>CAUYWW010000080.1:0-2802500 GCA_963576845.1 Megachile leachella
GGTAATAATGCATGTTATATTAATAATAATAAAAGAAATAAGTATAATTATTATAGTTCTAGCGATAATTACAGTATAATGTGGGTAATAATGCATGTTATATTGATAATAATAAAAGTAATAAGTATAATTATTATAGTTCTCACGATAATAACTGTATAATATAGATAGTAATGCATGTCATATTGATAATAATAAACGTAATAAGTATTATTATTACAGTTCTGACGATAATAACTGTATAATATGCGTAATAATGCATGTTATATTGATAATAATAAAAGTAATAAGTATAATTATTATAGTTCTAGCGATAATTACAGTATAATGTGGGTGATAATGCATGTTATATTGGTAATATTGGGGGTATAAGTATAATTATTATAGTTCTAGCGATAATAACAGTATCATACGGGTACTAATGCATGTTACATTGATAATAATAAAAGTAATAAGTATAATTATTATAGTTCTAGCGATAATTAGAGTATAATGTGGGTAATAATGCATGTTATATTCATAATAATAAACGTAGTAAGTGTAATTATTATAGTTCTGACGATAATAACTGTATAACATGCGTAATAATGCATGTTATATTGATAATAGTATAAGTAATAAGTATAATTATTATAATTCTAGCGATAATTACAGTATAATATGGGTAATAATGCATGTTATATTGATAATAATAAAAGTAATAAGTATTATTATTATAGTTCTGACGATAATAACTGTATAATATGCGTAATAATGCATGTTATATTGATAATAATAAAAGTAATAAGTATAAATTATTATAGTTCTCTCGATAATAACTGTATAATATGGGTAGCAATGCATGTTATATTCATAATAATTAACGTAGTAATTATAATTATTATGGTTCTGACGATAATAACTGTATAATATGGGTAGTAATCCATGTTATATTGATAATAATAATCGTAATAAGTATAATTATTATAGTTCTGACGATAATAACTGTATAATATGCGTAATAATGCATGTTATATTAATAATAATAAAAGTAATAAGTATAATTATTATAGTTCTAGCGACAATAACAGTATAATATGGGTACTAATGCATGTTATATTGATAATAATAAAAGTAATAAGTATAATAATTATAGTTCTAGCGATAATTACAGTATAATGAGGGTAATAATGCTTGTTATATTGGTGATATTGGGGGTAATAAGTATAATTATTATAATGCTAGCGATAATTACAGTATATATGGGTATTAATGCATGTTATATTCATAATAATAAAAGTAATAAGTATAATTATTATAGTTCTCACGATAATAACTGTATAATATGGGTAGTAATGCATGTTATATTCATAATAATTAACGTAGTAAGTATAATTATTATAGTTCTCACGATAATAACTGTATAATATGGGGTAGTAATGCATGTTATATTGATAATAATAAACGTAATAAGTATAATTATTATAGTTTCTGACGATAATAACTGTACAATATGCGTAATAATGCATGTTATATTGATATTAATAAAAGTAATAAGTATAACTATTATAGTTTTTGCGATAATTACAGTATAATGTGGGTAATAATGCATGTTATGTTGATAATAATAAAAGTAATAAGTATAATTATTATAGTTCTCACGATAATAACTGTATAATATGGGTAGTAATGCATGTTATATTCATAATAATAAACGTAATAAGTATAATTATTATAGTTCTCACGATAATAACTGTATAATATGGGTAGTAATGCATGTTATATTGATAATAATAAAAGTAATAAGTATAATTATTATAGTTCTAGCGATAATTACAGTATAAATGTGGGCAATAAGGCATGTTATGTTGATAATAATAAAAGTAATAAGTATAATTATTATAGTTCTCACGATAATAACTGTATAATATGGGTAGTAATGCATGTTATATTCATAATAATAAACGTAATAAGTATAATTATTATAGTTGTGACGATAATAACTGTATATTACGCGTAACAATGCATGTTATATTGATAATAATAAAAGTAATAAGTATAATTATTATAGTTTCTAGCGATAATTACAGTATAATGTGGGTGATAATGCATGTTATATTGGTAATATTTGGGGTAATAAGTATAATTATTATAGTTCTAGCGATAATAACAGTATCATACGGGTACTAATGCATGTTATATTGATAATAATAAAAGTAATAAGTATAATTATTATCGTTCTAGCGATAATTACAGTATAATGTGGGTAATAATGCTTGTTGTATTGGTGATATTGGGGGTAATAAGTATAATTAGTATAATTCTAGCGATAATTACAGTATAATATGGGTATTAATGCATGTTATATTGATAATAATAAAAGTAATAAGTGTAATTATTATAGTTCTGACGATAATAACTGTATAATATGGGTAATAATGCATGTTATATTGATAATAATAAAAGTAATAAGTATAATTATTATAGTTCTAGCGATAATAACTGTATAATGTGGGTAATAATGCATGTTATACTGATAATAATAAAAGTAATAAGTATAATTATTATAGTTCTAGCGATAATTACATTATAATGTGGGTAATAGTGCTTGTTATATTGGTGATATTAGGGGTAATAAGTATAATTAGTATAATTCTGGCGATAATTACAGTATAATATGGGTATTAATGCATGTTATATTGATAATAATAAAAGTAATAAGTATAATTATTTATAGTTCTAGCGATAATTACAGTATAATGTGGGGTAATAATGCATGTTATATTGATAATAATAAAAGTAATAAGTATAATTATTATAGTTCTCACGATAATAACTGTATAATATGGGTAAGAATGCATGTTATATTGATAATAATAAAAGTAATAAGTATAATTATTATAGTTCTAGCGATAATAACTGCATAATGTGGGTAATAATGCATGTTATACTGATAATAATAAAAGTAATAAGTATAATTATTATAGTTCTAGCGATAATTAGAGTATAATGTGGGTAATAATGCTTGTTGTATTGGTGATATTGGGGGTAATAAGTATAATTAGTATAATTCTAGCGATAATTACAGTATAATATTGGTATTAATGCATGTTATATTGATAATAATAAAAGTAATAAGTAAAATTATTATAGTTCTAGCGATAATTACAGTATAATGTGGGTAATAATGCTTGTTATATTGGTGATATTGGGGGTAATAGGTATAATTATTATAATGCTAGCGATAATTACAGTATAATATGGGTATTAATGCATGTTATATTGATAATAACAAAAGTAATAAGTATAATTATTATAGTTCTCACCATAATAACTGTATAATATGGGTAGTAATGCATGTTATATTCATAATAATAAACGTAGTAAGTATAATTATTATAGTTCTGACGATAATAACTGTATAGTATGCGTAATAATGCATGTTATATTGATAATAATAAAAGTAATAAGTATAATTGTTATAATTCTAGCGATAATTACAGTACAATATGGGTAATAATGCATGTTATATTAATAATAATAAAAGAAATAAGTATAATTATTATAGTTCTAGCGATAATTACAGTATAATGTGGGTAATAATGCATGTTATATTGATAATAATAAAAGTAATAAGTATAATTATTATAGTTCTCACGATAATAACTGTATAATATAGATAGTAATGCATGTCATATTGATAATAATAAACGTAATAAGTATTATTATTACAGTTCTGACGATAGTAACTGTATAATATGCGTAATAATGCATGTTATATTGATAATAATAAAAGTAATAAGTATAATTATTATAGTTCTAGCGATAATTACAGTATAATGTGGGTGATAATGCATGTTATATTGGTAATATTGGGGGTAATAAGTATAATTATTATAGTTCTAGCGATAATAACAGTATCATACGGGTACTAATGCATGTTACATTGATAATAATAAAAGTAATAAGTATAATTATTATAGTTCTAGCGATAATTAGAGTATAATGTGGGTAATAATGCATGTTATATTCATAATAATAAACGTAGTAAGTGTAATTATTATAGTTCTGACGATAATAACTGTATAACATGCGTAATAATGCATGTTATATTGATAATAGTATAAGTAATAAGTATAATTATTATAATTCTAGCGATAATTACAGTATAATATGGGTAATAATGCATGTTATATTGATAATAATAAAAGTAATAAGTATTATTATTATAGTTCTGACGATAATAACTGTATAATATGCGTAATAATGCATGTTATATTGATAATAATAAAAGTAATAAGTATAATTATTATAGTTCTCTCGATAATAACTGTATAATATGGGTAGTAATGCATGTTATATTCATAATAATTAACGTAGTAATTATAATTATTATGGTTCTGACGATAATAACTGTATAATATGGGTAGTAATCCATGTTATATTGATAATAATAATCGTAATAAGTATAATTATTATAGTTCTGACGATAATAACTGTATAATATGCGTAATAATGCATGTTATATTAATAATAATAAAAGTAATAAGTATAATTATTATAGTTCTAGCGACAATAACAGTATAATATGGGTACTAATGCATGTTATATTGATAATAATAAAAGTAATAAGTATAATAATTATAGTTCTAGCGATAATTACAGTATAATGAGGGTAATAATGCTTGTTATATTGGTGATATTGGGGGTAATAAGTATAATTATTATAATGCTAGCGATAATTACAGTATAATATGGGTATTAATGCATGTTATATTCATAATAATAAAAGTAATAAGTATAATTATTATAGTTCTCACGATAATAACTGTATAATATGGGTAGTAATGCATGTTATATTCATAATAATTAACGTAGTAAGTATAATTATTATAGTTCTCACGATAATAACTGTATAATATGGGTAGTAATGCATGTTATATTGATAATAATAAACGTAATAAGTATAATTATTATAGTTCTGACGATAATAACTGTACAATATGCGTAATAATGCATGTTATATTGATATTAATAAAAGTAATAAGTATAACTATTATAGTTCTTGCGATAATTACAGTATAATGTGGGTAATAATGCATGTTATGTTGATAATAATAAAAGTAATAAGTATAATTATTATAGTTCTCACGATAATAACTGTATAATATGGGTAGTAATGCATGTTATATTCATAATAATAAACGTAATAAGTATAATTATTATAGTTCTCACGATAATAACTGTATAATATGGGTAGTAATGCATGTTATATTGATAATAATAAAAGTAATAAGTATAATTATTATAGTTCTAGCGATAATTACAGTATAATGTGGGCAATAAGGCATGTTATGTTGATAATAATAAAAGTAATAAGTATAATTATTATAGTTCTCACGATAATAACTGTATAATATGGGTAGTAATGCATGTTATATTCATAATAATAAACGTAATAAGTATAATTATTATAGTTGTGACGATAATAACTGTATATTACGCGTAACAATGCATGTTATATTGATAATAATAAAAGTAATAAGTATAATTATTATAGTTCTAGCGATAATTACAGTATAATGTGGGTGATAATGCATGTTATATTGGTAATATTTGGGGTAATAAGTATAATTATTATAGTTCTAGCGATAATAACAGTATCATACGGGTACTAATGCATGTTATATTGATAATAATAAAAGTAATAAGTATAATTATTATCGTTCTAGCGATAATTACAGTATAATGTGGGTAATAATGCTTGTTGTATTGGTGATATTGGGGGTAATAAGTATAATTAGTATAATTCTAGCGATAATTACAGTATAATATGGGTATTAATGCATGTTATATTGATAATAATAAAAGTAATAAGTGTAATTATTATAGTTCTGACGATAATAACTGTATAATATGGGTAATAATGCATGTTATATTGATAATAATAAAAGTAATAAGTATAATTATTATAGTTCTAGCGATAATAACTGTATAATGTGGGTAATAATGCATGTTATACTGATAATAATAAAAGTAATAAGTATAATTATTATAGTTCTAGCGATAATTACATTATAATGTGGGTAATAGTGCTTGTTATATTGGTGATATTAGGGGTAATAAGTATAATTAGTATAATTCTGGCGATAATTACAGTATAATATGGGTATTAATGCATGTTATATTGATAATAATAAAAGTAATAAGTATAATTATTATAGTTCTAGCGATAATTACAGTATAATGTGGGTAATAATGCATGTTATATTGATAATAATAAAAGTAATAAGTATAATTATTATAGTTCTCACGATAATAACTGTATAATATGGGTAAGAATGCATGTTATATTGATAATAATAAAAGTAATAAGTATAATTATTATAGTTCTAGCGATAATAACTGCATAATGTGGGTAATAATGCATGTTATACTGATAATAATAAAAGTAATAAGTATAATTATTATAGTTCTAGCGATAATTAGAGTATAATGTGGGTAATAATGCTTGTTGTATTGGTGATATTGGGGGTAATAAGTATAATTAGTATAATTCTAGCGATAATTACAGTATAATATTGGTATTAATGCATGTTATATTGATAATAATAAAAGTAATAAGTAAAATTATTATAGTTCTAGCGATAATTACAGTATAATGTGGGTAATAATGCTTGTTATATTGGTGATATTGGGGGTAATAGGTATAATTATTATAATGCTAGCGATAATTACAGTATAATATGGGTATTAATGCATGTTATATTGATAATAACAAAAGTAATAAGTATAATTATTATAGTTCTCACCATAATAACTGTATAATATGGGTAGTAATGCATGTTATATTCATAATAATAAACGTAGTAAGTATAATTATTATAGTTCTGACGATAATAACTGTATAGTATGCGTAATAATGCATGTTATATTGATAATAATAAAAGTAATAAGTATAATTGTTATAATTCTAGCGATAATTACAGTACAATATGGGTAATAATGCATGTTATATTAATAATAATAAAAGAAATAAGTATAATTATTATAGTTCTAGCGATAATTACAGTATAATGTGGGTAATAATGCATGTTATATTGATAATAATAAAAGTAATAAGTATAATTATTATAGTTCTCACGATAATAACTGTATAATATAGATAGTAATGCATGTCATATTGATAATAATAAACGTAATAAGTATTATTATTACAGTTCTGACGATAGTAACTGTATAATATGCGTAATAATGCATGTTATATTGATAATAATAAAAGTAATAAGTATAATTATTATAGTTCTAGCGATAATTACAGTATAATGTGGGTGATAATGCATGTTATATTGGTAATATTGGGGGTAATAAGTATAATTATTATAGTTCTAGCGATAATAACAGTATCATACGGGTACTAATGCATGTTACATTGATAATAATAAAAGTAATAAGTATAATTATTATAGTTCTAGCGATAATTAGAGTATAATGTGGGTAATAATGCATGTTATATTCATAATAATAAACGTAGTAAGTGTAATTATTATAGTTCTGACGATAATAACTGTATAACATGCGTAATAATGCATGTTATATTGATAATAGTATAAGTAATAAGTATAATTATTATAATTCTAGCGATAATTACAGTATAATATGGGTAATAATGCATGTTATATTGATAATAATAAAAGTAATAAGTATTATTATTATAGTTCTGACGATAATAACTGTATAATATGCGTAATAATGCATGTTATATTGATAATAATAAAAGTAATAAGTATAATTATTATAGTTCTCTCGATAATAACTGTATAATATGGGTAGTAATGCATGTTATATTCATAATAATTAACGTAGTAATTATAATTATTATGGTTCTGACGATAATAACTGTATAATATGGGTAGTAATCCATGTTATATTGATAATAATAATCGTAATAAGTATAATTATTATAGTTCTGACGATAATAACTGTATAATATGCGTAATAATGCATGTTATATTAATAATAATAAAAGTAATAAGTATAATTATTATAGTTCTAGCGACAATAACAGTATAATATGGGTACTAATGCATGTTATATTGATAATAATAAAAGTAATAAGTATAATAATTATAGTTCTAGCGATAATTACAGTATAATGAGGGTAATAATGCTTGTTATATTGGTGATATTGGGGGTAATAAGTATAATTATTATAATGCTAGCGATAATTACAGTATAATATGGGTATTAATGCATGTTATATTCATAATAATAAAAGTAATAAGTATAATTATTATAGTTCTCACGATAATAACTGTATAATATGGGTAGTAATGCATGTTATATTCATAATAATTAACGTAGTAAGTATAATTATTATAGTTCTCACGATAATAACTGTATAATATGGGTAGTAATGCATGTTATATTGATAATAATAAACGTAATAAGTATAATTATTATAGTTCTGACGATAATAACTGTACAATATGCGTAATAATGCATGTTATATTGATATTAATAAAAGTAATAAGTATAACTATTATAGTTCTTGCGATAATTACAGTATAATGTGGGTAATAATGCATGTTATGTTGATAATAATAAAAGTAATAAGTATAATTATTATAGTTCTCACGATAATAACTGTATAATATGGGTAGTAATGCATGTTATATTCATAATAATAAACGTAATAAGTATAATTATTATAGTTCTCACGATAATAACTGTATAATATGGGTAGTAATGCATGTTATATTGATAATAATAAAAGTAATAAGTATAATTATTATAGTTCTAGCGATAATTACAGTATAATGTGGGCAATAAGGCATGTTATGTTGATAATAATAAAAGTAATAAGTATAATTATTATAGTTCTCACGATAATAACTGTATAATATGGGTAGTAATGCATGTTATATTCATAATAATAAACGTAATAAGTATAATTATTATAGTTGTGACGATAATAACTGTATATTACGCGTAACAATGCATGTTATATTGATAATAATAAAAGTAATAAGTATAATTATTATAGTTCTAGCGATAATTACAGTATAATGTGGGTGATAATGCATGTTATATTGGTAATATTTGGGGTAATAAGTATAATTATTATAGTTCTAGCGATAATAACAGTATCATACGGGTACTAATGCATGTTATATTGATAATAATAAAAGTAATAAGTATAATTATTATCGTTCTAGCGATAATTACAGTATAATGTGGGTAATAATGCTTGTTGTATTGGTGATATTGGGGGTAATAAGTATAATTAGTATAATTCTAGCGATAATTACAGTATAATATGGGTATTAATGCATGTTATATTGATAATAATAAAAGTAATAAGTGTAATTATTATAGTTCTGACGATAATAACTGTATAATATGGGTAATAATGCATGTTATATTGATAATAATAAAAGTAATAAGTATAATTATTATAGTTCTAGCGATAATAACTGTATAATGTGGGTAATAATGCATGTTATACTGATAATAATAAAAGTAATAAGTATAATTATTATAGTTCTAGCGATAATTACATTATAATGTGGGTAATAGTGCTTGTTATATTGGTGATATTAGGGGTAATAAGTATAATTAGTATAATTCTGGCGATAATTACAGTATAATATGGGTATTAATGCATGTTATATTGATAATAATAAAAGTAATAAGTATAATTATTATAGTTCTAGCGATAATTACAGTATAATGTGGGTAATAATGCATGTTATATTGATAATAATAAAAGTAATAAGTATAATTATTATAGTTCTCACGATAATAACTGTATAATATGGGTAAGAATGCATGTTATATTGATAATAATAAAAGTAATAAGTATAATTATTATAGTTCTAGCGATAATAACTGCATAATGTGGGTAATAATGCATGTTATACTGATAATAATAAAAGTAATAAGTATAATTATTATAGTTCTAGCGATAATTAGAGTATAATGTGGGTAATAATGCTTGTTGTATTGGTGATATTGGGGGTAATAAGTATAATTAGTATAATTCTAGCGATAATTACAGTATAATATTGGTATTAATGCATGTTATATTGATAACAATAAAAGTAATAAGTAAAATTATTATAGTTCTAGCGATAATTACAGTATAATGTGGGTAATAATGCTTGTTATATTGGTGATATTGGGGGTAATAGGTATAATTATTATAATGCTAGCGATAATTACAGTATAATATGGGTATTAATGCATGTTATATTGATAATAACAAAAGTAATAAGTATAATTATTATAGTTCTCACCATAATAACTGTATAATATGGGTAGTAATGCATGTTATATTCATAATAATAAACGTAGTAAGTATAATTATTATAGTTCTGACGATAATAACTGTATAGTATGCGTAATAATGCATGTTATATTGATAATAATAAAAGTAATAAGTATAATTGTTATAATTCTAGCGATAATTACAGTACAATATGGGTAATAATGCATGTTATATTAATAATAATAAAAGAAATAAGTATAATTATTATAGTTCTAGCGATAATTACAGTATAATGTGGGTAATAATGCATGTTATATTGATAATAATAAAAGTAATAAGTATAATTATTATAGTTCTCACGATAATAACTGTATAATATAGATAGTAATGCATGTCATATTGATAATAATAAACGTAATAAGTATTATTATTACAGTTCTGACGATAGTAACTGTATAATATGCGTAATAATGCATGTTATATTGATAATAATAAAAGTAATAAGTATAATTATTATAGTTCTAGCGATAATTACAGTATAATGTGGGTGATAATGCATGTTATATTGGTAATATTGGGGGTAATAAGTATAATTATTATAGTTCTAGCGATAATAACAGTATCATACGGGTACTAATGCATGTTACATTGATAATAATAAAAGTAATAAGTATAATTATTATAGTTCTAGCGATAATTAGAGTATAATGTGGGTAATAATGCATGTTATATTCATAATAATAAACGTAGTAAGTGTAATTATTATAGTTCTGACGATAATAACTGTATAACATGCGTAATAATGCATGTTATATTGATAATAGTATAAGTAATAAGTATAATTATTATAATTCTAGCGATAATTACAGTATAATATGGGTAATAATGCATGTTATATTGATAATAATAAAAGTAATAAGTATTATTATTATAGTTCTGACGATAATAACTGTATAATATGCGTAATAATGCATGTTATATTGATAATAATAAAAGTAATAAGTATAATTATTATAGTTCTCTCGATAATAACTGTATAATATGGGTAGTAATGCATGTTATATTCATAATAATTAACGTAGTAATTATAATTATTATGGTTCTGACGATAATAACTGTATAATATGGGTAGTAATCCATGTTATATTGATAATAATAATCGTAATAAGTATAATTATTATAGTTCTGACGATAATAACTGTATAATATGCGTAATAATGCATGTTATATTAATAATAATAAAAGTAATAAGTATAATTATTATAGTTCTAGCGACAATAACAGTATAATATGGGTACTAATGCATGTTATATTGATAATAATAAAAGTAATAAGTATAATAATTATAGTTCTAGCGATAATTACAGTATAATGAGGGTAATAATGCTTGTTATATTGGTGATATTGGGGGTAATAAGTATAATTATTATAATGCTAGCGATAATTACAGTATAATATGGGTATTAATGCATGTTATATTCATAATAATAAAAGTAATAAGTATAATTATTATAGTTCTCACGATAATAACTGTATAATATGGGTAGTAATGCATGTTATATTCATAATAATTAACGTAGTAAGTATAATTATTATAGTTCTCACGATAATAACTGTATAATATGGGTAGTAATGCATGTTATATTGATAATAATAAACGTAATAAGTATAATTATTATAGTTCTGACGATAATAACTGTACAATATGCGTAATAATGCATGTTATATTGATATTAATAAAAGTAATAAGTATAACTATTATAGTTCTTGCGATAATTACAGTATAATGTGGGTAATAATGCATGTTATGTTGATAATAATAAAAGTAATAAGTATAATTATTATAGTTCTCACGATAATAACTGTATAATATGGGTAGTAATGCATGTTATATTCATAATAATAAACGTAATAAGTATAATTATTATAGTTCTCACGATAATAACTGTATAATATGGGTAGTAATGCATGTTATATTGATAATAATAAAAGTAATAAGTATAATTATTATAGTTCTAGCGATAATTACAGTATAATGTGGGCAATAAGGCATGTTATGTTGATAATAATAAAAGTAATAAGTATAATTATTATAGTTCTCACGATAATAACTGTATAATATGGGTAGTAATGCATGTTATATTCATAATAATAAACGTAATAAGTATAATTATTATAGTTGTGACGATAATAACTGTATATTACGCGTAACAATGCATGTTATATTGATAATAATAAAAGTAATAAGTATAATTATTATAGTTCTAGCGATAATTACAGTATAATGTGGGTGATAATGCATGTTATATTGGTAATATTTGGGGTAATAAGTATAATTATTATAGTTCTAGCGATAATAACAGTATCATACGGGTACTAATGCATGTTATATTGATAATAATAAAAGTAATAAGTATAATTATTATCGTTCTAGCGATAATTACAGTATAATGTGGGTAATAATGCTTGTTGTATTGGTGATATTGGGGGTAATAAGTATAATTAGTATAATTCTAGCGATAATTACAGTATAATATGGGTATTAATGCATGTTATATTGATAATAATAAAAGTAATAAGTGTAATTATTATAGTTCTGACGATAATAACTGTATAATATGGGTAATAATGCATGTTATATTGATAATAATAAAAGTAATAAGTATAATTATTATAGTTCTAGCGATAATAACTGTATAATGTGGGTAATAATGCATGTTATACTGATAATAATAAAAGTAATAAGTATAATTATTATAGTTCTAGCGATAATTACATTATAATGTGGGTAATAGTGCTTGTTATATTGGTGATATTAGGGGTAATAAGTATAATTAGTATAATTCTGGCGATAATTACAGTATAATATGGGTATTAATGCATGTTATATTGATAATAATAAAAGTAATAAGTATAATTATTATAGTTCTAGCGATAATTACAGTATAATGTGGGTAATAATGCATGTTATATTGATAATAATAAAAGTAATAAGTATAATTATTATAGTTCTCACGATAATAACTGTATAATATGGGTAAGAATGCATGTTATATTCATAATAATAAAAGTAATAAGTATAATTATTATAGTTCTAGCGATAATAACTGCATAATGTGGGTAATAATGCATGTTATACTGATAATAATAAAAGTAATAAGTATAATTATTATAGTTCTAGCGATAATTAGAGTATAATGTGGGTAATAATGCTTGTTGTATTGGTGATATTGGGGGTAATAAGTATAATTAGTATAATTCTAGCGATAATTACAGTATAATATTGGTATTAATGCATGTTATATTGATAATAATAAAAGTAATAAGTAAAATTATTATAGTTCTAGCGATAATTACAGTATAATGTGGGTAATAATGCTTGTTATATTGGTGATATTGGGGGTAATAGGTATAATTATTATAATGCTAGCGATAATTACAGTATAATATGGGTATTAATGCATGTTATATTGATAATAACAAAAGTAATAAGTATAATTATTATAGTTCTCACCATAATAACTGTATAATATGGGTAGTAATGCATGTTATATTCATAATAATAAACGTAGTAAGTATAATTATTATAGTTCTGACGATAATAACTGTATAGTATGCGTAATAATGCATGTTATATTGATAATAATAAAAGTAATAAGTATAATTGTTATAATTCTAGCGATAATTACAGTACAATATGGGTAATAATGCATGTTATATTAATAATAATAAAAGAAATAAGTATAATTATTATAGTTCTAGCGATAATTACAGTATAATGTGGGTAATAATGCATGTTATATTGATAATAATAAAAGTAATAAGTATAATTATTATAGTTCTCACGATAATAACTGTATAATATAGATAGTAATGCATGTCATATTGATAATAATAAACGTAATAAGTATTATTATTACAGTTCTGACGATAGTAACTGTATAATATGCGTAATAATGCATGTTATATTGATAATAATAAAAGTAATAAGTATAATTATTATAGTTCTAGCGATAATTACAGTATAATGTGGGTGATAATGCATGTTATATTGGTAATATTGGGGGTAATAAGTATAATTATTATAGTTCTAGCGATAATAACAGTATCATACGGGTACTAATGCATGTTACATTGATAATAATAAAAGTAATAAGTATAATTATTATAGTTCTAGCGATAATTAGAGTATAATGTGGGTAATAATGCATGTTATATTCATAATAATAAACGTAGTAAGTGTAATTATTATAGTTCTGACGATAATAACTGTATAACATGCGTAATAATGCATGTTATATTGATAATAGTATAAGTAATAAGTATAATTATTATAATTCTAGCGATAATTACAGTATAATATGGGTAATAATGCATGTTATATTGATAATAATAAAAGTAATAAGTATTATTATTATAGTTCTGACGATAATAACTGTATAATATGCGTAATAATGCATGTTATATTGATAATAATAAAAGTAATAAGTATAATTATTATAGTTCTCTCGATAATAACTGTATAATATGGGTAGTAATGCATGTTATATTCATAATAATTAACGTAGTAATTATAATTATTATGGTTCTGACGATAATAACTGTATAATATGGGTAGTAATCCATGTTATATTGATAATAATAATCGTAGTAAGTATAATTATTATAGTTCTGACGATAATAACTGTATAATATGCGTAATAATGCATGTTATATTAATAATAATAAAAGTAATAAGTATAATTATTATAGTTCTAGCGACAATAACAGTATAATATGGGTACTAATGCATGTTATATTGATAATAATAAAAGTAATAAGTATAATAATTATAGTTCTAGCGATAATTACAGTATAATGAGGGTAATAATGCTTGTTATATTGGTGATATTGGGGGCAATAAGTATAATTAGTATAATTCTGGCGATAATTACAGTATAATATGGGTATTAATGCATGTTATATTGATAATAATAAAAGTAATAAGTATAATTATTATAGTTCTAGCGATAATTACAGTATAATGTGGGTAATAATGCATGTTATATTGATAATAATAAAAGTAATAAGTATAATTATTATAGTTCTCACGATAATAACTGTATAATATGGGTAAGAATGCATGTTATATTGATAATAATAAAAGTAATAAGTATAATTATTATAGTTCTAGCGATAATAACTGCATAATGTGGGTAATAATGCATGTTATACTGATAATAATAAAAGTAATAAGTATAATTATTATAGTTCTAGCGATAATTAGAGTATAATGTGGGTAATAATGCTTGTTGTATTGGTGATATTGGGGGTAATAAGTATAATTAGTATAATTCTAGCGATAATTACAGTATAATATTGGTATTAATGCATGTTATATTGATAATAATAAAAGTAATAAGTAAAATTATTATAGTTCTAGCGATAATTACAGTATAATGTGGGTAATAATGCTTGTTATATTGGTGATATTGGGGGTAATAGGTATAATTATTATAATGCTAGCGATAATTACAGTATAATATGGGTATTAATGCATGTTATATTGATAATAACAAAAGTAATAAGTATAATTATTATAGTTCTCACCATAATAACTGTATAATATGGGTAGTAATGCATGTTATATTCATAATAATAAACGTAGTAAGTATAATTATTATAGTTCTGACGATAATAACTGTATAGTATGCGTAATAATGCATGTTATATTGATAATAATAAAAGTAATAAGTATAATTGTTATAATTCTAGCGATAATTACAGTACAATATGGGTAATAATGCATGTTATATTAATAATAATAAAAGAAATAAGTATAATTATTATAGTTCTAGCGATAATTACAGTATAATGTGGGTAATAATGCATGTTATATTGATAATAATAAAAGTAATAAGTATAATTATTATAGTTCTCACGATAATAACTGTATAATATAGATAGTAATGCATGTCATATTGATAATAATAAACGTAATAAGTATTATTATTACAGTTCTGACGATAATAACTGTATAATATGCGTAATAATGCATGTTATATTGATAATAATAAAAGTAATAAGTATAATTATTATAGTTCTAGCGATAATTACAGTATAATGTGGGTGATAATGCATGTTATATTGGTAATATTGGGGGTAATAAGTATAATTATTATAGTTCTAGCGATAATAACAGTATCATACGGGTACTAATGCATGTTACATTGATAATAATAAAAGTAATAAGTATAATTATTATAGTTCTAGCGATAATTAGAGTATAATGTGGGTAATAATGCATGTTATATTCATAATAATAAACGTAGTAAGTGTAATTATTATAGTTCTGACGATAATAACTGTATAACATGCGTAATAATGCATGTTATATTGATAATAGTATAAGTAATAAGTATAATTATTATAATTCTAGCGATAATTACAGTATAATATGGGTAATAATGCATGTTATATTGATAATAATAAAAGTAATAAGTATTATTATTATAGTTCTGACGATAATAACTGTATAATATGCGTAATAATGCATGTTATATTGATAATAATAAAAGTAATAAGTATAATTATTATAGTTCTCTCGATAATAACTGTATAATATGGGTAGTAATGCATGTTATATTCATAATAATTAACGTAGTAATTATAATTATTATGGTTCTGACGATAATAACTGTATAATATGGGTAGTAATCCATGTTATATTGATAATAATAATCGTAGTAAGTATAATTATTATAGTTCTGACGATAATAACTGTATAATATGCGTAATAATGCATGTTATATTAATAATAATAAAAGTAATAAGTATAATTATTATACAGGGTGTCCCACAATTAGTGTAAGACCCGAAAAGGGGTGGTAGGTGGGGCGATTCTGAACAACTTTTTCCTTTGCCAAAATATTGGTTGAGGCTCCATTTTCGAGTTATTAGCAAAAAACACTGACCAATGAGAGCGTGCATAGACCAGGCGCGCGAAAGCGTGAGCGAAAGCTTCGAATATGACAGCCGATCGTCTTCGTGAACAAACGTATCAATACCGTCGGTATAGCGTCGGTATAACGTCGGTATAACGTCGGTATAACAGGCAGCTATTAGGTGAAAGTTAAATCGAATAATGAAAAGAAGTTAAGAATAATATTAAATTCTTTGTAATTCGTGAATGGGAGATAAACCAATTAGTGGTTGTTTACCCAGACCAAGTATATTGTATTTATTTTACGCCTTCAAAAAGGAAAAAGAATTAATTCACGAAAATTAATTCTGTCGATTATTCTAATGAAGCAAACGAATAAATTCACGTTTCAAAACGAATAAGTACCTTGCCTATGAAATGGGACAGAATTGGAATAGAATATCTAATGCAGTACCTCATTGAAGTGAAATAAATCAATTGCTGCGTACGTTTAATTTTAAGAGACAAGAGATAGAAACAACTTAAATAAAACTTACCCATTGATTCATGAAGAAACTAGCGTCGATAAAAAATATTTGTGTCACTGGGTAGATCCATCGATCAGAACATCAACAGCTGATGTCCTGGCAGGGTCAATGAACTCTCAATTTATTTCACTGTCTCTTTCTAATAATTGCACAACATAAGCACGACCGGTAAACGGACCGAATGAAAATGCGTGAACGATTATTCATAGATATGTATGTTTAACGATACGCTATATTCTCATTATAAGGTATCCAAATTCAGAAATCGAAATTATATTGTATTTTTTTAGAAGCCATTGTTAGACTGGCCACGGATCGCGGTTTCGTTCTCGATCGCGAGACATACGTCGCGAACGGTTGCCATGCAACGATGTTCTGTTGAACGACTGCGGCGTCGATCGACGGTCATCGTTTATTGTCGAAAGATACGTGTTAAAATAAAATCTATCGTTGTTGTTAATCTAAAATTGTGTTTTCTTGCTTTCAAGGTAGTATAGTTTAAGTTATTTATGAATATTCGTTCACGTGTTTACATTCGTCCTATTTACGTGCCGGACTTACAATGAAAATTAGTGAAAAATAACAAAGAAAAATGATAATGACAACTAATAATGAAAGATGACAGTGATAAGTGACAGTGAAGTTTCTTAAAAGTTGTTTGAGAGATTCTGTTATTTATACTGACAATAAGGATCGGTGGATCAACCCAGTTCCAGAGATGCATTTTCATCGTGATTATTTACGGTTCAATCGGTGAGTTGTATTGAAATTTGTTAATTATTCAAATTTAAATTTTTATTTGTTGAATGGAAAGGTTATTTAATTTTTTACAAGTGAGAATTTGTTCTTTTTCATCATCACAATATCTAACGAAAATAATTTTCCATATTTGATCTATCATTTCTTTGCGATAACGAATAAACGTATTCGATTTATTCTCATTACGTGAATAGGGACTAATTTTGTTATTTCTTATTCACGAATGAATGATAATTCAGTAATAATCCAGATTATTTTATTCATTATTCGATGTAACTTTTACCTAATAGCTTCCTGTTATACCGACGATATACCGACGTTATACCGACGTTTTACCGACGGTATCGATACATTTGTTCACGACGACGATCGGCCTCATATTCGAAGCTTTCGCTCACACTGTCGCGCGCCTGGTCTATGCGCGCTCTCATTGGTCAGTGTTTTTTGCTAATAACTCGAAAATGGAGCCTCAACCAATATTTTGGCAAAGGAAAAAGTTGTTCAGAATCGCCCCACCTACCACCCCTTTTCGGGTCTTACACTAATTGTGGGACACCCTGTAGTTCTAGCGACAATAACAGTATAATATGGGTACTAATGCATGTTATATTGATAATAATAAAAGTAATAAGTATAATAATTATAGTTCTAGCGATAATTACAGTATAATGAGGGTAATAATGCTTGTTATATTGGTGATATTGGGGGTAATAAGTATAATTATTATAATGCTAGCGATAATTACAGTATAATATGGGTATTAATGCATGTTATATTGATAATAATAAAAGTAATAAGTATAATTATTATAGTTCTCACGATAATAACTGTATAATATGGGTAGTAATGCATGTTATATTCATAATAATTAACGTAGTAAGTATAATTATTATAGTTCTCACGATAATAACTGTATAATATGGGTAGTAATGCATGTTATATTGATAATAATAAACGTAATAAGTATAATTATTATAGTTCTGACGATAATAACTGTATAATATGCGTAATAATGCATGTTATATTGATAATAATAAAAGTAATAAGTATAACTATTATAGTTCTAGCGATAATTACAGTATAATGTGGGTAATAATGCATGTTATGTTGATAATAATAAAAGTAATAAGTATAATTATTATAGTTCTCACGATAATAATTGTATAATATGGGTAGTAATGCATGTTATATTGATAATAATAAACGTAATAAGTATAATTATTATAGTTCTGACGATAATAACTGTATAATATGGGTACTAATGCATGTTATATTGATAATAATAAAAGTAATAAGTATAATTATTATAGTTCTGACGATAATAACTGTATAATATGCGTAATAATGCATGTTATATTGATAATAATAAAAGTAATAAGTATAATTATTATAGTTCTAGCGATAATTAGAGTATAATGTGGGTAATAATGCATGTTATATTCATAATAATAAACGTAGTAAGTATAATTATTATAGTTCTGACGATAATAACTGTATAATATGCGTAATAATGCACGTTATATTGATAATAATAAAAGTAATAAGTATAATTATTATAGTTCTGACGATAATAACTGTATAATATGCGTAATAGTGCATGTTATATTGATAAAAATAAAAGTAATAAGTATAATTATTATAGTTCTAGCGATAATTACAGTATAATGTGGGTAATAATGCATGTTATATTGATAATAATAAACGTAATAAGTATAATTATTATAGTTCTAGCGATAATTACAGTATAATGTGGGTAATAATGCATGTTATATTGATAATAATAAAAGTAATAAGTATAATTATTATAGTTCTCACGATAATAACTGTATGATATGGGTAGTAATGCATGTTATATTGATAATAATAAACGTAATAAGTATAATTATTATAGTTCTGACGATAATAGCTGTATAATATGCGTAATAATGCATGTTATATTGATAATATTAAAAGTAATAAGTATAACTATTATAGTTCTAGCGATAATTACAGTATAATGTGGGTAATAATGCATGTTATGTTGATAATAATAAAAGTAATAAGTATAATTATTATAGTTCTCACGATAATAACTGTATAATATGGGTAGTAATGCATGTTATATTCATAATAATAAACGTAATAAGTATAATTATTATAGTTCTGACGATAATAACTGTATAATATGCGTAATAATGCATGTTATATTAATAATAATAAAAGTAATAAGTATAATTATTATAGTTCTGACGATAATAACTGTATAATATGCGTAATAATGCATGTTATATTGATAATAATAACAGTAATAAGTATAATTATTATAGTTCTAGCGATAATTACAGTATAATGTGGGTAATAATGCATGTTATATTGATAATAATAAAAGTAATAAGTATAATTATTATAGTTCTAGCGATAATTAGAGTATAATGTGGGTAATAATGCATGTTATATTCATAATAATAAACGTAGTAAGTGTAATTATTATAGTTCTGACGATAATAACTGTATAATATGCGTAATAATGCATGTTATATTGATAATAGTAAAAGTAATAAGTATAATTATTATAATTCTAGCGACAATTACAGTATAATATGGGTAATAATGCATGTTATATTGATAATAATAAAAGTAATAAGTATTATTGTTATAGTTCTGACGATAATAACTGTATAATATGCGTAATAATGCATGTTATATTGATAATAATACAAGTAATAAGTATAATTATTATAGTTCTCACGATAATAACTGTATAATATGGGTAGTAATGCATGTTATATTCATAATAATTAACGTAGTAATTATAATTATTATGGTTCTGACGATAATAACTGTATAATATGCGTAATAATGCATGTTATATTGATAATAATAAAAGTAATAAGTATTATTATTATAGTTCTGACGATAATAACTGTATAATATGCGTAATAATGCATGTTATATTGATAATAATAACAGTAATAAGTATAATTATTATAGTTCTAGCGATAATTACAGTATAATGTGGGTAATAATGCATGTTATATTCATAACAATAAAAGTAATAAGTATAATTATTATAGTTCTGACGATAATAACAGTATAATATGGGTACTAATGCATGTTATATTGATAATAATAAAAGTAATAAGTATAATTATTATAGTTCTGACGATAATAACTGTATAATATGCGTAATAATGCATGTTATATTGATAATAATAAAAGTAATAAGTATTATGATTATAGTTCTGACGATAATAACTGTATAATATGCGTAATAATGCATGTTATATTGATAATAATAACAGTAATAAGTATAATTATTATAGTTCTAGCGATAATTACAGTATAGTGTGGGTAATAATGCATGTTATATTGATAATAATAAAAGTAATAAGTATAATTATTATAGTTCTAGCGATAATTAGAGTATAATGTGGGTAATAATGCATGTTATATTCATAATAATAAACGTAGTAAGTATAATTATTATAGTTCTGACGATAATAACTGTATAATATGCGTAATAATGCACGTTATATTGATAATAATAATAGTAATAAGTATAATTATTATAGTTCTGACGATAATAACTGTATAATATGCGTAATAGTGCATGTTATATTGATAATAATAAAAGTAATAAGTATAATTATTATAGTTCTAGCGATAATTACAGTATAATGTGGGTAATAATGCATGTTATATTGATAATAATAAAAGTAATAAGTATAATTATTATAGTTCTAGCGATAATTAGAGTATAATGTGGGTAATAATGCATGTTATATTGATAATAATAAAAGTAATAAGTATAATTATTATAGTTCTAGCGATAATTACAGTATAATGTGGGTAATAATGCATGTTATATTGATAATAATAAAAGTAATAAGTATAATTATTATAGTTCTCACGATAATAACTGTATGATATGGGTAGTAATGCATGTTATATTGATAATAATAAACGTAATAAGTATAATTATTATAGTTCTGACGATAATAACTGTATAATATGCGTAATAATGCATGTTATATTGATAATAATAAAAGTAATAAGTATAACTATTATAGTTCTAGCGATAATTACAGTATAATGTGGGTAATAATGCATGTTATGTTGATAATAATAAAAGTAATAAGTATAATTATTATAGTTCTCACGATAATAACTGTATAATATGGGTAGTAATGCATGTTATATTCATAATAATAAACGTAATAAGTATAATTATTATAGTTCTGACGATAATAACTGTATAATATGGGTACTAATGCATGTTATATTGACAATAATAAAAGTAATAAGTATAATTATTATAGTTCTGACGATAATATCTGTATAATATGCGTAATAATGCATGTTATATTGATAATAATAAACGTAATAAGTATAATTATTATAGTTCTGTCGATAATAACTGTATAATATGGGTAGTAATCCATGTTATATTGATAATAATAATCGTAATAAGTATAATTATTATAGTTCTGACGATAATAACTGTATAATATGCGTAATAATGCATGTTATATTAATAATAATAAAAGTAATAAGTATAATTATTATAGTTCTAGCGACAATAACAGTATAATATGGGTACTAATGCATGTTATATTGATAATAATAAAAGTAATAAGTATAATAATTATAGTTCTAGCGATAATTACAGTATAATGAGGGTAATAATGCTTGTTATATTGGTGATATTGGGGGTAATAAGTATAATTATTATAATGCTAGCGATAATTACAGTATAATATGGGTAGTAATGCATGTTATATTCATAATAATTAACGTAGTAATTATAATTATTATGGTTCTGACGATAATAACTGTATAATATGCGTAATAATGCATGTTATATTGATAATAATAAAAGTAATAAGTATTATTATTATAGTTCTGACGATAATAACTGTATAATATGCGTAATAATGCATGTTATATTGATAATAATAACAGTAATAAGTATAATTATTATAGTTCTAGCGATAATTACAGTATAATGTGGGTAATAATGCATGTTATATTCATAACAATAAAAGTAATAAGTATAATTATTATAGTTCTGACGATAATAACAGTATAATATGGGTACTAATGCATGTTATATTGATAATAATAAAAGTAATAAGTATAATTATTATAGTTCTGACGATAATAACTGTATAATATGCGTAATAATGCATGTTATATTGATAATAATAAAAGTAATAAGTATTATTATTATAGTTCTGACGATAATAACTGTATAATATGCGTAATAATGCATGTTATATTGATAATAATAACAGTAATAAGTATAATTATTATAGTTCTAGCGATAATTACAGTATAATGTGGGTAATAATGCATGTTATATTGATAATAATAAAAGTAATAAGTATAATTATTATAGTTCTAGCGATAATTAGAGTATAATGTGGGTAATAATGCATGTTATATTCATAATAATAAACGTAGTAAGTATAATTATTATAGTTCTGACGATAATAACTGTATAATATGCGTAATAATGCACGTTATATTGATAATAATAATAGTAATGAGTATAATTATTATAGTTCTGACGATAATAACTGTATAATATGCGTAATAGTGCATGTTATATTGATAATAATAAAAGTAATAAGTATAATTATTATAGTTCTAGCGATAATTACAGTATAATGTGGGTAATAATGCATGTTATATTGATAATAATAAAAGTAATAAGTATAATTATTATAGTTCTAGCGATAATTAGAGTATAATGTGGGTAATAATGCATGTTATATTGATAATAATAAAAGTAATAAGTATAATTATTATAGTTCTAGCGATAATTACAGTATAATGTGGGTAATAATGCATGTTATATTGATAATAATAAAAGTAATAAGTATAATTATTATAGTTCTCACGATAATAACTGTATGATATGGGTAGTAATGCATGTTATATTGATAATAATAAACGTAATAAGTATAATTATTATAGTTCTGACGATAATAACTGTATAATATGCGTAATAATGCATGTTATATTGATAATAATAAAAGTAATAAGTATAACTATTATAGTTCTAGCGATAATTACAGTATAATGTGGGTAATAATGCATGTTATGTTGATAATAATAAAAGTAATAAGTATAATTATTATAGTTCTCACGATAATAACTGTATAATATGGGTAGTAATGCATGTTATATTCATAATAATAAACGTAATAAGTATAATTATTATAGTTCTGACGATAATAACTGTATAATATGGGTACTAATGCATGTTATATTGACAATAATAAAAGTAATAAGTATAATTATTATAGTTCTGACGATAATATCTGTATAATATGCGTAATAATGCATGTTATATTGATAATAATAAACGTAATAAGTATAATTATTATAGTTCTGTCGATAATAACTGTATAATATGGGTAGTAATCCATGTTATATTGATAATAATAATCGTAATAAGTATAATTATTATAGTTCTGACGATAATAACTGTATAATATGCGTAATAATGCATGTTATATTAATAATAATAAAAGTAATAAGTATAATTATTATAGTTCTAGCGACAATAACAGTATAATATGGGTACTAATGCATGTTATATTGATAATAATAAAAGTAATAAGTATAATAATTATAGTTCTAGCGATAATTACAGTATAATGAGGGTAATAATGCTTGTTATATTGGTGATATTGGGGGTAATAAGTATAATTATTATAATGCTAGCGATAATTACAGTATAATATGGGTATTAATGCATGTTATATTCATAATAATTAACGTAGTAAGTATAATTATTATAGTTCTCACGATAATAACTGTATAATATGCGTAATAATGCATGTTATATTGATAATAATAAAAGTAATAAGTATTATTATTATAGTTCTGACGATAATAACTGTATAATATGCGTAATAATGCATGTTGTATTGATAATAATAACAGTAATAAGTATAATTATTATAGTTCTAGCGATAATTACAGTATAATGTGGGTAATAATGCATGTTATATTGATAATAATAAAAGTAATAAGTATAATTATTATAGTTCTAGCGATAATTAGAGTATAATGTGGGTAATAATGCATGTTATATTCATAATAATAAACGTAATAAGTATAATTATTATAGTTCTGACGATAATAACAGTATAATATGGGTACTAATGCATGTTATATTGATAATAATAAAAGTAATAAGTATAATTATTATAGTTCTGACGATAATAACTGTATAATATGCGTAATAATGCATGTTATATTGATAATAATAAAAGTAATAAGTATTATTATTATAGTTCTGACGATAATAACTGTATAATATGCGTAATAATGCATGTTATATTGATAATAATAACAGTAATAAGTATAATTATTATAGTTCTAGCGATAATTACAGTATAATGTGGGTAATAATGCATGTTATATTGATAATAATAAAAGTAATAAGTATAATTATTATAGTTCTAGCGATAATTAGAGTATAATGTGGGTAATAATGCATGTTATATTCATAATAATAAACGTAGTAAGTCTAATTATTATAGTTCTGACGATAATAACTGTATAATATGCGTAATAATGCACGTTATATTGATAATAATAAAAGTAATAAGTATAATTATTATAGTTCTGACGATAATAACTGTATAATATGCGTAATAGTGCATGTTATATTGATAATAATAAAAGTAATAAGTATAATTATTATAGTTCTGACTATAATATCTGTATAATATGCGTAATAATGCATGTTATATTGATAATAATAAACGTAATAAGTATAATTATTATAGTTCTGTCGATAATAACTGTATAATATGGGTAGTAATCCAGGTTATATTGATAATAATAATCGAAATAAGTATAATTATTATAGTTCTGACGATAATAACTGTATAATATGCGTAATAATGCATGTTATATTAATAATAATAAAAGTAATAAGTATAATTATTATAGTTCTAGCGACAATAACAGTATAATATGGGTACTAATGCATGTTATATTGATAATAATAAAAGTAATAAGTATAATAATTATAGTTCTAGCGATAATTACAGTATAATGAAGGTAATAATGCTTGTTATATTGGTGATATTGGGGGTAATAAGTATAATTATTATAATGCTAGCGATAATTACAGTATAATATGGGTATTAATGCATGTTATATTGATAATAATAAAAGTAATAAGTATAATTATTATAGTTCTCACGATAATAACTGTATAATATGGGTAGTAATGCATGTTATATTCATAATAATTAACGTAGTAAGTATAATTATTATAGTTCTGACGATAATAACTGTATAATATGCGTAATAATGCATGTTATATTGATAATAATAAAAGTAATAAGTATAACTATTATAGTTCTAGCGATAATTACAGTATAATGTGGGTAATAATGCATGTTATGTTGATAATAATAAAAGTAATAAGTATAATTATTATAGTTCTCACGATAATAACTGTATAATATGGGTAGTAATGCATGTTATATTGATAATAATAAACGTAATAAGTATAATTATTATAGTTCTGACGATAATAACTGTATAATATGGGTAGTAATGCATGTTATATTCATAATAATAAACGTAATAAGTATAATTATTATAGTTCTGACGATAATAACAGTATAATATGGGTACTAATGCATGTTATATTGATAATAATAAAAGTAATAAGTATAATTATTATAGTTCTGACGATAATAACTGTATAATATGCGTAATAATGCATGTTACATTCATAATAATAAAAGTAATAAGTATTATTATTATAGTTCTGACGATAATAACTGTATAATATGCGTAATAATGCATGTTATATTGATAATAATAACAGTAATAAGTATAATTATTATAGTTCTAGCGATAATTACAGTATAATGTGGGTAATAATGCATGTTATATTGATAATAATAAAAGTAATAAGTATAATTATTATAGTTCTAGCGATAATTAGAGTATAATGTGGGTAATAATGCATGTTATATTCATAATAATAAACGTAGTAAGTGTAATTATTATAGTTCTGACGATAATAACTGTATAATATGCGTAATAATGCATGTTATATTGATAATAGTAAAAGTAATAAGTATAATTATTATAATTCTAGCGATAATTACAGTATAATATGGGTAATAATGCATGTTATATTGATAATAATAAAAGTAATAAGTATTATTGTTATAGTTCTGACGATAATAACTGTATAATATGCGTAATAATGCATGTTATATTGATAATAATACAAGTAATAAGTATAATTATTATAGTTCTCACGATAATAACTGTATAATATGGGTAGTAATGCATGTTATATTCATAATAATTAACGTAGTAATTATAGTTATTATGGTTCTGACGATAATAACTGTATAATATGGGTAGTAATCCATGTTATATTGATAATAATAATCGTAATAAGTATAATTATTATAGTTCTGACGATAATAACTGTATAATATGCGTAATAATGCATGTTATATTAATAATAATAAAAGTAATAAGTATAATTATTATAGTTCTAGCGACAATAACAGTTTAATATGGGTACTAATGCATGTTATATTGATAATAATAAAAGTAATAAGTATAATTATTATAGTTCTCACGATAATAACTGTATAATATGGGTAGTAATGCATGTTATATTGATAATAATAAAAGTAATAAGTATAACTATTATAGTTCTAGCGATAATTACAGTATAATGTGGGTAATAATGCATGTTATATTGATAATAATAAAAGTAATAAGTATAATTATTATAGTTCTAGCGATAATTACAGTATAATGTGGGTAATAATGCATGTTATATTGATAATAATAAAAGTAATAAGTATAATTATTATAGTTCTCACGATAATAACTGTATGATATGGGTAGTAATGCATGTTATATTGATAACAATAAACGTAATAAGTATAATTATTATAGTTCTGACGATAATAACTGTATAATATGCGTAATAATGCATGTTATATTAATAATAATAGAAGTAATAAGTATAATTATTATAGTTCTAGCGACAATAACAGTATAATATGGGTACTAATGCATGTTATATTGATAATAATAACAGTAATAAGTATAATTATTATAGTTCTAGCGATAATTACAGTATAATGTGGGTAATAATGCATGTTATATTGATAATAATAAAAGTAATAAGTATAATAATTATAGTTCTAGCGATAATTACAGTATAATGAGGGTAATAATGCTTGTTATATTGGTGATATTGGGGGTAATAAGTATAATTATTATAATGCTAGCGATAATTACAGTATAATATGGGTATTAATGCATGTTATATTGATAATAATAAAAGTAATAAGTATAATTATTATAGTTCTCACGATAATAACTGTATAATATGGGTAGTAATGCATGTTATATTCATAATAATTAACGTAGTAAGTATAATTATTATAGTTCTGACGATAATAACTGTATAATATGCGTAATAATGCATGTTATATTGATAATAATAAAAGTAATAAGTATAACTATTATAGTTCTAGCGATAATTACAGTATAATGTGGGTAATAATGCATGTTATGTTGATAATAATAAAAGTAATAAGTATAATTATTATAGTTCTCACGATAATAACTGTATAATGTGGGTAATAATGCATGTTATATTGATAATAATAGAAGTAATAAGTATAATTATTATAGTTCTAGCGATAATTAGAGTATAATGTGGGTAATAATGCATGTTATATTGATAATAATAAAAGTAATAAGTATAATTATTATAGTTCTAGCGATAATTACAGTATAATGTGGGTAATAATGCATGTTATATTGATAATAATAAAAGTAATAAGTATAATTATTATAGTTCTAGCGATAATTAGAGTATAATGTGGGTAATAATGCATGTTATATTCATAATAATAAACGTAGTAAGTATAATTATTATAGTTCTGACGATAATAACTGTATAATATGCGTAATAATGCACGTTATATTGATAATAATAATAGTAATGAGTATAATTATTATAGTTCTGACGATAATAACTGTATAATATGCGTAATAGTGCATGTTATATTGATAATAATAAAAGTAATAAGTATAATTATTATAGTTCTAGCGATAATTACAGTATAATGTGGGTAATAATGCATGTTATATTGATAATAATAAAAGTAATAAGTATAATTATTATAGTTCTAGCGATAATTAGAGTATAATGTGGGTAATAATGCATGTTATATTGATAATAATAAAAGTAATAAGTATAATTATTATAGTTCTAGCGATAATTACAGTATAATGTGGGTAATAATGCATGTTATATTGATAATAATAAAAGTAATAAGTATAATTATTATAGTTCTCACGATAATAACTGTATGATATGGGTAGTAATGCATGTTATATTGATAATAATAAACGTAATAAGTATAATTATTATAGTTCTGACGATAATAACTGTATAATATGCGTAATAATGCATGTTATATTGATAATAATAAAAGTAATAAGTATAACTATTATAGTTCTAGCGATAATTACAGTATAATGTGGGTAATAATGCATGTTATGTTGATAATAATAAAAGTAATAAGTATAATTATTATAGTTCTCACGATAATAACTGTATAATATGGGTAGTAATGCATGTTATATTCATAATAATAAACGTAATAAGTATAATTATTATAGTTCTGACGATAATAACTGTATAATATGGGTACTAATGCATGTTATATTGACAATAATAAAAGTAATAAGTATAATTATTATAGTTCTGACGATAATATCTGTATAATATGCGTAATAATGCATGTTATATTGATAATAATAAACGTAATAAGTATAATTATTATAGTTCTGTCGATAATAACTGTATAATATGGGTAGTAATCCATGTTATATTGATAATAATAATCGTAATAAGTATAATTATTATAGTTCTGACGATAATAACTGTATAATATGCGTAATAATGCATGTTATATTAATAATAATAAAAGTAATAAGTATAATTATTATAGTTCTAGCGACAATAACAGTATAATATGGGTACTAATGCATGTTATATTGATAATAATAAAAGTAATAAGTATAATAATTATAGTTCTAGCGATAATTACAGTATAATGAGGGTAATAATGCTTGTTATATTGGTGATATTGGGGGTAATAAGTATAATTATTATAATGCTAGCGATAATTACAGTATAATATGGGTATTAATGCATGTTATATTCATAATAATTAACGTAGTAAGTATAATTATTATAGTTCTCACGATAATAACTGTATAATATGCGTAATAATGCATGTTATATTGATAATAATAAAAGTAATAAGTATTATTATTATAGTTCTGACGATAATAACTGTATAATATGCGTAATAATGCATGTTGTATTGATAATAATAACAGTAATAAGTATAATTATTATAGTTCTAGCGATAATTACAGTATAATGTGGGTAATAATGCATGTTATATTGATAATAATAAAAGTAATAAGTATAATTATTATAGTTCTAGCGATAATTAGAGTATAATGTGGGTAATAATGCATGTTATATTCATAATAATAAACGTAATAAGTATAATTATTATAGTTCTGACGATAATAACAGTATAATATGGGTACTAATGCATGTTATATTGATAATAATAAAAGTAATAAGTATAATTATTATAGTTCTGACGATAATAACTGTATAATATGCGTAATAATGCATGTTATATTGATAATAATAAAAGTAATAAGTATTATTATTATAGTTCTGACGATAATAACTGTATAATATGCGTAATAATGCATGTTATATTGATAATAATAACAGTAATAAGTATAATTATTATAGTTCTAGCGATAATTACAGTATAATGTGGGTAATAATGCATGTTATATTGATAATAATAAAAGTAATAAGTATAATTATTATAGTTCTAGCGATAATTAGAGTATAATGTGGGTAATAATGCATGTTATATTCATAATAATAAACGTAGTAAGTCTAATTATTATAGTTCTGACGATAATAACTGTATAATATGCGTAATAATGCACGTTATATTGATAATAATAAAAGTAATAAGTATAATTATTATAGTTCTGACGATAATAACTGTATAATATGCGTAATAGTGCATGTTATATTGATAATAATAAAAGTAATAAGTATAATTATTATAGTTCTGACTATAATATCTGTATAATATGCGTAATAATGCATGTTATATTGATAATAATAAACGTAATAAGTATAATTATTATAGTTCTGTCGATAATAACTGTATAATATGGGTAGTAATCCATGTTATATTGATAATAATAATCGAAATAAGTATAATTATTATAGTTCTGACGATAATAACTGTATAATATGCGTAATAATGCATGTTATATTAATAATAATAAAAGTAATAAGTATAATTATTATAGTTCTAGCGACAATAACAGTATAATATGGGTACTAATGCATGTTATATTGATAATAATAAAAGTAATAAGTATAATAATTATAGTTCTAGCGATAATTACAGTATAATGAAGGTAATAATGCTTGTTATATTGGTGATATTGGGGGTAATAAGTATAATTATTATAATGCTAGCGATAATTACAGTATAATATGGGTATTAATGCATGTTATATTGATAATAATAAAAGTAATAAGTATAATTATTATAGTTCTCACGATAATAACTGTATAATATGGGTAGTAATGCATGTTATATTCATAATAATTAACGTAGTAAGTATAATTATTATAGTTCTGACGATAATAACTGTATAATATGCGTAATAATGCATGTTATATTGATAATAATAAAAGTAATAAGTATAACTATTATAGTTCTAGCGATAATTACAGTATAATGTGGGTAATAATGCATGTTATGTTGATAATAATAAAAGTAATAAGTATAATTATTATAGTTCTCACGATAATAACTGTATAATATGGGTAGTAATGCATGTTATATTGATAATAATAAACGTAATAAGTATAATTATTATAGTTCTGACGATAATAACTGTATAATATGGGTAGTAATGCATGTTATATTCATAATAATAAACGTAATAAGTATAATTATTATAGTTCTGACGATAATAACAGTATAATATGGGTACTAATGCATGTTATATTGATAATAATAAAAGTAATAAGTATAATTATTATAGTTCTGACGATAATAACTGTATAATATGCGTAATAATGCATGTTACATTGATAATAATAAAAGTAATAAGTATTATTATTATAGTTCTGACGATAATAACTGTATAATATGCGTAATAATGCATGTTATATTGATAATAATAACAGTAATAAGTATAATTATTATAGTTCTAGCGATAATTACAGTATAATGTGGGTAATAATGCATGTTATATTGATAATAATAAAAGTAATAAGTATAATTATTATAGTTCTAGCGATAATTAGAGTATAATGTGGGTAATAATGCATGTTATATTCATAATAATAAACGTAGTAAGTGTAATTATTATAGTTCTGACGATAATAACTGTATAATATGCGTAATAATGCATGTTATATTGATAATAGTAAAAGTAATAAGTATAATTATTATAATTCTAGCGATAATTACAGTATAATATGGGTAATAATGCATGTTATATTGATAATAATAAAAGTAATAAGTATTATTGTTATAGTTCTGACGATAATAACTGTATAATATGCGTAATAATGCATGTTATATTGATAATAATACAAGTAATAAGTATAATTATTATAGTTCTCACGATAATAACTGTATAATATGGGTAGTAATGCATGTTATATTCATAATAATTAACGTAGTAATTATAGTTATTATGGTTCTGACGATAATAACTGTATAATATGGGTAGTAATCCATGTTATATTGATAATAATAATCGTAATAAGTATAATTATTATAGTTCTGACGATAATAACTGTATAATATGCGTAATAATGCATGTTATATTAATAATAATAAAAGTAATAAGTATAATTATTATAGTTCTAGCGACAATAACAGTTTAATATGGGTACTAATGCATGTTATATTGATAATAATAAAAGTAATAAGTATAATTATTATAGTTCTCACGATAATAACTGTATAATATGGGTAGTAATGCATGTTATATTGATAATAATAAAAGTAATAAGTATAACTATTATAGTTCTAGCGATAATTACAGTATAATGTGGGTAATAATGCATGTTATATTGATAATAATAAAAGTAATAAGTATAATTATTATAGTTCTAGCGATAATTACAGTATAATGTGGGTAATAATGCATGTTATATTGATAATAATAAAAGTAATAAGTATAATTATTATAGTTCTCACGATAATAACTGTATGATATGGGTAGTAATGCATGTTATATTGATAACAATAAACGTAATAAGTATAATTATTATAGTTCTGACGATAATAACTGTATAATATGCGTAATAATGCATGTTATATTAATAATAATAGAAGTAATAAGTATAATTATTATAGTTCTAGCGACAATAACAGTATAATATGGGTACTAATGCATGTTATATTGATAATAATAACAGTAATAAGTATAATTATTATAGTTCTAGCGATAATTACAGTATAATGTGGGTAATAATGCATGTTATATTGATAATAATAAAAGTAATAAGTATAATAATTATAGTTCTAGCGATAATTACAGTATAATGAGGGTAATAATGCTTGTTATATTGGTGATATTGGGGGTAATAAGTATAATTATTATAATGCTAGCGATAATTACAGTATAATATGGGTATTAATGCATGTTATATTGATAATAATAAAAGTAATAAGTATAATTATTATAGTTCTCACGATAATAACTGTATAATATGGGTAGTAATGCATGTTATATTCATAATAATTAACGTAGTAAGTATAATTATTATAGTTCTGACGATAATAACTGTATAATATGCGTAATAATGCATGTTATATTGATAATAATAAAAGTAATAAGTATAACTATTATAGTTCTAGCGATAATTACAGTATAATGTGGGTAATAATGCATGTTATGTTGATAATAATAAAAGTAATAAGTATAATTATTATAGTTCTCACGATAATAACTGTATAATGTGGGTAATAATGCATGTTATATTGATAATAATAGAAGTAATAAGTATAATTATTATAGGTCTAGCGATAATTAGAGTATAATGTGGGTAATAATGCATGTTATATTGATAATAATAAAAGTAATAAGTATAATTATTATAGTTCTAGCGATAATTACAGTATAATGTGGGTAATAATGCATGTTATATTGATAATAATAAAAGTAATAAGTATAATTATTATAGTTCTCACGATAATAACTGTATGATATGGGTAGTAATGCATGTTATATTGATAATAATAAACGTAATAAGTATAATTATTATAGTTCTGACGATAATAACTGTATAATATGCGTAATAATGCATGTTATATTAATAATAATAGAAGTAATAAGTATAATTATTATAGTTCTAGCGACAATAACAGTATAATATGGGTACTAATGCATGTTATATTGATAATAATAAAAGTAATAAGTATAATAATTATATTTCTAGCGATAATTACAGTATAATGAGGGTAATAATGCTTGTTATATTGGTGATATTGGGGGTAATAAGTATAATTATTATAATGCTAGCGATAATTACAGTATAATATGGGTATTAATGCATGTTATATTGATAATAATAAAAGTAATAAGTATAATTATTACAGTTCTCACGATAATAACTGTATAATATGGGTAGTAATGCATGTTATATTCATAATAATTAACGTAGTAATTATAATTATTATGGTTCTGACGATAATAACTGTATAATATGCGTAATAATGCATGTTATATTGATAATAATAACAGTAATAAGTATAATTATTATAGTTCTAGCGATAATTACAGTATAATGTGGGTAATAATGCATGTTATATTGATAATAATAAAAGTAATAAGTATAATTATTATAGTTCTAGCGATAATTAGAGTATAATGTGGGTAATAATGCATGTTATATTCATAATAATAAACGTAGTAAGTGTAATTATTATAGTTCTGACGATAATAACTGTATAATATGCGTAATAATGCATGTTATATTGATAATAGTAAAAGTAATAAGTATAATTATTATAATTCTAGCGATAATTACAGTATAATATGGGTAATAATGCATGTTATATTGATAATAATAAAAGTAATAAGTATTATTGTTATAGTTCTGACGATAATAACTGTATAATATGCGTAATAATGCATGTTATATTAATAATAATAAACGTAATAAGTATAATTATTATAGTTCTAGCGACAATAACAGTATAATATGGGTACTAATGCATGTTATATTGATAATAATAAAAGTAATAAGTATAATTATTATAGTTCTAGCGACAATAACAGTATAATATGGGTACTAATGCATGTTATATTGATAATAATAAAAGTAATAAGTATAATTATTATAGTTCTCACGATAATAACTGTATGATATGGGTAGTAATGCATGTTATATTGATAATAATAAACGTAATAAGTATAATTATTATAGTTCTGTCGATAATAACTGTATAATATGGGTAGTAATCCATGTTATATTGATAATAATAATCGTAATAAGTATAATTATTATAGTTCTGACGATAATAACTGTATAATATGCGTAATAATGCATGTTATATTAATAATAATAAAAGTAATAAGTATAATTATTATAGTTCTAGCGACAATAACAGTATAATATGGGTACTAATGCATGTTATATTGATAATAATAAAAGTAATAAGTATAATAATTATAGTTCTAGCGATAATTACAGTATAATGAGGGTAATAATGCTTGTTATATTGGTGATATTGGGGGTAATAAGTATAATTATTATAATGCTAGCGATAAGTACAGTATAATATGGGTATTAATGCATGTTATATTGATAATAATAAAAGTAATAAGTATAATTATTATAGTTCTCACGATAATAACTGTATAATATGGGTAGTAATGCATGTTATATTCATAATAATTAACGTAGTAAGTATAATTATTATAGTTCTGACGATAATAACTGTATAATATGCGTAATAATGCATGTTATATTGATAATAATAAAAGTAATAAGTATAACTATTATAGTTCTAGCGATAATTACAGTATAATGTGGGTAATAATGCATGTTATGTTGATAATAATAAAAGTAATAAGTATAATTATTATAGTTGTCACGATAATAACTGTATAATATGGGTAGTAATGCATGTTATATTGATAATAATAAACGTAATAAGTATAATTATTATAGTTCTGACGATAATAACTGTATAATATGGGTAGTAATGCATGTTATATTCATAATAATAAACGTAGTAAGTGTAATTATTATAGTTCTGACGATAATAACTGTATAATATGCGTAATAATGCATGTTATATTGATAATAGTAAAAGTAATAAGTATAATTATTATAATTCTAGCGATAATTACAGTATAATATGGGTAATAATGCATGTTATATTGATAATAATAAAAGTAATAAGTATTATTATTATAGTTCTGACGATAATAACTGTATAATATGCGTAATAATGCATGTTATATTGATAATAATAAAAGTAATAAGTATAATTATTATAGTTCTCACGATAATAACTGTATAATATGGGTAGTAATGCATGTTATATTCATAATAATTAACGTAGTAATTATAATTATTATGGTTCTGACGATAATAACTGTATAATATGGGTAGTAATCCATGTTATATTGATAATAATAATCGTAATAAGTATAATTATTATAGTTCTGACGATAATAACTGTATAATATGCGTAATAATGCATGTTATATTAATAATAATAAAAGTAATAAGTATAATTATTATAGTTCTAGCGACAATAACAGTATAATATGGGTACTAATGCATGTTATATTGATAATAATAAAAGTAATAAGTATAATAATTATAGTTCTAGCGATAATTACAGTATAATGAGGGTAATAATGCTTGTTATATTGGTGATATTGGGGGTAATAAGTATAATTATTATAATGCTAGCGATAATTACAGTATAATATGGGTATTAATGCATGTTATATTGATAATAATAAAAGTAATAAGTATAATTATTATAGTTCTCACGATAATAACTGTATAATATGCGTAATAATGCATGTTATATTGATAATAATAAAAGTAATAAGTATTATTATTATAGTTCTGACGATAATAACTGTATAATATGCGTAATAATGCATGTTATATTGATAATAATAACAGTAATAAGTATAATTATTATAGTTCTAGCGATAATTACAGTATAATGTGGGTAATAATGCATGTTATATTGATAATAATAAAAGTAATAAGTATAATTATTATAGTTCTAGCGATAATTAGAGTATAATGTGGGTAATAATGCATGTTATATTCATAATAATAAACGTAGTAAGTTTAATTATTATAGTTCTGACGATAATAACTGTATAACATGCGTAATAATGCACGTTATATTGATAATAATAAAAGTAATAAGTATAATTATTATAGTTCTGACGATAATAACTGTATAATATGCGTAATAGTGCATGTTGTATTGATAATAATAAAAGTAATAAGTATAATTATTATAGTTCTGACGGTAATAACTGTATAATATGCGTAATAATGCATGTTATATTGATAATAATAAAAGTAATAAGTATAACTATTATAGTTCTAGCGATAATTACAGTATAATGTGGGTAATAATGCATGTTATGTTGATAATAATAAAAGTAATAAGTATAATTATTATAGTTCTCACGATAATAATTGTATAATATGGGTAGTAATGCATGTTATATTGATAATAATAAACGTAATAAGTATAATTATTATAGTTCTGACGATAATAACTGTATAATATGCGTAGTAATGCATGTTATATTCATAATAATAAACGTAATAAGTATAATTATTATAGTTCTGACGATAATAACTGTATAATATGCGTAATAGTGCATGTTATATTGATAATAATAAAAGTAATAAGTATAATTATTATAGTTCTAGCGATAATTACAGTATAATGTGGGTAATAATGCATGTTATATTGATATTAATAAACGTAATAAGTATAATTATTATAGTTCTAGCGATAATTAGAGTATAATGTGGGTAATAATGCATGTTATATTCATAATAATAAACGTAGTAAGTGTAATTATTATAGTTCTGACGATAATAACTGCATAATATGCGTAATAATGCATGTTATATTGATAATAATAACAGTAATAAGTATAATTATTATAGTTCTAGCGATAATTACAGTATAATGTGGGTAATAATGCATGTTATATTGATAATAATAAAAGTAATAAGTATAATTATTATAGTTCTAGCGATAATTAGAGTATAATGTGGGTAATAATGCATGTTATATTCATAATAATAAACGTAGTAAGTGTAATTATTATAGTTCTGACGATAATAACTGTATAATATGCGTAATAATGCATGTTATATTGATAATAGTAAAAGTAATAAGTATAATTATTATAATTCTAGCGATAATTACAGTATAATATGGGTAATAATGCATGTTATATTGATAATAATAAAAGTAATAAGTATTATTGTTATAGTTCTGACGATAATAACTGTATAATATGCGTAATAATGCATGTTATATTAATAATAATAAACGTAATAAGTATAATTATTATAGTTCTAGCGACAATAACAGTATAATATGGGTACTAATGCATGTTATATTGATAATAATAAAAGTAATAAGTATAATTATTATAGTTCTAGCGACAATAACAGTATAATATGGGTACTAATGCATGTTATATTGATAATAATAAAAGTAATAAGTATAATAATTATATTTCTAGCGATAATTACAGTATAATGAGGGTAATAATGCTTGTTATATTGGTGAGATTGGGGGTAATAAGTATAATTATTATAATGCTAGCGATAATTACAGTATAATATGGGTATTAATGCATGTTATATTGATAATAATAAAAGTAATAAGTATAATTATTATAGTTCTCACGATAATAACTGTATAATATGGGTAGTAATGCATGTTATATTCATAATAATTAACGTAGTAAGTATAATTATTATAGTTCTGACGATAATAACTGTATAATATGCGTAATAATGCATGTTATATTGATAATAATAAAAGTAATAAGTATAACTATTATAGTTCTAGCGATAATTACAGTATAATGTGGGTAATAATGCATGTTATGTTGATAATAATAAAAGTAATAAGTATAATTATTATAGTTCTCACGATAATAACTGTATAATGTGGGTAGTAATGCATGTTATATTGATAATAATAAAAGTAATAAGTATAATTATTACGGCTCTAGCGATAATTACAGTATAATGTGGGTAATAATGCATGTTATAATGATAATAATAAAAGTATTAAGTATAATTATTATAGTTCTAGCGATAATTACAGTATAATGTGGGTGATAATGCATGTTATATTGATAATAATAAAAGTAATAAGTATAATTATTATAGTTCTCACGATAATAACTGTATAATATGGGTAGTAATGCATGTTATATTGATAATAATAAACGTAATAAGTATAATTATTATAGTTCTGACGATAATAACTGTATAATATGCGTAATAATGCATGTTATATTGATAATAATAAAAGTAGTAAGTATAACTATTATAGTTCTAGCGATAATTAGAGTATAATGTGGGTAATAATGCATGTTATATTAATAATAATAAAAGAAATAAGTATAATTATTATAGTTCTGACGATAATAACTGTATAATATGGGTACTAATGCATGTTATATTGATAATAATAAAAGTAATAAGTATAATTATTATAGTTCTAGCGATAATTAGAGTATAATGTGGGTAATAATGCATGTTATATTCATAATAATAAACGTAGTAAGTATAATTATTATAGTTATGACGATAATAACTGTATAATATGCGTAATTATGCATGTTATATTGATAATAATAAAAGTAATAAGTATAATTATTATAGTTCTAGCGATAATTACAGTATAATGTGGGTAATAATGCATGTTATGTTGATAATAATAAAAGTAATAAGTATAATTATTATGGTTCTCACGATAATAACTGTATAATATGGGTAGTAATGCATGTTATATTCATAATAATAAACGTAGTAAGTATAATTCTTATAGTTCTGATGATAATAACTGTATAATATGCGTAATAATGCATGTTATATTGATAATAATAAAAGTAATAAGTATAATTATTATAGTTCTAGCGATAATTAGAGTATAATGTGGGTAATAATGCATGTTATATTCATAATAATAAACGTAGTAAGTATAATTATTATAGTTCTGACGATAATAACTGTATAATATGCGTAATAATGCATGTTATATTGATAATAATAAAAGTAATAAGTATAATTATTACGGCTCTAGCGATAATTACAGTATAATGTGGGTAATAATGCATGTTATAATGATAATAATAAAAGTATTAAGTATAATTATTATAGTTCTAGCGATAATTACAGTATAATGTGGGTGATAATGCATGTTATATTGATAATAATAAAAGTAATAAGTATAATTATTATAGTTCTCACGATAATAACTGTATAATATGGGTAGTAATGCATGTTATATTGATAATAATAAACGTAATAAGTATAATTATTATAGTTCTGACGATAATAACTGTATAATATGCGTAATAATGCATGTTATATTGATAATAATAAAAGTAGTAAGTATAACTATTATAGTTCTAGCGATAATTAGAGTATAATGTGGGTAATAATGCATGTTATATTAATAATAATAAAAGAAATAAGTATAATTATTATAGTTCTGACGATAATAACTGTATAATATGGGTACTAATGCATGTTATATTGATAATAATAAAAGTAATAAGTATAATTATTATAGTTCTAGCGATAATTAGAGTATAATGTGGGTAATAATGCATGTTATATTCATAATAATAAACGTAGTAAGTATAATTATTATAGTTCTGACGATAATAACTGTATAATATGCGTAATAATGCATGTTATATTGATAATAATAAAAGTAATAAGTATAATTATTATAGTTCTAGCGATAATTACAGTATAATGTGGGTAATAATGCATGTTATGTTGATAATAATAAAAGTAATAAGTATAATTATTATGGTTCTCACGATAATAACTGTATAATATGGGTAGTAATGCATGTTATATTCATAATAATAAACGTAGTAAGTATAATTCTTATAGTTCTGATGATAATAACTGTATAATATGCGTAATAATGCATGTTATATTGATAATAATAAAAGTAATAAGTATAATTATTATAGTTCTAGCGATAATTAGAGTATAATGTGGGTAATAATGCATGTTATATTCATAATAATAAACGTAGTAAGTATAATTATTATAGTTCTGGCGATAATAACTGTATAATATGCGTAATAATGCATGTTATATTGATAATAATAAAAGTAATAAGTATAATTATTACGGCTCTAGCGATAATTACAGTATAATGTGGGTAATAATGCATGTTATAATGATAATAATAAAAGTATTAAGTATAATTATTATAGTTCTAGCGATAATTACAGTATAATGTGGGTGATAATGCATGTTATATTGATAATAATAAAAGTAATAAGTATAATTATTATAGTTCTCACGATAATAACTGTATAATATGGGTAGTAATGCATGTTATATTGATAATAATAAACGTAATAAGTATAATTATTATAGTTCTGACGATAATAACTGTATAATATGCGTAATAATGCATGTTATATTGATAATAATAAAAGTAGTAAGTATAACTATTATAGTTCTAGCGATAATTAGAGTATAATGTGGGTAATAATGCATGTTATATTAATAATAATAAAAGAAATAAGTATAATTATTATAGTTCTGACGATAATAACTGTATAATATGGGTACTAATGCATGTTATATTGATAACAATAAAAGTAATAAGTATAATTATTACAGTTCTAGCGATAATTAGAGTATAATGTGGGTAATAATGCATGTTATATTCATAATAATAAACGTAGTAAGTATAATTATTATAGTTCTGACGATAATAACTGTATAATATGCGTAATAATGCATGTTATATTGATAATAATAAAAGTAATAAGTATAATTATTATAGTTCTAGCGATAATTACAGTATAATGTGGGTAATAATGCATGTTATGTTGATAATAATAAAAGTAATAAGTATAATTATTATGGTTCTCACGATAATAACTGTATAATATGGGTAGTAATGCATGTTATATTCATAATAATAAACGTAGTAAGTATAATTCTTATAGTTCTGATGATAATAACTGTATAATATGCGTAATAATGCATGTTATATTGATAATAATAAAAGTAATAAGTACAATTATTATAGTTCTAGCGATAATTAGAGTATAATGTGGGTAATAATGCATGTTATATTCATAATAATAAACGTAGTAAGTATAATTATTATAGTTCTGACGATAATAACTGTATAATATGCGTAATAATGCATGTTATATTGATAATAATAAAAGTAATAAGTATAATTATTACAGCTCTAGCGATAATTACAGTATAATGTGGGTAATAATGCATGTTATAATGATAATAATAAAAGTATTAAGTATAATTATTATAGTTCTAGCGATAATTACAGTATAATGTGGGTAATAATGCATGTTATATTGATAATAATAAAAGTAATAAGTATAATTATTATAGTTCTAGCGATAATAACAGTATAATATGGGTACTAATGCATGTTATATTGACAATAATAAAAGTAATAAGTATAATTATTATAGTTCTAGCGATAATTACAGTATAATGTGGGTAATAATGCTTGTTATATTGGTGATATTGGGGGTAATAAGTATAATTAGTATAATTCTAGCGATAATTACAGTATAATATTGGTATTAATGCATGTTATATTGATAATAATAAAAGTAATAAGTAAAATTATTATAGTTCAAGCGATAATTACAGTATAATGTGGGTAATAATGCTTGTTATATTGGTGATATTGGGGGTAATAAGTATAATTATTATAATGCTAGCGATAATTAAAGTATAATATGGGTATTAATGCATGTTATATTGATAATAATAAAAGTATTAAGTATAATTATTATAGTTCTCACGATAATAACTGTATAATATGGGTACTTATGCATGTTATATTGATAATAATAAAAGTAATAAGTATAATTATTATAGTTCTAGCGATAATTACAGTATAATGTGGGTAATAATGCATGTTATATTGATAATAATAAAAGTAATAAGTATAATTATTATAGTTCTAGCGATAATTACAGTATAATGTGGGTGATAATGCATGTTATATTGACAATAATAAAAGTAATAAGTATAATTATTATAGTTCTCACGATAATAACTGTATAATATGGGTAGTAATGCATGTTACATTGATAATAATAAACGTAATAAGTATAATTATTATAGTTCTGACGATAATAACTGTATAATATGCGTAATAATGCATGTTATATTGATAATAATAAAAGTAGTAAGTATAACTATTATAGTTCTAGCGATAATTAGAGTATAATGTGGGTAATAATGCATGTTATATTAATAATAATAAAAGAGATAAGTATAATTATTATAGTTCTGACGATAATAACTGTATAATATGGGTACTAATGCATGTTATATTGATAATAATAAAAGTAATAAGTATAATTATTATAGTTCTAGCGATAATTAGAGTATAATGTGGGTAATAATGCATGTTATATTCATAATAATAAACGTAGTAAGTATAATTATTATAGTTCTGACGATAATAACAGTATAATATGCGTAATAATGCATGTTATATTGATAATAATAAAAGTAATAAGTATTAGTATTATAGTTCTGACGATAATAACTGTATAATATGGGTAGTATTGCATGTTATATTCATAATAATAAACGTAATAAGTATAATTATTATAGTTCTGACGATAATAACTGTATAATATGGGTACCAATGCATGTTATATTGATAATAATAAAAGTAATAAGTATAATTATTATAGTTCTAGCGATAATTAGAGTATAATGTGGGTAATAATGCATGTTATATTCATAATAATAAACGTAGTAAGTATAATTATTATAGTTATGACGATAATAACTGTATAATATGCGTAATAATGCATGTTATATTGATAATAATAAAAGTAATAAGTATAACTATTATAGTTCTAGCGATAATTACAGTATAATGTGGGTAATAATGCATGTTATGTTGATAATAATAAAAGTAATAAGTATAATTATTATGGTTCTCACGATAATAACTGTATAATATGGGTAGTAATGCATGTTATATTCATAATAATAAACGTAGTAAGTATAATTCTTATAGTTCTGATGATAATAACTGTATAATATGCGTAATAATGCATGTTGTATTGATAATAATAAAAGTAATAAGTATAATTATTATAGTTCTAGCGATAATTAGAGTATAATGTGGGTAATAATGCATGTTATATTCATAATAATAAACGTAGTAAGTATAATTATTATAGTTCTGACGATAATAACTGTATAATATGCGTAATAATGCATGTTATATTGATAATAATAAAAGTAATAAGTATAATTATTACAGCTCTAGCGATAATTACAGTATAATGTGGGTAATAATGCATGTTATAATGATAATAATAAAAGTATTAAGTATAATTATTATAGTTCTAGCGATAATTACAGTATAATGTGGGTAATAATGCATGTTATATTGATAATAATAAAAGTAATAAGTATAATTATTATAGTTCTAGCGATAATAACAGTATAATATGGGTACTAATGCATGTTATATTGACAATAATAAAAGTAATAAGTATAATTATTATAGTTCTAGCGATAATTACAGTATAATGTGGGTAATAATGCTTGTTATATTGGTGATATTGGGGGTAATAAGTATAATTAGTATAATTCTAGCGATAATTACAGTATAATATTGGTATTAATGCATGTTATATTGATAATAATAAAAGTAATAAGTAAAATTATTATAGTTCTAGCGATAATTACAGTATAATGTGGGTAATAATGCTTGTTATATTGGTGATATTGGGGGTAATAAGTATAATTATTATAATGCTAGCGATAATTAAAGTATAATATGGGTATTAATGCATGTTATATTGATAATAATAAAAGTATTAAGTATAATTATTATAGTTCTCACGATAATAACTGTATAATATGGGTACTTATGCATGTTATATTGATAATAATAAAAGTAATAAGTATAATTATTATAGTTCTAGCGATAATTACAGTATAATGTGGGTAATAATGCATGTTATATTGATAATAATAAAAGTAATAAGTATAATTATTATAGTTCTAGCGATAATTACAGTGTAATGTGGGTGATAATGCATGTTATATTGATAATAATAAAAGTAATAAGTATAATTATTATTGTTCTCACGATAATAACTGTATAATATGGGTAGTAATGCATGTTATATTGATAATAATAAACGTAATAAGTATAATTATTATAGTTCTGACGATAATAACTGTATAATATGCGTAATAATGCATGTTATATTGATAATAATAAAAGTAGTAAGTATAACTATTATAGTTCTAGCGATAATTAGAGTATAATGTGGGTAATAATGCATGTTATATTAATAATAATAAAAGAAATAAGTATAGTTATTATAGTTCTGACGATAATAACTGTATAATATGGGTACTAATGTATGTTATATTGATAATAATAAAAGTAATAAGTATAATTATTATAGTTCTAGCGATAATTAGAGTATAATGTGGGTAATAATGCATGTTATATTCATAATAATAAACGTAGTAAGTATAATTATTATAGTTCTGACGATAATAACAGTATAATATGCGTAATAATGCATGTTATATTGATAATAATAAAAGTAATAAGTATTAGTATTATAGTTCTGACGATAATAACTGTATAATATGGGTAGTATTGCATGTTATATTCATAATAATAAACGTAATAAGTATAATTATTATAGTTCTGACGATAATAACTGTATAATATGGGTACTAATGCATGTTATATTGATAATAATAAAAGTAATAAGTATAATTATTATAGTTCTAGCGATAATTAGAGTATAATGTGGGTAATAATGCATGTTATATTCATAATAATAAACGTAGTAAGTATAATTATTATAGTTATGACGATAATAACTGTATAATATGCGTAATAATGCATGTTATATTGATAATAATAAAAGTAATAAGTATAATTATTATAGTTCTAGCGATAATTACAGTATAATGTGGGTAATAATGCATGTTATGTTGATAATAATAAAAGTAATAAGTATAATTATTATGGTTCTCACGATAATAACTGTATAGTATGGGTAGTAATGCATGTTATATTCATAATAATAAACGTAGTAAGTATAATTCTTATAGTTCTGATGATAATAACTGTATAATATGCGTAATAATGCATGTTATATTGATAATAATAAAAGTAATAAGTATAATTATTATAGTTCTAGCGATAATTAGAGTATAATGTGGGTAATAATGCATGTTATATTCATAATAATAAACGTAGTAAGTATAATTATTATAGTTCTGACGATAATAACTGTATAATATGCGTAATAATGCATGTTATATTGATAATAATAAAAGTAATAAGTATAATTATTACGGCTCTAGCGATAATTACAGTATAATGTGGGTAATAATGCATGTTATAATGATAATAATAAAAGTATTAAGTATAATTATTATAGTTCTAGCGATAATTACAGTATAATGTGGGTGATAATGCATGTTATATTGATAATAATAAAAGTAATAAGTATAATTATTATAGTTCTCACGATAATAACTGTATAATATGGGTAGTAATGCATGTTATATTGATAACAATAAACGTAATAAGTATAATTATTATAGTTCTGACGATAATAACTGTATAATATGCGTAATAATGCATGTTATATTGATAATAATAAAAGTAGTAAGTATAACTATTATAGTTCTAGCGATAATTAGAGTATAATGTGGGTAATAATGCATGTTATATTAATAATAATAAAAGAAATAAGTATAATTATTATAGTTCTGACGATAATAACTGTATAATATGGGTACTAATGCATGTTATATTGATAATAATAAAAGTAATAAGTATAATTATTATAGTTCTAGCGATAATTAGAGTATAATGTGGGTAATAATGCATGTTATATTCATAATAATAAACGTAGTAAGTATAATTATTATAGTTATGACGATAATAACTGTATAATATGCGTAATAATGCATGTTATATTGATAATAATAAAAGTAATAAGTATAATTATTATAGTTCTAGCGATAATTACAGTATAATGTGGGTAATAATGCATGTTATGTTGATAATAATAAAAGTAATAAGTATAATTATTATGGTTCTCACGATAATAACTGTATAATATGGGTAGTAATGCATGTTATATTCATAATAATAAACGTAGTAAGTATAATTCTTATAGTTCTGATGATAATAACTGTATAATATGCGTAATAATGCATGTTATATTGATAATAATAAAAGTAATAAGTATAATTATTATAGTTCTAGCGATAATTAGAGTATAATGTGGGTAATAATGCATGTTATATTCATAATAATAAACGTAGTAAGTATAATTATTATAGTTCTGACGATAATAACTGTATAATATGCGTAATAATGCATGTTATATTGATAATAATAAAAGTAATAAGTATAATTATTACGGCTCTAGCGATAATTACAGTATAATGTGGGTAATAATGCATGTTATAATGATAATAATAAAAGTATTAAGTATAATTATTATAGTTCTGACGATAATAACTGTATAATATGCGTAATAATGCATGTTATATTGATAATAATAAAAGTAATAAGTATAATTATTATAGTTCTAGCGATAATTACAGTATAATGTGGGTAATAATGCATGTTATGTTGATAATAATAAAAGTAATAAGTATAATTATTATGGTTCTCACGATAATAACTGTATAATATGGGTAGTAATGCATGTTATATTCATAATAATAAACGTAGTAAGTATAATTCTTATAGTTCTGATGATAATAACTGTATAATATGCGTAATAATGCATGTTATATTGATAATAATAAAAGTAATAAGTATAATTATTACGGCTCTAGCGATAATTACAGTATAATGTGGGTAATAATGCATGTTATAATGATAATAATAAAAGTATTAAGTATAATTATTATAGTTCTAGCGATAATTAGAGTATAATGTGGGTAATAATGCATGTTATATTCATAATAATAAACGTAGTAAGTATAATTATTATAGTTCTGACGATAATAACTGTATAATATGCGTAATAATGCATGTTATATTGATAATAATAAAAGTAATAAGTATAATTATTATAGTTCTAGCGATAATTACAGTATAATGTGGGTAATAATGCATGTTATGTTGATAATAATAAAAGTAATAAGTATAATTATTATGGTTCTCACGATAATAACTGTATAATATGGGTAGTAATGCATGTTATATTCATAATAATAAACGTAGTAAGTATAATTCTTATAGTTCTGATGATAATAACTGTATAATATGCGTAATAATGCATGTTATATTGATAATAATAAAAGTAATAAGTATAATTATTATAGTTCTAGCGATAATTAGAGTATAATGTGGGTAATAATGCATGTTATATTCATAATAATAAACGTAGTAAGTATAATTATTATAGTTCTGACGATAATAACTGTATAATATGCGTAATAATGCATGTTATATTGATAATAATAAAAGTAATAAGTATAATTATTACAGCTCTAGCGATAATTACAGTATAATGTGGGTAATAATGCATGTTATAATGATAATAATAAAAGTATTAAGTATAATTATTATAGTTCTAGCGATAATTACAGTATAATGTGGGTAATAATGCATGTTATATTGATAATAATAAAAGTAATAAGTATAATTATTATAGTTCTAGCGATAATAACAGTATAATATGGGTACTAATGCATGTTATATTGACAATAATAAAAGTAATAAGTATAATTATTATAGTTCTAGCGATAATTACAGTATAATGTGGGTAATAATGCTTGTTATATTGGTGATATTGGGGGTAATAAGTATAATTAGTATAATTCTAGCGATAATTACAGTATAATATTGGTATTAATGCATGTTATATTGATAATAATAAAAGTAATAAGTAAAATTATTATAGTTCAAGCGATAATTACAGTATAATGTGGGTAATAATGCTTGTTATATTGGTGATATTGGGGGTAATAAGTATAATTATTATAATGCTAGCGATAATTAAAGTATAATATGGGTATTAATGCATGTTATATTGATAATAATAAAAGTATTAAGTATAATTATTATAGTTCTCACGATAATAACTGTATAATATGGGTACTTATGCATGTTATATTGATAATAATAAAAGTAATAAGTATAATTATTATAGTTCTAGCGATAATTACAGTATAATGTGGGTAATAATGCATGTTATATTGATAATAATAAAAGTAATAAGTATAATTATTATAGTTCTAGCGATAATTACAGTATAATGTGGGTGATAATGCATGTTATATTGACAATAATAAAAGTAATAAGTATAATTATTATAGTTCTCACGATAATAACTGTATAATATGGGTAGCAATGCATGTTACATTGATAATAATAAACGTAATAAGTATAATTATTATAGTTCTGACGATAATAACTGTATAATATGCGTAATAATGCATGTTATATTGATAATAATAAAAGTAGTAAGTATAACTATTATAGTTCTAGCGATAATTAGAGTATAATGTGGGTAATAATGCATGTTATATTAATAATAATAAAAGAGATAAGTATAATTATTATAGTTCTGACGATAATAACTGTATAATATGGGTACTAATGCATGTTATATTGATAATAATAAAAGTAATAAGTATAATTATTATAGTTCTAGCGATAATTAGAGTATAATGTGGGTAATAATGCATGTTATATTCATAATAATAAACGTAGTAAGTATAATTATTATAGTTCTGACGATAATAACAGTATAATATGCGTAATAATGCATGTTATATTGATAATAATAAAAGTAATAAGTATTAGTATTATAGTTCTGACGATAATAACTGTATAATATGGGTAGTATTGCATGTTATATTCATAATAATAAACGTAATAAGTATAATTATTATAGTTCTGACGATAATAACTGTATAATATGGGTACTAATGCATGTTATATTGATAATAATAAAAGTAATAAGTATAATTATTATAGTTCTAGCGATAATTAGAGTATAATGTGGGTAATAATGCATGTTATATTCATAATAATAAACGTAGTAAGTATAATTATTATAGTTATGACGATAATAACTGTATAATATGCGTAATAATGCATGTTATATTGATAATAATAAAAGTAATAAGTATAACTATTATAGTTCTAGCGATAATTACAGTATAATGTGGGTAATAATGCATGTTATGTTGATAATAATAAAAGTAATAAGTATAATTATTATGGTTCTCACGATAATAACTGTATAATATGGGTAGTAATGCATGTTATATTCATAATAATAAACGTAGTAAGTATAATTCTTATAGTTCTGATGATAATAACTGTATAATATGCGTAATAATGCATGTTGTATTGATAATAATAAAAGTAATAAGTATAATTATTACAGCTCTAGCGATAATTACAGTATAATGTGGGTAATAATGCATGTTATAATGATAATAATAAAAGTATTAAGTATAATTATTATAGTTCTAGCGATAATTAGAGTATAATGTGGGTAATAATGCATGTTATATTAATAATAATAAAAGAGATAAGTATAATTATTATAGTTCTGACGATAATAACTGTATAATATGGGTACTAATGCATGTTATATTGATAATAATAAAAGTAATAAGTATAATTATTATAGTTCTAGCGATAATTAGAGTATAATGTGGGTAATAATGCATGTTATATTCATAATAATAAACGTAGTAAGTATAATTATTATAGTTCTGACGATAATAACTGTATAATATGCGTAATAATGCATGTTATATTGATAATAATAAAAGTAATAAGTATAATTATTACAGCTCTAGCGATAATTACAGTATAATGTGGGTAATAATGCATGTTATAATGATAATAATAAAAGTATTAAGTATAATTATTATAGTTCTAGCGATAATTACAGTATAATGTGGGTAATAATGCATGTTATATTGATAATAATAAAAGTAATAAGTATAATTATTATAGTTCTAGCGATAATAACAGTATAATATGGGTACTAATGCATGTTATATTGACAATAATAAAAGTAATAAGTATAATTATTATAGTTCTAGCGATAATTACAGTATAATGTGGGTAATAATGCTTGTTATATTGGTGATATTGGGGGTAATAAGTATAATTAGTATAATTCTAGCGATAATTACAGTATAATATTGGTATTAATGCATGTTATATTGATAATAATAAAAGTAATAAGTAAAATTATTATAGTTCTAGCGATAATTACAGTATAATGTGGGTAATAATGCTTGTTATATTGGTGATATTGGGGGTAATAAGTATAATTATTATAATGCTAGCGATAATTAAAGTATAATATGGGTATTAATGCATGTTATATTGATAATAATAAAAGTATTAAGTATAATTATTATAGTTCTCACGATAATAACTGTATAATATGGGTACTTATGCATGTTATATTGATAATAATAAAAGTAATAAGTATAATTATTATAGTTCTAGCGATAATTACAGTATAATGTGGGTAATAATGCATGTTATATTGATAATAATAAAAGTAATAAGTATAATTATTATAGTTCTAGCGATAATTACAGTGTAATGTGGGTGATAATGCATGTTATATTGATAATAATAAAAGTAATAAGTATAATTATTATTGTTCTCACGATAATAACTGTATAATATGGGTAGTAATGCATGTTATATTGATAATAATAAACGTAATAAGTATAATTATTATAGTTCTGACGATAATAACTGTATAATATGCGTAATAATGCATGTTATATTGATAATAATAAAAGTAGTAAGTATAACTATTATAGTTCTAGCGATAATTAGAGTATAATGTGGGTAATAATGCATGTTATATTAATAATAATAAAAGAAATAAGTATAGTTATTATAGTTCTGACGATAATAACTGTATAATATGGGTACTAATGTATGTTATATTGATAATAATAAAAGTAATAAGTATAATTGTTATAGTTCTCACGATAATAACTGTATAATATGGGTAGTAATGCATGTTATATTGATAATAATAAACGTAATAAGTATAATTATTATAGTTCTGACGATAATAACTGTATAATATGCGTAATAATGCATGTTATATTGATAATAATAAAAGTAATAAGTATAACTATTATAGTTCTAGCGATAATTACAGTATAATGTGGGTAATAATGCATGTTATGTTGATAATAATAAAAGTAATGAGTATAATTATTATAGTTCTCACGATAATAACTGTATAATATGGGTAGTAATGCATGTTATATTGATAATAATAAACGTAATAAGTATAATTATTATAGTTCTGACGATAATAACTGTATAATATGCGTAATAATGCATGTTATATTGATAATAATAAAAGTAATAAGTATTATTATTATAGTTCTGACGATAATAACTGTATAATATGCGTAATAATGCATGTTATATTGATAATAATAAAAGTAATAAGTATAATTATTATAGTTCTAGCGATAATTACAGTATAATGTGGGTAATAATGCATGTTATGTTGATAATAATAAAAGTAATAAGTATAATTATTATGGTTCTCACGATAATAACTGTATAATATGGGTAGTAATGCATGTTATATTCATAATAATAAACGTAGTAAGTATAATTCTTATAGTTCTGATGATAATAACTGTATAATATGCGTAATAATGCATGTTATATTGATAATAATAAAAGTAATAAGTATAATTATTATAGTTCTAGCGATAATTAGAGTATAATGTGGGTAATAATGCATGTTATATTCATAGTAATAAACGTAGTAAGTATAATTATTATAGTTCTGACGATAATAACTGTATAATATGCGTAATAATGCATGTTATATTGATAATAATAAAAGTAATAAGTATAATTATTACAGCTCTAGCGATAATTACAGTATAATGTGGGTAATAATGCATGTTATAATGATAATAATAAAAGTATTAAGTATAATTATTATAGTTCTAGCGATAATTACAGTATAATGTGGGTGATAATGCATGTTATATTGATAATAATAAAAGTAATAAGTATAATTATTATAGTTCTCACGATAATAACTGTATAATATGGGTAGTAATGCATGTTATATTGATAATAATAAACGTAATAAGTATAATTATTATAGTTCTGACGATAATAACTGTATAATATGCGTAATAATGCATGTTATATTGATAATAATAAAAGTAGTAAGTATAACTATTATAGTTCTAGCGATAATTAGAGTATAATGTGGGTAATAATGCATGTTATATTAATAATAATAAAAGAAATAAGTATAATTATTATAGTTCTGACGATAATAACTGTATAATATGGGTACTAATGCATGTTATATTGATAATAATAAAAGTAATAAGTATAATTATTATAGTTCTAGCGATAATTAGAGTATAATGTGGGTAATAATGCATGTTATATTCATAATAATAAACGTAGTAAGTATAATTATTATAGTTCTGACGATAATAACAGTATAATATGCGTAATAATGCATGTTATATTGATAATAATAAAAGTAATAAGTATTAGTATTATAGTTCTGACGATAATAACTGTATAATATGGGTAGTATTGCATGTTATATTCATAATAATAAACGTAATAAGTATAATTATTATAGTTCTGACGATAATAACTGTATAATATGGGTACTAATGCATGTTATATTGATAATAATAAAAGTAATAAGTATAATTATTATAGTTCTAGCGATAATTAGAGTATAATGTGGGTAATAATGCATGTTATATTCATAATAATAAACGTAGTAAGTATAATTATTATAGTTATGACGATAATAACTGTATAATATGCGTAATAATGCATGTTATATTGATAATAATAAAAGTAATAAGTATAATTATTATAGTTCTAGCGATAATTAAAGTATAATGTGGGTAATAATGCATGTTATGTTGATAATAATAAAAGTAATAAGTATAATTATTATGGTTCTCACGATAATAACTGTATAATATGGGTAGTAATGCATGTTATATTCATAATAATAAACGTAGTAAGTATAATTCTTATAGTTCTGATGATAATAACTGTATAATATGCGTAGTAATGCATGTTATATTGATAATAATAAAAGTAATAAGTATAATTATTATAGTTCTAGCGATAATTACAGTATAATGTGGGTAATAATGCATGTTATATTGATAATAATAAAAGTAATAAGTATAATTATTATAGTTCTCACGATAATAACTGTATAATATGGGTAGTAATGCATGTTATATTGATAATAATAAACGTAATAAGTATAATTATTATAGTTCTGACGATAATAACTGTATAATATGGGTACTAATGCATGTTATATTGATAATAATAAAAGTAATAAGTATAATTATTATAGTTCTAGCGATAATTAGAGTATAATGTGGGTAATAATGCATGTTATATTCATAATAATAAACGTAGTAAGTATAATTATTATAGTTCTGACGATAATAACAGTATAATATGCGTAATAATGCATGTTATATTGATAATAATAAAAGTAATAAGTATTAGTATTATAGTTCTGACGATAATAACTGTATAATATGGGTAGTATTGCATGTTATATTCATAATAATAAACGTAATAAGTATAATTATTATAGTTCTGACGATAATAACTGTATAATATGGGTACTAATGCATGTTATATTGATAATAATAAAAGTAATAAGTATAATTATTATAGTTCTAGCGATAATTAGAGTATAATGTGGGTAATAATGCATGTTATATTCATAATAATAAACGTAGTAAGTATAATTATTATAGTTCTGACGATAATAACTGTATAATATGCGTAATAATGCATGTTATATTGATAATAATAAAAGTAATAAGTATAATTATTACAGCTCTAGCGATAATTACAGTATAATGTGGGTAATAATGCATGTTATAATGATAATAATAAAAGTATTAAGTATAATTATTATAGCTCTAGCGATAATTACAGTATAATGTGGGTAATAATGCATGTTATATTGATAATAATAAAAGTAATAAGTATAATTATTATAGTTCTAGCGATAATAACAGTATAATATGGGTACTAATGCATGTTATATTGACAATAATAAAAGTAATAAGTATAATTATTATAGTTCTAGCGATAATTACAGTATAATGTGGGTAATAATGCTTGTTATATTGGTGATATTGGGGGTAATAAGTATAATTAGTATAATTCTAGCGATAATTACAGTATAATATTGGTATTAATGCATGTTATATTGATAATAATAAAAGTAATAAGTAAAATTATTATAGTTCTAGCGATAATTACAGTATAATGTGGGTAATAATGCTTGTTATATTGGTGATATTGGGGGTAATAAGTATAATTATTATAATGCTAGCGATAATTAAAGTATAATATGGGTATTAATGCATGTTATATTGATAATAATAAAAGTAATAAGTATAATTATTATAGTTCTCACGATAATAACTGTATAATATGGGTAGTAATGCATGTTATATTGATAATAATAAACGTAATAAGTATAATTATTATAGTTCTGACGATAATAACTGTATAATATGCGTAATAATGCATGTTATATTGATAATAATAAAAGTAGTAAGTATAACTATTATAGTTCTAGCGATAATTAGAGTATAATGTGGGTAATAATGCATGTTATATTAATAATAATAAAAGAAATAAGTATAATTATTATAGTTCTGACGATAATAACTGTATAATATGGGTACTAATGCATGTTATATTGATAATAATAAAAGTAATAAGTATAATTATTATAGTTCTAGCGATAATTAGAGTATAATGTGGGTAATAATGCATGTTATATTCATAATAATAAACGTAGTAAGTATAATTATTATAGTTCTGACGATAATAACAGTATAATATGCGTAATAATGCATGTTATATTGATAATAATAAAAGTAATAAGTATTAGTATTATAGTTCTGACGATAATAACTGTATAATATGGGTAGTATTGCATGTTATATTCATAATAATAAACGTAATAAGTATAATTATTATAGTTCTGACGATAATAACTGTATAATATGGGTACTAATGCATGTTATATTGATAATAATAAAAGTAATAAGTATAATTATTATAGTTCTAGCGATAATTAGAGTATAATGTGGGTAATAATGCATGTTATATTCATAATAATAAACGTAGTAAGTATAATTATTATAGTTATGACGATAATAACTGTATAATATGCGTAATAATGCATGTTATATTGATAATAATAAAAGTAATAAGTATAACTATTATAGTTCTAGCGATAATTACAGTATAATGTGGGTAATAATGCATGTTATGTTGATAATAATAAAAGTAATAAGTATAATTATTATGGTTCTCACGATAATAACTGTATAATATGGGTAGTAATGCATGTTATATTCATAATAATAAACGTAGTAAGTATAATTCTTATAGTTCTGATGATAATAACTGTATAATATGCGTAATAATGCATGTTATATTGATAATAATAAAAGTAATAAGTATAATTATTATAGTTCTAGCGATAATTAGAGTATAATGTGGGTAATAATGCATGTTATATTCATAATAATAAACGTAGTAAGTATAATTATTATAGTTCTGACGATAATAACTGTATAATATGCGTAATAATGCATGTTATATTGATAATAATAAAAGTAATAAGTATAATTATTACAGCTCTAGCGATAATTACAGTATAATGTGGGTAATAATGCATGTTATAATGATAATAATAAAAGTATTAAGTATAATTATTATAGTTCTAGCGATAATTACAGTATAATGTGGGTAATAATGCATGTTATATTGATAATAATAAAAGTAATAAGTATAATTATTATAGTTCTAGCGATAATAACAGTATAATATGGGTACTAATGCATGTTATATTGACAATAATAAAAGTAATAAGTATAATTGTTATAGTTCTAGCGATAATTACAGTATAATGTGGGTAATAATGCTTGTTATATTGGTGATATTGGGGGTAATAAGTATAATTAGTATAATTCTAGCGATAATTACAGTATAATATTGGTATTAATGCATGTTATATTGATAATAATAAAAGTAATAAGTAAAATTATTATAGTTCTAGCGATAATTACAGTATAATGTGGGTAATAATGCTTGTTATATTGGTGATATTGGGGGTAATAAGTATAATTATTATAATGCTAGCGATAATTAAAGTATAATATGGGTATTAATGCATGTTATATTGATAATAATAAAAGTATTAAGTATAATTATTATAGTTCTCACGATAATAACTGTATAATATGGGTACTTATGCATGTTATATTGATAATAATAAAAGTAATAAGTATAATTATTATAGTTCTAGCGATAATTACAGTATAATGTGGGTAATAATGCATGTTATATTGATAATAATAAAAGTAATAAGTATAATTATTATAGTTCTAGCGATAATTACAGTGTAATGTGGGTGATAATGCATGTTATATTGATAATAATAAAAGTAATAAGTATAATTATTATAATTCTAGCGATAATTACAGTATAATATGGGTAATAGTGCATGTTATATTAATAATAATAAAAGTAATATGTATAGTTATTATAGTTCTGACGATAATAACTGTATAATATGCGTAAAAATGCATGTTATATTGATAATAATAAAAGTAATAAGTATAATTATTATAGTTCTAGCGATAATTACAGTATAATGTGGGTAATAATGCATGTTATGTTGATAATAATAAAAGTAATAAGTATAATTATTATATTTCTCACGATAATAACTGTATAATATGGGTAGTAATGCATGTTATATTGATAATAATAAACGTAATAAGTATAATTATTATAGTTCTGACGATAATAACTGTATAATATGCGTAATAATGCATGTTATATTGATAATAATAAAAGTAATAAGTATAACTATTATAGTTCTAGCGATAATTACAGTATAATGTGGGTAATAATGCATGTAATGTTGATAATAATAAAAGTAATAAGTATAATTATTATAGTTCTCACGATAATAACTGTATAATATGGGTAATAATGCATGTTATATTGATAATAATAAAAGTAATAAGTATAATTGTTATAGTTCTCACGATAATAACTGTATAATATGGGTAGTAATGCATGTTATATTGATAATAATAAACGTAATAAGTATAATTATTATAGTTCTGACGATAATAACTGTATAATATGCGTAATAATGCATGTTATATTGATAATAATAAAAGTAATAAGTATAACTATTATAGTTCTAGCGATAATTACAGTATAATGTGGGTAATAATGCATGTTATGTTGATAATAATAAAAGTAATGAGTATAATTATTATAGTTCTCACGATAATAACTGTATAATATGGGTAGTAATGCATGTTATATTGATAATAATAAACGTAATAAGTATAATTATTATAGTTCTGACGATAATAACTGTATAATATGCGTAATAATGCATGTTATATTGATAATAATAAAAGTAATAAGTATTATTATTATAGTTCTGACGATAATAACTGTATAATATGCGTAATAATGCATGTTATATTGATAATAATAACAGTAATAAGTATAATTATTATAGTTCTAGCGATAATTACAGTATAATGTGGGTAATAATGCATGTTATATTAATAATAATAAAAGTAATAAGTATAATTATTATAGTTCTAGCGATAATTAGAGTATAATGTGGGTAATAATGCATGTTATATTGATAATAATAAAAGTAATAAGTATAATTATTATAGTTCTAGCGATAATTACAGTATAATGTGGGTAATAATGCATGTTATATTGATAATAATAAAAGTAATAAGTATAATTATTATAGTTCTCACGATAATAACTGTATGATATGGGTAGTAATGCATGTTATATTGATAATAATAAACGTAATAAGTATAATTATTATAGTTCTGACGATAATAACTGTATAATATGCGTAATAATGCATGTTATATTGATAATAATAAAAGTAATAAGTATAACTATTATAGTTCTAGCGATAATTACAGTATAATGTGGGTAATAATGCATGTTATGTTGATAATAATAAAAGTAATAAGTATAATTATTATAGTTCTGACGATAATAACAGTATAATGTGGGTACTAATGCATGTTATATTGATAATAATAAAAGTAATAAGTATAATTATTATAGTTCTGACGATAATAACTGTATAATATGCGTAATAATGCATGTTATATTGATAATAATAAAAGTAATAAGTATTATTATTATAGTTCTGACAATAATAACTGTATAATATGCGTAATAATGCATGTTATATTGATAATAATAACAGTAATAAGTATAATTATTATAGTTCTAGCGATAATTACAGTATAATGTGGGTAATAATGCATGTTATAATGATAATAATAAAAGTAATAAGTATAATTATTATAGTTCTAGCGATAATTAGAGTATAATGTGGGTAATAATGCATGTTATATTCATAATAATAAACGTAGTAAGTATAATTATTATAGTTCTGACGATAATAACTGTATAATATGCGTAATAATGCATGTTATATTGATAATAATAAAAGTAATAAGTATAATTATTATAGTTCTAGCGATAATTACAGTATAATGTGGGTAATAATGCATGTTATATTGATAATAATAAAAGTAATAAGTATAATTATTATAGTTCTAGCGATAATTACAGTATAATGTGGGTAATAATGCATGTTATATTGATAATAATAAAAGTAACAAGTATAATTATTATAGTTCTCGCGATAATAACTGTATAATATGGGTAGTAATGCATGTTATATTGATAATAATAAACGTAATAAGTATAATTATTATAGTTCTAGCGATAATTACAGTATAATGTGGGTAATAATGCATGTTATATTGATAATAATAAAAGTAATAAGTATAATTATTATAGTTCTAGCGATAATAACAGTATAATATGGGTACTAATGCATGTTATATTGATAATAATAACAGTAATAAGTATAATTATTATAGTTCTAGCGATAATTACAGTATAATGTGGGTAGTAATGCATGTTATATTCATAATAATAAACGTAGTAAGTATAATTATTATAGTTCTGACTATAATAACTGTATAATATGCGTAATAATGCATGTTATATTGATAATAATAAAAGTAATAAGTATAATTATTGTAGTTCTAGCGATAATTACAGTATAATGTGGGTAATAATGCATGTTATATTGATAATAATAAAAGTAATAAGTATAATTATTATAGTTCTCACGATAATAACTGTATAATATGGGTAGTAATGCATGTTATATTGATAATAATAAACGTAATAAGTATAATTATTATAGTTCTGACAATAATAACTGTATAATATGCGTAATAGTGCATGTTATATTGATAATAATAAAAGTAATAAGTATAATTATTATAGTTCTAGCGATAATAACAGTATAATATGGGTACTAATGCATGTTATATTGATAATAATAACAGTAATAAGTATAATTATTATAGTTCTAGCGATAATTACAGTATAATGTGGGTAGTAATGCATGTTATATTCATAATAATAAACGTAGTAAGTATAATTATTATAGTTCTGACTATAATAACTGTATAATATGCGTAATAATGCATGTTATATTGATAATAATAAAAGTAATAAGTATAATTATTGTAGTTCTAGCGATAATTACAGTATAATGTGGGTAATAATGCATGTTATATTGATAATAATAAGAGTAATAAGTATAATTATTATAGTTCTCACGATAATAACTGTATAATATGGGTAGTAATGCATGTTATATTGATAATAATAAACGTAATAAGTATAATTATTATAGTTCTGACGATAATAACTGTATAATATGCGTAATAGTGCATGTTATATTGATAATAATAAAAGTAATAAGTATAATTATTATAGTTCTCACGATAATAACTGTATAATATGGGTAGTAATGCATGTTATATTCATAATAATAAACGTAGAAAGTATAATTCTTATAGTTCTGATGATAATAACTGTATAATATGCGTAATAATGCATGTTATATTCATAATAATAAAAGTAATAAGTATAATTATTATAGTTCTAGCGATAATAACAGTATAATATGGGTACTAATGCATGTTATATTGATAATAATAACAGTAATAAGTATAATTATTATAGTTCTAGCGATAATTACAGTATAATGTGGGTAGTAATGCATGTTATATTCATAATCATAAACGTAGTAAGTATAATTATTATAGTTCTGACTATAATAACTGTATAATATGCGTAATAATGCATGTTATATTGATAATAATAAAAGTAATAAGTATAATTATTATAGTTCTGACGATAATAACAGTATAATGTGGGTATTAATGCATGTTATATTGATAATAATAAAAGTAATAAGTATAATTATTATAGTTCTGACGATAATAACTGTATAATATGCGTAATAATGCATGTTATATTGATAATAATAAAAGTAATAAGTATTATTATTATAGTTCTGACAATAATAACTGTATAATATGCGTAATAATGCATGTTATATTGATAATAATAACAGTAATAAGTATAATTATTATAGTTCTAGCGATAATTACAGTATAATGTGGGTAATAATGCATGTTATAATGATAATAATAAAAGTAATAAGTATAATTATTATAGTTCTAGCGATAATTAGAGTATAATGTGGGTAATAATGCATGTTATATTCATAATAATAAACGTAGTAAGTATAATTATTATAGTTCTGACGATAATAACTGTATAATATGCGTAATAATGCATGTTATATTGATAATAATAAAAGTAATAAGTATAATTATTACAGCTCTAGCGATAATTACAGTATAATGTGGGTAATAATGCATGTTATAATGATAATAATAAAAGTATTAAGTATAATTATTATAGTTCTAGCGATAATTACAGTATAATGTGGGTAATAATGCATGTTATATTGATAATAATAAAAGTAATAAGTATAATTATTATAGTTCTAGCGATAATAACAGTATAATATGGGTACTAATGCATGTTATATTGACAATAATAAAAGTAATAAGTATAATTATTATAGTTCTAGCGATAATTACAGTATAATGTGGGTAATAATGCTTGTTATATTGGTGATATTGGGGGTAATAAGTATAATTAGTATAATTCTAGCGATAATTACAGTATAATATTGGTATTAATGCATGTTATATTGATAATAATAAAAGTAATAAGTAAAATTATTATAGTTCTAGCGATAATTACAGTATAATGTGGGTAATAATGCTTGTTATATTGGTGATATTGGGGGTAATAAGTATAATTATTATAATGCTAGCGATAATTAAAGTATAATATGGGTATTAATGCATGTTATATTGATAATAATAAAAGTATTAAGTATAATTATTATAGTTCTCACGATAATAACTGTATAATATGGGTACTTATGCATGTTATATTGATAATAATAAAAGTAATAAGTATAATTATTATAGTTCTAGCGATAATTACAGTATAATGTGGGTAATAATGCATGTTATATTGATAATAATAAAAGTAATAAGTATAATTATTATAGTTCTAGCGATAATTACAGTGTAATGTGGGTGATAATGCATGTTATATTGATAATAATAAAAGTAATAAGTATAATTATTATAATTCTAGCGATAATTACAGTATAATATGGGTAATAGTGCATGTTATATTAATAATAATAAAAGTAATATGTATAGTTATTATAGTTCTGACGATAATAACTGTATAATATGCGTAAAAATGCATGTTATATTGATAATAATAAAAGTAATAAGTATAATTATTATAGTTCTAGCGATAATTACAGTATAATGTGGGTAATAATGCATGTTATGTTGATAATAATAAAAGTAATAAGTATAATTATTATATTTCTCACGATAATAACTGTATAATATGGGTAGTAATGCATGTTATATTGATAATAATAAACGTAATAAGTATAATTATTATAGTTCTGACGATAATAACTGTATAATATGCGTAATAATGCATGTTATATTGATAATAATAAAAGTAATAAGTATAACTATTATAGTTCTAGCGATAATTACAGTATAATGTGGGTAATAATGCATGTAATGTTGATAATAATAAAAGTAATAAGTATAATTATTATAGTTCTCACGATAATAACTGTATAATATGGGTAATAATGCATGTTATATTGATAATAATAAAAGTAATAAGTATAATTGTTATAGTTCTCACGATAATAACTGTATAATATGGGTAGTAATGCATGTTATATTGATAATAATAAACGTAATAAGTATAATTATTATAGTTCTGACGATAATAACTGTATAATATGCGTAATAATGCATGTTATATTGATAATAATAAAAGTAATAAGTATAACTATTATAGTTCTAGCGATAATTACAGTATAATGTGGGTAATAATGCATGTTATGTTGATAATAATAAAAGTAATGAGTATAATTATTATAGTTCTCACGATAATAACTGTATAATATGGGTAGTAATGCATGTTATATTAATAATAATAAAAGTAATAAGTATAATTATTATAGTTCTAGCGATAATTACAGTATAATGTGGGTAATAATGCATGTTATATTGATAATAATAAAAGTAACAAGTATAATTATTATAGTTCTCGCGATAATAACTGTATAATATGGGTAGTAATGCATGTTATATTGATAATAATAAACGTAATAAGTATAATTATTATAGTTCTAGCGATAATAACAGTATAATATGGGTACTAATGCATGTTATATTGATAATAATAACAGTAATAAGTATAATTATTATAGTTCTAGCGATAATTACAGTATAATGTGGGTAGTAATGCATGTTATATTCATAATAATAAACGTAGTAAGTATAATTATTATAGTTCTGACTATAATAACTGTATAATATGCGTAATAATGCATGTTATATTGATAATAATAAAAGTAATAAGTATAATTATTGTAGTTCTAGCGATAATTACAGTATAATGTGGGTAATAATGCATGTTATATTGATAATAATAAAAGTAATAAGTATAATTATTATAGTTCTCACGATAATAACTGTATAATATGGGTAGTAATGCATGTTATATTGATAATAATAAACGTAATAAGTATAATGATTATAGTTCTGACAATAATAACTGTATAATATGCGTAATAGTGCATGTTATATTGATAATAATAAAAGTAATAAGTATAATTATTATAGTTCTAGCGATAATAACAGTATAATATGGGTACTAATGCATGTTATATTGATAATAATAACAGTAATAAGTATAATTATTATAGTTCTAGCGATAATTACAGTATAATGTGGGTAGTAATGCATGTTATATTCATAATAATAAACGTAGTAAGTATAATTATTATAGTTCTGACTATAATAACTGTATAATATGCGTAATAATGCATGTTATATTGATAATAATAAAAGTAATAAGTATAATTATTGTAGTTCTAGCGATAATTACAGTATAATGTGGGTAATAATGCATGTTATATTGATAATAATAAGAGTAATAAGTATAATTATTATAGTTCTCACGATAATAACTGTATAATATGGGTAGTAATGCATGTTATATTGATAATAATAAACGTAATAAGTATAATTATTATAGTTCTGACGATAATAACTGTATAATATGCGTAATAGTGCATGTTATATTGATAATAATAAAAGTAATAAGTATAATTATTATAGTTCTAGCGATAATTACAGTATAATGTGGGTAACAATGCATGTTATATTGATAATGATAAAAGTAATAAGTATAATTATTATAGTTCTAGCGATAATTACAGTATAATGTGGGTAATAATGCATGTTATATTGATAATAATAAAAGTAATAAGTATAATTATTATAGTTCTCACGATAATAACTGTATAATATGGGTAGTAATGCATGTTATATTCATAATAATAAACGTAGAAAGTATAATTCTTATAGTTCTGATGATAATAACTGTATAATATGCGTAATAATGCATGTTATATTCATAATAATAAAAGTAATAAGTATAATTATTATAGTTCTAGCGATAATAACAGTATAATATGGGTACTAATGCATGTTATATTGATAATAATAACAGTAATAAGTATAATTATTATAGTTCTAGCGATAATTACAGTATAATGTGGGTAGTAATGCATGTTATATTCATAATCATAAACGTAGTAAGTATAATTATTATAGTTCTGACTATAATAACTGTATAATATGCGTAATAATGCATGTTATATTGATAATAATAAAAGTAATAAGTATAATTATTGTAGTTCTAGCGATAATTACAGTATAATGTGGGTAATAATGCATGTTATATTGATAATAATAAGAGTAATAAGTATAATTATTATAGTTCTCACGATAATAACTGTATAATATGGGTAGTAATGCATGTTATATTGATAATAATAAACGTAATAAGTATAATTATTATAGTTCTGACGATAATAACTGTATAATATGCGTAATAGTGCATGTTATATTGATAATAATAAAAGTAATAAGTATAATTATTATAGTTCTAGCGATAATTACAGTATAATGTGGGTAATAATGCTTGTTATATTGGTGATATTGGGGGTAATAAGTATAATTATTATATTGCTAGCGATAATTAAAGTATAATATGGGTATTAATGCATGTTATATTGATAATAATAAAAGTATTAAGTATAATTATTATAGTTCTCACGATAATAACTGTATAATATGGGTACTTATGCATGTTATATTGATAATAATAAAAGTAATAAGTATAATTATTATAGTTCTAGCGATAATTACAGTATAATGTGGGTAATAATGCATGTTATATTGATAATAATAAAAGTAATAAGTATAATTATTATAGTTCTAGCGATAATTACAGTATAATGTGGGTGATAATGCATGTTATATTGATAATAATAAAAGTAATAAGTATAATTATTATAGTTCTCACGATAATAACTGTATAATATGGGTAGTAATGCATGTTATATTGATAATAATAAACGTAATAAGTATAATTATTATAGTTCTGACGATAATAACTGTATAATATGCGTAATAATGCATGTTATATTGATAATAATAAAAGTAGTAAGTATAACTATTATAGTTCTAGCGATAATTAGAGTATAATGTGGGTAATAATGCATGTTATATTAATAATAATAAAAGAAATAAGTATAATTATTATAGTTCTGACGATAATAACTGTATAATATGGGTACTAATGCATGTTATATTGATAATAATAAAAGTAATAAGTATAATTATTATAGTTCTAGCGATACTTAGAGTATAATGTGGGTAATAATGCATGTTATATTCATAATAATAAACGTAGTAAGTATAATTATTATAGTTCTGACGATAATAACAGTATAATATGCGTAATAATGCATGTTATATTGATAATAATAAAAGTAATAAGTATTAGTATTATAGTTCTGACGATAATAACTGTATAATATGGGTAGTAATGCATGTTATATTCATAATAATAAACGTAGTAAGTATAATTCTTATAGTTCTGATGATAATAACTGTATAATATGCGTAATAATGCATGTTATATTGATAATAATAAAAGTAATAAGTATAATTATTATAGTTCTAGCGATAATTACAGTATAATGTGGGTAATAATGCATGTTATATTGATAATAATAAAAGTAATAAGTATAATTATTATAGTTCTAGCGATAATTACAGTATAATGTGGGTAATAATGCATGTTATATTGATAATAATAAAAGTAACAAGTATAATTATTATAGTTCTCACGATAATAACTGTATAATATGGGTAGTAATGCATGTTATATTGATAATAATAAACGTAATAAGTATAATTATTATAGTTCTAGCGATAATTACAGTATAATGTGGGTAATAATGCATGTTATATTGATAATAATAAAAGTAATAAGTATAATTATTATAGTTCTAGCGATAATAACAGTATAATATGGGTACTAATGCATGTTATATTGATTATAATAACAGTAATAAGTATAATTATTATAGTTCTAGCGATAATTACAGTATAATGTGGGTAGTAATGCATGTTATATTCATAATAATAAACGTAGTAAGTATAATTATTATAGTTCTGACTATAATAACTGTATAATATGCGTAATAATGCATGTTATATTGATAATAATAAAAGTAATAAGTATAATTATTGTAGTTCTAGCGATAATTACAGTATAATGTGGGTAATAATGCATGTTATATTGATAATAATAAAAGTAATAAGTATAATTATTATAGTTCTCACGATAATAACTGTATAATATGGGTAGTAATGCATGTTATATTGATAATAATAAACGTAATAAGTATAATTATTATAGTTCTGACGATAATAACTGTATAATATGCGTAATAGTGCATGTTATATTGATAATAATAAAAGTAATAAGTATAATTATTATAGTTCTAGCGATAATTACAGTATAATGTGGGTAATAATGCATGTTATATTGATAATGATAAAAGTAATAAGTATAATTATTATAGTTCTAGCGATAATTACAGTATAATGTGGGTAATAATGCATGTTATATTGATAATAATAAAAGTAATAAGTATAATTATTATAGTTCTCACGATAATAACTGTATAATATGGGTAGTAATGCATGTTATATTCATAATAATAAACGTAGTAAGTATAATTCTTATAGTTCTGATGATAATAACTGTATAATATGCGTAATAATGCATGTTATATTGATAATAATAAAAGTAATAAGTATAATTATTATAGTTCTAGCGATAATAACAGTATAATATGGGTACTAATGCATGTTATATTGATAATAATAACAGTAATAAGTATAATTATTATAGTTCTAGCGATAATTACAGTATAATGTGGGTAGTAATGCATGTTATATTCATAATAATAAACGTAGTAAGTATAATTATTATAGTTCTGACTATAATAACTGTATAATATGCGTAATAATGCATGTTATATTGATAATAATAAAAGTAATAAGTATAATTATTGTAGTTCTAGCGATAATTACAGTATAATGTGGGTAATAATGCATGTTATGTTGATAATAATAAAAGTAATAAGTATAATTATTATAGTTCTCACGATAATAACTGTATAATATGGGTAGTAATGCATGTTATATTGATAATAATAAAAGTAATAAGTATAATTATTATAGTTCTAGCGATAATAACAGTATAATATGGGTACTAATGCATGTTATATTGATAATAATAAAAGTAATAAGTATAATTATTATAGTTCTGACGATAATAACTGTATAATATGCGTAATAATGCATGTTATATTGATAATAATAAAAGTAATAAGTATTATTATTATAGTTCTGACGATAATAACTGTATAATATGCGTAATAATGCATGTTATATTGATAATAATAATAGTAATAAGTATAATTATTATAGTTCTAGCGATAATTACAGTATAATGTGGGTAATAATGCATGTTATATTGATAATAATAAAAGTAATAAGTATAACTATTATAGTTCTAGCGATAATTACAGTATAATGTGGGTAATAATGCATGTTATGTTGATAATAATAAAAGTAATAAGTATAATTATTATAGTTCTCACGATAATAACTGTATAATATGGGTAGTAATGCATGTTATATTGATAATAATAAACGTAATAAGTATAATTATTATAGTTCTGACGATAATAACTGTATAATATGCGTAATAATGCATGTTATATTGATAATAATAAAAGTAATAAGTATAATTATTATAGTTCTGACGATAATAACTGTATAATATGCGTAATAATGCATGTTATATTGATAATAATAAAAGTAATAAGTATTATTATTATAGTTCTGACGATAATAACTGTATAATATGCGTAATAATGCATGTTATATTGATAATAATAAAAGTAATAAGTATAATTATTATAGTTCTAGCGATAATTAGAGTATAATGTGGGTAATAATGCATGTTATATTTATAATAATAAACGTAGTAAGTATAATTATTATAGTTCTGACGATAATAACTGTATAATATGCGTAATAATGCATGTTATATTGATAATAATAAAAGTAATAAGTATAATTATTATAATTCTAGCGATAATTACAGTATAATATGGGTAATAATGCATGTTATATTAATAATAATAAAAGTAATAAGTATAATTATTATAGTTCTTGCGATAATAGCAGTATAATATGGGTACTAATGCATGTTATATTGATAATAATAAAAGTAATAAGTATAATTATTATAGTTCTAGCGATAATGACAGTATAATGTGGGTAATAATGCTTGTTATATTGGTGATATTGGGGGTAATGAATACAATTATTATAATGCTAGCGATAATTACAGTATAATATGGGTATTAATGCATGTTATATTGATAACAATAAAAGTAATAAGTATAATTATTATAGTACTCACGATAATAACTGTATAATATGGGTAGTAATGCATGTTATATTCATAATAATAAACGTAGTAAGTATAATTATTATATTTCTGACGATAATAACTGTATAATACGCGTAATAATGCATTTTATATTGATAATAATAAAAGTAATAAGTATAATTATTATAGTTCTAGCGATAATTACAGTATAATGTGGGCAATAATGCATGTTATATTGATAATAGTAAAAGTAATAAGTATAATTATTATAGTTCTAGCGATAATTACAGTATAATGTGGGTAATAATGCATGTTATGTTGATAATAATAAAAGTAATAAGTATAATTATTATAGTTCTCACGATAATAACTGTATAATATGGGTAGTAATGCATGTTATATTGATAATAATAAACGTAATAAGTATAATTATTATAGCTCTGACGATAATAACTGTACAATATGCGTAATAATGCATGTTATATTGATAATAATAAAAGTAATAAGTATAACTATTATAGTTCTAGCGATAATTACAGTATAATGTGGGTAATAATGCATGTTATGTTGATAATAATAAAAGTAATAAGTATAATTATTATAGTTCTCACGATAATAACTGTATAATATGGGTAGTAATGCATGTTATATTCTTAATAATAAACGTAATAAGTATAATTATTATAGTTCTCACGATAATAACTGTATAATATGGGTAGTAATGCATGTTATATTGATAATAATAAAAGTAATAAGTATAATTATTATAGTTCTAGCGATAATTACAGTATAATGTGGGTAATAAGGCATGTTATGTTGATAATAATAAAAGTAATAAGTATAATTATTATAGTTCTCACGATAATAACTGTATAATATGGGTAGTAATGCATGTTATATTCATAATAATAAACGTAATAAGTATAATTATTATAGTTCTGACGATAATAACTGTATATTACGCGTAATAATGCATGTTATATTGATAATAATAAAAGTAATAGGTATAATTATTATAGTTCTGGCGATAATTACAGTATAATGTGGGTGATAATGCATGTTATATTGGTAATATTGGGGGTAATAAGTATAATTATTATAGTTCTAGCGATAATAACAGTATCATACCGGTACTAATGCATGTTATATTGATAATAATAAAAGTAATAAGTATAATTATTATAGTTCTAGCGATAATTACAGTATAATGTGGGTAATAATGCTTGTTGTATTGGTGATATTGGGGGTAATAAGTATAATAAGTATAATTCTAGCAATAATTACAGTATAATATGGGTATTAATGCATGTTATATTGATAATAATAAAAGTAATAAGTGTAATTATTATAGTTCTGACGATAATAACTGTATAATATGGGTAATAATGCATGTTATATTGATAATAATAAAAGTAATAAGTATAATTATTATAGTTCTGACGATAATAACTGTATAATGTGGGTAATAATGCATGTTATATTGATAATAATAAAAGTAATAAGTATAACTATTATAGTTCTAGCGATAATTACAGTATAATGTGGGTAATAATGCATGTTATGTTGATAATAATAAAAGTAATAAGTATAATTATTATAGTTCTCACGATAATAACTGTATAATATGGGTAGTAATGCATGTTATATTCATAATAATAAACGTAATAAGTATAATTATTATACTTCTGACGATAATAACAGTATAATATGGGTACTAATGCATGTTATATTGATAATAATAAAAGTAATAAGTATAATTATTATAGTTCTGACGATAATAACTGTATAATATGCGTAATAATGCATGTTATATTGATAATAATAAAAGTAATAAGTATTATTATTATAGTTCTGACGATAATAACTGTATAATATGCGTAATAATGCATGTTATATTGATAATAATAAAAGTAATAAGTATAATTATTATAGTTCTAGCGATAATTACAGTATAATGTGGGTAATAATGCATGTTATATTGATAATAATAAAAGTAATAAGTATAACTATTATAGTTCTAGCGATAATTACAGTATAATGTGGGTAATAATGCATGTTATGTTGATAATAATAAAAGTAATAAGTATAATTATTATAGTTCTCACGATAATAACTGTATAATATGGGTAGTAATGCATGTTATATTGATAATAATAAACGTAATAAGTATAATTATTATAGTTCTGACGATAATAACTGTATAATATGCGTAATAATGCATGTTATATTGATAATAATAAAAGTAATAAGTATAATTATTATAGTTCTGACGATAATAACTGTATAATATGCGTAATAATGCATGTTATATTGATAATAATAAAAGTAATAAGTATTATTATTATAGTTCTGACGATAATAACTGTATAATATGCGTAATAATGCATGTTATATTGATAATAATAAAAGTAATAAGTATAATTATTATAGTTCTAGCGATAATTAGAGTATAATGTGGGTAATAATGCATGTTATATTGATAATAATAAAAGTAATAAGTATAACTATTATAGTTCTAGCGATAATTACAGTATAATGTGGGTAATAATGCATGTTATGTTGATAATAATAAAAGTAATAAGTATAATTATTATAGTTCTGACGATAATAACTGTATAATATGGGTAATAATGCATGTTATATTGATAATAATAAAAGTAATAAGTATAATTATTATAGTTCTGACGATAATTACAGTATAATGTGGGTAATAATGCATGTTATGTTGATAATAATAAAAGTAATAAGTATAATTATTATAGTTCTCACGATAATAACTGTATAATATGGGTAGTAATGCATGTTATATTCATAATAATAAACGTAATAAGTATAATTATTATACTTCTGACGATAATAACAGTATAATATGGGTACTAATGCATGTTATATTGATAATAATAAAAGTAATAAGTATAATTATTATAGTTCTGACGATAATAACTGTATAATATGCGTAATAATGCATGTTATATTGATAATAATAAAAGTAATAAGTATTATTATTATAGTTCTGACGATAATAACTGTATAATATGCGTAATAATGCATGTTATATTGATAATAATAAAAGTAATAAGTATAATTATTATAGTTCTAGCGATAATTACAGTATAATGTGGGTAATAATGCATGTTATATTGATAATAATAAAAGTAATAAGTATAACTATTATAGTTCTAGCGATAATTACAGTATAATGTGGGTAATAATGCATGTTATGTTGATAACAATAAAAGTAATAAGTATAATTATTATAGTTCTCACGATAATAACTGTATAATATGGGTAGTAATGCATGTTATATTGATAATAATAAACGTAATAAGTATAATTATTATAGTTCTGACGATAATAACTGTATAATATGCGTAATAATGCATGTTATATTGATAATAATAAAAGTAATAAGTATAATTATTATAGTTCTGACGATAATAACTGTATAATATGCGTAATAATGCATGTTATATTGATAATAATAAAAGTAATAAGTATTATTATTATAGTTCTGACGATAATAACTGTATAATATGCGTAATAATGCATGTTATATTGATAATAATAAAAGTAATAAGTATAATTATTATAGTTCTAGCGATAATTAGAGTATAATGTGGGTAATAATGCATGTTATATTTATAATAATAAACGTAGTAAGTATAATTATTATAGTTCTGACGATAATAACTGTATAATATGCGTAATAATGCATGTTATATTGATAATAATAAAAGTAATAAGTATAATTATTATAATTCTAGCGATAATTACAGTATAATATGGGTAATAATGCATGTTATATTAATAATAATAAAAGTAATAAGTATAGTTATTATAGTTCTTGCGATAATAGCAGTATAATATGGGTACTAATGCATGTTATATTGATAATAATAAAAGTAATAAGTATAATTATTATAGTTCTAGCGATAATTACAGTATAATGTGGGTAATAATGCTTGTTGTATTGGTGATATTGGGGGTAATAAGTATAATAAGTATAATTCTAGCGATAATTACAGTATAATATGGGTATTAATGCATGTTATATTGATAATAATAAAAGTAATAAGTGTAATTATTATAGTTCTGACGATAATAACTGTATAATATGGGTAATAATGCATGTTATATTGATAATAATAAAAGTAATAAGTATAATTATTATAGTTCTGACGATAATAACTGTATAATGTGGGTAATAATGCATGTTATATTGATAATAATAAAAGTAATAAGTATAACTATTATAGTTCTAGCGATAATTACAGTATAATGTGGGTAATAATGCATGTTATGTTGATAATAATAAAAGTAATAAGTATAATTATTATAGTTCTCACGATAATAACTGTATAATATGGGTAGTAATGCATGTTATATTCATAATAATAAACGTAATAAGTATAATTATTATACTTCTGACGATAATAACAGTATAATATGGGTACTAATGCATGTTATATTGATAATAATAAAAGTAATAAGTATAATTATTATAGTTCTGACGATAATAACTGTATAATATGCGTAATAATGCATGTTATATTGATAATAATAAAAGTAATAAGTATTATTATTATAGTTCTGACGATAATAACTGTATAATATGCGTAATAATGCATGTTATATTGATAATAATAAAAGTAATAAGTATAATTATTATAGTTCTAGCGATAATTACAGTATAATGTGGGTAATAATGCATGTTATATTGATAATAATAAAAGTAATAAGTATAACTATTATAGTTCTAGCGATAATTAGAGTATAATGTGGGTAATAATGCATGTTATATTTATAATAATAAACGTAGTAAGTATAATTATTATAGTTCTGACGATAATAACTGTATAATATGCGTAATAATGCATGTTATATTGATAATAATAAAAGTAATAAGTATAATTATTATAATTCTAGCGATAATTACAGTATAATATGGGTAATAATGCATGTTATATTAATAATAATAAAAGTAATAAGTATAGTTATTATAGTTCTTGCGATAATAGCAGTATAATATGGGTACTAATGCATGTTATATTGATAATAATAAAAGTAATAAGTATAATTATTATAGTTCTAGCGATAATTACAGTATAATGTGGGTAATAATGCTTGTTATATTGGTGATATTGGGGGTAATGAATACAATTATTATAATGCTAGCGATAATTACAGTATAATATGGGTATTAATGCATGTTATATTGATAATAATAAAAGTAATAAGTATAATTATTATAGTACTCACGATAATAACTGTATAATGTGGGTAGTAATGCATGTTATATTCATAATAATAAACGTAGTAAGTATAATTATTATATTTCTGACGATAATAACTGTATAATACGCGTAATAATGCATTTTATATTGATAATAATAAAAGTAATAAGTATAATTATTATAGTTCTAGCGATAATTACAGTATAATGTGGGCAATAATGCATGTTATATTGATAATAGTAAAAGTAATAAGTATAATTATTATAGTTCTAGCGATAATTACAGTATAATGTGGGTAATAATGCATGTTATGTTGATAATAATAAAAGTAATAAGTATAATTATTATAGTTCTCACGATAATAACTGTATAATATGGGTAGTAATGCATGTTATATTGATAATAATAAACGTAATAAGTATAATTATTATAGTTCTGACGATAATAACTGTACAATATGCGTAATAATGCATGTTATATTGATAATAATAAAAGTAATAAGTATAACTATTATAGTTCTAGCGATAATTACAGTATAATGTGGGTAATAATGCATGTTATGTTGATAATAATAAATGTAATAAGTATAATTATTATAGTTCTAGCGATAATTAGAGTATAATGTGGGTAATAATGCATGTTATATTGATAATAATAAAAGTAATAAGTATAATTATTATAGTTCTAGCGATAATTACAGTATAATGTGGGTAATAATGCTTGTTGTATTGGTGATATTGGGGGTAATAAGTATAATAAGTATAATTCTAGCGATAATTACAGTATAATATGGGTATTAATGCATGTTATATTGATAATAATAAAAGTAATAAGTATAATTATTATAGTTCTCACGATAATAACTGTATAATATAGATAGTAATGCATGTCATATTGATAATAATAAACGTAATAAGTATTATTATTACAGTTCTGACGATAATAACTGTATAATATGCGTAATAATGCATGTTATATTGATAATAATAAAAGTAATAAGTATAATTATTATAGTTCTAGCGATAATTACAGTATAATGTGGGTGATAATGCATGTTATATTGGTAATATTGGGGGTAATAAGTATAATTATTATAGTTCTAGCGATAATAACAGTATCATACGGGTACTAATGCATGTTACATTGATAATAATAAAAGTAATAAGTATAATTATTATAGTTCTAGCGATAATTACAGTATAATGTGGGTAATAATGCTTGTTGTATTGGTGATATTGGGGGTAATAAGTATAATAAGTATAATTCTAGCGATAATTACAGTATAATATGGGTATTAATGCATGTTATATTGATAATAATAAAAGTAATAAGTGTAATTATTATAGTTCTGACGATAATAACTGTATAATATGGGTAATAATGCATGTTATATTGATAATAATAAAAGTAATAAGTATAATTATTATAGTTCTGACGATAATAACTGTATAATGTGGGTAATAATGCATGTTATATTGATAATAATAAAAGTAATAAGTATAACTATTATAGTTCTAGCGATAATTACAGTATAATGTGGGTAATAATGCATGTTATGTTGATAATAATAAAAGTAATAAGTATAATTATTATAGTTCTCACGATAATAACTGTATAATATGGGTAGTAATGCATGTTATATTCATAATAATAAATGTAATAAGTATAATTATTATACTTCTGACGATAATAACAGTATAATGTGGGTAATAATGCATGTTATGTTGATAATAATAAAAGTAATAAGTATAATTATTATAGTTCTCACGATAATAACTGTATAATATGGGTAGTAATGCATGTTATATTCATAATAATAAACGTAATAAGTATAATTATTATACTTCTGACGATAATAACAGTATAATCTGGGTACTAATGCATGTTATATTGATAATAATAAAAGTAATAAGTATAATTATTATAGTTCTGACGATAATAACTGTATAATATGCGTAATAATGCATGTTATATTGATAATAATAAAAGTAATAAGTATTATTATTATAGTTCTGACGATAATAACTGTATAATATGCGTAATAATGCATGTTATATTGATAATAATAAAAGTAATAAGTATAATTATTATAGTTCTAGCGATAATTACAGTATAATGTGGGTAATAATGCATGTTATATTGATAATAATAAAAGTAATAAGTATAACTATTATAGTTCTAGCGATAATTACAGTATAATGTGGGTAATAATGCATGTTATGTTGATAATAATAAAAGTAATAAGTATAATTATTATAGTTCTCACGATAATAACTGTATAATATGGGTAGTAATGCATGTTATATTGATAATAATAAACGTAATAAGTATAATTATTATAGTTCTGACGATAATAACTGTATAATATGCGTAATAATGCATGTTATATTGATAATAATAAAAGTAATAAGTATAATTATTATAGTTCTGACGATAATAACTGTATAATATGCGTAATAATGCATGTTATATTGATAATAATAAAAGTAATAAGTATTATTATTATAGTTCTGACGATAATAACGGTATAATATGCGTAATAATGCATGTTATATTGATAATAATAAAAGTAATAAGTATAATTATTATAGTTCTAGCGATAATTAGAGTATAATGTGGGTAATAATGCATGTTATATTTATAATAATAAACGTAGTAAGTATAATTATTATAGTTCTGACGATAATAACTGTATAATATGCGTAATAATGCATGTTATATTGATAATAATAAAAGTAATAAGTATAATTATTATAGTTCTGACGATAATAACTGTATAATGTGGGTAATAATGCATGTTATATTGATAATAATAAAAGTAATAAGTATAACTATTATAGTTCTAGCGATAATTACAGTATAATGTGGGTAATAATGCATGTTATGTTGATAATAATAAAAGTAATAAGTATAATTATTATAGTTCTCACGATAATAACTGTATAATATGGGTAGTAATGCATGTTATATTCATAATAATAAATGTAATAAGTATAATTATTATACTTCTGACGATAATAACAGTATAATGTGGGTAATAATGCATGTTATGTTGATAATAATAAAAGTAATAAGTATAATTATTATAGTTCTCACGATAATAACTGTATAATATGGGTAGTAATGCATGTTATATTCATAATAATAAACGTAATAAGTATAATTATTATACTTCTGACGATAATAACAGTATAATATGGGTACTAATGCATGTTATATTGATAATAATAAAAGTAATAAGTATAATTATTATAGTTCTGACGATAATAACTGTATAATATGCGTAATAATGCATGTTATATTGATAATAATAAAAGTAATAAGTATTATTATTATAGTTCTGACGATAATAACTGTATAATATGCGTAATAATGCATGTTATATTGATAATAATAAAAGTAATAAGTATAATTATTATAGTTCTAGCGATAATTACAGTATAATGTGGGTAATAATGCATGTTATATTGATAATAATAAAAGTAATAAGTATAACTATTATAGTTCTAGCGATAATTACAGTATAATGTGGGTAATAATGCATGTTATGTTGATAATAATAAAAGTAATAAGTATAATTATTATAGTTCTCACGATAATAACTGTATAATATGGGTAGTAATGCATGTTATATTGATAATAATAAACGTAATAAGTATAATTATTATAGTTCTGACGATAATAACTGTATAATATGCGTAATAATGCATGTTATATTGATAATAATAAAAGTAATAAGTATAATTATTATAGTTCTGACGATAATAACTGTATAATATGCGTAATAATGCATGTTATATTGATAATAATAAAAGTAATAAGTATTATTATTATAGTTCTGACGATAATAACTGTATAATATGCGTAATAATGCATGTTATATTGATAATAATAAAAGTAATAAGTATAATTATTATAGTTCTAGCGATAATTAGAGTATAATGTGGGTAATAATGCATGTTATATTTATAATAATAAACGTAGTAAGTATAATTATTATAGTTCTGACGATAATAACTGTATAATATGCGTAATAATGCATGTTATATTGATAATAATAAAAGTAATAAGTATAATTATTATAATTCTAGCGATAATTACAGTATAATATGGGTAATAATGCATGTTATATTAATAATAATAAAAGTAATAAGTATAGTTATTATAGTTCTTGCGATAATAGCAGTATAATATGGGTACTAATGCATGTTATATTGATAATAATAAAAGTAATAAGTATAATTATTATAGTTCTAGCGATAATTACAGTATAATGTGGGTAATAATGCTTGTTATATTGGTGATATTGGGGGTAATGAATACAATTATTATAATGCTAGCGATAATTACAGTATAATATGGGTATTAATGCATGTTATATTGATAATAATAAAAGTAATAAGTATAATTATTATAGTACTCACGATAATAACTGTATAATGTGGGTAGTAATGCATGTTATATTCATAATAATAAACGTAGTAAGTATAATTATTATATTTCTGACGATAATAACTGTATAATACGCGTAATAATGCATTTTATATTGATAATAATAAAAGTAATAAGTATAATTATTATAGTTCTAGCGATAATTACAGTATAATGTGGGCAATAATGCATGTTATATTGATAATAGTAAAAGTAATAAGTATAATTATTATAGTTCTAGCGATAATTACAGTATAATGTGGGTAATAATGCATGTTATGTTGATAATAATAAAAGTAATAAGTATAATTATTATAGTTCTCACGATAATAACTGTATAATATGGGTAGTAATGCATGTTATATTGATAATAATAAACGTAATAAGTATAATTATTATAGTTCTGACGATAATAACTGTACAATATGCGTAATAATGCATGTTATATTGATAATAATAAAAGTAATAAGTATAACTATTATAGTTCTAGCGATAATTACAGTATAATGTGGGTAATAATGCATGTTATGTTGATAATAATAAAAGTAATAAGTATAATTATTATAGTTCTCACGATAATAACTGTATAATATGGGTAGTAATGCATGTTATATTCATAATAATAAACGTAATAAGTATAATTATTATAGTTCTCACGATAATAACTGTATAATATGGGTAGTAATGCATGTTATATTGATAATAATAAAAGTAATAAGTATAATTATTATAGTTCTAGCGATAATTACAGTATAATGTGGGTAATAAGGCATGTTATGTTGATAATAATAAAAGTAATAAGTATAATTATTATAGTTCTCACGATAATAACTGTATAATATGGGTAGTAATGCATGTTATATTCATAATAATAAACGTAGTAAGTATAATTATTATATTTCTGACGATAATAACTGTATAGTATGCGTAATAATGCATGTTATATTGATAATAACAAAAGTAATAAGTATAATTGTTATAATTCTAGCGATAATTACAGTACAATATGGGTAATAATGCATGTTATATTAATAATAATAAAAGAAATAAGTATAATTATTATAGTTCTAGCGATAATTACAGTATAATGTGGGTAATAATGCATGTTATATTGATAATAATAAAAGTAATAAGTATAATTATTATAGTTCTCACGATAATAACTGTATAATATAGATAGTAATGCATGTCATATTGATAATAATAAACGTAATAAGTATTATTATTACAGTTCTGACGATAATAACTGTATAATATGCGTAATAATGCATGTTATATTGATAATAATAAAAGTAATAAGTATAATTATTATAGTTCTAGCGATAATTACAGTATAATGTGGGTGATAATGCATGTTATATTGGTAATATTGGGGGTAATAAGTATAATTATTATAGTTCTAGCGATAATAACAGTATCATACGGGTACTAATGCATGTTACATTGATAATAATAAAAGTAATAAGTATAATTATTATAGTTCTAGGGATAATTACAGTATAATGTGGGTAATAATGCTTGTTGTATTGGTGATATTGGGGGTAATAAGTATAATTAGTATAATTCTAGCGATAATTACAGTATAATATGGGTATTAATGCATGTTATACTGATAATAATAAAAGTAATAAGTGTAATTATTATAGTTCTGACGATAATAACTGTATAATATGGGTAATAATGCATGTTATATTGATAATAATAAAAGTAATATGTATAATTATTATAGTTCTGACGATAATAACTGTATAATGTGGGTAATAATGCATGTTCTATTGATAATAATAAAAGTAATAAGTATAATTATTATAGTTCTAGCGATAATTACAGTATATTGTGGGTAATAATGCATGTTATATTGATAATAATAAAAGTAATAAGTATAATTATTATAGTTCTCACGATAATAACTGTATAATATGGGTAGTAATGCATGTCATATTGATAATAATAAACGTAATAAGTATTATTATTATAGTTCTGACGATAATAACTGTATAATATGCGTAATAATGCATGTTCTATTGATAATAATAAAAGTAATAAGTATAATTATTATAGTTCTAGCGATAATTACAGTATAATGTGGGTAATAATGCATGTTATATTGATAATAATAAAAGTAATAAGTATAATTATTATAGTTCTCACGATAATAACTGTATAATATGGGTAGTAATGCATGTCATATTGATAATAATAAACGTAATAAGTATAATTATTATAGTTCTGACGATAATAACTGTATAATATGCGTAATAATGCATGTTATATTGATAATAATAAAAGTAATAAGTATAATTATTATAGTTCTAGCGATAATTACAGTATAATGTGGGTAATAATGCATGTTATGTTGATAATAATAAATGTAATAAGTATAATTATTATAGTTCTAGCGATAATTAGAGTATAATGTGGGTAATAATGCATGTTATATTGATAATAATAAAAGTAATAAGTATAATTATTATAGTTCTCACGATAATAACTGTATAATATGGGTAGTAATGCATGTTATATTGATAATAATAAACGTAATAAGTATAATTATTATAGTTCTGACGATAATAACTGTATAATATGCGTAATAATGCATGTTATATTGATAATAATAAAAGTAATAAGTATAATTATTATAGTTCTAGCGATAATTACAGTATAATGTGGGTAATAATGCATGTTATGTTGATAATAATAAAAGTAATAAGTATAATTATTATAGTTCTAGCGATAATTAGAGTATAATGTGGGTAATAATGCATGTTATATTGATAATAATAAAAGTAATAAGTATAATTATTATAGTTCTCACGATAATAACTGTATAATATGGGTAGTAATGCATGTTATATTGGTAATAATAAACGTAATAAGTATAATTATTATAGTTCTCACGATAATAACTGTATAATATGCGTAATAACGCATGTTATATTGATAATAATAAAAGTAATAAGTATAATTATTATAGTTCTAGCGATAATTACAGTATAATGTGGGTAATAATGCTTGTTATATTGGTGATATTGGGGGTAATAAGTATAATTAGTATAATTCTAGCGATAATTACAGTATAATATTGGTATTAATGCATGTTATATTGATAATAATAAAAGTAATAAGTAAAATTATTATAGTTCTAGCGATAATTACAGTATAATGTGGGTAATAATGCTTGTTATATTGGTGATATTGGGGGTAATAGGTATAATTATTATAATGCTAGCGATAATTACAGTATAATATGGGTATTAATGCATGTTATATTGATAATAACAAAAGTAATGAGTATAATTATTATAGTTCTCACGATAATAACAGTATAATATGGGTACTAATGCATATTATATTGATAATAATAAAAGTAATAAGTATAATTATTATAGTTCTAGCGATAATTACAGTATAATGTGGGTAATAATGCTTGTTATATTGGCAATATTGGGGGTAATAAGTATAATTAGTATAATTCTAGCGATAATTACAGTATAATATGGGTATTAATGCATGTTATATTGATAATAATAAAAGTAATAAGTATAATTATTATAGTTCCAGCGATAATTACAGTATAATGTGGGTAATAGTGCTTGTTATATTGGTGACATTGGGGGTAATAAGTATAATTAGTATAATTCTGGCGATAATTACAGTATAATATGGGTATTAATGCATGTTATATTGATAATAATAAAAGTAATAAGTATAATTGTTATAGTTCTAGCGATAATTACAGTATAATGTGGGTAATAATGCATGTTATATTGATAATAATAAAAGTAATAAGTATAATTATTATAGTTCTCACGATAATAACTGTATAATATGGGTAGTAATGCATGTTATATTGATAATAATAAACGTAATAAGTATAATTATTATAGTTGTGACGATAATAACTGTATAATACGCGTAATAATGCATGTTATATTGATAATAATAAAAGTAATAAGTATAATTATTATAGTTCTAGCGATAATTACAGTATAATGTGGGTAATAATGCATGTTATATTGATAATAATAAAACTAATCAGTATAATTATTATAGTTCTCACGATAATAACTGTATAATATGGGTAGTAATGCATGTTATATTGATAATAATAAACGTAATAAGTATAATTATTATAGTTGTGACGATAATAACTGTATAATACGCGTAATAATGCATGTTATATTGGTAATAATAAAAGTAATATGTATAATTATTATAGTTCTGACGATAATAACTGTATAGTGTGGGTAATAATGCATGTTATATTGATAATAATAAAAGTAATAAGTATAATTATTATAGTTCTAGCGATAATTACAGTATAATGTGGGTAATAATGCATGTTATATTGATAATAATAAACGTAATAAGTATTATTATTATAGTTCTGACGATAATAACTGTATAATATACGTAATAATGCATGTTATATTGATAATAATAAAAGTAATAAGTATAATTATTATAGTTCTAGCGATAATTAGAGTATAATGTGGGTAATAATGCATGTTATATTGATAATAATAAAAGTAATAAGTATAATTATTATAGTTCTCACGATGATAACTGTATAATATGGGTAGTAATGCATGTTATATTGAAAATAATAAACGTAATAAGTATAATTATTATAGTTCTGACGATAATAACTGTATAATATGCGTAATAATGCATGTTATATTGATAATAATGAAAGTAATAAGTATAATTATTATAGTTCTAGCGACAATTACAGTATAATGTGGGTAATAATGCATGTTATATTGATAATAATAAAAGTAATAAGTATAATTATTATAGTTCTAGCGATAATTACAGTATAATGTGGGTAATAATGCATGTTATATTGATAATAATAAAAGTAATAAGTATAATTATTATAGTTCTAGCGATAATTGCAGTATAATGTGGGTAATAATGCATGTTATATTGGTAATAATAAAACTAATAAGTATAATTATTATAGTTCTCACCATAATAACTGTATAATATGGGTAGTAATGCATGTTATATTCATAATAATAAACGTAGTAAGTATAATTATTATAGTTCTGACGATAATAACTGTATAGTATGCGTAATAATGCATGTTATATTGATAATAATAAAAGTAATAAGTATAATTATTATAGTTCTCACGATAATTACAGTATAATATGGGTACTAATGCATGTTATATTGGTAATAATAAAAGTAATATGTATAATTATTATAGTTCTGACGATAATAACTGTATAGTGTGGGTAATAATGCATGTTATATTGATAATAATAAAAGTAATAAGTATAATTACTATAGTTCTAGCGATAATTACAGTATAATATGGGTAATAATGCATGTTATATTGGTAATATTGAGGATAATAAGTATAATTATTATAATTCTAGCGATAATTACAGTATAATATGGGTAATAGTGCATGTTATATTAACAATAATAAAAGTAATAAGTATAGTTATTATAGTTCTGACGATAATAACTGTATAATATGCGTAAAAATGCATGTTATATTGATAATAATAAAAGTAATAAGTATAATTATTATAGTTCTAGCGATAATAACTGTATAATGTGGGTAATAATGCATGTTATACTGATAATAATAAAAGTAATAAGTATAATTATTATAGTTCTAGCGATAATTACAGTATAATGTGGGTAATAGTGCTTGTTATATTGGTGATATTAGGGGTAATAAGTATAATTAGTATAATTCTGGCGATAATTACAGTATAATATGGGTATTAATGCATGTTATATTGATAATAATAAAAGTAATAAATATAATTATTATAGTTCTAGCGATAATTACAGTATAATGTGGGTAATAATGCATGTTATATTGATAATAATAAAAGTAATAAGTATAATTATTATAGTTCTCACGATAATAACTGTATAATATGCGTAATAACGCATGTTATATTGATAATAATAAAAGTAATAAGTATAATTATTATAGTTCTAGCGATAATTAGAGTATAATGTGGGTAATAATGCATGTTATATTGATAATAATAAAAGTAATAAGTATAATTATTATAGTTCTCACGATAATAACTGTATAATATGGGTAGTAATGCATGTCATATTGATAATAATAAACGTAATAAGTATAATTATTATAGTTCTGACGATAATAACTGTATAATATGCGTAATAATGCATGTTATATTGATAATAATAAAAGTAATAAGTATAATTATTATAGTTCTAGCGATAATTACAGTATAATGTGGGTAATAATGCATGTTATGTTGATAATAATAAATGTAATAAGTATAATTATTATAGTTCTAGCGATAATTAGAGTATAATGTGGGTAATAATGCATGTTATATTGATAATAATAAAAGTAATAAGTATAATTATTATAGTTCTCACGATAATAACTGTATAATATGGGTAGTAATGCATGTTATATTGATAATAATAAACGTAATAAGTATAATTATTATAGTTCTGACGATAATAACTGTATAATATGCGTAATAATGCATGTTATATTGATAATAATAAAAGTAATAAGTATAATTATTATAGTTCTAGCGATAATTACAGTATAATGTGGGTAATAATGCATGTTATGTTGATAATAATAAAAGTAATAAGTATAATTATTATAGTTCTAGCGATAATTAGAGTATAATGTGGGTAATAATGCATGTTATATTGATAATAATAAAAGTAATAAGTATAATTATTATAGTTCTCACGATAATAACTGTATAATATGGGTAGTAATGCATGTTATATTGGTAATAATAAACGTAATAAGTATAATTATTATAGTTCTCACGATAATAACTGTATAATATGCGTAATAACGCATGTTATATTGATAATAATAAAAGTAATAAGCATAATTATTATAGTTCTAGCGATAATTACAGTATAATGTGGGTAATAATGCTTGTTATATTGGTGATATTGGGGGTAATAAGTATAATTAGTATAATTCTAGCGATAATTACAGTATAATATTGGTATTAATGCATGTTATATTGATAATAATAAAAGTAATAAGTAAAATTATTATAGTTCTAGCGATAATTACAGTATAATGTGGGTAATAATGCTTGTTATATTGGTGATATTGGGGGTAATAAGTATAATTAGTATAATTCTAGCGATAATTACAGTATAATATTGGTATTAATGCATGTTATATTGATAATAATAAAAGTAATAAGTATAATTATTATAGTTGTGACGATAATAACTGTATAATACGCGTAATAATGCATGTTATATTGGTAATAATAAAAGTAATATGTATAATTATTATAGTTCTGACGATAATAACTGTATAGTGTGGGTAATAATGCATGTTATATTGATAATAATAAAAGTAATAAGTATAATTATTATAGTTCTAGCGATAATTACAGTATAATGTGGGTAATAATGCATGTTATATTGATAATAATAAACGTAATAAGTATTATTATTATAGTTCTGACGATAATAACTGTATAATATACGTAATAATGCATGTTATATTGATAATAATAAAAGTAATAAGTATAATTATTATAGTTCTAGCGATAATTAGAGTATAATGTGGGTAATAATGCATGTTATATTGATAATAATAAAAGTAATAAGTATAATTATTATAGTTCTCACGATGATAACTGTATAATATGGGTAGTAATGCATGTTATATTGAAAATAATAAACGTAATAAGTATAATTATTATAGTTCTGACGATAATAACTGTATAATATGCGTAATAATGCATGTTATATTGATAATAATGAAAGTAATAAGTATAATTATTATAGTTCTAGCGACAATTACAGTATAATGTGGGTAATAATGCATGTTATATTGATAATAATAAAAGTAATAAGTATAATTATTATAGTTCTAGCGATAATTACAGTATAATGTGGGTAATAATGCATGTTATATTGATAACAATAAAAGTAATAAGTATAATTATTATAGTTCTAGCGATAATTGCAGTATAATGTGGGTAATAATGCATGTTATATTGGTAATAATAAAACTAATAAGTATAATTATTATAGTTCTCACCATAATAACTGTATAATATGGGTAGTAATGCATGTTATATTCATAATAATAAACGTAGTAAGTATAATTATTATAGTTCTGACGATAATAACTGTATAGTATGCGTAATAATGCATGTTATATTGATAATAATAAAAGTAATAAGTATAATTATTATAGTTCTCACGATAATTACAGTATAATATGGGTACTAATGCATGTTATATTGGTAATAATAAAAGTAATATGTATAATTATTATAGTTCTGACGATAATAACTGTATAGTGTGGGTAATAATGCATGTTATATTGATAATAATAAAAGTAATAAGTATAATTACTATAGTTCTAGCGATAATTACAGTATAATATGGGTAATAATGCATGTTATATTGGTAATATTGAGGATAATAAGTATAATTATTATAATTCTAGCGATAATTACAGTATAATATGGGTAATAGTGCATGTTATATTAACAATAATAAAAGTAATAAGTATAGTTATTATAGTTCTGACGATAATAACTGTATAATATGCGTAAAAATGCATGTTATATTGATAATAATAAAAGTAATAAGTATAATTATTATAGTTCTAGCGATAATAACTGTATAATGTGGGTAATAATGCATGTTATACTGATAATAATAAAAGTAATAAGTATAATTATTATAGTTCTAGCGATAATTACAGTATAATGTGGGTAATAGTGCTTGTTATATTGGTGATATTAGGGGTAATAAGTATAATTAGTATAATTCTGGCGATAATTACAGTATAATATGGGTATTAATGCATGTTATATTGATAATAATAAAAGTAATAAATATAATTATTATAGTTCTAGCGATAATTACAGTATAATGTGGGTAATAATGCATGTTATATTGATAATAATAAAAGTAATAAGTATAATTATTATAGTTCTCACGATAATAACTGTATAATATGCGTAATAACGCATGTTATATTGATAATAATAAAAGTAATAAGTATAATTATTATAGTTCTAGCGATAATTAGAGTATAATGTGGGTAATAATGCATGTTATATTGATAATAATAAAAGTAATAAGTATAATTATTATAGTTCTCACGATAATAACTGTATAATATGGGTAGTAATGCATGTCATATTGATAATAATAAACGTAATAAGTATAATTATTATAGTTCTGACGATAATAACTGTATAATATGCGTAATAATGCATGTTATATTGATAATAATAAAAGTAATAAGTATAATTATTATAGTTCTAGCGATAATTACAGTATAATGTGGGTAATAATGCATGTTATGTTGATAATAATAAATGTAATAAGTATAATTATTATAGTTCTAGCGATAATTAGAGTATAATGTGGGTAATAATGCATGTTATATTGATAATAATAAAAGTAATAAGTATAATTATTATAGTTCTCACGATAATAACTGTATAATATGGGTAGTAATGCATGTTATATTGATAATAATAAACGTAATAAGTATAATTATTATAGTTCTGACGATAATAACTGTATAATATGCGTAATAATGCATGTTATATTGATAATAATAAAAGTAATAAGTATAATTATTATAGTTCTAGCGATAATTACAGTATAATGTGGGTAATAATGCATGTTATGTTGATAATAATAAAAGTAATAAGTATAATTATTATAGTTCTAGCGATAATTAGAGTATAATGTGGGTAATAATGCATGTTATATTGATAATAATAAAAGTAATAAGTATAATTATTATAGTTCTCACGATAATAACTGTATAATATGGGTAGTAATGCATGTTATATTGGTAATAATAAACGTAATAAGTATAATTATTATAGTTCTCACGATAATAACTGTATAATATGCGTAATAACGCATGTTATATTGATAATAATAAAAGTAATAAGCATAATTATTATAGTTCTAGCGATAATTACAGTATAATGTGGGTAATAATGCTTGTTATATTGGTGATATTGGGGGTAATAAGTATAATTAGTATAATTCTAGCGATAATTACAGTATAATATTGGTATTAATGCATGTTATATTGATAATAATAAAAGTAATAAGTAAAATTATTATAGTTCTAGCGATAATTACAGTATAATGTGGGTAATAATGCTTGTTATATTGGTGATATTGGGGGTAATAAGTATAATTAGTATAATTCTAGCGATAATTACAGTATAATATTGGTATTAATGCATGTTATATTGATAATAATAAAAGTAATAAGTAAAATTATTATAGTTCTCACGATAATAACTGTATAATATGGGTAGTAATGCATGTTATATTGATAATAATAAACGTAATAAGTATAATTATTATAGTTGTGACGATAATAACTGTATAATACGCGTAATAATGCATGTTATATTGATAATAATAAAAGTAATAAGTATAATTATTATAGTTCTAGCGATAATTACAGTATAATGTGGGTAATAATGCATGTTATATTGATAATAATAAAACTAATCAGTATAATTATTATAGTTCTCACGATAATAACTGTATAATATGGGTAGTAATGCATGTTATATTGATAATAATAAACGTAATAAGTATAATTATTATAGTTGTGACGATAATAACTGTATAATACGCGTAATAATGCATGTTATATTGGTAATAATAAAAGTAATATGTATAATTATTATAGTTCTGACGATAATAACTGTATAGTGTGGGTAATAATGCATGTTATATTGATAATAATAAAAGTAATAAGTATAATTATTATAGTTCTAGCGATAATTACAGTATAATGTGGGTAATAATGCATGTTATATTGATAATAATAAACGTAATAAGTATTATTATTATAGTTCTGACGATAATAACTGTATAATATACGTAATAATGCATGTTATATTGATAATAATAAAAGTAATAAGTATAATTATTATAGTTCTAGCGATAATTAGAGTATAATGTGGGTAATAATGCATGTTATATTGATAATAATAAAAGTAATAAGTATAATTATTATAGTTCTCACGATGATAACTGTATAATATGGGTAGTAATGCATGTTATATTGAAAATAATAAACGTAATAAGTATAATTATTATAGTTCTGACGATAATAACTGTATAATATGCGTAATAATGCATGTTATATTGATAATAATGAAAGTAATAAGTATAATTATTATAGTTCTAGCGACAATTACAGTATAATGTGGGTAATAATGCATGTTATATTGATAATAATAAAAGTAATAAGTATAATTATTATAGTTCTCATGATAATAACTGTATAATATGGGTAGTAATGCATGTTATATTGATAATAATAAACGTAATAAGTATAATTATTATAGTTGTGACGATAATAACTGTATAATACGCGTAATAATGCATGTTATATTGATAATAATAAAAGTAATAAGTATAATTATTATAGTTCTAGCGATAATTGCAGTATAATGTGGGTAATAATGCATGTTATATTGATAATGATAAAAGTAATATGTATAATTATTATAGTTCTGACGATAATTACTGTATAGTGTGGGTAATAATGCATGTTATATTGATAATAATAAAAGTAATAAGTATAATTATTATAGTTCTAGCGATAATTACAGTATAATGTGGGTAATAATGCTTGTAAAATTGGCAATATTGGGGGTAATAAGTATAATTAGTATAATTCTAGCGATAATTACAGTATAATATGGGTATTAATGCATGTTATATTGATAATAATAAAAGTAATAAGTATAATTATTATAGTTCTAGCGATAATTACAGTATAATGTGGGTAATAATGCATGTTATATTGATAATAATGAAAGTAATAAGTATAATTATTATAGTTCTAGCGACAATTACAGTATAATGTGGGTAATAATGCATGTTATATTGATAATAATAAAAGTAATAAGTATAATTATTATAGTTCTCATGATAATAACTGTATAATATGGGTAGTAATGCATGTTATATTGATAATAATAAACGTAATAAGTATAATTATTATAGTTCTGACGATAATAACTGTATAATATGCGTAATAATGCATGTTATATTGATAATAATAAAAGTAATAAGTATAATTATTATAGTTCTAGCGATAATTACAGTATAATGTGGGTAATAATGCATGTTATGTTGATAATAATAAATGTAATAAGTATAATTATTATAGTTCTAGCGATAATTAGAGTATAATGTGGGTAATAATGCATGTTATATTGATAATAATAAAAGTAATAAGTATAATTATTATAGTTCTCACGATAATAACTGTATAATATGGGTAGTAATGCATGTTATATTGATAATAATAAACGTAATAAGTATAATTATTATAGTTCTGACGATAATAACTGTATAATATGCGTAATAATGCATGTTATATTGATAATAATAAAAGTAATAAGTATAATTATTATAGTTCTAGCGATAATTACAGTATAATGTGGGTAATAATGCATGTTATGTTGATAATAATAAAAGTAATAAGTATAATTATTATAGTTCTAGCGATAATTAGAGTATAATGTGGGTAATAATGCATGTTATATTGATAATAATAAAAGTAATAAGTATAATTATTATAGTTCTCACGATAATAACTGTATAATATGGGTAGTAATGCATGTTATATTGGTAATAATAAACGTAATAAGTATAATTATTATAGTTCTCACGATAATAACTGTATAATATGCGTAATAACGCATGTTATATTGATAATAATAAAAGTAATAAGTATAATTATTATAGTTCTAGCGATAATTACAGTATAATGTGGGTAATAATGCTTGTTATATTGGTGATATTGGGGGTAATAAGTATAATTAGTATAATTCTAGCGATAATTACAGTATAATATTGGTATTAATGCATGTTATATTGATAATAATAAAAGTAATAAGTAAAATTATTATAGTTCTAGCGATAATTACAGTATAATGTGGGTAATAATGCTTGTTATATTGGTGATATTGGGGGTAATAAGTATAATTAGTATAATTCTAGCGATAATTACAGTATAATATTGGTATTAATGCATGTTATATTGATAATAATAAAAGTAATAAGTAAAATTATTATAGTTCTCACGATAATAACTGTATAATATGGGTAGTAATGCATGTTATATTGATAATAATAAACGTAATAAGTATAATTATTATAGTTGTGACGATAATAACTGTATAATACGCGTAATAATGCATGTTATATTGATAATAATAAAAGTAATAAGTATAATTATTATAGTTCTAGCGATAATTACAGTATAATGTGGGTAATAATGCATGTTATATTGATAATAATAAAACTAATCAGTATAATTATTATAGTTCTCACGATAATAACTGTATAATATGGGTAGTAATGCATGTTATATTGATAATAATAAACGTAATAAGTATAATTATTATAGTTGTGACGATAATAACTGTATAATACGCGTAATAATGCATGTTATATTGGTAATAATAAAAGTAATATGTATAATTATTATAGTTCTGACGATAATAACTGTATAGTGTGGGTAATAATGCATGTTATATTGATAATAATAAAAGTAATAAGTATAATTATTATAGTTCTAGCGATAATTACAGTATAATGTGGGTAATAATGCATGTTATATTGATAATAATAAACGTAATAAGTATTATTATTATAGTTCTGACGATAATAACTGTATAATATACGTAATAATGCATGTTATATTGATAATAATAAAAGTAATAAGTATAATTATTATAGTTCTAGCGATAATTAGAGTATAATGTGGGTAATAATGCATGTTATATTGATAATAATAAAAGTAATAAGTATAATTATTATAGTTCTCACGATGATAACTGTATAATATGGGTAGTAATGCATGTTATATTGAAAATAATAAACGTAATAAGTATAATTATTATAGTTCTGACGATAATAACTGTATAATATGCGTAATAATGCATGTTATATTGATAATAATGAAAGTAATAAGTATAATTATTATAGTTCTAGCGACAATTACAGTATAATGTGGGTAATAATGCATGTTATATTGATAATAATAAAAGTAATAAGTATAATTATTATAGTTCTCATGATAATAACTGTATAATATGGGTAGTAATGCATGTTATATTGATAATAATAAACGTAATAAGTATAATTATTATAGTTGTGACGATAATAACTGTATAATACGCGTAATAATGCATGTTATATTGATAATAATAAAAGTAATAAGTATAATTATTATAGTTCTAGCGATAATTGCAGTATAATGTGGGTAATAATGCATGTTATATTGATAATGATAAAAGTAATATGTATAATTATTATAGTTCTGACGATAATTACTGTATAGTGTGGGTAATAATGCATGTTATATTGATAATAATAAAAGTAATAAGTATAATTATTATAGTTCTAGCGATAATTACAGTATAATGTGGGTAATAATGCTTGTGAAATTGGCAATATTGGGGGTAATAAGTATAATTAGTATAATTCTAGCGATAATTACAGTATAATATGGGTATTAATGCATGTTATATTGATAATAATAAAAGTAATAAGTATAATTATTATAGTTCTAGCGATAATTACAGTATAATGTGGGTAATAATGCATGTTATATTGATAATAATAAAAGTAATAAGTATAATTATTATAGTTCTAGCGATAATTGCAGTATAATGTGGGTAATAATGCATGTTATATTGATAATAATAAAACTAATAAGTATAATTATTATAGTTCTCACCATAATAACTGTATAATATGGGTAGTAATGCATGTTATATTCATAATAATAAACGTAGTAAGTATAATTATTATAGTTCTGACGATAATAACTGTATAGTATGCGTAATAATGCATGTTATATTGATAATAATAAAAGTAATAAGTATAATTATTATAGTTCTCACGATAATTACAGTATAATATGGGTACTAATGCATGTTATATTGGTAATAATAAAAGTAATATGTATAATTATTATAGTTCTGACGATAATAACTGTATAGTGTGGGTAATAATGCATGTTATATTGATAATAATAAAAGTAATAAGTATAATTACTATAGTTCTAGCGATAATTACAGTATAATATGGGTAATAATGCATGTTATATTGGTAATATTGAGGATAATAAGTATAATTATTATAATTCTAGCGATAATTACAGTATAATATGGGTAATAGTGCATGTTATATTAACAATAATAAAAGTAATAAGTATAGTTATTATAGTTCTGACGATAATAACTGTATAATATGCGTAAAAATGCATGTTATATTGATAATAATAAAAGTAATAAGTATAATTATTATAGTTCTAGCGATAATAACTGTATAATGTGGGTAATAATGCATGTTATACTGATAATAATAAAAGTAATAAGTATAATTATTATAGTTCTAGCGATAATTACAGTATAATGTGGGTAATAGTGCTTGTTATATTGGTGATATTAGGGGTAATAAGTATAATTAGTATAATTCTGGCGATAATTACAGTATAATATGGGTATTAATGCATGTTATATTGATAATAATAAAAGTAATAAGTATAATTATTATAGTTCTCACGATAATAACTGTATAATATGGGTAGTAATGCATGTCATATTGATAATAATAAACGTAATAAGTATAATTATTATAGTTCTGACGATAATGACTGTATAATATGCGTAATAATGCATGTTATATTGATAATAATAAAAGTAATAAGTATAATTATTATAGTTCTAGCGATAATTACAGTATAATGTGGGTAATAATGCATGTTATGTTGATAATAATAAATGTAATAAGTATAATTATTATAGTTCTAGCGATAATTAGAGTATAATGTGGGTAATAATGCATGTTATATTGATAATAATAAAAGTAATAAGTATAATTATTATAGTTCTCACGATAATAACTGTATAATATGGGTAGTAATGCATGTTATATTGATAATAATAAACGTAATAAGTATAATTATTATAGTTCTGACGATAATAACTGTATAATATGCGTAATAATGCATGTTATATTGATAATAATAAAAGTAATAAGTATAATTATTATAGTTCTAGCGATAATTACAGTATAATGTGGGTAATAATGCATGTTATGTTGATAATAATAAAAGTAATAAGTATAATTATTATAGTTCTAGCGATAATTAGAGTATAATGTGGGTAATAATGCATGTTATATTGATAATAATAAAAGTAATAAGTATAATTATTATAGTTCTCACGATAATAACTGTATAATATGGGTAGTAATGCATGTTATATTGGTAATAATAAACGTAATAAGTATAATTATTATAGTTCTCACGATAATAACTGTATAATATGCGTAATAACGCATGTTATATTGATAATAATAAAAGTAATAAGTATAATTATTATAGTTCTAGCGATAATTACAGTATAATGTGGGTAATAATGCTTGTTATATTGGTGATATTGGGGGTAATAAGTATAATTAGTATAATTCTAGCGATAATTACAGTATAATATTGGTATTAATGCATGTTATATTGATAATAATAAAAGTAATAAGTAAAATTATTATAGTTCTAGCGATAATTACAGTATAATGTGGGTAATAATGCTTGTTATATTGGTGATATTGGGGGTAATAGGTATAATTATTATAATGCTAGCGATAATTACAGTATAATATGGGTATTAATGCATGTTATATTGATAATAACAAAAGTAATGAGTATAATTATTATAGTTCTCACGATAATAACAGTATAATATGGGTACTAATGCATATTATATTGATAATAATAAACGTAATAAGTATAATTATTATAGTTGTGACGATAATAACTGTATAATACGCGTAATAATGCATGTTATATTGGTAATAATAAAAGTAATAAGTATAATTATTATAGTTCTAGCGATAATTACAGTATAATGTGGGTAATAATGCATGTTATGTTGATAATAATAAAAGTAATAAGTATAATTATTATAGTTCTAGCGATAATTAGAGTATAATGTGGGTAATAATGCATGTTATATTGATAATAATAAAAGTAATAAGTATAATTATTATAGTTCTCACGATAATAACTGTATAATATGGGTAGTAATGCATGTTATATTGATAATAATAAAAGTAATAAGTATAATTATTATAGTTCTCATGATAATAACTGTATAATATGGGTAGTAATGCATGTTATATTGATAATAATAAACGTAATAAGTATAATTATTATAGTTGTGACGATAATAACTGTATAATACGCGTAATAATGCATGTTATATTGATAATAATAAAAGTACTAAGTATAATTATTATAGTTCTAGCGATAATTGCAGTATAATGTGGGTAATAATGCATTATATATTGATAATGATAAAAGTAATATGTATAATTATTATAGTTCTGACGATAATTACTGTATAGTGTGGGTAATAATGCATGTTATATTGATAATAATAAAAGTAATAAGTATAATTATTATAGTTCTAGCGATAATTACAGTATAATGTGGGTAATAATGCTTGTAAAATTGGCAATATTGGGGGTAATAAGTATAATTAGTATAATTCTAGCGATAATTACAGTATAATATGGGTATTAATGCATGTTATATTGATAATAATAAAAGTAATAAGTATAATTATTATAGTTCTAGCGATAATTACAGTATAATGTGGGTAATAATGCATGTTATATTGATAATAATAAAAGTAATAAGTATAATTATTATAGTTCTAGCGATAATTGCAGTATAATGTGGGTAATAATGCATGTTATATTGATAATAATAAAACTAATAAGTATAATTATTATAGTTCTCACCATAATAACTGTATAATATGGGTAGTAATGCATGTTATATTCATAATAATAAACGTAGTAAGTATAATTATTATAGTTCTGACGATAATAACTGTATAGTATGCGTAATAATGCATGTTATATTGATAATAATAAAAGTAATAAGTATAATTATTATAGTTCTCACGATAATTACAGTATAATATGGGTACTAATGCATGTTATATTGGTTATAATAAAAGTAATATGTATAATTATTATAGTTCTGACGATAATAACTGTATAGTGTGGGTAATAATGCATGTTATATTGATAATAATAAAAGTAATAAGTATAATTACTATAGTTCTAGCGATAATTACAGTATAATATGGGTAATAATGCATGTTATATTGGTAATATTGAGGATAATAAGTATAATTATTATAATTCTAGCGATAATTACAGTATAATATGGGTAATAGTGCATGTTATATTAACAATAATAAAAGTAATAAGTATAGTTATTATAGTTCTGACGATAATAACTGTATAATATGCGTAAAAATGCATGTTATATTGATAATAATAAAAGTAATAAGTATAATTATTATAGTTCTAGCGATAATAACTGTATAATGTGGGTAATAATGCATGTTATACTGATAATAATAAAAGTAATAAGTATAATTATTATAGTTCTAGCGATAATTACAGTATAATGTGGGTAATAGTGCTTGTTATATTGGTGATATTAGGGGTAATAAGTATAATTAGTATAATTCTGGCGATAATTACAGTATAATATGGGTATTAATGCATGTTATATTGATAATAATAAAAGTAATAAATATAATTATTATAGTTCTAGCGATAATTACAGTATAATGTGGGTAATAATGCATGTTATATTGATAATAATAAAAGTAATAAGTATAATTATTATAGTTCTCACGATAATAACTGTATAATATGCGTAATAACGCATGTTATATTGATAATAATAAAAGTAATAAGTATAATTATTATAGTTCTAGCGATAATTAGAGTATAATGTGGGTAATAAGGCTTGTTATATTGGTGATATGGGGGGTAATAAGTATAATTAGTATAATTCTAGCGATAATTACAGTATAATATTGGTATTAATGCATGTTATATTGATAATAATAAAAGTAATAAGTAAAATTATTATAGTTCTAGCGATAATTACAGTATAATGTGGGTAATAATGCTTGTTATATTGGTGATATTGGGGGTAATAGGTATAATTATTATAATGCTAGCGATAATTACAGTATAATATGGGTATTAATGCATGTTATATTGATAATAACAAAAGTAATAAGTATAATTATTATAGTTCTCACGATAATAACAGTATAATATGGGTACTAATGCATATTATATTGATAATAATAAAACTAATAAGTATAATTATTATAGTTCTCACGATAATAACTGTATAATATGGGTAGTAATGCATGTCATATTGATAATAATAAACGTAATAAGTATTATTATTATAGTTCTGACGATAATAACTGTATAATATGCGTAATAATGCATGTTCTATTGATAATAATAAAAGTAATAAGTATAATTATTATAGTTCTAGCGATAATTACAGTATAATGTGGGTAATAATGCATGTTATATTGATAATAATAAAAGTAATAAGTATAATTATTATAGTTCTCACGATAATAACTGTATAATATGGGTAGTAATGCATGTCATATTGATAATAATAAACGTAATAAGTATAATTATTATAGTTCTGACGATAATAACTGTATAATATGCGTAATAATGCATGTTATATTGATAATAATAAAAGTAATAAGTATAATTATTATAGTTCTAGCGATAATTACAGTATAATGTGGGTAATAATGCATGTTATGTTGATAATAATAAATGTAATAAGTATAATTATTATAGTTCTAGCGATAATTAGAGTATAATGTGGGTAATAATGCATGTTATATTGATAATAATAAAAGTAATAAGTATAATTATTATAGTTCTCACGATAATAACTGTATAATATGGGTAGTAATGCATGTTATATTGATAATAATAAACGTAATAAGTATAATTATTATAGTTCTGACGATAATAACTGTATAATATGCGTAATAATGCATGTTATATTGATAATAATAAAAGTAATAAGTATAATTATTATAGTTCTAGCGATAATTACAGTATAATGTGGGTAATAATGCATGTTATGTTGATAATAATAAAAGTAATAAGTATAATTATTATAGTTCTAGCGATAATTAGAGTATAATGTGGGTAATAATGCATGTTATATTGATAATAATAAAAGTAATAAGTATAATTATTATAGTTCTCACGATAATAACTGTATAATATGGGTAGTAATGCATGTTATATTGGTAATAATAAACGTAATAAGTATAATTATTATAGTTCTCACGATAATAACTGTATAATATGCGTAATAACGCATGTTATATTGATAATAATAAAAGTAATAAGTATAATTATTATAGTTCTAGCGATAATTACAGTATAATGTGGGTAATAATGCTTGTTATATTGGTGATATTGGGGGTAATAAGTATAATTAGTATAATTCTAGCGATAATTACAGTATAATATTGGTATTAATGCATGTTATATTGATAATAATAAAAGTAATAAGTAAAATTATTATAGTTCTAGCGATAATTACAGTATAATGTGGGTAATAATGCTTGTTATATTGGTGATATTGGGGGTAATAGGTATAATTATTATAATGCTAGCGATAATTACAGTATAATATGGGTATTAATGCATGTTATATTGATAATAACAAAAGTAATGAGTATAATTATTATAGTTCTCACGATAATAACAGTATAATATGGGTACTAATGCATATTATATTGATAATAATAAAAGTAATAAGTATAATTATTATAGTTCTAGCGATAATTACAGTATAATGTGGGTAATAATGCTTGTTATATTGGCAATATTGGGGGTAATAAGTATAATTAGTATAATTCTAGCGATAATTACAGTATAATATGGGTATTAATGCATGTTATATTGATAATAATAAAAGTAATAAGTATAATTATTATAGTTCCAGCGATAATTACAGTATAATGTGGGTAATAGTGCTTGTTATATTGGTGACATTGGGGGTAATAAGTATAATTAGTATAATTCTGGCGATAATTACAGTATAATATGGGTATTAATGCATGTTATATTGATAATAATAAAAGTAATAAGTATAATTGTTATAGTTCTAGCGATAATTACAGTATAATGTGGGTAATAATGCATGTTATATTGATAATAATAAAAGTAATAAGTATAATTATTATAGTTCTCACGATAATAACTGTATAATATGGGTAGTAATGCATGTTATATTGATAATAATAAACGTAATAAGTATAATTATTATAGTTGTGACGATAATAACTGTATAATACGCGTAATAATGCATGTTATATTGATAATAATAAAAGTAATAAGTATAATTATTATAGTTCTAGCGATAATTACAGTATAATGTGGGTAATAATGCATGTTATATTGATAATAATAAAACTAATCAGTATAATTATTATAGTTCTCACGATAATAACTGTATAATATGGGTAGTAATGCATGTTATATTGATAATAATAAACGTAATAAGTATAATTATTATAGTTGTGACGATAATAACTGTATAATACGCGTAATAATGCATGTTATATTGGTAATAATAAAAGTAATATGTATAATTATTATAGTTCTGACGATAATAACTGTATAGTGTGGGTAATAATGCATGTTATATTGATAATAATAAAAGTAATAAGTATAATTATTATAGTTCTAGCGATAATTACAGTATAATGTGGGTAATAATGCATGTTATATTGATAATAATAAACGTAATAAGTATTATTATTACAGTTCTGACGATAATAACTGTATAATATACGTAATAATGTATGTTATATTGATATTAATAAAAGTAATAAGTATAATTATTATAGTTCTAGCGATAATTAGAGTATAATGTGGGTAATAATGCATGTTATATTGATAATAATAAAAGTAATAAGTATAATTATTATAGTTCTCACGATGATAACCGTATAATATGGGTAGTAATGAAATGTTATATTGAAAATAATAAACGTAATAAGTATAATTATTATAGTTCTGACGATAATAACTGTATAATATGCGTAATAATGCATGTTATATTGATAATAATGAAAGTAATAAGTATAATTATTATAGTTCTAGCGACAATTACAGTATAATGTGGGTAATAATGCATGTTATATTGATAATAATAAAAGTAATAAGTATAATTATTATAGTTCTCATGATAATAACTGTATAATATGGGTAGTAATGCATGTTATATTGATAATAATAAACGTAATAAGTATAATTATTATAGTTGTGACGATAATAACTGTATAATACGCGTAATAATGCATGTTATATTGATAATAATAAAAGTAATAAGTATAATTATTATAGTTCTAGCGATAATTGCAGTATAATGTGGGTAATAATGCATGTTATATTGATAATGATAAAAGTAATATGTATAATTATTATAGTTCTGACGATAATTACTGTATAGTGTGGGTAATAATGCATGTTATATTGATAATAATAAAAGTAATAAGTATAATTATTATAGTTCTAGCGATAATTACAGTATAATGTGGGTAATAATGCTTGTAAAATTGGCAATATTGGGAGTAATAAGTATAATTAGTATAATTCTAGCGATAATTACAGTATAATATGGGTATTAATGCATGTTATATTGATAATAATAAAAGTAATAAGTATAATTATTATAGTTCTAGCGATAATTACAGTATAATGTGGGTAATAATGCATGTTATATTGATAATAATAAAAGTAATAAGTATAATTATTATAGTTCTAGCGATAATTGCAGTATAATGTGGGTAATAATGCATGTTATATTGATAATAATAAAACTAATAAGTATAATTATTATAGTTCTCACCATAATAACTGTATAATATGGGTAGTAATGCATGTTATATTCATAATAATAAACGTAGTAAGTATAATTATTATAGTTCTGACGATAATAACTGTATAGTATGCGTAATAATGCATGTTATATTGATAATAATAAAAGTAATAAGTATAATTATTATAGTTCTCACGATAATTACAGTATAATATGGGTACTAATGCATGTTATATTGGTAATAATAAAAGTAATATGTATAATTATTATAGTTCTGACGATAATAACTGTATAGTGTGGGTAATAATGCATGTTATATTGATAATAATAAAAGTAATAAGTATAATTACTATAGTTCTAGCGATAATTACAGTATAATATGGGTAATAATGCATGTTATATTGGTAATATTGAGGATAATAAGTATAATTATTATAATTCTAGCGATAATTACAGTATAATATGGGTAATAGTGCATGTTATATTAACAATAATAAAAGTAATAAGTATAGTTATTATAGTTCTGACGATAATAACTGTATAATATGCGTAAAAATGCATGTTATATTGATAATAATAAAAGTAATAAGTATAATTATTATAGTTCTAGCGATAATAACTGTATAATGTGGGTAATAATGCATGTTATACTGATAATAATAAAAGTAATAAGTATAATTATTATAGTTCTAGCGATAATTACAGTATAATGTGGGTAATAGTGCTTGTTATATTGGTGATATTAGGGGTAATAAGTATAATTAGTATAATTCTGGCGATAATTACAGTATAATATGGGTATTAATGCATGTTATATTGATAATAATAAAAGTAATAAGTATAATTATTATAGTTCTAGCGATAATTACAGTATAATGTGGGTAATAATGCATGTTATATTGATAATAATAAAAGTAATAAGTATAATTATTATAGTTCTCACGATAATAACTGTATAATATGCGTAATAACGCATGTTATATTGATAATAATAAAAGTAATAAGTATAATTATTATAGTTCTAGCGATAATTAGAGTATAATGTGGGTAATAAGGCTTGTTATATTGGTGATATTGGGGGTAATAAGTATAATTAGTATAATTCTAGCGATAATTACAGTATAATATTGGTATTAATGCATGTTATATTGATAATAATAAAAGTAATAAGTAAAATTATTATAGTTCTAGCGATAATTACAGTATAATGTGGGTAATAATGCTTGTTATATTGGTGATATTGGGGGTAATAGGTATAATTATTATAATGCCAGCGATAATTACAGTATAATATGGGTATTAATGCATGTTATATTGATAATAACAAAAGTAATAAGTATAATTATTATAGTTCTCACGATAATAACAGTATAATATGGGTACTAATGCATATTATATTGATAATAATAAAACTAATAAGTATAATTATTATAGTTCTCACCATAATAACTGTATAATATGGGTAGTAATGCATGTTATATTCATAATAATAAACGTAGTAAGTATAATTATTATAGTTCTGACGATAATAACTGTATAGTATGCGTAACAATGCATGTTATATTGATAATAATAAAAGTAATAAGTATAATTGTTATAATTCTAGCGATAATTACAGTACAATATGGGTAATAATGCATGTTATATTAATAATAATAAAAGAAATAAGTATAATTATTATAGTTCTAGCGATAATTACAGTATAATGTGGGTAATAATGCATGTTATATTGATAATAATAAAAGTAATAAGTATAATTATTATAGTTCTCACGATAATAACTGTATAATATAGATAGTAATGCATGTCATATTGATAATAATAAACGTAATAAGTATTATTATTACAGTTCTGACGATAATAACTGTATAATATGCGTAATAATGCATGTTATATTGATAATAATAAAAGTAATAAGTATAATTATTATAGTTCTAGCGATAATTACAGTATAATGTGGGTGATAATGCATGTTATATTGGTAATATTGGGGGTAATAAGTATAATTATTATAGTTCTAGCGATAATAACAGTATCATACGGGTACTAATGCATGTTACATTGATAATAATAAAAGTAATAAGTATAATTATTATAGTTCTAGCGATAATTACAGTATAATGTGGGTAATAATGCTTGTTGTATTGGTGATATTGGGGGTAATAAGTATAATTAGTATAATTCTAGCGATAATTACAGTATAATATGGGTATTAATGCATGTTATATTGATAATAATAAAAGTAATAAGTGTAATTATTATAGTTCTGACGATAATAACTGTATAATATGGGTAATAATGCATGTTATATTGATAATAATAAAAGTAATATGTATAATTATTATAGTTCTGACGATAATAACTGTATAATGTGGGTAATAATGCATGTTCTATTGATAATAATAAAAGTAATAAGTATAATTATTATAGTTCTAGCGATAATTACAGTATAATGTGGGTAATAATGCATGTTATATTGATAATAATAAAAGTAATAAGTATAATTATTATAGTTCTAGCGATAATTACAGTATAATGTGGGTAATAATGCATGTTATATTGATAATAATAAAACTAATAAGTATAATTATTATAGTTCTCACGATAATAACTGTATAATATGGGTAGTAATGCATGTTATATTGATAATAATAAACGTAATAAGTATAATTATTATAGTTGTGACGATAATAACTGTATAGTATGCGTAATAATGCATGTTATATTGATAATAATAAAAGTAATAAGTATAATTATTATAGTTCTAGCGATAATTAGAGTATAATGTGGGTAATAAGGCTTGTTATATTGGTGATATTGGGGGTAATAAGTATAATTAGTATAATTCTAGCGATAATTACAGTATAATATTGGTATTAATGCATGTTATATTGATAATAATAAAAGTAATAAGTAAAATTATTATAGTTCTAGCGATAATTACAGTATAATGTGGGTAATAATGCTTGTTATATTGGTGATATTGGGGGTAATAGGTATAATTATTATAATGCTAGCGATAATTACAGTATAATATGGGTATTAATGCATGTTATATTGATAATAACAAAAGTAATAAGTATAATTATTATAGTTCTCACGATAATAACAGTATAATATGGGTACTAATGCATATTATATTGATAATAATAAAACTAATAAGTATAATTATTATAGTTCTCACCATAATAACTGTATAATATGGGTAGTAATGCATGTTATATTCATAATAATAAACGTAGTAAGTATAATTATTATAGTTCTGACGATAATAACTGTATAGTATGCGTAATAATGCATGTTATATTGATAATAATAAAAGTAATAAGTATAATTGTTATAATTCTAGCGATAATTACAGTACAATATGGGTAATAATGCATGTTATATTAATAATAATAAAAGAAATAAGTATAATTATTATAGTTCTAGCGATAATTACAGTATAATGTGGGTAATAATGCATGTTATATTGATAATAATAAAAGTAATAAGTATAATTATTATTGTTCTCACGATAATAACTGTATAATATAGATAGTAATGCATGTCATATTGATAATAATAAACGTAATAAGTATTATTATTACAGTTCTGACGATAATAACTGTATAATATGCGTAATAATGCATGTTATATTGATAATAATAAAAGTAATAAGTATAATTATTATAGTTCTAGCGATAATTACAGTATAATGTGGGTGATAATGCATGTTATATTGGTAATATTGGGGGTAATAAGTATAATTATTATAGTTCTAGCGATAATAACAGTATCATACGGGTACTAATGCATGTTACATTGATAATAATAAAAGTAATAAGTATAATTATTATAGTTCTAGCGATAATTACAGTATAATGTGGGTAATAATGCTTGTTGTATTGGTGATATTGGGGTAATAAGTATAATTAGTATAATTCTAGCGATAATTACAGTATAATATGGGTATTAATGCATGTTATATTGATAATAATAAAAGTAATAAGTGTAATTATTATAGTTCTGACGATAATAGCTGTATAATATGGGTAATAATGCATGTTATATTGATAATAATAAAAGTAATAAGTATAATTATTATAGTTCTAGCGATAATTACAGTATAATGTGGGTAATAATGCATGTTATATTGATAATAATAAAACTAATAAGTATAATTATTATAGTTCTCACCATAATAACTGTATAATATGGGTAGTAATGCATGTTATATTGATAATAATAAACGTAATAAGTATAATTATTATAGTTGTGACGATAATAACTGTATAGTATGCGTAATAATGCATGTTATATTGATAATAATAAAAGTAATAAGTATAATTATTATAGTTCTCACGATAATTACAGTATAATATGGGTACTAATGCATGTTATATTGGTAATGATAAAAGTAATATGTATAATTATTATAGTTCTGACGATAATTACAGTATAATGTGGGTAATAATGCCTGTTATATTGATAATAATAAACGTAATAAGTATTATTATTATAGTTCTGACGATAATAACTGTATAATATACGTAATAATGCATGTTATATTGATAATAATAAAAGTAATAAGTATAATTATTATAGTTCTAGCGATAATTAGAGTATAATGTGGGTAATAATGCATGTTATATTGATAATAATAAAAGTAATAAGTATAATTATTATAGTTCTCACGATAAAAACTGTATAATATGGGTAGTAATGCATGTTATATTGATAATAATAAATGTAATAAGTATAATTATTATAGTTCTGACGATAATAACTGTATAATATGCGTAATAATGCATGTTATGTTGATAATAATAAAAGTAATAAGTATAATTATTATAGTTCTAGCGATAATAACTGTATAGTATGCGTAATAATGCATGTTATATTGATAATAATAAAAGTAATAAGTATAATTATTATAGTTCTCACGATAATTACAGTATAATATGGGTACTAATGCATGTTATATTGGTAATGATAAAAGTAATATGTATAATTATTATAGTTCTGACGATAATAACTGTATAATACGCGTAATAATGCATGTTATATTGATAATAATAAAAGTAATAAGTATAATTATTATAGTTCTAGCGATAATTGCAGTATAATGTGGGTAATAATGCATGTTATATTGATAATAATAAAACTAATAAGTATAATTATTATAGTTCTCACCATAATAACTGTATAATATGGGTAGTAATGCATGTTATATTCATAATAATAAACGTAGTAAGTATAATTATTATAGTTCTGACGATAATAACTGTATAGTATGCGTAATAATGCATGTTATATTGATAATAATAAAAGTAATAAGTATAATTGTTATAATTCTAGCGATAATTACAGTACAATATGGGTAATAATGCATGTTATATTAATAATAATAAAAGAAATAAGTATAATTATTATAGTTCTAGCGATAATTACAGTATAATGTGGGTAATAATGCATGTTATATTGATAATAATAAAAGTAATATGTATAATTATTATAGTTCTGACGATAATAACTGTATAATACGCGTAATAATGCATGTTATATTGATAATAATAAAAGTAATAAGTATAATTATTATAGTTCTAGCGATAATTGCAGTATAATGTGGGTAATAATGCATGTTATATTGATAATAATAAAACTAATAAGTATAATTATTATAGTTCTAGCGATAATTACAGTATAATGTGGGTAATAATGCATGTTATATTGATAATAATAAAAGTAATAAGTATAATTATTATAGTTCTCACGATAATAACTGTATAATATGCGTAATAACGCATGTTATATTGATAATAATAAAAGTAATCAGTATAATTACTATAGTTCTAGCGATAATTAGAGTATAATGTGGGTAATAAGGCTTGTTATATTGGTGATATTGGGGGTAATAAGTATAATTAGTATAATTCTAGCGATAATTACAGTATAATATTGGTATTAATGCATGTTATATTGATAATAATAAAAGTAATAAGTAAAATTATTATAGTTCTAGCGATAATTACAGTATAATGTGGGTAATAATGCTTGTTATATTGGTGATATTGGGGGTAATAGGTATAATTATTATAATGCTAGCGATAATTACAGTATAATATGGGTATTAATGCATGTTATATTGATAATAACAAAAGTAATAAGTATAATTATTATAGTTCTCACGACAATAACAGTATAATATGGGTACTAATGCATATTATATTGATAATAATAAAACTAATAAGTATAATTATTATAGTTCTCACCATAATAACTGTATAATATGGGTAGTAATGCATGTTATATTCATAATAATAAACGTAGTAAGTATAATTATTATAGTTCTGACGATAATAACTGTATAGTATGCGTAATAATGCATGTTATATTGATAATAATAAAAGTAATAAGTATAATTGTTATAATTCTAGCGATAATTACAGTACAATATGGGTAATAATGCATGTTATATTAATAATAATAAAAGAAATAAGTATAATTATTATAGTTCTAGCGATAATTACAGTATAATGTGGGTAATAATGCATGTTATATTGATAATAATAAAAGTAATAAGTATAATTATTATTGTTCTCACGATAATAACTGTATAATATAGATAGTAATGCATGTCATATTGATAATAATAAACGTAATAAGTATTATTATTACAGTTCTGCCGATAATAACTGTATAATATGCGTAATAATGCATGTTATATTGATAATAATAAAAGTAATAAGTATAATTATTATAGTTCTAGCGATAATTACAGTATAATGTGGGTGATAATGCATGTTATATTGGTAATATTGGGGGTAATAAGTATAATTATTATAGTTCTAGCGATAATAACAGTATCATACGGGTACTAATGCATGTTACATTGATAATAATAAAAGTAATAAGTATAATTATTATAGTTCTAGCGATAATTACAGTATAATGTGGGTAATAATGCTTGTTGTATTGGTGATATTGGGGTAATAAGTATAATTAGTATAATTCTAGCGATAATTACAGTATAATATGGGTATTAATGCATGTTATATTGATAATAATAAAAGTAATAAGTGTAATTATTATAGTTCTGACGATAATAGCTGTATAATATGGGTAATAATGCATGTTATATTGATAATAATAAAAGTAATAAGTATAATTATTATAGTTCTAGCGATAATTACAGTATAATGTGGGTAATAATGCATGTTATATTGATAATAATAAAACTAATAAGTATAATTATTATAGTTCTCACGATAATAACTGTATAATATGGGTAGTAATGCATGTTATATTGATAATAATAAACGTAATAAGTATAATTATTATAGTTGTGACGATAATAACTGTATAGTATGCGTAATAATGCATGTTATATTGATAATAATAAAAGTAATAAGTATAATTATTATAGTTCTCACGATAATTACAGTATAATATGGGTACTAATGCATGTTATATTGGTAATGATAAAAGTAATATGTATAATTATTATAGTTCTGACGATAATTACAGTATAATGTGGGTAATAATGCCTGTTATATTGATAATAATAAACGTAATAAGTATTATTATTATAGTTCTGACGATAATAACTGTATAATATACGTAATAATGCATGTTATATTGATAATAATAAAAGTAATAAGTATAATTATTATAGTTCTAGCGATAATTAGAGTATAATGTGGGTAATAATGCATGTTATATTGATAATAATAAAAGTAATAAGTATAATTATTATAGTTCTCACGATAAAAACTGTATAATATGGGTAGTAATGCATGTTATATTGATAATAATAAATGTAATAAGTATAATTATTATAGTTCTGACGATAATAACTGTATAATATGCGTAATAATGCATGTTATGTTGATAATAATAAAAGTAATAAGTATAATTATTATAGTTCTAGCGATAATTACAGTATAATGTGGGTGATAATGCATGTTATATTGGTAATATTGGGGGTAATAAGTATAATTATTATAGTTCTAGCGATAATAACAGTATCATACGGGTACTAATGCATGTTACATTGATAATAATAAAAGTAATAAGTATAATTATTATAGTTCTAGCGATAATTACAGTATAATGTGGGTAATAATGCTTGTTGTATTGGTGATATTGGGGGTAATAAGTATAATTAGTATAATTCTAGCGATAATTACAGTATAATATGGGTATTAATGCATGTTATATTGATAATAATAAAAGTAATAAGTGTAATTATTATAGTTCTGACGATAATAACTGTATAATATGGGTAATAATGCATGTTATATTGATAATAATAAAAGTAATAAGTATAATTATTATAGTTCTAGCGATAATTACAGTATAATGTGGGTAATAATGCATGTTATATTGATAATAATAAAAGTAATAAGTATAATTATTATAGTTCTAGCGATAATTACAGTATAATGTGGGTAATAATGCATGTTATATTGATAATAATAAAACTAATAAGTATAATTATTATAGTTCTCACGATAATAACTGTATAATATGGGTAGTAATGCATGTTATATTGATAATAATAAACGTAATAAGTATAATTATTATAGTTGTGACGATAATAACTGTATAGTATGCGTAATAATGCATGTTATATTGATAATAATAAAAGTAATAAGTATAATTATTATAGTTCTCACGATAATTACAGTATAATATGGGTACTAATGCATGTTATATTGGTAATGATAAAAGTAATATGTATAATTATTATAGTTCTGACGATAATTACAGTATAATGTGGGTAATAATGCCTGTTATATTGATAATAATAAACGTAATAAGTATTATTATTATAGTTCTGACGATAATAACTGTATAATATACGTAATAATGCATGTTATATTGATAATAATAAAAGTAATAAGTATAATTATTATAGTTCTAGCGATAATTAGAGTATAATGTGGGTAATAATGCATGTTATATTGATAATAATAAAAGTAATAAGTATAATTATTATAGTTCTCACGATAAAAACTGTATAATATGGGTAGTAATGCATGTTATATTGATAATAATAAACGTAATAAGTATAATTATTATAGTTCTGACGATAATAACTGTATAATATGCGTAATAATGCATGTTATGTTGATAATAATAAAAGTAATAAGTATAATTATTATAGTTCTCACGATAATAACTGTATAATATGCGTAATAACGCATGTTATATTGATAATAATAAAAGTAATAAGTATAATTATTATAGTTCTAGCGATAATTACAGTATAATGTGGGTAATAATGCTTGTTATATTGTTGATATTGGGGGTAATAAGTATAATTAGTATAATTCTAGCGATAATTACAGTATAATATTGGTATTAATGCATGTTATATTGATAATAATAAAAGTAATAAGTAAAATTATTATAGTTCTAGCGATAATTACAGTATAATGTTTGTAATAATGCTTGTTATATTGGTGATATTGGGGGTAATAGGTATAATTATTATAATGCTAGCGATAATTACAGTATAATATGGGTATTAATGCATGTTATATTGATAATAACAAAAGTAATGAGTATAATTATTATAGTTCTCACGATAATAACAGTATAATATGGGTCCTAATGCATATTATATTGATAATAATAAAAGTAATAAGTATAATTATTATAGTTCTAGCGATAATTACAGTATAATGTGGGTAATAATGCTTGTTATATTGGCAATATTGGGGGTAATAAGTATAATTAGTATAATTCTAGCGATAATTACAGTATAATATGGGTATTAATGCATGTTATATTGATAATAATAAAAGTAATAAGTATAATTATTATAGTTCCAGCGATAATTACAGTATAATGTGGGTAATAGTGCTTGTTATATTGGTGACATTGGGGGTAATAAGTATAATTAGTATAATTCTGGCGATAATTACAGTATAATATGGGTATTAATGCATGTTATATTGATAATAATAAAAGTAATAAGTATAATTGTTATAGTTCTAGCGATAATTACAGTATAATGTGGGTAATAATGCATGTTATATTGACGATATTGGGAGTAATAAGTATATTTATTATAATTCTAGCGATAATTACAGTATAATATGGGTATTAACGCATGTTATATTGATAATAATAAAAGTAATAAGTGTAATTATTATAGTTCTCACGAAAATAACTGTATAATATGAGTAATAATGCATGTTATATTGATAATAATAAAAGTAATAAGTATAATTATTATAATTCTAGCGATAATTACAGTATAAATGGGTATCAATGCATGTTATATTGATAATAATAAAAGTAATAACTATAATTATTATAGTTCTCACGAAAATAACTGTATAATATGAGTAATAATGCATGTTATATTGATAATAATAAAAGTAATAAGTATAATTATTATAGTTCTAGCGAGAATAACAGTATAGTGTGGGTAATAATGCATGTTATATTGATAATATTGGGAGTAATAAGTATAATTATTATAATTCTAGCGATAATTACAGTATAATATGGGTATTAATGCATGTTATATTGATAATAATAAAAGTAATAACTATAATTATTATAGTTCTCACGATAATAACTGTATAATATGGGTAGTAATGCATGTCATATTGATAATAATAAAAGTAATAAGTATAATTATTATAGTTCTAGCGATAATTACAGTATTATGTGGGTAATAATGCTTGTTATATTGATAATAATAAAAGTAATAAGTATAATTATTATAGTTCTCACGATAATAACTGCATAATATGCGTAATAACGCATGTTATATTGATAATAATAAAAGTAATAAGTAAAATTATTATAGTTCTAGCGATAATTACAGTATAATGTGGGTAATAATGCTTGTTATATTGGTGATATTGGGGGTAATAGGTATAATTATTATAATGCTAGCGATAATTACAGTATAATATGGGTATTAATGCATGTTATATTGATAATAACAAAAGTAATAAGTATAATTATTATAGTTCTCACGATAATAACAGTATAATATGGGTACTAATGCATGTTATATTGATAATAATAAAAGTAATAAGTATAATTATTATAGTTCTAGCGATAATTACAGTATAATGTGGGTAATAATGCTTGTTATATTAGCAATATTGGGGGTAATAAGTATAATTAGTATAATTCTAGCGATAATTACAGTATAATATGGGTATTAATGCATGTTATATTGATAATAATAAAAGTAATAAGTATAATTATAGTTCTAGCGATAATTACAGTATAATGTGGGTAATAGTGCATGTTATATTGATAATAATAAAAGTAATAAGTATAATTATTATAGTTCTGACGATAATAACTGTATAATATGCGTAATAATGCATGTTATATTGATAATAATAAAAGTAATAAGTATAGTTATTATAATTCTAGCGATAATTACAGTATAATATGGGTAATAATGCATGTTATACTAATAATAATAAAAGTAATAAGTATAATTATTATAGTTCTCACGATAATAACTGTATAATATGGGTAGTAATGCATGTTATATTGATAATAATAAACGTAATAAGTATAATTATTATAGTTCTGACGACAATAACTGTATGATATGCGTAATAATGCATGTTATATTGATAATAATAAAAGTAATAGGTATAATTATTATAGTTGTGACGATAATAACTGTATAATACGCGTAATAATGCATGTTATATTGATAATAATAAAAGTAATATGTATAATTATTATAGTTCTGACGATAATAACTGTATAATGTGGGTAATAATGCATGTTCTATTGATAATAATAAAAGTAATAAGTATAATTATTATAGTTCTAGCGATAATTACAGTATAATGTGGGTAATAATGCATGTTATATTGATAATAATAAAAGTAATAAGTATAATTATTATAGTTCTCACGATAATAACTGTATAATATGGGTAGCAATGCATGTCATATTGATAATAATAAACGTAATAAGTATTATTATTATAGTTCTGACGATAATAACTGTATAATATGCGTAATAATGCATGTTATATTGATAATAATAAAAGTAATAAGTATAATTATTATAGTTCTAGCGATAATTACAGTATAATGTGGGTAATAATGCATGTTATATTGATAATAATAAAAGTAATAAGTATAATTATTATAGTTCTAGCGATAATTACAGTATAATGTGGGTAATAATGCATGTTATATTGATAATAATAAAACTAATAAGTATAATTATTATAGTTCTCACGATAATAACTGTATAATATGGGTAGTAATGCATGTTATATTGATAATAATAAACGTAATAAGTATAATTATTATAGTTGTGACGATAATAACTGTATAGTATGCGTAATAATGCATGTTATATTGATAATAATAAAAGTAATAAGTATAATTATTATAGTTCTCACGATAATTACAGTATAATATGGGTACTAATGCATGTTATATTGGTAATGATAAAAGTAATATGTATAATTATTATAGTTCTGACGATAATAACTGTATAATACGCGTAATAATGCATGTTATATTGATAATAATAAAAGTAATAAGTATAATTATTATAGTTCTAGCGATAATTGCAGTATAATGTGGGTAATAATGTATGTTATATTGATAATAATAAAACTAATAAGTATAATTATTATAGTTCTCACCATAATAACTGTATAATATGCGTAATAACGCATATTATATTGATAATAATAAAACTAATAAGTATAATTATTATAGTTCTAGCGATAATTAGAGTATAATGTGGGTAATAAGGCTTGTTATATTGGTGATATTGGGGGTAATAAGTATAATTAGTATAATTCTAGCGATAATTACAGTATAATATTGGTATTAATGCATGTTATATTGATAATAATAAAAGTAATAAGTAAAATTATTATAGTTCTAGCGATAATTACAGTATAATGTGGGTAATAATGCTTGTTATATTGGTGATATTGGGGGTAATAGGTATAATTATTATAATGCTAGCGATAATTACAGTATAATATGGGTATTAATGCATGTTATATTGATAATAACAAAAGTAATAAGTATAATTATTATAGTTCTCACGATAATAACAGTATAATATGGGTACTAATGCATATTATATTGATAATAATAAAACTAATAAGTATAATTATTATAGTTCTCACCATAATAACTGTATAATATGGGTAGTAATGCATGTTATATTCATAATAATAAACGTAGTAAGTATAATTATTATAGTTCTGACGATAATAACTGTATAGTATGCGTAATAATGCATGTTATATTGATAATAATAAAAGTAATAAGTATAATTGTTATAATTCTAGCGATAATTACAGTACAATATGGGCAATAATGCATGTTATATTAATAATAATAAAAGAAATAAGTATAATTATTATAGTTCTAGCGATAATTACAGTATAATGTGGGTAATAATGCATGTTATATTGATAATAATAAAAGTAATATGTATAATTATTATAGTTCTGACGATAATAACTGTATAATACGCGTAATAATGCATGTTATATTGATAATAATAAAAGTAATAAGTATAATTATTATAGTTCTAGCGATAATTGCAGTATAATGTGGGTAATAATGCATGTTATATTGATAATAATAAAACTAATAAGTATAATTATTATAGTTCTCACCATAATAACTGTATAATATGGGTAGTAATGCATGTTATATTCATAATAATAAACGTAGTAAGTATAATTATTATAGTTCTGACGATAATAACTGTATAGTATGCGTAATAATGCATGTTATATTGATAATAATAAAAGTAATAAGTATAATTATTATAGTTCTCACGATAATTACAGTATAATATGGGTACTAATGCATGTTATATTGGTAATAATAAAAGTAATATGTATAATTATTATAGTTCTGACGATAATAACTGTATAGTGTGGGTAATAATGCATGTTATATTGATAATAATAAAAGTAATAAGTATAATTACTATAGTTCTAGCGATAATTACAGTATAATATGGGTAATAATGCATGTTATATTGGTAATATTGAGGGTAATAAGTATAATTATTATAATTCTAGCGATAATTACAGTATAATATGGGTAATAGTGCATGTTATATTAACAATAATAAAAGTAATAAGTATAGTTATTATAGTTCTGACGATAATAACTGTATAATATGCGTAAAAATGCATGTTATATTGATAATAATAAAAGTAATAAGTATAATTATTATAGTTCTAGCGATAATAACTGTATAATGTGGGTAATAATGCATGTTATACTGATAATAATAAAAGTAATAAGTATAATTATTATAGTTCTAGCGATAATTACAGTATAATGTGGGTAATAGTGCTTGTTATATTGGTGATATTAGGGGTAATAAGTATAATTAGTATAATTCTGGCGATAATTACAGTATAATATGGGTATTAATGCATGTTATATTGATAATAATAAAAGTAATAAGTATAATTATTATCGTTCTAGCGATAATTACAGTATAATGTGGGTAATAATGCATGTTATATTGATAATAATAAAAGTAATAAGTATAATTATTATAGTTCTCACGATAATAACTGTATAATATGCGTAATAACGCATGTTATATTGATAATAATAAAAGCAATAAGTATAATTATTATAGTTCTAGCGATAATTGCAGTATAATGTGGGTAATAATGCATGTTATATTGATAATAATAAAAGTAATAAGTATAATTATTATAGTTCTAGCGATAATTACAGTATAATGTGGGTAATAATGCATGTTATATTGATAATAATAAAACTAATAAGTATAATTATTATAGTTCTCACGATAATAACTGTATAATATGGGTAGTAATGCATGTTATATTGATAATAATAAACGTAATAAGTATAATTATTATAGTTGTGACGATAATAACTGTATAGTATGCGTAATAATGCATGTTATATTGATAATAATAAAAGTAATAAGTATAATTATTATAGTTCTCACGATAATTACAGTATAATATGGGTACTAATGCATGTTATATTGGTAATGATAAAAGTAATATGTATAATTATTATAGTTCTGACGATAATAACTGTATAATACGCGTAATAATGCATGTTATATTGATAATAATAAAAGTAATAAGTATAATTATTATAGTTCTAGCGATAATTGCAGTATAATGTGGGTAATAATGTATGTTATATTGATAATAATAAAACTAATAAGTATAATTATTATAGTTCTCACCATAATAACTGTATAATATGCGTAATAACGCATATTATATTGATAATAATAAAACTAATAAGTATAATTATTATAGTTCTAGCGATAATTAGAGTATAATGTGGGTAATAAGGCTTGTTATATTGGTGATATTGGGGGTAATAAGTATAATTAGTATAATTCTAGCGATAATTACAGTATAATATTGGTATTAATGCATGTTATATTGATAATAATAAAAGTAATAAGTAAAATTATTATAGTTCTAGCGATAATTACAGTATAATGTGGGTAATAATGCTTGTTATATTGGTGATATTGGGGGTAATAGGTATAATTATTATAATGCTAGCGATAATTACAGTATAATATGGGTATTAATGCATGTTATATTGATAATAACAAAAGTAATAAGTATAATTATTATAGTTCTCACGATAATAACAGTATAATATGGGTACTAATGCATATTATATTGATAATAATAAAACTAATAAGTATAATTATTATAGTTCTCACCATAATAACTGTATAATATGGGTAGTAATGCATGTTATATTCATAATAATAAACGTAGTAAGTATAATTATTATAGTTCTGACGATAATAACTGTATAGTATGCGTAATAATGCATGTTATATTGATAATAATAAAAGTAATAAGTATAATTGTTATAATTCTAGCGATAATTACAGTACAATATGGGCAATAATGCATGTTATATTAATAATAATAAAAGAAATAAGTATAATTATTATAGTTCTAGCGATAATTACAGTATAATGTGGGTAATAATGCATGTTATATTGATAATAATAAAAGTAATATGTATAATTATTATAGTTCTGACGATAATAACTGTATAATACGCGTAATAATGCATGTTATATTGATAATAATAAAAGTAATAAGTATAATTATTATAGTTCTAGCGATAATTGCAGTATAATGTGGGTAATAATGCATGTTATATTGATAATAATAAAACTAATAAGTATAATTATTATAGTTCTCACCATAATAACTGTATAATATGGGTAGTAATGCATGTTATATTCATAATAATAAACGTAGTAAGTATAATTATTATAGTTCTGACGATAATAACTGTATAGTATGCGTAATAATGCATGTTATATTGATAATAATAAAAGTAATAAGTATAATTATTATAGTTCTCACGATAATTACAGTATAATATGGGTACTAATGCATGTTATATTGGTAATAATAAAAGTAATATGTATAATTATTATAGTTCTGACGATAATAACTGTATAGTGTGGGTAATAATGCATGTTATATTGATAATAATAAAAGTAATAAGTATAATTACTATAGTTCTAGCGATAATTACAGTATAATATGGGTAATAATGCATGTTATATTGGTAATATTGTTGGTAATAAGTATAATTATTATAATTCTAGCGATAATTACAGTATAATATGGGTAATAGTGCATGTTATATTAACAATAATAAAAGTAATAAGTATAGTTATTATAGTTCTGACGATAATAACTGTATAATATGCGTAAAAATGCATGTTATATTGATAATAATAAAAGTAATAAGTATAATTATTATAGTTCTAGCGATAATAACTGTATAATGTGGGTAATAATGCATGTTATACTGATAATAATAAAAGTAATAAGTATAATTATTATAGTTCTAGCGATAATTACAGTATAATGTGGGTAATAGTGCTTGTTATATTGGTGATATTAGGGGTAATAAGTATAATTAGTATAATTCTGGCGATAATTACAGTATAATATGGGTATTAATGCATGTTATATTGATAATAATAAAAGTAATAAGTATAATTATTATCGTTCTAGCGATAATTACAGTATAATGTGGGTAATAATGCATGTTATATTGATAATAATAAAAGTAATAAGTATAATTATTATAGTTCTCACGATAATAACTGTATAATATGCGTAATAACGCATGTTATATTGATAATAATAAAAGCAATAAGTATAATTATTATAGTTCTAGCGATAATTAGAGTATAATGTGGGTAATAAGGCTTGTTATATTGGTGATATTGGGGGTAATAAGTATAATTAGTATAATTCTAGCGATAATTACAGTATAATATTGGTATTAATGCATGTTATATTGATAATAATAAAAGTAATAAGTAAAATTATTATAGTTCTAGCGATAATTACAGTATAATGTGGGTAATAATGCTTGTTATATTGGTGATATTGGGGGTAATAGGTATAATTATTATAATGCTAGCGATAATTACAGTATAATATGGGTATTAATGCATGTTATATTGATAATAACAAAAGTAATAAGTATAATTATTATAGTTCTCACGATAATAACAGTATAATATGGGTACTAATGCATATTATATTGATAATAATAAAACTAATAAGTATAATTGTTATAGTTGTGACGATAATAACTGTATAGTATGCGTAATAATGCATGTTATATTGATAATAATAAAAGTAATAAGTATAATTATTATAGTTCTCACGATAATTACAGTATAATATGGGTACTAATGCATGTTATATTGGTAATGATAAAAGTAATATGTATAATTATTATAGTTCTGACGATAATTACAGTATAATGTGGGTAATAATGCCTGTTATATTGATAATAATAAACGTAATAAGTATTATTATTATAGTTCTGACGATAATAACTGTATAATATACGTAATAATGCATGTTATATTGATAATAATAAAAGTAATAAGTATAATTATTATAGTTCTAGCGATAATTAGAGTATAATGTGGGTAATAATGCATGTTATATTGATAATAATAAAAGTAATAAGTATAATTATTATAGTTCTCACGATAAAAACTGTATAATATGGGTAGTAATGCATGTTATATTGATAATAATAAATGTAATAAGTATAATTATTATAGTTCTGACGATAATAACTGTATAATATGCGTAATAATGCATGTTATGTTGATAATAATAAAAGTAATAAGTATAATTATTATAGTTCTAGCGATAATTACAGTATAATGTGGGTGATAATGCATGTTATATTGGTAATATTGGGGGTAATAAGTATAATTATTATAGTTCTAGCGATAATAACAGTATCATACGGGTACTAATGCATGTTACATTGATAATAATAAAAGTAATAAGTATAATTATTATAGTTCTAGCGATAATTACAGTATAATGTGGGTAATAATGCTTGTTGTATTGGTGATATTGGGGGTAATAAGTATAATTAGTATAATTCTAGCGATAATTACAGTATAATATGGGTATTAATGCATGTTATATTGATAATAATAAAAGTAATAAGTGTAATTATTATAGTTCTGACGATAATAACTGTATAATATGGGTAATAATGCATGTTATATTGATAATAATAAAACTAATAAGTATAATTATTATAGTTCTCACGATAATAACTGTATAATATGGGTAGTAATGCATGTTATATTGATAATAATAAACGTAATAAGTATAATTATTATAGTTGTGACGATAATAACTGTATAGTATGCGTAATAATGCATGTTATATTGATAATAATAAAAGTAATAAGTATAATTATTATAGTTCTCACGATAATTACAGTATAATATGGGTACTAATGCATGTTATATTGGTAATGATAAAAGTAATATGTATAATTATTATAGTTCTGACGATAATTACAGTATAATGTGGGTAATAATGCCTGTTATATTGATAATAATAAACGTAATAAGTATTATTATTATAGTTCTCACGATAAAAACTGTATAATATGGGTAGTAATGCATGTTATATTGATAATAATAAAAGTAATAAGTATAATTATTATAGTTCTAGCGATAATTACAGTATAATGTGGGTAATAATGCTTGTTATATTGGCAATATTGGGGGTAATAAGTATAATTAGTATAATTCTAGCGATAATTACAGTATAATATGGGTATTAATGCATGTTATATTGATAATAATAAAAGTAATAAGTATAATTATTATAGTTCCAGCGATAATTACAGTATAATGTGGGTAATAGTGCTTGTTATATTGGTGACATTGGGGGTAATAAGTATAATTAGTATAATTCTGGCGATAATTACAGTATAATATGGGTATTAATGCATGTTATATTGATAATAATAAAAGTAATAAGTATAATTGTTATAGTTCTAGCGATAATTACAGTATAATGTGGGTAATAATGCATGTTATATTGACGATATTGGGAGTAATAAGTATATTTATTATAATTCTAGCGATAATTACAGTATAATATGGGTATTAACGCATGTTATATTGATAATAATAAAAGTAATAAGTGTAATTATTATAGTTCTCACGAAAATAACTGTATAATATGAGTAATAATGCATGTTATATTGATAATAATAAAAGTAATAAGTATAATTATTATAATTCTAGCGATAATTACAGTATAAATGGGTATCAATGCATGTTATATTGATAATAATAAAAGTAATAACTATAATTATTATAGTTCTCACGAAAATAACTGTATAATATGAGTAATAATGCATGTTATATTGATAATAATAAAAGTAATAAGTATAATTATTATAGTTCTAGCGAGAATAACAGTATAGTGTGGGTAATAATGCATGTTATATTGATAATATTGGGAGTAATAAGTATAATTATTATAATTCTAGCGATAATTACAGTATAATATGGGTATTAATGCATGTTATATTGATAATAATAAAAGTAATAACTATAATTATTATAGTTCTCACGATAATAACTGTATAATATGGGTAGTAATGCATGTCATATTGATAATAATAAAAGTAATAAGTATAATTATTATAGTTCTAGCGATAATTACAGTATTATGTGGGTAATAATGCTTGTTATATTGATAATAATAAAAGTAATAAGTATAATTATTATAGTTCTCACGATAATAACTGTATAATATGCGTAATAACGCATGTTATATTGATAATAATAAAAGTAATAAGTAAAATTATTATAGTTCTAGCGATAATTACAGTATAATGTGGGTAATAATGCTTGTTATATTGGTGATATTGGGGGTAATAGGTATAATTATTATAATGCTAGCGATAATTACAGTATAATATGGGTATTAATGCATGTTATATTGATAATAACAAAAGTAATAAGTATAATTATTATAGTTCTCACGATAATAACAGTATAATATGGGTACTAATGCATGTTATATTGATAATAATAAAAGTAATAAGTATAATTATTATAGTTCTAGCGATAATTACAGTATAATGTGGGTAATAATGCTTGTTATATTAGCAATATTGGGGGTAATAAGTATAATTAGTATAATTCTAGCGATAATTACAGTATAATATGGGTATTAATGCATGTTATATTGATAATAATAAAAGTAATAAGTATAATTATAGTTCTAGCGATAATTACAGTATAATGTGGGTAATAGTGCATGTTATATTGATAATAATAAAAGTAATAAGTATAATTATTATAGTTCTGACGATAATAACTGTATAATATGCGTAATAATGCATGTTATATTGATAATAATAAAAGTAATAAGTATAGTTATTATAATTCTAGCGATAATTACAGTATAATATGGGTAATAATGCATGTTATACTAATAATAATAAAAGTAATAAGTATAATTATTATAGTTCTCACGATAATAACTGTATAATATGGGTAGTAATGCATGTTATATTGATAATAATAAACGTAATAAGTATAATTATTATAGTTCTGACGACAATAACTGTATGATATGCGTAATAATGCATGTTATATTGATAATAATAAAAGTAATAGGTATAATTATTATAGTTGTGACGATAATAACTGTATAATACGCGTAATAATGCATGTTATATTGATAATAATAAAAGTAATAAGTATAATTATTATAGTTCTAGCGATAATTACAGTATAATGTGGGTAATAATGCATGTTATATTGATAATAAGAAAAGTAATAAGTATAATTATTATAGTTCTAGCGATAATTACAGTATAATGTGGGTAATAATGCATGTTATATTGATAATAATAAAAGTAATAAGTATAATTATAAGAGTTCTCACGATAATAACTGTATAATATAGGTAGTAATGCATGTTATATTGATAATAATAAACGTAATAAGTATAATTATTATAGTTCTGACGACAATAACTGTATAATATGCGTAATAATGCATGTTATATTGATAATAATCAAAGTAATAAGTATAATTATTATAGTTCTAGCGATAATTACAGTATAATGTGGGTAATAATGCATGTTGTATTGATAATAATAAAAGTAATAAGTATAATTATTATAGTTCTAGCGATAATTACAGTATAATGTGGGTAATAATGCATGTTATATTGATAATAATAAAAGTAATAAGTATAATTATAAGAGTTCTCACGATAATAACTGTATAATATGGGTAGTAATGCATGTTATATTGATAATAATAAACGTAATAAGTATAATTATTATAGTTCTGACGACAATAACTGTAAAATATGCGTAATAATGCATGTTATATTGATAATAATAAAAGTAATAAGTATAATTGTTATAATTCTAGCGATAATTACAGTACAATATGGGTAATAATGCATGTTATATTAATAATAATAAAAGAAATAAGTATAATTATTATAGTTCTAGCGATAATTACAGTATAATGTGGGTAATAATGCATGTTATATTGATAATAATAAAAGTAATAAGTATAATTATTATAGTTCTCACGATAATAACTGTATAATATAGATAGTAATGCATGTCATATTGATAATAATAAACGTAATAAGTATTATTATTACAGTTCTGACGATAATAACTGTATAATATGCGTAATAATGCATGTTATATTGATAATAATAAAAGTAATAAGTATAATTATTATAGTTCTAGCGATAATTACAGTATAATGTGGGTGATAATGCATGTTATATTGGTAACATTGGGGGTAATAAGTATAATTATTATAGTTCTAGCGATAATAACAGTATCATACGGGTACTAATGCATGTTACATTCATAATAATAAAAGTAATAAGTATAATTATTATAGTTCTAGCGATAATTACAGTATAATGTGGGTAATAATGCTTGTTGTATTGGTGATATTGGGGGTAATAAGTATAATTAGTATAATTCTAGCGATAATTACAGTATAATATGGGTATTAATGCATGTTATATTGATAATAATAAAAGTAATAAGTGTAATTATTATAGTTCTGACGATAATAACTGTATAATATGGGTAATAATGCATTTTATATTGGTAATAATAAAAGTAATATGTATAATTATTATAGTTCTCACGATAATTACACTATAATATGGGTACTAATGCATGTTATATTGGTAATGATAAAAGTAATATGTATAATTATTATAGTTCTGACGATAATTACAGTATAATGTGGGTAATAATGCATGTTATATTGATAATAATAAACGTAATAAGTATTATTATTATAGTTCTGACGATAATAACTGTATAATATACGTAATAATGCATGTTATATTGATAATAATAAAAGTAATAAGTATAATTATTATAGTTCTAGCGATAATTACAGTATAATGTGGGTAATAATGCATGTTATGTTGATAATAATAAAAGTAATAAGTATAATTATTATAGTTCTAGCGATAATTAGAGTATAATGTGGGTAATAATGCATGTTATATTGATAATAATAAAAGTAATAAGTATAATTATTATAGTTCTCACGATAATAACTGTATAATATGGGTAGTAATGCATTTTATATTGGTAATAATAAAAGTAATATGTATAATTATTATAGTTCTCACGATAATTACACTATAATATGGGTACTAATGCATGTTATATTGGTAATGATAAAAGTAATATGTATAATTATTATAGTTCTGACGATAATTACAGTATAATGTGGGTAATAATGCATGTTATATTGATAATAATAAACGTAATAAGTATTATTATTATAGTTCTGACGATAATAACTGTATAATATACGTAGTAATGCATGTTATATTGATAATAATAAAAGTAATAAGTATAATTATTATAGTTCTAGCGATAATTACAGTATAATGTGGGTAATAATGCTTGTTATATTGGCAATATTGGGGGTAATAAGTATAATTAGTATAATTCTAGCGATAATTACAGTATAATATGGGTATTAATGCATGTTATATTGATAATAATAAAAGTAATAAGTATAATTATTATAGTTCCAGCGATAATTACAGTATAATGTGGGTAATAGTGCTTGTTATATTGGTGACATTGGGGGTAATAAGTATAATTAGTATAATTCTGGCGATAATTACAGTATAATATGGGTATTAATGCATGTTATATTGATAATAATAAAAGTAATAAGTATAATTGTTATAGTTCTAGCGATAATTACAGTATAATGTGGGTAATAATGCATGTTATATTGACGATATTGGGAGTAATAAGTATATTTATTATAATTCTAGCGATAATTACAGTATAATATGGGTATTAACGCATGTTATATTGATAATAATAAAAGTAATAAGTGTAATTATTATAGTTCTCACGAAAATAACTGTATAATATGAGTAATAATGCATGTTATATTGATAATAATAAAAGTAATAAGTATAATTATTATAATTCTAGCGATAATTACAGTATAAATGGGTATCAATGCATGTTATATTGATAATAATAAAAGTAATAACTATAATTATTATAGTTCTCACGAAAATAACTGTATAATATGAGTAATAATGCATGTTATATTGATAATAATAAAAGTAATAAGTATAATTATTATAGTTCTAGCGAGAATAACAGTATAGTGTGGGTAATAATGCATGTTATATTGATAATATTGGGAGTAATAAGTATAATTATTATAATTCTAGCGATAATTACAGTATAATATGGGTATTAATGCATGTTATATTGATAATAATAAAAGTAATAACTATAATTATTATAGTTCTCACGATAATAACTGTATAATATGGGTAGTAATGCATGTCATATTGATAATAATAAAAGTAATAAGTATAATTATTATAGTTCTAGCGATAATTACAGTATTATGTGGGTAATAATGCTTGTTATATTGATAATAATAAAAGTAATAAGTATAGTTATTATAATTCTAGCGATAATTACAGTATAATATGGGTAATAATGCATGTTATACTAATAATAATAAAAGTAATAAGTATAATTATTATAGTTCTCACGATAATAACTGTATAATATGGGTAGTAATGCATGTTATATTGATAATAATAAACGTAATAAGTATAATTATTATAGTTCTGACGACAATAACTGTATGATATGCGTAATAATGCATGTTATATTGATAATAATAAAAGTAATAGGTATAATTATTATAGTTGTGACGATAATAACTGTATAATACGCGTAATAATGCATGTTATATTGATAATAATAAAAGTAATAAGTATAATTATTATAGTTCTAGCGATAATTACAGTATAATGTGGGTAATAATGCATGTTATATTGATAATAAGAAAAGTAATAAGTATAATTATTATAGTTCTAGCGATAATTACAGTATAATGTGGGTAATAATGCATGTTATATTGATAATAATAAAAGTAATAAGTATAATTATAAGAGTTCTCACGATAATAACTGTATAATATAGGTAGTAATGCATGTTATATTGATAATAATAAACGTAATAAGTATAATTATTATAGTTCTGACGACAATAACTGTATAATATGCGTAATAATGCATGTTATATTGATAATAATAAAAGTAATAAGTATAATTATTATAGTTCTAGCGATAATTACAGTATAATGTGGGTAATAATGCATGTTGTATTGATAATAATAAAAGTAATAAGTATAATTATTATAGTTCTAGCGATAATTACAGTATAATGTGGGTAATAATGCATGTTATATTGATAATAATAAAAGTAATAAGTATAATTATAAGAGTTCTCACGATAATAACTGTATAATATGGGTAGTAATGCATGTTATATTGATAATAATAAACGTAATAAGTATAATTATTATAGTTCTGACGACAATAACTGTAAAATATGCGTAATAATGCATGTTATATTGATAATAATAAAAGTAATAAGTATAATTGTTATAATTCTAGCGATAATTACAGTACAATATGGGTAATAATGCATGTTATATTAATAATAATAAAAGAAATAAGTATAATTATTATAGTTCTAGCGATAATTACAGTATAATGTGGGTAATAATGCATGTTATATTGATAATAATAAAAGTAATAAGTATAATTATTATAGTTCTCACGATAATAACTGTATAATATAGATAGTAATGCATGTCATATTGATAATAATAAACGTAATAAGTATTATTATTACAGTTCTGACGATAATAACTGTATAATATGCGTAATAATGCATGTTATATTGATAATAATAAAAGTAATAAGTATAATTATTATAGTTCTAGCGATAATTACAGTATAATGTGGGTGATAATGCATGTTATATTGGTAACATTGGGGGTAATAAGTATAATTATTATAGTTCTAGCGATAATAACAGTATCATACGGGTACTAATGCATGTTACATTCATAATAATAAAAGTAATAAGTATAATTATTATAGTTCTAGCGATAATTACAGTATAATGTGGGTAATAATGCTTGTTGTATTGGTGATATTGGGGGTAATAAGTATAATTAGTATAATTCTAGCGATAATTACAGTATAATATGGGTATTAATGCATGTTATATTGATAATAATAAAAGTAATAAGTGTAATTATTATAGTTCTGACGATAATAACTGTATAATATGGGTAATAATGCATTTTATATTGGTAATAATAAAAGTAATATGTATAATTATTATAGTTCTCACGATAATTACACTATAATATGGGTACTAATGCATGTTATATTGGTAATGATAAAAGTAATATGTATAATTATTATAGTTCTGACGATAATTACAGTATAATGTGGGTAATAATGCATGTTATATTGATAATAATAAACGTAATAAGTATTATTATTATAGTTCTGACGATAATAACTGTATAATATACGTAATAATGCATGTTATATTGATAATAATAAAAGTAATAAGTATAATTATTATAGTTCTAGCGATAATTACAGTATAATGTGGGTAATAATGCATGTTATGTTGATAATAATAAAAGTAATAAGTATAATTATTATAGTTCTAGCGATAATTAGAGTATAATGTGGGTAATAATGCATGTTATATTGATAATAATAAAAGTAATAAGTATAATTATTATAGTTCTCACGATAATAACTGTATAATATGGGTAGTAATGCATTTTATATTGGTAATAATAAAAGTAATATGTATAATTATTATAGTTCTCACGATAATTACACTATAATATGGGTACTAATGCATGTTATATTGGTAATGATAAAAGTAATATGTATAATTATTATAGTTCTGACGATAATTACAGTATAATGTGGGTAATAATGCATGTTATATTGATAATAATAAACGTAATAAGTATTATTATTATAGTTCTGACGATAATAACTGTATAATATACGTAGTAATGCATGTTATATTGATAATAATAAAAGTAATAAGTATAATTATTATAGTTCTAGCGATAATTACAGTATAATGTGGGTAATAATGCTTGTTATATTGGCAATATTGGGGGTAATAAGTATAATTAGTATAATTCTAGCGATAATTACAGTATAATATGGGTATTAATGCATGTTATATTGATAATAATAAAAGTAATAAGTATAATTATTATAGTTCCAGCGATAATTACAGTATAATGTGGGTAATAGTGCTTGTTATATTGGTGACATTGGGGGTAATAAGTATAATTAGTATAATTCTGGCGATAATTACAGTATAATATGGGTATTAATGCATGTTATATTGATAATAATAAAAGTAATAAGTATAATTGTTATAGTTCTAGCGATAATTACAGTATAATGTGGGTAATAATGCATGTTATATTGACGATATTGGGAGTAATAAGTATATTTATTATAATTCTAGCGATAATTACAGTATAATATGGGTATTAACGCATGTTATATTGATAATAATAAAAGTAATAAGTGTAATTATTATAGTTCTCACGAAAATAACTGTATAATATGAGTAATAATGCATGTTATATTGATAATAATAAAAGTAATAAGTATAATTATTATAATTCTAGCGATAATTACAGTATAAATGGGTATCAATGCATGTTATATTGATAATAATAAAAGTAATAACTATAATTATTATAGTTCTCACGAAAATAACTGTATAATATGAGTAATAATGCATGTTATATTGATAATAATAAAAGTAATAAGTATAATTATTATAGTTCTAGCGAGAATAACAGTATAGTGTGGGTAATAATGCATGTTATATTGATAATATTGGGAGTAATAAGTATAATTATTATAATTCTAGCGATAATTACAGTATAATATGGGTATTAATGCATGTTATATTGATAATAATAAAAGTAATAACTATAATTATTATAGTTCTCACGATAATAACTGTATAATATGGGTAGTAATGCATGTCATATTGATAATAATAAAAGTAATAAGTATAATTATTATAGTTCTAGCGATAATTACAGTATTATGTGGGTAATAATGCTTGTTATATTGATAATAATAAAAGTAATAAGTATAATTATTATAGTTCTCACGATAATAACTGTATAATATGCGTAATAACGCATGTTATATTGATAATAATAAAAGTAATAAGTAAAATTATTATAGTTCTAGCGATAATTACAGTATAATGTGGGTAATAATGCTTGTTATATTGGTGATATTGGGGGTAATAGGTATAATTATTATAATGCTAGCGATAATTACAGTATAATATGGGTATTAATGCATGTTATATTGATAATAACAAAAGTAATAAGTATAATTATTATAGTTCTCACGATAATAACAGTATAATATGGGTACTAATGCATGTTATATTGATAATAATAAAAGTAATAAGTATAATTATTATAGTTCTAGCGATAATTACAGTATAATGTGGGTAATAATGCTTGTTATATTAGCAATATTGGGGGTAATAAGTATAATTAGTATAATTCTAGCGATAATTACAGTATAATATGGGTATTAATGCATGTTATATTGATAATAATAAAAGTAATAAGTATAATTATAGTTCTAGCGATAATTACAGTATAATGTGGGTAATAGTGCATGTTATATTGATAATAATAAAAGTAATAAGTATAATTATTATAGTTCTGACGATAATAACTGTATAATATGCGTAATAATGCATGTTATATTGATAATAATAAAAGTAATAAGTATAGTTATTATAATTCTAGCGATAATTACAGTATAATATGGGTAATAATGCATGTTATACTAATAATAATAAAAGTAATAAGTATAATTATTATAGTTCTCACGATAATAACTGTATAATATGGGTAGTAATGCATGTTATATTGATAATAATAAACGTAATAAGTATAATTATTATAGTTCTGACGACAATAACTGTATGATATGCGTAATAATGCATGTTATATTGATAATAATAAAAGTAATAGGTATAATTATTATAGTTGTGACGATAATAACTGTATAATACGCGTAATAATGCATGTTATATTGATAATAATAAAAGTAATAAGTATAATTATTATAGTTCTAGCGATAATTACAGTATAATGTGGGTAATAATGCATGTTATATTGATAATAAGAAAAGTAATAAGTATAATTATTATAGTTCTAGCGATAATTACAGTATAATGTGGGTAATAATGCATGTTATATTGATAATAATAAAAGTAATAAGTATAATTATAAGAGTTCTCACGATAATAACTGTATAATATAGGTAGTAATGCATGTTATATTGATAATAATAAACGTAATAAGTATAATTATTATAGTTCTGACGACAATAACTGTATAATATGCGTAATAATGCATGTTATATTGATAATAATAAAAGTAATAAGTATAATTATTATAGTTCTAGCGATAATTACAGTATAATGTGGGTAATAATGCATGTTGTATTGATAATAATAAAAGTAATAAGTATAATTATTATAGTTCTAGCGATAATTACAGTATAATGTGGGTAATAATGCATGTTATATTGATAATAATAAAAGTAATAAGTATAATTATAAGAGTTCTCACGATAATAACTGTATAATATGGGTAGTAATGCATGTTATATTGATAATAATAAACGTAATAAGTATAATTATTATAGTTCTGACGACAATAACTGTAAAATATGCGTAATAATGCATGTTATATTGATAATAATAAAAGTAATAAGTATAATTGTTATAATTCTAGCGATAATTACAGTACTATATGGGTAATAATGCATGTTATATTAATAATAATAAAAGAAATAAGTATAATTATTATAGTTCTAGCGATAATTACAGTATAATGTGGGTAATAATGCATGTTATATTGATAATAATAAAAGTAATAAGTATAATTATTATAGTTCTCACGATAATAACTGTATAATATAGATAGTAATGCATGTCATATTGATAATAATAAACGTAATAAGTATTATTATTACAGTTCTGACGATAATAACTGTATAATATGCGTAATAATGCATGTTATATTGATAATAATAAAAGTAATAAGTATAATTATTATAGTTCTAGCGATAATTACAGTATAATGTGGGTGATAATGCATGTTATATTGGTAACATTGGGGGTAATAAGTATAATTATTATAGTTCTAGCGATAATAACAGTATCATACGGGTACTAATGCATGTTACATTCATAATAATAAAAGTAATAAGTATAATTATTATAGTTCTAGCGATAATTACAGTATAATGTGGGTAATAATGCTTGTTGTATTGGTGATATTGGGGGTAATAAGTATAATTAGTATAATTCTAGCGATAATTACAGTATAATATGGGTATTAATGCATGTTATATTGATAATAATAAAAGTAATAAGTGTAATTATTATAGTTCTGACGATAATAACTGTATAATATGGGTAATAATGCATTTTATATTGGTAATAATAAAAGTAATATGTATAATTATTATAGTTCTCACGATAATTACACTATAATATGGGTACTAATGCATGTTATATTGGTAATGATAAAAGTAATATGTATAATTATTATAGTTCTGACGATAATTACAGTATAATGTGGGTAATAATGCATGTTATATTGATAATAATAAACGTAATAAGTATTATTATTATAGTTCTGACGATAATAACTGTATAATATACGTAATAATGCATGTTATATTGATAATAATAAAAGTAATAAGTATAATTATTATAGTTCTAGCGATAATTACAGTATAATGTGGGTAATAATGCATGTTATGTTGATAATAATAAAAGTAATAAGTATAATTATTATAGTTCTAGCGATAATTAGAGTATAATGTGGGTAATAATGCATGTTATATTGATAATAATAAAAGTAATAAGTATAATTATTATAGTTCTCACGATAATAACTGTATAATATGGGTAGTAATGCATGTTATATTGATAATAATAAACGTAATAAGTATAATTATTATAGTTCTGACGATAATAACTGTATAATATGCGTAATAATGCATGTTATATTGATAATAATAAAAGTAATAAGTATAATTATTATAGTTCTAGCGATAATTACAGTATAATGTTGGTAATAATGCATGTTATGTTGATAATAATAAAAGTAATAAGTATAATTATTATAGTTCTCACGATAATAACTGTATAATATGCGTAATAACGCATGTTATATTGATAATAATAAAAGTAATAAGTAAAACTATTATAGTTCTAGCGATAATTACAGTATAATGTGGGTAATAATGCTTGTTATATTGGTGATATTGGGGGTAATAGGTATAATTATTATAATGCTAGCGATAATTACAGTATAATATGGGTATTAATGCATGTTATATTGATAATAACAAAAGTAATAAGTATAATTATTATAGTTCTCACGATAATGACAGTATAATATGGGTACTAATGCATGTTATATTGATAATAATAAAAGTAATAAGTATAATTATTATAGTTCTAGCGATAATTACAGTATAATGTGGGTAATAATGCTTGTTATATTAGCAATATTGGGGGTAATAAGTATAATTAGTATAATTCTAGCGATAATTACAGTATAATATGCGTATTAATGCATGTTATATTGATAATAATAAAAGTAATAAGTATAATTATAGTTCTAGCGATAATTACAGTATAATGTGGGTAATAGTGCATGTTATATTGATAATAATAAAAGTAATAAGTATAATTATTATAGTTCTGACGATAATAACTGTATAATATGCGTAATAATGCATGTTATATTGATAATAATAAAAGTAATAAGTATAGTTATTATAATTCTAGCGATAATTACAGTATAATATGGGTAATAATGCATGTTATACTAATAATAATAAAAGTAATAAGTATAATTATTATAGTTCTCACGATAATAACTGTATAATATGGGTAGTAATGCATGTTATATTGATAATAATAAACGTAATAAGTATAATTATTATAGTTCTGACGACAATAACTGTATAATATGCGTAATAATGCATGTTATATTGATAATAATAAAAGTAATAGGTATAATTATTATAGTTGTGACGATAATAACTGTATAATACGCGTAATAATGCATGTTATATTGATAATAATAAAAGTAATAAGTATAATTATTATAGTTCTAGCGATAATTACAGTATAATGTGGGTAATAATGCATGTTATATTGATAATAAGAAAAGTAATAAGTATAATTATTATAGTTCTAGCGATAATTACAGTATAATGTGGGTAATAATGCATGTTATATTGATAATAATAAAAGTAATAAGTATAATTATAAGAGTTCTCACGATAATAACTGTATAATATGGGTAGTAATGCATGTTATATTGATAATAATAAACGTAATAAGTATAATTATTATAGTTCTGACGACAATAACTGTATAATATGCGTAATAATGCATGTTATATTGATAATAATAAAAGTAATAAGTATAATTATTATAGTTCTAGCGATAATTACAGTACAATGTGGGTAATAATGCATGTTGTATTGATAATAATAAAAGTAATAAGTATAATTATTATAGTTCTAGCGATAATTACAGTATAATGTGGGTAATAATGCATGTTATATTGATAATAATAAAAGTAATAAGTATAATTATAAGAGTTCTCACGATAATAACTGTATAATATGGGTAGTAATGCATGTTATATTGATAATAATAAACGTAATAAGTATAATTATTATAGTTCTGACGACAATAACTGTATAATATGCGTAATAATGCATGTTATATTGATAATAATAAAAGTAATAAGTATAATTGTTATAATTCTAGCGATAATTACAGTACAATATGGGTAATAATGCATGTTATATTAATAATTATAAAAGAAATAAGTATAATTATTATAGTTCTAGCGATAATTACAGTATAATGTGGGTAATAATGCATGTTATATTGATAATAATAAAAGTAATAAGTATAATTATTATAGTTCTCACGATAATAACTGTATAATATAGATAGTAATGCATGTCATATTGATAATAATAAACGTAATAAGTATTATTATTACAGTTCTGACGATAATAACTGTATAATATGCGTAATAATGCATGTTATATTGATAATAATAAAAGTAATAAGTATAATTATTATAGTTCTAGCGATAATTACAGTATAATGTGGGTGATAATGCATGTTATATTGGTAATATTGGGGGTAATAAGTATAATTATTATAGTTCTAGCGATAATAACAGTATCATACGGGTACTAATGCATGTTACATTGATAATAATAAAAGTAATAAGTATAATTATTATAGTTCTAGCGATAATTACAGTATAATGTGGGTAATAATGCTTGTTGTATTGGTGATATTGGGGGTAATAAGTATAATTAGTATAATTCTAGCGATAATTACAGTATAATATGGGTATTAATGCATGTTATATTGATAATAACAAAAGTAATAAGTATAATTATTATAGTTCTCACGATAATGACAGTATAATATGGGTACTAATGCATGTTATATTGATAATAATAAAAGTAATAAGTATAATTATTATAGTTCTAGCGATAATTACAGTATAATGTGGGTAATAATGCTTGTTATATTAGCAATATTGGGGGTAATAAGTATAATTAGTATAATTCTAGCGATAATTACAGTATAATATGCGTATTAATGCATGTTATATTGATAATAATAAAAGTAATAAGTATAATTATAGTTCTAGCGATAATTACAGTATAATGTGGGTAATAGTGCATGTTATATTGATAATAATAAAAGTAATAAGTATAATTATTATAGTTCTGACGATAATAACTGTATAATATGCGTAATAATGCATGTTATATTGATAATAATAAAAGTAATAAGTATAGTTATTATAATTCTAGCGATAATTACAGTATAATATGGGTAATAATGCATGTTATACTAATAATAATAAAAGTAATAAGTATAATTATTATAGTTCTCACGATAATAACTGTATAATATGGGTAGTAATGCATGTTATATTGATAATAATAAACGTAATAAGTATAATTATTATAGTTCTGACGACAATAACTGTATAATATGCGTAATAATGCATGTTATATTGATAATAATAAAAGTAATAGGTATAATTATTATAGTTGTGACGATAATAACTGTATAATATGCGTAATAATGCATGTTATATTGATAATAATAAAAGTAATAAGTATAATTATTATAGTTCTAGCGATAATTACAGTATAATGTTGGTAATAATGCATGTTATGTTGATAATAATAAAAGTAATAAGTATAATTATTATAGTTCTCACGATAATAACTGTATAATATGCGTAATAACGCATGTTATATTGATAATAATAAAAGTAATAAGTAAAACTATTATAGTTCTAGCGATAATTACAGTATAATGTGGGTAATAATGCTTGTTATATTGGTGATATTGGGGGTAATAGGTATAATTATTATAATGCTAGCGATAATTACAGTATAATATGGGTATTAATGCATGTTATATTGATAATAACAAAAGTAATAAGTATAATTATTATAGTTCTCACGATAATGACAGTATAATATGGGTACTAATGCATGTTATATTGATAATAATAAAAGTAATAAGTATAATTATTATAGTTCTAGCGATAATTACAGTATAATGTGGGTAATAATGCTTGTTATATTAGCAATATTGGGGGTAATAAGTATAATTAGTATAATTCTAGCGATAATTACAGTATAATATGCGTATTAATGCATGTTATATTGATAATAACAAAAGTAATAAGTATAATTATAGTTCTAGCGATAATTACAGTATAATGTGGGTAATAGTGCATGTTATATTGATAATAATAAAAGTAATAAGTATAATTATTATAGTTCTGACGATAATAACTGTATAATATGCGTAATAATGCATGTTATATTGATAATAATAAAAGTAATAAGTATAGTTATTATAATTCTAGCGATAATTACAGTATAATATGGGTAATAATGCATGTTATACTAATAATAATAAAAGTAATAAGTATAATTATTATAGTTCTCACGATAATAACTGTATAATATGGGTAGTAATGCATGTTATATTGATAATAATAAACGTAATAAGTATAATTATTATAGTTCTGACGACAATAACTGTATAATATGCGTAATAATGCATGTTATATTGATAATAATAAAAGTAATAGGTATAATTATTATAGTTGTGACGATAATAACTGTATAATACGCGTAATAATGCATGTTATATTGATAATAATAAAAGTAATAAGTATAATTATTATAGTTCTAGCGATAATTACAGTATAATGTGGGTAATAATGCATGTTATATTGATAATAAGAAAAGTAATAAGTATAATTATTATAGTTCTAGCGATAATTACAGTATAATGTGGGTAATAATGCATGTTATATTGATAATAATAAAAGTAATAAGTATAATTATAAGAGTTCTCACGATAATAACTGTATAATATGGGTAGTAATGCATGTTATATTGATAATAATAAACGTAATAAGTATAATTATTATAGTTCTGACGACAATAACTGTATAATATGCGTAATAATGCATGTTATATTGATAATAATAAAAGTAATAAGTATAATTATTATAGTTCTAGCGATAATTACAGTACAATGTGGGTAATAATGCATGTTGTATTGATAATAATAAAAGTAATAAGTATAATTATTATAGTTCTAGCGATAATTACAGTATAATGTGGGTAATAATGCATGTTATATTGATAATAATAAAAGTAATAAGTATAATTATAAGAGTTCTCACGATAATAACTGTATAATATGGGTAGTAATGCATGTTATATTGATAATAATAAACGTAATAAGTATAATTATTATAGTTCTGACGACAATAACTGTATAATATGCGTAATAATGCATGTTATATTGATAATAATAAAAGTAATAAGTATAATTGTTATAATTCTAGCGATAATTACAGTACAATATGGGTAATAATGCATGTTATATTAATAATTATAAAAGAAATAAGTATAATTATTATAGTTCTAGCGATAATTACAGTATAATGTGGGTAATAATGCATGTTATATTGATAATAATAAAAGTAATAAGTATAATTATTATAGTTCTCACGATAATAACTGTATAATATAGATAGTAATGCATGTCATATTGATAATAATAAACGTAATAAGTATTATTATTACAGTTCTGACGATAATAACTGTATAATATGCGTAATAATGCATGTTATATTGATAATAATAAAAGTAATAAGTATAATTATTATAGTTCTAGCGATAATTACAGTATAATGTGGGTGATAATGCATGTTATATTGGTAATATTGGGGGTAATAAGTATAATTATTATAGTTCTAGCGATAATAACAGTATCATACGGGTACTAATGCATGTTACATTGATAATAATAAAAGTAATAAGTATAATTATTATAGTTCTAGCGATAATTACAGTATAATGTGGGTAATAATGCTTGTTGTATTGGTGATATTGGGGGTAATAAGTATAATTAGTATAATTCTAGCGATAATTACAGTATAATATGGGTATTAATGCATGTTATATTGATAATAACAAAAGTAATAAGTATAATTATTATAGTTCTCACGATAATGACAGTATAATATGGGTACTAATGCATGTTATATTGATAATAATAAAAGTAATAAGTATAATTATTATAGTTCTAGCGATAATTACAGTATAATGTGGGTAATAATGCTTGTTATATTAGCAATATTGGGGGTAATAAGTATAATTAGTATAATTCTAGCGATAATTACAGTATAATATGCGTATTAATGCATGTTATATTGATAATAATAAAAGTAATAAGTATAATTATAGTTCTAGCGATAATTACAGTATAATGTGGGTAATAGTGCATGTTATATTGATAATAATAAAAGTAATAAGTATAATTATTATAGTTCTGACGATAATAACTGTATAATATGCGTAATAATGCATGTTATATTGATAATAATAAAAGTAATAAGTATAGTTATTATAATTCTAGCGATAATTACAGTATAATATGGGTAATAATGCATGTTATACTAATAATAATAAAAGTAATAAGTATAATTATTATAGTTCTCACGATAATAACTGTATAATATGGGTAGTAATGCATGTTATATTGATAATAATAAACGTAATAAGTATAATTATTATAGTTCTGACGACAATAACTGTATAATATGCGTAATAATGCATGTTATATTGATAATAATAAAAGTAATAGGTATAATTATTATAGTTGTGACGATAATAACTGTATAATACGCGTAATAATGCATGTTATATTGATAATAATAAAAGTAATAAGTATAATTATTATAGTTCTAGCGATAATTACAGTATAATGTGGGTAATAATGCATGTTATATTGATAATAATAAAAGTAATAAGTATAATTATTATAGTTCCAGCGATAATTACAGTATAATGTGGGTAATAGTGCTTGTTATATTGGTGACATTGGGGGTAATAAGTATAATTAGTATAATTCTGGCGATAATTACAGTATAATATGGGTATTAATGCATGTTATATTGATAATAATAAAAGTAATAAGTATAATTGTTATAGTTCTAGCGATAATTACAGTATAATGTGGGTAATAATGCATGTTATATTGACGATATTGGGAGTAATAAGTATATTTATTATAATTCTAGCGATAATTACAGTATAATATGGGTATTAACGCATGTTATATTGATAATAATAAAAGTAATAAGTGTAATTATTATAGTTCTCACGAAAATAACTGTATAATATGAGTAATAATGCATGTTATATTGATAATAATAAAAGTAATAAGTATAATTATTATAATTCTAGCGATAATTACAGTATAAATGGGTATCAATGCATGTTATATTGATAATAATAAAAGTAATAACTATAATTATTATAGTTCTCACGAAAATAACTGTATAATATGAGTAATAATGCATGTTATATTGATAATAATAAAAGTAATAAGTATAATTATTATAGTTCTAGCGAGAATAACAGTATAGTGTGGGTAATAATGCATGTTATATTGATAATATTGGGAGTAATAAGTATAATTATTATAATTCTAGCGATAATTACAGTATAATATGGGTATTAATGCATGTTATATTGATAATAATAAAAGTAATAACTATAATTATTATAGTTCTCACGATAATAACTGTATAATATGGGTAGTAATGCATGTCATATTGATAATAATAAAAGTAATAAGTATAATTATTATAGTTCTAGCGATAATTACAGTATTATGTGGGTAATAATGCTTGTTATATTGATAATAATAAAAGTAATAAGTATAATTATTATAGTTCTGACGATAATAACTGTATAATATGCGTAATAATGCATGTTATATTGATAATAATAAAAGTAATAAGTATAGTTATTATAATTCTAGCGATAATTACAGTATAATATGGGTAACAATGCATGTTATACTAATAATAATAAAAGTAATAAGTATAATTATTATAGTTCTCACGATAATAACTGTATAATATGGGTAGTAATGCATGTTATATTGATAATAATAAACGTAATAAGTATAATTATTATAGTTCTGACGACAATAACTGTATAATATGCGTAATAATGCATGTTATATTGATAATAATAAAAGTAATAGGTATAATTATTATAGTTGTGACGATAATAACTGTATAATACGCGTAATAATGCATGTTATATTGATAATAATAAAAGTAATAAGTATAATTATTATAGTTCTAGCGATAATTACAGTATAATGTGGGTAATAATGCATGTTATATTGATAATAAGAAAAGTAATAAGTATATTTATTATAGTTCTAGCGATAATTACAGTATAATGTGGGTAATAATGCATGTTATATTGATAATAATAAAAGTAATAAGTATAATTATAAGAGTTCTCACGATAATAACTGTATAATATGGGTAGTAATGCATGTTATATTGATAATAATAAACGTAATAAGTATAATTATTATAGTTCTGACGACAATAACTGTATAATATGCGTAATAATGCATGTTATATTGATAATAATAAAAGTAATAAGTATAATTATTATAGTTCTAGCGATAATTACAGTATAATGTGGGTAATAATGCATGTTGTATTGATAATAATAAAAGTAATAAGTATAATTATTATAGTTCTAGCGATAATTACAGTATAATGTGGGTAATAATGCATGTTATATTGATAATAATAAAAGTAATAAGTATAATTATAAGAGTTCTCACGATAATAACTGTATAATATGGGTAGTAATGCATGTTATATTGATAATAATAAACGTAATAAGTATAATTATTATAGTTCTGACGACAATAACTGTATAATATGCGTAATAATGCATGTTATATTGATAATAATAAAAGTAATAAGTATAATTGTTATAATTCTAGCGATAATTACAGTACAATATGGGTAATAATGCATGTTATATTAATAATAATAAAAGAAATAAGTATAATTATTATAGTTCTAGCGATAATTACAGTATAATGTGGGTAATAATGCATGTTATATTGATAATAATAAAAGTAATAAGTATAATTATTATAGTTCTCACGATAATAACTGTATAATATAGATAGTAATGCATGTCATATTGATAATAATAAACGTAATAAGTATTATTACTACAGTTCTGACGATAATAACTGTATAATATGCGTAATAATGCATGTTATATTGATAATAATAAAAGTAATAAGTATAATTATTATAGTTCTAGCGATAATTACAGTATAATGTGGGTGATAATGCATGTTATATTGGTAATATTGGGGGTAATAAGTATAATTATTATAGTTCTAGCGATAATAACAGTATCATACGGGTACTAATGCATGTTACATTGATAATAATAAAAGTAATAAGTATAATTATTATAGTTCTAGCGATAATTACAGTATAATGTGGGTAATAATGCTTGTTGTATTGGTGATATTGGGGGTAATAAGTATAATTAGTATAATTCTAGCGATAATTACAGTATAATATAGGTATTAATGCATGTTATATTGATAATAATAAAAGTAATAAGTGTAATTATTATAGTTCTGACGATAATAACTGTATAATATGGGTAATAATGCATTTTATATTGATAATAATAAAAGTAATATGTATAATTATTATACTTCTCACGATAATTACAGTATAATATGGGTACTAATGCATGTTATATTGGTAATGATAAAAGTAATATGTATAATTATTATAGTTCTGACGATAATTACAGTATAATGTGGGTAATAATGCATGTTATATTGATAATAATAAACGTAATAAGTATTATTATTATAGTTCTGACGATAATAACTGTATAATATACGTAATAATGCATGTTATATTGATAATAATAAAAGTAATAAGTATAATTATTATAGTTCTAGCGATAATTACAGTATAATGTGGGTAATAATGCATGTTATGTTGATAATAATAAAAGTAATAAGTATAATTATTATAGTTCTCACGATAATAACTGTATAATATGGGTAGTAATGCATGTTATATTGATAATAATAAACGTAATAAGTATAATTATTATAGTTCTGACGATAATAACTGTATAATATGCGTAATAATGCATGTTATATTGATAATAATAAAAGTAATAAGTATAATTATTATAGTTCTAGCGATAATTACAGTATAATGTTGGTAATAATGCATGTTATGTTGATAATAATAAAAGTAATAAGTATAATTATAAGAGTTCTCACGATAATAACTGTATAATATGGGTAGTAATGCATGTTATATTGATAATAATAAACGTAATAAGTATAATTATTATAGTTCTGACGACAATAACTGTATAATATGCGTAATAATGCATGTTATATTGATAATAATAAAAGTAATAAGTATAATTATTATAGTTCTAGCGATAATTACAGTATAATGTGGGTAATAATGCATGTTGTATTGATAATAATAAAAGTAATAAGTATAATTATTATAGTTCTAGCGATAATTACAGTATAATGTGGGTAATAATGCATGTTATATTGATAATAATAAAAGTAATAAGAATAATTATAAGAGTTCTCACGATAATAACTGTATAATATGGGTAGTAATGCATGTTATATTGATAATAATAAACGTAATAAGTATAATTATTATAGTTCTGACGACAATAACTGTATAATATGCGTAATAATGCATGTTATATTGATAATAATAAAAGTAATAAGTATAATTGTTATAATTCTAGCGATAATTACAGTACAATATGGGTAATAATGCATGTTATATTAATAATAATAAAAGAAATAAGTATAATTATTATAGTTCTAGCGATAATTACAGTATAATGTGGGTAATAATGCATGTTATATTGATAATAATAAAAGTAATAAGTATAATTATTATAGTTCTCACGATAATAACTGTATAATATAGATAGTAATGCATGTCATATTGATAATAATAAACGTAATAAGTATTATTATTACAGTTCTGACGATAATAACTGTATAATATGCGTAATAATGCATGTTATATTGATAATAATAAAAGTAATAAGTATAATTATTATAGTTCTAGCGATAATTACAGTATAATGTGGGTGATAATGCATGTTATATTGGTAATATTGGGGGTAATAAGTATAATTATTATAGTTCTAGCGATAATAACAGTATCATACGGGTACTAATGCATGTTACATTGATAATAATAAAAGTAATAAGTATAATTATTATAGTTCTAGCGATAATTACAGTATAATGTGGGTAATAATGCTTGTTGTATTGGTGATATTGGGGGTAATAAGTATAATTAGTATAATTCTAGCGATAATTACAGTATAATATGGGTATTAATGCATGTTATATTGATAATAATAAAAGTAATAAGTGTAATTATTATAGTTCTGACGATAATAACTGTATAATATGGGTAATAATGCATTTTATATTGATAATAATAAAAGTAATATGTATAATTATTATAGTTCTCACGATAATTACAGTATAATATGGGTACTAATGCATGTTATATTGGTAATGATAAAAGTAATATGTATAATTATTATAGTTCTGACGATAATTACAGTATAATGTGGGTAATAATGCATGTTATATTGATAATAATAAACGTAATAAGTATTATTATTATAGTTCTGACGATAATAACTGTATAATATACGTAATAATGCATGTTATATTGATAATAATAAAAGTAATAAGTATAATTATTATAGTTCTAGCGATAAATACAGTATAATGTGGGTAATAATGCATGTTATGTTGATAATAATAAAAGTAATAAGTATAATTATTATAGTTCTAGCGATAATTAGAGTATAATGTGGGTAATAATGCATTTTATATTGATAATAATAAAAGTAATCAGTATAATTATTATAGTTCTCACGATAATAACTGTATAATATGGGTAGTAATGCATGTTATATTGATAATAATAAACGTGATAAGTATAATTATTATAGTTCTGACGATAATAACTGTATAATATGCGTAATAATGCATTTTATATTGATAATAATAAAAGTAATAAGTATAATTATTATAGTTCTAGCGATAATTACAGTATAATGTTGGTAATAATGCATGTTATGTTGATAATAATAAAAGTAATAAGTATAATTATAAGAGTTCTCACGATAATAACTGTATAATATGGGTAGTAATGCATGTTATATTGATAATAATAAACGTAATAAGTATAATTATTATAGTTCTGACGACAATAACTGTATAATATGCGTAATAATGCATGTTATATTGATAATAATAAAAGTAATAAGTATAATTATTATTGTTCTAGCGATAATTACAGTATAATGTGGGTAATAATGCATGTTGTATTGATAATAATAAAAGTAATAAGTATAATTATTATAGTTCTAGCGATAATTACAGTATAATGTGGGTAATAATGCATGTTATATTGATAATTATAACAGTAATAAGTATAATTATTATAGTTCTCACGATAATAACTGTATAATATGGGTAGTAATGCATGTTATATTGATAATAATAAACGTAATAAGTATAATTATTATAGTTCTAGCGATAATAACTGTATAATGTGGGTAATAATGCATGTTATATTGATAATAATAAACGTAATAAGTATTATTATTATAGTTCTGACGATAATAACTGTATAATATACGTAATAATGCATGTTATATTGATAATAATAAAAGTAATAAGTATAATTATTATAGTTCTAGCGATAATTAGAGTATAATGTGGGTAATAATGCATGTTATATTGATAATAATAAAAGTAATAAGTATAATTATTATAGTTCTCACGATAATAACTGTATAATATAGATAGTTTTTTTTTTTTTTTTTTTTTTTGTTTTGGGAAGGGAAACAGGGGAAATCTTCTAAAGATCCCCGGGGCTAGGCCACGTGCCCCGGGGTATGCCGGATTTCTACCGGCTAAAACCCCTAACCCTCGCTGTGACTTTAGTCCCCCCCGGAACTGTTTTTCACATTACTTCAGGGGGGAGTCACCTGTTGTGCGATTTCGCACGTCTCAAGTGAGATGCCCTCACGACAAAAGGTGGCCTGTTAGGAGCTATTTTAACTTGCCGATGGAATCCCCTACACTGGGTTTAGGGGATTCCATCGGCTCTCCTCCGTCTTCTTCTGCTGGAGCAGCCGTCGCACGTAGGTGCCAACGGCGCTCCAGTGCTGCAAAGTTTGCAGCATCACCCCCACGATGATGTCGGGGGTGATGGGGCCAACCTCCTGTTTAAGGGCATCCCGCTCAGCCGTCCAGCGGCGGCAGGCGAAGAGGGTGTGCTCAGCACTATCCTCCGCACCCTGGCAGCCGTAACCACACATCGGCGAGGTGGCCTTACCCATCCTAAAAAGGTAGGCACGGAAGTATCCATGCCCACTAAGGAACTGGGTAAGGTAGTAACCCACCTCGCCGTGCTTTCTGGATACCCAAGGGGCTAGACATGGAATGAGCCTAGCTGTCCAACGCCCCCGGGTCTCCTCATTCCAACGTTGCTGCCAGCGGTGCAGAGTGGCTTCACGAGCCACTCTCTTCGCCTCGGCCTTCTCCTGACCATTCCTTTTGGCCCCATAGACCTGCTGACGCTCATGAGCGAGCAGGTCTATGGGGACCATACCGGCTATCACCAACACAGCTGGCTCCGCGACAGTCCTGTAAGAACAGGCTACCCGGAGCGCGCACCTTCTCTGAACCGCCGCGAGTCTGCGGCGGTACTTCTCGAAGCGGAGAGCTCCTGCCCAAATCTCCGAGCCATACAAAAGTATGGACTCGGCGGTGGACACCAGGAGCCTCCGCTTCGCCGGCTTTGGACCTCCAATGTTCGCCATGAGGCGGGCTAAGGACGACGCGGTTGCCGCCGCCCTGTCGGCCGCCTGCCGTATATGTGCCCAGAAGGTCCTCTTGGAATCAAGGAGGACCCCCAGGTACTTCACGGCGGCCTTGGCTAAGATGGTATGGATCCCCACCTTGAATGGTATCTCGGTGGGGATCCTTCGCCTTGACAGGATGACGAGCTCGGTCTTCTCGGTTGCTAGCCGAAGACCTGCGTCGCCCATCCATCTCTCCACCCGCCTCATGACCTGATTCAGGCCAAACTGTGCGCGCTCCGTGTCGCGGGCGACAATTACTGCCGCAATGTCGTCCGCGTAGCCCACCAGGAACGCCTCGCTGGGGAACTCAATCCGCAGGATGGCGTCGTAGAACGCGTTCCAGAGGTCTGGTCCTAGAATGGACCCCTGTGCCACTCCTGCGGAGACTTTTTTCCTCCGCCGCCCCTCGACCGTGTCGTAAACAAGGACACGGTCAGAGAGGTAATCCTCCATCATGCGGAGGAGATAGTCCGGCACCTGGAAAGTGTTCTCCAGGGCCGCGAGTATCCCCATCCAACTCACCGAGTTAAAGGCGTTCCTGACATCCAGCGTGGCTACGAGGACGACATGCCAGCTGTGTCGGTTCCCGGTCTCCGCCTTTTCGGCGGCGTCTAGGACCTCCCGTAGGGCGTCGACGGTAGACCTTCCGCGACGGAAGCCAAACTGTCGACCCGATAGATCGCCCGCCTCCCGGAAAGCGTCCAGGAGGCGGGGCCTAATCATCTTCTCGAGCAGCTTACCGGCCGCGTCCAGCATACAAATAGGTCTGTATGCCGACGGACCGGTAAGCTGCTCCTTGCCTTTAGAAATGAGCGCAAGGCGCTGCACTTTCCATCGGGTCGGCCAGAGGCCGCAACCCAGACATGCATTGAGCAAAGCCAGCAGAGGTCCTGGGTGAAGCTGAACAGCCAGTTTCACAATCTCTGCTGGAATGCCGTCTGGGCCCGGGGCTTTCCTATTGCGGAAGGTCCGGGCTGCATTCTGCATCTCCTGCATGGTGAAGGGGGGGAACTCCTTCACCTGCAGCCCTGCTGACCGTCGCGCCCTTGCCGGGTGGTCCGGAAAAAGGGCGTCCACGATTGCCGATGCCTCGTCTGCGGGTAATACCGCGGGGCCGTTTTGGGCACCGATCTTGCGACGCACGATTCGGTACCCTAGTCCCCACGGGTCACGGTTGACCTCCTCCCGGAGGTTGTCCCAGCAACGCCGTTGACTAACGCGAATCGCGTGGCGCAATTCGCGGCGCTTGGCCCTGTAGGATTCCCACAGGGCCTCGCCTTCGCCGGTGCGCCTGGCGCGCTGGGCTATTCGCCGCAGACGATGGCAGTCCCTCCGGAGGTTGGCGATGTCGCTCGACCACCAGTAGGCCGGCTGTCTGGCACTGCGTGGCCTTCCACGGCTCATCGACGCTTCGCACGCCGTGTGTATGGCGTGCATAGTTGCGCCAACGAGCCGCTCTAACGATAGCCGGGATAATGGCTCTCCGTTGAGCTGCGGGATGGACTGCAGCGCAACTTGGAGAGCCTCTCCAAACTTCTCCTTCTGGAGCGTCTTAATGTTCCACCCTCTAACAGGGGGTGGAAGGACGCTCCTCCGTTGTTTCCCGACTATCCGGAAAGCTACGTACTGGTGGTCACTCCCCGTGTAGTCCTCGATGACTCTCCAGTCATCGACACGGGGCGCGACATCCTCAGAAGCCATCGTGATATCCACGATGGTCTCCTGGTAACCAAACCTCCGGAAGGTCGTGGACGACCCTCGGTTAAGGATCACCAGGTTCTGGCGCGCCGCCAACTCGACGACGTGCCGTCCCCTGGTGTCCGGTCTGGGCATTCCCCACTCGACCGCCTTCGCGTTGAAGTCCCCTCCGATCACACATCCGCCCCCAATGGCTTGGATGGTGTCTTCGAGGACCTCAACCTTCTCGCGAAACTCCGCGATGCGGTCGTTAGGGGAGAGGTAGACGCTCACCAGCGTCACACCCTCTCCCCTTACCCAGACATGTCCGGCGCCTGCGCCGTGCGACTGGACCCGGAACTTGGACGGATCCGGGATCCAGATCGCAGCGGTACCCAACGTGTCAGCGAACCACGTTGGTCCTTCCCGAGCACGATACGGTTCACTGAGCAGGAGAATATCTATCTCCTTCTCTCGCCGCATCTGCTCAAGAAGGGCGTCCGCGACTCGGCTGCGGTTCAAGTTGGCTTGGAACACCTTAGCCATTGCGCTGCTTAGCGTTGGCTAAGGCGTCGCGGTACGCCTTACAGGCGCCGGACCCTAACACATGCTGTAGGTCTGCGCCCTTGAGACCATGGTCGGCGCAGACCACACACCTCGGCGGCTTCTGACAGCCCTTGGCTGCATGGCCTTTCTCCCCGCACCGGTAGCAGTTATTCTGCCGGTCCGGGCCCTTGCAACCGCGCGCCAGGTGCTCGTACCCCAGGCACCTGAAGCAGCGCGCGGCTACCGTCCTCTTTCTGGGACGGGATATCACCATCCCGACCCTCAAACGGCCGCAATCCAATATCTTGGCTGCGGCCCGCTCCTCGAGCTCGACTATTGCCAATTTCTGGCCCCGGGCATTCTCCTTCGTGACATGCACCCGCATGTCGCCGGCAGAGTCGCCCAATTCCTTCCTGAGGGCCTCTTCCACCTCACTAGCTGTGGTGAGGCAGTCTAAGTCCCTCAGTTCAATTGTTTCCTTGGGCTCCATCCGGCGGACTGTGCCAGCGGTGCCCAGGGCCCCCTTTAGAGCCTCACTGAATGAGGCCTTCTGCTCAGGATTTGCAGCCCCTGCTAATTCGAGAAGGACTTCACCCCCCCTCGTTTGCCGGATCGATTTAATTTCAATTCCGGCCTCCTCCGGTTTTACGCTGGCGCGTAATTTCGCCAGCACTTGAGCGTAGCTCGTGCCCGCCGCCGGCTTAACCGCCAAAGCGGCTGCGCGGCGTTTGCGACGCGGCTTCCTCTTCTTCTCCTTCTTTTGGTTATCTGCCTCCATGGAGGCAGAGGTAGTCGCCTTGTCCGCGGCGATGGCGGCCGCCGTGTGAGGCGCGGCGGGTTTTTGCGGCTTCGATTTACGGCGTGCCACCACGCTCCATGCTTCGTCGCCATCCCTCAGCCTTTTCTCAGCAGGGGATGGCTGGGATGCGGGGCTGGAGGTTATCTCCCGCGTCCTTTTTCTGCCGCTGAGGTCCTGTGTCATGTGTGCGGACTGTGCCGCCTCAATAGCGTCCGCCAACTCCACCAAGCGCGGGAGACCATTCTTGATGGCCATGGCAACATTACGTTGCCTGGTCGTTGCCAAGGTCATCTCCGCTACGGTGTCGCGGAGTTGCTTCAAAAGGGCCCCAATTATTGAGGCCTCTGTGGCGGAAGGAACCGGCTGTGGGGCCAGAACCGGTTCCGCCGGCGTCTCCTCAGCAGGCACCGGAGTACCCTCACCTGCAAACATCGGCGATCTCTCGCCGGATGGCGGTGGGCTCCGCGCCAGACTGCGGCGCGGCGTGAATGCCGCCGCCTCCATCTCCTTGACCTGCTCGAGGACATTTGCGCTCGTACCGCGCAAGCTCCTCCCTTCTTCAATAGGTGTTTGTTTGGACGCCATTTTATATCGATTACAGTTTTAACGACGGTTCGCGCATCATGCGAGCCACACCGCAGTGTGGCATCTATCCCCGCCGGTTAGAAACCCTAATTACGGATGTCGAAGCCGAGAAGCGGCTTTTCGGGAGGCCACCCCTATCGACACCAAGTGACTCTAATAAATAAAATGATACGGGATAGGCCCGCGCCATATATGATGCAAAAGGTTTAACGTCACCCCTATCGAAGGGACGCACCGGTATCCGACCCGGGTATTGCCCCAACCTCAGGCTAGACGGTGCTGTGGTTTAACCCCCACCAGCTCAGGTTATGAGGAACACTGGCCAGGTGATCCTCCATTCCTGCGCCCGATAGCACGGCTTCAACCCTTGCATTGGCTCCGTACAGCGAAGACATGAGCGGTTCTCCCACGTTGAACATGTGGTTTCACGGGATCTCTGCCGAACCCAAGTTGAGAGCGGACTTACATTTACCCTTATTACTCCCACAGAGGTCAGGTACTAACATCATGTCCCGCCACGGTCGGGGGGCTACTACTCCCCCCTTGGCTAGTCTGCAAGGAATATCCACCGCGTACCAACCGCAGCCCATTCATTCATCCATTCACACACACATTTACACAGTTCTAGTTTTGGTCCGCGGGAGCTATTTTATTTCACTCCTACCCTCCACGCACTCCGAAGAGTACGTGGCGAGCATTCCCCTATCCGCCACCCGGGGACGCGTCCGATGGGGGACTAGGAACCCCACGCGGATAATATAGATAGTAATGCATGTCATATTGATAATAATAAACGTAATAAGTATTATTATTACAGTTCTGACGATAATAACTGTATAATATGCGTAATAATGCATGTTATATTGATAATAATAAAAGTAATAAGTATAATTATTATAGTTCTAGCGATAATTACAGTATAATGTGGGTAATAATGCATGTTATATTGATAACAATAAAAGTAATAAGTATAATTATTATAGTTCTAGCGATAATTACAGTATAATGTGGGTAATAATGCATGTTATATTGATAATAATAACAGTAATAAGTATAATTATTATAGTTCTCACGATAATTACAGTATAATATGGGTACTAATGCATGTTATATTGGTAATGATAAAAGTAATATGTATAATTATTATAGTTCTGACGATAATTACAGTATAATGTGGGTAATAATGCATGTTATATTGATAATAATAAACGTAATAAGTATTATTATTATAGTTCTGACGATAATAACTGTATAATATACGTAATAATGCATGTTATATTGATAATAATAAAAGTAATAAGTATAATTATTATAGTTCTAGCGATAATTAGAGTATAATGTGGGTAATAATGCATGTTATATTGATAATAATAAAAGTAATAAGTATAATTATTATAGTTCTCACGATAATAACTGTATAATATAGATAGTAATGCATGTCATATTGATAATAATAAACGTAATAAGTATTATTATTACAGTTCTGACGATAATAACTGTATAATATGCGTAATAATGCATGTTATATTGATAATAATAAAAGTAATAAGTAAAATTATTATAGTTCTAGCGTTAATTACAGTATAATGTGGGTAATAATGCTTGTTATATTGGTGATATTGGGGGTAATAGGTATAATTATTATAATGCTAGCGATAATTACAGTATAATATGGGTATTAATGCATGTTATATTGATAATAACAAAAGTAATAAGTATAATTATTATAGTTCTCACGATAATAACAGTATAATATGGGTACTAATGCATATTATATTGATAATAATAAAACTAATAAGTATAATTATTATAGTTCTCACCATAATAACTGTATAATATGGGTAGTAATGCATGTTATATTCATAATAATAAACGTAGTAAGTATAATTATTATAGTTCTGACGATAATAACTGTATAGTATGCGTAATAATGCATGTTATATTGATAATAATAAAAGTAATAAGTATAATTGTTATAATTCTAGCGATAATTACAGTACAATATGGGTAATAATGCATGTTATATTAATAATAATAAAAGAAATAAGTATAATTATTATAGTTCTAGCGATAATTACAGTATAATGTGGGTAATAATGCATGTTATATTGATAACAATAAAAGTAATGAGTATAATTATTATAGTTCTCACGATAATAACAGTATAATATGGGTCCTAATGCATATTATATTGATAATAATAAAAGTAATAAGTATAATTACTATAGTTCTATCGATAATTACAGTATAATGTGGGTAATAATGCTTGTTATATTGGCAATATTGGGGGTAATAAGTATAATTAGTATAATTCTAGCGATAATTACAGTATAATATGGGTATTAATGCATGTTATATTGATAATAATAAAAGTAATAAGTATAATTATTATAGTTCCAGCGATAATTACAGTATAATGCGGGTAATAGTGCTTGTTATATTGGTGACATTGGGGGTAATAAGTATAATTAGTATAATTCTGGCGATAATTACAGTATAATATGGGTATTAATGCATGTTATATTGATAATAATAAAAGTAATAAGTATAATTGTTATAGTTCTAGCGATAATTACAGTATAATGTGGGTAATAATGCATGTTATATTGATAATAATAAAAGTAATATGTATAATTATTATAGTTCTGACGATAATTACAGTATAATGTGGGTAATAATGCATGTTATATTGATAATAATAAACGTAATAAGTATTATTATTATAGTTCTGACAATAATAACTGTATAATATACGTAATAATGCATGTTATATTGATAATAATAAAAGTAATAAGTATAATTATTATAGTTCTAGCGATAATTAGAGTATAATGTGGGTAATAATGCATGTTATATTGATAATAATAAAAGTAATAAGTATAATTATTATAGTTCTCACGATAATAACTGTATAATATAGATAGTAATGCATGTCATATTGATAATAATAAACGTAATAAGTATTATTATTACAGTTCTGACGATAATAACTGTATAATATGCGTAATAATGCATGTTATATTGATAATAATAAAAGTAATAAGTAAAATTATTATAGTTCTAGCGTTAATTACAGTATAATGTGGGTAATAATGCTTGTTATATTGGTGATATTGGGGGTAATAGGTATAATTATTATAATGCTAGCGATAATTACAGTATAATATGGGTATTAATGCATGTTATATTGATAATAACAAAAGTAATAAGTATAATTATTATAGTTCTCACGATAATAACAGTATAATATGGGTACTAATGCATATTATATTGATAATAATAAAACTAATAAGTATAATTATTATAGTTCTCACCATAATAACTGTATAATATGGGTAGTAATGCATGTTATATTCATAATAATAAACGTAGTAAGTATAATTATTATAGTTCTGACGATAATAACTGTATAGTATGCGTAATAATGCATGTTATATTGATAATAATAAAAGTAATAAGTATAATTGTTATAATTCTAGCGATAATTACAGTACAATATGGGTAATAATGCATGTTATATTAATAATAATAAAAGAAATAAGTATAATTATTATAGTTCTAGCGATAATTACAGTATAATGTGGGTAATAATGCATGTTATATTGATAACAATAAAAGTAATGAGTATAATTATTATAGTTCTCACGATAATAACAGTATAATATGGGTCCTAATGCATATTATATTGATAATAATAAAAGTAATAAGTATAATTATTATAGTTCTATCGATAATTACAGTATAATGTGGGTAATAATGCTTGTTATATTGGCAATATTGGGGGTAATAAGTATAATTAGTATAATTCTAGCGATAATTACAGTATAATATGGGTATTAATGCATGTTATATTGATAATAATAAAAGTAATAAGTATAATTATTATAGTTCCAGCGATAATTACAGTATAATGCGGGTAATAGTGTTTGTTATATTGGTGACATTGGGGGTAATAAGTATAATTAGTATAATTCTGGCGATAATTACAGTATAATATGGGTATTAATGCATGTTATATTGATAATAATAAAAGTAATAAGTATAATTGTTATAGTTCTAGCGATAATTACAGTATAATGTGGGTAATAATGCATGTTATATTGATAATAATAAAAGTAATAAGTATAATTATTATAGTTCTCACGATAATAACTGTATAATATGGGTAGTAATGCATGTTATATTGATAGTAATAAACGTAATAAGTATAATTATTATAGTTGTGACGATAATAACTGTATAATACGCGTAATAATGCATGTTATATTGATAATAATAAAAGTAATAAGTGTAATTATTATAATTCTAGCGATAATTACAGTATAATATGGGTTATAATGCATGTTATATTAATAATAATAAAAGTAATAAGTATAATTATTATAGTTCTAGCGATAATAACTGTATAATGTGGGTAATAATGCATGTTATATTGATAATAATAAAAGTAATAAGTATAATTACTATAGTTCTAGCGATAATTACAGTATAATATGGGAAATAATGCATGTTATATTGGTAATATTGAGGGTAATAAGTATAATTATTATAATTCTAGCGATAATTACAGTATTATATGGGTAATAGTGCATGTTATATTAATAATAATAAAAGTAATAAGTATAGTTATTATAGTTCTGACGATAATAACTGTATAATATGCGTAAAAATGCATGTTATATTGATAATAATAAAAGTAATAAGTATAATTATTATAGTTCTAGCGATAATTACAGTATAATGTGGGTAATAATGCATGTTATATTGATAATAATAAAAGTAATAAGTATAATTATTATAGTTCTAGCGATAATTACAGTATAATGTGGGTAATAATGCATGTTATATTGATAATAATAACAGTAATAAGTATAATTATTATAGTTCTCACGATAATTACAGTATAATATGGGTACTAATGCATGTTATATTGGTAATGATAAAAGTAATATGTATAATTATTATAGTTCTGACGATAATTACAGTATAATGTGGGTAATAATGGATGTTATATTGATAATAATAAACGTAATAAGTATTATTATTATAGTTCTGACGATAATAACTGTATAATATACGTAATAATGCATGTTATATTGATAATAATAAAAGTAATAAGTATAATTATAAGAGTTCTCACGATAATAACTGTATAATATGGGTAGTAATGCATGTTATATTGATAATAATAAACGTAATAAGTATAATTATTATAGTTTTGACGACAATAACTGTATAATATGCGTAATAATGCATGTTATATTGATAATAATAAAAGTAATAAGTATAATTATTATAGTTCTAGCGATAATTACAGTATAATGTGGGTAATAATGCATGTTGTATTGATAATAATAAAAGTAATAAGTATAATTATTATAGTTCTAGCGATAATTACAGTATAATGTGGGTAATAATGCATGTTATATTGATAATAATAAAAGTAATAAGTATAATTATAAGAGTTCTCACGATAATAACTGTATAATATGGGTAGTAATGCATGTTATATTGATAATAATAAACGTAATAAGTATAATTATTATAGTTCTGACGACAATAACTGTATAATATGCGTAATAATGCATGTTATATTGATAATAATAAAAGTAATAAGTATAATTGTTATAATTCTAGCGATAATTACAGTACAATATGGGTAATAATGCATGTTATATTAATAATAATAAAAGAAATAAGTATAATTATTATAGTTCTAGCGATAATTACAGTATAATGTGGGTGATAATGCATGTTATATTGGTAATATTGGGGGTAATAAGTATAATTATTATAGTTCTAGCGATAATAACAGTATCATACGGGTACTAATGCATGTTACATTGATAATAATAAAAGTAATAAGTATAATTATTATAGTTCTAGCGATAATTACAGTATAATGTGGGTAATAATGCTTGTTGTATTGGTGATATTGGGGGTAATAAGTATAATTAGTATAATTCTAGCGATAATTACAGTATAATATGGGTATTAATGCATGTTATATTGATAATAATAAAAGTAATAAGTGTAATTATTATAGTTCTGACGATAATAACTGTATAATATGGGTAATAATGCATTTTATATTGATAATAATAAAAGTAATATGTATAATTATTATAGTTCTCACGATAATTACAGTATAATATGGGTATTAATGCATGTTATATTGGTAATGATAAAAGTAATATGTATAATTATTATAGTTCTGACGATAATTACAGTATAATGTGGGTAATAATGCATGTTATATTGATAATAATAAACGTAATAAGTATTATTATTATAGTTCTGACGATAATAACTGTATAATATACGTAATAATGCATGTTATATTGATAATAATAAAAGTAATAAGTATAATTATTATAGTTCTAGCGATAATTACAGTATAATGTGGGTAATAATGCATGTTATGTTGATAATAATAAAAGTAATAAGTATAATTATTATAGTTCTAGCGATAATTAGAGTATAATGTGGGTAATAATGCATTTTATATTGATAATAATAAAAGTAATAAGTATAATTATTATAGTTCTCACGATAATAACTGTATAATATGGGTAGTAATGCATGTTATATTGATAATAATAAACGTAATAAGTATAATTATTATAGTTCTGACGATAATAACTGTATAATATGCGTAATAATGCATGTTATATTGATAATAATAAAAGTAATAAGTATAATTATTATAGTTCTAGCGATAATTACAGTATAATGTTGGTAATAATGCATGTTATGTTGATAATAATAAAAGTAATAAGTATAATTATAAGAGTTCTCACGATAATAACTGTATAATATGGGTAGTAATGCATGTTATATTGATAATAATAAACGTAATAAGTATAATTATTATAGTTCTGACGACAATAACTGTATAATATGCGTAATAATGCATGTTATATTGATAATAATAAAAGTAATAAGTATAATTATTATAGTTCTAGCGATAATTACAGTATAATGTGGGTAATAATGCATGTTGTATTGATAATAATAAAAGTAATAAGTATAATTATTATAGTTCTAGCGATAATTACAGTATAATGTGGGTAATAATGCATGTTATATTGATAATTATAACAGTAATAAGTATAATTATTATAGTTCTCACGATAATAACTGTATAATATGGGTAGTAATGCATGTTATATTGATAATAATAAACGTAATAAGTATAATTATTATAGTTCTAGCGATAATAACTGTATAATGTGGGTAATAATGCATGTTATATTGATAATAATAAACGTAATAAGTATTATTATTATAGTTCTGACGATAATAACTGTATAATATACGTAATAATGCATGTTATATTGATAATAATAAAAGTAATAAGTATAATTATTATAGTTCTAGCGATAATTAGAGTATAATGTGGGTAATAATGCATGTTATATTGATAATAATAAAAGTAATAAGTATAATTATTATAGTTCTCACGATAATAACTGTATAATATAGATAGTAATGCATGTCATATTGATAATAATAAACGTAATAAGTATTATTATTACAGTTCTGACGATAATAACTGTATAATATGCGTAATAATGCATGTTATATTGATAATAATAAAAGTAATAAGTATAATTATTATAGTTCTAGCGATAATTACAGTATAATGTGGGTAATAATGCATGTTATATTGATAACAATAAAAGTAATAAGTATAATTATTATAGTTCTAGCGATAATTACAGTATAATGTGGGTAATAATGCATGTTATATTGATAATAATAACAGTAATAAGTATAATTATTATAGTTCTCACGATAATTACAGTATAATATGGGTACTAATGCATGTTATATTGGTAATGATAAAAGTAATATGTATAATTATTATAGTTCTGACGATAATTACAGTATAATGTGGGTAATAATGCATGTTATATTGATAATAATAAACGTAATAAGTATTATTATTATAGTTCTGACGATAATAACTGTATAATATACGTAATAATGCATGTTATATTGATAATAATAAAAGTAATAAGTATAATTATTATAGTTCTAGCGATAATTAGAGTATAATGTGGGTAATAATGCATGTTATATTGATAATAATAAAAGTAATAAGTATAATTATTATAGTTCTCACGATAATAACTGTATAATATAGATAGTAATGCATGTCATATTGATAATAATAAACGTAATAAGTATTATTATTACAGTTCTGACGATAATAACTGTATAATATGCGTAATAATGCATGTTATATTGATAATAATAAAAGTAATAAGTAAAATTATTATAGTTCTAGCGTTAATTACAGTATAATGTGGGTAATAATGCTTGTTATATTGGTGATATTGGGGGTAATAGGTATAATTATTATAATGCTAGCGATAATTACAGTATAATATGGGTATTAATGCATGTTATATTGATAATAACAAAAGTAATAAGTATAATTATTATAGTTCTCACGATAATAACAGTATAATATGGGTACTAATGCATATTATATTGATAATAATAAAACTAATAAGTATAATTATTATAGTTCTCACCATAATAACTGTATAATATGGGTAGTAATGCATGTTATATTCATAATAATAAACGTAGTAAGTATAATTATTATAGTTCTGACGATAATAACTGTATAGTATGCGTAATAATGCATGTTATATTGATAATAATAAAAGTAATAAGTATAATTGTTATAATTCTAGCGATAATTACAGTACAATATGGGTAATAATGCATGTTATATTAATAATAATAAAAGAAATAAGTATAATTATTATAGTTCTAGCGATAATTACAGTATAATGTGGGTAATAATGCATGTTATATTGATAATAATAAAAGTAATGAGTATAATTATTATAGTTCTCACGATAATAACAGTATAATATGGGTCCTAATGCATATTATATTGATAATAATAAAAGTAATAAGTATAATTATTATAGTTCTATCGATAATTACAGTATAATGTGGGTAATAATGCTTGTTATATTGGCAATATTGGGGGTAATAAGTATAATTAGTATAATTCTAGCGATAATTACAGTATAATATGGGTATTAATGCATGTTATATTGATAATAATAAAAGTAATAAGTATAATTATTATAGTTCCAGCGATAATTACAGTATAATGTGGGTAATAGTGCTTGTTATATTGGTGACATTGGGGGTAATAAGTATAATTAGTATAATTCTGGCGATAATTACAGTATAATATGGGTATTAATGCATGTTATATTGATAATAATAAAAGTAATAAGTATAATTGTTATAGTTCTAGCGATAATTACAGTATAATGTGGGTAATAATGCATGTTATATTGATAATAATAAAAGTAATAAGTATAATTATTATAGTTCTCACGATAATAACTGTATAATATAGATAGTAATGCATGTCATATTGATAATAATAAACGTAATAAGTATTATTATTACAGTTCTGACGATAATAACTGTATAATATGCGTAATAATGCATGTTATATTGATAATAATAAAAGTAATAAGTATAATTATTATAGTTCTAGCGATAATTACAGTATAATGTGGGTGATAATGCATGTTATATTGGTAATATTGGGGGTAATAAGTATAATTATTATAGTTCTAGCGATAATAGCAGTATCATACGGGTACTAATGCATGTTACATTGATAATAATAAAAGTAATAAGTATAATTATTATAGTTCTAGCGATAATTACAGTATAATGTGGGTAATAATGCTTGTTGTATTGGTGATATTGGGGGTAATAAGTATAATTAGTATAATTCTAGCGATAATTACAGTATAATATGGGTATTAATGCATGTTATATTGATAATAATAAAAGTAATAAGTGTAATTATTATAGTTCTGACGATCATAACTGTATAATATGGGTAATAATGCATGTTATATTGATAATAATAAAAGTAATTTGTATAATTATTATAGTTCTCACGATAATTACAGTATAATATGGGTACTAATGCATGTTATATTGGTAATGATAAAAGTAATATGTATAATTATTATAGTTCTCACGATAATAACTGTATAATATGGGTAGTAATGCATGTTATATTGATAATAATAAACGTAATAAGTATAATTATTATAGTTCTGACGATAATAACTGTATAATATGCGTAATAATGCATGTTATATTGATAATAATAAAAGTAATAAGTATAATTATTATAGTTCTAGCGATAATTACAGTATAATGTTGGTAATAATGCATGTTATGTTGATAATAATAAAAGTAATAAGTATAATTATTATAGTTATCACGATAATAACTGTATAATATGCGTAATAACGCATGTTATATTGATAATAATAAAAGTAATAAGTAAAATTATTATAGTTCTAGCGATAATTACAGTATAATGTGGGTAATAATGCTTGTTATATTGGTGATATTGGGGGTAATAGGTATAATTATTATAATGCTAGCGATAATTACAGTATAATATGGGTATTAATGCATGTTATATTGATAATAACAAAAGTAATGAGTATAATTATTATAGTTCTCACGATAATAACAGTATAATATGGGTCCTAATGCATATTATATTGATAATAATAAAAGTAATAAGTATAATTATTATAGTTCTAGCGATAATTACAGTATAAAGTGGGTAATAATGCTTGTTATATTGGCAATATTGGGGGTAATAAGTATAATTAGTATAATTCTAGCGATAATTACAGTATAATATGGGTATTAATGCATGTTATATTGAAAATAATGAACGTAATAAGTATAATTATTATAGTTCTGACGATAATAACTGTATAATATGCGTAATAATGCATGTTATATTGATAATAATAAAAGTAATAAGTATAATTATTATAATTCTAGCGATAATTACAGTATAAATGGGTATCAATGCATGTTATATTGATAATAATAAAAGTAATAACTATAATTATTATAGTTCTCACGAAAATAACTGTATAATATGAGTAATAATGCATGTTATATTGATAATAATAAAAGTAATAAGTATAATTATTATAGTTCTAGCGAGAATAACAGTATAGTGTGGGTAATAATGCATGTTATATTGATAATATTGGGAGTAATAAGTATAATTATTATAATTCTAGCGATAATTACAGTATAATATGGGTATTAATGCATGTTATATTGATAATAATAAAAGTAATAACTATAATTATTATAGTTCTCACGATAATAACTGTATAATATGGGTAGTAATGCATGTCATGTTGATAATAATAAAAGTAATAAGTATAATTATTATAGTTCTAGCGATAATTACAGTATTATGTGGGTAATAATGCTTGTTATATTGATAATAATAAAAGTAATAAGTATAATTATTATAGTTCTCACGATAATAACTGTATAATATGCGTAATAACGCATGTTATATTGATAATAATAAAAGTAATAAGTAAAATTATTATAGTTCTAGCGATAATTACAGTATAATGTGGGTAATAATGCTTGTTATATTGGTGATATTGGGGGTAATAGGTATAATTATTATAATGCTAGCGATAATTACAGTATAATATGGGTATTAATGCATGTTATATTGATAATAACAAAAGTAATAAGTATAATTATTATAGTTCTCACGATAATAACAGTATAATATGGGTACTAATGCATGTTATATTGATAATAATAAAAGTAATAAGTATAATTATTATAGTTCTAGCGATAATTACAGTATAATGTGGGTAATAATGCATGTTATATTGATAATAATAAAAGTAATAAGTATAATTATTATAGTTCTCACGATAATAACTGTATAATATGGGTAGTAATGCGTGTTATATTGATAATAATAAACGTAATAAGTATAATTATTATAGTTCTAGCGATAATTACAGTATAATGTGGGTAATAATGCTTGTTATATTGGTGATATTGGGGGTAATAGGTATAATTATTATAATGCTAGCGATAATTACAGTATAATATGGGTATTAATGCATGTTATATTGATATTAACAAAAGTAATAAGTATAATTATTATAGTTCTCACGATAATAACAGTATAATGTGGGTAATAATGCATGTTATATTGATAATAATAAAAGTAATAAGTATAATTATAAGAGTTCTCACGATAATAACTGTATAATATGGGTAGTAATGCATGTTATATTGATAATAATAAACGTAATAAGTATAATTATTATAGTTCTGACGACAATAACTGTATAATATGCGTAATAATGCATGTTATATTGATAATAATAAAAGTAATAAGTATAATTATTATAGTTCTAGCGATAATTACAGTATAATGTGGGTAATAATGCATGTTGTATTGATAATAATAAAAGTAATAAGTATAATTATTATAGGTCTCACGATAATAACTGTATAATATGGGTAGTAATGCATGTTATAAAGATAATAATAAAAGTAATAAGTAAAATTATTATAGTTCTCACGATAATAACTGTATAATATGGGTAGTAATGCGTGTTATATTGATAATAATAAACGTAATAAGTATAATTATTATAGTTCTGACGATAATAACTGTATAATATGCGTAATAATGCATGTTATATTGATAATAATAAAAGTAATAAGTGTAATTATTATAATTCTAGCGATAATTACAGTATAATATGGGTAATAATGCATGTTATATTAATAATAATAAAAGTAATAAGTATAATTATTATAGTTCTAGCGATAATAACTGTATAATGTGGGTAATAATGCATGTTATATTGATAATAATAAAAGTAATAAGTATAATTACTATAGTTCTAGCGATAATTACAGTATAATATGGGAAATAATGCATGTTATATTGGTAATATTGAGGGTAATAAGTATAATTATTATAATTCTAGCGATAATTACAGTATTATATGGGTAATAGTGCATGTTATATTAATAATAATAAAAGTAATAAGTATAGTTATTATAGTTCTGACGATAATAACTGTATAATATGCGTAAAAATGCATGTTATATTGATAATAATAAAAGTAATAAGTATAATTATTATAGTTCTAGCGATAATTACAGTATAATGTGGGTAATAATGCATGTTATATTGATAATAATAAAAGTAATAAGTATAATTATTATAGTTCTAGCGATAATTACAGTATAATGTGGGTAATAATGCATGTTATGTTGATAATAATAAAAGTAATAAGTATAATTATTATAGTTCTCACGATAATAACTGTATAATATGGGTAGTAATGCATGTTATATTCATAATAATAAACGTAATAAGTATAATTATTATAGTTCTGACGATAATAACTGTATATTATGCGTAATAATGCATGTTATATTGATAATAATAAAAGTAATAAGTATAATTATTATAGTTCTAGCGATAATTACAGTATAATGTGGGTAATAATGCATGTTATATTGATAACAATAAAAGTAATAAGTATAATTATTATAGTTCTAGCGATAATTACAGTATAATGTGGGTAATAATGCATGTTATGTTGATAATAATAAAAGTAATAAGTATAATTATTATAGTTCTCACGATAATAACTGTATAATATGGGTAGTAATGCATGTTATATTCATAATAATAAACGTAGTAAGTATAATTATTATAGTTCTGACGATAATAACTGTATAATAAGCGTAATAATGCATGTTATATTGATAATAATAAAAGTAATAAGTGTAATTATTATAATTCTAGCGATAATTAGAGTATAATATGGGTAATAATGCATGTTATATTGGTAATATTGAGGGTAATAAGTATAATTATTATAATTCTAGCGATAATTACAGTATAATATGGGTAATAGTGCATGTTATATTAATAATGATAAAAGTAATAAGTATAATTATTATAGTTCTCACGATAATAACTGTATAATATGCGTAATAATGCATGTTATACTGATAATAATAAAAGTAATAAGTATAGTTATTATAGTTCTAGCGATAATAACAGTATAATATGGGTACTAATGCATGTTATATTGATAATAATAAAAGTAATAAGTATAATTAGTATAGTTCTCACGATAATAACTGTATAATATGGGTACTAATGCATGTTATATTGATAATAATAAAAGTAATAAGTATAATTATTATAGTTCTAGCGATAATTACAGTATAATGTGGGTAATAATGCTTGTTATATTGGTGATATTGGGGGTAATAAGTATAATTAGTATAATTCTAGCGATAATTACAGTATAATATTGGTATTAATGCATGTTATATTGATAATAATAAAAGTAATAAGTAAAATTATTATAGTTCTAGCGATAATTACAGTATAGTGTGGGTTATAATGCTTGTTATATTGGTGATATTGGGGGTAATAAGTATAATTATTATAATTCTAGCGATAATTACAGTATAATATGGGTATTAATGCATGTTATATTGATAATAATAAAAGTAATAAGTATAATTATTATAGTTCTCACGATAATAACTGTATAATATGGGTACTAATGCATGTTATATTGATAATAATAAAAGTAATAAGTATAATTATTATAGTTCTAGCGATAATTACAGTATAATGTGGGTAATAATGCATGTTATATTGATAATAATAAAAGTAATAAGTATAATTATTATAGTTCTAGCGATAATAACGGTATAATATGGGTAATAATGCTTGTTATATTAGCAATATTGGGGGTAATAAGTATAATTAGTATAATTCTAGCGACAATTACAGTATAATATGGGTAATAATGCATGTTATACTAATAATAATAAAAGTAATAAGTATAATTATTATAGTTCTCACGATAATAACTGTATAATATAGGTAGTAATGCATGTCATATTGATAATAATAAACGTAATAAGTATAATTATTATAGTTCTGACGATAATAACTGTATAATATGCGTAATAATGCATGTTATATTGATAATAATAAAAGTAATAAGTGTAATTATTATAATTCTAGCGATAATTACAGTATAATATGGGTAATAATGCATGTTATATTAATAATAATAAAAGTAATAAGTATAATTATTATAGTTCTAACGATAATAACTGTATAATGTGGGTAATAATGCATGTTATATTGATAATAATAAAAGTAATAAGTATAATTACTATAGTTCTAGCGATAATTACAGTATAATATGGGTAATAATGCATGTTATATTGGTAATATTGAGGGTAATAAGTATAATTATTATAATTCTAGCGATAATTACAGTATTATATGGGTAATAGTGCATGTTATATTAATAATAATAAAAGTAATAAGTATAGTTATTATAGTTCTGACGATAATAACTGTATAATATGCGTAAAAATGCATGTTATATTGATAATAATAAAAGTAATAAGTATAATTATTATAGTTCTAGCGATAATTACAGTATAATGTGGGTAATAATGCATGTTATATTGATAATAATAAAAGTAATAAGTATAATTATTATAGTTCTAGCGATAATTACAGTATAATGTGGGTAATAATGCATGTTATGTTGATAATAATAAAAGTAATAAGTATAATTATTATAGTTCTCACGATAATAACTGTATAATATGGGTAGTAATGCATGTTATATTCATAATAATAAACGTAATAAGTATAATTATTATAGTTCTGACGATAATAACTGTATATTATGCGTAATAATGCATGTTATATTGATAATAATAAAAGTAATAAGTATAATTATTATAGTTCTAGCGATAATTACAGTATAATGTGGGTAATAATGCATGTTATATTGATAACAATAAAAGTAATAAGTATAATTATTATAGTTCTAGCGATAATTACAGTATAATGTGGGTAATAATGCATGTTATGTTGATAATAATAAAAGTAATAAGTATAATTATTATAGTTCTCACGATAATAACTGTATAATATGGGTAGTAATGCATGTTATATTCATAATAATAAACGTAGTAAGTATAATTATTATAGTTCTGACGATAATAACTGTATAATAAGCGTAATAATGCATGTTATATTGATAATAATAAAAGTAATAAGTGTAATTATTATAATTCTAGCGATAATTAGAGTATAATATGGGTAATAATGCATGTTATATTGGTAATATTGAGGGTAATAAGTATAATTATTATAATTCTAGCGATAATTACAGTATAATATGGGTAATAGTGCATGTTATATTAATAATGATAAAAGTAATAAGTATAATTATTATAGTTCTCACGATAATAACTGTATAATATGCGTAATAATGCATGTTATACTGATAATAATAAAAGTAATAAGTATAGTTATTATAGTTCTAGCGATAATAACAGTATAATATGGGTACTAATGCATGTTATATTGATAATAATAAAAGTAATAAGTATAATTAGTATAGTTCTCACGATAATAACTGTATAATATGGGTACTAATGCATGTTATATTGATAATAATAAAAGTAATAAGTATAATTATTATAGTTCTAGCGATAATTACAGTATAATGTGGGTAATAATGCTTGTTATATTGGTGATATTGGGGGTAATAAGTATAATTAGTATAATTCTAGCGATAATTACAGTATAATATTGGTATTAATGCATGTTATATTGATAATAATAAAAGTAATAAGTAAAATTATTATAGTTCTAGCGATAATTACAGTATAGTGTGGGTAATAATGCTTGTTATATTGGTGATATTGGGGGTAATAAGTATAATTATTATAATTCTAGCGATAATTACAGTATAATATGGGTATTAATGCATGTTATATTGATAATAATAAAAGTAATAAGTATAATTATTATAGTTCTCACGATAATAACTGTATAATATGGGTACTAATGCATGTTATATTGATAATAATAAAAGTAATAAGTATAATTATTATAGTTCTAGCGATAATTACAGTATAATGTGGGTAATAATGCATGTTATATTGATAATAATAAAAGTAATAAGTATAATTATTATAGTTCTAGCGATAATAACGGTATAATATGGGTAATAATGCTTGTTATATTAGCAATATTGGGGGTAATAAGTATAATTAGTATAATTCTAGCGACAATTACAGTATAATATGGGTAATAATGCATGTTATACTAATAATAATAAAAGTAATAAGTATAATTATTATAGTTCTCACGATAATAACTGTATAATATAGGTAGTAATGCATGTCATATTGATAATAATAAACGTAATAAGTATAATTATTATAGTTCTGACGATAATAACTGTATAATATGCGTAATAATGCATGTTATATTGATAATAATAAAAGTAATAAGTGTAATTATTATAATTCTAGCGATAATTACAGTATAATATGGGTAATAATGCATGTTATATTAATAATAATAAAAGTAATAAGTATAATTATTATAGTTCTAACGATAATAACTGTATAATGTGGGTAATAATGCATGTTATATTGATAATAATAAAAGTAATAAGTATAATTACTATAGTTCTAGCGATAATTACAGTATAATATGGGTAATAATGCATGTTATATTGGTAATATTGAGGGTAATAAGTATAATTATTATAATTCTAGCGTTAATTACAGTATTATATGGGTAATAGTGCTTGTTATATTAATAATAATAAAAGTAATAAGTATAATTATTATAGTTCTGACGATAATAACTGTATAATATGCGTAATAATGCATGTTATATTGATAATAATAAAAGTAATAAGTGTAATTATTATAATTCTAGCGATAATTACAGTATAATATGGGTAATAATGCATGTTATATTAATAATAATAAAAGTAATAAGTACAATTATTATAGTTCTCACGATAATAACTGTATAATATGGGTAGTAATGCATGTTATATTCATAATAATAAACGTAATAAGTATAATTATTATAGTTCTGACGATAATAACTGTATATTATGCGTAATAATGCATGTTATATTGATAATAATAAAAGTAATAAGTATAATTATTATAGTTCTAGCGATTATTACAGTATAATGTGGGTAATAATGCATGTTATATTGATAATAATAAAAGTAATAAGTATAATTATTATAGTTCTAGCGATAATTACAGTATAATGTGGGTAATAATGCATGTTATATTGATAATAATAACAGTAATAAGTATAATTATTATAGTTCTCACGATAATAACTGTATAATATGGGTAGTAATGCATGTTATATTGATAATAATAAACGTAATAAGTATGATTATTATAGTTCTAGCGATAATAACTGTATAATGTGGGTAATAATGCATGTTATATTGATAATAATAAAAGTAATACGTATAATTATTATAGTTCTAGCGATAATTACAGTATAATGTGGGTAATAATGCATGTCATATTGATAATAATAAAAGTAATAAGTATAATTATTATAGTTCTCACGATAATAACTGTATAATATGGGTAGTAATGCATGTCATATTGATAATAATAAACGTAATAAGTATTATTATTAGAGTTCTGACGATAATAACTGTATAATATGCGTAATAATGCATGTTATATTTATAATAATAAAAGTAATAAGTATAAGTGTTATAGTTCTCACGATAATAACTGTATAATATGCGTAATAATGCATGTTATACTGATAATAATAAAAGTAATAAGTATAGTTATTATAGTTCTAGCGATAATAACAGTATAATATGGGTACTAATGCATGTTATATTGGTAATAATAAAAGTAATAAGTATAATTATTATAGTTCTAGCGATAATTACAGTATAATGTGGGTAATAATGCTTGTTATATTTGTGATATTGGGGGTAATAAGTATAATTAGTATAATTCTAGCGATAATTACAGTATAATATGGGTATTAATGCATGTTATATTGATAATAATAAAAGTAATAAGTAAAATTATTATAGTTCTAGCGATAATTACAGTATAATGTGAATAATAATGCTTGTTATATTGGTGATATTGGGGTAATAAGTATAATTATTATAATGCTAGCGATAATTACAGTATAATATGGGTATAAATGCATGTTATATTGATAATAATAAAAGTAATAAGTATAATTATTATAGTTCTCACGATAATAACTGTATAATATGGGTACTAATGCATGTTATATTGATAATAATAAACGTAATAAGTATAATTATTATAGTTCTAGCGATAATTACAGTATAATGTGCGTAATAATGCATGTTATATTGATAATAATAAAAGTAGTAAGTATAATTATTATAGTTCTCACGATAAGAACTGTATAATATGGGTAGAAATGCATGTTATATTGATAATAATAAAAGTAATAACTATAATTATTATAGTTCTCACGATAATAACTGTATAATATGGGTAATAATCCATGTTATATTGATAATATTGGGAGTAATAAGTATAATTATTATAATTCTAGCGATAATTACAGTATAATGTGGGTAATAATGCATGTTATATTGATAATAATAAAAGTAATAAGTATAATTATTATAGTTCTCACGATAATAACTGTATAATATGGGTAATAATGCACGTTATATTGATAACAATAAATGTAATAAGTATAATTATTATAGTTCTGACGATAATAACCGTATAATATGGGTAATAATGCATGTTATATTGATAATAATAAAAGTAATATGTATAATTATTATAGTTCTGACGATAATAACTGTATAATGTGGGTAATAATGCATGTTATATTGATAATAATAAAAGTAGTAATTATAATTATTATAGTTCTAGCGATAATTACAGTATAATGTGCGTAATAATGCATGTTATATTGATAATAATAAAAGTAATAAGTATAATTATTATAGTTCTCACGATAATAACTGTATAATATGGGTAGAAATGCATGTTATATTGATAATAATAAAAGTAATAAGTATAATTATTATAATTCTAGCGATAATTACAGTATAATATGGGTATTAATTCATGTTATATTGATAATAATAAAAGTAATAACTATAATTATTATAGTTCTCACGATAATAACTGTATAATATGGGTAATAATGCATGTTATATTGATAATAATAAAAGTAATAAGTATAATTATTATAGTTCTGACGATAATAACCGTATAATATGGATAATACTGCATGTTATATTGATAATAATAAAAGTAATAAGTATAATTATTATAGTTCTGACGATAATAACTGTATAATATGCGTAATAATGCATGTTATATTGATAATAATAAAAGTAATAATTATAATTATTATAGTTCTAGCGATAATTACAGTATAATATGGGTAATAATGCACGTTATACTAATAATAATAAAAGTAATAAGAATAATTATTTTAGTTCTCACGATAATAACTGTATAATATTGGTAGTAATGCATGTCATATTGATAATAATAAACGTAATAAGTATTATTATTACAGTTCTGACGATAATAACTGTATAATATGGGTAGTAATGCATGTTATATTGATAATAATAAACGTAATAAGTATAATTATTATAGTTCTGACGACAATAACTGTATAATATGCGTAATAATGCATGTTATATTGATAATAATAAAAGTAATAGGTATAATTATTATAGTTCTAGCGATAATTACAGTGTAATGTGGGTAATAATGCATGTTATATTGATAATAATAAAAGTAGTAAGTATAATTATTATAGTTCTAGCGATAATTACAGTATAATGTGGGTAATAATGCATGTTATATTGATAATAATAAAAGTAATAAGTATAATTATTATAGTTCTCACGATAATAACTGTATAATATGGGTAGTAATGCGTGTTATATTGATAATAATAAAAGTAATAAGTATAATTATTATAGTTCTCACGATAATAACTGTATAATATGGGTAGTAATGCATGTTATATTCATAATAATAAACGTAGTAAGTATAATTATTATAGTTCTGACGATAATAACTGTATAATAAGCGTAATAATGCATGTTATATTGATAATAATAAAAGTAATAAGTGTAATTATTATAATTCTAGCGATAATTAGAGTATAATATGGGTAATAATGCATGTTATATTGGTAATATTGAGGGTAATAAGTATAATTATTATAATTCTAGCGATAATTACAGTATAATATGGGTAATAGTGCATGTTATATTAATAATGATAAAAGTAATAAGTATAATTATTATAGTTCTCACGATAATAACTGTATAATATGCGTAATAATGCATGTTATACTGATAATAATAAAAGTAATAAGTATAGTTATTATAGTTCTAGCGATAATAACAGTATAATATGGGTACTAATGCATGTTATATTGATAATAATAAAAGTAATAAGTATAATTAGTATAGTTCTCACGATAATAACTGTATAATATGGGTACTAATGCATGTTATATTGATAATAATAAAAGTAATAAGTATAATTATTATAGTTCTAGCGATAATTACAGTATAATGTGGGTAATAATGCTTGTTATATTGGTGATATTGGGGGTAATAAGTATAATTAGTATAATTCTAGCGATAATTACAGTATAATATTGGTATTAATGCATGTTATATTGATAATAATAAAAGTAATAAGTAAAATTATTATAGTTCTAGCGATAATTACAGTATAGTGTGGGTAATAATGCTTGTTATATTGGTGATATTGGGGGTAATAAGTATAATTATTATAATTCTAGCGATAATTACAGTATAATATGGGTATTAATGCATGTTATATTGATAATAATAAAAGTAATAAGTATAATTATTATAGTTCTCACGATAATAACTGTATAATATGGGTACTAATGCATGTTATATTGATAATAATAAAAGTAATAAGTATAATTATTATAGTTCTAGCGATAATTACAGTATAATGTGGGTAATAATGCATGTTATATTGATAATAATAAAAGTAATAAGTATAATTATTATAGTTCTAGCGATAATAACGGTATAATATGGGTAATAATGCTTGTTATATTAGCAATATTGGGGGTAATAAGTATAATTAGTATAATTCTAGCGACAATTACAGTATAATATGGGTAATAATGCATGTTATACTAATAATAATAAAAGTAATAAGTATAATTATTATAGTTCTCACGATAATAACTGTATAATATAGGTAGTAATGCATGTCATATTGATAATAATAAACGTAATAAGTATAATTATTATAGTTCTGACGATAATAACTGTATAATATGCGTAATAATGCATGTTATATTGATAATAATAAAAGTAATAAGTGTAATTATTATAATTCTAGCGATAATTACAGTATAATATGGGTAATAATGCATGTTATATTAATAATAATAAAAGTAATAAGTATAATTATTATAGTTCTAACGATAATAACTGTATAATGTGGGTAATAATGCATGTTATATTGATAATAATAAAAGTAATAAGTATAATTACTATAGTTCTAGCGATAATTACAGTATAATATGGGTAATAATGCATGTTATATTGGTAATATTGAGGGTAATAAGTATAATTATTATAATTCTAGCGTTAATTACAGTATTATATGGGTAATAGTGCTTGTTATATTAATAATAATAAAAGTAATAAGTATAATTATTATAGTTCTGACGATAATAACTGTATAATATGCGTAATAATGCATGTTATATTGATAATAATAAAAGTAATAAGTGTAATTATTATAATTCTAGCGATAATTACAGTATAATATGGGTAATAATGCATGTTATATTAATAATAATAAAAGTAATAAGTACAATTATTATAGTTCTCACGATAATAACTGTATAATATGGGTAGTAATGCATGTTATATTCATAATAATAAACGTAATAAGTATAATTATTATAGTTCTGACGATAATAACTGTATATTATGCGTAATAATGCATGTTATATTGATAATAATAAAAGTAATAAGTATAATTATTATAGTTCTAGCGATTATTACAGTATAATGTGGGTAATAATGCATGTTATATTGATAATAATAAAAGTAATAAGTATAATTATTATAGTTCTAGCGATAATTACAGTATAATGTGGGTAATAATGCATGTTATATTGATAATAATAACAGTAATAAGTATAATTATTATAGTTCTCACGATAATAACTGTATAATATGGGTAGTAATGCATGTTATATTGATAATAATAAACGTAATAAGTATGATTATTATAGTTCTAGCGATAATAACTGTATAATGTGGGTAATAATGCATGTTATATTGATAATAATAAAAGTAATACGTATAATTATTATAGTTCTAGCGATAATTACAGTATAATGTGGGTAATAATGCATGTCATATTGATAATAATAAAAGTAATAAGTATAATTATTATAGTTCTCACGATAATAACTGTATAATATGGGTAGTAATGCATGTCATATTGATAATAATAAACGTAATAAGTATTATTATTAGAGTTCTGACGATAATAACTGTATAATATGCGTAATAATGCATGTTATATTTATAATAATAAAAGTAATAAGTATAAGTGTTATAGTTCTCACGATAATAACTGTATAATATGCGTAATAATGCATGTTATACTGATAATAATAAAAGTAATAAGTATAGTTATTATAGTTCTAGCGATAATAACAGTATAATATGGGTACTAATGCATGTTATATTGGTAATAATAAAAGTAATAAGTATAATTATTATAGTTCTAGCGATAATTACAGTATAATGTGGGTAATAATGCTTGTTATATTTGTGATATTGGGGGTAATAAGTATAATTAGTATAATTCTAGCGATAATTACAGTATAATATGGGTATTAATGCATGTTATATTGATAATAATAAAAGTAATAAGTAAAATTATTATAGTTCTAGCGATAATTACAGTATAATGTGAATAATAATGCTTGTTATATTGGTGATATTGGGGTAATAAGTATAATTATTATAATGCTAGCGATAATTACAGTATAATATGGGTATAAATGCATGTTATATTGATAATAATAAAAGTAATAAGTATAATTATTATAGTTCTCACGATAATAACTGTATAATATGGGTACTAATGCATGTTATATTGATAATAATAAACGTAATAAGTATAATTATTATAGTTCTAGCGATAATTACAGTATAATGTGCGTAATAATGCATGTTATATTGATAATAATAAAAGTAGTAAGTATAATTATTATAGTTCTCACGATAAGAACTGTATAATATGGGTAGAAATGCATGTTATATTGATAATAATAAAAGTAATAACTATAATTATTATAGTTCTCACGATAATAACTGTATAATATGGGTAATAATCCATGTTATATTGATAATATTGGGAGTAATAAGTATAATTATTATAATTCTAGCGATAATTACAGTATAATGTGGGTAATAATGCATGTTATATTGATAATAATAAAAGTAATAAGTATAATTATTATAGTTCTCACGATAATAACTGTATAATATGGGTAATAATGCACGTTATATTGATAACAATAAATGTAATAAGTATAATTATTATAGTTCTGACGATAATAACCGTATAATATGGGTAATAATGCATGTTATATTGATAATAATAAAAGTAATATGTATAATTATTATAGTTCTGACGATAATAACTGTATAATGTGGGTAATAATGCATGTTATATTGATAATAATAAAAGTAGTAATTATAATTATTATAGTTCTAGCGATAATTACAGTATAATGTGCGTAATAATGCATGTTATATTGATAATAATAAAAGTAATAAGTATAATTATTATAGTTCTCACGATAATAACTGTATAATATGGGTAGAAATGCATGTTATATTGATAATAATAAAAGTAATAAGTATAATTATTATAATTCTAGCGATAATTACAGTATAATATGGGTATTAATTCATGTTATATTGATAATAATAAAAGTAATAACTATAATTATTATAGTTCTCACGATAATAACTGTATAATATGGGTAATAATGCATGTTATATTGATAATAATAAAAGTAATAAGTATAATTATTATAGTTCTGACGATAATAACCGTATAATATGGATAATACTGCATGTTATATTGATAATAATAAAAGTAATAAGTATAATTATTATAGTTCTGACGATAATAACTGTATAATATGCGTAATAATGCATGTTATATTGATAATAATAAAAGTAATAATTATAATTATTATAGTTCTAGCGATAATTACAGTATAATATGGGTAATAATGCACGTTATACTAATAATAATAAAAGTAATAAGAATAATTATTTTAGTTCTCACGATAATAACTGTATAATATTGGTAGTAATGCATGTCATATTGATAATAATAAACGTAATAAGTATTATTATTACAGTTCTGACGATAATAACTGTATAATATGGGTAGTAATGCATGTTATATTGATAATAATAAACGTAATAAGTATAATTATTATAGTTCTGACGACAATAACTGTATAATATGCGTAATAATGCATGTTATATTGATAATAATAAAAGTAATAGGTATAATTATTATAGTTCTAGCGATAATTACAGTGTAATGTGGGTAATAATGCATGTTATATTGATAATAATAAAAGTAGTAAGTATAATTATTATAGTTCTAGCGATAATTACAGTATAATGTGGGTAATAATGCATGTTATATTGATAATAATAAAAGTAATAAGTATAATTATTATAGTTCTCACGATAATAACTGTATAATATGGGTAGTAATGCGTGTTATATTGATAATAATAAAAGTAATAAGTATAATTATTATAGTTCTGACGATAATAACTGTATAATATGCGTAATAATGCATGTTATATTGATAATAATAAAAGTAATAAGTATAATTATTATAGTCCTAGCGATAATACCAGTATAATGTGGTTAATAATGCATGTTATCTTGATAATAATAAACGTAATAAGTATAATTATTATAGTTCTAGCGATAATTACAGTATAATGTGCGTAATAATGCATGTTATATTGATAATAATAAAAGTAGTAAGTATAATTATTATAGTTCTCACGATAAGAACTGTATAATATGGGTAGAAATGCATGTTATATTGATAATAATAAAAGTAATAACTATAATTATTATAGTTCTCACGATAATAACTGTATAATATGGGTAATAATCCATGTTATATTGATAATATTGGGAGTAATAAGTATAATTATTATAATTCTAGCGATAATTACAGTATAATGTGGGTAATAATGCATGTTATATTGATAATAATAAAAGTAATAAGTATAATTATTATAGTTCTCACGATAATAACTGTATAATATGGGTAATAATGCACGTTATATTGATAACAATAAATGTAATAAGTATAATTATTATAGTTCTGACGATAATAACCGTATAATATGGGTAATAATGCATGTTATATTGATAATAATAAAAGTAATATGTATAATTATTATAGTTCTGACGATAATAACTGTATAATGTGGGTAATAATGCATGTTATATTGATAATAATAAAAGTAGTAATTATAATTATTATAGTTCTAGCGATAATTACAGTATAATGTGCGTAATAATGCATGTTATATTGATAATAATAAAAGTAATAAGTATAATTATTATAGTTCTCACGATAATAACTGTATAATATGGGTAGAAATGCATGTTATATTGATAATAATAAAAGTAATAAGTATAATTATTATAATTCTAGCGATAATTACAGTATAATATGGGTATTAATTCATGTTATATTGATAATAATAAAAGTAATAACTATAATTATTATAGTTCTCACGATAATAACTGTATAATATGGGTAATAATGCATGTTATATTGATAATAATAAAAGTAATAAGTATAATTATTATAGTTCTGACGATAATAACCGTATAATATGGATAATAATGCATGTTATATTGATAATAATAAAAGTAATAAGTATAATTATTATAGTTCTGACGATAATAACTGTATAATATGCGTAATAATGCATGTTATATTGATAATAATAAAAGTAATAATTATAATTATTATAGTTCTAGCGATAATTACAGTATAATATGGGTAATAATGCACGTTATACTAATAATAATAAAAGTAATAAGAATAATTATTTTAGTTCTCACGATAATAACTGTATAATATTGGTAGTAATGCATGTCATATTGATAATAATAAACGTAATAAGTATTATTATTACAGTTCTGACGATAATAACTGTATAATATGGGTAGTAATGCATGTTATATTGATAATAATAAACGTAATAAGTATAATTATTATAGTTCTGACGACAATAACTGTATAATATGCGTAATAATGCATGTTATATTGATAATAATAAAAGTAATAGGTATAATTATTATAGTTCTAGCGATAATTACAGTGTAATGTGGGTAATAATGCATGTTATATTGATAATAATAAAAGTAGTAAGTATAATTATTATAGTTCTAGCGATAATTACAGTATAATGTGGGTAATAATGCATGTTATATTGATAATAATAAAAGTAATAAGTATAATTATTATAGTTCTCACGATAATAACTGTATAATATGGGTAGTAATGCGTGTTATATTGATAATAATAAAAGTAATAAGTATAATTATTATAGTTCTGACGATAATAACTGTATAATATGCGTAATAATGCATGTTATATTGATAATAATAAAAGTAATAAGTATAATTATTATAGTCCTAGCGATAATACCAGTATAATGTGGTTAATAATGCATGTTATATTGATAATAATAAAAGTAATAAGTATAATTATTATAGTTCTAGCGATAATTACAGTATAATGTGGGTAATAATGCATGTTATATTGATAATAATAAAAGTAATAAGTATAATTATTATAGTTCTCACGATAATAACTGTATAATATGGGTAGTAATGCATGTTATATTGATAATAATAAACGTAATAAGTATAATTATTATAGTTCTGACGACAATAACTGTATAATATGCGTAATAATGCATGTTATATTGATAATAATAAAAGTAATAGGTATAATTATTATAGTTCTCACGATAATAACTGTATAATATGGGTAGTAATGCATGTTATATTGATAATAATAAACGTAATAAGTATAATTATTATAGTTCTGACGACAATAACTGTATAATATGCGTAATAATGCATGTTATATTGATAATAATAAAAGTAATAGGTATAATTATTATAGTTCTAGCGATAATTACAGTGTAATGTGGGTAATAATGCATGGTATATTGATAATAATAAAAGTAGTAAGTATAATTATTATAGTTCTAGCGATAATTACAGTATAATGTGGGTAATAATGCATGTTATATTGATAATAATAAAAGTAATAAGTATAATTATTATAGTTCTCACGATAATAACTGTATAATATGGGTAGTAATGCGTGTTATATTGATAATAATAAACGTAATAAGTATAATTATTATAGTTGTGACGATAATAACTGTATAATACGCGTAATAATGCATGTTATATTGATAGTAATAAAAGTAATAAGTATAATTATTATAGTTCTAGCGATAATTACAGTATAGTGTGGGTAATAATGCATGTTATATTGATAATAATAAAAGCAATAAGTATAATTATTATAGTTCTAGCGATAATTACAGTATAATGTGGATAATAATGCATGTTATATTGATAATAATAAAAGTAATAAGTGTAATTATTATAGTTCTCACGATAATAACTGTATAATATGGGTAGTAATGCATGTTATATTGATAATAATAAACGTAATAAGTTTAATTATTATAGTTCTGACGACAATAACTGTATAATATGCGTAATAATGCATGTTATATTGATAATAATAAAAGTAATAAGCATAATTATTATAGTTCTAGCGATAATTACAGTATAATGTGGGTAATAATGCATGTTATATTGATAATAATAAAAGTAATAAGTATAATAATTATAGTTCTCACGATAATAACTGTATAATATGGGTAGTAATGCATGTTATATCCATAATAATAAACGTAGTAAGTATAATTATTATAGTTCTCACGATAAGAACTGTATAATATGGGTAGAAATGCATGTTATATTGATAATAATAAAAGTAATAACTATAATTATTATAGTTCTCACGATAATAACTGTATAATATGGGTAATAATCCATGTTATATTGATAATATTGGGAGTAATAAGTATAATTATTATAATTCTAGCGATAATTACAGTATAATGTGGGTAATAATGCATGTTATATTGATAATAATAAAAGTAATAAGTATAATTATTATAGTTCTCACGATAATAACTGTATAATATGGGTAATAATGCACGTTATATTGATAACAATAAATGTAATAAGTATAATTATTATAGTTCTGACGATAATAACCGTATAATATGGGTAATAATGCATGTTATATTGATAATAATAAAAGTAATATGTATAATTATTATAGTTCTGACGATAATAACTGTATAATGTGGGTAATAATGCATGTTATATTGATAATAATAAAAGTAGTAATTATAATTATTATAGTTCTAGCGATAATTACAGTATAATGTGCGTAATAATGCATGTTATATTGATAATAATAAAAGTAATAAGTATAATTATTATAGTTCTCACGATAATAACTGTATAATATGGGTAGAAATGCATGTTATATTGATAATAATAAAAGTAATAAGTATAATTATTATAATTCTAGCGATAATTACAGTATAATATGGGTATTAATTCATGTTATATTGATAATAATAAAAGTAATAACTATAATTATTATAGTTCTCACGATAATAACTGTATAATATGGGTAATAATGCATGTTATATTGATAATAATAAAAGTAATAAGTATAATTATTATAGTTCTGACGATAATAACCGTATAATATGGATAATAATGCATGTTATATTGATAATAATAAAAGTAATAAGTATAATTATTATAGTTCTGACGATAATAACTGATTAATATGCGTAATAATGCATGTTATATTGATAATAATAAAAGTAATAATTATAATTATTATAGTTCTAGCGATAATTACAGTATAATATGGGTAATAATGCATGTTATACTAATAATAATAAAAGTAATAAGAATAATTATTATAGTTCTCACGATAATAACTGTATAATATAGGTAGTAATGCATGTCATATTGATAATAATAAACGTAATAAGTATTACTATTACAGTTCTGACGATAATAACTGTATAATATGCGTAATAATGCATGTTATATTGATAATAATAAAAGTAATAAGTATAATTATTATAGTCCTAGCGATAATACCAGTATAATGTGGTTAATAATGCATGTTATATTGATAATAATAAAAGTAATAAGTATAATTATTATAGTTCTAGCGATAATTACAGTATAATGTGGGTAATAATGCATGTTATATTGATAATAATAAAAGTAATAAGTATAATTATTATAGTTCTCACGATAATAACTGTATAATATGGGTAGTAATGCATGTTATATTGATAATAATAAACGTAATAAGTATAATTATTATAGTTCTGACGACAATAACTGTATAATATGCGTAATAATGCATGTTATATTGATAATAATAAAAGTAATAGGTATTATTATTATAGTTCTAGCGATAATTACAGTGTAATGTGGGTAATAATGCATGTTATATTGATAATAATAAAAGTAGTAAGTATAATTATTATAGTTCTAGCGATAATTACAGTATAATGTGGGTAATAATGCATGTTATATTGATAATAATAAAAGTAATAAGTATAATTATTATAGTTCTCACGATAATAACTGTATAATATGGGTAGTAATGCGTGTTATATTGATAATAATAAACGTAATAAGTATAATAATTATAGTTGTGACGATAATAACTGTATAATACGCGTAATAATGCATGTTATATTGATAGTAATAAAAGTAATAAGTATAATTATTATAGTTCTAGCGATAATTACAGTATAGTGTGGGTAATAATGCATGTTATATTGATAATAATAAAAGCAATAAGTATAATTATTATAGTTCTAGCGATAAGTACAGTATAATGTGGATAATAATGCATGTTATATTGATAATAATAAAAGTAATATGTGTAATTATTATAGTTCTCACGATAATAACTGTATAATATGGGTAGTAATGCATGTTATATTGATAATAATAAACGTAATTAGTATAATTATTATAGTTCTGACGACAATAACTGTATAATATGCGTAATAATGCATGTTATATTGATAATAATAAAAGTAATAAGCATAATTATTATAGTTCTAGCGATAATTACAGTATAATGTGGGTAATAATGCATGTTATATTGATAATAATAAAAGTAATAAGTATAATTATTATAGTTCTCACGATAATAACTGTATAATATGGGTAGTAATGCATGTTATATCCATAATAATAAACGTAGTAAGTATAATTATTATAGTTCTGACGATAATAACTGTATAATATGCGTAATAATGCATGTTATATTGATAATAATAAAAGTAATAAGTATAATTATTATAGTTCTAGCGATAATTACAGTATAATGTGGGTAATAGTGCATGTTATATTGATAATAATAAAAGTAATCAGTATAATTATTATAGTTCTGACGATAATAACTGTATAATATGGGTAGAAATGCATGTTATATTGATAATAATAAAAGTAATAAGTATAGTTATTATAATTCTAGCGATAATTACAGTATAATATGGGTAATAATGCATGTTATACTAATAATAATAAAAGTAATAAGAATAATTATTATAGTTCTCACGATAATAACTGTATAATATAGGTAGTAATGCATGTCATATTGATAATAATAAACGTAATAAGTATTATTATTACAGTTCTGACGATAATAACTGTATAATATGCGTAATAATGCATGTTATATTGATAATAATAAAAGTAATAAGTACAATTATTATAGTTCTAGCGATAATTACAGTATAGTGTGGGTAATAATGCATGTTATATTGATAATAATAAAAGCAATAAGTATAATTATTATAGTTCTAGCGATAATTACAGTGTAATGTGGATAATAATGCATGTTATATTGATAATAATAAAAGTAATAAGTATAATTATTATAGTTCTCACGATAATAACTGTATAATATGGGTAGTAATGCATGTTATATTGATAATAATAAACGTAATAAGTATAATTATTATAGTTCTGACGACAATAACTGTATAATATGCGTAATAATGCATGTTATATTGATAATAATAAAAGTAATAAGCATAATTATTACAGTTCTAGCGATAATTACAGTATAATGTGGGTAATAATGCATGTTATATTGATAATAATAAAAGTAATAAGTACAGTTATTATAGTTCTGACGATAATAACTGTATAATATGCGTAAAAATGCATGTTATATTGATAATAATAAAAGTAATAAGTATAATTATTATAGTTCTAGCAATAATTACAGTATAATGTGGGTAATAATGCATGTTATATTGGTTATATTGGGGGTAATAAGTATAATTATTATAATTCTAGCGATAGTTACAGTATAATATGGGTAATAATGCATGTTATATTAATAATAATAAAAGTAATAAGTATAATTATTATAGTTCTCACGATAATAACTGTATAATATGCGTAATAATGCATGTTATACTGATAATAATAAAAGTAATAAGTATAGTTATTATAGTTCTAGCGATAATAACAGTATAATATGGGTACTAATGCATGTTATATTGATAATAATAAAAGTAATAAGTATAATTATTATAGTTCTAGCGATAATTACAGTATAATGTGGGTAATAATCCGTGTGATATTGATAATATTGGGAGTAATAAGTATAATTATTATAATTCTAGCGATAATTACAGTATAATATGGGTATTAATGCATGTTATATTGATAATAATAAAAGTAATATGTATAATTATTATAGTTCTAGCGATAATTACAGTATAATGTGGGTAATAATGCATGTTATATTGATAATAATAAAAGTAATATGTATAATTATTATAGTTCTGACGATAATAACTGTATAGTGTGGGTAATAATGCATGTTATATTGATAATAATAAAAGTAATAAGTATAATTATTATAGTTCTAGCGATAGTTACAGTATAATGTGGGTAATAATGCATGTTATATTGATAATAATAAACGTAATAAGTATAATTATTATAGTTCTCACGATAATAACTGTATAATATGCGTAATAACGCATGTTATATTGATAATAATAAAAGTAATAAGTATAATTATTATAGTTCTCACGATAATAACTGTATAATATGGGTAGTAATGCATGTTATATTGATAATAATAAACGTAATACGTATAATTATTATAGTTGTGACGATAATAACTGTATAATACGCGTAATAATGCATGTTATATTGATAATAATAAAAGTAATAAGTATAATTATTATAGTTCTAGCGATAATTACAGTATAATGTTGGTAATAATGCATGTTATGTTGATAATAATAAAAGTAATAAGTATAATTATTATAGTTCTCACGATAATAACTGTGTAATATGCGTAATAACGCATGTTATATTGATAATAATAAAAGTAATAAGTATAATTATTATAGTTCTCACGATAATAACTGTATAATATGGGTAGTAATGCATGTTATATTGATAATAATAAACGTAATACGTATAATTATTATAGTTGTGACGATAATAACTGTATAATACGCGTAATAATGCATGTTATATTGATAATAATAAAAGTAATAAGTATAATTATTATAGTTCTAGCGATAATTACAGTATAATGTGGGTAATAATGCATGTTATATTGATAATAATAAAAGTAATAAGTATAATTATTATAGTTCTCACGATAATAACTGTATAATATGGGTAGTAATGCATGTTATATTGATAATAATAAACGTAATAAGTATAATTATTATAGTTCTGACGATAATAACTGTATAATATGCGTAATAATGCATGTTATATTGGTAATAATAAAAGTAATAAGTATAATTATTATAGTTCTAGCGATAATTACAGTATAATGTGGGTAATAATGCATGTTATGTTGATAATAATAAAAGTAATAAGTATAATTATTATAGTTCTAGCGATAATTAGAGTATAATGTGGGTAATAATGCATGTTATATTGATAATAATAAAAGTAATAAGTATAATTATTATAGTTCTCACGATAATAACTGTATAATATGGGTAGTAATGCATGTTATATTGATAATAATAAACGTAATAAGTATAATTATTATAGTTCTGACGATAATAACTGTATAATATGCGTAATAATGCATGTTATATTGATAATAATAAAAGTAATAAGTATAATTATTATAGTTCTAGCGATAATTACAGTATAATGTTGGTAATAATGCATGTTATGTTGATAATAATAAAAGTAATAAGTATAATTATTATAGTTCTAGCGATAATTACAGTATAATGTGGGTAATAATGCTTGTTATATTGTTGATATTGGGGGTAATAAGTATAATTAGTATAATTCTAGCGATAATTACAGTATAATATGGGTATTAATGCCTGTTATATTGATAATAACAAAAGTAATGAGTATAACTATTATAGTTCTCACGATAATAACAGTATAATATGGGTACTAATGCATATTATATTGATAATAATAAAAGTAATAAGTATAATTATTATAGTTCTAGCGATAATTACAGTATAATGTGGGTAATAATGCTTGTTATATTGGCAATATTGGGGGTAATAAGTATAATTAGTACAATTCTAGCGATAATTACAGTATAATATGGGTATTAATGCATGTTATATTGATAATAATAAAAGTAATAAGTATAATTATTATAGTTCCAGCGATAATTACAGTATAATGTGGGTAATAGTGCTTGTTATATTGGTGACATTGGGGGTAATAAGTATAATTAGTATAATTCTGGCGATAATTACAGTATAATATGGGTATTAATGCATGTTATATTGATAATAATAAAAGTAATAAGTATAATTGTTATAGTTCTAGCGATAATTACAGTATAATGTGGGTAATAATGCATGTTATATTGATAATAATAAAAGTAATAAGTATAATTATTATAGTTCTCACGATAATAACTGTATAATATGGGTAGTAATGCATGTTATATTGATAATAATAAACGTAATAAGTATAATTATTATAGTTGTGACGATAATTACTGTATAATACGCGTAATAATGCATGTTATATTGATAATAATAAAAGTAATAAGTATAATTATTATAGTTCTAGCGATAATTACAGTATAATGTGGGTAATAATGCATGTTATATTGATAATAATAAAAGTAATAAGTATAATTATTATAGTTCTAGCGATAGTTACAGTATAATGTGGGTAATAATGCATGTTATATTGATAATAATAAACGTAATAAGTATAATTATTATAGTTCTCACGATAATAACTGTATAATATGCGTAATAACGCATGTTATATTGATAATAATAAAAGTAATAAGTATAATTATTATAGTTCTCACGATAATAACTGTATAATATGGGTAGTAATGCATGTTATATTGATAATAATAAACGTAATACGTATAATTATTATAGTTGTGACGATAATAACTGTATAATACGCGTAATAATGCATGTTATATTGATAATAATAAAAGTAATAAGTATAATTATTATAGTTCTAGCGATAATTACAGTATAATGTTGGTAATAATGCATGTTATGTTGATAATAATAAAAGTAATAAGTATAATTATTATAGTTCTCACGATAATAACTGTGTAATATGCGTAATAACGCATGTTATATTGATAATAATAAAAGTAATAAGTATAATTATTATAGTTCTCACGATAATAACTGTATAATATGGGTAGTAATGCATGTTATATTGATAATAATAAACGTAATACGTATAATTATTATAGTTGTGACGATAATAACTGTATAATACGCGTAATAATGCATGTTATATTGATAATAATAAAAGTAATAAGTATAATTATTATAGTTCTAGCGATAATTACAGTATAATGTGGGTAATAATGCATGTTATATTGATAATAATAAAAGTAATAAGTATAATTATTATAGTTCTCACGATAATAACTGTATAATATGGGTAGTAATGCATGTTATATTGATAATAATAAACGTAATAAGTATAATTATTATAGTTCTGACGATAATAACTGTATAATATGCGTAATAATGCATGTTATATTGGTAATAATAAAAGTAATAAGTATAATTATTATAGTTCTAGCGATAATTACAGTATAATGTGGGTAATAATGCATGTTATGTTGATAATAATAAAAGTAATAAGTATAATTATTATAGTTCTAGCGATAATTAGAGTATAATGTGGGTAATAATGCATGTTATATTGATAATAATAAAAGTAATAAGTATAATTATTATAGTTCTCACGATAATAACTGTATAATATGGGTAGTAATGCATGTTATATTGATAATAATAAACGTAATAAGTATAATTATTATAGTTCTGACGATAATAACTGTATAATATGCGTAATAATGCATGTTATATTGATAATAATAAAAGTAATAAGTATAATTATTATAGTTCTAGCGATAATTACAGTATAATGTTGGTAATAATGCATGTTATGTTGATAATAATAAAAGTAATAAGTATAATTATTATAGTTCTAGCGATAATTACAGTATAATGTGGGTAATAATGCTTGTTATATTGTTGATATTGGGGGTAATAAGTATAATTAGTATAATTCTAGCGATAATTACAGTATAATATGGGTATTAATGCCTGTTATATTGATAATAACAAAAGTAATGAGTATAACTATTATAGTTCTCACGATAATAACAGTATAATATTCGTACTAATGCATATTATATTGATAATAATAAAAGTAATAAGTATAATTATTATAGTTCTAGCGATAATTACAGTATAATGTGGGTAATAATGCTTGTTATATTGGCAATATTGGGGGTAATAAGTATAATTAGTACAATTCTAGCGATAATTACAGTATAATATGGGTATTAATGCATGTTATATTGATAATAATAAAAGTAATAAGTATAATTATTATAGTTCCAGCGATAATTACAGTATAATGTGGGTAATAGTGCTTGTTATATTGGTGACATTGGGGGTAATAAGTATAATTAGTATAATTCTGGCGATAATTACAGTATAATATGGGTATTAATGCATGTTATATTGATAATAATAAAAGTAATAAGTATAATTGTTATAGTTCTAGCGATAATTACAGTATAATGTGGGTAATAATGCATGTTATATTGATAATAATAAAAGTAATAAGTATAATTATTATAGTTCTCACGATAATAACTGTATAATATGGGTAGTAATGCATGTTATATTGATAATAATAAACGTAATAAGTATAATTATTATAGTTGTGACGATAATTACTGTATAATACGCGTAATAATGCATGTTATATTGATAATAATAAAAGTAATAAGTATAATTATTATAGTTCTAGCGATAATTACAGTATAATGTGGGTAATAATGCATGTTATATTGATAATAATAAAACTAATAAGTATAATTATTATAGTTCTCACCATAATAACTGTATAATATGGGTAGTAATGCATGTTATATTCATAATAATAAACGTAGTAAGTATAATTATTATAGTTCTGACGATAATAACTGTATAGTATGCGTAATAATGCATGTTATATTGATAATAATAAAAGTAATAAGTATAATTATTATAGTTCTAGCGATAATTACAGTATAATGTGGGTAATAATGCATGTTATATTGATAATAATAAAAGTAATAAGTATAATTATTATAGTTCTCACGATAATAACTGTATAATATGGGTAGCAATGCATGTCATATTGATAATAATAAACGTAATAAGTATTATTATTAGAGTTCTGACGATAATAACTGTATAATATGCGTAATAATGCATGTTATATTGATAATAATAAAAGTAATAAGTATAATTATTATAGTTCTAGCGATAATTACAGTATAATGTGGGTAATAATGCATGTTATATTGATAATAATAAAAGTAATAAGTATAATTATTATAGTTCTCACGATAAGAACTGTATAATATGGCTAGTAATGCATGTTATATTCATAATAATAAACGTAATAAGTATAATTATTATAGTTCTGACGATAATAACTGTATAATATGCGTAATAATGCATGTTATATTGATAATAATAAAAGTAATAAGTATAATTATTATAGTTCTAGCGATAATTACAGTATAATATGGGTATTAATGCATGTTATATTGATAATAACAAAAGTAATGAGTATAATTATTATAGTTCTCACGATAATAACAGTATAATATGGGTACTAATGCATATTATATTGATAATAATAAAAGTAATAAGTATAATTATTATAGTTCTAGCGATAATTACAGTATAATGTGGGTAATAATGCTTGTTATATTGGCAATATTGGGGGTAATAAGTTTAATTAGTATAATTCTAGCGATAATTACAGTATAATATGGGTATTAATGCATGTTATATTGATAATAATAAAAGTAATAAGTATAATTATTATAGTTCCAGCGATAATTACAGTATAATGTGGGTAATAGTGCTTGTTATATTGGTGACATTGGGGGTAATAAGTATAATTAGTATAATTCTGGCGATAATTACAGTATAATATGGGTATTAATGCATGTTATATTGATAATAATAAAAGTAATAAGTATAATTGTTATAGTTCTAGCGATAATTACAGTATAATGTGGGTAATAATGCATGTTATATTGATAATAATAAAAGTAATAAGTATAATTATTATAGTTCTCACGATAATAACTGTATAATATGGGTAGCAATGCATGTCATATTGATAATAATAAACGTAATAAGTATTATTATTAGAGTTCTGACGATAATAACTGTATAATATGCGTAATAATGCATGTTATATTGATAATAATAAAAGTAATAAGTATAATTATTATAGTTCTAGCGATAATTACAGTATAATGTGGGTAATAATGCATGTTATATTGATAATAATAAAAGTAATAAGTATAATTATTATAGTTCTCACGATAAGAACTGTATAATATGGCTAGTAATGCATGTTATATTCATAATAATAAAAGTAATAAGTATAATTATTATAGTTCTGACGATAATAACTGTATAATATGCGTAATAATGCATGTTATATTGATAATAATAAAAGTAATAAGTATAATTATTATAGTTCTAGCGATAATTACAGTATAATATGGGTATTAATGCATGTTATATTGATAATAACAAAAGTAATGAGTATAATTATTATAGTTCTCACGATAATAACAGTATAATATGGGTACTAATGCATGTTATATTGGTAATAATAAAAGTAATATGTATAATTATTATAGTTCTGACGATAATAACTGTATAGTGTGGGTAATAATGCATGTTATATTGATAATAATAAAAGTAATAAGTATAATTATTATAGTTCTAGCGATAATTACAGTATAATGTGGGTAATAATGCATGTTATATTGATAATAATAAACGTAATAAGTATAATTATTATAGTTCTGACGATAATAACTGTATAATATGTGTAATAATGCATGTTATATTGATAATAATAAAAGTAATAAGTATAATTATTATAGTTCTAGCGATAATTACAGTATAATGTTGGTAATAATGCATGTTATGTTGATAATAATAAAAGTAATAAGTATAATTATTATAGTTCTCACGATAATAACTGTATAATATGCGTAATAACGCATGTTATATTGATAATAATAAAAGTAATAAGTATAATTATTATAGTTCTAGCGATAATTAGAGTATAATGTGGGTAATAATGCATGTTATATTGATAATAATAAAAGTAATAAGTATAATTATTATAGTTCTAGCGAGAATAACAGTATAGTGTGGGTAATAATGCATGTTATATTGATAATATTGGGAGTAATAAGTATAATTATTATAATTCTAGCGATAATTACAGTATAATATGGGTATTAATGCATGTTATATTGATAATAATAAAAGTAATAACTATAATTATTATAGTTCTCACGATAATAACTGTATAATATGGGTAGTAATGCATGTCATATTGATAATAGTAAAAGTAATAAGTATAATTATTATAGTTCTAGCGATAATTACAATATTATGTGGGTAATAATGCTTGTTGTATTGGTGATATTGGGGGTAATAAGTATAATTAGTATAATTCTAGCGATAATTACAGTATAATATGGGTATTAATGCATGTTATATTGATAATAATAAAAGTAATAAGTGTAATTATTATAGTTCTGACGATAATAACTGTATAATATGGGTAATAATGCATGTTATATTGATAATAATAAAAGTAATATGTATAATTATTATAGTTCTGACGATAATAACTGTATAATGTGGGTAATAATGCATGTTCTATTGATAATAATAAAAGTAATAAGTATAATTGTTATAGTTCTAGCGATAATTACAGTATAATGTGGGTAATAATGCATGTTATATTGATAATAATAAAAGTAATAAGTATAATTATTATAGTTCTCACGATAATAACTGTATAATATGGGTAGCAATGCATGTCATATTGATAATAATAAACGTAATAAGTATTATTATTATAGTTCTGACGATAATAACTGTATAATATGCGTAATAATGCATGTTATATTGATAATAATAAAAGTAATAAGTATAATTATTATAGTTCTAGCGATAATTACAGTATAATGTGGGTAATAATGCATGTTATATTGATAATAATAAAAGTAATAAGTATAATTATTATAGTTCTCACGATAAGAACTGTATAATATGGCTAGTAATGCATGTTATATTCATAATAATAAAAGTAATAAGTATAATTATTATAGTTCTCACGATAATAACTGTATAATATGCGTAATAACGCATGTTATATTGATAATAATAAAAGTAATAAGTAAAATTATTATAGTTCTAGCGATAATTACAGTATAATGTGGGTAATAATGCTTGTTATATTGGTGATATTGGGGGTAATAGGTATAATTATTATAATGCTAGCGATAATTACAGTATAATATGGGTATTAATGCATGTTATATTGATAATAACAAAAGTAATGAGTATAATTATTATAGTTCTCACGATAATAACAGTATAATATGGGTACTAATGCATATTATATTGATAATAATAAAAGTAATAAGCATAATTATTATAGTTCTAGCGATAATTACAGTATAATGTGGGTAATAATGCTTGTTATATTGGCAATATTGGGGGTAATAAGTATAATTAGTATAATTCTAGCGATAATTACAGTATAATATTGGTATTAATGCACGTTATATTGATAATAATAAAAGTAATAAGTAAAATTATTATAGTTCTAGCGATAATTACAGTATAATGTGGGTAATAATGCTTGTTATATTGGTGATATTGGGGGTAATAGGTATAATTATTATAATGCTAGCGATAATTACAGTATAATATGGGTACTAATGCATGTTATATTGATAATAACAAAAGTAATGAGTATAATTATTATAGTTCTCACGATAATAACAGTATAATATGGGTACTAATGCATATTATATTGATAATAATAAAAGTAATAAGTATAATTATTATAGTTCTAGCGATAATTACAGTATAATGTGGGTAATAATGCTTGTTATATTGGCAATATTGGGGGTAATAAGTATAATTAGTATAATTCTAGCGATAATTACAGTATAATATGGGTATTAATGCATGTTATATTGATAATAATAAAAGTAATAAGTATAATTATTATAGTTCCAGCGATAATTACAGTATAATGTGGGTAATAGTGCTTGTTATATTGGTGACATTGGGGGTAATAAGTATAATTAGTATAATTCTGGCGATAATTACAGTATAATATGGGTATTAATGCATGTTATATTGATAATAATAAAAGTAATAAGTATAATTGTTATAGTTCTTGCGATAATTACAGTATAATGTGGGTAATAATGCATGTTATATTGATAATAATAAAAGTAATAAGTATAATTATTATAGTTCTGACGATAATAACTGTATAATATGGGTAGTAATGCATGTTATATTGATAATAATAAACGTAATAAGTATAATTATTATAGTTGTGACGATAATAACTGTATAATACGCGTAATAATGCATGTTATATTGATAATAATAAAAGTAATAAGTATAATTATTATAGTTCTAGCGATAATTACAGTATAATGTGGGTAATAATGCATGTTATATTGATAATAATAAAACTAATAAGTATAATTATTATAGTTCTCACGATAATAACTGTATAATATGGGTAGTAATGCATGTTATATTGATAATAATAAACGTAATAAGTATAATTATTATAGTTGTGACGATAATAACTGTATAGTATGCGTAATAATGCATGTTATATTGATAATAATAAAAGTAATAAGTATAATTATTATAGTTCTCACGATAATGACAGTATAATATGGGTACTAATGCATGTTATATTGGTAATGATAAAAGTAATATGTATAATTATTATAGTTCTGACGATAATTACAGTATAATGTGGGTAATAATGCATGTTATATTGATAATAATAAACGTAATAAGTATTATTATTATAGTTCTGACGATAATAACTGTATAATATACGTAATAATGCATGTTATATTGATAATAATAAAAGTAATAAGTATAATTATTATAGTTCTAGCGATAATTAGAGTATAATGTGGGTAATAATGCATGTTATATTGATAATAATAAAAGTAATAAGTATAATTATTATAGTTCTCACGATAATAACTGTATAATATGGGTAGTAATGCATGTTATATTGATAATAATAAACGTAATAAGTATAATTATTATAGTTCTGACGATAATAACTGTATAATATGCGTAATAATGCATGTTATATTGATAATAATAAAAGTAATAAGTATAATTATTATAGTTCTAGCGATAATTACAGTATAATGTGGGTAATAATGCATGTTATGTTGATAATAATAAAAGTAATAAGTATAATTATTATAGTTCTAGCGATAATTAGAGTATAATGTGGGTAATAATGCATGTTATATTGATAATAATAAAAGTAATAAGTATAATTATTATAGTTCTCACGATAATAACTGTATAATATGGGTAGTAATGCATGTTATATTGATAATAATAAACGTAATAAGTATAATTATTATAGTTCTCACGATAATAACTGTATAATATGCGTAATAATGCATGTTATATTGATAATAATAAAAGTAATAAGTATAATTATTATAGTTCTAGCGATAATTACAGTATAATGTTGGTAATAATGCATGTTATGTTGATAATAATAAAAGTAATAAGTATAATTATTATAGTTCTCACGATAATAACTGTATAATATGCGTAATAACGCATGTTATATTGATAATAATAAAAGTAATAAGTATAATTATTATAGTTCTAGCGATAATTACAGTATAATGTGGGTAATAATGCTTGTTATATTGGTGATATTGGGGGTAATAGGTATAATTATTATAATGCTAGCGATAATTACAGTATAATATGGGTATTAATGCATGTTATATTTTAATAATAAAAGTAATAAGTATAATTGTTATAGTTCTAGCGATAATTACAGTATAATGTGGGTAATAATGCATGTTATATTGATAATAATAAAAGTAATAAGTATAATTATTATAGTTCTCACGATAATAACTGTATAATATGGGTAGTAATGCATGTTATATTGATAATAATAAACGTAATAAGTATAATTATTATAGTTGTGACGATAATAACTGTATAATACGCGTAATAATGCATGTTATATTGATAATAATAAAAGTAATAAGTATAATTATTATAGTTCTAGCGATAATTACAGTATAATGTGGGTAATAATGCATGTTATATTGATAATAATAAAACTAATAAGTATAATTATTATAGTTCTCACCATAATAACTGTATAATATGGGTAGTAATGCATGTTATATTCATAATAATAAACGTAGTAAGTATAATTATTATAGTTCTGACGATAATAACTGTATAGTATGCGTAATAATGCATGTTATATTGATAATAATAAAAGTAATAAGTATAATTATTATAGTTCTCACGATAATTACAGTATAATATGGGTACTAATGCATGTTATATTGGTAATAATAAAAGTAATATGTATAATTATTATAGTTCTGACGATAATAACTGTATAGTGTGGGTAATAATGCATGTTATATTGATAATAATAAAAGTAATAAGTATAATTATTATAGTTCTAGCGATAATTACAGTATAATGTGGGTAATAATGCATGTTATATTGATAATAATAAACGTAATAAGTATAATTATTATAGTTCTGACGATAATAACTGTATAATATGTGTAATAATGCATGTTATATTGATAATAATAAAAGTAATAAGTATAATTATTATAGTTCTAGCGATAATTACAGTATAATGTTGGTAATAATGCATGTTATGTTGATAATAATAAAAGTAATAAGTATAATTATTATAGTTCTCACGATAATAACTGTATAATATGCGTAATAACGCATGTTATATTGATAATAATAAAAGTAATAAGTATAATTATTATAGTTCTAGCGATAATTAGAGTATAATGTGGGTAATAATGCATGTTATATTGACGATATTGGGAGTAATAAGTATATTTATTATAATTCTAGCGATAATTACAGTATAATATGGGTATTAACGCATGTTATATTGATAATAATAAAAGTAATAAGTATAATTATTATAGTTCTAGCGATAATTACAGTATAATGTGGGTAATAATGCTTGTTATATTGGCAATATTGGGGGTAATAAGTATAATTAGTATAATTCTAGCGATAATTACAGTATAATATGGGTATTAATGCATGTTATATTGATAATAATAAAAGTAATAAGTATAATTATTATAGTTCCAGCGATAATTACAGTATAATGTGGGTAATAGTGCTTGTTATATTGGTGACATTGGGGGTAATAAGTATAATTAGTATAATTCTGGCGATAATTACAGTATAATATGGGTATTAATGCATGTTATATTGATAATAATAAAAGTAATAAGTATAATTGTTATAGTTCTTGCGATAATTACAGTATAATGTGGGTAATAATGCATGTTATATTGATAATAATAAAAGTAATAAGTATAATTATTATAGTTCTGACGATAATAACTGTATAATATGGGTAGTAATGCATGTTATATTGATAATAATAAACGTAATAAGTATAATTATTATAGTTGTGACGATAATAACTGTATAATACGCGTAATAATGCATGTTATATTGATAATAATAAAAGTAATAAGTATAATTATTATAGTTCTAGCGATAATTACAGTATAATGTGGGTAATAATGCATGTTATATTGATAATAATAAAACTAATAAGTATAATTATTATAGTTCTCACGATAATAACTGTATAATATGGGTAGTAATGCATGTTATATTGATAATAATAAACGTAATAAGTATAATTATTATAGTTGTGACGATAATAACTGTATAGTATGCGTAATAATGCATGTTATATTGATAATAATAAAAGTAATAAGTATAATTATTATAGTTCTCACGATAATGACAGTATAATATGGGTACTAATGCATGTTATATTGGTAATGATAAAAGTAATATGTATAATTATTATAGTTCTGACGATAATTACAGTATAATGTGGGTAATAATGCATGTTATATTGATAATAATAAACGTAATAAGTATTATTATTATAGTTCTGACGATAATAACTGTATAATATACGTAATAATGCATGTTATATTGATAATAATAAAAGTAATAAGTATAATTATTATAGTTCTAGCGATAATTAGAGTATAATGTGGGTAATAATGCATGTTATATTGATAATAATAAAAGTAATAAGTATAATTATTATAGTTCTCACGATAATAACTGTATAATATGGGTAGTAATGCATGTTATATTGATAATAATAAACGTAATAAGTATAATTATTATAGTTCTGACGATAATAACTGTATAATATGCGTAATAATGCATGTTATATTGATAATAATAAAAGTAATAAGTATAATTATTATAGTTCTAGCGATAATTACAGTATAATGTGGGTAATAATGCATGTTATGTTGATAATAATAAAAGTAATAAGTATAATTATTATAGTTCTAGCGATAATTAGAGTATAATGTGGGTAATAATGCATGTTATATTGATAATAATAAAAGTAATAAGTATAATTATTATAGTTCTCACGATAATAACTGTATAATATGGGTAGTAATGCATGTTATATTGATAATAATAAACGTAATAAGTATAATTATTATAGTTCTCACGATAATAACTGTATAATATGCGTAATAATGCATGTTATATTGATAATAATAAAAGTAATAAGTATAATTATTATAGTTCTAGCGATAATTACAGTATAATGTTGGTAATAATGCATGTTATGTTGATAATAATAAAAGTAATAAGTATAATTATTATAGTTCTCACGATAATAACTGTATAATATGCGTAATAACGCATGTTATATTGATAATAATAAAAGTAATAAGTATAATTATTATAGTTCTAGCGATAATTACAGTATAATGTGGGTAATAATGCTTGTTATATTGGTGATATTGGGGGTAATAGGTATAATTATTATAATGCTAGCGATAATTACAGTATAATATGGGTATTAATGCATGTTATATTTTAATAATAAAAGTAATAAGTATAATTGTTATAGTTCTAGCGATAATTACAGTATAATGTGGGTAATAATGCATGTTATATTGATAATAATAAAAGTAATAAGTATAATTATTATAGTTCTCACGATAATAACTGTATAATATGGGTAGTAATGCATGTTATATTGATAATAATAAACGTAATAAGTATAATTATTATAGTTGTGACGATAATAACTGTATAATACGCGTAATAATGCATGTTATATTGATAATAATAAAAGTAATAAGTATAATTATTATAGTTCTAGCGATAATTACAGTATAATGTGGGTAATAATGCATGTTATATTGATAATAATAAAACTAATAAGTATAATTATTATAGTTCTCACCATAATAACTGTATAATATGGGTAGTAATGCATGTTATATTCATAATAATAAACGTAGTAAGTATAATTATTATAGTTCTGACGATAATAACTGTATAGTATGCGTAATAATGCATGTTATATTGATAATAATAAAAGTAATAAGTATAATTATTATAGTTCTCACGATAATTACAGTATAATATGGGTACTAATGCATGTTATATTGGTAATAATAAAAGTAATATGTATAATTATTATAGTTCTGACGATAATAACTGTATAGTGTGGGTAATAATGCATGTTATATTGATAATAATAAAAGTAATAAGTATAATTATTATAGTTCTAGCGATAATTACAGTATAATGTGGGTAATAATGCATGTTATATTGATAATAATAAACGTAATAAGTATAATTATTATAGTTCTGACGATAATAACTGTATAATATGTGTAATAATGCATGTTATATTGATAATAATAAAAGTAATAAGTATAATTATTATAGTTCTAGCGATAATTACAGTATAATGTTGGTAATAATGCATGTTATGTTGATAATAATAAAAGTAATAAGTATAATTATTATAGTTCTCACGATAATAACTGTATAATATGCGTAATAACGCATGTTATATTGATAATAATAAAAGTAATAAGTATAATTATTATAGTTCTAGCGATAATTAGAGTATAATGTGGGTAATAATGCATGTTATATTGACGATATTGGGAGTAATAAGTATATTTATTATAATTCTAGCGATAATTACAGTATAATATGGGTATTAACGCATGTTATATTGATAATAATAAAAGTAATAAGTGTAATTATTATAGTTCTCACGAAAATAACTGTATAATATGAGTAATAATGCATGTTATATTGATAATAATAAAAGTAATAAGTATAATTATTATAATTCTAGCGATAATTACAGTATAAATGGGTATCAATGCATGTTATATTGATAATAATAAAAGTAATAACTATAATTATTATAGTTCTCACGAAAATAACTGTATAATATGAGTAATAATGCATGTTATATTGATAATAATAAAAGTAATAAGTATAATTATTATAGTTCTAGCGAGAATAACAGTATAGTGTGGGTAATAATGCATGTTATATTGATAATATTGGGAGTAATAAGTATAATTATTATAATTCTAGCGATAATTACAGTATAATATGGGTATTAATGCATGTTATATTGATAATAATAAAAGTAATAACTATAATTATTATAGTTCTCACGATAATAACTGTATAATATGGGTAGTAATGCATGTCATATTGATAATAGTAAAAGTAATAAGTATAATTATTATAGTTCTAGCGATAATTACAGTATTATGTGGGTAATAATGCTTGTTATATTGATAATAATAAAAGTAATAAGTATAATTATTATAGTTCTCACGATAATAACTGTATAATATGCGTAATAACGCATGTTATATTGATAATAATAAAAGTAATAAGTAAAATTATTATAGTTCTAGCGATAATTACAGTATAATATTGGTATTAATGCATATTATATTGATAATAATAAAAGTAATAAGTATAATTATTATAGTTCTAGCGATAATTACAGTATAATGTGGGTAATAATGCTTGTTGTATTGGTGATATTGGGGGTAATAAGTATAATTAGTATAATTCTAGCGATAATTACAGTATAATATGGGTATTAATGCATGTTATATTGATAATAATAAAAGTAATAAGTGTAATTATTATAGTTCTGACGATAATAACTGTATAATATGGGTAATAATGCATGTTATATTGATAATAATAAAAGTAATATGTATAATTATTATAGTTCTGACGATAATAACTGTATAATGTGGGTAATAATGCATGTTCTATTGATAATAATAAAAGTAATAAGTATAATTGTTATAGTTCTAGCGATAATTACAGTATAATGTGGGTAATAATGCATGTTATATTGATAATAATAAAAGTAATAAGTATAATTATTATAGTTCTCACGATAATAACTGTATAATATGGGTAGCAATGCATGTCATATTGATAATAATAAACGTAATAAGTATTATTATTATAGTTCTGACGATAATAACTGTATAATATGCGTAATAATGCATGTTATATTGATAATAATAAAAGTAATAAGTATAATTATTATAGTTCTAGCGATAATTACAGTATAATGTGGGTAAAAATGCATGTTATATTGATAATAATAAAAGTAATAAGTATAATTATTATAGTTCTCACGATAAGAACTGTATAATATGGCTAGTAATGCATGTTATATTCATAATAATAAAAGTAATAAGTATAATTATTATAGTTCTCACGATAATAACTGTATAATATGCGTAATAACGCATGTTATATTGATAATAATAAAAGTAATAAGTAAAATTATTATAGTTCTAGCGATAATTACAGTATAATGTGGGTAATAATGCTTGTTATATTGGTGATATTGGGGGTAATAGGTATAATTATTATAATGCTAGCGATAATTACAGTATAATATGGGTATTAATGCATGTTATATTGATAATAACAAAAGTAATGAGTATAATTATTATAGTTCTCACGATAATAACAGTATAATATGGGTACTAATGCATATTATATTGATAATAATAAAAGTAATAAGCATAATTATTATAGTTCTAGCGATAATTACAGTATAATGTGGGTAATAATGCTTGTTATATTGGCAATATTGGGGGTAATAAGTATAATTAGTATAATTCTAGCGATAATTACAGTATAATATTGGTATTAATGCATGTTATATTGATAATAATAAAAGTAATAAGTAAAATTATTATAGTTCTAGCGATAATTACAGTATAATGTGGGTAATAATGCTTGTTATATTGGTGATATTGGGGGTAATAGGTATAATTATTATAATGCTAGCGATAATTACAGTATAATATGGGTATTAATGCATGTTATATTGATAATAACAAAAGTAATGAGTATAATTATTATAGTTCTCACGATAATAACAGTATAATATGGGTACTAATGCATATTATATTGATAATAATAAAAGTAATAAGTATAATTATTATAGTTCTAGCGATAATTACACTATAATGTGGGTAATAATGCTTGTTATATTGGCAATATTGGGGGTAATAAGTATAATTAGTATAATTCTAGCGATAATTACAGTATAATATGGGTATTAATGCATGTTATATTGATAATAATAAAAGTAATAAGTATAATTATTATAGTTCCAGCGATAATTACAGTATAATGTGGGTAATAGTGCTTGTTATATTGGTGACATTGGGGGTAATAAGTATAATTAGTATAATTCTGGCGATAATTACAGTATAATATGGGTATTAATGCATGTTATATTGATAATAATAAAAGTAATAAGTATAATTGTTATAGTTCTAGCGATAATTACAGTATAATGTGGGTAATAATGCATGTTATATTGATAATAATAAAAGTAATAAGTATAATTATTATAGTTCTGACGATAATAACTGTATAATATGGGTAGTAATGCATGTTATATTGATAATAATAAACGTAATAAGTATAATTATTATAGTTGTGACGATAATAACTGTATAATACGCGTAATAATGCATGTTATATTGATAATAATAAAAGTAATAAGTATAATTATTATAGTTCTAGCGATAATTACAGTATAATGTGGGTAATAATGCATGTTATGTTGATAATAATAAAAGTAATAAGTATAATTATTATAGTTCTAGCGATAATTAGAGTATAATGTGGGTAATAATGCATGTTATATTGATAATAATAAAAGTAATAAGTATAATTATTATAGTTCTCACGATAATAACTGTATAATATGGGTAGTAATGCATGTTATATTGATAATAATAAACGTAATAAGTATAATTATTATAGTTCTGACGATAATAACTGTACAATATGCGTAATAATGCATGTTATATTGATAATAATAAAAGTAATAAGTATAATTATTATAGTTCTAGCGATAATTACAGTATAATGTTGGTAATAATGCATGTTATGTTGATAACAATAAAAGTAATAAGTATAATTATTATAGTTCTCACGATAATAACTGTATAATATGCGTAATAACGCATGTTATATTGATAATAATAAAAGTAATAAGTATAATTATTATAGTTCTAGCGATAATTACAGTATAATGTGGGTAATAATGCATGTTATGTTGATAATAATAAAAGTAATAAGTATAATTATTATAGTTCTAGCGATAATTAGAGTATAATGTGGGTAATAATGCATGTTATATTGATAATAATAAAAGTAATAAGTATAATTATTATAGTTCTCACGATAATAACTGTATAATATGGGTAGTAATGCATGTTATATTGATAATAATAAACGTAATAAGTATAATTATTATAGTTCTGACGATAATAACTGTACAATATGCGTAATAATGCATGTTATATTGATAATAATAAAAGTAATAAGTATAATTATTATAGTTCTAGCGATAATTACAGTATAATGTTGGTAATAATGCATGTTATGTTGATAATAATAAAAGTAATAAGTATAATTATTATAGTTCTCACGATAATAACTGTATAATATGCGTAATAACGCATGTTATATTGATAATAATAAAAGTAATAAGTATAATTATTATAGTTCTAGCGATAATTACAGTATAATGTGGGTAATAATGCTTGTTATATTGGTGATATTGGGGGTAATAGGTATAATTATTATAATGCTAGCGATAATTACAGTATAATATGGGTATTAATGCATGTTATATTGATAATAATAAAAGTAATAAGTATAATTGTTATAGTTCTAGCGATAATTACAGTATAATGTGGGTAATAATGCATGTTATATTGATAATAATAAAAGTAATAAGTATAATTATTATAGTTCTCACGATAATAACTGTATAATATGGGTAGTAATGCATGTTATATTGATAATAATAAACGTAATAAGTATAATTATTATAGTTGTGACGATAATAACTGTATAATACGCGTAATAATGCATGTTATATTGATAATAATAAAAGTAATAAGTATAATTATTATAGTTCTAGCGATAATTACAGTATAATGTGGGTAATAATGCATGTTATATTGATAATAATAAAACTAATAAGTATAATTATTATAGTTCTCACCATAATAACTGTATAATATGGGTAGTAATGCATGTTATATTCATAATAATAAACGTAGTAAGTATAATTATTATAGTTCTGACGATAATAACTGTATAGTATGCGTAATAATGCATGTTATATTGATAATAATAAAAGTAATAAGTATAATTATTATAGTTCTCACGATAATTACAGTATAATATGGGTACTAATGCATGTTATATTGGTAATAATAAAAGTAATATGTATAATTATTATAGTTCTGACGATAATAACTGTATAGTGTGGGTAATAATGCATGTTATATTGATAATAATAAAAGTAATAAGTATAATTATTATAGTTCTAGCGATAATTACAGTATAATGTGGGTAATAATGCATGTTATATTGATAATAATAAACGTAATAAGTATTATTATTATAGTTCTGACGATAATAACTGTATAATATACGTAATAATGCATGTTATATTGATAATAATAAAAGTAATAAGTATAATTATTATAGTTCTAGCGATAATTACTGTGTAATGTGGGTAATAATGCTTGTTATATTGATAATAATAAAAGTAATAAGTATAATTATTATAGTTCTAGCGATAATTAGAGTATAATGTGGGTAATAATGCATGTTATATTGATAATAATAAAAGTAATATGTATAATTATTATAGTTCTCACGATAATAACTGTATAATATGGGTAGTAATGCATGTTATATTGAAAATAATGAACGTAATAAGTATAATTATTATAGTTCTGACGATAATAACTGTATAATATGCGTAATAATGCATGTTATATTGATAATAATAAAAGTAATAAGTATAATTATTATAGTTCTAGCGACAATTACAGTATAATGTGGGTAATAATGCATGTTATATTGAGGATATTGGGAGTAATAAGTATATTTATTATAATTCTAGCGATAATTACAGTATAATATGGGTATTAACGCATGTTATATTGATAATAATAAAAGTAATAAGTGTAATTATTATAGTTCTCACGAAAATAACTGTATAATATGAGTAATAATGCATGTTATATTGATAATAATAAAAGTAACAAGTATAATTATTATAATTCTAGCGATAATTACAGTATAAATGGGTATCAATGCATGTTATATTGATAATAATAAAAGTAATAACTATAATTATTATAGTTCTCACGAAAATAACTGTATAATATGAGTAATAATGCATGTTATATTGATAATAATAAAAGTAATAAGTATAATTATTATAGTTCTAGCGAGAATAACAGTATAGTGTGGGTAATAATGCATGTTATATTGATAATATTGGGAGTAATAAGTATAATTATTATAATTCTAGCGATAATTACAGTATAATATGGGTATTAATGCATGTTATATTGATAATAATAAAAGTAATAACTATAATTATTATAGTTCTCACGATAATAACTGTATAATATGGGTAGTAATGCATGTCATATTGATAATAATAAAAGTAATAAGTATAATTATTATAGTTCTGACGACAATAACTGTATAATATGCGTAATAATGCATGTTATATTGATAATAATAAAAGTAATAAGTATAATTATTATAGTTCTAGCGATAATTACAGTATAATGTGGGTAATAATGCATGTTGTATTGATAATAATAAAAGTAATAAGTATAATTATTATAGTTCTCACGATAATAACTGTATAATATGGGTAGCAATGCATGTCATATTGATAATAATAAACGTAATAAGTATTATTATTATAGTTCTGACGATAATAACTGTATAATATGCGTAATAATGCATGTTATATTGATAATAATAAAAGTAATAAGTATAATTATTATAGTTCTAGCGATAATTACAGTATAATGTGGGTAATAATGCATGTTATATTGATAATAATAAAAGTAATAAGTATAATTATTATAGTTCTCACGATAAGAACTGTATAATATGGCTAGTAATGCATGTTATATTCATAATAATAAAAGTAATAAGTATAATTATTATAGTTCTCACGATAATAACTGTATAATATGCGTAATAACGCATGTTATATTGATAATAATAAAAGTAATAAGTAAAATTATTATAGTTCTAGCGATAATTACAGTATAATGTGGGTAATAATGCTTGTTATATTGGTGATATTGGGGGTAATAGGTATAATTATTATAATGCTAGCGATAATTACAGTATAATATGGGTATTAATGCATGTTATATTGATAATAACAAAAGTAATGAGTATAATTATTATAGTTCTCACGATAATAACAGTATAATATGGGTACTAATGCATATTATATTGATAATAATAAAAGTAATAAGCATAATTATTATAGTTCTAGCGATAATTACAGTATAATGTGGGTAATAATGCTTGTTATATTGGCAATATTGGGGGTAATAAGTATAATTAGTATAATTCTAGCGATAATTACAGTATAATATTGGTATTAATGCACGTTATATTGATAATAATAAAAGTAATAAGTAAAATTATTATAGTTCTAGCGATAATTACAGTATAATGTGGGTAATAATGCTTGTTATATTGGTGATATTGGGGGTAATAGGTATAATTATTATAATGCTAGCGATAATTACAGTATAATATGGGTACTAATGCATGTTATATTGATAATAACAAAAGTAATGAGTATAATTATTATAGTTCTCACGATAATAACAGTATAATATGGGTACTAATGCATATTATATTGATAATAATAAAAGTAATAAGTATAATTATTATAGTTCTAGCGATAATTACAGTATAATGTGGGTAATAATGCTTGTTATATTGGCAATATTGGGGGTAATAAGTATAATTAGTATAATTCTAGCGATAATTACAGTATAATATGGGTATTAATGCATGTTATATTGATAATAATAAAAGTAATAAGTATAATTATTATAGTTCCAGCGATAATTACAGTATAATGTGGGTAATAGTGCTTGTTATATTGGTGACATTGGGGGTAATAAGTATAATTAGTATAATTCTGGCGATAATTACAGTATAATATGGGTATTAATGCATGTTATATTGATAATAATAAAAGTAATAAGTATAATTGTTATAGTTCTTGCGATAATTACAGTATAATGTGGGTAATAATGCATGTTATATTGATAATAATAAAAGTAATAAGTATAATTATTATAGTTCTGACGATAATAACTGTATAATATGGGTAGTAATGCATGTTATATTGATAATAATAAACGTAATAAGTATAATTATTATAGTTGTGACGATAATAACTGTATAATACGCGTAATAATGCATGTTATATTGATAATAATAAAAGTAATAAGTATAATTATTATAGTTCTAGCGATAATTACAGTATAATGTGGGTAATAATGCATGTTATATTGATAATAATAAAACTAATAAGTATAATTATTATAGTTCTCACGATAATAACTGTATAATATGGGTAGTAATGCATGTTATATTGATAATAATAAACGTAATAAGTATAATTATTATAGTTGTGACGATAATAACTGTATAGTATGCGTAATAATGCATGTTATATTGATAATAATAAAAGTAATAAGTATAATTATTATAGTTCTCACGATAATGACAGTATAATATGGGTACTAATGCATGTTATATTGGTAATGATAAAAGTAATATGTATAATTATTATAGTTCTGACGATAATTACAGTATAATGTGGGTAATAATGCATGTTATATTGATAATAATAAACGTAATAAGTATTATTATTATAGTTCTGACGATAATAACTGTATAATATACGTAATAATGCATGTTATATTGATAATAATAAAAGTAATAAGTATAATTATTATAGTTCTAGCGATAATTAGAGTATAATGTGGGTAATAATGCATGTTATATTGATAATAATAAAAGTAATAAGTATAATTATTATAGTTCTCACGATAATAACTGTATAATATGGGTAGTAATGCATGTTATATTGATAATAATAAACGTAATAAGTATAATTATTATAGTTCTGACGATAATAACTGTATAATATGCGTAATAATGCATGTTATATTGATAATAATAAAAGTAATAAGTATAATTATTATAGTTCTAGCGATAATTACAGTATAATGTGGGTAATAATGCATGTTATGTTGATAATAATAAAAGTAATAAGTATAATTATTATAGTTCTAGCGATAATTAGAGTATAATGTGGGTAATAATGCATGTTATATTGATAATAATAAAAGTAATAAGTATAATTATTATAGTTCTCACGATAATAACTGTATAATATGGGTAGTAATGCATGTTATATTGATAATAATAAACGTAATAAGTATAATTATTATAGTTCTCACGATAATAACTGTATAATATGCGTAATAATGCATGTTATATTGATAATAATAAAAGTAATAAGTATAATTATTATAGTTCTAGCGATAATTACAGTATAATGTTGGTAATAATGCATGTTATGTTGATAATAATAAAAGTAATAAGTATAATTATTATAGTTCTCACGATAATAACTGTATAATATGCGTAATAACGCATGTTATATTGATAATAATAAAAGTAATAAGTATAATTATTATAGTTCTAGCGATAATTACAGTATAATGTGGGTAATAATGCTTGTTATATTGGTGATATTGGGGGTAATAGGTATAATTATTATAATGCTAGCGATAATTACAGTATAATATGGGTATTAATGCATGTTATATTTTAATAATAAAAGTAATAAGTATAATTGTTATAGTTCTAGCGATAATTACAGTATAATGTGGGTAATAATGCATGTTATATTGATAATAATAAAAGTAATAAGTATAATTATTATAGTTCTCACGATAATAACTGTATAATATGGGTAGTAATGCATGTTATATTGATAATAATAAACGTAATAAGTATAATTATTATAGTTGTGACGATAATAACTGTATAATACGCGTAATAATGCATGTTATATTGATAATAATAAAAGTAATAAGTATAATTATTATAGTTCTAGCGATAATTACAGTATAATGTGGGTAATAATGCATGTTATATTGATAATAATAAAACTAATAAGTATAATTATTATAGTTCTCACCATAATAACTGTATAATATGGGTAGTAATGCATGTTATATTCATAATAATAAACGTAGTAAGTATAATTATTATAGTTCTGACGATAATAACTGTATAGTATGCGTAATAATGCATGTTATATTGATAATAATAAAAGTAATAAGTATAATTATTATAGTTCTCACGATAATTACAGTATAATATGGGTACTAATGCATGTTATATTGGTAATAATAAAAGTAATATGTATAATTATTATAGTTCTGACGATAATAACTGTATAGTGTGGGTAATAATGCATGTTATATTGATAATAATAAAAGTAATAAGTATAATTATTATAGTTCTAGCGATAATTACAGTATAATGTGGGTAATAATGCATGTTATATTGATAATAATAAACGTAATAAGTATAATTATTATAGTTCTGACGATAATAACTGTATAATATGTGTAATAATGCATGTTATATTGATAATAATAAAAGTAATAAGTATAATTATTATAGTTCTAGCGATAATTACAGTATAATGTTGGTAATAATGCATGTTATGTTGATAATAATAAAAGTAATAAGTATAATTATTATAGTTCTCACGATAATAACTGTATAATATGCGTAATAACGCATGTTATATTGATAATAATAAAAGTAATAAGTATAATTATTATAGTTCTAGCGATAATTAGAGTATAATGTGGGTAATAATGCATGTTATATTGACGATATTGGGAGTAATAAGTATATTTATTATAATTCTAGCGATAATTACAGTATAATATGGGTATTAACGCATGTTATATTGATAATAATAAAAGTAATAAGTGTAATTATTATAGTTCTCACGAAAATAACTGTATAATATGAGTAATAATGCATGTTATATTGATAATAATAAAAGTAATAAGTATAATTATTATAATTCTAGCGATAATTACAGTATAAATGGGTATCAATGCATGTTATATTGATAATAATAAAAGTAATAACTATAATTATTATAGTTCTCACGAAAATAACTGTATAATATGAGTAATAATGCATGTTATATTGATAATAATAAAAGTAATAAGTATAATTATTATAGTTCTAGCGAGAATAACAGTATAGTGTGGGTAATAATGCATGTTATATTGATAATATTGGGAGTAATAAGTATAATTATTATAATTCTAGCGATAATTACAGTATAATATGGGTATTAATGCATGTTATATTGATAATAATAAAAGTAATAACTATAATTATTATAGTTCTCACGATAATAACTGTATAATATGGGTAGTAATGCATGTCATATTGATAATAGTAAAAGTAATAAGTATAATTATTATAGTTCTAGCGATAATAACAGTATTATGTGGGTAATAATGCTTGTTATATTGATAATAATAAAAGTAATAAGTATAATTATTATAGTTCTCACGATAATAACTGTATAATATGCGTAATAACGCATGTTATATTGATAATAATAAAAGTAATAAGTAAAATTATTATAGTTCTAGCGATAATTACAGTATAATATTGGTATTAATGCATATTATATTGATAATAATAAAAGTAATAAGTATAATTATTATAGTTCTAGCGATAATTACAGTATAATGTGGGTAATAATGCTTGTTGTATTGGTGATATTGGGGGTAATAAGTATAATTAGTATAATTCTAGCGATAATTACAGTATAATATGGGTATTAATGCATGTTATATTGATAATAATAAAAGTAATAAGTGTAATTATTATAGTTCTGACGATAATAACTGTATAATATGGGTAATAATGCATGTTATATTGATAATAATAAAAGTAATATGTATAATTATTATAGTTCTGACGATAATAACTGTATAATGTGGGTAATAATGCATGTTCTATTGATAATAATAAAAGTAATAAGTATAATTGTTATAGTTCTAGCGATAATTACAGTATAATGTGGGTAATAATGCATGTTATATTGATAATAATAAAAGTAATAAGTATAATTATTATAGTTCTCACGATAATAACTGTATAATATGGGTAGCAATGCATGTCATATTGATAATAATAAACGTAATAAGTATTATTATTATAGTTCTGACGATAATAACTGTATAATATGCGTAATAATGCATGTTATATTGATAATAATAAAAGTAATAAGTATAATTATTATAGTTCTAGCGATAATTACAGTATAATGTGGGTAAAAATGCATGTTATATTGATAATAATAAAAGTAATAAGTATAATTATTATAGTTCTCACGATAAGAACTGTATAATATGGCTAGTAATGCATGTTATATTCATAATAATAAAAGTAATAAGTATAATTATTATAGTTCTCACGATAATAACTGTATAATATGCGTAATAACGCATGTTATATTGATAATAATAAAAGTAATAAGTAAAATTATTATAGTTCTAGCGATAATTACAGTATAATGTGGGTAATAATGCTTGTTATATTGGTGATATTGGGGGTAATAGGTATAATTATTATAATGCTAGCGATAATTACAGTATAATATGGGTATTAATGCATGTTATATTGATAATAACAAAAGTAATGAGTATAATTATTATAGTTCTCACGATAATAACAGTATAATATGGGTACTAATGCATATTATATTGATAATAATAAAAGTAATAAGCATAATTATTATAGTTCTAGCGATAATTACAGTATAATGTGGGTAATAATGCTTGTTATATTGGCAATATTGGGGGTAATAAGTATAATTAGTATAATTCTAGCGATAATTACAGTATAATATTGGTATTAATGCATGTTATATTGATAATAATAAAAGTAATAAGTAAAATTATTATAGTTCTAGCGATAATTACAGTATAATGTGGGTAATAATGCTTGTTATATTGGTGATATTGGGGGTAATAGGTATAATTATTATAATGCTAGCGATAATTACAGTATAATATGGGTATTAATGCATGTTATATTGATAATAACAAAAGTAATGAGTATAATTATTATAGTTCTCACGATAATAACAGTATAATATGGGTACTAATGCATATTATATTGATAATAATAAAAGTAATAAGTATAATTATTATAGTTCTAGCGATAATTACACTATAATGTGGGTAATAATGCTTGTTATATTGGCAATATTGGGGGTAATAAGTATAATTAGTATAATTCTAGCGATAATTACAGTATAATATGGGTATTAATGCATGTTATATTGATAATAATAAAAGTAATAAGTATAATTATTATAGTTCCAGCGATAATTACAGTATAATGTGGGTAATAGTGCTTGTTATATTGGTGACATTGGGGGTAATAAGTATAATTAGTATAATTCTGGCGATAATTACAGTATAATATGGGTATTAATGCATGTTATATTGATAATAATAAAAGTAATAAGTATAATTGTTATAGTTCTAGCGATAATTACAGTATAATGTGGGTAATAATGCATGTTATATTGATAATAATAAAAGTAATAAGTATAATTATTATAGTTCTGACGATAATAACTGTATAATATGGGTAGTAATGCATGTTATATTGATAATAATAAACGTAATAAGTATAATTATTATAGTTGTGACGATAATAACTGTATAATACGCGTAATAATGCATGTTATATTGATAATAATAAAAGTAATAAGTATAATTATTATAGTTCTAGCGATAATTACAGTATAATGTGGGTAATAATGCATGTTATGTTGATAATAATAAAAGTAATAAGTATAATTATTATAGTTCTAGCGATAATTAGAGTATAATGTGGGTAATAATGCATGTTATATTGATAATAATAAAAGTAATAAGTATAATTATTATAGTTCTCACGATAATAACTGTATAATATGGGTAGTAATGCATGTTATATTGATAATAATAAACGTAATAAGTATAATTATTATAGTTCTGACGATAATAACTGTACAATATGCGTAATAATGCATGTTATATTGATAATAATAAAAGTAATAAGTATAATTATTATAGTTCTAGCGATAATTACAGTATAATGTTGGTAATAATGCATGTTATGTTGATAATAATAAAAGTAATAAGTATAATTATTATAGTTCTCACGATAATAACTGTATAATATGCGTAATAACGCATGTTATATTGATAATAATAAAAGTAATAAGTATAATTATTATAGTTCTAGCGATAATTACAGTATAATGTGGGTAATAATGCATGTTATGTTGATAATAATAAAAGTAATAAGTATAATTATTATAGTTCTAGCGATAATTAGAGTATAATGTGGGTAATAATGCATGTTATATTGATAATAATAAAAGTAATAAGTATAATTATTATAGTTCTCACGATAATAACTGTATAATATGGGTAGTAATGCATGTTATATTGATAATAATAAACGTAATAAGTATAATTATTATAGTTCTGACGATAATAACTGTACAATATGCGTAATAATGCATGTTATATTGATAATAATAAAAGTAATAAGTATAATTATTATAGTTCTAGCGATAATTACAGTATAATGTTGGTAATAATGCATGTTATGTTGATAATAATAAAAGTAATAAGTATAATTATTATAGTTCTCACGATAATAACTGTATAATATGCGTAATAACGCATGTTATATTGATAATAATAAAAGTAATAAGTATAATTATTATAGTTCTAGCGATAATTACAGTATAATGTGGGTAATAATGCTTGTTATATTGGTGATATTGGGGGTAATAGGTATAATTATTATAATGCTAGCGATAATTACAGTATAATATGGGTATTAATGCATGTTATATTGATAATAATAAAAGTAATAAGTATAATTGTTATAGTTCTAGCGATAATTACAGTATAATGTGGGTAATAATGCATGTTATATTGATAATAATAAAAGTAATAAGTATAATTATTATAGTTCTCACGATAATAACTGTATAATATGGGTAGTAATGCATGTTATATTGATAATAATAAACGTAATAAGTATAATTATTATAGTTGTGACGATAATAACTGTATAATACGCGTAATAATGCATGTTATATTGATAATAATAAAAGTAATAAGTATAATTATTATAGTTCTAGCGATAATTACAGTATAATGTGGGTAATAATGCATGTTATATTGATAATAATAAAACTAATAAGTATAATTATTATAGTTCTCACCATAATAACTGTATAATATGGGTAGTAATGCATGTTATATTCATAATAATAAACGTAGTAAGTATAATTATTATAGTTCTGACGATAATAACTGTATAGTATGCGTAATAATGCATGTTATATTGATAATAATAAAAGTAATAAGTATAATTATTATAGTTCTCACGATAATTACAGTATAATATGGGTACTAATGCATGTTATATTGGTAATAATAAAAGTAATATGTATAATTATTATAGTTCTGACGATAATAACTGTATAGTGTGGGTAATAATGCATGTTATATTGATAATAATAAAAGTAATAAGTATAATTATTATAGTTCTAGCGATAATTACAGTATAATGTGGGTAATAATGCATGTTATATTGATAATAATAAACGTAATAAGTATTATTATTATAGTTCTGACGATAATAACTGTATAATATACGTAATAATGCATGTTATATTGATAATAATAAAAGTAATAAGTATAATTATTATAGTTCTAGCGATAATTACTGTGTAATGTGGGTAATAATGCTTGTTATATTGATAATAATAAAAGTAATAAGTATAATTATTATAGTTCTAGCGATAATTAGAGTATAATGTGGGTAATAATGCATGTTATATTGATAATAATAAAAGTAATATGTATAATTATTATAGTTCTCACGATAATAACTGTATAATATGGGTAGTAATGCATGTTATATTGAAAATAATGAACGTAATAAGTATAATTATTATAGTTCTGACGATAATAACTGTATAATATGCGTAATAATGCATGTTATATTGATAATAATAAAAGTAATAAGTATAATTATTATAGTTCTAGCGACAATTACAGTATAATGTGGGTAATAATGCATGTTATATTGAGGATATTGGGAGTAATAAGTATATTTATTATAATTCTAGCGATAATTACAGTATAATATGGGTATTAACGCATGTTATATTGATAATAATAAAAGTAATAAGTGTAATTATTATAGTTCTCACGAAAATAACTGTATAATATGAGTAATAATGCATGTTATATTGATAATAATAAAAGTAACAAGTATAATTATTATAATTCTAGCGATAATTACAGTATAAATGGGTATCAATGCATGTTATATTGATAATAATAAAAGTAATAACTATAATTATTATAGTTCTCACGAAAATAACTGTATAATATGAGTAATAATGCATGTTATATTGATAATAATAAAAGTAATAAGTATAATTATTATAGTTCTAGCGAGAATAACAGTATAGTGTGGGTAATAATGCATGTTATATTGATAATATTGGGAGTAATAAGTATAATTATTATAATTCTAGCGATAATTACAGTATAATATGGGTATTAATGCATGTTATATTGATAATAATAAAAGTAATAACTATAATTATTATAGTTCTCACGATAATAACTGTATAATATGGGTAGTAATGCATGTCATATTGATAATAATAAAAGTAATAAGTATAATTATTATAGTTCTGACGACAATAACTGTATAATATGCGTAATAATGCATGTTATATTGATAATAATAAAAGTAATAAGTATAATTATTATAGTTCTAGCGATAATTACAGTATAATGTGGGTAATAATGCATGTTGTATTGATAATAATAAAAGTAATAAGTATAATTATTATAGTTCTCACGATAATAACTGTATAATATGGGTAGTAATGCATGTTATATTGATAATAATAAAAGTAATAAGTATTATTATTATAGTTCTGACGATAATAACTGTATAATATGCGTAATAATGCATGTTATATTGATAATAATAAAAGTAATAGGTATAATTATTATAGTTCTAGCGATAATTACAGTATAATGTGGGTAATAATGCATGTTATATTGATAATAATAAAAGTAATAAGTACAATTACTATAGTTCTAGCGATAATAACAGTATAATATGGGTACTAATGCATATTATATTGATAATAATAAAACTAATAAGTATAATTATTATAGTTCTCACCATAATAACTGTATAATATGGGTAGTAATGCATGTTATATTCATAATATTAAACGTAGTGAGTATAATTATTATAGTTCTGACGATAATAACTGTATAGTATGCGTAATAATGCATGTTATATTGATAATAATAAAAGTAATAAGTATAGTTGTTATAATTCTAGCGATAATTACAGTACAATATGGGTAATAATGCATGTTATATTAATAATAATAAAAGAAATAAGTATAATTATTATAGTTCTAGCGATAATTACAGTATAATGTGGGTAATAATGCATGTTATATTGATAATAATAAAAGTAATAAGTATAATTATTATAGTTCTAGCGATAATTGCAGTATAATATGGGTATTAATGCATGTCATATTGATAATAATAAAATTAATAAGTATAATTATTATAGTTCTAGCGATAATAACTGTATAATGTGGGTAATAATGCATGTTATATTGATAATAATAAAAGTAATAAGTATAATTATTATAGTTCTCACGATAATAACTGTATAATATGGGTAGTAATGCATGTTATATTGATAATAATAAACGTAATAAGAATAATTATTATAGTTCTGACGATAATAACTGTATAATATGCGTAATAATGCATGTTATATTGATAATAATAAAAGTAATAAGTATAATTATTATAGTTCTAGCGATGATTACAGTATAATGTGGGTAATAATGCTTGTTGTATTGGTGATATTGGCGGTAATAAGTATAATTATTATAATTCTAGCGATAATTGCAGTATAATATGGGTATTAATGCATGTCATATTGATAATAATAAAAGTAATAAGTGTAATTATTATAGCTCTCACGAAAATAACCGTATAATATGAGTAATAATGCATGTTATATTGATAATAATTAAAGTAATAATTATAATTATTATAGTTCTAGCGATAATAACAGTATAATATGGGTACTAATGCATGTTATATTGATAATAATAAAAGTAATAAGTACAATTACTATAGTTCTAGCGATAATAACAGTATAATATGGGTACTAATGCATATTATATTGATAATAATAAAACTAATAAGTATAATTATTATAGTTCTCACCATAATAACTGTATAATATGGGTAGTAATGCATGTTATATTCATAATATTAAACGTAGTGAGTATAATTATTATAGTTCTGACGATAATAACTGTATAGTATGCGTAATAATGCATGTTATATTGATAATAATAAAAGTAATAAGTATAGTTGTTATAATTCTAGCGATAATTACAGTACAATATGGGTAATAATGCATGTTATATTAATAATAATAAAAGAAATAAGTATAATTATTATAGTTCTAGCGATAATTACAGTATAATGTGGGTAATAATGCATGTTATATTGATAATAATAAAAGTAATAAGTATAATTATTATAGTTCTAGCGATAATTGCAGTATAATATGGGTATTAATGCATGTCATATTGATAATAATAAAATTAATAAGTATAATTATTATAGTTCTAGCGATAATAACTGTATAATGTGGGTAATAATGCATGTTATATTGATAATAATAAAAGTAATAAGTATAATTATTATAGTTCTCACGATAATAACTGTATAATATGGGTAGTAATGCATGTTATATTGATAATAATAAACGTAATAAGAATAATTATTATAGTTCTGACGATAATAACTGTATAATATGCGTAATAATGCATGTTATATTGATAATAATAAAAGTAATAAGTATAATTATTATAGTTCTAGCGATGATTACAGTATAATGTGGGTAATAATGCTTGTTGTATTGGTGATATTGGCGGTAATAAGTATAATTATTATAATTCTAGCGATAATTGCAGTATAATATGGGTATTAATGCATGTCATATTGATAATAATAAAAGTAATAAGTGTAATTATTATAGCTCTCACGAAAATAACCGTATAATATGAGTAATAATGCATGTTATATTGATAATAATGAAAGTAATAATTATAATTATTATAGTTCTAGCGATAATAACAGTATAATATGGGTACTAATGCATGTTATATTGATAATAATAAAAGTAATAAGTATAATTATTATAGTTCTAGCGATAATTACAGTATAATGTGGGTAATAATGCTTGTTATATTGGTGATATTGTGAGTAATAAGTATAATTATTATAGTACTAGCGACAATTACAGTATAATGAGAGTAATAATGAATGCTATATTGACGATATTGGGAGTAATAAGTATAATTATTATAATTCTAGCGATAATTACAGTATAATATGGGTATTAATGCATGTTATATTGATAATAATAAAAGTAATAAGTATAATTATTATAGTTCTCACGATAATAACTGTATAATATGGGTAATAATGCATGTTATATCGATAATAATAAAAGTAATAAGTATAATTATTATAGTTCTGACGATAATAACTGTACAATATGAGTAATAATACATGTTATATTGATAATGATAAGAGTAATATGTATAATTATTATAGTTCTCACGATAATAACTGTATAATATGCGTAATAATGCATGTTATATTAATAATAATAAAAGTGATAAGTATAATTATTATAGTTCTAGCGATAATTACAGTATAATGTGGGTAATAATGCTTGTTATATTGGTGATATTGGGGGTAATAAGTGTAATTAGTATAATTCTAGCGATAATTACAGTATAATATGGGTATTAATGCATGTTATATTGATAATAATAAAAGTAATAAGTATAATTATTATAGTTCTAGCGATAATTACAGTATAATGTGGGTAATAATGCTTGTTATATTGATAATAATAAAAGTAATAAGTATAATTATTATAGTTCTAGCGATAATTACAGTATAATGTGGGTAATAATGCTTGTTATATTGATAATAATAAAAGTAATAAGTATAATTATTATTGTTCTAGCGATAATTACAGTATAATGTGGGTAATAATGCATGTTATAATGACGATATTGGGAGTAATAAGTATAATTATTATAGTTCTAGCGATAATTACAGTATAATGTGGGTAATAATGCATGTTATATTGACGATATTGGGAGTAATAAGTATATTTATTATAATTCTAGCGATAATTGCAGTATAATATGGGTATTAATGCATGTCATATTGATAATAATAAAAGTAATAAGTATAATTATTATAGTTCTCACGATAATAACTGTATAATATGGGTAATAATGCATGTTATATCGATAATAATAAAAGTAATGAGTATAATTATTATAGTTCTAGCGATAATTACAGTATAATGTGGGTAATAATGCTTGTTATATTGGTGATATTGGGGGTAATAAGTATAATTAGTATAATTCTAGCGATAATTACAGTATAATATGGGTATTAATGCATGTTATATTGATAATAATAAAAGTAATAAGTATAATTATTATATTTCTAGCGATAATTACAGTATAATGTGGGTAATAATGCATGTTATATTGATAATAATAAAAGTAATAAGTATAATTATTATAGTTCTAGCGATAATTGCAGTATAATATGGGTATTAATGCATGTCATATTGATAACAATAAAATTAATAAGTATAATTATTATAGTTCTAGCGATAATAACTGTATAATGTGGGTAATAATGCATGTTATATTGATAATAATAAAAGTAATAAGTATAATTATTATAGTTCTCACGATAATAACTGTATAATATGGGTAGTAATGCATGCTATATTGATAATAATAAACGTAATAAGAATAATTATTATAGTTCTGACGATAATAACTGTATAATATGCGTAATAATGCATGTTATATTGATAATAATAAAAGTAATAAGTATAATTATTATAGTTCTAGCGACAATTACAGTATAATGTGGGTAATAATGCATGTTATATTGACGATATTGGGAGTAATAAGTATATTTATTATAATTCTAGCGATAATTACAGTATAATATGGGTATTAACGCATGTTATATTGATAATAATAAAAGTAATAAGTGTAATTATTATAGTTCTCACGAAAATAACTGTATAATATGAGTAATAATGCATGTTATATTGATAATAATAAAAGTAACAAGTATGATTATTATAATTCTAGCGATAATTACAGTATAAATGGGTATCAATGCATGTTATATTGATAATAATAAAAGTAATAACTATAATTATTATAGTTCTCACGAAAATAACTGTATAATATGAGTAATAATGCATGTTATATTGATAATAATAAAAGTAATAAGTATAATTATTATAGTTCTAGCGAGAATAACAGTATAGTGTGGGTAATAATGCATGTTATATTGATAATATTGGGAGTAATAAGTATAATTATTATAATTCTAGCGATAATTACAGTATAATATGGGTATTAATGCATGTTATATTGATAATAATAAAAGTAATAACTATAATTATTATAGTTCTCACGATAATAACTGTATAATATGGGTAGTAATGCATGTCATATTGATAATAATAAAAGTAATAAGTATAATTATTATAGTTCTGACGACAATAACTGTATAATATGCGTAATAATGCATGTTATATTGATAATAATAAAAGTAATAAGTATAATTATTATAGTTCTAGCGATAATTACAGTATAATGTGGGTAATAATGCATGTTGTATTGATAATAATAAAAGTAATAAGTATAATTATTATAGTTCTCACGATAATAACTGTATAATATGGGTAGTAATGCATGTTATATTGATAATAATAAAAGTAATAAGTATTATTATTATAGTTCTGACGATAATAACTGTATAATATGCGTAATAATGCATGTTATATTGATAATAATAAAAGTAATAAGTATAATTATTATAGTTCTAGCGATAATTGCAGTATAATATGGGTATTAATGCATGTCATATTGATAATAATAAAATTAATAAGTATAATTATTATAGTTCTAGCGATAATAACTGTATAATGTGGGTAATAATGCATGTTATATTGATAATAATAAAAGTAATAAGTATAATTATTATAGTTCTCACGATAATAACTGTATAATATGGGTAGTAATGCATGTTATATTGATAATAATAAACGTAATAAGAATAATTATTATAGTTCTGACGATAATAACTGTATAATATGCGTAATAATGCATGTTATATTGATAATAATAAAAGTAATAAGTATAATTATTATAGTTCTAGCGATGATTACAGTATAATGTGGGTAATAATGCTTGTTGTATTGGTGATATTGGCGGTAATAAGTATAATTATTATAATTCTAGCGATAATTGCAGTATAATATGGGTATTAATGCATGTCATATTGATAATAATAAAAGTAATAAGTGTAATTATTATAGCTCTCACGAAAATAACCGTATAATATGAGTAATAATGCATGTTATATTGATAATAATGAAAGTAATAATTATAATTATTATAGTTCTAGCGATAATAACAGTATAATATGGGTACTAATGCATGTTATATTGATAATAATAAAAGTAATAAGTACAATTACTATAGTTCTAGCGATAATAACAGTATAATATGGGTACTAATGCATATTATATTGATAATAATAAAACTAATAAGTATAATTATTATAGTTCTCACCATAATAACTGTATAATATGGGTAGTAATGCATGTTATATTCATAATATTAAACGTAGTGAGTATAATTATTATAGTTCTGACGATAATAACTGTATAGTATGCGTAATAATGCATGTTATATTGATAATAATAAAAGTAATAAGTATAGTTGTTATAATTCTAGCGATAATTACAGTACAATATGGGTAATAATGCATGTTATATTAATAATAATAAAAGAAATAAGTATAATTATTATAGTTCTAGCGATAATTACAGTATAATGTGGGTAATAATGCATGTTATATTGATAATAATAAAAGTAATAAGTATAATTATTATAGTTCTAGCGATAATTGCAGTATAATATGGGTATTAATGCATGTCATATTGATAATAATAAAATTAATAAGTATAATTATTATAGTTCTAGCGATAATAACTGTATAATGTGGGTAATAATGCATGTTATATTGATAATAATAGAAGTAATAAGTATAATTATTATAGTTCTCACGATAATAACTGTATAATATGGGTAGTAATGCATGTTATATTGATAATAATAAACGTAATAAGAATAATTATTATAGTTCTGACGATAATAACTGTATAATATGCGTAATAATGCATGTTATATTGATAATAATAAAAGTAATAAGTATAATTATTATAGTTCTAGCGATGATTACAGTATAATGTGGGTAATAATGCTTGTTGTATTGGTGATATTGGCGGTAATAAGTATAATTATTATAATTCTAGCGATAATTGCAGTATAATATGGGTATTAATGCATGTCATATTGATAATAATAAAAGTAATAAGTGTAATTATTATAGCTCTCACGAAAATAACCGTATAATATGAGTAATAATGCATGTTATATTGATAATAATGAAAGTAATAATTATAATTATTATAGTTCTAGCGATAATAACAGTATAATATGGGTACTAATGCATGTTATATTGATAATAATAAAAGTAATAAGTATAATTATTATAGTTCTAGCGATAATTACAGTATAATGTGGGTAATAATGCTTGTTATATTGGTGATATTGTGAGTAATAAGTATAATTATTATAGTACTAGCGACAATTACAGTATAATGAGAGTAATAATGAATGCTATATTGACGATATTGGGAGTAATAAGTATAATTATTATAATTCTAGCGATAATTACAGTATAATATGGGTATTAATGCATGTTATATTGATAATAATAAAAGTAATATGTATAATTATTATAGTTCTCACGATAATAACTGTATAATATGCGTAATAATGCATGTTATATTAATAATAATAAAAGTGATAAGTATAATTATTATAGTTCTAGCGATAATTACAGTATAATGTGGGTAATAATGCTTGTTATATTGGTGATATTGGGGGTAATAAGTGTAATTAGTATAATTCTAGCGATAATTACAGTATAATATGGGTATTAATGCATGTTATATTGATAATAATAAAAGTAATAAGTATAATTATTATAGTTCTAGCGATAATTACAGTATAATGTGGGTAATAATGCTTGTTATATTGATAATAATAAAAGTAATAAGTATAATTATTATAGTTCTAGCGATAATTACAGTATAATGTGGGTAATAATGCTTGTTATATTGATAATAATAAAAGTAATAAGTATAATTATTATTGTTCTAGCGATAATTACAGTATAATGTGGGTAATAATGCATGTTATAATGACGATATTGGGAGTAATAAGTATAATTATTATAGTTCTAGCGATAATTACAGTATAATGTGGGTAATAATGCATGTTATATTGACGATATTGGGAGTAATAAGTATATTTATTATAATTCTAGCGATAATTGCAGTATAATATGGGTATTAATGCATGTCATATTGATAATAATAAAAGTAATAAGTATAATTATTATAGTTCTCACGATAATAACTGTATAATATGGGTAATAATGCATGTTATATCGATAATAATAAAAGTAATGAGTATAATTATTATAGTTCTAGCGATAATTACAGTATAATGTGGGTAATAATGCTTGTTATATTGGTGATATTGGGGGTAATAAGTATAATTAGTATAATTCTAGCGATAATTACAGTATAATATGGGTATTAATGCATGTTATATTGATAATAATAAAAGTAATAAGTATAATTATTATATTTCTAGCGATAATTACAGTATAATGTGGGTAATAATGCATGTTATATTGATAATAATAAAAGTAATAAGTATAATTATTATAGTTCTAGCGATAATTGCAGTATAATATGGGTATTAATGCATGTCATATTGATAACAATAAAATTAATAAGTATAATTATTATAGTTCTAGCGATAATAACTGTATAATGTGGGTAATAATGCATGTTATATTGATAATAATAAAAGTAATAAGTATAATTATTATAGTTCTCACGATAATAACTGTATAATATGGGTAGTAATGCATGCTATATTGATAATAATAAACGTAATAAGAATAATTATTATAGTTCTGACGATAATAACTGTATAATATGCGTAATAATGCATGTTATATTGATAATAATAAAAGTAATAAGTATAATTATTATAGTTCTAGCGATAATTACAGTATAATGTGGGTAATAATGCTTGTTGTATTGGTGATATTGGCGGTAATAAGTATAATTATTATAATTCTAGCGATAATTGCAGTATAATATGGGTATTAATGCATGTCATATTGATAATAATAAAAGTAATAAGTGTAATTATTATAGCTCTCGCGAAAATAACCGTATATTATGAGTAATAATGCATGTTATATTGATAATAATAAAAGTAATAAGTATCATTATTATAGTTCTAGCGACAATAACATTATAATGTGGGTAATAATCCATGTAATATTGATAATATTTGGAGTAATAAGTATAATTATTATAATTCTAGCGATAATTACAGTATAATATGGGTATTAATGCATGTTATATTGATAATAATAAAAGTAATAACTATAATTATTATAGTTCTCACGATAATAAATGTATAATATGGGTAATAATGCATGTTATATTGATAATAATAAAAGTAATGAGTATAATTATTATAGTTCTAGCGATAATTACAGTATAATGTGGGTAATAATGCATGTTATATTGATAATAATAAAAGTAATAAGTATAATTATTATAGTTCTAGCGATAATTACAGTATAATGTGGGTAATAATGCATGTTATATTGATAATAGCAAAAGTAATAAGTATAAATATTATAGTTCTCACGATAATAACTGTATAATATGGGTAGTAATGCATGTTATATTGATAATAATAAACGTAATAAGTATAGTGATTATAGTTCTGACGATAATAACTGTATAATATGCGTAATAATGCATGTTGTATTGATAATAATAAAAGTAATATGTATAATTATTATAGTTCTGACGATAATAGCTGTATAATGTGGGTAATAATGCATGTTATATTGATAATAATAAAAGTAATAAGTATAATTATTATAGTTCTAGCGATAATTACAGTATAATGTGGGTAATAATGCTTGTTGTATTGGTGATATTGGCGGTAATAAGTATAATTATTATAATTCTAGCGATAATTGCAGTATAATATGGGTATTAATGCATGTCATATTGATAATAATAAAAGTAATAAGTGTAATTATTATAGCTCTCACGAAAATAACCGTATAATATGAGTAATAATGCATGTTATATTGATAATAATAAAAGTAATAAGTATCATTATTATAGTTCTAGCGACAATAACATTATAATGTGGGTAATAATCCATGTAATATTGATAATATTTGGAGTAATAAGTATAATTATTATAATTCTAGCGATAATTACAGTATAATATGGGTATTAATGCATGTTATATTGATAATAATAAAAGTAATAACTATAATTATTATAGTTCTCACGATAATAAATGTATAATATGGGTAATAATGCATGTTATATTGATAATAATAAAAGTAATGAGTATAATTATTATAGTTCTATCGATAATTACAGTATAATGTGGGTAATAATGCATGTTATATTGATAATAATAAAAGTAATAAGTATAATTATTATAGTTCTAGCGATAATTACAGTATAATGTGGGTAATAATGCATGTTATATTGATAATAGCAAAAGTAATAAGTATAAATATTATAGTTCTCACGATAATAACTGTATAATATGGGTAGTAATGCATGTTATATTGATAATAATAAACGTAATAAGTATAGTGATTATAGTTCTGACGATAATAACTGTATAATATGCGTAATAATGCATGTTGTATTGATAATAATAAAAGTAATAAGTATAATTATTATAGTTCTAGCGATAATAACTGTATAATGTGGGTAATAATGCATGTTATATTGATAATAATAAAAGTAATAAGTATAATTATTATAGTTCTCACGATAATAACTGTATAATATGGGTAGTAATGCCTGTTATATTGATAATAATAAACGTAATAAGAATAATTATTATAGTTCTGACGATAATAACTGTATAATATGCGTAATAATGCATGTTATATTGATAATAATAAAAGTAATAAGTATAATTATTATAGTTCTAGCGATGATTACAGTATAATGTGGGTAATAATGCTTGTTGTATTGGTGATATTGGCGGTAATAAGTATAATTATTATAATTCTAGCGATAATTGCAGTATAATATGGGTATTAATGCATGTCATATTGATAATAATAAAAGTAATAAGTGTAATTATTATAGCTCTCACGAAAATAACCGTATAATATGAGTAATAATGCATGTTATATTGATAATAATGAAAGTAATAATTATAATTATTATAGTTCTAGCGATAATAACAGTATAATATGGGTACTAATGCATGTTATATTGATAATAATAAAAGTAATAAGTATAATTATTATAGTTCTAGCGATAATTACAGTATAATGTGGGTAATAATGCTTGTTATATTGGTGATATTGTGAGTAATAAGTATAATTATTATAGTACTAGCGACAATTACAGTATAATGAGAGTAATAATGAATGCTATATTGACGATATTGGGAGTAATAAGTATAATTATTATAATTCTAGCGATAATTACAGTATAATATGGGTATTAATGCATGTTATATTGATAATAATAAAAGTAATAAGTATAATTATTATAGCTCTCACGATAATAACTGTATAATATGGGTAATAATGCATGTTATATCGATAATAATAAAAGTAATAAGTATAATTATTATAGTTCTGACGATAATAACTGTACAATATGAGTAATAATACATGTTATATTGATAATGATAAGAGTAATATGTATAATTATTATAGTTCTCACGATAATAACTGTATAATATGCGTAATAATGCATGTTATATTAATAATAATAAAAGTGATAAGTATAATTATTATAGTTCTAGCGATAATTACAGTATAATGTGGGTAATAATGCTTGTTATATTGGTGATATTGGGGGTAATAAGTGTAATTAGTATAATTCTAGCGATAATTACAGTATAATATGGGTATTAATGCATGTTATATTGATAATAATAAAAGTAATAAGTATAATTATTATAGTTCTAGCGATAATTACAGTATAATGTGGGTAATAATGCTTGTTATATTGATAATAATAAAAGTAATAAGTATAATTATTATAGTTCTAGCGATAATTACAGTATAATGTGGGTAATAATGCTTGTTATATTGATAATAATAAAAGTAATAAGTATAATTATTATTGTTCTAGCGATAATTACAGTATAATGTGGGTAATAATGCATGTTATAATGACGATATTGGGAGTAATAAGTATAATTATTATAGTTCTAGCGATAATTACAGTATAATGTGGGTAATAATGCATGTTATATTGACGATATTGGGAGTAATAAGTATATTTATTATAATTCTAGCGATAATTGCAGTATAATATGGGTATTAATGCATGTCATATTGATAATAATAAAAGTAATAAGTATAATTATTATAGTTCTCACGATAATAACTGTATAATATGGGTAATAATGCATGTTATATCGATAATAATAAAAGTAATGAGTATAATTATTATAGTTCTAGCGATAATTACAGTATAATGTGGGTAATAATGCTTGTTATATTGGTGATATTGGGGGTAATAAGTATAATTAGTATAATTCTAGCGATAATTACAGTATAATATGGGTATTAATGCATGTTATATTGATAATAATAAAAGTAATAAGTATAATTATTATATTTCTAGCGATAATTACAGTATAATGTGGGTAATAATGCATGTTATATTGATAATAATAAAAGTAATAAGTATAATTATTATAGTTCTAGCGATAACTGCAGTATAATATGGGTATTAATGCATGTCATATTGATAACAATAAAATTAATAAGTATAATTATTATAGTTCTAGCGATAATAACTGTATAATGTGGGTAATAATGCATGTTATATTGATAATAATAAAAGTAATAAGTATAATTATTATAGTTCTCACGATAATAACTGTATAATATGGGTAGTAATGCATGCTATATTGATAATAATAAACGTAATAAGAATAATTATTATAGTTCTGACGATAATAACTGTATAATGTGGGTAATAATGCATGTCATATTGATAACAATAAAATTAATAAGTATAATTATTATAGTTCTAGCGATAATAACTGTATAATATGAGTAATAATGCATGTTATATTGATAATAATAAAAGTAATAAGTATCATTATTATAGTTCTAGCGACAATAACATTATAATGTGGGTAATAAAAGTAATAAGTATAATTATTATAGTTCTAGCGATAATTACAGTATAATGTGGGTAATAATGCATGTCATATTGATAACAATAAAATTAATAAGTATAATTATTATAGTTCTAGCGATAATAACTGTATAATATGAGTAATAATGCATGTTATATTGATAATAATAAAAGTAATAAGTATCATTATTATAGTTCTAGCGACAATAACATTATAATGTGGGTAATAATCCATGTAATATTGATAATATTTGGAGTAATAAGTATAATTATTATAATTCTAGCGATAATTACAGTATAATATGGGTATTAATGCATGTTATATTGATAATAATAAAAGTAATAACTATAATTATTATAGTTCTCACGATAATAAATGTATAATATGGGTAATAATGCATGTTATATTGATAATAATAAAAGTAATGAGTATAATTATTATAGTTCTAGCGATAATTACAGTATAATGTGGGTAATAATGCATGTTATATTGATAATAATAAAAGTAATAAGTATAATTATTATAGTTCTAGCGATAATTACAGTATAATGTGGGTAATAATGCATGTTATATTGATAATAGCAAAAGTAATAAGTATAAATATTATAGTTCTCACGATAATAACTGTATAATATGGGTAGTAATGCATGTTATATTGATAATAATAAACGTAATAAGTATAGTGATTATAGTTCTGACGATAATAACTGTATAATATGCGTAATAATGCATGTTGTATTGATAATAATAAAAGTAATATGTATAATTATTATAGTTCTGACGATAATAGCTGTATAATGTGGGTAATAATGCATGTTATATTGATAATAATAAAAGTAATAAGTATAATTATTATAGTTCTAGCGATAATTACAGTATAATGTGGGTAATAATGCTTGTTGTATTGGTGATATTGGCGGTAATAAGTATAATTATTATAATTCTAGCGATAATTGCAGTATAATATGGGTATTAATGCATGTCATATTGATAATAATAAAAGTAATAAGTGTAATTATTATAGCTCTCACGAAAATAACCGTATAATATGAGTAATAATGCATGTTATATTGATAATAATAAAAGTAATAAGTATCATTATTATAGTTCTAGCGACAATAACATTATAATGTGGGTAATAATCCATGTAATATTGATAATATTTGGAGTAATAAGTATAATTATTATAATTCTAGCGATAATTACAGTATAATATGGGTATTAATGCATGTTATATTGATAATAATAAAAGTAATAACTATAATTATTATAGTTCTCACGATAATAAATGTATAATATGGGTAATAATGCATGTTATATTGATAATAATAAAAGTAATGAGTATAATTATTATAGTTCTAGCGATAATTACAGTATAATGTGGGTAATAATGCATGTTATATTGATAATAATAAAAGTAATAAGTATAATTATTATAGTTCTAGCGATAATTACAGTATAATGTGGGTAATAATGCATGTTATATTGATAATAGCAAAAGTAATAAGTATAAATATTATAGTTCTCACGATAATAACTGTATAATATGGGTAGTAATGCATGTTATATTGATAATAATAAACGTAATAAATATAGTGATTATAGTTCTGACGATAATAACTGTATAATATGCGTAATAATGCATGTTGTATTGATAATAATAAAAGTAATAAGTATAATTATTATAGTTCTCACGATAATAACTGTATAATATGGGTAATAATGCATGTTATATCGATAATAATAAAAGTAATAAGTATAATTATTATAGTTCTGACGATAATAACTGTACAATATGAGTAATAGTACATGTTATATTGATAATGATAAGAGTAATATGTATAATTATTATAGTTCTCACGATAATAACTGTATAATATGCGTAATAATGCATGTTATATTAATAATAATAAAAGTGATAAGTATAATTATTATAGTTCTAGCGATAATTACAGTATAATGTGGGTAATAATGCTTGTTATATTGATAATAATAAAAGTAATAAGTATAATTATTATATTTCTAGCGATAATTACAGTATAATGTGGGTAATAATGCATGTTATATTGGTAATATTGGGGGTAATAAGTATAATTATTATAATTCTAGCGATAATTACAGTATAATGTGGGTAATAATGCTTGTTATATTGGTGATATTGGGGGTAATAAGTATAATTAGTATAATTCTAGCGATAATTACAGTATAATATGGGTATTAATGCATGTTATATTGATAATAATAAAAGTAATAAGTATAATTATTATAGTTCTAGCGATAATTACAGTATAATGTGGGTAATAATGCTTGTTATATTGATAATAATAAAAGTAATAAGTATAATTATTATAGTTCTAGCGATAATTACAGTATAATGTGGGTAATAATGCATGTTATAATGACGATATTGGGAGTAATAAGTATAATTATTATAGTTCTAGCGATAATTACAGTATAATGTGGGTAATAATGCATGTTATATTGACGATATTGGGAGTAATAAGTATATTTATTATAATTCTAGCGATAATTGCAGTATAATATGGGTATTAATGCATGTCATATTGATAATAATAAAAGTAATAAGTATAATTATTATAGTTCTCACGATAATAACTGTATAATATGGGTAATAATGCATGTTATATCGATAATAATAAAAGTAATGAGTATAATTATTATAGTTGTAGCGATAATTACAGTATAATGTGGGTAATAATGCTTGTTATATTGGTGATATTGGGGGTAATAAGTATAATTAGTATAATTCTAGCGATAATTACAGTATAATATGGGTATTAATGCATGTCATATTGATAATAATAAAAGTAATAAGTATAATTATTATAGTTCTCACGATAATAACTGTATAATATGGGTAATAATGCATGTTATATCGATAATAATAAAAGTAATGAGTATAATTATTATAGTTCTAGCGATAATTACAGTATAATGTGGGTAATAATGCTTGTTATATTGGTGATATTGGGGGTAATAAGTATAATTAGTATAATTCTAGCGATAATTACAGTATAATATGGGTATTAATGCATGTTATATTGATAATAATAAAAGTAATAAGTATAATTATTATATTTCTAGCGATAATAACAGTATAATGTGGGTAATAATGCATGTTATATTGATAATAATAAAAGTAATAAGTATAATTATTATAGTTCTAGCGATAATTACAGTATAATATGGGTATTAATGCATGTTATATTAATAATAATAAAATTAATAAGTATAATTATTATAGTTCTAGCGATAATAACTGTATAATGTGGGTAATAATGCATGTTATATTGATAATAATAAAAGTAATAAGTATAATTATTATAGTTCTCACGATAATAACTGTACAATATGGGTAGTAATGCATGTTATATTGATAATAATAAAAGTAATAAGTATAATTATTATAGTTCTAGCGATAATTACAGTATAATGTGGGTAATAATGCTTGTTGTATTGGTGATATTGGCGGTAATATGTATAATTATTATAATTCTAGCGATAATTGCAGTATAATATGGGTATTAATACATGTCATATTGATAATAATAAAAGTAATAAGTGTAATTATTATAGCTCTCACGAAAATAACCGTATAATATGAGTAATAATGCATGTTATATTGATAATAATAAAAGTAATAAGTATCATTATTATTGTTCTAGCGACAATAACATTATAATGTGGGTAATAATCCGTGTAATATTGATAATATTTGGAGTAATAAGTATAATTATTATAATTCTAGCGATAATTACAGTATAATATGGGTATTAATGCATGTTATATTGATAATAATAAAAGTAATAACTATAATTATTATAGTTCTCACGATAATAAATGTATAATATGGGTAATAATGCATGTTATATTGATAATAGTAAAAGTAATGAGTATAATTATTATAGTTCTAGCGATAATTACAGTATAATGTGGGTAATAATGCATGTTATATTGATAATAATAAAAGTAATAAGTATAATTATTATAGTTCTAGCGATAATTACAGTATAATGTGGGTAATAATGCATGTTATATTGATAATAATAAAAGTAATAAGTATAATTATTATAGTTCTAGCGATAATTACAGTATAATGTGGGTAATAATGCATGTTATATTGGTAATAATAAAAGTAATAAGTATAATTATTATAGTTCTAGCGATAATTACAGTATAATGTGGGTAATAATGCTTGTTATATTGGTGATATTGGGGGTAATAAGTATAATTAGTATAATTCTAGCGATAATTACAGTATAATATGGGTATTAATGCATGTTATATTGATAATAATAAAAGTAATAAGTATAATTATTATAGTTCTAGCGATAATTACAGTATAATGTGGGTAATAATGCTTGTTATATTGATAATAATAAAAGTAATAAGTATAATTATTATAGTTATAGCGATAATTACAGTATAATGTGGGTAATAATGCATGTTATATTGATAATAATAAAAGTAATAAGTATAATTATTATAGTTCTAGCGATAATTACAGTATAATGTGGGTAATAATGCATGTTATATTGGTAATATTGGGGGTAATAAGTATAATTATTATAATTCTAGCGATAATTACAGTATAATGTGGGTAATAATGCTTGTTATATTGGTGATATTGGGGGTAATAAGTATAATTAGTATAATTCTAGCGATAATTACAGTATAATATGGGTATTAATGCATGTTATATTGATAATAATAAAAGTAATAAGTATAATTATTATAGTTCTAGCGATAATTACAGTATAATGTCGGTAATAATGCTTGTTATATTGATAATAATAAAAGTAATAAGTATAATTATTATAGTTCTAGCGATAATTACAGTATAATGTGGGTAATAATGCATGTTATAATGACGATATTGGGAGTAATAAGTATAATTATTATAGTTCTAGCGATAATTACAGTATAATGTGGGTAATAATGCATGTTATATTGACGATATTGGGAGTAATAAGTATATTTATTATAATTCTAGCGATAATTGCAGTATAATATGGGTATTAATGCATGTTATATTGATAATAATAAAAGTAATAAGTATAATTATTATAGTTCTAGCGATAATTACAGTATAATGTGGGTAATAATGCATGTTATATTGATAATAATAAAAGTAATAAGTGTAATTATTATAGCTCTCACGAAAATAACCGTATAATATGAGTAATAATGCATGTTATATTGATAATAATGAAAGTAATAATTATAATTATTATAGTTCTAGCGATAATAACAGTATAATATGGGTACTAATGCATGTTATATTGATAATAATAAAAGTAATAAGTATAATTATTATAGTTCTAGCGATAATTACAGTATAATGTGGGTAATAATGCTTGTTATATTGGTGATATTGTGAGTAATAAGTATAATTATTATAGTACTAGCGACAATTACAGTATAATGAGAGTAATAATGAATGCTATATTGATAATAATAAAAGTAATAAGTATAATTATTATAGTTCTAGCGATAATTACAGTATAATGTGGGTAATAATGCTTGTTATATTGGTGATATTGGGGGTAATAAGTATAATTAGTATAATTCTAGCGATAATTACAGTATAATATGGGTATTAATGCATGTTATATTGATAATAATAAAAGTAATAAGTATAATTATTATAGTTCTAGCGATAATTACAGTATAATGTGGGTAATAATGCTTGTTATATTGATAATAATAAAAGTAATAAGTATAATTATTATAGTTCTAGCGATAATTACAGTATAATGTGGGTAATAATGCTTGTTATATTGATAATAATAAAAGTAATAAGTATAATTATTATAGTTCTAGCGATAATTACAGTATAATGTGGGTAATAATGCATGTTATAATGACGATATTGGGAGTAATAAGAATAATTATTATAGTTCTAGCGATAATTACAGTATAATGTGGGTAATAATGCATGTTATATTGACGATATTGGGAGTAATAAGTATATTTATTATAATTCTAGCGATAACTGCAGTATAATATGGGTATGAATGCATGTCATATTGATAATAATAAAAGTAATAAGTATAATTATTATAGTTCTCACGATAGTAACTGTATAATATGGGTAATAATGCATGTTATATCGATAATAATAAAAGTAATGAGTATAATTATTATAGTTCTAGCGATAATTACAGTATAATGTGGGTAATAATGCTTGTTATATTGGTGATATTGGGGGTAATAAGTATAATTAGTATAATTCTAGCGATAATTACAGTATAATATGGGTATTAATGCATGTTATATTGATAATAATAAAAGTAATAAGTATAATTATTATATTTCTAGCGATAATTACAGTATAATGTGGGTAATAATGCATGTTATATTGATAATAATAAAAGTAATAAGTATAATTATTATAGTTCTAGCGATAATTACAGTATAATATGGGTATTAATGCATGTTATATTAATAATAATAAAATTATTAAGTATAATTATTATAGTTCTAGCGATAACAACTGTATAATGTGGGTAATAATGCATGTTATATTGATAATAATGAAAGTAATAAGTATAACTATTATAGTTCTAGCGATAATTACAGTATAATATGGGTAATAATGCATGTTATATTGGTAATATTGGGAGTAATAAGTATAATTATTATAGTTCTGACGATAATAACTGTATAATATGCGTAATAATGCATGTTATATTGATAATAATAAAAGTAATAAGTATAATTATTATAGTTCTAGCGATAATTACAGTATAATGTGGGTAATAATGCTTGTTGTATTGGTGATATTGGCGGTAATAAGTATAATTATTATAATTCTAGCGATAATTGCAGTATAATATGGGTATTAATGCATGTCATATTGATAATAGTAAAAGTAATAAGTGTAATTATTATAGCTATCACGAAAATAACCGTATAATATGAGTAATAATGCATGTTATATTGATAATAATAAAAGTAATAAGTATCATTATTATAGTTCTAGCGACAATAACATTATAATGTGGGTAATAATCCATGTAATATTGATAATATTTGGAGTAATAAGTATAATTATTATAATTCTAGCGATAATTACAGTATAATATGGGTATTAATGCATGTTATATTGATAATAATAAAAGTAATAACTATAATTATTATAGTTCTCACGATAATAAATGTATAATATGGGTAATAATGCATGTTATATTGATAATAATAAAAGTAATGAGTATAATTATTATAGTTCTAGCGATAATTACAGTATAATGTGGGTAATAATGCTTGTTATATTGGTGATATTGGGGGTAATAAGTATAATTAGTATAATTCTAGCGATAATTACAGTATAATATGGGTATTAATGCATGTTATATTGATAACAATAAAAGTAATAAGTGTAATTATTATAGTTCTCACGAAAATAACTGTATAATATGAGTAATAATGCATGTTATATTGATAATAATAAAAGTAATAAGTATAATTGTTATAGTTCTAGCGACAATAACAGTATAATGTGGGTAATAATCCATGTTATATTGATAATATTGGGAGTAATAAGTATAATTATTACAATTCTAGCGATAATTACAGTATAATATGGGTATTAATGCATGTTATATTGATAATAATAAAAGTAATAACTATAATTATTATAGTTCTCACGATAGTAACTGTATAATATGGGTAATAATGCATGTTATATTAATACTAATAACATTAATAAGTATAATTATTATAGTTCTAGCGATAATAACTGTATAATGTGGGTAATAATGCATGTTATATTGATAATAATGAAAGTAATAAGTATAATTATTATAGTTCTAGCGATAATTACAGTATAATATGTGCAATAATGCATGTTATATTGGTAATATTGGGAGTAATAAGTATAATTATTATAATTCTAGCGATAATTACAGTATAATATGGGTAATAATGCATGTTATATTAATAATAATAAAAGTAATAAGTATAATTATTATAGTTCTAGCGATAATAACAGTATAATATGGGTACTAATGCATGTTATATTGATAATAATAAAAGTAATAAGTATAATTATTATAGTTCTAGCGATAATTACAGTATAATATGGGTAATAATGCATGTTATATTAATAATAATAAAATTAATAAGTATAATTATTATAGTTCTTGCGATAATTACAGTATAATGTGGGCAATAATGCTTGTTATATTGGTGATATTGGGGGTAATAAGTATAATTAGTATAATTCTAGCGATAATTACAGTATAATATGGGTATTAATGCATGTTATATTGATAATAATAAAAGTAATAAGCATAATTATTATAGTTCTCACGATAATAACTGTATAATATGGGTAATAATGCATGTTATATCGATAATAATAAAAGTAATAAGTATAATTATTATTGTTCTGACGATAATAACTGTACAATATGAGTAATAATACATGTTATATTGATAATGATAAGAGTAATATGTATAATTATTATAGTTCTCACGATAATAACTGTATAATATGTGTAATAATGCATGTTATATTAATAATAATAAAAGTGATAAGTATAATTATTATAGTTCTAGCGATAATTACAGTATAATGTGGGTAATAATGCTTGTTATATTGGTGATATTGGGGGTAATAAGTATAATTAGTATAATTCTAGCGATAATTACAGTATAATATGGGTAACAATGCATGTTATATTGATAATAATAAAAGTAGTAAGTATAATTATTATAGTTCTAGCGATAATTACAGTATAATGTGGGTAATAATGCTTGTTATATTGATAATAATAAAAGTAATAAGTATAATTATTATAGTTCTAGCGATAGTTACAGTATAATGTGGGTAATAATGCTTGTTATATTGATAATAATAAAAGTAATAAGTATAATTATTATAGTTCTCACGATAATAACTGTAAAATATGGGTAGTAATGCATGTTATATTGATAATAATAAAAGTAATAACTATAATTATTATAGTTCTGACGATAATAACTGTATAATATGCGTAATAATGCATGTTATATTGATAATAATAAAAGTAATAAGTATAATTGTTATAGTTCTAGCGACAATAACAGTATAATGTGGGTAATAATCCATGTTATATTGATAATATTGGGAGTAATAAGTATAATTATTACAATTCTAGCGATAATTACAGTATAATATGGGTAATAATGCATGTTATATTAATACTAATAAAATTAATAAGTATAATTATTATAGTTCTAGCGATAATAACTGTATAATGTGGGTAATAATGCATGTTATATTGATAATAATGAAAGTAATAAGTATAATTATTGTAGTTCTAGCGATAATTACAGTATAATATGTGTAATAATGCATGTTATATTGGTAATATTGGGAGTAATAAGTATAATTATTATAATTCTAGCGATAATTACAGTATAATATGGGTAATAATGCATGTTATATTAATAATAATAAAAGTAATAAGTATAATTATTATAGTTCTAGCGATAATAACAGTATAATATGGGTACTAATGCATGTTATATTGATAATAATAAAAGTAATAAGTATAATTATTATAGTTCTAGCGATAATTACAGTATAATATGGGTAATAATGCATGTTATATTAATAATAATAAAATTAATAAGTATAATTATTATAGTTCTAGCGATAATTACAGTATAATGTGGGCAATAATGCTTGTTATATTGGTGATATTGGGGGTAATAAGTATAATTAGTATAATTCTAGCGATAATTACAGTATAATATGGGTATTAATGCATGTTATATTGATAATAATAAAAGTAATAAGTATAATTATTATATTTCTTGCGATAATTACAGTATAATGTGGGTAATAATGCATGTTATATTGATAATAATAAAAGTAATAAGTATAATTATTATTGTTCTAGCGATAATTACAGTATAATGTGGGTAATAATGCTTGTTATATTGGTGATATTGGGGGTAATAAGTATAATTAGTATAATTCTGGCGATAATTACAGTATAATATGGGTATTAATGCATGTTATATTGATAATAATAAAAGTAATAACTATAATTATTATAGTTCTCACGATAATAACTGTATAATATGGGTAATAATGCATGTTATATTGATAATAATAAAAGTAGTAAGTATAATTATTATAGTTCTAGCGATAATTACAGTATAATGTGGGTAATAATGCTTGTTATATTGATAATAATAAAAGTAATAAGTATAATTATTATAGTTCTAGCGATAATAACAGTATAATATGGGTACTAATGCATGTTATATTGATAATAATAAAAGTAATAAGTATAATTATTATAGTTCTAGCGATAATTACAGTATAATATGGGTAATAATGCATGTTATATTAATAATAATAAAATTAATAAGTATAATTATTATAGTTCTTGCGATAATTACAGTATAATGTGGGCAATAATGCTTGTTATATTGGTGATATTGGGGGTAATAAGTATAATTAGTATAATTCTAGCGATAATTACAGTATAATATGGGTATTAATGCATGTTATATTGATAATAATAAAAGTAATAAGCATAATTATTATAGTTCTCACGATAATAACTGTATAATATGGGTAATAATGCATGTTATATCGATAATAATAAAAGTAATAAGTATAATTATTATTGTTCTGACGATAATAACTGTACAATATGAGTAATAATACATGTTATATTGATAATGATAAGAGTAATATGTATAATTATTATAGTTCTCACGATAATAACTGTATAATATGTGTAATAATGCATGTTATATTAATAATAATAAAAGTGATAAGTATAATTATTATAGTTCTAGCGATAATTACAGTATAATGTGGGTAATAATGCTTGTTATATTGGTGATATTGGGGGTAATAAGTATAATTAGTATAATTCTAGCGATAATTACAGTATAATATGGGTAACAATGCATGTTATATTGATAATAATAAAAGTAGTAAGTATAATTATTATAGTTCTAGCGATAATTACAGTATAATGTGGGTAATAATGCTTGTTATATTGATAATAATAAAAGTAATAAGTATAATTATTATAGTTCTAGCGATAGTTACAGTATAATGTGGGTAATAATGCTTGTTATATTGATAATAATAAAAGTAATAAGTATAATTATTATAGTTCTCACGATAATAACTGTAAAATATGGGTAGTAATGCATGTTATATTGATAATAATAAAAGTAATAACTATAATTATTATAGTTCTGACGATAATAACTGTATAATATGCGTAATAATGCATGTTATATTGATAATAATAAAAGTAATAAGTATAATTGTTATAGTTCTAGCGACAATAACAGTATAATGTGGGTAATAATCCATGTTATATTGATAATATTGGGAGTAATAAGTATAATTATTACAATTCTAGCGATAATTACAGTATAATATGGGTAATAATGCATGTTATATTAATACTAATAAAATTAATAAGTATAATTATTATAGTTCTAGCGATAATAACTGTATAATGTGGGTAATAATGCATGTTATATTGATAATAATGAAAGTAATAAGTATAATTATTGTAGTTCTAGCGATAATTACAGTATAATATGTGTAATAATGCATGTTATATTGGTAATATTGGGAGTAATAAGTATAATTATTATAATTCTAGCGATAATTACAGTATAATATGGGTAATAATGCATGTTATATTAATAATAATAAAAGTAATAAGTATAATTATTATAGTTCTAGCGATAATAACAGTATAATATGGGTACTAATGCATGTTATATTGATAATAATAAAAGTAATAAGTATAATTATTATAGTTCTAGCGATAATTACAGTATAATATGGGTAATAATGCATGTTATATTAATAATAATAAAATTAATAAGTATAATTATTATAGTTCTAGCGATAATTACAGTATAATGTGGGCAATAATGCTTGTTATATTGGTGATATTGGGGGTAATAAGTATAATTAGTATAATTCTAGCGATAATTACAGTATAATATGGGTATTAATGCATGTTATATTGATAATAATAAAAGTAATAAGTATAATTATTATATTTCTTGCGATAATTACAGTATAATGTGGGTAATAATGCATGTTATATTGATAATAATAAAAGTAATAAGTATAATTATTATAGTTCTAGCGATAATTACAGTATAATGTGGGTAATAATGCTTGTTATATTGGTGATATTGGGGGTAATAAGTATAATTAGTATAATTCTGGCGATAATTACAGTATAATATGGGTATTAATGCATGTTATATTGATAATAATAAAAGTAATAACTATAATTATTATAGTTCTCACGATAATAACTGTATAATATGGGTAATAATGCATGTTATATTGATAATAATAAAAGTAGTAAGTATAATTATTATAGTTCTAGCGATAATTACAGTATAATGTGGGTAATAATGCTTGTTATATTGATAATAATAAAAGTAATAAGTATAATTATTATAGTTCTCACGATAATAACTGTAAAATATGGGTAGTAATGCATGTTATATTGATAATAATAAAAGTAATAACTATAATTATTATAGTTCTGACGATAATAACTGTATAATATGCGTAATAATGCATGTTATATTGATAATAATAAAAGTAATAAGTATAATTGTTATAGTTCTAGCGACAATAACAGTATAATGTGGGTAATAATCCATGTTATATTGATAATATTGGGAGTAATAAGTATAATTATTACAATTCTAGCGATAATTACAGTATAATATGGGTATTAATGCATGCTATATTGATAATAATAAAAGTAATAACTATAATTATTATAGTTCTCACGATAGTAACTGTATAATATGGGTAATAATGCATGTTATATTAATAATAATAAAATTAATAAGTATAATTATTATAGTTCTAGCGATAATAACTGTATAATGTGGGTAATAATGCATGTTATATTGATAATAATGAAAGTAATAAGTATAATTATTATAGTTCTAGCGATAATTACAGTATAATATGTGTAATAATGCATGTTATATTGGTAATATTGGGAGTAATAAGTATAATTATTATAATTCTAGCGATAATTACAGTATAATATGGGTAATAATGCATGTTATATTAATAATAATAAAAGTAATATGTATAATTATTATAGTTCTCACGATAATAACTGTAAAATATGGGTAGTAATGCATGTTATATTGATAATAATAAACGTAATAAGAATAATTATTATAGTTCTGACGATAATAACTGTATAATATGCGTAATAATGCATGTTATATTGATAATAATAAAAGTAATAAGTATAATTATTATAGTTCTAGCGATAATTACAGTATTATGTGGGTAATAATGCTTGTTGTATTGGTGATATTGGGGGTAATAAGTATAATTAGTATAATTCTAGCGATAATTACAGTATAATATGGGTATTAATGCATGTTATATTGATAATAATAAAAGTAATAAGTATAATTATTATAGTTCTAGCGATAATTACAGTATAATGTGGGTAGTAATGCATGTTATATTGATAATAATAAAAGTAATAAGTATAATTATTATAGTGCTAGCGATAATTACAGTATAATGTGGGTAATAATGCATGTTATATTGATAATAATAAAAGTAATAAGTATAATTATTATAGTTCTAGCGATAATTACAGTATAATGTGGGTAATAATGCATGTTATATTGATAATAATAAAAGTAATAGGTATAATTATTATAGTTCTCACGATAATAACTGTATAATATGGGTAGTAATGCATGTTATATTGATAATAATAAACGTAATAAGAATAATTATTATAGTTCTGACGATAATAACTGTATAATATGCGTAACAATGCATGTTATATTGATAATAATAAAAGTAGTAAGTATAATTATTATAGTTCTAGCGATAATTACAGTATAATGTGGGTAATAATGCTTGTTATATTGATAATAATAAAAGTAATAAGTATAATTATTATAGTTCTAGCGATAGTTACAGTATAATGCGGGTAATAATGCTTGTTATATTGATAATAATAAAAGTAATAAGTATAATTATTATAGTTCTCACGATAATAACTGTAAAATATGGGTAGTAATGCATGTTATATTGATAATAATAAAAGTAATAAGTATAATTATTATAGTTCTAGCGATAATTACAGTATAATATGGGTATTAATGCATGTTATATTGATAATAATAAAAGTAATAAGCATAATTATTATAGTTCTCACGATAATAACTGTATAATATGGGTAATAATGCATGTTATATTGATAATAATAAAAGTAATAAGTATAATTATTATAGTTCTAGCGATAGTTACAGTATAATGTGGGTAATAATGCTTGTTATATTGATAATAATAAAAGTAATAAGTATAATTATTATAGTTCTCACGATAATAACTGTAAAATATGGGTAGTAATGCATGTTATATTGATAATAATAAAAGTAATAACTATAATTATTATAGTTCTGACGATAATAACTGTATAATATGCGTAATAATGCATGTTATATTGATAATAATAAAAGTAATAAGTATAATTGTTATAGTTCTAGCGACAATAACAGTATAATATGGGTATTAATGCATGTTATATTGATAATAATAAAAGTAATAACTATAATTATTATAGTTCTCACGATAGTAACTGTATAATATGGGTAATAATGCATGTTATATTAATACTAATAAAATTAATAAGTATAATTATTATAGTTCTAGCGATAATAACTGTATAATGTGGGTAATAATGCATGTTATATTGATAATAATGAAAGTAATAAGTATAATTATTATAGTTCTAGCGATAATTACAGTATAATATGTGTAATAATGCATGTTATATTGGTAATATTGGGAGTAATAAGTATAATTATTATAATTCTAGCGATAATTACAGTATAATATGGGTAATAATGCATGTTATATTGATAATAATAAAAGTAATAAGTATAATTATTATAGTTCTAGCGATAATTACAGTATAATATGGGTAATAATGCATGTTATATTAATAATAATAAAATTAATAAGTATAATTATTATAGTTCTAGCGATAATTACAGTATAATGTGGGTAATAATGCTTGTTATATTGGTGATATTGGGGGTAATAAGTATAATTAGTATAATTCTGGCGATAATTACAGTATAATATGGGTATTAATGCATGTTATATTGATAATAATAAAAGTAATAACTATAATTATTATAGTTCTCACGATAATAACTGTATAATATGGGTAATAATGCATGTTATATTGATAATAATAAAAGTAATAAGTATAATTATTATAGTTCTAGCGATAATTACAGTATAATGTGGGTAATAATGCTTGTTATATTGGTGATATTGGGGGTAATAAGTACAATTAGTATAATTCTGGCGATAATTACAGTATAATATGGGTATTAATGCATGTTATATTGATAATAATAAAAGTAATAAGTACAATTATTATAGTTCTCACGATAATAACTGTAAAATATGGGTAGTAATGCATGTTATATTGATAATAATAAAAGTAATAACTATAATTATTATAGTTCTGACGATAATAACTGTATAATATGCGTAATAATGCATGTTATATTGATAATAATAAAAGTAATAAGTATAATTGTTATAGTTCTAGCGACAATAACAGTATAATGTGGGTAATAATCCATGTTATATTGATAATATTGGGAGTAATAAGTATAATTATTACAATTCTAGCGATAATTACAGTATAATATGGGTATTAATGCATGTTATATTGATAATAATAAAAGTAATAAGCATAATTATTATAGTTCTCACGATAATAACTGTATAATATGGGTAATAATGCATGTTATATTGATAATAATAAAAGTAATAAGTATAATTATTATAGTTCTAGCGATAGTTACAGTATAATGTGGGTAATAATGCTTGTTATATTGATAATAATAAAAGTAATAAGTATAATTATTATAGTTCTCACGATAATAACTGTAAAATATGGGTAGTAATGCATGTTATATTGATAATAATAAAAGTAATAACTATAATTATTATAGTTCTGACGATAATAACTGTATAATATGCGTAATAATGCATGTTATATTGATAATAATAAAAGTAATAAGTATAATTGTTATAGTTCTAGCGACAATAACAGTATAATGTGGGTAATAATCCATGTTATATTGATAATATTGGGAGTAATAAGTATAATTATTACAATTCTAGCGATAATTACAGTATAATATGGGTATTAATGCATGTTATATTGATAATAATAAAAGTAATAACTATAATTATTATAGTTCTCACGATAGTAACTGTATAATATGGGTAATAATGCATGTTATATTAATACTAATAAAATTAATAAGTATAATTATTATAGTTCTAGCGATAATAACTGTATAATGTGGGTAATAATGCATGTTATATTGATAATAATGAAAGTAATAAGTATAATTATTATAGTTCTAGCGATAATTACAGTATAATATGTGTAATAATGCATGTTATATTGGTAATATTGGGAGTAATAAGTATAATTATTATAATTCTAGCGATAATTACAGTATAATATGGGTAATAATGCATGTTATATTGATAATAATAAAAGTAATAAGTATAATTATTATAGTTCTAGCGATAATTACAGTATAATATGGGTAATAATGCATGTTATATTAATAATAATAAAATTAATAAGTATAATTATTATAGTTCTAGCGATAATTACAGTATAATGTGGGTAATAATGCTTGTTATATTGGTGATATTGGGGGTAATAAGTATAATTAGTATAATTCTGGCGATAATTACAGTATAATATGGGTATTAATGCATGTTATATTGATAATAATAAAAGTAATAACTATAATTATTATAGTTCTCACGATAATAACTGTATAATATGGGTAATAATGCATGTTATATTGATAATAATAAAAGTAATAAGTATAATTATTATAGTTCTAGCGATAATTACAGTATAATGTGGGTAATAATGCTTGTTATATTGGTGATATTGGGGGTAATAAGTACAATTAGTATAATTCTGGCGATAATTACAGTATAATATGGGTAATAATGCATGTTATATTAATAATAATAAAAGTAATAAGTATAATTATTATAGTTCTAGCGATAATAACAGTATAATATGGGTACTAATGCATGTTATATTGATAATAATAAAAGTAATAAGTATAATTATTATAGTTCTAGCGATAATTACAGTATAATATGGGTAATAATGCATGTTATATTAATAATAATAAAATTAATAAGTATAATTATTATAGTTCTAGCGATAATTACAGTATTATGTGGGTAATAATGCTTGTTGTATTGGTGATATTAGGGGTAATAAGTATAATTAGTATAATTCTAGCGATAATTACAGTATAATATGGGTATTAATGCATGTTATATTGATAATAATAAAAGTAATAAGTATAATTATTATAGTTCTAGCGATAATTACAGTATAATGTGGGTAGTAATGCATGTTATATTGATAATAATAAAAGTAATAAGTATAATTATTATAGTGCTAGCGATAATTACAGTATAATGTGGGTAATAATGCATGTTATATTGATAATAATAAAAGTAATAAGTATAATTATTATAGTTCTAGCGATAATTACAGTATAATGTGGGTAATAATGCATGTTATATTGATAATAATAAAAGTAATAGGTATAATTATTATAGTTCTCACGATAATAACTGTATAATATGGGTAGTAATGCATGTTATATTGATAATAATAAACGTAATAAGAATAATTATTATAGTTCTGACGATAATAACTGTATAATATGCGTAACAATGCATGTTATATTGATAATAATAAAAGTAGTAAGTATAATTATTATAGTTCTAGCGATAATTACAGTATAATGTGGGTAATAATGCTTGTTATATTGATAATAATAAAAGTAATAAGTATAATTATTATAGTTCTAGCGATAGTTACAGTATAATGTGGGTAATAATGCTTGTTATATTGATAATAATAAAAGTAATAAGTATAATTATTATAGTTCTCACGATAATAACTGTAAAATATGGGTAGTCATGCATGTTATATTGATAATAATAAAAGTAATAACTATAATTATTATAGTTCTGACGATAATAACTGTATAATATGCGTAATAATGCATGTTATATTGATAATAATAAAAGTAATAAGTATAATTGTTATAGTTCTAGCGACAATAACAGTATAATGTGGGTAATAATCCATGTTATATTGATAATATTGGGAGTAATAAGTATAATTATTACAATTCTAGCGATAATTACAGTATAATATGGGTATTAATGCATGTTATATTGATAATAATAAAAGTAATAACTATAATTATTATAGTTCTCACGATAGTAACTGTATAATATGGGTAATAATGCATGTTATATTAATACTAATAAAATTAATAAGTATAATTATTATAGTTCTAGCGATAATAACTGTATAATGTGGGTAATAATGCATGTTATATTGATAATAATGAAAGTAATAAGTATAATTATTATAGTTCTAGCGATAATTACAGTATAATATGTGTAATAATGCATGTTATATTGGTAATATTGGGAGTAATAAGTATAATTATTATAATTCTAGCGATAATTACAGTATAATATGGGTAATAATGCATGTTATATTGATAATAATAAAAGTAATAAGTATAATTATTATAGTTCTAGCGATAATTACAGTATAATATGGGTAATAATGCATGTTATATTAATAATAATAAAATTAATAAGTATAATTATTATAGTTCTAGCGATAATTACAGTATAATGTGGGTAATAATGCTTGTTATATTGGTGATATTGGGGGTAATAAGTATAATTAGTATAATTCTGGCGATAATTACAGTATAATATGGGTATTAATGCATGTTATATTGATAATAATAAAAGTAATAACTATAATTATTATAGTTCTCACGATAATAACTGTATAATATGGGTAATAATGCATGTTATATTGATAATAATAAAAGTAATAAGTATAATTATTATAGTTCTAGCGATAATTACAGTATAATGTGGGTAATAATGCTTGTTATATTGGTGATATTGGGGGTAATAAGTACAATTAGTATAATTCTGGCGATAATTACAGTATAATATGGGTATTAATGCATGTTATATTGATAATAATAAAAGTAATAAGTACAATTATTATAGTTCTCACGATAATAACTGTAAAATATGGGTAGTAATGCATGTTATATTGATAATAATAAAAGTAATAACTATAATTATTATAGTTCTGACGATAATAACTGTATAATATGCGTAATAATGCATGTTATATTGATAATAATAAAAGTAATAAGTATAATTGTTATAGTTCTAGCGACAATAACAGTATAATGTGGGTAATAATCCATGTTATATTGATAATATTGGGAGTAATAAGTATAATTATTACAATTCTAGCGATAATTACAGTATAATATGGGTATTAATGCATGTTATATTGATAATAATAAAAGTAATAAGTATAATTATTATAGTTCTAGCGATAATTACAGTATAATATGGGTATTAATGCATGTTATATTGATAATAATAAAAGTAATAAGCATAATTATTATAGTTCTCACGATAATAACTGTATAATATGGGTAATAATGCATGTTATATTGATAATAATAAAAGTAATAAGTATAATTATTATAGTTCTAGCGATAGTTACAGTATAATGTGGGTAATAATGCTTGTTATATTGATAATAATAAAAGTAATAAGTATAATTATTATAGTTCTCACGATAATAACTGTAAAATATGGGTAGTAATGCATGTTATATTGATAATAATAAAAGTAATAACTATAATTATTATAGTTCTGACGATAATAACTGTATAATATGCGTAATAATGCATGTTATATTGATAATAATAAAAGTAATAAGTATAATTGTTATAGTTCTAGCGACAATAACAGTATAATGTGGGTAATAATCCATGTTATATTGATAATATTGGGAGTAATAAGTATAATTATTACAATTCTAGCGATAATTACAGTATAATATGGGTATTAATGCATGTTATATTGATAATAATAAAAGTAATAACTATAATTATTATAGTTCTCACGATAGTAACTGTATAATATGGGTAATAATGCATGTTATATTAATACTAATAAAATTAATAAGTATAATTATTATAGTTCTAGCGATAATAACTGTATAATGTGGGTAATAATGCATGTTATATTGATAATAATGAAAGTAATAAGTATAATTATTATAGTTCTAGCGATAATTACAGTATAATATGTGTAATAATGCATGTTATATTGGTAATATTGGGAGTAATAAGTATAATTATTATAATTCTAGCGATAATTACAGTATAATATGGGTAATAATGCATGTTATATTGATAATAATAAAAGTAATAAGTATAATTATTATAGTTCTAGCGATAATTACAGTATAATATGGGTAATAATGCATGTTATATTAATAATAATAAAATTAATAAGTATAATTATTATAGTTCTAGCGATAATTACAGTATAATGTGGGTAATAATGCTTGTTATATTGGTGATATTGGGGGTAATAAGTATAATTAGTATAATTCTGGCGATAATTACAGTATAATATGGGTATTAATGCATGTTATATTGATAATAATAAAAGTAATAACTATAATTATTATAGTTCTCACGATAATAACTGTATAATATGGGTAATAATGCATGTTATATTGATAATAATAAAAGTAATAAGTATAATTATTATAGTTCTAGCGATAATTACAGTATAATATGGGTAATAATGCATGTTATATTAATAATAATAAAATTAATAAGTATAATTATTATAGTTCTAGCGATAATTACAGTATAATGTGGGTAATAATGCTTGTTATATTGGTGATATTGGGGGTAATAAGTATAATTAGTATAATTCTGGCGATAATTACAGTATAATATGGGTATTAATGCATGTTATATTGATAATAATAAAAGTAATAACTATAATTATTATAGTTCTCACGATAATAACTGTATAATATGGGTAATAATGCATGTTATATTGATAATAATAAAAGTAATAAGTATAATTATTATAGTTCTAGCGATAATTACAGTATAATGTGGGTAATAATGCTTGTTATATTGGTGATATTGGGGGTAATAAGTACAATTAGTATAATTCTGGCGATAATTACAGTATAATATGGGTAATAATGCATGTTATATTAATAATAATAAAAGTAATAAGTATAATTATTATAGTTCTAGCGATAATAACAGTATAATATGGGTACTAATGCATGTTATATTGATAATAATAAAAGTAATAAGTATAATTATTATAGTTCTAGCGATAATTACAGTATAATATGGGTAATAATGCATGTTATATTAATAATAATAAAATTAATAAGTATAATTATTATAGTTCTAGCGATAATTACAGTATTATGTGGGTAATAATGCTTGTTGTATTGGTGATATTAGGGGTAATAAGTATAATTAGTATAATTCTAGCGATAATTACAGTATAATATGGGTATTAATGCATGTTATATTGATAATAATAAAAGTAATAAGTATAATTATTATAGTTCTAGCGATAATTACAGTATAATGTGGGTAGTAATGCATGTTATATTGATAATAATAAAAGTAATAAGTATAATTATTATAGTGCTAGCGATAATTACAGTATAATGTGGGTAATAATGCATGTTATATTGATAATAATAAAAGTAATAAGTATAATTATTATAGTTCTAGCGATAATTACAGTATAATGTGGGTAATAATGCATGTTATATTGATAATAATAAAAGTAATAGGTATAATTATTATAGTTCTCACGATAATAACTGTATAATATGGGTAGTAATGCATGTTATATTGATAATAATAAACGTAATAAGAATAATTATTATAGTTCTGACGATAATAACTGTATAATATGCGTAACAATGCATGTTATATTGATAATAATAAAAGTAGTAAGTATAATTATTATAGTTCTAGCGATAATTACAGTATAATGTGGGTAATAATGCTTGTTATATTGATAATAATAAAAGTAATAAGTATAATTATTATAGTTCTAGCGATAGTTACAGTATAATGTGGGTAATAATGCTTGTTATATTGATAATAATAAAAGTAATAAGTATAATTATTATAGTTCTCACGATAATAACTGTAAAATATGGGTAGTCATGCATGTTATATTGATAATAATAAAAGTAATAACTATAATTATTATAGTTCTGACGATAATAACTGTATAATATGCGTAATAATGCATGTTATATTGATAATAATAAAAGTAATAAGTATAATTGTTATAGTTCTAGCGACAATAACAGTATAATGTGGGTAATAATCCATGTTATATTGATAATATTGGGAGTAATAAGTATAATTATTACAATTCTAGCGATAATTACAGTATAATATGGGTATTAATGCATGTTATATTGATAATAATAAAAGTAATAACTATAATTATTATAGTTCTCACGATAGTAACTGTATAATATGGGTAATAATGCATGTTATATTAATACTAATAAAATTAATAAGTATAATTATTATAGTTCTAGCGATAATAACTGTATAATGTGGGTAATAATGCATGTTATATTGATAATAATGAAAGTAATAAGTATAATTATTATAGTTCTAGCGATAATTACAGTATAATATGTGTAATAATGCATGTTATATTGGTAATATTGGGAGTAATAAGTATAATTATTATAATTCTAGCGATAATTACAGTATAATATGGGTAATAATGCATGTTATATTGATAATAATAAAAGTAATAAGTATAATTATTATAGTTCTAGCGATAATTACAGTATAATATGGGTAATAATGCATGTTATATTAATAATAATAAAATTAATAAGTATAATTATTATAGTTCTAGCGATAATTACAGTATAATGTGGGTAATAATGCTTGTTATATTGGTGATATTGGGGGTAATAAGTATAATTAGTATAATTCTGGCGATAATTACAGTATAATATGGGTATTAATGCATGTTATATTGATAATAATAAAAGTAATAACTATAATTATTATAGTTCTCACGATAATAACTGTATAATATGGGTAATAATGCATGTTATATTGATAATAATAAAAGTAATAAGTATAATTATTATAGTTCTAGCGATAATTACAGTATAATGTGGGTAATAATGCTTGTTATATTGGTGATATTGGGGGTAATAAGTACAATTAGTATAATTCTGGCGATAATTACAGTATAATATGGGTATTAATGCATGTTATATTGATAATAATAAAAGTAATAAGTACAATTATTATAGTTCTCACGATAATAACTGTAAAATATGGGTAGTAATGCATGTTATATTGATAATAATAAAAGTAATAACTATAATTATTATAGTTCTGACGATAATAACTGTATAATATGCGTAATAATGCATGTTATATTGATAATAATAAAAGTAATAAGTATAATTGTTATAGTTCTAGCGACAATAACAGTATAATGTGGGTAATAATCCATGTTATATTGATAATATTGGGAGTAATAAGTATAATTATTACAATTCTAGCGATAATTACAGTATAATATGGGTATTAATGCATGTTATATTGATAATAATAAAAGTAATAAGTATAATTATTATAGTTCTAGCGATAATTACAGTATAATATGGGTATTAATGCATGTTATATTGATAATAATAAAAGTAATAAGCATAATTATTATAGTTCTCACGATAATAACTGTATAATATGGGTAATAATGCATGTTATATTGATAATAATAAAAGTAATAAGTATAATTATTATAGTTCTAGCGATAGTTACAGTATAATGTGGGTAATAATGCTTGTTATATTGATAATAATAAAAGTAATAAGTATAATTATTATAGTTCTCACGATAATAACTGTAAAATATGGGTAGTAATGCATGTTATATTGATAATAATAAAAGTAATAACTATAATTATTATAGTTCTGACGATAATAACTGTATAATATGCGTAATAATGCATGTTATATTGATAATAATAAAAGTAATAAGTATAATTGTTATAGTTCTAGCGACAATAACAGTATAATGTGGGTAATAATCCATGTTATATTGATAATATTGGGAGTAATAAGTATAATTATTACAATTCTAGCGATAATTACAGTATAATATGGGTATTAATGCATGTTATATTGATAATAATAAAAGTAATAACTATAATTATTATAGTTCTCACGATAGTAACTGTATAATATGGGTAATAATGCATGTTATATTAATACTAATAAAATTAATAAGTATAATTATTATAGTTCTAGCGATAATAACTGTATAATGTGGGTAATAATGCATGTTATATTGATAATAATGAAAGTAATAAGTATAATTATTATAGTTCTAGCGATAATTACAGTATAATATGTGTAATAATGCATGTTATATTGGTAATATTGGGAGTAATAAGTATAATTATTATAATTCTAGCGATAATTACAGTATAATATGGGTAATAATGCATGTTATATTGATAATAATAAAAGTAATAAGTATAATTATTATAGTTCTAGCGATAATTACAGTATAATATGGGTAATAATGCATGTTATATTAATAATAATAAAATTAATAAGTATAATTATTATAGTTCTAGCGATAATTACAGTATAATGTGGGTAATAATGCTTGTTATATTGGTGATATTGGGGGTAATAAGTATAATTAGTATAATTCTGGCGATAATTACAGTATAATATGGGTATTAATGCATGTTATATTGATAATAATAAAAGTAATAACTATAATTATTATAGTTCTCACGATAATAACTGTATAATATGGGTAATAATGCATGTTATATTGATAATAATAAAAGTAATAAGTATAATTATTATAGTTCTAGCGATAATTACAGTATAATGTGGGTAATAATGCTTGTTATATTGGTGATATTGGGGGTAATAAGTACAATTAGTATAATTCTGGCGATAATTACAGTATAATATGGGTATTAATGCATGTTATATTGATAATAATAAAAGTAATAAGTATAATTGTTATAGTTCTAGCGACAATAACAGTATAATGTGGGTAATAATCCATGTTATATTGATAATATTGGGAGTAATAAGTATAATTATTACAATTCTAGCGATAATTACAGTATAATATGCGTATTAATGCATGTTATATTGATAATAATAAAAGTAATAAGTATAATTATTATAGTTCTAGCGATAATTACAGTATAATATGGGTATTAATGCATGTTATATTGATAATAATAAAAGTAATAAGCATAATTATTATAGTTCTCACGATAATAACTGTATAATATGGGTAATAATGCATGTTATATCGATAATAATAAAAGTAATAAGTATAATTATTATTGTTCTGACGATAATAACTGTACAATATGAGTAATAATACATGTTATATTGATAATGATAAGAGTAATATGTATAATTATTATAGTTCTCACGATAATAACTGTATAATTTGCGTAATAATGCATGTTATATTAATAATAATAAAAGTGATAAGTATAATTATTATAGTTCTAGCGATAATTACAGTATAATGTGGGTAATAATGCTTGTTATATTGGTGATATTGGGGGTAATAAGTATAATAAGTATAATTCTAGCGATAATTACAGTATAATATGGGTATTAATGCATGTTATATTGATAATAATAAAAGCAATAAGTATAATTATTATAGTTCTAGCGATAATTACAGTATAATGTGGGTAATAATGCTTGTTATATTGATAATAATAAAAGTAATAAGTATAATTATTATAGTTCTAGCGATAATTACAGTATAATGTGGGTAATAATGCTTGTTATATTGGTGATATTGGGGGTAATAAGTATAATTAGTATAATTCTAGCGATAATTACAGTATAATATGGGTATTAATGCATGTTATATTGATAACAATAAAAGTAATAAGTATAATTATTATAGTTCTAGCGATAATTACAGTATAATGTGGGTAGTAATGCATGTTATATTGATAATAATAAAAGTAATAAGTATAATTATTATAGTTCTAGCGATAATTACAGTATAATGTGGGTAATAATGCATGTTATATTGATAATAATAAAAGTAATAAGTGTAATTATTATAGTTCTCACGAAAATAACTGTATAATATGAGTAATAATGCATGTTATATTGATAATAATAAAAGTAATAAGTATAATTGTTATAGTTCTAGCGACAATAACAGTATAATGTGGGTAATAATCCATGTTATATTGATTATATTGGGAGTAATAAGTATAATTATTACAATTCTAGCGATAATTACAGTATAATATGGGTATTAATGCATGTTATATTGATAATAATAAAAGTAATAACTATAATTATTATAGTTCTCACGATAGTAACTGTATAATATGGGTAATAATGCATGTTATATTAATAATAATAAAATTAATAAGTATAATTATTATAGTTCTAGCGACAATAACTGTATAATGTGGGTAATAATGCATGTTATATTGATAATAATGAAAGTAATAAGTATAATTATTATAGTTCTAAAGATAATTACAGTATAATATGTGTAATAATGCATGTTATATTAATAATAATAAAAGTAATATGTATAATTATTATAGTTCTCACGATAATAACTGCAAAATATGGATAGTAATGCATGTTATATTGATAATAATAAACGTAATAAGAATAATTATTATAGTTCTGACGATAATAACTGTATAATATGCGTAATAATGCATGTTATATTGATAATAATAAAAGTAATAAGTATAATTATTATAGTTCTAGCGATAATTACAGTATAATGTGGGTAATAATGCTTGTTGTATTGGTGATATTGGGGGTAATAAGTATAATTAGTATAATTCTAGCGATAATTACAGTATAATATGGGTATTAATGCATGTTATATTGATAATAATAAAAGTAATAAGTATAATTATTATAGTTCTAGCGATAATTACAGTATAATGTGGGTAGTAATGCATGTTATATTGATAATAATAAAAGTAATAAGTATAATTATTATAGTGCTAGCGATAACTACAGTATAATGTGGGTAATAATGCATGTTATATTGATAATAATAAAAGTAATAAGTATAATTATTATAGTTCTCACGATAATAACTGTATAATATGGGTAGTAATGCATGTTATATTGATAATAATAAACGTAATAAGAATAATTATTATAGTGCTGACGATAATAACTGTATAATATGCGTAACAATGCATGTTATATTGATAATAATAAAAGTAGTAAGTATAATTGTTATAGTTCTAGCGACAATAACAGTATAATGTGGGTAATAATCCATGTTATATTGATAATATTGGGAGTAATAAGTATAATTATTACAATTCTAGCGATAATTACAGTATAATATGGGTATTAATGCATGTTATATTGATAATAATAAAAGTAATAAGTATAATTATTATAGTTCTAGCGATAATTACAGTATAATGTGGGTAATAATGCTTGTTATATTGGTGATATTGGGGGTAATAAGTACAATTAGTATAATTCTGGCGATAATTACAGTATAATATGGGTATTAATGCATGTTATATTGATAATAATAAAAGTAATAAGTATAATTATTATAGTTCTCACGATAATAACTGTAAAATATGGGTAGTAATGCATGTTATATTGATAATAATAAAAGTAATAACTATAATTATTATAGTTCTGACGATAATAACTGTATAATATGCGTAATAATGCATGTTATATTGATAATAATAAAAGTAATAAGTATAATTATTATAGTTCTAGCGATAATTACAGTATAATGTGGGTAATAATGCTTGTTATATTGGTGATATTGGGGGTAATAAGTATAATAAGTATAATTCTAGCGATAATTACAGTATAATATGGGTATTAATGCATGTTATATTGATAATAATAAAAGTAATAAGTATAATTATTATAGTTCTAGCGATAATTACAGTATAATGTGGGTAATAATGCTTGTTATATTGATAATAATAAAAGTAATAAGTATAATTATTATAGTTCTAGCGATAATTACAGTATAATGTGGGTAATAATGCTTGTTATATTGGTGATATTGGGGGTAATAAGTATAATTAGTATAATTCTAGCGATAATTACAGTATAATATGGGTATTAATGCATGTTATATTGATAACAATAAAAGTAATAAGTATAATTATTATAGTTCTAGCGATAATTACAGTATAATGTGGGTAGTAATGCATGTTATATTGATAATAATAAAAGTAATAAGTATAATTATTATAGTTCTAGCGATAATTACAGTATAATGTGGGTAATAATGCATGTTATATTGATAATAATAAAAGTAATAAGTGTAATTATTATAGTTCTCACGAAAATAACTGTATAATATGAGTAATAATGCATGTTATATTGATAATAATAAAAGTAATAAGTATAATTGTTATAGTTCTAGCGACAATAACAGTATAATGTGGGTAATAATCCATGTTATATTGATAATATTGGGAGTAATAAGTATAATTATTACAATTCTAGCGATAATTACAGTATAATATGGGTATTAATGCATGTTATATTGATAATAATAAAAGTAATAACTATAATTATTATAGTTCTCACGATAGTAACTGTATAATATGGGTAATAATGCATGTTATATTAATAATAATAAAATTAATAAGTATAATTATTATAGTTCTAGCGATAATAACTGTATAATGTGGGTAATAATGCATGTTATATTGATAATAATGAAAGTAATAAGTATAATTATTATAGTTCTAGCGATAATTACAGTATAATATGTGTAATAATGCATGTTATATTAATAATAATAAAAGTAATATGTATAATTATTATAGTTCTCACGATAATAACTGTAAAATATGGGTAGTAATGCATGTTATATTGATAATAATAAACGTAATAAGAATAATTATTATAGTTCTGACGATAATAACTGTATAATATGCGTAATAATGCATGTTATATTGATAATAATAAAAGTAATAAGTATAATTATTATAGTTCTAGCGATAATTACAGTATAATGTGGGTAATAATGCTTGTTGTATTGGTGATATTGGGGGTAATAAGTATAATTAGTATAATTCTAGCGATAATTACAGTATAATATGGGTAATAATGCATGTTATATTAATAATAATAAAATTAATAAGTATAATTATTATAGTTCTAGCGATAATTACAGTATAATGTGGGTAATAATGCTTGTTATATTGGTGATATTGGGGGTAATAAGTATAATTAGTATAATTCTGGCGATAATTACAGTATAATATGGGTATTAATGCATGTTATATTGATAATAATAAAAGTAATAACTATAATTATTATAGTTCTCACGATAATAACTGTATAATATGGGTAATAATGCATGTTATATTGATAATAATAAAAGTAATAAGTATAATTATTATAGTTCTAGCGATAATTACAGTATAATGTGGGTAATAATGCTTGTTATATTGGTGATATTGGGGGTAATAAGTACAATTAGTATAATTCTGGCGATAATTACAGTATAATATGGGTATTAATGCATGTTATATTGATAATAATAAAAGTAATAAGTACAATTATTATAGTTCTCACGATAATAACTGTAAAATATGGGTAGTAATGCATGTTATATTGATAATAATAAAAGTAATAACTATAATTATTATAGTTCTGACGATAATAACTGTATAATATGCGTAATAATGCATGTTATATTGATAATAATAAAAGTAATAAGTATAATTGTTATAGTTCTAGCGACAATAACAGTATAATGTGGGTAATAATCCATGTTATATTGATAATATTGGGAGTAATAAGTATAATTATTACAATTCTAGCGATAATTACAGTATAATATGGGTATTAATGCATGTTATATTGATAATAATAAAAGTAATAAGTATAATTATTATAGTTCTAGCGATAATTACAGTATAATATGGGTATTAATGCATGTTATATTGATAATAATAAAAGTAATAAGCATAATTATTATAGTTCTCACGATAATAACTGTATAATATGGGTAATAATGCATGTTATATTGATAATAATAAAAGTAATAAGTATAATTATTATAGTTCTAGCGATAGTTACAGTATAATGTGGGTAATAATGCTTGTTATATTGATAATAATAAAAGTAATAAGTATAATTATTATAGTTCTCACGATAATAACTGTAAAATATGGGTAGTAATGCATGTTATATTGATAATAATAAAAGTAATAACTATAATTATTATAGTTCTGACGATAATAACTGTATAATATGCGTAATAATGCATGTTATATTGATAATAATAAAAGTAATAAGTATAATTGTTATAGTTCTAGCGACAATAACAGTATAATGTGGGTAATAATCCATGTTATATTGATAATATTGGGAGTAATAAGTATAATTATTACAATTCTAGCGATAATTACAGTATAATATGGGTATTAATGCATGTTATATTGATAATAATAAAAGTAATAACTATAATTATTATAGTTCTCACGATAGTAACTGTATAATATGGGTAATAATGCATGTTATATTAATACTAATAAAATTAATAAGTATAATTATTATAGTTCTAGCGATAATAACTGTATAATGTGGGTAATAATGCATGTTATATTGATAATAATGAAAGTAATAAGTATAATTATTATAGTTCTAGCGATAATTACAGTATAATATGTGTAATAATGCATGTTATATTGGTAATATTGGGAGTAATAAGTATAATTATTATAATTCTAGCGATAATTACAGTATAATATGGGTAATAATGCATGTTATATTGATAATAATAAAAGTAATAAGTATAATTATTATAGTTCTAGCGATAATTACAGTATAATATGGGTAATAATGCATGTTATATTAATAATAATAAAATTAATAAGTATAATTATTATAGTTCTAGCGATAATTACAGTATAATGTGGGTAATAATGCTTGTTATATTGGTGATATTGGGGGTAATAAGTATAATTAGTATAATTCTGGCGATAATTACAGTATAATATGGGTATTAATGCATGTTATATTGATAATAATAAAAGTAATAACTATAATTATTATAGTTCTCACGATAATAACTGTATAATATGGGTAATAATGCATGTTATATTGATAATAATAAAAGTAATAAGTATAATTATTATAGTTCTAGCGATAATTACAGTATAATGTGGGTAATAATGCTTGTTATATTGGTGATATTGGGGGTAATAAGTACAATTAGTATAATTCGGGCGATAAATACAGTATAATATGGGTATTAATGCATGTTATATTGATAATAATAAAAGTAATAAGTACAATTATTATAGTTCTCACGATAATAACTGTAAAATATGGGTAGTAATGCATGTTATATTGATAATAATAAAAGTAATAACTATAATTATTATAGTTCTGACGATAATAACTGTATAATATGCGTAATAATGCATGTTATATTGATAATAATAAAAGTAATAAGTATAATTGTTATAGTTCTAGCGACAATAACAGTATAATGTGGGTAATAATCCATGTTATATTGATAATATTGGGAGTAATAAGTATAATTATTACAATTCTAGCGATAATTACAGTATAATATGGGTATTAATGCATGTTATATTGATAATAATAAAAGTAATAAGTATAATTATTATAGTTCTAGCGATAATTACAGTATAATATGGGTATTAATGCATGTTATATTGATAATAATAAAAGTAATAAGCATAATTATTATAGTTCTCACGATAATAACTGTATAATATGGGTAATAATGCATGTTATATCGATAATAATAAAAGTAATAAGTATAATTATTATTGTTCTGACGATAATAACTGTACAATATGAGTAATAATACATGTTATATTGATAATGATAAGAGTAATATGTATAATTATTATAGTTCTCACGATAATAACTGTATAATTTGCGTAATAATGCATGTTATATTAATAATAATAAAAGTGATAAGTATAATTATTATAGTTCTAGCGATAATTACAGTATAATGTGGGTAATAATGCTTGTTATATTGGTGATATTGGGGGTAATAAGTATAATAAGTATAATTCTAGCGATAATTACAGTATAATATGGGTATTAATGCATGTTATATTGATAATAATAAAAGCAATAAGTATAATTATTATAGTTCTAGCGATAATTACAGTATAATGTGGGTAATAATGCTTGTTATATTGATAATAATAAAAGTAATAAGTATAATTATTATAGTTCTAGCGATAATTACAGTATAATGTGGGTAATAATGCTTGTTATATTGGTGATATTGGGGGTAATAAGTATAATTCGTATAATTCTAGCGATAATTACAGTATAATATGGGTATTAATGCATGTTATATTGATAACAATAAAAGTAATAAGTATAATTATTATAGTTCTAGCGATAATTACAGTATAATGTGGGTAGTAATGCATGTTATATTGATAATAATAAAAGTAATAAGTATAATTATTATAGTTCTAGCGATAATTACAGTATAATGTGGGTAATAATGCATGTTATATTGATAATAACAAAAGTAATAAGTGTAATTATTATAGTTCTCACGAAAATAACTGTATAATATGAGTAATAATGCATGTTATATTGATAATAATAAAAGTAATAAGTATAATTGTTATAGTTCTAGCGACAATAACAGTATAATGTGGGTAATAATCCATGTTATATTGATTATATTGGGAGTAATAAGTATAATTATTACAATTCTAGCGATAATTACAGTATAATATGGGTATTAATGCATGTTATATTGATAATAATAAAAGTAATAACTATAATTATTATAGTTCTCACGATAGTAACTGTATAATATGGGTAATAATGCATGTTATATTAATAATAATAAAATTAATAAGTATAATTATTATAGTTCTAGCGATAATAACTGTATAATGTGGGTAATAATGCATGTTATATTGATAATAATGAAAGTAATAAGTATAATTATTATAGTTCTAAAGATAATTACAGTATAATATGTGTAATAATGCATGTTATATTAATAATAATAAAAGTAATATGTATAATTATTATAGTTCTCACGATAATAACTGCAAAATATGGGTAGTAATGCATGTTATATTGATAATAATAAACGTAATAAGAATAATTATTATAGTTCTGACGATAATAACTGTATAATATGCGTAATAATGCATGTTATATTGATAATAATAAAAGTAATAAGTATAATTATTATAGTTCTAGCGATAATTACAGTATAATGTGGGTAATAATGCTTGTTGTATTGGTGATATTGGGGGTAATAAGTATAATTAGTATAATTCTAGCGATAATTACAGTATAATATGGGTATTAATGCATGTTATATTGATAATAATAAAAGTAATAAGTATAATTATTATAGTTCTAGCGATAATTACAGTATAATGTGGGTAGTAATGCATGTTATATTGATAATAATAAAAGTAATAAGTATAATTATTATAGTTCTCACGAAAATAACTGTATAATATGAGTAATAATGCATGTTATATTGATAATAATAAAAGTAATAAGTATAATTATTATAGTTCTAGCGATAATTACAGTATAATATGGGTAATAATGCATGTTATATTAATAATAATAAAAGTAATAAGTATAATTATTATAGCTCTAGCGATAATTACAGTATAATATGGGTAATAATGCATGTTATATTAATAATAATAAAATCAATAAGTATAATTATTATAGTTCTAGCGACAATAACAGTATAATGTGGGTAATAATCCATGTTATATTGATAATATTGGGAGTAATAAGTATAATTATTACAATTCTAGCGATAATTACAGTATAATATGGGTATTAATGCATGTTATATTGATAATAATAAAAGTAATAAGTATAATTATTATAGTTCTAGCGATAATTACAGTATAATATGGGTATTAATGCATGTTATATTGATAATAATAAAAGTAATAAGCATAATTATTATAGTTCTCACGATAATAACTGTATAATATGGGTAATAATGCATGTTATATTGATAATAATAAAAGTAATAAGTATAATTATTATAGTTCTAGCGATAGTTACAGTATAATGTGGGTAATAATGCTTGTTATATTGATAATAATAAAAGTAATAAGTATAATTATTATAGTTCTCACGATAATAACTGTAAAATATGGGTAGTAATGCATGTTATATTGATAATAATAAAAGTAATAACTATAATTATTATAGTTCTGACGATAATAACTGTATAATATGCGTAATAATGCATGTTATATTGATAATAATAAAAGTAATAAGTATAATTGTTATAGTTCTAGCGACAATAACAGTATAAAGTGGGTAATAATCCATGTTATATTGATAATATTGGGAGTAATAAGTATAATTATTACAATTCTAGCGATAATTACAGTATAATATGGGTATTAATGCATGTTATATTGATAATAATAAAAGTAATAACTATAATTATTATAGTTCTCACGATAGTAACTGTATAATATGGGTAACAATGCATGTTATATTAATACTAATAAAATTAATAAGTATAATTATTATAGTTCTAGCGATAATAACTGTATAATGTGGGTAATAATGCATGTTATATTGATAATAATGAAAGTAATAAGTATAATTATTATAGTTCTAGCGATAATTACAGTATAATATGTGTAATAATGCATGTTATATTGGTAATATTGGGAGTAATAAGTATAATTATTATAATTCTAGCGATAATTACAGTATAATATGGGTAATAATGCATGTTATATTGATAATAATAAAAGTAATAAGTATAATTATTATAGTTCTAGCGATAATTACAGTATAATATGGGTAATAATGCATGTTATATTAATAATAATAAAATTAATAAGTAGAATTATTATAGTTCTAGCGATAATTACAGTATAATGTGGGTAATAATGCTTGTTATATTGGTGATATTGGGGGTAATAAGTATAATTAGTATAATTCTGGCGATAATTACAGTATAATATGGGTATTAATGCATGTTATATTGATAATAATAAAAGTAATAACTATAATTATTATAGTTCTCACGATAATAACTGTATAATATGGGTAATAATGCATGTTATATTGATAATAATAAAAGTAATAAGTATAATTATTATAGTTCTAGCGATAATTACAGTATAATGTGGGTAATAATGCTTGTTATATTGGTGATATTGGGGGTAATAAGTACAATTAGTATAATTCGGGCGATAATTACAGTATAATATGGGTATTAATGCATGTTATATTGATAATAATAAAAGTAATAAGTACAATTATTATAGTTCTCACGATAATAACTGTAAAATATGGGTAGTAATGCATGTTATATTGATAATAATAAAAGTAATAACTATAATTATTATAGTTCTGACGATAATAACTGTATAATATGCGTAATAATGCATGTTATATTGATAATAATAAAAGTAATAAGTATAATTGTTATAGTTCTAGCGACAATAACAGTATAATGTGGGTAATAATCCATGTTATATTGATAATATTGGGAGTAATAAGTATAATTATTACAATTCTAGCGATAATTACAGTATAATATGGGTATTAATGCATGTTATATTGATAATAATAAAAGTAATAAGTATAATTATTATAGTTCTAGCGATAATTACAGTATAATATGGGTATTAATGCATGTTATATTGATAATAATAAAAGTAATAAGCATAATTATTATAGTTCTCACGATAATAACTGTATAATATGGGTAATAATGCATGTTATATCGATAATAATGAAAGTAATAAGTATAATTATTATTGTTCTGACGATAATAACTGTACAATATGAGTAATAATACATGTTATATTGATAATGATAAGAGTAATATGTATAATTATTATAGTTCTCACGATAATAACTGTATAATTTGCGTAATAATGCATGTTATATTAATAATAATAAAAGTGATAAGTATAATTATTATAGTTCTAGCGATAATTACAGTATAATGTGGGTAATAATGCTTGTTATATTGGTGATATTGGGGGTAATAAGTATAATAAGTATAATTCTAGCGATAATTACAGTATAATATGGGTATTAATGCATGTTATATTGATAATAATAAAAGCAATAAGTATAATTATTATAGTTCTAGCGATAATTACAGTATAATGTGGGTAATAATGCTTGTTATATTGATAATAATAAAAGTAATAAGTATAATTATTATAGTTCTAGCGATAATTACAGTATAATGTGGGTAATAATGCTTGTTATATTGGTGATATTGGGGGTAATAAGTATAATTCGTATAATTCTAGCGATAATTACAGTATAATATGGGTATTAATGCATGTTATATTGATAACAATAAAAGTAATAAGTATAATTATTATAGTTCTAGCGATAATTACAGTATAATGTGGGTAGTAATGCATGTTATATTGATAATAATAAAAGTAATAAGTATAATTATTATAGTTCTAGCGATAATTACAGTATAATGTGGGTAATAATGCATGTTATATTGATAATAACAAAAGTAATAAGTGTAATTATTATAGTTCTCCCGAAAATAACTGTATAATATGAGTAATAATGCATGTTATATTGATAATAATAAAAGTAATAAGTATAATTGTTATAGTTCTAGCGACAATAACAGTATAATGTGGGTAATAATCCATGTTATATTGATTATATTGGGAGTAATAAGTATAATTATTACAATTCTAGCGATAATTACAGTATAATATGGGTATTAATGCATGTTATATTGATAATAATAAAAGTAATAACTATAATTATTATAGTTCTCACGATAGTAACTGTATAATATGGGTAATAATGCATGTTATATTAATAATAATAAAATTAATAAGTATAATTATTATAGTTCTAGCGATAATAACTGTATAATGTGGGTAATAATGCATGTTATATTGATAATAATGAAAGTAATAAGTATAATTATTATAGTTCTAAAGATAATTACAGTATAATATGTGTAATAATGCATGTTATATTAATAATAATAAAAGTAATATGTATAATTATTATAGTTCTCACGATAATAACTGCAAAATATGGGTAGTAATGCATGTTATATTGATAATAATAAACGTAATAAGAATAATTATTATAGTTCTGACGATAATAACTGTATAATATGCGTAATAATGCATGTTATATTGATAATAATAAAAGTAATAAGTATAATTATTATAGTTCTAGCGATAATTACAGTATAATGTGGGTAATAATGCTTGTTGTATTGGTGATATTGGGGGTAATAAGTATAATTAGTATAATTCTAGCGATAATTACAGTATAATATGGGTATTAATGCATGTTATATTGATAATAATAAAAGTAATAAGTATAATTATTATAGTTCTAGCGATAATTACAGTATAATGTGGGTAGTAATGCATGTTATATTGATAATAATAAAAGTAATAAGTATAATTATTATAGTGCTAGCGATAACTACAGTATAATGTGGGTAATAATGCATGTTATATTGATAATAATAAAAGTAATAAGTATAATTATTATAGTTCTCACGATAATAACTGTATAATATGGGTAGTAATGCATGTTATATTGATAATAATAAACGTAATAAGAATAATTATTATAGTGCTGACGATAATAACTGTATAATATGCGTAATAATGCATGTTATATTGATAATAATAAAAGTAGTAAGTATAATTGTTATAGTTCTAGCGACAATAACAGTATAATGTGGGTAATAATCCATGTTATATTGATAATAATGGGAGTAATAAGTATAATTATTACAATTCTAGCGATAATTACAGTATAATATGGGTATTAATGCATGTTATATTGATAATAATAAAAGTAATAAGTATAATTATTATAGTTCTAGCGATAATTACAGTATAATGTGGGTAATAATGCTTGTTATATTGGTGATATTGGGGGTAATAAGTACAATTAGTATAATTCTGGCGATAATTACAGTATAATATGGGTATTAATGCATGTTATATTGATAATAATAAAAGTAATAAGTATAATTATTATAGTTCTCACGATAATAACTGTAAAATATGGGTAGTAATGCATGTTATATTGATAATAATAAAAGTAATAACTATAATTATTATAGTTCTGACGATAATAACTGTATAATATGCGTAATAATGCATGCTATATTGATAATAATAAAAGTAATAAGTATAATTATTATAGTTCTAGCGATAATTACAGTATAATGTGGGTAATAATGCTTGTTATATTGGTGATATTGGGGGTAATAAGTATAATTATTATAGTTCTAGCGATAATTACAGTATAATATGGGTATTAATGCATGTTATATTGATAATAATAAAAGTAATAAGCATAATTATTATAGTTCTCACGATAATAACTGTATAATATGGGTAATAATGCATGTTATATCGATAATAATAAAAGTAATAAGTATAATTATTATTGTTCTGACGATAATAACTGTACAATATGAGTAATAATACATGTTATATTGATAATGATAAGAGTAATATGTATAATTATTATAGTTCTCACGATAATAACTGTATAATATGCGTAATAATGCATGTTATATTAATAATAATAAAAGTGATAAGTATAATTATTATAGTTCTAGCGATAATTACAGTATAATGTGGGTAATAATGCTTGTTATATTGGTGATATTGGGGGTAATAAGTATAATAAGTATAATTCTAGCGATAATTACAGTATAATATGGGTATTAATGCATGTTATATTGATAATAATAAAAGTAATAAGTATAATTATTATAGTTCTAGCGATAATTACAGTATAATGTGGGTAATAATGCTTGTTATATTGATAATAATAAAAGTAATAAGTATAATTATTATAGTTCTAGCGATAATTACAGTATAATGTGGGTAATAATGCTTGTTATATTGGTGATATTGGGGGTAATAAGTATAATTAGTATAATTCTAGCGATAATTACAGTATAATATGGGTATTAATGCATGTTATATTGATAACAATAAAAGTAATAAGTATAATTATTATAGTTCTAGCGATAATTACAGTATAATGTGGGTAGTAATGCATGTTATATTGATAATAATAAAAGTAATAAGTATAATTATTATAGTTCTAGCGATAATTACAGTATAATGTGGGTAATAATGCATGTTATATTGATAATAATAAAAGTAATAAGTGTAATTATTATAGTTCTCACGAAAATAACTGTATAATATGAGTAATAATGCATGTTATATTGATAACAATAAAAGTAATAAGTATAATTGTTATAGTTCTAGCGACAATAACAGTATAATGTGGGTAATAATCCATGTTATATTGATAATATTGGGAGTAATAAGTATAATTATTACAATTCTAGCGATAATTACAGTATAATATGGGTATTAATGCATGTTATATTGATAATAATAAAAGTAATAACTATAATTATTATAGTTCTCACGATAGTAACTGTATAATATGGGTAATAATGCATGTTATATTAATAATAATAAAATTAATAAGTATAATTATTATAGTTCTAGCGATAATAACTGTATAATGTGGGTAATAATGCATGTTATATTGATAATAATGAAAGTAATAAGTATAATTATTATAGTTCTAGCGATAATTACAGTATAATATGTGTAATAATGCATGTTATATTAATAATAATAAAAGTAATATGTATAATTATTATAGTTCTCACGATAATAACTGTAAAATATGGGTAGTAATGCATGTTATATTGATAATAATAAACGTAATAAGAATAATTATTATAGTTCTGACGATAATAACTGTATAATATGCGTAATAATGCATGTTATATTGATAATAATAAAAGTAATAAGTATAATTATTATAGTTCTAGCGATAATTACAGTATAATGTGGGTAATAATGCTTGTTGTATTGGTGATATTGGGGGTAATAAGTATAATTAGTATAATTCTAGCGATAATTACAGTATAATATGGGTATTAATGCATGTTATATTGATAATAATAAAAGTAATAAGTATAATTATTATAGTTCTAGCGATAATTACAGTATAATGTGGGTAGTAATGCATGTTATATTGATAATAATAAAAGTAATAAGTATAATTATTATAGTGCTAGCGATAATTACAGTATAATGTGGGTAATAAAGCATGTTATATTGATAATAATAAAAGTAATAAGTATAATTATTATAGTTCTCACGATAATAACTGTATAATATGCGTAGTAATGCATGTTATATTGATAATAATAAACGTAATAAGAATAATTATTATAGTTCTGACGATAATAACTGTATAATATGCGTAACAATGCATGTTATATTGATAATAATAAAAGTAGTAAGTATAATTATTATAGTTCTAGCGTTAATTACAGTATAATGTGGGTAATAATGCTTGTTATATTGGTGATATTGGGGGTAATAAGTATAATTAGTATAATTCTAGCGATAATTACAGTATAATATGGGTATTAATGCATGTTATATTGATAACAATAAAAGTAATAAGTATAATTATTATAGTTCTAGCGATAATTACAGTATAATGTGGGTAGTAATGCATGTTATATTGATAATAATAAACGTAATAAGAATAATTATTATAGTTCTGACGATAATAACTGTATAATATGCGTAACAATGCATGTTATATTGATAATAATAAAAGTAGTAAGTATAATTATTATAGTTCTAGCGATAATTACAGTATAATGTGGGTAATAATGCTTGTTATATTGATAATAATAAAAGTAATAAGTATAATTATTATAGTTCTAGCGATAGTTACAGTATAATGTGGGTAATAATGCTTGTTATATTGATAATAATAAAAGTAATAAGTATAATTATTATAGTTCTCACGATAATAACTGTAAAATATGGGTAGTAATGCATGTTATATTGATAATAATAAAAGTAATAACTCTAATTATTATAGTTCTGATGATAATAACTGTATAATATGCGTAATAATGCATGTTATATTGATAATAATAAAAGTAATAAGTATAATTGTTATAGTTCTAGCGACAATAACAGTATAATGTGGGTAATAATCCATGTTATATTGATAATATTGGGAGTAATAAGTATAATTATTACAATTCTAGCGATAATTACAGTATAATATGGGTATTAATGCATGTTATATTGATAATAATTAAAGTAATAACTATAATTATTATAGTTCTCACGATAGTAACTGTATAATATGGGTAATAATGCATGTTATATTAATACTAATAAAATTAATAAGTATAATTATTATAGTTCTTGCGATAATAACTGTATAATGTGGGTAATAATGCATGTTATATTGATAATAATGAAAGTAATAAGTATAATTATTATAGTTCTAGCGATAATTACAGTATAATATGTGTAATAATGCATGTTATATTGGTAATATTGGGAGTAATAAGTATAATTATTATAATTCTAGCGATAATTACAGTATAATATGGGTAATAATGCATGTTATATTAATAATAATAAAAGTAATAAGTATAATTATTATAGTTCTAGCGATAATAACAGTATAATATGGGTACTAATGCATGTTATATTGATAATAATAAAAGTAATAAGTATAATTATTATAGTTCTAGCGATAATTACAGTATAATATGGGTAATAATGCATGTTATATTAATAATAATAAAATTAATAAGTATAATTATTATAGTTCTAGCGATAATTACAGTATAATGTGGGCAATAATGCTTGTTATATTGGTGATATTGGGGGTAATAAGTATAATTAGTATAATTCTAGCGATAATTACAGTATAATATGGGTATTAATGCATGTTATATTAATACTAATAAAATTAATAAGTATAATTATTATAGTTCTAGCGATAATAACTGTATAATGTGGGTAATAATGCATGTTATATTGATAATAATGAAAGTAATAAGTATAATTATTATAGTTCTAGCGATAATTACAGTATAATATGTGTAATAATGCATGTTATATTGGTAATATTGGGAGTAATAAGTATAATTATTATAATTCTAGCGATAATTACAGTATAATATGGGTAATAATGCATGTTATATTAATAATAATAAAAGTAATAAGTATAATTATTATAGTTCTAGCGATAATAACAGTATAATATGGGTACTAATGCATGTTATATTGATAATAATAAAAGTAATAAGTATAATTATTATAGTTCTAGCGATAATTACAGTATAATATGGGTAATAATGCATGTTATATTAATAATAATAAAATTAATAAGTATAATTATTATAGTTCTCGCGATAATTACAGTATAATGTGGGCAATAATGCTTGTTATATTGGTGATATTGGGGGTAATAAGTATAATTAGTATAATTCTAGCGATAATTACAGTATAATATGGGTATTAATGCATGTTATATTGATAATAATAAAAGTAATAAGTATAATTATTATATTTCTAGCGATAATTACAGTATAATGTGGGTAATAATGCATGTTATATTGATAATAATAAAAGTAATAAGTATAATTATTATAGTTCTAGCGATAATTACAGTATAATGTGGGTAATAATGCTTGTTATATTGGTGATATTGGGGGTAATAAGTATAATTAGTATAATTCTGGCGATAATTACAGTATAATATGTGTATTAATGCATGTTATATTGATAATAATAAAAGTAATAACTATAATTATTATAGTTCTCACGATAATAACTGTATAATATGGGTAATAATGCATGTTATATTGATAATAATAAAAGTAATAAGTATAATTATTATAGTTCTAGCGATAATTACAGTATTATGTGGGTAATAATGCTTGTTGTATTGGTGATATTGGGGGTAATAAGTATAATTAGTATAATTCTAGCGATAATTACAGTATAATATGGGTATTAATGCATGTTATATTGATAATAATAAAAGTAATAAGTATAATTATTATAGTTCTAGCGATAATTACAGTATAATGTGGGTAGTAATGCATGTTATATTGATAATAATAAAAGTAATAAGTATAATTATTATAGTTCTAGCGATAATAACAGTATAATATGGGTACTAATGCATGTTATATTGATAATAATAAAAGTAATAAGTATAATTATTATAGTTCTAGCGATAATTACAGTATAATATGGGTAATAATGCATGTTATATTAATAATAATAAAATTAATAAGTATAATTATTATAGTTCTAGCGATAATTACAGTATAATGTGGGCAATAATGCTTGTTATATTGGTGATATTGGGGGTAATAAGTATAATTAGTATAATTCTAGCGATAATTACAGTATAATATGGGTATTAATGCATGTTATATTAATACTAATAAAATTAATAAGTATAATTATTATAGTTCTAGCGATAATAACTGTATAATGTGGGTAATAATGCATGTTATATTGATAATAATGAAAGTAATAAGTATAATTATTATAGTTCTAGCGATAATTACAGTATAATATGGGTATTAATGCATATTATATTGATAATAATAAAAGTAATAAGCATAATTATTATAGTTCTAGCGATAATTACAGTATAATGTGGGTAATAATGCTTGTTATATTGATAATAATAAAAGTAATAAGTATAATTATTATAGTTCTAGCGATAATTACAGTATAATGTGGGTAATAATGCTTGTTATATTGATAATAATAAAAGTAATAAGTATAATTAGTATAATTCTAGCGATAATTACAGTATAATATGGGTATTAATGCATGTTATATTGATAACAATAAAAGTAATAAGTATAATTATTATAGTTCCAGCGATAATTACAGTATAATGTGGGTAGTAATGCATGTTATATTGATAATAATAAAAGTAATAAGTATAATTATTATAGTTCTAGCGATAATTACAGTATAATGTGGGTAATAATGCATGTTATATTGATAATAATAAAAGTAATAAGTGTAATTATTATAGTTCTCACGAAAATAACTGTATAATATGAGTAATAATGCATGTTATATTGATAATAATAAAAGTAATAAGTATAATTGTTATAGTTCTAGCGACAATAACAGTATAATGTGGGTAATAATCCATGTTATATTGATAATATTGGGAGTAATAAGTATAATTATTACAATTCTAGCGATAATTACAGTATAATATGGGTATTAATGCATGTTATATTGATAATAATAAAAGTAATAACTATAATTATTATAGTTCTCACGATAGTAACTGTATAATATGGGTAATAATGCATGTTATATTAATAATAATAAAATTAATAAGTATAATTATTATAATTCTAGCGATAATAACTGTATAATGTGGGTAATAATGCATGTTATATTGATAATAATGAAAGTAATAAGTATAATTATTATAGTTCTAGCGATAATTACAGTATAATATGTGTAATAATGCATGTTATATTAATAATAATAAAAGTAATATGTATAATTATTATAGTTCTCACGATAATAACTGTAAAATATGGGTAGTAATGCATGTTATATTGATTATAATAAACGTAATAAGAATAATTATTATAGTTCTGACGATAATAACTGTATAATATGCGTAATAATGCATGTTATATTGATAATAATAAAAGTAATAAGTATAATTATTATAGTTCTAGCGATAATTACAGTATAATGTGGGTAATAATGCTTGTTGTATTGGTGATATTGGGGGTAATAAGTATAATTAGTATAATTCTAGCGATAATTACAGTATAATATGGGTATTAATGCATGTTATATTGATAATAATAAAAGTAATAAGTATAATTATTATAGTTCTAGCGATAATTACAGTATAATGTGGGTAGTAATGCATGTTATATTGATAATAATAAAAGTAATAAGTATAATTATTATAGTGCTAGCGATAATTACAGTATAATGTGGGTAATAATGCATGTTATATTGATAATAATAAAAGTAATAAGTATAATTATTATAGTTCTAGCGATAATTACAGTATAATGTGGGTAATAATGCATGTTATATTGATAATAATAAAAGTAATAAGTATAATTATTATAGTTCTCACGATAATAACTGTATAATATGGGTAGTAATGCATGTTATATTGATAATAATAAACGTAATAAGAATAATTATTATAGTTCTGACGATAATAACTGTATAATATGCGTAACAATGCATGTTATATTGATAATAATAAAAGTAGTAAGTATAATTATTATAGTTCTAGCGATAATTACAGTATAATGTGGGTAATAATGCTTGTTATATTGGTGATATTGGGGGTAATAAGTATAATTAGTATAATTCTAGCGATAATTACAGTATAATATGGGTATTAATGCATGTTATATTGATAACAATAAAAGTAATAAGTATAATTATTATAGTTCTAGCGATAATTACAGTATAATGTGGGTAGTAATGCATGTTATATTGATAATAATAAAAGTAATAAGTATAATTATTATAGTGCTAGCGATAATTACAGTATAATGTGGGTAATAATGCATGTTATATTGATAATAATAAAAGTAACAAGTATAATTATTATAGTTCTAGCGATAATTACAGTATAATGTGGGTAATAATGCATGTTATATTGATAATAATAAAAGTAATAAGTATAATTATTATAGTTCTCACGATAATAACTGTATAATATGGGTAGTAATGCATGTTATATTGATAATAATAAACGTAATAAGAATAATTATTATAGTTCTGACGATAATAACTGTATAATATGCGTAACAATGCATGTTATATTGATAATAATAAAAGTAGTAAGTATAATTATTATAGTTCTAGCGATAATTACAGTATAATGTGGGTAATAATGCTTGTTATATTGATAATAATAAAAGTAATAAGTATAATTATTATAGTTCTAGCGATAGTTACAGTATAATGTGGGTAATAATGCTTGTTATATTGATAATAATAAAAGTAATAAGTATAATTATTATAGTTCTCACGATAATAACTGTAAAATATGGGTAGTAATGCATGTTATATTGATAATAATAAAAGTAATAACTATAATTATTATAGTTCTGACGATAATAACTGTATAATATGCGTAATAATGCATGTTATATTGATAATAATAAAAGTAATAAGTATAATTGTTATAGTTCTAGCGACAATAACAGTATAATGTGGGTAATAATCCATGTTATATTGATAATATTGGGAGTAATAAGTATAATTATTACAATTCTAGCGATAATTACAGTATAATATGGGTATTAATGCATGTTATATTGATAATAATAAAAGTAATAACTATAATTATTATAGTTCTCACGATAGTAACTGTATAATATGGGTAATAATGCATGTTATATTAATACTAATAAAATTAATAAGTATAATTATTATAGTTCTAGCGATAATAACTGTATAATGTGGGTAATAATGCATGTTATATTGATAATAATGAAAGTAATAAGTATAATTATTATAGTTCTAGCGATAATTACAGTATAATATGTGTAATAATGCATGTTATATTGGTAATATTGGGAGTAATAAGTATAATTATTATAATTCTAGCGATAATTACAGTATAATATGGGTAATAATGCATGTTATATTAATAATAATAAAAGTAATAAGTATAATTATTATAGTTCTAGCGATAATAACAGTATAATATGGGTACTAATGCATGTTATATTGATAATAATAAAAGTAATAAGTATAATTATTATAGTTCTAGCGATAATTACAGTATAATATGGGTAATAATGCATGTTATATTAATAATAATAAAATTAATAAGTATAATTATTATAGTTCTAGCGATAATTACAGTATAATGTGGGCAATAATGCTTGTTATATTGGTGATATTGGGGGTAATAAGTATAATTAGTATAATTCTAGCGATAATTACAGTATAATATGGGTATTAATGCATGTTATATTGATAATAATAAAAGTAATAAGTATAATTATTATATTTCTAGCGATAATTACAGTATAATGTGGGTAATAATGCATGTTATATTGATAATAATAAAAGAAATAAGTATAATTATCATAGTTCTAGCGATAATTACAGTATAATGTGGGTAATAATGCTTGTTATATTGGTGATATTGGGGGTAATAAGTATAATTAGTATAATTCTGGCGATAATTACAGTATAATATGGGTATTAATGCATGTTATATTGATAATAATAAAAGTAATAACTATAATTATTATAGTTCTCACGATAATAACTGTATAATATGGGTAATAATGCATGTTATATTAATAATAATAAAATTAATAAGTATAATTATTATAATTCTAGCGATAATAACTGTATAATGTGGGTAATAATGCATGTTATATTGATAATAATGAAAGTAATAAGTATAATTATTATAGTTCTAGCGATAATTACAGTATAATATGTGTAATAATGCATGTTATATTAATAATAATAAAAGTAATATGTATAATTATTATAGTTCTCACGATAATAACTGTAAAATATGGGTAGTAATGCATGTTATATTGATAATAATAAACGTAATAAGAATAATTATTATAGTTCTGACGATAATAACTGTATAATATGCGTAATAATGCATGTTATATTGATAATAATAAAAGTAATAAGTATAATTATTATAGTTCTAGCGATAATTACAGTATAATGTGGGTAATAATGCTTGTTGTATTGGTGATATTGGGGGTAATAAGTATAATTAGTATAATTCTAGCGATAATTACAGTATAATATGGGTATTAATGCATGTTATATTGATAACAATAAAAGTAATAAGTATAATTATTATAGTTCTAGCGATAATTACAGTATAATGTGGGTAGTAATGCATGTTATATTGATAATAATAAAAGTAATAAGTATAATTATTATAGTGCTAGCGATAATTACAGTATAATGTGGGTAATAATGCATGTTATATTGATAATAATAAAAGTAACAAGTATAATTATTATAGTTCTAGCGATAATTACAGCATAATGTGGGTAATAATGCATGTTATATTGATAATAATAAAAGTAATAAGTATAATTATTATAGTTCTCACGATAATAACTGTATAATATGGGTAGTAATGCATGTTATATTGATAATAATAAACGTAATAAGAATAATTATTATAGTTCTGACGATAATAACTGTATAATATGCGTAACAATGCATGTTATATTGATAATAATAAAAGTAGTAAGTATAATTATTATAGTTCTAGCGATAATTACAGTATAATGTGGGTAATAATGCTTGTTATATTGATAATAATAAAAGTAATAAGTATAATTATTATAGTTCTAGCGATAGTTACAGTATAATGTGGGTAATAATGCTTGTTATATTGATAATAATAAAAGTAATAAGTATAATTATTATAGTTCTCACGATAATAACTGTAAAATATGGGTAGTAATGCATGTTATATTGATAATAATAAAAGTAATAACTATAATTATTATAGTTCTGACGATAATAACTGTATAATATGCGTAATAATGCATGTTATATTGATAATAATAAAAGTAATAAGTATAATTGTTATAGTTCTAGCGACAATAACAGTATAATGTGGGTAATAATCCATGTTATATTGATAATATTGGGAGTAATAAGTATAATTTGTGACGGATCGGTGGGGGAAAAGCCCGAAAGGGGTCCCTAAGGTGGGGGCAGTTAGGGAAAACTGTCCTCCACTCACCGATGCACTCACCCACGGCCGATTTAACTAACGGGGCGCCAGTGCTAATGCACTCGTCCGCGGTAATCGCCCTTCCGGCTGCTCTGTCGGGAGCGGAACTCAGAGGGGGGCCAGGAAAGGAAAGAAAAAAAAAAGTAGTAAAAGACCCGCGATCTTGTATCCAACACAAAGAGAGATTTATTTGGGCCTGAATAGGCCACGCCAGCAAAAAGAAAAGGGCGTACAAAAGAAACGGTGGTGGGCCCCACGCGTTACAGGCAACGGTCAAGGAAAAGGGGTCAACTCGCCAGTTGCGAGGGAGGCTATCGCGGCGCGGGGGCACACGGTACGCACGCGTAGTACAAAACCGCTTCGGTCGCGTTTCCGCTGGAGATTCGTCCGCGCGGGAGCACGCCCTCTTAGGGGTCGTGGACAACAAGGGGACGTTGGTCCTAAATCTTAAATACAGTGCAAGAAATTCGCGAAACGCGAAACAGAAAATACGGTTCGGCGTTAGGGGGGGAGGGCGGTGTCGAATTACACCGTCCGCGGCCTCTAGGGTCCTCGTCACTGGGGTCAAGGGTCCTATCGTCCTCGCCACGCACAAATCAATAACAACAAAAAGAAAGAACGGGGTAGCGATAAGGCTCCTACCTTTCTTTCGGTGTCGGGGGCGTTAATCCTCTCACCCGGGGCGGCAACTCGCACACAGCACACCAAAAAAAACACAAAGCAGAAGAAACAGAACACACACACGGCGATTAACGCGTACAATAAAGAAAAAGAAAAAAAAACGGAAAAGAAAAAAGCGCGAAGTGGCAATCAAGACGGTAAGTGAGACTCGGGGCGTTATCGCGTACCGGCGGCTCGCTCTCTTCTTGCTTTTCGATCTTCTTCCCCGGTTCGCGGTATTCCCCCACCCCGGGGATTTCGGCGTCGAGGATGGGCCATCCCGTGGTGCTCTGGGGAAGCCAGGTCCTGGGGCCCTCTCGAGGTGGCGGTCGGGGGTAGCTCGTCCCCAGGCCTGGCGCTTTCTGCTGCTGGGCTGCCGGTCGCCCCCCGCGGAGGATGACGGGGGTGGTGCCGCGACCGGACAGCCACGTCCTTCCGTAGTGGGCCCATCCCGCACCTCCATCGCCCAGAGAGGAGTTCCTCCGCGACCGGGGATGCTGCAGACTCTTCTGGCCGCCGGTTGGAAGTGGGGAGGGCAAAAATAAATAAATAAGAGAGAAAAAAGAAAAAAAAAGGAAATAGTAACACGAAGAAGAAAAAAAAAACACACACACACACACACCACGCACTGGCCCCCGTGGCGAGGAATCCGCTCAGGCGGAGGAGTGGGGGTTGGCAATCCGGGAGGGTCATCGTAACGAGGCATAACCAAAAAAAATTAGGTTACCCCCAAAAAGTAAGGGACAAAAATATGCCTCGTTACACACCCCCCCCCAAAAATTGTCCTGTCCCCCTCTCCTCGCTTTCGCGCCCGCTCCTAGAGGCCGCATCGAGGCGAGCGAGCGGCCGATTCGGTGGTAACGGAAAAAAACGCGGTCCTGCAACATATAGAACGGTGTTAGAAAAAAGTAAAAGGGGAGGTACAAAGGACCGAGCAAAAAAAAACCGTTTAAGAAAAATAAAAAAAAGGAGAACGGAGGGTGGGGAAGAACATGCGGGATCACATACGCACACAAAAAAAAAACGCAAAAGGGACAGTACGATGGGTCCCGTCCAGGGAGGACCCTTGCTTCCTCAAACCCAGCGCGCCTAACTGTTGTTGGCCGAGGGGAGAAAGCAAAACAAAAGCCTCGCATATCGACGAGCGACGGGCCACGGGACAAGAACTGGCGCAAGAAATCGTCGCGCCGTCTTAATCCGGGCGCGATAAGCCTTCCTCAATCACTATAATTGGCTTAGCCAAATTAAATGAGAGGTCAGGCTTTTTCATCGTCGTCGGTTTACATTCAGTATTCTCCAGAACAATATTTACTCACACTCGCTGATCAGCTGTTTCGGAATGCGAGTCAATCAACGCCCAGTAAATCGGCGGAGACTCAGCGTTAAAATCCGAAACCTCGAATTTCGCTCGACGTCAGGGGTGTCAACGTCGTGCGATCAGAGCGATCTGCTGAGTTGCCTACTATCTCTCTCGTTCTCTGAACAGAAAAGTCTGTCCCCCACAACGGAACGGAGAGAGAGGCGGTGAGGAGAACAAAGAGAGCCAAAAAAAAGAAACTAAATAGAAGTTTAAAAGAACTTAAGGGTGAGAATACTATGCGAGGCAATAATACATTAAACACGACACACCCCAAAAAAAAATAAAAATGAATTTAGTGTGCCGCCTATTTGGACGGCACCTTGAAGACAAAAAAAAACGAAAATAAGAAAATGAAGAAAATCTTAAAATATAAAAAAAAACAAAAATAAAGGACAGCACAACCCCTAGTGAACCACCACCACATAAATACATATACACATATATATTTTTTTTCTTTTTTTTTTTTTTATTTTATATATATTTTTTTTCTTTTTTAAAATTTTATATTTTTTTTTTTTTTTTTTTTTTTTTTCTTAATTAAACAAATATACCCACCACCAGGACGAGAGACAACGAACAAATGTGGCGACCCGCAGGCTTCCTACCGCCTTCGGTGTGGGGCCGACCCTCTAGTTGTGGACCCTGCCCGCGCACAGTGCGGGCAGGACCGCAAGGTCACCCCTGGCCACCCACACCTAAAGCAGTAGGGGCCAGCGGGGGCATAGGGGCACTGCTGCTGCTCGTGCCCCCCCCGCCGACACTGGAAACAGACGCCTGCGGGCGCCGGACCCGCCCCCGCCAGCAGAGCCGGTCCCTGCTGTGGGGGTGCCGTTCCCATCAACCCCGACATGAGGGATAGGAATTGGGCCGTGGCGGTCAAAATCTGCCCGGCGGGTCCACTAGGCCCGGGGCCGACGGCCGCGAGGCCGACCGCGCTTGGCGCCTCCACTGCAAGGCGGGGGCGCTTCGCGGGTCGGCGGTCCGCCGCCCGACGGATCGCGGGCCGCGGCTGGGGAGTGGGGGGGAGCGTTGCTCCCTTTTCGGGGTTGCTCAACCCCCTCGACCTCTTCCGCCTCCTTGGCGCGGAGGCGGGCGCTGCGGCGGGTGGCTTGGCGGTGCGCGGCCGGCGCCTCCTCCTCCTCCCCTTCCGTCCCTCGCTGGCTCCGGGGGCGGCGGCGGCGGACTGGGCCCTGGACGGTCCGCCGCTCGCCACTGGCCGGCGTGGCTCCACGCATGCCCCCGGGGGAAGGGGGATGAACTCCTCCTCGGGCCGATGGGGTGCTACGGCGGTGCGGGACATCGCCCGGCCTCCCCTCCTTCCTTGGCGAAACATCTTCAACAAAAATAACGTTAGGAGGGGTCGGTGGTGGACCGTCGTCGGGATCATCACCGACAAACGGCTTCAAGTCGGAGACGTGAACCTTCGGAACCATACGGGTTCCGGTCGTCTCCAACTCGTACACGACGGGCGATAGGACCTTCTTGACCTGAAAAGGACCAATATAAGCGGCCGACAGTTTCGCTGCCACATTTTCTGCGGCTGACGAGAGGACCCTATTCCTACGCCAAACTAAATCGCCTACCCGGTATCTAACATCACGGTGACGCGCATTATAATACTTCGCTTGTCGCTTGTGTGCGCGTTCCAATTGTTCTCGCACTAAGTCGTGTAATAACAACAAGCGACGCGATCGCTGTGCCCAGGCTTGCGGATCTCTGCGGGAGAGCAGGGGTTCTCCTTCCACGGCGCGTCGAATACTGCCGACTGGTCGTGGGGCTCTTCCAAAGTTGAGCACCGCAGGGGATTCGCCAGCTGAGGAATGCACAGCTGTATTAACTGCGAATCGGAATTCGTGCAAATGCACGTTCCATTCACGGTGGTCCTTTTTAATAAACGACGAAATCATCGTTTTTAGGACGCGATTGACTCGCTCCACCGGATTCGCTTGCGCGTGATATGGGGGAATCGTGTAATGCGTGATTCCCCATTCTTCTAAAGCCGAATCGATTTCTTTATTGCAAAACTCGGTACCGTTGTCAGTGAGGAGTATTTCGGGGGCTCCCCAACGAAATAGTACGAGGTCTTCAAAAGCTGTTAAAATAGCCGACCCCGTAGCTTTTCGGAGCGCCTTACACTCCACCCACTTTGTAAAATTGTCCAAGAAGACTACAACGTACCGAGCTTGGCCGCGCCCGGGCGGAAAAGGACCCATTACATCGGCGGACACCACGGCCCATGGCCGCTCGGGGATTCGCCGGCCCATGTGTCCAGCGGGAGCGCGCTGCTCGACCTTGTGCTGCTGACACACGGGACATCGCTGCACAAAACGGCGGATGTCTCGGAACATTCCCGGCCAATAAAACTCTTGATTCACCCTTTGGTATGTTTTATCAATACCAGGGTGACCAGCGGCCGGAAGATCATGGGCATTTCGAATGGCCTTTTCTCGAAGATCCTCGGGGAGAACCAACTTCCACGCATCGTCATCCTCGCCGATAATTTCTTGCGTGGGAGACGGACGGTAATAATACAAACGTCCGTCTTCAACCCGCCAATCGGGGTACGATGCGGGATGCGATTCTACTTTTTCTAAGCGGTCAGCGTACCAATTACTCTCAATGTTCTTGAGAGCCGCTAGAAAGTCATAAACTGGGGGTTCTTCCGTGACGACGACGTCCGGGGGTACTATTGCACGTGAAAGTGCATCCGGGACGTGGTGGAGGGCTCCTTTACGATGCTCAATAGTAAAAGAATATTGCTGCATATCAAGGGCCCATCTCGCCAATCGTCCTGTAGGATCTTTTAAATTATGCAGCCATTTTAGGCTGCTGTGATCCGTGATAACGGTAAAAGAGTACCCCTCGAGATACGGACGGAGTTTTTTAATGGCCCATAAGACAGCCAGACACTCTTTTTCGGTCACCGAATATTTTTGCTCGGCTGCGGTCAAGACTCTATTCACGTAAACAATGGGGTGTTCCTCCCCGTTTTGTTTTTGTGTGAGGACCGCGCCGATTGCATAGTGACTCGCGTCAGTCTGAAGAACGAACGGCAACGAAAAATCAGGACGTGCTAAAACGGGGGTGGTGCTCAGGGCTTTTTTCAAATTTTGAAAAGCCGCTTCTTGAGCTTTACCCCAATGCCAGGGCTCGTTTTTCTTGAGCAATTGCACCAAGGGGACTTTGTCACGCGCATGGTTCGGCAAAAATCGGGCGTACCAACCGACCATGCCGAGGAAACTCCGCAATTGCTTGACCGTCGTGGGCGCCGGGTACGACAAAACCGGCGCGACCTTTTCGGGATCGGGTTCGAGGCCCTTTTGGCTTATTAAATATCCCAAATACCGGACCTCTTGGCGACAAAATTCGCTCTTTTCCCGATTGATTTCGAGCCCGGCTTCGTTTAAAATTCCAATGACCTTTTCGATCCAGCGGAGGTGGTCATCGAAGGTCTCATTGACGATAACAATATCGTCAAGATACGCGAAGGCGTGAGGTTCGAGCTCGGGACCAATCAAGCGATCCATCAGCCTTTGAAAAGTGGCCGGGGCGTTGGTCAGCCCGTACGGCATACGCGTAAATTGGAATAACCCTTTCCCTGGGACTACGAACGCCGCAATTTCTTTGCTGGACTCTTCCAGAGGAATTTGGAAGTACGCCTGACTCAAATCGATGGTCGAAATGTACAGTGCAGTGCGTAATTTGTCCAGGATCGCGTCCATATGCGGGAGAGGGTATGCGTCCTTCTTAGTAATATTGTTTACATCGCGATAGTCGATACAGAAACGGTATTTCCCGTTCGATTTCGCGACTATCACGGGACAACTCGCCCAAGCGCTTGACGAGCGCTCAATAATTCCGTCTGCGAGCATCTTGTCAACTTCCGCGTGCGCGACTTCGTAAATTTTCGGAGAAACGCGTCGCGCGCGGTGTTTAATCGGTTCGTGCCCCTGCACGTCGATTCTATGCTGAACAAGATTAGTTACGGGGGGTTTTTCTGCAGGAGAGGGAATTATTCTGTCCAACAGCTGATTTAAGCGCTCGCTTTGTTTCGGAGTAATCTCAACGATAGCGGCGCAATCGGCGTGGATAATTTCCTTCGAATCCTGCAAACCCGGAACAACAAAGGAATGAGCGGGACCATTCCGAATTTTCCAAGTCGCGTTCGCTGTGTCTAGGGAGATTTCGAAAGCCTCCAGAAAATCTATCCCTAGCACACAATCGTAATCTAAATTGTTCGCGACTCGGACTGGTAATGCAATTTTTCGCCCGTCGATTTCGATCTCTATCACCGCTTCGCCTAGGATATGGTCCTGCACGCCATTGGCCATTCGCATTTTCCCGGAAAAAGTGGGGTCTATCCGCGACCCTAACCACTCGATCGCATCCGGTCCCAAATAGGAACGCGCGGCCCCGCTATCAATTAAAGCCCAGAGCGGATGTCCAGCTACCAATAAACGGACATAATAGCGGCGGTCAACATATCCCGGCGGAAAATCGCGGCGATATTTAATCGATTCGCGAGCCATTCCGGCCACCTCACTGTCCCCTGGTCCAACCGGCAAATTGGCCGTCCCATGGACAAAGTAGGGACTAGTGGAGGCGACTACGGCCCTATTCTCCAAAAGTGGAGGCGCGGGTAATGTACTCGCCGAATCGGGACCTTCACCTCGCTTTCCCCTGGTCCAACCAGCCTTTTGGCCGTCACATAGACAAATTAGGGATCGGGAGGTGACCCCCTCCTCTATCTCCCTAAGTGGAGGCGTGGGAGGAAGTTCCGCGGGATGAAGGCCATCTTTTCCCGGTCCCCTGGTCCAACCAGCCCTCGGGCCGTCACATAGACAAATTAGGGATCGGGAGGTGGCCTCCTCCCTCTCCTCCTCCAGTGGAGGAACGGAAAAAGGTCTCTTGAGAACGAAATCGTCACCTCCTTGCCCCCTGGTACAACCGAGTCTACGTCCGTTACATGTACAAAGTAGGGGCTCGGAGGTGACCTCCTCCTGTGACTCCTGGGGTGGAGGCGACGGAAGAGGTACCGCGGGATGAAAGTTATCCCCTCCCGGTCCCCTAGTCCAACCAGCCCTCTGGCCGTCACATAGACGAATTAGGGATCGGGAGGCGATCTCCTCCTGGGTCTCGTTAAGTGGAGGCGCTGGAAGAGGTTCCGCGTGACGAAGGCTATCTCCTCCTTGTCCCCTGGTCCAACCAGCTCTCGTGCCGTCACATAGACAAATTAGGGACTTGGAGGTAACCTCCTCCTCGGTCTCGTTAAGTGGAGGCGCCGGAGGAGGTTCCGCGGAACAACAGCCATCACCTCCTTTCCCCCTGGTCCAACCAGCCCTCAGGCCGTCACATAGACAAATTAGGGGTCGGGAGGTGGCTTCCTCCTTCTGGTCCAAAAGTGGAGGGGAGGATGGCCCCACGGATTTTGACGAAAGAGACGAGATGGTTGATTCAGGGAGAATTTCAGGGGCTTCCGGAAATTCCGCACAAATGTTCGGATCCGTTAACCCTTTCTCCTCCTGCATCGTGCCTACTAGAGAGGCCTCCACGTCGTCATGCGGGTGGTCGCAGGCCTCTAGCGACTTCCCCGCTGCGCATTTCCCGACCGCTTCGCGAGGCAGTCGGGGCAAGTTAAAATTGTAACCCCTTCTCGGTTACATCCGTAACACACCCGGATTCTTCGGGGGAGGGGGCAGTCGGCAGCCCAATGTCCACACTGCCCGCAATTATAGCACTCCCCCCCCCTAGGCGTTAACGGGGTGGATGTTGCGAGTGGGGTTGTTGAACCAGCCGGCGTCGCAGGGCTCCTCCGCTCTGGCTGCGACGTTGAAGGTCGCGGTGGGGAGCGCGTCCGCGGTGGCTGGCGCTGAACATTCGCCTTCTGTACGACCGCCGGAGTTCTCGCGGTCGCAGGGGTCGAGGCGTACGTTCTTTCCGTCCCAGCCTCGACCAACGGCCTTGAAGGGCCTGTTTTCTTGTTCCGCGACCTCGCGGATTCTCCTTCTCTTGGCGCCTCGGCAGGCGGCGCGTAGTCGTACGGCGACTCTAACGCGGCTAACCCTGTGTATGCCCCTCGCGGGGGTGGCCTATACGCCGTTTCCGCCAACGCAAGTTCTGCTGCGCTAGGGGGTGGACGGTGTCCGGCCCTTTCTCTAGCCGCACATTCTTCCACCTCCCTGCCCAATTGGCGCAGCTCCTTAAACGTACCGAATTCCGAACGGCGGAATCGGCGGCGGTAGTACGGCAACAGGTTATCATACGCTATGGTTAAGCGCTCTTCGTACAAAGGAGGGGGGATCATGTGAGAGAAAATCAGCTCCAAACTATCAAGAAACATGCTGATTGTTTCTCTCTCTCCCTGCGTGCGATTTCTGACATCGTTCTTAAGTTGTTGCTGGAAGTCGCGCGCACCGAAGCGTTCCCGGAAAGCACGGGCAAACTCGCTCCAGGTGCGACACGACGCTCCACAGATACGATGCCATCGCTTCGCATCTCCTTGTAAAACCGCCGACAGCGCGGCCAGCATGACTGGTACAGGCATCTTCGAGCTGTCCAGACATTGTTCGAGGCGGTCCAGAAAACTTTCGGCCCCCTCCTCGAACTCGCTGGTGTACGATATGCGCCATTTGGTCAACACATCGATCGCCTGATCTCCCCGGTAATGACCGACAGGAGATTGTCGTCGATGGACCATGGCGTCTTGTTCGTATTCCGTGACCCCGTCCCGATATCGCAACACACGGCGGGAGCGGGGGGAGCCTGGCGCGTCCGAAAATGGACGGGCTTCTTCCTCCCCTCTCCTTGTCGCTGGTGCGCGGTCACGGGGCGCCTCCACCGGCGCCCTCGGGGCAAGGTCACGGTCCTCCGCGCGGCGGTACATGTGGGAACGGTAATCCCTGCGCTCTAAGTAACCATCCCCGGATGGGGAGGGAGCACGGGGATAATCCCGGAACGCCAGGTTGTCCACGGGATCGCGAGTTTCTCCTCTCCTCTCGCGCCGTTCGTCACGTTGCCAATCACTAATGTAATCGCGCTCGACACCTCTGCGCTCTGAATAACCTGCCCCGGATGGGGAGGGAACGCGGGGGTGGCCCCGGGACGCCAGGTTGTCCACGGGGTCGCGATAACGTACACGATCACGAGGAGAAGGGTCACGAGTTCGTTCCCTCCTCTCGCGTCGTTCTTCGTTGGGCTGACTAAACTCGTACTCGCGGTCAACACCGTCGCGCTCTAAGTAACCAACCCTGGGCGGGGAGGGAACGCGAGGGTGGCCCCGGGACGCCTGGTTGTCCACGGGGTCGCGAGAACGGGGACGATCACGAGGGGAAAGGTCGCGAATTCCTTCCCTCCTCTCGTGTCGTTCCTGAGTGGGCAAAACATAAGCGCGTTCGCGCTCAACACCTCCGCGCTCTGTATAACCTACCCCGGATGGGGAGGGAACGCGGGGGTGGCCCCGGGACGCCAGGTTGTCCACGGGGTCGCGAACACGTAAACGATCGCGATCTTCGTCTAATAGTTCGCGCCGTCCTTCGCGTCGTTCTTCGCGTTGCGGTTCGCGACGGCTCACGCGAGATTCGGTGACAGATGGAAGGGGAACTTCGTCATCGCTTCCACTGCTGTCATACTGAATCTGCGGGTGGGAGAGTGGGGGGTCTGGTTGACGGTGTTCGTACCGACCCGTCGCTCGCTCTCTTACCGGCCGCGACGCGGCAGGAATCCCCTCCCTTTCGGAACGCGTAACCCGGTGATCGCTACCGATCGGTTCGAGTTGGGGAAGGGGGTCCGCAGAGCCTCGCGTCTCCAGCGGAGGGGAAGCGTGACGCGCTTCGCGATCACCCCTCTGTCCGGTAAATCCGGACTCCGCGAGACGCGAATCTCTGACCCGCGGCGTACTAACAGTTGCTAGGGGGCGGTGGAGAGTCGTATCCGCCGGCTGGGACATTTCCACCCCTTCAGAATGAAGACTAAGGGGGTCCCTAAAACGGCCGACGGACTGACCAGTGGGCAGCCACTGGCGATCCTCTATCCATCCGCGCGGTAATTCGGGAGTATCACGATCTCCCGGCTGGTTGAGCGTGGATATATTTTCCTCCGCTGGCCGCTCCGTGACCGGGCGCGAAGGTTCGGTCACGGTCAAGGTCGGGGCGGCGGCGGGAACTAAATTGAAACTATCACGCGCTGCAAATAGGGGCCCGGACCCACGCAAAGGGGAAAGACGGAGGATGGACTCGTATCGGGCGAACAAGTCCCTCCCTCGGCTGCCGGCCACCAGGGTCTCCAGCGACGGGTTGACCGGCGCGCCGGTCACTTCGTCCACTGCCGAGTCCCACTCGGCTGCGTGGGGACCCAATTCATGGCGAAAATGATAACGCCTGAATCGGTCAGTCAACGTGGCCCACGTACCAAGCGTTCTTAACCCTAACATCTCCATTAACATTATTACGTCGACAGCATTGTGTCGGTCCACTAGAGAGGCGCACATCTCTCGCAGCTCAGCCCTCTGTTCTCGAAGGGCGAAGCGGCGGGCGCGGTCAGTCTCTGTGGTCTCGGAAACAGACATAATGGAAAGCAAAAAAAATTCCTTTCTTCGCTAATTCAAATCCGGAGTTAAGCTGACGATGAAGAAACGATAATACCCGCTTAATAGAAAGAAAAAAAAAATCAACAACCGACAGCTTAAACCGTCACGGGTGCCGACTCTTAATACCAAACAAAGGCTCGGTATAATCGGCCTTATGCCGTTGGAAATCAAACGAAGAAGCAACAATACAAATCCGTTGCAGCGTTTCGAACTAGAGACAATCGCGATGATGATATCGGATATCCACCTGTACACACGGGGTACAGGTAGGTGTCGACGAAACAAAAACAATCGCCTATTGCTCGGTGCAAAACAAAAACTCGTCGTTGTAATCAACGGTTCGAGTAACGGGAAATTCAAAACGAACAGACAAAAGAAATCTCTAAGGGTGGATACTCGCGTCCCTGTGGTCAATTTTACTCTGGCCCCACGTTGGGCGCCAATTTTGTGACGGATCGGTGGGGGAAAAGCCCGAAAGGGGTCCCTAAGGTGGGGGCAGTTAGGGAAAACTGTCCTCCACTCACCGATGCACTCACCCACGGCCGATTTAACTAACGGGGCGCCAGTGCTAATGCACTCGTCCGCGGTAATCGCCCTTCCGGCTGCTCTGTCGGGAGCGGAACTCAGAGGGGGGCCAGGAAAGGAAAGAAAAAAAAAAGTAGTAAAAGACCCGCGATCTTGTATCCAACACAAAGAGAGATTTATTTGGGCCTGAATAGGCCACGCCAGCAAAAAGAAAAGGGCGTACAAAAGAAACGGTGGTGGGCCCCACGCGTTACAGGCAACGGTCAAGGAAAAGGGGTCAACTCGCCAGTTGCGAGGGAGGCTATCGCGGCGCGGGGGCACACGGTACGCACGCGTAGTACAAAACCGCTTCGGTCGCGTTTCCGCTGGAGATTCGTCCGCGCGGGAGCACGCCCTCTTAGGGGTCGTGGACAACAAGGGGACGTTGGTCCTAAATCTTAAATACAGTGCAAGAAATTCGCGAAACGCGAAACAGAAAATACGGTTCGGCGTTAGGGGGGGAGGGCGGTGTCGAATTACACCGTCCGCGGCCTCTAGGGTCCTCGTCACTGGGGTCAAGGGTCCTATCGTCCTCGCCACGCACAAATCAATAACAACAAAAAGAAAGAACGGGGTAGCGATAAGGCTCCTACCTTTCTTTCGGTGTCGGGGGCGTTAATCCTCTCACCCGGGGCGGCAACTCGCACACAGCACACCAAAAAAAACACAAAGCAGAAGAAACAGAACACACACACGGCGATTAACGCGTACAATAAAGAAAAAGAAAAAAAAACGGAAAAGAAAAAAGCGCGAAGTGGCAATCAAGACGGTAAGTGAGACTCGGGGCGTTATCGCGTACCGGCGGCTCGCTCTCTTCTTGCTTTTCGATCTTCTTCCCCGGTTCGCGGTATTCCCCCACCCCGGGGATTTCGGCGTCGAGGATGGGCCATCCCGTGGTGCTCTGGGGAAGCCAGGTCCTGGGGCCCTCTCGAGGTGGCGGTCGGGGGTAGCTCGTCCCCAGGCCTGGCGCTTTCTGCTGCTGGGCTGCCGGTCGCCCCCCGCGGAGGATGACGGGGGTGGTGCCGCGACCGGACAGCCACGTCCTTCCGTAGTGGGCCCATCCCGCACCTCCATCGCCCAGAGAGGAGTTCCTCCGCGACCGGGGATGCTGCAGACTCTTCTGGCCGCCGGTTGGAAGTGGGGAGGGCAAAAATAAATAAATAAGAGAGAAAAAAGAAAAAAAAAGGAAATAGTAACACGAAGAAGAAAAAAAAACACACACACACACACACCACGCACTGGCCCCCGTGGCGAGGAATCCGCTCAGGCGGAGGAGTGGGGGTTGGCAATCCGGGAGGGTCATCGTAACGAGGCATAACCAAAAAAAATTAGGTTACCCCCAAAAAGTAAGGGACAAAAATATGCCTCGTTACAAATTATTACAATTCTAGCGATAATTACAGTATAATATGGGTATTAATGCATGTTATATTGATAATAATAAAAGTAATAACTATAATTATTATAGTTCTCACGATAGTAACTGTATAATATGGGTAATAATGCATGTTATATTAATACTAATAAAATTAATAAGTATAATTATTATAGTTCTAGCGATAATAACTGTATAATGTGGGTAATAATGCATGTTATATTGATAATAATGAAAGTAATAAGTATAATTATTATAGTTCTAGCGATAATTACAGTATAATATGTGTAATAATGCATGTTATATTGGTAATATTGGGAGTAATAAGTATAATTATTATAATTCTAGCGATAATTACAGTATAATATGGGTAATAATGCATGTTATATTAATAATAATAAAAGTAATAAGTATAATTATTATAGTTCTAGCGATAATAACAGTATAATATGGGTACTAATGCATGTTATATTGATAATAATAAAAGTAATAAGTATAATTATTATAGTTCTAGCGATAATTACAGTATAATATGGGTAATAATGCATGTTATATTAATAATAATAAAATTAATAAGTATAATTATTATAGTTCTAGCGATAATTACAGTATAATGTGGGCAATAATGCTTGTTATATTGGTGATATTGGGGGTAATAAGTATAATAAGTATAATTCTAGCGATAATTACAGTATAATATGGGTATTAATGCATGTTATATTGATAATAATAAAAGTAATAAGTATAATTATTATAGTTCTAGCGATAATTACAGTATAATGTGGGTAATAATGCTTGTTATATTGATAATAATAAAAGTAATAAGTATAATTATTATAGTTCTAGCGATAATTACAGTATAATGTGGGTAATAATGCATGTTATATTGATAATAATAAAAGTAATAAGTATAATTATTATAGTTCTCACGATAATAACTGTATAATATGGGTAGTAATGCATGTTATATTGATAATAATAAACGTAATAAGAATAATTATTATATTTCTGACGATAATAACTGTATAATATGCGTAACAATGCATGTTATATTGATAATAATAAAAGTAGTAAGTATAATTATTATAGTTCTAGCGATAATTACAGTATAATGTGGGTAATAATGCTTGTTATATTGATAATAATGAAAGTAATAAGTATAATTATTATAGTTCTAGCGATAGTTACAGTATAATGTGGGTAATAATGCTTGTTATATTGATAATAATAAAAGTAATAAGTATAATTATCATAGTTCTCACGATAATAACTGTAAAATATGGGTAGTAATGCATGTTATATTGATAATAATAAAAGTAATAACTATAATTATTATAGTTCTGACGATAATAACTGTATAATATGCGTAATAATGCATGTTATATTGATAATAATAAAAGTAATAAGTATAATTGTTATAGTTCTAGCGACAATAACAGTATAATGTGGGTAATAATCCATGTTATATTGATAATATTGGGAGTAATAAGTATAATTATTACAATTCTATCGATAATTACAGTATAATATGGGTATTAATGCATGTTATATTGATAATAATAAAAGTAATAACTATAATTATTATAGTTCTCACGATAGTAACTGTATAATATGGGTAATAATGCATGTTATATTAATAATAATAAAAGTAATAAGTATAATTATTATAGTTCTAGCGATAATAACAGTATGATATGGGTACTAATGCATGTTATATTGATAATAATAAAAGTAATAAGTATAATTATTATAGTTCTAGCGATAATTACAGTATAATGTGTGTAATAATGCTTGTTATATTGGTGATATTGGGGGTAATAAGTATAATTAGTATAATTCTGGCGATAATTAAAGTATAATATGGGTATTAATGCATGTTATATTGATAATAATAAAAGTAATAAGTATAATTATTATAGTTCTCACGATAATAACTGTATAATATGGGTAGTAATGCATGTTATATTGATAATAATAAACGTAATAAGAATAATTATTATAGTTCTGACGATAATAACTGTATAATAAGCGTAATAATGCATGTTATATTGATAATAATAAAAGTAATAAGTATAATTATTATAGTTCTAGCGATAATTACAGTATAATGTGGGTAATAATGCTTGTTGTATTGGTGATATTGGGGGTAATAAGTATAATTAGTATAATTCTAGCGATAATTACAGTATAATATGGGTATTAATGCATGTTATATTGATAATAATAAAAGTAATGAGTATAATTATTATAGTTCTAGCGATAATTACAGTATAATGTGGGTAGTAATGCATGTTATATTGATAATAATAAAAGTAATAAGTATAATTATTATAGTGCTAGCGATAATTACAGTATAATGTGGGTAATAATGCATGTTATATTGATAATAATAAAAGTAATAAGTATAATTATTATAGTTCTAGCGATAATTACAGTATAATGTGGGTAATAATGCATGTTATATTGATAATAATAAAAGTAATAAGTATAATTATTATAGTTCTCACGATAATAACTGTATAATATGGGTAGTAATGCATGTTATATTGATAATAATAAACGTAGTAAGAATAATTATTATAGTTCTGACGATAATAACTGTATAATATGCGTAACAATGCATGTTATATTGATAATAATAGAAGTAGTAAGTATAATTATTATAGTTCTAGCGATAATTACAGTATAATGTGGGTAATAATGCTTGTTATATTGGTGATATTGGGGGTAATAAGTATAATTAGTATAATTCTAGCGATAATTACAGTATAATATGGGTATTAATGCATGTTATATTGATAACAATAAAAGTAATAAGTATAATTATTATAGTTCTAGCGATAATTACAGTATAATGTGGGTAGTAATGCATGTTATATTGATAATAATAAAAGTAATAAGTATAATTATTATAGTGCTAGCGATAATTACAGTATAATGTGGGTAATAATGCATGTTATATTGATAATAATAAAAGTAATAAGTATAATTATTATAGTTCTAGCGATAATTACAGTATAATGTGGGTAATAATGCATGTTATATTGATAATAATAAAAGTAATAAGTATAATTATTATAGTTCTCACGATAATAACTGTATAATATGGGTAGTAATGCATGTTATATTGATAATAATAAACGTAATAAGAATAATTATTATAGTTCTGACGATAATAACTGTATAATATGCGTAACAATGCATGTTATATTGATAATAATAAAAGTAGTAAGTATAATTATTATAGTTCTAGCGATAATTACAGTATAATGTGGGTAATAATGCTTGTTATATTGATAATAATGAAAGTAATAAGTATAATTATTATAGTTCTAGCGATAGTTACAGTATAATGTGGGTAATAATGCTTGTTATATTGATAATAATAAAAGTAATAAGTATAATTATTATAGTTCTCACGATAATAACTGTAAAATATGGGTAGTAATGCATGTTATATTGATAATAATAAAAGTAATAACTATAATTATTATAGTTCTGACGATAATAACTGTATAATATGCGTAATAATGCATGTTATATTGATAATAATAAAAGTAATAAGTATAATTGTTATAGTTCTAGCGACAATAACAGTATAATGTGGGTAATAATCCATGTTATATTGATAATATTGGGAGTAATAAGTATAATTATTACAATTCTAGCGATAATTACAGTATAATATGGGTATTAATGCATGTTATATTGATAATAATAAAAGTAATAAGCATAATTATTATAGTTCTCACGATAATAACTGTATAATATGGGTAATAATGCATGTTATATCGATAATAATAAAAGTAATAAGTATAATTATTATTGTTCTGACGATAATAACTGTACAATATGAGTAATAATACATGTTATATTGATAATGATAAGAGTAATATGTATAATTATTATAGTTCTCACGATAATAACTGTATAATATGCGTAATAATGCATGTTATATTAATAATAATAAAAGTGATAAGTATAATTATTATAGTTCTAGCGATAATTACAGTATAATGTGGGTAATAATGCTTGTTATATTGGTGATATTGGGGGTAATAAGTATAATTATTATAGTTCTAGCGATAATTACAGTATAATATGGGTATTAATGCATATTATATTGATAATAATAAAAGTAATAAGCATAATTATTATAGTTCTAGCGATAATTACAGTATAATGTGGGTAATAATGCTTGTTATATTGATAATAATAAAAGTAATAAGTATAATTATTATAGTTCTAGCGATAATTACAGTATAATGTGGGTAATAATGCTTGTTATATTGGTGATATTGGGGGTAATAAGTATAATTAGTATAATTCTAGCGATAATTACAGTATAATATGGGTATTAATATATGTTATATTGATAACAATAAAAGTAATAAGTATAATTATTATAGTTCTAGCGATAATTACAGTATAATGTGGGTAGTAATGCATGTTATATTGATAATAATAAAAGTAATAAGTATAATTATTATAGTTCTAGCGATAATTACAGTATAATGTGGGTAATAATGCATGTTATATTGATAATAATAAAAGTAATAAGTGTAATTATTATAGTTCTCACGAAAATAACTGTATAATATGAGTAATAATGCATGTTATATTGATAATAATAAAAGTAATAAGTATAATTGTTATAGTTCTAGCGACAATAACAGTATAATGTGGGTAATAATCCATGTTATATTGATAATATTGGGAGTAATAAGTATAATTATTACAATTCTAGCGATAATTACAGTATAATATGGGTATTAATGCATGTTATATTGATAATAATAAAAGTAATAACTATAATTATTATAGTTCTCACGATAGTAACTGTATAATATGGGTAATAATGCATGTTATATTAATAATAATAAAATTAATAAGTATAATTATTATAGTTCTAGCGATAATAACTGTATAATGTGGGTAATAATGCATGTTATATTGATAATAATGAAAGTAATAAGTATAATTATTATAGTTCTAGCGATAATTACAGTATAATATGTGTAATAATGCATGTTATATTGGTAATATTGGGAGTAATAAGTATAATTATTATAATTCTAGCGATAATTACAGTATAATATGGGTAATAATGCATGTTATATTAATAATAATAAAAGTAATATGTATAATTATTATAGTTCTCACGATAATAACTGTAAAATATGGGTAGTAATGCATGTTATATTGATAATAATAAACGTAATAAGAATAATTATTATAGTTCTGACGATAATAACTGTATAATATGCGTAATAATGCATGTTATATTGATAATAATAAAAGTAATAAGTATAATTATTATAGTTCTAGCGATAATTACAGTATAATGTGGGTAATAATGCTTGTTGTATTGGTGATATTGGGGGTAATAAGTATAATTAGTATAATTCTAGCGATAATTACAGTATAATATGGGTATTAATGCATGTTATATTGATAATAATAAAAGTAATAAGTATAATTATTATAGTTCTAGCGATAATTACAGTATAATGTGGGTAGTAATGCATGTTATATTGATAATAATAAAAGTAATAAGTATAATTATTATAGTGCTAGCGATAATTACAGTATAATGTGGGTAATAATGCATGTTATATTGATAATAATAAAAGTAATAAGTATAATTATTATAGTTCTAGCGATAATTACAGTATAATGTGGGTAATAATGCATGTTATATTGATAATAATAAAAGTAATAAGTATAATTATTATAGTTCTCACGATAATAACTGTATAATATGGGTAGTAATGCATGTTATATTGATAATAATAAACGTAATAAGAATAATTATTATAGTTCTGACGATAATAACTGTATAATATGCGTAACAATGCATGTTATATTGATAATAATAAAAGCAGTAAGTATAATTATTATAGTTCTAGCGATAATTACAGTATAATGTGGGTAATAATGCTTGTTATATTGGTGATATTGGGGCTAATAAGTATAATTAGTATAATTCTAGCGATAATTACAGTATAATATGGGTATTAATGCATGTTATATTGATAACAATAAAAGTAATAAGTGTAATTATTATAGTTCTCACGAAAATAACTGTATAATATGAGTAATAATGCATGTTATATTGATAATAATAAAAGTAATAAGTATAATTGTTATAGTTCTAGCGACAATAACAGTATAATGTGGGTAATAATCCATGTTATATTGATAATATTGGGAGTAATAAGTATAATTATTACAATTCTAGCGATAATTACAGTATAATATGGGTATTAATGCATGTTATATTGATAATAATAAAAGTAATAACTATAATTATTATAGTTCTCACGATAGTAACTGTATAATATGGGTAATAATGCATGTTATATTAATAATAATAAAAGTAATAAGTATAATTATTATAGTTCTAGCGATAATAACAATATGATATGGGTACTAATGCATGTTATATTGATAATAATAAAAGTAATAAGTATAATTATTATAGTTCTAGCGATAATTACAGTATAATGTGGGTAATAATGCTTGTTATATTGGTGATATTGGGGGTAATAAGTATAATTAGTATAATTCTGGCGATAATTAAAGTATAATATGGGTATTAATGCATGTTATATTGATAATAATAAAAGTAATAAGTATAATTATTATAGTTCTCACGATAATAACTGTATAATATGGGTAGTAATGCATGTTATATTGATAATAATAAACGTAATAAGAATAATTATTATAGTTCTGACGATAATAACTGTATAATATGCGTAATAATGCATGTTATATTGATAATAATAAAAGTAATAAGTATAATTATTATAGTTCTAGCGATAATTACAGTATAATGTGGGTAATAATGCTTGTTGTATTGGTGATATTGGGGGTAATAAGTATAATTAGTATAATTCTAGCGATAATTACAGTATAATATGGGTATTAATGCATGTTATATTGATAATAATAAAAGTAATAAGTATAATTATTATAGTTCTAGCGATAATTACAGTATAATGTGGGTAGTAATGCATGTTATATTGATAATAATAAAAGTAATAAGTATAATTATTATAGTTCTAGCGATAATTACAGTATAATGTGGGTAATAATGCATGTTATATTGATAATAATAAAAGTAATAAGTGTAATTATTATAGTTCTCACGAAAATAACTGTATAATATGAGTAATAATGCATGTTATATTGATTATAATAAAAGTAATAAGTATAATTGTTATAGTTCTAGCGACAATAACAGTATAATGTGGGTAATAATCCATGTTATATTGATAATATTGGGAGTAATAAGTATAATTATTACAATTCTAGCGATAATTACAGTATAATATGGGTATTAATGCATGTTATATTGATAATAATAAAAGTAATAACTATAATTATTATAGTTCTCACGATAGTAACTGTATAATATGGGTAATAATGCATGTTATATTAATAATAATAAAATTAATAAGTATAATTATTATAGTTCTAGCGATAATAACTGTATAATGTGGGTAATAATGCATGTTATATTGATAATAATGAAAGTAATAAGTATAATTATTATAGTTCTAGCGATAATTACAGTATAATATGTGTAATAATGCATGTTATATTGGTAATATTGGGAGTAATAAGTATAATTATTATAATTCTAGCGATAATTACAGTATAATATGGGTAATAATGCATGTTATATTAATAATAATAAAAGTAATATGTATAATTATTATAGTTCTCACGATAATAACTGTAAAATATGGGTAGTAATGCATGTTATATTGATAATAATAAACGTAATAAGAATAATTATTATAGTTCTGACGATAATAACTGTATAATATGCGTAATAATGCATGTTATATTGATAATAATAAAAGTAATAAGTATAATTATTATAGTTCTAGCGATAATTACAGTATAATGTGGGTAATAATGCTTGTTGTATTGGTGATATTGGGGGTAATAAGTATAATTAGTATAATTCTAGCGATAATTACAGTATAATATGGGTATTAATGCATGTTATATTGATAATAATAAAAGTAATAAGTATAATTATTATAGTTCTAGCGATAATTACAGTATAATGTGGGTAGTAATGCATGTTATATTGATAATAATAAAAGTAATAAGTATAATTATTATAGTGCTAGCGATAATTACAGTATAATGTGGGTAATAATGCATGTTATATTGATAATAATAAAAGTAATAAGCATAATTATTATAGTTCTCACGATAATAACTGTATAATGTGGGTAATAATGCATGTTATATTGATAATAATAAAAGTAATAAGTATAATTATTATAGTTCTCACGATAATAACTGTATAATATGGGTAGTAATGCATGTTATATTGATAATAATAAACGTAATAAGAATAATTATTATAGTTCTGACGATAATAACTGTATAATATGCGTAACAATGCATGTTATATTGATAATAATAAAAGTAGTAAGTATAATTATTATAGTTCTAGCGATACTTACAGTATAATGTGGGTAATAATGCTTGTTATATTGATAATAATGAAAGTAATAAGTATAATTATTATAGTTCTAGCGATAGTTACAGTATAATGTGGGTAATAATGCTTGTTATATTGATAATAATAAAAGTAATAAGTATAATTATTATAGTTCTCACGATAATAACTGTAAAATATGGGTAGTAATGCATGTTATATTGATAATAATAAAAGTAATAACTATAATTATTATAGTTCTGACGATAATAACTGTATAATATGCGTAATAATGCATGTTATATTGATAATAATAAAAGTAATAAGTATAATTGTTATAGTTCTAGCGACAATAACAGTATAATGTGGGTAATAATCCATGTTATATTGATAATATTGGGAGTAATAAGTATAATTATTACAATTCTAGCGATAATTACAGTATAATATGGGTATTAATGCATGTTATATTGATAATAATAAAAGTAATAACTATAATTATTATAGTTCTCACGATAGTAACTGTATAATATGGGTAATAATGCATGTTATATTAATACTAATAAAATTAATAAGTATAATTATTATAGTTCTAGCGATAGTAACTGTATAATGTGGGTAATAATGCCTGTTATATTGATAATAATGAAAGTAATAAGTATAATTATTATAGTTCTAGCGATTAATTACAGTATAATATGTGTAATAATGCATGTTATATTGGTAATATTGGGAGTAATAAGTATAATTATTATAATTCTAGCGATAATTACAGTATAATATGGGTAATAATGCATTTTATATTAATAATAATAAAAGTAATAAGTATAATTATTATAGTTCTAGCGATAATTACAGTATAATGTGGGTAATAATGCTTGTTATATTGGTGATATTGGGGGTAATAAGTATAATTAGTATAATTCTGGCGATAATTAAAGTATAATATGGGTATTAATGCATGTTATATTGATAATAATAAAAGTAATAAGTATAATTATTATAGTTCTCACGATAATAACTGTATAATATGGGTAGTAATGCATGTTATATTGATAATAATAAACGTAATAAGAATAATTATTATAGTTCTGACGATAATAACTGTATAATATGCGTAATAATGCATGTTATATTGATAATAATAAAAGTAATAAGTATAATTATTATAGTTCTAGCGATAATTACAGTATAATGTGGGTAATAATGCTTGTTGTATTGGTGATATTGGGGGTAATAAGTATAATTAGTATAATTCTAGCGATAATTACAGTATAATATGGGTATTAATGCATGTTATATTGATAATAATAAAAGTAATAAGTATAATTATTATAGTTCTAGCGATAATTACAGTATAATGTGGGTAGTAATGCATGTTATATTGATAATAATAAAAGTAATAAGTATAATTATTATAGTGCTAGCGATAATTACAGTATAATGTGGGTAATAATGCATGTTATATTGATAATAATAAAAGTAATAAGTATAATTATTATAGTTCTAGCGATAATTACAGTATAATGTGGGTAATAATGCATGTTATATTGATAATAATAAAAGTAATAAGTATAATTATTATAGTTCTCACGATAATAACTGTATAATATGGGTAGTAATGCATGCTATATTGATAATAATAAACGTAATAAGAATAATTATTATAGTTCTGACGATAATAACTGTATAATATGCGTAACAATGCATGTTATATTGATAATAATAAAAGTAGTAAGTATAATTATTATAGTTCTAGCGATAATTACAGTATAATGTGGGTAATAATGCTTGTTATATTGGTGATATTGGGGGTAATAAGTATAATTAGTATAATTCTAGCGATAATTACAGTATAATATGGGTATTAATGCATGTTATATTGATAACAATAAAAGTAATAAGTATAATTATTATAGTTCTAGCGATAATTACAGTATAATGTGGGTAGTAATGCATGTTATATTGATAATAATAAAAGTAATAAGTATAATTATTATAGTGCTAGCGATAATTACAGTATAATGTGGGTAATAATGCATGTTATATTGATAATAATAAAAGTAATAACTATAATTATTATAGTTCTCACGATAGTAACTGTATAATATGGGTAATAATGCATGTTATATTAATAATAATAAAAGTAATAAGTATAATTATTATAGTTCTAGCGATAATAACAGTATGATATGGGTACTAATGCATGTTATATTGATAATAATAAAAGTAATAAGTATAATTATTATAGTTCTAGCGATAATTACAGTATAATGTGGGTAATAATGCTTGTTATATTGGTGATATTGGGGGTAATAAGTATAATTAGTATAATTCTGGCGATAATTAAAGTATAATATGGGTATTAATGCATGTTATATTGATAATAATAAAAGTAATAAGTATAATTATTATAGTTCTCACGATAATAACTGTATAATATGGGTAGTAATGCAAGTTATATTGATAATAATAAACGTAATAAGAATAATTATTATAGTTCTGACGATAATAACTGTATAATATGCGTAATAATGCATGTTATATTGATAATAATAAAAGTAATAAGTATAATTATTATAGTTCTAGCGATAATTACAGTATAATGTGGGTAATAATGCTTGTTGTATTGGTGATATTGGGGGTAATAAGTATAATTAGTATAATTCTAGCGATAATTACAGTATAATATGGGTATTAATGCATGTTATATTGATAATAATAAAAGTAATAAGTATAATTATTATAGTTCTAGCGATAATTACAGTATAATGTGGGTAGTAATGCATGTTATATTGATAATAATAAAAGTAATAAGTATAATTATTATAGTGCTAGCAATAATTACAGTATAATGTGGGTAATAATGCATGTTATATTGATAATAATAAAAGTAATAAGTATAATTATTATAGTTCTAGCGATAATTACAGTATAATGTGGGTAATAATGCATGTTATATTGATAATAATAAAAGTAATAAGTATAATTATTATAGTTCTCACGATAATAACTGTATAATATGGGTAGTAATGCATGTTATATTGATAATAATAAACGTAATAAGAATAATTATTATAGTTCTGACGATAATAACTGTATAATATGCGTAACAATGCATGTTATATTGATAATAATAAAAGTAGTAAGTATAATTATTATAGTTCTAGCGATAATTACAGTATAATGTGGGTAATAATGCTTGTTATATTGGTGATATTGGGGGTAATAAGTATAATTAGTATAATTCTAGCGATAATTACAGTATAATATGGGTATTAATGCATGTTATATTGATAACAATAAAAGTAATAAGTATAATTATTATAGTTCTAGCGATAATTACAGTATAATGTGGGTAGTAATGCATGTTATATTGATAATAATAAAAGTAATAAGTATAATTATTATAGTGCTAGCGATAATTACAGTATAATGTGGGTAATAATGCATGTTATATTGATAATAATAAAAGTAATAAGTATAATTATTATAGTTCTAGCGATAATTACAGTATAATGTGGGTAATAATGCATGTTATATTGATAATAATAAAAGTAATAAGTATAATTATTATAGTTCTCACGATAATAACTGTATAATATGGGTAGTAATGCATGTTATATTGATAATAATAAACGTAATAAGAATAATTATTATAGTTCTGACGATAATAACTGTATAATATGCGTAACAATGCATGTTATATTGATAATAATAAAAGTAGTAAGTATAATTATTATAGTTCTAGCGATACTTACAGTATAATGTGGGTAATAATGCTTGTTATATTGATAATAATGAAAGTAATAAGTATAATTATTATAGTTCTAGCGATAGTTACAGTATAATGTGGGTAATAATGCTTGTTATATTGATAATAATAAAAGTAATAAGTATAATTATTATAGTTCTCACGATAGTAACTGTATAATATGGGTAATAATGCATGTTATATTAATACTAATAAAATTAATAAGTATAATTATTATAGTTCTGACGATAATAACTGTATAATATGCGTAATAATGCATGTTATATTGATAATAATAAAAGTAATAAGTATAATTGTTATAGTTCTAGCGACAATAACAGTATAATGTGGGTAATAATCCATGTTATATTGATAATATTGGGAGTAATAAGTATAATTATTACAATTCTAGCGATAATTACAGTATAATATGGGTATTAATGCATGTTATATTGATAATAATAAAAGTAATAACTATAATTATTATAGTTCTCACGATAGTAACTGTATAATATGGGTAATAATGCATGTTATATTAATACTAATAAAATTAATAAGTATAATTATTATAGTTCTAGCGATAATAACTGTATAATGTGGGTAATAATGCCTGTTATATTGATAATAATGAAAGTAATAAGTATAATTATTATAGTTCTAGCGATTAATTACAGTATAATATGTGTAATAATGCATGTTATATTGGTAATATTGGGAGTAATAAGTATAATTATTATAATTCTAGCGATAATTACAGTATAATATGGGTAATAATGCATTTTATATTAATAATAATAAAAGTAATAAGTATAATTATTATAGTTCTAGCGATAATAACAGTATAATATGGGTACTAATGCATGTTATATTGATAATAATAAAAGTAATAAGTATAATTATTATAGTTCTAGCGATAATTACAGTATAATATGGGTAATAATGCATGTTATATTAATAATAATAAAATTAATAAGTATAATTATTATAGTTCTAGCGATAATTACAGTATAATGTGGGCAATAATGCTTGTTATATTGGTGATATTGGGGGTAATAAGTATAATTAGTATAATTCTAGCGATAATTACAGTATAATATGGGTATTAATGCATGTTATATTGATAATAATAAAAGTAATAAGTATAATTATTATATTTCTAGCGATAATTACAGTATAATGTGGGTAATAATGCATGTTATATTGATAATAATAAAAGTAATAAGTATAATTATTATAGTTCTAGCGATAATTACAGTATAATGTGGGTAATAATGCTTGTTATATTGGTGATATTGGGGGTAATAAGTATAATTAGTATAATTCTGGCGATAATTACAGTATAATATGGGTATTAATGCATGTTATATTGATAATAATAAAAGTAATAACTATAATTATTATAGTTCTCACGATAATAACTGTATAATATGGGTAATAATGCATGTTATATTGATAATAATAAAAGTAATAAGTATAATTATTATAGTTCTAGCGATAATTACAGTATAATATGGGTAATAATGCATGTTATATTAATAATAATAAAATTAATAAGTATAATTATTATAGTTCTAGCGATAATTACAGTATAATGTGGGCAATAATGCTTGTTATATTGGTGATATTGGGGGTAATAAGTATAATTAGTATAATTCTAGCGATAATTACAGTATAATATGGGTATTAATGCATGTTATATTGATAATAATAAAAGTAATAAGTATAATTATTATATTTCTAGCGATAATTACAGTATAATGTGGGTAATAATGCATGTTATATTGATAATAATAAAAGTAATAAGTATAATTATTATAGTTCTAGCGATAATTACAGTATAATGTGGGTAATAATGCTTGTTATATTGGTGATATTGGGGGTAATAAGTATAATTAGTATAATTCTGGCGATAATTACAGTATAATATGGGTATTAATGCATGTTATATTGATAATAATAAAAGTAATAACTATAATTATTATAGTTCTCACGATAATAACTGTATAATATGGGTAATAATGCATGTTATATTGATAATAATAAAAGTAATAAGTATAATTATTATAGTTCTAGCGATAATTACAGTATAATGTGGGTAATAATGCTTGTTATATTGGTGATATTGGGGGTAATAAGTACAATTAGTATAATTCTGGCGATAATTACAGTATAATATGGGTATTAATGCATGTTATATTGATAATAATAAAAGTAATAAGTATAATTATTATAGTTCTAGCGATAATTACAGTATAATATGGGTATTAATGCATGTTATATTGATAATAATAAAAGTAATAAGCATAATTATTATAGTTCTCACGATAATAACTGTATAATATGGGTAATAATGCATGTTATATCGATAATAATAAAAGTAATAAGTATAATTATTATTGTTCTGACGATAATAACTGTACAATATGAGTAATAATACATGTTATATTGATAATGATAAGAGTAATATGTATAATTATTATAGTTCTCACGATAATAACTGTATAATATGCGTAATAATGCATGTTATATTAATAATAATAAAAGTGATAAGTATAATTATTATAGTTCTAGCGATAATTACAGTATAATGTGGGTAATAATGCTTGTTATATTGGTGATATTGGGGGTAATAAGTATAATAAGTATAATTCTAGCGATAATTACAGTATAATATGGGTATTAATGCATGTTATATTGATAATAATAAAAGTAATAAGTATAATTATTATATTTCTAGCGATAATTACAGTATAATGTGGGTAATAATGCATGTTATATTGATAATAATAAAAGTAATAAGTATAATTATTATAGTTCTAGCGATAATTACAGTATAATGTGGGTAATAATGCTTGTTATATTGGTGATATTGGGGGTAATAAGTATAATTAGTATAATTCTGGCGATAATTACAGTATAATATGGGTATTAATGCATGTTATATTGATAATAATAAAAGTAATAACTATAATTATTATAGTTCTCACGATAATAACTGTATAATATGGGTAATAATGCATGTTATATTGATAATAATAAAAGTAATAAGTATAATTATTATAGTTCTAGCGATAATTACAGTATAATGTGGGTAATAATGCTTGTTATATTGATAATAATAAAAGTAATAAGTATAATTATTATAGTGCTAGCGATAATTACAGTATAATGTGGGTAATAATGCATGTTATATTGATAATAATAAAAGTAATAAGTATAATTATTATAGTTCTAGCGATAATTACAGTATAATGTGGGTAATAATGCATGTTATATCGATAATAATAAAAGTAATAAGTATAATTATTATAGTTCTCACGATAATAACTGTATAATATGAGTAATAATACATGTTATATTGATAATGATAAGAGTAATATGTATAATTATTATAGTTCTCACGATAATAACTGTATAATATGCGTAATAATGCATGTTATATTAATAATAATAAAAGTGATAAGTATAATTATTATAGTTCTAGCGATAATTACAGTATAATGTGGGTAATAATGCTTGTTATATTGGTGATATTGGGGGTAATAAGTATAATAAGTATAATTCTAGCGATAATTACAGTATAATATGGGTATTAATGCATGTTATATTGATAATAATAAAAGTAATAAGTATAATTATTATAGTTCTAGCGATAATTACAGTATAATGTGGGTAATAATGCTTGTTATATTGATAATAATAAAAGTAATAAGTATAATTATTATAGTGCTAGCGATAATTACAGTATAATGTGGGTAATAATGCATGTTATATTGATAATAATAAAAGTAATAAGTATAATTATTATAGTTCTAGCGATAATTACAGTATAATGTGGGTAATAATGCATGTTATATTGATAATAATAAAAGTAATAAGTATAATTATTATAGTTCTCACGATAATAACTGTATAATATGGGTAGTAATGCATGTTATATTGATAATAATAAAAGTAATAAGTATAATTATTATAGTTCTGACGATAATAACTGTACAATATGAGTAATAATACATGTTATATTGATAATGATAAGAGTAATATGTATAATAATTATAGTTCTCACGATAATAACTGTATAATATGCGTAATAATGCATGTTATATTAATAATAATAAAAGTGATAAGTATAATTATTATAGTTCTAGCGATAATTACAGTATAATGTGGGTAATAATGCTTGTTATATTGGTGATATTGGGGGTAATAAGTATAATTAGTATAATTCTAGCGATAATTACAGTATAATATGCGTATTAATGCATGTTATATTGATAATAATAAAAGTAATAAGTATAATTATTATAGTTCTAGCGATAGTTACAGTATAATGTGGGTAATAATGCTTGTTATATTGATAATAATAAAAGTAATAAGTATAATTATTATAGTTCTCACGATAATAACTGTATAATATGGATAGTAATGCATGTTATATTGATAATAATAAACGTAATAAGTATAATTATTATAGTTCTGACGATAATAACTGTATAATATGAGTAATAATGCATGTTATATTGATAATAATGAAAGTAATAAGTATAATTATTATAGTTCTAGCGATAATAACAGTATAATATGGGTACTAATGCATGTTATATTGATAATAATAAAAGTAATAAGTATAATTATTATAGTTCTAGCGATAATTACAGTATAATGTGGGTAATAATGCTTGTTATATTGGTGATATTGTGAGTAATAAGTATAATTATTATAGTTCTAGCGATAATTACTGTATAATGTGGGTAATAATGCTTGTTATATTGGTGATATTGGGGGTAATAAGTATAATTAGTATAATTCTAGCGATAATTACAGTATAATATGGGTATTAATGCATGTTATATTGATAATAATAGAAGTAATAAGTATAATTATTATAGTTCTAGCGATAGTTACAGTATAATGTGGGTAATAATGCTTGTTATATTGATAATAATAAAAGTAGTAAGTATAATTATTATAGTTCCAGCGATAATTACAGTATAATGTGGGTAATAATGCTTGTTATATTGGTGATATTGGGGGTAATAAGTATAATTAGTATAATTCTAGCGATAATTACAGTATAATATGGGTATTAATGCATGTTATATTGATAACAATAAAAGTAATAAGTATAATTATTATAGTTCTAGCGATAATAACTGTATAATGTGGGTAATAATGCATGTTATATTGATAATAATGAAAGTAATAAGTATAATTATTATAGTTCTAGCGATAATTACAGTATAATATGTGTAATAATGCATGTTATATTGGTAATATTGGGAGTAATAAGTATAATTATTATAATTCTAGCGATAATTACAGTATAATATGGGTAATAATGCATGTTATATTAATAATAATAAAAGTAATAAGTATAATTATTATAGTTCTAGCGATAATAACAGTATAATATGGGTACTAATGCATGTTATATTGATAATAATAAAAGTAATAAGTATAATTATTATAGTTCTAGCGATAATTACAGTATAATATGGGTAATAATGCATGTTATATTAATAATAATAAAATTAATAAGTATAATTATTATAGTTCTAGCGATAATTACAGTATAATGTGGGCAATAATGCTTGTTATATTGGTGATATTGGGGGTAATAAGTATAATTAGTATAATTCTAGCGATAATTACAGTATAATATGGGTATTAATGCATGTTATATTGATAATAATAAAAGTAATAAGTATAATTATTATAGTTCTCACGATAATAACTGTAAAATGTGGGTAGTAATGGATGTTATATTGATAATAATAAAAGTAATAACTATAATTATTATAGTTCTGACGATAATAACTGTATAATATGCGTAATAATGCATGTTATATTGATAGTAATAAAAGTAATAAGTATAATTATTATAGTTCTAGCGATAATTACAGTATAATGTGGGTAATAATGCTTGTTATATTGGTGATATTGGGGGTAATAAGTATAATTATTATAGTTCTAGCGATAATTACAGTATAATATGGGTATTAATGCATGTTATATTGATAATAATAAAAGTAATAAGTATAATTATTATAGTTCTAGCGATAATTACAGTATAATGTGGGTAATAATGCTTGTTATATTGATAATAATGAAAGTAATAAGTATAATTATTATAGTTCTAGCGATAATTACAGTATAATATGTGTAATAATGCATGTGATATTGGTAATATTGGGAGTAATAAGTATAATTATTATAATTCTAGCGATAATTACAGTATAATATGGGTAATAATGCATGTTATATTGATAATAATAAAAGTAATAAGTATAATTATTATAGTTCTCACGAAAATAACTGTATAATATGAGTAATAATGCATGTTATATTGATAATAATAAAAGTAATAAGTATAATTGTTATAGTTCTAGCGACAATAACAGTATAGTGTGGGTAATAATCCATGTTATATTGATAATATTGGGAGTAATAAGTATAATTATTACAATTCTAGCGATAATTACAGTATAATATGGGTATTAATGCATGTTATATTGATAATAATAAAAGTAATAACTATAATTATTATAGTTCTCACGATAGTAACTGTATAATATGGGTAATAATGCATGTTATATTAACAATAATAAAATTAATAAGTATAATTATTATAGTTCTAGCGATAATAACTGTATAATGTGGGTAATAATGCATGTTATATTGATAATAATGAAAGTAATAAGTATAATTATTATAGTTCTAGCGATAATTACAGTATAATATGTGTAATAATGCATGTTATATTGGTAATATTGGGAGTAATAAGTATAATTATTATAATTCTAGCGATAATTACAGTATAATATGGGTAATAATGCATGTTATATTAATAATAATAAAAGTAATAAGTATAATTATTATAGTTCTCACGATAATAACTGTAAAATATGGGTAGTAATGCATGTTATATTGATAATAATAAACGTAATAAGAATAATTATTATAGTTCTGACGATAATAACTGTATAATATGCGTAATAATGCATGTTATATTGATAATAATAAAAGTAATAAGTATAATTATTATAGTTCTAGCGATAATTACAGTATAATGTGGGTAATAATGCTTGTTGTATTGGTGATATTGGGGGTAATAAGTATAATTAGTATAATTCTAGCGATAATTACAGTATAATATGGGTATTAATGCATGTTATATTGATAATAATAAAAGTAATAAGTATAATTATTATAGTTCTAGCGATAATTACAGTATAATATGGGTATTAATGCATGTTATATTGATAATAATAAAAGTAATAACTATAATTATTATAGTTCTCACGATAGTAACTGTATAATATGGGTAATAATGCATGTTATATTAATACTAATAAAATTAATAAGTATAATTATTATAGTTCTAGCGATAATAACTGTATAATGTGGGTAATAATGCATGTTATATTGATAATAATGAAAGTAATAAGTATAATTATTATAGTTCTAGCGATAATTACAGTATAATATGGGTAATAATGCATGTTATATTAATAATAATAAAAGTAATAAGTATAATTATTATAGTTCTAGCGATAATAACAGTATAATATGGGTACTAATGCATGTTATATTGATAATAATAAAAGTAATAAGTATAATTATTATAGCTCTAGCGATAATTACAGTATAATATGGGTAATAATGCATGTTATATTAATAATAATAAAATCAATAAGTATAATTATTATAGTTCTAGCGATAATTACAGTATAATGTGGGTTATAATGCTTGTTATATTGGTGATATTGGGGGTAATAAGTATAATTAGTATAATTCTAGCGATAATTACAGTATAATATGGGTATTAATGCATGTTATATTGATAATAATAAAAGTAATAAGTATAATTATTATAGATCTAGCGATAATAACTGTATAATGTGGGTAATAATGCATGTTATATTGATAATAATGAAAGTAATAAGTATAATTATTATAGTTCTAGCGATAATTAAAGTATAATATGTTTAATAATGCTTGTTATATTGGTGATATGGGGGTAATAAGTATAATTAGTATAATTCTAGCGATAATTACAGTATAATATGGGTATTAATGAATGTTATATTGATAATAATAAAAGTAATAAGTATAATTATTATAGTTCTCACGATAATAACTGTATAATATGCGTAATAATGCATGTTATACTGATAATAATAAAAGTAAGAAGTATAATTATTATAGTTCTAGCGATAATAACAGTATAATATGGGTACTAATGCATGTTATGTTGATAGTAATAAAAGTAATAAGTATAATTATTATAGTTCTAGCGATAATTACAGTATAATATGGGTATTAATGCATGTTATATTGATAATAATAAAAGTAATAACTATAATTATTATAGTTCTCACGATAATAACTGCATAATATGGGTAATAATGCATGTTATATTGATAATAATAAAAGTAATAAGTATAATTATTATAGTTCTAGCGATAATTACAGTATAATGTGGGTAATAATGCTTGTTATATTGGTGATATTGGGGGTAATAAGTAAAATTATTATAGTTCTAGCGATAATTACAGTATAATGTGGGTAATAATGCTTGTTATATTGGTGATATTGTGAGTAATATGTATAATTATTATAGTACTAGCGACAATTACAGTATAATGTGAGTAATAATGAATGCTATATTGACGATATTGGGAGTAATAAGTATAATTATTATAGTTCTGACGATAATAACTGTACAATATGAGTAATAATACATGTTATATTGATAATGATAAGAGTAATATGTATAATTATTATAGTTCTCACGATAATAACTGTATAATATTCGTAATAATGCATGTTATATTAATAATAATAAAAGTGATAAGTATAATTATTATAGTTCTAGCGATAATTACAGTATAATGTGGGTAATAATGCTTGTTATATTGGTGATATTGGGGGTAATAAGTATAATTAGTATAATTCTAGCGATAATTACAGTATAATATGGGTATTAATGCATGTTATATTGATAATAATAAAAGTAATAAGTATAATTATTATATTTCTAGCGATAATTACAGTATAATATGGGTAATAATGCATGTTATATTAATAATAATAAAAGTAATAAGTATAATTATTATAGTTCTAGCGATAATAACAGTATAATATGGGTACTAATGCATGTTATATTGATAATAATAAAAGTAATAAGTATAATTATTATAGCTCTAGCGATAATTACAGTATAATATGGGTAATAATGCATGTTATATTAATAATAATAAAATCAATAAGTATAATTATTATAGTTCTAGCGATAATTACAGTATAATGTGGGTTATAATGCTTGTTATATTGGTGATATTGGGGGTAATAAGTATAATTAGTATAATTCTAGCGATAATTACAGTATAATATGGGTATTAATGCATGTTATATTGATAATAATAAAAGTAATAAGTATAATTATTATATTTCTAGCGATAATTACAGTATAATGTGGGTAATAATGCATGTTATATTGATAATAATAAAAGTAATAAGTATAATTATTATAGTTCTAGCGATAATTACAGTATAATGTGGGTAATAATGCTTGTTATATTGGTGATATTGGGGGTAATAAGTATAATTAGTATAATTCTGGCGATAATTACAGTATAATATGGGTATTAATGCATGTTATATTGATAATAATAAAAGTAATAAGTATAATTATTATAGATCTAGCGATAATAACTGTATAATGTGGGTAATAATGCATGTTATATTGATAATAATAAAAGTAATAAGTATAATTATTATAGTTCTAGCGATAATTAAAGTATAATATGTTTAATAATGCTTGTTATATTGGTGATATGGGGGTAATAAGTATAATTAGTATAATTCTAGCGATAATTACAGTATAATATGGGTATTAATGAATGTTATATTGATAATAATAGAAGTAATAAGTATAATTATTATAGTTCTAGCGATAATTACAGTATAATATGGGTATTAATGCATGTTATATTGATAATAATAAAAGTAATAACTATAATTATTATAGTTCTCACGATAATAACTGCATAATATGGGTAATAATGCATGTTATATTGATAATAATAAAAGTAATAAGTATAATTATTATAGTTCTAGCGATAATTACAGTATAATGTGGGTAATAATGCTTGTTATATTGGTGATATTGGGGGTAATAAGTAAAATTATTATAGTTCTAGCGATAATTACAGTATAATGTGGGTAATAATGCTTGTTATATTGGTGATATTGTGAGTAATATGTATAATTATTATAGTACTAGCGACAATTACAGTATAATGTGAGTAATAATGAATGCTATATTGACGATATTGGGAGTAATAAGTATAATTATTATAGTTCTGACGATAATAACTGTACAATATGAGTAATAATACATGTTATATTGATAATGATAAGAGTAATATGTATAATTATTATAGTTCTCACGATAATAACTGTATAATATTCGTAATAATGCATGTTATATTAATAATAATAAAAGTGATAAGTATAATTATTATAGTTCTAGCGATAATTACAGTATAATGTGGGTAATAATGCTTGTTATATTGGTGATATTGGGGGTAATAAGTATAATTAGTATAATTCTAGCGATAATTACAGTATAATATGGGTATTAATGCATGTTATATTGATAATAATAAAAGTAATAAGTATAATTATTATAGTTCTAGCGATAATTACAGTATAATGTGGGTAATAATGCATGTTATATTGATAATAATAAAAGTAATAAGTATAATTATTATAGTTCTAGCGATAATTACAGTATAATGTGGGTAATAATGCATGTTATATTGATAATAATAAAAGTAATAAGTATAATTATTATAGTTCTCACGATAATAACTGTATAATATGGGTAGTAATGCATGTTATATTGATAATAATAAACGTAATAAGAATAATTATTATAGTTCTGACGATAATAACTGTATAATATGCGTAACAATGCATGTTATATTGATAATAATAAAAGTAGTAAGTATAATTATTATAGTTCTAGCGATAATTACAGTATAATGTGGGTAATAATGCTTGTTATATTGGTGATATTGGGGGTAATAAGTATAATTAGTATAATTCTAGCGATAATTACAGTATAATATGGGTATTAATGCATGTTATATTGATAACAATAAAAGTAATAAGTATAATTATTATAGTTCTAGCGATAATTACAGTATAATGTGGGTAGTAATGCATGTTATATTGATAATAATAAAAGTAATAAGTATAATTATTATAGTTCTCACGATAATAACTGTATAATATGGGTAGTAATGCATGTTATATTCATAATAATAAACGTAATAAGAATAATTATTATAGTTCTGACGATAATAACTGTATAATATGCGTAACAATGCATGTTATATTGATAATAATAAAAGTAGTAAGTATAATTATTATAGTTCTAGCGATAATTACAGTATAATGTGGGTAATAATGCTTGTTATATTGGTGATATTGGGGGTAATAAGTATAATTAGTATAATTCTAGCGATAATTACAGTATAATATGGGTATTAATGCATGTTATATTGATAACAATAAAAGTAATAAGTATAATTATTATAGTTCTAGCGATAATTACAGTATAATGTGGGTAGTAATGCATGTTATATTGATAATAATAAAAGTAATAAGTATAATTATTATAGTTCTAGCGATAATTACAGTATAATGTGGGTAATAATGCATGTTATATTGATAATAATAAAAGTAATAAGTGTAATTATTATAGTTCTTACGAAAATAACTGTATAATATGAGTAATAATGCATGTTATATTGATAAAAATAAAAGTAATAAGTATAATTGTTATAGTTCTAGCGACAATAACAGTATAATGTGGGTAATAATCCATGTTATATTGATAATATTGGGAGTAATAAGTATAATTATTACAATTCTAGCGATAATTACAGTATAATATGGGTATTAATGCATGTTATATTGATAATAATAAAAGTAATAACTATAATTATTATAGTTCTCACGATAGTAACTGTATAATTTGGTAATAATGCATGTTATATTAATAATAATAAAATTAATAAGTATAATTATTATAGTTCTAGCGATAATAACTGTATAATGTGGGTAATAATGCATGTTATATTAATAATAATAAAAGTAATAAGTATAATTATTATAGTTCTAGCGATAATTAAATTATAATATGTTTAATAATGCTTGTTATATTGGTGATATGGGGGTAATAAGTATAATTAGTATAATTCTAGCGATAATTACAGTATAATATGGGTATTGATGAATGTTATATTGATAATAATAAAAGTAATAAGTATAATTATTATAGTTCTAGCGATAATTACAGTATAATGTGGGTAATAATGCATGTTATATTGATAATAATAAAAGTAATAAGTATAATTATTATAGTTCTCACGATAATAACTGTATAATATGGGTAGTAATGCATGTTATATTGATAATAATAAACGTAATAAGAATAATTATTATAGTTCTGACGACAATAACTGTATAATATGCGTAACAATGCATGTTATATTGATAATAATAAAAGTAGTAAGTATAATTATTATAGTTCTAGCGATAATTACAGTATAATGTGGGTAATAATGCTTGTTATATTGGTGATATTGGGGGTAATAAGTATAATTAGTATAATTCTAGCGATAATTACAGTATAATATGGGTATTAATGCATGTTATATTGATAACAATAAAAGTAATAAGTATAATTATTATAGTTCTAGCGATAATTACAGTATAATGTGGGTAGTAATGCATGTTATATTGATAATAATAAAAGTAATAAGTATAATTATTATAGTTCTAGCGATAATTACAGTATAATGTGGGTAATAATGCATGTTATATTGATAATAATAAAAGTAATAAGTGTAATTATTATAGTTCTCACGAAAATAACTGTATAATATGAGTAATAATGCATGTTATATTGATAAAAATAAAAGTAATAAGAATAATTATTATAGTTCTGACGACAATAACTGTATAATATGCGTAACAATGCATGTTATATTGATAATAATAAAAGTAGTAAGTATAATTATTATAGTTCTAGCGATAATTACAGTATAATGTGGGTAATAATGCTTGTTATATTGGTGATATTGGGGGTAATAAGTATAATTAGTATAATTCTAGCGATAATTACAGTATAATATGGGTATTAATGCATGTTATATTGATAACAATAAAAGTAATAAGTATAATTATTATAGTTCTAGCGATAATTACAGTATAATGTGGGTAGTAATGCATGTTATATTGATAATAATAAAAGTAATAAGTATAATTATTATAGTTCTAGCGATAATTACAGTATAATGTGGGTAATAATGCATGTTATATTGATAATAATAAAAGTAATAAGTGTAATTATTATAGTTCTCACGAAAATAACTGTATAATATGAGTAATAATGCATGTTATATTGATAAAAATAAAAGTAATAAGTATAATTGTTATAGTTCTAGCGACAATAACAGTATAATGTGGGTAATAATCCATGTTATATTGATAATATTGGGAGTAATAAGTATAATTATTACAATTCTAGCGATAATTACAGTATAATATGGGTATTAATGCATGTTATATTGATAATAATAAAAGTAATAACTATAATTATTATAGTTCTCACGATAGTAACTGTATAATATGGGTAATAATGCATGTTATATTAATACTAATAAAATTAATAAGTATAATTATTATAGTTCTAGCGATAATAACTGTATAATGTGGGTAATAATGCATGTTATATTGATAATAATGAAAGTAATAAGTATAATTATTATAGTTCTAGCGATAATTACAGTATAATATGGGTACTAATGCATGTTATATTGATAATAATAAAAGTAATAAGTATAATTATTATAGCTCTAGCGATAATTACAGTATAATATGGGTAATAATGCATGTTATATTAATAATAATAAAATCAATAAGTATAATTATTATAGTTCTAGCGATAATTACAGTATAATGTGGGTTATAATGCTTGTTATATTGGTGATATTGGGGGTAATAAGTATAATTAGTATAATTCTAGCGATAATTACAGTATAATATGGGTATTAATGCATGTTATATTGATAATAATAAAAGTAATAAGTATAATTATTATATTTCTAGCGATAATTACAGTATAATGTGGGTAATAATGCATGTTATATTGATAATAATAAAAGTAATAAGTATAATTATTATAGTTCTAGCGATAATTACAGTATAATGTGGGTAATAATGCTTGTTATATTGGTGATATTGGGGGTAATAAGTATAATTAGTATAATTCTGGCGATAATTACAGTATAATATGGGTATTAATGCATGTTATATTGATAATAATAAAAGTAATAAGTATAATTATTATAGATCTAGCGATAATAACTGTATAATGTGGGTAATAATGCATGTTATATTGATAATAATAAAAGTAATAAGTATAATTATTATAGTTCTAGCGATAATTAAAGTATAATATGTTTAATAATGCTTGTTATATTGGTGATATGGGGGTAATAAGTATAATTAGTATAATTCTAGCGATAATTACAGTATAATATGGGTATTAATGAATGTTATATTGATAATAATAAAAGTAATAAGTATAATTATTATAGTTCTAGCGATAATTACAGTATAATGTGGGTAATAATGCATGTTATATTGGTAAAATTGGGGGTAATAAGTATAATTATTATAATTCTAGCGATAATTACAGTATAATATGGGTAATAATGCACGTTATATTAATAATAATAAAAGTAATAAGTATAATTATTATAGTTCTCACGATAATAACTGTATAATATGCGTAATAATGCATGTTATACTGATAATAATAAAAGTAAGAAGTATAATTATTATAGTTCTAGCGATAATAACAGTATAATATGGGTACTAATGCATGTTATGTTGATAGTAATAAAAGTAATAAGTATAATTATTATAGTTCTAGCGATAATTACAGTATAATATGGGTATTAATGCATGTTATATTGATAATAATAAAAGTAATAACTATAATTATTATAGTTCTCACGATAATAACTGCATAATATGGGTAATAATGCATGTTATATTGATAATAATAAAAGTAATAAGTATAATTATTATAGTTCTAGCGATAATTACAGTATAATGTGGGTAATAATGCTTGTTATATTGGTGATATTGGGGGTAATAAGTATAATTATTATAGTTCTAGCGATAATTACAGTATAATGTGGGTAATAATGCTTGTTATATTGGTGATATTGTGAGTAATAAGTATAATTATTATAGTACTAGCGACAATTACAGTATAATGTGAGTAATAATGCATGTTATATTAATAATAATAAAAGTGATAAGTATAATTATTATAGTTCTAGCGATAATTACAGTATAATGTGGGTAATAATGCTTGTTATATTGGTGATATTGGGGGTAATAAGTATAATTAGTATAATTCTAGCGATAATTACAGTATAATATGGGTAATAATGCTTGTTATATTGGTGATATTGGGGGTAATAAGTATAATTAGTATAATTCTAGCGATAATTACAGTATAATATGGGTATTAATGCATGTTATATTGATAAAAATAAAAGTAATAAGTATAATTATTATAGTTCTAGCGATAATTACAGTATAATGTGGGTAGTAATGCATGTTATATTGATAATAATAAAAGTAATAAGTATAATTATTATAGTTCTAGCGATAATTACAGTATAATGTGGGTAATAATGCATGTTATATTGATAATAATAAAAGTAATAAGTGTAATTATTATAGTTCTCACGAAAATAACTGTATAATATGAGTAATAATGCATGTTATATTGATAAAAATAAAAGTAATAAGTATAATTGTTATAGTTCTAGCGACAATAACAGTATAATGTGGGTAATAATCCATGTTATATTGATAATATTGGGAGTAATAAGTATAATTATTACAATTCTAGCGATAATTACAGTATAATATGGGTATTAATGCATGTTATATTGATAATAATAAAAGTAATAACTATAATTATTATAGTTCTCACGATAGTAACTGTATAATATGGGTAATAATGCATGTTATATTAATAATAATAAAATTAATAAGTATAATTATTATAGTTCTAGCGATAATAACTGTATAATGTGGGTAATAATGCATGTTATATTGATAATAATGAAAGTAATAAGTATAATTATTATAGTTCTAGCGATAATTACAGTATAATATGGGTAATAATGCATGTTATATTAATAATAATAAAAGTAATAAGTATAATTATTATAGTTCTAGCGATAATTAAATTATAATATGTTTAATAATGCTTGTTATATTGGTGATATTGGGGTAATAAGTATAATTAGTATAATTCTAGCGATAATTACAGTACAATATGGGTATTAATGCATGTTATATTGATAATAATAAAAGTAATAAGTATAATTATTATATTTCTAGCGATAATTACAGTATAATGTGGGTAATAATGCATGTTATATTGATAATAATAAAAGTAATAAGTATAATTATTATAATTCTAGCGATAATTACAGTATAATATGGGTAATAATGCATGTTATATTAATAATAATAAAAGTAATAAGTATAATTATTATAGTTCTAGCGATAATAACAGTATAATATGGGTACTAATGCATGTTATATTGATAATAATAAAAGTAATAAGTATAATTATTATAGTTCCAGCGATAATTACAATATAATGTGGGTAATAATGCTTGTTATATTGGTGATATTGGGGGTAATAAGTATAATTAGTATAATTCTGGCGATAATTACAGTATAATATGGGTATTAATGCATGTTATATTGATAATAATAAAAGTAATAAGTATAATTATTATAGTTCTCAAGATAATAACTGTATAATATGGGTAGTAATGCATGTTATATTGATAATAATAAAAGTAATAAGTATAATTATTATAGATCTAGCGATAATAACTGTATAATGTGGGTAATAATGCATGTTATATTGATAATAATAAAAGTAATAAGTATAATTATTATAGTTCTAGCGATAATTAAAGTATAATATGTTTAATAATGCTTGTTATATTGGTGATATGGGGGTAATAAGTATAATTAGTATAATTCTAGCGATAATTACAGTACAATATGGGTATTAATGCATGTTATATTGATAATAATAAAAGTAATAAGTATAATTATTATATTTCTAGCGATAATTACAGTATAATGTGGGTAATAATGCATGTTATATTGATAATAATAAAAGTAATAAGTATAATTATTATAATTCTAGCGATAATTACAGTATAATATGGGTAATAATGCATGTTATATTGATAACAATAAAAGTAATAAGTATAATTATTATAGTTCTAGCGATAATTACAGTATAATGTGGGTAGTAATGCATGTTATATTGATAATAATAAAAGTAATAAGTATAGATATTATAGTTCTAGCGATAATTACAGTATAATGTGGGTAATAATGCTTGTTATATTGGTGATATTGGGAGTAATAAGTATAATTAGTATAATTCTAGCGATAATTACAGTATAATATGGGTATTAATGCATGTTATATTGATAATAATAACAGTAATAACTATAATTATTATTGTTCTCACGATAATAACTGTATAATATGGGTAATAATGCATGTTATATTGATAATAATAAAAGTAATGAGTATAATTATTATAGTTCTAGCGATAATTACAGTATATTGTGGGTAATAATGCTTGTTATATTGGTGATATTGGGGGTAATAAGTATAATTAGTATAATTCTGGCGATAATTACAGTATAATATGGGTATTAATGCATGTTATATTGATAATAATAAAAGTAATAAGTATAATTATTATAGATCTAGCGATAATAACTGTATAATGTGGGTAATAATGCATGTTATATTGATAATAATAAAAGTAATAAGTATAATTATTATAGTTCTAGCGATAATTAAAGTATAATATGTTTAATAATGCTTGTTATATTGGTGATATGGGGGTAATAAGTATAATTAGTATAATTCTAGCGATAATTACAGTATAATATGGGTATTAATCAATGTTATATTGATAATAATAAAAGTAATAAGTATAATTATTATAGTTCTAGCGATAATTACAGTATAATGTGGGTAATAATGCATGTTATATTGGTAAAATTGGGGGTAATAAGTATAATTATTATAATTCTAGCGATAATTACAGTATAATATGGGTAATAATGCACGTTATATTAATAATAATAAAAGTAATAAGTATAATTATTATAGTTCTCACGATAATAACTGTATAATATGCGTAATAATGCATGTTATACTGATAATAATAAAAGTAAGAAGTATAATTATTATAGTTCTAGCGATAATAACAGTATAATATGGGTACTAATGCATGTTATGTTGATAGTAATAAAAGTAATAAGTATAATTATTATAGTTCTAGCGATAATTACAGTATAATATGGGTATTAATGCATGTTATATTGATAATAATAAAAGTAATAACTATAATTATTATAGTTCTCACGATAATAACTGCATAATATGGGTAATAATGCATGTTATATTGATAATAATAAAAGTAATAAGTATAATTATTATAGTTCTAGCGATAATTACAATATAATGTGGGTAATAATGCTTGTTATATTGGTGATATTGGGGGTAATAAGTATAATTAGTATAATTCTGGCGATAATTACAGTATAATATGGGTATTAATGCATGTTATATTGATAATAATAAAAGTAATAAGTATAATTATTATAGTTCTCAAGATAATAACTGTATAATATGGGTAGTAATGCATGTTATATTGATAATAATAAAAGTAATAAGTATAATTATTATAGATCTAGCGATAATAACTGTATAATGTGGGTAATAATGCATGTTATATTGATAATAATAAAAGTAATAAGTATAATTATTATAGTTCTAGCGATAATTAAAGTATAATATGTTTAATAATGCTTGTTATATTGGTGATATGGGGGTAATAAGTATAATTAGTATAATTCTAGCGATAATTACAGTACAATATGGGTATTAATGCATGTTATATTGATAATAATAAAAGTAATAAGTATAATTATTATATTTCTAGCGATAATTACAGTATAATGTGGGTAATAATGCATGTTATATTGATAATAATAAAAGTAATAAGTATAATTATTATAATTCTAGCGATAATTACAGTATAATATGGGTAATAATGCATGTTATATTGATAATAATAAAAGTAATAAGTATAATTATTATATTTCTAGCGATAATTACAGTATAATATGCGTAACAATGCATGTTATATTGATAATAATAAAAGTAGTAAGTATAATTATTATAGTTCTAGCGATAATTACAGTATAATGTGGGTAATAATGCTTGTTATATTGGTGATATTGGGAGTAATAAGTATAATTAGTATAATTCTAGCGATAATTACAGTATAATATGGGTATTAATGCATGTTATATTGATAATAATAACAGTAATAACTATAATTATTATAGTTCTCACGATAATAACTGTATAATATGGGTAATAATGCATGTTATATTGATAATAATAAAAGTAATGAGTATAATTATTATAGTTCTAGCGATAATTACAGTATATTGTGGGTAATAATGCTTGTTATATTGGTGATATTGGGGGTAATAAGTATAATTAGTATAATTCTGGCGATAATTACAGTATAATATGGGTATTAATGCATGTTATATTGATAATAATAAAAGTAATAAGTATAATTATTATAGATCTAGCGATAATAACTGTATAATGTGGGTAATAATGCATGTTATATTGATAATAATAAAAGTAATAAGTATAATTATTATAGTTCTAGCGATAATTAAAGTATAATATGTTTAATAATGCTTGTTATATTGGTGATATGGGGGTAATAAGTATAATTAGTATAATTCTAGCGATAATTACAGTATAATATGGGTATTAATCAATGTTATATTGATAATAATAAAAGTAATAAGTATAATTATTATAGTTCTCACGATAATAACTGTATAATATGGGTAGTAATGCATGTTATATTGATAATAATAAACGTAATAAGAATAATTATTATAGTTCTGACGATAATAACTGTATAATATGCGTAACAATGCATGTTATATTGATAATAATAAAAGTAGTAAGTATAATTATTATAGTTCTAGCGATAATTACAGTATAATGTGGGTAATAATGCTTGTTAAATTGGTGATATTGGGGGTAATAAGTATAATTAGTATAATTCTAGCGATAATTACAGTATAATATGGGTATTAATGCATGTTATATTGATAACAATAAAAGTAATAAGTATAATTATTATAGTTCTAGCGATAATTACAGTATAATGTGGGTAGTAATGCATGTTATATTGATAATAATAAAAGTAATAAGTATAATTATTATAGTTCTAGCGATAATTACAGTATAATGTGGGTAATAATGCATGTTATATTGATAATAATAAAAGTAATAAGTGTAATTATTATAGTTCTCACGAAAATAACTGTATAATATGAGTAATAATGCATGTTATATTGATAATAATAAAAGTAATAAGTATAATTGTTATAGTTCTAGCGACAATAACAGTACAATGTGGGTAATAATCCATGTTATATTGATAATATTGGGAGTAATAAGTATAATTATTACAATTCTAGCGATAATTACAGTATAATATGGGTATTAATGCATGTTATATTGATAATAATAAAAGTAATAACTATAATTATTATAGTTCTCACGATAGTACCTGTATAATATGGGTAATAATGCATGTTATATTAATAATAATAAAATTAATAAGTATAATTATTATAGTTCTAGCGATAATAACTGTATAATGTGGGTAATAATGCATGTTATATTGATAATAATGAAAGTAATAAGTATAATTATTATAGTTCTAGCGATAATTACAGTATAATATGGGTAATAATGCATGTTATATTAATAATAATAAAAGTAATAAGTATAATTATTATAGTTCTAGCGATAATTAAATTATAATATGTTTAATAATGCTTGTTATATTGGTGATATTGGGGGTAATAAGTATAATTAGTATAATTCTAGCGATAATTACAGTACAATATGGGTATTAATGCATGTTATATTGATAATAATAAAAGTAATAAGTATAATTATTATATTTCTAGCGATAATTACAGTATAATGTGGGTAATAATGCATGTTATATTGATAATAATAAAAGTAATAAGTATAATTATTATAATTCTAGCGATAATTACAGTATAATATGGGTAATAATGCATGTTATATTGATAATAATAAAAGTAATAAGTATAATTATTATAGTTCTAGCGATAATTACAGTATAATGTGGGTAGTAATGCATGTTATATTGATAATAATAAAAGTAATAAGTATAATTATTATAGTTCTAGCGATAATTACAGTATAATGTGGGTAATAATGCTTGTTATATTGGTGATATTGGGAGTAATAAGTATAATTAGTATAATTCTAGCGATAATTACAGTATAATATGGGTATTAATGCATGTTATATTGATAATAATAACAGTAATAACTATAATTATTATAGTTCTCACGATAATAACTGTATAATATGGGTAATAATGCATGTTATATTGATAATAATAAAAGTAATGAGTATAATTATTATAGTTCTAGCGATAATTACAGTATATTGTGGGTAATAATGCTTGTTATATTGGTGATATTGGGGGTAATAAGTATAATTAGTATAATTCTGGCGATAATTACAGTATAATATGGGTATTAATGCATGTTATATTGATAATAATAAAAGTAATAAGTATAATTATTATAGATCTAGCGATAATAACTGTATAATGTGGGTAATAATGCATGTTATATTGATAATAATAAAAGTAATAAGTATAATTATTATAGTTCTAGCGATAATTAAAGTATAATATGTTTAATAATGCTTGTTATATTGGTGATATGGGGGTAATAAGTATAATTAGTATAATTCTAGCGATAATTACAGTATAATATGGGTATTAATCAATGTTATATTGATAATAATAAAAGTAATAAGTATAATTATTATAGTTCTAGCGATAATTACAGTATAATGTGGGTAACAATGCATGTTATATTGGTAAAATTGGGGGTAATAAGTATAATTATTATAATTCTAGCGATAATTACAGTATAATATGGGTAATAATGCACGTTATATTAATAATAATAAAAGTAATAAGTTTAATTATTATAGTTCTCACGATAATAACTGTATAATATGCGTAATAATGCATGTTATACTGATAATAATAAAAGTAAGAAGTATAATTATTATAGTTCTAGCGATAATAACAGTATAATATGGGTACTAATGCATGTTATGTTGATAGTAATAAAAGTAATAAGTATAATTATTATAGTTCTAGCGATAATTACAGTATAATATGGGTATTAATGCATGTTATATTGATAATAATAAAAGTAATAACTATAATTATTATAGTTCTCACGATAATAACTGCATAATATGGGTAATAATGCATGTTATATTGATAATAATAAAAGTAATAAGTATAATTATTATAGTTCTAGCGATAATTACAGTATAATGTGGGTAATAATGCTTGTTATATTGGTGATATTGGGGGTAATAAGTATAATTATTATAGTTCTAGCGATAATTACAGTATAATGTGGGTAATAATGCTTGTTATATTGGTGATATTGGGGGTAATAAGTATAATTAGTATAATTCTAGCGATAATTACAGTATAATATGGGTATTAATGCATGTTATATTGATAATAATAAAAGTAATAAGTATAATTATTATAGTTCTAGCGATAATTACAGTATAATGTGGGTAATAATGCATGTTATATTGATAATAATAAAAGTAATAAGTATAATTATTATAGTTCTAGCGATAATTACAGTATAATGTGGGTAATAATGCATGTTATATTGATAATAATAAAAGTAATAAGTATAATTATTATAGTTCTCACGATAATAACTGTATAATATGGGTAGTAATGCATGTTATATTGATAATAATAAACGTAATAAGAATAATTATTATAGTTCTGACGATAATAACTGTATAATATGCGTAACAATGCATGTTATATTGATAATAATAAAAGTAGTAAGTATAATTATTATAGTTCTAGCGATAATTACAGTATAATGTGGGTAGTAATGCATGTTATATTGATAATAATAAAAGTAATAAGTATAATTATTATAGTGCTAGCGATAATTACAGTATAATGTGGGTAATAATGCATGTTATATTGATAATAATAAAAGTAATAAGTATAATTATTATAGTTCTAGCGATAATTACAGTATAATGTGGGTAATAATGCATGTTATATTGATAATAATAAAAGTAATAAGTATAATTATTATAGTTCACACGATAATAACTGTATAATATGGGTAGTAATGCATGTTATATTGATAATAATAAACGTAATAAGAATAATTATTATAGTTCTGACGATAATAACTGTATAATATGCGTAACAATGCATGTTATATTGATAATAATAAAAGTAGTAAGTATAATTATTATAGTTCTAGCGATAATTACAGTATAATGTGGGTAATAATGCTTGTTAAATTGGTGATATTGGGGGTAATAAGTATAATTAGTATAATTCTAGCGATAATTACAGTATAATATGGGTATTAATGCATGTTATATTGATAACAATAAAAGTAATAAGTATAATTATTATAGTTCTAGCGATAATTACAGTATAATGTGGGTAGTAATGCATGTTATATTGATAATAATAAAAGTAATAAGTATAATTATTATAGTTCTAGCGATAATTACAGTATAATGTGGGTAATAATGCATGTTATATTGATAATAATAAAAGTAATAAGTGTAATTATTATAGTTCTCACGAAAATAACTGTATAATATGAGTAATAATGCATGTTATATTGATAATAATAAAAGTAATAAGTATAATTGTTATAGTTCTAGCGACAATAACAGTACAATGTGGGTAATAATCCATGTTATATTGATAATATTGGGAGTAATAAGTATAATTATTACAATTCTAGCGATAATTACAGTATAATATGGGTATTAATGCATGTTATATTGATAATAATAAAAGTAATAACTATAATTATTATAGTTCTCACGATAGTACCTGTATAATATGGGTAATAATGCATGTTATATTAATAATAATAAAATTAATAAGTATAATTATTATAGTTCTAGCGATAATAACAGTACAATGTGGGTAATAATCCATGTTATATTGATAATATTGGGAGTAATAAGTATAATTATTACAATTCTAGCGATAATTACAGTATAATATGGGTATTAATGCATGTTATATTGATAATAATAAAAGTAATAACTATAATTATTATAGTTCTCACGATAGTACCTGTATAATATGGGTAATAATGCATGTTATATTAATAATAATAAAATTAATAAGTATAATTATTATAGTTCTAGCGATAATAACTGTATAATGTGGGTAATAATGCATGTTATATTGATAATAATGAAAGTAATAAGTATAATTATTATAGTTCTAGCGATAATTACAGTATAATATGGGTAATAATGCATGTTATATTAATAATAATAAAAGTAATAAGTATAATTATTATAGTTCTAGCGATAATTAAATTATAATATGTTTAATAATGCTTGTTATATTGGTGATATTGGGGGTAATAAGTATAATTAGTATAATTCTAGCGATAATTACAGTACAATATGGGTATTAATGCATGTTATATTGATAATAATAAAAGTAATAAGTATAATTATTATATTTCTAGCGATAATTACAGTATAATGTGGGTAATAATGCATGTTATATTGATAATAATAAAAGTAATAAGTATAATTATTATAATTCTAGCGATAATTACAGTATAATATGGGTAATAATGCATGTTATATTGATAATAATAAAAGTAATAAGTATAATTATTATAGTTCTAGCGATAATTACAGTATAATGTGGGTAGTAATGCATGTTATATTGATAATAATAAAAGTAATAAGTATAATTATTATAGTTCTAGCGATAATTACAGTATAATGTGGGTAATAATGCTTGTTATATTGGTGATATTGGGAGTAATAAGTATAATTAGTATAATTCTAGCGATAATTACAGTATAATATGGGTATTAATGCATGTTATATTGATAATAATAACAGTAATAACTATAATTATTATAGTTCTCACGATAATAACTGTATAATATGGGTAATAATGCATGTTATATTGATAATAATAAAAGTAATGAGTATAATTATTATAGTTCTAGCGATAATTACAGTATATTGTGGGTAATAATGCTTGTTATATTGGTGATATTGGGGGTAATAAGTATAATTAGTATAATTCTGGCGATAATTACAGTATAATATGGGTATTAATGCATGTTATATTGATAATAATAAAAGTAATAAGTATAATTATTATAGATCTAGCGATAATAACTGTATAATGTGGGTAATAATGCATGTTATATTGATAATAATAAAAGTAATAAGTATAATTATTATAGTTCTAGCGATAATTAAAGTATAATATGTTTAATAATGCTTGTTATATTGGTGATATGGGGGTAATAAGTATAATTAGTATAATTCTAGCGATAATTACAGTATAATATGGGTATTAATCAATGTTATATTGATAATAATAAAAGTAATAAGTATAATTATTATAGTTCTAGCGATAATTACAGTATAATGTGGGTAACAATGCATGTTATATTGGTAAAATTGGGGGTAATAAGTATAATTATTATAATTCTAGCGATAATTACAGTATAATATGGGTAATAATGCACGTTATATTAATAATAATAAAAGTAATAAGTTTAATTATTATAGTTCTCACGATAATAACTGTATAATATGCGTAATAATGCATGTTATACTGATAATAATAAAAGTAAGAAGTATAATTATTATAGTTCTAGCGATAATAACAGTATAATATGGGTACTAATGCATGTTATGTTGATAGTAATAAAAGTAATAAGTATAATTATTATAGTTCTAGCGATAATTACAGTATAATATGGGTATTAATGCATGTTATATTGATAATAATAAAAGTAATAACTATAATTATTATAGTTCTCACGATAATAACTGCATAATATGGGTAATAATGCATGTTATATTGATAATAATAAAAGTAATAAGTATAATTATTATAGTTCTAGCGATAATTACAGTATAATGTGGGTAATAATGCTTGTTATATTGGTGATATTGGGGGTAATAAGTATAATTATTATAGTTCTAGCGATAATTACAGTATAATGTGGGTAATAATGCTTGTTATATTGGTGATATTGGGGGTAATAAGTATAATTAGTATAATTCTAGCGATAATTACAGTATAATATGGGTATTAATGCATGTTATATTGATAATAATAAAAGTAATAAGTATAATTATTATAGTTCTAGCGATAATTACAGTATAATGTGGGTAATAATGCATGTTATATTGATAATAATAAAAGTAATAAGTATAATTATTATAGTTCTAGCGATAATTACAGTATAATGTGGGTAATAATGCATGTTATATTGATAATAATAAAAGTAATAAGTATAATTATTATAGTTCTCACGATAATAACTGTATAATATGGGTAGTAATGCATGTTATATTGATAATAATAAACGTAATAAGAATAATTATTATAGTTCTGACGATAATAACTGTATAATATGCGTAACAATGCATGTTATATTGATAATAATAAAAGTAGTAAGTATAATTATTATAGTTCTAGCGATAATTACAGTATAATGTGGGTAGTAATGCATGTTATATTGATAATAATAAAAGTAATAAGTATAATTATTATAGTGCTAGCGATAATTACAGTATAATGTGGGTAATAATGCATGTTATATTGATAATAATAAAAGTAATAAGTATAATTATTATAGTTCTAGCGATAATTACAGTATAATGTGGGTAATAATGCATGTTATATTGATAATAATAAAAGTAATAAGTATAATTATTATAGTTCACACGATAATAACTGTATAATATGGGTAGTAATGCATGTTATATTGATAATAATAAACGTAATAAGAATAATTATTATAGTTCTGACGATAATAACTGTATAATATGCGTAACAATGCATGTTATATTGATAATAATAAAAGTAGTAAGTATAATTATTATAGTTCTAGCGATAATTACAGTATAATGTGGGTAATAATGCTTGTTAAATTGGTGATATTGGGGGTAATAAGTATAATTAGTATAATTCTAGCGATAATTACAGTATAATATGGGTATTAATGCATGTTATATTGATAACAATAAAAGTAATAAGTATAATTATTATAGTTCTAGCGATAATTACAGTATAATGTGGGTAGTAATGCATGTTATATTGATAATAATAAAAGTAATAAGTATAATTATTATAGTTCTAGCGATAATTACAGTATAATGTGGGTAATAATGCATGTTATATTGATAATAATAAAAGTAATAAGTGTAATTATTATAGTTCTCACGAAAATAACTGTATAATATGAGTAATAATGCATGTTATATTGATAATAATAAAAGTAATAAGTATAATTGTTATAGTTCTAGCGACAATAACAGTACAATGTGGGTAATAATCCATGTTATATTGATAATATTGGGAGTAATAAGTATAATTATTACAATTCTAGCGATAATTACAGTATAATATGGGTATTAATGCATGTTATATTGATAATAATAAAAGTAATAACTATAATTATTATAGTTCTCACGATAGTACCTGTATAATATGGGTAATAATGCATGTTATATTAATAATAATAAAATTAATAAGTATAATTATTATAGTTCTAGCGATAATAACTGTATAATGTGGGTAATAATGCATGTTATATTGATAATAATGAAAGTAATAAGTATAATTATTATAGTTCTAGCGATAATTACAGTATAATATGGGTAATAATGCATGTTATATTAATAATAATAAAAGTAATAAGTATAATTATTATAGTTCTAGCGATAATTAAATTATAATATGTTTAATAATGCTTGTTATATTGGTGATATTGGGGGTAATAAGTATAATTAGTATAATTCTAGCGATAATTACAGTACAATATGGGTATTAATGCATGTTATATTGATAATAATAAAAGTAATAAGTATAATTATTATATTTCTAGCGATAATTACAGTATAATGTGGGTAATAATGCATGTTATATTGATAATAATAAAAGTAATAAGTATAATTATTATAATTCTAGCGATAATTACAGTATAATATGGGTAATAATGCATGTTATATTGATAATAATAAAAGTAATAAGTATAATTATTATAGTTCTAGCGATAATTACAGTATAATGTGGGTAGTAATGCATGTTATATTGATAATAATAAAAGTAATAAGTATAATTATTATAGTTCTAGCGATAATTACAGTATAATGTGGGTAATAATGCTTGTTATATTGGTGATATTGGGAGTAATAAGTATAATTAGTATAATTCTAGCGATAATTACAGTATAATATGGGTATTAATGCATGTTATATTGATAATAATAACAGTAATAACTATAATTATTATAGTTCTCACGATAATAACTGTATAATATGGGTAATAATGCATGTTATATTGATAATAATAAAAGTAATGAGTATAATTATTATAGTTCTAGCGATAATTACAGTATATTGTGGGTAATAATGCTTGTTATATTGGTGATATTGGGGGTAATAAGTATAATTAGTATAATTCTGGCGATAATTACAGTATAATATGGGTATTAATGCATGTTATATTGATAATAATAAAAGTAATAAGTATAATTATTATAGATCTAGCGATAATAACTGTATAATGTGGGTAATAATGCATGTTATATTGATAATAATAAAAGTAATAAGTATAATTATTATAGTTCTAGCGATAATTAAAGTATAATATGTTTAATAATGCTTGTTATATTGGTGATATGGGGGTAATAAGTATAATTAGTATAATTCTAGCGATAATTACAGTATAATATGGGTATTAATCAATGTTATATTGATAATAATAAAAGTAATAAGTATAATTATTATAGTTCTAGCGATAATTACAGTATAATGTGGGTAACAATGCATGTTATATTGGTAAAATTGGGGGTAATAAGTATAATTATTATAATTCTAGCGATAATTACAGTATAATATGGGTAATAATGCACGTTATATTAATAATAATAAAAGTAATAAGTTTAATTATTATAGTTCTCACGATAATAACTGTATAATATGCGTAATAATGCATGTTATACTGATAATAATAAAAGTAAGAAGTATAATTATTATAGTTCTAGCGATAATAACAGTATAATATGGGTACTAATGCATGTTATGTTGATAGTAATAAAAGTAATAAGTATAATTATTATAGTTCTAGCGATAATTACAGTATAATATGGGTATTAATGCATGTTATATTGATAATAATAAAAGTAATAACTATAATTATTATAGTTCTCACGATAATAACTGCATAATATGGGTAATAATGCATGTTATATTGATAATAATAAAAGTAATAAGTATAATTATTATAGTTCTAGCGATAATTACAGTATAATGTGGGTAATAATGCTTGTTATATTGGTGATATTGGGGGTAATAAGTATAATTATTATAGTTCTAGCGATAATTACAGTATAATGTGGGTAATAATGCTTGTTATATTGGTGATATTGGGGGTAATAAGTATAATTAGTATAATTCTAGCGATAATTACAGTATAATATGGGTATTAATGCATGTTATATTGATAATAATAAAAGTAATAAGTATAATTATTATAGTTCTAGCGATAATTACAGTATAATGTGGGTAATAATGCATGTTATATTGATAATAATAAAAGTAATAAGTATAATTATTATAGTTCTAGCGATAATTACAGTATAATGTGGGTAATAATGCATGTTATATTGATAATAATAAAAGTAATAAGTATAATTATTATAGTTCTCACGATAATAACTGTATAATATGGGTAGTAATGCATGTTATATTGATAATAATAAACGTAATAAGAATAATTATTATAGTTCTGACGATAATAACTGTATAATATGCGTAACAATGCATGTTATATTGATAATAATAAAAGTAGTAAGTATAATTATTATAGTGCTAGCGATAATTACAGTATAATGTGGGTAATAATGCATGTTATATTGATAATAATAAAAGTAATAAGTATAATTATTATAGTTCTAGCGATAATTACAGTATAATGTGGGTAATAATGCATGTTATATTGATAATAATAAAAGTAATAAGTATAATTATTATAGTTCACACGATAATAACTGTATAATATGGGTAGTAATGCATGTTATATTGATAATAATAAACGTAATAAGAATAATTATTATAGTTCTGACGATAATAACTGTATAATATGCGTAACAATGCATGTTATATTGATAATAATAAAAGTAGTAAGTATAATTATTATAGTTCTAGCGATAATTACAGTATAATGTGGGTAATAATGCTTGTTAAATTGGTGATATTGGGGGTAATAAGTATAATTAGTATAATTCTAGCGATAATTACAGTATAATATGGGTATTAATGCATGTTATATTGATAACAATAAAAGTAATAAGTATAATTATTATAGTTCTAGCGATAATTACAGTATAATGTGGGTAGTAATGCATGTTATATTGATAATAATAAAAGTAATAAGTATAATTATTATAGTTCTAGCGATAATTACAGTATAATGTGGGTAATAATGCATGTTATATTGATAATAATAAAAGTAATAAGTGTAGTTATTATAGTTCTCACGAAAATAACTGTATAATATGAGTAATAATGCATGTTATATTGATAATAATAAAAGTAATAAGTATAATTGTTATAGTTCTAGCGACAATAACAGTATAATGTGGGTAATAATCCATGTTATATTGATAATATTGGGAGTAATAAGTATAATTATTACAATTCTAGCGATAATTACAGCATAATATGGGTATTAATGCATGTTATATTGATAATAATAAAAGTAATAACTATAATTATTATAGTTCTCACGATAGTAACTGTATAATATGGGTAATAATGCATGTTATTATTAATACTAATAAAATTAATAAGTATAATTATTATAGTTCTAGCGATAATAACTGTATAATGTGGGTAATAATGCATGTTATATTGATAATAATGAAAGTAATAAGTATAATTATTATAGTTCTAGCGATAATTACAGTATAATATGGGTAATAATGCATGTTATATTAATAATAATAAAAGTAATAAGTATAATTATTATAGTTCTAGCGATAATAACAGTATAATATGGGTACTAATGCATGTTATATTGATAATAATAAAAGTAATAAGTATAATTATTATATTTCTAGCGATAATTACAGTATAATGTGGGTAGTAATGCATGTTATATTGATAATAATAAAAGTAATAAGTATAATTATTATAGTTCTAGCGATAATTACAGTATAATGTGGGTAATAATGCATGTTATATTGATAATAATAAAAGTAATAAGTGTAATTATTATAGTTCTCACGAAAATAACTGTATAATATGAGTAATAATGCATGTTATATTGATAATAATAAAAGTAATAAGTATAATTGTTATAGTTCTAGCGACAATAACAGTACAATGTGGGTAATAATCCATGTTATATTGATAATATTGGGAGTAATAAGTATAATTATTACAATTCTAGCGATAATTACAGTATAATATGGGTATTAATGCATGTTATATTGATAATAATAAAAGTAATAACTATAATTATTATAGTTCTCACGATAGTACCTGTATAATATGGGTAATAATGCATGTTATATTAATAATAATAAAATTAATAAGTATAATTATTATAGTTCTAGCGATAATAACTGTATAATGTGGGTAATAATGCATGTTATATTGATAATAATGAAAGTAATAAGTATAATTATTATAGTTCTAGCGATAATTACAGTATAATATGGGTAATAATGCATGTTATATTGATAATAATAAAAGTAATAAGTATAATTATTATAATTCTAGCGATAATTACAGTATAATATGGGTAATAATGCACGTTATATTAATAATAATAAAAGTAATAAGTTTAATTATTATAGTTCTCACGATAATAACTGTATAATATGCGTAATAATGCATGTTATACTGATAATAATAAAAGTAAGAAGTATAATTATTATAGTTCTAGCGATAATAACAGTATAATATGGGTACTAATGCATGTTATGTTGATAGTAATAAAAGTAATAAGTATAATTATTATAGTTCTAGCGATAATTACAGTATAATATGGGTATTAATGCATGTTATATTGATAATAATAAAAGTAATAACTATAATTATTATAGTTCTCACGATAATAACTGCATAATATGGGTAATAATGCATGTTATATTGATAATAATAAAAGTAATAAGTATAATTATTATAGTTCTAGCGATAATTACAGTATAATGTGGGTAATAATGCTTGTTATATTGGTGATATTGGGGGTAATAAGTATAATTATTATAGTTCTAGCGATAATTACAGTATAATGTGGGTAATAATGCTTGTTATATTGGTGATATTGGGGGTAATAAGTATAATTAGTATAATTCTAGCGATAATTACAGTATAATATGGGTATTAATGCATGTTATATTGATAATAATAAAAGTAATAAGTATAATTATTATAGTTCTAGCGATAATTACAGTATAATGTGGGTAATAATGCATGTTATATTGATAATAATAAAAGTAATAAGTATAATTATTATAGTTCTAGCGATAATTACAGTATAATGTGGGTAATAATGCATGTTATATTGATAATAATAAAAGTAATAAGTATAATTATTATAGTTCTCACGATAATAACTGTATAATATGGGTAGTAATGCATGTTATATTGATAATAATAAACGTAATAAGAATAATTATTATAGTTCTGACGATAATAACTGTATAATATGCGTAACAATGCATGTTATATTGATAATAATAAAAGTAGTAAGTATAATTATTATAGTTCTAGCGATAATTACAGTATAATGTGGGTAGTAATGCATGTTATATTGATAATAATAAAAGTAATAAGTATAATTATTATAGTGCTAGCGATAATTACAGTATAATGTGGGTAATAATGCATGTTATATTGATAATAATAAAAGTAATAAGTATAATTATTATAGTTCACACGATAATAACTGTATAATATGGGTAGTAATGCATGTTATATTGATAATAATAAACGTAATAAGAATAATTATTATAGTTCTGACGATAATAACTGTATAATATGCGTAACAATGCATGTTATATTGATAATAATAAAAGTAGTAAGTATAATTATTATAGTTCTAGCGATAATTACAGTATAATGTGGGTAATAATGCTTGTTATATTGGTGATATTGGGGGTAATAAGTATAATTAGTATAATTCTAGCGATAATTACAGTATAATATGGGTATTAATGCATGTTATATTGATAACAATAAAAGTAATAAGTATAATTATTATAGTTCTAGCGATAATTACAGTATAATGTGGGTAGTAATGCATGTTATATTGATAATAATAAAAGTAATAAGTATAATTATTATAGTTCTAGCGATAATTACAGTATAATGTGGGTAATAATGCATGTTATATTGATAATAATAAAAGTAATAAGTGTAATTATTATAGTTCTCACGAAAATAACTGTATAATATGAGTAATAATGCATGTTATATTGATAATAATAAAAGTAATAAGTATAATTGTTATAGTTCTAGCGACAATAACAGTATAATGTGGGTAATAATCCATGTTATATTGATAATATTGGGAGTAATAAGTATAATTATTACAATTCTAGCGATAATTACAGCATAATATGGGTATTAATGCATGTTATATTGATAATAATAAAAGTAATAACTATAATTATTATAGTTCTCACGATAGTAACTGTATAATATGGGTAATAATGCATGTTATTATTAATACTAATAAAATTAATAAGTATAATTATTATAGTTCTAGCGATAATAACTGTATAATGTGGGTAATAATGCATGTTATATTGATAATAATGAAAGTAATAAGTATAATTATTATAGTTCTAGCGATAATTACAGTATAATATGGGTAATAATGCATGTTATATTAATAATAATAAAAGTAATAAGTATAATTATTATAGTTCTAGCGATAATAACAGTATAATATGGGTACTAATGCATGTTATATTGATAATAATAAAAGTAATAAGTATAATTATTATATTTCTAGCGATAATTACAGTATAATGTGGGTAGTAATGCATGTTATATTGATAATAATAAAAGTAATAAGTATAATTATTATAGTTCTAGCGATAATTACAGTATAATGTGGGTAATAATGCATGTTATATTGATAATAATAAAAGTAATAAGTGTAATTATTATAGTTCTCACGAAAATAACTGTATAACATGAGTAATAATGCATGTTATATTGATAATAATAAAAGTAATAAGTATAATTGTTATAGTTCTAGCGACAATAACAGTACAATGTGGGTAATAATCCATGTTATATTGATAATATTGGGAGTAATAAGTATAATTATTACAATTCTAGCGATAATTACAGTATAATATGGGTATTAATGCATGTTATATTGATAATAATAAAAGTAATAACTATAATTATTATAGTTCTCACGATAGTACCTGTATAATATGGGTAATAATGCATGTTATATTAATAATAATAAAATTAATAAGTATAATTATTATAGTTCTAGCGATAATAACTGTATAATGTGGGTAATAATGCATGTTATATTGATAATAATGAAAGTAATAAGTATAATTATTATAGTTCTAGCGATAATTACAGTATAATATGGGTAATAATGCATGTTATATTGATAATAATAAAAGTAATAAGTATAATTATTATAATTCTAGCGATAATTACAGTATAATATGGGTAATAATGCACGTTATATTAATAATAATAAAAGTAATAAGTTTAATTATTATAGTTCTCACGATAATAACTGTATAATATGCGTAATAATGCATGTTATACTGATAATAATAAAAGTAAGAAGTATAATTATTATAGTTCTAGCGATAATAACAGTATAATATGGGTACTAATGCATGTTATGTTGATAGTAATAAAAGTAATAAGTATAATTATTATAGTTCTAGCGATAATTACAGTATAATATGGGTATTAATGCATGTTATATTGATAATAATAAAAGTAATAACTATAATTATTATAGTTCTCACGATAATAACTGCATAATATGGGTAATAATGCATGTTATATTGATAATAATAAAAGTAATAAGTATAATTATTATAGTTCTAGCGATAATTACAGTATAATGTGGGTAATAATGCTTGTTATATTGGTGATATTGGGGGTAATAAGTATAATTATTATAGTTCTAGCGATAATTACAGTATAATGTGGGTAATAATGCTTGTTATATTGGTGATATTGGGGGTAATAAGTATAATTAGTATAATTCTAGCGATAATTACAGTATAATATGGGTATTAATGCATGTTATATTGATAATAATAAAAGTAATAAGTATAATTATTATAGTTCTAGCGATAATTACAGTATAATGTGGGTAATAATGCATGTTATATTGATAATAATAAAAGTAATAAGTATAATTATTATAGTTCTAGCGATAATTACAGTATAATGTGGGTAATAATGCATGTTATATTGATAATAATAAAAGTAATAAGTATAATTATTATAGTTCTCACGATAATAACTGTATAATATGGGTAGTAATGCATGTTATATTGATAATAATAAACGTAATAAGAATAATTATTATAGTTCTGACGATAATAACTGTATAATATGCGTAACAATGCATGTTATATTGATAATAATAAAAGTAGTAAGTATAATTATTATAGTTCTAGCGATAATTACAGTATAATGTGGGTAGTAATGCATGTTATATTGATAATAATAAAAGTAATAAGTATAATTATTATAGTGCTAGCGATAATTACAGTATAATGTGGGTAATAATGCATGTTATATTGATAATAATAAAAGTAATAAGTATAATTATTATAGTTCTAGCGATAATTACAGTATAATGTGGGTAATAATGCATGTTATATTGATAATAATAAAAGTAATAAGTATAATTATTATAGTTCACACGATAATAACTGTATAATATGGGTAGTAATGCATGTTATATTGATAATAATAAACGTAATAAGAATAATTATTATAGTTCTGACGATAATAACTGTATAATATGCGTAACAATGCATGTTATATTGATAATAATAAAAGTAGTAAGTATAATTATTATAGTTCTAGCGATAATTACAGTATAATGTGGGTAATAATGCTTGTTATATTGGTGATATTGGGGGTAATAAGTATAATTAGTATAATTCTAGCGATAATTACAGTATAATATGGGTATTAATGCATGTTATATTGATAACAATAAAAGTAATAAGTATAATTATTATAGTTCTAGCGATAATTACAGTATAATGTGGGTAGTAATGCATGTTATATTGATAATAATAAAAGTAATAAGTATAATTATTATAGTTCTAGCGATAATTACAGTATAATGTGGGTAATAATGCATGTTATATTGATAATAATAAAAGTAATAAGTGTAATTATTATAGTTCTCACGAAAATAACTGTATAATATGAGTAATAATGCATGTTATATTGATAATAATAAAAGTAATAAGTATAATTGTTATAGTTCTAGCGACAATAACAGTATAATGTGGGTAATAATCCATGTTATATTGATAATATTGGGAGTAATAAGTATAATTATTACAATTCTAGCGATAATTACAGCATAATATGGGTATTAATGCATGTTATATTGATAATAATAAAAGTAATAACTATAATTATTATAGTTCTCACGATAGTAACTGTATAATATGGGTAATAATGCATGTTATTATTAATACTAATAAAATTAATAAGTATAATTATTATAGTTCTAGCGATAATAACTGTATAATGTGGGTAATAATGCATGTTATATTGATAATAATGAAAGTAATAAGTATAATTATTATAGTTCTAGCGATAATTACAGTATAATATGGGTAATAATGCATGTTATATTAATAATAATAAAAGTAATAAGTATAATTATTATAGTTCTAGCGATAATAACAGTATAATATGGGTACTAATGCATGTTATATTGATAATAATAAAAGTAATAAGTATAATTATCATATTTCTAGCGATAATTACAGTATAATGTGGGTAGTAATGCATGTTATATTGATAATAATAAAAGTAATAAGTATAATTATTATAGTTCTAGCGATAATTACAGTATAATGTGGGTAATAATGCATGTTATATTGATAATAATAAAAGTAATAAGTGTAATTATTATAGTTCTCACGAAAATAACTGTATAACATGAGTAATAATGCATGTTATATTGATAATAATAAAAGTAATAAGTATAATTGTTATAGTTCTAGCGACAATAACAGTACAATGTGGGTAATAATCCATGTTATATTGATAATATTGGGAGTAATAAGTATAATTATTACAATTCTAGCGATAATTACAGTATAATATGGGTATTAATGCATGTTATATTGATAATAATAAAAGTAATAACTATAATTATTATAGTTCTCACGATAGTACCTGTATAATATGGGTAATAATGCATGTTATATTAATAATAATAAAATTAATAAGTATAATTATTATAGTTCTAGCGATAATAACTGTATAATGTGGGTAATAATGCATGTTATATTGATAATAATGAAAGTAATAAGTATAATTATTATAGTTCTAGCGATAATTACAGTATAATATGGGTAATAATGCATGTTATATTAATAATAATAAAAGTAATAAGTATAATTATTATAGTTCTAGCGATTATTAAATTATAATATGTTTAATAATGCTTGTTATATTGGTGATATTGGGGGTAATAAGTATAATTAGTATAATTCTAGCGATAATTACAGTACAATATGGGTATTAATGCATGTTATATTGATAATAATAAAAGTAATAAGTATAATTATTATATTTCTAGCGATAATTACAGTATAATGTGGGTAATAATGCATGTTATATTGATAATAATAAAAGTAATAAGTATAATTATTATAATTCTAGCGATAATTACAGTATAATATGGGTAATAATGCATGTTATATTGATAATAATAAAAGTAATAAGTATAATTATTATAGTTCTAGCGATAATTACAGTATAATGTGGGTAGTAATGCATGTTATATTGATAATAATAAAAGTAATAAGTATAATTATTATAGTTCTAGCGATAATTACAGTATAATGTGGGTAATAATGCTTGTTATATTGGTGATATTGGGAGTAATAAGTATAATTAGTATAATTCTAGCGATAATTACAGTATAATATGGGTATTAATGCATGTTATATTGATAATAATAACAGTAATAACTATAATTATTATAGTTCTCACGATAATAACTGTATAATATGGGTAATAATGCATGTTATATTGATAATAATAAAAGTAATGAGTATAATTATTATAGTTCTAGCGATAATTACAGTATATTGTGGGTAATAATGCTTGTTATATTGGTGATATTGGGGGTAATAAGTATAATTAGTATAATTCTGGCGATAATTACAGTATAATATGGGTATTAATGCATGTTATATTGATAATAATAAAAGTAATAAGTATAATTATTATAGATCTAGCGATAATAACTGTATAATGTGGGTAATAATGCATGTTATATTGATAATAATAAAAGTAATAAGTATAATTATTATAGTTCTAGCGATAATTAAAGTATAATATGTTTAATAATGCTTGTTATATTGGTGATATGGGGGTAATAAGTATAATTAGTATAATTCTAGCGATAATTACAGTATAATATGGGTATTAATCAATGTTATATTGATAATAATAAAAGTAATAAGTATAATTATTATAGTTCTAGCGATAATTACAGTATAATGTGGGTAACAATGCATGTTATATTGGTAAAATTGGGGGTAATAAGTATAATTATTATAATTCTAGCGATAATTACAGTATAATATGGGTAATAATGCACGTTATATTAATAATAATAAAAGTAATAAGTTTAATTATTATAGTTCTCACGATAATAACTGTATAATATGCGTAATAATGCATGTTATACTGATAATAATAAAAGTAAGAAGTATAATTATTATAGTTCTAGCGATAATAACAGTATAATATGGGTACTAATGCATGTTATGTTGATAGTAATAAAAGTAATAAGTATAATTATTATAGTTCTAGCGATAATTACAGTATAATATGGGTATTAATGCATGTTATATTGATAATAATAAAAGTAATAACTATAATTATTATAGTTCTCACGATAATAACTGCATAATATGGGTAATAATGCATGTTATATTGATAATAATAAAAGTAATAAGTATAATTATTATAGTTCTAGCGATAATTACAGTATAATGTGGGTAATAATGCTTGTTATATTGGTGATATTGGGGGTAATAAGTATAATTATTATAGTTCTAGCGATAATTACAGTATAATGTGGGTAATAATGCTTGTTATATTGGTGATATTGGGGGTAATAAGTATAATTAGTATAATTCTAGCGATAATTACAGTATAATATGGGTATTAATGCATGTTATATTGATAATAATAAAAGTAATAAGTATAATTATTATAGTTCTAGCGATAATTACAGTATAATGTGGGTAGTAATGCATGTTATATTGATAATAATAAAAGTAATAAGTATAATTATTATAGTTCTAGCGATAATTACAGTATAATGTGGGTAATAATGCATGTTATATTGATAATAATAAAAGTAATAAGTATAATTATTATAGTTCTCACGATAATAACTGTATAATATGGGTAGTAATGCATGTTATATTGATAATAATAAACGTAATAAGAATAATTATTATAGTTCTGACGATAATAACTGTATAATATGCGTAACAATGCATGTTATATTGATAATAATAAAAGTAGTAAGTATAATTATTATAGTTCTAGCGATAATTACAGTATAATGTGGGTAGTAATGCATGTTATATTGATAATAATAAAAGTAATAAGTATAATTATTATAGTGCTAGCGATAATTACAGTATAATGTGGGTAATAATGCATGTTATATTGATAATAATAAAAGTAATAAGTATAATTATTATAGTTCTAGCGATAATTACAGTATAATGTGGGTAATAATGCATGTTATATTGATAATAATAAAAGTAATAAGTATAATTATTATAGTTCACACGATAATAACTGTATAATATGGGTAGTAATGCATGTTATATTGATAATAATAAACGTAATAAGAATAATTATTATAGTTCTGACGATAATAACTATATAATATGCGTAACAATGCATGTTATATTGATAATAATAAAAGTAGTAAGTATAATTATTATAGTTCTAGCGATAATTACAGTATAATGTGGGTAATAATGCTTGTTATATTGGTGATATTGGGGGTAATAAGTATAATTAGTATAATTCTAGCGATAATTACAGTATAATATGGGTATTAATGCATGTTATATTGATAACAATAAAAGTAATAAGTATAATTATTATAGTTCTAGCGATAATTACAGTATAATGTGGGTAGTAATGCATGTTATATTGATAATAATAAAAGTAGTAAGTATAATTATTATAGTTCTAGCGATAATTACAGTATAATGTGGGTAATAATGCATGTTATATTGATAATAATAAAAGTAATAAGTGTAATTATTATAGTTCTCACGAAAATAACTGTATAATATGAGTAATAATGCATGTTATATTGATAATAATAAAAGTAATAAGTATAATTGTTATAGTTCTAGCGACAATAACAGTATAATGTGGGTAATAATCCATGTTATATTGATAATATTGGGAGTAATAAGTATAATTATTACAATTCTAGCGATAATTACAGCATAATATGGGTATTAATGCATGTTATATTGATAATAATAAAAGTAATAACTATAATTATTATAGTTCTCACGATAGTAACTGTATAATATGGGTAATAATGCATGTTATTATTAATACTAATAAAATTAATAAGTATAATTATTATAGTTCTAGCGATAATAACTGTATAATGTGGGTAATAATGCATGTTATATTGATAATAATGAAAGTAATAAGTATAATTATTATAGTTCTAGCGATAATTACAGTATAATATGGGTAATAATGCATGTTATATTAATAATAATAAAAGTAATAAGTATAATTATTATAGTTCTAGCGATAATAACAGTATAATATGGGTACTAATGCATGTTATATTGATAATAATAAAAGTAATAAGTATAATTATTATATTTCTAGCGATAATTACAGTATAATGTGGGTAATAATGCATGTTATATTGATAATAATAAAAGTAATAAGTATAATTATTATAGTTCTAGCGATAATTACAGTATAATGTGGGTAATAATGCTTGTTATATTGGTGATATTGGGGGTAATAAGTATAATTAGTATAATTCTGGCGATAATTACAGTATAATATGGGTATTAATGCATGTTATATTGATAATAATAAAAGTAATAAGTATAATTATTATAGTTCTCACGATAATAACTGTATAATATGGGTAGTAATGCATGTTATATTGATAATAATAAACGTAATAAGAATAATTATTATAGTTCTGACGATAATAACTGTATAATATGCGTAATAATGCATGTTATATTGATAATAATAAAAGTAATAAGTATAATTATTATAGTTCTAGCGATAATTACAGTATAATGTGGGTAATAATGCTTGTTGTATTGGTGATATTGGGGGTAATAAGTACAATTAGTATAATTCTAGCGATAATTACAGTATAATATGGGTATTAATGCATGTTATATTGATAATAATAAAAGTAATAAGTATAATTATTATAGTTCTAGCGATAATTACAGTATAATGTGGGTAGTAATGCATGTTATATTGATAATAATAAATGTAATAAGTATAATTATTATAGTTCTAGCGATAATTACAGTATAACGTGGGTAATAATGCTTGTTATATTGGTGATATTGGGAGTAATAAGTATAATTAGTATAATTCTAGCGATAATTACAGTATAATATAGGTATTAATGCATGTTATATTGATAATAATAACAGTAATAACTATAATTATTATAGTTCTCACGATAATAACTGTATAATATGGGTAATAATGCATGTTATATTGATAATAATAAAAGTAATAAGTATAATTATTATAGTTCTAGCGATAATTACAGTATATTGTGGGTAATAATTCTTGTTATATTGGTGATATTGGGGGTAATAAGTATAATTAGTATAATTCTGGCGATAATTACAGTATAATATGGGTATTAATGCATGTTAAATTGATAATAATAAAAGTAATAAGTATAATTATTATAGATCTAGTGATAATAACTGTATAATGTGGGTAATAATGCATGTTATATTGATAATAATAAAAGTAATAAGTATAATTATTATAGTTCTAGCGATAATTAAAGTATAATATGTTTAATAATGCTTGTTATATTGGTGATATGGGGGTAATAAGTATAATTAGTATAATTCTAGCGATAATTACAGTATAATGTGGGTTATAATGCTTGTTATATTGGCGATATTGGGGGTAATAAGTATAATTAGTATAATTCTAGCGATAATTACAGTATAATATGGGTATTAATGCATGCTATATTGATAATAATAAAAGTAATAAGTATAATTATTATATTTCTAGCGATAATTACAGTATAATGTGGGTAATAATGCATGTTATATTGATAATAATAAAAGTAATAAGTATAATTATTATAATTCTAGCGATAATTACAGTATAATATGGGTAATAATGCATGTTATATTAATAATAATAAAAGTAATAAGTATAATTATTATAGTTCTAGCGATAATAACAGTATAATATGGGTACTAATGCATGTTATATTGATAATAATAAAAGTAATAAGTATAATTATTATAGTTCTAGCGATAATTACAGTATAATGTGGGTAATAATGCTTGTTATATTGGTGATATTGGGGGTAATAAGTATAATTAGTATAATTCTGGCGATAATTACAGTATAATATGGGTATTAATGCATGTTATATTGATAATAATAAAAGTAATAAGTATAATTATTATAGTTCTCAAGATAACAACTGTATAATATGGGTAGTAATGCATGTTATATTGATAATAATAAACGTAATAAGAATAATTATTATAGTTCTGACGATAATAACTGTATAATATGCGTAATAATGCATGTTATATTGATAATAATAAAAGTAATAAGTATAATTATTATAGTTCTAGCGATAATTACAGTATAATGTGGGTAATAATGCTTGTTGTATTGGTGATATTGGGGGTAATAAGTATAATTAGTATAATTCTAGCGATAATTACAGTACAATATGGGTATTAATGGATGTTATATTGATAATAATAAAAGTAATAAGTATAATTATTATAGTTCTAGCGATAATTACAGTATAATGTGGGTAGTAATGCATGTTATATTGATAATAATAAAAGTAATAAGTATAATTATTATAGTTCTAGCGATAATTACAGTATAATGTAGGTAATAATGCTTGTTATATTGGTGATATTGGGAGTAATAAGTATAATTAGTATAATTCTAGCGATAATTACAGTATAATATGGGTATTAATGCATGTTATATTGATAATAATAACAGTAATAACTATAATTATTATAGTTCTCACGATAATAACTGTATAATATGGGTAATAATGCATGTTACATTGATAATAATAAAAGTAATAAGTGTAATTATTATAGTTCTCACGAAAATAACTGTATAATATGAGTAATAATGCATGTTATATTGATAATAATAAAAGTAATAAGTATAATTGTTATAGTTCTAGCGATAATTACAGTATAATGTAGGTAATAATGCTTGTTATATTGGTGATATTGGGAGTAATAAGTATAATTAGTATAATTCTAGCGATAATTACAGTATAATATGGGTATTAATGCATGTTATATTGATAATAATAACAGTAATAACTATAATTATTATAGTTCTCACGATAATAACTGCATAATATGGGTAATAATGCATGTTATATTGATAATAATAAAAGTAATAAGTATAATTATTATAGTTCTAGCGATAATTACAGTATAATGTGGGTAATAATGCTTGTTATATTGGTGATATTGGGGGTAATAAGTATAATTATTATAGTTCTAGCGATAATTACAGTATAATGTGGGTAATAATGCTTGTTATATTGGTGATATTGGGGGTAATAAGTATAATTAGTATAATTCTAGCGATAATTACAGTATAATATGGGTATTAATGCATGTTATATTGATAATAATAAAAGTAATAAGTATAATTATTATAGTTCTAGCGATAATTACAGTATAATGTGGGTAATAATGCATGTTATATTGATAATAATAAAAGTAATAAGTATAATTATTATAGTTCTAGCGATAATTACAGTATAATGTGGGTAATAATGCATGTTATATTGATAATAATAAAAGTAATAAGTATAATTATTATAGTTCTCACGATAATAACTGTATAATATGGGTAGTAATGCATGTTATATTGATAATAATAAACGTAATAAGAATAATTATTATAGTTCTGACGATAATAACTGTATAATATGAGTAATAATGCATGTTATATTGATAATAATAAAAGTAATAAGTATAATTGTTATAGTTCTAGCGACAATAACAGTACAATGTGGGTAATAATCCATGTTATATTGATAATATTGGGAGTAATAAGTATAATTATTACAATTCTAGCGATAATTACAGTATAATATGGGTATTAATGCATGTTATATTGATAATAATAAAAGTAATAACTATAATTATTATAGTTCTCACGATAGTAACTGTATAATATGGGTAATAATGCATGTTATATTAATAATAATAAAATTAATAAGTATAATTATTATAGTTCTAGCGATAATAACTGTATAATGTGGGTAATAATGCATGTTATATTGATAATAATGAAAGTAATAAGTATAATTATTATAGTTCTAGCGATAATTACAGTATAATATGGGTAATAATGCATGTTATATTAATAATAATAAAAGTAATAAGTATAATTATTATAGTTCTAGCGATAATTAAATTATAATATGTTTAATAATGCTTGTTATATTGGTGATATTGGGGGTAATAAGTATAATTAGTATAATTCTAGCGATAATTACAGTACAATATGGGTATTAATGCATGTTATATTGATAATAATAAAAGTAATAAGTATAATTATTATATTTCTAGCGATAATTACAGTATAATGTGGGTAATAATGCATGTTATATTGATAATAATAAAAGTAATAAGTATAATTATTATAATTCTAGCGATAATTACAGTATAATATGGGTAATAATGCATGTTATATTGATAATAATAAAAGTAATAAGTATAATTATTATAGTTCTAGCGATAATTACAGTATAATGTGGGTAGTAATGCATGTTATATTGATAATAATAAAAGTAATAAGTATAATTATTATAGTTCTAGCGATAATTACAGTATAATGTGGGTAATAATGCTTGTTATATTGGTGATATTGGGAGTAATAAGTATAATTAGTATAATTCTAGCGATAATTACAGTATAATATGGGTATTAATGCATGTTATATTGATAATAATAACAGTAATAACTATAATTATTATAGTTCTCACGATAATAACTGTATAATATGGGTAATAATGCATGTTATATTGATAATAATAAAAGTAATGAGTATAATTATTATAGTTCTAGCAATAATTACAGTATATTGTGGGTAATAATGCTTGTTATATTGGTGATATTGGGGGTAATAAGTATAATTAGTATAATTCTGGCGATAATTACAGTATAATATGGGTATTAATGCATGTTATATTGATAATAATAAAAGTAATAAGTATAATTATTATAGATCTAGCGATAATAACTGTATAATGTGGGTAATAATGCATGTTATATTGATAATAATAAAAGTAATAAGTATAATTATTATAGTTCTAGCGATAATTAAAGTATAATATGTTTAATAATGCTTGTTATATTGGTGATATGGGGGTAATAAGTATAATTAGTATAATTCTAGCGATAATTACAGTATAATATGGGTATTAATCAATGTTATATTGATAATAATAAAAGTAATAAGTATAATTATTATAGTTCTAGCGATAATTACAGTATAATGTGGGTAACAATGCATGTTATATTGGTAAAATTGGGGGTAATAAGTATAATTATTATAATTCTAGCGATAATTACAGTATAATATGGGTAATAATGCACGTTATATTAATAATAATAAAAGTAATAAGTATAATTATTATAGTTCTCACGATAATAACTGTATAATATGCGTAATAATGCATGTTATACTGATAATAATAAAAGTAAGAAGTATAATTATTATAGTTCTAGCGATAATAACTGTATAATGTGGGTAATAATGCATGTTATATTGATAATAATAAAAGTAATAAGTATAATTATTATAGTTCTAGCGATAATTAAAGTATAATATGTTTAATAATGCTTGTTATATTGGTGATATGGGGGTAATAAGTATAATTAGTATAATTCTAGCGATAATTACAGTATAATATGGGTATTAATCAATGTTATATTGATAATAATAAAAGTAATAAGTATAATTATTATAGTTCTAGCGATAATTACAGTATAATGTGGGTAATAATGCTTGTTATATTGGTGATATTGGGGGTAATAAGTATAATTAGTATAATTCTAGCGATAATTACAGTATAATATGGGTATTAATGCATGTTATATTAATAATAATAAAAGTAATAAGTATAATTATTATAGTTCTCACGATAATAACTGTGTAATATGCGTAATAATGCATGTTATACTGATAATAATAAAAGTAAGAAGTATAATTATTATAGTTCTAGCGATAATAACAGTATAATATGGGTACTAATGCATGTTATGTTGATAGTAATAAAAGTAATAAGTATAATTATTATAGTTCTAGCGATAATTACAGTATAATATGGGTATTAATGCATGTTATATTGATAATAATAAAAGTAATAACTATAATTATTATAGTTCTCACGATAATAACTGCATAATATGGGTAATAATGCATGTTATATTGATAATAATAAAAGTAATAAGAATAATTATTATAGTTCTAGCGATAATTACAGTATAATGTGGGTAATAATGCTTGTTATATTGGTGATATTGGGGGTAATAAGTATAATTATTATAGTTCTAGCGATAATTACAGTATAATGTGGGTAATAATGCTTGTTATATTGGTGATATTGGGGGTAATAAGTATAATTAGTATAATTCTAGCGATAATTACAGTATAATATGGGTATTAATGCATGTTATATTGATAATAATAAAAGTAATAAGTATAATTATTATAGTTCTAGCGATAATTACAGTATAATGTGGGTAATAATGCATGTTATATTGATAATAATAAACGTAATAAGAATAATTATTATAGTTCTGACGATAATAACTGTATAATATGCGTAACAATGCATGTTATATTGATAATAATAAAAGTAGTAAGTATAATTATTATAGTTCTAGCGATAATTACAGTATAATGTGGGTAGTAATGCATGTTATATTGATAATAATAAAAGTAATAAGTATAATTATTATAGTGCTAGCGATAATTACAGTATAATGTGGGTAATAATGCATGTTATATTGATAATAATAAAAGTAATAAGTATAATTATTATAGTTCTAGCGATAATTACAGTATAATGTGGGTAATAATGCATGTTATATTGATAATAATAAAAGTAATAAGTATAATTATTATAGTTCACACGATAATAACTGTATAATATGGGTAGTAATGCATGTTATATTGATAATAATAAACGTAATAAGAATAATTATTATAGTTCTGACGATAATAACTGTATAATATGCGTAACAATGCATGTTATATTGATAATAATAAAAGTAGTAAGTATAATTATTATAGTTCTAGCGATAATTACAGTATAATGTGGGTAATAATGCTTGTTATATTGGTGATATTGGGGGTAATAAGTATAATTAGTATAATTCTAGCGATAATTACAGTATAATATGGGTATTAATGCATGTTATATTGATAACAATAAAAGTAATAAGTATAATTATTATAGTTCTAGCGATAATTACAGTATAATGTGGGTAGTAATGCATGTTATATTGATAATAATAAAAGTAATAAGTATAATTATTATAATTCCAGCGATAATTACAGTATAATATGGGTAATAATGCACGTTATATTAATAATAATAAAAGTAATAAGTATAATTATTATAGTTCTCACGATAATAACTGTATAATATGCGTAATAATGCATGTTATACTGATAATAATAAAAGTAAGAAGTATAATTATTATAGTTCTAGCGATAATAACAGTATAATATGGGTACTAATACATGTTATGTTGATAGTAATAAAAGTAATAAGTATAATTATTATAGTTCTAGCGATAATTACAGTATAATATGGGTATTAATGCATGTTATATTGATAATAATAAAAGTAATAACTATAATTATTATAGTTCTCACGATAATAACTGCATAATATGGGTAATAATGCATGTTATATTGATAATAATAAAAGTAATAAGTATAATTATTATAGTTCTAGCGATAATTACAGTATAATGTGGGTAATAATGCATGTTATATTGATAATAATAAAAGTAATAAGTATAATTATTATAGTTCTCACGATAATAACTGTATAATATGGGTAGTAATGCATGTTATATTGATAATAATAAACGTAATAAGAATAATTATTATAGTTCTGACGATAATAACTGTATAATATGAGTAATAATGCATGTTATATTGATAATAATAAAAGTAATAAGTATAATTGTTATAGTTCTAGCGACAATAACAGTACAATGTGGGTAATAATCCATGTTATATTGATAATATTGGGAGTAATAAGTATAATTATTACAATTCTAGCGATAATTACAGTATAATATGGGTATTAATGCATGTTATATTGATAATAATAAAAGTAATAACTATAATTATTATAGTTCTCACGATAGTAACTGTATAATATGGGTAATAATGCATGTTATATTAATAATAATAAAATTAATAAGTATAATTATTATAGTTCTAGCGATAATAACTGTATAATGTGGGTAATAATGCATGTTATATTGATAATAATGAAAGTAATAAGTATAATTATTATAGTTCTAGCGATAATTACAGTATAATATGGGTAATAATGCATGTTATATTAATAATAATAAAAGTAATAAGTATAATTATTATAGTTCTAGCGATAATTAAATTATAATATGTTTAATAATGCTTGTTATATTGGTGATATTGGGGGTAATAAGTATAATTAGTATAATTCTAGCGATAATTACAGTACAATATGGGTATTAATGCATGTTATATTGATAATAATAAAAGTAATAAGTATAATTATTATATTTCTAGCGATAATTACAGTATAATGTGGGTAATAATGCATGTTATATTGATAATAATAAAAGTAATAAGTATAATTATTATAATTCTAGCGATAATTACAGTATAATATGGGTAATAATGCATGTTATGTTGATAATAATAAAAGTAATAAGTATAATTATTATAGTTCTAGCGATAATTACAGTATAATGTGGGTAGTAATGCATGTTATATTGATAATAATAAAAGTAATAAGTATAATTATTATAGTTCTAGCGATAATTACAGTATAATGTGGGTAATAATGCTTGTTATATTGGTGATATTGGGAGTAATAAGTATAATTAGTATAATTCTAGCGATAATTACAGTATAATATGGGTATTAATGCATGTTATATTGATAATAATAACAGTAATAACTATAATTATTATAGTTCTCACGATAATAACTGTATAATATGGGTAATAATGCATGTTATATTGATAATAATAAAAGTAATGAGTATAATTATTATAGTTCTAGCAATAATTACAGTATATTGTGGGTAATAATGCTTGTTATATTGGTGATATTGGGGGTAATAAGTATAATTAGTATAATTCTGGCGATAATTACAGTATAATATGGGTATTAATGCATGTTATATTGATAATAATAAAAGTAATAAGTATAATTATTATAGATCTAGCGATAATAACTGTATAATGTGGGTAATAATGCATGTTATATTGATAATAATAAAAGTAATAAGTATAATTATTATAGTTCTAGCGATAATTAAAGTATAATATGTTTAATAATGCTTGTTATATTGGTGATATGGGGGTAATAAGTATAATTAGTATAATTCTAGCGATAATTACAGTATAATATGGGTATTAATCAATGTTATATTGATAATAATAAAAGTAATAAGTATAATTATTATAGTTCTAGCGATAATTACAGTATAATGTGGGTAACAATGCATGTTATATTGGTAAAATTGGGGGTAATAAGTATAATTATTATAATTCTAGCGATAATTACAGTATAATATGGGTAATAATGCACGTTATATTAATAATAATAAAAGTAATAAGTATAATTATTATAGTTCTCACGATAATAACTGTATAATATGCGTAATAATGCATGTTATACTGATAATAATAAAAGTAAGAAGTATAATTATTATAGTTCTAGCGATAATAACAGTATAATATGGGTACTAATGCATGTTATGTTGATAGTAATAAAAGTAATAAGTATAATTATTATAGTTCTAGCGATAATTACAGTATAATATGGGTATTAATGCATGTTATATTGATAATAATAAAAGTAATAACTATAATTATTATAGTTCTCACGATAATAACTGCATAATATGGGTAATAATGCATGTTATATTGATAATAATAAAAGTAATAAGTATAATTATTATAGTTCTAGCGATAATTACAGTATAATGTGGGTAATAATGCTTGTTATATTGGTGATATTGGGGGTAATAAGTATAATTATTATAGTTCTAGCGATAATTACAGTATAATGTGGGTAATAATGCTTGTTATATTGGTGATATTGGGGGTAATAAGTATAATTAGTATAATTCTAGCGATAATTACAGTATAATATGGGTATTAATGCATGTTATATTGATAATAATAAAAGTAATAAGTATAATTATTATAGTTCTAGCGATAATTACAGTATAATGTGGGTAATAATGCATGTTATATTGATAATAATAAAAGTAATAAGTGTAATTATTATAGTTCTCACGAAAATAACTGTATAATATGAGTAATAATGCATGTTATATTGATAATAATAAAAGTAATAAGTATAATTGTTATAGTTCTAGCGACAATAACAGTATAATGTGGGTAATAATCCATGTTATATTGATAATATTGGGAGTAATAAGTATAATTATTACAATTCTAGCGATAATTACAGTATAATATGGGTATTAATGCATGTTATATTGATAATAATAAAAGTAATAACTATAATTATTATAGTTCTCACGATAGTAACTGTATAATATGGGTAATAATGCATGTTATATTAATAATAATAAAATTAATAAGTATAATTATTATAGTTCTAGCGATAATAACTGTATAATGTGGGTAATAATGCATGTTATATTGATAATAATGAAAGTAATAAGTATAATTATTATAGTTCTAGCGATAATTACAGTATAATATGTGTAATAATGCATGTTATATTGGTAATATTGGGAGTAATAAGTATAATTATTATAATTCTAGCGATAATTACAGTATAATATGGGTAATAATGCATGTTATATTAATAATAATAAAAGTAATATGTATAATTATTATAGTTCTCACGATAATAACTGTAAAATATGGGTAGTAATGCATGTTATATTGATAATAATAAACGTAATAAGAATAATTATTATAGTTCTGACGATAATAACTGTATAATATGCGTAATAATGCATGTTATATTGATAATAATAAAAGTAATAAGTATAATTATTATAGTTCTAGCGATAATTACAGTATAATGTGGGTAATAATGCTTGTTGTATTGGTGATATTGGGGGTAATAAGTATAATTAGTATAATTCTAGCGATAATTACAGTATAATATGGGTATTAATGCATGTTATATTGATAATAATAAAAGTAATAAGTATAATTATTATAGTTCTAGCGATAATTACAGTATAATGTGGGTAGTAATGCATGTTATATTGATAATAATAAAAGTAATAAGTATAATTATTATAGTGCTAGCGATAATTACAGTATAATGTGGGTAATAATGCATGTTATATTGATAATAATAAAAGTAATAAGTATAATTATTATAGTTCTAGCGATAATTACAGTATAATGTGGGTAATAATGCATGTTATATTGATAATAATAAAAGTAATAAGTATAATTATTATAGTTCTCACGATAATAACTGTATAATATGGGTAGTAATGCATGTTATATTGATAATAATAAACGTAATAAGAATAATTATTATAGTTCTGACGATAATAACTGTATAATATGCGTAACAATGCATGTTATATTGATAATAATAAAAGCAGTAAGTATAATTATTATAGTTCTAGCGATAATTACAGTATAATGTGGGTAATAATGCTTGTTATATTGGTGATATTGGGGCTAATAAGTATAATTAGTATAATTCTAGCGATAATTACAGTATAATATGGGTATTAATGCATGTTATATTGATAACAATAAAAGTAATAAGTGTAATTATTATAGTTCTCACGAAAATAACTGTATAATATGAGTAATAATGCATGTTATATTGATAATAATAAAAGTAATAAGTATAATTGTTATAGTTCTAGCGACAATAACAGTATAATGTGGGTAATAATCCATGTTATATTGATAATATTGGGAGTAATAAGTATAATTATTACAATTCTAGCGATAATTACAGTATAATATGGGTATTAATGCATGTTATATTGATAATAATAAAAGTAATAACTATAATTATTATAGTTCTCACGATAGTAACTGTATAATATGGGTAATAATGCATGTTATATTAATAATAATAAAAGTAATAAGTATAATTATTATAGTTCTAGCGATAATAACAATATGATATGGGTACTAATGCATGTTATATTGATAATAATAAAAGTAATAAGTATAATTATTATAGTTCTAGCGATAATTACAGTATAATGTGGGTAATAATGCTTGTTATATTGATAATAATGAAAGTAATAAGTATAATTATTATAGTTCTAGCGATAATTACAGTATAATATGTGTAATAATGCATGTTATATTGGTAATATTGGGAGTAATAAGTATAATTATTATAATTCTAGCGATAATTACAGTATAATATGGGTAATAATGCATGTTATATTGATAATAATAAAAGTAATAAGTATAATTATTATAGTTCTCACGAAAATAACTGTATAATATGAGTAATAATGCATGTTATATTGATAATAATAAAAGTAATAAGTATAATTATTATAGTTCTAGCGATAATTACAGTATAATATGGGTAATAATGCATGTTATATTAATAATAATAAAAGTAATAAGTATAATTATTATAGTTCTAGCGATAATAACAGTATAATATGGGTACTAATGCATGTTATATTGATAATAATAAAAGTAATAAGTATAATTATTATAGCTCTAGCGATAATTACAGTATAATATGGGTAATAATGCATGTTATATTAATAATAATAAAATCAATAAGTATAATTATTATAGTTCTAGCGATAATTACAGTATAATGTGGGCAATAATGCTTGTTATATTGGTGATATTGGGGGTAATAAGTATAATTAGTATAATTCTAGCGATAATTACAGTATAATATGGGTATTAATGCATGTTATATTGATAATAATAAAAGTAATAAGTATAATTATTATATTTCTAGCGATAATTACAGTATAATGTGGGTAATAATGCATGTTATATTGATAATAATAAAAGTAATAAGTATAATTATTATAGTTCTAGCGATAATTACAGTATAATGTGGGTAATAATGCTTGTTATATTGGTGATATTGGGGGTAATAAGTATAATTAGTATAATTCTGGCGATAATTACAGTATAATATGGGTATTAATGCATGTTATATTGATAATAATAAAAGTAATAACTATAATTATTATAGTTCTCACGATAATAACTAAATAATATGGGTAATAATGCATGTTATATTGATAATAATAAAAGTAGTAAGTATAATTATTATAGTTCTAGCGATAATTACAGTATAATGTGGGTAATAATGCTTGTTATATTGGTGATATTGGGGGTAATAAGTATAATTAGTATAATTCTGGCGATAATTACAGTATAATATGGGTATTAATGCATGTTATATTGATAATAATAAAAGTAATAAGTATAATTATTATAGTTCTCACGATAATAACTGTAAAATGTGGGTAGTAATGGATGTTATATTGATAATAATAAAAGTAATAACTATAATTATTATAGTTCTGACGATAATAACTGTATAATATGCGTAATAATGCATGTTATATTGATAGTAATAAAAGTAATAAGTATAATTATTATAGTTCTAGCGATAATTACAGTATAATGTGGGTAATAATGCTTGTTATATTGGTGATATTGGGGGTAATAAGTATAATTATTATAGTTCTAGCGATAATTACAGTATAATATGGGTATTAATGCATGTTATATTGATAATAATAAAAGTAATAAGTATAATTATTATAGTTCTAGCGATAATTACAGTATAATGTGGGTAATAATGCTTGTTATATTGATAATAATGAAAGTAATAAGTATAATTATTATAGTTCTAGCGATAATTACAGTATAATATGTGTAATAATGCATGTTATATTGGTAATATTGGGAGTAATAAGTATAATTATTATAATTCTAGCGATAATTACAGTATAATATGGGTAATAATGCATGTTATATTGATAATAATAAAAGTAATAAGTATAATTATTATAGTTCTCACGAAAATAACTGTATAATATGAGTAATAATGCATGTTATATTGATAATAATAAAAGTAATAAGTATAATTATTATAGTTCTAGCGATAATTACAGTATAATATGGGTAATAATGCATGTTATATTAATAATAATAAAAGTAATAAGTATAATTATTATAGCTCTAGCGATAATTACAGTATAATATGGGTAATAATGCATGTTATATTAATAATAATAAAATCAATAAGTATAATTATTATAGTTCTAGCGATAATTACAGTATAATGTGGGTTATAATGCTTGTTATATTGGTGATATTGGGGGTAATAAGTATAATTAGTATAATTCTAGCGATAATTACAGTATAATATGGGTATTAATGCATGTTATATTGATAATAATAAAAGTAATAAGTATAATTATTATATTTCTAGCGATAATTACAGTATAATGTGGGTAATAATGCATGTTATATTGATAATAATAAAAGTAATAAGTATAATTATTATAGTTCTAGCGATAATTACAGTATAATGTGGGTAATAATGCTTGTTATATTGGTGATATTGGGGGTAATAAGTATAATTAGTATAATTCTGGCGATAATTACAGTATAATATGGGTATTAATGCATGTTATATTGATAATAATAAAAGTAATAAGTATAATTATTATAGATCTAGCGATAATAACTGTATAATGTGGGTAATAATGCATGTTATATTGATAATAATAAAAGTAATAAGTATAATTATTATAGTTCTAGCGATAATTAAAGTATAATATGTTTAATAATGCTTGTTATATTGGTGATATGGGGGTAATAAGTATAATTAGTATAATTCTAGCGATAATTACAGTATAATATGGGTATTAATGAATGTTATATTGATAATAATAAAAGTAATAAGTATAATTATTATAGTTCTAGCGATAATTACAGTATAATGTGGGTAATAATGCCTGTTATATTGATAATAATGAAAGTAATAAGTATAATTATTATAGTTCTAGCGATAATTACAGTATAATATGTGTAATAATGCATGTTATATTGGTAATATTGGGAGTAATAAGTATAATTATTATAATTCTAGCGATAATTACAGTATAATATGGGTAATAATGCATGTTATATTGATAATAATAAAAGTAATAAGTATAATTATTATAGTTCTCACGAAAATAACTGTATAATATGAGTAATAATGCATGTTATATTGATAATAATAAAAGTAATAAGTATAATTATTATAGTTCTAGCGATAATTACAGTATAATATGGGTAATAATGCATGTTATATTAATAATAATAAAAGTAATAAGTATAATTATTATAGCTCTAGCGATAATTACAGTATAATATGGGTAATAATGCATGTTATATTAATAATAATAAAATCAATAAGTATAATTATTATAGTTCTAGCGATAATTACAGTATAATGTGGGTTATAATGCTTGTTATATTGGTGATATTGGGGGTAATAAGTATAATTAGTATAATTCTAGCGATAATTACAGTATAATATGGGTATTAATGCATGTTATATTGATAATAATAAAAGTAATAAGTATAATTATTATATTTCTAGCGATAATTACAGTATAATGTGGGTAATAATGCATGTTATATTGATAATAATAAAAGTAATAAGTATAATTATTATAGTTCTAGCGATAATTACAGTATAATGTGGGTAATAATGCTTGTTATATTGGTGATATTGGGGATAATAAGTATAATTAGTATAATTCTGGCGATAATTACAGTATAATATGGGTATTAATGCATGTTATATTGATAATAATAAAAGTAATAAGTATAATTATTATAGATCTAGCGATAATAACTGTATAATGTGGGTAATAATGCATGTTATATTGATAATAATAAAAGTAATAAGTATAATTATTATAGTTCTAGCGATAATTAAAGTATAATATGTTTAATAATGCTTGTTATATTGGTGATATGGGGGTAATAAGTATAATTAGTATAATTCTAGCGATAATTACAGTATAATATGGGTATTAATGAATGTTATATTGATAATAATAAAAGTAATAAGTATAATTATTATAGTTCTAGCGACAATTACAGTATAATGTGGGTAATAATGCAAGTTATATTGGTAAAATTGGGGGTAATAAGTATAATTATTATAATTCTAGCGATAATTACAGTATAATATGGGTAATAATGCACGTTATATTAATAATAATAAAAGTAATAAGTATAATTATTATAGTTCTCACGATAATAACTGTATAATATGCGTAATAATGCATGTTATATTAATAATAATAAAATCAATAAGTATAATTATTATAGTTCTAGCGATAATTACAGTATAATGTGGGTTATAATGCTTGTTATATTGGTGATATTGGGGGTAATAAGTAAAATTATTATAGTTCTAGCGATAATTACAGTATAATGTGGGTAATAATGCTTGTTATATTGGTGATATTGTGAGTAATAAGTATAATTATTATAGTACTAGCGACAATTACAGTATAATGTGAGTAATAATGAATGCTATATTGACGATACTGGGAGTAATAAGTATAATTATTATAATTCTAGCGATAATTACAGTATAATATGGGTATTAATGCATTTTATATTGATAACAATAAAAGTAATAAGTATAATTATTATAGTTCTAGCGATAATTACAGTATAATATGGGTATTAATGCATGTTATATTGATAATAATAAAAGTAATAAGTATAATTATTATAGTTCTAGCGATAATTACAGTATAATGTGGGTTATAATGCTTGTTATATTGATAATAATGAAAGTAATAAGTATAATTATTATAGTTCTAGCGATAATTACAGTATAATATGTGTAATAATGCATGTTATATTGGTAATATTGGGAGTAATAAGTATAATTATTATAATTCTAGCGATAATTACAGTATAATATGGGTATTAATGCATGTTATATTGATAATAATAAAAGTAATAAGTATAATTATTATAGTTCTAGCGATAATTACAGTATAATGTGGGTAATAATGCATGTTATATTGATAATAATAAAAGTAATAAGTATAATTATTATAGTTCTCACGATAATAACTGTATAATATGGGTAGTAATGCATGTTATATTGATAATAATAAACGTAATAAGAATAATTATTATAGTTCTGACGATAATAACTGTATAATATGCGTAACAATGCATGTTATATTGATAATAATAAAAGTAGTAAGTATAATTATTATAGTTCTAGCGATAATTACAGTATAATGTGGGTAATAATGCTTGTTATATTGGTGATATTGGGGGTAATAAGTATAATTAGTATAATTCTAGCGATAATTACAGTATAATATGGGTATTAATGCATGTTATATTGATAACAATAAAAGTAATAAGTATAATTATTATAGTTCTAGCGATAATTACAGTATAATGTGGGTAGTAATGCATGTTATATTGATAATAATAAAAGTAATAAGTATAATTATTATAGTTCTAGCGATAATTACAGTATAATGTGGGTAATAATGCATGTTATATTGATAATAATAAAAGTAATAAGTATAATTATTATAGTTCTAGCGATAATTACAGTATAATGTGGGTAATAATGCATGTTATATTGATAATAATAAAAGTAATAAGTATAATTATTATAGTTCTCACGATAATAACTGTATAATATGGGTAGTAATGCATGTTATATTGATAATAATAAACGTAATAAGAATAATTATTATAGTTCTGACGATAATAACTGTATAATATGCGTAACAATGCATGTTATATTGATAATAATAAAAGTAGTAAGTATAATTATTATAGTTCTAGCGATAATTACAGTATAATGTGGGTAATAATGCTTGTTATATTGGTGATATTGGGGGTAATAAGTATAATTAGTATAATTCTAGCGATAATTACAGTATAATATGGGTATTAATGCATGTTATATTGATAACAATAAAAGTAATAAGTATAATTATTATAGTTCTAGCGATAATTACAGTATAATGTGGGTAGTAATGCATGTTATATTGATAATAATAAAAGTAATAAGTATAATTATTATAGTTCTAGCGATAATTACAGTATAATGTGGGTAATAATGCATGTTATATTGATAATAATAAAAGTAATAAGTGTAATTATTATAGTTCTCACGAAAATAACTGTATAATATGAGTAATAATGCATGTTATATTGATAAAAATAAAAGTAATAAGTATAATTGTTATAGTTCTAGCGACAATAACAGTATAATGTGGGTAATAATCCATGTTATATTGATAATATTGGGAGTAATAAGTATAATTATTACAATTCTAGCGATAATTACAGTATAATATGGGTATTAATGCATGTTATATTGATAATAATAAAAGTAATAACTATAATTATTATAGTTCTCACGATAGTAACTGTATAATATGGGTAATAATGCATGTTATATTAATAATAATAAAATTAATAAGTATAATTATTATAGTTCTAGCGATAATAACTGTATAATGTGGGTAATAATGCATGTTATATTAATAATAATAAAAGTAATAAGTATAATTATTATAGTTCTAGCGATAATTAAATTATAATATGTTTAATAATGCTTGTTATATTGGTGATATGGGGGTAATAAGTATAATTAGTATAATGCTAGCGATAATTACAGTATAATATGGGTATTAATGAATGTTATATTGATAATAATAAAAGTAATAAGTATAATTATTATAGTTCTAGCGATAATTACAGTATAATGTGGGTAATAATGCATGTTATATTGATAATAATAAAAGTAATAAGTATAATTATTATAGTTCTCACGATAATAACTGTATAATATGGGTAGTAATGCATGTTATATTGATAATAATAAACGTAATAAGAATAATTATAATAGTTCTGACGATAATAACTGTATAATATGCGTAACAATGCATGTTATATTGATAATAATAAAAGTAGTAAGTATAATTATTATAGTTCTAGCGATAATTACAGTATAATGTGGGTAATAATGCTTGTTATATTGGTGATATTGGGGGTAATAAGTATAATTAGTATAATTCTAGCGATAATTACAGTATAATATGGGTATTAATGCATGTTATATTGATAACAATAAAAGTAATAAGTATAATTATTATAGTTCTAGCGATAATTACAGTATAATGTGGGTAGTAATGCATGTTATATTGATAATAATAAAAGTAATAAGTATAATTATTATAGTTCTAGCGATAATTACAGTATAATGTGGGTAATAATGCATGTTATATTGATAATAATAAAAGTAATAAGTGTAATTATTATAGTTCTCACGAAAATAACTGTATAATATGAGTAATAATGCATGTTATATTGATAAAAATAAAAGTAATAAGTATAATTGTTATAGTTCTAGCGACAATAACAGTATAATGTGGGTAATAATCCATGTTATATTGATAATATTGGGAGTAATAAGTATAATTATTACAATTCTAGCGATAATTACAGTATAATATGGGTATTAATGCATGTTATATTGATAATAATAAAAGTAATAACTATAATTATTATAGTTCTCACGATAGTAACTGTATAATATGGGTAATAATGCATGTTATATTAATAATAATAAAATTAATAAGTATAATTATTATAGTTCTAGCGATAATAACTGTATAATGTGGGTAATAATGCATGTTATATTGATAATAATGAAAGTAATAAGTATAATTATTATAGTTCTAGCGATAATTACAGTATAATATGGGTAATAATGCATGTTATATTAATAATAATAAAAGTAATAAGTATAATTATTATAGTTCTAGCGATAATTAAATTATAATATGTTTAATAATGCTTGTTATATTGGTGATATGGGGGTAATAAGTATAATTAGTATAATTCTAGCGATAATTACAGTATAATATGGGTATTAATGAATGTTATATTGATAATAATAAAAGTAATAAGTATAATTATTATAGTTCTAGCGATAATTACAGTATAATGTGGGTAATAATGCATGTTATATTGGTAAAATTGGGGGTAATAAGTATAATTATTATAATTCTAGCGATAATTCCAGTATAATATGGGTAATAATGCACGTTATATTAATAATAATAAAAGTAATAAGTATAATTATTATAGTTCTCACGATAATAATGGTATAATATGCGTAATAATGCATGTTATACTGATAATAATAAATGTAAGAAGTATAATTATTATAGTTCTAGCGATAATTACAGTATAATATGGGTATTAATGCATGTTATATTGATAATAATAAAAGTAATAACTATAATTATTATAGTTCTCACGATAATAACTGCATAATATGGGTAATAATGCATGTTATATTGATAATAATAAAAGTAATAAGTATAATTGTTATAGTTCTAGCGATAATTACAGTATAATGTGGGTAATAATGCTTGTTATATTGGTGATATTGGGGGTAATAAGTATAATTATTATAGTTCTAGCGATAATTACAGTATAATGTGGGTAATAATGCTTGTTATATTGGTGATATTGTGAGTAATAAGTATAATTATTATAGTACCAGCGACAATTACAGTATAATGTGAGTAATAATGAATGCTATATTGGCGATATTGGGAGTAATATGTATAATTATTATAATTCTAGCGATAATTACAGTATAATATGGGTATTAATGCATGTTATATTGATAATAATAAAAGTAATAAGCATAATTATTATAGTTCTCACGATAGTAACTGTATAATATGGGCAATAATGCATGTTATATTAATAATAATAAAATTAATAAGTATAATTATTATAGTTCTAGCGATAATAACTGTATAATGTGGGTAATAATGCATGTTATATTGATAATAATGAAAGTAATAAGTATAACTATTATAGTTCTAGCGATAATTACAGTATAATATGGGTAATAATGCATGTTATATTGGTAATATTGGGAGTAATAAGTATAATTATTATAATTCTAGCGATAATTACAGTATAATATGGGTAATAATGCATGTTATATTAATAATAATAAAAGTAATAAGTATAATTATTATAGTTCTAGCGATAATAACAGTATAATATGGGTACTAATGCATGTTATATTGATAATAATAAAAGTAATAAGTATAATTATTATAGTTCTAGCGATAATTACAGTATAATGTGGGTAATAATGCTTGTTATATTGGTGATATTGGGGGTAATAAGTATAATTAGTATAATTCTGGCGATAATTACAGTATAATATGGGTATTAATGCATGTTATATTGATAATAATAAAAGTAATAAGTATAATTATTATAGTTCTCAAGATAATAACTGTATAATATGGGTAGTAATGCATGTTATATTGATAATAATAAACGTAATAAGAATAATTATTATAGTTCTGACGATAATAACTGTATAATATGCGTAATAATGCATGTTGTATTGATAATAATAAAAGTAATAAGTATAATTATTATAGTTCTAGCGATAATTACAGTATAATGTGGGTAATAATGCTTGTTGTATTGGTGATATTGGGGGTAATAAGTATAATTAGTACAATTCTGGCGATAATTACAGTATAATATGGGTATTAATGCATGTTATATTGATAATAATAAAAGTAATAAGTATAATTATTATAGATCTAGCGATAATAACTGTATAATGTGGGTAATAATGCATGTTATATTGATAATAATAAAAGTAATAAGTATAATTATTATAGTTCTAGCGATAATTAAAGTATAATATGTTTAATAATGCTTGTTATATTGGTGATATGGGGGTAATAAGTATAATTAGTATAATTCTAGCGATAATTACAGTATAATATGGGTATTAATGAATGTTATATTGATAATAATAAAAGTAATAAGTATAATTATTATAGTTCTAGCGATAATTACAGTATAATGTGGGTAATAATGCATGTTATATTGGTAAAATTGGGGGTAATAAGTATAATTATTATAATTCTAGCGATAATAACTGTATAATGTGGGTAATAATGCATGTTATACTGATAATAATAAAAGTAATAAGTATAATTATTATAGTTCTAGCGATAATTACAGTATAATGTGGGTAGTAATGCATGTTATATTGATAATAATAAAAGTAATAAGTATAATTATTATAGTTCTAGCGATAATTACTGTATAATGTGGGTAATAATGCATGTTATATTGATAATAATAAAAGTAATAAGTGTAATTATTATAGTTCTCACGAAAATAACTGTATAATATGGGTAATAATGCATGTTATATTGATAATAATAAAAGTAATAAGTATAATTATTATAGTTCTAGCGATAATTACAGTATAATGTGGGTAATAATGCTTGTTATATTGGTGATATTGGGGGTAATAAGTATAATTATTATAGTTCTAGCGATAATTACAGTATAATGTGGGTAATAATGCTTGTTATATTGGTGATATTGGGGGTAATAAGTATAATTAGTATAATTCTAGCGATAATTACAGTATAATATGGGTATTAATGCATGTTATATTGATAATAATAAAAGTAATAAGTATAATTATTATAGTTCTAGCGATAATTACAGTATAATGTGGGTAATAATGCATGTTATATTGATAATAATAAAAGTAATAAGTATAATTATTATAGTTCTAGCGATAATTACAGTATAATGTGGGTAATAATGCATGTTATATTGATAATAATAAAAGTAATAAGTATAATTATTATAGTTCTCACGATAATAACTGTATAATATGGGTAGTAATGCATGTTATATTGATAATAATAAACGTAATAAGAATAATTATTATAGTTCTGACGATAATAACTGTATAATATGCGTAACAATGCATGTTATATTGATAATAATAAAAGTAGTAAGTATAATTATTATAATTCTAGCGATAATTACAGTATAATGTGGGTAGTAATGCATGTTATATTGATAATAATAAAAGTAATAAGTATAATTATTATAGTGCTAGCGATAATTACAGTATAATGTGGGTAATAATGCATGTTATATTGATAATAATAAAAGTAATAAGTATAATTATTATAGTTCTAGCGATAATTACAGTATAATGTGTGTAATAATGCAAGTTATATTGATAATAATAAAAGTAATAAGTGTAATTATTATAGTTCTCACGAAAATAACTGTATAATATGAGTAATAATGCATGTTATATTGATAATAATAAAAGTAATAAGTATAATTGTTATAGTTCTAGCGACAATAACAGTACAATGTGGGTAATAATCCATGTTATATTGATAATATTGGGAGTAATAAGTATAATTATTACAATTCTAGCGATAATTCCAGTATAATATGGGTATTAATGCATGTTATATTGATAATAATAAAAGTAATAACTATAATTATTATAGTTCTCACGATAGTAACTGTATAATATGGGTAATAATGCATGTTATATTAATAATAATAAAATTAATAAGTATAATTATTATAGTTCTAGCGATAATAACTGTATAATGTGGGTAATAATGCATGTTATATTGATAATAATGAAAGTAATAAGTATAATTATTATAGTTCTAGCGATAATTACAGTATAATATGGGTAATAATGCATGTTATATTAATAATAATAAAAGTAATAAGTATAATTATTATAGTTCTAGCGATAATTAAATTATAATATGTTTAATAATGCTTGTTATATTGGTGACATTGGGGTAATAAGTATAATTAGTATAATTCTAGCGATAATTACAGTACAATATGGGTATTAATGCATGTTATATTAATAATAATAAAAGTAATAAGTATAATTATTATAGTTCTAGCGATAATAACAGTATAATATGGGTACTAATGCATGTTATATTGATAATAATAAAAGTAATAAGCATAATTATTATAGTTCTAGCGATAATTACAATATAATGTGGGTAATAATGCTTGTTATATTGGTGATATTGGGGGTAATCAGTATAATTAGTGTAATTCTGGCGATAATTACAGTATAATATGGGTATTAATGCATGTTATATTGATAATAATAAAAGTAATAAGTATAATTATTATAGTTCTAGCGATAATTACAGTATAATGTGGGTAATAATGCATGTTATATTGATAATAATAAAAGTAATAAGTATAATTATTATAGTTCTAGCGATAATTACAGTATAATGTGGGTAATAATGCTTGTTATATTGGTGATATTGGGGGTAATAAGTATAATTATTATAGTTCTAGCGATAATTACAGTATAATATGGGTATTAATGCATGTTATATTGATAATAATAAAAGTAATAAGCATAATTATTATAGTTCTCACGATAATAACTGTATAATATGGGTAATAATGCATGTTATATCGATAATAATAAAAGTAATAAGTATAATTATTATTGTTCTGACGATAATAACTGTACAATATGAGTAATAATACATGTTATATTGATAATGATAAGAGTAATATGTATAATAATTATAGTTCTCACGATAATAACTGTATAATATGCGTAATAATGCATGTTATATTAATAATAATAAAAGTGATAAGTATAATTATTATAGTTCTAGCGATAATTACAGTATAATGTGGGTAATAATGCTTGTTATATTGGTGATATTGGGGGTAATAAGTATAATTAGTATAATTCTAGCGATAATTACAGTATAATATGCGTATTAATGCATGTTATATTGATAATAATAAAAGTAATAAGTATAATTATTATAGTTCTAGCGATAGTTACAGTATAATGTGGGTAATAATGCTTGTTATATTGATAATAATAAAAGTAATAAGTATAATTATTATAGTTCTCACGATAATAACTGTATAATATGGATAGTAATGCATGTTATATTGATAATAATAAACGTAATAAGTATAATTATTATAGTTCTGACGATAATAACTGTATAATATGAGTAATAATGCATGTTATATTGATAATAATGAAAGTAATAAGTATAATTATTATAGTTCTAGCGATAATAACAGTATAATATGGGTACTAATGCATGTTATATTGATAATAATAAAAGTAATAAGTATAATTATTATAGTTCTAGCGATAATTACAGTATAATGTGGGTAATAATGCATGTTATATCGATAATAATAAAAGTGATAAGTATAATTATTATAGTTCTAGCGATAATTACAGTATAATGTGGGTAATAATGCTTGTTATATTGGTGATATTGGGGGTAATAAGTATAATTAGTATAATTCTAGCGATAATTACAGTATAATATGGGTATTAATGCATGTTATATTGATAATAATAAAAGTAATAAGTATAATTATTATAGTTCTAGCGATAGTTACAGTATAATGTGGGTAATAATGCTTGTTATATTGATAATAATAAAAGTAGTAAGTATAATTATTATAGTTCCAGCGATAATTACAGTATAATGTGGGTAATAATGCTTGTTATATTGGTGATATTGGGGGTAATAAGTATAATTAGTATAATTCTAGCGATAATTACAGTATAATATGGGTATTAATGCATGTTATATTGATAACAATAAAAGTAATAAGTGTAATTATTATAGTTCTCACGAAAATAACTGTATAATATGAGTAATAATGCATGTTATATTGATAATAATAAAAGTAATAAGTATAATTGTTATAGTTCTAGCGACAATAACAGTATAATGTGGGTAATAATCCATGTTATATTGATAATATTGGGAGTAATAAGTATAATTATTACAATTCTAGCGATAATTACAGTATAATATGGGTATTAATGCATGTTATATTGATAATAATAAAAGTAATAACTATAATTATTATAGTTCTCACGATAGTAACTGTATAATATGGGTAATAATGCATGTTATATTAATACTAATAAAATTAATAAGTATAATTATTATAGTTCTAGCGATAATAACTGTATAATGTGGGTAATAATGCATGTTATATTGATAATAATGAAAGTAATAAGTATAATTATTATAGTTCTAGCGATAATTACAGTATAATATGTGTAATAATGTATGTTATATTGGTAATATTGGGAGTAATAAGTATAATTATTATAGTGCTAGCGATAATTGCAGTATAATATGGGTAATAATGCATGTTATATTAATAGTAATAAAAGTATTAAGTATAATTATTATAGTTCTAGCGATAATTACAGTATAATGTGGGTAATAATGCATGTTATATTGATAATAATAAAAGTAATAAGTATAATTATTATAGTTCTAGCGATAATTACAGTATAATGTGGGTAATAATGCTTGTTATATTGGTGATATTGGGGGTAATAAGTATAATTAGTATAATTCTGGCGATAATTACAGTATAACATGGGTATTAATGCATGTTATATTGATAATAATAAAAGTAATAAGTATAATTATTATAGTTCTAGCGATAATTACAGTATAATGTGGGTAATAATGCATGTTATATTGATAATAATAAAAGTAATAAGTATAATTATTATAGTTCTGCCGATAATAACTGTATAATATGGGTAGTAATGCATGTTATATTGATAATAATAAACGTAATAGGTATAATTATTATCGTTCTGACGATAATATCTGTATAATATGCGTAATAATGCATGTTATATTGATAACAATAAAAGTAATAAGTATAATTATTATAGTTCTAGCGATAATTACAGTATAATGTGAGTAATAATGCATGTTATATTGGTAATATTGGGGGTAATAAGTATAATTAGTATAATTCTAGCGATAATTACAGTATAATGTGGCTATTAATGCATGTTATATTGATAATAATAAAAGTAATAAGTATAATTATTATAGTTCTAGCGATAATAACTGTATAATATGGGTAATAATGCATGTTATATTGGTAATATTGGGGGTAATAAGTATAATTATTATAATTCTAGCGATAATCACAGTATAATATGGGTAATAATGCATGTTATATTAATAATAATAAAAGTAATAAGTATAATTATTATAGTTCTCACGATAATAACTGTATAATATGCGTAATAATGCATGTTATACTTATAATAATAAAAGTAATAAGTATAATTATTATAGTTCTAGCGATAATTACAGTATAATGTGGGAAATAATGCTTGTTATATTGGTGATATTGGGGGTAATAAGTATAATTAGTATAATTCTGGCGATAATTACAGTATAATATGGGTATTAATGCATGTTATATTGATAATAATAAAAGTAATAAGTATAATTATTATAGTTCTAGCGATAATTACAGTATAATGTGGGTAATAATGCATGTTATATTGATAATAATAAACGTAATAAGTATAATTATTATAGTTCTGACGATAATAACTGTATAATATGCGTAATAATGCATGTTATATTGATAATAATAAAAGTAATAAGTATAATTATTATAGTTCTAGCGATAATTACAGTATAATGTGGGTAATAATGCTTGTTATATTGGTGATATTGGGGGTAATAAGTATAATTAGTATAATTCTGGCGATAATTACAGTATAATATGGGTATTAATGCATGTTATATTGATAATAATAAAAGTAATAGGTATAATTATTATAGTTCTAGCGATAATTACATTATAATGTGGGTAATAATGCATGTTATATTGATAATAATAAAAGTAACAAGTATAATTATTATAGTTCTCACGATAATAACTGTATAATATGGGTAGTAATGCATGTTATATTCATAACAATAAACGTAATAAGTATAATTATTATAGTTCTGACGATAATAACTGTATATTATGCGTAATAATGCATGTTATATTGATAATAATAAAAGTAGTAAGTATAATTATTATAGTTCTAGCGATAATTGCAGTATAATATGGGTAATAATGCATGTTATATTAATAGTAATAAAAGTATTAAGTATAATTATTATAGCTCTAGCGATAATTACAGTATAATGTGGGTAATAATGCATGTTATATTGATAATAATAAACGTAATAAGTATAATTATTATAGTTCTGACGATAATAACTGTATAATATGCATAATAATGCATGTTATATTGATAATAATAAAAGTAATAAGTATAATTATTATAGTTCTAGCGATAATTACAGTATAATGTGGGTAATAATGCATGTTATGTTGATAATAATAAAAGTAATAAGTATAATTATTATAGTTCTCACGATAATAACTGTATAATATGGGTAGTAATGCATGTTATATTCATAACAATAAACGTAATAGGTATAATTATTATCGTTCTGACGATAATATCTGTATAATATGCGTAATAATGCATGTTATATTGATAATAATAAAAGTAATAAGTATAATTATTATAGTTCTAGCGATAATTACAGTATAATGTGGGTAATAATGCATGTTATATTGGTAATATTGGGGGTAATAAGTATAATTAGTATAATTCTAGCGATAATTACAGTATAATATGGCTATTAATGCATGTTATATTGATAATAATAAAAGTAATAAGTATAATTATTATAGTTCTAGCGATAATAACTGCATAATATGGGTAATAATGCATGTTATATTGGTAATATTGGGGGTAATAAGTATAATTATTATAATTCTAGCGATAATCACAGTATAATATGGGTAATAATGCATGTTATATTAATAATAATAAAAGTAATAAGTATAATTATTATAGTTCTCACGATAATAACTGTATAATATGCGTAATAATGCATGTTATACTTATAATAATAAAAGTAATAAGTATAATTATTATAGTTCTAGCGATAATTACAGTATAATGTGGGAAATAATGCTTGTTATATTGGTGATATTGGGGGTAATAAGTGTAATTAGTATAATTCTGGCGATAATTACAGTATAATATGGGTATTAATGCATGTTATATTGATAATAATAAAAGTAATAAGTATAATTATTATAGTTCTAGCGATAATTACAGTATAATGTGGGTAATAATGCATGTTATATTGATAATAATAAACGTAATAAGTATAATTATTATAGTTCTGACGATAATAACTGTATAATATGCGTAATAATGCATGTTATATTGATAATAATAAAAGTAATAAGTATAATTATTATAGTTCTAGCGATAATTACAGTATAATGTGGGTAATAATGCTTGTTATATTGGTGATATTGGGGGTAATAAGTATAATTAGTATAATTCTGGCGATAATTACAGTATAATATGGGTATTAATGCATGTTATATTGATAATAATAAAAGTAATAGGTATAATTATTATAGTTCTAGCGATAATTACATTATAATGTGGGTAATAATGCATGTTATATTGATAATAATAAAAGTAACAAGTATAATTATTATAGTTCTCACGATAATAACTGTATAATATGGGTAGTAATGCATGTTATATTCATAACAATAAACGTAATAAGTATAATTATTATAGTTCTGACGATAATAACTGTATATTATGCGTAATAATGCATGTTATATTGATAATAATAAAAGTAGTAAGTATAATTATTATAGTTCTAGCGATAATTGCAGTATAATATGGGTAATAATGCATGTTATATTAATAGTAATAAAAGTATTAAGTATAATTATTATAGCTCTAGCGATAATTACAGTATAATGTGGGTAATAATGCATGTTATATTGATAATAATAAACGTAATAAGTATAATTATTATAGTTCTGACGATAATAACTGTATAATATGCATAATAATGCATGTTATATTGATAATAATAAAAGTAATAAGTATAATTATTATAGTTCTAGCGATAATTACAGTATAATGTGGGTAATAATGCATGTTATGTTGATAATAATAAAAGTAATAAGTATAATTATTATAGTTCTCACGATAATAACTGTATAATATGGGTAGTAATGCATGTTATATTCATAACAATAAACGTAATAGGTATAATTATTATCGTTCTGACGATAATATCTGTATAATATGCGTAATAATGCATGTTATATTGATAATAATAAAAGTAATAAGTATAATTATTATAGTTCTAGCGATAATTACAGTATAATGTGGGTAATAATGCATGTTATATTGGTAATATTGGGGGTAATAAGTATAATTATTATAATTCTAGCGATAATTACAGTATAATATGGGTAATAATGCATGTTATATTAATAATAATAAAATTAATAAGTATAATTATTATAGTTCTAGCGACAATAACAGTATAATATGGGTACTAATGCATGTTATATTGATAGTAGTAAAAGTAATAAGTATAATTATTATAGTTCTAGTGATAATTAGAGTATAATGTGGGTAATAATGCTTGTTATATTGGTGATATTGGGGGTAATAAGTATAATTAGTATAATTCTAGCGATAATTACAGTATAATATGGCTATTAATGCATGTTATATTGATAATAATAAAAGTAATAAGTATAATTATTATAGTTCTAGCGACAATAACAGTATAATATGGGTACTAATGCATGTTATATTGATAGTAATAAAAGTAATAAGTATAATTATTATAGTTCTAGCGATAATTACAGTATAATGTGGGAAACAATGCTTGTTATATTGGTGATATTGCGGGTAATAAGTATAATTAGTATAATTCTGGCGATAATTACAGTATAATATGGGTATTAATGCATGTTATATTGATAATAATAAAAGTAATAAGTATAATTATTATAGTTCTAGCGATAATTACAGTATAATGTGGGTAATAATGCATGTTATATTGACGATATTGGGAGTAATAAGTATAATTATTGTAGTTCTAGCGATAATTACAGTATAATGTGGATAATAATGCATGTTGTATTGACGATATTGGGAATAATAAGTATATTTATTATAATTCTAGCGATAATTGCAGTATAATATGGGTATTAATGCATGTCATATTGATAATAATAAAAGTAATAAGTGTAATTACTATAGTTCTCACGAAAATAACCGTATAATATGAGTAATAATGCATGTTATATTGATAATAATAAAAGTAATAAGTATAATTATTATAGTTCTAGCGACAATAACAGTATAATGTGGGTAATAATCCATGTAACATTGATAATATTTGGAGTAATTAGTATAATTATTATAATTCTAGCGATAATTACAGTATAATATGGGTATTAATGCATGTTATATTGATAATAATAAAAGTAATAACTATACTTATTATAGTTCTCACGATAATAACTATATAATATGGTTAATAATGCATGTTATATTGATAATAATAAAAGTAATAAGTATAATTATTATAGTTCTAGCGATAATTACAGTATAATGTGGGCAATAATGCTTGTTATATTGGTGATATTGGGGGTAATAAGTATAGTTAGTATAATTCTGGCGATAATTACAGTATAATATGGGTATTAATGCATGTTATATTGATAATAATAAAAGTAATAAGTATAATTATTATAGTTCTATCGATAATTACAGTATAATGTGGGTAATAATGCATGTTATATTGATAATAATAAAAGTAATAAGTATAATTATTATAGTTCTAGCGATAATTACAGCATAATGTGCGTAATAATGCATGTTATATTGATAACAATAAAAGTAATAAGTATAATTATTATAGTTCTGACGATAATAACTGTATATTATGCGTAATAATGCATGTTATATTGATAATAATAAAAGTAATAAGTATAATTATTATAGTTCTAGCGATAATTACAGTATAATGTGGGTAATAATGCATGTTATATTGACGATATTGGGAGTAATAAGTATAATTATTGTAGTTCTAGCGATAATTACAGTATAATGTGGATAATAATGCATGTTGTATTGACGATATTGGGAATAATAAGTATATTTATTATAATTCTAGCGATAATTGCAGTATAATATGGGTATTAATGCATGTCACATTGATAATAATAAAAGTAATAAGTGTAATTACTATAGTTCTCACGAAAATAACCGTATAATATGAGTAATAATGCATGTTATATTGATAATAATAATAGTAATAAGTATAATTATTATAGTTCTAGCGACAATAACAGTATAATGTGGGTAATAATCCATGTAACATTGATAATATTTGGAGTAATTAGTATAATTATTATAATTCTAGCGATAATTACAGTATAATATGGGTATTAATGCATGTTATATTGATAATAATAAAAGTAATAACTATAATTATTATAGTTCTCACGATAATAACTGTATAATATGGGTAATAATGCATGGTATATTGATAATAATAAAAGTAATAAGTATAATTATTATAGTTCTAGCGATAATTACAGTATAACGTGGATAATAATGCTTGTTATATTGGTGATATTGGGGGTAATAAGTATAATTAGTATAATTCTGGCGATAATTACAGTATAACATGGGTATTAATGCATGTTATATTGATAATAATGAAAGTAATAAGTATAATTATTATAGTTCTAGCGATAATTACAGTATAATGTGGGTAATAATGCATGTTATATTGATAATAATAAAAGTAATAAGTATAATTATTATAGTTCTAGCGATAATTACAGTATAATGTGGGTAATAATGCATGTTATATTGATAACAATAAAAGTAATAAGTATAATTATTATAGTTCTCACGATAATAACTGTATATTATGGGTAGTAATGCATGTTATATTGATAATAATAAACGTAATAAGTATAATTATTATAGTTCTGACGATAATAACTGTATATTATGCGTAATAATGCATGTTATATTGATAATAATAAAAGTAATAATTATAATTATTATAGTTCTAGCGATAATTGCAGTATAATATGGGTAATAATGCATGTTATATTAATAGTAATAAAAGTATTAAGTATAATTATTATAGTTCTAGCGATAATTACAGTATAATGTGGGTAATAATGCATGTTATATTGATAATAATAAAAGTAATAAGTATAATTATTATAGTTCTCACGATAATAACTGTATAATATGGGTAGTAATGCATGTTATATTGATAATAATAAACGTAATAGGTATAATTATTATCGTTCTGACGATAATATCTGTATAATATGCGTAATAATGCATGTTATATTGATAATAATAAAAGTAATAAGTATAATTATTATAGTTCTAGCGATAATTACAGTATAATGTGGGTAATAATGCATGTTATATTGGTAATATTGGGGGTAATAAGTATAATTATTATAATTCTAGCGATAATTACAGTATAATATGGGTAATAATGCATGTTATATTAATAATAATAAAATTAATAAGTATAATTATTATAGTTCTAGCGACAATAACAGTATAATATGGGTACTAATGCATGTTATATTGATAGTAATAAAAGTAATAAGTATAATTATTATAGTTCTAGTGATAATTAGTGTATAATGTGGGTAATAATCCTTGTTATATTGGTGATATTGGGGGTAATAAGTATAATTAGTATAATTCTAGCGATAATTACAGTATAATATGGCTATTAATGCATGTTATATTGATAATAATAAAAGTAATAAGTATAATTATTATAGTTCTAGCGACAATAACAGTATAATATGGGTACTAATGCATGTTATATTGATAGTAATAAAAGTAATAAGTATAATTATTATAGTTCTAGCGATAATTACAGTATAATGTGGGAAATAATGCTTGTTATATTGGTGATATTGGGGGTAATAAGTATAATTAGTATAATTCTGGCGATAATTACAGTATAATATGGGTATTAATGCATGTTATATTGATAATAATAAAAGTAATAAGTATAATTATTATAGTTCTAGCGATAATTACAGTATAATGTGGGTAATAATGCATGTTATATTGACGATATTGGGAGTAATAAGTATAATTATTGTAGTTCTAGCGATAATTACAGTATAATGTGGATAATAATGCATGTTGTATTGACGATATTGGGAATAATAAGTATATTTATTATAATTCTAGCGATAATTGCAGTATAATATGGGTATTAATGCATGTCATATTGATAATAATAAAAGTAATAAGTGTAATTACTATAGTTCTCACGAAAATAACCGTATAATATGAGTAATAATGCATGTTATATTGATAATAATAAAAGTAATAAGTATAATTATTATAGTTCTAGCGACAATAACAGTATAATGTGGGTAATAATCCATGTAACATTGATAATATTTGGAGTAATTAGTATAATTATTATAATTCTAGCGATAATTACAGTATAATATGGGTATTAATGCATGTTATATTGATAATAATAAAAGTAATAACTATAATTATTATAGTTCTCACGATAATAACTGTATAATATGGGTAATAATGCATGTTATATTGATAATAATAAAAGTAATAAGTATAATTATTATAGTTCTAGCGATAATTACAGTATAATGTGGGTAATAATGCATGTTATATTGGTAATATTGGGGGTAATAAGTATAATTATTATAATTCTAGCGATAATTACAGTATAATATGGGTATTAATGCATGTTATATTGATAATAATAAAAGTAATAAGTATAATTATTATAGTTCTAGCGATAATTACAGTATAATGTGGGTAATAATGCATGTTATATTAATAGTAATAAAAGTATTAAGTATAATTATTATAGTTCTAGCGATAATTACAGTATAATGTGGGTAATAATGCATGTTATGTTGATAATAATAAAAGTAATAAGTATAATTATTATAGTTCTCACGATAATAACTGTATAATATGGGTAGTAATGCATGTTATATTCATAACAATAAACGTAATAAGTATAATTATTATAGTTCTGACGATAATAACTGTATATTATGCGTAATAATGCATGTTATATTGATAATAATAAAAGTAATAAGTATAATTATTATAGTTCTAGCGATAATTGCAGTATAATGTGGGTAATAATGCATGTTATATTGGTAATATTGGGGGTAATAAGTATAATTATTATAATTCTAGCCATAATTACAGTATAATATGGGTAATAATGCATGTTATATTAATAATAATAAAATTAATAAGTATAATTATTATAGTTCTAGTGATAATTACAGTATAATGTGGGTAATAATGCTTGTTATATTGGTGATATTGGGGGTAATAAGTATAATTAGTATAATTCTAGCGATAATTACAGTATAATATGGGTATTAATGCATGTTATATTGATAATAATAAAAGTAATAAGTATAATTATTATAGTTCTAGCGATAATAACTGTATAATATGGGTAATAATGCATGTTATATTGGTAATATTGGGGGTAATAAGTATAATTATTATAATTCTAGCGATAATTACAGTATAATATGGGTAATAATGCATGTTATATTAATAATAATAAAAGTAATAAGTATAATTATTATAGTTCTCACGACAATAACTGTATAATATGCGTAATAATGCATGTTATACTTATAATAATAAGAGTAATAAGTATAATTATTATAGTTCTAGCGATAATTACAGTATAATGTGGGAAATAATGCTTGTTATATTGGTGATATTCGGGGTAATAAGTATAATTAGTATAATTCTGGCCATAATTACAGTATAATATGGGTATTAATGCATGTTTTATTGATAATAATAAAAGTAATAAGTATAATTATTATAGTTCTAGCGATAATTACAGTATAATGTGGGTAATAATGCATGTTATATTGACGATATTGGGAGTAATAAGTATATTTATTATAATTCTAGCGATAATTGCAGTATAATGTGGGTATTAATGCATGTCATATTGATAATAATAAAAGTAATAAGTGTAATTACTATAGTTCTCACGAAAATAACTGTATATTATGCGTAATAATGCATGTTATATTGATAATAATAAAAGTAATAAGTATAATTATTATAGTTCTAGCGATAATTGCAGTATAATATGGGTAATAATGCATGTTATATTAATAGTAATAAAAGTATTAAGTATAATTATTATAGTTCTAGCGATAATTACAGTATAATGTGGGTAATAATGCATGTTATATTGATAATAATAAAAGTAATAAGTATAATTATTATAGTTCTCACGATAATAACTGTATAATATGGGTAGTAATGCATGTTATATTGATAATAATAAACGTAAGAAGTATAATTATTATCGTTCTGACGATAATATCTGTATAATATGCGTAATTATGCATGTTATATTGATAATAATAAAAGTAATAAGTATAATTATTATAGTTCAAGCGATAATTACAGTATAATGTGGGTAATAATGCATGTTATATTGGTAATATTGGGGGTAATAAGTATAATTATTATAATTCTAGCGATAATTACAGTATAATATGGGTAATAATGCATGTTATGTTAATAATAATAAAATTAATAAGTATAATTATTATAGTTCTAGCGACAATAACAGTATAATATGGGTACTAATGCATGTTATATTGATAGTAATAAAAGTAATAAGTATAATTATTATAGTTCTAGTGATAATTACAGTATAATGTGGGTAATAATGCTTGTTATATTGGTGATATTGGGGGTAATAAGTATAATTAGTATAATTCTAGCGATAATTACAGTATAATATGGGTATTAATGTATGTTATATTGATAATAATAAAAGTAATAAGTATAATTATTATAGTTCTAGCGATAATAACTGTATAATATGGGTAATAATGCATGTTATATTGGTAATATTGGGGGTAATAAGTATAATTATTATAATTCTAGCGATAATTACAGTATAATATGAGTAATAATGCATGCTATATTAATAATAATAAAAGTAATAAGTATAATTATTATAGTTCTCACGATAATAACTGTATAATATGCGTAATAATGCATGTTATACTTATAACAATAAAAGTAATAAGTATAATTATTATAGTTCTAGCGATAATTACAGTATAATATGGGTAATAATGCATGTTATATTGGTAATATTGGGGGTAATAAGTATCATTATTATAATTCCATCGATAATTACAGTATAATATGGGTAATAATGCATGTTATATTAATAACAATAAAATTAATAAGTATAATTATCATAGTTCTAGCGATAATAACAGTATAATATGGGTACCAATGCATGTTATATTGATAATAATAAAAGTAATAACTACAATTATTATAGTTCTCACGATAATAACTGTATAATATGGGTAATAATGCATGTTATATTGATAATAATAAAAGTAATAAGTATAATTATTATAGTTCTAGCGATAATTACAGTATAATGTGGGTAATAATGCTTGTTATATTGGTGATATTGGGGGTAATAAGTATAATTAGTATAATTCTGGCGATAATTACAGTATAATATGGGTATTAATGCATGTTATATTGATAATAATAAAAGTAATAAGTATAATTATTATAGTTCTAGCGATAATTACAGTATAATGTGGGTAATAATGCTTGTTATATTGGTGATATTGGGGGTAATAAGTATAATTAGTATAATTCTGGCGATAATTACAGTATAATATGGGTATTAATGCATGTTATATTGATAATAATAAAAGTAATAAGTATAGTTATTATAGTTCTAGCGATAATTACAGTATAATGTGGGTAATAATGCATGTTATATTGATAATAATAAAAGTAATAAGTATAATTATTATAGTTCTCACGATAATAACTGTATAATATGGGTAGTAATGCATGTTATATTCATAACAATAAACGTAATAAGTATAATTATTATAGTTCTGACGATAATAACTGTATATTATGCGTAATAATGCATGTTATATTGATAATAATAAAAGTAATAAGTATAATTATTATAGTTCTATCGATAATTGCAGTATAATATGGGTAATAATGCATGTTATATTAATAGTAATAAAAGTATTAAGTATAATTATTATAGTTCTAGCGATAATTACAGTATAATGTGGGTAATAATGCATGTTATATTGATAATAATAAAAGTAATAAGTATAATTATTATAGTTCTAGCGATAATTACAGTATAATGTGGGTAATAATGCATGTTATGTTGATAATAATAAAAGTAATAAGTATAATTATTATAGTTCTCACGATAATAACTGTATAATATGGGTAGTAATGCATGTTATATTCATAATAATAAACGTAATAAGTATAATTATTATAGTTCTGACGATAATAACTGTATGTTATGCGTAATAATGCATGTTATATTGATAATAATAAAAGTAATAAGTATAATTATTATAGTTCTAGCGACAATAACAGTATAATGTGGGTAATAATCCATGTAATATTGATAATATTTGGAGTAATTAGTATAATTATTATAAATCTAGCGATAATTACAGTATAATATGGGTATTAATGCATGTTATATTGATAATAATAAAAGTAATAAGTATAATTATTATAGTTCTAGCGATAATTACAGTATAATGTGGGTAATAATGCATGTTATATTGACGATATTGGGAGTAATAAGTATAATTATTATAGTTCTAGCGATAATTGCAGTATAATGTGGATAATAATGCATGTTATATTGACGATATTGGGAGTAATAAGTATATTTATTATAATTCTAGCGATAATTGCAGTATAATATGGGTAATAATGCATGTTATATTAATAGTAATAAAAGTAATAAGTATAATTATTATAGTTCTAGCGATAATTACAGTATAATGTGGGTAATAATGCTTGTTATATTGGTGATATTGGGGGTAATGAGTATAATTAGTATAATTCTGGCGATAATTACAGTATAATATGGGTATTAATGCATATTATATTGATAATAATAAAAGTAATAAGTATAATTATTATAGTTCTAGCGATAATTACAGTATAATGTGGGTAATAATGCATGTTATATTGACGATATTGGGAGTAATAAGTATAATTATTATAGTTCTAGCGATAATTACAGTATAATGTGGATAATAATGCATGTTATATTGACGATATTGGGAGTAATAAGTATATTTATTATAATTCTAGCGATAATTGCAGTATAATATGGGTATTAATGCATGTCGTATTGATAATAATAAAAGTAATAAGTATAATTATTATAGTTCAAGCGATAATTACAGTATAATGTGGGTAATAATGCATGTTATATTGGTAATATTGGGGGTAATAAGTATAATTATTATAATTCTAGCGATAATTACAGTATAATATGGGTAATAATGCATGTTATGTTAATAATAATAAAATTAATAAGTATAATTATTATAGTTCTAGCGACAATAACAGTATAATATGGGTACTAATGCATGTTATATTGATAGTAATAAAAGTAATAAGTATAATTATTATAGTTCTAGTGATAATTACAGTATAATGTGGGTAATAATGCTTGTTATATTGGTGATATTGGGGGTAATAAGTATAATTAGTATAATTCTAGCGATAATTACAGTATAATATGGGTATTAATGTATGTTATATTGATAATAATAAAAGTAATAAGTATAATTATTATAGTTCTAGCGACAATAACAGTATAATGTGGGTAATAATCCATGTAATATTGATAATATTTGGAGTAATTAGTATAATTATTATAAATCTAGCGATAATTACAGTATAATGTGGGTAATAATGCATGTTATATTGATAATAATAAAAGTAATAAGTATAATTATTATAGTTCTCACGATAATAACTGTATAATATGGGTAGTAATGCATGTTATATTGATAATAATAAACATAATAAGTATAATTATTATAGTTCTAGCGATAATTACAGTATAATGTGGGAAATAATGCTTGTTATATTGGTGATATTGGGGGTAATAAGTATAATTAGTATAATTCTGGCGATAATTACAGTATAATATGGGTATTAATGCATGTTATATTGATAATAATAAACGTAAGAAGTATAATTATTATCGTTCTGACGATAATATCTGTATAATATGCGTAATTATGCATGTTATATTGATAATAATAAAAGTAATAAGTATAATTATTATAGTTCAAGCGATAATTACAGTATAATGTGGGTAATAATGCATGTTATATTGGTAATATTGGGGGTAATAAGTATAATTATTATAATTCTAGCGATAATTACAGTATAATATGGGTAATAATGCATGTTATGTTAATAATAATAAAATTAATAAGTATAATTATTATAGTTCTAGCGACAATAACAGTATAATATGGGTACTAATGCATGTTATATTGATAGTAATAAAAGTAATAAGTATAATTATTATAGTTCTAGTGATAATTACAGTATAATGTGGGTAATAATGCTTGTTATATTGGTGATATTGGGGGTAATAAGTATAATTAGTATAATTCTAGCGATAATTACAGTATAATATGGGTATTAATGTATGTTATATTGATAATAATAAAAGTAATAAGTATAATTATTATAGTTCTAGCGATAATAACTGTATAATATGGGTAATAATGCATGTTATATTGGTAATATTGGGGGTAATAAGTATAATTATTATAATTCTAGCGATAATTACAGTATAATATGAGTAATAATGCATGCTATATTAATAATAATAAAAGTAATAAGTATAATTATTATAGTTCTCACGATAATAACTGTATAATATGCGTAATAATGCATGTTATACTTATAACAATAAAAGTAATAAGTATAATTATTATAGTTCTAGCGATAATTACAGTATAATATGGGTAATAATGCATGTTATATTGGTAATATTGGGGGTAATAAGTATCATTATTATAATTCCATCGATAATTACAGTATAATATGGGTAATAATGCATGTTATATTAATAACAATAAAATTAATAAGTATAATTATCATAGTTCTAGCGATAATAACAGTATAATATGGGTACCAATGCATGTTATATTGATAATAATAAAAGTAATAACTACAATTATTATAGTTCTCACGATAATAACTGTATAATATGGGTAATAATGCATGTTATATTGATAATAATAAAAGTAATAAGTATAATTATTATAGTTCTAGCGATAATTACAGTATAATGTGGGTAATAATGCTTGTTATATTGGTGATATTGGGGGTAATAAGTATAATTAGTATAATTCTGGCGATAATTACAGTATAATATGGGTATTAATGCATGTTATATTGATAATAATAAAAGTAATAAGTATAATTATTATAGTTCTAGCGATAATTACAGTATAATGTGGGTAATAATGCTTGTTATATTGGTGATATTGGGGGTAATAAGTATAATTAGTATAATTCTGGCGATAATTACAGTATAATATGGGTATTAATGCATGTTATATTGATAATAATAAAAGTAATAAGTATAGTTATTATAGTTCTAGCGATAATTACAGTATAATGTGGGTAATAATGCATGTTATATTGATAATAATAAAAGTAATAAGTATAATTATTATAGTTCTCACGATAATAACTGTATAATATGGGTAGTAATGCATGTTATATTCATAACAATAAACGTAATAAGTATAATTATTATAGTTCTGACGATAATAACTGTATATTATGCGTAATAATGCATGTTATATTGATAATAATAAAAGTAATAAGTATAATTATTATAGTTCTATCGATAATTGCAGTATAATATGGGTAATAATGCATGTTATATTAATAGTAATAAAAGTATTAAGTATAATTATTATAGTTCTAGCGATAATTACAGTATAATGTGGGTAATAATGCATGTTATATTGATAATAATAAAAGTAATAAGTATAATTATTATAGTTCTAGCGATAATTACAGTATAATGTGGGTAATAATGCATGTTATGTTGATAATAATAAAAGTAATAAGTATAATTATTATAGTTCTCACGATAATAACTGTATAATATGGGTAGTAATGCATGTTATATTCATAATAATAAACGTAATAAGTATAATTATTATAGTTCTGACGATAATAACTGTATGTTATGCGTAATAATGCATGTTATATTGATAATAATAAAAGTAATAAGTATAATTATTATAGTTCTAGCGACAATAACAGTATAATGTGGGTAATAATCCATGTAATATTGATAATATTTGGAGTAATTAGTATAATTATTATAAATCTAGCGATAATTACAGTATAATATGGGTATTAATGCATGTTATATTGATAATAATAAAAGTAATAAGTATAATTATTATAGTTCTAGCGATAATTACAGTATAATGTGGGTAATAATGCATGTTATATTGACGATATTGGGAGTAATAAGTATAATTATTATAGTTCTAGCGATAATTGCAGTATAATGTGGATAATAATGCATGTTATATTGACGATATTGGGAGTAATAAGTATATTTATTATAATTCTAGCGATAATTGCAGTATAATATGGGTAATAATGCATGTTATATTAATAGTAATAAAAGTAATAAGTATAATTATTATAGTTCTAGCGATAATTACAGTATAATGTGGGTAATAATGCTTGTTATATTGGTGATATTGGGGGTAATGAGTATAATTAGTATAATTCTGGCGATAATTACAGTATAATATGGGTATTAATGCATATTATATTGATAATAATAAAAGTAATAAGTATAATTATTATAGTTCTAGCGATAATTACAGTATAATGTGGGTAATAATGCATGTTATATTGACGATATTGGGAGTAATAAGTATAATTATTATAGTTCTAGCGATAATTACAGTATAATGTGGATAATAATGCATGTTATATTGACGATATTGGGAGTAATAAGTATATTTATTATAATTCTAGCGATAATTGCAGTATAATATGGGTATTAATGCATGTCGTATTGATAATAATAAAAGTAATAAGTGTAATTACTATAGTTCTCACGAAAATAACCGTATAATATGAGTAATAATGCATGTTATATTGATAATAATAAAAGTAATAAGTATAACTATTATAGTTCTAGCGACAATAACAGTATAATGTGGGTAATAATCCATGTAATATTGATAATATTTGGAGTAATTAGTATAATTATTATAAATCTAGCGATAATTACAGTATAATGTGGGTAATAATGCATGTTATATTGATAATAATAAAAGTAATAAGTATAATTATTATAGTTCTCACGATAATAACTGTATAATATGGGTAGTAATGCATGTTATATTGATAATAATAAACATAATAAGTATAATTATTATAGTTCTAGCGATAATTACAGTATAATGTGGGAAATAATGCTTGTTATATTGGTGATATTGGGGGTAATAAGTATAATTAGTATAATTCTGGCGATAATTACAGTATAATATGGGTATTAATGCATGTTATATTGATAATAATAAAAGTAATAGGTATAATTATTATAGTTCTAGCGATAATTACATTATAATGTGGGTAATAATGCATGTTATATTGATAATAATAAAAGTAACAAGTATAATTATTATAGTTCTCACGATAATAACTGTATAATATGGGTAGTAATGCATGTTATATTCATAACAATAAACGTAATAAGTATAATTATTATAGTTCTGACGATAATAACTGTATATTATGCGTAATAATGCATGTTATATTGATAATAATAAAAGTAATAATTATAATTATTATAGTTCTAGCGATAATTGCAGTATAATATGGGTAATAATGCATGTTATATTAATAGTAATAAAAGTATTAAGTATAATTATTATAGTTCTAGCGATAATTACAGTATAATGTGGGTAATAATGCATGTTATATTGATAATAATAAAAGTAATAAGTATAATTATTATAGTTCTCACGATAATAACTGTATAATATGGGTAGTAATGCATGTTATATTGATAATAATAAACGTAATAGGTATAATTATTATCGTTCTGACGATAATATCTGTATAATATGCGTAATAATGCATGTTATATTGATAATAATAAAAGTAATAAGTATAATTATTATAGTTCTAGCGATAATTACAGTATAATGTGGGTAATAATGCATGTTATATTGGTAATATTGGGGGTAATAAGTATAATTATTATAATTCTAGCGATAATTACAGTATAATATGGGTAATAATGCATGTTATATTAATAATAATAAAACTAATAAGTATAATTATTATAGTTCTAGCGACAATAACAGTATAATATGGGTACTAATGCATGTTTTATTGATAGTAGTAAAAGTAATAAGTATAATTATTATAGTTCTAGTGATAATTAGAGTATAATGTGGGTAATAATGCTTGTTATATTGGTGATATTGGGGGTAATAAGTATAATTAGTATAATTCTAGCGATAATTACAGTATAATATGGCTATTAATGCATGTTATATTGATAATAATAAAAGTAATAAGTATAATTATTATAGTTCTAGCGACAATAACAGTATAATATGGGTACTAATGCATGTTATATTGATAGTAATAAAAGTAATAAGTATAATTATTATAGTTCTAGCGATAATTACAGTATAATGTGGGAAACAATGCTTGTTATATTGGTGATATTGGGGGTAATAAGTATAATTAGTATAATTCTGGCGATAATTACAGTATAATATGGGTATTAATGCATGTTATATTGATAATAATAAAAGTAATAAGTATAATTATTATAGTTCTAGCGATAATTACAGTATAATGTGGGTAATAATGCATGTTATATTGACGATATTGGGAGTAATAAGTATAATTATTGTAGTTCTAGCGATAATTACAGTATAATGTGGATAATAATGCATGTTGTATTGACGATATTGGGAATAATAAGTATATTTATTATAATTCTAGCGATAATTGCAGTATAATATGGGTATTAATGCATGTCATATTGATAATAATAAAAGTAATAAGTGTAATTACTATAGTTCTCACGAAAATAACCGTATAATATGAGTAATAATGCATGTTATATTGATAATAATAAAAGTAATAAGTATAATTATTATAGTTCTAGCGACAATAACAGTATAATGTGGGTAATAATCCATGTAACATTGATAATATTTGGAGTAATTAGTATAATTATTATAATTCTAGCGATAATTACAGTATAATATGGGTATTAATGCATGTTATATTGATAATAATAAAAGTAATAACTATACTTATTATAGTTCTCACGATAATAACTGTATAATATGGTTAATAATGCATGTTATATTGATAATAATAAAAGTAATAAGTATAATTATTATAGTTCTAGCGATAATTACAGTATAATGTGGGCAATAATGCTTGTTATATTGGTGATATTGGGGGTAATAAGTATAGTTAGTATAATTCTGGCGATAATTACAGTATAATATGGGTATTAATGCATGTTATATTGATAATAATAAAAGTAATAAGTATAATTATTATAGTTCTAGCGATAATTACAGTATAATGTGGGTAATAATGCATGTTATATTGGTAATATTGGGGGTAATAAGTATAATTATTATAATTCTAGCGATAATTACAGTATAATATGGGTAATAATGCATGTTATGTTAATAATAATAAAATTAATAAGTATAATTATTATAGTTCTAGCGACAATAACAGTATAATATGGGTACTAATGCATGTTATATTGATAGTAATAAAAGTAATAAGTATAATTATTATAGTTCTAGCGATAATTGCAGTATAATGTGGATAATAATGCATGTTATATTGACGATATTGGGAGTAATAAGTATATTTATTATAATTCTAGCGATAATTGCAGTATAATATGGGTAATAATGCATGTTATATTAATAGTAATAAAAGTAATAAGTATAATTATTATAGTTCTAGCGATAATTACAGTATAATGTGGGTAATAATGCTTGTTATATTGGTGATATTGGGGGTAATGAGTATAATTAGTATAATTCTGGCGATAATTACAGTATAATATGGGTATTAATGCATATTATATTGATAATAATAAAAGTAATAAGTATAATTATTATAGTTCTAGCGATAATTACAGTATAATGTGGGTAATAATGCATGTTATATTGACGATATTGGGAGTAATAAGTATAATTATTATAGTTCTAGCGATAATTACAGTATAATGTGGATAATAATGCATGTTATATTGACGATATTGGGAGTAATAAGTATATTTATTATAATTCTAGCGATAATTGCAGTATAATATGGGTATTAATGCATGTCGTATTGATAATAATAAAAGTAATAAGTGTAATTACTATAGTTCTCACGAAAATAACCGTATAATATGAGTAATAATGCATGTTATATTGATAATAATAAAAGTAATAAGTATAACTATTATAGTTCTAGCGACAATAACAGTATAATGTGGGTAATAATCCATGTAATATTGATAATATTTGGAGTAATTAGTATAATTATTATAAATCTAGCGATAATTACAGTATAATGTGGGTAATAATGCATGTTATATTGATAATAATAAAAGTAATAAGTATAATTATTATAGTTCTCACGATAATAACTGTATAATATGGGTAGTAATGCATGTTATATTGATAATAATAAACATAATAAGTATAATTATTATAGTTCTAGCGATAATTACAGTATAATGTGGGAAATAATGCTTGTTATATTGGTGATATTGGGGGTAATAAGTATAATTAGTATAATTCTGGCGATAATTACAGTATAATATGGGTATTAATGCATGTTATATTGATAATAATAAACGTAAGAAGTATAATTATTATCGTTCTGACGATAATATCTGTATAATATGCGTAATTATGCATGTTATATTGATAATAATAAAAGTAATAAGTATAATTATTATAGTTCAAGCGATAATTACAGTATAATGTGGGTAATAATGCATGTTATATTGGTAATATTGGGGGTAATAAGTATAATTATTATAATTCTAGCGATAATTACAGTATAATATGGGTAATAATGCATGTTATGTTAATAATAATAAAATTAATAAGTATAATTATTATAGTTCTAGCGACAATAACAGTATAATATGGGTACTAATGCATGTTATATTGATAGTAATAAAAGTAATAAGTATAATTATTATAGTTCTAGTGATAATTACAGTATAATGTGGGTAATAATGCTTGTTATATTGGTGATATTGGGGGTAATAAGTATAATTAGTATAATTCTAGCGATAATTACAGTATAATATGGGTATTAATGTATGTTATATTGATAATAATAAAAGTAATAAGTATAATTATTATAGTTCTAGCGATAATAACTGTATAATATGGGTAATAATGCATGTTATATTGGTAATATTGGGGGTAATAAGTATAATTATTATAATTCTAGCGATAATTACAGTATAATATGAGTAATAATGCATGCTATATTAATAATAATAAAAGTAATAAGTATAATTATTATAGTTCTCACGATAATAACTGTATAATATGCGTAATAATGCATGTTATACTTATAACAATAAAAGTAATAAGTATAATTATTATAGTTCTAGCGATAATTACAGTATAATATGGGTAATAATGCATGTTATATTGGTAATATTGGGGGTAATAAGTATCATTATTATAATTCCATCGATAATTACAGTATAATATGGGTAATAATGCATGTTATATTAATAACAATAAAATTAATAAGTATAATTATCATAGTTCTAGCGATAATAACAGTATAATATGGGTACCAATGCATGTTATATTGATAATAATAAAAGTAATAACTACAATTATTATAGTTCTCACGATAATAACTGTATAATATGGGTAATAATGCATGTTATATTGATAATAATAAAAGTAATAAGTATAATTATTATAGTTCTAGCGATAATTACAGTATAATGTGGGTAATAATGCTTGTTATATTGGTGATATTGGGGGTAATAAGTATAATTAGTATAATTCTGGCGATAATTACAGTATAATATGGGTATTAATGCATGTTATATTGATAATAATAAAAGTAATAAGTATAATTATTATAGTTCTAGCGATAATTACAGTATAATGTGGGTAATAATGCTTGTTATATTGGTGATATTGGGGGTAATAAGTATAATTAGTATAATTCTGGCGATAATTACAGTATAATATGGGTATTAATGCATGTTATATTGATAATAATAAAAGTAATAAGTATAGTTATTATAGTTCTAGCGATAATTACAGTATAATGTGGGTAATAATGCATGTTATATTGATAATAATAAAAGTAATAAGTATAATTATTATAGTTCTCACGATAATAACTGTATAATATGGGTAGTAATGCATGTTATATTCATAACAATAAACGTAATAAGTATAATTATTATAGTTCTGACGATAATAACTGTATATTATGCGTAATAATGCATGTTATATTGATAATAATAAAAGTAATAAGTATAATTATTATAGTTCTATCGATAATTGCAGTATAATATGGGTAATAATGCATGTTATATTAATAGTAATAAAAGTATTAAGTATAATTATTATAGTTCTCACGATAATAACTGTATAATATGGGTAGTAATGCATGTTATATTGATAATAATAAACGTAATAAGTATAATTATTATAGTTCTAGCGATAATTACAGTATAATGTGGGAAATAATGCTTGTTATATTGGTGATATTGGGGGTAATAAGTATAATTAGTATAATTCTGGCGATAATTACAGTATAATATGGGTATTAATGCATGTTATATTGATAATAATAAAAGTAATAGGTATAATTATTATAGTTCTAGCGATAATTACATTATAATGTGGGTAATAATGCATGTTATATTGATAATAATAAAAGTAACAAGTATAATTATTATAGTTCTCACGATAATAACTGTATAATATGGGTAGTAATGCATGTTATATTCATAACAATAAACGTAATAAGTATAATTATTATAGTTCTGACGATAATAACTGTATATTATGCGTAATAATGCATGTTATATTGATAATAATAAAAGTAATAATTATAATTATTATAGTTCTAGCGATAATTGCAGTGTAATATGGGTAATAATGCATGTTATATTAATAGTAATAAAAGTATTAAGTATAATTATTATAGTTCTAGCGATAATTACAGTATAATGTGGGTAATAATGCATGTTATATTGATAATAATAAAAGTAATAAGTATAATTATTATAGTTCTCACGATAATAACTGTATAATATGGGTAGTAATGCATGTTATATTGATAATAATAAACGTAATAGGTATAATTATTATCGTTCTGACGATAATATCTGTATAATATGCGTAATAATGCATGTTATATTGATAATAATAAAAGTAATAAGTATAATTATTATAGTTCTAGCGATAATTACAGTATAATGTGGGTAATAATGCATGTTATATTGGTAATATTGGGGGTAATAAGTATAATTATTATAATTCTAGCGATAATTACAGTATAATATGGGTAATAATGCATGTTATATTAATAATAATAAAATTAATAAGTATAATTATTATAGTTCTAGCGACAATAACAGTATAATATGGGTACTAATGCATGTTTTATTGATAGTAGTAAAAGTAATAAGTATAATTATTATAGTTCTAGTGATAATTAGAGTATAATGTGGGTAATAATGCTTGTTATATTGGTGATATTGGGGGTAATAAGTATAATTAGTATAATTCTAGCGATAATTACAGTATAATATGGCTATTAATGCATGTTATATTGATAATAATAAAAGTAATAAGTATAATTATTATAGTTCTAGCGACAATAACAGTATAATATGGGTACTAATGCATGTTATATTGATAGTAATAAAAGTAATAAGTATAATTATTATAGTTCTAGCGATAATTACAGTATAATGTGGGAAACAATGCTTGTTATATTGGTGATATTGGGGGTAATAAGTATAATTAGTATAATTCTGGCGATAATTACAGTATAATATGGGTATTAATGCATGTTATATTGATAATAATAAAAGTAATAAGTATAATTATTATAGTTCTAGCGATAATTACAGTATAATGTGGATAATAATGCATGTTGTATTGACGATATTGGGAATAATAAGTATATTTATTATAATTCTAGCGATAATTGCAGTATAATATGGGTATTAATGCATGTCATATTGATAATAATAAAAGTAATAAGTGTAATTACTATAGTTCTCACGAAAATAACCGTATAATATGAGTAATAATGCATGTTATATTGATAATAATAAAAGTAATAAGTATAATTATTATAGTTCTAGCGACAATAACAGTATAATGTGGGTAATAATCCATGTAACATTGATAATATTTGGAGTAATTAGTATAATTATTATAATTCTAGCGATAATTACAGTATAATATGGGTATTAATGCATGTTATATTGATAATAATAAAAGTAATAACTATACTTATTATAGTTCTCACGATAATAACTGTATAATATGGTTAATAATGCATGTTATATTGATAATAATAAAAGTAATAAGTATAATTATTATAGTTCTAGCGATAATTACAGTATAATGTGGGCAATAATGCTTGTTATATTGGTGATATTGGGGGTAATAAGTATAGTTAGTATAATTCTGGCGATAATTACAGTATAATATGGGTATTAATGCATGTTATATTGATAATAATAAAAGTAATAAGTATAATTATTATAGTTCTATCGATAATTACAGTATAATGTGGGTAATAATGCATGTTATATTGATAATAATAAAAGTAATAAGTATAATTATTATAGTTCTAGCGATAATTACAGCATAATGTGCGTAATAATGCATGTTATATTGATAACAATAAAAGTAATAAGTATAATTATTATAGTTCTGACGATAATAACTGTATATTATGCGTAATAATGCATGTTATATTGATAATAATAAAAGTAATAAGTATAATTATTATAGTTCTAGCGATAATTGCAGTATAATATGGGTAATAATGCATGTTATATTAATAGTAATAAAAGTATTAAGTATAATTATTATAGTTCTAGCGATAATTACAGTATAATGTGGGTAATAATGCATGTTATATTGATAATAATAAAAGTAATAAGTATAATTATTATAGTTCTAGCGATAATTACAGTATAATGTGGGTAATAATGCTTGTTATATTGGTGATATTGGGGGTAATAAGTATAATTAGTATAATTCTGGCGATAATTACAGTATAACATGGGTATTAATGCATGTTATATTGATAATAATAAAAGTAATAAGTATAATTATTATAGTTCTAGCGATAATTACAGTATAATGTGGGTAATAATGCATGTTATATTGATAATAATAAAAGTAATAAGTATAATTATTATAGTTCTAGCGATAATTACAGTATAATGTGGGTAATAATGCATGTTATATTGATAACAATAAAAGTAATAAGTATAATTATTATAGTTCTCACGATAATAACTGTATATTATGGGTAGTAATGCATGTTATATGGATAATAATAAACGTAATAAGTATAATTATTATAGTTCTGACGATAATAACTGTATATTATGCGTAATAATGCATGTTATATTGATAATAATAAAAGTAATAATTATAATTATTATAGTTCTAGCGATAATTGCAGTATAATATGGGTAATAATGCATGTTATATTAATAGTAATAAAAGTATTAAGTATAATTATTATAGTTCTAGCGATAATTACAGTATAATGTGGGTAATAATGCATGTTATATTGATAATAATAAAAGTAATAAGTATAATTATTATAGTTCTCACGATAATAACTGTATAATATGGGTAGTAATGCATGTTATATTGATAATAATAAACGTAATAGGTATAATTATTATCGTTCTGACGATAATATCTGTATAATATGCGTAATAATGCATGTTATATTGATAATAATAAAAGTAATAAGTATAATTATTATAGTTCTAGCGATAATTACAGTATAATGTGGGTAATAATGCATGTTATATTGGTAATATTGGGGGTAATAAGTATAATTATTATAATTCTAGCGATAATTACAGTATAATATGGGTAATAATGCATGTTATATTAATAATAATAAAATTAATAAGTATAATTATTATAGTTCTAGCGACAATAACAGTATAATATGGGTACTAATGCATGTTATATTGATAGTAATAAAAGTAATAAGTATAATTATTATAGTTCTAGTGATAATTAGTGTATAATGTGGGTAATAATCCTTGTTATATTGGTGATATTGGGGGTAATAAGTATAATTAGTATAATTCTAGCGATAATTACAGTATAATATGGCTATTAATGCATGTTATATTGATAATAATAAAAGTAATAAGTATAATTATTATAGTTCTAGCGACAATAACAGTATAATATGGGTACTAATGCATGTTATATTGATAGTAATAAAAGTAATAAGTATAATTATTATAGTTCTAGCGATAATTACAGTATAATGTGGGAAATAATGCTTGTTATATTGGTGATATTGGGGGTAATAAGTATAATTAGTATAATTCTGGCGATAATTACAGTATAATATGGGTATTAATGCATGTTATATTGATAATAATAAAAGTAATAAGTATAATTATTGTAGTTCTAGCGATAATTACAGTATAATGTGGATAATAATGCATGTTGTATTGACGATATTGGGAATAATAAGTATATTTATTATAATTCTAGCGATAATTGCAGTATAATATGGGTATTAATGCATGTCATATTGATAATAATAAAAGTAATAAGTGTAATTACTATAGTTCTCACGAAAATAACCGTATAATATGAGTAATAATGCGTGTTATATTGATAATAATAAAAGTAATAAGTATAATTATTATAGTTCTAGCGACAATAACAGTATAATGTGGGTAATAATCCATGTAACATTGATAATATTTGGAGTAATTAGTATAATTATTATAATTCTAGCGATAATTACAGTATAATATGGGTATTAATGCATGTTATATTGATAATAATAAAAGTAATAACTATAATTATTATAGTTCTCACGATAATAACTGTATAATATGGGTAATAATGCATGTTATATTGATAATAATAAAAGTAATAAGTATAATTATTATAGTTCTAGCGATAATTACAGTATAATGTGGGTAATAATGCATGTTATATTGGTAATATTGGGGGTAATAAGTATAATTATTATAATTCTAGCGATAATTACAGTATAATATGGGTATTAATGCATGTTATATTGATAATAATAAAAGTAATAAGTATAATTATTATAGTTCTAGCGATAATTACAGTATAACGTGGATAATAATGCATGTTATATTGACGATATTGGGGGTAATAAGTATATTTATTATAATTCTAGCGATAATTGCAGTATAATATGGGTTATAATGCATGTCATATTGATAATAATAAAAGTAATAAGTGTAATTACTTTAGTTCTCACGAAAATAGCCGTATAGTATGAGTAATAATGCATGTTATATTGATAATAATAAAAGTAATAAGTATAATTATTATAGTTCTAGCGATAATTACAGTATAATGTGGGTAATAATGCTTGTTATATTGGTGATATTGGGGGTAATAAGTATAATTAGTATAATTCTGGCGATAATTACAGTATAACATGGGTATTAATGCATGTTATATTGATAATAATAAAAGTAATAAGTATAATTATTATAGTTCTAGCGATAATTACAGTATAATGTGGGTAATAATGCATGTTATATTAATAGTAATAAAAGTATTAAGTATAATTATTATAGTTCTAGCGATAATTACAGTATAATGTGGGTAATAATGCATGTTATATTGGTAATATTGGGGGTAATAAGTATAATTATTATAATTATAGCCATAATTACAGTATAATATGGGTAATAATGCATGTTATATTAATAATAATAAAATTAATAAGTATAATTATTATAGTTCTAGCGACAATAACAGTATAATATGGGTACTAATGCATGTTATATTGATAGTAATAAAAGTAATAAGTATAATTATTATAGTTCTAGTGATAATTGCAGTATAATGTGGGTAATAATGCTTGTTATATTGGTGATATTGGGGGTAATAAGTATAATTAGTATAATTCTAGCGATAATTACAGTATAATATGGGTATTAATGCATGTTATATTGATAATAATAAAAGTAATAAGTATAATTATTATAGTTCTAGCGATAATAACTGTATAATATGGGTAATAATGCATGTTATATTGGTAATATTGGGGGTAATAAGTATAATTATTATAATTCTAGCGATAATTACAGTATAATATGGGTAATAATGCATGTTATATTAATAATAATAAAAGTAATAAGTATAATTATTATAGTTCTCACGATAATAACTGTATAATATGCGTAATAATGCATGTTATACTTATAATAATAAGAGTAATAAGTATAATTATTATAGTTCTAGCGATAATTACAGTATAATGTGGGAAATAATGCTTGTTATATTGGTGATATTCGGGGTAATAAGTATAATTATTATAGTTCTAGCGATAATTACAGTATAATGTGGGTAATAATGCATGTTATATTGACGATATTGGGAGTAATAAGTATATTTATTATAATTCTAGCGATAATTGCAGTATAATGTGGGTATTAATGCATGTCATATTGATAATAATAAAAGTAATAAGTGTAATTACTATAGTTCTCACGAAAATAACTGTATATTATGCGTAATAATGCATGTTATATTGATAATAATAAAAGTAATAAGTATAATTATTATAGTTCTAGCGATAATTGCAGTATAATATGGGTAATAATGCATGTTATATTAATAGTAATAAAAGTATTAAGTATAATTATTATAGTTCTAGCGATAATTACAGTATAATGTGGGTAATAATGCATGTTATATTGATAATAATAAAAGTAATAAGTATAATTATTATAGTTCTCACGATAATAACTGTATAATATGGGTAGTAATGCATGTTATATTGATAATAATAAACGTAAGAAGTATAATTATTATCGTTCTGACGATAATATCTGTATAATATGCGTAATAATGCATGTTATATTGATAATAATAAAAGTAATAAGTATAATTATTATAGTTCTAGCGATAATTACAGTATAATATGGGTAATAATGCATGTTATATTGGTAATATTGGGGGTAATAAGTATAATTATTATAATTCCATCGATAATTACAGTATAATATGGGTAATAATGCATGTTATATTAATAACAATAAAATTAATAAGTATAATTATCATAGTTCTAGCGATAATAACAGTATAATATGGGTACCAATGCATGTTATATTGATAATAATGAAAGTAATAAGTATAATTATTATAGTTCTAGCGATAATTACAGTATAATGTGAGTAATAATGCTTGTTATATTCGTGATATTGGGGGTAATAAGTATAATTAGTATAATTCTAGCGATAATTACAGTATAATATGGGTATTACTGCATGTCATATTGATAATAATAAAAGTAATAAGTGAAATTACTATAGTTCTCACGAAAATAGCCGTATAATATGAGTAATAATGCATGTTATATTGATAATAATAAACGTAATAAGTATAATTATTATAGTTCTAGCGACAATAACAGTATAATGTGGGTAATAATCCATGTAATATTGATAATATTTGGAGTAATTAGTATAATTATTATAATTCTAGCGATAATTACAGTATAATATGGGTATTAATGCATGTTATATTGATAATAATAAAAGTAATAACTACAATTATTATAGTTCTCACGATAATAACTGTATAATATGGGTAATAATGCATGTTATATTGATAATAATAAAAGTAATAAGTATAATTATTATAGTTCTAGCGATAATTACAGTATAATGTGGGTAATAATGCTTGTTATATTGGTGATATTGGGGGTAATAAGTATAATTAGTATAATTCTGGCGATAATTACAGTATAATATGGGTATTAATGCATGTTATATTGATAATAATAAAAGTAATAAGTATAATTATTATAGTTCTAGCGATAATTACAGTATAATGTGGGTAATAATGCTTGTTATATTGGTGATATTGGGGGTAATAAGTATAATTAGTATAATTCTGGCGATAATTACAGTATAATATGGGTATTAATGCATGTTATATTGATAATAATAAAAGTAATAAGTATAGTTATTATAGTTCTAGCGATAATTACAGTATAATGTGGGTAATAATGCATGTTATATTGATAATAATAAAAGTAATAAGTATAATTATTATAGTTCTCACGATAATAACTGTATAATATGGGTAGTAATGCATGTTATATTCATAACAATAAACGTAATAAGTATAATTATTATAGTTCTGACGATAATAACTGTATATTATGCGTAATAATGCATGTTATATTGATAATAATAAAAGTAATAAGTATAATTATTATAGTTCTAGCGATAATTGCAGTATAATATGGGTAATAATGCATGTTATATTAATAGTAATAAAAGTATTAAGTATAATTATTATAGTTCTAGCGATAATTACAGTATAATGTGGGTAATAATGCATGTTATATTGATAATAATAAAAGTAATAAGTATAATTATTATAGTTCTAGCGATAATTACAGTATAATGTGGATAATAATGCATGTTATATTGACGATATTGGGAGTAATAAGTATATTTATTATAATTCTAGCGATAATTGCAGTATAATATGGGTATTAATGCATGTCGTATTGATAATAATAAAAGTAATAAGTGTAATTACTATAGTTCTCACGAAAATAACCGTATAATATAAGTAATAATGCATGTTATATTGATAATAATAAAAGTAATAAGTATAATTATTATAGTTCTAGGGACAATAACAGTATAATGTGGGTAATAATCCATGTAATATTGATAATATTTGGAGTAATTAGTATAATTATTATAAATCTAGCGATAATTACAGTATAATATGGGTATTAATGCATGTTATATTGATAATAATAAAAGTAATAACTATAATTATTATAGTTCTCACGATAATAACTGTATAATATGGGTAATAATGCATGTTATATTGATAATAATAAAAGTAATAAGTATAATTATTATAGTTCTAGCGATAATTACAGTATAATGTGGGTAATAATGCATGTTATATTGGTAATATTGGGGGTAATAAGTATAATTATTATAATTCTAGCGATAATTACAGTATAATATGGGTAATAATGCATGTTATATTAATAATAATAAAAGTAATAAGTATATTTATTATAGTTTTCACGATAATAACTGTATAATATGCGTAATAATGCATGTTATACTTATAATAATAAAAGTAAGAAGTATAATTATTATAGTTCTAGCGATAATAACAGTATAATATGGGTACTAATGCATGTTATATTGATAGTAATAAAAGTAATAAGTATAATTATTATAGTTCTAGGGATAATTACAGTATAATGTGGGTAATAATGCTTGTTATATTGGTGATATTGGGGGTAATAAGTATAATTAGTATAATTCTAGCGATAATTACAGTATAATATGGGTATTAATGCATATTATATTGATAATAATAAAAGTAATAAGTATAATTATTATAGTTCTAGCGATAATTACAGTATAATGTGGGTAATAATGCATGTTATATTGACGATATTGGGAGTAATAAGTATAATTATTATAGTTCTAGCGATAATTACAGTATAATGTGGATAATAATGCATGTTATATTGACGATATTGGGAGTAATAAGTATATTTATTATAATTCTAGCGATAATTGCAGTATAATATGGGTATTAATGCATGTCGTATTGATAATAATAAAAGTAATAAGTGTAATTACTATAGTTCTCACGAAAATAACCGTATAATATGAGTAATAATGCATGTTATATTGATAATAATAAAAGTAATAAGTATAATTATTATAGTTCTAGCGACAATAACAGTATAATGTGGGTAATAATCCATGTAATATTGATAATATTTGGAGTAATTAGTATAATTATTATAAATCTAGCGATAATTACAGTATAATATGGGTATTAATGCATGTTATATTGATAATAATAAAAGTAATAACTATAATTATTATAGTTCTCACGATAATAACTGTATAATATGGGTAATAATGCATGTTATATTGATAATAATAAAAGTAATAAGTATAATTATTATAGTTCTAGCGATAATTACAGTATAATGTGGGTAATAATGCATGTTATATTGGTAATATTGGGGGTAATAAGTATAATTATTATAATTCTAGCGATAATTACAGTATAATATGGGTAATAATGCATGTTATATTAATAATAATAAAAGTAATAAGTATAATTATTATAGTTTTCACGATAATAACTGTATAATATGCGTAATAATGCATGTTATACTTATAATAATAAAAGTAAGAAGTATAATTATTATAGTTCTAGCGATAATAACAGTATAATATGGGTACTAATGCATGTTATATTGATAGTAATAAAAGTAATAAGTATAATTATTATAGTTCTAGGGATAATTACAGTATAATGTGGGTAATAATGCATGTTATATTGATAATAATAAAAGTAATAAGTATAATTATTATAGTTCTCACGATAATAACTGTATAATATGGGTAGTAATGCATGTTATATTGATAATAATAAACGTAATAAGTATAATTATTATAGTTCTAGCGACAATAACAGTATAATGTGGGTAATAATCCATGTAATATTGATAATATTTGGAGTAATTAGTATAATTATTATAAATCTAGCGATAATTACAGTATAATATGGGTATTAATGCATGTTATATTGATAATAATAAGAGTAATAAGTATAATTATTATAGTTCTAGCGATAATTACAGTATAATGTGGGTAATAATGCATGTTATATTGATAATAATAAAAGTAATAAGTATAATTATTATAGTTCTCACGATAATAACTGTATAATATGGGTAGTAATGCATGTTATATTGATAATAATAAACGTAATAAGTATAATTATTATAGTTCTAGCGATAATTACAGTATAATGTGGGAAATAATGCTTGTTATATTGGTGATATTGGGGGTAATAAGTATAATTAGTATAATTCTGGCGATAATTACAGTATAATATGGGTATTAATGCATGTCATATTGATAATAATAAAAGTAATAAGTGTAATTACTATAGTTCTCACGAAAATAACCGTATAATATGAGTAATAATGCATGTTATATTGATAATAATAAAAGTAATAAGTATAATTATTATAGTTCTAGCGACAATAACAGTATAATGTGGGTAATAATCCATGTAATATTGATAATATTTGGAGTAATTAGTATAATTATTATAAATCTAGCGATAATTACAGTATAATATGGGTATTAATGCATGTTATATTGATAATAATAAAAGTAATAACTATAATTATTATAGTTCTCACGATAATAACTGTATAATATGGGTAATAATGCATGTTATATTGATAATAATAAAAGTAATAAGTATAATTATTATAGTTCTAGCGATAATTACAATATAATGTGGGTAAAAATGCATGTTATATTGGTCATATTGGGGGTAATAAGTATAATTATTATAATTCTAGCGATAATTACAGTATAATATGGGTAATAATGCATGTTATATTAATAATAATAAAAGTAATAAGTATATTTATTATAGTTTTCACGATAATAACTGTATAATATGCGTAATAATGCATGTTATACTTATAATAATAAAAGTAAGAAGTATAATTATTATAGTTCTAGCGATAATAACAGTATAATATGGGTACTAATGCATGTTATATTGATAGTAATAAAAGTAATAAGTATAATTATTATAGTTCTAGGGATAATTACAGTATAATGTGGGTAATAATGCTTGTTATATTGGTGATATTGGGGGTAATAAGTATAATTAGTATAATTCTAGCGATAATTACAGTATAATATGGGTATTAATGTATGTTATATTGATAATAATAAAAGTAATAAGTATAATTATTATAGTTCTAGCGATAATTACAGTATAATGTGGGTAATAATGCATGTTATATTGACGATATTGGGAGTAATAAGTATAATTATTATAGTTCTAGCGATAATTACAGTATCACGTGGATAATAATGCATGTTATATTGACGATATTGGGGGTAATAAGTATATTTATTATAATTCTAGCGATAATTACAGTATAATATGGGTATTAATGCATGTTATATTGATAATAATAAAAGTAATAACTATAATTATTATAGTTCTCACGATAATAACTGTATAATATGGGTAATAATGCATGTTATATTGATAATAATAAAAGTAATAAGTATAATTATTATAGTTCTAGCGATAATTACAATATAATGTGGGTAAAAATGCATGTTATATTGGTCATATTGGGGGTAATAAGTATAATTATTATAATTCTAGCGATAATTACAGTATAATATGGGTAATAATGCATGTTATATTAATAATAATAAAAGTAATAAGTATATTTATTATAGTTTTCACGATAATAACTGTATAATATGCGTAATAATGCATGTTATACTTATAATAATAAAAGTAAGAAGTATAATTATTATAGTTCTAGCGATAATAACAGTATAATATGGGTACTAATGCATGTTATATTGATAGTAATAAAAGTAATAAGTATAATTATTATAGTTCTAGGGATAATTACAGTATAATGTGGGTAATAATGCTTGTTATATTGGTGATATTGGGGGTAATAAGGATAATTAGTATAATTCTAGCGATAATTACAGTATAATATGGGTATTAATGTATGTTATATTGATAATAATAAAAGTAATAAGTATAATTATTATAGTTCTAGCGATAATTACAGTATAATGTGGGTAATAATGCATGTTATATTGACGATATTGGGAGTAATAAGTATAATTATTATAGTTCTAGCGATAATTACAGTATCACGTGGATAATAATGCATGTTATATTGACGATATTGGGGGTAATAAGTATATTTATTATAATTCTAGCGATAATTACAGTATAATATGGGTATTAATGCATGTTATATTGATAATAATAAAAGTAATAACTATAATTATTATAGTTCTCACGATAATAACTGTATAATATGGGTAATAATGCATGTTATATTGATAATAATAAAAGTAATAAGTATAATTATTATAGTTCTAGCGATAATTACAGTATAATGTGGGTAATAATGCATGTTATATTGGTAATATTGGGGGTAATAAGTATAATTATTATAATTCTAGCGATAATTACAGTATAATATGGGTAATAATGCATGTTATATTAATAATAATAAAAGTAATAAGTATAATTATTATAGTTTTCACGATAATAACTGTATAATATGCGTAATAATGCATGTTATACTTATAATAATAAAAGTAAGAAGTATAATTATTATAGTTCTAGCGATAATAACAGTATAATATGGGTACTAATGCATGTTATATTGATAGTAATAAAAGTAATAAGTATAATTATTATAGTTCTAGGGATAATTACAGTATAATGTGGGTAATAATGCATGTTATATTGATAATAATAAAAGTAATAAGTATAATTATTATAGTTCTCACGATAATAACTGTATAATATGGGTAGTAATGCATGTTATATTGATAATAATAAACGTAATAAGTATAATTATTATAGTTCTAGCGACAATAACAGTATAATGTGGGTAATAATCCATGTAATATTGATAATATTTGGAGTAATTAGTATAATTATTATAAATCTAGCGATAATTACAGTATAATATGGGTATTAATGCATGTTATATTGATAATAATAAAAGTAATAAGTATAATTATTATAGTTCTAGCGATAATTACAGTATAATGTGGGTAATAATGCATGTTATATTGATAATAATAAAAGTAATAAGTATAATTATTATAGTTCTCACGATAATAACTGTATAATATGGGTAGTAATGCATGTTATATTGATAATAATAAACGTAATAAGTATAATTATTATAGTTCTAGCGATAATTACAGTATAATGTGGGAAATAATGCTTGTTATATTGGTGATATTGGGGGTAATAAGTATAATTAGTATAATTCTGGCGATAATTACAGTATAATATGGGTATTAATGCATGTCATATTGATAATAATAAAAGTAATAAGTGTAATTACTATAGTTCTCACGAAAATAACCGTATAATATGAGTAATAATGCATGTTATATTGATAATAATAAAAGTAATAAGTATAATTATTATAGTTCTAGCGACAATAACAGTATAATGTGGGTAATAATCCATGTAATATTGATAATATTTGGAGTAATTAGTATAATTATTATAAATCTAGCGATAATTACAGTATAATATGGGTATTAATGCATGTTATATTGATAATAATAAAAGTAATAACTATAATTATTATAGTTCTCACGATAATAACAGTATAATATGGGTACTAATGCATGTTATATTGATAGTAATAAAAGTAATAAGTATAATTATTATAGTTCTAGGGATAATTACAGTATAATGTGGGTAATAATGCATGTTATATTGATAATAATAAAAGTAATAAGTATAATTATTATAGTTCTCACGATAATAACTGTATAATATGGGTAGTAATGCATGTTATATTGATAATAATAAACGTAATAAGTATAATTATTATAGTTCTAGCGACAATAACAGTATAATGTGGGTAATAATCCATGTAATATTGATAATATTTGGAGTAATTAGTATAATTATTATAAATCTAGCGATAATTACAGTATAATATGGGTATTAATGCATGTTATATTGATAATAATAAAAGTAATAAGTATAATTATTATAGTTCTAGCGATAATTACAGTATAATGTGGGTAATAATGCATGTTATATTGATAATAATAAAAGTAATAAGTATAATTATTATAGTTCTCACGATAATAACTGTATAATATGGGTAGTAATGCATGTTATATTGATAATAATAAACGTAATAAGTATAATTATTATAGTTCTAGCGATAATTACAGTATAATGTGGGAAATAATGCTTGTTATATTGGTGATATTGGGGGTAATAAGTATAATTAGTATAATTCTGGCGATAATTACAGTATAATATGGGTATTAATGCATGTCATATTGATAATAATAAAAGTAATAAGTGTAATTACTATAGTTCTCACGAAAATAACCGTATAATATGAGTAATAATGCATGTTATATTGATAATAATAAAAGTAATAAGTATAATTATTATAGTTCTAGCGACAATAACAGTATAATGTGGGTAATAATCCATGTAATATTGATAATATTTGGAGTAATTAGTATAATTATTATAAATCTAGCGATAATTACAGTATAATATGGGTATTAATGCATGTTATATTGATAATAATAAAAGTAATAACTATAATTATTATAGTTCTCACGATAATAACTGTATAATATGGGTAATAATGCATGTTATATTGATAATAATAAAAGTAATAAGTATAATTATTATAGTTCTAGCGATAATTACAATATAATGTGGGTAAAAATGCATGTTATATTGGTCATATTGGGGGTAATAAGTATAATTATTATAATTCTAGCGATAATTACAGTATAATATGGGTAATAATGCATGTTATATTAATAATAATAAAAGTAATAAGTATATTTATTATAGTTTTCACGATAATAACTGTATAATATGCGTAATAATGCATGTTATACTTATAATAATAAAAGTAAGAAGTATAATTATTATAGTTCTAGCGATAATAACAGTATAATATGGGTACTAATGCATGTTATATTGATAGTAATAAAAGTAATAAGTATAATTATTATAGTTCTAGGGATAATTACAGTATAATGTGGGTAATAATGCTTGTTATATTGGTGATATTGGGGGTAATAAGTATAATTAGTATAATTCTAGCGATAATTACAGTATAATATGGGTATTAATGTATGTTATATTGATAATAATAAAAGTAATAAGTATAATTATTATAGTTCTAGCTATAATTACAGTATAATGTGGGTAATAATGCATGTTATATTGACGATATTGGGAGTAATAAGTATAATTATTATAGTTCTAGCGATAATTACAGTATCACGTGGATAATAATGCATGTTATATTGACGATATTGGGGGTAATAAGTATATTTATTATAATTCTAGCGATAATTGCAGTATAATATGGGTATTAATGCATGTCATATTGATAATAATAAAAGTAATAAGTGTAATTACTATAGTTCTCACGAAAATAGCCGTATAATATGAGTAATAATGCATGTTATATTGATAATAATAAAAGTAATAAGTATAATTATTATAGTTCTAGCGACAATAACAGTATAATGTGGGTAATAATCCATGTAATATTGATAATATTTGGAGTAATTAGTATAATTATTATAATTCTAGCGATAATTACAGTATAATATGGGTATTAATGCATGTTATATTGATAAAAATAAAAGTAATAACTATAATTATTATAGTTCTCACGATAATAACTGTATAATATGGGTAATAATGCATGTTATATTGATAATAATAAAAGTAATAAGTATAATTATTATAGTTCTAGCGATAATAACAGTATAATATTGGTACTAATGCATGTTATATTGATAGTAATAAAAGTAATAAGTATAATTATTATAGTTCTAGGGATAATTACAGTATAATGTGGGTAATAATGCTTGTTATATTGGTGATATTCGGGGTAATAAGTATAATTAGTATAATTCTAGCGATAATTACAGTATAATATGGGTATTAATGTATGTTATATTGATAATAATAAAAGTAATAAGTATAATTATTATAGTTCTAGCGATAATTACAGTATAATGTGGGTAATAATGCATGTTATATTGACGATATTGGGAGTAATAAGTATAATTATTATAGTTCTAGCGATAATTACAGTATAATATGGGTAATAATGCATGTTATAATAATAATAATAAAAGTAATAAGTATAATTATTATAGTTTTCACGATAATAACTGTATAATATGCGTAATAATGCATGTTATACTTATAATAATAAAAGTAAGAAGTATAATTATTATAGTTCTAGCGATAATAACAGTATAATATGGGTACTAATGCATGTTATATTGATAGTAATAAAAGTAATAAGTATAATTATTATAGTTCTAGGGATAATTACAGTATAATGTGGGTAATAATGCATGTTATATTGATAATAATAAAAGTAATAAGTAAAATTATTATAGTTCTCACGATAATAACTGTATAATATGGGTAGTAATGCATGCTATATTGATAATAATAAACGTAATAAGTATAATTATTATAGTTCTGACGATAATAACTGTATAATATGCGTAATAATGCATGTTATATTGATAATAATAAAAGTAATAAGTATAATTATTATAGTTCTAGCGATAATTACAGTATAATGTGGGTAATAATGCATGTTATGTTGATAATAATAAAAGTAATAAGTATAATTATTATAGTTCTCACGATAATAACTGTATAATATGGGTAGTAATGCATGTTATATTCATAATAATAAACGTAATAAGTATAATTATTATAGTTCTGACGATAATAACTGTATGTTATGCGTAATAATGCATGTTATATTGATAATAATAAAAGTAATAAGTATAATTATTATAGTTCTAGGGATAATTACAGTATAATGTGGGTAATAATGCATGTTATATTGATAATAATAAAAGTAATAAGTGTAATTACTATAGTTCTCACGAAAATAACCGTATAATATGAGTAATAATGCATGTTATATTGATAATAATAAAAGTAATAAGTATAATTATTATAGTTCTAGCGACAATAACAGTATAATGTGGGTAATAATCCATGTAATATTGATAATATTTGGAGTAATTAGTATAATTATTATAAATCTGGCGATAATTACAGTATAATAAGGGTATTAATGCATGTTATATTGATAATAATAAAAGTAATAACTATAATTATTATAGTTCTCACGATAATAACTGTATAATATGGGTAATAATGCATGTTATATTGATAATAATAAAAGTAATAAGTATAATTATTATAGTTCTAGCGATAATTACAGTATAATGTGGGTAATAATGCATGTTATATTGGTAATATTGGGGGTAATAAGTATAATTATTATAATTCTAGCGATAATTACAGTATAATATGGGTAATAATGCATGTTATATTAATAATAATAAAAGTAATAAGTATAATTATTATAGTTTTCACGATAATAACTGTATAATATGCGTACTAATGCATGTTATATTGATAGTAATAAAAGTAATAAGTATAATTATTATAGTTCTAGGGATAATTACAGTATAATGTGGGTAATAATGCTTGTTATATTGATAGTAATAAAAGTAATAAGTATAATTATTATAGTTCTAGGGATAATTACAGTATAATGTGGGTAATAATGCATGTTATATTGATAATAATAAAAGTAATAAGTATAATTATTATAGTTCTAGGGATAATTACAGTATAATGTGGGTAATAATGCATGTTATATTGATAATAATAAAAGTAATAAGTATAATTATTATAGTTCTAGCGACAATAACAGTATAATGTGGGTAATAATCCATGTAATATTGATAATATTTGGAGTAATTAGTATAATTATTATAAATCTAGCGATAATTACAGTATAATATGGGTATTAATGCATGTTATATTGATAATAATAAAAGTAATAACTATAATTATTATAGTTCTCACGATAATAACTGTATAATATGGGTAATAATGCATGTTATATTGATAATAATAAAAGTAATAAGTATAATTATTATAGTTCTAGCGATAATTACAGTATAATGTGGGTAAAAATGCATGTTATATTGGTCATATTGGGGGTAATAAGTATAATTATTATAATTCTAGCGATAATTACAGTATAATATGGGTAATAATGCATGTTATATTAATAATAATAAAAGTAATAAGTATATTTATTATAGTTTTCACGATAATAACTGTATAATATGCGTAATAATGCATGTTATACTTATAATAATAAAAGTAAGAAGTATAATTATTATAGTTCTAGCGATAATAACAGTATAATATGGGTACTAATGCATGTTATATTGATAGTAATAAAAGTAATAAGTATAATTATTATAGTTCTAGGGATAATTACAGTATAATGTGGGTAATAATGCTTGTTATATTGGTGATATTGGGGGTAATAAGTATAATTAGTATAATTCTAGCGATAATTACAGTATAATATGGGTATTAATGTATGTTATATTGATAATAATAAAAGTAATAAGTATAATTATTATAGTTCTAGCGATAATTACAGTATAATGTGGGTAATAATGCATGTTATATTGACGATATTGGGAGTAATAAGTATAATTATTATAGTTCTAGCGATAATTACAGTATCACGTGGATAATAATGCATGTTATATTGACGATATTGGGGGTAATAAGTATATTTATTATAATTCTAGCGATAATTGCAGTATAATATGGGTATTAATGCATGTCATATTGATAATAATAAAAGTAATAAGTGTAATTACTATAGTTCTCACGAAAATAGCCGTATAATATGAGTAATAATGCATGTTATATTGATAATAATAAAAGTAATAAGTATAATTATTATAGTTCTAGCGACAATAACAGTATAATGTGGGTAATAATCCATGTAATATTGATAATATTTGGAGTAATTAGTATAATTATTATAATTCTAGCGATAATTACAGTATAATATGGGTATTAATGCATGATATATTGATAAAAATAAAAGTAATAACTATAATTATTATAGTTCTCACGATAATAACTGTATAATATGGGTAATAATGCATGTTATATTGATAATAATAAAAGTAATAAGTATAATTATTATAGTTCCAGCGATAATTACAGTATAATGTGGGTAATAATGCTTGTTATATTGGTGATATTGGGGGTAATAAGTATAATTAGTATAATTCTAGCGATAATTACAGTATAATATGGGTATTAATGTATGTTATATTGATAATAATAAAAGTAATAAGTATAATTATTATAGTTCTAGCGATAATTACAGTATATTGTGGGTAATAATGCATGTTATATTGACGATATTGGGAGTAATAAGTATAATTATTATAGTTCTAGCGATAATTACAGTATAATGTGGATAATAATGCATGTTATATTGACGATATTGGGAGTAATAAGTATATTTATTATAATTCTAGCGATAATTGCAGTATAATATGGGTATTAATGCATGTCATATTGATAATAATAAAAGTAATAAGTGTAATTACTATAGTTCTCACGAAAATAACCGTATAATATGAGTAATAATGCAGGTTATATTGATAATAATAAAAGTAATAAGTATAATTATTATAGTTCTAGCGACAATAACAGTATAATGTGGGTAATAATCCATGTAATATTGATAATATTTGGAGTAATTAGTATAATTATTATAAATCTAGCGATAATTACAGTATAATATGGGTATTAATGCATGTTATATTGATAATAATAAAAGTAATAACTATAATTATTATAGTTCTCACGATAATAACTGTATAATATGGGTAATAATGCATGTTATATTGATAATAATAAAAGTAATAAGTATAATTATTATAGTTCTAGCGATAATTACAGTATAATGTGGGTAATAATGCATGTTATATTGGTAATATCGGGGGTAATAAGTATAATTATTATAATTCTAGCGATAATTACAGTATAATATGGGTAATAATGCATGTTATAATAATAATATTAAAAGTAATAAGTATAATTATTATAGTTTTCACGATAATAACTGTATAATATGCGTAATAATGCATGTTATACTTATAATAATAAAAGTAAGAAGTATAATTATTATAGTTCTAGCGATAATAACAGTATAATATGGGTACTAATGCATGTTATATTGATAGTAATAAAAGTAATAAGTATAATTATTATAGTTCTAGGGATAATTACAGTATAATGTGGGTAATAATGCATGTTATATTGATAATAATAAAAGTAATAAGTATAATTATTATAGTTCTAGCGATAATTACAGTATAATGTGGGTAATAATGCATGTTATGTTGATAATAATAAAAGTAATAAGTATAATTATTATAGTTCTCACGATAATAACTGTATAATATGGGTAGTAATGCATGTTATATTCATAATAATAAACGTAATAAGTATAATTATTATAGTTCTGACGATAATAACTGTATGTTATGCGTAATAATGCATGTTATATTGATAATAATAAAAGTAATAAGTATAATTATTATAGTTCTAGCGATAATTACAGTATAATATGGGTATTAATGCATGTCATATTGATAACAATAAAAGTAATAAGTGTAATTACTATAGTTCTCACGAAAATAACCGTATAATATGAGTAATAATGCATGTTATATTGATAATAATAAAAGTAATAAGTATAATTATTATAGTTCTAGCGACAATAACAGTATAATGTGGGTAATAATCCATGTAATATTGATAATATTTGGAGTAATTAGTATAATTATTGTAAATCTAGCGATAATTACAGTATAATATGGGTATTAATGCATGTTATATTGATAATAATAAAAGTAATAACTATAATTATTATAGTTCTCACGATAATAACTGTATAATATGGGTAATAATGCATGTTATATTGATAATAATAAAAGTAATAAGTATAATTGTTATAGTTCTAGCGATAATAACAGTATAATATTGGTACTAATGCATGTTATATTGATAGTAATAAAAGTAATATGTATAATTATTATAGTTCTAGGGATAATTACAGTATAATGTGGGTAATAATGCTTGTTATATTGGTGATATTGGGGGTAATAAGTATAATTAGTATAATTCTAGCGATAATTACAGTATAATATGGGTATTAATGTATGTTATATTGATAATAATAAAAGTAATAAGTATAATTATTATAGTTCTAGCGATAATTACAGTATAATGTGGGTAATAATGCATGTTATATTGACGATATTGGGAGTAATAAGTATAATTATTATAGTTCTAGCGATAATTAAAGTATCACGTGGATAATAATGCATGTTATATTGACGATATTGGGGGTAATAAGTATATTTATTATAATTCTAGCGATAATTGCAGTATAATATGGGTATTAATGCATGTCATATTGATAATAATAAAAGTAATAAGTGTAATTACTATAGTTCTCACGAAAATAGCCGTATAATATGAGTAATAATGCATGTTATATTGATAATAATAAAAGTAATAAGTATAATTATTATAGTTCTAGCGACAATAACAGTATAATGTGGGTAATAATCCATGTAATATTGATAATATTTGGAGTAATTAGTATAATTATTATAATTCTAGCGATAATTACAGTATAATATGGGTATTAATGCATGTTATATTGATAATAATAAAAGTAATAACTATAATTATTATAGTTCTCACGATAATAACTGTATAATATGGGTAATAATGCATGTTATATTGATAATAATAAAAGTAATAAGTATAATTATTATAGTTCCAGCGATAATTACAGTATAATGTGGGTAATAATGCTTGTTATATTGGTGATATTGGGGGTAATAAGTATAATTAGTATAATTCTGGCGATAATTACAGTATAATATGGGTATTAATGCATGTTATATTGATAATAATAAAAGTAATAAGTATAATTATTATAGTTCTAGCGATAATTACAGTATAATGTGGGTAATAATGCATGTTATATTGATAATAATAAAAGTAATAAGTATAATTATTATAGTTCTCACGATAATAACAGTATAATATGGGTACTAATGCATGTTATATTGATAGTAATAAAAGTAATAAGTATAATTATTATAGTTCTAGGGATAATTACAGTATAATGTGGGTAATAATGCTTGTTATATTGGTGATATTGGGGGTAATAAGTATAATTAGTATAATTCTAGCGATAATTACAGTATAATATGGGTATTAATGTATGTTATATTGATAATAATAAAAGTAATAAGTATAATTATTATAGTTCTAGCGATAATTACAGTATAATGTGGGTAATAATGCATGTTATATTGACGATATTGGGAGTAATAAGTATAATTATTATAGTTCTAGCGATAATTACAGTATAACGTGGATAATAATGCATGTTATATTGACGATATTGGGGGTAATAAGTATATTTATTATAATTCTAGCGATAATTGCAGTATAATATGGGCATTAATGCATGTCATATTGATAATAATAAAAGTAATAAGTGTAATTACTATAGTTCTCACGAAAATAGCCGTATAATATGAGTAATAATGCATGTTATATTGATAATAATAAAAGTAATAACTATAATTATTATAGTTCTCACGATAATAACTGTATAATATGGGTAATAATGCATGTTATATTGATAATAATAAAAGTAATAAGTATAATTATTATAGTTCCAGCGATAATTACAGTATAATGTGGGTAATAATGCCTGTTATATTGGTGATATTTGGGGTAATAAGTATAATTAGTATAATTCTGGCGATAATTACAGTATAATATGGGTATTAATGCATGTTATATTGATAATAATAAAAGTAATAAGTATAATTATTATAGTTCTAGCGATAATAACTGTATAATATGGGTAATAATGCATGTTATATTGGTAATATTGGGGGTAATAAGTATAATTATTATAATTATAGCGATAATTACAGTATAATATGGGTAATAATGCATGTTATATTAATAATAATAAAAGTAATAAGTATAATTATTATAGTTCTCACGATAATAACTGTATAATATGCGTAATAATGCATGTTATACTTATAATAATAAAAGTAATAAGTATAATTATTATAGTTCTAGCGATAATTACAGTATAATGTGGGTAATAATGCTTGTTATATTGGTGATATTGGGGGTAATAAGTATAATTAGTATAATTCTGGCGATAATTACAGTATAATATGGGTATTAATGCATGTTATATTGATAATAATAAAAGTAATAGGTATAATTATTATAGTTCTAGCGATAATTACAGTATAGTGTGGGTAATAATGCATGTTATATTGATAATAATAAAAGTAATAAGTATAATTATTATAGTTCTAGCGATAATTACAGTATAATGTGGGTAATAATGCATGTTATATTAATAATAATAAAAGTAATAAGTATAATTAATATAGTTCTCACGATAATAACTGTATAATATGCGTAATAATGCATGTTATACTTATAATAATAAAAGTAATAAGTATAATTATTATAGTTCTAGCGATAATTACAGTATAATGTGGGAAATAATGCTTGTTATATTGATAGTAATAAAAGTAATAAGTATAATTATTATAGTTCTAGTGATAAATACAGTATAATGTGGGTAATAATGCTTGTTATATTGGTGATATTGGGCGTAATAAGTATAATTAGTATAATTCTAGCGATAATTACAGTATAATATGGGTATTAATGCATGTTATATTGATAATAATAAAAGTAATAAGTATAATTATTATAGTTCTAGCGATAATAACTGTATAATGTGGGTAATAATGCATGTTATACTGATAATAATAAAAGTAATAAGTATAATTATTATAGTTCTAGCGATAATTACAGTATAATGTGGGTAATAATGCATGTTATATTGACGATATTGGGAGTAATAAGTATAATTATTATAGTTCTAGCGATAATTACAGTATCACGTGGATAATAATGCATGTTATATTGACGATATTGGGGGTAATAAGTATATTTATTATAATTCTAGCGATAATTGCAGTATAATATGGGTATTAATGCATGTCATATTGATAATAATAAAAGTGATAAGTGTAATTACTATAGTTCTCACGAAAATAGCCGTATAATATGAGTAATAATGCATGTTATATTGATAATAATAAAAGTAATAAGTATAATTATTATAGTTCTAGCGACAATAACAGTATAATGTGGGTAATAATCCATGTAATATTGATAATATTTGGAGTAATTAGTATAATTATTATAATTCTAGCGATAATTACAGTATAATATGGGTATTAATGCATGTTATATTGATAATAATAAAAGTAATAACTATAATTATTATAGTTCTCACGATAATAACTGTATAATATGGGTAATAATGCATGTTATATTGATAATAATAAAAGTAATAAGTATAATTATTATAGTTCCAGCGATAATTACAGTATAATGTGGGTAATAATGCTCGTTATATTGGTGATATTGGGGGTAATAAGTATAATTAGTATAATTCTGGCGATAATTACAGTATAATATGGGTATTAATGCATGTCATATTGATAATAATAAAAGTAATAAGTGTAATTACTATAGTTCTCACGAAAATAGCCGTATAATATGAGTAATAATGCATGTTATATTGATAATAATAAAAGTAATAAGTATAATTATTATAGTTCTAGCGACAATAACAGTATAATGTGGGTAATAATCCATGTAATATTGATAATATTTGGAGTAATTAGTATAATTATTATAATTCTAGCGATAATTACAGTATAATATGGGTATTAATGCATGTTATATTGATAATAATAAAAGTAATAACTATAATTATTATAGTTCTCACGATAATAACTGTATAATATGGGTAATAATGCATGTTATATTGATAATAATAAAAGTAATAAGTATAATTATTATAGTTCCAGCGATAATTACAGTATAATGTGGGTAATAATGCTTGTTATATTGGTGATATTGGGGGTAATAAGTATAATTAGTATAATTCTGGCGATAATTACAGTATAATATGGGTATTAATGCATGTTATATTGATAATAATAAAAGTAATAACTATAATTATTAAGTTCTCACGATAATAACTGTATAATATGGGTAATAATGCATGTTATATTGATAATAATAAAAGTAATAAGTATAATTATTATAGTTCTAGCGATAATTACAGTATAATGTGGGTAATAATGCTTGTTATATTGGTGATATTGGGGGTAATAAGTATAATTACTATAATTCTGGCGATAATTACAGTATAATATGGGTAATAATGCATGTTATATTGGTAATATTGGGGGTAATAAGTATAATTAGTATAATTCTGGCGATAATTACAGTATAATATGGGTATTAATGCATGTTATATTGATAATAATAAAAGTAATAGGTATAATTATTATAGTTCTAGCGATAATTACAGTATAATGTGGGTAATAATGCATGTTATATTGATAATAATAAAAGTAATAAGTATAATTATTATAGTTCTAGCGATAATTACAGTATAGTGTGGGTAATAATGCATGTTATATTAATAATAATAAAAGTAATAAGTATAATTATTATAGTTCTCACGATAATAACTGTATAATATGCGTAATAATGCATGTTATACTTATAATAATAAAAGTAATAAGTATAATTATTATAGTTCTAGCGATAATTACAGTATAATGTGGGAAATAATGCTTGTTATATTGATAGTAATAAAAGTAATAAGTATAATTATTATAGTTCTAGTGATAAATACAGTATAATGTGGGTAATAATGCTTGTTATATTGGTGATATTGGGCGTAATAAGTATAATTAGTATAATTCTAGCGATAATTACAGTATAATATGGGTATTAATGCATGTTATATTGATAATAATAAAAGTAATAAGTATAATTATTATAGTTCTAGCGATAATAACTGTATAATGTGGGTAATAATGCATGTTATACTGATAATAATAAAAGTAATAAGTATAATTATTATAGTTCTAGCGATAATTACAGTATAATGTGGGTAATAATGCATGTTATATTGACGATATTGGGAGTAATAAGTATAATTATTATAGTTCTAGCGATAATTACAGTATCACGTGGATAATAATGCATGTTATATTGACGATATTGGGGGTAATAAGTATATTTATTATAATTCTAGCGATAATTGCAGTATAATATGGGTATTAATGCATGTCATATTGATAATAATAAAAGTGATAAGTGTAATTACTATAGTTCTCACGAAAATAGCCGTATAATATGAGTAATAATGCATGTTATATTGATAATAATAAAAGTAATAAGTATAATTATTATAGTTCTAGCGACAATAACAGTATAATGTGGGTAATAATCCATGTAATATTGATAATATTTGGAGTAATTAGTATAATTATTATAATTCTAGCGATAATTACAGTATAATATGGGTATTAATGCATGTTATATTGATAATAATAAAAGTAATAACTATAATTATTATAGTTCTCACGATAATAACTGTATAATATGGGTAATAATGCATGTTATATTGATAATAATAAAAGTAATAAGTATAATTATTATAGTTCCAGCGATAATTACAGTATAATGTGGGTAATAATGCTCGTTATATTGGTGATATTGGGGGTAATAAGTATAATTAGTATAATTCTGGCGATAATTACAGTATAATATGGGTATTAATGCATGTCATATTGATAATAATAAAAGTAATAACTATAATTATTATAGTTCTCACGATAATAACTGTATAATATGGGTAATAATGCATGTTATATTGATAATAATAAAAGTAATAAGTATAATTATTATAGTTCCAGCGATAATTACAGTATAATGTGGGTAATAATGCTTGTTATATTGGTGATATTGGGGGTAATAAGTATAATTAGTATAATTCTGGCGATAATTACAGTATAATATGGGTATTAATGCATGTTATATTGATAATAATAAAAGTAATAACTATAATTATTATAGTTCTCACGATAATAACTGTATAATATGGGTAATAATGCATGTTATATTGATAATAATAAAAGTAATAAGTATAATTATTATAGTTCTAGCGATAATTACAGTATAATGTGGGTAATAATGCTTGTTATATTGGTGATATTGGGGGTAATAAGTATAATTACTATAATTCTGGCGATAATTACAGTATAATATGGGTAATAATGCATGTTATATTGGTAATATTGGGGGTAATAAGTATAATTAGTATAATTCTGGCGATAATTACAGTATAATATGGGTATTAATGCATGTTATATTGATAATAATAAAAGTAATAAGTATAATTATTATAGTTCTAGCGATAATTACAGTATAATGTGGGAAATAATGCTTGTTATATTGATAGTAATAAAAGTAATAAGTATAATTATTATAGTTCTAGTGATAATTACAGTATAATGTGGGTAATAATGCTTGTTATATTGGTGATATTGGGGGTAATAAGTATAATTAGTATAATTCTAGCGATAATTACAGTATAATATGGGTATTAATGCATGTTATATTGATAATAATAAAAGTAATAAGTATAATTATTATAGTTCTAGCGATAATAACGTATAATGTGGGTAATAATGCATGTTATACTGATAATAATAAAAGTTATAAGTATAATTATTATAGTTCTAGCGATAATTACAGTATAATATGGGTAATAATGCATGTTATATTGGTAATATTGGGGGTAATAAGTATAATTATTATAATTCTAGCGATAATTACAGTATAGTACGGGTAATGATGCATGTTATATTAATAACAATAAAATTAATAAGTATAATTATCATAGTTCTAGCGATAATAACAGTATAATATGGGTACTAATGCATGTTATATTGATAATAATGAAAGTAATAAGTATAATTATTATAGTGCTAGCGATAATTACAGTATAATGTGAGTAATAATGCTTGTTATATTGGTGATATTGGGCGTAATAAGTATATTTATTATAATTCTAGCGATAATTGCAGTATAATATGGGTATTAATGCATGTCATATTGATAATAATAAAAGTAATAAGTGTAATTACTTTAGTTCTCACGAAAATAGCCGTATAATATGAGTAATAATGCATGTTATATTGATAATAATAAAAGTAATAAGTATAATTATTATAGTTCTAGCGATAATTACAGTATAATGTGGGTAATAATGCATGTTATATTGACGATATTGGGAGTAATAAGTATAATTATTATAGTTCTAGCGATAATTACAGTATAATGTGGATAATAATGCATGTTATATTGACGATATTGGGAGTAATAAGTATATTTATTATAATTCTAGCGATAATTGCAGTATAATATGGGTATTAATGCATGTCATATTGATAATAATAAAAGTAATAAGTATAATTATTATAGTTCTAGCGATAATTACAGTATAATGTGGGTAATAATGCATGTTATATTGACGATATTGGGAGTAATAAGTATAATTATTATAGTTCTAGCGATAATTACAGTATAACGTGGATAATAATGCATGTTATATTGACGATATTGGGGGTAATAAGTATATTTATTATAATTCTAGCGATAATTGCAGTATAATATGGGTATTAATGCATGTCATATTGATAATAATAAAAGTAATAAGTGTAATTACTATAGTTCTCACGAAAATAACCGTATAATATGAGTAATAATGCATGTTATATTGGTAATAATAAAAGTAATAAGTATAATTATTATAGTTCTAGCGACAATAACAGTATAATGTGGGTAATAATCCATGTAATATTGATAATATTTGGAGTAACTAGTATAATTATTATAATTCTAGCGATAATTACAGTATAATATGGGTATTAATGCATGTTATATTGATAATAATAAAAGTAATAACTATAATTATTATAGTTCTCACGATAATAACTGTATAATATGGGTAATAATGCATGTTATATTGATAATAATAAAAGTAATAAGTATAATTATTATAGCTCCAGCGATAATTACAGTATAATGTGGGTAATAATGCTTGTTATATTGGTGATATTGGGGGTAATAAGTATAATTAGTATAATTCTGGCGACAATTACAGTATAATATGGGTATTAATGCATGTTATATTGATAATAATAAAAGTAATAAGTATAATTATTATAGTTCTAGCGATAATAACTGTATAATATGGGTAATAATGCATGTTGTATTGGTAATATTGGGGGTAATAAGTATAATTATTATAATTATAGCGATAATTACAGTATAATATGGGTAATAATGCATGTTATATTAATAATAATAAAAGTAATAAGTATAATTATTATAGTTCTCACGATAATAACTGTATAATATGCGTAATAATGCATGTTATACTTATAATAATAAAAGTAATAAGTATAATTATTATAGTTCTAGCGATAATTACAGTATAATGTGGGAAATAATGCTTGTTATATTGGTGATATTGGGGGTAATAAGTATAATTAGTATAATTCTGGCGATAATTACAGTATAATATGGGTATTAATGCATGTTATATTGATAATAATAAAAGTAATAACTATAATTATTATAGTTCTCACGATAATAACTGTATAATATGGGTAATAATGCATGTTATATTGATAATAATAAACGTAATAAGTATAATTATTATAGTTCTGACGATAATAACTGTATAATATGGGTAGTAATGCATGTCACATTGATAATAATAAACGTAATAAGTATAATTATTATAGTTCTGACAATAATATCTGTATAATATGCGTAATAATGCATGTTATATTGATAATAATAAAAGTAATATATATAATTATTATAGTTCTAGCGATAATTACAGTATAATGTGGGTAAAAATGCATGTTATATTGATAATAATAAAAGTAATAAGTATAATTATTATAGTTCTCACGATAATAACTGTATAATATGGGTAGTAATGCATGTTATATTGATAATAATAAACGTAATAAGTATAATTATGATAGTTCTGACGATAATAACTGTATAATATGCGTAATAATGCATGTTATATTGATAATAATAAAAGTAATAAGTATCATTATTATAGTTCTAGCGATAAGTACAGTATAATATGGGTAATAATGCATGTTATATTGGTAATATTGGGGGTAATAAGTATAATTATTATAGTTCTAGCGATAATAACAGTATAATATGGGTACTAATGCATGTTAGATTGATAATAATAAAAGTAATAAGTATAATTATTATAGTTCTAGCGATAATTACAGTATGATGTGGGTAATAATGCATGTTATGTTGATAATAATAAAAGTAATAAGTGTAATTATTATAGTTCTCACGATAATAACTGTATAATATGGGTAGTAATGCATGTCACATTGATAATAATAAACGTAATAAGTATTATTATTATAGTTCTGACGATAATAACTGTATAATATGCGTAATAATGCATGTTATATTGATAATAATAAACGTAATATGTATAATTATTATAGTTCTAGCGATAATTACAGTATAATGTGGGTAATAATGCATGTTATATTAGTAATCATAAGAGTAATACGTATAATCATTATAGTTCTAGCGATAATTACAGTATAATGTGGGTAATAATGCATGTCATATTGATAATAATAAAAGTAATAAGTATAATTATTATAGTTCTAGCGATAATTGCAGTATAATATGGGTAATAATGCATGTTATATTAATAGTAAAAAAAGTAATAAGTATAATTATTATAGTTCTAGCGATAACTACAGTATAATGTGGGTAATAATGCATGTTATATTGATAATAATAAAAGTAATAAGTATAATTATTATAGTTCTCACGATAATAACTATAATATGGGTAGTAATGCATGTTATATTCATAATTATAAACGTAATAAGTATAATTATTATAGTTCTGACGATAATAACTGTGTATTATGCGTAATAATGCATGTTATATTGATAATAATAAAAGCAATAAGTATAATTATTATAATTCTAGCGATAATTACAGTATAATATGGGTAATAATGCATGTCATATTGATAATAATAAAAGTAATAATTATAATTATTATAGTTCTAGCGATAATTACAGTATAATATGGGTAATAATGCATGTTATATTGGTAATATTGGGGGTAATAAGTATAATTATTATAGTTCTAGCGATAATAACAGTATAATATGGGTACTAATGCATGTTAGATTGATAATAATAAAAGTAATAAGTATAATTATTATAGTTCTAGCGATAATTACAGTATGATGTGGGTAATAATGCATGTTATGTTGATAATAATAAAAGTAATAAGTATAATTATTATAGTTCTCACGATAATAACTGTATAATATGGGTAGTAATGCATGTCACATTGATAATAATAAACGTAATAAGTATAATTATTATAGTTCTGACAATAATATCTGTATAATATGCGTAATAATGCATGTTATATTGATAATAATAAAAGTAATATATATAATTATTATAGTTCTAGCGATAATTACAGTATAATGTGGGTAAAAATGCATGTTATATTGATAATAATAAAAGTAATAAGTATAATTATTATAGTTCTCACGATAATAACTGTATAATATGGGTAGTAATGCATGTTATATTGATAATAATAAACGTAATAAGTATAATTATTATAGTTCTGACGATAATAACTGTATAATATGCGTAATAATGCATGTTATATTGATAATAATAAAAGTAATAAGTATCATTATTATAGTTCTAGCGATAATTACAGTATAATATGGGTAATAATGCATGTTATATTGGTAATATTGGGGGTAATAAGTATAATTATTATAGTTCTAGCGATAATAACAGTATAATATGGGTACTAATGCATGTTAGATTGATAATAATAAAAGTAATAAGTATAATTATTATAGTTCTAGCGATAATTACAGTATGATGTGGGTAATAATGCATGTTATGTTGATAATAATAAAAGTAATAAGTGTAATTATTATAGTTCTCACGATAATAACTGTATAATATGGGTAGTAATGCATGTCACATTGATAATAATAAACGTAATAAGTATTATTATTATAGTTCTGACGATAATAACTGTATAATATGCGTAATAATGCATGTTATATTGATAATAATAAACGTAATAAGTATAATTATTATAGTTCTAGCGATAATTACAGTATAATGTGGGTAATAATGCATGTTATATTGATAATAATAAAAGTAATAAGTATAATTATTATAGTTCTCACGATAATAACTGTATAATATGGGTAGTAGTGCATGTTATATTCATAATAATAAACGTAATAAGTATAATTATTATAGTTCTAGCGATAATAACTGTATAATGTGGGTAATAATGCATGTTATATTGATAATAATAAAAGTAATAAGTATAATTATTATAGTTCTAGCGATAATTACAGTATAATATGGGTAATAATGCATGTTATATTGGTAATATTGGGGGTAATAAGTATAATTATTATAATTCTAGCGATAATTACAGTATAATATGGGTAATAATGCATGTTATATTAGTAATCATAAGAGTAATACGTATAATCATTATAGTTCTAGCGATAATTACAGTATAATGTGGGTAATAATGCATGTCATATTGATAATAATAAAAGTAATAAGTATAATTATTATAGTTCTAGCGATAATTGCAGTATAATATGGGTAATAATGCATGTTATATTAATAGTAATAAAAGTAATAAGTATAATTATTATAGTTCTAGCGATAACTACAGTATAATGTGGGTAATAATGCATGTTATATTGATAATAATAAAAGTAATAAGTATAATTATTATAGTTCTCACGATAATAACTATAATATGGGTAGTAATGCATGTTATATTCATAATTATAAACGTAATAAGTATAATTATTATAGTTCTGACGATAATAACTGTGTATTATGCGTAATAATGCATGTTATATTGATAATAATAAAAGCAATAAGTATAATTATTATAATTCTAGCGATAATTACAGTATAATATGGGTAATAATGCATGTCATATTGATAATAATAAAAGTAATAATTATAATTATTATAGTTCTAGCGATAATTACAGTATAATATGGGTAATAATGCATGTTATATTGGTAATATTGGGGGTAATAAGTATAATTATTATAGTTCTAGCGATAATAACAGTATAATATGGGTACTAATGCATGTTAGATTGATAATAATAAAAGTAATAAGTATAATTATTATAGTTCTAGCGATAATTACAGTATGATGTGGGTAATAATGCATGTTATGTTGATAATAATAAAAGTAATAAGTATAATTATTATAGTTCTCACGATAATAACTGTATAATATGGGTAGTAATGCATGTCACATTGATAATAATAAACGTAATAAGTATTATTATTATAGTTCTGACGATAATAACTGTATAATATGCGTAATAATGCATGTTATATTGATAATAATAAACGTAATAAGTATAATTATTATAGTTCTAGCGATAATTACAGTATAATGTGGGTAATAATGCATGTTATATTGATAATAATAAAAGTAATAAGTATAATTATTATAGTTCTCACGATAATAACTGTATAATATGGGTAGTAGTGCATGTTATATTCATAATAATAAAAGTAATAACTATAATTATTATAGTTCTCACGATAATAACTGTATAATATGGGTACTAATGCATGTTATATTGATAATAATGAAAGTAATAAGTATAATTATTATAGTTCTAGCGATAATTACAGTATAATGTGGGTAATAATGCTTGTTATATTGGTGATATTGGGGGTAATAAGTATAATTAGTATAATTCTAGCGATAATTACAGTATAATATGGGTATTAATGTATGTTATATTGATAATAATAAACGTAATAACTATAATTATTATAGTTCTCACGATAATAACTGTATAATATAGGTAATAATGCATGTTATATTGATAATAATAAAAGTAATAAGTATAATTATTATAGTTCTCACGATAATAACTATAATATGGGTAGTAATGCATGTTATATTCATAATTATAAACGTAATAAGTATAATTATTATAGTTCTGACGATAATAACTGTGTATTATGCGTAATAATGCATGTTATATTGATAATAATAAAAGCAATAAGTATAATTATTATAATTCTAGCGATAATTACAGTATAATATGGGTAATAATGCATGTTATATTGATAATAATAAAAGTAATAAGTATAATTATTATAGTTCTAGCGATAATTACAGTATAATATGGGTAATAATGCATGTTATATTGGTAATATTGGGGGTAATAAGTATAATTATTATAATTCTAGCGATAATTACAGTATGATATGGGTAATAGTGCATGTTATATTAATAATAATAAAAGTAATAAGTATAGTTATTATAGTTCTGACGATAATAACTGTATAATATGCGTAAAAATGCATGTTATATTGATAATAATAAAAGTAATAAGTATAATTATTATAGTTCTAGCAATAATTACAGTATAATGTGGGTAATAATGCATGTTATATTGGTATTATTGGGGGTAATAAGTATAATTATTATAATTCTAGCGATAATTACAGTATAATATGGGTAATAATGCATGTTATATTGATAATAATAAAAGTAATAAGCATAATTATTATAGTTCTAGCGATAATAACTGTATAATGTGGGTAAAAATGCATGTTATACTGATAATAATAAAAGTAATAAGTATAATTATTATAATTCTAGCGATAATTACAGTATAATGTGGATAATAATGCATGTTATATTGACGATATTGGGAGTAATAAGTATATTTATTATAATTCTAGCGATAATTGCAGTATAATATGGGTACTAATGCATGTCATATTGATAATAATAAAAGTAATAAGTGTAATTACTATAGTTCTCACGAAAATAGCCGTATAATATGAGTAATAATGCATGTTATATTGATGATAATAAAAGTAATAAGTATAATTCTTATAGTTCTAGCGACAATAACAGTATAATGTGGGTAATAATCCATGTAATATTGATAATATTTGGAGTAATTAGTATAATTATTATAATTCTAGCAATAATTACAGTTTAATATGGGTATTAATGCATGTTATATTGATAATAATAAAAGTAATAACTATAATTATTATAGTTCTCACGATAATAACTGTATAATATGGGTACTAATGCATGTTATATTGATAATAATAAACGTAATAAGTATAATTATTATAGTTCTAGCGACAATAACAGTATAATGTGGGCAATAATCCATGTAATATTGATAATATTTGGAGTAATTAGTATAATTATTATAATTCTAGCGATAATTACAGTATAATATGGGTATTAATGCATGTTATATTGGTAATAATAAAAGTAATAACTATAATTATTATAGTTCTCACGATAATAACTGTATAATATGGGTAATAATGCATGTTATATTGATAATAATAATAGTAATAAGTATAATTATTATAGTTCTAGCGATAATTACAGTATAATGTGGGTAATAATGCATGTTATATTGATAACAATAAAAGTAATAAGTATAATTATTATAGTTCTCACGATAATAACTGTATAATATGGGTAGTAATGCATGTTATATTGATAATAATAAACGTAATAAGTATAATTATTATAGTTCTGACGATAATAACTGTATAATATGCGTAATAATGCATGTTATATTGATAATAATAAAAGTAATAAGTATAATTATTATAGTTCTAGCGATAATTACAGTATAATGTGGGTAATAATGCATGTTATGTTGATAATAATAAAAGTAATAAGTATAATTATTATAGTTCTCACGATAATAACTGTATAATATGGGTAGTAATGCATGTTATATTCATAATAATAAACGTAATAAGTATAATTATTATAGTTCTGACAATAATAACTGTATGTTATGCGTAATAATGCATGTTATATTGATAATAATAAAAGTAATAAGTATAATTATTATAGTTCTAGCGATAATTGCAGTATAATATGGGTAATAATGCATGTTATATTGATAATAATAAAAGTAATAAGAATAATTATTATAGTTCTAGCGATAATTACAGTATAATGTGGGTAATAATGCTTGTTATATTGGTGATATTGGGGGTAATATGTATAATTAGTATAATTCTGGCGATAATTGCAGTATAATATGGGTATTAATGCATGTTATATTGATAATAATAAAAGTAATAAGTCTAATTATTATAGTTCTAGCGATAATTACAGTATAATGTGGGTAATAATGCATGTTATATTGATAATAATAAAAGTAATAAGTATAATTATTATAGTTCTCACGATAATAACTGTATAATATGGGTAGTAATGCATGTTATATTGATAATAATAAACGTAATAAGTATAATTATTATAGTTCTAGCGACAATAACAGTATAATGTGGGCAATAATCCATGTAATATTGATAATATTTGGAGTAATTAGTATAATTATTATAATTCTAGCGATAATTACAGTATAATATGGGTATTAATGCATGTTATATTGGTAATAATAAAAGTAATAACTATAATTATTATAGTTCTCACGATAATAACTGTATAATATGGGTAATAATGCATGTTATATTGATAATAATAATAGTAATAAGTATAATTATTATAGTTCTAGCGATAATTACAGTATAATGTGGGTAATAATGCATGTTATATTGATAACAATAAAAGTAATAAGTATAATTATTATAGTTCTCACGATAATAACTGTATAATATGGGTAGTAATGCATGTTATATTGATAATAATAAACGTAATAAGTATAATTATTATAGTTCTGACGATAATAACTGTATAATATGCGTAATAATGCATGTTATATTGATAATAATAAAAGTAATAAGTATAATTATTATAGTTCTAGCGATAATTACAGTATAATGTGGGTAATAATGCATGTTATGTTGATAATAATAAAAGTAATAAGTATAATTATTATAGTTCTCACGATAATAACTGTATAATATGGGTAGTAATGCATGTTATATTCATAATAATAAACGTAATAAGTATAATTATTATAGTTCTGACAATAATAACTGTATGTTATGCGTAATAATGCATGTTATATTGATAATAATAAAAGTAATAAGTATAATTATTATAGTTCTAGCGATAATTGCAGTATAATATGGGTAATAATGCATGTTATATTAATAGTAATAAAAGTAATAAGTATAATTATTATAGTTCTCACGATAATAACTGTATAATATGGGTAATAATGCATGTTATATTGATAATAATAAAAGTAATAAGTATAATTATTATAGTTCTAGCGATAATTACAGTATAATGTGGGTAATAATGCTTGTTATATTGGTGATAATAAAAGTAATAAGTATAATTATTATAGTTCTCACGATAATAACTGTATAATATGGGTAGTAATGCATGTTATATTGATAATAATAAACGTAATAAGTATAATTATTATAGTTCTGACGATAATAACTGCATAATATGCGTAATACTGCATGTTATATTGATAATAATAAAAGTAATAAGTATAATTATTATAGTTCTAGCGATAATTACAGTATAATGTGGGTAATAATGCATGTTATGTTGATAATAATAAAAGTAATAAGTATAATTATTATAGTTCTAGCGATAATTGCAGTATAATATGGGTAATAATGCATGTTATATTAATAGTAATAAAAGTAATAAGTATAATTATTATAGTTCTAGCGACAATAACAGTATAATGTGGGTAATAATCCATGTAATATTGATAATATTTGGAGTAATTAGTATAATTATTATAATTCTAGCGATAATTACAGTATAATATGGGTATTAATGCATGTTATATTGATAATAATAAAAGTAATAACTATAATTATTATAGTTCTCACAATAATAACTGTATAATATGGGTAATAATGCATGTTATATTGATAATAATAAAAGTAATAAGTATAATTATTATAGTTCTAGCGATAATTACAGTATAATGTGGGTAATAATGCTTGTTATATTGGTGATATTGGGGGTAATAAGTATAATTAGTATAATTCTGGCGATAATTACAGTATAATATGGGTATTAATGCATGTTATATTGATAATAATAAAAGTAATAAGTATAATTATTATAGTTCTAGCGATAATTACAGTATAATGTGGGTTATAATGCTTGTTATATTGGTGATATTGGGGGTAATAAGTATAATTAGTATAATTCTGGCGATAATTACAGTATAATATGGGTATTAATGCATGTTATATTGATAATAATAAAAGTAATAAGTATAATTATTATAGTTCTAGCGATAATTACAGTATCATGTGTGTAATAATGCATGTTATATTGATAATAATAAAAGTAATAAGTATAATTATTATAGTTCTCACGATAATAACTGTATAATATGGGTAGTAATGCATGTTATATTGATAATAATAAACGTAATAAGTATAATTATTATAGTTCTAGCGACAATAACAGTAGAATGTGGGTAATAATCCATGTAATATTGATAATATTTGGAGTAATTAGTATAATTATTATAGTTCTAGCGATAATTACAGTATAATGTGGGTTATAATGCTTGTTATATTGGTGATATTGGGGGTAATAAGTATAATTAGTATAATTCTGGCGATAATTACAGTATAATATGGGTATTAATGCATGTTATATTGATAATAATAAAAGTAATAAGTATAATTATTATAGTTCTAGCGATAATTACAGTATCATGTGTGTAATAATGCATGTTATATTGATAATAATAAAAGTAATAAGTATAATTATTATAGTTCTCACGATAATAACTGTATAATATGGGTAGTAATGCATGTTATATTGATAATAATAAACGTAATAAGTATAATTATTATAGTTCTAGCGACAATAACAGTAGAATGTGGGTAATAATCCATGTAATATTGATAATATTTGGAGTAATTAGTATAATTATTATAATTCTAGCGATAATTACAGTATAATATGGGTATTAATGCATGTTATATTGATAATAATAAAAGTAATAACTATAATTATTATAGTTCTCACGATAATAACTGTATAATATGGGTAATAATGCATGTTATATTGATAATAATAAAAGTAATAAGTATAATTATTATAGTTCTAGCGATAATTACAGTATAATGTGGGTAATAATGCATGTTATATTGATGATAATAAAAGTAATAAGTATAATTATTATAGTTCTCACGATAATAACTGTATAATATGGGTAGTAATGCATGTTATATTGATAATAATAAACGTAATAAGTATAATTATTATAGTTCTGACGATAATAACTGTATAATATGCGTAATAATGCATGTTATATTGATAATAATAAAAGTAATAAGTATCATTATTATAGTTCTAGCGATAATTACAGTATAATATGGGTAATAATGCATGTTATATTGGTAATATTGGGGGTAATAAGTATAATTATTATAGTTCTAGCGATAATAACAGTATAATATGGGTACTAATGCATGTTAGATTGATAATAATAAAAGTAATAAGTATAATTATTATAGTTCTAGCGATAATTACAGTATGATGTGGGTAATAATGCATGTTATGTTGATAATAATAAAAGTAATAAGTGTAATTATTATAGTTCTCACGATAATAACTGTATAATATGGGTAGTAATGCATGTCACATTGATAATAATAAACGTAATAAGTATTATTATTATAGTTCTGACGATAATAACTGTATAATATGCGTAATAATGCATGTTATATTGATAATAATAAACGTAATAAGTATAATTATTATAGTTCTAGCGATAATTACAGTATAATGTGGGTAATAATGCATGTTATATTGATAATAATAAAAGTAATAAGTATAATTATTATAGTTCTCACGATAATAACTGTATAATATGGGTAGTAGTGCATGTTATATTCATAATAATAAACGTAATAAGTATAATTATTATAGTTCTAGCGATAATAACTGTATAATGTGGGTAATAATGCATGTTATATTGATAATAATAAAAGTAATAAGTATAATTATTATAGTTCTAGCGATAATTACAGTATAATATGGGTAATAATGCATGTTATATTGGTAATATTGGGGGTAATAAGTATAATTATTATAATTCTAGCGATAATTACAGTATAATATGGGTAATAATGCATGTTATATTAGTAATCATAAGAGTAATACGTATAATCATTATAGTTCTAGCGATAATTACAGTATAATGTGGGTAATAATGCATGTCATATTGATAATAATAAAAGTAATAAGTATAATTATTATAGTTCTAGCGATAATTGCAGTATAATATGGGTAATAATGCATGTTATATTAATAGTAATAAAAGTAATAAGTATAATTATTATAGTTCTAGCGATAACTACAGTATAATGTGGGTAATAATGCATGTTATATTGATAATAATAAAAGTAATAAGTATAATTATTATAGTTCTCACGATAATAACTATAATATGGGTAGTAATGCATGTTATATTCATAATTATAAACGTAATAAGTATAATTATTATAGTTCTGACGATAATAACTGTGTATTATGCGTAATAATGCATGTTATATTGATAATAATAAAAGCAATAAGTATAATTATTATAATTCTAGCGATAATTACAGTATAATATGGGTAATAATGCATGTCATATTGATAATAATAAAAGTAATAATTATAATTATTATAGTTCTAGCGATAATTACAGTATAATATGGGTAATAATGCATGTTATATTGGTAATATTGGGGGTAATAAGTATAATTATTATAGTTCTAGCGATAATAACAGTATAATATGGGTACTAATGCATGTTAGATTGATAATAATAAAAGTAATAAGTATAATTATTATAGTTCTAGCGATAATTACAGTATGATGTGGGTAATAATGCATGTTATGTTGATAATAATAAAAGTAATAAGTATAATTATTATAGTTCTCACGATAATAACTGTATAATATGGGTAGTAATGCATGTCACATTGATAATAATAAACGTAATAAGTATTATTATTATAGTTCTGACGATAATAACTGTATAATATGCGTAATAATGCATGTTATATTGATAATAATAAACGTAATAAGTATAATTATTATAGTTCTAGCGATAATTACAGTATAATGTGGGTAATAATGCATGTTATATTGATAATAATAAAAGTAATAAGTATAATTATTATAGTTCTCACGATAATAACTGTATAATATGGGTAGTAGTGCATGTTATATTCATAATAATAAAAGTAATAACTATAATTATTATAGTTCTCACGATAATAACTGTATAATATGGGTACTAATGCATGTTATATTGATAATAATGAAAGTAATAAGTATAATTATTATAGTTCTAGCGATAATTACAGTATAATGTGGGTAATAATGCTTGTTATATTGGTGATATTGGGGGTAATAAGTATAATTAGTATAATTCTAGCGATAATTACAGTATAATATGGGTATTAATGTATGTTATATTGATAATAATAAACGTAATAACTATAATTATTATAGTTCTCACGATAATAACTGTATAATATAGGTAATAATGCATGTTATATTGATAATAATAAAAGTAATAAGTATAATTATTATAGTTCTCACGATAATAACTATAATATGGGTAGTAATGCATGTTATATTCATAATTATAAACGTAATAAGTATAATTATTATAGTTCTGACGATAATAACTGTGTATTATGCGTAATAATGCATGTTATATTGATAATAATAAAAGCAATAAGTATAATTATTATAATTCTAGCGATAATTACAGTATAATATGGGTAATAATGCATGTTATATTGATAATAATAAAAGTAATAAGTATAATTATTATAGTTCTAGCGATAATTACAGTATAATGTGGGTAATAATGCATGTTATATTGGTATTATTGGGGGTAATAAGTATAATTATTATAATTCTAGCGATAATTACAGTATAATATGGGTAATAATGCATGTTATATTGATAATAATAAAAGTAATAAGCATAATTATTATAGTTCTAGCGATAATAACTGTATAATGTGGGTAAAAATGCATGTTATACTGATAATAATAAAAGTAATAAGTATAATTATTATAATTCTAGCGATAATTACAGTATAATGTGGATAATAATGCATGTTATATTGACGATATTGGGAGTAATAAGTATATTTATTATAATTCTAGCGATAATTGCAGTATAATATGGGTACTAATGCATGTCATATTGATAATAATAAAAGTAATAAGTGTAATTACTATAGTTCTCACGAAAATAGCCGTATAATATGAGTAATAATGCATGTTATATTGATGATAATAAAAGTAATAAGTATAATTCTTATAGTTCTAGCGACAATAACAGTATAATGTGGGTAATAATCCATGTAATATTGATAATATTTGGAGTAATTAGTATAATTATTATAATTCTAGCAATAATTACAGTTTAATATGGGTATTAATGCATGTTATATTGATAATAATAAAAGTAATAACTATAATTATTATAGTTCTCACGATAATAACTGTATAATATGGGTACTAATGCATGTTATATTGATAATAATGAAAGTAATAAGTATAATTATTATAGTTCTAGCGATAATTACAGTATAATGTGAGTAATAATGCTTGTTATATTGGTGATATTGGGGGTAATAAGTATAATTAGTATAATTCTAGCGATAATTACAGTATAATATGGGTATTAATGTATGTTATATTGATAATAATAAACGTAATAACTATAATTATTATAGTTCTCACGATAATAACTGTATAATATGGGTAATAATGCATGTTATATTGATAATAATAAAAGTAATAAGAATAATTATTATAGTTCTAGCGATAATTACAGTATAATGTGGGTAATAATGCTTGTTATATTGGTGATATTGGGGGTAATATGTATAATTAGTATAATTCTGGCGATAATTGCAGTATAATATGGGTATTAATGCATGTTATATTGATAATAATAAAAGTAATAAGTCTAATTATTATAGTTCTAGCGATAATTACAGTATAATGTGGGTAATAATGCATGTTATATTGATAATAATAAAAGTAATAAGTATAATTATTATAGTTCTCACGATAATAACTGTATAATATGGGTAGTAATGCATGTTATATTGATAATAATAAACGTAATAAGTATAATTATTATAGTTCTAGCGACAATAACAGTATAATGTGGGCAATAATCCATGTAATATTGATAATATTTGGAGTAATTAGTATAATTATTATAATTCTAGCGATAATTACAGTATAATATGGGTATTAATGCATGTTATATTGGTAATAATAAAAGTAATAACTATAATTATTATAGTTCTCACGATAATAACTGTATAATATGGGTAATAATGCATGTTATATTGATAATAATAATAGTAATAAGTATAATTATTATAGTTCTAGCGATAATTACAGTATAATGTGGGTAATAATGCATGTTATATTGATAACAATAAAAGTAATAAGTATAATTATTATAGTTCTCACGATAATAACTGTATAATATGGGTAGTAATGCATGTTATATTGATAATAATAAACGTAATAAGTATAATTATTATAGTTCTGACGATAATAACTGTATAATATGCGTAATAATGCATGTTATATTGATAATAATAAAAGTAATAAGTATAATTATTATAGTTCTAGCGATAATTACAGTATAATGTGGGTAATAATGCATGTTATGTTGATAATAATAAAAGTAATAAGTATAATTATTATAGTTCTCACGATAATAACTGTATAATATGGGTAGTAATGCATGTTATATTCATAATAATAAACGTAATAAGTATAATTATTATAGTTCTGACAATAATAACTGTATGTTATGCGTAATAATGCATGTTATATTGATAATAATAAAAGTAATAAGTATAATTATTATAGTTCTAGCGATAATTGCAGTATAATATGGGTAATAATGCATGTTATATTAATAGTAATAAAAGTAATAAGTATAATTATTATAGTTCTCACGATAATAACTGTATAATATGGGTAATAATGCATGTTATATTGATAATAATAAAAGTAATAAGTATAATTATTATAGTTCTAGCGATAATTACAGTATAATGTGGGTAATAATGCTTGTTATATTGGTGATAATAAAAGTAATAAGTATAATTATTATAGTTCTCACGATAATAACTGTATAATATGGGTAGTAATGCATGTTATATTGATAATAATAAACGTAATAAGTATAATTATTATAGTTCTGACGATAATAACTGCATAATATGCGTAATACTGCATGTTATATTGATAATAATAAAAGTAATAAGTATAATTATTATAGTTCTAGCGATAATTACAGTATAATGTGGGTAATAATGCATGTTATGTTGATAATAATAAAAGTAATAAGTATAATTATTATAGTTCTCACGATAATAACTGTATAATACGGGTAATAATGCATGTTATATTGATAATAATAAAAGTAATAAGTATAATTATTATAGTTCTAGCGATAATTACAGTATAATGTGGGTAATAATGCTTGTTATATTGGTGATATTGGGGGTAATAAGTATAATTAGTATAATTCTGGCGATAATTGCAGTATAATATGGGTATTAATGCATGTTATATTAATAATAATAAAAGTAATAAGTATAATTATTATAGTTCTAGCGATAATTACAGTATAATGTGGGTAATAATGCTTGTTATATTGGTGATATTGGGGGTAATAAGTATAATTAGTATAATTCTGGCGATAATTGCAGTATAATATGGGTATTAATGCATGTTATATTGATAATAATAAAAGTAATAAGTCTAATTATTATAGTTCTAGCGATAATTACAGTATAATGTGGGTAATAATGCATGTTATATTGATAATAATAAAAGTAATAAGTATAATTATTATAGTCCTAGCGATAATTACAGTATAATGTGGGTAATAATGCATGTTATATTGATAATAATAAAAGTAATAAGTATAATTATTATAGTTCTCACGATAATAACTGTATAATATGGGTAGTAATGCATGTTATATTGATAATAATAAACGTAATAAGTATAATTATTATAGTTCTAGCGACAATAACAGTATAATGTGGGTAATAATCCATGTAATATTGATAATATTTGGAGTAATTAGTATAATTATTATAATTCTAGCGATAATTACAGTATAATATGGGTATTAATGCATGTTATATTGATAATAATAAAAGTAATAACTATAATTATTATAGTTCTCACAATAATAACTGTATAATATGGGTAATAATGCATGTTATATTGATAATAATAAAAGTAATAAGTATAATTATTATAGTTCTAGCGATAATTACAGTATAATGTGGGTAATAATGCTTGTTATATTGGTGATATTGGGGGTAATAAGTATAATTAGTATAATTCTGGCGATAATTACAGTATAATATGGGTATTAATGCATGTTATATTGATAATAATAAAAGTAATAAGTATAATTATTATAGTTCTAGCGATAATTACAGTATAATGTGGGTTATAATGCTTGTTATATTGGTGATATTGGGGGTAATAAGTATAATTAGTATAATTCTGGCGATAATTACAGTATAATATGGGTATTAATGCATGTTATATTGATAATAATAAAAGTAATAAGTATAATTATTATAGTTCTAGCGATAATTACAGTATCATGTGTGTAATAATGCATGTTATATTGATAATAATAAAAGTAATAAGTATAATTATTATAGTTCTCACGATAATAACTGTATAATATGGGTAGTAATGCATGTTATATTGATAATAATAAACGTAATAAGTATAATTATTATAGTTCTAGCGACAATAACAGTAGAATGTGGGTAATAATCCATGTAATATTGATAATATTTGGAGTAATTAGTATAATTATTATAGTTCTAGCGATAATTACAGTATAATGTGGGTTATAATGCTTGTTATATTGGTGATATTGGGGGTAATAAGTATAATTAGTATAATTCTGGCGATAATTACAGTATAATATGGGTATTAATGCATGTTATATTGATAATAATAAAAGTAATAAGTATAATTATTATAGTTCTAGCGATAATTACAGTATCATGTGTGTAATAATGCATGTTATATTGATAATAATAAAAGTAATAAGTATAATTATTATAGTTCTCACGATAATAACTGTATAATATGGGTAGTAATGCATGTTATATTGATAATAATAAACGTAATAAGTATAATTATTATAGTTCTAGCGACAATAACAGTAGAATGTGGGTAATAATCCATGTAATATTGATAATATTTGGAGTAATTAGTATAATTATTATAATTCTAGCGATAATTACAGTATAATATGGGTATTAATGCATGTTATATTGATAATAATAAAAGTAATAACTATAATTATTATAGTTCTCACGATAATAACTGTATAATATGGGTAATAATGCATGTTATATTGATAATAATAAAAGTAATAAGTATAATTATTATAGTTCTAGCGATAATTACAGTATAATGTGGGTAATAATGCATGTTATATTGATGATAATAAAAGTAATAAGTATAATTATTATAGTTCTCACGATAATAACTGTATAATATGGGTAGTAATGCATGTTATATTGATAATAATAAACGTAATAAGTATAATTATTATAGTTCTGACGATAATAACTGTATAATATGCGTAATACTGCATGTTATATTGATAATAATAAAAGTAATAAGTATAATTATTATAGTTCTCACGATAATAACTGTATGTTATGCGTAATAATGCATGTTATATTGATAATAATAAAAGTAATAAGTATAATTATTATAGTTCTAGCGATAATTGCAGTATAATATGGGTAATAATGCATGTTATATTAATAGTAATAAAAGTAATAAGTATAATTATTATAGTTCTCACGATAATAACTGTATAATATGGGTAATAATGCATGTTATATTGATAATAATAAACGTAATAAGTATAATTATTATAGTTCTGACGATAATAACTGTATAATATGCGTAATAATGCATGTTATATTGATAATAATAAAAGTAATAAGTATCATTATTATAGTTCTAGCGATAATTACAGTATAATATGGGTAATAATGCATGTTATATTGGTAATATTGGGGGTAATAAGTATAATTATTATAGTTCTAGCGATAATAACAGTATAATATGGGTACTAATGCATGTTAGATTGATAATAATAAAAGTAATAAGTATAATTATTATAGTTCTAGCGATAATTACAGTATGATGTGGGTAATAATGCATGTTATGTTGATAATAATAAAAGTAATAAGTGTAATTATTATAGTTCTCACGATAATAACTGTATAATATGGGTAGTAATGCATGTCACATTGATAATAATAAACGTAATAAGTATTATTATTATAGTTCTGACGATAATAACTGTATAATATGCGTAATAATGCATGTTATATTGATAATAATAAACGTAATAAGTATAATTATTATAGTTCTAGCGATAATTACAGTATAATGTGGGTAATAATGCATGTTATATTGATAATAATAAAAGTAATAAGTATAATTATTATAGTTCTCACGATAATAACTGTATAATATGGGTAGTAGTGCATGTTATATTCATAATAATAAACGTAATAAGTATAATTATTATAGTTCTAGCGATAATAACTGTATAATGTGGGTAATAATGCATGTTATATTGATAATAATAAAAGTAATAAGTATAATTATTATAGTTCTAGCGATAATTACAGTATAATATGGGTAATAATGCATGTTATATTGGTAATATTGGGGGTAATAAGTATAATTATTATAATTCTAGCGATAATTACAGTATAATATGGGTAATAATGCATGTTATATTAGTAATCATAAGAGTAATACGTATAATCATTATAGTTCTAGCGATAATTACAGTATAATGTGGGTAATAATGCATGTCATATTGATAATAATAAAAGTAATAAGTATAATTATTATAGTTCTAGCGATAATTGCAGTATAATATGGGTAATAATGCATGTTATATTAATAGTAATAAAAGTAATAAGTATAATTATTATAGTTCTAGCGATAACTACAGTATGATGTGGGTAATAATGCATGTTATATTGATAATAATAAAAGTAATAAGTATAATTATTATAGTTCTCACGATAATAACTATAATATGGGTAGTAATGCATGTTATATTCATAATTATAAACGTAATAAGTATAATTATTATAGTTCTGACGATAATAACTGTGTATTATGCGTAATAATGCATGTTATATTGATAATAATAAAAGCAATAAGTATAATTATTATAATTCTAGCGATAATTACAGTATAATATGGGTAATAATGCATGTTATATTGGTAATATTGGGGGTAATAAGTATAATTATTATAGTTCTAGCGATAATAACAGTATAATATGGGTACTAATGCATGTTAGATTGATAATAATAAAAGTAATAAGTATAATTATTATAGTTCTAGCGATAATTACAGTATGATGTGGGTAATAGTGCATGTTATGTTGATAATAATAAAAGTAATAAGTATAATTATTATAGTTCTCACGATAATAACTGTATAATATGGGTAGTAATGCATGTCACATTGATAATAATAAACGTAATAAGTATTATTATTATAGTTCTGACGATAATAACTGTATAATATGCGTAATAATGCATGTTATATTGATAATAATAAACGTAATAAGTATAATTATTATAGTTCTAGCGATAATTACAGTATAATGTGGGTAATAATGCATGTTATATTGATAATAATAAAAGTAATAAGTATAATTATTATAGTTCTCACGATAATAACTGTATAATATGGGTAGTAGTGCATGTTATATTCATAATAATAAAAGTAATAACTATAATTATTATAGTTCTCACGATAATAACTGTATAATATGGGTACTAATGCATGTTATATTGATAATAATGAAAGTAATAAGTATAATTATTATAGTTCTAGCGATAATTACAGTATAATGTGGGTAATAATGCTTGTTATATTGGTGATATTGGGGGTAATAAGTATAATTAGTATAATTCTAGCGATAATTACAGTATAATATGGGTATTAATGTATGTTATATTGATAATAATAAACGTAATAACTATAATTATTATAGTTCTCACGATAATAACTGTATAATATAGGTAATAATGCATGTTATATTGATAATAATAAAAGTAATAAGTATAATTATTATAGTTCTCACGATAATAACTATAATATGGGTAGTAATGCATGTTATATTCATAATTATAAACGTAATAAGTATAATTATTATAGTTCTGACGATAATAACTGTGTATTATGCGTAATAATGCATGTTATATTGATAATAATAAAAGCAATAAGTATAATTATTATAATTCTAGCGATAATTACAGTATAATATGGGTAATAATGCATGTTATATTGATAATAATAAAAGTAATAAGTATAATTATTATAGTTCTAGCGATAATTACAGTATAATATGGGTAATAATGCATGTTATATTGGTAATATTGGGGGTAATAAGTATAATTATTATAATTCTAGCGATAATTACAGTATAATGTGAGTAATAATGCTTGTTATATTGGTGATATTGGGGGTAATAAGTATAATTAGTATAATTCTAGCGATAATTACAGTATAATATGGGTATTAATGTATGTTATATTGATAATAATAAACGTAATAACTATAATTATTATAGTTCTCACGATAATAACTGTATAATATGGGTAATAATGCATGTTATATTGATAATAATAAAAGTAATAAGTATAATTATTATAGTTCTAGCGATAATTACAGTATAATGTGGGTAATAATGCTTGTTATATTGGTGATATTGGGGGCAATAAGTATAATTAGTATAATTCTGGCGATAATTGCAGTATAATATGGGTATTTATGCATGTTATATTGATAATAATAAAAGTAATAAGTCTAATTATTATAGTTCTAGCGATAATTACAGTATAATGTGGGTAATAATGCATGTTATATTGATAATAATAAAAGTAATAAGTATAATTATTATAGTCCTTGCGATAATTACAGTATAATGTGGGTAATAATGCATGTTATATTGATAATAATAAAAGTAATAAGTATAATTATTATAGTTCTAGCGATAATTGCAGTATAATATGGGTAATAATGCATGTTATATTAATAGTAATAAAAGTAATAAGTATAATTATTATAGTTCTAGCGATAACTACAGTATAATGTGGGTAATAATGCATGTTATATTGATAATAATAAAAGTAATAAGTATAATTATTATAGTTCTCACGATAATAACTATAATATGGGTAGTAATGCATGTTATATTCATAATTATAAACGTAATAAGTATAATTATTATAGTTCTGACGATAATAACTGTGTATTATGCGTAATAATGCATGTTATATTGATAATAATAAAAGCAATAAGTATAATTATTATAATTCTAGCGATAATTACAGTATAATATGGGTAATAATGCATGTCATATTGATAATAATAAAAGTAATAATTATAATTATTATAGTTCTAGCGATAATTACAGTATAATATGGGTAATAATGCATGTTATATTGGTAATATTGGGGGTAATAAGTATAATTATTATAGTTCTAGCGATAATAACAGTATAATATGGGTACTAATGCATGTTAGATTGATAATAATAAAAGTAATAAGTATAATTATTATAGTTCTAGCGATAATTACAGTATGATGTGGGTAATAATGCATGTTATGTTGATAATAATAAAAGTAATAAGTATAATTATTATAGTTCTCACGATAATAACTGTATAATATGGGTAGTAATGCATGTCACATTGATAATAATAAACGTAATAAGTATTATTATTATAGTTCTGGCGATAATAACTGTATAATATGCGTAATAATGCATGTTATATTGATAATAATAAACGTAATAAGTATAATTATTATAGTTCTAGCGATAATTACAGTATAATGTGGGTAATAATGCATGTTATATTGATAATAATAAAAGTAATAAGTATAATTATTATAGTTCTCACGATAATAACTGTATAATATGGGTAGTAGTGCATGTTATATTCATAATAATAAAAGTAATAACTATAATTATTATAGTTCTCACGATAATAACTGTATAATATGGGTACTAATGCATGTTATATTGATAATAATGAAAGTAATAAGTATAATTATTATAGTTCTAGCGATAATTACAGTATAATGTGGGTAATAATGCTTGTTATATTGGTGATATTGGGGGTAATAAGTATAATTAGTATAATTCTAGCGATAATTACAGTATAATATGGGTATTAATGTATGTTATATTGATAATAATAAACGTAATAACTATAATTATTATAGTTCTCACGATAATAACTGTATAATATAGGTAATAATGCATGTTATATTGATAATAATAAAAGTAATAAGTATAATTATTATAGTTCTCACGATAATAACTATAATATGGGTAGTAATGCATGTTATATTCATAATTATAAACGTAATAAGTATAATTATTATAGTTCTGACGATAATAACTGTGTATTATGCGTAATAATGCATGTTATATTGATAATAATAAAAGCAATAAGTATAATTATTATAATTCTAGCGATAATTACAGTATAATATGGGTAATAATGCATGTTATATTGATAATAATAAAAGTAATAAGTATAATTATTATAGTTCTAGCGATAATTACAGTATAATATGGGTAATAATGCATGTTATATTGGTAATATTGGGGGTAATGAGTATAATTATTATAATTCTAGCGATAATTACAGTATAATATGGGTAATAATGCATGTTATATTAGTAATCATAAGAGTAATACGTATAATCATTATAGTTCTAGCGATAATTACAGTATAATGTGGGTAATAATGCATGTCATATTGATAATAATAAAAGTAATAAGTATAATTATTATAGTTCTAGCGATAATTGCAGTATAATATGGGTAATAATGCATGTTATATTAATAGTAATAAAAGTAATAAGTATAATTATTATAGTTCTAGCGATAACTACAGTATAATGTGGGTAATAATGCATGTTATATTGATAATAATAAAAGTAATAAGTATAATTATTATAGTTCTCACGATAATAACTATAATATGGGTAGTAATGCATGTTATATTCATAATTATAAACGTAATAAGTATAATTATTATAGTTCTGACGATAATAACTGTGTATTATGCGTAATAATGCATGTTATATTGATAATAATAAAAGCAATAAGTATAATTATTATAATTCTAGCGATAATTACAGTATAATATGGGTAATAATGCATGTCATATTGATAATAATAAAAGTAATAATTATAATTATTATAATTCTAGCGATAATTACAGTATAATATGGGTAATAATGCATGTTATATTGGTAATATTGGGGGTAATAAGTATAATTATTATAGTTCTAGCGATAATAACAGTATAATATGGGTACTAATGCATGTTAGATTGATAATAATAAAAGTAATAAGTATAATTATTATAGTTCTAGCGATAATTACAGTATGATGTGGGTAATAATGCATGTTATGTTGATAATAATAAAAGTAATAAGTATAATTATTATAGTTCTCACGATAATAACTGTATAATATGGGTAGTAATGCATGTCACATTGATAATAATAAACGTAATAAGTATTATTATTATAGTTCTGACGATAATAACTGTATAATATGCGTAATAATGCATGTTATATTGATAATAATAAACGTAATAAGTATAATTATTATAGTTCTAGCGATAATTACAGTATAATGTGGGTAATAATGCATGTTATATTGATAATAATAAAAGTAATAAGTATAATTATTATAGTTCTCACGATAATAACTGTATAATATGGGTAGTAGTGCATGTTATATTCATAATAATAAAAGTAATAACTATAATTATTATAGTTCTCACGATAATAACTGTATAATATGGGTACTAATGCATGTTATATTGATAATAATGAAAGTAATAAGTATAATTATTATAGTTCTAGCGATAATTACAGTATAATGTGAGTAATAATGCTTGTTATATTGGTGATATTGGGGGTAATAAGTATAATTAGTATAATTCTAGCGATAATTACAGTATAATATGGGTATTAATGTATGTTATATTGATAATAATAAACGTAATAACTATAATTATTATAGTTCTCACGATAATAACTGTATAATATGGGTAATAATGCATGTTATATTGATAATAATAAAAGTAATAAGAATAATTATTATAGTTCTAGCGATAATTACAGTATAATGTGGGTAATAATGCTTGTTATATTGGTGATATTGGGGGTAATATGTATAATTAGTATAATTCTGGCGATAATTGCAGTATAATATGGGTATTAATGCATGTTATATTGATAATAATAAAAGTAATAAGTCTAATTATTATAGTTCTAGCGATAATTACAGTATAATGTGGGTAATAATGCATGTTATATTGATAATAATAAAAGTAATAAGTATAATTATTATAGTTCTCACGATAATAACTGTATAATATGGGTAGTAATGCATGTTATATTGATAATAATAAACGTAATAAGTATAATTATTATAGTTCTAGCGACAATAACAGTATAATGTGGGCAATAATCCATGTAATATTGATAATATTTGGAGTAATTAGTATAATTATTATAATTCTAGCGATAATTACAGTATAATATGGGTATTAATGCATGTTATATTGGTAATAATAAAAGTAATAACTATAATTATTATAGTTCTCACGATAATAACTGTATAATATGGGTAATAATGCATGTTATATTGATAATAATAATAGTAATAAGTATAATTATTATAGTTCTAGCGATAATTACAGTATAATGTGGGTAATAATGCATGTTATATTGATAACAATAAAAGTAATAAGTATAATTATTATAGTTCTCACGATAATAACTGTATAATATGGGTAGTAATGCATGTTATATTGATAATAATAAACGTAATAAGTATAATTATTATAGTTCTGACGATAATAACTGTATAATATGCGTAATAATGCATGTTATATTGATAATAATAAAAGTAATAAGTATAATTATTATAGTTCTAGCGATAATTACAGTATAATGTGGGTAATAATGCATGTTATGTTGATAATAATAAAAGTAATAAGTATAATTATTATAGTTCTCACGATAATAACTGTATAATATGGGTAGTAATGCATGTTATATTCATAATAATAAACGTAATAAGTATAATTATTATAGTTCTGACAATAATAACTGTATGTTATGCGTAATAATGCATGTTATATTGATAATAATAAAAGTAATAAGTATAATTATTATAGTTCTAGCGATAATTGCAGTATAATATGGGTAATAATGCATGTTATATTAATAGTAATAAAAGTAATAAGTATAATTATTATAGTTCTCACGATAATAACTGTATAATATGGGTAATAATGCATGTTATATTGATAATAATAAAAGTAATAAGTATAATTATTATAGTTCTAGCGATAATTACAGTATAATGTGGGTAATAATGCTTGTTATATTGGTGATAATAAAAGTAATAAGTATAATTATTATAGTTCTCACGATAATAACTGTATAATATGGGTAGTAATGCATGTTATATTGATAATAATAAACGTAATAAGTATAATTATTATAGTTCTGACGATAATAACTGCATAATATGCGTAATACTGCATGTTATATTGATAATAATAAAAGTAATAAGTATAATTATTATAGTTCTAGCGATAATTACAGTATAATGTGGGTAATAATGCATGTTATGTTGATAATAATAAAAGTAATAAGTATAATTATTATAGTTCTCACGATAATAACTGTATAATACGGGTAGTAATGCATGTTATATTGATAATAATAAAAGTAATAAGTATAATTATTATAGTTCTAGCGATAATTACAGTATAATGTGGGTAATAATGCTTGTTATATTGGTGATATTGGGGGTAATAAGTATAATTAGTATAATTCTGGCGATAATTGCAGTATAATATGGGTATTAATGCATGTTATATTGATAATAATAAAAGTAATAAGTATAATTATTATAGTTCTAGCGATAATTACAGTATAATGTGGGTAATAATGCTTGTTATATTGGTGATATTGGGGGTAATAAGTATAATTAGTATAATTCTGGCGATAATTGCAGTATAATATGGGTATTAATGCATGTTATATTGATAATAATAAAAGTAATAAGTCTAATTATTATAGTTCTAGCGATAATTACAGTATAATGTGGGTAATAATGCATGTTATATTGATAATAATAAAAGTAATAAGTATAATTATTATAGTCCTAGCGATAATTACAGTATAATGTGGGTAATAATGCATGTTATATTGATAATAATAAAAGTAATAATTATAATTATTATAGTTCTCACGATAATAACTGTATAATATGGGTAGTAATGCATGTTATATTGATAATAATAAACGTAATAAGTATAATTATTATAGTTCTAGCGACAATAACAGTATAATGTGGGTAATAATCCATGTAATATTGATAATATTTGGAGTAATTAGTATAATTATTATAATTCTAGCGATAATTACAGTATAATATGGGTATTAATGCATGTTATATTGATAATAATAAAAGTAATAACTATAATTATTATAGTTCTCACGATAATAACTGTATAATATGGGTAATAATGCATGTTATATTGATAATAATAAAAGTAATAAGTATAATTATTATAGTTCTAGCGATAATTACAGTATAATGTGGGTAATAATGCTTGTTATATTGGTGATATTGGGGGTAATAAGTATAATTAGTATAATTCTGGCGATAATTACAGTATAATATGGGTATTAATGCATGTTATATTGATAATAATAAAAGTAATAAGTATAATTATTATAGTTCTAGCGATAATTACAGTATAATGTGGGTTATAATGCTTGTTATATTGGTGATATTGGGGTAATAAGTATAATTAGTATAATTCTGGCGATAATTACAGTATAATATGGGTATTAATGCATGTTATATTGATAATAATAAAAGTAATAAGTATAATTATTATAGTTCTAGCGATAATTACAGTATAATGTGGGTAATAATGCATGTTATATTGATAATAATAAAAGTAATAAGTATAATTATTATAGTTCTCACGATAATAACTGTATAATATGGGTAGTAATGCATGTTATATTGATAATAATAAACGTAATAAGTATAATTATTATAGTTCTAGCGACAATAACAGTAGAATGTGGGTAATAATCCATGTAATATTGATAATATTTGGAGTAATTAGTATAATTATTATAATTCTAGCGATAATTACAGTATAATATGGGTATTAATGCATGTTATATTGATAATAATAAAAGTAATAACTATAATTATTATAGTTCTCACGATAATAACTGTATAATATGGGTAATAATGCATGTTATATTGATAATAATAAAAGTAATAAGTATAATTATTATAGTTCTAGCGATAATTACAGTATAATGTGGGTAATAATGCATGTTATATTGATGATAATAAAAGTAATAAGTATAATTATTATAGTTCTCACGATAATAACTGTATAATATGGGTAGTAATGCATGTTATATTGATAATAATAAACGTAATAAGTATAATTATTATAGTTCTGACGATAATAACTGTATAATATGCGTAATACTGCATGTTATATTGATAATAATAAAAGTAATAAGTATAATTATTATAGTTCTCACGATAATAACTGTATGTTATGCGTAATAATGCATGTTATATTGATAATAATAAAAGTAATAAGTATAATTATTATAGTTCTAGCGATAATTGCAGTATAATATGGGTAATAATGCATGTTATATTAATAGTAATAAAAGTAATAAGTATAATTATTATAGTTCTCACGATAATAACTGTATAATATGGGTAATAATGCATGTTATATTGATAATAATAAAAGTAATAAGTATAATTATTATAGTTCTAGCGATAATTACAGTATAATGTGGGTAATAATGCATGTCATATTGATAATAATAAAAGTAATAAGTATAATTATTATAGTTCTCACGATAATAACTGTATAATATGGGTAGTAATGCATGTTATATTGATAATAATAAACGTAATAAGTATAATTATTATAGTTCTGACAATAATATCTGTATAATATGCGTAATAATGCATGTTATATTGATAATAATAAAAGTAATATATATAATTATTATAGTTCTAGCGATAATTACAGTATAATGTGGGTAAAAATGCATGTTATATTGATAATAATAAAAGTAATAAGTATAATTATTATAGTTCTCACGATAATAACTGTATAATATGGGTAGTAATGCATGTTATATTGATAATAATAAACGTAATAAGTATAATTATTATAGTTCTGACGATAATAACTGTATAATATGCGTAATAATGCATGTTATATTGATAATAATAAACGTAATAAGTATAATTATTATAGTTCTAGCGATAATTACAGTATAATGTGGGTAATAATGCATGTTATATTGATAATAATAAAAGTAATAAGTATAATTATTATAGTTCTCACGATAATAACTGTATAATATGGGTAGTAGTGCATGTTATATTCATAATAATAAACGTAATAAGTATAATTATTATAGTTCTAGCGATAATAACTGTATAATGTGGGTAATAATGCATGTTATATTGATAATAATAAAAGTAATAAGTATAATTATTATAGTTCTAGCGATAATTACAGTATAATATGGGTAATAATGCATGTTATATTAGTAATCATAAGAGTAATACGTATAATCATTATAGTTCTAGCGATAATTACAGTATAATGTGGGTAATAATGCATGTCATATTGATAATAATAAAAGTAATAAGTATAATTATTATAGTTCTAGCGATAATTGCAGTATAATATGGGTAATAATGCATGTTATATTAATAGTAATAAAAGTAATAAGTATAATTATTATAGTTCTAGCGATAACTACAGTATAATGTGGGTAATAATGCATGTTATATTGATAATAATAAAAGTAATAAGTATAATTATTATAGTTCTCACGATAATAACTATAATATGGGTAGTAATGCATGTTATATTCATAATTATAAACGTAATAAGTATAATTATTATAGTTCTGACGATAATAACTGTGTATTATGCGTAATAATGCATGTTATATTGATAATAATAAAAGCAATAAGTATAATTATTATAATTCTAGCGATAATTACAGTATAATATGGGTAATAATGCATGTTATATTGGTAATATTGGGGGTAATAAGTATAATTATTATAGTTCTAGCGATAATAACAGTATAATATGGGTACTAATGCATGTTAGATTGATAATAATAAAAGTAATAAGTATAATTATTATAGTTCTAGCGATAATTACAGTATGATGTGGGTAATAATGCATGTTATGTTGATAATAATAAAAGTAATAAGTATAATTATTATAGTTCTCACGATAATAACTGTATAATATGGGTAGTAATGCATGTCACATTGATAATAATAAACGTAATAAGTATTATTATTATAGTTCTGACGATAATAACTGTATAATATGCGTAATAATGCATGTTATATTGATAATAATAAACGTAATAAGTATAATTATTATAGTTCTAGCGATAATTACAGTATAATGTGGGTAATAATGCATGTTATATTGATAATAATAAAAGTAATAAGTATAATTATTATAGTTCTCACGATAATAACTGTATAATATGGGTAGTAGTGCATGTTATATTCATAATAATAAAAGTAATAACTATAATTATTATAGTTCTCACGATAATAACTGTATAATATGGGTACTAATGCATGTTATATTGATAATAATGAAAGTAATAAGTATAATTATTATAGTTCTAGCGATAATTACAGTATAATGTGGGTAATAATGCTTGTTATATTGGTGATATTGGGGGTAATAAGTATAATTAGTATAATTCTAGCGATAATTACAGTATAATATGGGTATTAATGTATGTTATATTGATAATAATAAACGTAATAACTATAATTATTATAGTTCTCACGATAATAACTGTATAATATAGGTAATAATGCATGTTATATTGATAATAATAAAAGTAATAAGTATAATTATTATAGTTCTCACGATAATAACTATAATATGGGTAGTAATGCATGTTATATTCATAATTATAAACGTAATAAGTATAATTATTATAGTTCTGACGATAATAACTGTGTATTATGCGTAATAATGCATGTTATATTGATAATAATAAAAGCAATAAGTATAATTATTATAATTCTAGCGATAATTACAGTATAATATGGGTAATAATGCATGTTATATTGATAATAATAAAAGTAATAAGTATAATTATTATAGTTCTAGCGATAATTACAGTATAATATGGGTAATAATGCATGTTATATTGGTAATATTGGGGGTAATAAGTATAATTATTATAATTCTAGCGATAATTACAGTATAATGTGAGTAATAATGCTTGTTATATTGGTGATATTGGGGGTAATAAGTATAATTAGTATAATTCTAGCGATAATTACAGTATAATATGGGTATTAATGTATGTTATATTGATAATAATAAACGTAATAACTATAATTATTATAGTTCTCACGATAATAACTGTATAATATGGGTAATAATGCATGTTATATTGATAATAATAAAAGTAATAAGTATAATTATTATAGTTCTGGCGATAATTACAGTATAATGTGGGTAATAATGCTTGTTATATTGGTGATATTGGGGGCAATAAGTATAATTAGTATAATTCTGGCGATAATTGCAGTATAATATGGGTATTTATGCATGTTATATTGATAATAATAAAAGTAATAAGTCTAATTATTATAGTTCTAGCGATAATTACAGTATAATGTGGGTAATAATGCATGTTATATTGATAATAATAAAAGTAATAAGTATAATTATTATAGTCCTTGCGATAATTACAGTATAATGTGGGTAATAATGCATGTTATATTGATAATAATAAAAGTAATAAGTATAATTATTATAGTTCTCACGATAATAACTGTATAATATGGGTAGTAATGCATGTTATATTGATAATAATAAACGTAATAAGTATAATTATTATAGTTCTAGCGACAATAACAGTATAATGTGGGTAATAATCCATGTAATATTGATAATATTTGGAGTAATTAGTATAATTATTATAATTCTAGCGATAATTACAGTATAATATGGGTATTAATGCATGTTATATTGATAATAATAAAAGTAATAACTATAATTATTATAGTTCTCACGATAATAACTGTATAATATGGGTAATAATGCATGTTATATTGATAATAAAAATAGTAATAAGTATAATTATTATAGTTCTAGCGATAATTACAGTATAATGTGGGTAATAATGCATGTTATATTGATAATAATAAAAGTAATAAGTATAATTATTATAGTTCTCACGATAATAACTGTATAATATGGGTAGTAATGCATGTTATATTGATAATAATAAACGTAATAAGTATAATTATTATAGTTCTGACGATAATAACTGTATAATATGCGTAATAATGCATGTTATATTGATAATAATAAAAGTAATAAGTATAATTATTATAGTTCTAGCGATAATTACAGTGTAATGTGGGTAATAATGCATGTTATGTTGATAATAATAAAAGTAATAAGTATAATTATTATAGTTCTCACGATAATAACTGTATAATATGGGTAGTAGTGCATGTTATATTCATAATAATAAACGTAATAAGTATAATTATTATAGTTCTGACGATAATTACAGTATAATGTGGGTAATAATGCATGTTATATTGATAATAATAAAAGTAGTAAGTATAATTATTATAGTTCTAGCGATAATTACAGTATAATATGGGTAATAATGCATGTTATATTGGTGATATTGGGGGTAATAAGTATAATTAGTATAATTCTGGCGATAATTACAGTATAATATGGGTATTAATGCATGTTATATTGATAATAATAAAAGTAATAAGTATAATTATTATAGTTCTAGCGATAATTACAGTATAATGTGGGTAATAATGCATGTTATATTGATAATAATAAAAGTAGTAAGTATAATTATTATAGTTCTAGCGATAATTACAGTATAATATGGGTAATAATGCATGTTATATTGGTAATATTGGGGGTAATAAGTATAATTATTATAATTCTAGCGATAATTACAGTATAATATGGGTAATAATGCATGTTATATTAATAACAATAAAACTAATAAGTATAATTATCATAGTTCTAGCGATAATAGCAGTATAATATGGGTACTAATGCATGTTATATTGATAATAATGAAAGTAATAAGTATAATTATTATAGTTCTAGCGATAATTACAGTATAATGTGAGTAATAATGCTTGTTATATTGGTGATATTGGGGGTAATAAGTATAATTAGTATAATTCTAGCGATAATTACAGTATAATATGGGTATTAATGTATGTTATATTGATAATAATAAAAGTAATAACTATAATTATTATAGTTCTCACGATAATAACTGTATAATATGGGTAATAATGCATGTTATATTGATAATAATAAAAGTAATAAGTATAATTATTATAGTTCTAGCGATAATTACAGTATAATGTGGGTAATAATGTTTGTTATATTGGTGATATTGGGGGTAATAAGTATAATTATTATAATTCTAGCGATAATTACAGTATAATATGGGTAATAGTGCATGTTATATTAATAATAATAAAAGTAATGAGTATAGTTATTATAGTTCTGACGATAATAACTGTATAATATGCGTAAAAATGCATGTTATATTGATAATAATAAAAGTAATAAGTATAATTATTATAGTTCTAGCAATAATTACAGTATAATGTGGGTAATAATGCATGTTATATTGATAATAATAAAAGTAATAAGTATAATTATTATAGTTCTCACGATAATAACTGTATAATATGGGTAGTAGTGCATGTTATATTCATAATAATAAACGTAATAAGTATAATTATTATAGTTCTAGCGATAATAACTGTATAATGTGGGTAATAATGCATGTTATATTGATAATAATAAAAGTAATAAGTATAATTATTATAGTTCTAGCGATAATTACAGTATAATATGGGTAATAATGCATGTTATATTGGTAATATTGGGGGTAATAAGTATAATTATTATAATTCTAGCGATAATTACAGTATAATATGGGTAATAGTGCATGTTATATTAATAATAATAAAAGTAATGAGTATAGTTATTATAGTTCTGACGATAATAACTGTATAATATGCGTAAAAATGCATGTTATATTGATAATAATAAAAGTAATAAGTATAATTATTATAGTTCTAGCAATAATTACAGTATAATGTGGGTAATAATGCATGTTATATTGGTATGATTAGGGGTAATAAGTATAATTATTATAATTCTAGCGATAATTACAGTATAATATGGGTAATAATGCATGTTATATTGATAACAATAAAAGTAATAAGCATAATTATTATAGTTCTAGCGATCATAACTGTATAATGTGGGTAATAATGCATGTTATACTGATAATAATAAAAGTAATAAGTATAATTATTATAATTCTAGCGATAATTACAGTATAATGTGGATAATAATGCATGTTATATTGACGATATTGGGAGTAATAAGCATATTCATTATAATTCTAGCGATAATTGCAGTATAATATGGGTATTAATGCATGTCATATTGATAATAATAAAAGTAATAAGTGTAATTACTATAGTTCTCACGATAATAACTGTATCATATGGGTAATAATGCATGTTATATTAATAATAATAAAAGTAATAAGTATAATTATTATAGTTCTAGCGATAATAACTGTATAATGTAGGTAATAATGCATGTTATACTGATAATAATAAAAGTAATAAGTATAATTATTATAGTTCTAGCGATAATTACAGTATAATGTGGGTAATAATGCATGTTATATTGATAATAATAAAAGTAATAAGTATAATTATTATAGTTCTCACGATAATAACTGTATAATATGGGTAGTAGTGCATGTTATATTCATAATAATAAACGTAATAAGTATAATTATTATAGTTCTAGCGATAATAACTGTATAATGTGGGTAATAATGCATGTTATATTGATAATAATAAAAGTAATAAGTATAATTATTATAGTTCTAGCGATAATTACAGTATAATATGGGTAATAATGCATGTTATATTGGTAATATTGGGGGTAATAAGTATAATTATTATAATTCTAGCGATAATTACAGTATAATATGGGTAATAGTGCATGTTATATTAATAATAATAAAAGTAATGAGTATAGTTATTATAGTTCTGACGATAATAACTGTATAATATGCGTAAAAATGCATGTTATATTGATAATAATAAAAGTAATAAGTATAATTATTATAGTTCTAGCAATAATTACAGTATAATGTGGGTAATAATGCATGTTATATTGGTATGATTAGGGGTAATAAGTATAATTATTATAATTCTAGCGATAATTACAGTATAATATGGGTAATAATGCATGTTATATTGATAACAATAAAAGTAATAAGCATAATTATTATAGTTCTAGCGATCATAACTGTATAATGTGGGTAATAATGCATGTTATACTGATAATAATAAAAGTAATAAGTATAATTATTATAATTCTAGCGATAATTACAGTATAATGTGGATAATAATGCATGTTATATTGACGATATTGGGAGTAATAAGTATATTTATTATAATTCTAGCGATAATTGCAGTATAATATGGGTATTAATGCATGTCATATTGATAATAATAAAAGTAATAAGTGTAATTACTATAGTTCTCACGATAATAACTGTATCATATGGGTAATAATGCATGTTATATTAATAATAATAAAAGTAATAAGTATAATTATTATAGTTCTAGCGATAATAACTGTATAATGTAGGTAATAATGCATGTTATACTGATAATAATAAAAGTAATAAGTATAATTATTATAGTTCTAGCGATAATTACAGTATAATATGGGTAATAATGCATGTTATATTGGTAATATTGGGGGTAATAAGTATAATTATTATAATTCTAGCGATAATTACAGTATAATATGGGTATTAATGCATGTTATATTGATAATAATAAAAGTAATAAGTATAATTATTATAGTTCTACCGATAATAACTGTATAATGTGGGTAATAATGCATGTTATACTGATAATAATAAAAGTAGTAAGTATAATTATTATAGTTCTAGCGATAATTACAGTATAATATGGGTAATAATGCATGTTATATTGGTAATATTGGGGGTAATAAGTATAATTATTATAATTCTAGCGATAATTACAGTATAATATGGGTAATAATGCATGTTATATTAATAACAATAAAACTAATAAGTATAATTATCATAGTTCTAGCGATAATAGCAGTATAATATGGGTACTAATGCATGTTATATTGATAATAATGAAAGTAATAAGTATAATTATTATAGTTCTAGCGATAATTACAGTATAATGTGAGTAATAATGCTTGTTATATTGGTGATATTGGGGGTAATAAGTATAATTAGTATAATTCTAGCGATAATTACAGTATAATATGGGTATTAATGTATGTTATATTGATAATAATAAAAGTAATAACTATAATTATTATAGTTCTCACGATAATAACTGTATAATATGGGTAATAATGCATGTTATATTGATAATAATAAAAGTAATAAGTATAATTATTATAGTTCTAGCGATAATTACAGTATAATGTGGGTAATAATGTTTGTTATATTGGTGATATTGGGGGTAATAAGTATAATTAGTATAATTCTGGCGATAATTGCAGTATAATATGGGTATTAATGCATGTTATATTGATAATAATAAAAGTAATAAGTCTAATTATTATAGTTCTAGCGATAATTACAGTATAATGTGGGTAATAATGCATGTTATATTGATAATAATAAAAGTAATAAGTATAATTATTATAGTCCTAGCGATAATTACAGTATAATGTGGGTAATAATGCATGTTATATTGATAATAATAAAAGTAATAAGTATAATTATTATAGTTCTCACGATAATAACTGTATAATGTGGGTAATAATGCATGTTATATTGATAATAATAAAAGTAATAAGTATAATTATTATAGTTCTAGCGATAATTACAGTATAATATGGGTAATAATGCATGTTATATTGGTGATATTGGGGGTAATAAGTATAATTATTATAATTCTAGCGATAATTACAGTATGATATGGGTAATAGTGCATGTTATATTAATAATAATAAAAGTAATAAGTATAGTTATTATAGTTCTGACGATAATAACTGTATAATATGCGTAAAAATGCATGTTATATTGATAATAATAAAAGTAATAAGTATAATTATTATAGTTCTAGCAACAATTACAGTATAATGTGGGTAATAATGCATGTTATATTGGTATTATTGGGGGTAATAAGTATAATTATTATAATTCTAGCGATAATTACAGTATAATATGGGTAATAATGCATGTTATATTGATAATAATAAAAGTAATAAGCATAATTATTATAGTTCTAGCGATAATAACTGTATAATGTGGGTAAAAATGCATGTTATACTGATAATAATAAAAGTAATAAGTATAATTATTATAATTCTAGCGATAATTACAGTATAATGTGGATAATAATGCATGTTATATTGACGATATTGGGAGTAATAAGTATATTTATTATAATTCTAGCGATAATTGCAGTATAATATGGGTACTAATGCATGTCATATTGATAATAATAAAAGTAATAAGTGTAATTACTATAGTTCTCACGAAAATAGCCGTATAATATGAGTAATAATGCATGTTATATTGATGATAATAAAAGTAATAAGTATAATTCTTATAGTTCTAGCGACAATAACAGTGTAATGTGGGTAATAATCCATGTAATATTGATAATATTTGGAGTAATTAGTATAATTATTATAATTCTAGCAATAATTACAGTATAATATGGGTATTAATGCATGTTATATTGATAATAATAAAAGTAATAACTATAATTATTATAGTTCTCACGATAATAACTGTATAATATGGGTACTAATGCATGTAATATTGATAATAATGAAAGTAATAAGTATAATTATTATAGTTCTAGCGATAATTACAGTATAATGTGAGTAATAATGCTTGTTATATTGGTGATATTGGGGGTAATAAGTATAATTAGTATAATTCTAGCGATAATTACAGTATAATATGGGTAGTAGTGCATGTTATATTCATAATAATAAACGTAATAAGTGTAATTATTATAGTTCTAGCGATAATAACTGTATAATGTGGGTAATAATGCATGTTATATTGATAATAATAAAAGTAATAAGTATAATTATTATAGTTCTAGCGATAATTACAGTATAATATGGGTAATAATGCATGTTATATTGGTAATATTGGGGGTAATAAGTATAATTATTATAATTCTAGCGATAATTACAGTATAATATGGGTAATAGTGCATGTTATATTAATAATAATAAAAGTAATGAGTATAGTTATTATAGTTCTGACGATAATAACTGTATAATATGCGTAAAAATGCATGTTATATTGATAATAATAAAAGTAATAAGTATAATTATTATAGTTCTAGCAATAATTACAGTATAATGTGGGTAATAATGCATGTTATATTGGTATGATTAGGGGTAATAAGTATAATTATTATAATTCTAGCGATAATTACAGTATAATATGGGTAATAATGCATGTTATATTGATAACAATAAAAGTAATAAGCATAATTTTTATAGTTCTAGCGATCATAACTGTATAATGTGGGTAATAATGCATGTTATACTGATAATAATAAAAGTAATAAGTATAATTATTATAATTCTAGCGATAATTACAGTATAATGTGGATAATAATGCATGTTATATTGACGATATTGGGAGTAATAAGTATATTTATTATAATTCTAGCGATAATTGCAGTATAATATGGGTACTAATGCATGTCATATTGATAATAATAAAAGTAATAAGTGTAATTACTATAGTTCTCACGAAAATAGCCGTATAATATGAGTAATAATGCATGTTATATTGATGATAATAAAAGTAATAAGTATAATTCTTATAGTTCTAGCGACAATAACAGTATAATGTGGGTAATAATCCATGTAATATTGATAATATTTGGAGTAATTAGTATAATTATTATAATTCTAGCAATAATTACAGTATAATATGGGTATTAATGCATGTTATATTGATAATAATAAAAGTAATAACTATAATTATTATAGTTCTCACGATAATAACTGTATAATATGGGTACTAATGCATGTTATATTGATAATAATGAAAGTAATAAGTATAATTATTATAGTTCTAGCGATAATTACAGTATAATGTGGGTAATAATGCATGTTATATTGATAATAATAAAAGTAATAAGTATAATTATTATAGTTCTCACGATAATAACTGTATAATATGGGTAGTAGTGCATGTTATATTCATAATAATAAACGTAATAAGTATAATTATTATAGTTCTAGCGATAATAACTGTATAATGTGGGTAATAATGCATGTTATATTGATAATAATAAAAGTAATAAGTATAATTATTATAGTTCTAGCGATAATTACAGTATAATATGGGTAATAATGCATGTTATATTGGTAATATTGGGGGTAATAAGTATAATTATTATAATTCTAGCGATAATTACAGTATAATATGGGTAATAGTGCATGTTATATTAATAATAATAAAAGTAATGAGTATAGTTATTATAGTTCTGACGATAATAACTGTATAATATGCGTAAAAATGCATGTTATATTGATAATAATAAAAGTAATAAGTATAATTATTATAGTTCTAGCAATAATTACAGTATAATGTGGGTAATAATGCATGTTATATTGGTATGATTAGGGGTAATAAGTATAATTATTATAATTCTAGCGATAATTACAGTATAATATGGGTAATAATGCATGTTATATTGATAACAATAAAAGTAATAAGCATAATTATTATAGTTCTAGCGATCATAACTGTATAATGTGGGTAATAATGCATGTTATACTGATAATAATAAAAGTAATAAGTATAATTATTATAATTCTAGCGATAATTACAGTATAATGTGGATAATAATGCATGTTATATTGACGATATTGGGAGTAATAAGTATATTTATTATAATTCTAGCGATAATTGCAGTATAATATGGGTATTAATGCATGTCATATTGATAATAATAAAAGTAATAAGTGTAATTACTATAGTTCTCACGATAATAACTGTATCATATGGGTAATAATGCATGTTATATTAATAATAATAAAAGTAATAAGTATAATTATTATAGTTCTAGCGATAATAACTGTATAATGTAGGTAATAATGCATGTTATACTGATAATAATAAAAGTAATAAGTATAATTATTATAGTTCTAGCGATAATTACAGTATAATGTGGGTAATAATGCTTGTTATATTGGTGATATTGGGGGTAATAAGTATAATTAGTATAATTCTGGCGATAATTACAGTATAATATGGCTATTAATGCATGTTATATTGATAATAATAAAAGTAATAAGTATAATTATTATAGTTCTAGCGATAATTACAGTATAATGTGGGTAATAATGCATGTTATATTGATAATAATAAAAGTAATAAGTATAATTATTATAGTTCTCACGATAATAACTGTATAATATGGGTAGTAGTGCATGTTATATTCATAATAATAAACGTAATAAGTATAATTATTATAGTTCTAGCGATAATAACTGTATAATGTGGGTAATAATGCATGTTATATTGATAATAATAAAAGTAATAAGTATAATTATTATAGTTCTAGCGATAATTACAGTATAATATGGGTAATAATGCATGTTATATTGGTAATATTGGGGGTAATAAGTATAATTATTATAATTCTAGCGATAATTACAGTATAATATGGGTAATAATGCATGTTATATTGATAACAATAAAAGTAATAAGCATAATTATTATAGTTCTAGCGATCATAACTGTATAATGTGGGTAATAATGCATGTTATACTGATAATAATAAAAGTAATAAGTATAATTATTATAATTCTAGCGATAATTACAGTATAATGTGGATAATAATGCATGTTATATTGACGATATTGGGAGTAATAAGTATATTTATTATAATTCTAGCGATAATTGCAGTATAATATGGGTATTAATGCATGTCATATTGATAATAATAAAAGTAATAAGTGTAATTACTATAGTTCTCACGATAATAACTGTATCATATGGGTAATAATGCAAGTTATATTAATAATAATAAAAGTAATAAGTATAATTATTATAGTTCTAGCGATAATAACTGTATAATGTAGGTAATAATGCATGTTATACTGATAATAATAAAAGTAATAAGTATAATTATTATAGTTCTAGCGATAATTACAGTATAATGTGGGTAATAATGCATGTTATATTGATAATAATAAAAGTAATAAGTATAATTATTATAGTTCTCACGATAATAACTGTATAATATGGGTAGTAGTGCATGTTATATTCATAATAATAAACGTAATAAGTATAATTATTATAGTTCTAGCGATAATAACTGTATAATGTGGGTAATAATGCATGTTATATTGATAATAATAAAAGTAATAAGTATAATTATTATAGTTCTAGCGATAATTACAGTATAATATGGGTAATAATGCATGTTATATTGGTAATATTGGGGGTAATAAGTATAATTATTATAATTCTAGCGATAATTACAGTATAATATGGGTAATAGTGCATGTTATATTAATAATAATAAAAGTAATGAGTATAGTTATTATAGTTCTGACGATAATAACTGTATAATATGCGTAAAAATGCATGTTATATTGATAATAATAAAAGTAATAAGTATAATTATTATAGTTCTAGCAATAATTACAGTATAATGTGGGTAATAATGCATGTTATATTGGTATGATTAGGGGTAATAAGTATAATTATTATAATTCTAGCGATAATTACAGTATAATATGGGTAATAATGCATGTTATATTGATAACAATAAAAGTAATAAGCATAATTTTTATAGTTCTAGCGATCATAACTGTATAATGTGGGTAATAATGCATGTTATACTGATAATAATAAAAGTAATAAGTATAATTATTATAATTCTAGCGATAATTACAGTATAATGTGGATAATAATGCATGTTATATTGACGATATTGGGAGTAATAAGTATATTTATTATAATTCTAGCGATAATTGCAGTATAATATGGGTACTAATGCATGTCATATTGATAATAATAAAAGTAATAAGTGTAATTACTATAGTTCTCACGAAAATAGCCGTATAATATGAGTAATAATGCATGTTATATTGATGATAATAAAAGTAATAAGTATAATTCTTATAGTTCTAGCGACAATAACAGTATAATGTGGGTAATAATCCATGTAATATTGATAATATTTGGAGTAATTAGTATAATTATTATAATTCTAGCAATAATTACAGTATAATATGGGTATTAATGCATGTTATATTGATAATAATAAAAGTAATAACTATAATTATTATAGTTCTCACGATAATAACTGTATAATATGGATACTAATGCATGTTATATTGATAATAATGAAAGTAATAAGTATAATTATTATAGTTCTAGCGATAATTACAGTATAATGTGGGTAATAATGCATGTTATATTGATAATAATAAAAGTAATAAGTATAATTATTATAGTTCTCACGATAATAACTGTATAATATGGGTAGTAGTGCATGTTATATTCATAATAATAAACGTAATAAGTATAATTATTATAGTTCTAGCGATAATAACTGTATAATGTGGGTAATAATGCATGTTATATTGATAATAATAAAAGTAATAAGTATAATTATTATAGTTCTAGCGATAATTACAGTATAATATGGGTAATAATGCATGTTATATTGGTAATATTGGGGGTAATAAGTATAATTATTATAATTCTAGCGATAATTACAGTATAATATGGGTAATAGTGAATGTTATATTAATAATAATAAAAGTAATGAGTATAGTTATTATAGTTCTGACGATAATAACTGTATAATATGCGTAAAAATGCATGTTATATTGATAATAATAAAAGTAATAAGTATAATTATTATAGTTCTAGCAATAATTACAGTATAATGTGGGTAATAATGCATGTTATATTGGTATGATTAGGGGTAATAAGTATAATTATTATAATTCTAGCGATAATTACAGTATAATATGGGTAATAATGCATGTTATATTGATAACAATAAAAGTAATAAGCATAATTATTATAGTTCTAGCGATCATAACTGTATAATATGGGTAATAATGCATGTTATATTGATAATAATAAAAGTAATAAGTATAATTATTATAGTTCTAGCGATAATTACAGTATAATGTGGGTAATAATGCTTGTTATATTGGTGATATTGGGGGTAATAAGTATAATTAGTATAATTCTGGCGATAATTACAGTATAATATGGGTATTAATGCATGTTATATTGATAATAATAAAAGTAATAAGTATAATTATTATAGTTCTAGCGATAAGTACAGTATAATGTGGGTAATAATGCATGTTATATTGATAATAATAAAAGTAATAAGTATAATTATTATAGTTCTCACGATAATAACTGTATAATATGGGTAGTAGTGCATGTTATATTCATAATAATAAACGTAATAAGTATAATTATTATAGTTCTAGCGATAATAACTGTATAATGTGGGTAATAATGCATGTTATATTGATAATAATAAAAGTAATAAGTATAATTATTATAGTTCTAGCGATAATTACAGTATAATATGGGTAATAATGCATGTTATATTGGTAATATTGGGGGTAATAAGTATAATTATTATAATTCTAGCGATAATTACAGTATAATATGGGTAATAGTGCATGTTATATTAATAATAATAAAAGTAATGAGTATAGTTATTATAGTTCTGACGATAATAACTGTATAATATGCGTAAAAATGCATGTTATATTGATAATAATAAAAGTAATAAGTATAATTATTATAGTTCTAGCAATAATTACAGTATAATGTGGGTAATAATGCATGTTATATTGGTATGATTAGGGGTAATAAGTATAATTATTATAATTCTAGCGATAATTACAGTATAATATGGGTAATAATGCATGTTATATTGATAACAATAAAAGTAATAAGCATAATTATTATAGTTCTAGCGATCATAACTGTATAATGTGGGTAATAATGCATGTTATACTGATAATAATAAAAGTAATAAGTATAATTATTATAATTCTAGCGATAATTACAGTATAATGTGGATAATAATGCATGTTATATTGACGATATTGGGAGTAATAAGTATATTTATTATAATTCTAGCGATAATTGCAGTATAATATGGGTATTAATGCATGTCATATTGATAATAATAAAAGTAATAAGTGTAATTACTATAGTTCTCACGATAATAACTGTATCATATGGGTAATAATGCAAGTTATATTAATAATAATAAAAGTAATAAGTATAATTATTATAGTTCTAGCGATAATAACTGTATAATGTAGGTAATAATGCATGTTATACTGATAATAATAAAAGTAATAAGTATAATTATTATAGTTCTAGCGATAATTACAGTATAATGTGGGTAATAATGCATGTTATATTGATAATAATAAAAGTAATAAGTATAATTATTATAGTTCTCACGATAATAACTGTATAATATGGGTAGTAGTGCATGTTATATTCATAATAATAAACGTAATAAGTATAATTATTATAGTTCTAGCGATAATAACTGTATAATGTGGGTAATAATGCATGTTATATTGATAATAATAAAAGTAATAAGTATAATTATTATAGTTCTAGCGATAATTACAGTATAATATGGGTAATAATGCATGTTATATTGGTAATATTGGGGGTAATAAGTATAATTATTATAATTCTAGCGATAATTACAGTATAATATGGGTAATAGTGCATGTTATATTAATAATAATAAAAGTAATGAGTATAGTTATTATAGTTCTGACGATAATAACTGTATAATATGCGTAAAAATGCATGTTATATTGATAATAATAAAAGTAATAAGTATAATTATTATAGTTCTAGCAATAATTACAGTATAATGTGGGTAATAATGCATGTTATATTGGTATGATTAGGGGTAATAAGTATAATTATTATAATTCTAGCGATAATTACAGTATAATATGGGTAATAATGCATGTTATATTGATAACAATAAAAGTAATAAGCATAATTATTATAGTTCTAGCGATCATAACTGTATAATGTGGGTAATAATGCATGTTATACTGATAATAATAAAAGTAATAAGTATAATTATTATAGTTCTAGCGATAATTACAGTATAATATGGGTAATAATGCATGTTATATTGATAATAATAAAAGTAATAAGTATAATTATTATAGTTCTCACGATAATAACTGTATAATGTGGGTAATAATGCATGTTATATTGATAATAATAAAAGTAATAAGTATAATTATTATAGTTCTAGCGATAATTACAGTATAATATGGGTAATAATGCATGTTATATTGGTAATATTGGGGGTAATAAGTATAATTATTATAATTCTAGCGATAATTACAGTATGATATGGGTAATAGTGCATGTTATATTAATAATAATAAAAGTAATAAGTATAGTTATTATAGTTCTGACGATAATAACTGTATAATATGCGTAAAAATGCATGTTATATTGATAATAATAAAAGTAATAAGTATAATTATTATAGTTCTAGCAACAATTACAGTATAATGTGGGTAATAATGCATGTTATATTGGTATTATTGGGGGTAATAAGTATAATTATTATAATTCTAGCGATAATTACAGTATAATATGGGTAATAATGCATGTTATATTGATAATAATAAAAGTAATAAGCATAATTATTATAGTTCTAGCGATAATAACTGTATAATGTGGGTAAAAATGCATGTTATACTGATAATAATAAAAGTAATAAGTATAATTATTATAATTCTAGCGATAATTACAGTATAATGTGGATAATAATGCATGTTATATTGACGATATTGGGAGTAATAAGTATATTTATTATAATTCTAGCGATAATTGCAGTATAATATGGGTACTAATGCATGTCATATTGATAATAATAAAAGTAATAAGTGTAATTACTATAGTTCTCACGAAAATAGCCGTATAATATGAGTAATAATGCATGTTATATTGATGATAATAAAAGTAATAAGTATAATTCTTATAGTTCTAGCGACAATAACAGTATAATGTGGGTAATAATCCATGTAATATTGATAATATTTGGAGTAATTAGTATAATTATTATAATTCTAGCAATAATTACAGTATAATATGGGTATTAATGCATGTTATATTGATAATAATAAAAGTAATAACTATAATTATTATAGTTCTCACGATAATAACTGTATAATATGGGTACTAATGCATGTTATATTGATAATAATGAAAGTAATAAGTATAATTATTATAGTTCTAGCGATAATTACAGTATAATGTGAGTAATAATGCTTGTTATATTGGTGACATTGGGGGTAATAAGTATAATTAGTATAATTCTAGCGATAATTACAGTATAATATGGGTATTAATGTATGTTATATTGATAATAATAAACGTAATAACTATAATTATTATAGTTCTCACGATAATAACTGTATAATATGGGTAATAATGCATGTTATATTGATAATAATAAAAGTAATAAGTATAATTATTATAGTTCTAGCGATAATTACAGTATAATGTGGGTAATAATGCTTGTTATATTGGTGATATTGAGGGTAATAAGTATAATTAGTATAATTCTGGCGATAATTGCAGTATAATATGGGTATTAATGCATGTTATATTGATAATAATAAAAGTAATAAGTCTAATTATTATAGTTCTAGCGATAATTACAGTATAATGTGGGTAATAATGCATGTTATATTGATAATAATAAAAGTAATAAGTATAATTATTATAGTCCTAGCGATAATTACAGTATAATGTGGGTAATAATGCATGTTATATTGATAATAATAAAAGTAATAAGTATAATTATTATAGTTCTCACGATAATAACTGTATAATATGGGTAGTAGTGCATGTTATATTCATAATAATAAACGTAATAAGTATAATTATTATATTTCTAGCGAAAATAACTGTATAATGTGGGTAATAATGCATGTTATATTGATAATAATAAAAGTAATAAGTATAATTATTATAGTTCTAGCGATAATTACAGTATAATGTGGGTAATAATGCATGTTATATTGGTATTATTGGGGGTAATAAGTATAATTATTATAATTCTAGCGATAATTACAGTATAATATGGGTAATAATGCATGTTATATTGATAATAATAAAAGTAATAAGCATAATTATTATAATTCTAGCGATAATAACTGTATAATGTGGGTAAAAATGCATGTTATATTGATAATAATAAAAGTAATAAGTATAATTATTATAGTCCTAGCGATAATTACAGTATAATGTGGGTAATAATGCATGTTATATTGATAATAATAAAAGTAATAAGTATAATTATTATAGTTCTCACGATAATAACTGTATAATATGGGTAGTAGTGCATGTTATATTCATAATAATAAACGTAATAAGTATAATTATTATATTTCTAGCGAAAATAACTGTATAATGTGGGTAATAATGCATGTTATATTGATAATAATAAAAGTAATAAGTATAAATTATTATAGTTCTCACGATAATAACTGTATAATATGGGTAGTAGTGCATGTTATATTCATAATAATAAACGTAATAAGTATAATTATTATATTTCTAGCGAAAATAACTGTATAATGTGGGTAATAATGCATGTTATATTGAAAATAATAAAAGTAATAAGTATAATTATTATAGTTCTAGCGATAATTACAGTATAATGTGGGTAATAATGCTTGTTATATTGGTGATATTGGGGGTAATAAGTATAATTAGTATAATTCTGGCGATAATTACAGTATAATATGGGTATTAATGCATGTTATATTGATAATAATAAAAGTAATAAGTATAATTATTATAGTTCTAGCGATAATTACAGTATAATGTGGGTAATAATGCTTGTTATATTGGTGATATTGGGGGTAATAAGTATAATTAGTATAATTCTGGCGATAATTACAGTATAATATGGTATTAATGCATGTTATATTGATAATAATAAAAGTAATAAGTATAAATTATTATAGTTCTAGCGATAATTACAGTATAATGTGGGTAATAATGCATGTTATATTGATAATAATAAAAGTAATAAGTATAATTATTATAGTTCTCACGATAATAACTGTATAATATGGGTAGTAGTGCATGTTATATTCATAATAATAAACGTAATAAGTATAATTATTATAGTTCTAGCGATAATAACTGTATAATGTGGGTAATAATGCATGTTATATTGATAATAATAAAAGTAATAAGTATAATTATTATAGTTCTAGCGATAATTACAGTATAATATGGGTAATAATGCATGTTATATTGGTAATATTGGGGGTAATAAGTATAATTATTATAATTCTAGCGATAATTACAGTATAATATGGGTAATAATGCATGTTATATTGATAACAATAAAAGTAATAAGCATAATTATTATAGTTCTAGCGATAATAACTGTATAATGTGGGTAATAATGCATGTTATATTGACGATATTGGGAGTAATAAGTATATTTATTATAATTCTAGCGATAATTGCAGTATAATATGGGTATTAATGCATGTCATATTGATAATAATAAAAGTAATAAGTGTAATTACTATATTTCTCACGATAATAACTGTATCATATGGGTAATAATGCATGTTATATTAATAATAATAAAAGTAATAAGTATAATTATTATAGTTCTAGCGATAATAACTGTATAATGTGGGTAATAATGCATGTTATACTGATAATAATAAAAGTAATAAGTATAATTATTATAGTTCTAGCGATAATTACAGTATAATATGGGTAATAATGCATGTTATATTGGTAATATTGGGGGTAATATGTATAATTATTATAATTCTAGCGATAATTACAGTATAATATGGGTATTAATGCATGTTATATTGATAATAATAAAAGTAATATGTATAATTATTATAGTTCTACCGATAATAACTGTATAATGTGGGTAATAATGCATGTTATACTGATAATAATAAAAGTAATAAGTATAATTATTATAGTTCTAGCGATAATTACAGTATAATATGGGTAATAATGCATGTTATATTGGTAATATTGGGGGTAATAAGTATAATTATTATAATTCTAGCGATAATTACAGTATAACATGGGTAATAATGCATGTTATATTAATAACAATAAAACTAATAAGTATAATTATCATAGTTCTAGCGATAATAACAGTATAATATGGGTAATAATGCATGTTATATTGATAATAATAAAAGTAATAAGTATAAATTATTATAGTTCTAGCGATAATTACAGTATAATGTGGGTAATAATGTTTGTTATATTGGTGATATTGGGGGTAATAAGTATAATTAGTATAATTCTGGCGATAATTGCAGTATAATATGGGTATTAATGCATGTTATATTGATAATAATAAAAGTAATAAGTCTAATTATTATAGTTCTAGCGATAATTACAGTATAATGTGGGTAATAATGCATGTTATATTGATAATAATAGAAGTAATAAGTATAATTATTATAGTTCTAGCGATAATTACAGTATAATGTGGGTAATAATGCATGTATATTGATAATAATAAAAGTAATAAGTATAATTATTATAGTTCTCACGATAATAACTGCATAATATGGGTAGTAATGCATGTTATATTGATAATAATAAACGTAATAAGTATAATTATTATAGTTCTGACGATAATAACTGTATGTTATGCGTAATAATGCACGTTATATTGATAATAATAAAAGTAATAAGTATAATTATTATAGTTCTAGTGATAATTGCAGTATAATATGGGTAATAATGCATGTTATATTAATAGTAATAAAAGTAATAAGTATAATTATTATAGTTCTCACGATAATAACTGTATAATATGGGTAATAATGCATGTTATATTGATAATAATAAAAGCAATAAGTATAATTATTATAGTTCTAGCGATAATTACAGTATAATGTGGGAAATAATGCTTGTTATATTGGTGATATTGGGGGTAATAAGTGTAATTAGTATAATTCTGGCGATAATTACAGTATAATATGGGTATTAATGCATGTTATATTGATAATAATAAAAGTAATAAGTATAATTATTATAGTTCTAGCGATAATTACAGTATAATGTGGGTAATAATGCATGTTATATTGATAATAATAAAAGTAATAAGTATAATTATTATAGTTCTAGCGATAATTACAGTATAATGTGGGTAATAATGCATGTCATATTGATAATAATAAAAGTAATAAGTATAATTATTATAGTTCTCACGATAATAATTGTATAATATGGGTAGTAATGCATGTTATATTCATAATAATAAACGTAATAAGTATAATTATTATAGTTCTGACGATAATAACTGTATGTTATGCGTAATAATGCATGTTATATTGATAATAATAAAAGTAATAAGTATAATTATTATAGTTCTAGCGATAATTGCAGTATAATATGGGTAATAATGCATGTTATATTAATAGTAATAAAAGTAATAAGTATAATTATTATAGTTCTAGCGATAATTACAGTATAATGTGGGTAATAATGCATGTTATATTGATAATAATAAAAGTAATAAGTATAATTATTATAGTTCTCACGATAATAACTGTATAATGTGGGTAGTAATGCATGTTATATTGATAATAATAAACGTAATAAGTATAATTATTATAGTTCTGACGATAATATCTGTATAATATGCGTAATAATGCATGTTATATTGATAATAATAAAAGTAATATATATAATTATTATAGTTCTAGCGATAATTACAGTATAATGTGGGTAATAATGCATGTTATGTTGATAATAATAAAAGTAATAAGTATAATTATTATAGTTCTCACGATAATAACTGTATAATATGGGTAGTAATGCATGTTATATTCATAATAATAAACGTAATAAGTATAATTATTATAGTTCTGACGATAATAACTGTATGTTATGCGCAATAATGCATGTTATATTGATAATAATAAAAGTAATAAGTATAATTATTATAGTTCTAGCGATAATTACAGTATAATATGGGTACTAATGCATGTTAGATTGATAATAATAAAAGTAATAAGTATAATTATTACAGTTCTCACGATAATAACTGTATAATATGGGTAGTAATGCATGTCACATTGATAATAATAAACGTAATAAGTATTATTATTATAGTTCTGACGATAATAACTGTATAATATGCGTAATAATGCATGTTATATTGATAATAATAAACGTAATATGTATAATTATTATAGTTCTAGCGATAATAACTGTATAATGTGGGTAATAATGCATGTTATATTGATAATAATAAAAGTAATAAGTATAATTATTATAGTTCTAGCGATAATTACAGTATAATATGGGTAATAATGCATGTTATATTGATAATAATAAAAGTAATAAGTATAATTATTATAGTTCTAGCGATAATTACAGTATAATGTGGGTAATAATGCATGTTATATTGATAATAATAAAAGTAATAAGTATAATTATTATAGTTCTCACGATAATAACTGTATAATATGGGTAGTAATGCATGTTATATTGATAATAATAAACGTAATAAGTATAATTATTATAGTTCTGACGATAATAACTGTATAATATGCGTAATAATGCATGTTATATTGATAATAATAAAAGTAATAAGTATAATTATTATAGTTCTAGCGATAATTACAGTATAATGTGGGTAATAATGCATGTTATGTTGATAATAATAAAAGTAATAAGTATAATTATTATAGTTCTCACGATAATAACTGTATAATATGGGTAGTAATGCATGTTATATTCATAATAATAAACGTAATAAGTATAATTATTATAGTTCTGACGATAATAACTGTATGTTATGCGTAATAATGCATGTTATATTGATAATAATAAAAGTAGTAAGTATAATTATTATAGTTCTAGCGATAATTGCAGTATAATATGGGTAATAATGCATGTTATATTAATAGTAATAAAAGTAATAAGTATAATTATTATAGTTCTCACGATAATAACTGTATAATATGGGTAATAATGCATGTTATATTGATAATAATAAAAGTAATAAGTATAATTATTATAGTTCTAGCGATAATTACAGTATAATGTGGGCAATAATGCTTGTTATATTGGTGATATTGGGGGTAATAAGTATAATTAGTATAATTCTGGCGATAATTACAGTATAATATGGGTACTAATGCATGTTAGATTGATAATAATAAAAGTAATAAGTATGATTTTTATAGTTCTAGCGATAATTACAGTATGATGTGGGTAATAATGCATGTTATGTTGATAATAATAAAAGTAATAAGTATAATTATTATAGTTCTCACGATAATAACTGTATAATATGGGTAGTAATGCATGTCACATTGATAATAATAAACGTAATAAGTATTATTATTATAGTTCTGACGATAATAACTGTATAATATGCGTAATAATGCATGTTATATTGATAATAATAAACGTAATATGTATAATTATTATAGTTCTGGCGATAATAACTGTATAATGTGGGTAATAATGCATGTTATATTGATAATAATAAAAGTAATAAGTATAATTATTATAGTTCTAGCGATAATTACAGTATAATATGGGTAATAATGCATGTTATATTGATAATAATAAAAGTAATAAGTATAATTATTATAGTTCTAGCGATAATTACAGTATAATGTGGGTAATAATGCATGTTATATTGATAATAATAAAAGTAATAAGTATAATTATTATAGTTCTCACGATAATAACTGTATAATATGGGTAGTAATGCATGTTATATTGATAATAATAAACGTAATAAGTATAATTATTATAGTTCTGACGATAATAACTGTATAATATGCGTAATAATGCATGTTATATTGATAATAATAAAAGTAATAAGTATAATTATTATAGTTCTAGCGATAATTACAGTATAATGTGGGTAATAATGCATGTTATGTTGATAATAATAAAAGTAATAAGTATAATTATTATAGTTCTCACGATAATAACTGTATAATATGGGTAGTAATGCATGTTATATTCATAATAATAAACGTAATAAGTATAATTATTATAGTTCTGACGATAATAACTGTATGTTATGCGTAATAATGCATGTTATATTGATAATAATAAAAGTAGTAAGTATAATTATTATAGTTCTAGCGATAATTGCAGTATAATATGGGTAATAATGCATGTTATATTAATAGTAATAAAAGTAATAAGTATAATTATTATAGTTCTCACGATAATAACTGTATAATATGGGTAATAATGCATGTTATATTGATAATAATAAAAGTAATAAGTATAATTATTATAGTTCTAGCGATAATTACAGTATAATGTGGGCAATAATGCTTGTTATATTGGTGATATTGGGGGTAATAAGTATAATTAGTATAATTCTGGCGATAATTACAGTATAATATGGGTACTAATGCATGTTAGATTGATAATAATAAAAGTAATAAGTATGATTTTTATAGTTCTAGCGATAATTACAGTATGATGTGGGTAATAATGCATGTTATGTTGATAATAATAAAAGTAATAAGTATAATTATTATAGTTCTAGCGATAATTACAGTATAATATGGGTAATAATGCATGTTATATTGGTAATATTGGGGGTAATAAGTATAATTATTATAATTCTAGCGATAATTACAGTATAACATGGGTAATAATTCATGTTATATTAATAACAATAAAACTAATAAGTATAATTATCATAGTTCTAGCGATAATAACAGTATAATATGGGTAATAATGCATGTTATATTGATAATAATAAAAGTAATAAGTATAATTATTATAGTTCTAGCGATAATTACAGTATAATGTGGGTAATAATGTTTGTTATATTGGTGATATTGGGGGTAATAAGTATAATTAGTATAATTCTGGCGATAATTGCAGTATAATATGGGTATTAATGCATGTTATATTGATAATAATAAAAGTAATAAGTCTAATTATTATAGTTCTAGCGATAATTACAGTATAATGTGGGTAATAATGCATGATATATTGATAATAATAAAAGTAATAAGTATAATTATTATAGTCCTAGCGATAATTACAGTATAATGTGGGTAATAATGCATGTTATATTGATAATAATAATAGTAATAAGTATAATTATTATAGTTCTCACGATAATAACTGTATAATATGGGTAGTAATGCATGTTATATTGATAATAATAAACGTAATAAGTATAATTATTATAGTTCTAGCGACAATAACAGTAGAATGTGGGTAATAATCCATGTAATATTGATAATATTTGGAGTAATTAGTATAATTATTATAATTCTAGCGATAATTACAGTATAATATGGGTATTAATGCATGTTATATTGATAATAATAAAAGTAATAACTATAATTATTATAGTTCTCACGATAATAACTGTATAATATGGGTAATAATGCATGTTATATTGATAATAATAGAAGTAATAAGTATAATTATTATAGTTCTAGCGATAATTACAGTATAATGTGGGTAATAATGCATGTTATATTGATAATAATAAAAGTAATAAGTATAATTATTATAGTTCTCACGATAATAACTGTATAATATGGGTAGTAATGCATGTTATATTGATAATAATAAACGTAATAAGTATAATTATTATAGTTCTGACGATAATAACTGTATAATATGCGTAATAATGCATGTTATATTGATAATAATAAAAGTAATAAGTATAATTATTATAGTTCTAGCGATAATTACAGTATAATGTGGGTAATAATGCATGTTATGTTGATAATAATAAAAGTAATAAGTATAATTATTATAGTTCTCACGATAATAACTGTATAATATGGGTAGTAATGCATGTTATATTCATAATAATAAACGTAATAAGTATAATTATTATAGTTCTGACGATAATAACTGTATGTTATGCGTAATAATGCATGTTATATTGATAATAATAAAAGTAGTAAGTATAATTATTATAGTTCTAGCGATAATTGCAGTATAATATGGGTAATAATGCATGTTATATTAATAGTAATAAAAGTAATAAGTATAATTATTATAGTTCTCACGATAATAACTGTATAATATGGGTAATAATGCATGTTATATTGATAATAATAAAAGTAATAAGTATAATTATTATAGTTCTAGCGATAATTACAGTATAATGTGGGCAATAATGCTTGTTATATTGGTGATATTGGGGGTAATAAGTATAATTAGTATAGTTCTAGCGATAATTACAGTATAATGTGGGTAATAATGCATGTTATATTGATAATAATGAAAGTAATAAGTATAATTATTATAGTTCTAGCGATAATTACAGTATAATGTGGGTAATAATGCATGTCATATTGATAATAATAAAAGTAATAAGTATAATTATTATAGTTCTCACGATAATAATTGTATAATATGGGTAGTAATGCATGTTATATTCATAATAATAAACGTAATAGGTATAATTATTATAGTTCTGACGATAATAACTGTATGTTATGCGTAATAATGCATGTTATATTGATAATAATAAAAGTAATAAGTATAATTATTATAGTTCTAGCGATAATTGCAGTATAATATGGGTAATAATGCATGTTATATTAATAGTAATAAAAGTAATAAGTATAATTATTATAGTTCTAGCGATAATTACAGTATAATGTGGGTAATAATGCATGTTATATTGATAATAATAAAAGTAATAAGTATAATTATTATAGTTCTCACGATAATAACTGTATAATGTGGGTAGTAATGCATGTTATATTGATAATAATAAACGTAATAAGTATAATTATTATAGTTCTGACGATAATATCTGTATAATATGCGTAATAATGCATGTTATATTGATAATAATAAAAGTAATATATATAATTATTATAGTTCTAGCGATAATTACAGTATAATGTGGGTAATAATGCATGTTATGTTGATAATAATAAAAGTAATAAGTATAATTATTATAGTTCTCACGATAATAACTGTATAATATGGGTAGTAATGCATGTTATATTCATAATAATAAACGTAATAAGTATAATTATTATAGTTCTGACGATAATAACTGTATGTTATGCGCAATAATGCATGTTATATTGATAATAATAAAAGTAATAAGTATAATTATTATAGTTCTAGCGATAATTACAGTATAATATGGGTACTAATGCATGTTAGATTGATAATAATAAAAGTAATAAGTATAATTATTATAGTTCTCACGATAATAACTGTATAATATGGGTAGTAATGCATGTCACATTGATAATAATAAACGTAATAAGTATTATTATTATAGTTCTGACGATAATAACTGTATAATATGCGTAATAATGCATGTTATATTGATAATAATAAACGTAATATGTATAATTATTATAGTTCTAGCGATAATAACTGTATAATGTGGGTAATAATGCATGTTATATTGATAATAATAAAAGTAATAAGTATAATTATTATAGTTCTAGCGATAATTACAGTATAATATGGGTAATAATGCATGTTATATTGATAATAATAAAAGTAATAAGTATAATTATTATAGTTCTAGCGATAATTACAGTATAATGTGGGTAATAATGCATGTTATATTGATAATAATAAAAGTAATAAGTATAATTATTATAGTTCTCACGATAATAACTGTATAATATGGGTAGTAATGCATGTTATATTGATAATAATAAACGTAATAAGTATAATTATTATAGTTCTGACGATAATAACTGTATAATATGCGTAATAATGCATGTTATATTGATAATAATAAAAGTAATAAGTATAATTATTATAGTTCTAGCGATAATTACAGTATAATATGGGTAATAATGCATGTTATATTGGTAATATTGGGGGTAATAAGTATAATTATTATAATTCTAGCGATAATTACAGTATAATATGGGTAATAGTGCATGTTATATTAATAATAATAAAAGTAATGAGTATAGTTATTATAGTTCTGACGATAATAACTGTATAATATGCGTAAAAATGCATGTTATATTGATAATAATAAAAGTAATAAGTATAATTATTATAGTTCTAGCAATAATTACAGTATAATGTGGGTAATAATGCATGTTATATTGGTATGATTAGGGGTAATAAGTATAATTATTATAATTCTAGCGATAATTACAGTATAATATGGGTAATAATGCATGTTATATTGATAACAATAAAAGTAATAAGCATAATTATTATAGTTCTAGCGATCATAACTGTATAATGTGGGTAATAATGCATGTTATACTGATAATAATAAAAGTAATAAGTATAATTATTATAGTTCTAGCGATAATTACAGTATAATATGGGTAATAATGCATGTTATATTGATAATAATAAAAGTAATAAGTATAATTATTATAGTTCTCACGATAATAACTGTATAATGTGGGTAATAATGCATGTTATATTGATAATAATAAAAGTAATAAGTATAATTATTATAGTTCTAGCGATAATTACAGTATAATATGGGTAATAATGCATGTTATATTGGTAATATTGGGGGTAATAAGTATAATTATTATAATTCTAGCGATAATTACAGTATGATATGGGTAATAGTGCATGTTATATTAATAATAATAAAAGTAATAAGTATAGTTATTATAGTTCTGACGATAATAACTGTATAATATGCGTAAAAATGCATGTTATATTGATAATAATAAAAGTAATAAGTATAATTATTATAGTTCTAGCAACAATTACAGTATAATGTGGGTAATAATGCATGTTATATTGGTATTATTGGGGGTAATAAGTATAATTATTATAATTCTAGCGATAATTACAGTATAATATGGGTAATAATGCATGTTATATTGATAATAATAAAAGTAATAAGCATAATTATTATAGTTCTAGCGATAATAACTGTATAATGTGGGTAAAAATGCATGTTATACTGATAATAATAAAAGTAATAAGTATAATTATTATAATTCTAGCGATAATTACAGTATAATGTGGATAATAATGCATGTTATATTGACGATATTGGGAGTAATAAGTATATTTATTATAATTCTAGCGATAATTGCAGTATAATATGGGTACTAATGCATGTCATATTGATAATAATAAAAGTAATAAGTGTAATTACTATAGTTCTCACGAAAATAGCCGTATAATATGAGTAATAATGCATGTTATATTGATGATAATAAAAGTAATAAGTATAATTCTTATAGTTCTAGCGACAATAACAGTATAATGTGGGTAATAATCCATGTAATATTGATAATATTTGGAGTAATTAGTATAATTATTATAATTCTAGCAATAATTACAGTATAATATGGGTATTAATGCATGTTATATTGATAATAATAAAAGTAATAACTATAATTATTATAGTTCTCACGATAATAACTGTATAATATGGGTACTAATGCATGTTATATTGATAATAATGAAAGTAATAAGTATAATTATTATAGTTCTAGCGATAATTACAGTATAATGTGAGTAATAATGCTTGTTATATTGGTGACATTGGGGGTAATAAGTATAATTAGTATAATTCTAGCGATAATTACAGTATAATATGGGTATTAATGTATGTTATATTGATAATAATAAACGTAATAACTATAATTATTATAGTTCTCACGATAATAACTGTATAATATGGGTAATAATGCATGTTATATTGATAATAATAAAAGTAATAAGTATAATTATTATAGTTCTAGCGATAATTACAGTATAATGTGGGTAATAATGCTTGTTATATTGGTGATATTGAGGGTAATAAGTATAATTAGTATAATTCTGGCGATAATTGCAGTATAATATGGGTATTAATGCATGTTATATTGATAATAATAAAAGTAATAAGTCTAATTATTATAGTTCTAGCGATAATTACAGTATAATGTGGGTAATAATGCATGTTATATTGATAATAATAAAAGTAATAAGTATAATTATTATAGTCCTAGCGATAATTACAGTATAATGTGGGTAATAATGCATGTTATATTGATAATAATAAAAGTAATAAGTATAATTATTATAGTTCTCACGATAATAACTGTATAATATGGGTAGTAGTGCATGTTATATTCATAATAATAAACGTAATAAGTATAATTATTATATTTCTAGCGAAAATAACTGTATAATGTGGGTAATAATGCATGTTATATTGATAATAATAAAAGTAATAAGTATAATTATTATAGTTCTAGCGATAATTACAGTATAATGTGGGTAATAATGCATGTTATATTGGTATTATTGGGGGTAATAAGTATAATTATTATAATTCTAGCGATAATTACAGTATAATATGGGTAATAATGCATGTTATATTGATAATAATAAAAGTAATAAGCATAATTATTATAATTCTAGCGATAATAACTGTATAATGTGGGTAAAAATGCATGTTATATTGATAATAATAAAAGTAATAAGTATAATTATTATAGTCCTAGCGATAATTACAGTATAATGTGGGTAATAATGCATGTTATATTGATAATAATAAAAGTAATAAGTATAATTATTATAGTTCTCACGATAATAACTGTATAATATGGGTAGTAGTGCATGTTATATTCATAATAATAAACGTAATAAGTATAATTATTATATTTCTAGCGAAAATAACTGTATAATGTGGGTAATAATGCATGTTATATTGATAATAATAAAAGTAATAAGTATAATTATTATAGTTCTCACGATAATAACTGTATAATATGGGTAGTAGTGCATGTTATATTCATAATAATAAACGTAATAAGTATAATTATTATATTTCTAGCGAAAATAACTGTATAATGTGGGTAATAATGCATGTTATATTGATAATAATAAAAGTAATAAGTATAATTATTATAGTTCTAGCGATAATTACAGTATAATGTGGGTAATAATGCTTGTTATATTGGTGATATTGGGGGTAATAAGTATAATTAGTATAATTCTGGCGATAATTACAGTATAATATGGGTATTAATGCATGTTATATTGATAATAATAAAAGTAATAAGTATAATTATTATAGTTCTAGCGATAATTACAGTATAATGTGGGTAATAATGCTTGTTATATTGGTGATATTGGGGGTAATAAGTATAATTAGTATAATTCTGGCGATAATTACAGTATAATATGGGTATTAATGCATGTTATATTGATAATAATAAAAGTAATAAGTATAATTATTATAGTTCTAGCGATAATTACAGTATAATGTGGGTAATAATGCATGTTATATTGATAATAATAAAAGTAATAAGTATAATTATTATAGTTCTCACGATAATAACTGTATAATATGGGTAGTAGTGCATGTTATATTCATAATAATAAACGTAATAAGTATAATTATTATAGTTCTAGCGATAATAACTGTATAATGTGGGTAATAATGCATGTTATATTGATAATAATAAAAGTAATAAGTATAATTATTATAGTTCTAGCGATAATTACAGTATAATATGGGTAATAATGCATGTTATATTGGTAATATTGGGGGTAATAAGTATAATTATTATAATTCTAGCGATAATTACAGTATAATATGGGTAATAATGCATGTTATATTGATAACAATAAAAGTAATAAGCATAATTATTATAGTTCTAGCGATAATAACTGTATAATGTGGGTAATAATGCATGTTATATTGACGATATTGGGAGTAATAAGTATATTTATTATAATTCTAGCGATAATTGCAGTATAATATGGGTATTAATGCATGTCATATTGATAATAATAAAAGTAATAAGTGTAATTACTATATTTCTCACGATAATAACTGTATCATATGGGTAATAATGCATGTTATATTAATAATAATAAAAGTAATAAGTATAATTATTATAGTTCTAGCGATAATAACTGTATAATGTGGGTAATAATGCATGTTATACTGATAATAATAAAAGTAATAAGTATAATTATTATAGTTCTAGCGATAATTACAGTATAATATGGGTAATAATGCATGTTATATTGGTAATATTGGGGGTAATATGTATAATTATTATAATTCTAGCGATAATTACAGTATAATATGGGTATTAATGCATGTTATATTGATAATAATAAAAGTAATATGTATAATTATTATAGTTCTACCGATAATAACTGTATAATGTGGGTAATAATGCATGTTATACTGATAATAATAAAAGTAATAAGTATAATTATTATAGTTCTAGCGATAATTACAGTATAATATGGGTAATAATGCATGTTATATTGGTAATATTGGGGGTAATAAGTATAATTATTATAATTCTAGCGATAATTACAGTATAACATGGGTAATAATGCATGTTATATTAATAACAATAAAACTAATAAGTATAATTATCATAGTTCTAGCGATAATAACAGTATAATATGGGTAATAATGCATGTTATATTGATAATAATAAAAGTAATAAGTATAATTATTATAGTTCTAGCGATAATTACAGTATAATGTGGGTAATAATGTTTGTTATATTGGTGATATTGGGGGTAATAAGTATAATTAGTATAATTCTGGCGATAATTGCAGTATAATATGGGTATTAATGCATGTTATATTGATAATAATAAAAGTAATAAGTCTAATTATTATAGTTCTAGCGATAATTACAGTATAATGTGGGTAATAATGCATGTTATATTGATAATAATAGAAGTAATAAGTATAATTATTATAGTTCTAGCGATAATTACAGTATAATGTGGGTAATAATGCATGTTATATTGATAATAATAAAAGTAATAAGTATAATTATTATAGTTCTCACGATAATAACTGCATAATATGGGTAGTAATGCATGTTATATTGATAATAATAAACGTAATAAGTATAATTATTATAGTTCTGACGATAATAACTGTATGTTATGCGTAATAATGCACGTTATATTGATAATAATAAAAGTAATAAGTATAATTATTATAGTTCTAGTGATAATTGCAGTATAATATGGGTAATAATGCATGTTATATTAATAGTAATAAAAGTAATAAGTATAATTATTATAGTTCTCACGATAATAACTGTATAATATGGGTAATAATGCATGTTATATTGATAATAATAAAAGCAATAAGTATAATTATTATAGTTCTAGCGATAATTACAGTATAATGTGGGAAATAATGCTTGTTATATTGGTGATATTGGGGGTAATAAGTGTAATTAGTATAATTCTGGCGATAATTACAGTATAATATGGGTATTAATGCATGTTATATTGATAATAATAAAAGTAATAAGTATAATTATTATAGTTCTAGCGATAATTACAGTATAATGTGGGTAATAATGCATGTTATATTGATAATAATAAAAGTAATAAGTATAATTATTATAGTTCTAGCGATAATTACAGTATAATGTGGGTAATAATGCATGTCATATTGATAATAATAAAAGTAATAAGTATAATTATTATAGTTCTCACGATAATAATTGTATAATATGGGTAGTAATGCATGTTATATTCATAATAATAAACGTAATAAGTATAATTATTATAGTTCTGACGATAATAACTGTATGTTATGCGTAATAATGCATGTTATATTGATAATAATAAAAGTAATAAGTATAATTATTATAGTTCTAGCGATAATTGCAGTATAATATGGGTAATAATGCATGTTATATTAATAGTAATAAAAGTAATAAGTATAATTATTATAGTTCTAGCGATAATTACAGTATAATGTGGGTAATAATGCATGTTATATTGATAATAATAAAAGTAATAAGTATAATTATTATAGTTCTCACGATAATAACTGTATAATGTGGGTAGTAATGCATGTTATATTGATAATAATAAACGTAATAAGTATAATTATTATAGTTCTGACGATAATATCTGTATAATATGCGTAATAATGCATGTTATATTGATAATAATAAAAGTAATATATATAATTATTATAGTTCTAGCGATAATTACAGTATAATGTGGGTAATAATGCATGTTATGTTGATAATAATAAAAGTAATAAGTATAATTATTATAGTTCTCACGATAATAACTGTATAATATGGGTAGTAATGCATGTTATATTCATAATAATAAACGTAATAAGTATAATTATTATAGTTCTGACGATAATAACTGTATGTTATGCGCAATAATGCATGTTATATTGATAATAATAAAAGTAATAAGTATAATTATTATAGTTCTAGCGATAATTACAGTATAATATGGGTACTAATGCATGTTAGATTGATAATAATAAAAGTAATAAGTATAATTATTACAGTTCTCACGATAATAACTGTATAATATGGGTAGTAATGCATGTCACATTGATAATAATAAACGTAATAAGTATTATTATTATAGTTCTGACGATAATAACTGTATAATATGCGTAATAATGCATGTTATATTGATAATAATAAACGTAATATGTATAATTATTATAGTTCTAGCGATAATAACTGTATAATGTGGGTAATAATGCATGTTATATTGATAATAATAAAAGTAATAAGTATAATTATTATAGTTCTAGCGATAATTACAGTATAATATGGGTAATAATGCATGTTATATTGATAATAATAAAAGTAATAAGTATAATTATTATAGTTCTAGCGATAATTACAGTATAATGTGGGTAATAATGCATGTTATATTGATAATAATAAAAGTAATAAGTATAATTATTATAGTTCTCACGATAATAACTGTATAATATGGGTAGTAATGCATGTTATATTGATAATAATAAACGTAATAAGTATAATTATTATAGTTCTGACGATAATAACTGTATAATATGCGTAATAATGCATGTTATATTGATAATAATAAAAGTAATAAGTATAATTATTATAGTTCTAGCGATAATTACAGTATAATGTGGGTAATAATGCATGTTATGTTGATAATAATAAAAGTAATAAGTATAATTATTATAGTTCTCACGATAATAACTGTATAATATGGGTAGTAATGCATGTTATATTCATAATAATAAACGTAATAAGTATAATTATTATAGTTCTGACGATAATAACTGTATGTTATGCGTAATAATGCATGTTATATTGATAATAATAAAAGTAGTAAGTATAATTATTATAGTTCTAGCGATAATTGCAGTATAATATGGGTAATAATGCATGTTATATTAATAGTAATAAAAGTAATAAGTATAATTATTATAGTTCTCACGATAATAACTGTATAATATGGGTAATAATGCATGTTATATTGATAATAATAAAAGTAATAAGTATAATTATTATAGTTCTAGCGATAATTACAGTATAATGTGGGCAATAATGCTTGTTATATTGGTGATATTGGGGGTAATAAGTATAATTAGTATAATTCTGGCGATAATTACAGTATAATATGGGTACTAATGCATGTTAGATTGATAATAATAAAAGTAATAAGTATGATTTTTATAGTTCTAGCGATAATTACAGTATGATGTGGGTAATAATGCATGTTATGTTGATAATAATAAAAGTAATAAGTATAATTATTATAGTTCTCACGATAATAACTGTATAATATGGGTAGTAATGCATGTCACATTGATAATAATAAACGTAATAAGTATTATTATTATAGTTCTGACGATAATAACTGTATAATATGCGTAATAATGCATGTTATATTGATAATAATAAACGTAATATGTATAATTATTATAGTTCTGGCGATAATAACTGTATAATGTGGGTAATAATGCATGTTATATTGATAATAATAAAAGTAATAAGTATAATTATTATAGTTCTAGCGATAATTACAGTATAATATGGGTAATAATGCATGTTATATTGATAATAATAAAAGTAATAAGTATAATTATTATAGTTCTAGCGATAATTACAGTATAATGTGGGTAATAATGCATGTTATATTGATAATAATAAAAGTAATAAGTATAATTATTATAGTTCTCACGATAATAACTGTATAATATGGGTAGTAATGCATGTTATATTGATAATAATAAACGTAATAAGTATAATTATTATAGTTCTGACGATAATAACTGTATAATATGCGTAATAATGCATGTTATATTGATAATAATAAAAGTAATAAGTATAATTATTATAGTTCTAGCGATAATTACAGTATAATGTGGGTAATAATGCATGTTATGTTGATAATAATAAAAGTAATAAGTATAATTATTATAGTTCTCACGATAATAACTGTATAATATGGGTAGTAATGCATGTTATATTCATAATAATAAACGTAATAAGTATAATTATTATAGTTCTGACGATAATAACTGTATGTTATGCGTAATAATGCATGTTATATTGATAATAATAAAAGTAGTAAGTATAATTATTATAGTTCTAGCGATAATTGCAGTATAATATGGGTAATAATGCATGTTATATTAATAGTAATAAAAGTAATAAGTATAATTATTATAGTTCTCACGATAATAACTGTATAATATGGGTAATAATGCATGTTATATTGATAATAATAAAAGTAATAAGTATAATTATTATAGTTCTAGCGATAATTACAGTATAATGTGGGCAATAATGCTTGTTATATTGGTGATATTGGGGGTAATAAGTATAATTAGTATAATTCTGGCGATAATTACAGTATAATATGGGTACTAATGCATGTTAGATTGATAATAATAAAAGTAATAAGTATGATTTTTATAGTTCTAGCGATAATTACAGTATGATGTGGGTAATAATGCATGTTATGTTGATAATAATAAAAGTAATAAGTATAATTATTATAGTTCTAGCGATAATTACAGTATAATATGGGTAATAATGCATGTTATATTGGTAATATTGGGGGTAATAAGTATAATTATTATAATTCTAGCGATAATTACAGTATAACATGGGTAATAATTCATGTTATATTAATAACAATAAAACTAATAAGTATAATTATCATAGTTCTAGCGATAATAACAGTATAATATGGGTAATAATGCATGTTATATTGATAATAATAAAAATAATAAGTATAATTATTATAGTTCTAGCGATAATTACAGTATAATGTGGGTAATAATGTTTGTTATATTGGTGATATTGGGGGTAATAAGTATAATTAGTATAATTCTGGCGATAATTGCAGTATAATATGGGTATTAATGCATGTTATATTGATAATAATAAAAGTAATAAGTCTAATTATTATAGTTCTAGCGATAATTACAGTATAATGTGGGTAATAATGCATGTTATATTGATAATAATAAAAGTAATAAGTATAATTATTATAGTCCTAGCGATAATTACAGTATAATGTGGGTAATAATGCATGTTATATTGATAATAATAATAGTAATAAGTATAATTATTATAGTTCTCACGATAATAACTGTATAATATGGGTAGTAATGCATGTTATATTGATAATAATAAACGTAATAAGTATAATTATTATAGTTCTAGCGACAATAACAGTAGAATGTGGGTAATAATCCATGTAATATTGATAATATTTGGAGTAATTAGTATAATTATTATAATTCTAGCGATAATTACAGTATAATATGGGTATTAATGCATGTTATATTGATAATAATAAAAGTAATAACTATAATTATTATAGTTCTCACGATAATAACTGTATAATATGGGTAATAATGCATGTTATATTGATAATAATAGAAGTAATAAGTATAATTATTATAGTTCTAGCGATAATTACAGTATAATGTGGGTAATAATGCATGTTATATTGATAATAATAAAAGTAATAAGTATAATTATTATAGTTCTCACGATAATAACTGTATAATATGGGTAGTAATGCATGTTATATTGATAATAATAAACGTAATAAGTATAATTATTATAGTTCTGACGATAATAACTGTATAATATGCGTAATAATGCATGTTATATTGATAATAATAAAAGTAATAAGTATAATTATTATAGTTCTAGCGATAATTACAGTATAATGTGGGTAATAATGCATGTTATGTTGATAATAATAAAAGTAATAAGTATAATTATTATAGTTCTCACGATAATAACTGTATAATATGGGTAGTAATGCATGTTATATTCATAATAATAAACGTAATAAGTATAATTATTATAGTTCTGACGATAATAACTGTATGTTATGCGTAATAATGCATGTTATATTGATAATAATAAAAGTAGTAAGTATAATTATTATAGTTCTAGCGATAATTGCAGTATAATATGGGTAATAATGCATGTTATATTAATAGTAATAAAAGTAATAAGTATAATTATTATAGTTCTCACGATAATAACTGTATAATATGGGTAATAATGCATGTTATATTGATAATAATAAAAGTAATAAGTATAATTATTATAGTTCTAGCGATAATTACAGTATAATGTGGGCAATAATGCTTGTTATATTGGTGATATTGGGGGTAATAAGTATAATTAGTATAGTTCTAGCGATAATTACAGTATAATGTGGGTAATAATGCATGTTATATTGATAATAATGAAAGTAATAAGTATAATTATTATAGTTCTAGCGATAATTACAGTATAATGTGGGTAATAATGCATGTCATATTGATAATAATAAAAGTAATAAGTATAATTATTATAGTTCTCACGATAATAATTGTATAATATGGGTAGTAATGCATGTTATATTCATAATAATAAACGTAATAGGTATAATTATTATAGTTCTGACGATAATAACTGTATGTTATGCGTAATAATGCATGTTATATTGATAATAATAAAAGTAATAAGTATAATTATTATAGTTCTAGCGATAATTGCAGTATAATATGGGTAATAATGCATGTTATATTAATAGTAATAAAAGTAATAAGTATAATTATTATAGTTCTAGCGATAATTACAGTATAATGTGGGTAATAATGCATGTTATATTGATAATAATAAAAGTAATAAGTATAATTATTATAGTTCTCACGATAATAACTGTATAATGTGGGTAGTAATGCATGTTATATTGATAATAATAAACGTAATAAGTATAATTATTATAGTTCTGACGATAATATCTGTATAATATGCGTAATAATGCATGTTATATTGATAATAATAAAAGTAATATATATAATTATTATAGTTCTAGCGATAATTACAGTATAATGTGGGTAATAATGCATGTTATGTTGATAATAATAAAAGTAATAAGTATAATTATTATAGTTCTCACGATAATAACTGTATAATATGGGTAGTAATGCATGTTATATTCATAATAATAAACGTAATAAGTATAATTATTATAGTTCTGACGATAATAACTGTATGTTATGCGCAATAATGCATGTTATATTGATAATAATAAAAGTAATAAGTATAATTATTATAGTTCTAGCGATAATTACAGTATAATATGGGTACTAATGCATGTTAGATTGATAATAATAAAAGTAATAAGTATAATTATTATAGTTCTCACGATAATAACTGTATAATATGGGTAGTAATGCATGTCACATTGATAATAATAAACGTAATAAGTATTATTATTATAGTTCTGACGATAATAACTGTATAATATGCGTAATAATGCATGTTATATTGATAATAATAAACGTAATATGTATAATTATTATAGTTCTAGCGATAATAACTGTATAATGTGGGTAATAATGCATGTTATATTGATAATAATAAAAGTAATAAGTATAATTATTATAGTTCTAGCGATAATTACAGTATAATATGGGTAATAATGCATGTTATATTGATAATAATAAAAGTAATAAGTATAATTATTATAGTTCTAGCGATAATTACAGTATAATGTGGGTAATAATGCATGTTATATTGATAATAATAAAAGTAATAAGTATAATTATTATAGTTCTCACGATAATAACTGTATAATATGGGTAGTAATGCATGTTATATTGATAATAATAAACGTAATAAGTATAATTATTATAGTTCTGACGATAATAACTGTATAATATGCGTAATAATGCATGTTATATTGATAATAATAAAAGTAATAAGTATAATTATTATAGTTCTAGCGATAATTACAGTATAATGTGGGTAATAATGCATGTTATGTTGATAATAATAAAAGTAATAAGTATAATTATTATAGTTCTCACGATAATAACTGTATAATATGGGTAGTAATGCATGTTATATTCATAATAATAAACGTAATAAGTATAATTATTATAGTTCTGACGATAATAACTGTATGTTATGCGTAATAATGCATGTTATATTGATAATAATAAAAGTAGTAAGTATAATTATTATAGTTCTAGCGATAATTGCAGTATAATATGGGTAATAATGCATGTTATATTAATAGTAATAAAAGTAATAAGTATAATTATTATAGTTCTCACGATAATAACTGTATAATATGGGTAATAATGCATGTTATATTGATAATAATAAAAGTAATAAGTATAATTATTATAGTTCTAGCGATAATTACAGTATAATGTGGGCAATAATGCTTGTTATATTGGTGATATTGGGGGTAATAAGTATAATTAGTATAATTCTGGCGATAATTACAGTATAATATGGGTACTAATGCATGTTAGATTGATATTAATAAAAGTAATAAGTATGATTTTTATAGTTCTAGCGATAATTACAGTATGATGTGGGTAATAATGCATGTTATGTTCATAATAATAAAAGTAATAAGTATAATTATTATAGTTCTCACGATAATAACTGTATAATATGGGTAGTAATGCATGTCACATTGATAATAATAAACGTAATAAGTATTATTATTATAGTTCTGACGATAATAACTGTATAATATGCGTAATAATGCATGTTATATTGATAATAATAAACGTAATATGTATAATTATTATAGTTCTGGCGATAATAACTGTATAATGTGGGTAATAATGCATGTTATATTGATAATAATAAAAGTAATAAGTATAATTATTATAGTTCTAGCGATAATTACAGTATAATATGGGTAATAATGCATGTTATATTGATAATAATAAAAGTAATAAGTATAATTATTATAGTTCTAGCTATAATTACAGTATAATGTGGGTAATAATGCATGTTATATTGATAATAATAAAAGTAATAAGTATAATTATTATAGTTCTCACGATAATAACTGTATAATATGGGTAGTAATGCATGTTATATTGATAATAATAAACGTAATAAGTATAATTATTATAGTTCTGACGATAATAACTGTATAATATGCGTAATAATGCATGTTATATTGATAATAATAAAAGTAATAAGTATAATTATTATAGTTCTAGCGATAATTACAGTATAGTGTGGGTAATAATGCATGTTATGTTGATAATAATAAAAGTAATAAGTATAATTATTATAGTTCTCACGATAATAACTGTATAATATGGGTAGTAATGCATGTTATATTCATAATAATAAACGTAATAAGTATAATTATTATAGTTCTGACGATAATAACTGTATGTTATGCGTAATAATGCATGTTATATTGATAATAATAAAAGTAGTAAGTATAATTATTATAGTTCTAGCGATAATTGCAGTATAATATGGGTAATAATGCATGTTATATTAATAGTAATAAAAGTAATAAGTATAATTATTATAGTTCTCACGATAATAACTGTATAATATGGGTAATAATGCATGTTATATTGATAATAATAAAAGTAATAAGTATAATTATTATAGTTCTAGCGATAATTACAGTATAATGTGGGCAATAATGCTTGTTATATTGGTGATATTGGGGGTAATAAGTATAATTAGTATAATTCTGGCGATAATTACAGTATAATATGGGTACTAATGCATGTTAGATTGATAATAATAAAAGTAATAAGTATGATTTTTATAGTTCTAGCGATAATTACAGTATGATGTGGGTAATAATGCATGTTATGTTGATAATAATAAAAGTAATAAGTATAATTATTATAGTTCTCACGATAATAACTGTATAATATGGGTAGTAATGCATGTCACATTGATAATAATAAACGTAATAAGTATTATTATTATAGTTCTGACGATAATAACTGTATAATATGCGTAATAATGCATGTTATATTGATAATAATAAACGTAATATGTATAATTATTATAGTTCTAGCGATAATAACTGTATAATGTGGGTAATAATGCATGTTATATTGATAATAATAAAAGTAATAAGTATAATTATTATAGTTCTAGCGATAATTACAGTATAATATGGGTAATAATGCATGTTATATTGGTAGTATTGGGGGTAATAAGTATAATTATTATAATTCTAGCGATAATTACAGTATAATATGGGTAATAGTGCATGTTATATTAATAATAATAAAAGTAATAAGTATAGTTATTATAGTTCTGACGATAATAACTGTATAATATGCGTAAAAATGCATGTTATATTGATAATAATAAAAGTAATAAGTATAATTATTATAGTTCTAGCGACAATAACAGTATAATGTGGGTAATAATCCATGTAATATTGATAATATTTGGAGTAATTAGTATAATTATTATAATTCTAGCAATAATTACAGTATAATATGGGTATTAATGCATGTTATATTGATAATAATAAAAGTAATAACTATAATTATTATAGTTCTAGCGATAATTACAGTATAATGTGGATAATAATGCATGTTATATTGACGATATTGGGAGTAATAAGTATATTTATTATAATTCTAGCGATAATTGCAGTATAATATGGGTATTAATGCATGTCATATTGATAATAATAAAAGTAATAAGTGTAATTACTATAGTTCTCACGATACTAACTGTATAATATGGGTAATAATGCATGTTATATTGATAATAATAAAAGTAATAAGTATAATTATTATAGTTCTAGCGATAATAACTGTATAATGTGGGTAATAATGCATGTTATACTGATAATAATAAAAGTAATAAGTATAATTATTATAGTTCTAGCGATAATTACAGTATAATATGGGTAATAATGCATGTTATATTGGTAATATTGGGGGTAATAGGTATAATTATTATAATTCTAGCGATAATTACAGTATAATATGGGTATTAAAGCATGTTATATTGATAATAATAAAAGTAATAAGTATAATTATTATAGTTCTAGCGATAATAACTGTATAATGTGGGTAATAATGCATGTTATACTGATAATAATAAAAGTAATAAGTATAATTATTATAGTTCTAGCGATAATTACAGTATAATATGGGTAATAATGCATGTTATATTGGTAATATTGGGGGTAGTAAGTATAATTATTATAATTCTAGCGATAATTACAGTATAATATGGGTAATAATGCATGCTATATTAATAACAATAAAACTAATAAGTATAATTATCATAGTTCTAGCGATAATAGCAGTATAATATGGGTACTAATGCATGTTATATTGATAATAATGAAAGTAATAAGTATAATTATTATAGTTCTAGCGATAATTACAGTATAATGTGAGTAATAATGCTTGATATATTGGTGATATTGGGGGTAATAAGTATAATTAGTATAATTCTAGCGATAATTACAGTATAATATGGGTATTAATGTATGTTATATTGATAATAATAAGAGTAATAAGTATAATTATTATAGTTCTAGCGATAATTGCAGTATAACATGGGTATTAATGCATGTCATATTGATAATAATAAAAGTAATAAGTGTAATTACTATAGTTCTCACGAAAATAGCCGTATAATATGAGTAATAATGCATGTTATATTGATAATAATAAAAGTAATAAGTATAATTATTATAGTTCTAGCGATAATAACTCTATAATGTGGGTAATAATGCATGTTATATTGATAATAATAAAAGTAATAAGTATAATTATTATAGTTCTAGCGATAATTACAGTATAATATGGGTAATAATGCATGTTATATTGGTAATATTGGGGGTAATAAGTATAATTATTATAATTCTAGCGATAATTACAGTATAATATGGGTAATAGTGCATGTTATATTAATAATAATAAAAGTAATAAGTATAGTTATTATAGTTCTGACGATAATAACTGTATAATATGCGTAAAAATGCATGTTATATTGATAATAATAAAAGTAATAAGTATAATTATTATAGTTCTAGCGATAATTACAGTATAATGTGGGTAATAATGCATGTTATATTGATAATAATAAAAGTAATAAGTATAATTATTATAGTTCTAGCGATAATTACAGTATAATGTGGGTAATAATGCATGTTATATTGATAATAATAAAAGTAATAAGTATAATTATTATAGTTCTCACGATAATAACTGTATAATATGGGTAGTAATGCATGTTATATTGATAATAATAAACGTAATAAGTATAATTATTATAGTTCTAGCGACAATAACAGTAGAATGTGGGTAATAATCCATGTAATATTGATAATATTTGGAGTAATTAGTATTATTATTATAATTCTAGCGTTAATTACAGTATAATATGGGTATTATTGCATGTTATATTGATAATAATAAAAGTTATAACTATAATTATTATAGTTCTCACGATAATAACTGTATAATATGGGTAATAATGCATGTTATATTGATAATAATAAAAGTAATAAGTATAATTATTATAGTTCTAGCGATAATTACAGTATAATGTGGGTAGTAATGCATGTTATATTGATAATAATAAAAGTAATAAGTATAATTATTATAGTTCTAGCGATAATTGCAGTATAATATGGGTAATAATGCATGTTATATTAATAGTAATAAAAGTAATAAGTATAATTATTATAGTTCCGACGATAATAACTGTATGTTATGCGTAATAATGTATGTTATATTGATAATAATAAAAGTAATAAGTATAGTTATTATAGTTCTAGCGATAATTGCAGTATAATATGGGTAATAATGCATGTTATATTAATAGTAATAAAAGTAATAAGTATAATTATTATAGTTCTAGCGATAACTACAGTATAATGTGGGTAATAATGCATGTTATATTGATAATAATAAAAGTAATAAGTATAATTATTATAGTTCTAGCGATAATTACAGTATAATGTGGGTAATAATGCATGTCATATTGATAATAATAAAAGTAATGAGTATAATTATTATAGTTCTGACGATAATAACTGTATAATATGGGTAATAATGCATGTTATATTGATAATAATAAAAGTAATATGTATAATTATTATAGTTCTGACTATAATAACTGTATCATATGGGTAGTAATGCATGTTATATTGATAATAATAAACGTAATAAGTATAATTATTATAGTTCTGACGATAATATCTGTATAATATGCGTAATAATGCATGTTATATTGATAATAATAAAAGTAATAAGTATAATTATTACAGTTCTAGCGATAATTACAGTATAATGTGGGTAATAATGCATGTTATGTTGATAATAATAAAAGTAATAAGTATAATTATTATAGTTCTCACGAAAATAACTATAATATGGGTAGTAATGCATGTTATATTCATAATTATAAACGTAATAGGTATAATTATTATAGTTCTGACGATAATAACTGTATATTATGCGTAATAATGCATGTTACATTGATAATAATAAAAGCAATAAGTATAATTATTATAATTCTAGCGATAATTACAGTATAATATGGGTAATAATGCATGTTATATTAATAGTAAAAAAAGTAATAAGTATAATTATTATAGTTCTAGCGATAATTACAGTATAATATGGGTAATAATGCATGTTATATTGGTAATATTGGGGGTAATAAGTATAATTATTATAGTTCTAGCGATAATAACAGTATAATATGGGTACTAATGCATGTTATACTGATAATAATAAAAGTAATAAGTATAATTGTTATAGTTCTAGCGATAATTACAGTATAATGTGGATAATAATGCATGTTATATTGACGATATTGGGAGTAATAAGTATATTTATTATAATTCTAGCGATAATTGCAGTATAATATGGGTACTAATGCATGTCATATTGATAATAATAAAAGTAATAAGTGTAATTACTATAGTTCTCACGAAAATAGCCGTATAATATGAGTAATAATGCATGTTATATTGATAATAATAAAAGTAATAAGTATAATTATTATAGTTCTAGCGATAATTACAGTATAATGTGGGTAATAATGCATGTTATATTCATAATAATAAAAGTAATAAGTATAATTATTATAGTTCTAGCGATAATTACAGTATAATATGGGTAATAATGCATGTTATATTGGTAATATTGGGGGTAATAAGTATAATTATTATAATTCTAGCGATAATTACAGTATAATATGGGTAATAGTGCATGTTATATTAATAATAATAAAAGTAATAAGTATAGTTATTATAGTTCTGACGATAATAACTGTATAATATGCGTAAAAATGCATGTTATATTGATAATAATAAAAGTAATAAGTATAATTATTATAGTTCTAGCGACAATAACAGTATAATGTGGGTAATAATCCATGTAATATTGATAATATTTGGAGTAATTAGTATAATTATTATAATTCTAGCGATAATTACAGTATAATGTGGGTAATAATGCATGTTATATTGATAATAATAAAAGTAATAAGTATAATTATTATAGTTCTAGCGATAATTACAGTATAATGTGGGTAATAATGCATGTTATATTGATAATAATAAAAGTAATAAGTATAATTATTATAGTTCTCACGATAATAACTGTATAATATGGGTAGTAATGCATGTTATATTGATAATAATAAACGTAATAAGTATAATTATTATAGTTCTGACGATAATAACTGTATAATATGCGTAATAATGCATGTTATATTGATAATAATAAAAGTAATAAGTATAATTATTATAGTTCTAGCGATAATTACAGTATAATGTGGGTAATAATGCATGTTATGTTGATAATAATAGAAGTAATAAGTATAATTATTATAGTTCTAGCGATAATTGCAGTATAATATGGGTAATAATGCATGTTATATTAATAGTAATAAAAGTAATAAGTATAATTATTATAGTTCTCACGATAATAACTGTATAATATGGGTAATAATGCATGTCATATTGATAATAATAAAAGTAATAAGTGTAATTACTATAGTTCTCACGATACTAACTGTATAATATGGGTAATAATGCATGTTATATTCATAATAATAAAAGTAATAAGTATAATTATTATAGTTCTAGCGATAATAACTGTATAATGTGGGTAATAATGCATGTTATACTGATAATAATAAAAGTAATAAGTATAATTATAGTTCTAGCGATAATTACAGTATAATGTGGGTAATAATGCATGTTATATTGATAATAATAAAAGTAAGAAGTATAATTATTATAGTTCTAGCGATAATTACAGTATAATGTGGGTAATAATGCATGTTATATTGATAATAATAAAAGTAATAAGTATAATTATTATAGTTCTCACGATAATAACTGTATAATATGGGTAGTAATGCATGTTATATTGATAATAATAAACGTAATAAGTATAATTATTATAGTTCTGACGATAATAACTGTATAATATGCGTAATAATGCATGTTATATTGATAATAATAAAAGTAATAAGTATAATTATTATAGTTCTAGCAATAATTACAGTATAATGTGGGTAATAATGCATGTTATGTTGATAATAATAAAAGTAATAAGTATAATTATTATAGTTCTCACGATAATAACTGTATAATATGGGTAGTAATGCATGTTATATTGATAATAATAAACGTAATAAGTATAATTATTATAGTTCTGACGATAATAACTGTATAATATGGGTAGTAATGCATGTTATATTGATAATAATAAACGTAATAAGTATAATTATTATAGTTCTGACGATAATAACTGTCTAATATGCGTAATAATGCATGTTATATTGATAATAATAAAAGTAATAAGTATAATTATTATAGTTCTAGCAATAATTACAGTATAATGTGGGTAATAATGCATGTTATGTTGATAATAATAAAAGTAATAAGTATAATTATTATAGTTCTCACGATAATAACTGTATAATATGGGTAGTAATGCATGTTATATTCATAATAATAAACGTAATAAGTATAATTATTATAGTTCTGACGATAATAACTGTATGTTATGCGTAATAATGCATGTTATATTGATAATAATAAAAGTAATAAGTATAATTATTATAGTTCTAGCGATAATTGCAGTATAATATGGGTAATAATGCATGTTATATTAATAGTAATAAAAGTAATAAGTATAATTATTATAGTTCTAGCGATAATTACAGTATAATGTGGGTAATACTGCATGTTATATTGATAATAATAAAAGTAATAAGTATAATTATTATAGTTCTCACGATAATAACTGTATAATGTGGGTAGTAATGCATGTTATATTGATAATAATAAACGTAATAAGTATAATTATTATAGTTCTGACGATAATATCTGTATAATATGCGTAATATTGCATGTTATATTGATAATAATAAAAGTAATATATATAATTATTATAGTTCTAGCGATAATTACAGTATAATGTGGGTAATAATGCATGTTATGTTGATAATAATAAAAGTAATAAGTATAATTATTATAGTTCTCACGATAATAACTATAATATGGCTATTAATGCATGTTATATTGATAATAATAAAAGTAATAAGTATAATTATTATAGTTCTCACGATAATAACTGTATAATATGGGTAGTAATGCATGTTATATTCATAGTAATAAACGTAATAAGTATAATTATTATAGTTCTAGGGATAATTACAGTATAATATGGGTAATAATGCATGTTATATTGGTAATATTGGGGGTAATAAGTATAATTATTATAATTCTAGCGATAATTACAGTATAATATGGGTATTAATGCATGTTATGTTGATAATAATAAAAGTAATAAGTATAATTATTATAGTTCTCACGATAATAACTATAATATGGGTATTAATGCATGTTATATTGATAATAATAAAAGTAATAAGTATAATTATTATAGTTCTCACGATAATAACTGTATAATATGGGTAGTAATGCATGTTATATTCATAGTAATAAACGTAATAAGTATAATTATTATAGTTCTAGCGATAATTACAGTATAATATGGGTAATAATGCATGTTATATTGGTAATATTGGGGGTAATAAGTATAATTATTATAATTCTAGCGATAATTGCAGTATAATATGGGTAATAATGCATGTTATATTAATAGTAATAAAAGTAATAAGTATAATTATTATAGTTCTCACGATAATAACTGTATAATATGGGTAATAATGCATGTCATATTGATAATAATAAAAGTAATAAGTGTAATTACTATAGTTCTCACGATACTAACTGTATAATATGGGTAATAATGCATGTTATATTCATAATAATAAAAGTAATAAGTATAATTATTATAGTTCTAGCGATAATAACTGTATAATGTGGGTAATAATGCATGTTATACTGATAATAATAAAAGTAATAAGCATAATTATAGTTCTAGCGATAATTACAGTATAATGTGGGTAATAATGCATGTTATATTAATAGTAATAAAAGTAATAAGTATAATTATTATAGTTCTCACGATAATATCTGTATAATATGCGTAATAATGCATGTTATATTGATAATAATAAAAGTAATAAGTATAATTATTATAGTTCTCACGATAATAACTGTATAATATGGGTAGTAATGCATGTTATATTGATAATAATAAACGTAATAAGTATAATTATTATAGTTCTGACGATAATAACTGTATAATATGCGTAATAATGCATGTTATATTGATAATAATAAAAGTAATAAGTATAATTATTATAGTTCTAGCAATAATTACAGTATAATGTGGGTAATAATGCATGTTATGTTGATAATAATAAAAGTAATAAGTATAATTATTATAGTTCTCACGATAATAACTGTATAATATGGGTAGTAATGCATGTTATATTGATAATAATAAACGTAATAAGTATAATTATTATAGTTCTGACGATAATATCTGTATAATATGCGTAATAATGCATGTTATATTGATAATAATAAAAGTAATAAGTATAATTATTATAGTTCTGACGATAATATCTGTATAATATGCGTAATAATGCATGTTATATTGATAATAATAAAAGTAATAAGTATAATTACTACAGTTCTAGCGATAATTACAGTATAATGTGGGTAATAATGCATGTCATATTGATAATAATAAAAGTAATAAGTATAATTATTATAGTTCTCACGATAATAATTGTATAATATGGGTAGTAATGCATGTTATATTCATAATAATAAACGTAATAAGTATAATTATTATAGTTCTGACGATAATAACTGTATGTTATGCGTAATAATGCATGTTATATTGATAATAATAAAAGTAATAAGTATAATTATTATAGTTCTAGCGATAATTGCAGTATAATATGGGTAATAATGCATGTTATATTAATAGTAATAAAAGTAATAAGTATAATTATTATAGTTCTAGCGATAATTACAGTATAATGTGGGTAATACTGCATGTTATATTGATAATAATAAAAGTAATAAGTATAATTATTATAGTTCTCACGATAATAACTGTATAATGTGGGTAGTAATGCATGTTATATTGATAATAATAAACGTAATAAGTATAATTATTATAGTTCTGACGATAATATCTGTATAATATGCGTAATATTGCATGTTATATTGATAATAATAAAAGTAATATATATAATTATTATAGTTCTAGCGATAATTACAGTATAATGTGGGTAATAATGCATGCTTTGTTGATAATAATAAAAGTAATAAGTATAATTATTATAGTTCTCACGATAATAACTATAATATGGGTATTAATGCATGTTATATTGATAATAATAAAAGTAATAAGTATAATTATTATAGTTCTCACGATAATAACTGTATAATATGGGTAGTAATGCATGTTATATTCATAGTAATAAACGTAATAAGTATAATTATTATAGTTCTAGCGATAATTACAGTATAATATGGGTAATAATGCATGTTATATTGGTAATATTGGGGGTAATAAGTATAATTATTATAATTCTAGCGATAATTACAGTATAATATGGGTATTAATGCATGTTATATTGATAATAATAAAAGTAATAACTATAATTATTATAGTTCTCACGATAATAACTGTATAATATGGGTACTAATGCATGTTAGATTGATAATAATAAAAGTAATAAGTATGATTTTTATAGTTCTAGCGATAATTACAGTATGATGTGGGTAATAATGCATGTTATGTTGATAATAATAAAAGTAATAAGTATAATTATTATAGTTCTCACGATAATAACTATAATATGGGTATTAATGCATGTTATATTGATAATAATAAAAGTAATAAGTATAATTATTATAGTTCTCACGATAATAACTGTATAATATGGGTAGTAATGCATGTTATATTCATAGTAATAAACGTAATAAGTATAATTATTATAGTTCTAGCGATAATTACAGTATAATATGGGTAATAATGCATGTTATATTGGTAATATTGGGGGTAATAAGTATAATTATTATAATTCTAGCGATAATTACAGTATAATATGGGTATTAATGCATGTTATATTGATAATAATAAAAGTAATAACTATAATTATTATAGTTCTCACGATAATAACTGTATAATATGGGTACTAATGCATGTTAGATTGATAATAATAAAAGTAATAAGTATGATTTTTATAGTTCTAGCGATAATTACAGTATGATGTGGGTAATAATGCATGTTATGTTGATAATAATAAAAGTAATAAGTATAATTATTATAGTTCTCACGATAATAACTGTATAATATGGGTAGTAATGCATGTCACATTGATAATAATAAACGTAATAAGTATTATTATTATAGTTCTGACGATAATAATTGTATAATATGCGTAATAATGCATGTTATATTGATAATAATAAACGTAATATGTATAATTATTATAGTTCTAGCGATAATAACTGTATAATGTGGGTAATAATGCATGTTATATTGATAATAATAAAAGTAATAAGTATAATTATTATAGTTCTAGCGATAATTACAGTATAATATGGGTAATAATGCATGTTATATTGGTAATATTGGGGGTAATAAGTATAATTATTATAATTCTAGCGATAATTACAGTATAATATGGGTAATAGTGCATGTTATATTAATAATAATAAAAGTAGTAAGTATAGTTATTATAGTTCTGACGATAATAACTGTACAATATGCGTAAAAATGCATGTTATATTGATAATAATAAAAGTAATAAGTATAATTATTATAGTTCTAGCAATAATTACAGTATAATGTGGGTAATAATGCATGTTATATTGGTAATATTGGGGGTAATAAGTATAATTATTATAGTTCTAGCGATAATTACAGTATAATGTGGGTAATAATGCATGTTATATTGATAATAATAAAAGTAATAAGTATAATTATTATAGTTCTAGCGATAATTACAGTATAATGTGGGTAATAATGCATGTTATGTTGATAATAATAAAAGTAATAAGTATAATTATTATAGTTCTCACGATAATAACTGTATAATATGGGTAGTAATGCATGTTATATTCATAATAATAAACGTAATAAGTATAATTATTATAGTTCTGACGATAATAACTGTATGTTATGCGTAATAATGCATGTTATATTGATAATAATAAAAGTAGTAAGTATAATTATTATAGTTCTAGCGATAATTGCAGTATAATATGGGTAATAATGCATGTTATATTAATAACAATAAAACTAATAAGTATAATTATCATAGTTCTAGCGATAATAGCAGTATAATATGGGTACTAATGCATGTTATATTGATAATAATGAAAGTAATAAGTATAATTATTATAGTTCTAGCGATAATTACAGTATAATGTGAGTAATAATGCTTGTTATATTGGTGATATTGGGGGTAATAAGTATAATTAGTATAATTCTAGCGATAATTACAGTATAATATGGGTATTAATGCATGTTATATTGATAATAATAAAAGTAATAACTATAATTATTATAGTTCTCACGATAATAACTGTATAATATGGGTAATAATGCATGTTATATTGGTAATAATAAAAGTAATAAGTATAATTATTATAGTTCTAGCGATAATTACAGTATAATGTGGGTAATAATGCATGTTATATTGATAATAATAAAAGTAATAAGTATAATTATTCTAGTTCTCACGATAATAACTGTATAATATGGGTAGTAATGCATGTTATATTGATAATAATAAACGTAATAAGTATAATTATTATAGTTCTCACGATAATAACTGTATAATATGGGTAGTAATGCATGTTATATTCATAATAATAAACGTAATAAGTATAATTATTATAGTTCTAACGATAATAACTGTATGTTATGCGTAATAATGCATGTTATATTGATAATAATAAAAGTAATAAGTATAATTATTATAGTTCTAGCGATAATTGCAGTATAATATGGGTAATAATGCATGTTATATTAATAGTAATAAAAGTAATAAGTATAATTATTATAGTTCTCACGATAATAACTGTATAATATGGGTAATAATGCATGTTATATTGATAATAATAAAAGTAATAAGTATAATTATTATAGTTCTAGCGATAATTACAGTATAATGTGGGTAATAATGCTTGTTATATTGGTGATATTGGGGGTAATAAGTATAATTAGTATAATTCTGGCGATAATTACAGTATAATATGGGTATTAATGCATGTTATATTGATAATAATAAAAGTAATAAGTATAATTATTATAGTTCTAGCGATAATTACAGTATAATGTGGGTAATAATGCATGTTATATTGGTAATATTGGGGGTAATAAGTATAATTATTATAGTTCTAGCGATAATTGCAGTATAATATGGGTAATAATGCATGTTATATTAATAGTAATAAAAGTAATAAGTATAATTATTATAGTTCTCACGATAATAACTGTATAATATGGGTAGTAATGCATGTTATATTGATAATAATAAACGTAATAAGTATAATTATTATAGTTCTGACGATAATATCTGTATAATATGCGTAATAATGCATGTTATATTAATAATAATAAAAGTAATAAGTATAATTATTATAGTTCTGACGATAATATCTGTATAATATGCGTAATAATGCATGTTATATTGATAATAATAAAAGTAATAAGTATAATTATTACAGTTCTAGCGATAAGTACAGTATAATGTGGGTAATAATGCATGTCATATTGATAATAATAAAAGTAATAAGTATAATTATTATAGTTCTCACGATAATAATTGTATAATATGGGTAGTAATGCATGTTATATTCATAATAATAAACGTAATAAGTATAATTATTATAGTTCTGACGATAATAACTGTATGTTATGCGTAATAATGCATGTTATATTGATAATAATAAAAGTAATAAGTATAATTATTATAGTTCTAGCGATAATTGCAGTATAATATGGGTAATAATGCATGTTATATTAATAGTAATAAAAGTAATAAGTATAATTATTATAGTTCTAGCGATAATTACAGTATAATGTGGGTAATAATGCATGTTATATTGATAATAATAAAAGTAATAAGTATAATTATTCTAGTTCTCACGATAATAACTGTATAATATGGGTAGTAATGCATGTTATATTGATAATAATAAACGTAATAAGTATAATTATTATAGTTCTGACGATAATATCTGTATAATATGCGTAATAATGCATGTTATATTGATAATAATAAAAGTAATATATATAATTATTATAGTTCTAGCGATAATTACTGTATAATGTGGGTAATAATGCATGTTATGTTGATAATAATAAAAGTAATAAGTATAATTATTATAGTTCTCACGATAATAACTATAATATGGGTATTAATGCATGTTATATTGATAATAATAAAAGTAATAAGTATAATTATTATAGTTCTCACGATAATAACTGTATAATATGGGTAGTAATGCATGTTATATTCATAGTAATAAACGTAATAAGTATAATTATTATAGTTCTAGCGATAATTACAGTATAATATGGGTAATAATGCATGTTATATTGGTAATATTGGGGGTAATAAGTATAATTATTATAATTCTAGCGATAATTACAGTATAATATGGGTGTTAATGCATGTTATATTGATAATAATAAAAGTAATAACTATAATTATTATAGTTCTCACGATAATAACTGTATAATATGGGTACTAATGCATGTTAGATTGATAATAATAAAAGTAATAAGTATGATTTTTATAGTTCTAGCGATAATTACAGTATGATGTGGGTAATAATGCATGTTATGTTGATAATAATAAAAGTAATAAGTATAATTATTATAGTTCTCACGATAATAACTGTATAATATGGGTAGTAATGCATGTCACATTGATAATAATAAACGTAATAAGTATTATTATTATAGTTCTAGCGATAATAACTGTATAATGTGGGTAATAATGCATGTTATATTGATAATAATAAAAGTAATAAGTATAATTATTATAGTTCTAGCGATAATTACACTATAATATGGGTAATAATGCATGTTATATTGGTAATATTGGGGGTAATAAGTATATTTATTATAATTCTAGCGATAATTGCAGTATAATATGGGTATTAATGCATGTCATATTGATAATAATAAAAGTAATAAGTGTAATTACTATAGTTCTCACGATACTAACTGTATAATATGGGTAATAATGCATGTTATATTCATAATAATAAAAGTAATAAGTATAATTATTATAGTTCTAGCGATAATAACTATATAATGTGGGTAATAATGCATGTTATACTGATAATAATAAAAGTAATAAGTATAATTATTATAGTTCTAGCGATAATTACAGTATAATATGGGTAATAATGCATGTTATATTGGTAATATTGGGGGTAATAAGTATAATTATTATAATTCTAGCGATAATTACAGTATAATATGGGTAATAACGCATGTTATATTAATAACAATAAAACTAATAAGTATAATTATCATAGTTCTAGCGATAATAGCAGTATAATATGGGTACTAATGCATGTTATATTGATAATAATGAAAGTAATAAGTATAATTATTATAGTTCTAGCGATAATTACAGTATAATGTGAGTAATAATGCTTGTTATATTGGTGATATTGGGGGTAATAAGTATAATTATTATAGTTCTAGCGATAATTACAGTATAATGTGGGTAATAATGCATGTTATATTGATAATAATAAAAGTAATAAGTATAATTATTATAGTTCTAGCGATAATTACAGTATAATGTGGGTAATAATGCATGTTATGTTGATAATAATAAAAGTAATAAGTATAATTATTATAGTTCTCACGATAATAACTGTACAATATGGGTAGTAATGCATGTTATATTCATAATAATAAACGTAATAAGTATAATTATTATAGTTCTAACGATAATAACTGTATGTTATGCGTAATAATGCATGTTATATTGATAATAATAAAAGTAATAAGTATAATTATTATAGTTCTAGCGATAATTGCAGTATAGTATGGGTAATAATGCATGTTATATTAATAGTAATAAAAGTAATAAGTATAATTATTATAGTTCTCACGATAATAACTGTATAATATGGGTAATAATGCATGTTATATTGATAATAATAAAAGTAATAAGTATAATTATTATAGTTCTAGCGATAATTACAGTATAATGTGGGTAATAATGCTTGTTATATTGGTGATATTGGGGGTAATAAGTATAATTAGTATAATTCTGGCGATAATTACAGTATAATATGGGTATTAATGCATGTTATATTGATAATAATAAAAGTAATAAGTATAATTATTATAGTTCTAGCGATAATTACAGTATAATGTGGGTAATAATGCATGTTATATTGATAATAATAAAAGTAATAAGTATAATTATTATAGTTCTAGCGATAATTACAGTATAATGTGGGTAATAATGCATGTCATATTGATAATAATAAAAGTAATAAGTATAATTATTATAGTTCTCACGATAATAACTGTATAATATGGGTAGTAATGCATGTTATATTCATAATAATAAACGTAATAAGTATAATTATTATAGTTCTGACGATAATAACTGTATATTATGCGTAATAATGCATGTTATATTGATAATAATAAAAGTAATAAGTATAATTATTATAGTTCTAGCGATAATTGCAGTATAATATGGGTAATAATGCATGTTATATTAATAGTAATAAAAGTAATAAGTATAATTATTATAGTTCTAGCGATAACTACATTATAATGTGGGTAATAATGCATGTTATATTGATAATAATAAAAGTAATAAGTATAATTATTATAGTTCTCACGATAATAACTGTATAATATGGGTAGTAATGCATGTTATATTGATAATAACAAACGTAATAAGTATAATTATTATAGTTCTGACGATAATATTTGTATAATATGCGTAATAATGCATGTTATATTGATAATAATAAAAGTAATAAGTATAATTATTACAGTTCTAGCGATAATTACAGTATAATGTGGGTAATAATGCATGTTATGTTGATAATAATAAAAGTAATAAGTATAATTATTATAGTTCTCACGATAATAACTATAATATGGGGAGTAATGCATGTTATATTCATAATTATAAACGTAATAGGTATAATTATTATAGTTCTGACGATAATAACTGTATATTATGCGTAATAATGCATGTTACATTGATAATAATAAAAGCAATAAGTATAATTATTATAATTCTAGCGATAATTACAGTATAATATGGGTAATAATGCATGTTATATTAATAGTAAAAAAAGTAATAAGTATAATTATTATAGTTCTAGCGATAATTACAGTATAATATGGGTAATAATGCATGTTATATTGGTAATATTGGGGGTAATAAGTATAATTATTATAGTTCTAGCGATAATAACAGTATAATATGGGTACTAATGCATGTTAGATTGATAATAATAAAAGTAATAAGTATAATTATTATGGTTCTAGCGATAATTACAGTATGATGTGGGTAATAATGCATGTTATGTTGATAATAATAAAAGTAATACGTATAATTATTATAGTTCTCACGATAATAACTGTATAATATGGGTAGTAATGCATGTCACATTGATAATAATAAACGTAATAAGTATTATTATTATAGTTCTGACGATAATAACTGTATAATATGCGTAATAATGCATGTTATATTGATAATAATGAACGTAATAAGTATAATTATTATAGTTCTAGCGATAATTACAGTATAATGTGGGTAATAATGCATGTTATATTGATAATAATAAAAGTAATAAGTATAATTATTATAGTTCTCACGATAATAACTGTATAATATGGGTAGTAGTGCATGTTATATTCATAATAATAAACGTAATAAGTATAATTATTATAGTTCTAGCGATAATAACTGTATAATGTGGGTAATAATGCACGTTATATTGATAATAATAAAAGTAATAAGTATAATTATTATAGTTCTAGCGATAATTACAGTATGATGTGGGTAATAATGCATGTTAAATTGATAATAATAAAAGTAATAAGTATAACTATTATAGTTCTGACGATAATAACTGTATAATATGGGTAGTAATGCATGTTGTATTGATAATAATAAACGTAATAAGTATAATTATTATAGTTCTGACGATAATAACTGTATAATATGGGTAATAATGCATGTTATATTGATAATAATAAAAGTAATATGTATAATTATTAGAGTTCTGACTATAATAACTGTATCATATGGGTAGTAATGCATGTTATATTGATAATAATAAACGTAATAAGTATAATTATTATAGTTCTGACGATAATATCTGTATAATATGCGTAATAATGCATGTTATATTGATAATAATAAAAGTAATAAGTATAATTATTACAGTTCTAGCGATAATTACAGTATAATGTGGGTAATAATGCATGTTATATTAATAGTAAAAAAAGTAATAAGTATAATTATTATAGTTCTAGCGATAATTACAGTATAATATGGGTAATAATGCATGTTATATTGGTAATATTGGGGGTAATAAGTATAATTATTATAGTTCTAGCGATAATAACAGTATAATATGGGTACTAATGCATGTTAGATTGATAATAATAAAAGTAATAAGTATAATTATTATGGTTCTAGCGATAATTACAGTATGATGTGGGTAATAATGCATGTCATATTGATAATAATAAAAGTAATAAGTATAATTATTATAGTTCTCACGATAATAACTGTATAATATGGGTAGTAATGCATGTTATATTCATAATAATAAACGTAATAAGTATAATTATTATAGTTCTGACGATAATAACTGTATATTATGCGTAATAATGCATGTTATATTGATAATAATAAAAGTAATAAGTATAATTATTATAGTTCTAGCGATAATTGCAGTATAATATGGGTAATAATGCATGTTATATTAATAGTAATAAAAGTAATAAGTATAATTATTATAGTTCTAGCGATAACTACATTATAATGTGGGTAATAATGCATGTTATATTGATAATAATAAAAGTAATAAGTATAATTATTATAGTTCTCACGATAATAACTGTATAATATGGGTAGTAATGCATGTTATATTGATAATAATAAACGTAATAAGTATAATTATTATAGTTCTGACGATAATATTTGTATAATATGCGTAATAATGCATGTTATATTGATAATAATAAAAGTAATAAGTATAATTATTACAGTTCTAGCGATAATTACAGTATAATGTGGGTAATAATGCATGTTATGTTGATAATAATAAAAGTAATAAGTATAATTATTATAGTTCTCACGATAATAACTATAATATGGGGAGTAATGCATGTTATATTCATAATTATAAACGTAATAGGTATAATTATTATAGTTCTGACGATAATAACTGTATATTATGCGTAATAATGCATGTTACATTGATAATAATAAAAGCAATAAGTATAATTATTATAATTCTAGCGATAATTACAGTATAATATGGGTAATAATGCATGTTATATTAATAGTAAAAAAAGTAATAAGTATAATTATTATAGTTCTAGCGATAATTACAGTATAATATGGGTAATAATGCATGTTATATTGGTAATATTGGGGGTAATAAGTATAATTATTATAGTTCTAGCGATAATAACAGTATAATATGGGTACTAATGCATGTTAGATTGATAATAATAAAAGTAATAAGTATAATTATTATGGTTCTAGCGATAATTACAGTATGATGTGGGTAATAATGCATGTTATGTTGATAATAATAAAAGTAATACGTATAATTATTATAGTTCTCACGATAATAACTGTATAATATGGGTAGTAATGCATGTCACATTGATAATAATAAACGTAATAAGTATTATTATTATAGTTCTGACGATAATAACTGTATAATATGCGTAATAATGCATGTTATATTGATAATAATGAACGTAATAAGTATAATTATTATAGTTCTAGCGATAATTACAGTATAATGTGGGTAATAATGCATGTTATATTGATAATAATAAAAGTAATAAGTATAATTATTATAGTTCTCACGATAATAACTGTATAATATGGGTAGTAGTGCATGTTATATTCATAATAATAAACGTAATAAGTATAATTATTATAGTTCTAGCGATAATAACTGTATAATGTGGGTAATAATGCACGTTATATTGATAATAATAAAAGTAATAAGTATAATTATTATAGTTCTAGCGATAATTACAGTATGATGTGGGTAATAATGCATGTTAAATTGATAATAATAAAAGTAATAAGTATAACTATTATAGTTCTGACGATAATAACTGTATAATATGGGTAGTAATGCATGTTGTATTGATAATAATAAACGTAATAAGTATAATTATTATAGTTCTGACGATAATAACTGTATAATATGGGTAATAATGCATGTTATATTGATAATAATAAAAGTAATATGTATAATTATTAGAGTTCTGACTATAATAACTGTATCATATGGGTAGTAATGCATGTTATATTGATAATAATAAACGTAATAAGTATAATTATTATAGTTCTGACGATAATATCTGTATAATATGCGTAATAATGCATGTTATATTGATAATAATAAAAGTAATAAGTATAATTATTACAGTTCTAGCGATAATTACAGTATAATGTGGGTAATAATGCATGTTATATTAATAGTAAAAAAAGTAATAAGTATAATTATTATAGTTCTAGCGATAATTACAGTATAATATGGGTAATAATGCATGTTATATTGGTAATATTGGGGGTAATAAGTATAATTATTATAGTTCTAGCGATAATAACAGTATAATATGGGTACTAATGCATGTTAGATTGATAATAATAAAAGTAATAAGTATAATTATTATGGTTCTAGCGATAATTACAGTATGATGTGGGTAATAATGCATGTTATGTTGATAATAATAAAAGTAATACGTATAATTATTATAGTTCTCACGATAATAACTGTACAATATGGGTAGTAATGCATGTCACATTGATAATAATAAACGTAATAAGTATTATTATTATAGTTCTGACGATAATAACTGTATAATATGCGTAATAATGCATGTTATATTGATAATAATGAACGTAATAAGTATAATTATTATAGTTCTAGCGATAATTACAGTAAAATGTGGGTAATAATGCATGTTATATTGATAATAATAAAAGTAATAAGTATAATTATTATAGTTCTAGCGATAATAACTGTATAATGTGGGTAATAATGCACGTTATATTGATAATAATAAAAGTAATAAGTATAATTATTATAGTTCTAGCGATAATTACAGTATAATATGGGTAATAATGCATGTTATATTGGTAATATTGGGGCTAATAAGTATAATTATTATAGTTCTGACGATAATAACTGTATAATATGCGTAATAATGCATGTTATATTGATAATAATAAAAGTAATAAGTATAATTATTATAGTTCTAGCGATAATTACAGTATAATGTGGGTAATAATGCATGTTATGTTGATAATAATAAAAGTAATAAGTATAATTATTATAGTTCTCACGATAATAACTGTATAATATGGGTAGTAATGCATGTTATATTGATAATAATAAAAGTAATAAGTATAATTATTACAGTTCTAGCGATAATTACAGTATAATGTGGGTAATAATGCATGTTATGTTGATAATAATAAAAGTAATAAGTATAATTATTATAGTTCTCACGATAATAACTATAATATGGGTAGTAATGCATGTTATATTGATAATAATAAACGTAATAAGTATAATTATTATAGTTCTGACCATAATAACTGTATAATATGCGTAATAATGCATGTTATATTGATAACAATAAAAGTAATAAGTATAATTATTACAGTTCTAGCGATAATTACAGTATAATGTGGGTAATAATGCATGTTATGTTGATAATAATAAAAGTAATAAGTATAATTATTATAGTTCTCACGATAATAACTATAATATGGGTAGTAATGCATGTTATATTGATAATAATAAACGTAATAAGTATAATTATTATAGTTCTGACGATAATAACTGTATAATATGCGTAATAATGCATGTTATATTGATAATAATAAAAGTAATAAGTATAATTATTGTAGTTCTAGCGATAATAACTGCATAATATGGGTAATAATGCATGTTATATTGATAATATTAGGAGTAATAAGTATAATTATTATAGTTCTAGCGATAATAACAGTATAATATGGGTAATAATGCATGTTAAATTGATAATATTAGGAGTAATAAGTATAATTATTATAGTTCTAGCGATAATAACTGCATAATATGGGTAATAATGCATGTTATATCGATAATATTGGGGGTAATAAGTATAATTATTATATTTCTAGCGATAATAACAGTATAATATGGGTAATAATGCGTGTTATATTGACAATATTAGGAGTAATAAGTATAATTATTATAGTTCTAGCGATAATAACTGCATAATATGGGTAATAGTGCATGTTATATTCGTAATAATAAAAGTAATAAGTATAATTATTGTAGTTCTAGCGATAATGACTGCATTATATGGGTAATAATGCATGTTATAATGATAATATTGGGAGTAATACGTATATTTATTATAGTTCTAACGATAATAACAGTATAATATGGGTAATAATGCATGTTATATTGATAATATTGGGAGTAATAAGTATAATTATTGTAGTTCTAGCGATAATAACTGCATAATATGGGTAATAATGCATGTTATATTGATAATATTAGGAGTAATAAGTATAATTATTATAGTTCTAGCGATAATAACAGTATAATATGGGTAATAATGCTTGTTATAATGATAATATTGGGAGTAATAAGTATATTTATTATAGTTCTAACGATAATAACAGTATAATATGGGTAATAATGCATGTTATATTGATAATATTGGGAGTAATAAGTATATTTATTATAGTTCTGACGGTAATAACAGTATAATATGGGTAATAATGCTTGTTATATTGATAATATTGGGAGTAATAAGTATAATTATTGTAGTTCTAGCGACAATAACTGCATAATATGGGTAATGGTGCATGTTATATCGATAACAATAAAAGTAATAAGTATAATTATTGTAGTTCTAGCGATAATGACTGCATAATATGTGTAATAATGCATGTTATATTGATAATATTGGGAGCAATAAGTATAATTATTGTAGTTGTAGCGATAATAACTTCATAATATGGGTAATAATGCATGTTATATTGATAATATTGGGAGTAATAAGTATATTTATTATAGTTCTGACGATAATAACAGTATAATATGGGTAATAATGCATGTTATATTGATAATATTGGGAGTAATAAGTATAATTATTACATTTCTAGCGATAATAACTGTATAAAATGGGTAATAATGAATATTATACTGATAATATTGGGAGTAATAAGTATATTTATTATATTTCCAACGATAATAACAGTATAATATGGGTAATAATGCATGTTATAATGATAATATTGGGAGTAATAAGTATATTTATTATAGTTCTAACGATAATAACAGTATAATATGGGTAATAATGCATGTTATATTGATAATATTGGGAGTAATAAGTATAATTATTATAGTTCTGACGGTAATAACAGTATAATATGGGTAATAATGCTTGTTATATTGATAATATTGGGAGTAATAAGTATAATTATTGTAGTTCTAGCGACAATAACTGCATAATATGGGTAATGGTGCATGTTATATCGATAACAATAAAAGTAATAAGTATAATTATTGTAGTTCTAGCGATAATGACTGCATAATATGGGTAATAATACATGTTATATTGATAATATTGGGAGCAATAAGTATAATTATTGTAGTTGTAGCGATAATAACTTCATAATATGGGTAATAATGCATGTTATATTGATAATATTGGAAGTAATAAGTATATTTATTATAGTTCTGACGATAATAACAGTATGATATGGGTAATAATGCATGTTATATTGATAATATTGGGAGTAATAAGTATAATTATTACATTTCTAGCGATAATAACTGTATAAAATGGGTAATAATGAATATTATACTGATAACATTGGGAGTAATAAGTATATTTATTATAGTTCTAACGATAATAACAGTATAATATGGGTAATAATGCATGTTATATTGATAATATTGGGAGTAATAAGTATAATTATTGTAGTTCTAGCGATAATAACTGCATAATATGGGTAATGGTGCATGTTATATCGATAACAATAAAAGTAACAAGTATAATTATTGTAGTTCTAGCGATAATGACTGCAGAATATGGGTAATAATGTATGTTATATTGATAATATTGGAAGCAATAAGTATAATTATTGTGGTTGTAGCGATAATAACTTCATCATATGGGTAATAATGCATGTTACATTGATAATATTGGGAGTAATAAGTATAATTATTGTAGTGCTAGCGATAATAACTGCATAATATGGGTAATAATGCATGTTATATTGATAATATTAGGAGTAATAAGTATAATTATTATAGGTCTAGCGATAATAACAGTATAATATGGGCAATAATGCATGTTATATTGATAATATTGGGAGTAATAAGTATAATTATTGCAGTTCTAGCGATAATAACTGCATAATATGGGTAATAATGCATGTTATAATGAAAATATTGGGAGTAATAAGTATATTTATTATAGTTCTGACGATAATAACAGTATAATATGGGTAATAATGCGTGTTATATTCATAATATTGGAAGTAATAAGTATAATTATTATAGTTCTAGCGATAATAACAGTATAATATGGGTAATAATGCATGTTAAATTGATAATATTAGGAGTAATAAGTATAATTATTATAGTTCTAGCGATAATAATTGCATAATATAGGTAATAATGCATGTTATAATGATAATATTGGGAGTAATAAGTATAATTATTACAGTTCTAGCGATAATAACTGCATAATATGGGTAATAATGCATGTTATAATGATAATATTGGGAGTAATAAGTATATTTATTACAATTCTGACGATAATAACTGCATAATATGGGTAATAATGCATGTTATACTGATAATAATATAAGTAATAAGTATAACTATTATAGTTCTAGCGATAATGACTGCATAATATGGGTAATAATGCATGTTATATTGATAATATTGGAAGTAATAAGTATAATTATTATAGTTCTAGCGATCATAACTGCATAATATGGGTAATGGTGCATGTTATATCGATAATAATAAAAGTAATAAGTATAATTATTGTAGTTCTAGCGATAATGACTGCATTATATGGGTAATAATGCATGTTATAATGATAATATTGGGAGTAATACGTATATTTATTATAGTTCTAACGATAATAACAGTATAATATGGGTAATCATGTATGTTATATTGATAATATTGGGAGTAATAAGTATAATTATTGCAGTTCTAGCGATAATAACTGCATAATATGGGTAATAATGCATGTTATAATGATAATATTGGGAGTAATAAGTATAATTATTACAGTTCTAGCGATAATAATAGTATAATATGGGTAATAATGCATGTTATATTGATAATATTGGGAGTAATAAGTATAATTATTGTAGTTCTAGCGATAATAACTGCATAATATGGGTAATAATGCATGTTATATTGATAATATTAGGAGTAATAAGTATAATTATTATAGTTCTAGCGATAATAACTGCATAATATGGGTAATAATGCATGTTATAATGATAATATTGGGAGTAATAAGTATATTTATTATAGTTCTGACGATAATAACAGTATAATATGGGTAATAATGCTTGTTATATTGATAATATTGGGAGTTGTAAGTATAACTATTGTGGTTCTAGCGACAATAACTGCATAATATGGGTAATGGTGCATGTTATATCGATAACAATAAAAGTAATAAGTATAATTATTGTAGTTCTAGCGATAATGACTGCATAATATGGGTAATAATGCATGTTATATTGATAATATTGGGAGCAATAAGTATAATTATTGTAGTTGTAGCAATAATAACTTCATAATATGGGTAATAATGCATGTTATATTGATAATATTGGGAGTAATAAGTATATTTATTATAGTTCTGACGATAATAACAGTATAATATGGGTAATAATGCATGTTATATTGATAATATTGGGAGTAATAAGTATAATTATTACATTTCTAGCGATAATAACTGTATAAAATGGGTAATAATGAATATTATACTGATAATATTGGGAGTAATAAGTATATTTATTATAGTTCTAACGATAATAACAGTATAATATGGGTAATAATGCATGTTATAATGATAATATTGGGAGTAATAAGTATATTTATTATAGTTCTAACGATAATAACAGTATAATATGGGTAATAATGCATGTTATATTGATAATATTGGGAGTAATAAGTATAATTATTGTAGTTCTAGCGATAATAACTGCATAATATGGGTAATGGTGCATGTTATATCGATAACAATAAAAGTAACATGTATAATTATTGTAGTTCTAGCGATAATGACTGCATAATATGGGTAATAATGCATGTTATATTGATAATATTGGAAGCAATAAGTATAATTATTGTGGTTGTAGCGATAATAACTTCATCATATGGGTAATAATGCATGTTACATTGATAATATTGGGAGTAATAAGTATATTTATTATAGTTCTGACGATAATAACAGTATAATATGGGTAATAATGCATGTTATATTGATAATATTGGGGGTAATAAGTATAATTATTATAGTTCTAGCGATAATAACTGCATAATATGGGTAATGGTGCATGTTATATCGATAATAATAAAAGTAATAAGTATAATTATTGTAGTTCTAGCGATAATGACTGCATTATATGGGTAATAATGCATGTTATAATGATAATATTGGGATTAATAAGTATATTTATTATAGTTCTAACGATAATAACAGTATAATATGGGTAATAATGCATGTTATATTGATAATATTGGGAGTAATAAGTATAATTATTGTAGTGCTAGCGATAATAACTGCATAATATGGGTAATAATGCATGTTATATTGATAATATTAGGAGTAATAAGTATAATTATTATAGTTCTAGCGATAATAACTGCATAATATGGGTAATAGTGCATGTTATATTCGTAATAATAAAAGTAATAAGTATAATTATTATAGTTCGAGCGATAATAACTGTATAATATGGGTAATAATCCATGTTATATTGACAAAATTAGGAGTAATAAGTCCAATTATTGTAGTTCTGGCGATAAGAACAGCATAATATGGGTAATGGTGCATGTTATATCGATAATAATAAAAGTAATAAGTATAATTATTGTAGTTCTAGCGATAATAACTGCATAATATGGGTAATAATGCATGTTATAATGATAATATTGGGAGTAATAAGTATATTTATTACAGTTCTGACGATAATAACTGCATAATATGGGTAATAATGCATGTTATACTGATAATAATATAAGTAATAAGTATAACTATTATAGTTCTAGCGATAATGACTGCATAATATGGGTAATAATGCATGTTATATTGATAATATTGGAAGTAATAAGTATAATTATTATAGTTCTAGCGATAATAACTGCATAATATGGGTAATGGTGCATGTTATATCGATAATAATAAAAGTAATAAGTATAATTATTGTAGTTCTAGCGATAATGACTGCATTATATGGGTAATAATGCATGTTATAATGATAATATTGGGAGTAATACGTATATTTATTATAGTTCTAACGATAATAACAGTATTATATGGGTAATAATGCATGTTATATTGATAATATTGGGAGTAATAAGTATAATTATTGTAGTGCTAGCGATAATAACTGCATAATATGGGTAATAATGCATGTTATATTGATAATATTAGGAGTAATAAGTATAATTATTATAGTTCTAGCGATAATAACAGTATAATATGGGCAATAATGCATGTTATATTGATAATATTGGGAGTAATAAGTATAATTATTGCAGTTCTAGCGATAATAACTGCATAATATGGGTAATAATGCATGTTATAATGATAATATTGGGAGTAATAAGTATATTTATTACAGTTCTGACGATAATAACTGCATAATATGGGTAATAATGCATGTTATACTGATAATAATATAAGTAATAAGTATAACTATTATAGTTCTAGCGATAATGACTGCATAATATGGGTAATAATGCATGTTATATTGATAATATTGGAAGTAATAAGTATAATTATTATAGTTCTAGCGATAATAACTGCATAATATGGGTAATGGTGCATGTTATATCGATAATAATAAAAGTAATAAGTATAATTATTGTAGTTCTAGCGATAATGACTGCATTATATGGGTAATAATGCATGTTATAATGATAATATTGGGAGTAATACGTATATTTATTATAGTTCTAACGATAATAACAGTATTATATGGGTAATAATGCATGTTATATTGATAATATTGGGAGTAATAAGTATAATTATTGTAGTGCTAGCGATAATAACTGCATAATATGGGTAATAATGCATGTTATATTGATAATATTAGGAGTAATAAGTATAATTATTATAGTTCTAGCGATAATAACAGTATAATATGGGCAATAATGCATGTTATATTGATAATATTGGGAGTAATAAGTATAATTATTGCAGTTCTAGCGATAATAACTGCATAATATGGGTAATAATGCATGTTATAATGATAATATTGGGAGTAATAAGTATATTTATTACAGTTCTGACGATAATAACTGCATAATATGGGTAATAATGCATGTTATACTGATAATAATATAAGTAATAAGTATAACTATTATAGTTCTAGCGATAATGACTGCATAATATGGGTAATAATGCATGTTATATTGATAATATTGGAAGTAATAAGTATAATTATTATAGTTCTAGCGATAATAACTGCATAATATGGGTAATAATGCATGTTATAATGATAATATTGGGAGTAATAAGTATATTTATTATAGTTCTGACGATTATAACAGTATAATATGGGTAATAATGCATGTTATATTGATAATATTGGGAGTAATAAGTATAATTATTGCAGTTCTAGCGATAATAACTGCATAATATGGGTAATAATGCATGTTATAATGATAATATTGGGAGTAATAAGTATATTTATTACAGTTCTGACGATAATAACTGCATAATATGGGTAATAATGCATGTTATACTGATAATAATATAAGTAATAAGTATAACTATTATAGTTCTAGCGATAATGACTGCATAATATGGGTAATAATGCATGTTATATTGATAATATTGGAAGTAATAAGTATAATTATTATAGTTCTAGCGATAATAACTGCATAATATGGGTAATGGTGCATGTTATATCGATAATAATAAAAGTAATAAGTATAATTGTTGCAGTTCTAGCGATAATGACTGCATTATATGGGTAATAATGCATGTTATAATGATAATATTGGGAGTAATACGTATATTTATTATAGTTCTAACGATAATAACAGTATTATATGGGTAATAATGCATGTTATATTGATAATATTGGAAGTAATAAGTATAATTATTATAGTTCTAGCGATAATAACTGCATAATATGGGTAATAATGCATGTTATATTGATAATATTGGGAGTAATAAGTATAATTATTATATTTCTAGCGATAATAACTGTATAAAATGGGTAATAATGAATATTATACTGATAATATTGGGAGTAATAAGTATATTTATTATAGTTCTAACGATAATAACAGTATAATATGGGTAATAATGCATGTTATATTGATAATATTGGGAGTAATAAGTATATTTATTATAGTTCTGACGATAATAACAGTATAATATGGGTAATAATGCATGTTATATTGATAATATTGGGAGTAATAAGTATAATTATTATATTTCTAGCGATAATAACGGTATAATATGGGTAATAATGCGTGTTATATTCATAATATTGGAAGTAATAAGTATAATTATTATAGTTCTAGCGATAATAACTGCATAATATGGGTAATAATGCATGTTATAATGATAATATTGGGAGTAATAAGTATATTTATTATAGTTCTGACGATAATAACAGTATAATATGGGTAATAATGCTTGTTATATTGATAATATTGGGAGTTATAAGTATAATTATTATAGTTCTAGCGATAATAATTGCATAATATAGGTAATAATGCATGTTATAATGATAATATTGGGAGTAATAAGTATAATTATTATAGTTCTATCGATAATAATAGTATAATATGGGTAATAATGCATGTTATATTGATAATATTGGGAGTAATAAGTATAATTATTATAGTTCTAGCGATAATAATTGCATAATATAGGTAATAATGCATGTTATAATGATAATATTGGGAGTAATAAGTCTATTTATTATAGTTCTGACGATAATAACAGTATAATATGGGTAATAATGCATGTTATACTGATAATAATATAAGTAATAAGTGTAACTATTATAGTTCTAGCGATAAGAACAGTATAATATGGGTGATAATGCATGTTAAAGTGATAATATTAGGAGTAATAAGTATAATTATTATAGTTCTAGCGATAATAATTGCATAATATAGGTAATAATGCATGTTATAATGATAATATTGGGAGTAATAAGTATATTTATTATAATTCTGACGATTATAACAGTATAATATGGGTAATAATGCATGTTATACTGATAATAATATAAGTAATAAGTATAACTATTATAGTTCTAGCGATAATAACTGTATAATATGGGTAATAATGCATGACATATTGATAGTATTAGGAGTAATAGGTATAATTATTATAGTTCTAGCGATGATAACTGTATAATATGGGTAATAATGCATGTTATAATGATTATATTGGGAGTAATAAGTATATTTATTATAGTTCTAACGATAATAACAGTATAATATGGGTAATAATGCATGTTATATTGATAATATTGGGAGTAATAAGTATATTTATTATAGTTCTGACGGTAATAACAGTATAATATGGGTAATAATGCTTGTTATATTGATAATATTGGGAGTAATAAGTATAATTATTGTAGTTCTAGCGACAATAACTGCATAATATGGGTAATGGTGCATGTTATATCGATAACAATAGAAGTAATAAGTATAATTATTGTAGTTCTAGCGATAATGACTGCATAATATGGGTAATAATGCATGTTATATTGATAATATTGGGAGCAATAAGTATAATTATTGTAGTTGTAGCGATAATAACTTCATAATATGGGTAATAATGCATGTTATATTGATAATATTGGGAGTAATAAGTATATTTATTATAGTTCTGACGATAATAACAGTATAATATGGGTAATAATGCATGTTATATTGATAATATTGGGAGTAATAAGTATAATTATTACATTTCTAGCGATAATAACTGTATAAAATGGGTAATAATGAATATTATACTGATAATATTGGGAGTAATAAGTATATTTATTATAGTTCTAACGATAATAACAGTATAATATGGGTAATAATGCATGTTATAATGATAATATTGGGAGTAATAAGTATATTTATTATAGTTCTAACGATAATAACAGTATAATATGGGTAATAATGCATGTTATATTGATAATATTGGGAGTAATAAGTATAATTATTATATTTCTATCGATAATAACGGTATAATATGGGTAATAATGCGTGTTATATTCATAATATTGGAAGTAATAAGTATAATTATTATAGTTCTAGCGACAATAACTGCATAATATGGGTAATGGTGCATGTTATATCGATAACAATAAAAGTAATAAGTATAATTATTGTAGTTCTAGCAATAATAACTTTATAAAATGGGTAATAATGAATATTATACTGATAATATTGGGAGTAATAAGTATATTTATTATAGTGCTAGCGATAATAACTGCATAATATGGGTAATAATGCTTGTTATATTGATAATATTAGGAGTAATAAGTATAATTATTATAGTTCTAGCGATAATAACAGTATAATATGGGCAATAATGCATGTTATATTGATAATATTGGGAGTAATAAGTATAATTATTGCAGTTCTAGCGATAATAACTGCATAATATGGGTAATAATGCATGTTATAATGATAATATTGGGAGTAATAAGTATATTTATTATAGTTCTGACGATAATAACAGTATAATATGGGTAATAATGCGTGTTATATTCATAATATTGGAAGTAATAAGTATAATTATTATAGTTCTAGCGATAATAACAGTATAATATGGGTAATAATGCATGTTAAATTGATAATATTAAGAGTAATAAGTATAATTATTATAGTTCTAGCGATAATAATTGCATAATATAGGTAATAATGCATGTTATAATGATAATATTGGGAGTAATAAGTATAATTATTACAGTTCTAGCGATAATAATAGTATAATATGGATAATAATGCTTGTTATATTGATAATATTGGGAGTTATAAGTATAACTATTGTAGTTCTAGCGACAATAACTGCATAATATGGGTAATGGTGCATGTTATATCGATAACAATAAAAGTAATAAGTATAATTATTGTAGTTCTAGCGATAATGACTGCATAATATGGGTAATAATGCATGTTATATTGATAATATTGGGAGCAATAAGTATAATTATTGTAGTTGTAGCGATAATAACTTCATAATATGGGTAATAATGCATGTTATATTGATAATATTGGGAGTAATAAGTATATTTATTATTGTTCTGACGATAATAACAGTATAATATGGGTAATAAAGCATGTTATAATGATAATATTGGGAGTAATAAGTATATTTATTATAGTTCTAACGATAATAACAGTATAATATGGGTAATAATGCATGTTATATTGATAATATTGGGAGTAATAAGTATAATTATTATATTTCTAGCGATAATAACGGTATAATATGGGTAATAATGCGTGTTATATTCATAATATTGGAAGTAATAAGTATAATTATTATAGTTCTAGCGACAATAACTGCATAATATGGGTAATGGTGCATGTTATATCGATAACAATAAAAGTAAGAAGTATAATTATTGTAGTTCTAGCAATAATAACTGTATAAAATGGGTAATAATGAATATTATACTGATAATATTGGGAGTAATAAGTATATTTATTATAGTTCCAACGATAATAACAGTATAATATGGGTAATAATGCATGTTATAATGATAATATTGGGAGTAATAAGTATATTTATTATAGTTCTAACGATAATAACAGTATAATATGGGTAATAATGCATGTTATATGGATAATATTGGGAGTAATAAGTATAATTATTGTAGTTCTAGCGATAATAACTGCATAATATGGGTAATAATGCATGTTAGAATAATAACATTAGGAGTAATAAGTATATTTATTATAGTTCTAGCGATAATAACTGCATAATATAGGTAATAATGCATATTATACTGATAATATTGGGAGTAATAAGTATATTTATTACAGTTCTAACGATAATAACAGTATAGTATGGGTAATAATGCTTGTTATACTGAGAATATTGGGAGTAATAAGTATATTTATTATAGTTCTAACGATAATAACAGTATAATATGGGTAATAATGCATGTTATATTGATAATATTGGGAGTAATAAGTATATTTATTATAGTTCTGACGATAATAACAGTATAATGTGGGTAATAATGCATGTTATATTGATAATATTGGGAGTAATAAGTATATTTATTATAGTTCTGACGATAATAACAGTATAATATGGGTAATAATGCATGTTATATTGATAATATTGGGAGTAATAAGTATAATTATTGTAGTTCTAGCGATAATAACTGCATAATATGGGTAATGGTGCATGTTATATCGATAACAATAAAAGTAACAAGTATAATTATTGTAGTTCCAGCGATAATGACTGCATAATATGGGTAATAATGTATGTTATATTGATAATATTGGAAGCAATAAGTATAATTATTGTGGTTGTAGCGATAATAACTTCATCATATGGGTAATAATGCATGTTACATTGATAATATTGGGAGTAATAAGTATAATTATTGTAGTGCTAGCGATAATAACTGCATAATATGGGTAATAATGCATGTTATATTGATAATATTGGGAGTAATAAGTATAATTATTACATTTCTAGCGATAATAACTGTATAAAATGGGTAATAATGAATATTATACTGATAATATTGGGAGTAATAAGTATATTTATTATAGTTCTGACGATAATAACAGTATAATGTGGGTAATAATGCATGTTATATTGATAATATTGGGAGTAATAAGTATATTTATTATAGTTCTGACGATAATAACAGTATAATATGGGTAATAATGCATGTTATATTGATAATATTGGGAGTAATAAGTATAATTATTGTAGTTCTAGCGATAATAACTGCATAATATGGGTAATGGTGCATGTTATATCGATAACAATAAAAGTAACAAGTATAATTATTGTAGTTCCAGCGATAATGACTGCATAATATGGGTAATAATGTATGTTATATTGATAATATTGGAAGCAATAAGTATAATTATTGTGGTTGTAGCGATAATAACTTCATCATATGGGTAATAATGCATGTTACATTGATAATATTGGGAGTAATAAGTATAATTATTGTAGTGCTAGCGATAATAACTGCATAATATGGGTAATAATGCATGTTATATTGATAATATTGGGAGTAATAAGTATAATTATTACATTTCTAGCGATAATAACTGTATAAAATGGGTAATAATGAATATTATGCTGATAATATTGGGAGTAATAAGTATATTTATTATATTTCCAACGATAATAACAGTATAATATGGGTAATAATGCATGTTATAATGATAATATTGCGATAATAAGTATATTTATTATAGTTCTAACGATAATAACAGTATAATATGGGTAATAATGCATGTTATATTGGTAATATTGGGAGTAATAAGTATAATTATTGTAGTTCTAGCGATAATAACTGCATAATATGGGTAATAATGCATGTTACAATAATAACATTAGGAGTAAAAAGTATATTTATTATAGTTCTAGCGATAATAACTGCATAATATGGGTAATGGTGCATGTTATATCGATAATAATAAAAGTAATAAGTATAATTATTGTAGTTCTAGCGATAATGACTGCATTATATGGGTAATAATGCATGTTATAATGATCATATTGGGAGTAATACGTATATTTATTATAGTTCTAACGATAATAACAGTATAATATGGGTAATAATGCATGTTATATTGATAATATTGGGAGTAATAAGTATAATTATTATAGTTCGAGCGATAATAATAGTATAATATGGGTAATAATGCTTGTTATAATGATAATATTGGGAGTAATAAGTATATTTATTATAGTTCTAACGATAATAACAGTATAATATGGGTAATAATGCATGTTATATTGATAATATTGGGAGTAATAAGTATATTTATTATAGTTCTGACGGTAATAACAGTATAATATGGGTAATAATGCTTGTTATATTGATAATATTGGGAGTAATAAGTATAATTATTACATTTCTAGCGATAATAACTGTATAAAATGGGTAATAATGAATATTATACTGATAACATTGGGAGTAATAAGTATATTTATTATAGTTCTAACGATAATAACAGTATAATATGGGTAATAATGCATGTTATATTGATAATATTGGGAGTAATAAGTATAATTATTGTAGTTCTAGCGATAATAACTGCATAATATGGGTAATGGTGCATGTTATATCGATAACAATAAAAGTAACAAGTATAATTATTGTAGTTCCAGCGATAATGACTGCATAATATGGGTAATGGTGCATGTTATATCGATAACAATAAAAGTAACAAGTATAATTATTGTAGTTCCAGCGATAATGACTGCATAATATGGGTAATAATGTATGTTATATTGATAATATTGGAAGCAATAAGTATAATTATTGTGGTTGTAGCGATAATAACTTCATCATATGGGTAATAATGCATGTTACATTGATAATATTGGGAGTAATAAGTATAATTATTGTAGTGCTAGCGATAATAACTGCATAATATGGGTAATAATGCATGTTATATTGATAATATTAGGAGTAATAAGTATAATTATTATAGTTCTAGCGATAATAACAGTATAATATGGGCAATAATGTATGTTATATTGATAATATTGGGAGTAATAAGTATAATTATTGCAGTTCTAGCGATAATAACTGCATAATATGGGTAATAATGCATGTTATAATGATAATATTGGGAGTAATAAGTATATTTATTATAGTTCTGACGATAATAACAGTATAATATGGGTAATAATGCGTGTTATATTCATAATATTGGAAGTAATAAGTATAATTATTATAGTTCTAGCGATAATAACAGTATAATATGGGTAATAATGCATGTTAAATTGATAATATTAGGAGTAATAAGTATAATTATTATAGTTCTAGCGATAATAATTGCATAATATAGGTAATAATGCATGTTATAATGATAATATTGGGAGTAATAAGTATAATTATTACAGTTCTAGCGATAATAATAGTATAATATGGGTAATAATGCATGTTATATTGATAATATTGGGAGTAATAAGTATATTTATTATAGTTCTAACGATAATAACAGTATAATATGGGTAATAATGCATGTTATATTGATAATATTGGGAGTAATAAGTATATTTATTATAGTTCTGACGATAATAACAGTATAATATGGGTAATAATGCATGTTATATTGATAATATTGGGAGTAATAAGTATAATTATTATATTTCTAGCGATAATAACGGTATAATATGGGTAATAATGCGTGTTATATTCATAATATTGGAAGTAATAAGTATAATTATTATAGTTCTTGCGATAATAACTGCATAATATGGGTAATAATGCATGTTATAATGATAATATTGGGAGTAATAAGTATATTTATTATAGTTCTGACGATAATAACAGTATAATATGGGTAATAATGCTTGTTATATTGATAATATTGGGAGTTATAAGTATAACTATTGTAGTTCTAGCGACAATAACTGCATAATATGGGTAATGGTGCATGTTATATCGATAACAATAAAAGTAATAAGTATAATTATTGTAGTTCTAGCGATAATGACTGCATAATATGGGTAATAGTGCATGTTATATTGATAATATTGGGAGCAATAAGTATAATTATTGTAGTTGTAGCGATAATAACTTGATAATATGGGTAATAATGCATGTTATATTGATAATATTGGGAGTAATAAGTATATTTATTATTGTTCTGACGATAATAACAGTATAATATGGGTAATAATGCATGTTATAATGATAATATTGGGAGTAATAAGTATATTTATTAGAGTTCTAACGATAATAACAGTATAATATGGGTAATAATGCATGTTATATTGATAATATTGGGAGTAATAAGTATAATTATTATATTTCTAGCGATAATAACGGTATAATATGGGTAATAATGCGTGTTATATTCATAATATTGGAAGTAATAAGTATAATTATTATAGTTCTAGCGACAATAACTGCATAATATGGGTAATGGTGCATGTTATATCGATAACAATAAAAGTAATAAGTATAATTATTGCAGTTCTAGCAATAATAACTGTATAAAATGGGTAATAATGAATATTATACTGATAATATTGGGAGTAATAAGTATATTTATTATAGTTCTAACGATAATAACAGTATAATATGGGTAATAATGCATGTTATATGGATAATATTGGGAGTAATAAGTATAATTATTGTAGTTCTAGCGATAATAACTGCATAACATGGGTAATAATGCATGTTACAATAATAACATTAGGAGTAATAAGTATATTTATTATAGTTCTAGCGATAATAACTGCATAATATAGGTAATAATGCATATTATACTGATAATATTGGGAGTAATAAGTATATTTATTATAGTTCTAACGATAATAACAGTATAATATGGGTAATAATGCTTGTTATAATGAGAATATTGGGAGTAATAAGTATATTTATTATAGTTCTAACGATAATAACAGTATAATATGGGTAATAATGCATGTTATATTGATAATATTGGGAGTAATAAGTATATTTATTATAGTTCTGACGATAATAACAGTATAATATGGGTAATAATGCATGTTATATTGATAATATTGGGAGTAATAAGTATAATTATTGTAGTTCTAGCGATAATAACTGCATAATATGGGTAATAATGCATGTTATATTGATAATATTAGGAGTAATAAGTATAATTATTATAGTTCTAGCGATAATAACAGTACAATATGGGCAATAATGCATGTTATATTGATAACATTGGGAGTAATAAGTATAATTATTGCAGTTCTAGCGATAATAACTGCATAATATGGGTAATAATGCATGTTATAATGATAATATTGGGAGTAATAAGTATATTTATTATAGTTCTGACGGTAATAACAGTATAATATGGGTAATAATGCGTGTTATATTCATAATATTGGAAGTAATAAGTATAATTATTATAGTTCTAGCGATAATAACAGTATAATATGGGTAATAATGCATGTTATAATGATAATATTGGGAGTAATAAGTATAATTATTATAGTTCTATCGATAATAATAGTATAATATGGGTAATAATGCATGTTATATTGATAATATTGGGAGTAATAAGTATAATTATTATAGTTCTAGCGATAATAACTGCATAATATGGGTAATGGTGCATGTTATATCGATAATAATAAAAGTAATAAGTATAATTATTGTAGTTCTAGCGATAATGACTGCATTATATGGGTAATAATGCATGTTATAATGATAATATTGGGAGTAATAAGTATAATTATTACAGTTCTAGCGATAATAATAGTATAATATGGGTAGTAATGCATGTTATATTGATAATATTGGGAGTAATAAGTATAATTATTGTAGTTCTAGCGATAATAACTGCATAATATGGGTAATAATGCATGTTATATTGATAATATTAGGAGTAATAAGTATAATTATTATAGTTCTAGCGATAATAACTGCATAATATGGGTAATAATGCATGTTATATTGATAATATTAGGAGTAATAAGTATAATTATTATAGTTCTAGCGATAATAACAGTACAATATGGGCAATAATGCATGTTATATTGATAACATCGGGAGTAATAAGTATAATTATTGCAGTTCTAGCGATAATAACTGCATAATATGGGTAATAATGCATGTTATATTGATAATATTAGGAGTAATAAGTATAATTATTATAGTTCTAGCGATAATAACAGTACAATATGGGCAATAATGCATGTTATATTGATAACATTGGGAGTAATAAGTATAATTATTGCAGTTCTAGCGATAATAACTGCATAATATGGGTAATAATGCATGTTATAATGATAATATTGGGAGTAATAAGTATATTTATTATAGTTCTAACGATAATAACAGTATAATATGGGTAATAATGCATGTTATATTGATAATATTGGGAGTAATAAGTATATTTATTATAGTTCTGACGGTAATAACAGTATAATATGGGTAATAATGCTTGTTATATTGATAATATTGGGAGTAATAAGTATAATTATTGTAGTTCTAGCGACAATAACTGCATAATATGGGTAATGGTGCATGTTATATCGATAACAATAAAAGTAACAAGTATAATTATTGTAGTTCTAGCGATAATGACTGCAGAATATGGGTAATAATGTATGTTATATTGATAATATTGGAAGCAATAAGTATAATTATTGTGGTTGTAGCGATAATAACTTCATCATATGGGTAATAATGCATGTTACATTGATAATATTGGGAGTAATAAGTATAATTATTGTAGTGCTAGCGATAATAACTGCATAATATGGGTAATAATGCATGTTATATTGATAATATTAGGAGTAATAAGTATATTTATTATAGTTCTGACGATAATAACAGTATAATATGGGTAATAATGCGTGTTATATTCATAATATTGGAAGTAATAAGTATAATTATTATAGTTCTAGCGATAATAACAGTATAATATGGGTAATAATGCATGTTAAATTGATAATATTAGGAGTAATAAGTATAATTATTATAGTTCTAGCGATAATAATTGCATAATATAGGTAATAATGCATGTTATAATGATAATATTGGGAGTAATAAGTATAATTATTACAGTTCTAGCGATAATAACTGCATAATATGGGTAATAATGCATGTTATAATGATAATATTGGAAGTAATAAGTATAATTATTATAGTTCTAGCGATCATAACTGCATAATATGGGTAATGGTGCATGTTATATCGATAATAATAAAAGTAATAAGTATAATTATTGTAGTTCTAGCGATAATGACTGCATTATATGGGTAATAATGCATGTTATAATGATAATATTGGGAGTAATACGTATATTTATTATAGTTCTAACGATAATAACAGTATAATATGGGTAATCATGTATGTTATATTGATAATATTGGGAGTAATAAGTATAATTATTGCAGTTCTAGCGATAATAACTGCATAATATGGGTAATAATGCATGTTATAATGATAATATTGGGAGTAATAAGTATAATTATTACAGTTCTAGCGATAATAATAGTATAATATGGGTAATAATGCATGTTATATTGATAATATTGGGAGTAATAAGTATAATTATTGTAGTTCTAGCGATAATAACTGCATAATATGGGTAATAATGCATGTTATATTGATAATATTAGGAGTAATAAGTATAATTATTATAGTTCTAGCGATAATAACTGCATAATATGGGTAATAATGCATGTTATAATGATAATATTGGGAGTAATAAGTATATTTATTATAGTTCTGACGATAATAACAGTATAATATGGGTAATAATGCTTGTTATATTGATAATATTGGGAGTTATAAGTATAACTATTGTGGTTCTAGCGACAATAACTGCATAATATGGGTAATGGTGCATGTTATATCGATAACAATAAAAGTAATAAGTATAATTATTGTAGTTCTAGCGATAATGACTGCATAATATGGGTAATAATGCATGTTATATTGATAATATTGGGAGCAATAAGTATAATTATTGTAGTTGTAGCGATAATAACTTCATAATATGGGTAATAATGCATGTTATATTGATAATATTGGGAGTAATAAGTATATTTATTATAGTTCTGACGATAATAACAGTATAATATGGGTAATAATGCATGTTATATTGATAATATTGGGAGTAATAAGTATAATTATTACATTTCTAGCGATAATAACTGTATAAAATGGGTAATAATGAATATTATACTGATAATATTGGGAGTAATAAGTATATTTATTATAGTTCTAACGATAATAACAGTATAATATGGGTAATAATGCATGTTATAATGATAATATTGGGAGTAATAAGTATATTTATTATAGTTCTAACGATAATAACAGTATAATATGGGTAATAATGCATGTTATATTGATAATATTGGGAGTAATAAGTATAATTATTATATTTCTATCGATAATAACGGTATAATATGGGTAATAATGCGTGTTATATTCATAATATTGGAAGTAATAAGTATAATTATTATAGTTCTAGCGACAACAACTGCATAATATGGGTAATGGTGCATGTTATATCGATAACAATAAAAGTAATAAGTATAATTATTGTAGTTCTAGCAATAATAACTGTATAATATGGGTAATAATGCATGTTATATTGATAATATTGGGAGTAATAAGTATATTTATTATAGTTCTGACGATAATAACAGTATAATATGGGTAATAATGCATGTTATATTGATAATATTGGGAGTAATAAGTATAATTATTATATTTCTAGCGATAATAACGGTATAATATGGGTAATAATGCGTGTTATATTCATAATATTGGAAGTAATAAGTATAATTATTATAGTTCTAGCGATAATAACTGTATAATATGGGTAATAATGCATGTTATAATGATAATATTGGGAGTAATAAGTATATTTATTATAGTTCTGACGATAATAACAGTATAATATGGATAATAATGCTTGTTATATTGATAATATTGGGAGTTATAAGTATAACTATTGTAGTTCTAGCGACAATAACTGCATAATATGGGTAATGGTGCATGTTATATCGATAACAATAAAAGTAATAAGTATAATTATTGTAGTTCTAGCGATAATGACTGCATAATATGGGTAATAATGCATGTTATATTGATAATATTGGGAGCAATAAGTATAATTATTGTAGTTGTAGCGATAATAACTTCATAATATGGGTAATAATGCATGTTATATTGATAGTATTGGGAGTAATAAGTATATTTATTATTGTTCTGACGATAATAACAGTATAATATGGGTAATAATGCATGTTATAATGATAATATTGGGAGTAATAAGTATATTTATTATAGTTCTGACGATAATAACAGTATAATATGGGTAATAATGCATGTTATATTGATAATATTGGGAGTAATAAGTATAATTATTACATTTCTAGCGATAATAACTGTATAAAATGGGTAATAATGAATATTATACTGATAATATTGGGAGTAATAAGTATATTTATTATAGTTCTAACGATAATAACAGTATAATATGGGTAATAATGCATGTTATAATGATAATATTGGGAGTAATAAGTATAATTATTGCAGTTCTAGCGATAATAACTGTATAATATGGGTAATAATGCATGTTATAATGATAATATTGGGAGTAATAAGTATATTTATTATAGTTCTGACGGTAATAACAGTATAATATGGGTAATAATGCTTGTTATATTGATAATATTGGGAGTAATAAGTATAATTATTGTAGTTCTAGCGACAATAACTGCATAATATGGGTAATGGTGCATGTTATATCGATAACAATAAAAGTAACAAGTATAATTATTGTAGTTCTAGCGATAATGACTGCAGAATATGGGTAATAATGTATGTTATATTGATAATATTGGAAGCAATAAGTATAATTATTGTGGTTGTAGCGATAATAACTTCATCATATGGGTAATAATGCATGTTACATTGATAATATTGGGAGTAATAAGTATAATTATTGTAGTGCTAGCGATAATAACTGCATAATATGGGTAATAATGCATGTTATATTGATAATATTAGGAGTAATAAGTATATTTATTATAGTTCTGACGATAATAACAGTATAATATGGGTAATAATGCGTGTTATATTCATAATATTGGAAGTAATAAGTATAATTATTATAGTTCTAGCGATAATAACAGTATAATATGGGTAATAATGCATGTTAAATTGATAATATTAGGAGTAATAAGTATAATTATTATAGTTCTAGCGATAATAATTGCATAATATAGGTAATAATGCATGTTATAATGATAATATTGGGAGTAATAAGTATAATTATTACAGTTCTAGCGATAATAACTGCATAATATGGGTAATAATGCATGTTATAATGATAATATTGGAAGTAATAAGTATAATTATTATAGTTCTAGCGATCATAACTGCATAATATGGGTAATGGTGCATGTTATATCGATAATAATAAAAGTAATAAGTATAATTATTGTAGTTCTAGCGATAATGACTGCATTATATGGGTAATAATGCATGTTATAATGATAATATTGGGAGTAATACGTATATTTATTATAGTTCTAACGATAATAACAGTATAATATGGGTAATCATGTATGTTATATTGATAATATTGGGAGTAATAAGTATAATTATTGCAGTTCTAGCGATAATAACTGCATAATATGGGTAATAATGCATGTTATAATGATAATATTGGGAGTAATAAGTATAATTATTACAGTTCTAGCGATAATAATAGTATAATATGGGTAATAATGCATGTTATATTGATAATATTGGGAGTAATAAGTATAATTATTGTAGTTCTAGCGATAATAACTGCATAATATGGGTAATAATGCATGTTATATTGATAATATTAGGAGTAATAAGTATAATTATTATAGTTCTAGCGATAATAACTGCATAATATGGGTAATAATGCATGTTATAATGATAATATTGGGAGTAATAAGTATATTTATTATAGTTCTGACGATAATAACAGTATAATATGGGTAATAATGCTTGTTATATTGATAATATTGGGAGTTATAAGTATAACTATTGTGGTTCTAGCGACAATAACTGCATAATATGGGTAATGGTGCATGTTATATCGATAACAATAAAAGTAATAAGTATAATTATTGTAGTTCTAGCGATAATGACTGCATAATATGGGTAATAATGCATGTTATATTGATAATATTGGGAGCAATAAGTATAATTATTGTAGTTGTAGCGATAATAACTTCATAATATGGGTAATAATGCATGTTATATTGATAATATTGGGAGTAATAAGTATATTTATTATAGTTCTGACGATAATAACAGTATAATATGGGTAATAATGCATGTTATATTGATAATATTGGGAGTAATAAGTATAATTATTACATTTCTAGCGATAATAACTGTATAAAATGGGTAATAATGAATATTATACTGATAATATTGGGAGTAATAAGTATATTTATTATAGTTCTAACGATAATAACAGTATAATATGGGTAATAATGCATGTTATAATGATAATATTGGGAGTAATAAGTATATTTATTATAGTTCTAACGATAATAACAGTATAATATGGGTAATAATGCATGTTATATTGATAATATTGGGAGTAATAAGTATAATTATTATATTTCTATCGATAATAACGGTATAATATGGGTAATAATGCGTGTTATATTCATAATATTGGAAGTAATAAGTATAATTATTATAGTTCTAGCGACAACAACTGCATAATATGGGTAATGGTGCATGTTATATCGATAACAATAAAAGTAATAAGTATAATTATTGTAGTTCTAGCAATAATAACTGTATAATATGGGTAATAATGCATGTTATATTGATAATATTGGGAGTAATAAGTATATTTATTATAGTTCTGACGATAATAACAGTATAATATGGGTAATAATGCATGTTATATTGATAATATTGGGAGTAATAAGTATAATTATTATATTTCTAGCGATAATAACGGTATAATATGGGTAATAATGCGTGTTATATTCATAATATTGGAAGTAATAAGTATAATTATTATAGTTCTAGCGATAATAACTGTATAATATGGGTAATAATGCATGTTATAATGATAATATTGGGAGTAATAAGTATATTTATTATAGTTCTGACGATAATAACAGTATAATATGGATAATAATGCTTGTTATATTGATAATATTGGGAGTTATAAGTATAACTATTGTAGTTCTAGCGACAATAACTGCATAATATGGGTAATGGTGCATGTTATATCGATAACAATAAAAGTAATAAGTATAATTATTGTAGTTCTAGCGATAATGACTGCATAATATGGGTAATAATGCATGTTATATTGATAATATTGGGAGCAATAAGTATAATTATTGTAGTTGTAGCGATAATAACTTCATAATATGGGTAATAATGCATGTTATATTGATAGTATTGGGAGTAATAAGTATATTTATTATTGTTCTGACGATAATAACAGTATAATATGGGTAATAATGCATGTTATAATGATAATATTGGGAGTAATAAGTATATTTATTATAGTTCTGACGATAATAACAGTATAATATGGGTAATAATGCATGTTATATTGATAATATTGGGAGTAATAAGTATAATTATTACATTTCTAGCGATAATAACTGTATAAAATGGGTAATAATGAATATTATACTGATAATATTGGGAGTAATAAGTATATTTATTATAGTTCTAACGATAATAACAGTATAATATGGGTAATAATGCATGTTATAATGATAATATTGGGAGTAATAAGTATATTTATTATAGTTCTAACGATAATAACAGTATAATATGGGTAATAATGCATGTTATATTGATAATATTGGGAGTAATAAGTATAATTATTATATTTCTATCGATAATAACGGTATAATATGGGTAATAATGCGTGTTATATTCATAATATTGGAAGTAATAAGTATAATTATTATAGTTCTAGCGACAATAACTGCATAATATGGGTAATGGTGCATGTTATATCGATAACAATAAAAGTAATAAGTATAATTATTGTAGTTCTAGCAATAATAACTGTATAAAATGGGTAATAATGAATATTATACTGATAATATTGGGAGTAATAAGTATATTTATTATAGTGCTAGCGATAATAACTGCATAATATGGGTAATAATGCTTGTTATATTGATAATATTAGGAGTAATAAGTATAATTATTATAGTTCTAGCGATAATAACAGTATAATATGGGCAATAATGCATGTTATATTGATAATATTGGGAGTAATAAGTATAATTATTGCAGTTCTAGCGATAATAACTGCATAATATGGGTAATAATGCATGTTATAATGATAATATTGGGAGTAATAAGTATATTTATTATAGTTCTGACGATAATAACAGTATAATATGGGTAATAATGCGTGTTATATTCATAATATTGGAAGTAATAAGTATAATTATTATAGTTCTAGCGATAATAACAGTATAATATGGGTAATAATGCATGTTAAATTGATAATATTAGGAGTAATAAGTATAATTATTATAGTTCTAGCGATAATAATTGCATAATATAGGTAATAATGCATGTTATAATGATAATATTGGGAGTAATAAGTATAATTATTACAGTTCTAGCGATAATAATAGTATAATATGGGTAATAATGCTTGTTATATTGATAATATTGGGAGTTATAAGTATAACTATTGTAGTTCTAGCGACAATAACTGCATAATATGGGTAATGGTGCATGTTATATCGATAACAATAAAAGTAATAAGTATAATTATTGTAGTTCTAGCGATAATGACTGCATAATATGGGTAATACTGCATGTTATATTGATAATATTGGGAGTAATAAGTATAATTATTATATTTCTAGCGATAATAACGGTATAATATGGGTAATAATGCGTGTTATATTCATAATATTGGAAGTAATAAGTATAATTATTATAGTTCTAGCGACAATAACTGCATAATATGGGTAATGGTGCATGTTATATCGATAACAATAAAAGTAATAAGTATAATTATTGTAGTTCTAGCGATAATGACTGCATAATATGGGTAATAATGCATGTTATATTGATAATATTGGGAGCAATAAGTATAATTATTGTAGTTGTAGCGATAATAACTTCATAATATGGGTAATAATGCATGTTATATTGATAGTATTGGGAGTAATAAGTATATTTATTATTGTTCTGACGATAATAACAGTATAATATGGGTAATAATGCATGTTATAATGATAATATTGGGAGTAATAAGTATATTTATTATAGTTCTGACGATAATAACAGTATAATATGGGTAATAATGCATGTTATATTGATAATATTGGGAGTAATAAGTATAATTATTACATTTCTAGCGATAATAACTGTATAAAATGGGTAATAATGAATATTATACTGATAATATTGGGAGTAATAAGTATATTTATTATAGTTCTAACGATAATAACAGTATAATATGGGTAATAATGCATGTTATAATGATAATATTGGGAGTAATAAGTATATTTATTATAGTTCTAACGATAATAACAGTATAATATGGGTAATAATGCATGTTATATTGATAATATTGGGAGTAATAAGTATAATTATTATATTTCTATCGATAATAACGGTATAATATGGGTAATAATGCGTGTTATATTCATAATATTGGAGGTAATAAGTATAATTATTATAGTTCTAGCGACAATAACTGCATAATATGGGTAATGGTGCATGTTATATCGATAACAATAAAAGTAATAAGTATAATTATTGTAGTTCTAGCAATAATAACTGTATAATATGGGTAATAATGCATGTTATATTGATAATATTGGGAGTAATAAGTATATTTATTATAGTTCTGACGATAATAACAGTATAATATGGGTAATAATGCATGTTATATTGATAATATTGGGAGTAATAAGTATAATTATTATATTTCTAGCGATAATAACGGTATAATATGGGTAATAATGCGTGTTATATTCATAATATTGGAAGTAATAAGTATAATTATTATAGTTCTAGCGATAATAACTGTATAATATGGGTAATAATGCATGTTATAATGATAATATTGGGAGTAATAAGTATATTTATTATAGTTCTGACGATAATAACAGTATAATATGGATAATAATGCTTGTTATATTGATAATATTGGGAGTTATAAGTATAACTATTGTAGTTCTAGCGACAATAACTGCATAATATGGGTAATGGTGCATGTTATATCGATAACAATAAAAGTAATAAGTATAATTATTGTAGTTCTAGCGATAATGACTGCATAATATGGGTAATAATGCATGTTATATTGATAATATTGGGAGCAATAAGTATAATTATTGTAGTTGTAGCGATAATAACTTCATAATATGGGTAATAATGCATGTTATATTGATAGTATTGGGAGTAATAAGTATATTTATTATTGTTCTGACGATAATAACAGTATAATATGGGTAATAATGCATGTTATAATGATAATATTGGGAGTAATAAGTATATTTATTATAGTTCTGACGATAATAACAGTATAATATGGGTAATAATGCATGTTATATTGATAATATTGGGAGTAATAAGTATAATTATTACATTTCTAGCGATAATAACTGTATAAAATGGGTAATAATGAATATTATACTGATAATATTGGGAGTAATAAGTATATTTATTATAGTTCTAACGATAATAACAGTATAATATGGGTAATAATGCATGTTATAATGATAATATTGGGAGTAATAAGTATATTTATTATAGTTCTAACGATAATAACAGTATAATATGGGTAATAATGCATGTTATATTGATAATATTGGGAGTAATAAGTATAATTATTATATTTCTATCGATAATAACGGTATAATATGGGTAATAATGCGTGTTATATTCATAATATTGGAAGTAATAAGTATAATTATTATAGTTCTAGCGACAATAACTGCATAATATGGGTAATGGTGCATGTTATATCGATAACAATAAAAGTAATAAGTATAATTATTGTAGTTCTAGCAATAATAACTGTATAAAATGGGTAATAATGAATATTATACTGATAATATTGGGAGTAATAAGTATATTTATTATAGTGCTAGCGATAATAACTGCATAATATGGGTAATAATGCTTGTTATATTGATAATATTAGGAGTAATAAGTATAATTATTATAGTTCTAGCGATAATAACAGTATAATATGGGCAATAATGCATGTTATATTGATAATATTGGGAGTAATAAGTATAATTATTGCAGTTCTAGCGATAATAACTGCATAATATGGGTAATAATGCATGTTATAATGATAATATTGAGAGTAATAAGTATATTTATTATAGTTCTGACGATAATAACAGTATAATATGGGTAATAATGCGTGTTATATTCATAATATTGGAAGTAATAAGTATAATTATTATAGTTCTAGCGATAATAACAGTATAATATGGGTAATAATGCATGTTAAATTGATAATATTAGGAGTAATAAGTATAATTATTATAGTTCTAGCGATAATAATTGCATAATATAGGTAATAATGCATGTTATAATGATAATATTGGGAGTAATAAGTATAATTATTACAGTTCTAGCGATAATAATAGTATAATATGGGTAATGGTGCATGTTATATCGATAACAATAAAAGTAATAAGTATAATTATTGTAGTTCTAGCGATAATGACTGCATAATATGGGTAATACTGCATGTTATATTGATAATATTGGGAGTAATAAGTATAATTATTATATTTCTAGCGATAATAACGGTATAATATGGGTAATAATGCGTGTTATATTCATAATATTGGAAGTAATAAGTATAATTATTATAGTTCTAGCGACAATAACTGCATAATATGGGTAATGGTGCATGTTATATCGATAACAATAAAAGTAATAAGTATAATTATTGTAGTTCTAGCAATAATAACTGTATAAAATGGGTAATAATGAATATTATACTGATAATATTGGGAGTAATAAGTATATTTATTATAGTTCTAACGATAATAACAGTATAATATGGGTAATAATGCATGTTATAATGATAATATTGGGAGTAATAAGTATATTTATTATAGTTCTAACGATAATAACAGTATAATATGGGTAATAATGCATGTTATATTGATAATATTGGGAGTAATAAGTATAATTATTGTAGTTCTAGCCATAATAACTGCATAATATGGGTAATAATGCATGTTACAATAATAACATTAGGAGTAAAAAGTATATTTATTATAGTTCTAGCGATAATAACTGCATAATATGGGTAATGGTGCATGTTATATCGATAATAATAAAAGTAATAAGTATAATTATTATAGTTCTAACGATAATAACAGTATAATATGGGTAATAATGCATGTTATATTGATAATATTGGGAGTAATAAGTATAATTATTATAGTTCGAGCGATAATAATAGTATAATATGGGTAATAATGCTTGTTATAATGATAATATTGGGAGTAATAAGTATATTTATTATAGTTCTAACGATAATAACAGTATAATATGGGTAATAATGCATGTTATATTGATAATATTGGGAGTAATAAGTATATTTATTATAGTTCTGACGGTAATAACAGTATAATATGGGTAATAATGCTTGTTATATTGATAATATTGGGAGTAATAAGTATAATTATTACATTTCTAGCGATAATAACTGTATAAAATGGGTAATAATGAATATTATACTGATAACATTGGGAGTAATAAGTATATTTATTATAGTTCTAACGATAATAACAGTATAATATGGGTAATAATGCATGTTATATTGATAATATTGGGAGTAATAAGTATAATTATTGTAGTTCTAGCGATAATAACTGCATAATATGGGTAATGGTGCATGTTATATCGACAACAATAAAAGTAACAAGTATAATTATTGTAGTTCTAGCGATAATGACTGCAGAATATGGGTAATAATGTATGTTATATTGATAATATTGGAAGCAATAAGTATAATTATTGTGGTTGTAGCGATAATAACTTCATCATATGGGTAATAATGCATGTTACATTGATAATATTGGGAGTAATAAGTATAATTATTGTAGTTCTAGCAATAATAACTGTATAAAATGGGTAATAATGAATATTATACTGATAATATTGGGAGTAATAAGTATATTTATTATAGTGCTAGCGATAATAACTGCATAATATGGGTAATAATGCTTGTTATATTGATAATATTAGGAGTAATAAGTATAATTATTATAGTTCTAGCGATAATAACAGTATAATATGGGCAATAATGCATGTTATATTGATAATATTGGGAGTAATAAGTATAATTATTGCAGTTCTAGCGATAATAACTGCATAATATGGGTAATAATGCATGTTATAATGATAATATTGGGAGTAATAAGTATATTTATTATAGTTCTGACGATAATAACAGTATAATATGGGTAATAATGCGTGTTATATTCATAATATTGGAAGTAATAAGTATAATTATTATAGTTCTAGCGATAATAACAGTATAATATGGGTAATAATGCATGTTAAATTGATAATATTAGGAGTAATAAGTATAATTATTATAGTTCTAGCGATAATAATTGCATAATATAGGTAATAATGCATGTTATAATGATAATATTGGGAGTAATAAGTATAATTATTACAGTTCTAGCGATAATAATAGTATAATATGGGTAATAATGCTTGTTATATTGATAATATTGGGAGTTATAAGTATAACTATTGTAGTTCTAGCGACAATAACTGCATAATATGGGTAATGGTGCATGTTATATCGATAACAATAAAAGTAATAAGTATAATTATTGTAGTTCTAGCGATAATGACTGCATAATATGGGTAATACTGCATGTTATATTGATAATATTGGGAGTAATAAGTATAATTATTATATTTCTAGCGATAATAACGGTATAATATGGGTAATAATGCGTGTTATATTCATAATATTGGAAGTAATAAGTATAATTATTATAGTTCTAGCGACAATAACTGCATAATATGGGTAATGGTGCATGTTATATCGATAACAATAAAAGTAATAAGTATAATTATTGTAGTTCTAGCAATAATAACTGTATAAAATGGGTAATAATGAATATTATACTGATAATATTGGGAGTAATAAGTATATTTATTATAGTTCTAACGATAATAACAGTATAATATGGGTAATAATGCATGTTATAATGATAATATTGGGAGTAATAAGTATATTTATTATAGTTCTAACGATAATAACAGTATAATATGGGTAATAATGCATGTTATATTGATAATATTGGGAGTAATAAGTATAATTATTGTAGTTCTAGCCATAATAACTGCATAATATGGGTAATAATGCATGTTACAATAATAACATTAGGAGTAAAAAGTATATTTATTATAGTTCTAGCGATAATAACTGCATAATATGGGTAATGGTGCATGTTATATCGATAATAATAAAAGTAATAAGTATAATTATTATAGTTCTAACGATAATAACAGTATAATATGGGTAATAATGCATGTTATATTGATAATATTGGGAGTAATAAGTATAATTATTATAGTTCGAGCGATAATAATAGTATAATATGGGTAATAATGCTTGTTATAATGATAATATTGGGAGTAATAAGTATATTTATTATAGTTCTAACGATAATAACAGTATAATATGGGTAATAATGCATGTTATATTGATAATATTGGGAGTAATAAGTATATTTATTATAGTTCTGACGGTAATAACAGTATAATATGGGTAATAATGCTTGTTATATTGATAATATTGGGAGTAATAAGTATAATTATTACATTTCTAGCGATAATAACTGTATAAAATGGGTAATAATGAATATTATACTGATAACATTGGGAGTAATAAGTATATTTATTATAGTTCTAACGATAATAACAGTATAATATGGGTAATAATGCATGTTATATTGATAATATTGGGAGTAATAAGTATAATTATTGTAGTTCTAGCGATAATAACTGCATAATATGGGTAATGGTGCATGTTATATCGACAACAATAAAAGTAACAAGTATAATTATTGTAGTTCTAGCGATAATGACTGCAGAATATGGGTAATAATGTATGTTATATTGATAATATTGGAAGCAATAAGTATAATTATTGTGGTTGTAGCGATAATAACTTCATCATATGGGTAATAATGCATGTTACATTGATAATATTGGGAGTAATAAGTATAATTATTGTAGTGCTAGCGATAATAACTGCATAATATGGGTAATAATGCATGTTATATTGATAATATTAGGAGTAATAAGTATAATTATTATAGTTCTAGCGATAATAACAGTATAATATGGGCAATAATGCATGTTATATTGATAATATTGGGAGTAATAAGTATAATTATTGCAGTTCTAGCGATAATAACTGCATAATATGGGTAATAATGCATGTTATAATGAAAATATTGGGAGTAATAAGTATATTTATTATAGTTCTGACGATAATAACAGTATAATATGGGTAATAATGCGTGTTATATTCATAATATTGGAAGTAATAAGTATAATTATTATAGTTCTAGCGATAATAACAGTATAATATGGGTAATAATGCATGTTAAATTGATAATATTAGGAGTAATAAGTATAATTATTATAGTTCTAGCGATAATAATTGCATAATATAGGTAATAATGCATGTTATAATGATAATATTGGGAGTAATAAGTATAATTATTACAGTTCTAGCGATAATAACTGCATAATATGGGTAATAATGCATGTTATAATGATAATATTGGGAGTAATAAGTATATTTATTACAATTCCGACGATAATAACTGCATAATATGGGTAATAATGCATGTTATACTGATAATAATATAAGTAATAAGTATAACTATTATAGTTCTAGCGATAATGACTGCATAATATGGGTAATAATGCATGTTATATTGATAATATTGGAAGTAATAAGTATAATTATTATAGTTCTAGCGATCATAACTGCATAATATGGGTAATGGTGCATGTTATATCGATAATAATAAAAGTAATAAGTATAATTATTGTAGTTCTAGCGATAATGACTGCATTATATGGGTAATAATGCATGTTATAATGATAATATTGGGAGTAATACGTATATTTATTATAGTTCTAACGATAATAACAGTATAATATGGGTAATCATGTATGTTATATTGATAATATTGGGAGTAATAAGTATAATTATTGCAGTTCTAGCGATAATAACTGCATAATATGGGTAATAATGCATGTTATAATGATAATATTGGGAGTAATAAGTATATTTATTACAATTCTGACGATAATAACTGCATAATATGGGTAATAATGCATGTTATACTGATAATAATATAAGTAATAAGTATAATTATTATAGTTCTAGCGATAATAACTGCATAATATGGGTAATAATGCATGTTATATTGATAATATTAGGAGTAATAAGTATAATTATTATAGTTCTAGCGATAATAACTGCATAATATGGGTAATAATGCATGTTATATTGATAATATTGGGAGTAATAAGTATATTTATTATAGTTCTGACGATAATAACAGTATAATATGGGCAATAATGCATGTTATATTGATAATATTGGGAGTAATAAGTATAATTATTGCAGTTCTAGCGATAATAACTGCATAATATGGGTAATAATGCATGTTATAATGATAATATTGGGAGTAATAAGTATATTTATTATAGTTCTGACGATAATAACAGTATAATATGGGTAATAATGCGTGTTATATTCATAATATTGGAAGTAATAAGTATAATTATTATAGTTCTAGCGATAATAACAGTATAATATGGGTAATAATGCATGTTAAATTGATAATATTAGGAGTAATAAGTATAATTATTATAGTTCTAGCGATAATAATTGCATAATATAGGTAATAATGCATGTTATAATGATAATATTGGGAGTAATAAGTATAATTATTACAGTTCTAGCGATAATAATAGTATAATATGGGTAATAATGCTTGTTATATTGATAATATTGGGAGTTATAAGTATAACTATTGTAGTTCTAGCGACAATAACTGCATAATATGGGTAATGGTGCATGTTATATCGATAACAATAAAAGTAATAAGTATAATTATTGTAGTTCTAGCGATAATGACTGCATAATATGGGTAATACTGCATGTTATATTGATAATATTGGGAGTAATAAGTATAATTATTATATTTCTAGCGATAATAACGGTATAATATGGGTAATAATGCGTGTTATATTCATAATATTGGAAGTAATAAGTATAATTATTATAGTTCTAGCGACAATAACTGCATAATATGGGTAATGGTGCATGTTATATCGATAACAATAAAAGTAATAAGTATAATTATTGTAGTTCTAGCAATAATAACTGTATAAAATGGGTAATAATGAATATTATACTGATAATATTGGGAGTAATAAGTATATTTATTATAGTTCTAACGATAATAACAGTATAATATGGGTAATAATGCATGTTATAATGATAATATTGGGAGTAATAAGTATATTTATTATAGTTCTAACGATAATAACAGTATAATATGGGTAATAATGCATGTTATATTGATAATATTGGGAGTAATAAGTATAATTATTGTAGTTCTAGCCATAATAACTGCATAATATGGGTAATAATGCATGTTACAATAATAACATTAGGAGTAAAAAGTATATTTATTATAGTTCTAGCGATAATAACTGCATAATATGGGTAATGGTGCATGTTATATCGATAATAATAAAAGTAATAAGTATAATTATTATAGTTCTAACGATAATAACAGTATAATATGGGTAATAATGCATGTTATATTGATAATATTGGGAGTAATAAGTATAATTATTATAGTTCGAGCGATAATAATAGTATAATATGGGTAATAATGCTTGTTATAATGATAATATTGGGAGTAATAAGTATATTTATTATAGTTCTAACGATAATAACAGTATAATATGGGTAATAATGCATGTTATATTGATAATATTGGGAGTAATAAGTATATTTATTATAGTTCTGACGGTAATAACAGTATAATATGGGTAATAATGCTTGTTATATTGATAATATTGGGAGTAATAAGTATAATTATTACATTTCTAGCGATAATAACTGTATAAAATGGGTAATAATGAATATTATACTGATAACATTGGGAGTAATAAGTATATTTATTATAGTTCTAACGATAATAACAGTATAATATGGGTAATAATGCATGTTATATTGATAATATTGGGAGTAATAAGTATAATTATTGTAGTTCTAGCGATAATAACTGCATAATATGGGTAATGGTGCATGTTATATCGACAACAATAAAAGTAACAAGTATAATTATTGTAGTTCTAGCGATAATGACTGCAGAATATGGGTAATAATGTATGTTATATTGATAATATTGGAAGCAATAAGTATAATTATTGTGGTTGTAGCGATAATAACTTCATCATATGGGTAATAATGCATGTTACATTGATAATATTGGGAGTAATAAGTATAATTATTGTAGTGCTAGCGATAATAACTGCATAATATGGGTAATAATGCATGTTATATTGATAATATTAGGAGTAATAAGTATAATTATTATAGTTCTAGCGATAATAACAGTATAATATGGGCAATAATGCATGTTATATTGATAATATTGGGAGTAATAAGTATAATTATTGCAGTTCTAGCGATAATAACTGCATAATATGGGTAATAATGCATGTTATAATGAAAATATTGGGAGTAATAAGTATATTTATTATAGTTCTGACGATAATAACAGTATAATATGGGTAATAATGCGTGTTATATTCATAATATTGGAAGTAATAAGTATAATTATTATAGTTCTAGCGATAATAACAGTATAATATGGGTAATAATGCATGTTAAATTGATAATATTAGGAGTAATAAGTATAATTATTATAGCTCTAGCGATAATAATTGCATAATATAGGTAATAATGCATGTTATAATGATAATATTGGGAGTAATAAGTATAATTATTACAGTTCTAGCGATAATAATAGTATAATATGGGTAATAATGCTTGTTATATTGATAATATTGGGAGTTATAAGTATAACTATTGTAGTTCTAGCGACAATAACTGCATAATATGGGTAATGGTGCATGTTATATCGATAACAATAAAAGTAATAAGTATAATTATTGTAGTTCTAGCGATAATGACTGCATAATATGGGTAATACTGCATGTTATATTGATAATATTGGGAGCAATAAGTATAATTATTGTAGTTGTAGCGATAATAACTTCATAATATGGGTAATAATGCATGTTATATTGATAATATTGGGAGTAATAAGTATATTTATTATTGTTCTGACGATAGTAACAGTATAATATGGGTAATAATGCATGTTATAATGATAATATTGGGAGTAATAAGTATATTTATTATAGTTCTAACGATAATAACAGTATAATATGGGTAATAATGCATGTTATATTGATAATATTGGGAGTAATAAGTATAATTATTATATTTCTAGCGATAATAACGGTATAATATGGGTAATAATGCGTGTTATATTCATAATATTGGAAGTAATAAGTATAATTATTATAGTTCTAGCGACAATAACTGCATAATATGGGTAATGGTGCATGTTATATCGATAACAATAAAAGTAATAAGTATAATTATTGTAGTTCTAGCAATAATAACTGTATAAAATGGGTAATAATGAATATTATACTGATAATATTGGGAGTAATAAGTATATTTATTATAGTTCTAACGATAATAACAGTATAATATGGGTAATAATGCATGTTATAATGATAATATTGGGAGTAATAAGTATATTTATTATAGTTCTAACCATAATAACAGTATAATATGGGTAATAATGCATGTTATATTGATAATATTGGGAGTAATAAGTATAATTATTGTAGTTCTAGCGATAATAACTGCATAATATGGGTAATGGTGCATGTTATATCGATAACAATAAAAGTAACAAGTATAATTATTGTAGTTCCAGCGATAATGACTGCATAATACGGGTAATAATGTATGTTATATTGATAATATTGGAAGCAATAAGTATAATTATTGTGGTTGTAGCGATAATAACTTCATCATATGGGTAATAATGCATGTTACATTGATAATATTGGGAGTAATAAGTATAATTATTGTAGTGCTAGCGATAATAACTGCATAATATGGGTAATAATGCATGTTATATTGATAATATTGGGAGTAATAAGTATAATTATTACATTTCTAGCGATAATAACTGTATAAAATGGGTAATAATGAATATTATACTGATAATATTGGGAGTAATAAGTATATTTATTATATTTCCAACGATAATAACAGTATAATATGGGTAATAATGCATGTTATAATGATAATATTGGGAGTAATAAGTATATGTATTATAGTTCTAACGATAATAACAGTATAATATGGGTAATAATGCATGTTATATTGATAATATTGGGAGTAATAAGTATAATTATTGTAGTTCTAGCCATAATAACTGCATAATATGGGTAATAATGCATGTTACAATAATAACATTAGGAGTAAAAAGTATATTTATTATAGTTCTAGCGATAATAACTGCATAATATGGGTAATGGTGCATGTTATATCGATAATAATAAAAGTAATAAGTATAATTGTTATAGTTCTAACGATAATAACAGTATAATATGGGTAATAATGCATGTTATATTGATAATATTGGGAGTAATAAGTATAATTATTATAGTTCGAGCGATAATAATAGTATAATATGGGTAATAATGCTTGTTATAATGATAATATTGGGAGTAATAAGTATATTTATTATAGTTCTAACGATAATAACAGTATAATATGGGTAATAATGCATGTTATATTGATAATATTGGGAGTAATAAGTATATTTATTATAGTTCTGACGGTAATAACAGTATAATATGGGTAATAATGCTTGTTATATTGATAATATTGGGAGTAATAAGTATAATTATTACATTTCTAGCGATAATAACTGTATAAAATGGGTAATAATGAATATTATACTGATAACATTGGGAGTAATAAGTATATTTATTATAGTTCTAACGATAATAACAGTATAATATGGGTAATAATGCATGTTATATTGATAATATTGGGAGTAATAAGTATAATTATTGTAGTTCTAGCGATAATAACTGCATAATATGGGTAATGGTGCATGTTATATCGACAACAATAAAAGTAACAAGTATAATTATTGTAGTTCTAGCGATAATGACTGCAGAATATGGGTAATAATGTATGTTATATTGATAATATTGGAAGCAATAAGTATAATTATTGTGGTTGTAGCGATAATAACTTCATCATATGGGTAATAATGCATGTTACATTGATAATATTGGGAGTAATAAGTATAATTATTGTAGTGCTAGCGATAATAACTGCATAATATGGGTAATAATGCATGTTATATTGATAATATTAGGAGTAATAAGTATAATTATTATAGTTCTAGCGATAATAACAGTATAATATGGGCAATAATGCATGTTATATTGATAATATTGGGAGTAATAAGTATAATTATTGCAGTTCTAGCGATAATAACTGCATAATATGGGTAATAATGCATGTTATAATGAAAATATTGGGAGTAATAAGTATATTTATTATAGTTCTGACGATAATAACAGTATAATATGGGTAATAATGCGTGTTATATTCATAATATTGGAAGTAATAAGTATAATTATTATAGTTCTAGCGATCATAACTGCATAATATGGGTAATGGTGCATGTTATAATGATAATATTGGGAGTAATAAGTATAATTATTACAGTTCTAGCGATAATAACTGCATAATATGGGTAATAATGCATGTTATAATGATAATATTGGGAGTAATAAGTATATTTATTACAATTCCGACGATAATAACTGCATAATATGGGTAATAATGCATGTTATACTGATAATAATATAAGTAATAAGTATAACTATTATAGTTCTAGCGATAATGACTGCATAATATGGGTAATAATGCATGTTATATTGATAATATTGGAAGTAATAAGTATAATTATTATAGTTCTAGCGATCATAACTGCATAATATGGGTAATGGTGCATGTTATATCGATAATAATAAAAGTAATAAGTATAATTATTGTAGTTCTAGCGATAATGACTGCATTATATGGGTAATAATGCATGTTATAATGATAATATTGGGAGTAATACGTATATTTATTATAGTTCTAACGATAATAACAGTATAATATGGGTAATCATGTATGTTATATTGATAATATTGGGAGTAATAAGTATAATTATTGCAGTTCTAGCGATAATAACTGCATAATATGGGTAATAATGCATGTTATAATGATAATATTGGGAGTAATAAGTATATTTATTACAATTCTGACGATAATATCTGCATAATATGGGTAATAATGCATGTTATACTGATAATAATATAAGTAATAAGTATAATTATTATAGTTCTAGCGATAATAACTGCATAATATGGGTAATAATGCATGTTATATTGATAATATTAGGAGTAATAAGTATAATTATTATAGTTCTAGCGATAATAACTGCATAATATGGGTAATAATGCATGTTATATTGATAATATTGGGAGTAATAAGTATATTTATTATAGTTCTGACGATAATAACAGTATAATATGGGTAATAATGCATGTTATATTGATAATATTGGGAGTAATAAGTATAATTATTACATTTCTAGCGATAATAACTGTATAAAATGGGTAATAATGAATATTATACTGATAATATTGGGAGTAATAAGTATATTTATTATAGTTCTAACGATAATAACAGTATAATATGGGTAATAATGCATGTTATAATGATAATATTGGGAGTAATAAGTATATTTATTATAGTTCTAACGATAATAACAGTATAATATGGGTAATAATGCATGTTATATTGATAATATTGGGAGTAATAAGTATAGTTATTGTAGTTCTAGCGATAATAACTGCATAATATGGGTAATGGTGCATGTTATATCGATAACAATAAAAGTAACAAGTATAATTATTGTAGTTCTAGCGATAATGACTGCATAATATGGGTAATAATGCATGTTATATTGATAATATTGGAAGCAATAAGTATAATTATTGTGGTTGTAGCGATAATAACTTCATCATATGGGTAATAATGCATGTTACATTGATAATATTGGGAGTAATAAGTATATTTATTATAGTTCTGACGATAATAACAGTATAATATGGGTAATAATGCATGTTATATTGATAATATTGGGGGTAATAAGTATAATTATTATAGTTCTAGCGATAATAACTGCATAATATGGGTAATGGTGCATGTTATATCGATAATAATAAAAGTAATAAGTATAATTATTGTAGTTCTAGCGATAATGACTGCATTATATGGGTAATAATGCATGTTATAATGATAATATTGGGAGTAATAAGTATATTTATTATAGTTCTAACGATAATAACAGTATAATATGGGTAATAATGCATGTTATATTGATAATATTGGGAGTAATAAGTATAATTATTGTAGTGCTAGCGATAATAACTGCATAATATGGGTAATAATGCATGTTATATTGATAATATTAGGAGTAATAAGTATAATTATTATAGTTCTAGCGATAATAACTGCATAATATGGGTAATAGTGCATGTTATATTCGTAATAATAAAAGTAATAAGTATAATTATTATAGTTCGAGCGATAATAACTGTATAATATGGGTAATAATCCATGTTATATTGACAAAATTAGGAGTAATAAGTCCAATTATTGTAGTTCTGGCGATAAGAACAGCATAATATGGGTAATGGTGCATGTTATATCGATAATAATAAAAGTAATAAGTATAATTATTGTAGTTCTAGCGATAATAACTGGATAATATGGGTAATAATGCATGTTATAATGATAATATTGGGAGTAATAAGTATATTTATTACAGTTCTGACGATAATAACTGCATAATATGGGTAATGGTGCATGTTATATCGATAATAATAAAAGTAATAAGTATAATTATTGTAGTTCTAGCGATAATGACTGCATTATATGGGTAATAATGCATGTTATAATGATAATATTGGGAGTAATACGTATATTTATTATAGTTCTAACGATAATAACAGTATTATATGGGTAATAATGCATGTTATATTGATAATATTGGGAGTAATAAGTATAATTATTGTAGTGCTAGCGATAATAACTGCATAATATGGGTAATAATGCATGTTATATTGATAATATTAGGAGTAATAAGTATAATTATTATAGTTCTAGCGATAATAACAGTATAATATGGGCAATAATGCATGTTATATTGATAATATTGGGAGTAATAAGTATAATTATTGCAGTTCTAGCGATAATAACTGCATAATATGGGTAATAATGCATGTTATAATGATAATATTGGGAGTAATAAGTATATTTATTACAGTTCTGACGATAATAACTGCATAATATGGGTAATAATGCATGTTATACTGATAATAATATAAGTAATAAGTATAACTATTATAGTTCTAGCGATAATGACTGCATAATATGGGTAATAATGCATGTTATATTGATAATATTGGAAGTAATAAGTATAATTATTATAGTTCTAGCGATCATAACTGCATAATATGGGTAATGGTGCATGTTATATCGATAATAATAAAAGTAATAAGTATAATTATTGTAGTTCTAGCGATAATGACTGCATTATATGGGTAATAATGCATGTTATAATGATAATATTGGGAGTAATACGTATATTTATTATAGTTCTAACGATAATAACAGTATAATATGGGTAATCATGTATGTTATATTGATAATATTGGGAGTAATAAGTATAATTATTGCAGTTCTAGCGATAATAACTGCATAATATGGGTAATAATGCATGTTATAATGATAATATTGGGAGTAATAAGTATATTTATTACAATTCTGACGATAATATCTGCATAATATGGGTAATAATGCATGTTATACTGATAATAATATAAGTAATAAGTATAATTATTATAGTTCTAGCGATAATAACTGCATAATATGGGTAATAATGCATGTTATATTGATAATATTAGGAGTAATAAGTATAATTATTATAGTTCTAGCGATAATAACTGCATAATATGGGTAATAATGCATGTTATATTGATAATATTGGGAGTAATAAGTATATTTATTATAGTTCTGACGATAATAACAGTATAATATGGGTAATAATGCATGTTATATTGATAATATTGGGAGTAATAAGTATAATTATTACATTTCTAGCGATAATAACTGTATAAAATGGGTAATAATGAATATTATACTGATAATATTGGGAGTAATAAGTATATTTATTATAGTTCTAACGATAATAACAGTATAATATGGGTAATAATGCATGTTATAATGATAATATTGGGAGTAATAAGTATATTTATTATAGTTCTAACGATAATAACAGTATAATATGGGTAATAATGCATGTTATATTGATAATATTGGGAGTAATAAGTATAGTTATTGTAGTTCTAGCGATAATAACTGCATAATATGGGTAATGGTGCATGTTATATCGATAACAATAAAAGTAACAAGTATAATTATTGTAGTTCTAGCGATAATGACTGCATAATATGGGTAATAATGCATGTTATATTGATAATATTGGAAGCAATAAGTATAATTATTGTGGTTGTAGCGATAATAACTTCATCATATGGGTAATAATGCATGTTACATTGATAATATTGGGAGTAATAAGTATATTTATTATAGTTCTGACGATAATAACAGTATAATATGGGTAATAATGCATGTTATATTGATAATATTGGGGGTAATAAGTATAATTATTATAGTTCTAGCGATAATAACTGCATAATATGGGTAATGGTGCATGTTATATCGATAATAATAAAAGTAATAAGTATAATTATTGTAGTTCTAGCGATAATGACTGCATTATATGGGTAATAATGCATGTTATAATGATAATATTGGGAGTAATAAGTATATTTATTATAGTTCTAACGATAATAACAGTATAATATGGGTAATAATGCATGTTATATTGATAATATTGGGAGTAATAAGTATAATTATTGTAGTGCTAGCGATAATAACTGCATAATATGGGTAATAATGCATGTTATATTGATAATATTAGGAGTAATAAGTATAATTATTATAGTTCTAGCGATAATAACTGCATAATATGGGTAATAGTGCATGTTATATTCGTAATAATAAAAGTAATAAGTATAATTATTATAGTTCGAGCGATAATAACTGTATAATATGGGTAATAATCCATGTTATATTGACAAAATTAGGAGTAATAAGTCCAATTATTGTAGTTCTGGCGATAAGAACAGCATAATATGGGTAATGGTGCATGTTATATCGATAATAATAAAAGTAATAAGTATAATTATTGTAGTTCTAGCGATAATAACTGGATAATATGGGTAATAATGCATGTTATAATGATAATATTGGGAGTAATAAGTATATTTATTACAGTTCTGACGATAATAACTGCATAATATGGGTAATGGTGCATGTTATATCGATAATAATAAAAGTAATAAGTATAATTATTGTAGTTCTAGCGATAATGACTGCATTATATGGGTAATAATGCATGTTATAATGATAATATTGGGAGTAATACGTATATTTATTATAGTTCTAACGATAATAACAGTATTATATGGGTAATAATGCATGTTATATTGATAATATTGGGAGTAATAAGTATAATTATTGTAGTGCTAGCGATAATAACTGCATAATATGGGTAATAATGCATGTTATATTGATAATATTAGGAGTAATAAGTATAATTATTATAGTTCTAGCGATAATAACAGTATAATATGGGCAATAATGCATGTTATATTGATAATATTGGGAGTAATAAGTATAATTATTGCAGTTCTAGCGATAATAACTGCATAATATGGGTAATAATGCATGTTATAATGATAATATTGGGAGTAATAAGTATATTTATTACAGTTCTGACGATAATAACTGCATAATATGGGTAATAATGCATGTTATACTGATAATAATATAAGTAATAAGTATAACTATTATAGTTCTAGCGATAATGACTGCATAATATGGGTAATAATGCATGTTATATTGATAATATTGGAAGTAATAAGTATAATTATTATAGTTCTAGCGATAATAACTGCATAATATGGGTAATGGTGCATGTTATATCGATAATAATAAAAGTAATAAGTATAATTATTGTAGTTCTAGCGATAATGACTGCATTATATGGGTAATAATGCATGTTATAATGATAATATTGGGAGTAATACGTATATTTATTATAGTTCTAACGATAATAACAGTATAATATGGGTAATCATGCATGTTATATTGATAATATTGGGAGTAATAAGTATAATTATTGCAGTTCTAGCGATAATAACTGCATAATATGGGTAATAATGCATGTTATAATGATAATATTGGGAGTAATAAGTATATTTATTATAGTTCTGACGGTAATAACAGTATAATATGGGTAATAATGCGTGTTATATTCATAATATTGGAAGTAATAAGTATACTTATTATAGTTCTAGCGATAATAACTGCATAATATGGGTAATGGTGCATGTTATATCGATAATAATAAAAGTAATAAGTATAATTATTGTAGTTCTAGCGATAATGACTGCATTATATGGGTAATAATGCATGTTATAATGATAATATTGGGAGTAATACGTATATTTATTATAGTTCTAACGATAATAACAGTATTATATGGGTAATAATGCATGTTATATTGATAATATTGGAAGTAATAAGTATAATTATTATAGTTCTAGCGATAATAACTGCATAATATGGGTAATAATGCATGTTATATTGATAATATTGGGAGTAATAAGTATAATTATTATATTTCTAGCGATAATAACTGTATAAAATGGGTAATAATGAATATTATACTGATAATATTGGGAGTAATAAGTATATTTATTATAGTTCTAACGATAATAACAGTATAATATGGGTAATAATGCATGTTATATTGATAATATTGGGAGTAATAAGTATATTTATTATAGTTCTGACGATAATAACAGTATAATATGGGTAATAATGCATGTTATATTGATAATATTGGGAGTAATAAGTATAATTATTATATTTCTAGCGATAATAACGGTATAATATGGGTAATAATGCGTGTTATATTCATAATATTGGAAGTAATAAGTATAATTATTATAGTTCTAGCGATAATAACTGCATAATATGGGTAATAATGCATGTTATAATGATAATATTGGGAGTAATAAGTATATTTATTATAGTTCTGACGATAATAACAGTATAATATGGGTAATAATGCTTGTTATATTGATAATATTGGGAGTTATAAGTATAATTATTATAGTTCTAGCGATAATAATTGCATAATATAGGTAATAATGCATGTTATAATGATAATATTGGGAGTAATAAGTATAATTATTATAGTTCTATCGATAATAATAGTATAATATGGGTAATAATGCATGTTATACTGATAATATTGGAAGTAATAAGTATAATTATTTGGGTTCTAGCGATAATAACTGCATAATATGGGTAATAATGCATGTTATATTGATAATATTGGGAGTAATAAGTATAATTATTATATTTCTAGCGATAATAACTGTATAAAATGGGTAATAATGAATATTATACTGATAATATTGGGAGTAATAAGTATATTTATTATAGTTCTAACGATAATAACAGTATAATATGGGTAATAATGCATGTTATATTGATAATATTGGGAGTAATAAGTATAATTATTATATTTCTAGCGATAATAACGGTATAATATGGGTAATAATGCGTGTTATATTCATAATATTGGAAGTAATAAGTATAATTATTATAGTTCTAGCGATAATAACTGCATAATATGGGTAATAATGCATGTTATAATGATAATATTGGGAGTAATAAGTATATTTATTATAGTTCTGACGATAATAACAGTATAATATGGATAATAATGCTTGTTATATTGATAATATTGGGAGTTATAAGTATAACTATTGTAGTTCTAGCGACAATAACTGCATAATATGGGTAATGGTGCATGTTATATCGATAACAATAAAAGTAATAAGTATAATTATTGTAGTTCTAGCGATAATGACTGCATAATATGGGTAATAATGCATGTTATATTGATAATATTGGGAGCAATAAGTATAATTATTGTAGTTGTAGCGATAATAACTTCATAATATGGGTAATAATGCATGTTATATTGATAATATTGGGAGTAATAAGTATATTTATTATTGTTCTGACGATAATAACAGTATAATATGGGTAATAATGCATGTTATAATGATAATATTGGGAGTAATAAGTATATTTATTATAGTTCTAACGATAATAACAGTATAATATGGGTAATAATGCATGTTATATTGATAATATTGGGAGTAATAAGTATAATTATTATATTTCTAGCGATAATAACGGTATAATATGGGTAATAATGCGTGTTATATTCATAATATTGGAAGTAATAAGTATAATTATTATAGTTCTAGCGACAATAACTGCATAATATGGGTAATGGTGCATGTTATATCGATAACAATAAAAGTAATAAGTATAATTATTGTAGTTCTAGCAATAATAACTGTATAAAATGGGTAATAATGAATATTATACTGATAATATTGGGAGTAATAAGTATATTTATTATAGTTCCAACGATAATAACAGTATAATATGGGTAATAATGCATGTTATAATGATAATATTGGGAGTAATAAGTATATTTATTATAGTTCGAACGATAATAACAGTATAATATGGGTAATAATGCATGTTATATTGATAATATTGGGAGTAATAAGTATAATTATTGTAGTTCTAGCGATAATAACTGCATAATATGGGTAATAATGCATGTTACAATAATAACATTAGGAGTAATAAGTATATTTATTATAGTTCTAGCGATAATAACTGCATAATATAGGTAATAATGCATATTATACTGATAATATTGGGAGTAATAAGTATATTTATTACAGTTCTAACGATAATAACAGTATAGTATGGGTAATAATGCTTGTTATAATGAGAATATTGGGAGTAATAAGTATATTTATTATAGTTCTAACGATAATAACAGTATAATATGGGTAATAATGCATGTTATATTGATAATATTGGGAGTAATAAGTATATTTATTATAGTTCTGACGATAATAACAGTATAATGTGGGTAATAATGCATGTTATATTGATAATATTGGGAGTAATAAGTATATTTATTATAGTTCTGACGATAATAACAGTATAATATGGGTAATAATGCATGTTATATTGATAATATTGGGAGTAATAAGTATAATTATTACATTTCTAGCGATAATAACTGTATAAAATGGGTAATAATGAATATTATACTGATAATATTGGGAGTAATAAGTATATTTATTATAGTTCTAACGATAATAACAGTATAATATGGGTAATAATGCATGTTATAATGATAATATTGGGAGTAATAAGTATATTTATTATAGTTCTAACGATAATAACACTATAATATGGGTAATAATGCATGTTATATTGATAATATTGGGAGTAATAAGTATAATTATTGTAGTTCTAGCGATAATAACTGCATAATATGGGTAATGGTGCATGTTATATCGATAACAATAAAAGTAACAAGTATAATTATTGTAGTTCCAGCGATAATGACTGCATAATATGGGTAATAATGTATGTTATATTGATAATATTGGAAGCAATAAGTATAATTATTGTGGTTGTAGCGATAATAACTTCATCATATGGGTAATAATGCATGTTGCATTGATAATATTGGGAGTAATAAGTATAATTATTGTAGTGCTAGCGATAATAACTGCATAATATGGGTAATAATGCATGTTATATTGATAATATTAGGAGTAATAAGTATAATTATTATAGTTCTAGCGATAATAACAGTATAATATGGGCAATAATGCATGTTATATTGATAATATTGGGAGTAATAAGTATAATTATTGCAGTTCTAGCGATAATAACTGCATAATATGGGTAATAATGCATGTTATAATGATAATATTGGGAGTAATAAGTATATTTATTATAGTTCTGACGATAATAACAGTATAATATGGGTAATAATGCGTGTTATATTCATAATATTGGAAGTAATAAGTATAATTATTATAGTTCTAGCGATAATAACAGTATAATATGGGTAATAATGCATGTTAAATTGATAATATTAGGAGTAATAAGTATAATTATTATAGTTCTAGCGATAATAATTGCATAATATAGGTAATAATGCATGTTATAATGATAATATTGGGAGTAATAAGTATAATTATTACAGTTCTAGCGATAATAATAGTATAATATGGGTAATAATGCATGTTATATTGATAATATTGGGAGTAATAAGTATATTTATTATAGTTCTAACGATAATAACAGTATAATATGGGTAATAATGCATGTTATATTGATAATATTGGGAGTAATAAGTATATTTATTATAGTTCTGACGATAATAACAGTATAATATGGGTAATAATGCTTGTTATATTGATAATATTGGGAGTTATAAGTATAACTATTGTGGTTCTAGCGACAATAACTGCATAATATGGGTAATGGTGCATGTTATATCGATAACAATAAAAGTAATAAGTATAATTATTGTAGTTCTAGCGATAATGACTGCATAATATGGGTAATAATGCATGTTATGTTGATAATATTGGGAGCAATAAGTATAATTATTGTAGTTGTAGCGATAATAACTTCATAATATGGGTAATAATGCATGTTATATTGATAATATTGGGAGTAATAAGTATATTTATTATTGTTCTGACGATAATAACAGTATAATATGGGTAATAATGCATGTTATGATGATAATATTGGGAGTAATAAGTATATTTATTATAGTTCTAACGATAATAACAGTATAATATGGGTAATAATGCATGTTATATTGATAATATTGGGAGTAATAAGTATAATTATTATATTTCTATCGATAATAACGGTATAATATGGGTAATAATGCGTGTTATATTCATAATATTGGAAGTAATAAGTATAATTATTATAGTTCTAGCGACAATAACTGCATAATATGGGTAATGGTGCATGTTATATCGATAACAATAAAAGTAATAAGTATAATTATTGTAGTTCTAGCAATAATAACTGTATAAAATGGGTAATAATGAATATTATACTGATAATATTGGGAGTAATAAGTATATTTATTATAGTTCCAACGATAATAACAGTATAATATGGGTAATAATGCATGTTATAATGATAATATTGGGAGTAATAAGTATATTTATTATAGTTCTAACGATAATAACAGTATAATATGGGTAATAATGCATGTTATATTGATAATATTGGGAGTAATAAGTATAATTATTGTAGTTCTAGCGATAATAACTGCATAATATGGGTAATAATGCATGTTACAATAATAACATTAGGAGTAATAAGTATATTTATTATAGTTCTAGCGATAATAACTGCATAATATAGGTAATAATGCATATTATACTGATAATATTGGGAGTAATAAGTATATTTATTATAGTTCTAACGATAATAACAGTATAATATGGGTAATAATGCTTGTTATAATGAGAATATTGGGAGTAATAAGTATATTTATTATAGTTCTAACGATAATAACAGTATAATATGGGTAATAATGCATGTTATATTGATAATATTGGGAGTAATAAGTATATTTATTATAGTTCTGACGATAATAACAGTATAATATGGGTAATAATGCATGTTATATTGATAATATTAGGAGTAATAAGTATAATTATTATAGTTCTAGCGATAATAACAGTATAATATGGGCAATAATGCATGTTATATTGATAATATTGGGAGTAATAAGTATAATTATTGCAGTTCTAGCGATAATAACTGCATAATATGGGTAATAATGCATGTTATAATGAAAATATTGGGAGTAATAAGTATATTTATTATAGTTCTGACGATAATAACAGTATAATATGGGTAATAATGCGTGTTATATTCATAATATTGGAAGTAATAAGTATAATTATTATAGTTCTAGCGATAATAACAGTATAATATGGGTAATAATGCATGTTAAATTGATAATATTAGGAGCAATAAGTATAATTATTATAGTTCTAGCGATAATAATTGCATAATATAGGTAATAATGCATGTTATAATGATAATATTGGGAGTAATAAGTATAATTATTACAGTTCTAGCGATAATAACTGCATAATATGGGTAATAATGCATGTTATAATGATAATATTGGGAGTAATAAGTATATTTATTACAATTCTGACGATAATAACTGCATAATATGGGTAATAATGCATGTTATACTGATAATAATATAAGTAATAAGTATAATTATTATAGTTCTAGCGATAATAACTGCATAATATGGGTAATAATGCATGTTATATTGATAATATTAGGAGTAATAAGTATAATTATTATAGTTCTAGCGATAATAACTGCATAATATGGGTAATAATGCATGTTATATTGATAATATTGGGAGTAATAAGTATATTTATTATAGTTCTGACGATAATAACAGTATGATATGGGTAATAATGCATGTTATATTGATAATATTGGGAGTAATAAGTATAATTATTACATTTCTAGCGATAATAACTGTATAAAATGGGTAATAATGAATATTATACTGATAATATTGGGAGTAATAAGTATATTTATTATAGTTCTAACGATAATAACAGTATAATATGGGTAATAATGCATGTTATAATGATAATATTGGGAGTAATAAGTATATTTATTATAGTTCTAACGATAATAACAGTATAATATGGGTAATAATGCATGTTATATTGATAATATTGGGAGTAATAAGTATAGTTATTGTAGTTCTAGCGATAATAACTGCATAATATGGGTAATGGTGCATGTTATATCGATAACAATAAAAGTAACAAGTATAATTATTGTAGTTCTAGCGATAATGACTGCATAATATGGGTAGTAATGCATGTTATATTGATAATATTGGAAGCAATAAGTATAATTATTGTGGTTGTAGCGATAATAACTTCATCATATGGGTAATAATGCATGTTACATTGATAATATTGGGAGTAATAAGTATATTTATTATAGTTCTGACGATAATAACAGTATAATATGGGTAATAATGCATGTTATATTGATAATATTGGGGGTAATAAGTATAATTATTATAGTTCTAGCGATAATAACTGCATAATATGGGTAATGGTGCATGTTATATCGATAATAATAAAAGTAATAAGTATAATTATTGTAGTTCTAGCGATAATGACTGCATTATATGGGTAATAATGCATGTTATAATGATAATATTGGGAGTAATAAGTATATTTATTATAGTTCTAACGATAATAACAGTATAATATGGGTAATAATGCATGTTATATTGATAATATTGGGAGTAATAAGTATAATTATTGTAGTGCTAGCGATAATAACTGCATAATATGGGTAATAATGCATGTTATATTGATAATATTAGGAGTAATAAGTATAATTGTTATAGTTCTAGCGATAATAACTGCATAATATGGGTAATAGTGCATGTTATATTCGTAATAATAAAAGTAATAAGTATAATTATTATAGTTCGAGCGATAATAACTGTATAATATGGGTAATAATCCATGTTATATTGACAAAATTAGGAGTAATAAGTCCAATTATTGTAGTTCTGGCGATAAGAACAGCATAATATGGGTAATGGTGCATGTTATATCGATAATAATAAAAGTAATAAGTATAATTATTGTAGTTCTAGCGATAATAACTGCATAATATGGGTAATAATGCATGTTATAATGATAATATTGGGAGTAATAAGTATATTTATTACAGTTCTGACGATAATAACTGCATAATATGGGTAATAATGCATGTTATACTGATAATAATATAAGTAATAAGTATAACTATTATAGTTCTAGCGATAATGACTGCATAATATGGGTAATAATGCATGTTATATTGATAATATTGGAAGTAATAAGTATAATTATTATAGTTCTAGCGATAATAACTGCATAATATGGGTAATGGTGCATGTTATATCGATAATAATAAAAGTAATAAGTATAATTATTGTAGTTCTAGCGATAATGACTGCATTATATGGGTAATAATGCATGTTATAATGATAATATTGGGAGTAATACGTATATTTATTATAGTTCTAACGATAATAACAGTATTATATGGGTAATAATGCATGTTATATTGATAATATTGGGAGTAATAAGTATAATTATTGTAGTGCTAGCGATAATAACTGCATAATATGGGTAATAATGCATGTTATATTGATAATATTAGGAGTAATAAGTATAATTATTATAGTTCTAGCGATAATAACAGTATAATATGGGCAATAATGCATGTTATATTGATAATATTGGGAGTAATAAGTATAATTATTGCAGTTCTAGCGATAATAACTGCATAATATGGGTAATAATGCATGTTATAATGATGATATTGGGAGTAATAAGTATATTTATTACAGTTCTGACGATAATAACTGCATAATATGGGTAATAATGCATGTTATACTGATAATAATATAAGTAATAAGTATAACTATTATAGTTCTAGCGATAATGACTGCATAATATGGGTAATAATGCATGTTATATTGATAATATTGGAAGTAATAAGTATAATTATTATAGTTCTAGCGATAATAACTGCATAATATGGGTAATGGTGCATGTTATATCGATAATAATAAAAGTAATAAGTATAATTATTGTAGTTCTAGCGATAATGACTGCATTATATGGGTAATAATGCATGTTATAATGATAATATTGGGAGTAATACGTATATTTATTATAGTTCTAACGATAATAACAGTATAATATGGGTAATGGTGCATGTTATATTGATAATATTGGGAGTAATAAGTATAATTATTGTAGTTCTAGCGATAATAACTGCATAATATGGGTAATAATGCATGTTATAATGATAATATTGGGAGTAATAAGTATATTTATTATAGTTCTGACGGTAATAACAGTATAATATGGGTAATAATGCGTGTTATATTCATAATATTGGAAGTAATAAGTATAATTATTATAGTTCTAGCGATAATAACTGCATAATATGGGTAATGGTGCATGTTATATCGATAATAATAAAAGTAATAAGTATAATTATTGTAGTTCTAGCGATAATGACTGCATTATATGGGTAATAATGCATGTTATAATGATAATATTGGGAGTAATACGTATATTTATTATAGTTCTAACGATAATAACAGTATTATATGGGTAATAATGCATGTTATATTGATAATATTGGAAGTAATAAGTATAATTATTATAGTTCTAGCGATAATAACTGCATAATATGGGTAATAATGCATGTTATATTGATAATATTGGGAGTAATAAGTATAATTATTATATTTCTAGCGATAATAACTGTATAAAATGGGTAATAATGAATATTATACTGATAATATTGGGAGTAATAAGTATATTTATTATAGTTCTAACGATAATAACAGTATAATATGGGTAATAATGCATGTTATATTGATAATATTGGGAGTAATAAGTATATTTATTATAGTTCTGACGATAATAACAGTATAATATGGGTAATAATGCATGTTATATTGATAATATTGGGAGTAATAAGTATAATTATTATATTTCTAGCGATAATAACGGTATAATATGGGTAATAATGCGTGTTATATTCATAATATTGGAAGTAATAAGTATAATTATTATAGTTCTAGCGACAATAACTGCATAATATGGGTAATGGTGCATGTTATATCGATAACAATAAAAGTAATAAGTATAATTATTGTAGTTCTAGCAATAATAACTGTATAAAATGGGTAATAATGAATATTATACTGATAATATTGGGAGTAATAAGTATATTTATTATAGTTCCAACGATAATAACAGTATAATATGGGTAATAATGCATGTTATAATGATAATATTGGGAGTAATAAGTATATTTATTATAGTTCGAACGATAATAACAGTATAATATGGGTAATAATGCATGTTATATTGATAATATTGGGAGTAATAAGTATAATTATTGTAGTTCTAGCGATAATAACTGCATAATATGGGTAATAATGCATGTTACAATAATAACATTAGGAGTAATAAGTATATTTATTATAGTTCTAGCGATAATAACTGCATAATATAGGTAATAATGCATATTATACTGATAATATTGGGAGTAATAAGTATATTTATTACAGTTCTAACGATAATAACAGTATAGTATGGGTAATAATGCTTGTTATAATGAGAATATTGGGAGTAATAAGTATATTTATTATAGTTCTAACGATAATAACAGTATAATATGGGTAATAATGCATGTTATATTGATAATATTGGGAGTAATAAGTATATTTATTATAGTTCTGACGATAATAACAGTATAATGTGGGTAATAATGCATGTTATATTGATAATATTGGGAGTAATAAGTATATTTATTATAGTTCTGACGATAATAACAGTATAATATGGGTAATAATGCATGTTATATTGATAATATTGGGAGTAATAAGTATAATTATTACATTTCTAGCGATAATAACTGTATAAAATGGGTAATAATGAATATTATACTGATAATATTGGGAGTAATAAGTATATTTATTATCGTTCTAACGATAATAACAGTATAATATGGGTAATAATGCATGTTATAATGATAATATTGGGAGTAATAAGTATATTTATTATAGTTCTAACGATAATAACAGTATAATATGGGTAATAATGCATGTTATATTGATAATATTGGGAGTAATAAGTATAATTATTGTAGTTCTAGCGATAATAACTGCATAATATGGGTAATGGTGCATGTTATATCGATAACAATAAAAGTAACAAGTATAATTATTGTAGTTCCAGCGATAATGACTGCATAATATGGGTAATAATGTATGTTATATTGATAATATTGGAAGCAATAAGTATAATTATTGTGGTTGTAGCGATAATAACTTCATCATATGGGTAATAATGCATGTTGCATTGATAATATTGGGAGTAATAAGTATAATTATTGTAGTGCTAGTGATAATAACTGCATAATATGGGTAATAATGCATGTTATATTGATAATATTAGGAGTAATAAGTATAATTATTATAGTTCTAGCGATAATAACAGTATAATATGGGCAATAATGCATGTTATATTGATAATATTGGGAGTAATAAGTATAATTATTGCAGTTCTAGCGATAATAACTGCATAATATGGGTAATAATGCATGTTATAATGATAATATTGGGAGTAATAAGTATATTTATTATAGTTCTGACGATAATAACAGTATAATATGGGTAATAATGCGTGTTATATTCATAATATTGGAAGTAATAAGTATAATTATTATAGTTCTAGCGATAATAACAGTATAATATGGGTAATAATGCATGTTAAATTGATAATATTAGGAGTAATAAGTATAATTATTATAGTTCTAGCGATAATAATTGCATAATATAGGTAATAATGCATGTTATAATGATAATATTGGGAGTAATAAGTATAATTATTACAGTTCTAGCGAAAATAATAGTATAATATGGGTAATAATGCATGTTATATTGATAATATTGGGAGTAATAAGTATATTTATTATAGTTCTAACGATAATAACAGTATAATATGGGTAATAATGCATGTTATATTGATAATATTGGGAGTAATAAGTATATTTATTATAGTTCTGACGATAATAACAGTATAATATGGGTAATAATGCTTGTTATATTGATAATATTGGGAGTTATAAGTATAACTATTGTGGTTCTAGCGACAATAACTGCATAATATGGGTAATGGTGCATGTTATATCGATAACAATAAAAGTAATAAGTATAATTATTGTAGTTCTAGCGATAATGACTGCATAATATGGGTAATAATGCATGTTATGTTGATAATATTGGGAGCAATAAGTATAATTATTGTAGTTGTAGCGATAATAACTTCATAATATGGGTAATAATGCATGTTATATTGATAATATTGGGAGTAATAAGTATATTTATTATTGTTCTGACGATAATAACAGTATAATATGGGTAATAATGCATGTTATGATGATAATATTGGGAGTAATAAGTATATTTATTATAGTTCTAACGATAATAACAGTATAATATGGGTAATAATGCATGTTATATTGATAATATTGGGAGTAATAAGTATAATTATTATATTTCTATCGATAATAACGGTATAATATGGGTAATAATGCGTGTTATATTCATAATATTGGAAGTAATAAGTATAATTATTATAGTTCTAGCGACAATAACTGCATAATATGGGTAATGGTGCATGTTATATCGATAACAATAAAAGTAATAAGTATAATTATTGTAGTTCTAGCAATAATAACTGTATAAAATGGGTAATAATGAATATTATACTGATAATATTGGGAGTAATAAGTATATTTATTATAGTTCCAACGATAATAACAGTATAATATGGGTAATAATGCATGTTATAATGATAATATTGGGAGTAATAAGTATATTTATTATAGTTCTAACGATAATAACAGTATAATATGGGTAATAATGCATGTTATATTGATAATATTGGGAGTAATAAGTATAATTATTGTAGTTCTAGCGATAATAACTGCATAATATGGGTAATAATGCATGTTACAATAATAACATTAGGAGTAATAAGTATATTTATTATAGTTCTAGCGATAATAACTGCATAATATAGGTAATAATGCATATTATACTGATAATATTGGGAGTAATAAGTATATTTATTATAGTTCTAACGATAATAACAGTATAATATGGGTAATAATGCTTGTTATAATGAGAATATTGGGAGTAATAAGTATATTTATTATAGTTCTAACGATAATAACAGTATAATATGGGTAATAATGCATGTTATATTGATAATATTGGGAGTAATAAGTATATTTATTATAGTTCTGACGATAATAACAGTATAATATGGGTAATAATGCATGTTATATTGATAATATTGGGAGTAATAAGTATATTTATTATTGTTCTGACGATAATAACAGTATAATATGGGTAATAATGCATGTTATGATGATAATATTGGGAGTAATAAGTATATTTATTATAGTTCTAACGATAATAACAGTATAATATGGGTAATAATGCATGTTATATTGATAATATTGGGAGTAATAAGTATAATTATTATATTTCTATCGATAATAACGGTATAATATGGGTAATAATGCGTGTTATATTCATAATATTGGAAGTAATAAGTATAATTATTATAGTTCTAGCGACAATAACTGCATAATATGGGTAATGGTGCATGTTATATCGATAACAATAAAAGTAATAAATATAATTATTGTAGTTCTAGCAATAATAACTGTATAAAATGGGTAATAATGCATGTTATATTGATAATATTGGGAGTAATAAGTATATTTATTATTGTTCTGACGATAATAACAGTATAATATGGGTAATAATGCATGTTATGATGATAATATTGGGAGTAATAAGTATATTTATTATAGTTCTAACGATAATAACAGTATAATATGGGTAATAATGCATGTTATATTGATAATATTGGGAGTAATAAGTATAATTATTGTAGTTCTAGCGATAATAACTGCATAATATGGGTAATAATGCATGTTATATTGATAATATTAGGAGTAATAAGTATAATTATTATAGTTCTAGCGATAATAACAGTATAATATGGGTAATAATGCATGTTAAATTGATAATATTAGGAGTAATAAGTATAATTATTATAGTTGTAGCGATAATAACTTCATAATATGGGTAATAATGCATGTTATATTGATAATATTGGGAGTAATAAGTATATTTATTATAGTTCTGACGATAATAACAGTATAATATGGGTAATAATGCATGTTATATCGATAATATTGGGGGTAATAAGTATAATTATTATATTTCTAGCGATAATAACAGTATAATATGGGTAATAATGCGTGTTATATTGACAATATTAGGAGTAATAAGTATAATTATTATAGTTCTAGCGATAATAACTGCATAATATGGGTAATAGTGCATGTTATATTCGTAATAATAAAAGTAATAAGTATAATTATTGTAGTTCTAGCGATAATGACTGCATTATATGGGTAATAATGCATGTTATAATGATAATATTGGGAGTAATACGTATATTTATTATAGTTCTAACGATAATAACAGTATAATATGGGTAATAATGCATGTTATATTGATAATATTGGGAGTAATAAGTATAATTATTGTAGTTCTAGCGATAATAACTGCATAATATGGGTAATAATGCATGTTATATTGATAATATTAGGAGTAATAAGTATAATTATTATAGTTCTAGCGATAATAACAGTATAATATGGGTAATAATGCTTGTTATAATGATAATATTGGGAGTAATAAGTATATTTATTATAGTTCTAACGATAATAACAGTATAATATGGGTAATAATGCATGTTATATTGATAATATTGGGAGTAATAAGTATATTTATTATAGTTCTGACGGTAATAACAGTATAATATGGGTAATAATGCTTGTTATATTGATAATATTGGGAGTAATAAGTATAATTATTGTAGTTCTAGCGACAATAACTGCATAATATGGGTAATGGTGCATGTTATATCGATAACAATAAAAGTAATAAGTATAATTATTGTAGTTCTAGCGATAATGACTGCATAATATGTGTAATAATGCATGTTATATTGATAATATTGGGAGCAATAAGTATAATTATTGTAGTTGTAGCGATAATAACTTCATAATATGGGTAATAATGCATGTTATATTGATAATATTGGGAGTAATAAGTATATTTATTATAGTTCTGACGATAATAACAGTATAATATGGGTAATAATGCATGTTATATTGATAATATTGGGAGTAATAAGTATAATTATTACATTTCTAGCGATAATAACTGTATAAAATGGGTAATAATGAATATTATACTGATAATATTGGGAGTAATAAGTATATTTATTATATTTCCAACGATAATAACAGTATAATATGGGTAATAATGCATGTTATAATGATAATATTGGGAGTAATAAGTATATTTATTATAGTTCTAACGATAATAACAGTATAATATGGGTAATAATGCACGTTATATTGATAATATTGGGAGTAATAAGTATAATTATTGTAGTTCTAGCGATAATAACTGCATAATATGGGTAATAATGCATGTTATATTGATAATATTAGGAGTAATAAGTATAATTATTATAGTTCGAGCGATAATAATAGTATAATATGGGTAATAATGCTTGTTATAATGATAATATTGGGAGTAATAAGTATATTTATTATAGTTCTAACGATAATAACAGTATAATATGGGTAATAATGCATGTTATATTGATAATATTGGGAGTAATAAGTATATTTATTATAGTTCTGACGGTAATAACAGTATAATATGGGTAATAATGCTTGTTATATTGATAATATTGGGAGTAATAAGTATAATTATTGTAATTCTAGCGACAATAACTGCATAATATGGGTAATGGTGCATGTTATATCGATAACAATAAAAGTAATAAGTATAATTATTGTAGTTCTAGCGATAATGACTGCATAATATGGGTAATAATACATGTTATATTGATAATATTGGGAGCAATAAGTATAATTATTGTAGTTGTAGCGATAATAACTTCATAATATGGGTAATAATGCATGTTATATTGATAATATTGGGAGTAATAAGTATATTTATTATAGTTCTGACGATAATAACAGTATGATATGGGTAATAATGCATGTTATATTGATAATATTGGGAGTAATAAGTATAATTATTACATTTCTAGCGATAATAACTGTATAAAATGGGTAATAATGAATATTATACTGATAACATTGGGAGTAATAAGTATATTTATTATAGTTCTAACGATAATAACAGTATAATATGGGTAATAATGCATGTTATATTGATAATATTGGGAGTAATAAGTATAATTATTGTAGTTCTAGCGATAATAACTGCATAATATGGGTAATGGTGCATGTTATATCGATAACAATAAAAGTAACAAGTATAATTATTGTAGTTCTAGCGATAATGACTGCAGAATATGGGTAATAATGTATGTTATATTGATAATATTGGAAGCAATAAGTATAATTATTGTGGTTGTAGCGATAATAACTTCATCATATGGGTAATAATGCATGTTACATTGATAATATTGGGAGTAATAAGTATAATTATTGTAGTGCTAGCGATAATAACTGCATAATATGGGTAATAATGCATGTTATATTGATAATATTAGGAGTAATAAGTATAATAATTATAGGTCTAGCGATAATAACAGTATAATATGGGCAATAATGCATGTTATATTGATAATATTGGGAGTAATAAGTATAATTATTGCAGTTCTAGCGATAATAACTGCATAATATGGGTAATAATGCATGTTATAATGAAAATATTGGGAGTAATAAGTATATTTATTATAGTTCTGACGATAATAACAGTATAATATGGGTAATAATGCGTGTTATATTCATAATATTGGAAGTAATAAGTATAATTATTATAGTTCTAGCGATAATAACAGTATAATATGGGTAATAATGCATGTTAAATTGATAATATTAGGAGTAATAAGTATAATTATTATAGTTCTAGCGATAATAATTGCATAATATAGGTAATAATGCATGTTATAATGATAATATTGGGAGTAATAAGTATAATTATTACAGTTCTAGCGATAATAACTGCATAATATGGGTAATAATGCATGTTATAATGATAATATTGGGAGTAATAAGTATATTTATTACAATTCTGACGATAATAACTGCATAATATGGGTAATAATGCATGTTATACTGATAATAATATAAGTAATAAGTATAACTATTATAGTTCTAGCGATAATGACTGCATAATATGGGTAATAATGCATGTTATATTGATAATATTGGAAGTAATAAGTATAATTATTATAGTTCTAGCGATCATAACTGCATAATATGGGTAATGGTGCATGTTATATCGATAATAATAAAAGTAATAAGTATAATTATTGTAGTTCTAGCGATAATGACTGCATTATATGGGTAATAATGCATGTTATAATGATAATATTGGGAGTAATACGTATATTTATTATAGTTCTAACGATAATAACAGTATAATATGGGTAATCATGTATGTTATATTGATAATATTTGGAGTAATAAGTATAATTATTGCAGTTCTAGCGATAATAACTGCATAATATGGGTAATAATGCATGTTATAATGATAATATTGGGAGTAATAAGTATAATTATTACAGTTCTAGCGATAATAATAGTATAATATGGGTAATAATGCATGTTATATTGATAATATTGGGAGTAATAAGTATAATTATTGTAGTTCTAGCGATAATAACTGCATAATATGGGTAATAATGCATGTTATATTGATAATATTAGGAGTAATAAGTATAATTATTATAGTTCTAGCGATAATAACTGCATAATATGGGTAATAATGCATGTTATAATGATAATATTGGGAGTAATAAGTATATTTATTATAGTTCTGACGATAATAACAGTATAATATGGGTAATAATGCTTGTTATATTGATAATATTGGGAGTTATAAGTATAACTATTGTGGTTCTAGCGACAATAACTGCATAATATGGGTAATGGTGCATGTTATATCGATAACAATAAAAGTAATAAGTATAATTATTGTAGTTCTAGCGATAATGACTGCATAATATGGGTAATAATGCATGTTATATTGATAATATTGGGAGCAATAAGTATAATTATTGTAGTTGTAGCGATAATAACTTTGTTCTGTAGCGAGGGAGTGGGTCGTAAAAATAAACTCCCGATGGTAATTACAACAAAAACACACTAATACTGTTTATTGAACACACACAACCACTAAATACAGAGTTTACGCACACACACACACTCGACGGTATAACGGAGACGATTACGGAAAAAATGTTTAACGGTAGCGCCTAATCGGATTATCGGTACGTCTCGCTTGGCTGACTCACTGGGATTATCTGTCTGTCGCGAGCCCCGGTGCGATCTCCGAAATTCGGGAACAGGTGACTCCTAGTGACGTCACTGTCCAATCAGCTGTGGCAGATTCACCGGCACGTCACCAGGAGCCAATCCTTCGGTAGAATTTTAATTTGGAGCTCGTTAGGTTCGCCGCTGTCTCTCGATTCTTCGAGAACGCACCGAAAGAGATCTTCCGGTGACGTAGCTCTATCAAGGAAAGAGAGAGACAGCGGCGTTGACTACGGTTTGTTTTGGGTTTCGGAAATCGCCCGAGAACTTGCCTTTCGAGTATCGAACATACCGCCCGCGTTGAATCCTGGAGGGATTCAAAAAATGAACGAAAAAATATGGGATCAACGCACCGCGGAACACACGCATACTGCATCATATTATCGCTGGTCATACGCTCGGTGGCTCGCAATGCTTTGGTAAATGCTTCGGAGTTACAATCATGTAAACAACAAAAGGGACTAATTGATTAAGCTGAGCATCGCGAGCGTCGGTTGAATTTTTTTTTTTTTTTTTACAATTCATTCGCATGTTGAGAACACTCACAAACCCCGGAGTGTTTATCGGGGGGAAGGGGTATACGCCTTTGCCCTCCACATTGAGAAAGAGACATTAATCGCGGGGAACAGGGGTGAAACGCACCTATCATACGGAAACATTCTCATTCGAGCTTCATTGTCTAAATTCGGTTTTCTTTTATCGAGTCAGAAAGGTTTTCATCGAAATCATTTGGCACAGGCAATTTGACAAGTTGAGTTATCGGTCGTATGAGCGTGGTAGTCTCCGTCCGTATTCGTACGGATCGAACTAAACCTTTGGAGTCCGGAAAACATTCTATTATTCGACCAAGGTGCCATTTCGCGGGGGGAATCAACGGTTCCTTTATAAGTACGAAACCTGCTATTTTGAGATTCGGGCGGCGCTCACGCCATTTCGACCGCTGTTGCAACGAATGCAAATAATCCTGTGACCAGAGTCGCCAGAATTGTTCGTATTTCTGCCGCATGAGCTTCCATCGAGTTAGTCGGTTGTCAGGGACGTCCCAGATGGACGGCATGGGGATGCTTTTTAGCGCGGTCCCGATTAAAAAATGTCCGGGAGTGAGAGCATCAAATGAATCCACGTCGTCTTTCAAAGGAGCCAGGGGTCGAGAGTTCAAACATGCTTCAATGTTATAAAGTAAGGTGGTGAATTCTTCCACCGTGGGGGTGGAAGCCCCTATCACTCGTCTAAGATGATGTTTTACACTCTTAACACCTGCCTCCCATAAACCTCCGAAATGGGGAGCTGCGGGGGGAAGAAATTTCCAACTTATCGAATCTTTTAAGAGGCGATCCCGAAAATGATCACTGACAGTGGCGGCGGTGAATGCTTCGCGGAGTTCGCGCTCCGCTCCATGGAAGGTTGTTCCGTTATCGGAGTACAGGGACTCTGGAAGACCGCGACGAGCGCAAAAGCGCTCAAGAGCTGCTACAAACGCGCTCGCGGAATAGTCATGGACCAATTCCAAATGAATTGCACGAGTTGCCAAGCACACAAATACCGCAATATATGATTTGATGGTGGTCCGTCCTCGACCGGACACTGGTCTTATTCGAATAGGGCCTGCATAGTCAACTCCGCAATGAGAGAAGGGCCGCGAAATTCGGATTCGAGGTTTTGGTAAACTGGCCATGAGTTGATTTTCGGCCGCAGCTCGCTCTCGCACACAACGTATGCAACGGTGAATGTGCCTCCTCACGGAATTTCTCGCGCCTAATACCCAGTACCTTTCACGAAGAACTCGGAGCATGAGTTGCACTCCACCATGGAGGGTGTCACGGTGTACTTGGGATATTATCAATTCCGCTATTCGAGTGTTGGGGAGCGCGATTGGATGCCTGGCTGGAAAGGGAAGATCGGACAATTGCAGACGTCCACCTACTCGGATAATGCCTGACGAGTCGAGGAAAGGATCGAGTGCGCGAAGGGGAGATCCTGGAGAAACAGTTGTGCCTTTTTTCAGGGTCCGGTACTCTTCAGAAAAGGCTTCGTATTGCGTTTGTCGTATTACAGTGAAATGTGCAGATGATATTTCGCTAGGCGAAAGACTGGAATCGGTGCTTGCGATTTCCGGAAATCTACTTCGCGTTATAAAACGACGCACATACGCGGTGACACGTAAAAGGCGTGGCCACGAGGAAATTCGGTCAGGCAAGTCCCAATGAACTTGACCATGGTGAACGGTAACTGGTTTGGTTTCTGGGTCCTCTAACTCAGACTGTTGAGTTAGGAAGGGTTGGTTTGGCCATAAGGTCGGATTGGAGGTAAGCCAGGACGGACCCTGCCACCATAATGCAAAGGAGGAAATCTTCGTCGGAAGAAGGCCGCGAGAAGCACAATCCGCGGGATTTTCACCCGACGGAACGTGTCTCCAACACGCCGTTGGTAATTCACTTTGTAATTTGGCAATTCGGTTTGCGACAAAGATTTTGAGCGAGCAAGGTGTTTTCTGAAGCCAATACAATACTATCGTGCTGTCGGTCCAACAGTTAATGGATGCAACTTCGAACGGAAGAGCTTGAAGAGTGCTTTTGACACAGCGTAACAATAGTATGGCTGCACATAATTCAAGCCGAGGGATGGTGAGGGTTTTTACGGGTGCCACTTTCGTTTTCGCGAGTAACAACTGTACGCGCGATCCAGTGGGTATCTCAACTACGACATAAACAACCGCTGCATATGCATGCTCAGAAGCATCGCAGAAACCGTGAAGATGAGCTTTCGACGCATTTTTCCCGTAACCACTCCATCGGGGAATTGACAGTGAGTTGAGGCTCGGTAACTGCTCATAAAATTGGATCCAGCGGGAGGAAATGTCTTCCGGAAGGGTTTCATCCCAACCCTTTTTGAGCTTCCACAGCTCCTGAAGAAGAATCTTGGGAAGCAAAATGACTGGGGCTAACCAGCCTAGAGGATCGAACAGATGCGCGACTATTGACAAAATTCGCCTTTTCGTAGGTGTTTCCCATGTTGGAAGAGAGATAGAGATCGTAAATTCGTCTCTCGCGGGATTCCAGCCTAAACCAAGTACTTTTAACTTGGACTCAATGTCGAACGGGCGCTCCAGTGCGAGCCCATGGTTGGAGGGATCGATTCCGGTGAGGAGTTCAGGTTCATTACTCGCCCATTTTCGTAGAATGAATCCTCCCCGTGCTAGAATAGCTGCGGTTTGATTTCGTTTCGCGAGAGCGTCGGTAATGTTGTCTGCGCCTGACATTACATCGTCTACATATCTCTCGTCGCGTAAAACAGACGTCGCGAGGGGAAAATTTGGACCCTCATCCTCCGCTAGCTGTTGGATAACTCTTTGAGCCTGATAGGGGGCAGAGGTCGTCCCATAGGTAACCGTACGCAGTTTGAATGTTTGTACAGGGTCGGAGGTAGCAAATCGCCACAAAATCAGTTGATACAATTGATCTTCGGGATGGATTAAGATTTGCCTGTACATCTGTGCGATGTCGGCGGTAAATACATATTTCCATTGACGCCAGCGGAGAATGAGGGATACCAGATCCATTTGTAACTTGGGTCCAGCAAGAAGGTGGTCGTTAAGCGACTTCCCGTTTTCGCTTCGCGCCGATGCGTTAAAGACAACGCGGAGTTTCGTCGTGACACTATCCGCGCGAGTCACGCCGTGGTGCGGAAGGTATGCAACTTGCTGGGAAAGGGGATGATCGACGATGCACATATGACCGGATTGCAAATAATCTTTCATGAAGGCATTGTATTGTGCACGAAAATCGTCAGATTTTGCAAACCTCTTTTCGAGTCGGTGGAGGGACTGCAAAGCGATAGCACGAGATTCTCCAATGTCGATTGGGGGGCCTACTCGAAAGGGAAGCCGTACTATGTATCGACCTGTTGGAGTTCGGGAGTGAGTCGCTACGAAATGTGCTTCGCATTGCTCCTCTTCCAGGGATAACGTATGGTCGGGATTGGGAAGGTCCTCCACTTCCCAGAAGCGCTTCAAGGTGTCATTTAGATCGGACAGGTTCGCGTGGTGAACATGTACTGGGGGTCGCGAGCTCCTAGAGCTGAACGAACCAGAAAGAATCCATCCAAAAATGGAACGTTGAGCCAGCATGTTTCCGGAAGAATTTTTGCGAATTCCATTAAGCATAATTGACGCGTACAAATCTGCTCCAATTAGCAGATCAATTGGTGCTGCCGAAAACGGATTAGGATCCGCTAGGGGGAGATCGACGCAAAAGGTGAGAGCTTCAGGAAGAGGGACACGCTCGGGTATATATGAGGTAATTCGCGGTAAAACGAGCGCTTGAGCGAAGAGGGGGGACGTTGGGTTTCCGGGCACTTGAAGTCGGAATCGAACTACGGCGTTTACTTCGTTTGCGATTTTTCCGCCAATGCCAGTGATGCAAGCCGAGGCCACCTCTCGTCGGAGCCGAAGGGTTTGAACTAAATTTTCGGAAATGAAAGTCGCGTCCGAGCCTTGGTCAATGAGCGCACGAACAGTCGCGATTCTCCCTGACATCGATTCGACGGTAACCCATGCAGTCGCAAGTAAAACCGAACGTTGCTTCAGCGGTGTTTCGACGTGAGCTGAGAGGGTGGTAATACTATCTCGGGTCGGAAGAGTTTTCGCGAGGTCGCTGGAGGTCGTGGACGAGTCGGAACGCGAACTACTAGCGCACTGATCCCTATTTTGTCCGCCCGCGTTGGTCGTCTTTGACCCTTCGCGGTGTAATAGCGAGTGATGTCGTTTTTTACAGACCGTACATGAAAAGGTGCTCGGACAATCGGTGGCTCGATGCCCACGACTTAAACAATTACAACATCGCGCTTGACGGCGTATCCAGGTCTCACGATCTGCTACATTCATCGTTCGAAACTTTGCGCATTGGTTGAGACGGTGTGTTTCGGGGCAAAGGGGACAGGTTCCTTGGTTGATTACACTGTTGTGTATACGCACGGTATTTCGCGGGAGATTATGACGCGCGGTCTCTTTCTTCAACGCTCCGCTTAACGCGATTGAACCGCCGGCGGCGGCTTCTAACGCTCGGATTTGAGTGTCTATCATGGCAGTTAATTGGCTTAACGGCGGAAATGTTGTCTCTTCCCCAATGTGGAGTTCCCATTGCGAACGCGTTTTCGAATCTAATTTCTGGACGATGCAATGCACGACAATATTGTTCCAAGAATCGACTGGTTGATCGAGCTTTCGTAATGCATTAAGTGCTTCGGTATAACCAGCGCGTAATTGGTTTAGCCCGGTATAGCGATTCGATCCCACCGCGGGAATAGCAAAAAATTGGTTCAAATGCGCGGTGACAATGGCTCGATGTCGATTGTATCGTGCTACAAGGAGATCCCAAGCAACGTCGAAATTCGCGTTCGATAAGGGAACATGGGCGATCAACCTCGCGCCGTCGTCTCGGAGCGCGGTCAGTAAGTAATGGAGTTTTTGTATTCCGGATAAACTGGGATATTCAATTATTAAAGAGGTGAATAAATCACGGAACGCGATCCACTCGGTAATTACGCCCGAGAACGTCGGAAGGTTGATCGGCGCTAGTTTGATTGGGAGTGCACTTACAGGTACCGGTTCTGAGGTGGTGGGTGTAGACGCCTGTGGGATGGTCTCTTCAAAGACGGCCAGTTTTTCATGTAGGTAGTCATACGCCGCAAAGTAGGAAGCCTCGACCTGGTCCATGTAGCCTTCTTGAAAAAATGGGAGTTCCTCTCGTTCGATCGTAGTTGCGGCGACTTCGATGTTGGAACATGCATTCTGGCACTGTGTCCAGTACGTGTCCAGTAACTTGAGCCTTCCTCTCAAGGTCGCCTTGGTGCGATGAGCTTCTCCCAATTTGTCGAGATTTCGGACAAAATTGTGGATCAGCTTGGCCGTTCGCTCAAAAGTAGCCATTTCCACCTTCAAGTTGATCCTCTCTTCCTGGTTTTTTGCCATCGTTCTCGCTTCAGGGATTCAAACGGTGAGCCGTTGAACAGTGGATGGATGTGGTCGTTGAGGGCGCTCCGGTCACTGGTCGGTTACGTTTGAAAAGGTAACGACTTGCCTTTTCCCTTTTTGTTTTTTCGGTTGGCGTGTGCAGTGCGTGAAGGTATTGGTCAGGGTGGTTGGTCACTTGATGCTGCGAACCCACTAGCTTTCGACAAGGTGCCGGATCCACGGTGTTTCACTCGTGAGCATCCGGCTCGAAGGACCAAAAAATGTTCTGTAGCGAGGGAGTGGGTCGTAAAAATAAACTCCCGATGGTAATTACAACAAAAACACACTAATACTGTTTATTGAACACACACAACCACTAAATACAGAGTTTACGCACACACACACACTCGACGGTATAACGGAGACGATTACGGAAAAAATGTTTAACGGTAGCGCCTAATCGGATTATCGGTACGTCTCGCTTGGCTGACTCACTGGGATTATCTGTCTGTCGCGAGCCCCGGTGCGATCTCCGAAATTCGGGAACAGGTGACTCCTAGTGACGTCACTGTCCAATCAGCTGTGGCAGATTCACCGGCACGTCACCAGGAGCCAATCCTTCGGTAGAATTTTAATTTGGAGCTCGTTAGGTTCGCCGCTGTCTCTCGATTCTTCGAGAACGCACCGAAAGAGATCTTCCGGTGACGTAGCTCTATCAAGGAAAGAGAGAGACAGCGGCGTTGACTACGGTTTGTTTTGGGTTTCGGAAATCGCCCGAGAACTTGCCTTTCGAGTATCGAACAAACTTCATAATATGGGTAATAATGCATGTTATATTGATAATATTGGGAGTAATAAGTATATTTATTATAGTTCTGACGATAATAACAGTATAATATGGGTAATAATGCATGTTATATTGATAATATTGGGAGTAATAAGTATAATTATTACATTTCTAGCGATAATAACTGTATAAAATGGGTAATAATGAATATTATACTGATAATATTGGGAGTAATAAGTATATTTATTATAGTTCTAACGATAATAACAGTATAATATGGGTAATAATACATGTTATAATGATAATATTGGGAGTAATAAGTATATTTATTATAGTTCTAACGATAATAACAGTATAATATGGGTAATAATGCATGTTATATTGATAATATTGGGAGTAATAAGTATAATTATTGTAGTTCTAGCGATAATAACTGCATAATATGGGTAATGGTGCATGTTATATCGATAACAATAAAAGTAACAAGTATAATTATTGTAGTTCTAGCGATAATGACTGCATAATATGGGTAATAATGCATGTTATATTGATAATATTGGAAGCAATAAGTATAATTATTGTGGTTGTAGCGATAATAACTTCATCATATGGGTAATAATGCATGTTACATTGATAATATTGGGAGTAATAAGTATATTTATTATAGTTCTGACGATAATAACAGTATAATATGGGTAATAATGCATGTTATATTGATAATATTGGGGGTAATAAGTATAATTATTATAGTTCTAGCGATAATAACTGCATAATATGGGTAATGGTGCATGTTATATCGATAATAATAAAAGTAATAAGTATAATTATTGTAGTTCTAGCGATAATGACTGCATTATATGGGTAATAATGCATGTTATAATGATAATATTGGGATTAATAAGTATATTTATTATAGTTCTAACGATAATAACAGTATAATATGGGTAATAATGCATGTTATATTGATAATATTGGGAGTAATAAGTATAATTATTGTAGTGCTAGCGATAATAACTGCATAATATGGGTAATAATGCATGTTATATTGATAATATTAGGAGTAATAAGTATAATTATTATAGTTCTAGCGATAATAACTGCATAATATGGGTAATAGTGCATGTTATATTCGTAATAATAAAAGTAATAAGTATAATTATTATAGTTCGAGCGATAATAACTGTATAATATGGGTAATAATCCATGTTATATTGACAAAATTAGGAGTAATAAGTCCAATTATTGTAGTTCTGGCGATAAGAACAGCATAATATGGGTAATGGTGCATGTTATATCGATAATAATAAAAGTAATAAGTATAATTATTGTAGTTCTAGCGATAATAACTGCATAATATGGGTAATAATGCATGTTATAATGATAATATTGGGAGTAATAAGTATATTTATTACAGTTCTGACGATAATAACTGCATAATATGGGTAATAATGCATGTTATACTGATAATAATATAAGTAATAAGTATAACTATTATAGTTCTAGCGATAATGACTGCATAATATGGGTAATAATGCATGTTATATTGATAATATTGGAAGTAATAAGTATAATTATTATAGTTCTAGCGATAATAACTGCATAATATGGGTAATGGTGCATGTTATATCGATAATAATAAAAGTAATAAGTATAATTATTGTAGTTCTAGCGATAATGACTGCATTATATGGGTAATAATGCATGTTATAATGATAATATTGGGAGTAATACGTATATTTATTATAGTTCTAACGATAATAACAGTATTATATGGGTAATAATGCATGTTATATTGATAATATTGGGAGTAATAAGTATAATTATTGTAGTGCTAGCGATAATAACTGCATAATATGGGTAATAATGCATGTTATATTGATAATATTAGGAGTAATAAGTATAATTATTATAGTTCTAGCGATAATAACAGTATAATATGGTCAATAATGCATGTTATATTGATAATATTGGGAGTAATAAGTATAATTATTGCAGTTCTAGCGATAATAACTGGATAATATGGGTAATAATGCATGTTATAATGATAATATTGGGAGTAATAAGTATATTTATTACAGTTCTGACGATAATAACTGCATAATATGGGTAATAATGCATGTTATACTGATAATAATATAAGTAATAAGTATAACTATTATAGTTCTAGCGATAATGACTGCATAATATGGGTAATAATGCATGTTATATTGATAATATTGGAAGTAATAAGTATAATTATTATAGTTCTAGCGATAATAACTGCATAATATGGGTAATGGTGCATGTTATATCGATAATAATAAAAGTAATAAGTATAATTGTTGTAGTTCTAGCGATAATGACTGCATTATATGGGTAATAATGCATGTTATAATGATAATATTGGGAGTAATACGTATATTTATTATAGTTCTAACGATAATAACAGTATTATATGGGTAATAATGCATGTTATATTGATAATATTGGAAGTAATAAGTATAATTATTATAGTTCTAGCGATAATAACTGCATAATATGGGTAATAATGCATGTTATATTGATAATATTGGGAGTAATAAGTATAATTATTATATTTCTAGCGATAATAACTGTATAAAATGGGTAATAATGAATATTATACTGATAATATTGGGAGTAATAAGTATATTTATTATAGTTCTAACGATAATAACAGTATAATATGGGTAATAATGCATGTTATATTGATAATATTGGGAGTAATAAGTATATTTATTATAGTTCTGACGATAATAACAGTATAATATGGGTAATAATGCATGTTATATTGATAATATTGGGAGTAATAAGTATAATTATTATATTTCTAGCGATAATAACGGTATAATATGGGTAATAATGCGTGTTATATTCATAATATTGGAAGTAATAAGTATAATTATTATAGTTCTAGCGATAATAACTGCATAATATGGGTAATAATGCATGTTATAATGATAATATTGGGAGTAATAAGTATATTTATTATAGTTCTGACGATAATAACAGTATAATATGGGTAATAATGCTTGTTATATTGATAATATTGGGAGTTATAAGTATAATTATTATAGTTCTAGCGATAATAATTGCATAATATAGGTAATAATGCATGTTATAATGATAATATTGGGAGTAATAAGTATATTTATTATAGTTCTAACGATAATAACAGTATAATATGGGTAATAATGCATGTTATATTGATAATATTGGGAGTAATAAGTATAATTATTGTAGTTCTAGCGATAATAACTGCATAATATGGGTAATGGTGCATGTTATATCGATAACAATAAAAGTAACAAGTATAATTATTGTAGTTCTAGCGATAATGACTGCATAATATGGGTAATAATGCATGTTATATTGATAATATTGGAAGCAATAAGTATAATTATTGTGGTTGTAGCGATAATAACTTCATCATATGGGTAATAATGCATGTTACATTGATAATATTGGGAGTAATAAGTATATTTATTATAGTTCTGACGATAATAACAGTATAATATGGGTAATAATGCATGTTATATTGATAATATTGGGGGTAATAAGTATAATTATTATAGTTCTAGCGATAATAACTGCATAATATGGGTAATGGTGCATGTTATATCGATAATAATAAAAGTAATAAGTATAATTATTGTAGTTCTAGCGATAATGACTGCATTATATGGGTAATAATGCATGTTATAATGATAATATTGGGATTAATAAGTATATTTATTATAGTTCTAACGATAATAACAGTATAATATGGGTAATAATGCATGTTATATTGATAATATTGGGAGTAATAAGTATAATTATTGTAGTGCTAGCGATAATAACTGCATAATATGGGTAATAATGCATGTTATATTGATAATATTAGGAGTAATAAGTATAATTATTATAGTTCTAGCGATAATAACTGCATAATATGGGTAATAGTGCATGTTATATTCGTAATAATAAAAGTAATAAGTATAATTATTATAGTTCGAGCGATAATAACTGTATAATATGGGTAATAATCCATGTTATATTGACAAAATTAGGAGTAATAAGTCCAATTATTGTAGTTCTGGCGATAAGAACAGCATAATATGGGTAATGGTGCATGTTATATCGATAATAATAAAAGTAATAAGTATAATTATTGTAGTTCTAGCGATAATAACTGCATAATATGGGTAATAATGCATGTTATAATGATAATATTGGGAGTAATAAGTATATTTATTACAGTTCTGACGATAATAACTGCATAATATGGGTAATAATGCATGTTATACTGATAATAATATAAGTAATAAGTATAACTATTATAGTTCTAGCGATAATGACTGCATAATATGGGTAATAATGCATGTTATATTGATAATATTGGAAGTAATAAGTATAATTATTATAGTTCTAGCGATAATAACTGCATAATATGGGTAATGGTGCATGTTATATCGATAATAATAAAAGTAATAAGTATAATTATTGTAGTTCTAGCGATAATGACTGCATTATATGGGTAATAATGCATGTTATAATGATAATATTGGGAGTAATACGTATATTTATTATAGTTCTAACGATAATAACAGTATTATATGGGTAATAATGCATGTTATATTGATAATATTGGGAGTAATAAGTATAATTATTGTAGTGCTAGCGATAATAACTGCATAATATGGGTAATAATGCATGTTATATTGATAATATTAGGAGTAATAAGTATAATTATTATAGTTCTAGCGATAATAACAGTATAATATGGTCAATAATGCATGTTATATTGATAATATTGGGAGTAATAAGTATAATTATTGCAGTTCTAGCGATAATAACTGGATAATATGGGTAATAATGCATGTTATAATGATAATATTGGGAGTAATAAGTATATTTATTACAGTTCTGACGATAATAACTGCATAATATGGGTAATAATGCATGTTATACTGATAATAATATAAGTAATAAGTATAACTATTATAGTTCTAGCGATAATGACTGCATAATATGGGTAATAATGCATGTTATATTGATAATATTGGAAGTAATAAGTATAATTATTATAGTTCTAGCGATAATAACTGCATAATATGGGTAATGGTGCATGTTATATCGATAATAATAAAAGTAATAAGTATAATTGTTGTAGTTCTAGCGATAATGACTGCATTATATGGGTAATAATGCATGTTATAATGATAACATTGGGAGTAATACGTATATTTATTATAGTTCTAACGATAATAACAGTATTATATGGGTAATAATGCATGTTATATTGATAATATTGGAAGTAATAAGTATAATTATTATAGTTCTAGCGATAATAACTGCATAATATGGGTAATAATGCATGTTATATTGATAATATTGGGAGTAATAAGTATAATTATTATATTTCTAGCGATAATAACTGTATAAAATGGGTAATAATGAATATTATACTGATAATATTGGGAGTAATAAGTATATTTATTATAGTTCTAACGATAATAACAGTATAATATGCGTAATAATGCATGTTATATTGATAATATTGGGAGTAATAAGTATATTTATTATAGTTCTGACGATAATAACAGTATAATATGGGTAATAATGCATGTTATATTGATAATATTGGGAGTAATAAGTATAATTATTATATTTCTAGCGATAATAACGGTATAATATGGGTAATAATGCGTGTTATATTCATAATATTGGAAGTAATAAGTATAATTATTATAGTTCTAGCGATAATAACTGCATAATATGGGTAATAATGCATGTTATAATGATAATATTGGGAGTAATAAGTATATTTATTATAGTTCTGACGATAATAACAGTATAATATGGGTAATAATGCTTGTTATATTGATAATATTGGGAGTTATAAGTATAATTATTATAGTTCTAGCGATAATAATTGCATAATATAGGTAATAATGCATGTTATAATGATAATATTGGGAGTAATAAGTATAATTATTATAGTTCTATCGATAATAATAGTATAATATGGGTAATAATGCATGTTATATTGATAATATTGGGAGTAATAAGTATAATTATTATAGTTCTAGCGATAATAATTGCATAATATAGGTAATAATGCATGTTATAATGATAATATTGGGAGTAATAAGTCTATTTATTATAGTTCTGACGATAATAACAGTATAATATGGGTAATAATGCATGTTATACTGATAATAATATAAGTAATAAGTATAACTATTATAGTTCTAGCGATAAGAACAGTATAATATGGGTGATAATGCATGTTAAAGTGATAATATTAGGAGTAATAAGTATAATTATTATAGTTCTAGCGATAATAATTGCATAATATAGGTAATAATGCATGTTATAATGATAATATTGGGAGTAATAAGTATATTTATTATAGTTCTGACGATTATAACAGTATAATATGGGTAATAATGCATGTTATACTGATAATAATATAAGTAATAAGTATAACTATTATAGTTCTAGCGATAATAACTGTATAATATGGGTAATAATGCATGTTACAATAATAATATTAGGAGTAATAAGTATATTTATTATAGTTCTAACGATAATAACAGTATAATATGGGTAATAATGCATGTTATATTGATAATATTGGGAGTAATAAGTATATTTATTATAGTTCTGACGGTAATAACAGTATAATATGGGTAATAATGCTTGTTATATTGATAATATTGGGAGTAATAAGTATAATTATTGTAGTTCTAGCGACAATAACTGCATAATATGGGTAATGGTGCATGTTATATCGATAACAATAGAAGTAATAAGTATAATTATTGTAGTTCTAGCGATAATGACTGCATAATATGGGTAATAATGCATGTTATATTGATAATATTGGGAGCAATAAGTATAATTATTGTAGTTGTAGCGATAATAACTTCATAATATGGGTAATAATGCATGTTATATTGATAATATTGGGAGTAATAAGTATATTTATTATAGTTCTGACGATAATAACAGTATAATATGGGTAATAATGCATGTTATATTGATAATATTGGGAGTAATAAGTATAATTATTACATTTCTAGCGATAATAACTGTATAAAATGGGTAATAATGAATATTATACGGATAATATTGGGAGTAATAAGTATATTTATTATAGTTCTAACGATAATAACAGTATAATATGGGTAATAATGCATGTTATAATGATAATATTGGGAGTAATAAGTATATTTATTATAGTTCTAACGATAATAACAGTATAATATGGGTAATAATGCATGTTATATTGATAATATTGGGAGTAATAAGTATAATTATTATATTTCTATCGATAATAACGGTATAATATGGGTAATAATGCGTGTTATATTCATAATATTGGAAGTAATAAGTATAATTATTATAGTTCTAGCGACAATAACTGCATAATATGGGTAATGGTGCATGTTATATCGATAACAATAAAAGTAATAAGTATAATTATTGTAGTTCTAGCAATAATAACTGTATAAAATGGGTAATAATGAATATTATACTGATAATATTGGGAGTAATAAGTATATTTATTATAGTGCTAGCGATAATAACTGCATAATATGGGTAATAATGCTTGTTATATTGATAATATTAGGAGTAATAAGTATAATTATTATAGTTCTAGCGATAATAACAGTATAATATGGGCAATAATGCATGTTATATTGATAATATTGGGAGTAATAAGTATAATTATTGCAGTTCTAGCGATAATAACTGCATAATATGGGTAATAATGCATGTTATAATGATAATATTGGGAGTAATAAGTATATTTATTATAGTTCTGACGATAATAACAGTATAATATGGGTAATAATGCGTGTTATATTCATAATATTGGAAGTAATAAGTATAATTATTATAGTTCTAGCGATAATAACAGTATAATATGGGTAATAATGCATGTTAAATTGATAATATTAGGAGTAATAAGTATAATTATTATAGTTCTAGCGATAATAATTGCATAATATAGGTAATAATGCATGTTATAATGATAATATTGGGAGTAATAAGTATAATTATTACAGTTCTAGCGATAATAATAGTATAATATGGGTAATAATGCTTGTTATATTGATAATATTGGGAGTTATAAGTATAACTATTGTAGTTCTAGCGACAATAACTGCATAATATGGGTAATGGTGCATGTTATATCGATAACAATAAAAGTAATAAGTATAATTATTGTAGTTCTAGCGATAATGACTGCATAATATGGGTAATAATGCATGTTATATTGATAATATTGGGAGCAATAAGTATAATTATTGTAGTTGTAGCGATAATAACTTCATAATATGGGTAATAATGCATGTTATATTGATAATATTGGGAGTAATAAGTATATTTATTATTGTTCTGACGATAATAACAGTATAATATGGGTAATAATGCATGTTATAATGATAATATTGGGAGTAATAAGTATATTTATTATAGTTCTAACGATAATAACAGTATAATATGGGTAATAATGCATGTTATATTGATAATATTGGGAGTAATAAGTATAATTATTATATTTCTAGCGATAATAACGGTATAATATGGGTAATAATGCGTGTTATATTCATAATATTGGAAGTAATAAGTATAATTATTATAGTTCTAGCGACAATAACTGCATAATATGGGTAATGGTGCATGTTATATCGATAACAATAAAGTAATAAGTATAATTATTGTAGTTCTAGCAATAATAACTGTATAAAATGGGTAATAATGAATATTATACTGATAATATTGGGAGTAATAAGTATATTTATTATAGTTCCAACGATAATAACAGTATAATATGGGTAATAATGCATGTTATAATGATAATATTGGGAGTAATAAGTATATTTATTATAGTTCTAACGATAATAACAGTATAATATGGGTAATAATGCATGTTATATTGATAATATTGGGAGTAATAAGTATAATTATTGTAGTTCTAGCGATAATAACTGCATAATATGGGTAATAATGCATGTTACAATAATAACATTAGGAGTAATAAGTATATTTATTATAGTTCTAGCGATAATAACTGCATAATATAGGTAATAATGCATATTATACTGATAATATTGGGAGTAATAAGTATATTTATTACAGTTCTAACGATAATAACAGTATAGTATGGGTAATAATGCTTGTTATAATGAGAATATTGGGAGTAATAAGTATATTTATTATAGTTCTAACGATAATAACAGTATAATATGGGTAATAATGCATGTTATATTGATAATATTGGGAGTAATAAGTATATTTATTATAGTTCTGACGATAATAACAGTATAATGTGGGTAATAATGCATGTTATATTGATAATATTGGGAGTAATAAGTATATTTATTATAGTTCTGACGATAATAACAGTATAATATGGGTAATAATGCATGTTATATTGATAATATTGGGAGTAATAAGTATAATTATTACATTTCTAGCGATAATAACTGTATAAAATGGGTAATAATGAATATTATACTGATAATATTGGGAGTAATAAGTATATTTATTATAGTTCTAACGATAATAACAGTATAATATGGGTAATAATGCATGTTATAATGATAATATTGGGAGTAATAAGTATATTTATTATAGTTCTAACGATAATAACAGTATAATATGGGTAATAATGCATGTTATATTGATAATATTGGGAGTAATAAGTATAATTATTGTAGTTCCAGCGATAATGACTGCATAATATGGGTAATAATGTATGTTATATTGATAATATTGGAAGCAATAAGTATAATTATTGTGGTTGTAGCGATAATAACTTCATCATATGGGTAATAATGCATGTTACATTGATAATATTGGGAGTAATAAGTATAATTATTGTAGTGCTAGCGATAATAACTGCATAATATGGGTAATAATGCATGTTATATTGATAATATTGGGAGTAATAAGTATAATTATTACATTTCTAGCGATAATAACTGTATAAAATGGGTAATAATGAATATTATGCTGATAATATTGGGAGTAATAAGTATATTTATTATATTTCCAACGATAATAACAGTATAATATGGGTAATAATGCATGTTATAATGATAATATTGCGAGTAATAAGTATATTTATTATAGTTCTAACGATAATAACAGTATAATATGGGTAATAATGCATGTTATATTGATAATATTGGGAGTAATAAGTATAATTATTGTAGTTCTAGCGATAATAACTGCATAATATGGGTAATAATGCATGTTACAATAATAACATTAGGAGTAAAAAGTATATTTATTATAGTTCTAGCGATAATAACTGCATAATATGGGTAATGGTGCATGTTATATCGATAATAATAAAAGTAATAAGTATAATTATTGTAGTTCTAGCGATAATGACTGCATTATATGGGTAATAATGCATGTTATAATGATCATATTGGGAGTAATACGTATATTTATTATAGTTCTAACGATAATAACAGTATAATATGGGTAATAATGCATGTTATATTGATAATATTGGGAGTAATAAGTATAATTATTATAGTTCGAGCGATAATAATAGTATAATATGGGTAATAATGCTTGTTATAATGATAATATTGGGAGTAATAAGTATATTTATTATAGTTCTAACGATAATAACAGTATAATATGGGTAATAATGCATGTTATATTGATAATATTGGGAGTAATAAGTATATTTATTATAGTTCTGACGGTAATAACAGTATAATATGGGTAATAATGCTTGTTATATTGATAATATTGGGAGTAATAAGTATAATTATTGTAGTTCTAGCGACAATAACTGCATAATATGGGTAATGGTGCATGTTATATCGATAACAATAAAAGTAATAAGTATAATTATTGTAGTTCTAGCGATAATGACTGCATAATATGGGTAATAATACATGTTATATTGATAATATTGGGAGCAATAAGTATAATTATTGTAGTTGTAGCGATAATAACTTCATAATATGGGTAATAATGCATGTTATATTGATAATATTGGGAGTAATAAGTATATTTATTATAGTTCTGACGATAATAACAGTATGATATGGGTAATAATGCATGTTATATTGATAATATTGGGAGTAATAAGTATAATTATTACATTTCTAGCGATAATAACTGTATAAAATGGGTAATAATGAATATTATACTGATAACATTGGGAGTAATAAGTATATTTATTATAGTTCTAACGATAATAACAGTATAATATGGGTAATAATGCATGTTATATTGATAATATTGGGAGTAATAAGTATAATTATTGTAGTTCTAGCGATAATAACTGCATAATATGGGTAATGGTGCATGTTATATCGACAACAATAAAAGTAACAAGTATAATTATTGTAGTTCTAGCGATAATGACTGCAGAATATGGGTAATAATGTATGTTATATTGATAATATTGGAAGCAATAAGTATAATTATTGTGGTTGTAGCGATAATAACTTCATCATATGGGTAATAATGCATGTTACATTGATAATATTGGGAGTAATAAGTAAAATTATTGTAGTGCTAGCGATAATAACTGCATAATATGGGTAATAATGCATGTTATATTGATAATATTAGGAGTAATAAGTATAATTATTATAGTTCTAGCGATAATAACAGTATAATATGGGCAATAATGCATGTTATATTGATAATATTGGGAGTAATAAGTATAATTATTGCAGTTCTAGCGATAATAACTGCATAATATGGGTAATAATGCATGTTATAATGAAAATATTGGGAGTAATAAGTATATTTATTATAGTTCTGACGATAATAACAGTATAATATGGGTAATAATGCGTGTTATATTCATAATATTGGAAGTAATAAGTATAATTATTATAGTTCTAGCGATAATAACAGTATAATATGGGTAATAATGCATGTTAAATTGATAATATTAGGAGTAATAAGTATAATTATTATAGTTCTAGCGATAATAATTGCATAATATAGGTAATAATGCATGTTATAATGATAATATTGGGAGTAATAAGTATAATTATTACAGTTCTAGCGATAATAACTGCATAATATGGGTAATAATGCATGTTATAATGATAATATTGGGAGTAATAAGTATATTTATTACAATTCTGACGATAATAACTGCATAATATGGGTAATAATGCATGTTATACTGATAATAATATAAGTAATAAGTATAACTATTATAGTTCTAGCGATAATGACTGCATAATATGGGTAATAATGCATGTTATATTGATAATATTGGAAGTAATAAGTATAATTATTATAGTTCTAGCGATCATAACTGCATAATATGGGTAATGGTGCATGTTATATCGATAATAATAAAAGTAATAAGTATAATTATTGTAGTTCTAGCGATAATGACTGCATTATATGGGTAATAATGCATGTTATAATGATAATATTGGGAGTAATACGTATATTTATTATAGTTCTAACGATAATAACAGTATAATATGGGTAATCATGTATGTTATATTGATAATATTGGGAGTAATAAGTATAATTATTGCAGTTCTAGCGATAATAACTGCATAATATGGGTAATAATGCATGTTATAATGATAATATCGGGAGTAATAAGTATAATTATTACAGTTCTAGCGATAATAATAGTATAATATGGGTAATAATGCATGTTATATTGATAATATTGGGAGTAATAAGTATAATTATTGTAGTTCTAGCGATAATAACTGCATAATATGGGTAATAATGCATGTTATATTGATAATATTAGGAGTAATAAGTATAATTATTATAGTTCTAGCGATAATAACTGCATAATATGGGTAATAATGCATGTTATAATGATAATATTGGGAGTAATAAGTATATTTATTATAGTTCTGACGATAATAACAGTATAATATGGGTAATAATGCTTGTTATATTGATAATATTGGGAGTTATAAGTATAACTATTGTGGTTCTAGCGACAATAACTGCATAATATGGGTAATGGTGCATGTTATATCGATAACAATAAAAGTAATAAGTATAATTATTGTAGTTCTAGCGATAATGACTGCATAATATGGGTAATAATGCATGTTATATTGATAATATTGGGAGCAGTAAGTATAATTATTGTAGTTGTAGCGATAATAACTTCATAATATGGGTAATAATGCATGTTATATTGATAATATTGGGAGTAATAAGTATATTTATTATAGTTCTGACGATAATAACAGTATAATATGGGTAATAATGCGTGTTATATTCATAATATTGGAAGTAATAAGTATAATTATTATAGTTCTAGCGATAATAACAGTATAATATGGGTAATAATGCATGTTAAATTGATAATATTAGGAGTAATAAGTATAATTATTATAGTTCTAGCGATAATAATTGCATAATATAGGTAATAATGCATGTTATAATGATAATATTGGGAGTAATAAGTATAATTATTACAGTTCTAGCGATAATAATAGTATAATATGGGTAATAATGCTTGTTATATTGATAATATTGGGAGTTATAAGTATAACTATTGTAGTTCTAGCGACAATAACTGCATAATATGGGTAATGGTGCATGTTATATCGATAACAATAAAAGTAATAAGTATAATTATTGTAGTTCTAGCGATAATGACTGCATTATATGGGTAATAATGCATGTTATAATGATAATATTGGGAGTAATACGTATATTTATTATAGTTCTAACGATAATAACAGTATTATATGGGTAATAATGCATGTTATATTGATAATATTGGAAGTAATAAGTATCATTATTATAGTTCTAGCGATAATAACTGCATAATATGGGTAATAATGCATGTTATATTGATAATATTGGGAGTAATAAGTATAATTATTATATTTCTAGCGATAATAACTGTATAAAATGGGTAATAATGAATATTATACTGATAATATTGGGAGTAATAAGTATATTTATTATAGTTCTAACGATAATAACAGTATAATATGGGTAATAATGCATGTTATATTGATAATATTGGGAGTAATAAGTATATTTATTATAGTTCTGACGATAATAACAGTATAATATGGGTAATAATGCATGTTATATTGATAATATTGGGAGTAATAAGTATAATTATTATATTTCTAGCGATAATAACGGTATAATATGGGTAATAATGCGTGTTATATTCATAATATTGGAAGTAATAAGTATAATTATTATAGTTCTAGCGATAATAACTGCATAATATGGGTAATAATGCATGTTATAATGATAATATTGGGAGTAATAAGTATATTTATTATAGTTCTGACGATAATAACAGTATAATATGGGTAATAATGCTTGTTATATTGATAATATTGGGAGTTATAAGTATAATTATTATAGTTCTAGCGATAATAATTGCATAATATAGGTAATAATGCATGTTATAATGATAATATTGGGAGTAATAAGTATAATTATTATAGTTCTATCGATAATAATAGTATAATATGGGTAATAATGCATGTTATAATGATAATATTGGAAGTAATAAGTATAATTATTATAGTTCTAGCGATAATAACTGCATAATATGGGTAATAATGCATGTTATATTGATAATATTGGGAGTAATAAGTATAATTATTATATTTCTAGCGATAATAACTCTATAAAATGGGTAATAATGAATATTATACTGATAATATTGGGAGTAATAAGTATATTTATTATAGTTCTAACGATAATAACAGTATAATATGGGTAATAATGCATGTTACATTGATAATATTGGGAGTAATAAGTATATTTATTATAGTTCTGACGATAATAACAGTATAATATGGGTAATAATGCATGTTATATTGATAATATTGGGGGTAATAAGTATAATTATTATAGTTCTAGCGATAATAACTGCATAATATGGGTAATGGTGCATGTTATATCGATAATAATAAAAGTAATAAGTATAATTATTGTAGTTCTAGCGATAATGACTGCATTATATGGGTAATAATGCATGTTATAATGATAATATTGGGATTAATAAGTATATTTATTATAGTTCTAACGATAATAACAGTATAATATGGGTAATAATGCATGTTATATTGATAATATTGGGAGTAATAAGTATAATTATTGTAGTGCTAGCGATAATAACTGCATAATATGGGTAATAATGCATGTTATATTGATAATATTAGGAGTAATAAGTATAATTATTATAGTTCTAGCGATAATAACTGCATAATATGGGTAATAGTGCATGTTATATTCGTAATAATAAAAGTAATAAGTATAATTATTATAGTTCGAGCGATAATAACTGTATAATATGGGTAATAATCCATGTTATATTGACAAAATTAGGAGTAATAAGTCCAATTATTGTAGTTCTGGCGATAAGAACAGCATAATATGGGTAATGGTGCATGTTATATCGATAATAATAAAAGTAATAAGTATAATTATTGTAGTTCTAGCGATAATAACTGCATAATATGGGTAATAATGCATGTTATAATGATAATATTGGGAGTAATAAGTATATTTATTACAGTTCTGACGATAATAACTGCATAATATGGGTAATAATGCATGTTATACTGATAATAATATAAGTAATAAGTATAACTATTATAGTTCTAGCGATAATGACTGCATAATATGGGTAATAATGCATGTTATATTGATAATATTGGAAGTAATAAGTATAATTATTATAGTTCTAGCGATAATAACTGCATAATATGGGTAATGGTGCATGTTATATCGATAATAATAAAAGTAATAAGTATAATTATTGTAGTTCTAGCGATAATGACTGCATTATATGGGTAATAATGCATGTTATAATGATAATATTGGGAGTAATACGTATATTTATTATAGTTCTAACGATAATAACAGTATTATATGGGTAATAATGCATGTTATATTGATAATATTGGGAGTAATAAGTATAATTATTGTAGTGCTAGCGATAATAACTGCATAATATGGGTAATAATGCATGTTATATTGATAATATTAGGAGTAATAAGTATAATTATTATAGTTCTAGCGATAATAACAGTATAATATGGTCAATAATGCATGTTATATTGATAATATTGGGAGTAATAAGTATAATTATTGCAGTTCTAGCGATAATAACTGGATAATATGGGTAATAATGCATGTTATAATGATAATATTGGGAGTAATAAGTATATTTATTACAGTTCTGACGATAATAACTGCATAATATGGGTAATAATGCATGTTATACTGATAATAATATAAGTAATAAGTATAACTATTATAGTTCTAGCGATAATGACTGCATAATATGGGTAATAATGCATGTTATATTGATAATATTGGAAGTAATAAGTATAATTATTATAGTTCTAGCGATAATAACTGCATAATATGGGTAATGGTGCATGTTATATCGATAATAATAAAAGTAATAAGTATAATTGTTGTAGTTCTAGCGATAATGACTGCATTATATGGGTAATAATGCATGTTATAATGATAATATTGGGAGTAATACGTATATTTATTATAGTTCTAACGATAATAACAGTATTATATGGGTAATAATGCATGTTATATTGATAATATTGGAAGTAATAAGTATAATTATTATAGTTCTAGCGATAATAACTGCATAATATGGGTAATAATGCATGTTATATTGATAATATTGGGAGTAATAAGTATAATTATTATATTTCTAGCGATAATAACTGTATAAAATGGGTAATAATGAATATTATACTGATAATATTGGGAGTAATAAGTATATTTATTATAGTTCTAACGATAATAACAGTATAATATGGGTAATAATGCATGTTATATTGATAATATTGGGAGTAATAAGTATATTTATTATAGTTCTGACGATAATAACAGTATAATATGGGTAATAATGCATGTTATATTGATAATATTGGGAGTAATAAGTATAATTATTATATTTCTAGCGATAATAACGGTATAATATGGGTAATAATGCGTGTTATATTCATAATATTGGAAGTAATAAGTATAATTATTATAGTTCTAGCGATAATAACTGCATAATATGGGTAATAATGCATGTTATAATGATAATATTGGGAGTAATAAGTATATTTATTATAGTTCTGACGATAATAACAGTATAATATGGGTAATAATGCTTGTTATATTGATAATATTGGGAGTTATAAGTATAATTATTATAGTTCTAGCGATAATAATTGCATAATATAGGTAATAATGCATGTTATAATGATAATATTGGGAGTAATAAGTATATTTATTATAGTTCTAACGATAATAACAGTATAATATGGGTAATAATGCATGTTATATTGATAATATTGGGAGTAATAAGTATAATTATTGTAGTTCTAGCGATAATAACTGCATAATATGGGTAATGGTGCATGTTATATCGATAACAATAAAAGTAACAAGTATAATTATTGTAGTTCTAGCGATAATGACTGCATAATATGGGTAATAATGCATGTTATATTGATAATATTGGAAGCAATAAGTATAATTATTGTGGTTGTAGCGATAATAACTTCATCATATGGGTAATAATGCATGTTACATTGATAATATTGGGAGTAATAAGTATATTTATTATAGTTCTGACGATAATAACAGTATAATATGGGTAATAATGCATGTTATATTGATAATATTGGGGGTAATAAGTATAATTATTATAGTTCTAGCGATAATAACTGCATAATATGGGTAATGGTGCATGTTATATCGATAATAATAAAAGTAATAAGTATAATTATTGTAGTTCTAGCGATAATGACTGCATTATATGGGTAATAATGCATGTTATAATGATAATATTGGGATTAATAAGTATATTTATTATAGTTCTAACGATAATAACAGTATAATATGGGTAATAATGCATGTTATATTGATAATATTGGGAGTAATAAGTATAATTATTGTAGTGCTAGCGATAATAACTGCATAATATGGGTAATAATGCATGTTATATTGATAATATTAGGAGTAATAAGTATAATTATTATAGTTCTAGCGATAATAACTGCATAATATGGGTAATAGTGCATGTTATATTCGTAATAATAAAAGTAATAAGTATAATTATTATAGTTCGAGCGATAATAACTGTATAATATGGGTAATAATCCATGTTATATTGACAAAATTAGGAGTAATAAGTCCAATTATTGTAGTTCTGGCGATAAGAACAGCATAATATGGGTAATGGTGCATGTTATATCGATAATAATAAAAGTAATAAGTATAATTATTGTAGTTCTAGCGATAATAACTGCATAATATGGGTAATAATGCATGTTATAATGATAATATTGGGAGTAATAAGTATATTTATTACAGTTCTGACGATAATAACTGCATAATATGGGTAATAATGCATGTTATACTGATAATAATATAAGTAATAAGTATAACTATTATAGTTCTAGCGATAATGACTGCATAATATGGGTAATAATGCATGTTATATTGATAATATTGGAAGTAATAAGTATAATTATTATAGTTCTAGCGATAATAACTGCATAATATGGGTAATGGTGCATGTTATATCGATAATAATAAAAGTAATAAGTATAATTATTGTAGTTCTAGCGATAATGACTGCATTATATGGGTAATAATGCATGTTATAATGATAATATTGGGAGTAATACGTATATTTATTATAGTTCTAACGATAATAACAGTATTATATGGGTAATAATGCATGTTATATTGATAATATTGGGAGTAATAAGTATAATTATTGTAGTCCTAGCGATAATAACTGCATAATATGGGTAATAATGCATGTTATATTGATAATATTAGGAGTAATAAGTATAATTATTATAGTTCTAGCGATAATAACAGTATAATATGGTCAATAATGCATGTTATATTGATAATATTGGGAGTAATAAGTATAATTATTGCAGTTCTAGCGATAATAACTGGATAATATGGGTAATAATGCATGTTATAATGATAATATTGGGAGTAATAAGTATATTTATTACAGTTCTGACGATAATAACTGCATAATATGGGTAATAATGCATGTTATACTGATAATAATATAAGTAATAAGTATAACTATTATAGTTCTAGCGATAATGACTGCATAATATGGGTAATAATGCATGTTATATTGATAATATTGGAAGTAATAAGTATAATTATTATAGTTCTAGCGATAATAACTGCATAATATGGGTAATGGTGCATGTTATATCGATAATAATAAAAGTAATAAGTATAATTGTTGTAGTTCTAGCGATAATGACTGCATTATATGGGTAATAATGCATGTTATAATGATAATATTGGGAGTAATACGTATATTTATTATAGTTCTAACGATAATAACAGTATTATATGGGTAATAATGCATGTTATAATGATAATATTGGGAGTAATACGTATATTTATTATAGTTCTAACGATAATAACAGTATTATATGGGTAATAATGCATGTTATATTGATAATATTGGGAGTAATAAGTATAATTATTGTAGTGCTAGCGATAATAACTGCATAATATGGGTAATAATGCATGTTATATTGATAATATTAGGAGTAATAAGTATAATTATTATAGTTCTAGCGATAATAACAGTATAATATGGTCAATAATGCATGTTATATTGATAATATTGGGAGTAATAAGTATAATTATTGCAGTTCTAGCGATAATAACTGGATAATATGGGTAATAATGCATGTTATAATGATAATATTGGGAGTAATAAGTATATTTATTACAGTTCTGACGATAATAACTGCATAATATGGGTAATAATGCATGTTATACTGATAATAATATAAGTAATAAGTATAACTATTATAGTTCTAGCGATAATGACTGCATAATATGGGTAATAATGCATGTTATATTGATAATATTGGAAGTAATAAGTATAATTATTATAGTTCTAGCGATAATAACTGCATAATATGGGTAATGGTGCATGTTATATCGATAATAATAAAAGTAATAAGTATAATTGTTGTAGTTCTAGCGATAATGACTGCATTATATGGGTAATAATGCATGTTATAATGATAATATTGGGAGTAATACGTATATTTATTATAGTTCTAACGATAATAACAGTATTATATGGGTAATAATGCATGTTATATTGATAATATTGGAAGTAATAAGTATAATTATTATAGTTCTAGCGATAATAACTGCATAATATGGGTAATAATGCATGTTATATTGATAATATTGGGAGTAATAAGTATAATTATTATATTTCTAGCGATAATAACTGTATAAAATGGGTAATAATGAATATTATACTGATAATATTGGGAGTAATAAGTATATTTATTATAGTTCTAACGATAATGACAGTATAATATGGGTAATAATGCATGTTATATTGATAATATTGGGAGTAATAAGTATATTTATTATAGTTCTGACGATAATAACAGTATAATATGGGTAATAATGCATGTTATATTGATAATATTGGGAGTAATAAGTATAATTATTATATTTCTAGCGATAATAACGGTATAATATGGGTAATAATGCGTGTTATATTGATAATATTGGGAGTAATAAGTATAATTATTATATTTCTAGCGATAATAACTGCATAATATGGGTAATAATGCATGTTATAATGATAATATTGGGAGTAATAAGTATAATTATTATATTTCTAGCGATAATAACTGTATAAAATGGGTAATAATGAATATTATACTGATAATATTGGGAGTAATAAGTATATTTATTATAGTTCTAACGATAATGACAGTATAATATGGGTAATAATGCATGTTATATTGATAATATTGGGATTAATAAGTATATTTATTATAGTTCTAACGATAATAACAGTATAATATGGGTAATAATGCATGTTATATTGATAATATTGGGAGTAATAAGTATAATTATTGTAGTGCTAGCGATAATAACTGCATAATATGGGTAATAATGCATGTTATATTGATAATATTAGGAGTAATAAGTATAATTATTATAGTTCTAGCGATAATAACTGCATAATATGGGTAATAGTGCATGTTATATTCGTAATAATAAAAGTAATAAGTATAATTATTATAGTTCGAGCGATAATAACTGTATAATATGGGTAATAATCCATGTTATATTGACAAAATTAGGAGTAATAAGTCCAATTATTGTAGTTCTGGCGATAAGAACAGCATAATATGGGTAATGGTGCATGTTATATCGATAATAATAAAAGTAATAAGTATAATTATTGTAGTTCTAGCGATAATAACTGCATAATATGGGTAATAATGCATGTTATAATGATAATATTGGGAGTAATAAGTATATTTATTACAGTTCTGACGATAATAACTGCATAATATGGGTAATAATGCATGTTATACTGATAATAATATAAGTAATAAGTATAACTATTATAGTTCTAGCGATAATGACTGCATAATATGGGTAATAATGCATGTTATATTGATAATATTGGAAGTAATAAGTATAATTATTATAGTTCTAGCGATAATAACTGCATAATATGGGTAATGGTGCATGTTATATCGATAATAATAAAAGTAATAAGTATAATTATTGTAGTTCTAGCGATAATGACTGCATTATATGGGTAATAATGCATGTTATAATGATAATATTGGGAGTAATACGTATATTTATTATAGTTCTAACGATAATAACAGTATTATATGGGTAATAATGCATGTTATATTGATAATATTGGGAGTAATAAGTATAATTATTGTAGTGCTAGCGATAATAACTGCATAATATGGGTAATAATGCATGTTATATTGATAATATTAGGAGTAATAAGTATAATTATTATAGTTCTAGCGATAATAACAGTATAATATGGTCAATAATGCATGTTATATTGATAATATTGGGAGTAATAAGTATAATTATTGCAGTTCTAGCGATAATAACTGGATAATATGGGTAATAATGCATGTTATAATGATAATATTGGGAGTAATAAGTATATTTATTACAGTTCTGACGATAATAACTGCATAATATGGGTAATAATGCATGTTATACTGATAATAATATAAGTAATAAGTATAACTATTATAGTTCTAGCGATAATGACTGCATAATATGGGTAATAATGCATGTTATATTGATAATATTGGAAGTAATAAGTATAATTATTATAGTTCTAGCGATAATAACTGCATAATATGGGTAATGGTGCATGTTATATCGATAATAATAAAAGTAATAAGTATAATTGTTGTAGTTCTAGCGATAATGACTGCATTATATGGGTAATAATGCATGTTATAATGATAATATTGGGAGTAATACGTATATTTATTATAGTTCTAACGATAATAACAGTATTATATGGGTAATAATGCATGTTATAATGATAATATTGGGAGTAATACGTATATTTATTATAGTTCTAACGATAATAACAGTATTATATGGGTAATAATGCATGTTATATTGATAATATTGGGAGTAATAAGTATAATTATTGTAGTGCTAGCGATAATAACTGCATAATATGGGTAATAATGCATGTTATATTGATAATATTAGGAGTAATAAGTATAATTATTATAGTTCTAGCGATAATAACAGTATAATATGGTCAATAATGCATGTTATATTGATAATATTGGGAGTAATAAGTATAATTATTGCAGTTCTAGCGATAATAACTGGATAATATGGGTAATAATGCATGTTATAATGATAATATTGGGAGTAATAAGTATATTTATTACAGTTCTGACGATAATAACTGCATAATATGGGTAATAATGCATGTTATACTGATAATAATATAAGTAATAAGTATAACTATTATAGTTCTAGCGATAATGACTGCATAATATGGGTAATAATGCATGTTATATTGATAATATTGGAAGTAATAAGTATAATTATTATAGTTCTAGCGATAATAACTGCATAATATGGGTAATGGTGCATGTTATATCGATAATAATAAAAGTAATAAGTATAATTGTTGTAGTTCTAGCGATAATGACTGCATTATATGGGTAATAATGCATGTTATAATGATAATATTGGGAGTAATACGTATATTTATTATAGTTCTAACGATAATAACAGTATTATATGGGTAATAATGCATGTTATATTGATAATATTGGAAGTAATAAGTATAATTATTATAGTTCTAGCGATAATAACTGCATAATATGGGTAATAATGCATGTTATATTGATAATATTGGGAGTAATAAGTATAATTATTATATTTCTAGCGATAATAACTGTATAAAATGGGTAATAATGAATATTATACTGATAATATTGGGAGTAATAAGTATATTTATTATAGTTCTAACGATAATGACAGTATAATATGGGTAATAATGCATGTTATATTGATAATATTGGGAGTAATAAGTATATTTATTATAGTTCTGACGATAATAACAGTATAATATGGGTAATAATGCATGTTATATTGATAATATTGGGAGTAATAAGTATAATTATTATATTTCTAGCGATAATAACGGTATAATATGGGTAATAATGCGTGTTATATTCATAATATTGGAAGTAATAAGTATAATTATTATAGTTCTAGCGATAATAACTGCATAATATGGGTAATAATGCATGTTATAATGATAATATTGGGAGTAATAAGTATATTTATTATAGTTCTGACGATAATAACAGTATAATATGGGTAATAATGCTTGTTATATTGATAATATTGGGAGTTATAAGTATAATTATTATAGTTCTAGCGATAATAATTGCATAATATAGGTAATAATGCATGTTATAATGATAATATTGGGAGTAATAAGTATAATTATTATAGTTCTATCGATAATAATAGTATAATATGGGTAATAATGCATGTTATATTGATAATATTGGGAGTAATAAGTATAATTATTATAGTTCTAGCGATAATAATTGCATAATATAGGTAATAATGCATGTTATAATGATAATATTGGGAGTAATAAGTCTATTTATTATAGTTCTGACGATAATAACAGTATAATATGGGTAATAATGCATGTTATACTGATAATAATATAAGTAATAAGTATAACTATTATAGTTCTAGCGATAAGAACAGTATAATATGGGTGATAATGCATGTTAAAGTGATAATATTAGGAGTAATAAGTATAATTATTATAGTTCTAGCGATAATAATTGCATAATATAGGTAATAATGCATGTTATAATGATAATATTGGGAGTAATAAGTATATTTATTATAGTTCTGACGATTATAACAGTATAATATGGGTAATAATGCATGTTATACTGATAATAATATAAGTAATAAGTATAACTATTATAGTTCTAGCGATAATAACTGTATAATATGGGTAATAATGCATGACATATTGATAGTATTAGGAGTAATAGGTATAATTATTATAGTTCTAGCGATGATAACTGTATAATATGGGTAATAATGCATGTTATAATGATTATATTGGGAGTAATAAGTATATTTATTATAGTTCTAACGATAATAACAGTATAATATGGGTAATAATGCATGTTATATTGATAATATTGGGAGTAATAAGTATAATTATTGTAGTTCTAGCGATAATAACTGCATAATATGGGTAATAATGCATGTTACAATAATAATATTAGGAGTAATAAGTATATTTATTATAGTTCTAACGATAATAACAGTATAATATGGGTAATAATGCATGTTATATTGATAATATTGGGAGTAATAAGTATATTTATTATAGTTCTGACGGTAATAACAGTATAATATGGGTAATAATGCTTGTTATATTGATAATATTGGGAGTAATAAGTATAATTATTGTAGTTCTAGCGACAATAACTGCATAATATGGGTAATGGTGCATGTTATATCGATAACAATAGAAGTAATAAGTATAATTATTGTAGTTCTAGCGATAATGACTGCATAATATGGGTAATAATGCATGTTATATTGATAATATTGGGAGCAATAAGTATAATTATTGTAGTTGTAGCGATAATAACTTCATAATATGGGTAATAATGCATGTTATATTGATAATATTGGGAGTAATAAGTATATTTATTATAGTTCTGACGATAATAACAGTATAATATGGGTAATAATGCATGTTATATTGATAATATTGGGAGTAATAAGTATAATTATTACATTTCTAGCGATAATAACTGTATAAAATGGGTAATAATGAATATTATACGGATAATATTGGGAGTAATAAGTATATTTATTATAGTTCTAACGATAATAACAGTATAATATGGGTAATAATGCATGTTATAATGATAATATTGGGAGTAATAAGTATATTTATTATAGTTCTAACGATAATAACAGTATAATATGGGTAATAATGCATGTTATATTGATTATATTGGGAGTAATAAGTATAATTATTATATTTCTATCGATAATAACGGTATAATATGGGTAATAATGCGTGTTATATTCATAATATTGGAAGTAATAAGTATAATTATTATAGTTCTAGCGACAATAACTGCATAATATGGGTAATGGTGCATGTTATATCGATAACAATAAAAGTAATAAGTATAATTATTGTAGTTCTAGCAATAATAACTGTATAAAATGGGTAATAATGAATATTATACTGATAATATTGGGAGTAATAAGTATATTTATTATAGTGCTAGCGATAATAACTGCATAATATGGGTAATAATGCTTGTTATATTGATAATATTAGGAGTAATAAGTATAATTATTATAGTTCTAGCGATAATAACAGTATAATATGGGCAATAATGCATGTTATATTGATAATATTGGGAGTAATAAGTATAATTATTGCAGTTCTAGCGATAATAACTGCATAATATGGGTAATAATGCATGTTATAATGATAATATTGGGAGTAATAAGTATATTTATTATAGTTCTGACGATAATAACAGTATAATATGGGTAATAATGCGTGTTATATTCATAATATTGGAAGTAATAAGTATAATTATTATAGTTCTAGCGATAATAACAGTATAATATGGGTAATAATGCATGTTAAATTGATAATATTAGGAGTAATAAGTATAATTATTATAGTTCTAGCGATAATAATTGCATAATATAGGTAATAATGCATGTTATAATGATAATATTGGGAGTAATAAGTATAATTATTACAGTTCTAGCGATAATAATAGTATAATATGGGTAATAATGCTTGTTATATTGATAATATTGGGAGTTATAAGTATAACTATTGTAGTTCTAGCGACAATAACTGCATAATATGGGTAATGGTGCATGTTATATCGATAACAATAAAAGTAATAAGTATAATTATTGTAGTTCTAGCGATAATGACTGCATAATATGGGTAATAATGCATGTTATATTGATAATATTGGGAGCAATAAGTATAATTATTGTAGTTGTAGCGATAATAACTTCATAATATGGGTAATAATGCATGTTATATTGATAATATTGGGAGTAATAAGTATATTTATTATTGTTCTGACGATAATAACAGTATAATATGGGTAATAATGCATGTTATAATGATAATATTGGGAGTAATAAGTATATTTATTATAGTTCTAACGATAATAACAGTATAATATGGGTAATAATGCATGTTATATTGATAATATTGGGAGTAATAAGTATAATTATTATATTTCTAGCGATAATAACGGTATAATATGGGTAATAATGCGTGTTATATTCATAATATTGGAAGTAATAAGTATAATTATTATAGTTCTAGCGACAATAACTGCATAATATGGGTAATGGTGCATGTTATATCGATAACAATAAAGTAATAAGTATAATTATTGTAGTTCTAGCAATAATAACTGTATAAAATGGGTAATAATGAATATTATACTGATAATATTGGGAGTAATAAGTATATTTATTATAGTTCCAACGATAATAACAGTATAATATGGGTAATAATGCATGTTATAATGATAATATTGGGAGTAATAAGTATATTTATTATAGTTCTAACGGTAATAACAGTATAATATGGGTAATAATGCATGTTATATTGATAATATTGGGAGTAATAAGTATAATTATTGTAGTTCTAGCGATAATAACTGCATAATATGGGTAATAATGCATGTTACAATAATAACATTAGGAGTAATAAGTATATTTATTATAGTTCTAGCGATAATAACTGCATAATATAGGTAATAATGCATATTATACTGATAATATTGGGAGTAATAAGTATATTTATTACAGTTCTAACGATAATAACAGTATAGTATGGGTAATAATGCTTGTTATAATGAGAATATTGGGAGTAATAAGTATATTTATTATAGTTCTAACGATAATAACAGTATAATATGGGTAATAATGCATGTTATATTGATAATATTGGGAGTAATAAGTATATTTATTATAGTTCTGACGATAATAACAGTATAATGTGGGTAATAATGCATGTTATATTGATAATATTGGGAGTAATAAGTATATTTATTATAGTTCTGACGATAATAACAGTATAATATGGGTAATAATGCATGTTATATTGATAATATTGGGAGTAATAAGTATAATTATTACATTTCTAGCGATAATAACTGTATAAAATGGGTAATAATGAATATTATACTGATAATATTGGGAGTAATAAGTATATTTATTATAGTTCTAACGATAATAACAGTATAATATGGGTAATAATGCATGTTATAATGATAATATTGGGAGTAATAAGTATATTTATTATAGTTCTAACGATAATAACAGTATAATATGGGTAATAATGCATGTTATATTGATAATATTGGGAGTAATAAGTATAATTATTGTAGTTCCAGCGATAATGACTGCATAATATGGGTAATAATGTATGTTATATTGATAATATTGGAAGCAATAAGTATAATTATTGTGGTTGTAGCGATAATAACTTCATCATATGGGTAATAATGCATGTTACATTGATAATATTGGGAGTAATAAGTATAATTATTGTAGTGCTAGCGATAATAACTGCATAATATGGGTAATAATGCATGTTATATTGATAATATTGGGAGTAATAAGTATAATTATTACATTTCTAGCGATAATAACTGTATAAAATGGGTAATAATGAATATTATGCTGATAATATTGGGAGTAATAAGTATATTTATTATATTTCCAACGATAATAACAGTATAATATGGGTAATAATGCATGTTATAATGATAATATTGCGAGTAATAAGTATATTTATTATAGTTCTAACGATAATAACAGTATAATATGGGTAATAATGCATGTTATATTGATAATATTGGGAGTAATAAGTATAATTATTGTAGTTCTAGCGATAATAACTGCATAATATGGGTAATAATGCATGTTACAATAATAACATTAGGAGTAAAAAGTATATTTATTATAGTTCTAGCGATAATAACTGCATAATATGGGTAATGGTGCATGTTATATCGATAATAATAAAAGTAATAAGTATAATTATTGTAGTTCTAGCGATAATGACTGCATTATATGGGTAATAATGCATGTTATAATGATCATATTGGGAGTAATACGTATATTTATTATAGTTCTAACGATAATAACAGTATAATATGGGTAATAATGCATGTTATATTGATAATATTGGGAGTAATAAGTATAATTATTATAGTTCGAGCGATAATAATAGTATAATATGGGTAATAATGCTTGTTATAATGATAATATTGGGAGTAATAAGTATATTTATTATAGTTCTAACGATAATAACAGTATAATATGGGTAATAATGCATGTTATATTGATAATATTGGGAGTAATAAGTATATTTATTATAGTTCTGACGGTAATAACAGTATAATATGGGTAATAATGCTTGTTATATTGATAATATTGGGAGTAATAAGTATAATTATTGTAGTTCTAGCGACAATAACTGCATAATATGGGTAATGGTGCATGTTATATCGATAACAATAAAAGTAATAAGTATAATTATTGTAGTTCTAGCGATAATGACTGCATAATATGGGTAATAATACATGTTATATTGATAATATTGGGAGCAATAAGTATAATTATTGTAGTTGTAGCGATAATAACTTCATAATATGGGTAATAATGCATGTTATATTGATAATATTGGGAGTAATAAGTATATTTATTATAGTTCTGACGATAATAACAGTATGATATGGGTAATAATGCATGTTATATTGATAATATTGGGAGTAATAAGTATAATTATTACATTTCTAGCGATAATAACTGTATAAAATGGGTAATAATGAATATTATACTGATAACATTGGGAGTAATAAGTATATTTATTATAGTTCTAACGATAATAACAGTATAATATGGGTAATAATGCATGTTATATTGATAATATTGGGAGTAATAAGTATAATTATTGTAGTTCTAGCGATAATAACTGCATAATATGGGTAATGGTGCATGTTATATCGACAACAATAAAAGTAACAAGTATAATTATTGTAGTTCTAGCGATAATGACTGCAGAATATGGGTAATAATGTATGTTATATTGATAATATTGGAAGCAATAAGTATAATTATTGTGGTTGTAGCGATAATAACTTCATCATATGGGTAATAATGCATGTTACATTGATAATATTGGGAGTAATAAGTATAATTATTGTAGTGCTAGCGATAATAACTGCATAATATGGGTAATAATGCATGTTATATTGATAATATTAGGAGTAATAAGTATAATTATTATAGTTCTAGCGATAATAACAGTATAATATGGGCAATAATGCATGTTATATTGATAATATTGGGAGTAATAAGTATAATTATTGCAGTTCTAGCGATAATAACTGCATAATATGGGTAATAATGCATGTTATAATGAAAATATTGGGAGTAATAAGTATATTTATTATAGTTCTGACGATAATAACAGTATAATATGGGTAATAATGCGTGTTATATTCATAATATTGGAAGTAATAAGTATAATTATTATAGTTCTAGCGATAATAACAGTATAATATGGGTAATAATGCATGTTAAATTGATAATATTAGGAGTAATAAGTATAATTATTATAGTTCTAGCGATAATAATTGCATAATATAGGTAATAATGCATGTTATAATGATAATATTGGGAGTAATAAGTATAATTATTACAGTTCTAGCGATAATAACTGCATAATATGGGTAATAATGCATGTTATAATGATAATATTGGGAGTAATAAGTATATTTATTACAATTCTGACGATAATAACTGCATAATATGGGTAATAATGCATGTTATACTGATAATAATATAAGTAATAAGTATAACTATTATAGTTCTAGCGATAATGACTGCATAATATGGGTAATAATGCATGTTATATTGATAATATTGGAAGTAATAAGTATAATTATTATAGTTCTAGCGATCATAACTGCATAATATGGGTAATGGTGCATGTTATATCGATAATAATAAAAGTAATAAGTATAATTATTGTAGTTCTAGCGATAATGACTGCATTATATGGGTAATAATGCATGTTATAATGATAATATTGGGAGTAATACGTATATTTATTATAGTTCTAACGATAATAACAGTATAATATGGGTAATCATGTATGTTATATTGATAATATTGGGAGTAATAAGTATAATTATTGCAGTTCTAGCGATAATAACTGCATAATATGGGTAATAATGCATGTTATAATGATAATATCGGGAGTAATAAGTATAATTATTACAGTTCTAGCGATAATAATAGTATAATATGGGTAATAATGCATGTTATATTGATAATATTGGGAGTAATAAGTATAATTATTGTAGTTCTAGCGATAATAACTGCATAATATGGGTAATAATGCATGTTATATTGATAATATTAGGAGTAATAAGTATAATTATTATAGTTCTAGCGATAATAACTGCATAATATGGGTAGTAATGCATGTTATAATGATAATATTGGGAGTAATAAGTATATTTATTATAGTTCTGACGATAATAACAGTATAATATGGGTAATAATGCTTGTTATATTGATAATATTGGGAGTTATAAGTATAACTATTGTGGTTCTAGCGACAATAACTGCATAATATGGGTAATGGTGCATGTTATATCGATAACAATAAAAGTAATAAGTATAATTATTGTAGTTCTAGCGATAATGACTGCATAATATGGGTAATAATGCATGTTATATTGATAATATTGGGAGCAGTAAGTATAATTATTGTAGTTGTAGCGATAATAACTTCATAATATGGGTAATAATGCATGTTATATTGATAATATTGGGAGTAATAAGTATATTTATTATAGTTCTGACGATAATAACAGTATAATATGGGCAATAATGCGTGTTATATTCATAATATTGGAAGTAATAAGTATAATTATTATAGTTCTAGCGATAATAACAGTATAATATGGGTAATAATGCATGTTAAATTGATAATATTAGGAGTAATAAGTATAATTATTATAGTTCTAGCGATAATAATTGCATAATATAGGTAATAATGCATGTTATAATGATAATATTGGGAGTAATAAGTATAATTATTACAGTTCTAGCGATAATAATAGTATAATATGGGTAATAATGCTTGTTATATTGATAATATTGGGAGTTATAAGTATAACTATTGTAGTTCTAGCGACAATAACTGCATAATATGGGTAATGGTGCATGTTATATCGATAACAATAAAAGTAATAAGTATAATTATTGTAGTTCTAGCGATAATGACTGCATTATATGGGTAATAATGCATGTTATAATGATAATATTGGGAGTAATACGTATATTTATTATAGTTCTAACGATAATAACAGTATTATATGGGTAATAATGCATGTTATATTGATAATATTGGAAGTAATAAGTATCATTATTATAGTTCTAGCGATAATAACTGCATAATATGGGTAATAATGCATGTTATATTGATAATATTGGGAGTAACAAGTATAATTATTATATTTCTAGCGATAATAACTGTATAAAATGGGTAATAATGAATATTATACTGATAATATTGGGAGTAATAAGTATATTTATTATAGTTCTAACGATAATAACAGTATAATATGGGTAATAATGCATGTTATATTGATAATATTGGGAGTAATAAGTATATTTATTATAGTTCTGACGATAATAACAGTATAATATGGGTAATAATGCATGTTATATTGATAATATTGGGAGTAATAAGTATAATTATTATATTTCTAGCGATAATAACGGTATAATATGGGTAATAATGCGTGTTATATTCATAATATTGGAAGTAATAAGTATAATTATTATAGTTCTAGCGATAATAACTGCATAATATGGGTAATAATGCATGTTATAATGATAATATTGGGAGTAATAAGTATATTTATTATAGTTCTGACGATAATAACAGTATAATATGGGTAATAATGCTTGTTATATTGATAATATTGGGAGTTATAAGTATAATTATTATACTTCTAGCGATAATAATTGCATAATATAGGTAATAATGCATGTTATAATGATAATATTGGGAGTAATAAGTATAATTATTATAGTTCTATCGATAATAATAGTATAATATGGGTAATAATGCATGTTATAATGATAATATTGGAAGTAATAAGTATAATTATTATAGTTCTAGCGATAATAACTGCATAATATGGGTAATAATGCATGTTATATTGATAATATTGGGAGTAATAAGTATAATTATTATATTTCTAGCGATAATAACTCTATAAAATGGGTAATAATGAATATTATACTGATAATATTGGGAGTAATAAGTATATTTATTATAGTTCTAACGATAATAACAGTATAATATGGGTAATAATGCATGTTATATTGATAATATTGGGAGTAATAAGTATATTTATTATAGTTCTGACGATAATAACAGTATAATATGGGTAATAATGCATGTTATATTGATAATATTGGGAGCAATAAGTATAATTATTGTAGTTGTAGCGATAATAACTTCATAATATGGGTAATAATGCATGTTATATTGATAATATTGGGAGTAATAAGTATATTTATTATAGTTCTGACGATAATAACAGTATGATATGGGTAATAATGCATGTTATATTGATAATATTGGGAGTAATAAGTATAATTATTACATTTCTAGCGATAATAACTGTATAAAATGGGTAATAATGAATATTATACTGATAACATTGGGAGTAATAAGTATATTTATTATAGTTCTAACGATAATAACAGTATAATATGGGTAATAATGCATGTTATATTGATAATATTGGGAGTAATAAGTATAATTATTGTAGTTCTAGCGATAATAACTGCATAATATGGGTAATGGTGCATGTTATATCGACAACAATAAAAGTAACAAGTATAATTATTGTAGTTCTAGCGATAATGACTGCAGAATATGGGTAATAATGTATGTTATATTGATAATATTGGAAGCAATAAGTATAATTATTGTGGTTGTAGCGATAATAACTTCATCATATGGGTAATAATGCATGTTACATTGATAATATTGGGAGTAATAAGTATAATTATTGTAGTGCTAGCGATAATAACTGCATAATATGGGTAATAATGCATGTTATATTGATAATATTAGGAGTAATAAGTATAATTATTATAGTTCTAGCGATAATAACAGTATAATATGGGCAATAATGCATGTTATATTGATAATATTGGGAGTAATAAGTATAATTATTGCAGTTCTAGCGATAATAACTGCATAATATGGGTAATAATGCATGTTATAATGAAAATATTGGGAGTAATAAGTATATTTATTATAGTTCTGACGATAATAACAGTATAATATGGGTAATAATGCGTGTTATATTCATAATATTGGAAGTAATAAGTATAATTATTATAGTTCTAGCGATAATAACAGTATAATATGGGTAATAATGCATGTTAAATTGATAATATTAGGAGTAATAAGTATAATTATTATAGTTCTAGCGATAATAATTGCATAATATAGGTAATAATGCATGTTATAATGATAATATTGGGAGTAATAAGTATAATTATTACAGTTCTAGCGATAATAACTGCATAATATGGGTAATAATGCATGTTATAATGATAATATTGGGAGTAATAAGTATATTTATTACAATTCTGACGATAATAACTGCATAATATGGGTAATAATGCATGTTATACTGATAATAATATAAGTAATAAGTATAACTATTATAGTTCTAGCGATAATGACTGCATAATATGGGTAATAATGCATGTTATATTGATAATATTGGAAGTAATAAGTATAATTATTATAGTTCTAGCGATCATAACTGCATAATATGGGTAATGGTGCATGTTATATCGATAATAATAAAAGTAATAAGTATAATTATTGTAGTTCTAGCGATAATGACTGCATTATATGGGTAATAATGCATGTTATAATGATAATATTGGGAGTAATACGTATATTTATTATAGTTCTAACGATAATAACAGTATAATATGGGTAATCATGTATGTTATATTGATAATATTGGGAGTAATAAGTATAATTATTGCAGTTCTAGCGATAATAACTGCATAATATGGGTAATAAAGCATGTTATAATGATAATATCGGGAGTAATAAGTATAATTATTACAGTTCTAGCGATAATAATAGTATAATATGGGTAATAATGCATGTTATATTGATAACATTGGGAGTAATAAGTATAATTATTGTAGTTCTAGCGATAATAACTGCATAATATGGGTAATAATGCATGTTATATTGATAATATTAGGAGTAATAAGTATAATTATTATAGTTCTAGCGATAATAACTGCATAATATGGGTAATAATGCATGTTATAATGATAATATTGGGAGTAATAAGTATATTTATTATAGTTCTGACGATAATAACAGTATAATATGGGTAATAATGCTTGTTATATTGATAATATTGGGAGTTATAAGTATAACTATTGTGGTTCTAGCGACAATAACTGCATAATATGGGTAATGGTGCATGTTATATCGATAACAATAAAAGTAATAAGTATAATTATTGTAGTTCTAGCGATAATGACTGCATAATATGGGTAATAATGCATGTTATATTGATAATATTGGGAGCAATAAGTATAATTATTGTAGTTGTAGCGATAATAACTTCATAATATGGGTAATAATGCATGTTATATTGATAATATTGGGAGTAATAAGTATATTTATTATAGTTCTGACGATAATAACAGTATAATATGGGTAATAATGCGTGTTATATTCATAATATTGGAAGTAATAAGTATAATTATTATAGTTCTAGCGATAATAACAGTATAATATGGGTAATAATGCATGTTAAATTGATAATATTAGGAGTAATAAGTATAATTATTATAGTTCTAGCGATAATAATTGCATAATATAGGTAATAATGCATGTTATAATGATAATATTGGGAGTAATAAGTATAATTATTACAGTTCTAGCGATAATAATAGTATAATATGGGTAATAATGCTTGTTATATTGATAATATTGGGAGTTATAAGTATAACTATTGTAGTTCTAGCGACAATAACTGCATAATATGGGTAATGGTGCATGTTATATCGATAACAATAAAAGTAATAAGTATAATTATTGTAGTTCTAGCGATAATGACTGCATTATATGGGTAATAATGCATGTTATAATGATAATATTGGGAGTAATACGTATATTTATTATAGTTCTAACGATAATAACAGTATTATATGGGTAATAATGCATGTTATATTGATAATATTGGAAGTAATAAGTATCATTATTATAGTTCTAGCGATAATAACTGCATAATATGGGTAATAATGCATGTTATATTGATAATATTGGGAGTAATAAGTATAATTATTATATTTCTAGCGATAATAACTGTATAAAATGGGTAATAATGAATATTATACTGATAATATTGGGAGTAATAAGTATATTTATTATAGTTCTAACGATAATAACAGTATAATATGGGTAATAATGCATGTTATATTGATAATATTGGGAGTAATAAGTATATTTATTATAGTTCTGACGATAATAACAGTATAATATGGGTAATAATGCATGTTATATTGATAATATTGGGAGTAATAAGTATAATTATTATATTTCTAGCGATAATAACGGTATAATATGGGTAATAATGCGTGTTATATTCATAATATTGGAAGTAATAAGTATAATTATTATAGTTCTAGCGATAATAACTGCATAATATGGGTAATAATGCATGTTATAATGATAATATTGGGAGTAATAAGTATATTTATTATAGTTCTGACGATAATAACAGTATAATATGGGTAATAATGCTTGTTATATTGATAATATTGGGAGTTATAAGTATAATTATTATAGTTCTAGCGATAATAATTGCATAATATAGGTAATAATGCATGTTATAATGATAATATTGGGAGTAATAAGTATAATTATTATAGTTCTATCGATAATAATAGTATAATATGGGTAATAATGCATGTTATAATGATAATATTGGAAGTAATAAGTATAATTATTATAGTTCTAGCGATAATAACTGCATAATATGGGTAATAATGCATGTTATATTGATAATATTGGGAGTAATAAGTATAATTATTATATTTCTAGCGATAATAACTCTATAAAATGGGTAATAATGAATATTATACTGATAATATTGGGAGTAATAAGTATATTTATTATAGTTCTAACGATAATAACAGTATAATATGGGTAATAATGCATGTTATATTGATAATATTGGGAGTAATAAGTATATTTATTATAGTTCTGACGATAATAACAGTATAATATGGGTAATAATGCATGTTATATTGATAATATTGGGAGCAATAAGTATAATTATTGTAGTTGTAGCGATAATAACTTCATAATATGGGTAATAATGCATGTTATATTGATAATATTGGGAGTAATAAGTATATTTATTATAGTTCTGACGATAATAACAGTATGATATGGGTAATAATGCATGTTATATTGATAATATTGGGAGTAATAAGTATAATTATTACATTTCTAGCGATAATAACTGTATAAAATGGGTAATAATGAATATTATACTGATAACATTGGGAGTAATAAGTATATTTATTATAGTTCTAACGATAATAACAGTATAATATGGGTAATAATGCATGTTATATTGATAATATTGGGAGTAATAAGTATAATTATTGTAGTTCTAGCGATAATAACTGCATAATATGGGTAATGGTGCATGTTATATCGACAACAATAAAAGTAACAAGTATAATTATTGTAGTTCTAGCGATAATGACTGCAGAATATGGGTAATAATGTATGTTATATTGATAATATTGGAAGCAATAAGTATAATTATTGTGGTTGTAGCGATAATAACTTCATCATATGGGTAATAATGCATGTTACATTGATAATATTGGGAGTAATAAGTATAATTATTGTAGTGCTAGCGATAATAACTGCATAATATGGGTAATAATGCATGTTATATTGATAATATTAGGAGTAATAAGTATAATTATTATAGTTCTAGCGATAATAACAGTATAATATGGGCAATAATGCATGTTATATTGATAATATTGGGAGTAATAAGTATAATTATTGCAGTTCTAGCGATAATAACTGCATAATATGGGTAATAATGCATGTTATAATGAAAATATTGGGAGTAATAAGTATATTTATTATAGTTCTGACGATAATAACAGTATAATATGGGTAATAATGCGTGTTATATTCATAATATTGGAAGTAATAAGTATAATTATTATAGTTCTAGCGATAATAACAGTATAATATGGGTAATAATGCATGTTAAATTGATAATATTAGGAGTAATAAGTATAATTATTATAGTTCTAGCGATAATAATTGCATAATATAGGTAATAATGCATGTTATAATGATAATATTGGGAGTAATAAGTATAATTATTACAGTTCTAGCGATAATAACTGCATAATATGGGTAATAATGCATGTTATAATGATAATATTGGGAGTAATAAGTATATTTATTACAATTCTGACGATAATAACTGCATAATATGGGTAATAATGCATGTTATACTGATAATAATATAAGTAATAAGTATAACTATTATAGTTCTAGCGATAATGACTGCATAATATGGGTAATAATGCATGTTATATTGATAATATTGGAAGTAATAAGTATAATTATTATAGTTCTAGCGATCATAACTGCATAATATGGGTAATGGTGCATGTTATATCGATAATAATAAAAGTAATAAGTATAATTATTGTAGTTCTAGCGATAATGACTGCATTATATGGGTAATAATGCATGTTATAATGATAATATTGGGAGTAATACGTATATTTATTATAGTTCTAACGATAATAACAGTATAATATGGGTAATCATGTATGTTATATTGATAATATTGGGAGTAATAAGTATAATTATTGCAGTTCTAGCGATAATAACTGCATAATATGGGTAATAATGCATGTTATAATGATAATATCGGGAGTAATAAGTATAATTATTACAGTTCTAGCGATAATAATAGTATAATATGGGTAATAATGCATGTTATATTGATAATATTGGGAGTAATAAGTATAATTATTGTAGTTCTAGCGATAATAACTGCATAATATGGGTAATAATGCATGTTATATTGATAATATTAGGAGTAATAAGTATAATTATTATAGTTCTAGCGATAATAACTGCATAATATGGGTAATAATGCATGTTATAATGATAATATTGGGAGTAATAAGTATATTTATTATAGTTCTGACGATAATAACAGTATAATATGGGTAATAATGCTTGTTATATTGATAATATTGGGAGTTATAAGTATAACTATTGTGGTTCTAGCGACAATAACTGCATAATATGGGTAATGGTGCATGTTATATCGATAACAATAAAAGTAATAAGTATAATTATTGTAGTTCTAGCGATAATGACTGCATAATATGGGTAATAATGCATGTTATATTGATAATATTGGGAGCAATAAGTATAATTATTGTAGTTGTAGCGATAATAACTTCATAATATGGGTAATAATGCATGTTATATTGATAATATTGGGAGTAATAAGTATATTTATTATAGTTCTGACGATAATAACAGTATAATATGGGTAATAATGCGTGTTATATTCATAATATTGGAAGTAATAAGTATAATTATTATAGTTCTAGCGATAATAACAGTATAATATGGGTAATAATGCATGTTAAATTGATAATATTAGGAGTAATAAGTATAATTATTATAGTTCTAGCGATAATAATTGCATAATATAGGTAATAATGCATGTTATAATGATAATATTGGGAGTAATAAGTATAATTATTACAGTTCTAGCGATAATAATAGTATAATATGGGTAATAATGCTTGTTATATTGATAATATTGGGAGTTATAAGTATAACTATTGTAGTTCTAGCGACAATAACTGCATAATATGGGTAATGGTGCATGTTATATCGATAACAATAAAAGTAATAAGTATAATTATTGTAGTTCTAGCGATAATGACTGCATTATATGGGTAATAATGCATGTTATAATGATAATATTGGGAGTAATACGTATATTTATTATAGTTCTAACGATAATAACAGTATTATATGGGTAATAATGCATGTTATATTGATAATATTGGAAGTAATAAGTATCATTATTATAGTTCTAGCGATAATAACTGCATAATATGGGTAATAATGCATGTTATATTGATAATATTGGGAGTAATAAGTATAATTATTATATTTCTAGCGATAATAACTGTATAAAATGGGTAATAATGAATATTATACTGATAATATTGGGAGTAATAAGTATATTTATTATAGTTCTAACGATAATAACAGTATAATATGGGTAATAATGCATGTTATATTGATAATATTGGGAGTAATAAGTATATTTATTATAGTTCTGACGATAATAACAGTATAATATGGGTAATAATGCATGTTATATTGATAATATTGGGAGTAATAAGTATAATTATTATATTTCTAGCGATAATAACGGTATAATATGGGTAATAATGCGTGTTATATTCATAATATTGCAAGTAATAAGTATAATTATTATAGTTCTAGCGATAATAACTGCATAATATGGGTAATAATGCATGTTATAATGATAATATTGGGAGTAATAAGTATATTTATTATAGTTCTGACGATAATAACAGTATAATATGGGTAATAATGCTTGTTATATTGATAATATTGGGAGTTATAAGTATAATTATTATAGTTCTAGCGATAATAATTGCATAATATAGGTAATAATGCATGTTATAATGATAATATTGGGAGTAATAAGTATAATTATTATAGTTCTATCGATAATAATAGTATAATATGGGTAATAATGCATGTTATAATGATAATATTGGAAGTAATAAGTATAATTATTATAGTTCTAGCGATAATAACTGCATAATATGGGTAATAATGCATGTTATATTGATAATATTGGGAGTAATAAGTATAATTATTATATTTCTAGCGATAATAACTCTATAAAATGGGTAATAATGAATATTATACTGATAATATTGGGAGTAATAAGTATATTTATTATAGTTCTAACGATAATAACAGTATAATATGGGTAATAATGCATGTTATATTGATAATATTGGGAGTAATAAGTATATTTATTATAGTTCTGACGATAATAACAGTATAATATGGGTAATAATGCATGTTATATTGATAATATTGGGAGTAATAAGTATAATTATTATATTTCTAGCGATAATAACGGTATAATATGGGTAATAATGCGTGTTATATTCATAATATTGGAAGTAATAAGTATAATTATTATAGTTCTAGCGATAATAACTGCATAATATGGGTAATAATGCATGTTATAATGATAATATTGGGAGTAATAAGTATATTTATTATAGTTCTGACGATAATAACAGTATAATATGGATAATAATGCTTGTTATATTGATAATATTGGGAGATATAAGTATAACTATTGTAGTTCTAGCGACAATAACTGCATAATATGGGTAATGGTGCATGTTATATCGATAACAATAAAAGTAATAAGTATAATTATTGTAGTTCTAGCGATAATGACTGCATAATATGGGTAATAATGCATGTTATATTGATAATATTGGGAGCAATAAGTATAATTATTGTAGTTGTAGCGATAATAACTTCATAATATGGGTAATAATGCATGTTATATTGATAATATTGGGAGTAATAAGTATATTTATTATTGTTCTGACGATAATAACAGTATAATATGGGTAATAATGCATGTTATAATGATAATATTGGGAGTAATAAGTATATTTATTATAGTTCTAACGATAATAACAGTATAATATGGGTAATAATGCATGTTATATTGATAATATTGGGAGTAATAAGTATAATTATTATATTTCTAGCGATAATAACGGTATAATATGGGTAATAATGCGTGTTATATTCATAATATTGGAAGTAATAAGTATAATTATTATAGTTCTAGCGACAATAACTGCATAATATGGGTAATGGTGCATGTTATATCGATAACAATAAAAGTAATAAGTATAATTATTGTAGTTCTAGCAATAATAACTGTATAAAATGGGTAATAATGAATATTATACTGATAATATTGGGAGTAATAAGTATATTTATTATAGTTCCAACGATAATAACAGTATAATATGGGTAATAATGCATGTTATAATGATAATATTGGGAGTAATAAGTATATTTATTATAGTTCGAACGATAATAACAGTATAATATGGGTAATAATGCATGTTATATTGATAATATTGGGAGTAATAAGTATAATTATTGTAGTTCTAGCGATAATAACTGCATAATATGGGTAATAATGCATGTTACAATAATAACATTAGGAGTAATAAGTATATTTATTATAGTTCTAGCGATAATAACTGCATAATATAGGTAATAATGCATATTATACTGATAATATTGGGAGTAATAAGTATATTTATTACAGTTCTAACGATAATAACAGTATAGTATGGGTAATAATGCTTGTTATAATGAGAATATTGGGAGTAATAAGTATATTTATTATAGTTCTAACGATAATAACAGTATAATATGGGTAATAATGCATGTTATATTGATAATATTGGGAGTAATAAGTATATTTATTATAGTTCTGACGATAATAACAGTATAATGTGGGTAATAATGCATGTTATATTGATAATATTGGGAGTAATAAGTATATTTATTATAGTTCTGACGATAATAACAGTATAATATGGGTAATAATGCATGTTATATTGATAATATTGGAAGCAATAAGTATAATTATTGTGGTTGTAGCGATAATAACTTCATCATATGGGTAATAATGCATGTTACATTGATAATATTGGGAGTAATAAGTATAATTATTGTAGTGCTAGCGATAATAACTGCATAATATGGGTAATAATGCATGTTATATTGATAATATTAGGAGTAATAAGTATAATTATTATAGTTCTAGCGATAATAACAGTATAATATGGGCAATAATGCATGTTATATTGATAATATTGGGAGTAATAAGTATAATTATTGCAGTTCTAGCGATAATAACTGCATAATATGGGTAATAATGCTTGTTGTAATGATAATATTGGGAGTAATAAGTATATTTATTATAGTTCTGACGATAATAACAGTATAATATGGGTAATAATGCGTGTTATATTCATAATATTGGAAGTAATAAGTATAATTATTATAGTTCTAGCGATAATAACAGTATAATATGGGTAATAATGCATGTTAAATTGATAATATTAGGAGTAATAAGTATAATTATTATAGTTCTAGCGATAATAATTGCATAATATAGGTAATAATGCATGTTATAATGATAATATTGGGAGTAATAAGTATAATTATTACAGTTCTAGCGATAATAATAGTATAATATGGGTAATAATGCATGTTATATTGATAATATTGGGAGTAATAAGTATATTTATTATAGTTCTAACGATAATAACAGTATAATATGGGTAATAATGCATGTTATATTGATAATATTGGGAGTAATAAGTATATTTATTATAGTTCTGACGATAATAACAGTATAATATGGGTAATAATGCATGTTATATTGATAATATTGGGAGTAATAAGTATAATTATTATATTTCTAGCGATAATAACGGTATAATATGGGTAATAATGCGTGTTATATTCATAATATTGGAAGTAATAAGTATAATTATTATAGTTCTTGCGATAATAACTGCATAATATGGGTAATAATGCATGTTATAATGATAATATTGGGAGTAATAAGTATATTTATTATAGTTCTGACGATAATAACAGTATAATATGGGTAATAATGCTTGTTATATTGATAATATTGGGAGTTATAAGTATAACTATTGTAGTTCTAGCGACAATAACTGCATAATATGGGTAATGGTGCATGTTATATCGATAACAATAAAAGTAATAAGTATAATTATTGTAGTTCTAGCGATAATGACTGCATAATATGGGTAATAATGCATGTTATATTGATAATATTGGGAGCAATAAGTATAATTATTGTAGTTGTAGCGATAATAACTTCATAATATGGGTAATAATGCATGTTATAATGATAATATTGGGAGTAATAAGTATATTTATTAGAGTTCTAACGATAATAACAGTATAATATGGGTAATAATGCATGTTATATTGATAATATTGGGAGTAATAAGTATAATTATTATATTTCTAGCGATAATAACGGTATAATATGGGTAATAATGCGTGTTATATTCATAATATTGGAAGTAATAAGTATAATTATTATAGTTCTAGCGACAATAACTGCATAATATGGGTAATGGTGCATGTTATATCGATAACAATAAAAGTAATAAGTATAATTATTGCAGTTCTAGCAATAATAACTGTATAAAATGGGTAATAATGAATATTATACTGATAATATTGGGAGTAATAAGTATATTTATTATAGTTCTAACGATAATAACAGTATAATATGGGTAATAATGCATGTTATATTGATAATATTGGGAGTAATAAGTATAATTATTGTAGTTCTAGCGATAATAACTGCATAACATGGGTAATAATGCATGTTACAATAATAACATTAGGAGCAATAAGTATATTTATTATAGTTCTAGCGATAATAACTGCATAATATAGGTAATAATGCATATTATACTGATAATATTGGGAGTAATAAGTATATTTATTATAGTTCTAACGATAATAACAGTATAATATGGGTAATAATGCTTGTTATAATGAGAATATTGGGAGTAATAAGTATATTTATTATAGTTCTAACGATAATAACAGTATAATATGGGTAATAATGCATGTTATATTGATAATATTGGGAGTAATAAGTATATTTATTATAGTTCTGACGATAATAACAGTATAATATGGGTAATAATGCATGTTATATTGATAATATTGGGAGTAATAAGTATAATTATTGTAGTTCTAGCGATAATAACTGCATAATATGGGTAATAATGCATGTTATATTGATAATATTAGGAGTAATAAGTATAATTATTATAGTTCTAGCGATAATAACTGCATAATATGGGTAATAGTGCATGTTATATTCGTAATAATAAAAGTAATAAGTATAATTATTATAGTTTGAGCGATAATAACTGTATAATATGGGTAATAATCCATGTTATATTGACAAAATTAGGAGTAATAAGTCCAATTATTGTAGTTCTGGCGATAAGAACAGCATAATATGGGTAATGGTGCATGTTATATCGATAATAATAAAAGTAATAAGTATAATTATTGTAGTTCTAGCGATAATAACTGCATATTATGGGTAATAATGCATGTTATAATGATAATATTGGGAGTAATAAGTATATTTATTACAGTTCTGACGATAATAACTGCATAATATGGGTAATAATGCATGTTATACTGATAATAATATAAGTAATAAGTATAACTATTATAGTTCTAGCGATAATGACTGCATAATATGGGTAATAATGCATGTTATATTGATAATATTGGAAGTAATAAGTATAATTATTATAGTTCTAGCGATAATAACTGCATAATATGGGTAATGGTGCATGTTATATCGATAATAATAAAAGTAATAAGTATAATTATTGCAGTTCTAGCGATAATGACTGCATTATATGGGTAATAATGCATGTTATAATGATAATATTCGGAGTAATACGTATATTTATTATAGTTCTAACGATAATAACAGTATTACATGGGTAATAATGCATGTTATATTGATAATATTGGGAGTAATAAGTATAATTATTGTAGTGCTAGCGATAATAACTGCATAATATGGGTAATAATGCATGTTATATTGATAATATTAGGAGTAATAAGTATAATTATTATAGTTCTAGCGATAATAACAGTATAATATGGGCAATAATGCATGTTATATTGATAATATTGGGAGTAATAAGTATAATTATTGCAGTTCTAGCGATAATAACTGCATAATATGGGTAATAATGCATGTTATAATGATAATATTGGGAGTAATAAGTATATTTATTACAGTTCTGACGATAATAACTGCATAATATGGGTAATAATGCATGTTATACTGATAATAATATAAGTAATAAGTATAACTATTATAGTTCTAGCGATAATGACTGCATAATATGGGTAATAATGCATGTTATATTGATAATATTGGAAGTAATAAGTATAATTATTATAGTTCTAGCGATAATAACTGCATAATATGGGTAATGGTGCATGTTATATCGATAATAATAAAAGTAATAAGTATAATTATTGTAGTTCTAGCGATAATGACTGCATTATATGGGTAATAATGCATGTTATAATGATAATATTGGGAGTAATACGTATATTTATTATAGTTCTAACGACAATAACAGTATTATATGGGTAATAATGCATGTTATATTGATAATATTGGAAGTAATAAGTATAATTATTATAGTTCTAGCGATAATAACTGCATAATATGGGTAATAATGCATGTTATATTGATAATATTGGGAGTAATAAGTATAATTATTATATTTCTAGCGATAATAACTGTATAAAATGGGTAATAATGAATATTATACTGATAATATTGGGAGTAATAAGTATATTTATGATAGTTCTAACGATAATAACAGTATAATATGGGGAATAATGCATGTTATATTGATAATATTGGGAGTAATAAGTATATTTATTATAGTTCTGACGATAATAACAGTATAATATGGGTAATAATGCATGTTATATTGATAATATTGGGAGTAATAAGTATAATTATTATATTTCTAGCGATAATAATTGCATAATATAGGTAATAATGCATGTTATAATGATAATATTGGGAGTAATAAGTATAATTATTATAGTTCTAACGATAATAACAGTATAATATGGGTAATAATGCATGTTATATTGATAATATTGGGAGTAATAAGTATATTTATTATAGTTCTGACGGTAATAACAGTATAATATGGGTAATAATGTATGTTATATTGATAATATTGGAAGCAATAAGTATAATTATTGTGGTTGTAGCGATAATAACTTCATCATATGGGTAATAATGCATGTTACATTGATAATATTGGGAGTAATAAGTATAATTATTGTAGTGCTAGCGATAATAACTGCATAATATGGGTAATAATGCATGTTATATTGATAATATTAGGAGTAATAAGTATAATTATTATAGTTCTAGCGATAATAACAGTATAATATGGGCAATAATGCATGTTATATTGATAATATTGGGAGTAATAAGTATAATTATTGCAGTTCTAGCGATAATAACTGCATAATATGGGTAATAATGCATGTTATAATGATAATATTGGGAGTAATAAGTATATTTATTATAGTTCTGACGATAATAACAGTATAATATGGGTAATAATGCGTGTTATATTCATAATATTGGAAGTAATAAGTATAATTATTATAGTTCTAGCGATAATAACAGTATAATATGGGTAATAATGCATGTTAAATTGATAATATTAGGAGTAATAAGTATAATTATTATAGTTCTAGCGATAATAATTGCATAATATAGGTAATAATGCATGTTATAATGATAATATTGGGAGTAATAAGTATAATTATTACAGTTCTAGCGATAATAATAGTATAATATGGGTAATAATGCATGTTATATTGATAATATTGGGAGTAATAAGTATATTTATTATAGTTCTAACGATAATAACAGTATAATATGGGTAATAATGCATGTTATATTGATAATATTGGGAGTAATAAGTATATTTATTATAGTTCTGACGATAATAACAGTATAATATGGGTAATAATGCATGTTATATTGATAATATTGGGAGTAATAAGTATAATTATTATATTTCTAGCGATAATAACGGTATAATATGGGTAATAATGCGTGTTATATTCATAATATTGGAAGTAATAAGTATAACTATTATAGTTCTAGCGATAATAACAGTATAATATGGGCAATAATGCATGTTATATTGATAATATTGGGAGTAATAAGTATAATTATTGCAGTTCTAGCGATAATAACTGCATAATATGGGTAATAATGCATGTTATAATGATAATATTGGGAGTAATATGTATATTTATTATAGTTCTGACGATAATAACAGTATAATATGGGTAATAATGCGTGTTATATTCATAATATTGGAAGTAATAAGTATAATTATTATAGTTCTAGCGATAATAACAGTATAATATGGGTAATAATGCATGTTAAATTGATAATATTAGGAGTAATAAGTATAATTATTATAGTTCTAGCGATAATAATTGCATAATATAGGTAATAATGCATGTTATAATGATAATATTGGGAGTAATAAGTATAATTATTACAGTTCTAGCGATAATAATAGTATAATATGGGTAATAATGCTTGTTATATTGATAATATTGGGAGTTATAAGTATAACTATTGTAGTTCTAGCGACAATAACTGCATAATATGGGTAATGGTGCATGTTATATCGATAACAATAAAAGTAATAAGTATAATTATTGTAGTTCTAGCGATAATGACTGCATTATATGGGTAATAATGCATGTTATAATGATAATATTGGGAGTAATACGTATATTTATTATAGTTCTAACGATAATAACAGTATTATATGGGTAATAATGCATGTTATATTGATAATATTGGAAGTAATAAGTATCATTATTATAGTTCTAGCGATAATAACTGCATAATATGGGTAATAATGCATGTTATATTGATAATATTGGGAGTAATAAGTATAATTATTATATTTCTAGCGATAATAACTGTATAAAATGGGTAATAATGAATATTATACTGATAATATTGGGAGTAATAAGTATATTTATTATAGTTCTAACGATAATAACAGTATAATATGGGTAATAATGCATGTTATATTGATAATATTGGGAGTAATAAGTATATTTATTATAGTTCTGACGATAATAACAGTATAATATGGGTAATAATGCATGTTATATTGATAATATTGGGAGTAATAAGTATAATTATTATATTTCTAGCGATAATAACGGTATAATATGGGTAATAATGCGTGTTATATTCATAATATTGCAAGTAATAAGTATAATTATTATAGTTCTAGCGATAATAACTGCATAATATGGGTAATAATGCATGTTATAATGATAATATTGGGAGTAATAAGTATATTTATTATAGTTCTGACGATAATAACAGTATAATATGGGTAATAATGCTTGTTATATTGATAATATTGGGAGTTATAAGTATAATTATTATAGTTCTAGCGATAATAATTGCATAATATAGGTAATAATGCATGTTATAATGATAATATTGGGAGTAATAAGTATAATTATTATAGTTCTATCGATAATAATAGTATAATATGGGTAATAATGCATGTTATAATGATAATATTGGAAGTAATAAGTATAATTATTATAGTTCTAGCGATAATAACTGCATAATATGGGTAATAATGCATGTTATATTGATAATATTGGGAGTAATAAGTATAATTATTATATTTCTAGCGATAATAACTCTATAAAATGGGTAATAATGAATATTATACTGATAATATTGGGAGTAATAAGTATATTTATTATAGTTCTAACGATAATAACAGTATAATATGGGTAATAATGCATGTTATATTGATAATATTGGGAGTAATAAGTATATTTATTATAGTTCTGACGATAATAACAGTATAATATGGGTAATAATGCATGTTATATTGATAATATTGGGAGTAATAAGTATAATTATTATATTTCTAGCGATAATAACGGTATAATATGGGTAATAATGCGTGTTATATTCATAATATTGGAAGTAATAAGTATAATTATTATAGTTCTAGCGATAATAACTGCATAATATGGGTAATAATGCATGTTATAATGATAATATTGGGAGTAATAAGTATATTTATTATAGTTCTGACGATAATAACAGTATAATATGGATAATAATGCTTGTTATATTGATAATATTGGGAGATATAAGTATAACTATTGTAGTTCTAGCGACAATAACTGCATAATATGGGTAATGGTGCATGTTATATCGATAACAATAAAAGTAATAAGTATAATTATTGTAGTTCTAGCGATAATGACTGCATAATATGGGTAATAATGCATGTTATATTGATAATATTGGGAGCAATAAGTATAATTATTGTAGTTGTAGCGATAATAACTTCATAATATGGGTAATAATGCATGTTATATTGATAATATTGGGAGTAATAAGTATATTTATTATTGTTCTGACGATAATAACAGTATAATATGGGTAATAATGCATGTTATAATGATAATATTGGGAGTAATAAGTATATTTATTATAGTTCTAACGATAATAACAGTATAATATGGGTAATAATGCATGTTATATTGATAATATTGGGAGTAATAAGTATAATTATTATATTTCTAGCGATAATAACGGTATAATATGGGTAATAATGCGTGTTATATTCATAATATTGGAAGTAATAAGTATAATTATTATAGTTCTAGCGACAATAACTGCATAATATGGGTAATGGTGCATGTTATATCGATAACAATAAAAGTAATAAGTATAATTATTGTAGTTCTAGCAATAATAACTGTATAAAATGGGTAATAATGAATATTATACTGATAATATTGGGAGTAATAAGTATATTTATTATAGTTCCAACGATAATAACAGTATAATATGGGTAATAATGCATGTTATAATGATAATATTGGGAGTAATAAGTATATTTATTATAGTTCGAACGATAATAACAGTATAATATGGGTAATAATGCATGTTATATTGATAATATTGGGAGTAATAAGTATAATTATTGTAGTTCTAGCGATAATAACTGCATAATATGGGTAATAATGCATGTTACAATAATAACATTAGGAGTAATAAGTATATTTATTATAGTTCTAGCGATAATAACTGCATAATATAGGTAATAATGCATATTATACTGATAATATTGGGAGTAATAAGTATATTTATTACAGTTCTAACGATAATAACAGTATAGTATGGGTAATAATGCTTGTTATAATGAGAATATTGGGAGTAATAAGTATATTTATTATAGTTCTAACGATAATAACAGTATAATATGGGTAATAATGCATGTTATATTGATAATATTGGGAGTAATAAGTATATTTATTATAGTTCTGACGATAATAACAGTATAATGTGGGTAATAATGCATGTTATATTGATAATATTGGGAGTAATAAGTATATTTATTATAGTTCTGACGATAATAACAGTATAATATGGGTAATAATGCATGTTATATTGATAATATTGGAAGCAATAAGTATAATTATTGTGGTTGTAGCGATAATAACTTCATCATATGGGTAATAATGCATGTTACATTGATAATATTGGGAGTAATAAGTATAATTATTGTAGTGCTAGCGATAATAACTGCATAATATGGGTAATAATGCATGTTATATTGATAATATTAGGAGTAATAAGTATAATTATTATAGTTCTAGCGATAATAACAGTATAATATGGGCAATAATGCATGTTATATTGATAATATTGGGAGTAATAAGTATAATTATTGCAGTTCTAGCGATAATAACTGCATAATATGGGTAATAATGCTTGTTGTAATGATAATATTGGGAGTAATAAGTATATTTATTATAGTTCTGACGATAATAACAGTATAATATGGGTAATAATGCGTGTTATATTCATAATATTGGAAGTAATAAGTATAATTATTATAGTTCTAGCGATAATAACAGTATAATATGGGTAATAATGCATGTTAAATTGATAATATTAGGAGTAATAAGTATAATTATTATAGTTCTAGCGATAATAATTGCATAATATAGGTAATAATGCATGTTATAATGATAATATTGGGAGTAATAAGTATAATTATTACAGTTCTAGCGATAATAATAGTATAATATGGGTAATAATGCATGTTATATTGATAATATTGGGAGTAATAAGTATATTTATTATAGTTCTAACGATAATAACAGTATAATATGGGTAATAATGCATGTTATATTGATAATATTGGGAGTAATAAGTATATTTATTATAGTTCTGACGATAATAACAGTATAATATGGGTAATAATGCATGTTATATTGATAATATTGGGAGTAATAAGTATAATTATTATATTTCTAGCGATAATAACGGTATAATATGGGTAATAATGCGTGTTATATTCATAATATTGGAAGTAATAAGTATAATTATTATAGTTCTTGCGATAATAACTGCATAATATGGGTAATAATGCATGTTATAATGATAATATTGGGAGTAATAAGTATATTTATTATAGTTCTGACGATAATAACAGTATAATATGGGTAATAATGCTTGTTATATTGATAATATTGGGAGTTATAAGTATAACTATTGTAGTTCTAGCGACAATAACTGCATAATATGGGTAATGGTGCATGTTATATCGATAACAATAAAAGTAATAAGTATAATTATTGTAGTTCTAGCGATAATGACTGCATAATATGGGTAATAATGCATGTTATATTGATAATATTGGGAGCAATAAGTATAATTATTGTAGTTGTAGCGATAATAACTTCATAATATGGGTAATAATGCATGTTATAATGATAATATTGGGAGTAATAAGTATATTTATTAGAGTTCTAACGATAATAACAGTATAATATGGGTAATAATGCATGTTATATTGATAATATTGGGAGTAATAAGTATAATTATTATATTTCTAGCGATAATAACGGTATAATATGGGTAATAATGCGTGTTATATTCATAATATTGGAAGTAATAAGTATAATTATTATAGTTCTAGCGACAATAACTGCATAATATGGGTAATGGTGCATGTTATATCGATAACAATAAAAGTAATAAGTATAATTATTGCAGTTCTAGCAATAATAACTGTATAAAATGGGTAATAATGAATATTATACTGATAATATTGGGAGTAATAAGTATATTTATTATAGTTCTAACGATAATAACAGTATAATATGGGTAATAATGCATGTTATATTGATAATATTGGGAGTAATAAGTATAATTATTGTAGTTCTAGCGATAATAACTGCATAACATGGGTAATAATGCATGTTACAATAATAACATTAGGAGCAATAAGTATATTTATTATAGTTCTAGCGATAATAACTGCATAATATAGGTAATAATGCATATTATACTGATAATATTGGGAGTAATAAGTATATTTATTATAGTTCTAACGATAATAACAGTATAATATGGGTAATAATGCTTGTTATAATGAGAATATTGGGAGTAATAAGTATATTTATTATAGTTCTAACGATAATAACAGTATAATATGGGTAATAATGCATGTTATATTGATAATATTGGGAGTAATAAGTATATTTATTATAGTTCTGACGATAATAACAGTATAATATGGGTAATAATGCATGTTATATTGATAATATTGGGAGTAATAAGTATAATTATTGTAGTTCTAGCGATAATAACTGCATAATATGGGTAATAATGCATGTTATATTGATAATATTAGGAGTAATAAGTATAATTATTATAGTTCTAGCGATAATAACTGCATAATATGGGTAATAGTGCATGTTATATTCGTAATAATAAAAGTAATAAGTATAATTATTATAGTTTGAGCGATAATAACTGTATAATATGGGTAATAATCCATGTTATATTGACAAAATTAGGAGTAATAAGTCCAATTATTGTAGTTCTGGCGATAAGAACAGCATAATATGGGTAATGGTGCATGTTATATCGATAATAATAAAAGTAATAAGTATAATTATTGTAGTTCTAGCGATAATAACTGCATATTATGGGTAATAATGCATGTTATAATGATAATATTGGGAGTAATAAGTATATTTATTACAGTTCTGACGATAATAACTGCATAATATGGGTAATAATGCATGTTATACTGATAATAATATAAGTAATAAGTATAACTATTATAGTTCTAGCGATAATGACTGCATAATATGGGTAATAATGCATGTTATATTGATAATATTGGAAGTAATAAGTATAATTATTATAGTTCTAGCGATAATAACTGCATAATATGGGTAATGGTGCATGTTATATCGATAATAATAAAAGTAATAAGTATAATTATTGCAGTTCTAGCGATAATGACTGCATTATATGGGTAATAATGCATGTTATAATGATAATATTCGGAGTAATACGTATATTTATTATAGTTCTAACGATAATAACAGTATTACATGGGTAATAATGCATGTTATATTGATAATATTGGGAGTAATAAGTATAATTATTGTAGTGCTAGCGATAATAACTGCATAATATGGGTAATAATGCATGTTATATTGATAATATTAGGAGTAATAAGTATAATTATTATAGTTCTAGCGATAATAACAGTATAATATGGGCAATAATGCATGTTATATTGATAATATTGGGAGTAATAAGTATAATTATTGCAGTTCTAGCGATAATAACTGCATAATATGGGTAATAATGCATGTTATAATGATAATATTGCGAGTAATAAGTATATTTATTACAGTTCTGACGATAATAACTGCATAATATGGGTAATAATGCATGTTATACTGATAATAATATAAGTAATAAGTATAACTATTATAGTTCTAGCGATAATGACTGCATAATATGGGTAATAATGCATGTTATATTGATAATATTGGAAGTAATAAGTATAATTATTATAGTTCTAGCGATAATAACTGCATAATATGGGTAATGGTGCATGTTATATCGATAATAATAAAAGTAATAAGTATAATTATTGTAGTTCTAGCGATAATGACTGCATTATATGGGTAATAATGCATGTTATAATGATAATATTGGGAGTAATACGTATATTTATTATAGTTCTAACGATAATAACAGTATTATATGGGTAATAATGCATGTTATATTGATAATATTGGAAGTAATAAGTATAATTATTATAGTTCTAGCGATAATAACTGCATAATATGGGTAATAATGCATGTTATATTGATAATATTGGGAGTAATAAGTATAATTATTATATTTCTAGCGATAATAACTGTATAAAATGGGTAATAATGAATATTATACTGATAATATTGGGAGTAATAAGTATATTTATTATAGTTCTAACGATAATAACAGTATAATATGGGGAATAATGCATGTTATATTGATAATATTGGGAGTAATAAGTATATTTATTATAGTTCTGACGATAATAACAGTATAATATGGGTAATAATGCATGTTATATTGATAATATTGGGAGTAATAAGTATAATTATTATATTTCTAGCGATAATAATTGCATAATATAGGTAATAATGCATGTTATAATGATAATATTGGGAGTAATAAGTATAATTATTATAGTTCTAACGATAATAACAGTATAATATGGGTAATAATGCATGTTATATTGATAATATTGGGAGTAATAAGTATATTTATTATAGTTCTGACGGTAATAACAGTATAATATGGGTAATAATGTATGTTATATTGATAATATTGGAAGCAATAAGTATAATTATTGTGGTTGTAGCGATAATAACTTCATCATATGGGTAATAATGCATGTTACATTGATAATATTGGGAGTAATAAGTATAATTATTGTAGTGCTAGCGATAATAACTGCATAATATGGGTAATAATGCATGTTATATTGATAATATTAGGAGTAATAAGTATAATTATTATAGTTCTAGCGATAATAACAGTATAATATGGGCAATAATGCATGTTATATTGATAATATTGGGAGTAATAAGTATAATTATTGCAGTTCTAGCGATAATAACTGCATAATATGGGTAATAATGCATGTTATAATGATAATATTGGGAGTAATAAGTATATTTATTATAGTTCTGACGATAATAACAGTATAATATGGGTAATAATGCGTGTTATATTCATAATATTGGAAGTAATAAGTATAATTATTATAGTTCTAGCGATAATAACAGTATAATATGGGTAATAATGCATGTTAAATTGATAATATTAGGAGTAATAAGTATAATTATTATAGTTCTAGCGATAATAATTGCATAATATAGGTAATAATGCATGTTATAATGATAATATTGGGAGTAATAAGTATAATTATTACAGTTCTAGCGATAATAATAGTATAATATGGGTAATAATGCATGTTATATTGATAATATTGGGAGTAATAAGTATATTTATTATAGTTCTAACGATAATAACAGTATAATATGGGTAATAATGCATGTTATATTGATAATATTGGGAGTAATAAGTATATTTATTATAGTTCTGACGATAATAACAGTATAATATGGGTAATAATGCATGTTATATTGATAATATTGGGAGTAATAAGTATAATTATTATATTTCTAGCGATAATAACGGTATAATATGGGTAATAATGCGTGTTATATTCATAATATTGGAAGTAATAAGTATAACTATTATAGTTCTAGCGATAATAACAGTATAATATGGGCAATAATGCATGTTATATTGATAATATTGGGAGTAATAAGTATAATTATTGCAGTTCTAGCGATAATAACTGCATAATATGGGTAATAATGCATGTTATAATGATAATATTGGGAGTAATATGTATATTTATTATAGTTCTGACGATAATAACAGTATAATATGGGTAATAATGCGTGTTATATTCATAATATTGGAAGTAATAAGTATAATTATTATAGTTCTAGCGATAATAACAGTATAATATGGGTAATAATGCATGTTAAATTGATAATATTAGGAGTAATAAGTATAATTATTATAGTTCTGGCGATAATAATTGCATAATATAGGTAATAATGCATGTTATAATGATAATATTGGGAGTAATAAGTATAATTATTACAGTTCTAGCGATAATAATAGTATAATATGGGTAATAATGCTTGTTATATTGATAATATTGGGAGTTATAAGTATAACTATTGTAGTTCTAGCGACAATAACTGCATAATATGGGTAATGGTGCATGTTATATCGATAACAATAAAAGTAATAAGTATAATTATTGTAGTTCTAGCGATAATGACTGCATAATATGGGTAATAATGCATGTTATATTGATAATATTGGGAGCAATAAGTATAATTATTGTAGTTGTAGCGATAATAACTTCATAATATGGGTAATAATGCGTGTTATATTCATAATATTGGAAGTAATAAGTATAATTATTATAGTTCTAGCGATAATAACAGTATAATATGGGTAATAATGCATGTTAAATTGATAATATTAGGAGTAATAAGTATAATTATTATAGTTCTAGCGATAATAATTGCATAATATAGGTAATAATGCATGTTATAATGATAATATTGGGAGTAATAAGTATAATTATTACAGTTCTAGCGATAATAATAGTATAATATGGGTAATAATGCATGTTATATTGATAATATTGGGAGTAATAAGTATATTTATTATAGTTCTAACGATAATAACAGTATAATATGGGTAATAATGCATGTTATATTGATAATATTGGGAGTAATAAGTATATTTATTATAGTTCTGACGATAATAACAGTATAATATGGGTAATAATGCATGTTATATTGATAATATTGGGAGTAATAAGTATAATTATTATATTTCTAGCGATAATAACGGTATAATATGGGTAATAATGCGTGTTATATTCATAATATTGGAAGTAATAAGTATAACTATTATAGTTCTAGCGATAATAACAGTATAATATGGGCAATAATGCATGTTATATTGATAATATTGGGAGTAATAAGTATAATTATTGCAGTTCTAGCGATAATAACTGCATAATATGGGTAATAATGCATGTTATAATGATAATATTGGGAGTAATATGTATATTTATTATAGTTCTGACGATAATAACAGTATAATATGGGTAATAATGCGTGTTATATTCATAATATTGGAAGTAATAAGTATAATTATTATAGTTCTAGCGATAATAACAGTATAATATGGGTAATAATGCATGTTAAATTGATAATATTAGGAGTAATAAGTATAATTATTATAGTTCTGGCGATAATAATTGCATAATATAGGTAATAATGCATGTTATAATGATAATATTGGGAGTAATAAGTATAATTATTACAGTTCTAGCGATAATAATAGTATAATATGGGTAATAATGCTTGTTATATTGATAATATTGGGAGTTATAAGTATAACTATTGTAGTTCTAGCGACAATAACTGCATAATATGGGTAATGGTGCATGTTATATCGATAACAATAAAAGTAATAAGTATAATTATTGTAGTTCTAGCGATAATGACTGCATAATATGGGTAATAATGCATGTTATATTGATAATATTGGGAGCAATAAGTATAATTATTGTAGTTGTAGCGATAATAACTTCATAATATGGGTAATAATGCATGTTATATTGATAATATTGGGAGTAATAAGTATATTTATTATTGTTCTGACGATAATAACAGTATAATATGGGTAATAATGCATGTTATAATGATAATATTGGGAGTAATAAGTATATTTATTATAGTTCTAACGATAATAACAGTATAATATGGGTAATAATGCATGTTATATTGATAATATTGGGAGTAATAAGTATAATTATTATATTTCTAGCGATAATAACGGTATAATATGGGTAATAATGCGTGTTATATTCATAATATTGGAAGTAATAAGTATAATTATTATAGTTCTAGCGACAATAACTGCATAATATGGGTAATGGTGCATGTTATATCGATAACAATAAAAGTAATAAGTATAATTATTGTAGTTCTAGCAATAATAACTGTATAAAATGGGTAATAATGAATATTATACTGATAATATTGGGAGTAATAAGTATATTTATTATAGTTCCAACGATAATAACAGTATAATATGGGTAATAATGCATGTTATAATGATAATATTGGGAGTAATAAGTATATTTATTATAGTTCTAACGATAATAACAGTATAATATGGGTAATAATGCATGTTATATTGATAATATTGGGAGTAATAAGTATAATTATTGTAGTTCTAGCGATAATAACTGCATAATATGGGTAATAATGCATGTTACAATAATAACATTAGGAGTAATAAGTATATTTATTATAGTTCTAGCGATAATAACTGCATAATATAGGTAATAATGCATATTATACTGATAATATTGGGAGTAATAAGTATATTTATTACAGTTCTAACGATAATAACAGTATAGTATGGGTAATAATGCTTGTTATAATGAGAATATTGGGAGTAATAAGTATATTTATTATAGTTCTAACGATAATAACAGTATAATATGGGTAATAATGCATGTTATATTGATAATATTGGGAGTAATAAGTATATTTATTATAGTTCTGACGATAATAACAGTATAATGTGGGTAATAATGCATGTTATATTGATAATATTGGGAGTAATAAGTATATTTATTATAGTTCTGACGATAATAACAGTATAATATGGGTAATAATGCATGTTATATTGATAATATTGGGAGTAATAAGTATAATTATTACATTTCTAGCGATAATAACTGTATAAAATGGGTAATAATGAATATTATACTGATAATATTGGGAGTAATAAGTATATTTATTATAGTTGTAACGATAATAACAGTATAATATGGGTAATAATGCATGTTATAATGATAATATTGGGAGTAATAAGTATATTTATTATTGTTCTGACGATAATAACAGTATAATATGGGTAATAATGCATGTTATAATGATAATATTGGGAGTAATAAGTATATTTATTATAGTTCTAACGATAATAACAGTATAATATGGGTAATAATGCATGTTATATTGATAATATTGGGAGTAATAAGTATAATTATTATATTTCTAGCGATAATAACGGTATAATATGGGTAATAATGCGTGTTATATTCATAATATTGGAAGTAATAAGTATAATTATTATAGTTCTAGCGACAATAACTGCATAATATGGGTAATGGTGCATGTTATATCGATAACAATAAAAGTAATAAGTATAATTATTGTAGTTCTAGCAATAATAACTGTATAAAATGGGTAATAATGAATATTATACTGATAATATTGGGAGTAATAAGTATATTTATTATAGTTCCAACGATAATAACAGTATAATATGGGTAATAATGCATGTTATAATGATAATATTGGGAGTAATAAGTATATTTATTATAGTTCTAACGATAATAACAGTATAATATGGGTAATAATGCATGTTATATTGATAATATTGGGAGTAATAAGTATAATTATTGTAGTTCTAGCGATAATAACTGCATAATATGGGTAATGGTGCATGTTATATCGATAACAATAAAAGTAACAAGTATAATTATTGTAGTTCCAGCGATAATGACTGCATAATATGGGTAATAATGTATGTTATATTGATAATATTGGAAGCAATAAGTATAATTATTGTGGTTGTAGCGATAATAACTTCATCATATGGGTAATAATGCATGTTACATTGATAATATTGGGAGTAATAAGTATAATTATTGTAGTGCTAGCGATAATAACTGCATACTATGGGTAATAATGCATGTTATATTGATAATATTGGGAGTAATAAGTATAATTATTACATTTCTAGCGATAATAACTGTATAAAATGGGTAATAATGAATATTATACTGATAATATTGGGAGTAATAAGTATATTTATTATATTTCCAACGATAATAACAGTATAATATGGGTAATAATGCATGTTATAATGATAATATTGGGAGTAATAAGTATATTTATTATAGTTCTAACGATAATAACAGTATAATATGGGTAATAATGCATGTTATATTGATAATATTGGGAGTAATAAGTATAATTATTGTAGTTCTAGCGATAATAACTGCATAATATGGGTAATAATGCATGTTACAATAATAACATTAGGAGTAAAAAGTATATTTATTATAGTTCTAGCGATAATAACTGCATAATATGGGTAATGGTGCATGTTATATCGATAATAATAAAAGTAATAAGTATAATTATTGTAGTTCTAGCGATAATGACTGCATTATATGGGTAATAATGCATGTTATAATGATAATATTGGGAGTAATACGTATATTTATTATAGTTCTAACGATAATAACAGTATAATATGGGTAATAATGCATGTTATATTGATAATATTGGGAGTAATAAGTATAATTATTATAGTTCGAGCGATAATAATAGTATAATATGGGTAATAATGCTTGTTATAATGATAATATTGGGAGTAATAAGTATATTTATTATAGTTCTAACGATAATAACAGTATAATATGGGTAATAATGCATGTTATATTGATAATATTGGGAGTAATAAGTATATTTATTATAGTTCTGACGGTAATAACAGTATAATATGGGTAATAATGCTTGTTATATTGATAATATTGGGAGTAATAAGTATAATTATTGTAGTTCTAGCGACAATAACTGCATAATATGGGTAATGGTGCATGTTATATCGATAACAATAAAAGTAATAAGTATAATTATTGTAGTTCTAGCGATAATAACAGTATAATATGGGTAATAATGCATGTTATATTGATAATATTGGGAGTAATAAGTATAATTATTGTAGTTCTAGCGATAATAACTGCATAATATGGGTAATGGTGCATGTTATATCGACAACAATAAAAGTAACAAGTATAATTATTGTAGTTCTAGCGATAATGACTGCAGAATATGGGTAATAATGTATGTTATATTGATAATATTGGAAGCAATAAGTATAATTATTGTGGTTGTAGCGATAATAACTTCATCATATGGGTAATAATGCATGTTACATTGATAATATTGGGAGTAATAAGTATATTTATTACAGTTCTGACGATAATAACTGCATAATATGGGTAATAATGCATGTTATACTGATAATAATATAAGTAATAAGTATAACTATTATAGTTCTAGCGATAATGACTGCATAATATGGGTAATAATGCATGTTATATTGATAATATTGGAAGTAATAAGTATAATTATTATAGTTCTAGCGATAATAACTGTATAATATGGGTAATGGTGCATGTTATATCGATAATAATAAAAGTAATAAGTATAATTATTGTAGTTCTAGCGATAATGACTGCATTATATGGGTAATAATGCATGTTATAATGATAATATTGGGAGTAATACGTATATTTATTATAGTTCTAACGATAATAACAGTATTATATGGGTAATAATGCATGTTATATTGATAATATTGGGAGTAATAAGTATAATTATTGCAGTTCTAGCGATAATAACTGCATAATATGGGTAATAATGCATGTTATAATGATAATATTGGGAGTAATAAGTATATTTATTATAGTTCTGACGGTAATAACAGTATAATATGGGTAATAATGCGTGTTATATTCATAATATTGGAAGTAATAAGTATAATTATTATAGTTCTAGCGATAATAACTGCATAATATGGGTAATGGTGCATGTTATATCGATAATAATAAAAGTAATAAGTATAATTATTGTAGTTCTAGCGATAATGACTGCATTATATGGGTAATAATGCATGTTATAATGATAATATTGGGAGTAATACGTATATTTATTATAGTTCTAACGATAATAACAGTATAATATGGGTAATAATGCTTGTTATAATGATAATATTGGAAGTAATAAGTATAATTATTATATTTCTAGCGATAATAACGGTATAATATGGGTAATAATGCGTGTTATATTCATAATATTGGAAGTAATAAGTATAATTATTATAGTTCTAGCGATAATAATTGCATAATATGGGTAATAATGCATGTTATAATGATAATATTGGGAGTAATAAGTATATTTATTATAGTTCTGACGATAATAACAGTATAATATGGGTAATAATGCTTGTTATATTGATAATATTGGGAGTTATAAGTATAATTATTATAGTTCTAGCGATAATAATTGCATAATATAGGTAATAATGCATGTTATAATGATAATATTGGGAGTAATAAGTATAATTATTATAGTTCTATCGATAATAATAGTATAATATGGGTAATAATGCATGTTATAATGATAATATTGGAAGTAATAAGTATAATTATTATAGTTCTAGCGATAATAACTGCATAATATGGGTAATAATGCATGTTATATTGATAATATTGGGAGTAATAAGTATAATTATTATATTTCTAGCGATAATAACTGTATAAAATGGGTAATAATGAATATTATACTGATAATATTGGGAGTAATAAGTATATTTATTATAGTTCTAACGATAATAACAGTATAATATGGGTAATAATGCATGTTATATTGATAATATTGGGAGTAATAAGTATATTTATTATAGTTCTGACGATAATAACAGTATAATATGGGTAATAATGCATGTTATATTGATAATATTGGGAGTAATAAGTATAATTATTATATTTCTAGCGATAATAACGGTATAATATGGGTAATAATGCGTGTTATATTCATAATATTGGAAGTAATAAGTATAATTATTATAGTTCTAGCGATAATAACTGCATAATATGGGTAATAATGCATGTTATAATGATAATATTGGGAGTAATAAGTATATTTATTATAGTTCTGACGATAATAACAGTATAATATGGATAATACTGCTTGTTATATTGATAATATTGGGAGTTATAAGTATAACTATTGTAGTTCTAGCGACAATAACTGCATAATATGGGTAATGGTGCATGTTATATCGATAACAATAAAAGTAATAAGTATAATTATTGTAGTTCTAGCGATAATGACTGCATAATATGGGTAATAATGCATGTTATATTGATAATATTGGGAGCAATAAGTATAATTATTGTAGTTGTAGCGATAATAACTTCATAATATGGGTAATAATGCATGTTATATTGATAATATTGGGAGTAATAAGTATATTTATTATTGTTCTGACGATAATAACAGTATAATATGGGTAATAATGCATGTTATAATGATAATATTGGGAGTAATAAGTATATTTATTATAGTTCTAACGATAATAACAGTATAATATGGGTAATAATGCATGTTATATTGATAATATTGGGAGTAATAAGTATAATTATTATATTTCTAGCGATAATAACGGTATAATATGGGTAATAATGCGTGTTATATTCATAATATTGGAAGTAATAAGTATAATTATTATAGTTCTAGCGACAATAACTGCATAATATGGGTAATGGTGCATGTTATATCGATAACAATAAAAGTAATAAGTATAATTATTGTAGTTCTAGCAATAATAACTGTATAAAATGGGTAATAATGAATATTATACTGATAATATTGGGAGTAATAAGTATATTTATTATAGTTCCAACGATAATAACAGTATAATATGGGTAATAATGCATGTTATAATGATAATATTGGGAGTAATAAGTATATTTATTATAGTTCGAACGATAATAACAGTATAATATGGGTAATAATGCATGTTATATTGATAATATTGGGAGTAATAAGTATAATTATTGTAGTTCTAGCGATAATAACTGCATAATATGGGTAATAATGCATGTTACAATAATAACATTAGGAGTAATAAGTATATTTATTATAGTTCTAGCGATAATAACTGCATAATATAGGTAATAATGCATATTATACTGATAATATTGGGAGTAATAAGTATATTTATTACAGTTCTAACGATAATAACAGTATAGTATGGGTAATAATGCTTGTTATAATGAGAATATTGGGAGTAATAAGTATATTTATTATAGTTCTAACGATAATAACAGTATAATATGGGTAATAATGCATGTTATATTGATAATATTGGGAGTAATAAGTATATTTATTATAGTTCTGACGATAATAACAGTATAATGTGGGTAATAATGCATGTTATATTGATAATATTGGGAGTAATAAGTATAATTATTATATTTCTAGCGATAATAACGGTATAATATGGGTAATAATGCGTGTTATATTCATAATATTGGAAGTAATAAGTATAATTATTATAGTTCTAGCGATAATAACTGCATAATATGGGTAATAATGCATGTTATAATGATAATATTGGGAGTAATAAGTATATTTATTATAGTTCTGACGATAATAACAGTATAATATGGATAATAATGCTTGTTATATTGATAATATTGGGAGTTATAAGTATAACTATTGTAGTTCTAGCGACAATAACTGCATAATATGGGTAATGGTGCATGTTATATCGATAACAATAAAAGTAATAAGTATAATTATTGTAGTTCTAGCGATAATGACTGCATAATATGGGTAATAATGCATGTTATATTGATAATATTGGGAGCAATAAGTATAATTATTGTAGTTGTAGCGATAATAACTTCATAATATGGGTAATAATGCATGTTATATTGATAATATTGGGAGTAATAAGTATATTTATTATTGTTCTGACGATAATAACAGTATAATATGGGTAATAATGCATGTTATAATGATAATATTGGGAGTAATAAGTATATTTATTATAGTTCTAACGATAATAACAGTATAATATGGGTAATAATGCATGTTATATTGATAATATTGGGAGTAATAAGTATAATTATTATATTTCTAGCGATAATAACGGTATAATATGGGTAATAATGCGTGTTATATTCATAATATTGGAAGTAATAAGTATAATTATTATAGTTCTAGCGACAATAACTGCATAATATGGGTAATGGTGCATGTTATATCGATAACAATAAAAGTAATAAGTATAATTATTGTAGTTCTAGCAATAATAACTGTATAAAATGGGTAATAATGAATATTATACTGATAATATTGGGAGTAATAAGTATATTTATTATAGTTCTAACGATAATAACAGTATAATATGGGTAATAATGCATGTTATAATGATAATATTGGGAGTAATAAGTATATTTATTATAGTTCTAACGATAATAACAGTATAATATGGGTAATAATGCATGTTATATTGATAATATTGGGAGTAATAAGTATAATTATTGTAGTTCTAGCGATAATAACTGCATAATATGGGTAATGGTGCATGTTATATCGATAACAATAAAAGTAACAAGTATAATTATTGTAGTTCCAGCGATAATGACTGCATAATATGGGTAATAATGTATGTTATATTGATAATATTGGAAGCAATAAGTATAATTATTGTGGTTGTAGCGATAATAACTTCATCATATGGGTAATAATGCATGTTACATTGATAATATTGGGAGTAATAAGTATAATTATTGTAGTGCTAGCGATAATAACTGCATAATATGGGTAATAATGCATGTTATATTGATAATATTAGGAGTAATAAGTATAATTATTATAGTTCTACCGATAATAACAGTATAATATGGGCAATAATGCATGTTATATTGATAATATTGGGAGTAATAAGTATAATTATTGCAGTTCTAGCGATAATAACTGCATAATATGGGTAATAATGCATGTTATAATGATAATATTGGGAGTAATAAGTATATTTATTATAGTTCTGACGATAATAACAGTATAATATGGGTAATAATGCGTGTTATATTCATAATATTGGAAGTAATAAGTATAATTATTATAGTTCTAGCGATAATAACAGTATAATATGGGTAATAATGCATGTTAAATTGATAATATTAGGAGTAATAAGTATAATTATTATAGTTCTAGCGATAATAATTGCATAATATAGGTAATAATGCATGTTATAATGATAATATTGGGAGTAATAAGTATAATTATTACAGTTCTAGCGATAATAATAGTATAATATGGGTAATAATGCATGTTATATTGATAATATTGGGAGTAATAAGTATATTTATTATAGTTCTAACGATAATAACAGTATAATATGGGTAATAATGCATGTTATATTGATAATATTGGGAGTAATAAGTATATTTATTATAGTTCTGACGATAATAACAGTATAATGTGGGTAATAATGCATGTTATATTGATAATATTGGGAGTAATAAGTATATTTATTATAGTTCTGACGATAATAACAGTATAATATGGGTAATAATGCATGTTATATTGATAATATTGGGAGTAATAAGTATAATTATTACATTTCTAGCGATAATAACTGTATAAAATGGGTAATAATGAATATTATACTGATAATATTGGGAGTAATAAGTATATTTATTATAGTTCTAACGATAATAACAGTATAATATGGGTAATAATGCATGTTATAATGATAATATTGGGAGTAATAAGTATATTTATTATAGTTCTAACGATAATAACAGTATAATATGGGTAATAATGCATGTTATATTGATAATATTGGGAGTAATAAGTATAATTATTGTAGTTCTAGCGATAATAACTGCATAATATGGGTAATGGTGCATGTTATATCGATAACAATAAAAGTAACAAGTATAATTATTGTAGTTCCAGCGATAATGACTGCATAATATGGGTAATAATGTATGTTATATTGATAATATTGGAAGCAATAAGTATAATTATTGTGGTTGTAGCGATAATAACTTCATCACATGGGTAATAATGCATGTTACATTGATAATATTGGGAGTAATAAGTATAATTATTGTAGTGCTAGCGATAATAACTGCATAATATGGGTAATAATGCATGTTATATTGATAATATTAGGAGTAATAAGTATAATTATTATAGTTCTAGCGATAATAACAGTATAATATGGGCAATAATGCATGTTATATTGATAATATTGGGAGTAATAAGTATAATTATTGCAGTTCTAGCGATAATAACTGCATAATATGGGTAATAATGCATGTTATAATGATAATATTGGGAGTAATAAGTATATTTATTATAGTTCTGACGATAATAACAGTATAATATGGGTAATAATGCGTGTTATATTCATAATATTGGAAGTAATAAGTATAATTATTATAGTTCTAGCGATAATAACAGTATAATATGGGTAATAATGCATGTTAAATTGATAATATTAGGAGTAATAAGTATAATTATTATAGTTCTAGCGATAATAATTGCATAATATAGGTAATAATGCATGTTATAATGATAATATTGGGAGTAATAAGTATAATTATTACAGTTCTAGCGATAATAATAGTATAATATGGGTAATAATGCATGTTATATTGATAATATTGGGAGTAATAAGTATATTTATTATAGTTCTAACGATAATAACAGTATAATATGGGTAATAATGCATGTTATATTGATAATATTGGGAGTAATAAGTATATTTATTATAGTTCTGACGATAATAACAGTATAATATGGGTAATAATGCATGTTATATTGATAATATTGGGAGTAATAAGTATAATTATTATATTTCTAGCGATAATAACGGTATAATATGGGTAATAATGCGTGTTATATTCATAATATTGGAAGTAATAAGTATAATTATTATAGTTCTTGCGATAATAACTGCATAATATGGGTAATAATGCATGTTATAATGATAATATTGGGAGTAATAAGTATATTTATTATAGTTCTGACGATAATAACAGTATAATATGGGTAATAATGCTTGTTATATTGATAATATTGGGAGTTATAAGTATAACTATTGTAGTTCTAGCGACAATAACTGCATAATATGGGTAATGGTGCATGTTATATCGATAACAATAAAAGTAATAAGTATAATTATTGTAGTTCTAGCGATAATGACTGCATAATATGGGTAATAATGCATGTTATATTGATAATATTGGGAGCAATAAGTATAATTATTGTAGTTGTAGCGATAATAACTTCATAATATGGGTAATAATGCATGTTATATTGATAATATTGGGAGTAATAAGTATATTTATTATTGTTCTGACGATAATAACAGTATAATATGGGTAATAATGCATGTTATAATGATAATATTGGGAGTAATAAGTATATTTATTAGAGTTCTAACGATAATAACAGTATAATATGGGTAATAATGCATGTTATATTGATAATATTGGGAGTAATAAGTATAATTATTATATTTCTAGCGATAATAACGGTATAATATGGGTAATAATGCGTGTTATATTCATAATATTGGAAGTAATAAGTATAATTATTATAGTTCTAGCGACAATAACTGCATAATATGGGTAATGGTGCATGTTATATCGATAACAATAAAAGTAATAAGTATAATTATTGCAGTTCTAGCAATAATAACTGTATAAAATGGGTAATAATGAATATTATACTGATAATATTGGGAGTAATAAGTATATTTATTATAGTTCTAACGATAATAACAGTATAATATGGGTAATAATGCATGTTATATTGATAATATTGGGAGTAATAAGTATAATTATTGTAGTTCTAGCGATAATAACTGCATAACATGGGTAATAATGCATGTTACAATAATAACATTAGGAGTAATAAGTATATTTATTATAGTTCTAGCGATAATAACAGTACAATATGGGCAATAATGCATGTTATATTGATAATATTGGGAGTAATAAGTATAATTATTGTAGTTCTAGCGATAATAACTGCATAATATGGGTAATAATGCATGTTATATTGATAATATTAGGAGTAATAAGTATAATTATTATAGTTCTAGCGATAATAACAGTATAATATGGGTAATAATGCTTGTTATAATGATAATATTGGGAGTAATAAGTATAATTATTGTAGTTCTAGCGATAATAACTACATAATATGGGTAATAATGCATGTTATATTGATAATATTAGGAGTAATAAGTATAATTATTATAGTTCTAGCGATAATAACAGTATAATATGGGTAATAATGCTTGTTATAATGATAACATTGGGAGTAATAAGTATATTTATTATAGTTCTAACGATAATAACAGTATAATATGGGTAATAATGCATGTTATATTGATAATATTGGGAGTAATAAGTATATTTATTATAGTTCTGACGGTAATAACAGTATAATATGGGTAATAATGCTTGTTATATTGATAATATTGGGAGTAATAAGTATAATTATTGTAGTTCTAGCGACAATAACTGCATAATATGGGTAATGGTGCATGTTATATCGATAACAATAAACGTAATAAGTATAATTATTGTAGTTCTAGCGATAATGACTGCATAATATGGGTAATAATGCATGTTATATTGATAATATTGGGAGCAATAAGTATAATTATTGTAGTTGTAGCGATAATAACTTCATAATATGGGTAATAATGCATGTTATATTGATAATATTGGGAGTAATAAGTATATTTATTATAGTTCTGACGATAATAACAGTATAATATGGGTAATAATGCATGTTATATTGATAATATTGGGAGTAATAAGTATAATTATTACATTTCTAGCGATAATAACTGTATAATATGGGTAATAATGAATATTATACTGATAATATTGGGAGTAATAAGTATATTTATTATAGTTCTAACGATAATAACAGTATAATATGGGTAATAATGCATGTTATAATGATAATATTGGGAGTAATAAGTATATTTATTATAGTTCTAACGATAATAACAGTATAATATGGGTAATAATGCATGTTATATTGATAATATTGGGAGTAATAAGTATAATTATTGTAGTTCTAGCGATAATAACTGCATAATATGGGTAATGGTGCATGTTATATCGATAACAATAAAAGTAACAAGTATAATTATTGTAGTTCTAGCGATAATGACTGCATAATATGGGTAATAATGTATGTTATATTGATAATATTGGAAGCAATAAGTATAATTATTGTGGTTGTAGCGATAATAACTTCATCATATAGGTAATAATGCGTGTTATATTCATAATATTGGAAGTAATAAGTATAATTATTATAGTTCTAGCGATAATAACAGTATAATATGGGTAATAATGCATGTTAAATTGATAATATTAGGAGTAATAAGTATTATTATTATAGTTCTAGCGATAATAATTGCATAATATAGGTAATAATGCATGTTATAATGATAATATTGGGAGTAATAAGTATAATTATTACAGTTCTAGCGATAATAATAGTATAATATGGGTAATAATGCATGTTATATTGATAATATTGGGAGTAATAAGTATAATTATTGCAGTTCTAGCGATAATAACTGCATAATATGGGTAATAATGCATGTTATAATGATAATATTGGGAGTAATAAGTATATTTATTACAGTTCTGACGATAATAACTGCATAATATGGGTAATAATGCATGTTATACTGATAATAATATAAGTAATAAGTATAACTATTATAGTTCTAGCGATAATGACTGCATAATATGGGTAATAATGCATGTTATATTGATAATATTGGAAGTAATAAGTATAATTATTGTAGTTCTAGCGATAATGACTGCATTATATGGGTAATAATGCATGTTATAATGATAATATTGGGAGTAATACGTATATTTATTATAGTTCTAACGATAATAACAGTATAATATGGGTAATAATGCATGTTATATTGATAATATTGGGAGTAATAAGTATAATTATTATAGTTCTAGCGATAATAACTGCATAATATTGGTAATGGTGCATGTTATATCGATAATAATAAAAGTAATAAGTACAATTATTGTAGTTCTAGCGATAATGACTGCATTATATGGGTAATAATGCATGTTATAATGATAATATTGGGAGTAATAAGTATATTTATTATAGTTCTAGCGATAATAACAGTATAATATGGGTAATAATGCGTGTTATATTCATAATATTGGAAGTAATAAGTATAATTATTATAGTTCTAGCGATAATAACAGTATAATATGGGTAATAATGCATGTCAAATTGATAATATTAGGAGTAATAAGTATAATTATTATAGTTCTAGCGATAATAATTGCATAATATAGGTAATAATGCATGTTATAATGATAATATTGGGAGTAATAAATATAATTATTATAGTTCTATCGATAATAATAGTATAATATGGGTAATAATGCATGTTATATTGATAATATTGGGAGTAATAAGTATAATTATTATAGTTCTAGCGATAATAATTGCATAATATAGGTAATAATGCATGTTATAATGATAATATTGGGAGTAATAAGTATATTTATTATAGTTCTGACGATAATAACAGTATAATATGGGTAATAATGCATGTTATACTGATAATAATATAAGTAATAAGTATAACTATTATAGTTCTAGCGATAATAACAGTATAATATGGGTAATAATGCATGTTAAATTGATAATATTAGGAGTAATAAGTATAATTATTATAGTTCTAGCGATAATAATTGCATAATATAGGTAATAATGCATGTTATAATGATAATATTGGGAGTAATAAGTATATTTATTATAGTTCTGACGATTATAACAGTATAATATGGGTAATAATGCATGTTATACTGATAATAATATAAGTAATAAGTATAACTATTATAGTTCTAGCGATAATAACTGTATAATATGGGTAATAATGCATGACATATTGATAGTATTAGGAGTAATAGGTATAATTATTATAGTTCTAGCGATAATAACTGCATAATATGGGTAATAGTGCACGTTATATTGATAATAATAAAAGTAATAAGTATAATTATTATAGTTCTAGCGATGATAACTGTATAATATGGGTAATAATGCATGTTATAATGATTATATTGGGAGTAATAAGTATATTTATTATAGTTCTAACGATAATAACGGTATAATATGGGTAATAATGCATGTTATATTGATAATATTGGGAGTAATAAGTATAATTATTGTAGTTCTAGCGATAATAACTGCATAATATGGGTAATAATGCATGTTACATTAATAATATTAGGAGTAATAAGTATATTTATTATAGTTCTAACGATAATAACTGCATAATATAGGTAATAATGCATATTATACTGATAATATTGGGAGTAATAAGTATATTTATTATAGTTCTAACGATAATAACAGTATAATATGGGTAATAATGCTTGTTATAATGATAATATTGGGAGTAATAAGTATATTTATTATAGTTCTAACGATAATAACAGTATAATATGGGTAATAATGCATGTTATATTGATAATATTGGGAGTAATAAGTATATTTATTATAGTTCTGACGATAATAACAGTATAATATGGGTAATAATGCATGTTATATTGATAATATTGGGAGTAATAAGTATAATTATTATATTTCTAGCGATAATAACTGTATAAAATGGGTAATAATGAATATTATACTGATAATATTGGGAGTAATAAGTATATTTATTATAGTTCTAACGATAATAACAGTATAATATGGGTAATAATGCATGTTATATTGATAATATTGGGAGTAATAAGTATATTTATTATAGTTCTGACGATAATAACAGTATAATATGGGTAATAATGCATGTTATATTGATAATATTGGGAGTAATAAGTATAATTATTATATTTCTAGCGATAATAACTGTATAAAATGGGTAATAATGAATATTATACTGATAATATTGGGAGTAATAAGTATATTTATTATAGTTCTAACGATAATAACAGTATAATATGGGTAATAATGCATGTTATATTGATAATATTGGGAGTAATAAGTATATTTATTATAGTTCTGACGATAATAACAGTATAATATGGGTAATAATGCATGTTATATTGATAATATTGGGAGTAATAAGTATAATTATTATAGTTCTAGCGATAATAATTGCATAATATAGGTAATAATGCATGTTATAATGATAATATTGGGAGTAATAAGTATAATTATTACAGTTCTAGCGATAATAATAGTATAATATGGGTAATAATGCATGTTATATTGATAATATTGGGAGTAATAAGTATAATTATTGCAGTTCTAGCGATAATAACTGCATAATATGGGTAATAATGCATGTTATAATGATAATATTGGGAGTAATAAGTATATTTATTACAGTTCTGACGATAATAACTGCATAATATGGGTAATAATGCATGTTATACTGATAATAATATAAGTAATAAGTATAACTATTATAGTTCTAGCGATAATGACTGCATAATATGGGTAATAATGCATGTTATATTGATAATATTGGAAGTAATAAGTATAATTATTGTAGTTCTAGCGATAATGACTGCATTATATGGGTAATAATGCATGTTATAATGATAATATTGGGAGTAATACGTATATTTATTATAGTTCTAACGATAATAACAGTATAATATGGGTAATAATGCATGTTATATTGATAATATTGGGAGTAATAAGTATAATTATTATAGTTCTAGCGATAATAACTGCATAATATTGGTAATGGTGCATGTTATATCGATAATAATAAAAGTAATAAGTACAATTATTGTAGTTCTAGCGATAATGACTGCATTATATGGGTAATAATGCATGTTATAATGATAATATTGGGAGTAATAAGTATATTTATTATAGTTCTAGCGATAATAACAGTATAATATGGGTAATAATGCGTGTTATATTCATAATATTGGAAGTAATAAGTATAATTATTATAGTTCTAGCGATAATAACAGTATAATATGGGTAATAATGCATGTCAAATTGATAATATTAGGAGTAATAAGTATAATTATTATAGTTCTAGCGATAATAATTGCATAATATAGGTAATAATGCATGTTATAATGATAATATTGGGAGTAATAAATATAATTATTATAGTTCTATCGATAATAATAGTATAATATGGGTAATAATGCATGTTATATTGATAATATTGGGAGTAATAAGTATAATTATTATAGTTCTAGCGATAATAATTGCATAATATAGGTAATAATGCATGTTATAATGATAATATTGGGAGTAATAAGTATATTTATTATAGTTCTGACGATAATAACAGTATAATATGGGTAATAATGCATGTTATACTGATAATAATATAAGTAATAAGTATAACTATTATAGTTCTAGCGATAATAACAGTATAATATGGGTAATAATGCATGTTAAATTGATAATATTAGGAGTAATAAGTATAATTATTATAGTTCTAGCGATAATAATTGCATAATATAGGTAATAATGCATGTTATAATGATAATATTGGGAGTAATAAGTATATTTATTATAGTTCTGACGATTATAACAGTATAATATGGGTAATAATGCATGTTATACTGATAATAATATAAGTAATAAGTATAACTATTATAGTTCTAGCGATAATAACTGTATAATATGGGTAATAATGCATGACATATTGATAGTATTAGGAGTAATAGGTATAATTATTATAGTTCTAGCGATAATAACTGCATAATATGGGTAATAGTGCACGTTATATTGATAATAATAAAAGTAATAAGTATAATTATTATAGTTCTAGCGATGATAACTGTATAATATGGGTAATAATGCATGTTATAATGATTATATTGGGAGTAATAAGTATATTTATTATAGTTCTAACGATAATAACGGTATAATATGGGTAATAATGCATGTTATATTGATAATATTGGGAGTAATAAGTATAATTATTGTAGTTCTAGCGATAATAACTGCATAATATGGGTAATAATGCATGTTACATTAATAATATTAGGAGTAATAAGTATATTTATTATAGTTCTAACGATAATAACTGCATAATATAGGTAATAATGCATATTATACTGATAATATTGGGAGTAATAAGTATATTTATTATAGTTCTAACGATAATAACAGTATAATATGGGTAATAATGCTTGTTATAATGATAATATTGGGAGTAATAAGTATATTTATTATAGTTCTAACGATAATAACAGTATAATATGGGTAATAATGCATGTTATATTGATAATATTGGGAGTAATAAGTATATTTATTATAGTTCTGACGATAATAACAGTATAATATGGGTAATAATGCATGTTATATTGATAATATTGGGAGCAATAAGTATAATTATTATATTTCTAGCGATAATAACTGTATAAAATGGGTAATAATGAATATTATACTGATAATATTGGGAGTAATAAGTATATTTATTATAGTTCTAACGATAATAACAGTATAATATGGGTAATAATGCATGTTATATTGATAATATTGGGAGTAATAAGTATATTTATTATAGTTCTGACGATAATAACAGTATAATATGGGTAATAATGCATGTTATATTGATAATATTGGGAGTAATAAGTATAATTATTATATTTCTAGCGATAATAACGGTATAATATGGGTAATAATGCGTGTTATATTCATAATATTGTAAGTAATATGTATAATTATTATAGTTCTAGCGATAATAACTGCATAATATGGGTAATAATGCATGTTATAATGATAACATTGGGAGTAATAAGTATATTTATTATAGTTCTGACGATAATAACAGTATAATATGGGTAATAATGCTTGTTATATTGATAATATTGGGAGTTATAAGTATAACTATTGTAGTTCTAGCGATAATAACTGCATAATATGGGTAATAATGCATGTTATATTGATAATATTAGGAGTAATAAGTATAATTATTATAGTTCTAGCGATAATAACAGTACAATATGGGCAATAATGCATGTTATATTGATAATATTGGGAGTAATAAGTATAATTATTGCAGTTCTAGCGATAATAACTGCATAATATGGGTAATAATGCATGTTATAATGATAATATTGGGAGTAATAAGTATATTTATTATAGTTCTGACGGTAATAACAGTATAATATGGGTAATAATGCATGTTATACTGATAATAATATAAGTAATAAGTATAACTATTATAGTTCTAGCGATAATAACTGTATAATATGGGTAATAGTGCATGACATATTGATAGTATTAGGAGTAATAGGTATAATTATTATAGTTCTAGCGATAATAACTGCATAATATGGGTAATAGTGCACGTTATATTGATAATAATAAAAGTAATAAGTATAATTATTATAGTTCTAGCGATGATAACTGTATAATATGGGTAATAATGCATGTTATAATAATTATATTGGGAGTAATAAGTATATTTATTATAGTTCTAACGATAATAACAGTATAATCAGGGCAATAATGCATGTTATATTGATAATATTGGGAGTAATAAGTATAATTATTGTAGTTCTAGCGATAATAACTGCATAATATGGGTAATGGTGCATGTTATATCGATAACAATAAAAGTAACAAGTATAATTATTGTAGTTCTAGCGAAAATGACTGCATAATATGGGTAATAATGCATGTTATATTGATAATATTGGAAGCAATAAGTATAATTATTGTGGTTGTAGCGATAATAACTTCATAATATGGGTAATAATGCATGTTATATTGATAATATTGGGAGTAATAAGTATATTTATTATAGTTCTAACGATAATAACAGTATAATATGGGTAATAATGCATGATATATTGTTAATATTGGGGGTAATAAGTATAATTATTATAGTTCTAGCGATAATAACTGCATAATATGGGTAATAGTGCATGTTATATTCATAATAATAAAAGTAATAAGTATAATTATTATATTTCTAGCGATAATAACTGTATAAAATGGGTAATAATGCATATTATACTGAAAATATTGGGAGTAATAAGTATATTTATTATAGTTCTAACGATAATAACAGTATAATATGGGTAATAATGCGTGTTATATTGATAATATTAGGAGTAATAAGTATAATTATTATAGTTCTAGCGATAATAACTGCATAATATGGGTAATAGTGCACGTTATATTGATAATAATAAAAGTAATAAGTATAATTATTATAGTTCTAGCGATAATAACTGCATAATATGGGTAATAATGCATGTGATAATGGTAAAATTGGAAGTAATAAGTATATTTATTATAGTTCTGACGATAATAACAGTATAATATGGGTAATAATGCGTGTTATATTGATAATATTGGGAGTAATAAGTATAACTATTATAGTTCTAGCGACAATAACTGCATAATATGGGTAATAATGCATGTGATAATGGTAATATTGGAAGTAATAAGTATATTTATTATAGTTCTGACGATAATAACGGTATAATATGGGTAATAATGCGTGTTATATTGATAATATTGGGAGTAATAAGTATAATTATTATAGTTCTAGCGATAATAACAGTATAATATGGGTAATAATCTATGTTATAACGATAATATTAGGAGTAATAAGTATAATTATTATAGTTCTAGCGACAATAACTGTATAATATGGGTAACAATGCATGTTATATTGACAAAATTAGGAGTAATAAGTCTAATTATTGTAGTTCTGGCGATAATAACTGCATAATATGGGTAATGGTGCATGTTATATCGATAATAATAAAAGTAATAAGTATAACTATTATAGTTCTAGCGATAATGACTGCATAATATGGGTAATAATGCATATTATACTGATAATATTGGGAGTAATAAGTATAATTATTATAGTTCTAGCGATAATAACAGTATAATATGAGTAATAATGCATGTTATATTGATAATATTGGGAGTAATAAGTATATTTATTATAGTTCTGACGATAATAACAGTATAATATGGGTAATAATGCATGTTATATTGATAATATTGGGAGTAATAAGTATAATTATTATATTTCTAGCGATAATAACTGTATAAAATGGGTAATAATGCATATTATACTGATAATATTGGGAGTAATAAGTATATTTATTATAGTTCTAACGATAATAACAGTATAATATGGGTAATAATCTATGTTATAACGATAATATTGGGAGTAATAAGTATATTTATTATAGTTCTAACGATTATAACAGTATAATATGGGTAATAATGCATGTTATACTGATAATAATATAAGTAATAAGTATAACTATTATAGTTCTAGCGATAATAACTGTATAATATGGGTAATAATGCATGACATATTGATAGTATTAGGAGTAATAGGTATAATTATTATAGTTCTAGCGATGATAACTGTATAATATGGGTAATAATGCATGTTATATTGATAATATTGGGAGTAATAAGTATATTTATTATAGTTCTAACGATAATAACAGTATAATATGGGTAATAATGCATGTTATATTGATAATATTGGGAGTAATAAGTATAATTATTGTAGTTCTAGCGATAATAACTGCATAATATGGGTAATAATGCATGTTACAATAATAATATTAGGAGTAATAAGTATATTTATTATAGTTCTAACGATAATAACAGTATAATATGGGTAATAATGCATGTTATATTGATAATATTTGGAGTAATAAGTATATTTATTATAGTTCTGACGGTAATAACAGTATAATATGGGTAATAATGCTTGTTATATTGATAATATTGGGAGTAATAAGTATAATTATTGTAGTTCTAGCGACAATAACTGCATAATATGGGTAATGGTGCATGTTATATCGATAACAATAGAAGTAATAAGTATAATTATTGTAGTTCTAGCGATAATGACTGCATAATATGGATAATAATGCATGTTATATTGATAATATTGGGAGCAATAAGTATAATTATTGTAGTTGTAGCGATAATAACTTCATAATATGGGTAATAATGCATGTTATATTGATAATATTGGGAGTAATAAGTATATTTATTATAGTTCTGACGATAATAACAGTATAATATGGGTAATAATGCATGTTATATTGATAATATTGGGAGTAATAAGTATAATTATTACATTTCTAGCGATAATAACTGTATAAAATGGGTAATAATGAATATTATACTGATAATATTGGGAGTAATAAGTATATTTATTATAGTTCTAACGATAATAACAGTATAATATGGGTAATAATGCATGTTATAATGATAATATTGGGAGTAATAAGTATATTTATTATAGTTCTAACGATAATAACAGTATAATATGGGTAATAATGCATGTTATATTGATAATATTGGGAGTAATAAGTATAATTATTATATTTCTATCGATAATAACGGTATAATATGGGTAATAATGCGTGTTATATTCATAATATTGGAAGTAATAAGTATAATTATTATAGTTCTAGCGACAATAACTGCATAATATGGGTAATGGTGCATGTTATATCGATAACAATAAAAGTAATAAGTATAATTATTGTAGTTCTAGCAATAATAACTGTATAAAATGGGTAATAATGAATATTATACTGATAATATTGGGAGTAATAAGTATATTTATTATAGTGCTAGCGATAATAACTGCATAATATGGGTAATAATGCTTTTTATATTGATAATATTAGGAGTAATAAGTATAATTATTATAGTTCTAGCGATAATAACAGTATAATATGGGCAATAATGCATGTTATATTGATAATATTGGGAGTAATAAGTATAATTATTGCAGTTCTAGCGATAATAACTGCATAATATGGGTAATAATGCATGTTATAATGATAATATTGGGAGTAATAAGTATATTTATTATAGTTCTGACGATAATAACAGTATAATATGGGTAATAATGCGTGTTATATTCATAATATTGGAAGTAATAAGTATAATTATTATAGTTCTAGCGATAATAACAGTATAATATGGGTAATAATGCATGTTAAATTGATAATATTAGGAGTAATAAGTATAATTATTATAGTTCTAGCGATAATAATTGCATAATATAGGTAATAATGCATGTTATAATGATAATATTGGGAGTAATAAGTATAATTATTACAGTTCTAGCGATAATAATAGTATAATATGGGTAATAATGCATGTTATATTGATAATATTGGGAGTAATAAGTATATTTATTATAGTTCTAACGATAATAACAGTATAATATGGGTAATAATGCATGTTATATTGATAATATTGGGAGTAATAAGGATATTTATTATAGTTCTGACGATAATAACAGTATAATATGGGTAATAATGCATGTTATATTGATAATATTGGGAGTAATAAGTATAATTATTATATTTCTAGCGATAATAACGGTATAATATGGGTAATAATGCGTGTTATATTCATAATATTGGAAGTAATAAGTATAACTATTATAGTTCTAGCGATAATAACTGCATAATATGGGTAATAATGCATGTTATAATGATAATATTGGGAGTAATAAGTATATTTATTATAGTTCTGACGATAATAACAGTATAATATGGGTAATAATGCTTGTTATATTGATAATATTGGGAGTTATAAGTATAACTATTGCAGTTCTAGCGACAGTAACTGCATAATATGGGTAATGGTGCATGTTATATCGATAACAATAAAAGTAATAAGTATAATTATTGTAGTTCTAGCGATAATGACTGCATAATATGGGTAATAATGCATGTTATATTGATAATATTGGGAGCAATAAGTATAATTATTGTAGTTGTAGCGATAATAACTGTATAAAATGGGTAATAATGCATATTATACTGAAAATATTGGGAGTAATAAGTATATTTATTATAGTTCTAACGATAATAACAGTATAATATGGGTAATAATGCGTGTTATATTGATAATATTAGGAGTAATAAGTATAATTATTATAGTTCTAGCGATAATAACTGCATAATATGGGTAATAGTGCACGTTATATTGATAATAATAAAAGTAATAAGTATAATTATTATAGTTCTAGCGATAATAACTGCATAATATGGGTAATAATGCATGTGATAATGGTAAAATTGGAAGTAATAAGTATATTTATTATAGTTCTGACGATAATAACAGTATAATATGGGAAATAATGCGTGTTATATTGATAATATTGGGAGTAATAAGTATAACTATTATAGTTCTAGCGACAATAACTGCATAATATGGGTAATAATGCATGTGATAATGGTAATATTGGAAGTAATAAGTATATTTATTATAGTTCTGACGATAATAACGGTATAATATGGGTAATAATGCGTGTTATATTGATAATATTGGGAGTAATAAGTATAATTATTATAGTTCTAGCGATAATAACAGTATAATATGGGTAATAATCTATGTTATAACGATAATATTAGGAGTAATAAGTATAATTATTATAGTTCTAGCGACAATAACTGTATAATATGGGTAACAATGCATGTTATATTGACAAAATTAGGAGTAATAAGTCTAATTATTGTAGTTCTGGCGATAATAACTGCATAATATGGGTAATGGTGCATGTTATATCGATAATAATAAAAGTAATAAGTATAACTATTATAGTTCTAGCGATAATGACTGCATAATATGGGTAATAATGCATATTATACTGATAATATTGGGAGTAATAAGTATAATTATTATAGTTCTAGCGATAATAACAGTATAATATGAGTAATAATGCATGTTATATTGATAATATTGGGAGTAATAAGTATATTTATTATAGTTCTGACGATAATAACAGTATAATATGGGTAATAATGCATGTTATATTGATAATATTGGGAGTAATAAGTATAATTATTATATTTCTAGCGATAATAACTGTATAAAATGGGTAATAATGCATATTATACTGATAATATTGGGAGTAATAAGTATATTTATTATAGTTCTAACGATAATAACAGTATAATATGGGTAATAATCTATGTTATAACGATAATATTGGGAGTAATAAGTATATTTATTATAGTTCTAACGATTATAACAGTATAATATGGGTAATAATGCATGTTATACTGATAATAATATAAGTAATAAGTATAACTATTATAGTTCTAGCGATAATAACTGTATAATATGGGTAATAATGCATGACATATTGATAGTATTAGGAGTAATAGGTATAATTATTATAGTTCTAGCGATGATAACTGTATAATATGGGTAATAATGCATGTTATATTGATAATATTGGGAGTAATAAGTATATTTATTATAGTTCTAACGATAATAACAGTATAATATGGGTAATAATGCATGTTATATTGATAATATTGGGAGTAATAAGTATAATTATTGTAGTTCTAGCGATAATAACTGCATAATATGGGTAATAATGCATGTTACAATAATAATATTAGGAGTAATAAGTATATTTATTATAGTTCTAACGATAATAACAGTATAATATGGGTAATAATGCATGTTATATTGATAATATTGGGAGTAATAAGTATATTTATTATAGTTCTGACGGTAATAACAGTATAATATGGGTAATAATGCTTGTTATATTGATAATATTGGGAGTAATAAGTATAATTATTGTAGTTCTAGCGACAATAACTGCATAATATGGGTAATGGTGCATGTTATATCGATAACAATAGAAGTAATAAGTATAATTATTGTAGTTCTAGCGATAATGACTGCATAATATGGGTAATAATGCATGTTATATTGATAATATTGGGAGCAATAAGTATAATTATTGTAGTTGTAGCGATAATAACTTCATAATATGGGTAATAATGCATGTTATATTGATAATATTGGGAGTAATAAGTATATTTATTATAGTTCTGACGATAATAACAGTATAATATGGGTAATAATGCATGTTATATTGATAATATTGGGAGTAATAAGTATAATTATTACATTTCTAGCGATAATAACTGTATAAAATGGGTAATAATGAATATTATACTGATAATATTGGGAGTAATAAGTATATTTATTATAGTTCTAACGATAATAACAGTATAATATGGGTAATAATGCATGTTATAATGATAATATTGGGAGTAATAAGTATATTTATTATAGTTCTAACGATAATAACAGTATAATATGGGTAATAATGCATGTTATATTGATAATATTGGGAGTAATAAGTATAATTATTATATTTCTATCGATAATAACGGTATAATATGGGTAATAATGCGTGTTATATTCATAATATTGGAAGTAATAAGTATAATTATTATAGTTCTAGCGACAATAACTGCATAATATGGGTAATGGTGCATGTTATATCGATAACAATAAAAGTAATAAGTATAATTATTGTAGTTCTAGCAATAATAACTGTATAAAATGGGTAATAATGAATATTATACTGATAATATTGGGAGTAATAAGTATATTTATTATAGTGCTAGCGATAATAACTGCATAATATGGGTAATAATGCTTTTTATATTGATAATATTAGGAGTAATAAGTATAATTATTATAGTTCTAGCGATAATAACAGTATAATATGGGCAATAATGCATGTTATATTGATAATATTGGGAGTAATAAGTATAATTATTGCAGTTCTAGCGATAATAACTGCATAATATGGGTAATAATGCATGTTATAATGATAATATTGGGAGTAATAAGGATATTTATTATAGTTCTGACGATAATAACAGTATAATATGGGTAATAATGCATGTTATATTGATAATATTGGGAGTAATAAGTATAATTATTATATTTCTAGCGATAATAACGGTATAATATGGGTAATAATGCGTGTTATATTCATAATATTGGAAGTAATAAGTATAACTATTATAGTTCTAGCGATAATAACTGCATAATATGGGTAATAATGCATGTTATAATGATAATATTGGGAGTAATAAGTATATTTATTATAGTTCTGACGATAATAACAGTATAATATGGGTAATAATGCTTGTTATATTGATAATATTGGGAGTTATAAGTATAACTATTGTAGTTCTAGCGACAGTAACTGCATAATATGGGTAATGGTGCATGTTATATCGATAACAATAAAAGTAATAAGTATAATTATTGTAGTTCTAGCGATAATGACTGCATAATATGGGTAATAATGCATGTTATATTGATAATATTGGGAGCAATAAGTATAATTATTGTAGTTGTAGCGATAATAACTTCATAATATGGGTAATAATGCATGTTATATTGATAATATTGGGAGTAATAAGTATATTTATTATTGTTCTGACGATAATAACAGTATAATATGGGTAATAATGCATGTTATAATGATAATATTGGGAGTAATAAGTATATTTATTATAGTTCTAACGATAATAACAGTATAATATGGGTAATAATGCATGTTATATTGATAATATTGGGAGTAATAAGTATAATTATTGTAGTTCTAGCGATAATAACTGCATAATATGGGTAATAATGCATGTTATATTGATAATATTAGGAGTAATAAGTATAATTATTATAGTTCTAGCGATAATAACAGTATAATATGGGTAATAATGCTTGTTATAATGATAATATTGGGAGTAATAAGTATAATTATTGTAGTTCTAGCGATAATAACTGCATAATATGGGTAATAATGCATGTTATATTGATAATATTAGGAGTAATAAGTATAATTATTATAGTTCTAGCGATAATAACAGTATAATATGGGTAATAATGCTTGTTATAATGATAACATTGGGAGTAATAAGTATATTTATTATAGTTCTAACGATAATAACAGTATAATATGGGTAATAATGCATGTTATATTGATAATATTGGGAGTAATAAGTATATTTATTATAGTTCTGACGGTAATAACAGTATAATATGGGTAATAATGCTTGTTATATTGATAATATTGGGAGTAATAAGTATAATTATTGTAGTTCTAGCGACAATAACTGCATAATATGGGTAATGGTGCATGTTATATCGATAACAATAAACGTAATAAGTATAATTAATGTAGTTCTAGCGATAATGACTGCATAATATGGGTAATAATGCATGTTATATTGATAATATTGGGAGCAATAAGTATAATTATTGTAGTTGTAGCGATAATAACTTCATAATATGGGTAATAATGCATGTTATATTGATAATATTGGGAGTAATAAGTATATTTATTATAGTTCTGACGATAATAACAGTATAATATGGGTAATAATGCATGTTATATTGATAATATTGGAAGTAATAAGTATAATTATTGTAGTTCTAGCGATAATGACTGCATTATATGGGTAATAATGCATGTTATAATGATAATATTGGGAGTAATACGTATATTTATTATAGTTCTAACGATAATAACAGTATAATATGGGTAATAATGCATGTTATATTGATAATATTGGGAGTAATAAGTATAATTATTATAGTTCTAGCGATAATAACTACATAATATTGGTAATGGTGCATGTTATATCGATAATAATAAAAGTAATAAGTACAATTATTGTAGTTCTAGCGATAATGACTGCATTATATGGGTAATAATGCATGTTATAATGATAATATTGGGAGTAATAAGTATATTTATTATAGTTCTAGCGATAATAACAGTATAATATGGGTAATAATGCGTGTTATATTCATAATATTGGAAGTAATAAGTATAATTATTATAGTTCTAGCGATAATAACAGTATAATATGGGTAATAATGCATGTCAAATTGATAATATTAGGAGTAATAAGTATAATTATTATAGTTCTAGCGATAATAATTGCATAATATAGGTAATAATGCATGTTATAATGATAATATTGGGAGTAATAAGTATAATTATTATAGTTCTATCGAAAATAATAATATAATATGGGTAATAATGCATGTTATATTGATAATATTGGGAGTAATAAGTATAATTATTATAGTTCTAGCGATAATAATTACATAATATAGGTAATAATGCATGTTATAATGATAATATTGGGAGTAATAAGTATATTTATTATAGTTCTGACGATAATAACAGTATAATATGGGTAATAATGCATGTTATACTGATAATAATATAAGTAATAAGTATAACTATTATAGTTCTAGCGATAATAACAGTATAATATGGGTAATAATGCATGTTAAATTGATAATATTAGGAGTAATAAGTATAATTATTATAGTTCTAGCGATAATAATTGCATAATATAGGTAATAATGCATGTTATAATGATAATATTGGGAGTAATAAGTATATTTATTATAGTTCTGACGATTATAACAGTATAATATGGGTAATAATGCATGTTATACTGATAATAATATAAGTAATAAGTATAACTATTATAGTTCTAGCGATAATAACTGTATAATATGGGTAATAATGCATGACATATTGATAGTATTAGGAGTAATAGGTATAATTATTATAGTTCTAGCGATAATAACTGCATAATATGGGTAATAGTGCACGTTATATTGATAATAATAAAAGTAATAAGTATAATTATTATAGTTCTAGCGATGATAACTGTATAATATGGGTAATAATGCATGTTATAATGATTATATTGGGAGTAATAAGTATATTTATTATAGTTCTAACGATAATAACGGTATAATATGGGTAATAATGCATGTTATATTGATAATATTGGGAGTAATAAGTATAATTATTGTAGTTCTAGCGATAATAACTGCATAATATGGGTAATAATGCATGTTACATTAATAATATTAGGAGTAATAAGTATATTTATTATAGTTCTAACGATAATAACTGCATAATATAGGTAATAATGCATATTATACTGATAATATTGGGAGTAATAAGTATATTTATTATAGTTCTAACGATAATAACAGTATAATATGGGTAATAATGCTTGTTATAATGATAATATTGGGAGTAATAAGTATATTTATTATAGTTCTAACGATAATAACAGTATAATATGGGTAATAATGCATGTTATATTGATAATATTGGGAGTAATAAGTATATTTATTATAGTTCTGACGATAATAACAGTATAATATGGGTAATAATGCATGTTATATTGATAATATTGGGAGTAATAAGTATAATTATTATATTTCTAGCGATAATAACGGTATAATATGGGTAATAATGCGTGTTATATTCATAATATTGTAAGTAATATGTATAATTATTATAGTTCTAGCGATAATAACTGCATAATATGGGTAATAATGCATGTTATAATGATAACATTGGGAGTAATAAGTATATTTATTATAGTTCTGACGATAATAACAGTATAATATGGGTAATAATGCTTGTTATATTGATACTATTGGGAGTTATAAGTATAACTATTGTAGTTCTAGCGATAATAACTGCATAATATGGGTAATAATGCATGTTATATTGATAATATTAGGAGTAATAAGTATAATTATTATAGTTCTAGCGATAATAACAGTACAATATGGGCAATAATGCATGTTATATTGATAATATTGGGAGTAATAAGTATAATTATTGCAGTTCTAGCGATAATAACTGCATAATATGGGTAATAATGCATGTTATAATGATAATATTGGGAGTAATAAGTATATTTATTATAGTTCTGACGGTAATAACAGTATAATATGGGTAATAATGCATGTTATACTGATAATAATATAAGTAATAAGTATAACTCTTATAGTTCTAGCGATAATAACTGTATAATATGGGTAATAGTGCATGACATATTGATAGTATTAGGAGTAATAGGTATAATTATTATAGTTCTAGCGATAATAACTGCATAATATGGGTAATAGTGCACGTTATATTGATAATAATAAAAGTAATAAGTATAATTATTATAGTTCTAGCGATGATAACTGTATAATATGGGTAATAATGCATGTTATAATAATTATATTGGGAGTAATAAGTATATTTATTATAGTTCTAACGATAATAACAGTATAATCAGGGCAATAATGCATGTTATATTGATAATATTGGGAGTAATAAGTATAATTATTGTAGTTCTAGCGATCATAACTGCATAATATGGGTAATGGTGCATGTTATATCGATAACAATAAAAGTAACAAGTATAATTATTGTAGTTCTAGCGAAAATGACTGCATAATATGGGTAATAATGCATGTTATATTGATAATATTGGAAGCAATAAGTATAATTATTGTGGTTGTAGCGATAATAACTTCATAATATGGGTAATAATGCATGTTATATTGATAATATTGGGAGTAATAAGTATATTTATTATAGTTCTAACGATAATAACAGTATAATATGGGTAATAATGCATGATATATTGTTAATATTGGGGGTAATAAGTATAATTATTATAGTTCTAGCGATAATAACTGCATAATATGGGTAATAGTGCATGTTATATTCATAATAATAAAAGTAATAAGTATAATTATTATATTTCTAGCGATAATAACTGTATAAAATGGGTAATAATGCATATTATACTGAAAATATTGGGAGTAATAAGTATATTTATTATAGTTCTAACGATAATAACAGTATAATATGGGTAATAATGCGTGTTATATTGATAATATTAGGAGTAATAAGTATAATTATTATAGTTCTAGCGATAATAACTGCATAATATGGGTAATAGTGCACGTTATATTGATAATAATAAAAGTAATAAGTATAATTATTATAGTTCTAGCGATAATAACTGCATAATATGGGTAATAATGCATGTGATAATGGTAAAATTGGAAGTAATAAGTATATTTATTATAGTTCTGACGATAATAACAGTATAATATGGGTAATAATGCGTGTTATATTGATAATATTGGGAGTAATAAGTATAACTATTATAGTTCTAGCGACAATAACTGCATAATATGGGTAATAATGCATGTGATAATGGTAATATTGGAAGTAATAAGTATATTTATTATAGTTCTGACGATAATAACGGTATAATATGGGTATTAATGCGTGTTATATTGATAATATTGGGAGTAATAAGTATAATTATTATAGTTCTAGCGATAATAACAGTATAATATGGGTAATAATCTATGTTATAACGATAATATTGGGAGTAATAAGTATATTGATTATAGTTCTAACGATAATAACAGTATAATATGGGTAATAATCTATGTTATAACGATAATATTGGGAGTAATAAGTATATTTATTATAGATCTAACGATAATAACAGTATAATATGGGTAATAATGCATGTTATATTGATAATATCGGGAGTAATAAGTATAATTATTACAGTTCTAGCGATAATAACTGCATAATATGGGTAATAATGCACGTTATATTGATAATAATAAAAGTAATAAGTATAATTATTATAGTTCTAGCGATAATAACTGCATAATATGGGTAATAATGCATGTGATAATGGTAATATTGGAAGTAATAAGTATATTTATTATAGTTCTGACGATAATAACAGTATAATATGGGTAATAATGCGTGTTATATTGTTAATATTGGGAGTAATAAGTATAACTATTATAGTTCTAGCGACAATAACTGCATAATATGGGTAATGGTGCATGTTATATTGATAATATTGGGAGTAATAAGTATATTTATTATAGTTCTGACGATAATAACAGTATAATATGGGTAATAATGCATGTTATATTGATAATATTGGGAGTAATAAGTATAATTATTATATTTCTAGCGATAATAACTGTATAAAATGGGTAATAATGCATATTATACTGATAATATTGGGAGTAATAAGTATATTTATTATAGTTCTAACGATAATAACAGTATAATATGGGTAATAATGCATGTTATAATGATAATATTGGGAGTAATAAGTATATTTATTGTAGTTCTGGCGATAATAACTGCATAATATGGGTAATAGTGCACGATAGATTGATAATAATAAAAGTAATAAGTATAATTATTATAGTTCTAGCGATAATAACTGCATAATATGGGTAATAATGCATGTTATATTGATAATATTGGGAGTAATAAGTATAATTATTATAGTTCTAGCGATAATAACTGCATAATATGGGCAATGGTGCATGTTATATCGATAACAATAAAAGTAATAAGTATAATTATTGTAGTTCTAGCGATAATGACTGCATAATATGAGTAATAATGCATGTTATATTCATAATAATAAAAGTAATAAGTATAATTATTATAGTTCTAGCGATTATAACTGCATAATATGGGTAATAGTGCACGTTATATTGATAATAATAAAAGTAATAAGTATAATTATTATAGTTCTAGCGATAATAACTGCATAATATGGGTAATAATGCATGTGATAATGGTAATATTGGAAGTAATAAGTATATTTATTATAGTTCTGACGATAATAACAGTATAATATGGGTAATAATGCATGTTATATTGATAATATTGGGAGCAATAAGTATAATTATTGTAGTTGTAGCGATAATAATTTCATAATATGGGTAATAATGCATGTTATATTGATAATATTAGGAGTAATAAGTTTAATTATTACAGTTCTAGCGATAATAACTGCATAATATGGGTAATAGTGCACGTTATATTGATAATAATAAAAGTAATAAGTATAATTATTATAGTTCTAGCGATAATAACTGCATAATATGGGTAATAATGCATGTTATACTGATAATAGTAGGAGTAACAAGTATAATTATTATAGATCTAGCGATAGTAACTGCATAATATGGGTAATAGTGCATGTTATATTCATAATAATAAAAGTAATAAGTATAATTATTATAGTTCGAGCGATAATAACTGTATAATGTGGGATACAATGCATGTTATATTGATAATATTAGGAGTAACAAGTATAATTATTATAGATCTAGCGATAATAACTGCATAATATGGGTAATAGTGCATGTTATATTCATAATAATAAAAGTAATAAGTATAATTATTATAGTTCGAGCGATAATAACTGTATAATATGGGTAACAATGCATGTTATTTTGATAATATTGGGAGTAATAAGTATATTTATTATAGTTCTGGCGATAATAACAGTATAATATGGGTAATAATGCATGACATATTGATAATATAAGGGCGTAATAAGTCTAATTATTATAGTTCTAGCGATAATGACTGCATAATATGAGTAATAATGCATGTTATATTGACAAAATTAGGAGTAATAAGTCTAATTATTGTACTTCTGGCGATAATAACTGCATAATATGGGTAATGGTGCATGTTATATCGATAATAATAAGAGTAATAAGTATAATTGTTATAGTTCTAGCGATAATAACTGCATAATATGGGTAATAATACATTTGATATTGATAATATTGGGAGTAATAAGTATAAATATTATAGTTCTAGCGATAATAACAGTATAATATGGGTAATAACGCATGTTATATTGATAATTTTAGGAGTAATAAGTATAATTATTATAGTTCTGGCGACAATAACTGCATGATGTGGGTAATAGTGCACGTTATATTTATAATAATAAAAGAAATATGTATAATTATTATAGTTCTAGCGATAATAACTGTATAATATGGGTAATAATGCATTTGATATTGATAAAATGGGGATAATAAGTATAAATATTATATTTCTAGCAATAATAACTATATACAATGGGTAATAATGCATGTTATACTGATAATATTGGGAGTAATAAGTGTAATTATTATAGCTCTAGCGATAATACCTGCATAATATGTGTAATAATGCATGTTGTACTGATAATAATATAAGTAATAAGTATAGCTATTATAGTTCTAGCGATAATAACTGTATAATATGGGTAATAATGCATGACATATTGATAATATTAGGAGTAATAAGTATAATTATTATAGTTCTAGCGATAATAACTGCATAATATGGGTAATAGTGCATGTTATATTTATAATAATAAAAGTAATAAGTATAATTATTACAGTTCGAGCGATAATAACTGTATAATATGGGTAATAATGCATGTTATATTGATAATATTGGGAGTAATAAGTATATTTATTATAGTTCTAACGATAATAACAGTATAATATGGGTAATAATCTATGTTATAACGATAATATTGGGAGTAATAAGTATATTTATTATAGATCTAACGATAATAACAGTATAATATGGGTAATAATGCATGTTATATTGATAATATTGGGAGTAATAAGTATAATTATTACAGTTCTAGCGATAATAACTGCATAATATGGGTAATAGTGCACGTTATATTGATAATAATAAAAGTAATAAGTATAATTATTATAGTTCTAGCGATAATAACTGCATAATATGGGTAATAATGCATGTGATAATGGTAATATTGGAAGTAATAAGTATATTTATTATAGTTCTGACGATAATAACGGTATAATATGGGTAATAATGCGTGTTATATTGATAATATTGGGAGTAATAAGTATAATTATTATAGTTCTAGCGATAATAACAGTATAATATGGGTAATAATCTATGTTATAACGATAATATTAGGAGTAATAAGTATAATTATTATAGTTCTAGCGACAATAACTGTATAATATGGGTAACAATGCATGTTATATTGACAAAATTAGGAGTAATAAGTCTAATTATTGTACTTCTGGCGATAATAACTGCATAATATGGGTAATGGTGCATGTTATATCGATAATAATAAAAGTAATAAGTATAACTATTATAGTTCTAGCGATAATGACTGCATAATATGGGTAATAATGCATATTATACTGATAATATTGGGAGTAATAAGTATAATTATTATAGTTCTAGCGATAATAACAGTATAATATGGGTAATAATGCATGTTATATTGATAATATTGGGAGTAATAAGTATAATTATTATATTTCTAGCGATAATAACTGTATAAAATGGGTAATAATGCATATTATACTGATAATATTGGGAGTAATAGGTATATTTATTATAGTTCTAACGATAATAACAGTATAATATGGGTAATAATCTATGTTATAACGATAATATTGGGAGTAATAAGTATATTTATTATAGTTCTAACGATTATAACAGTATAATATGGGTAATAATGCATGTTATACTGATAATAATATAAGTAATAAGTATAACTATTATAGTTCTAGCGATAATAACTGTATAATATGGGTAATAATGCATGACATATTGATAGTATTAGGAGTAATAGGTACAATTATTATAGTTCTAGCGATGATAACTGTATAATATGGGTAATAATGCATGTTATATTGATAATATTGGGAGTAATAAGTATATTTATTATAGTTCTAACGGTAATAACAGTATAATATGGGTAATAATGCATGTTATATTGATAATATTGGGAGTAATAAGTATAATTATTGTAGTTCTAGCGATAATAACTGCATAATATGGGTAATAATGCATGTTACAATAATAATATTAGGAGTAATAAGTATATTTATTATAGTTCTAACGATAATAACAGTATAATATGGGTAATAGTGCATGTTATATTGATAATATTGGGAGTAATAAGTATATTTATTATAGTTCTGACGGTAATAACAGTATAATATGGGTAATAATGCTTGTTATATTGATAATATTGGGAGTAATAAGTATAATTATTGTAGTTCTAGCGACAATAACTGCATAATATGGGTAATGGTGCATGTTATATCGATAACAATAGAAGTAATAAGTATAATTATTGTAGTTCTAGCGATAATGACTGCATAATATGGGTAATAATGCATGTTATATTGATAATATTGGGAGCAATAAGTATAATTATTGTAGTTGTAGCGATAATAACTTCATAATATGGGTAATAATGCATGTTATATTGATAATATTGGGAGTAATAAGTATATTTATTATAGTTCTGACGATAATAACAGTATAACATGGGTAATAATGCATGTTATATTGATAATATTGGGAGTAATAAGTATAATTATTACATTTCTAGCGATAATAACTGTATAAAATGGGTAATAATGAATATTATACTGATAATATTGGGAGTAATAAGTATATTTATTATAGTTCTAACGATAATAACAGTATAATATGGGTAATAATGCATGTTATAATGATAATATTGGGAGTAATAAGTATATTTATTATAGTTCTAACGATAATAACAGTATAATATGGGTAATAATGCATGTTATATTGATAATATTGGGAGTAATAAGTATAATTATTATATTTCTATCGATAATAACGGTATAATATGGGTAATAATGCGTGTTATATTCATAATATTGGAAGTAATAAGTATAATTATTATAGTTCTAGCGACAATAACTGCATAATATGGGTAATGGTGCATGTTATATCGATAACAATAAAAGTAATAAGTATAATTATTGTAGTTCTAGCAATAATAACTGTATAAAATGGGTAATAATGAATATTATACTGATAATATTGGGAGTAATAAGTATATTTATTATAGTGCTAGCGATAATAACTGCATAATATGGGTAATAATGCTTGTTATATTGATAATATTAGGAGTAATAAGTATAATTATTATAGTTCTAGCGATAATAACAGTATAATATGGGCAATAATGCATGTTATATTGATAATATTGGGAGTAATAAGTATAATTATTGCAGTTCTAGCGATAATAACTGCATAATATGGGTAATAATGCATGTTATAATGATAATATTGGGAGTAATAAGTATATTTATTATAGTTCTGACGATAATAACAGTATAATATGGGTAATAATGCGTGTTATATTCATAATATTGGAAGTAATAAGTATAATTATTACAGTTCTAGCGATAATAACAGTATAATATGGGTAATAATGCATGTTAAATTGATAATATTAGGAGTAATAAGTATAATTATTATATTTCTAGCGATAATAATTGCATAATATAGGTAATAATGCATGTTATAATGATAATATTGGGAGTAATAAGTATAATTATTACAGTTCTAGCGATAATAATAGTATAATATGGGTAACAATGCATGTTATATTGATAATATTGGGAGTAATAAGTATATTTATTATAGTTCTAACGATAATAACAGTATAATATGGGTAATAATGCATGTTATATTGATAATATTGGGAGTAATAAGGATATTTATTATAGTTCTGACGATAATAACAGTATAATATGGGTAATAATGCATGTTATATTGATAATATTGGGAGTAATAAGTATAATTATTATATTTCTAGCGATAATAACGGTATAATATGGGTAATAATGCATGTTATATTGATAATATTGGGAGTAATAAGTATATTTATTATAGTTCTAACGATAATAACAGTATAATATGGGTAATAATCTATGTTATAACGATAATATTGGGAGTAATAAGTATATTTATTATAGATCTAACGATAATAACAGTATAATATGGGTAATAATGCATGTTATATTGATAATATTGGGAGTAATAAGTATAATTATTACAGTTCTAGCGATAATAACTGCATAATATGGGTAATAGTGCACGTTATATTGATAATAATAAAAGTAATAAGTATAATTATTATAGTTCTAGCGATAATAACTGCATAATATGGGTAATAATGCATGTGATAATGGTAATATTGGAAGTAATAAGTATATTTATTATAGTTCTGACGATAATAACGGTATAATATGGGTAATAATGCGTGTTATATTGATAATATTGGGAGTAATAAGTATAATTATTATAGTTCTAGCGATAATAACAGTATAATATGGGTAATAATCTATGTTATAACGATAATATTAGGAGTAATAAGTATAATTATTATAGTTCTAGCGACAATAACTGTATAATATGGGTAACAATGCATGTTATATTGACAAAATTAGGAGTAATAGGTCTAATTATTGTAGTTCTGGCGATAATAACTGCATAATATGGGTAATGGTGCATGTTATATCGATAATAATAAAAGTAATAAGTATAACTATTATAGTTCTAGCGATAATGACTGCATAATATGGGTAATAATGCATATTATACTGATAATATTGGGAGTAATAAGTATAATTATTATAGTTCTAGCGATAATAACAGTATAATATGGGTAATAATGCATGTTATATTGATAATATTGGGAGTAATAAGTATATTTATTATAGTTCTGACGATAATAACAGTAGAATATGGGTAATAATGCATGTTATATTGATAATATTGGGAGTAATAAGTATAATTATTATATTTCTAGCGATAATAACTGTATAAAATGGGTAATAATGCATATTATACTGATAATATTGGGAGTAATAGGTATATTTATTATAGTTCTAACGATAATAACAGTATAATATGGGTAATAATCTATGTTATAACGATAATATTGGGAGTAATAAGTATATTTATTATAGTTCTAACGATTATAACAGTATAATATGGGTAATAATGCATGTTATACTGATAATAATATAAGTAATAAGTATAACTATTATAGTTCTAGCGATAATAACTGTATAATATGGGTAATAATGCATGACATATTGATAGTATTAGGAGTAATAGGTATAATTATTATAGTTCTAGCGATGATAACTGTATAATATGGGTAATAATGCATGTTATATTGATAATATTGGGAGTAATAAGTATATTTATTATAGTTCTAACGATAATAACAGTATAATATGGGTAATAATGCATGTTATATTGATAATATTGGGAGTAATAAGTATAATTATTGTAGTTCTAGCGATAATAACTGCATAATATGGGTAATAATGCATGTTACAATAATAATATTAGGAGTAATAAGTATATTTATTATAGTTCTAACGATAATAACAGTATAATATGGGTAATAGTGCATGTTATATTGATAATATTGGGAGTAATAAGTATATTTATTATAGTTCTGACGGTAATAACAGTATAATATGGGTAATAATGCTTGTTATATTGATAATATTGGGAGTAATAAGTATAATTATTGTAGTTCTAGCGACAATAACTGCATAATATGGGTAATGGTGCATGTTATATCGATAACAATAGAAGTAATAAGTATAATTATTGTAGTTCTAGCGATAATGACTGCATAATATGGGTAATAATGCATGTTATATTGATAATATTGGGAGCAATAAGTATAATTATTGTAGTTGTAGCGATAATAACTTCATAATATGGGTAATAATGCATGTTATATTGATAATATTGGGAGTAATAAGTATATTTATTATAGTTCTGACGATAATAACAGTATAATATGGGTAATAATGCATGTTATATTGATAATATTGGGAGTAATAAGTATAATTATTACATTTCTAGCGATAATAACTGTATAAAATGGGTAATAATGAATATTATACTGATAATATTGGGAGTAATAAGTATATTTATTATAGTTCTAACGATAATAACAGTATAATATGGGTAATAATGCATGTTATAATGATAATATTGGGAGTAATAAGTATATTTATTATAGTTCTAACGATAATAACAGTATAATATGGGTAATAATGCATGTTATATTGATAATATTGGGAGTAATAAGTATAATTATTATATTTCTATCGATAATAACGGTATAATATGGGTAATAATGCGTGTTATATTCATAATATTGGAAGTAATAAGTATAATTATTATAGTTCTAGCGACAATAACTGCATAATATGGGTAATGGTGCATGTTATATCGATAACAATAAAAGTAATAAGTATAATTATTGTAGTTCTAGCAATAATAACTGTATAAAATGGGTAATAATGAATATTATACTGATAATATTGGGAGTAATAAGTATATTTATTATAGTGCTAGCGATAATAACTGCATAATATGGGTAATAATGCTTGTTATATTGATAATATTAGGAGTAATAAGTATAATTATTATAGTTCTAGCGATAATAACAGTATAATATGGGCAATAATGCATGTTATATTGATAATATTGGGAGTAATAAGTATAATTATTGCAGTTCTAGCGATAATAACTGCATAATATGGGTAATAATGCATGTTATAATGATAATATTGGGAGTAATAAGTATATTTATTATAGTTCTGACGATAATAACAGTATAATATGGGTAATAATGCGTGTTATATTCATAATATTGGAAGTAATAAGTATAATTATTATAGTTCTAGCGATAATAACAGTATAATATGGGTAATAATGCATGTTAAATTGATAATATTAGGAGTAATAAGTATAATTATTATATTTCTAGCGATAATAATTGCATAATATAGGTAATAATGCATGTTATAATGATAATATTGGGAGTAATAAGTATAATTATTACAGTTCTAGCGATAATAATAGTATAATATGGGTAACAATGCATGTTATATTGATAATATTGGGAGTAATAAGTATATTTATTATAGTTCTAACGATAATAACAGTATAATATGGGTAATAATGCATGTTATATTGATAATATTGGGAGTAATAAGGATATTTATTATAGTTCTGACGATAATAACAGTATAATATGGGTAATAATGCATGTTATATTGATAATATTGGGAGTAATAAGTATAATTATTATATTTCTAGCGATAATAACGGTATAATATGGGTAATAATGCGTGTTATATTCATAATATTGGAAGTAATAAGTATAATTATTATAGTTCTAGCGATAATAACAGTATAATATGGGTAATAATGCATGTTATATTGATAATATTGGGAGTAATAAGTATAATTATTGTAGTTCTAGCGATAATAACTGCATAATATGGGTAATAATGCATGTTATATTGATAATATTGGGAGCAATAAGTATAATTATTGTAGTTGTAGCGATAATAACTTCATAATATGGGTAATAATGCATGTTATATTGATAATATTGGGAGTAATAAGTATATTTATTATTGTTCTGACGATAATAACAGTATAATATGGGTAATAATGCATGTTATAATGATAATATTGGGAGTAATAAGTATATTTATTATAGTTCTAACGATAATAACAGTATAATATGGGTAATAATGCATGTTATATTGATAATATTGGGAGTAATAAGTATAATTATTGTAGTTCTAGCGATAATAACTGCATAATATGGGTAATAATGCATGTTACAATAATAACATTAGGAGTAATAAGTATATTTATTATAGTTCTAGCGATAATAACTGCATAATATAGGTAATAATGCATATTATACTGATAATATTGGGAGTAATAAGTATATTTATTACAGTTCTAACGATAATAACAGTATAGTATGGGTAATAATGCTTGTTATAATGAGAATATTGGGAGTAATAAGTATATTTATTATAGTTCTAACGATAATAACAGTATAATATGGGTAATAATGCATGTTATATTGATAATATTGGGAGTAATAAGTATATTTATTATAGTTCTGACGATAATAACAGTATAATGTGGGTAATAATGCATGTTATATTGATAATATTGGGAGTAATAAGTATATTTATTATAGTTCTGACGATAATAACAGTATAATATGGGTAATAATGCATGTTATATTGATAATATTGGGAGTAATAAGTATAATTATTACATTTCTAGCGATAATAACTGTATAAAATGGGTAATAATGAATATTATACTGATAATATTGGGAGTAATAAGTATATTTATTATAGTTCTAACGATAATAACAGTATAATATGGGTAATAATGCATGTTATAATGATAATATTGGGAGTAATAAGTATATTTATTATAGTTCTAACGATAATAACAGTATAATATGGGTAATAATGCATGTTATATTGATAATATTGGGAGTAATAAGTATAATTATTGTAGTTCTAGCGATAATAACTGCATAATATGGGTAATGGTGCATGTTATATCGATAACAATAAAAGTAACAAGTATAATTATTGTAGTTCCAGCGATAATGACTGCATAATATGGGTAATAATGTATGTTATATTGATAATATTGGAAGCAATAAGTATAATTATTGTGGTTGTAGCGATAATAACTTCATCATATGGGTAATAATGCATGTTACATTGATAATATTGGGAGTAATAAGTATAATTATTGTAGTGCTAGCGATAATAACTGCATAATATGGGTAATAATGCATGTTATATTGATAATATTAGGAGTAATAAGTATAATTATTATAGTTCTAGCGATAATAACAGTATAATATGGGCAATAATGCATGTTATATTGATGATATTGGGAGTAATAAGTATAATTATTGCAGTTCTAGCGATAATAACTGCATAATATGGGTAATAATGCATGTTATAATGATAATATTGGGAGTAATAAGTATATTTATTATAGTTCTGACGATAATAACAGTATAATATGGGTAATAATGCGTGTTATATTCATAATATTGGAAGTAATAAGTATAATTATTATAGTTCTAGCGATAATAACAGTATAATATGGGTAATAATGCATGTTAAATTGATAATATTAGGAGTAATAAGTATAATTATTATAGTTCTAGCGATAATAATTGCATAATATAGGTAATAATGCATGTTATAGTGATAATATTGGGAGTAATAAGTATAATTATTACAGTTCTAGCGATAATAATAGTATAATATGGGTAATAATGCATGTTATATTGATAATATTGGGAGTAATAAGTATATTTATTATAGTTCTAACGATAATAACAGTATAATATGGGTAATAATGCATGTTATATTGATAATATTGGGAGTAATAAGTATATTTATTATAGTTCTGACGATAATAACAGTATAATATGGGTAATAATGCATGTTATATTGATAATATTGGGAGTAATAAGTATAATTATTATATTTCTAGCGATAATAACGGTATAATATGGGTAATAATGCGTGTTATATTCATAATATTGGAAGTAATAAGTATAATTATTATAGTTCTTGCGATAATAACTGCATAATATGGGTAATAATGCATGTTATAATGATAATATTGGGAGTAATAAGTATATTTATTATAGTTCTGACGATAATAACAGTATAATATGGGTAATAATGCTTGTTATATTGATAATATTGGGAGTTATAAGTATAACTATTGTAGTTCTAGCGACAATAACTGCATAATATGGGTAATGGTGCATGTTATATCGATAACAATAAAAGTAATAAGTATAATTATTGTAGTTCTAGCGATAATGACTGCATAATATGGGTAATAATGCGTGTTATATTGATAATATTGGGAGCAATAAGTATAATTATTGTAGTTGTAGCGATAATAACTTCATAATATGGGTAATAATGCATGTTATATTGATAATATTGGGAGTAATAAGTATATTTATTATTGTTCTGACGATAATAACAGTATAATATGGGTAATAATGCATGTTATAATGATAATATTGGGAGTAATAAGTATATTTATTAGAGTTCTAACGATAATAACAGTATAATATGGGTAATAATGCATGTTATATTGATAATATTGGGAGTAATAAGTATAATTATTATATTTCTATCGATAATAACGGTATAATATGGGTAATAATGCGTGTTATATTCATAATATTGGAAGTAATAAGTATAATTATTATAGTTCTAGCGACAATAACTGCATAATATGGGTAATGGTGCATGTTATATCGATAACAATAAAAGTAATAAGTATAATTATTGTAGTTCTAGCAATAATAACTGTATAAAATGGGTAATAATGAATATTATACTGATAATATTGGGAGTAATAAGTATATTTATTATAGTGCTAGCGATACTAACTGCATAATATGGGTAATAATGCTTGTTATATTGATAATATTAGGAGTAATAAGTATAATTATTATAGTTCTAGCGATAATAACAGTATAATATGGGCAATAATGCATGTTATATTGATAATATTGGGAGTAATAAGTATAATTATTATATTTCTAGCGATAATAACGGTATAATATGGGTAATAATGCGTGTTATATTCATAATATTGGAAGTAATAAGTATAATTATTATAGTTCTAGCGATAATAACAGTATAATATGGGTAATAATGCATGTTATATTGATAATATTGGGAGTAATAAGTATAATTATTGTAGTTCTAGCGATAATAACTGCATAATATGGGTAATAATGCATGTTATATTGATAATATTGGGAGCAATAAGTATAATTATTGTAGTTGTAGCGATAATAACTTCATAATATGGGTAATAATGCATGTTATATTGATAATATTGGGAGTAATAAGTATATTTATTATTGTTCTGACGATAATAACAGTATAATATGGGTAATAATGCATGTTATAATGATAATATTGGGAGTAATAAGTATATTTATTATAGTTCTAACGATAATAACAGTATAATATGGGTAATAATGCATGTTATATTGATAATATTGGGAGTAATAAGTATAATTATTGTAGTTCTAGCGATAATAACTGCATAATATGGGTAATAATGCATGTTACAATAATAACATTAGGAGTAATAAGTATATTTATTATAGTTCTAGCGATAATAACTGCATAATATAGGTAATAATGCATATTATACTGATAATATTGGGAGTAATAAGTATATTTATTACAGTTCTAACGATAATAACAGTATAGTATGGGTAATAATGCTTGTTATAATGAGAATATTGGGAGTAATAAGTATATTTATTATAGTTCTAACGATAATAACAGTATAATATGGGTAATAATGCATGTTATATTGATAATATTGGGAGTAATAAGTATATTTATTATAGTTCTGACGATAATAACAGTATAATGTGGGTAATAATGCATGTTATATTGATAATATTGGGAGTAATAAGTATATTTATTATAGTTCTGACGATAATAACAGTATAATATGGGTAATAATGCATGTTATATTGAGTATATTGGGAGTAATAAGTATAATTATTACATTTCTAGCGATAATAACTGTATAAAATGGGTAATAATGAATATTATACTGATAATATTGGGAGTAATAAGTATATTTATTATAGTTCTAACGATAATAACAGTATAATATGGGTAATAATGCATGTTATAATGATAATATTGGGAGTAATAAGTATATTTATTATAGTTCTAACGATAATAACAGTATAATATGGGTAATAATGCATGTTATATTGATAATATTGGGAGTAATAAGTATAATTATTGTAGTTCTAGCGATAATAACTGCATAATATGGGTAATGGTGCATGTTATATCGATAACAATAAAAGTAACAAGTATAATTATTGTAGTTCCAGCGATAATGACTGCATAATATGGGTAATAATGTATGTTATATTGATAATATTGGAAGCAATAAGTATAATTATTGTGGTTGTAGCGATAATAACTTCATCATATGGGTAATAATGCATGTTACATTGATAATATTGGGAGTAATAAGTATAATTATTGTAGTGCTAGCGATAATAACTGCATAATATGGGTAATAATGCATGTTATATTGATAATATTAGGAGTAATAAGTATAATTATTATAGTTCTAGCGATAATAACAGTATAATATGGGCAATAATGCATGTTATATGGATAATATTGGGAGTAATAAGTATAATTATTGCAGTTCTAGCGATAATAACTGCATAATATGGGTAATAATGCATGTTATAATGATAATATTGGGAGTAATATGTATATTTATTATAGTTCTGACGATAATAACAGTATAATATGGGTAATAATGCGTGTTATATTCATAATATTGGAAGTAATAAGTATAATTATTATAGTTCTAGCGATAATAACAGTATAATATGGGTAATAATGCATGTTAAATTGATAATATTAGGAGTAATAAGTATAATTATTATAGTTCTAGCGATAATAATTGCATAATATAGGTAATAATGCATGTTATAGTGATAATATTGGGAGTAATAAGTATAATTATTACAGTTCTAGCGATAATAATAGTATAATATGGGTAATAATGCATGTTATATTGATAATATTGGGAGTAATAAGTATATTTATTATAGTTCTAACGATAATAACAGTATAATATGGGTAATAATGCATGTTATATTGATAATATTGGGAGTAATAAGTATATTTATTATAGTTCTGACGATAATAACAGTATAATATGGGTAATAATGCATGTTATATTGATAATATTGGGAGTAATAAGTATAATTATTATATTTCTAGCGATAATAACGGTATAATATGGGTAATAATGCGTGTTATATTCATAATATTGGAAGTAATAAGTATAATTATTATAGTTCTTGCGATAATAACTGCATAATATGGGTAATAATGCATGTTATAATGATAATATTGGGAGTAATAAGTATATTTATTATAGTTCTGACGATAATAACAGTATAATATGGGTAATAATGCTTGTTATATTGATAATATTGGGAGTTATAAGTATAACTATTGTAGTTCTAGCGACAATAACTGCATAATATGGGTAATGGTGCATGTTATATCGATAACAATAAAAGTAATAAGTATAATTATTGTAGTTCTAGCGATAATGACTGCATAATATGGGTAATAATGCGTGTTATATTGATAATATTGGGAGCAATAAGTATAATTATTGTAGTTGTAGCGATAATAACTTCATAATATGGGTAATAATGCATGCTATATTGATAATATTGGGAGTAATAAGTATATTTATTATTGTTCTGACGATAATAACAGTATAATATGGGTAATAATGCATGTTATAATGATAATATTGGGAGTAATAAGTATATTTATTAGAGTTCTAACGATAATAACAGTATAATATGGGTAATAATGCATGTTATATTGATAATATTGGGAGTAATAAGTATAATTATTATATTTCTAGCGATAATAACGGTATAATATGGGTAATAATGCGTGTTATATTCATAATATTGGAAGTAATAAGTATAATTATTATAGTTCTAGCGACAATAACTGCATAATATGGGTAATGGTGCATGTTATATCGATAACAATAAAAGTAATAAGTATAATTATTGCAGTTCTAGCAATAATAACTGTATAAAATGGGTAATAATGAATATTATACTGATAATATTGGGAGTAATAAGTATATTTATTATAGTTCTAACGATAATAACAGTATAATATGGGTAATAATGCATGTTATATTGATAATATTGGGAGTAATAAGTATAATTATTGTAGTTCTAGCGATAATAACTGCATAACATGGGTAATAATGCATGTTACAATAATAACATTAGGAGTAATAAGTATATTTATTATAGTTCTGACGATAATAACAGTATAATATGGGTAATAATGCATGTTATATTGATAATATTGGGAGTAATAAGTATAATTATTATATTTCTAGCGATAATAACTGTATAAAATGGGTAATAATGCATATTATACTGATAATATTGGGAGTAATAAGTATATTTATTATAGTTCTAACGATAATAACAGTATAATATGGGTAATAATGCATGTTATAATGATAATATTGGGAGTAATAAGTATATTTATTGTAGTTCTGGCGATAATAACTGCATAATATGGGTAATAGTGCACGATATATTGATAATAATAAAAGTAATAAGTATAATTATTATAGTTCTAGCGATAATAACTGCATAATATGGGAAATAATGCATGTTATATTGATAATATTGGGAGTAATAAGTATAATTATTATAGTTCTAGCGATAATAACTGCATAATATGGGCAATGGTGCATGTTATATCGATAACAATAAAAGTAATAAGTATAATTATTATAGTTCTAGCGATAATAACTGCATAATATGGGTAATAATGCATGTGATAATGGTAATATTGGAAGTAATAAGTATATTTATTATAGTTCTGACGATAATAACAGTATAATATGGGTAATAATGCATGTTATATTGATAATATTGGGAGCAATAAGTATAATTATTGTAGTTGTAGCGATAATAATTTCATAATATGGGTAATAATGCATGTTATATTGATAATATTAGGAGTAATAAGTTTAATTATTACAGTTCTAGCGATAATAACTGCATAATATGGGTAATAGTGCACGTTATATTGATAATAATAAAAGTAATAAGTATAATTATTATAGTTCTAGCGATAATAACTGCATAATATGGGTAATAATGCATGTTATACTGATAATAGTAGGAGTAACAAGTATAATTATTATAGATCTAGCGATAGTAACTGCATAATATGGGTAATAGTGCATGTTATATTCATAATAATAAAAGTAATAAGTATAATTATTATAGTTCGAGCGATAATAACTGTATAATGTGGGATACAATGCATGTTATATTGATAATATTAGGAGTAACAAGTATAATTATTATAGATCTAGCGATAATAACTGCATAATATGGGTAATAGTGCATGTTATATTCATAATAATAAAAGTAATAAGTATAATTATTATAGTTCGAGCGATAATAACTGTATAATATGGGTAACAATGCATGTTATTTTGATAATATTGGGAGTAATAAGTATATTTATTATAGTTCTGGCGATAATAACAGTATAATATGGGTAATAATGCATGACATATTGATAATATAAGGGCGTAATAAGTCTAATTATTATAGTTCTAGCGATAATGACTGCATAATATGAGTAATAATGCATGTTATATTGACAAAATTAGGAGTAATAAGTCTAATTATTGTACTTCTGGCGATAATAACTGCATAATATGGGTAATGGTGCATGTTATATCGATAATAATAAGAGTAATAAGTATAATTGTTATAGTTCTAGCGATAATAACTGCATAATATGGGTAATAATACATTTGATATTGATAATATTGGGAGTAATAAGTATAAATATTATAGTCCTAGCGATAATAACAGTATAATATGGGTAATAACGCATGTTATATTGATAATTTTAGGAGTAATAAGTATAATTATTATAGTTCTAGCGACAATAACTGCATGATGTGGGTAATAGTGCACGTTATATTTATAATAATAAAAGAAATATGTATAATTATTATAGTTCTAGCGATAATAACTGTATAATATGGGTAATAATGCATTTGATATTGATAAAATGGGGATAATAAGTATAAATATTATATTTCTAGCAATAATAACTATATACAATGGGTAATAATGCATGTTATACTGATAATATTGGGAGTAATAAGTGTAATTATTATAGCTCTAGCGATAATACCTGCATAATATGTGTAATAATGCATGTTGTACTGATAATAATATAAGTAATAAGTATAGCTATTATAGTTCTAGCGATAATAACTGTATAATATGGGTAATAATGCATGACATATTGATAATATTAGGAGTAATAAGTATAATTATTATAGTTCTAGCGATAATAACTGCATAATATGGGTAATAGTGCATGTTATATTTATAATAATAAAAGTAATAAGTATAATTATTACAGTTCGAGCGATAATAACTGTATAATATGGGTAATAATGCATGTTATATTGATAATATTGGGAGTAATAAGTATATTTATTATAGTTCTAACGATAATAACAGTATAATATGGGTAATAATCTATGTTATAACGATAATATTGGGAGTAATAAGTATATTTATTATAGATCTAACGATAATAACAGTATAATATGGGTAATAATGCATGTTATATTGATAATATTGGGAGTAATAAGTATAATTATTACAGTTCTAGCGATAATAACTGCATAATATGGGTAATAGTGCACGTTATATTGATAATAATAAAAGTAATAAGTATAATTATTATAGTTCTAGCGATAATAACTGCATAATATGGGTAATAATGCATGTGATAATGGTAATATTGGAAGTAATAAGTATATTTATTATAGTTCTGACGATAATAACGGTATAATATGGGTAATAATGCGTGTTATATTGATAATATTGGGAGTAATAAGTATAATTATTATAGTTCTAGCGATAATAACAGTATAATATGGGTAATAATCTATGTTATAACGATAATATTAGGAGTAATAAGTATAATTATTATAGTTCTAGCGACAATAACTGTATAATATGGGTAACAATGCATGTTATATTGACAAAATTAGGAGTAATAAGTCTAATTATTGTAGTTCTGGCGATAATAACTGCATAATATGGGTAATGGTGCATGTTATATCGATAATAATAAAAGTAATAAGTATAACTATTATAGTTCTAGCGATAATGACTGCATAATATGGGTAATAATGCATATTATACTGATAATATTGGGAGTAATAAGTATAATTATTATAGTTCTAGCGATAATAACAGTATAATATGGGTAATAATGCATGTTATATTGATAATATTGGGAGTAATAAGTATATTTATTATAGTTCTGACGATAATAACAGTATAATATGGGTAATAATGCATGTTATATTGATAATATTGGGAGTAATAAGTATAATTATTATATTTCTAGCGATAATAACTGTATAAAATGGGTAATAATGCATATTATACTGATAATATTGGGAGTAATAAGTATATTTATTATAGTTCTAACGATAATAACAGTATAATATGGGTAATAATCTATGTTATAACGATAATATTGGGAGTAATAAGTATATTTATTATAGTTCTAACGATTATAACAGTATAATATGGGTAATAATGCATGTTATACTGATAATAATATAAGTAATAAGTATAACTATTATAGTTCTAGCGATAATAACTGTATAATATGGGTAATAATGCATGACATATTGATAGTATTAGGAGTAATAGGTATAATTATTATAGTTCTAGCGATGATAACTGTATAATATGGGTAATAATGCATGTTATATTGATAATATTGGGAGTAATAAGTATATTTATTATAGTTCTAACGATAATAACAGTATAATATGGGTAATAATGCATGTTATATTGATAATATTGGGAGTAATAAGTATAATTATTGTAGTTCTAGCGATAATAACTGCATAATATGGGTAATAATGCATGTTACAATAATAATATTAGGAGTAATAAGTATATTTATTATAGTTCTAACGATAATAACAGTATAATATGGGTAATAATGCATGTTATATTGATAATATTGGGAGTAATAAGTATATTTATTATAGTTCTGACGGTAATAACAGTATAATATGGGTAATAATGCTTGTTATATTGATAATATTGGGAGTAATAAGTATAATTATTGTAGTTCTAGCGACAATAACTGCATAATATGGGTAATGGTGCATGTTATATCGATAACAATAGAAGTAATAAGTATAATTATTGTAGTTCTAGCGATAATGACTGCATAATATGGGTAATAATGCATGTTATATTGATAATATTGGGAGCAATAAGTATAATTATTGTAGTTGTAGCGATAATAACTTCATAATATGGGTAATAATGCATGTTATATTGATAATATTGGGAGTAATAAGTATATTTATTATAGTTCTGACGATAATAACAGTATAATATGGGTAATAATGCATGTTATATTGATAATATTGGGAGTAATAAGTATAATTATTACATTTCTAGCGATAATAACTGTATAAAATGGGTAATAATGAATATTATACTGATAATATTGGGAGTAATAAGTATATTTATTATAGTTCTAACGATAATAACAGTATAATATGGGTAATAATGCATGTTATAATGATAATATTGGGAGTAATAAGTATATTTATTATAGTTCTAACGATAATAACAGTATAATATGGGTAATAATGCATGTTATATTGATAATATTGGGAGTAATAAGTATAATTATTATATTTCTATCGATAATAACGGTATAATATGGGTAATAATGCGTGTTATATTCATAATATTGGAAGTAATAAGTATAATTATTATAGTTCTAGCGACAATAACTGCATAATATGGGTAATGGTGCATGTTATATCGATAACAATAAAAGTAATAAGTATAATTATTGTAGTTCTAGCAATAATAACTGTATAAAATGGGTAATAATGAATATTATACTGATAATATTGGGAGTAATAAGTATATTTATTATAGTGCTAGCGATAATAACTGCATAATATGGGTAATAATGCATGTTATATTGATAATATTGGGAGTAATAAGTATATTTATTATAGTTCTAACGATAATAACAGTATAATATGGGTAATAATGCATGTTATATTGATAATATTGGGAGTAATAAGTATAATTATTGTAGTTCTAGCGATAATAACTGCATAATATGGGTAATAATGCATGTTACAATAATAACATTAGGAGTAATAAGTATATTTATTATAGTTCTAGCGATAATAACTGCATAATATAGGTAATAATGCATATTATACTGATAATATTGGGAGTAATAAGTATATTTATTACAGTTCTAACGATAATAACAGTATAGTATGGGTAATAATGCTTGTTATAATGAGAATATTGGGAGTAATAAGTATATTTATTATAGTTCTAACGATAATAACAGTATAATATGGGTAATAATGCATGTTATATTGATAATATTGGGAGTAATAAGTATATTTATTATAGTTCTGACGATAATAACAGTATAATGTGGGTAATAATGCATGTTATATTGATAATATTGGGAGTAATAAGTATATTTATTATAGTTCTGACGATAATAACAGTATAATATGGGTAATAATGCATGTTATATTGATAATATTGGGAGTAATAAGTATAATTATTACATTTCTAGCGATAATAACTGTATAAAATGGGTAATAATGAATATTATACTGATAATATTGGGAGTAATAAGTATATTTATTATAGTTCTAACGATAATAACAGTATAATATGGGTAATAATGCATGTTATAATGATAATATTGGGAGTAATAAGTATATTTATTATAGTTCTAACGATAATAACAGTATAATATGGGTAATAATGCATGTTATATTGATAATATTGGGAGTAATAAGTATAATTATTGTAGTTCTAGCGATAATAACTGCATAATATGGGTAATGGTGCATGTTATATCGATAACAATAAAAGTAACAAGTATAATTATTGTAGTTCCAGCGATAATGACTGCATAATATGGGTAATAATGTATGTTATATTGATAATATTGGAAGCAATAAGTATAATTATTGTGGTTGTAGCGATAATAACTTCATCATATGGGTAATAATGCATGTTACATTGATAATATTGGGAGTAATAAGTATAATTATTGTAGTGCTAGCGATAATAACTGCATAATATGGGTAATAATGCATGTTATATTGATAATATTAGGAGTAATAAGTATAATTATTATAGTTCTAGCGATAATAACAGTATAATATGGGCAATAATGCATGTTATATTGATAATATTGGGAGTAATAAGTATAATTATTGCAGTTCTAGCGATAATAACTGCATAATATGGGTAATAATGCATGTTATAATGATAATATTGGGAGTAATAAGTATATTTATTATAGTTCTGACGATAATAACAGTATAATATGGGTAATAATGCGTGTTATATTCATAATATTGGAAGTAATAAGTATAATTATTATAGTTCTAGCGATAATAACAGTATAATATGGGTAATAATGCATGTTAAATTGATAATATTAGGAGTAATAAGTATAATTATTATAGTTCTAGCGATAATAATTGCATAATATAGGTAATAATGCATGTTATAGTGATAATATTGGGAGTAATAAGTATAATTATTACAGTTCTAGCGATAATAATAGTATAATATGGGTAATAATGCATGTTATATTGATAATATTGGGAGTAATAAGTATATTTATTATAGTTCTAACGATAATAACAGTATAATATGGGTAATAATGCATGTTATATTGATAATATTGGGAGTAATAAGTATATTTATTATAGTTCTGACGATAATAACAGTATAATATGGGTAATAATGCATGTTATATTGATAATATTGGGAGTAATAAGTATAATTATTATATTTCTAGCGATAATAACGGTATAATATGGGTAATGGTGCATGTTATATCGATAACAATAAAAGTAATAAGTATAATTATTGTAGTTCTAGCGATAATGACTGCATAATATGGGTAATAATGCGTGTTATATTGATAATATTGGGAGCAATAAGTATAATTATTGTAGTTGTAGCGATAATAACTTCATAATATGGGTAATAATGCATGTTATATTGATAATATTGGGAGTAATAAGTATACTTATTATTGTTCTGACGATAATAACAGTATAATATGGGTAATAATGCATGTTATAATGATAATATTGGGAGTAATAAGTATATTTATTAGAGTTCTAACGATAATAACAGTATAATATGGGTAATAATGCATGTTATATTGATAATATTGGGAGTAATAAGTATAATTATTATATTTCTAGCGATAATAACGGTATAATATGGGTAATAATGCGTGTTATATTCATAATATTGGAAGTAATAAGTATAATTATTATAGTTCTAGCGACAATAACTGCATAATATGGGTAATGGTGCATGTTATATCGATAACAATAAAAGTAATAAGTATAATTATTGCAGTTCTAGCAATAATAACTGTATAAAATGGGTAATAATGAATATTATACTGATAATATTGGGAGTAATAAGTATATTTATTATAGTTCTAACGATAATAACAGTATAATATGGGTAATAATGCATGTTATATTGATAATATTGGGAGTAATAAGTATAATTATTGTAGTTCTAGCGATAATAACTGCATAACATGGGTAATAATGCATGTTACAATAATAACATTAGGAGTAATAAGTATATTTATTATAGTTCTAGCGATAATAACTGCATAATATAGGTAATAATGCATATTATACTGATAATATTGGGAGTAATAAGTATATTTATTATAGTCCTAACGATAATAACAGTATAATATGGGTAATAATGCTTGTTATAATGAGAATATTGGGAGTAATAAGTATATTTATTATAGTTCTAACGATAATAACAGTATAATATGGGTAATAATGCATGTTATATTGATAATATTGGGAGTAATAAGTATATTTATTATAGTTCTGACGATAATAACAGTATAATATGGGTAATAATGCATGTTATATTGATAATATTGGGAGTAATAAGTATAATTATTGTAGTTCTAGCGATAATAACTGCATAATATGGGTAATAATGCATGTTATATTGATAATATTAGGAGTAATAAGTATAATTATTATAGTTCTAGCGATAATAACAGTACAATATGGGCAATAATGCATGTTATATTGATAACATTGGGAGTAATAAGTATAATTATTGCAGTTCTAGCGATAATAACTGCATAATATGGGTAATAATGCATGTTATAATGATAATATTGGGAGTAATAAGTATATTTATTACAGTTCTGACGGTAATAACAGTATAATATGGGTAATAATGCGTGTTATATTCATAATATTGGAAGTAATAAGTATTATTATTATAGTTCTAGCGATAATAACAGTATAATATGGGTAATAATGCATGTTCTAATGATAATATTGGGAGTAATAAGTATAATTATTATAGTTCTATCGATAATAATAGTATAATATGGGTAATAATGCATGTTATATTGATAATATTGGGAGTAATAAGTATAATTATTATAGTTCTAGCGATAATAACTGCATAATATGGGTAATGGTGCATGTTATATCGATAATAATAAAAGTAATAAGTATAATTATTGTAGTTCTAGCGATAATGACTGCATTATATGGGTAATAATGCATGTTATAATGATAATATTGGGAGTAATAAGTATAATTATTACAGTTCTAGCGATAATAATAGTATAATATGGGTAATAATGCATGTTATATTGATAATATTGGGAGTAATAAGTATAATTATTGTAGTTCTAGCGATAATAACTGCATAATATGGGTAATAATGCATGTTATATTGATAATATTAGGAGTAATAAGTATAATTATTATAGTTCTAGCGATAATAACAGTATAATATGGGTAATAATGCATGTTAAATTGATAATATTAGGAGTAATAAGTATAATTATTATAGTTCTAGCGATAATAACTGCATAATATGGGTAATAATGCATGTTATAATGATAATATTGGGAGTAATAAGTATATTTGTTATAGTTCTGACTATAATAACAGTATAATATGGGTAATAATGCTTGTTATATTGATAATATTGGGAGTTATAAGTATAACTATTGTAGTTCTAGCGACAATAACTGCATAATATGGGTAATGGTGCATGTTATATCGATAACAATAAAAGTAATAAGTATAATTATTGTAGTTCTAGCGATAATGACTGCATAATATGGGTAATAATGCATGTTATATTGATAATATTGGGAGCAATAAGTATAATTATTGTAGTTGTAGCGAAAATAACTTCATAATATGGGTAATAATGCATGTTATATTGATAATATTGGGAGTAATAAGTATATTTATTATAGTTCTGACGATAATAACAGTATAATATGGGTAATAATGCATGTTATATTGATAATATTGGGAGTAATAAGTATAATTATTACATTTCTAGCGATAATAACTGTATAAAATGGGTAATAATGAATATTATACTGATAATATTGGGAGTAATAAGTATATTTATTATAGTTCTAACGATAATAACAGTATAATATGGGTAATAATGCATGTTATAATGATAATATTGGGAGTAATAAGTATATCTATTATAGTTCTAACGATAATAACAGTATAATATGGGTAATAATGCATGTTATATTGATAATATTGGGAGTAATAAGTATAATTATTGTAGTTCTAGCGATAATAACTGCATAATATGGGTAATGGTGCATGTTATATCGATAACAATAAAAGTAACAAGTATAATTATTGTAGTTCTAGCGATAATGACTGCATAATATGGGTAATAATGCATGTTATATTGATAATATTGGAAGCAATAAGTATAATTATTGTGGTTGTAGCGATAATAACTTCATAATATGGGTAATAATGCATGTTATATTGATAATATTGGGAGTAATAAGTATATTTATTATAGTTCTGACGATAATAACAGTATAATATGGGTAATAATGCATGTTATATTGATAATATTGGGGGTAATAAGTATAATTATTATATTTCTAGCGATAATAACAGTATAATATGGGTAATAATGCGTGTTATATTGACAATATTAGGAGTAATAAGTATAATTATTATAGTTCTAGCGATAATAACTGCATAATATGGGTAATAGTGCATGTTATATTCGTAATAATAAAAGTAATAAGTATAATTATTGTAGTTCTAGCGAATAATGACTGCATTATATGGGTAATAATGCATGTTATAATGATAATATTGGGAGTAATAAGTATATCTATTATAGTTCTAACGATAATAACAGTATAATATGGGTAATAATGCATGTTATATTGATAATATTGGGAGTAATAAGTATAATTATTGTAGTTCTAGCGATAATAACTGCATAATATGGGTAATAATGCATGTTATATTGATAATATTAGGAGTAATAAGTATAATTATTATAGTTCTAGCGATAATAACAGTATAATATGGGTAATAATGCTTGTTATAATGATAATATTGGGAGTAATAAGTATATTTATTATAGTTCTAACGATAATAACAGTATAATATGGGTAATAATGCATGTTATATTGATAATATTGGGAGTAATAAGTATATTTATTATAGTTCTGACGGTAATAACAGTATAATATGGGTAATAATGCTTGTTATATTGATAATATTGGGAGTAATAAGTATAATTATTGTAGTTCTAGCGACAATAACTGCATAATATGGGTAATGGTGCATGTTATATCGATAACAATAAACGTAATAAGTATAATTATTGTAGTTCTAGCGATAATGACTGCATAATATGGGTAATAATGCATGTTATATTGATAATATTGGGAGCAATAAGTATAATTATTGTAGTTGTAGCGATAATAACTTCATAATATGGGTAATAATGCATGTTATATTGATAATATTGGGAGTAATAAGTATATTTATTATAGTTCTGACGATAATAACAGTATAATATGGGTAATAATGCATGTTATATTGATAATATTGGGGGTAATAAGTATAATTATTATATTTCTAGCGATAATAACAGTATAATATGGGTAATAATGCGTGTTATATTGACAATATTAGGAGTAATAAGTATAATTATTATAGTTCTAGCGATAATAACTGCATAATATGGGTAATAGTGCATGTTATATTCGTAATAATAAAAGTAATAAGTATAATTATTGTAGTTCTAGCGAATAATGACTGCATTATATGGGTAATAATGCATGTTATAATGATAATATTGGGAGTAATAAGTATATCTATTATAGTTCTAACGATAATAACAGTATAATATGGGTAATAATGCATGTTATATTGATAATATTGGGAGTAATAAGTATAATTATTGTAGTTCTAGCGATAATAACTGCATAATATGGGTAATAATGCATGTTATATTGATAATATTAGGAGTAATAAGTATAATTATTATAGTTCTAGCGATAATAACAGTATAATATGGGTAATAATGCTTGTTATAATGATAATATTGGGAGTAATAAGTATATTTATTATAGTTCTAACGATAATAACAGTATAATATGGGTAATAATGCATGTTATATTGATAATATTGGGAGTAATAAGTATATTTATTATAGTTCTGACGGTAATAACAGTATAATATGGGTAATAATGCTTGTTATATTGATAATATTGGGAGTAATAAGTATAATTATTGTAGTTCTAGCGACAATAACTGCATAATATGGGTAATGGTGCATGTTATATCGATAACAATAAACGTAATAAGTATAATTATTGTAGTTCTAGCGATAATGACTGCATAATATGGGTAATAATGCATGTTATATTGATAATATTGGGAGCAATAAGTATAATTATTGTAGTTGTAGCGATAATAACTTCATAATATGGGTAATAATGCATGTTATATTGATAATATTGGGAGTAATAAGTATATTTATTATAGTTCTGACGATAATAACAGTATAATATGGGTAATAATGCATGTTATATTGATAATATTGGGAGTAATAAGTATAATTATTACATTTCTAGCGATAATAACTGTATAATATGGGTAATAATGAATATTATACTGATAATATTGGGAGTAATAAGTATATTTATTATAGTTCTAACGATAATAACAGTATAATATGGGTAATAATGCATGTTATAATGATAATATTGGGAGTAATAAGTATATTTATTATAGTTCTAACGATAATAACAGTATAATATGGGTAATAATGCATGTTATATTGATAATATTGGGAGTAATAAGTATAATTATTGTAGTTCTAGCGATAATAACTGCATAATATGGGTAATAATGCATGTTATAATGATAATATTGGGAGTAATAAGTATAATTATTACAGTTCTAGCGATAATAATAGTATAATATGGGTAATAATGCATGTTATATGGATAATATTGGGAGTAATAAGTATAATTATTGCAGTTCTAGCGATAATAACTGCATAATATGGGTAATAATGCATGTTATAATGATAATATTGGGAGTAATAAGTATATTTATTATAGTTCTGACGATAATAACAGTATAATATGGGTAATAATGCGTGTTATATTCATAATATTGGAAGTAATAAGTATAATTATTATAGTTCTAGCGATAATAACAGTATAATATGGGTAATAATGCACGTTAAATTGATAATATTAGGAGTAATAAGTATAATTATTATAGTTCTAGCGATAATAATTGCATAACATAGGTAATAATGCATGTTATAATGATAATATTGGGAGTAATAAGTATAATTATTACAGTTCTAGCGATAATAATAGTATAATATGGGTAATAATGCATGTTATATGGATAATATTGGGAGTAATAAGTATAATTATTGCAGTTCTAGCGATAATAACTGCATAATATGGGTAATAATGCATGTTATAATGATAATATTGGGAGTAATAAGTATATTTATTACAGTTCTGACGATAATAACTGCATAATATGGGTAATAATGCATGTTATACTGATAATAATATAAGTAATAAGTATAACTATTATAGTTCTAGCGATAATGACTGCATAATATGGGTAATAATGCATGTTATATTGATAATATTGGAAGTAATAAGTATAATTATTATAGTTCTAGCGATAATAACTGCATAATATGGGTAATGGTGCATGTTATATCGATAATAATAAAAGTAATAAGTATAATTATTGTAGTTCTAGCGATAATGACTGCATTATATGGGTAATAATGCATGTTATAATGATAATATTGGGAGTAATACGTATATTTATTATAGTTCTAACGATAATAACAGTATAATATGGGTAATAATGCATGTTATATTGATAATATTGGGAGTAATAAGTATAATTATTATAGTTCTAGCGATAATAACTGCATAATATGGGTAATGGTGCATGTTATATCGATAATAATAAAAGTAATAAGTACAATTATTGTAGTTCTAGCGATAATGACTGCATTATATGGGTAATAATGCATGTTATAATGATAATATTGGGAGTAATAAGTATATTTATTATAGTTCTAGCGATAATAACAGTATAATATGGGTAATAATGCGTGTTATATTCATAATATTGGAAGTAATAAGTATAATTATTATAGTTCTAGCGATAATAACAGTATAATATGGGTAATAATGCATGTCAAATTGATAATATTAGGAGTAATAAGTATAATTATTATAGTTCTAGCGATAATAATTGCATAATATAGGTAATAATGCATGTTATAATGATAATATTGGGAGTAATAAGTATAATTATTATAGTTCTATCGATAATAATAGTATAATATGGGTAATAATGCATGTTATATTGATAATATTGGGAGTAATAAGTATAATTATTATAGTTCTAGCGATAATAATTGCATAATATAGGTAATAATGCATGTTATAATGATAATATTGGGAGTAATAAGTATATTTATTATAGTTCTGACGATAATAACAGTATAATATGGGTAATAATGCATGTTATACTGATAATAATATAAGTAATAAGTATAACTATTATAGTTCTAGCGATAATAACAGTATAATATGGGTAATAATGCATGTTAAATTGATAATATTAGGAGTAATAAGTATAATTATTATAGTTCTAGCGATAATAATTGCATAATATAGGTAATAATGCATGTTATAATGATAATATTGGGAGTAATAAGTATATTTATTATAGTTCTGACGATTATAACAGTATAATATGGGTAATAATGCATGTTATACTGATAATAATATAAGTAATAAGTATAACTATTATAGTTCTAGCGATAATAACTGTATAATATGGGTAATAATGCATGACATATTGATAGTATTAGGAGTAATAGGTATAATTGTTATAGTTCTAGCGATAATAACTGCATAATATGGGTAATAGTGCACGTTATATTGATAATAATAAAAGTAATAAGTATAATTATTACAGTTCTAGCGATGATAACTGTATAATATGGGTAATAATGCATGTTATAATGATTATATTGGGAGTAATAAGTATATTTATTATAGTTCTAACGATAATAACGGTATAATATGGGTAATAATGCATGTTATATTGATAATATTGGGAGTAATAAGTATAATTATTGTAGTTCTAGCGATAATAACTGCATAATATGGGTAATAATGCATGTTACATTAATAATATTAGGAGTAATAAGTATATTTATTATAGTTCTAGCGATAATAACTGCATAATATAAGTAATAATGCATATTATACTGATAATATTGGGAGTAATAAGTATATTTATTATAGTTCTAACGATAATAACAGTATAATATGGGTAATAATGCTTGTTATAATGATAATATTGGGAGTAATAAGTATATTTATTATAGTTCTAACGATAATAACAGTATAAAATGGGTAATAATGAATATTATACTGATAATATTGGGAGTAATAAGTATATTTATTATAGTTCTAACGATAATAACAGTATAATATGGGTAATAATGCATGTTATATTGATAATATTGGGAGTAATAAGTATATTTATTATAGTTCTGACGATAATAACAGTATAATATGGGTAATAATGCATGTTATATTGATAATATTGGGAGTAATAAGTATAATTATTATATTTCTAGCGATAATAACGGTATAATATGGGTAATAATGCGTGTTATATTCATAATATTGTAAGTAATATGTATAATTATTATAGTTCTAGCGATAATAACTGCATAATATGGGTAATAATGCATGTTATAATGATAACATTGGGAGTAATAAGTATATTTATTATAGTTCTGACGATAATAACAGTATAATATGGGTAATAATGCTTGTTATATTGATAATATTGGGAGTTATAAGTATAACTATTGTAGTTCTAGCGACAATAACTGCATAATATGGGTAATGGTGCATGTTATATCGATAACAATAAAAGTAATAAGTATAATTATTGTAGTTCTAGCGATAATGACTGCATAATATGGGTAATAATGCATGTTATATTGATAATATTGGGAGCAATAAGAATAATTATTGTAGTTGTAGCGATAATAACTTCATAATATGGGTAATAATGCATGTTATATTGATAATATTGGGAGTAATAAGTATATTTATTATTGTTCTGACGATAATAACAGTATAATATGGGTAATACTGCATGTTATATTGATAATATTGGGAGTAATAAGTATAATTATTACATTTCTAGCAATAATAACTGTATAAAATGGGTAATAATGAATATTATACTGATAATATTGGGAGTAATAAGTATATTTATTATAGTTCTAACGATAATAACAGTATAATATGGGTAATAATGCATGTTATATTGATAATATTGGGAGTAATAAGTATATTTATTATAGTTCTGACGATAATAACAGTATAATATGGGTAATAATGCATGTTATTGATAATATTGGGAGTAATAAGTATAATTATTATATTTCTAGCGATAATAACGGTATAATATGGGTAATAATGCGTGTTATATTCATAATATTGGAAGTAATAAGTATAATTATTATAGTTCTAGCGATAATAACTGCATAATATGGGTAATAATGCATGTTACAATAATAATATTAGGAGTAATAAGTATATTTATTATAGTTCTAGCGATAATAACTGCATAATATAGGTAATAATGCATATTATACTGATAATATTGGGAGTAATAAGTATATTTATTATAGTTCTAACGATAATAACTGTATAATATGGGTAATAATGCTTGTTATAATGAGAATATTGGGAGTAATAAGTATATTTATTATAGTTCTAACGATAATAACAGTATAATATGGGTAATAATGCATGTTATATTGATAATATTGGGAGTAATAAGTATATTTATTATAGTTCTGACGATAATAACAGTATAATATGGGTAATCATGCATGTTATATTGATAATATTGGGAGTAATAAGTATAATTATTGTAGTTCTAGCGATAATAACTGCATAATATGGGTAATAATGCATGTTATATTGATAATATTAGGAGTAATAAGTATAATTATTATAGTTCTAGCGATAATAACAGTACAATATGGGCAATAATGCATGTTATATTGACAATATTGGGAGTAATAAGTATAATTATTGCAGTTCTAGCGATAATAACTGCATAATATGGGTAATAATGCATGTTATAATGATAATATTGGGAGTAATAAGTATATTTATTATAGTTCTGACGGTAATAACAGTATAATATGGGTAATAATGCATGTTATACTGATAATAATATAAGTAATAAGTATAACTATTATAGTTCTAGCGATAATAACTGTATAATATGGGTAATAGTGCATGACATATTGATAGTATTAGGAGTAATAGGTATAATTATTATAGTTCTAGCGATAATAACTGCATAATATGGGTAATAGTGCACGTTATATTGATAATAATAAAAGTAATAAGTATAATTATTATAGTTCTAGCGATGATAACTGTATAATATGGGTAATAATGCATGTTATAATAATTATATTGGGAGTAATAAGTATATTTATTATAGTTCTAACGATAATAACAGTATAATCAGGGCAATAATGCATGTTATGTTGATAATATTGGGAGTAATAAGTATAATTATTGTAGTTCTAGCGATAATAACTGCATAATATGGGTAATGGTGCATGTTATATCGATAACAATATAAGTAACAAGTATAATTATTGTAATTCTAGCGAAAATGACTGCATAATATGGGTAATAATGCATGTTATATTGATAATATTGGAAGCAATAAGTATAATTATTGTGGTTGTAGCGATAATAACTTCATAATATGGGTAATAATGCATGTTATATTGATAATATTGGGAGTAATAAGTATATTTATTATAGTTCTAACGATAATAACAGTATAATATGGGTAATAATGCATGATATATTGTTAATATTGGGGGTAATAAGTATAATTATTATAGTTCTAGCGATAATAACTGCATAATATGGGTAATAGTGCATGTTATATTCATAATAATAAAAGTAATAAGTATAATTATTATATTTCTAGCGATAATAACTGTATAAAATGGGTAATAATGCATATTATACTGAAAATATTGGGAGTAATAAGTATATTTATTATAGTTCTAACGATAATAACAGTATAATATGGGTAATAATGCGTGTTATATTGATAATATTAGGAGTAATAAGTATAATTATTATAGTTCTAGCGATAATAACTGCATAATATGGGTAATAGTGCACGTTATATTGATAATAATAAAAGTAATAAGTATAATTATTATAGTTCTAGCGATAATAACTGCATAATATGGGTAATAATGCATGTGATAATGGTAAAATTGGAAGTAATAAGTATATTTATTATAGTTCTGACGATAATAACAGTATAATATGGGTAATAATGCGTGTTATATTGATAATATTGGGAGTAATAAGTATAACTATTATAGTTCTAGCGACAATAACTGCATAATATGGGTAATAATGCATGTGATAATGGTAATATTGGAAGTAATAAGTATATTTATTATAGTTCTGACGATAATAACGGTATAATATGGGTAATAATGCGTGTTATATTGATAATATTGGGAGTAATAAGTATAATTATTATAGTTCTAGCGATAATAACAGTATAATATGGGTAATAATCTATGTTATAACGATAATATTGGGAGTAACAAGTATATTTATTATAGTTCTAACGATAATAACAGTATAATATGGGTAATAATCTATGTTATAACGATAATATTGGGAGTAATAAGTATATTTATTATAGATCTAACGATAATAACAGTATAATATGGGTAATAATGCATGTTATATTGATAATATCGGGAGTAATAAGTATAATTATTACAGTTCTAGCGATAATAACTGCATAATATGGGTAATAATGCACGTTATATTGATAATAATAAAAGTAATAAGTATAATTATTATAGTTCTAGCGATAATAACTGCATAATATGGGTAATAATGCATGTGATAATGGTAATATTGGAAGTAATAAGTATATTTATTATAGTTCTGACGATAATAACAGTATAATATGGGTAATAATGCGTGTTATATTGTTAATATTGGGAGTAATAAGTATAACTATTATAGTTCTAGCGACAATAACTGCATAATATGGGTAATGGTGCATGTTATATTGATATTATTGGGAGTAATAAGTATATTTATTATAGTTCTGACGATAATAACAGTATAATATGGGTAATAATGCATGTTATATTGATAATATTGGGAGTAATAAGTATAATTATTATATTTCTAGCGATAATAACTGTATAAAATGGGTAATAATGCATATTATACTGATAATATAGGGAGTAATAAGTATATTTATTATAGTTCTAACGATAATAACAGTATAATATGGGTAATAATGCATGTTATAATGATAATATTGGGAGTAATAAGTATATTTATTGTAGTTCTGGCGATAATAACTGCATAATATGGGTAATAGTGCACGTTATATTGATAATAATAAAAGTAATAAGTATAATTATTATAGTTCTAGCGATAATAACTGCATAATATGGGTAATAATGCATGTTATATTGATAATATTGGGAGCGATAAGTATAACTATTATAGTTCTAGCGATAATAACTGCATAATATGGGTAATAATGCATGTTATACTGATAATAATATAAGTAATACGTATAACTATTATAGTTCTAGCGATAATGACTGCATAATATGGGTAATAATGCATGTTATATTGATAATATTGGGAGCAATAAGTATAATTATTGTAGTTGTAGCGATAATAATTTCATAATATGGGTAATAATGCACGTTATATTGATAATAATAAAAGTAATAAGTATAATTATTATAGTTCTAGCGATAATAACTGCATAATATGGGTAATAATGCATGTGATAATGGTAATATTGGAAGTAATAAGTATATTTATTATAGTTCTGACGATAATAACAGTATAATATGGGTAATAATGCGTGTTATATTGTTAATATTGGGAGTAATAAGTATAACTATTATAGTTCTAGCGACAATAACTGCATAATATGGGTAATGGTGCATGTTATATTGATAATATTGGGAGTAATAAGTATATTTATTATAGTTCTGACGATAATAACAGTATAATATGGGTAATAATGCATGTTATATTGATAATATTGGGAGTAATAAGTATAATTATTATATTTCTAGCGATAATAACTGTATAAAATGGGTAATAATGCATATTATACTGATAATATTGGGAGTAATAAGTATATTTATTATAGTTCTAACGATAATAACAGTATAATATGGGTAATAATGCATGTTATAATGATAATATTGGGAGTAATAAGTATATTTATTGTAGTTCTGGCGATAATAACTGCATAATATGGGTAATAGTGCACGTTATATTGATAATAATAAAAGTAATAAGTATAATTATTATAGTTCTAGCGATAATAACTGCATAATATGGGTAATAATGCATGTTATATTGATAATATTGGGAGTAATAAGTATAATTATTATAGTTCTAGCGATAATAACTGCATAATATGGGCAATGGTGCATGTTATATCGATAACAATAAAAGTAATAAGTATAATTATTGTAGTTCTAGCGATAATGACTGCATAATATGAGTAATAATGCATGTTATATTCATAATAATAAAAGTAATAAGTATAATTATTATAGTTCTAGCGATTATAACTGCATAATATGGGTAATAGTGCACGTTATATTGATAATAATAAAAGTAATAAGTATAATTATTATAGTTCTAGCGATAATAACTGCATAATATGGGTAATAATGCATGTGATAATGGTAATATTGGAAGTAATAAGTATATTTATTATAGTTCTGACGATAATAACAGTATAATATGGGTAATAATGCATGTTATATTGATAATATTGGGAGCAATAAGTATAATTATTGTAGTTGTAGCGATAATAATTTCATAATATGGGTAATAATGCATGTTGTATTGATAATATTAGGAGTAATAAGTTTAATTATTACAGTTCTAGCGATAATAACTGCATAATATGGGTAATAGTGCACGTTATATTGATAATAATAAAAGTAATAAGTATAATTATTATAGTTCGAGCGATAATAACTGTATAATGTGGGATACAATGCATGTTATATTGATAATATTAGGAGTAACAAGTATAATTATTATAGATCTAGCGATAATAACTGCATAATATGGGTAATAGTGCATGTTATATTCATAATAATAAAAGTATTAAGTATAATTATTATAGTTCGAGCGATAATAACTGTATAATATGGGTAACAATGCATGTTATTTTGATAATATTGGGAGTAATAAGTATATTTATTATAGTTCTGGCGATAATAACAGTATAATATGGGTAATAATGCATGACATATTGATAATATAAGGGCGTAATAAGTCTAATTATTATAGTTCTAGCGATAATGACTGCATAATATGAGTAATAATGCATGTTATATTGACAAAATTAGGAGTAATAAGTCTAATTATTGTACTTCTGGCGATAATAACTGCATAATATGGGTAATGGTGCATGTTATATCGATAATAATAAGAGTAATAAGTATAATTGTTATAGTTCTAGCGATAATAACTGCATAATATGGGTAATAATACATTTGATATTGATAATATTGGGAGTAATAAGTATAAATATTATAGTTCTAGCGATAATAACAGTATAATATGGGTAATAACGCATGTTATATTGATAATTTTAGGAGTAATAAGTATAATTATTATAGTTCTAGCGACAATAACTGCATGATGTGGGTAATAGTGCACGTTATATTTATAATAATAAAAGAAATATGTATAATTATTATAGTTCTAGCGATAATAACTGTATAATATGGGTAATAATGCATTTGATATTGATAAAATGGGGATAATAAGTATAAATATTACATTTCTAGCAATAATAACTATATACAATGGGTAATAATGCATGTTATACTGATAATATTGGGAGTAATAAGTGTAATTATTATAGCTCTAGCGATAATACCTGCATAATATGTGTAATAATGCATGTTGTACTGATAATAATATAAGTAATAAGTATAGCTATTATAGTTCTAGCGATAATAACTGTATAATATGGGTAATAATGCATGACATATTGATAATATTAGGAGTAATAAGTATAATTATTATAGTTCTAGCGATAATAACTGCATAATATGGGTAATAGTGCATGTTATATTTATAATAATAAAAGTAATAAGTATAATTATTACAGTTCGAGCGATAATAACTGTATAATATGGGTAATAATGCATGTTATATTGATAATATTGGGAGTAATAAGTATAATTATTACAGTTCTAGCGATAATAACTGCATAATATGGGTAATAGTGCACGTTATATTGATAATAATAAAAGTAATAAGTATAATTATTATAGTTCTAGCGATAATAACTGCATAATATGGGTAATAATGCATGTGATAATGGTAATATTGGAAGTAATAAGTATATTTATTATAGTTCTGACGATAATAACGGTATAATATGGGTAATAATGCGTGTTATATTGATAATATTGGGAGTAATAAGTATAATTATTATATTTCTAGCGATAATAACTGTATAAAATGGGTAATAATGCATATTATACTGATAATATTGGGAGTAATAAGTATATTTATTATAGTTCTAACGATAATAACAGTATAATATGGGTAATAATGCATGTTATAATGATAATATTGGGAGTAATAAGTATATTTATTGTAGTTCTGGCGATAATAACTGCATAATATGGGTAATAGTGCACGTTATATTGATAATAATAAAAGTAATAAGTATAATTATTATAGTTCTAGCGATAATAACTGCATAATATGGGTAATAATGCATGTTATATTGATAATATTGGGAGCGATAAGTATAACTATTATAGTTCTAGCGATAATAACTGCATAATATGGGTAATAATGCATGTTATACTGATAATAATATAAGTAATACGTATAACTATTATAGTTCTAGCGATAATGACTGCATAATATGGGTAATAATGCATGTTATATTGATAATATTGGGAGCAATAAGTATAATTATTGTAGTTGTAGCGATAATAATTTCATAATATGGGTAATAATGCACGTTATATTGATAATAATAAAAGTAATAAGTATAATTATTATAGTTCTAGCGATAATAACTGCATAATATGGGTAATAATGCATGTGATAATGGTAATATTGGAAGTAATAAGTATATTTATTATAGTTCTGACGATAATAACAGTATAATATGGGTAATAATGCGTGTTATATTGTTAACATTGGGAGTAATAAGTATAACTATTATAGTTCTAGCGACAATAACTGCATAATATGGGTAATGGTGCATGTTATATTGATAATATTGGGAGTAATAAGTATATTTATTATAGTTCTGACGATAATAACAGTATAATATGGGTAATAATGCATGTTATATTGATAATATTGGTAGTAATAAGTATAATTATTATATTTCTAGCGATAATAACTGTATAAAATGGGTAATAATGCATATTATACTGATAATATTGGGAGTAATAAGTATATTTATTATAGTTCTAACGATAATAACAGTATAATATGGGTAATAATGCATGTTATAATGATAATATTGGGAGTAATAAGTATATTTATTGTAGTTCTGGCGATAATAACTGCATAATATGGGTAATAGTGCACGTTATATTGATAATAATAAAAGTAATAAGTATAATTATTATAGTTCTAGCGATAATAACTGCATAATATGGGTAATAATGCATGTTATATTGATAATATTGGGAGTAATAAGTATAATTATTATAGTTCTAGCGATAATAACTGCATAATATGGGCAATGGTGCATGTTATATCGATAACAATAAAAGTAATAAGTATAATTATTGTAGTTCTAGCGATAATGACTGCATAATATGAGTAATAATGCATGTTATATTCATAATAATAAAAGTAATAAGTATAATTATTATAGTTCTAGCGATTATAACTGCATAATATGGGTAATAGTGCACGTTATATTGATAATAATAAAAGTAATGAGTATAATTATTATAGTTCTAGCGATAATAACTGCATAATATGGGTAATAATGCATGTGATAATGGTAATATTGGAAGTAATAAGTATATTTATTATAGTTCTGACGATAATAACAGTATAATATGGGTAATAATGCATGTTATATTGATAATATTGGGAGCAATAAGTATAATTATTGTAGTTGTAGCGATAATAATTTCATAATATGGGTAATAATGCATGTTATATTGATAATATTAGGAGTAATAAGTTTAATTATTACAGTTCTAGCGATAATAACTGCATAATATGGGTAATAGTGCACGTTATATTGATAATAATAAAAGTAATAAGTATAATTATTATAGTTCTAGCGATAATAACTGCATAATATGGGTAATAATGCATGTTATACTGATAATAGTAGGAGTAACAAGTATAATTATTATAGATCTAGCGATAGTAACTGCATAATATGGGTAATAGTGCATGTTATATTCATAATAATAAAAGTAATAAGTATAATTATTATAGTTCGAGCGATAATAACTGTATAATGTGGGATACAATGCATGTTATATTGATAATATTAGGAGTAACAAGTATAATTATTATAGATCTAGCGATAATAACTGCATAATATGGGTAATAGTGCATGTTATATTCATAATAATAAAAGTAATAAGTATAATTATTATAGTTCGAGCGATAATAACTGTATAATATGGGTAACAATGCATGTTATTTTGATAATATTGGGAGTAATAAGTATATTTATTATAGTTCTGGCGATAATAACAGTATAATATGGGTAATAATGCATGACATATTGATAATATAAGGGCGTAATAAGTCTAATTATTATAGTTCTAGCGATAATGACTGCATAATATGAGTAATAATGCATGTTATATTGACAAAATTAGGAGTAATAAGTCTAATTATTGTACTTCTGGCGATAATAACTGCATAATATGGGTAATGGTGCATGTTATATCGATAATAATAAGAGTAATAAGTATAATTGTTATAGTTCTAGCGATAATAACTGCATAATATGGGTAATAATACATTTGATATTGATAATATTGGGAGTGATAAGTATAAATATTATAGTTCTAGCGATAATAACAGTATAATATGGGTAATAACGCATGTTATATTGATAATTTTAGGAGTAATAAGTATAATTATTATAGTTCTAGCGACAATAACTGCATGATGTGGGTAATAGTGCACGTTATATTTATAATAATAAAAGAAATATGTATAATTATTATAGTTCTAGCGATAATAACTGTATAATATGGGTAATAATGCATTTGATATTGATAAAATGGGGATAATAAGTATAAATATTATATTTCTAGCAATAATAACTATATACAATGGGTAATAATGCATGTTATACTGATAATATTGGGAGTAATAAGTGTAATTATTATAGCTCTAGCGATAATACCTGCATAATATGTGTAATAATGCATGTTGTACTGATAATAATATATGTAATAAGTATAGCTATTATAGTTCTAGCGATAATAACTGTATAATATGGGTAATAATGCATGACATATTGATAATATTAGGAGTAATAAGTATAATTATTATAGTTCTAGCGATAATAACTGCATAATATGGGTAATAGTGCATGTTATATTTATAATAATAAAAGTAATAAGTATAATTATTACAGTTCGAGCGATAATAACTGTATAATATGGGTAATAATGCATGTTATATTGATAATATTGGGAGTAATAAGTATATTTATTATAGTTCTAACGATAATAACAGTATAATATGGGTAATAATCTATGTTATAACGATAATATTGGGAGTAATAAGTATATTTATTATAGATCTAACGATAATAACAGTATAATATGGGTAATAATGCATGTTATATTGATAATATTGGGAGCAATATGTATAATTATTGTAGTTGTAGCGATAATAATTTCATAATATGGGTAATAATGCACGTTATATTGATAATAATAAAAGTAATAAGTATAATTATTATAGTTCTAGCGATAATAACTGCATAATATGGGTAATAATGCATGTGATAATGGTAATATTGGAAGTAATAAGTATATTTATTATAGTTCTGACGATAATAACAGTATAATATGGGTAATAATGCGTGTTATATTGTTAATATTGGGAGTAATAAGTATAACTATTATAGTTCTAGCGACAATAACTGCATAATATGGGTAATGGTGCATGTTATATTGATAATATTGGGAGTAATAAGTATATTTATTATAGTTCTGACGATAATAACAGTATAATATGAGTAATAATGCATGTTATATTGATAATATTGGGAGTAATAAGTATAATTATTATATTTCTAGCGATAATAACTGTATAAAATGGGTAATAATGCATATTATACTGATAATATTGGGAGTAATAAGTATATTTATTATAGTTCTAACGATAATAACAGTATAATATGGGTAATAATGCATGTTATAATGATAATATTGGGAGTAATAAGTATATTTATTGTAGTTCTGGCGATAATAACTGCATAATATGGGTAATAGTGCACGTTATATTGATAATAATAAGAGTAATAAGTATAATTATTATAGTTCTAGCGATAATAACTGCATAATATGGGTAATAATGCATGTTATATTGATAATATTGGGAGTAATAAGTATAATTATTATAGTTCTAGCGATAATAACTGCATAATATGGGCAATGGTGCATGTTATATCGATAACAATAAAAGTAATAAGTATAATTATTGTAGTTCTAGCGATAATGACTGCATAATATGAGTAATAATGCATGTTATATTCATAATAATAAAAGTAATAAGTATAATTATTATAGTTCTAGCGATTATAACTGCATAATATGGGTAATAGTGCACGTTATATTGATAATAATAAAAGTAATAAGTATAATTATTATAGTTCTAGCGATAATAACTGCATAATATGGGTAATAATGCATGTGATAATGGTAATATTGGAAGTAATAAGTATATTTATTATAGTTCTGACGATAATAACAGTATAATATGGGTAATAATGCATGTTATATTGATAATATTGGGAGCAATAAGTATAATTATTGTAGTTGTAGCGATAATAATTTCATAATATGGGTAATAATGCATGTTATATTGATAATATTAGGAGTAATAAGTTTAATTATTACAGTTCTAGCGATAATAACTGCATAATATGGGTAATAGTGCACGTTATATTGATAATAATAAAAGTAATAAGTATAATTATTATAGTTCTAGCGATAATAACTGCATAATATGGGTAATAATGCATGTTATACTGATAATAGTAGGAGTAACAAGTATAATTATTATAGATCTAGCGATAGTAACTGCATAATATGGGTAATAGTGCATGTTATATTCATAATAATAAAAGTAATAAGTATAATTATTATAGTTCGAGCGATAATAACTGTATAATGTGGGATACAATGCATGTTATATTGATAATATTAGGAGTAACAAGTATAATTATTATAGATCTAGCGATAATAACTGCATAATATGGGTAATAGTGCATGTTATATTCATAATAATAAAAGTAATAAGTATAATTATTATAGTTCGAGCGATAATAACTGTATAATATGGGTAACAATGCATGTTATTTTGATAATATTGGGAGTAATAAGTATATTTATTATAGTTCTGGCGATAATAACAGTATAATATGGGTAATAATGCATGACATATTGATAATATAAGGGCGTAATAAGTCTAATTATTATAGTTCTAGCGATAATGACTGCATAATATGAGTAATAATGCATGTTATATTGACAAAATTAGGAGTAATAAGTCTAATTATTGTACTTCTGGCGATAATAACTGCATAATATGGGTAATGGTGCATGTTATATCGATAATAATAAGAGTAATAAGTATAATTGTTATAGTTCTAGCGATAATAACTGCATAATATGGGTAATAATACATTTGATATTGATAATATTGGGAGTGATAAGTATAAATATTATAGTTCTAGCGATAATAACAGTATAATATGGGTAATAACGCATGTTATATTGATAATTTTAGGAGTAATAAGTATAGTTATTATAGTTCTAGCGACAATAACTGCATGATGTGGGTAATAGTGCACGTTATATTTATAATAATAAAAGAAATATGTATAATTATTATAGTTCTAGCGATAATAACTGTATAATATGGGTAATAATGCATTTGATATTGATAAAATGGGGATAATAAGTATAAATATTATATTTCTAGCAATAATAACTATATACAATGGGTAATAATGCATGTTATACTGATAATATTGGGAGTAATAAGTGTAATTATTATAGCTCTAGCGATAATACCTGCATAATATGGGTAATAATGCATGTGATAATGGTAATATTGGAAGTAATAAGTATATTTATTATAGTTCAGACGATAATAACGGTATAATATGGGTAATAATGCGTGTTATATTGATAATATTGGGAGTAATAAGTATAATTATTATAGTTCTAGCGATAATAACAGTATAATATGGGTAATAATCTATGTTATAACGATAATATTAGGAGTAATAAGTATAATTATTATAGTTCTAGCGACAATAACTGTATAATATGGGTAATAGTGCACGTTATATTGATAATAATAAAAGTAATAAGTATAATTATTATAGTTCTAGCGATAATAACTGCATAATATGGGTAATAATGCATGTTATATTGATAATATTGGGAGTAATAAGTATAATTATTATAGTTCTAGCGATAATAACTGCATAATATGGGCAATGGTGCATGTTATATCGATAACAATAAAAGTAATAAGTATAATTATTGTAGTTCTAGCGATAATGACTGCATAATATGAGTAATAATGCATGTTATATTCATAATAATAAAAGTAATAAGTATAATTATTATAGTTCTAGCGATAATAACTGCATAATATGGGTAATAATGCATGTTATACTGATAATAGTAGGAGTAACAAGTATAATTATTATAGATCTAGCGATAGTAACTGCATAATATGGGTAATAGTGCATGTTATATTCATAATAATAAAAGTAATAAGTATAATTATTATAGTTCGAGCGATAATAACTGTATAATGTGGGATACAATGCATGTTATATTGATAATATTAGGAGTAACAAGTATAATTATTATAGATCTAGCGATAATAACTGCATAATATGGGTAATAGTGCATGTTATATTCATAATAATAAAAGTAATAAGTATAATTATTATAGTTCGAGCGATAATAACTGTATAATATGGGTAACAATGCATGTTATTTTGATAATATTGGGAGTAATAAGTATATTTATTATAGTTCTGGCGATAATAACAGTATAATATGGGTAATAATGCATGACATATTGATAATATAAGGGCGTAATAAGTCTAATTATTATAGTTCTAGCGATAATGACTGCATAATATGAGTAATAATGCATGTTATATTGACAAAATTAGGAGTAATAAGTCTAATTATTGTACTTCTGGCGATAATAACTGCATAATATGGGTAATGGTGCATGTTATATCGATAATAATAAGAGTAATAAGTATAATTGTTATAGTTCTAGCGATAATAACTGCATAATATGGGTAATAATACATTTGATATTGATAATATTGGGAGTGATAAGTATAAATATTATAGTTCTAGCGATAATAACAGTATAATATGGGTAATAACGCATGTTATATTGATAATTTTAGGAGTAATAAGTATAATTATTATAGTTCTAGCGACAATAACTGCATGATGTGGGTAATAGTGCACGTTATATTTATAATAATAAAAGAAATATGCATAATTATTATAGTTCTAGCGATAATAACTGTATAATATGGGTAATAATGCATTTGATATTGATAAAATGGGGATAATAAGTATAAATATTATATTTCTAGCAATAATAACTATATACAATGGGTAATAATGCATGTTATACTGATAATATTGGGAGTAATAAGTGTAATTATTATAGCTCTAGCGATAATACCTGCATAATATGTGTAATAATGCATGTTGTACTGATAATAATATATGTAATAAGTATAGCTATTATAGTTCTAGCGATAATAACTGTATAATATGGGTAATAATGCATGACATATTGATAATATTAGGAGTAATAAGTATAATTATTGTAGTTCTAGCGATAATAACTGCATAATATGGGTAATAGTGCATGTTATATTTATAATAATAAAAGTAATAAGTATAATTATTACAGTTCGAGCGATAATAACTGTATAATATGGGTAATAATGCATGTTATATTGATAATATTGGGAGTAATAAGTATATTTATTATAGTTCTAACGATAATAACAGTATAATATGGGTAATAATCTATGTTATAACGATAATATTGGGAGTAATAAGTATATTTATTATAGATCTAACGATAATAACAGTGTAATATGGGTAATAATGCATGTTATATTGATAATATTGGGAGTAATAAGTATAATTATTACAGTTCTAGCGATAATAACTGCATAATATGGGTAATGGTGCATGTTATATCGATAATAATAAAAGTAATAAGTATAACTATTATAGTTCTAGCGATAATGACTGCATAATATGGGTAATAATGCATATTATACTGATAATATTGGGAGTAATAAGTATAATTATTATAGTTCTAGCGATAATAACAGTATAATATGGGTAATAATGCATGTTATAATGATAATATTGGGAGTAATAAGTATATTTATTGTAGTTCTGGCGATAATAACTGCATAATATGGGTAATAGTGCACGTTATATTGATAATAATAAAAGTAATAAGTATAATTATTATAGTTCTAGCGATAATAACTGCATAATATGGGTAATAATGCATGTTATATTGATAATATTGGGAGCGATAAGTATAACTATTATAGTTCTAGCGATAATAACTGCATAATATAGGTAATAATGCATGTTATACTGATAATAATATAAGTAATACGTATAACTATTATAGTTCTAGCGATAATGACTGCATAATATGGGTAATAATGCATGTTATATTGATAATATTGGGAGCAATAAGTATAATTATTGTAGTTGTAGCGATAATAATTTCATAATATGGGTAATAATGCACGTTATATTGATAATAATAAAAGTAATAAGTATAATTATTATAGTTCTAGCGATAATAACTGCATAATATGGGTAATAATGCATGTGATAATGGTAATATTGGAAGTAATAAGTATATTTATTATAGTTCTGACGATAATAACAGTATAATATGGGTAATAATGCGTGTTATATTGTTAATATTGGGAGTAATAAGTATAACTATTATAGTTCTAGCGACAATAACTGCATAATATGGGTAATGGTGCATGTTATATTGATAATATTGGGAGTAATAAGTATATTTATTATAGTTCTGACGATAATAACAGTATAATATGGGTAATAATGCATGTTATATTGATAATATTGGGAGTAATAAGTATAATTATTATATTTCTAGCGATAATAACTGTATAAAATGGGTAATAATGCATATTATACTGATAATATTGGGAGTAATAAGTATATTTATTATAGTTCTAACGATAATAACAGTATAATATGGGTAATAATGCATGTTATATTGATAATATTGGGAGCAATAAGTATAATTATTATAGTTCTAGCGATAATAACTGCATAATATGGGTAATAATGCATGTTATATTGATAATATTGGGAGTAATAAGTATAATTATTATAGTTCTAGCGATAATAACTGCATAATATGGGCAATGGTGCATGTTATATCGATAACAATAAAAGTAATAAGTATAATTATTGTAGTTCTAGCGATAATGACTGCATAATATGAGTAATAATGCATGTTATATTCATAATAATAAAAGTAATAAGTATAATTATTATAGTTCTAGCGATTATAACTGCATAATATGGGTAATAGTGCACGTTATATTGATAATAATAAAAGTAATAAGTATAATTATTATAGTTCTAGCGATAATAACTGCATAATATGGGTAATAATGCATGTGATAATGGTAATATTGGAAGTAATAAGTATATTTATTATAGTTCTGACGATAATAACAGTATAATATGGGTAATAATGCATGTTATATTGATAATATTGGGAGCAATAAGTATAATTATTGTAGTTGTAGCGATAATAATTTCATAATATGGGTAATAATGCATGTTATATTGATAATATTAGGAGTAATAAGTTTAATTATTACAGTTCTAGCGATAATAACTGCATAATATGGGTAATAGTGCACGTTATATTGATAATAATAAAAGTAATAAGTATAATTATTATAGTTCTAGCGATAATAACTGCATAATATGGGTAATAATGCATGTTATACTGATAATAGTAGGAGTAACAAGTATAATTATTATAGATCTAGCGATAGTAACTGCATAATATGGGTAATAGTGCATGTTATATTCATAATAATAAAAGTAATAAGTATAATTATTATAGTTCGAGCGATAATAACTGTATAATGTGGGATACAATGCATGTTATATTGATAATATTAGGAGTAACAAGTATAATTATTATAGATCTAGCGATAATAACTGCATAATATGGGTAATAGTGCATGTTATATTCATAATAATAAAAGTAATAAGTATAATTATTATAGTTCGAGCGATAATAACTGTATAATATGGGTAACAATGCATGTTATTTTGATAATATTGGGAGTAATAAGTATATTTATTATAGTTCTGGCGATAATAACAGTATAATATGGGTAATAATGCATGACATATTGATAATATAAGGGCGTAATAAGTCTAATTATTATAGTTCTAGCGATAATGACTGCATAATATGAGTAATAATGCATGTTATATTGACAAAATTAGGAGTAATAAGTCTAATTATTGTACTTCTGGCGATAATAACTGCATAATATGGGTAATGGTGCATGTTATATCGATAATAATAAGAGTAATAAGTATAATTGTTATAGTTCTAGCGATAATAACTGCATAATATGGGTAATAATACATTTGATATTGATAATATTGGGAGTAATAAGTATAAATATTATAGTTCTAGCGATAATTACAGTATAATGTGGGTAATAATGCTTGTTATATTGGAGATATTGGGGGTAATAAGTATAATTAGTATAATTCTGGCGATAATTACAGTATAATATGGGTATTAATGCATGTTATATTGATAATAATAAAAGTAATAAGTATAATTATTATAGATCTAGCGATAATAACTGTATAATGTGGGTAATAATGCATGTTATATTGATAATAATAAAAGTAATAAGTATAATTATTATAGTTCTCACGATAATAACTGTATAATATGCGTAATAATGCATGTTATACTGATAATAATAAAAGTATTATGTATAATTATTATAGTTCTGACGATAATAACTGTATAATGTGGGTAATAATGCATGTTATATTGATAATAATAAAAGTAATAAGTATAATTATTATAGTTCTAGCGATAATTACAGTATAATGTGGGTAATAATGCATGATATATTGATAATAATAAAAGTAATATGTATAATTATTATAGTTCTGACGATAATAACTGTATAATATGCGTAATAATGCATGCTATATTGATAATAATAAAGGTAATAAGTATAATTATTATAGTTCTAGCGATAATTACAGTATAATGTGGGTAATAATGCTTGATATATTGGTGATATTGGGGGTAATAAGTATAATTAGTATAATTCTAGCGATAATTACAGTATAATATGGGTATTAATGCATGTTATATTGATAATAATAAAAGTAATAAGTATAATTATTATAGTTCTAGCGATAATAACAGTATAATATGAGTACTAATGCATGTTGTATTGACGATATTGGGAGTAATAAGTACAATTATTATAGTTCTAGCGATAATTACAGTATAATGTGGGTAATAATGCATGTTATATTGATAATATTGGGAGTAATAAGTATAATTATTATAGTTCTAGCGGTAATTACAGTATAATGTGTATAATAATGCATGTTATATTGACGATATTGGGAGTAATATGTATAATTATTATAATTCTAGCGATAATTGCAGTACAATATGGGTATTAATGAATGTTATATTGATAGTAATAAAAGTAATAAGTATTATTATTATCGTTCTAGCGATAATTACAGTATAATGTGGGTAATAATGCATGTTATATTGGTAATATTGGGGGTAATAAGTATAATTATTGTAATTCTAGCGATAATTACAGTATAATATTGGTAATAATGCATGTTATATTAATAATAATAAAAGTAATAAGTATAATTATTATAGTTCTCACGATAATAACTGTATAATATGCGTAATAATGCATGTTATACTGATAATAATAAAAGTAAGAAGTATAATTATTATAGTTCTAGCGATAATAACAGTATAATATGGCTACTAATGCATGTTATATTGATAGTAATAAAAGTAATAAGTATAATTATTATAGTTCTAGCGATAATTACAGTATAATGTGGGTAATAATGCATGTTATATTGGTAATATTGGGGGTAATAAGTATAATTATTGTAATTCTAGCGATAATTACAGTATAATATTGGTAATAATGCATGTTATATTAATAATAATAAAAGTAATAAGTATAATTATTATAGTTCTCACGATAATAACTGTATAATATGCGTAATAATGCATGTTATACTGATAATAATAAAAGTAAGAAGTATAATTATTATAGTTCTAGCGATAATAACAGTATAATATGGCTACTAATGCATGTTATATTGATAGTAATAAAAGTAATAAGTATAATTATTATAGTTCTAGTGATAATTACAGTATAATGTGGGTAATAATGCTTGTTATACTGGTGACATTGGGGGCAATAAGTATAATTAGTATAATTCTAGCGATAATTACAGTATAAAATGGGTATTAATGCATGTTATATTGATAATAATAAAAGTAATAAGTATAATTATTATAGTTCCAGCGATCACAACTGTATAATGTGGGTAATAATGCATGTTAATTTGATAATAATAAACGTAATAAGTATAATTATTATAGTTCTGACGATAATAACTGTATAATATGCGTAATAATGCATGTTATATTGATAATAATAAAAGTAATATGTATAATTATTATAGTTCTGACGATAATAACTGTATAATATGCGTAATAATGCATGCTATATTGATAATAATAAAAGTAATAAGTATAATTATTATAGTTCTAGCGATAATTACAGTATAATGTGGGTAATAATGCTTGTTATATTGGTGATATTGGGGGTAATAAGTATAATTACTATAATTCTGGCGATAATTACAGTATAATATGGGTATTAATGCATGTTATATTGATAATAATAAAAGTAATAAGTATAATTATTATAGATCTAGCGATAATAACTGTATAATGTGGGTAATAATGCATGTTATATTGATAATAATAAAAGTAATAAGTATAATTATTATAGTTCTAGCGATAATTACAGTATAATGTGGGTAATAATGCTTGTTATATTGTTGATATTGGGGGTAATAAGTATAATTATTATAATTCTAGCGATAATTACAGTATAATGTGGGTAATAATGCTTGTTATATTGGTGATATTGGGGGTAATAAGTATAATTAGTATAATTCTAGCGATAATTACAGTATAATATGGGTATTAATGCATGTTATATTGATAATAATAAAAGTAATAAGTATAATTATTATAGTTCTAGCGATAATTACAGTATAATGTGGGTAATAATGCATGTTATATTGGTAATATTGGGGGTAATAAGTATAATTATTATAATTCTAGCGATAATTACAGTATAATATGGGTGATAATGCATGTTATATTAATAATAATAAAAGTAATAAGTATAATTATTACAGTTCTCACGATAATGACTGTATAATATGGGTAATAATGCATGTTACATTGATAATAATAAAAGTAATAAGTATAATTATTATAGCTCTAGCGATAATTACAGTATAATGTGGGTAATAATGCTTGTTATATTGGAGATATTGGGGGTAATAAGTATAATTAGTATAATTCTGGCGATAATTACAGTATAATATGGGTATTAATGCATGCTATATTGATAATAATAAAAGTAATAAGTATAATTATTATAGATCTAGCGATAATAACTGTATAATGTGGGTAATAATGCATGTTATATTGATAATAATAAAAGTAATAAGTATAATTATTATAGTTCTCACGATAATAACTGTATAATATGCGTAATAATGCATGTTATACTGATAATAATAAAAGTAAGAAGTATAATTATTATAGTTCTAGCGATAATAACAGTATAATATGGGTACTAATGCATGTTATATTGATAATAATAAAAGTAATAAGTATAATTATTATAGATCTAGCGATAATAACTGTATAATGTGGGTAATAATGCATGTTATATTGATAATAATAAAAGTAATAAGTATAATTATTAGAGTTCGAGCGATAATTAGAGTATAATATGGGTATTAATGCATGTTATATCGATAATAATAAAAGTAATAACTATAATTATTATAGTTCTCACGATAATAACTGTATAATATGGGTAATAATGCATGTTATATTGGTAATATTGGGGGTAATAAGTATAATTATTATAGTTCTAGCGATAATTACAGTATAACATGGGTATTAATGCATGTTATATTGATAATAATAAAAGTAATAAGTGTAATTATTATAGTTCTCACGAAAATAACTGTATAATATGGGTAGTAATGCATGTTATATTGATAATAATAAACGTAATAAGTATTATTATTATAGTTCTGACGATAATAACTGTATAATATGCGTAATAATGCATGTTATACTGATAATAATAAAAGTATTATGTATAATTATTATAGTTCTGACGATAATAACTGTATAATGTGGGTAATAATGCATGTTATATTGATAATAATAAAAGTAATAAGTATAATTATTATAGTTCTAGCGATAATTACAGTATAATGTGGGTAATAATGCATGATATATTGATAATAATAAAAGTAATATGTATAATTATTATAGTTCTGACGATAATAACTGTATAATATGCGTAATAATGCATGCTATATTGATAATAATAAAGGTAATAAGTATAATTATTATAGTTCTAGCGATAATTACAGTATAATGTGGGTAATAATGCTTGATATATTGGTGATATTGGGGGTAATAAGTATAATTAGTATAATTCTAGCGATAATTACAGTATAATATGGGTATTAATGCATGTTATATTGATAATAATAAAAGTAATAAGTATAATTATTATAGTTCTAGCGATAATAACAGTATAATATGAGTACTAATGCATGTTGTATTGACGATATTGGGAGTAATAAGTACAATTATTATAGTTCTAGCGATAATTACAGTATAATGTGGGTAATAATGCATGTTATATTGATAATATTGGGAGTAATAAGTATAATTATTATAGTTCTAGCGGTAATTACAGTATAATGTGTATAATAATGCATGTTATATTGACGATATTGGGAGTAATATGTATAATTATTATAATTCTAGCGATAATTGCAGTACAATATGGGTATTAATGAATGTTATATTGATAGTAATAAAAGTAATAAGTATTATTATTATCGTTCTAGCGATAATTACAGTATAATGTGGGTAATAATGCATGTTATATTGGTAATATTGGGGGTAATAAGTATAATTATTGTAATTCTAGCGATAATTACAGTATAATATTGGTAATAATGCATGTTATATTAATAATAATAAAAGTAATAAGTATAATTATTATAGTTCTCACGATAATAACTGTATAATATGCGTAATAATGCATGTTATACTGATAATAATAAAAGTAAGAAGTATAATTATTATAGTTCTAGCGATAATAACAGTATAATATGGCTACTAATGCATGTTATATTGATAGTAATAAAAGTAATAAGTATAATTATTATAGTTCTAGTGATAATTACAGTATAATGTGGGTAATAATGCTTGTTATACTGGTGACATTGGGGGCAATAAGTATAATTAGTATAATTCTAGCGATAATTACAGTATAAAATGGGTATTAATGCATGTTATATTGATAATAATAAAAGTAATAAGTATAATTATTATAGTTCCAGCGATCACAACTGTATAATGTGGGTAATAATGCATGTTAATTTGATAATAATAAACGTAATAAGTATAATTATTATAGTTCTGACGATAATAACTGTATAATATGCGTAATAATGCATGTTATATTGATAATAATAAAAGTAATATGTATAATTATTATAGTTCTGACGATAATAACTGTATAATATGCGTAATAATGCATGCTATATTGATAATAATAAAAGTAATAAGTATAATTATTATAGTTCTAGCGATAATTACAGTATAATGTGGGTAATAATGCTTGTTATATTGGTGATATTGGGGGTAATAAGTATAATTACTATAATTCTGGCGATAATTACAGTATAATATGGGTATTAATGCATGTTATATTGATAATAATAAAAGTAATAAGTATAATTATTATAGATCTAGCGATAATAACTGTATAATGTGGGTAATAATGCATGTTATATTGATAATAATAAAAGTAATAACTATAATTATTATAGTTCTAGCGATAATTACAGTATAATGTGGGTAATAATGCTTGTTATATTGTTGATATTGGGGGTAATAAGTATAATTATTATAATTCTAGCGATAATTACAGTATAATATGGGTATTAATGCATGTTATATTGATAATAATAAAAGTAATAAGTATAATTATTATAGTTCTAACGATAATAACAGTATAATATGAGTACTAATGCATGTTGTATTGACGATATTGGGAGTAATAAGTATAATTATTATAATTCTAGCGATAATTGCAGTATAATATGGGTATTAATGAATGTTATATTGATAATAATAAAAGTAATAAGTATAATTATTATAGTTCCAGCGATAATTACAGTATAATGTGGGTAATAATGCATGTTATATTGGTAATATTGGGGGTAATAAGTATAATTATTATAATTCTAGCGATAATTACAGTATAATATGGGTAATAATGCATGTTATACTAATAATAATAAAAGTAATAAGTATAATTATTATAGTTCTCACGATAATAACTGTATAATATGCGTAAGAATGCATGTTATACTGATAATAATAAAAGTAAGAAGTATAATTATTATAGTTCTAGCGATAATAACAGTATAATATGGCTACTAATGCATGTTATATTGATAGTAATAAAAGTAATAAGTATAATTATTATAGTTCTAGCGATAATTACAGTATAATGTGGGTAATAATGCATGTTATATTGGTAATATTGGGGGTAATAAGTATAATTATTGTAATTCTAGCGATAATTACAGTATAATATTGGTAATAATGCATGTTATGTTAATAATAATAAAAGTAATAAGTATAATTAGTATAGTTCTCACGATAATAACTGTATAATATGCGTAATAATGCATGTTATACTGATAATAATAAAAGTAAGAAGTATAATTATTATAGTTCTAGCGATAATAACAGTATAATATGGCTACTAATGCATGTTATATTGATAGTAATAAAGGTAATAAGTATAATTATTATAGTTCTAGTGATAATTACAGTATAATGTGGGTAATAATGCTTGTTATACTGGTGACATTGGGGGCAATAAGTATAATTAGTATAATTCTAGCGATAGTTACAGTATAAAATGGGTATTAATGCATGTTATATTGATAATAATAAAAGTAATAAGTATAATTATTATAGTTCCAGCGATAACAACTGTATAATGTGGGTAATAATGCATGTTAATTTGATAATAATAAACGTAATAAGTATAATTATTATAGTTCTGACGATAATAACTGTATAATATGCGTAATAATGCATGTTATATTGATAATAATAAAAGTAATATGTATAATTATTATAGTTCTGACGATAATAACTGTATAATATGCGTAATAATGCATGCAATATTGATAATAATAAAAGTAATAAGTATAATTATTATAGTTCTAGCGATAATTACAGTATAATGTGGGTAATAATGCTTGTTATATTGTTGATATTGGGGGTAATAAGTATAATTATTATAATTCTAGCGATAATTACAGTATAATATGGGTATTAATGCATGTTATATTGATAATAATAAAAGTAATAAGTATAATTATTATAGTTCTAGCGATAATAACAGTATAATATGAGTACTAATGCATGTTGTATTGACGATATTGGGAGTAATAAGTATAATTATTATAATTCTAGCGATAATTGCAGTATAATATGGGAATTAATGAATGTTATATTGATAATAATAAAAGTAATAAGTATAATTATTATAGTTCTGGCGATAATTACAGTATAATGTGGGTAATAATGCATGTTATATTGGTAATATTGGGGGTAATAAGTATAATTATTATAATTCTAGCGATAATTACAGTATAATATTAGTATTAATGCATGTTATATTGATAATAATAAAAGTAATAAGTATAATTATTATAGATCTAGCGATAATTACAGTATAATGTGGGTAATAATGCATGTTATATTGGTAATATTGGGGGTAATAAGTATAATTATTATAATTCTAGCGATAATTACAGTATAATATGGGTAATAATGCATGTTATATTAATAATAATAAAAGTAATAAGTATAATTATTATAGTTCTCACGATAATAACTGTATAATATGCGTAATAATGCATGTTATATTGATAATAATAAAAGTAATATGTATAATTATTATAGTTCTGACGATAATAACTGTATAATATGCGTAATAATGCATGCTATATTGATAATAATAAAAGTAATAAGTATAATTATTATAGTTCTAGCGATAATTACAGTATAATGTGGGTAATAATGCTTGTTATATTGGTGATATTGGGGGTAATAAGTATAATTACTATAATTCTGGCGATAATTACAGTATAATATGGGTATTAATGCATGTTATATTGATAATAATAAAAGTAATAAGTATAATTATTATAGATCTAGCGATAATAACTGTATAATGTGGGTAATAATGCATGTTATATTGATAATAATAAAAGTAATAAGTATAATTATTATAGTTCTAGCGATAATTACAGTATAATGTGGGTAATAATGCTTGTTATATTGTTGATATTGGGGGTAATAAGTATAATTATTATAATTCTAGCGATAATTACAGTATAATATGGGTATTAATGCATGTTATATTGATAATAATAAAAGTAATAAGTATAATTATTATAGTTCTAACGATAATAACAGTATAATATGAGTACTAATGCATGTTGTATTGACGATATTGGGAGTAATAAGTATAATTATTATAATTCTAGCGATAATTGCAGTATAATATGGGTATTAATGAATGTTATATTGATAATAATAAAAGTAATAAGTATAATTATTATAGTTCCAGCGATAATTACAGTATAATGTGGGTAATAATGCATGTTATATTGGTAATATTGGGGGTAATAAGTATAATTATTATAATTCTAGCGATAATTACAGTATAATATGGGTAATAATGCATGTTATATTAATAATAATAAAAGTAATAAGTATAATTATTATAGTTCTCACGATAATAACTGTATAATATGCGTAATAATGCATGTTATACTGATAATAATAAAAGTAAGAAGTATAATTATTATAGTTCTAGCGATAATAACAGTATAATATGGGTACTAATGCATGTTATATTGATAGTAATAAAAGTAATAAGTATAATTATTATAGTTCTAGTGATAATTACAGTATAATGTGGGTAATAATGCTTGTTATACTGGTGATATTGGGGGTAATAAGTATAATTATTATAATTCTAGCGATAATTACAGTATAATATGGGTATTAATGCATGTTATATTGATAATAATAAAAGTAATAAGTATAATTATTATAGTTCTAGCGATAATTGCAGTATAATATGGGTATTAATGCATGTTATATTGATAATAATAAAAGTAATAAGTATAATTATTATAGTTCTAGCGATAATTACAGTATAATGTGGGTAATAATGCATGTAATATTGATAATATTGGGAGTAATAAGTATAATTATTATAGTTCTAGCGATAATTACAGTATAATGTGTATGATAATGCATGTTACATTGACGATATTGGGAGTAATAAGTATAATTATTATAATTCTAGCGATAATTGCAGTATAATATGGGTATTAATGAATGTTATATTGATAATAATAAAAGTAATAAGTATAATTATTATAGTTCTAGTGATAATTACAGTATAATGTTGGTAATAATGCTTGTTATACTGGTGATATTGGGGGTAATAAGTATAATTATTATAATTCTAGCGATAATTACAGTATAATATGGGTATTAATGCATGTTATATTGATAATAATAAAAGTAATAAGTATAATTATTATAGTTCTCACGATAATAACTGTATAATATGCGTAATAATGCATGTTATATTGATAATAATAAAAGTAATATGTATAATTATTATAGTTCTGACGATAATAACTGTATAATATGCGTAATAATGCATGCTATATAGATAATAATAAAGGTAATAAGTATAATTATTATAGTTCTAGCGATAATTACAGTATAATGTGGGTAATAATGCTTGTTATATTGGTGATATTGGGGGTAATAAGTATAATTAGTATAATTCTAGCGATAATTACAGTATAATATGGGTATTAATGCATGTTATATTGATAATAATAAAAGTAATAAGTATAATTATTATAGTTCTAGCGATAATTACAGTATAATGTGGGTAATAATGCTTGTTATATTGTTGATATTGGGGGTAATAAGTGTAATTATTATAATTCTAGCGATAATTACAGTATAATATGGGTATTAATGCATGTTATATTGATAATAATAAAAGTAATAAGTATAATTATTATAGTTCTAGCGATAATAACAGTATAATATGAGTACTAATGCATGTTGTATTGACGATATTGGGAGTAATAAGTATAATTATTATAATTCTAGCGATAATTGCAGTATAATATGGGTATTAATGAATGTTATATTGATAATAATAAAAGTAATAAGTATAATTATTATAGTTCTAGCGATAATTACAGTATAATGTGGGTAATAATGCATGTTATATTGGTAATATTGGGGGTAATAAGTATAATTATTACAATTCTACCGATAATTACAGTATAATATGGGTAATAATGCATGTTATATTAATAATAATAAAAGTAATAAGTATAATTATTATAGTTCTCACGATAATAACTGTATAATATGCGTAATAATGCATGTTATACTGATAATAATAAAAGTAAGAAGTATAATTATTATAGTTCTAGCGATAATAACAGTATAATATGGGTACTAATGCATGTTATATTGATAGTAATAAAAGTAATAAGTATAATTATTATAGTTCTAGTGATAATTACAGTATAATGTGGGTAATAATGCTTGTTATACTGGTGATATTGGGGGTAATAAGTATAATTATTATAATTCTAGCGATAATTACAGTATAATATGGGTATTAATGCATGTTATATTGATAATGATAAAAGTAATAAGTATAATTATTATAGTTCTAGCGATAATTACAGTATAATGTGTATGATAATGCATGTTACATTGACGATATTGGGAGTAATAAGTATAATTATTATAATTCTAGGGATAATTGCAGTATAATATGGGTATTAATGAATGTTATATTGATAATAATAAAAGTAATAAGTATAATTATTATAGTTCTCACGATAATAACTGTATAATATGCGTAATAATGCATGTTATACTGATAATAATAAAAGTAAGAAGTATAATTATTATAGTTCTAGCGATAATAACAGTATAATATGGGTACTAATGCATGTTATATTGATAATAATAAAAGTAATAAGTATAATTATTATAGATCTAGCGATAATAACTGTATAATGTGGGTAATAATGCATGTTATATTGATAATAATAAAAGTAATAAGTATAATTATTAGAGTTCGAGCGATAATTAGAGTATAATATGGGTATTAATGCATGTTATATCGATAATAATAAAAGTAATAACTATAATTATTATAGTTCTCACGATAATAACTGTATAATATGGGTAATAATGCATGTTATGTTGATAATAATAAAAGTAATATGTATAATTATTATAGTTCTGACGATAATAAGTGTATAATATGCGTAATAATGCATGCTATATTGATAATGATAAAGGTAATAAGTATAATTATTATAGTTCTAGCGATAATTACAGTATAATGTGGGTAATAATGCTTGTTATATTGGTGATATTGGGGGTAATAAGTATAATTAGTATAATTCTGGCGATAATTACAGTATCATATGGGTATTAATGCATGTTATATTGATAATAATAAAAGTAATAAGTATAATTATTACAGATCTAGCGATAATAACTGTATAATGTGGGTAATAATGCACGTTATATTGATAATAACAAAAGTAATAAGTATAATTATTATAGTTCTCACGATAATAACTGTATAATATGGGTAGTAATGCATGTTATATTGATAATAATAAACGTAATAAGTATTATTATTATACTTCTGACGATAATAACTGTATAATATGCGTAATAATGCATGTTATATTGATAATAATAAAAGTAATATGTATAATTATTATAGTTCTGACGATAATAACTGTATAATATGGGTATTAATGCATGTTATATTGATAATAATAAAAGTAATAAGTATAATTATTATAGTTCTAGCGATAATTACAGTATAATGTGGGTAATAATGCTTGTTATATTGTTGATATTGGGGGTAATAAGTGTAATTATTATAATTCTAGCGATAATTACAGTATAATATGGGTATTAATGCATGTTATATTGATAATAATAAAAGTAATAAGTATAATTATTATAGTTCTAGCGATAATAACAGTATAATATGAGTACTAATGCATGTTGTATTGACGATATTGGGAGTAATAAGTATAATTATTATAATTCTAGCGATAATTGCAGTATAATATGGGTATTAATGAATGTTATATTGATAATAATAAAAGTAATAAGTATAATTATTATAGTTCTAGCGATAATTACAGTATAATGTGGGTAATAATGCATGTTATATTGGTAATATTGGGGGTAATAAGTATAATTATTACAATTCTACCGATAATTACAGTATAATATGGGTAATAATGCATGTTATATTAATAATAATAAAAGTAATAAGTATAATTATTATAGTTCTAGCGATAATAACAGTATAATATGAGTACTAATGCATGTTGTATTGACGATATTGGGAGTAATAAGTATAATTATTATAATTCTAGCGATAATTGCAGTATAATATGGGTATTAATGAATGTTATATTGATAATAATAAAAGTAATAAGTATAATTATTATAGTTCTAGCGAAAATTACAGTATAATGTGGGTAATAATGCATTTAATATTGGTGATATTGGGGGTAATAAGTATAATTAGTATAATTCTAGCGATAATTACAGTATAATATGGGTATTAATGCATGTTATATTGATAATAATAAAAGTAATAAGTATAATTATTATAGTTCTAGCGATAATTACAGTATAATGTGGGTAATAATGCTTGTTATATTGTTGATATTGGGGGTAATAGGTGTAATTATTATAATTCTAGCGATAATTACAGTATAATATGGGTATTAATGCATGTTATATTGATAATAATAAAAGTAATAAGTATAATTATTATAGTTCTAGCGATAATAACAGTATAATATGAGTACTAATGCATGTTGTATTGACGATATTGGGAGTAATAAGTATAATTATTATAACTCTAGCGATAATTGCAGTATAATATGGGTATCAATGAATGTTATATTGATAATAATAAAAGTAATAAGTATAATTATTATAGTTCTAGCGATAATTACAGTATAATGTGGGTAATAATGCATGTTATATTGGTAATATTGGGGGTAATAAGTATAATTATTACAATTCTACCGATAATTACAGTATAATATGGGTAATAATGCATGTTATATTAATAATAATAAAAGTAATAAGTATAATTATTATAGTTCTAGCGATAATAACAGTATAATATGAGTACTAATGCATGTTGTATTGACGATATTGGGAGTAATAAGTATAATTATTATAATTCTAGCGATAATTGCAGTATAATATGGGTATTAATGAATGTTATATTGATAATAATAAAAGTAATAAGTATAATTATTATAGTTCTAGCGATAATTACAGTATAATGTGGGTAATAATGCATGTTATATTGGTGATATTGGGGGTAATAAGTATAATTAGTATAATTCTAGCGATAATTACAGTATAATATGGGTATTAATGCATGTTATATTGATAATAATAAAAGTAATAAGTATAATTATTATAGTTCTAGCGATAATTACAGTATAATGTGGGTAATAATGCTTGTTATATTGTTGATATTGGGGGTAATAAGTGTAATTATTATAATTCTAGCGATAATTACAGTATAATATGGGTATTAATGCATGTTATATTGATAATAATAAAAGTAATAAGTATAATTATTATAGTTCTAGCGATAATAACAGTATAATATGAGTACTAATGCATGTTGTATTGACGATATTGGGAGTAATAAGTATAATTATTATAATTCTAGCGATAATTGCAGTATAATATGGGTATTAATGAATGTTATATTGATAATAATAAAAGTAATAAGTATAATTATTATAGTTCTAGCGATAATTACAGTATAATGTGGGTAATAATGCATGTTATATTGGTAATATTGGGGGTAATAAGTATAATTATTACAATTCTACCGATAATTACAGTATAATATGGGTAATAATGCATGTTATATTAATAATAATAAAAGTAATAAGTATAATTATTATAGTTCTCACGATAATAACTGTATAATATGCGTAATAATGCATGTTATACTGATAATAATAAAAGTAAGAAGTATAATTATTATAGTTCTAGCGATAATAACAGTATAATATGGGTACTAATGCATGTTATATTGATAGTAATAAAAGTAATAAGTATAATTATTATAGTTCTAGTGATAATTACAGTATAATGTGGGTAATAATGCTTGTTATACTGGTGATATTGGGGGTAATAAGTATAATTATTATAATTCTAGCGATAATTACAGTATAATATGGGTATTAATGCATGTTATATTGATAATGATAAAAGTAATAAGTATAATTATTATAGTTCTAGCGATAATTACAGTATAATGTGTATGATAATGCATGTTACATTGACGATATTGGGAGTAATAAGTATAATTATTATAATTCTAGGGATAATTGCAGTATAATATGGGTATTAATGAATGTTATATTGATAATAATAAAAGTAATAAGTATAATTATTATAGTTCTCACGATAATAACTGTATAATATGCGTAATAATGCATGTTATACTGATAATAATAAAAGTAAGAAGTATAATTATTATAGTTCTAGCGATAATAACAGTATAATATGGGTACTAATGCATGTTATATTGATAATAATAAAAGTAATAAGTATAATTATTATAGATCTAGCGATAATAACTGTATAATGTGGGTAATAATGCATGTTATATTGATAATAATAAAAGTAATAAGTATAATTATTATAGTTCTCACGATAATAACTGTATAATATGCGTAATAATGCATGTTATACTGATAATAATAAAAGTAAGAAGTATAATTATTATAGTTCTAGCGATAATAACAGTATAATATGGGTACTAATGCATGTTATATTGATAATAATAAAAGTAATAAGTATAATTATTATAGATCTAGCGATAATAACTGTATAATGTGGGTAATAATGCATGTTATATTGATAATAATAAAAGTAATAAGTATAATTATTAGAGTTCGAGCGATAATTAGAGTATAATATGGGTATTAATGCATGTTATATCGATAATAATAAAAGTAATAACTATAATTATTATAGTTCTCACGATAATAACTGTATAATATGGGTAATAATGCATGTTATGTTGATAATAATAAAAGTAATATGTATAATTATTATAGTTCTGACGATAATAAGTGTATAATATGCGTAATAATGCATGCTATATTGATAATAATAAAGGTAATAAGTATAATTATTATAGTTCTAGCGATAATTACAGTATAATGTGGGTAATAATGCTTGTTATATTGGTGATATTGGGGGTAATAAGTATAATTAGTATAATTCTGGCGATAATTACAGTATCATATGGGTATTAATGCATGTTATATTGATAATAATAAAAGTAATAAGTATAATTATTACAGATCTAGCGATAATAACTGTATAATGTGGGTAATAATGCACGTTATATTGATAATAACAAAAGTAATAAGTATAATTATTATAGTTCTCACGATAATAACTGTATAATATGGGTAGTAATGCATGTTATATTGATAATAATAAACGTAATAAGTATTATTATTATACTTCTGACGATAATAACTGTATAATATGCGTAATAATGCATGTTATATTGATAATAATAAAAGTAATATGTATAATTATTATAGTTCTGACGATAATAACTGTATAATATGCGTAATAATGCATGCTATATTGATAATAATAAAGGTAATAAGTATAATTATTATAGTTCTAGCGATAATTACAGTATAATGTGGGTAATAATGCTTGTTATATTGGTGATATTGGGGGTAATAAGTATAATTAGTATAATTCTAGCGATAATTACAGTATAATATGGGTATTAATGCATGTTATATTGATAATAATAAAAGTAATAAGTATAATTATTATAGTTCTAGCGATAATTACAGTATAATGTGGGTAATAATGCTTGTTATATTGTTGATATTGGGGGTAATAAGTGTAATTATTATAATTCTAGCGATAATTACAGTATAATATGGGTATTAATGCATGTTATATTGATAATAATAAAAGTAATAAGTATAATTATTATAGTTCTAGCGATAATAACAGTATAATATGAGTACTAATGCATGTTGTATTGACGATATTGGGAGTAATAAGTATAATTATTATAATTCTAGCGATAATTGCAGTATAATATGGGTATTAATGAATGTTATATTGATAATAATAAAAGTAATAAGTATAATTATTATAGTTCTAGCGATAATTACAGTATAATGTGGGTAATAATGCATGTTATATTGGTAATATTGGGGGTAATAAGTATAATTATTACAATTCTACCGATAATTACAGTATAATATGGGTAATAATGCATGTTATATTAATAATAATCAAAGTAATAAGTATAATTATTATAGTTCTCACGATAATAACTGTATAATATGCGTAATAATGCATGTTATACTGATAATAATAAAAGTAAGAAGTATAATTATTATAGTTCTAGCGATAATAACAGTATAATATGGGTACTAATGCATGTTATATTGATAGTAATAAAAGTAATAAGTATAATTATTATAGTTCTAGTGATAATTACAGTATAATGTGGGTAATAATGCTTGTTATACTGGTGATATTGGGGGTAATAAGTATAATTATTATAATTCTAGCGATAATTACAGTATAATATGGGTATTAATGCATGTTATATTGATAATGATAAAAGTAATAAGTATAATTATTATAGTTCTAGCGATAATTACAGTATAATGTGTATGATAATGCATGTTACATTGACGATATTGGGAGTAATAAGTATAATTATTATAATTCTAGGGATAATTGCAGTATAATATGGGTATTAATGAATGTTATATTGATAATAATAAAAGTAATAAGTATAATTATTATAGTTCTCACGATAATAACTGTATAATATGCGTAATAATGCATGTTATACTGATAATAATAAAAGTAAGAAGTATAATTATTATAGTTCTAGCGATAATAACAGTATAATATGGGTACTAATGCATGTTATATTGATAATAATAAAAGTAATAAGTATAATTATTATAGATCTAGCGATAATAACTGTATAATGTGGGTAATAATGCATGTTATATTGATAATAATAAAAGTAATAAGTATAATTATTATAGTTCTCACGATAATAACTGTATAATATGCGTAATAATGCATGTTATACTGATAATAATAAAAGTAAGAAGTATAATTATTATAGTTCTAGCGATAATAACAGTATAATATGGGTACTAATGCATGTTATATTGATAATAATAAAAGTAATAAGTATAATTATTATAGATCTAGCGATAATAACTGTATAATGTGGGTAATAATGCATGTTATATTGATAATAATAAAAGTAATAAGTATAATTATTAGAGTTCGAGCGATAATTAGAGTATAATATGGGTATTAATGCATGTTATATCGATAATAATAAAAGTAATAACTATAATTATTATAGTTCTCACGATAATAACTGTATAATATGGGTAATAATGCATGTTATGTTGATAATAATAAAAGTAATATGTATAATTATTATAGTTCTGACGATAATAAGTGTATAATATGCGTAATAATGCATGCTATATTGATAATAATAAAGGTAATAAGTATAATTATTATAGTTCTAGCGATAATTACAGTATAATGTGGGTAATAATGCTTGTTATATTGGTGATATTGGGGGTAATAAGTATAATTAGTATAATTCTGGCGATAATTACAGTATCATATGGGTATTAATGCATGTTATATTGATAATAATAAAAGTAATAAGTATAATTATTACAGATCTAGCGATAATAACTGTATAATGTGGGTAATAATGCACGTTATATTGATAATAACAAAAGTAATAAGTATAATTATTATAGTTCTCACGATAATAACTGTATAATATGGGTAGTAATGCATGTTATATTGATAATAATAAACGTAGTAAGTATTATTATTATACTTCTGACGATAATAACTGTATAATATGCGTAATAATGCATGTTATATTGATAATAATAAAAGTAATATGTATAATTATTATAGTTCTGACGATAATAACTGTATAATATGCGTAATAATGCATGCTATATTGATAATAATAAAGGTAATAAGTATAATTATTATAGTTCTAGCGATAATTACAGTATAATGTGGGTAATAATGCTTGTTATATTGGTGATATTGGGGGTAATAAGTATAATTAGTATAATTCTAGCGATAATTACAGTATAATATGGGTATTAATGCATGTTATATTGATAATAATAAAAGTAATAAGTATAATTATTATAGTTCTAGCGATAATTACAGTATAATGTGGGTAATAATGCTTGTTATATTGTTGATATTGGGGGTAATAAGTGTAATTATTATAATTCTAGCGATAATTACAGTATAATATGGGTATTAATGCACGTTATATTGATAATAATAAAAGTAATAAGTATAATTATTATAGTTCTAGCGATAATAACAGTATAATATGAGTACTAATGCATGTTGTATTGACGATATTGGGAGTAATAAGTATAATTATTATAATTCTAGCGATAATTGCAGTATAATATGGGTATTAATGAATGTTATATTGATAATAATAAAAGTAATAAGTATAATTATTATAGTTCTAGCGATAATTACAGTATAATGTGGGTAATAATGCATGTTATATTGGTAATATTGGGGGTAATAAGTATAATTATTACAATTCTACCGATAATTACAGTATAATATGGGTAATAATGCATGTTATATTAATAATAATAAAAGTAATAAGTATAATTATTATAGTTCTCACGATAATAACTGTATAATATGCGTAATAATGCATGTTATACTGATAATAATAAAAGTAAGAAGTATAATTATTATAGTTCTAGCGATAATAACAGTATAATATGGGTACTAATGCATGTTATATTGATAGTAATAAAAGTAATAAGTATAATTATTATAGTTCTAGTGATAATTACAGTATAATGTGGGTAATAATGCTTGTTATACTGGTGATATTGGGGGTAATAAGTATAATTATTATAATTCTAGCGATAATTACAGTATAATATGGGTATTAATGCATGTTATATTGATAATGATAAAAGTAATAAGTATAATTATTATAGTTCTAGCGATAATTACAGTATAATGTGTATGATAATGCATGTTACATTGACGATATTGGGAGTAATAAGTATAATTATTATAATTCTAGGGATAATTGCAGTATAATATGGGTATTAATGAATGTTATATTGATAATAATAAAAGTAATAAGTATAGTTATTATAGTTCTCACGATAATAACTGTATAATATGCGTAATAATGCATGTTATACTGATAATAATAAAAGTAAGAAGTATAATTATTATAGTTCTAGCGATAATAACAGTATAATATGGGTACTAATGCATGTTATATTGATAATAATAAAAGTAATAAGTATAATTATTATAGATCTAGCGATAATAACTGTATAATGTGGGTAATAATGCATGTTATATTGATAATAATAAAAGTAATAAGTATAATTATTATAGTTCTCACGATAATAACTGTATAATATGCGTAATAATGCATGTTATACTGATAATAATAAAAGTAAGAAGTATAATTATTATAGTTCTAGCGATAATAACAGTATAATATGGGTACTAATGCATGTTATATTGACAATAATAAAAGTAATAAGTATAATTATTATAGATCTAGCGATAATAACTGTATAATGTGGGTAATAATGCATGTTATATTGATAATAATAAAAGTAATAAGTATAATTATTAGAGTTCGAGCGATAATTAGAGTATAATATGGGTATTAATGCATGTTATATCGATAATAATAAAAGTAATAACTATAATTATTATAGTTCTCACGATAATAACTGTATAATATGGGTAATAATGCATGTTATGTTGATAATAATAAAAGTAATATGTATAATTATTATAGTTCTGACGATAATAAGTGTATAATATGCGTAATAATGCATGCTATATTGATAATAATAAAGGTAATAAGTATAATTATTATAGTTCTAGCGATAATTACAGTATAATGTGGGTAATAATGCTTGTTATATTGGTGATATTGGGGGTAATAAGTATAATTAGTATAATTCTGGCGATAATTACAGTATCATATGGGTATTAATGCATGTTATATTGATAATAATAAAAGTAATAAGTATAATTATTACAGATCTAGCGATAATAACTGTATAATGTGGGTAATAATGCACGTTATATTGATAATAACAAAAGTAATAAGTATAATTATTATAGTTCTCACGATAATAACTGTATAATATGGGTAGTAATGCATGTTATATTGATAATAATAAACGTAATAAGTATTATTATTATACTTCTGACGATAATAACTGTATAATATGCGTAATAATGCATGTTATATTGATAATAATAAAAGTAATATGTATAATTATTATAGTTCTGACGATAATAACTGTATAATATGCGTAATAATGCATGCTATATTGATAATAATAAAGGTAATAAGTATAATTATTATAGTTCTAGCGATAATTACAGTATAATGTGGGTAATAATGCTTGTTATATTGGTGATATTGGGGGTAATAAGTATAATTAGTATAATTCTAGCGATAATTACAGTATAATATGGGTATTAATGCATGTTATATTGATAATAATAAAAGTAATAAGTATAATTATTATAGTTCTAGCGATAATTACAGTATAATGTGGGTAATAATGCTTGTTATATTGTTGATATTGGGGGTAATAAGTGTAATTATTATAATTCTAGCGATAATTACAGTATAATATGGGTATTAATGCATGTTATATTGATAATAATAAAAGTAATAAGTATAATTATTATAGTTCTAGCGATAATAACAGTATAATATGAGTACTAATGCATGTTGTATTGACGATATTGGGAGTAATAAGTATAATTATTATAATTCTAGCGATAATTGCAGTATAATATGGGTATTAATGAATGTTATATTGATAATAATAAAAGTAATAAGTATAATTATTATAGTTCTAGCGATAATTACAGTATAATGTGGGTAATAATGCATGTTATATTGGTAATATTGGGGGTAATAAGTATAATTATTACAATTCTACCGATAATTACAGTATAATATGGGTAATAATGCATGTTATATTAATAATAATCAAAGTAATAAGTATAATTATTATAGTTCTCACGATAATAACTGTATAATATGCGTAATAATGCATGTTATACTGATAATAATAAAAGTAAGAAGTATAATTATTATAGTTCTAGCGATAATAACAGTATAATATGGGTACTAATGCATGTTATATTGATAGTAATAAAAGTAATAAGTATAATTATTATAGTTCTAGTGATAATTACAGTATAATGTGGGTAATAATGCTTGTTATACTGGTGATATTGGGGGTAATAAGTATAATTATTATAATTCTAGCGATAATTACAGTATAATATGGGTATTAATGCATGTTATATTGATAATGATAAAAGTAATAAGTATAATTATTATAGTTCTAGCGATAATTACAGTATAATGTGTATGATAATGCATGTTACATTGACGATATTGGGAGTAATAAGTATAATTATTATAATTCTAGGGATAATTGCAGTATAATATGGGTATTAATGAATGTTATATTGATAATAATAAAAGTAATAAGTATAATTATTATAGTTCTCACGATAATAACTGTATAATATGCGTAATAATGCATGTTATACTGATAATAATAAAAGTAAGAAGTATAATTATTATAGTTCTAGCGATAATAACAGTATAATATGGGTACTAATGCATGTTATATTGATAATAATAAAAGTAATAAGTATAATTATTATAGATCTAGCGATAATAACTGTATAATGTGGGTAATAATGCATGTTATATTGATAATAATAAAAGTAATAAGTATAATTATTATAGTTCTAGCGATAATTACAGTATAATGTGGGTAATAATGCTTGTTATATTGTTGATATTGGGGGTAATAAGTATAATTATTATAATTCTAGCGATAATTACAGTATAATATGGGTATTAAAGCATGTTATATTGATAATAATAAAAGTAATAAGTATAATTATTATAGTTCTAACGATAATAACAGTATAATATGAGTACTAATGCATGTTGTATTGACGATATTGGGAGTAATAAGTATAATTATTATAATTCTAGCGATAATTGCAGTATAATATGGGTATTAATGAATGTTATATTGATAATAATAAAAGTAATAAGTATAATTATTATAGTTCCAGCGATAATTACAGTATAATGTGGGTAATAATGCATGTTATATTGGTAATATTGGGGGTAATAAGTATAATTATTATAATTCTAGCGATAATTACAGTATAATATGGGTAATAATGCATGTTATATTAATAATAATAAAAGTAATAAGTATAATTATTATAGTTCTCACGATAATAACTGTATAATATGCGTAATAATGCATGTTATACTGATAATAATAAAAGTAAGAAGTATAATTATTATAGTTCTAGCGATAATAACAGTATAATATGGGTACTAATGCATGTTATATTGATAGTAATAAAAGTAATAAGTATAATTATTATAGTTCTAGTGATAATTACAGTATAATGTGGGTAATAATGCTTGTTATACTGGTGATATTGGGAGTAATAAGTATAATTATTATAATTCTAGCGATAATTACAGTATAATATGGGTATTAATGCATGTTATATTGATAATAATAAAAGTAATAAGTATAATTATTATAGTTCTAGCGATAATTACAGTATAATGTGGGTAATAATGCATGTAATATTGATAATATTGGGAGTAATAAGTATAATTATTATAGTTCTAGTGATAATTACAGTATAATGTGGGTAATAATGCTTGTTATATTGGTGACATTGGGGGCAATAAGTATAATTAGTATAATTCTAGCGATAATTACAGTATAAAATGGGTATTAATGCATGTTATATTGATAATAATAAAAGTAATAAGTATAATTATTATAGTTCCAGCGATCACAACTTTATAATGTGGGTAATAATGCATGTTAATTTGATAATAATAAACGTAATAAGTATAATTATTATAGTTCTGACGATAATAACTGTATAATATGCGTAATAATGCATGTTATATTGATAATAATAAAAGTAATATGTATAATTATTATAGTTCTGACGATAATAACTGTATAATATGCGTAATAATGCATGCTATATTGATAATAATAAAAGTAATAAGTATAATTATTATAGTTCTAGCGATAATTACAGTATAATGTGGGTAATAATGCTTGTTATATTGGTGATATTGGGGGTAATAAGTATAATTACTATAATTCTGGCGATAATTACAGTATAATATGGGTATTAATGCATGTTATATTGATAATAATAAAAGTAATAAGTATAATTATTATAGATCTAGCGATAATAACTGTATAATGTGGGTAATAATGCATGTTATATTGATAATAATAAAAGTAATAACTATAATTATTATAGTTCTAGCAATAATTACAGTATAATGTGGGTAATAATGCTTGTTATATTGTTGATATTGGGGGTAATAAGTATAATTATTATAATTCTAGCGATAATTACAGTATAATATGGGTATTAATGCATGTTATATTGATAATAATAAAAGTAATAAGTATAATTATTATAGTTCTAACGATAATAACAGTATAATATGAGTACTAATGCATGTTGTATTGACGATATTGGGAGTAATAAGTATAATTATTATAATTCTAGCGATAATTGCAGTATAATATGGGTATTAATGAATGTTATATTGATAATAATAAAAGTAATAAGTATAATTATTATAGTTCCAGCGATAATTACAGTATAATGTGGGTAATAATGCATGTTATATTGGTAATATTGGGGGTAATAAGTATAATTATTATAATTCTAGCGATAATTACAGTATAATATGGGTAATAATGCATGTTATATTAATAATAATAAAAGTAATAAGTATAATTATTATAGTTCTCACGATAATAACTGTATAATATGCGTAATAATGCATGTTATACTGATAATAATAAAAGTAAGAAGTATAATTATTATAGTTCTAGCGATAATAACAGTATAATATGGGTACTAATGCATGTTATATTGATAGTAATAAAAGTAATAAGTATAATTATTATAGTTCTAGTGATAATTACAGTATAATGTGGGTAATAATGCTTGTTATACTGGTGATATTGGGGCTAATAAGTATAATTATTATAATTCTAGCGATAATTACAGTATAATATGGGTATTAATGCATGTTATATTGATAATAATAAAAGTAATAAGTATAATTATTATAGTTCTAGCGATAATTACAGTATAATGTGGGTAATAATGCATGTTATATTAATAACAATAAAAGTAATAAGTATAATTATTATAGTTCTCACGATAATAACTGTATAATATGGGTATTAATGCATGTTATATTGATAATAATAAAAGTAATAAGTATAATTATTATAGTTCTCACGATAATAACTGTATAATATGCGTAATAATGCATGTTATACTGATAATAATAAAAGTAAGAAGTATAATTATTATAGTTCTAGCGATAATAACAGTATAATATGGCTACTAATGCATCTTATATTGATAGTAATAAAAGTAATAAGTATAATTATTATAGTTCTAGCGATAATTACAGTATAATGTGGGTAATAATGCATGTTATATTGGTAATATTGGGGGTAATAAGTATAATTATTGTAATTCTAGCGATAATTACAGTATAATATTGGTAATAATGCATGTTATATTAATAATAATAAAAGTAATAAGTATAATTATTATAGTTCTCACGATAATAACTGTATAATATGCGTAATAATGCATGTTATACTGATAATAATAAAAGTAAGAAGTATAATTATTATAGTTCTAGCGATAATAACAGTATAATATGGCTACTAATGCATGTTATATTGATAGTAATAAAAGTAATAAGTATAATTATTATAGTTCTAGTGATAATTACAGTATAATGTGGGTAATAATGCTTGTTATACTGGTGACATTGGGGGCAATAAGTATAATTAGTATAATTCTAGCGATAATTACAGTATAAAATGGGTATTAATGCATGTTATATTGATAATAATAAAAGTAATAAGTATAATTATTATAGTTCCAGCGATCACAACTGTATAATGTGGGTAATAATGCATGTTAATTTGATAATAATGAACGTAATACGTATAATTATTATAGTTCTGACGATAATAACTGTATAATATGCGTAATAATGCATATTATATTGATAATAATAAAAGTAATATGTATAATTATTATAGTTCTGACGATAATAACTGTATAATATGCGTAATAATGCATGCTATATTGATAATAATAAAAGTAATAAGTATAATTATTATAGTTCTAGCGATAATTACAGTATAATGTGGGTAATAATGCTTGTTATATTGGCGATATTGGGGGTAATAAGTATAATTACTATAATTCTGGCGATAATTACAGTATAATATGGGTATTAATGCATGTTATATTGATAATAATAAAAGTAATAAGTATAATTATTATAGATCTAGCGATAATAACTGTATAATGTGGGTAATAATGCATGTTATATTGATAATAATAAAAGTAATAAGTATAATTATTATAGTTCTAGCGATAATTACAGTATAATGTGGGTAATAATGCATGTAATATTGATAATATTGGGAGTAATAAGTATAATTATTATAGTTCTAGCGATAAGAACAGTATAATATGGGTACTAATGCATGTTATATTGATAGTAATAAAAGTAATAAGTATAATTATTATAGTTCTAGTGATAATTACAGTATAATGTGGGTAATAATGCTTGTTATACTGGTGATATTGGGGGTAATAAGTATTATTATTATAATTCTAGCGATAATTACAGTATAATGTGGGTAATAATGCTTGTTATATTGTTGATATTGGGGGTAATAAGTATAATTATTATAATTCTAGCGATAATTACAGTATAATATGGGTATTAATGCATGTTATATTGATAATAATAAAAGTAATAAGTATAATTATTATAGTTCTAACGATAATAACAGTATAATATGAGTACTAATGCATGTTGTATTGACGATATTGGGAGTAATAAGTATAATTATTATAATTCTAGCGATAATTGCAGTATAATATGGGTATTAATGAATGTTATATTGATAATAATAAAAGTAATAAGTATAATTATTATAGTTCCAGCGATAATTACAGTATAATGTGGGTAATAATGCATGTTATATTGGTAATATTGGGGGTAATAAGTATAATTATTATAATTCTAGCGATAATTACAGTATAATATGGGTAATAATGCATGTTATATTAATAATAATAAAAGTAATAAGTATAATTATTATAGTTCTAGCGATAATAACTGTATAATATGCGTAATAATGCATGTTATACTGATAATAATAAAAGTAAGAAGTATAATTATTATAGTTCTAGCGATAATAACAGTATAATATGGGTACTAATGCATGTTATATTGATAGTAATAAAAGTAATAAGTATAATTATTATAGTTCTAGTGATAATTACAGTATAATGTGGGTAATAATGCTTGTTATACTGGTGATATTGGGGGTAATAAGTATAATTATTATAATTCTAGCGATAATTACAGTATAATATGGGTATTAATGCATGTTATATTGATAATAATAAAAGTAATAAGTATAATTATTATAGTTCTAGCGATAATTACAGTATAATGTGGGTATTAATGCATGTTATATTGATAATAATAAAAGTAATAAGTGTAATTATTATAGTTCTCACGAAAATAACTGTATAATATGGGTAATAATGCATGTTATATTGATAATAATAAAAGTAATATGTATAATTATTATAGTTCTGACGATAATAACTGTATAATGTGGGTAATAATGCATGTTATATTGATAATAATAAAAGTAATTAGTATAATTATTATAGTTCTAGCGATAATTACAGTATAAAGTGGGTAATAATGCATGTTATATTGATAATAACAAAAGTAATAAGTATAATTATTATAGTGCTCACGATAATAACTGTATAATATGGGTAGTAATGCATGTTATATTGATAATAATAAACGTAATAAGTATTATTATTATAGTTCTGACGATAATAACTGTATAATATGCGTAATAATGCATGTTATACTGATAATAATAAAAGTATTATGTATAATTATTATAGTTCTGACGATAATAACTGTATAATGTGGGTAATAATGCATGTTATATTGATAATAATAAAAGTAATAAGTATAATTATTATAGTTCTAGCGATAATTACAGTATAATGTGGGTAATAATGCATGATATATTGATAATAATAAAAGTAATATGTATAATTATTATAGTTCTGACGATAATAACTGTATAATATGCGTAATAATGCATGCTATATTGATAATAATAAAGGTAATAAGTATAATTATTATAGTTCTAGCGATAATTACAGTATAATGTGGGTAATAATGCTTGTTATATTGGTGATATTGGGGGTAATAAGTATAATTAGTATAATTCTAGCGATAATTACAGTATAATATGGGTAGTAATGCATGTTATATTGATAATAATAAAAGTAATAAGTATAATTATTATAGTTCTAACGATAATAACAGTATAATATGAGTACTAATGCATGTTGTATTGACGATATTGGGAGTAATAAGTATAATTATTATAATTCTAGCGATAATTGCAGTATAATATGGGTATTAATGAATGTTATATTGATAATAATAAAAGTAATAAGTATAATTATTATAGTTCCAGCGATAATTACAGTATAATGTGGGTAATAATGCATGTTATATTGGTAATATTGGGGGTAATAAGTATAATTATTATAATTCTAGCGATAATTACAGTATAATATGGGTAATAATGCATGTTATATTAATAATAATAAAAGTAATAAGTATAATTATTATAGTTCTAGCGATAATAACTGTATAATATGCGTAATAATGCATGTTATACTGATAATAATAAAAGTAAGAAGTATAATTATTATAGTTCTAGCGATAATAACAGTATAATATGGGTACTAATGCATGTTATATTGATAGTAATAAAAGTAATAAGTATAATTATTATAGTTCTAGTGATAATTACAGTATAATGTGGGTAATAATGCTTGTTATACTGGTGATATTGGGGGTAATAAGTATAATTATTATAATTCTAGCGATAATTACAGTATAATATGGGTATTAATGCATGTTATATTGATAATAATAAAAGTAATAAGTATAATTATTATAGTTCTAGCGATAATTACAGTATAATGTGGGTATTAATGCATGTTATATTGATAATAATAAAAGTAATAAGTGTAATTATTATAGTTCTCACGAAAATAACTGTATAATATGGGTAATAATGCATGTTATATTGATAATAATAAAAGTAATATGTATAATTATTATAGTTCTGACGATAATAACTGTATAATGTGGGTAATAATGCATGTTATATTGATAATAATAAAAGTAATTAGTATAATTATTATAGTTCTAGCGATAATTACAGTATAAAGTGGGTAATAATGCATGTTATATTGATAATAACAAAAGTAATAAGTATAATTATTATAGTGCTCACGATAATAACTGTATAATATGGGTAGTAATGCATGTTATATTGATAATAATAAACGTAATAAGTATTATTATTATAGTTCTGACGATAATAACTGTATAATATGCGTAATAATGCATGTTATACTGATAATAATAAAAGTATTATGTATAATTATTATAGTTCTGACGATAATAACTGTATAATGTGGGTAATAATGCATGTTATATTGATAATAATAAAAGTAATAAGTATAATTATTATAGTTCTAGCGATAATTACAGTATAATGTGGGTAATAATGCATGATATATTGATAATAATAAAAGTAATATGTATAATTATTATAGTTCTGACGATAATAACTGTATAATATGCGTAATAATGCATGCTATATTGATAATAATAAAGGTAATAAGTATAATTATTATAGTTCTAGCGATAATTACAGTATAATGTGGGTAATAATGCTTGTTATATTGGTGATATTGGGGGTAATAAGTATAATTAGTATAATTCTAGCGATAATTACAGTATAATATGGGTAGTAATGCATGTTATATTGATAATAATAAAAGTAATAAGTATAATTATTATAGTTCTAGCGATAATTACAGTATAATGTGGGTAATAATGCTTGTTATATTGTTGATATTGGGGGTAATAAGTATAATTATTATAATTCTAGCGATAATTACAGTATAATATGGGTATTAATGCATGTTATATTGATAATAATAAAAGTAATAAGTATAATTATTATAGTTCTAGCGATAATAACAGTATAATATGAGTACTAATGCATGTTGTATTGACGATATTGGGAGTAATAAGTATAATTATTATAGTTCTAGCGATAATTACAGTATAATGTGGGTAATAATGCATGTTATATTGATAATATTGGGAGTAATAAGTATAATTATTATAGTTCTAGCGGTAATTACAGTATAATGTGTATAATAATGCATGTTATATTGACGATATTGGGAGTAATATGTATAATTATTATAATTCTAGCGATAATTGCAGTATAATATGGGTATTAATGAATGTTATATTGATAGTAATAAAAGTAATAAGTATTATTATTATCGTTCTAGCAATAATTACAGTATAATGTGGGTAATAATGCATGTTATATTGGTAATATTAGGGGTAATAAGTATAATTATTGTAATTCTAGCGATAATTACAGTATAATATTGGTAATAATGCATGTTATATTAATAATAATAAAAGTAATAAGTATAATTATTATAGTTCTCACGATAATAACTGTATAATATGCGTAAGAATGCATGTTATACTGATAATAATAAAAGTAAGAAGTATAATTATTATAGTTCTAGCGATAATAACAGTATAATATGGCTACTAATGCATGTTATATTGATAGTAATAAAAGTAATAAGTATAATTATTATAGTTCTAGCGATAATTACAGTATAATGTGGGTAATAATGCATGTTATATTGGTAATATTGGGGGTAATAAGTATAATTATTGTAATTCTAGCGATAATTACAGTATAATATTGGTAATAATGCATGTTATGTTAATAATAATAAAAGTAATAAGTATAATTAGTATAGTTCTCACGATAATAACTGTATAATATGCGTAATAATGCATGTTATACTGATAATAATAAAAGTAAGAAGTATAATTATTATAGTTCTAGCGATAATAACAGTATAATATGGCTACTAATGCATGTTATATTGATAGTAATAAAGGTAATAAGTATAATTATTATAGTTCTAGTGATAATTACAGTATAATGTGGGTAATAATGCTTGTTATACTGGTGACATTGGGGGCAATAAGTATAATTAGTATAATTCTAGCGATAGTTACAGTATAAAATGGGTATTAATGCATGTTATATTGATAATAATAAAAGTAATAAGTATAATTATTATAGTTCCAGCGATAACAACTGTATAATGTGGGTAATAATGCATGTTAATTTGATAATAATAAACGTAATAAGTATAATTATTATAGTTCTGACGATAATAACTGTATAATATGCGTAATAATGCATGTTATATTGATAATAATAAAAGTAATATGTATAATTATTATAGTTCTGACGATAATAACTGTATAATATGCGTAATAATGCATGCTATATTGATAATAATAAAAGTAATAAGTATAATTATTATAGTTCTAGCGATAATTACAGTATAATGTGGGTAATAATGCTTGTTATATTGTTGATATTGGGGGTAATAAGTATAATTATTATAATTCTAGCGATAATTACAGTATAATATGGGTATTAATGCATGTTATATTGATAATGATAAAAGTAATAAGTATAATTATTATAGTTCTAGCGATAATTACAGTATAATGTGTATGATAATGCATGTTACATTGACGATATTGGGAGTAATAAGTATAATTATTATAATTCTAGGGATAATTGCAGTATAATATGGGTATTAATGAATGTTATATTGATAATAATAAAAGTAATAAGTATAGTTATTATAGTTCTCACGATAATAACTGTATAATATGCGTAATAATGCATGTTATACTGATAATAATAAAAGTAAGAAGTATAATTATTATAGTTCTAGCGATAATAACAGTATAATATGGGTACTAATGCATGTTATATTGATAATAATAAAAGTAATAAGTATAATTATTATAGATCTAGCGATAATAACTGTATAATGTGGGTAATAATGCATGTTATATTGATAATAATAAAAGTAATAAGTATAATTATTATAGTTCTCACGATAATAACTGTATAATATGCGTAATAATGCATGTTATACTGATAATAATAAAAGTAAGAAGTATAATTATTATAGTTCTAGCGATAATAACAGTATAATATGGGTACTAATGCATGTTATATTGATAATAATAAAAGTAATAAGTATAATTATTATAGATCTAGCGATAATAACTGTATAATGTGGGTAATAATGCATGTTATATTGATAATAATAAAAGTAATAAGTATAATTATTAGAGTTCGAGCGATAATTAGAGTATAATATGGGTATTAATGCATGTTATATCGATAATAATAAAAGTAATAACTATAATTATTATAGTTCTCACGATAATAACTGTATAATATGGGTAATAATGCATGTTATGTTGATAATAATAAAAGTAATATGTATAATTATTATAGTTCTGACGATAATAAGTGTATAATATGCGTAATAATGCATGCTATATTGATAATAATAAAGGTAATAAGTATAATTATTATAGTTCTAGCGATAATTACAGTATAATGTGGGTAATAATGCTTGTTATATTGGTGATATTGGGGGTAATAAGTATAATTAGTATAATTCTGGCGATAATTACAGTATCATATGGGTATTAATGCATGTTATATTGATAATAATAAAAGTAATAAGTATAATTATTACAGATCTAGCGATAATAACTGTATAATGTGGGTAATAATGCACGTTATATTGATAATAACAAAAGTAATAAGTATAATTATTATAGTTCTCACGATAATAACTGTATAATATGGGTAGTAATGCATGTTATATTGATAATAATAAAAGTAATAAGTATAATTATTATAGTTCTAGCGATAATAACAGTATAATATGAGTACTAATGCATGTTGTATTGACGATATTGGGAGTAATAAGTATAATTATTATAATTCTAGCGATAATTGCAGTATAATATGGGTATTAATGAATGTTATATTGATAATAATAAAAGTAATAAGTATAATTATTATAGTTCTAGCGATAATTACAGTATAATGTGGGTAATAATGCATGTTATATTGGTAATATTGGGGGTAATAAGTATAATTATTACAATTCTACCGATAATTACAGTATAATATGGGTAATAATGCATGTTATATTAATAATAATAAAAGTAATAAGTATAATTATTATAGTTCTCACGATAATAACTGTATAATATGCGTAATAATGCATGTTATACTGATAATAATAAAAGTAAGAAGTATAATTATTATAGTTCTAGCGATAATAACAGTATAATATGGGTACTAATGCATGTTATATTGATAGTAATAAAAGTAATAAGTATAATTATTATAGTTCTAGTGATAATTACAGTATAATGTGGGTAATAATGCTTGTTATACTGGTGATATTGGGGGTAATAAGTATAATTATTATAATTCTAGCGATAATTACAGTATAATATGGGTATTAATGCATGTTATATTGATAATGATAAAAGTAATAAGTATAATTATTATAGTTCTAGCGATAATTACAGTATAATGTGTATGATAATGCATGTTACATTGACGATATTGGGAGTAATAAGTATAATTATTATAATTCTAGGGATAATTGCAGTATAATATGGGTATTAATGAATGTTATATTGATAATAATAAAAGTAATAAGTATAATTATTATAGTTCTCACGATAATAACTGTATAATATGCGTAATAATGCATGTTATACTGATAATAATAAAAGTAAGAAGTATAATTATTATAGTTCTAGCGATAATAACAGTATAATATGGGTACTAATGCATGTTATATTGATAATAATAAAAGTAATAAGTATAGTTATTATAGATCTAGCGATAATAACTGTATAATGTGGGTAATAATGCATGTTATATTGATAATAATAAAAGTAATAAGTATAATTATTATAGTTCTAGCGATAATTACAGTATAATGTGGGTAATAATGCTTGTTATATTGTTGATATTGGGGGTAATAAGTATAATTATTATAATTCTAGCGATAATTACAGTATAATATGGGTATTAATGCATGTTATATTGATAATAATAAAAGTAATAAGTATAATTATTATAGTTCTAGCGATAATTACAGTATAATGTGGGTAATAATGCATGTTATATTAATAACAATAAAAGTAATAAGTATAATTATTATAGTTCTCACGATAATAACTGTATAATATGGGTATTAATGCATGTTATATTGATAATAATAAAAGTAATAAGTATAATTATTATAGTTCTCACGATAATAACTGTATAATATGCGTAATAATGCATGTTATACTGATAATAATAAAAGTAAGAAGTATAATTATTATAGTTCTAGCGATAATAACAGTATAATATGGCTACTAATGCATCTTATATTGATAGTAATAAAAGTAATAAGTATAATTATTATAGTTCTAGCGATAATTACAGTATAATGTGGGTAATAATGCATGTTATATTGGTAATATTGGGGGTAATAAGTATAATTATTGTAATTCTAGCGATAATTACAGTATAATATTGGTAATAATGCATGTTATATTAATAATAATAAAAGTAATAAGTATAATTATTATAGTTCTCACGATAATAACTGTATAATATGCGTAATAATGCATGTTATACTGATAATAATAAAAGTAAGAAGTATAATTATTATAGTTCTAGCGATAATAACAGTATAATATGGCTACTAATGCATGTTATATTGATAGTAATAAAAGTAATAAGTATAATTATTATAGTTCTAGTGATAATTACAGTATAATGTGCGTAATAATGCTTGTTATACTGGTGACATTGGGGGCAATAAGTATAATTAGTATAATTCTAGCGATAATTACAGTATAAAATGGGTATTAATGCATGTTATATTGATAATAATAAAAGTAATAAGTATAATTATTATAGTTCCAGCGCTCACAACTGTATAATGTGGGTAATAATGCATGTTAATTTGATAATAATAAACGTAATAAGTATAATTATTATAGTTCTGACGATAATAACTGTATAATATGCGTAATAATGCATATTATATTGATAATAATAAAAGTAATATGTATAATTATTATAGTTCTGACGATAATAACTGTATAATATGCGTAATAATGCATGCTATATTGATAATAATAAAAGTAATAAGTATAATTATTATAGTTCTAGCGATAATTACAGTATAATGTGGGTAATAATGCTTGTTATATTGGTGATATTGGGGGTAATAAGTATAATTACTATAATTCTGGCGATAATTACAGTATAATATGGGTATTAATGCATGTTATATTGATAATAATAAAAGTAATAAGTATAATTATTATAGATCTAGCGATAATAACTGTATAATGTGGGTAATAATGCATGTTATATTGATAATAATAAAAGTAATAAGTATAATTATTATAGTTCTAGCGATAATTACAGTATAATGTGGGTAATAATGCATGTAATATTGATAATATTGGGAGTAATAAGTATAATTATTATAGTTCTAGCGATAATAACAGTATAATATGGGTACTAATGCATGTTATATTGATAGTAATAAAAGTAATAAGTATAATTATTATAGTTCTAGTGATAATTACAGTATAATGTGGGTAATAATGCTTGTTATACTGGTGATATTGGGGGTAATAAGTATTATTATTATAATTCTAGCGATAATTACAGTATAATGTGGGTAATAATGCTTGTTATATTGTTGATATTGGGGGTAATAAGTATAATTATTATAATTCTAGCGATAATTACAGTATAATATGGGTATTAATGCATGTTATATTGATAATAATAAAAGTAATAAGTATAATTATTATAGTTCTAACGATAATAACAGTATAATATGAGTACTAATGCATGTTGTATTGACGATATTGGGAGTAATAAGTATAATTATTATAATTCTAGCGATAATTGCAGTATAATATGGGTATTAATGAATGTTATATTGATAATAATAAAAGTAATAAGTATAATTATTATAGTTCCAGCGATAATTACAGTATAATGTGGGTAATAATGCATGTTATATTGGTAATATTGGGGGTAATAAGTATAATTATTATAATTCTAGCGATAATTACAGTATAATATGGGTAATAATGCATGTTATATTAATAATAATAAAAGTAATAAGTATAATTATTATAGTTCTCACGATAATAACTGTATAATATGCGTAATAATGCATGTTATACTGATAATAATAAAAGTAAGAAGTATAATTATTATAGTTCTAGCGATAATAACAGTATAATATGGGTACTAATGCATGTTATATTGATAGTAATAAAAGTAATAAGTATAATTATTATAGTTCTAGTGATAATTACAGTATAATGTGGGTAATAATGCTTGTTATACTGGTGATATTGGGGGTAATAAGTATAATTATTATAATTCTAGCGATAATTACAGTATAATATGGGTATTAATGCATGTTATATTGATAATAATAAAAGTAATAAGTATAATTATTATAGTTCTAGCGATAATTACAGTATAATGTGGGTATTAATGCATGTTATATTGATAATAATAAAAGTAATAAGTGTAATTATTATAGTTCTCACGAAAATAACTGTATAATATGGGTAATAATGCATGTTATATTGATAATAATAAAAGTAATATGTATAATTATTATAGTTCTGACGATAATAACTGTATAATGTGGGTAATAATGCATGTTATATTGATAATAATAAAAGTAATTAGTATAATTATTATAGTTCTAGCGATAATTACAGTATAAAGTGGGTAATAATGCATGTTATATTGATAATAACAAAAGTAATAAGTATAATTATTATAGTGCTCACGATAATAACTGTATAATATGGGTAGTAATGCATGTTATATTGATAATAATAAACGTAATAAGTATTATTATTATAGTTCTGACGATAATAACTGTATAATATGCGTAATAATGCATGTTATACTGATAATAATAAAAGTATTATGTATAATTATTATAGTTCTGACGATAATAACTGTATAATGTGGGTAATAATGCATGTTATATTGATAATAATAAAAGTAATAAGTATAATTATTATAGTTCTAGCGATAATTACAGTATAATGTGGGTAATAATGCATGATATATTGATAATAATAAAAGTAATATGTATAATTATTATAGTTCTGACGATAATAACTGTATAATATGCGTAATAATGCATGCTATATTGATAATAATAAAGGTAATAAGTATAATTATTATAGTTCTAGCGATAATTACAGTATAATGTGGGTAATAATGCTTGTTATATTGGTGATATTGGGGGTAATAAGTATAATTAGTATAATTCTAGCGATAATTACAGTATAATATGGGTAGTAATGCATGTTATATTGATAATAATAAAAGTAATAAGTATAATTATTATAGTTCTAGCGATAATTACAGTATAATGTGGGTAATAATGCTTGTTATATTGTTGATATTGGGGGTAATAAGTATAATTATTATAATTCTAGCGATAATTACAGTATAATATGGGTATTAATGCATGTTATATTGATAATAATAAAAGTAATAAGTATAATTATTATAGTTCTAGCGATAATAACAGTATAATATGAGTACTAATGCATGTTGTATTGACGATATTGGGAGTAATAAGTATAATTATTATAGTTCTAGCGATAATTACAGTATAATGTGGGTAATAATGCATGTTATATTGATAATATTGGGAGTAATAAGTATAATTATTATAGTTCTAGCGGTAATTACAGTATAACGTGTATAATAATGCATGTTATATTGACGATATTGGGAGTAATATGTATAATTATTATAATTCTAGCGATAATTGCAGTATAATATGGGTATTAATGAATGTTATATTGATAGTAATAAAAGTAATAAGTATTATTATTATCGTTCTAGCAATAATTACAGTATAATGTGGGTAATAATGCATGTTATATTGGTAATATTGGGGGTAATAAGTATAATTATTGTAATTCTAGCGATAATTACAGTATAATATTGGTAATAATGCATGTTATATTAATAATAATAAAAGTAATAAGTATAATTATTATAGTTCTCACGATAATAACTGTATAATATGCGTAAGAATGCATGTTATACTGATAATAATAAAAGTAAGAAGTATAATTATTATAGTTCTAGCGATAATAACAGTATAATATGGCTACTAATGCATGTTATATTGATAGTAATAAAAGTAATAAGTATAATTATTATAGTTCTAGCGATAATTACAGTATAATGTGGGTAATAATGCATGTTATATTGGTAATATTGGGGGTAATAAGTATAATTATTGTAATTCTAGCGATAATTACAGTATAATATTGGTAATAATGCATGTTATGTTAATAATAGTAAAAGTAATAAGTATAATTAGTATAGTTCTCACGATAATAACTGTATAATATGCGTAATAATGCATGTTATACTGATAATAATAAAAGTAAGAAGTATAATTATTATAGTTCTAGCGATAATAACAGTATAATATGGCTACTAATGCATGTTATATTGATAGTAATAAAGGTAATAAGTATAATTATTATAGTTCTAGTGATAATTACAGTATAATGTGGGTAATAATGCTTGTTATACTGGTGACATTGGGGGCAATAAGTATAATTAGTATAATTCTAGCGATAGTTACAGTATAAAATGGGTATTAATGCATGTTATATTGATAATAATAAAAGTAATAAGTATAATTATTATAGTTCCAGCGATAACAACTGTATAATGTGGGTAATAATGCATGTTAATTTGATAATAATAAACGTAATAAGTATAATTATTATAGTTCTGACGATAATAACTGTATAATATGCGTAATAATGCATGTTATATTGATAATAATAAAAGTAATATGTATAATTATTATAGTTCTGACGATAATAACTGTATAATATGCGTAATAATGCATGCTATATTGATAATAATAAAAGTAATAAGTATAATTATTATAGTTCTAGCGATAATTACAGTATAATGTGGGTAATAATGCTTGTTATATTGTTGATATTGGGGGTAATAAGTATAATTATTATAATTCTAGCGATAATTACAGTATAATATGGGTATTAATGCATGTTATATTGATAATAATAAAAGTAATAAGTATAATTATTATAGTTCTAGCGATAATAACAGTATAATATGAGTACTAATGCATGTTGTATTGACGATATTGGGAGTAATAAGTATAATTATTATAATTCTAGCGATAATTGCAGTATAATATGGGAATTAATGAATGTTATATTGATAATAATAAAAGTAATAAGTATAATTATTATAGTTCTGGCGATAATTACAGTATAATGTGGGTAATAATGCATGTTATATTGGTAATATTGGGGGTAATAAGTATAATTATTATAATTCTAGCGATAATTACAGTATAATATTAGTATTAATGCATGTTATATTGATAATAATAAAAGTAATAAGTATAATTATTATAGATCTAGCGATAATTACAGTATAATGTGGGTAATAATGCATGTTATATTGGTAATATTGGGGGTAATAAGTATAATTATTATAATTCTAGCGATAATTACAGTATAATATGGGTAATAATGCATGTTATATTAATAATAATAAAAGTAATAAGTATAATTATTATAGTTCTCACGATAATAACTGTATAATATGCGTAATAATGCATGTTATATTGATAATAATAAAAGTAATATGTATAATTATTATAGTTCTGACGATAATAACTGTATAATATGCGTAATAATGCATGCTATATTGATAATAATAAAAGTAATAAGTATAATTATTATAGTTCTAGCGATAATTACAGTATAATGTGGGTAATAATGCTTGTTATATTGGTGATATTGGGGGTAATAAGTATAATTACTATAATTCTGGCGATAATTACAGTATAATATGGGTATTAATGCATGTTATATTGATAATAATAAAAGTAATAAGTATAATTATTATAGATCTAGCGATAATAACTGTATAATGTGGGTAATAATGCATGTTATATTGATAATAATAAAAGTAATAAGTATAATTATTATAGTTCTAGCGATAATTACAGTATAATGTGGGTAATAATGCTTGTTATATTGTTGATATTGGGGGTAATAAGTATAATTATTATAATTCTAGCGATAATTACAGTATAATATGGGTATTAATGCATGTTATATTGATAATAATAAAAGTAATAAGTATAATTATTATAGTTCTAACGATAATAACAGTATAATATGAGTACTAATGCATGTTGTATTGACGATATTGGGAGTAATAAGTATAATTATTATAATTCTAGCGATAATTGCAGTTTAATATGGGTATTAATGAATGTTATATTGATAATAATAAAAGTAATAAGTATAATTATTATAGTTCCAGCGATAATTACAGTATAATGTGGGTAATAATGCATGTTATATTGGTAATATTGGGGGTAATAAGTATAATTATTATAATTCTAGCGATAATTACAGTATAATATGGGTAATAATGCATGTTATATTAATAATAATAAAAGTAATAAGTATAATTATTATAGTTCTCACGATAATAACTGTATAATATGCGTAATAATGCATGTTATACTGATAATAATAAAAGTAAGAAGTATAATTATTATAGTTCTAGCGATAATAACAGTATAATATGGGTACTAATGCATGTTATATTGATAGTAATAAAAGTAATAAGTATAATTATTATAGTTCTAGTGATAATTACAGTATAATGTGGGTAATAATGCTTGTTATACTGGTGATATTGGGGGTAATAAGTATAATTATTATAATTCTAGCGATAATTACAGTATAATATGGGTATTAATGCATGTTATATTGATAATAATAAAAGTAATAAGTATAATTATTATAGTTCTAGCGATAATTACAGTATAATGTGGGTAATAATGCATGTAATATTGATAATATTGGGAGTAATAAGTATAATTATTATAGTTCTAGCGATAATTACAGTATAATGTGTATGATAATGCATGTTACATTGACGATATTGGGAGTAATAAGTATAATTATTATAATTCTAGCGATAATTGCAGTATAATATGGGTATTAATGAATGTTATATTGATAATAATAAAAGTAATAAGTATAATTATTATAGTTCTAGTGATAATTACAGTATAATGTTGGTAATAATGCTTGTTATACTGGTGATATTGGGGGTAATAAGTATAATTATTATAATTCTAGCGATAATTACAGTATAATATGGGTATTAATGCATGTTATATTGATAATAATAAAAGTAATAAGTATAATTATTATAGTTCTCACGATAATAACTGTATAATATGCGTAATAATGCATGTTATACTGATAATAATAAAAGTAAGAAGTATAATTATTATAGTTCTAGCGATAATAACAGTATAATATGGGTACTAATGCATGTTATATTGATAATAATAAAAGTAATAAGTATAATTATTATAGATCTAGCGATAATAACTGTATAATGTGGGTAATAATGCATGTTATATTGATAATAATAAAAGTAATAAGTATAATTATTAGAGTTCGAGCGATAATTAGAGTATAATATGGGTATTAATGCATGTTATATCGATAATAATAAAAGTAATAACTATAATTATTATAGTTCTCACGATAATAACTGTATAATATGGGTAATAATGCATGTTATGTTGATAATAATAAAAGTAATATGTATAATTATTATAGTTCTGACGATAATAAGTGTATAATATGCGTAATAATGCATGCTATATTGATAATGATAAAGGTAATAAGTATAATTATTATAGTTCTAGCGATAATTACAGTATAATGTGGGTAATAATGCCTGTTATATTGGTGATATTGGGGGTAATAAGTATAATTAGTATAATTCTGGCGATAATTACAGTATCATATGGGTATTAATGCATGTTATATTGATAATAATAAAAGTAATAAGTATAATTATTACAGATCTAGCGATAATAACTGTATAATGTGGGTAATAATGCACGTTATATTGATAATAACAAAAGTAATAAGTATAATTATTATAGTTCTCACGATAATAACTGTATAATATGGGTAGTAATGCATGTTATATTGATAATAATAAACGTAATAAGTATTATTATTATACTTCTGACGATAATAACTGTATAATATGCGTAATAATGCATGTTATATTGATAATAATAAAAGTAATATGTATAATTATTATAGTTCTGACGATAATAACTGTATAATATGCGTAATAATGCATGCTATATTGATAATAATAAAGGTAATAAGTATAATTATTATAGTTCTAGCGATAATTACAGTATAATGTGGGTAATAATGCTTGTTATATTGGTGATATTGGGGGTAATAAGTATAATTAGTATAATTCTAGCGATAATTACAGTATAATATGGGTATTAATGCATGTTATATTGATAATAATAAAAGTAATAAGTATAATTATTATAGTTCTAGCGATAATTACAGTATAATGTGGGTAATAATGCTTGTTATATTGTTGATATTGGGGGTAATAAGTGTAATTATTATAATTCTAGCGATAATTACAGTATAATATGGGTATTAATGCATGTTATATTGATAATAATAAAAGTAATAAGTATAATTATTATAGTTCTAGCGATAATAACAGTATAATATGAGTACTAATGCATGTTGTATTGACGATATTGGGAGTAATAAGTATAATTATTATAATTCTAGCGATAATTGCAGTATAATATGGGTATTAATGAATGTTATATTGATAATAATAAAAGTAATAAGTATAATTATTATAGTTCTAGCGATAATTACAGTATAATGTGGGTAATAATGCATGTTATATTGGTAATATTGGGGGTAATAAGTATAATTATTACAATTCTACCGATAATTACAGTATAATATGGGTAATAATGCATGTTATATTAATAATAATAAAAGTAATAAGTATAATTATTATAGTTCTCACGATAATAACTGTATAATATGCGTAATAATGCATGTTATACTGATAATAATAAAAGTAAGAAGTATAATTATTATAGTTCTAGCGATAATAACAGTATAATATGGGTACTAATGCATGTTATATTGATAGTAATAAAAGTAATAAGTATAATTATTATAGTTCTAGTGATAATTACAGTATAATGTGGGTAATAATGCTTGTTATACTGGTGATATTGGGGGTAATAAGTATAATTATTATAATTCTAGCGATAATTACAGTATAATATGGGTATTAATGCATGTTATATTGATAATGATAAAAGTAATAAGTATAATTATTATAGTTCTAGCGATAATTACAGTATAATGTGTATGATAATGCATGTTACATTGACGATATTGGGAGTAATAAGTATAATTATTATAATTCTAGGGATAATTGCAGTATAATATGGGTATTAATGAATGTTATATTGATAATAATAAAAGTAATAAGTATAATTATTATAGTTCTCACGATAATAACTGTATAATATGCGTAATAATGCATGTTATACTGATAATAATAAAAGTAAGAAGTATAATTATTATAGTTCTAGCGATAATAACAGTATAATATGGGTACTAATGCAAGTTATATTGATAATAATAAAAGTAATAAGTATAATTATTATAGATCTAGCGATAATAACTGTATAATGTGGGTAATAATGCATGTTATATTGATAATAATAAAAGTAATAAGTATAATTATTAGAGTTCGAGCGATAATTAGAGTATAATATGGGTATTAATGCATGTTATATCGATAATAATAAAAGTAATAACTATAATTATTATAGTTCTCACGATAATAACTGTATAATATGGGTAATAATGCATGTTATGTTGATAATAATAAAAGTAATATGTATAATTATTATAGTTCTGACGATAATAAGTGTATAATATGCGTAATAATGCATGCTGTATTGATAATGATAAAGGTAATAAGTATAATTATTATAGTTCTAGCGATAATTACAGTATAATGTGGGTAATAATGCTTGTTATATTGGTGATATTGGGGGTAATAAGTATAATTAGTATAATTCTGGCGATAATTACAGTATCATATGGGTATTAATGCATGTTATATTGATAATAATAAAAGTAATAAGTATAATTATTACAGATCTAGCGATAATAACTGTATAATGTGGGTAATAATGCACGTTATATTGATAATAACAAAAGTAATAAGTATAATTATTATAGTTCTCACGATAATAACTGTATAATATGGGTAGTAATGCATGTTATATTGATAATAATAAACGTAATAAGTATTATTATTATACTTCTGACGATAATAACTGTATAATATGCGTAATAATGCATGTTATATTGATAATAATAAAAGTAATATGTATAATTATTATAGTTCTGACGATAATAACTGTATAATATGCGTAATAATGCATGCTATATTGATAATAATAAAGGTAATAAGTATAATTATTATAGTTCTAGCGATAATTACAGTATAATGTGGGTAATAATGCTTGTTATATTGGTGATATTGGGGGTAATAAGTATAATTAGTATAATTCTAGCGATAATTACAGTATAATATGGGTATTAATGCATGTTATATTGATAATAATAAAAGTAATAAGTATAATTATTATAGTTCTAGCGATAATTACAGTATAATGTGGGTAATAATGCTTGTTATATTGTTGATATTGGGGGTAATAAGTGTAATTATTATAATTCTAGCGATAATTACAGTATAATATGGGTATTAATGCATGTTATATTGATAATAATAAAAGTAATAAGTATAATTATTATAGTTCTAGCGATAATAACAGTATAATATGAGTACTAATGCATGTTGTATTGACGATATTGGGAGTAATAAGTATAATTATTATAATTCTAGCGATAATTGCAGTATAATATGGGTATTAATGAATGTTATATTGATAATAATAAAAGTAATAAGTATAATTATTATAGTTCTAGCGATAATTACAGTATAATGTGGGTAATAATGCATGTTATATTGGTAATATTGGGGGTAATAAGTATAATTATTACAATTCTACCGATAATTACAGTATAATATGGGTAATAATGCATGTTATATTAATAATAATAAAAGTAATAAGTATAATTATTATAGTTCTAGCGATAATAACAGTATAATATGAGTACTAATGCATGTTGTATTGACGATATTGGGAGTAATAAGTATAATTATTATAATTCTAGCGATAATTGCAGTATAATATGGGTATTAATGAATGTTATATTGATAATAATAAAAGTAATAAGTATAATTATTATAGTTCTAGCGATAATTACAGTATAATGTGGGTAATAATGCATGTTATATTGGTGATATTGGGGGTAATAAGTATAATTAGTATAATTCTAGCGATAATTACAGTATAATATGGGTATTAATGCATGTTATATTGATAATAATAAAAGTAATAAGTATAATTATTATAGTTCTAGCGATAATTACAGTATAATGTGGGTAATAATGCTTGTTATATTGTTGATATTGGGGGTAATAAGTGTAATTATTATAATTCTAGCGATAATTACAGTATAATATGGGTATTAATGCATGTTATATTGATAATAATAAAAGTAATAAGTATAATTATTATAGTTCTAGCGATAATAACAGTATAATATGAGTACTAATGCATGTTGTATTGACGATATTGGGAGTAATAAGTATAATTATTATAATTCTAGCGATAATTGCAGTATAATATGGGTATTAATGAATGTTATATTGATAATAATAAAAGTAATAAGTATAATTATTATAGTTCTAGCGATAATTACAGTATAATGTGGGTAATAATGCATGTTATATTGGTAATATTGGGGGTAATAAGTATAATTATTACAATTCTACCGATAATTACAGTATAATATGGGTAATAATGCATGTTATATTAATAATAATAAAAGTAATAAGTATAATTATTATAGTTCTCACGATAATAACTGTATAATATGCGTAATAATGCATGTTATACTGATAATAATAAAAGTAAGAAGTATAATTATTATAGTTCTAGCGATAATAACAGTATAATATGGGTACTAATGCATGTTATATTGATAGTAATAAAAGTAATAAGTATAATTATTATAGTTCTAGTGATAATTACAGTATAATGTGGGTAATAATGCTTGTTATACTGGTGATATTGGGGGTAATAAGTATAATTATTATAATTCTAGCGATAATTACAGTATAATATGGGTATTAATGCATGTTATATTGATAATGATAAAAGTAATAAGTATAATTATTATAGTTCTAGCGATAATTACAGTATAATGTGTATGATAATGCATGTTACATTGACGATATTGGGAGTAATAAGTATAATTATTATAATTCTAGGGATAATTGCAGTATAATATGGGTATTAATGAATGTTATATTGATAATAATAAAAGTAATAAGTATAATTATTATAGTTCTCACGATAATAACTGTATAATATGCGTAATAATGCATGTTATACTGATAATAATAAAAGTAAGAAGTATAATTATTATAGTTCTAGCGATAATAACAGTATAATATGGGTACTAATGCATGTTATATTGATAATAATAAAAGTAATAAGTATAATTATTATAGATCTAGCGATAATAACTGTATAATGTGGGTAATAATGCATGTTATATTGATAATAATAAAAGTAATAAGTATAATTATTATAGTTCTCACGATAATAACTGTATAATATGCGTAATAATGCATGTTATACTGATAATAATAAAAGTAAGAAGTATAATTATTATAGTTCTAGCGATAATAACAGTATAATATGGGTACTAATGCATGTTATATTGATAATAATAAAAGTAATAAGTATAATTATTATAGATCTAGCGATAATAACTGTATAATGTGGGTAATAATGCATGTTATATTGATAATAATAAAAGTAATAAGTATAATTATTAGAGTTCGAGCGATAATTAGAGTATAATATGGGTATTAATGCATGTTATATCGATAATAATAAAAGTAATAACTATAATTATTATAGTTCTCACGATAATAACTGTATAATATGGGTAATAATGCATGTTATGTTGATAATAATAAAAGTAATATGTATAATTATTATAGTTCTGACGATAATAAGTGTATAATATGCGTAATAATGCATGCTATATTGATAATAATAAAGGTAATAAGTATAATTATTATAGTTCTAGCGATAATTACAGTATAATGTGGGTAATAATGCTTGTTATATTGGTGATATTGGGGGTAATAAGTATAATTAGTATAATTCTGGCGATAATTACAGTATCATATGGGTATTAATGCATGTTATATTGATAATAATAAAAGTAATAAGTATAATTATTACAGATCTAGCGATAATAACTGTATAATGTGGGTAATAATGCACGTTATATTGATAATAACAAAAGTAATAAGTATAATTATTATAGTTCTCACGATAATAACTGTATAATATGGGTAGTAATGCATGTTATATTGATAATAATAAACGTAATAAGTATTATTATTATACTTCTGACGATAATAACTGTATAATATGCGTAATAATGCATGTTATATTGATAATAATAAAAGTAATATGTATAATTATTATAGTTCTGACGATAATAACTGTATAATATGCGTAATAATGCATGCTATATTGATAATAATAAAGGTAATAAGTATAATTATTATAGTTCTAGCGATAATTACAGTATAATGTGGGTAATAATGCTTGTTATATTGGTGATATTGGGGGTAATAAGTATAATTAGTATAATTCTAGCGATAATTACAGTATAATATGGGTATTAATGCATGTTATATTGATAATAATAAAAGTAATAAGTATAATTATTATAGTTCTAGCGATAATTACAGTATAATGTGGGTAATAATGCTTGTTATATTGTTGATATTGGGGGTAATAAGTGTAATTATTATAATTCTAGCGATAATTACAGTATAATATGGGTATTAATGCACGTTATATTGATAATAATAAAAGTAATAAGTATAATTATTATAGTTCTAGCGATAATAACAGTATAATATGAGTACTAATGCATGTTGTATTGACGATATTGGGAGTAATAAGTATAATTATTATAATTCTAGGGATAATTGCAGTATAATATGGGTATTAATGAATGTTATATTGATAATAATAAAAGTAATAAGTATAATTATTATAGTTCTCACGATAATAACTGTATAATATGCGTAATAATGCATGTTATACTGATAATAATAAAAGTAAGAAGTATAATTATTATAGTTCTAGCGATAATAACAGTATAATATGGGTACTAATGCATGTTATATTGATAATAATAAAAGTAATAAGTATAATTATTATAGATCTAGCGATAATAACTGTATAATGTGGGTAATAATGCATGTTATATTGATAATAATAAAAGTAATAAGTATAATTATTAGAGTTCTCACGATAATAACTGTATAATATGCGTAATAATGCATGTTATACTGATAATAATAAAAGTAAGAAGTATAATTATTATAGTTCTAGCGATAATAACAGTATAATATGGGTACTAATGCATGTTATATTGATAATAATAAAAGTAATAAGTATAATTATTATAGATCTAGCGATAATAACTGTATAATGTGGGTAATAATGCATGTTATATTGATAATAATAAAAGTAATAAGTATAATTATTAGAGTTCGAGCGATAATTAGAGTATAATATGGGTATTAATGCATGTTATATCGATAATAATAAAAGTAATAACTATAATTATTATAGTTCTCACGATAATAACTGTATAATATGGGTAATAATGCATGTTATGTTGATAATAATAAAAGTAATATGTATAATTATTATAGTTCTGACGATAATAAGTGTATAATATGCGTAATAATGCATGCTATATTGATAATAATAAAGGTAATAAGTATAATTATTATAGTTCTAGCGATAATTACAGTATAATGTGGGTAATAATGCTTGTTATATTGGTGATATTGGGGGTAATAAGTATAATTAGTATAATTCTGGCGATAATTACAGTATCATATGGGTATTAATGCATGTTATATTGATAATAATAAAAGTAATAAGTATAATTATTACAGATCTAGCGATAATAACTGTATAATGTGGGTAATAATGCACGTTATATTGATAATAACAAAAGTAATAAGTATAATTATTATAGTTCTCACGATAATAACTGTATAATATGGGTAGTAATGCATGTTATATTGATAATAATAAACGTAATAAGTATTATTATTATACTTCTGACGATAATAACTGTATAATATGCGTAATAATGCATGTTATATTGATAATAATAAAAGTAATATGTATAATTATTATAGTTCTGACGATAATAACTGTATAATATGCGTAATAATGCATGCTATATTGATAATAATAAAGGTAATAAGTATAATTATTATAGTTCTAGCGATAATTACAGTATAATGTGGGTAATAATGCTTGTTATATTGGTGATATTGGGGGTAATAAGTATAATTAGTATAATTCTAGCGATAATTACAGTATAATATGGGTATTAATGCATGTTATATTGATAATAATAAAAGTAATAAGTATAATTATTATAGTTCTAGCGATAATTACAGTATAATGTGGGTAATAATGCTTGTTATATTGTTGATATTGGGGGTAATAAGTGTAATTACTATAATTCTAGCGATAATTACAGTATAATATGGGTATTAATGCACGTTATATTGATAATAATAAAAGTAATAAGTATAATTATTATAGTTCTAGCGATAATAACAGTATAATATGAGTACTAATGCATGTTGTATTGACGATATTGGGAGTAATAAGTATAATTATTATAATTCTAGCGATAATTGCAGTATAATATGGGTATTAATGAATGTTATATTGATAATAATAAAAGTAATAAGTATAATTATTATAGTTCTAGCGATAATTACAGTATAATGTGGGTAATAATGCATGTTATATTGGTAATATTGGGGGTAATAAGTATAATTATTACAATTCTACCGATAATTACAGTATAATATGGGTAATAATGCATGTTATATTAATAATAATAAAAGTAATAAGTATAATTATTATAGTTCTCACGATAATAACTGTATAATATGCGTAATAATGCATGTTATACTGATAATAATAAAAGTAAGAAGTATAATTATTATAGTTCTAGCGATAATAACAGTATAATATGGGTACTAATGCATGTTATATTGATAGTAATAAAAGTAATAAGTATAATTATTATAGTTCTAGTGATAATTACAGTATAATGTGGGTAATAATGCTTGTTATACTGGTGATATTGGGGGTAATAAGTATAATTATTATAATTCTAGCGATAATTACAGTATAATATGGGTATTAATGCATGTTATATTGATAATGATAAAAGTAATAAGTATAATTATTATAGCTCTAGCGATAATTACAGTATAATGTGTATGATAATGCATGTTACATTGACGATATTGGGAGTAATAAGTATAATTATTATAATTCTAGGGATAATTGCAGTATAATATGGGTATTAATGAATGTTATATTGATAATAATAAAAGTAATAAGTATAATTATTATAGTTCTCACGATAATAACTGTATAATATGCGTAATAATGCATGTTATACTGATAATAATAAAAGTAAGAAGTATAATTATTATAGTTCTAGCGATAATAACAGTATAATATGGGTACTAATGCATGTTATATTGATAATAATAAAAGTAATAAGTATAATTATTATAGATCTAGCGATAATAACTGTATAATGTGGGTAATAATGCATGTTATATTGATAATAATAAAAGTAATAAGTATAATTATTAGAGTTCGAGCGATAATTAGAGTATAATATGGGTATTAATGCATGTTATATCGATAATAATAAAAGTAATAACTATAATTATTATAGTTCTCACGATAATAACTGTATAATATGGGTAATAATGCATGTTATGTTGATAATAATAAAAGTAATATGTATAATTATTATAGTTCTGACGATAATAAGTGTATAATATGCGTAATAATGCATGCTATATTGATAATAATAAAGGTAATAAGTATAATTATTATAGTTCTAGCGATAATTACAGTATAATGTGGGTAATAATGCTTGTTATATTGGTGATATTGGGGGTAATAAGTATAATTAGTATAATTCTGGCGATAATTACAGTATCATATGGGTATTAATGCATGTTATATTGATAATAATAAAAGTAATAAGTATAATTATTACAGATCTAGCGATAATAACTGTATAATGTGGGTAATAATGCACGTTATATTGATAATAACAAAAGTAATAAGTATAATTATTATAGTTCTCACGATAATAACTGTATAATATGGGTAGTAATGCATGTTATATTGATAATAATAAACGTAATAAGTATTATTATTATACTTCTGACGATAATAACTGTATAATATGCGTAATAATGCATGTTATATTGATAATAATAAAAGTAATATGTATAATTATTATAGTTCTGACGATAATAACTGTATAATATGCGTAATAATGCATGCTATATTGATAATAATAAAGGTAATAAGTATAATTATTATAGTTCTAGCGATAATTACAGTATAATGTGGGTAATAATGCTTGTTATATTGGTGATATTGGGGGTAATAAGTATAATTAGTATAATTCTAGCGATAATTACAGTATAATATGGGTATTAATGCATGTTATATTGATAATAATAAAAGTAATAAGTATAATTATTATAGTTCTAGCGATAATTACAGTATAATGTGGGTAATAATGCTTGTTATATTGTTGATATTGGGGGTAATAAGTGTAATTATTATAATTCTAGCGATAATTACAGTATAATATGGGTATTAATGCACGTTATATTGATAATAATAAAAGTAATAAGTATAATTATTATAGTTCTAGCGATAATAACAGTATAATATGAGTACTAATGCATGTTGTATTGACGATATTGGGAGTAATAAGTATAATTATTATAATTCTAGGGATAATTGCAGTATAATATGGGTATTAATGAATGTTATATTGATAATAATAAAAGTAATAAGTATAATTATTATAGTTCTCACGATAATAACTGTATAATATGCGTAATAATGCATGTTATACTGATAATAATAAAAGTAAGAAGTATAATTATTATAGTTCTAGCGATAATAACAGTATAATATGGGTACTAATGCATGTTATATTGATAATAATAAAAGTAATAAGTATAATTATTATAGATCTAGCGATAATAACTGTATAATGTGGGTAATAATGCATGTTATATTGATAATAATAAAAGTAATAAGTATAATTATTAGAGTTCTCACGATAATAACTGTATAATATGCGTAATAATGCATGTTATACTGATAATAATAAAAGTAAGAAGTATAATTATTATAGTTCTAGCGATAATAACAGTATAATATGGGTACTAATGCATGTTATATTGATAATAATAAAAGTAATAAGTATAATTATTATAGATCTAGCGATAATAACTGTATAATGTGGGTAATAATGCATGTTATATTGATAATAATAAAAGTAATAAGTATAATTATTAGAGTTCGAGCGATAATTAGAGTATAATATGGGTATTAATGCATGTTATATCGATAATAATAAAAGTAATAACTATAATTATTATAGTTCTCACGATAATAACTGTATAATATGGGTAATAATGCATGTTATGTTGATAATAATAAAAGTAATATGTATAATTATTATAGTTCTGACGATAATAAGTGTATAATATGCGTAATAATGCATGCTATATTGATAATAATAAAGGTAATAAGTATAATTATTATAGTTCTAGCGATAATTACAGTATAATGTGGGTAATAATGCTTGTTATATTGGTGATATTGGGGGTAATAAGTATAATTAGTATAATTCTGGCGATAATTACAGTATCATATGGGTATTAATGCATGTTATATTGATAATAATAAAAGTAATAAGTATAATTATTACAGATCTAGCGATAATAACTGTATAATGTGGGTAATAATGCACGTTATATTGATAATAACAAAAGTAATAAGTATAATTATTATAGTTCTCACGATAATAACTGTATAATATGGGTAGTAATGCATGTTATATTGATAATAATAAACGTAATAAGTATTATTATTATACTTCTGACGATAATAACTGTATAATATGCGTAATAATGCATGTTATATTGATAATAATAAAAGTAATATGTATAATTATTATAGTTCTGACGATAATAACTGTATAATATGCGTAATAATGCATGCTATATTGATAATAATAAAGGTAATAAGTATAATTATTATAGTTCTAGCGATAATTACAGTATAATGTGGGTAATAATGCTTGTTATATTGGTGATATTGGGGGTAATAAGTATAATTAGTATAATTCTAGCGATAATTACAGTATAATATGGGTATTAATGCATGTTATATTGATAATAATAAAAGTAATAAGTATAATTATTATAGTTCTAGCGATAATTACAGTATAATGTGGGTAATAATGCTTGTTATATTGTTGATATTGGGGGTAATAAGTGTAATTATTATAATTCTAGCGATAATTACAGTATAATATGGGTATTAATGCACGTTATATTGATAATAATAAAAGTAATAAGTATAATTATTATAGTTCTAGCGATAATAACAGTATAATATGAGTACTAATGCATGTTGTATTGACGATATTGGGAGTAATAAGTATAATTATTATAATTCTAGCGATAATTGCAGTATAATATGGGTATTAATGAATGTTATATTGATAATAATAAAAGTAATAAGTATAATTATTATAGTTCTAGCGATAATTACAGTATAATGTGGGTAATAATGCATGTTATATTGGTAATATTGGGGGTAATAAGTATAATTATTACAATTCTACCGATAATTACAGTATAATATGGGTAATAATGCATGTTATATTAATAATAATAAAAGTAATAAGTATAATTATTATAGTTCTCACGATAATAACTGTATAATATGCGTAATAATGCATGTTATACTGATAATAATAAAAGTAAGAAGTATAATTATTATAGTTCTAGCGATAATAACAGTATAATATGGGTACTAATGCATGTTATATTGATAGTAATAAAAGTAATAAGTATAATTATTATAGTTCTAGTGATAATTACAGTATAATGTGGGTAATAATGCTTGTTATACTGGTGATATTGGGGGTAATAAGTATAATTATTATAATTCTAGCGATAATTACAGTATAATATGGGTATTAATGCATGTTATATTGATAATGATAAAAGTAATAAGTATAATTATTATAGCTCTAGCGATAATTACAGTATAATGTGTATGATAATGCATGTTACATTGACGATATTGGGAGTAATAAGTATAATTATTATAATTCTAGGGATAATTGCAGTATAATATGGGTATTAATGAATGTTATATTGATAATAATAAAAGTAATAAGTATAATTATTATAGTTCTCACGATAATAACTGTATAATATGCGTAATAATGCATGTTATACTGATAATAATAAAAGTAAGAAGTATAATTATTATAGTTCTAGCGATAATAACAGTATAATATGGGTACTAATGCATGTTATATTGATAATAATAAAAGTAATAAGTATAATTATTATAGATCTAGCGATAATAACTGTATAATGTGGGTAATAATGCATGTTATATTGATAATAATAAAAGTAATAAGTATAATTATTAGAGTTCGAGCGATAATTAGAGTATAATATGGGTATTAATGCATGTTATATCGATAATAATAAAAGTAATAACTATAATTATTATAGTTCTCACGATAATAACTGTATAATATGGGTAATAATGCATGTTATGTTGATAATAATAAAAGTAATAAGTATAATTATTATAGTTCTAGCGATAATTACAGTATAATGTGGGTAATAATGCTTGTTATATTGGTGATATTGGGGGTGATAAGTATAATTAGTATAATTCTGGCGATAATTACAGTATCATATGGGTATTAATGCATGTTATATTGATAATAATAAAAGTAATAAGTATAATTATTACAGATCTAGCGATAATAACTGTATAATGTGGGTAATAATGCACGTTATATTGATAATAACAAAAGTAATAAGTATAATTATTATAGTTCTCACGATAATAACTGTATAATATGGGTAGTAATGCATGTTATATTGATAATAATAAACGTAATAAGTATTATTATTATACTTCTGACGATAATTACAGTATAATGTGGGTAATAATGCTTGTTATATTGGAGATATTGGGGGTAATAAGTATAATTAGTATAATTCTGGCGATAATTACAGTATAATATGGGTATTAATGCATGTTATATTGATAATAATAAAAGTAACAAGTATAATTATTATAGATCTAGCGATAATAACTGTATAATGTGGGTAATAATGCATGTTATATTGATAATAATAAAAGTAATAAGTATAATTATTATAGTTCTAGCGATAATTACAGTATAATATGGGTAATAATGCATGTTATATCGATAATAATAAAAGTAATAACTATAATTATTATAGTTCTCACGATAATAACGGTATAATGTGGGTAATAATGCTTGTTATATTGGTGATATTGGGGGTAATAAGTATAATTAGTATAATTCTAGCGATAATTACAGTATAATATGGGTATTAATGCATGTTATATTGATAATAATAAAAGTAATAAGTATAATTATTATAGTTCTAGCGATAATTACAGTATAATGTGGGTAATAATGCTTGTTATATTGTTGATATTGGGGGTAATAAGTATAATTATTATAATTCTAGCGATAATTACAGTATAATATGGGTATTAATGCATGTTATATTGATAATAATAAAAGTAATAAGTATAATTATTATAGTTCTAGCGATAATAACAGTATAATATGAGTACTAATGCATGTTGTATTGACGATATTGGGAGTAATAAGTATAATTATTATAATTCTAGCGATAATTGCAGTATAATATGGGTAGTAATGAATGTTATATTGATAATAATAAAAGTAATAAGTATAATTATTATAGTTCTAGCGATAATTACAGTATAATGTGGGTAATAATGCATGTTATATTGGTAATATTGGGGGTAATAAGTATAATTATTATAATTCTACCGATAATTACAGTATAATATGGGTAATAATGCATGTTATATTAATAATAATAAAAGTAATAAGTATAATTATTATAGTTCTCACGATAATAACTGTATAATATGCGTAATAATGCATGTTATACTGATAATAATAAAAGTAAGAAGCATAATTATTATAGTTCTAGCGATAATTGCAGTATAATATGGGTATTAATGAATGTTATATTGATAATAATAAAAGTAATAAGTATAATTATTATAGTTCTAGCGATAATTACAGTATAATGTGGGTAATAATGCATGTTATACTGGTGATATTGGGGGTAATAAGTATAATTATTATAATTCTAGCGATAATTACAGTATAATATGGGTATTAATGCATGTTATATTGATAATAATAAAAGTAATAAGTATAATTATTATAGTTCTAGCGATAATTACAGTATAATGTGGGTAATAATGCATGTAATATTGATAACATTGGGAGTAATAAGTATAATTATTATAGTTCTAGCGATAATTACAGTATAATGTGTATGATAATGCATGTTACATTGACGATATTGGGAGTAATAAGTATAATTATTATAATTCTAGCGATAATTGCAGTATAATATGGGTATTAATGAATGTTATATTGATAATAATAAAAGTAGTAAGTATAATTATTATAGTTCTATCGATAATTGCAGTATAATGTGGGTAATAATGCATGTTATATTGGTAATATTGGGGGTAATAAGTATAATTATTATAATTCTAGCGATAATTACAGTATAATATGGGTAATAATGCATGTTATATTAGTAATAATAAAAGTAATAAGTATAATTATTACAGTTCTCACGATAATAACTGTATAATATGGGTAATAATGCATGTTACATTGATAATAATAAAAGTAATAAGTATAATTATTATAGCTCTAGCGATAATTACAGTATAATGTGGGTAATATTGCTTGTTATATTGGAGATATTGGGGGTAATAAGTATAATTAGTATAATTCTGGCGATAATTACAGTATAATATGGGTATTAATGCATGTTATATTGATAATAATAAAAGTAATAAGTATAATTATTATAGATCTAGCGATAATAACTGTATAATGTGGGTAATAATGCATGTTATATTGATAATAATAAAAGTAATAAGTATAATTATTATAGTTCTCACGATAATAACTGTATAATATGGGTAGTAATGCATGTTATATTGATAATAATAAACGTAATAAGTATTATTATTATACTTCTGACGATAATAACTGTATAATATGCGTAATAATGCATGTTATATTGATAATAATAATAGTAATATGTATAATTATTATAGTTCTGACGATAATAACTGTATAATATGCGTAATAATGCATGCTATATTGATAATAATAAAGGTAATAAGTATAATTATTATAGTTCTATTGATAATTACAGTATAATGTGGGTAATAATGCTTGTTATATTGGTGATATTGGGGGTAATAAGTATAATTAGTATAATTCTAGCGATAATTACAGTATAATATGGGTATTAATGCATGTTATATTGATAATAATAAGAGTAATAAGTATAATTATTATAGTTCTAGCGATAATTACAGTATAATGTGGGTAATAATGCTTGTTATATTGTTGATATTGGGGGTAATAAGTATAATTATTATAATTCTAGCGATAATTGCAGTATAATATGGGTATTAATGAATGTTATATTGATAATAATAAAAGTAATAAGTATAATTAGTATAGTTCTATCGATAATTGCAGTATAATGTGGGTAATAATGCATGTTATATTGGTAATATTGGGGGTAATAAGTATAATTATTATAATTCTAGCGATAATTACAGTATAATATGGGTAATAATGCATGTTATATTAATAATAATAAAAGTAATAAGTATAATTATTACAGTTCTCACGATCATAACTGTATAATATGGGTAATAATGCATGTTACATTGATAATAATAAAAGTAATAAGTATAATTATTATAGCTCTAGCGATAATTACAGTATAATGAGGGTAATAATGCTTGTTATATTGGAGATATTGGGGGTAATAAGTATAATTATTATATTTCTAGCGATAATTACAGTATAATATGGGTAATAATGCATGTTATATCGATAATAATAAAAGTAATAACTATAATTATTATAGTTCGCACGATAATAACGGTATAATATGGGTAATAATGCATGTTATATTGATAATAATAAAAATAATAAGTATAATTATTATAGTTCTAGCGATAATTACAGTATAATGCGGGTAATAATGCTTGTTATATTGGTGAAATTGGGGGTAATAAGTATAATTAGTATAATTCTGGCGATAATTACAGTATAATATGGGTATTAATGCATGTTATATTGATAATAATAAAAGTAATATGTATAATTATTATAGTTCTGACGATAATAACTGTATAATATGCGTAATAATGCATGCTATATTGATAATAATAAAGGTAATAAGTATAATTATTATAGTTCTAGCGATAATTACAGTATAATGTGGGTAATAATGCTTGTTATATTGGTGATATTGGGGGTAATAAGTATAATTAGTATAATTCTAGCGATAATTACAGTATAATATGGGTATTAATGCATGTTATATTGATAATAATAAAAGTAATAAGTATAATTATTATAGTTCTAGCGATAATTACAGTATAATGTGGGTAATAATGCTTGTTATATTGTTGATATTGGGGGTAATAAGTGTAATTATTATAATTCTAGCGATAATTACAGTATAATATGGGTATTAATGCACGTTATATTGATAATAATAAAAGTAATAAGTATAATTATTATAGTTCTAGCGATAATAACAGTATAATATGAGTACTAATGCATGTTGTATTGACGATATTGGGAGTAATAAGTATAATTATTATAATTCTAGGGATAATTGCAGTATAATATGGGTATTAATGAATGTTATATTGATAATAATAAAAGTAATAAGTATAATTATTATAGTTCTCACGATAATAACTGTATAATATGCGTAATAATGCATGTTATACTGATAATAATAAAAGTAAGAAGTATAATTATTATAGTTCTAGCGATAATAACAGTATAATATGGGTACTAATGCATGTTATATTGATAATAATAAAAGTAATAAGTATAATTATTATAGATCTAGCGATAATAACTGTATAATGTGGGTAATAATGCATGTTATATTGATAATAATAAAAGTAATAAGTATAATTATTAGAGTTCTCACGATAATAACTGTATAATATGCGTAATAATGCATGTTATACTGATAATAATAAAAGTAAGAAGTATAATTATTATAGTTCTAGCGATAATAACAGTATAATATGGGTACTAATGCATGTTATATTGATAATAATAAAAGTAATAAGTATAATTATTATAGATCTAGCGATAATAACTGTATAATGTGGGTAATAATGCATGTTATATTGATAATAATAAAAGTAATAAGTATAATTATTAGAGTTCGAGCGATAATTAGAGTATAATATGGGTATTAATGCATGTTATATCGATAATAATAAAAGTAATAACTATAATTATTATAGTTCTCACGATAATAACTGTATAATATGGGTAATAATGCATGTTATGTTGATAATAATAAAAGTAATATGTATAATTATTATAGTTCTGACGATAATAAGTGTATAATATGCGTAATAATGCATGCTATATTGATAATAATAAAGGTAATAAGTATAATTATTATAGTTCTAGCGATAATTACAGTATAATGTGGGTAATAATGCTTGTTATATTGGTGATATTGGGGGTAATAAGTATAATTAGTATAATTCTGGCGATAATTACAGTATCATATGGGTATTAATGCATGTTATATTGATAATAATAAAAGTAATAAGTATAATTATTACAGATCTAGCGATAATAACTGTATAATGTGGGTAATAATGCACGTTATATTGATAATAACAAAAGTAATAAGTATAATTATTATAGTTCTCACGATAATAACTGTATAATATGGGTAGTAATGCATGTTATATTGATAATAATAAACGTAATAAGTATTATTATTATACTTCTGACGATAATAACTGTATAATATGCGTAATAATGCATGTTATATTGATAATAATAAAAGTAATATGTATAATTATTATAGTTCTGACGATAATAACTGTATAATATGCGTAATAATGCATGCTATATTGATAATAATAAAGGTAATAAGTATAATTATTATAGTTCTAGCGATAATTACAGTATAATGTGGGTAATAATGCTTGTTATATTGGTGATATTGGGGGTAATAAGTATAATTAGTATAATTCTAGCGATAATTACAGTATAATATGGGTATTAATGCATGTTATATTGATAATAATAAAAGTAATAAGTATAATTATTATAGTTCTAGCGATAATTACAGTATAATGTGGGTAATAATGCTTGTTATATTGTTGATATTGGGGGTAATAAGTGTAATTACTATAATTCTAGCGATAATTACAGTATAATATGGGTATTAATGCACGTTATATTGATAATAATAAAAGTAATAAGTATAATTATTATAGTTCTAGCGATAATAACAGTATAATATGAGTACTAATGCATGTTGTATTGACGATATTGGGAGTAATAAGTATAATTATTATAATTCTAGCGATAATTGCAGTATAATATGGGTATTAATGAATGTTATATTGATAATAATAAAAGTAATAAGTATAATTATTATAGTTCTAGCGATAATTACAGTATAATGTGGGTAATAATGCATGTTATATTGGTAATATTGGGGGTAATAAGTATAATTATTACAATTCTACCGATAATTACAGTATAATATGGGTAATAATGCATGTTATATTAATAATAATAAAAGTAATAAGTATAATTATTATAGTTCTCACGATAATAACTGTATAATATGCGTAATAATGCATGTTATACTGATAATAATAAAAGTAAGAAGTATAATTATTATAGTTCTAGCGATAATAACAGTATAATATGGGTACTAATGCATGTTATATTGATAGTAATAAAAGTAATAAGTATAATTATTATAGTTCTAGTGATAATTACAGTATAATGTGGGTAATAATGCTTGTTATACTGGTGATATTGGGGGTAATAAGTATAATTATTATAATTCTAGCGATAATTACAGTATAATATGGGTATTAATGCATGTTATATTGATAATGATAAAAGTAATAAGTATAATTATTATAGCTCTAGCGATAATTACAGTATAATGTGTATGATAATGCATGTTACATTGACGATATTGGGAGTAATAAGTATAATTATTATAATTCTAGGGATAATTGCAGTATAATATGGGTATTAATGAATGTTATATTGATAATAATAAAAGTAATAAGTATAATTATTATAGTTCTCACGATAATAACTGTATAATATGCGTAATAATGCATGTTATACTGATAATAATAAAAGTAAGAAGTATAATTATTATAGTTCTAGCGATAATAACAGTATAATATGGGTACTAATGCATGTTATATTGATAATAATAAAAGTAATAAGTATAATTATTATAGATCTAGCGATAATAACTGTATAATGTGGGTAATAATGCATGTTATATTGATAATAATAAAAGTAATAAGTATAATTATTAGAGTTCGAGCGATAATTAGAGTATAATATGGGTATTAATGCATGTTATATCGATAATAATAAAAGTAATAACTATAATTATTATAGTTCTCACGATAATAACTGTATAATATGGGTAATAATGCATGTTATGTTGATAATAATAAAAGTAATATGTATAATTATTATAGTTCTGACGATAATAAGTGTATAATATGCGTAATAATGCATGCTATATTGATAATAATAAAGGTAATAAGTATAATTATTATAGTTCTAGCGATAATTACAGTATAATGTGGGTAATAATGCTTGTTATATTGGTGATATTGGGGGTAATAAGTATAATTAGTATAATTCTGGCGATAATTACAGTATCATATGGGTATTAATGCATGTTATATTGATAATAATAAAAGTAATAAGTATAATTATTACAGATCTAGCGATAATAACTGTATAATGTGGGTAATAATGCACGTTATATTGATAATAACAAAAGTAATAAGTATAATTATTATAGTTCTCACGATAATAACTGTATAATATGGGTAGTAATGCATGTTATATTGATAATAATAAACGTAATAAGTATTATTATTATACTTCTGACGATAATAACTGTATAATATGCGTAATAATGCATGTTATATTGATAATAATAAAAGTAATATGTATAATTATTATAGTTCTGACGATAATAACTGTATAATATGCGTAATAATGCATGCTATATTGATAATAATAAAGGTAATAAGTATAATTATTATAGTTCTAGCGATAATTACAGTATAATGTGGGTAATAATGCTTGTTATATTGGTGATATTGGGGGTAATAAGTATAATTAGTATAATTCTAGCGATAATTACAGTATAATATGGGTATTAATGCATGTTATATTGATAATAATAAAAGTAATAAGTATAATTATTATAGTTCTAGCGATAATTACAGTATAATGTGGGTAATAATGCTTGTTATATTGTTGATATTGGGGGTAATAAGTGTAATTATTATAATTCTAGCGATAATTACAGTATAATATGGGTATTAATGCACGTTATATTGATAATAATAAAAGTAATAAGTATAATTATTATAGTTCTAGCGATAATAACAGTATAATATGAGTACTAATGCATGTTGTATTGACGATATTGGGAGTAATAAGTATAATTATTATAATTCTAGGGATAATTGCAGTATAATATGGGTATTAATGAATGTTATATTGATAATAATAAAAGTAATAAGTATAATTATTATAGTTCTCACGATAATAACTGTATAATATGCGTAATAATGCATGTTATACTGATAATACATGTTATACTGATAATAATAAAAGTAAGAAGTATAATTATTATAGTTCTAGCGATAATAACAGTATAATATGGGTACTAATGCATGTTATATTGATAATAATAAAAGTAATAAGTATAATTATTATAGATCTAGCGATAATAACTGTATAATGTGGGTAATAATGCATGTTATATTGATAATAATAAAAGTAATAAGTATAATTATTAGAGTTCTCACGATAATAACTGTATAATATGCGTAATAATGCATGTTATACTGATAATAATAAAAGTAAGAAGTATAATTATTATAGTTCTAGCGATAATAACAGTATAATATGGGTACTAATGCATGTTATATTGATAATAATAAAAGTAATAAGTATAATTATTATAGATCTAGCGATAATAACTGTATAATGTGGGTAATAATGCATGTTATATTGATAATAATAAAAGTAATAAGTATAATTATTAGAGTTCGAGCGATAATTAGAGTATAATATGGGTATTAATGCATGTTATATCGATAATAATAAAAGTAATAACTATAATTATTATAGTTCTCACGATAATAACTGTATAATATGGGTAATAATGCATGTTATGTTGATAATAATAAAAGTAATATGTATAATTATTATAGTTCTGACGATAATAAGTGTATAATATGCGTAATAATGCATGCTATATTGATAATAATAAAGGTAATAAGTATAATTATTATAGTTCTAGCGATAATTACAGTATAATGTGGGTAATAATGCTTGTTATATTGGTGATATTGGGGGTAATAAGTATAATTAGTATAATTCTGGCGATAATTACAGTATCATATGGGTATTAATGCATGTTATATTGATAATAATAAAAGTAATAAGTATAATTATTACAGATCTAGCGATAATAACTGTATAATGTGGGTAATAATGCACGTTATATTGATAATAACAAAAGTAATAAGTATAATTATTATAGTTCTCACGATAATAACTGTATAATATGGGTAGTAATGCATGTTATATTGATAATAATAAACGTAATAAGTATTATTATTATACTTCTGACGATAATAACTGTATAATATGCGTAATAATGCATGTTATATTGATAATAATAAAAGTAATATGTATAATTATTATAGTTCTGACGATAATAACTGTATAATATGCGTAATAATGCATGCTATATTGATAATAATAAAGGTAATAAGTATAATTATTATAGTTCTAGCGATAATTACAGTATAATGTGGGTAATAATGCTTGTTATATTGGTGATATTGGGGGTAATAAGTATAATTAGTATAATTCTAGCGATAATTACAGTATAATATGGGTATTAATGCATGTTATATTGATAATAATAAAAGTAATAAGTATAATTATTATAGTTCTAGCGATAATTACAGTATAATGTGGGTAATAATGCTTGTTATATTGTTGATATTGGGGGTAATAAGTGTAATTATTATAATTCTAGCGATAATTACAGTATAATATGGGTATTAATGCACGTTATATTGATAATAATAAAAGTAATAAGTATAATTATTATAGTTCTAGCGATAATAACAGTATAATATGAGTACTAATGCATGTTGTATTGACGATATTGGGAGTAATAAGTATAATTATTATAATTCTAGCGATAATTGCAGTATAATATGGGTATTAATGAATGTTATATTGATAATAATAAAAGTAATAAGTATAATTATTATAGTTCTAGCGATAATTACAGTATAATGTGGGTAATAATGCTTGTTATATTGTTGATATTGGGGGTAATAAGTGTAATTACTATAATTCTAGCGATAATTACAGTATAATATGGGTATTAATGCACGTTATATTGATAATAATAAAAGTAATAAGTATAATTATTATAGTTCTAGCGATAATAACAGTATAATATGAGTACTAATGCATGTTGTATTGACGATATTGGGAGTAATAAGTATAATTATTATAATTCTAGCGATAATTGCAGTATAATATGGGTATTAATGAATGTTATATTGATAATAATAAAAGTAATAAGTATAATTATTATAGTTCTAGCGATAATTACAGTATAATGTGGGTAATAATGCATGTTATATTGGTAATATTGGGGGTAATAAGTATAATTATTACAATTCTACCGATAATTACAGTATAATATGGGTAATAATGCATGTTATATTAATAATAATAAAAGTAATAAGTATAATTATTATAGTTCTCACGATAATAACTGTATAATATGCGTAATAATGCATGTTATACTGATAATAATAAAAGTAAGAAGTATAATTATTATAGTTCTAGCGATAATAACAGTATAATATGGGTACTAATGCATGTTATATTGATAGTAATAAAAGTAATAAGTATAATTATTATAGTTCTAGTGATAATTACAGTATAATGTGGGTAATAATGCTTGTTATACTGGTGATATTGGGGGTAATAAGTATAATTATTATAATTCTAGCGATAATTACAGTATAATATGGGTATTAATGCATGTTATATTGATAATGATAAAAGTAATAAGTATAATTATTATAGCTCTAGCGATAATTACAGTATAATGTGTATGATAATGCATGTTACATTGACGATATTGGGAGTAATAAGTATAATTATTATAATTCTAGGGATAATTGCAGTATAATATGGGTATTAATGAATGTTATATTGATAATAATAAAAGTAATAAGTATAATTATTATAGTTCTCACGATAATAACTGTATAATATGCGTAATAATGCATGTTATACTGATAATAATAAAAGTAAGAAGTATAATTATTATAGTTCTAGCGATAATAACAGTATAATATGGGTACTAATGCATGTTATATTGATAATAATAAAAGTAATAAGTATAATTATTATAGATCTAGCGATAATAACTGTATAATGTGGGTAATAATGCATGTTATATTGATAATAATAAAAGTAATAAGTATAATTATTAGAGTTCGAGCGATAATTAGAGTATAATATGGGTATTAATGCATGTTATATCGATAATAATAAAAGTAATAACTATAATTATTATAGTTCTCACGATAATAACTGTATAATATGGGTAATAATGCATGTTATGTTGATAATAATAAAAGTAATATGTATAATTATTATAGTTCTGACGATAATAAGTGTATAATATGCGTAATAATGCATGCTATATTGATAATAATAAAGGTAATAAGTATAATTATTATAGTTCTAGCGATAATTACAGTATAATGTGGGTAATAATGCTTGTTATATTGGTGATATTGGGGGTAATAAGTATAATTAGTATAATTCTGGCGATAATTACAGTATCATATGGGTATTAATGCATGTTATATTGATAATAATAAAAGTAATAAGTATAATTATTACAGATCTAGCGATAATAACTGTATAATGTGGGTAATAATGCACGTTATATTGATAATAACAAAAGTAATAAGTATAATTATTATAGTTCTCACGATAATAACTGTATAATATGGGTAGTAATGCATGTTATATTGATAATAATAAACGTAATAAGTATTATTATTATACTTCTGACGATAATAACTGTATAATATGCGTAATAATGCATGTTATATTGATAATAATAAAAGTAATATGTATAATTATTATAGTTCTGACGATAATAACTGTATAATATGCGTAATAATGCATGCTATATTGATAATAATAAAGGTAATAAGTATAATTATTATAGTTCTAGCGATAATTACAGTATAATGTGGGTAATAATGCTTGTTATATTGGTGATATTGGGGGTAATAAGTATAATTAGTATAATTCTAGCGATAATTACAGTATAATATGGGTATTAATGCATGTTATATTGATAATAATAAAAGTAATAAGTATAATTATTATAGTTCTAGCGATAATTACAGTATAATGTGGGTAATAATGCTTGTTATATTGTTGATATTGGGGGTAATAAGTGTAATTATTATAATTCTAGCGATAATTACAGTATAATATGGGTATTAATGCACGTTATATTGATAATAATAAAAGTAATAAGTATAATTATTATAGTTCTAGCGATAATAACAGTATAATATGAGTACTAATGCATGTTGTATTGACGATATTGGGAGTAATAAGTATAATTATTATAATTCTAGGGATAATTGCAGTATAATATGGGTATTAATGAATGTTATATTGATAATAATAAAAGTAATAAGTATAATTATTATAGTTCTCACGATAATAACTGTATAATATGCGTAATAATGCATGTTATACTGATAATAATAAAAGTAAGAAGTATAATTATTATAGTTCTAGCGATAATAACAGTATAATATGGGTACTAATGCATGTTATATTGATAATAATAAAAGTAATAAGTATAATTATTATAGATCTAGCGATAATAACTGTATAATGTGGGTAATAATGCATGTTATATTGATAATAATAAAAGTAATAAGTATAATTATTAGAGTTCTCACGATAATAACTGTATAATATGCGTAATAATGCATGTTATACTGATAATAATAAAAGTAAGAAGTATAATTATTATAGTTCTAGCGATAATAACAGTATAATATGGGTACTAATGCATGTTATATTGATAATAATAAAAGTAATAAGTATAATTATTATAGATCTAGCGATAATAACTGTATAATGTGGGTAATAATGCATGTTATATTGATAATAATAAAAGTAATAAGTATAATTATTAGAGTTCGAGCGATAATTAGAGTATAATATGGGTATTAATGCATGTTATATCGATAATAATAAAAGTAATAACTATAATTATTATAGTTCTCACGATAATAACTGTATAATATGGGTAATAATGCATGTTATGTTGATAATAATAAAAGTAATATGTATAATTATTATAGTTCTGACGATAATAAGTGTATAATATGCGTAATAATGCATGCTATATTGATAATAATAAAGGTAATAAGTATAATTATTATAGTTCTAGCGATAATTACAGTATAATGTGGGTAATAATGCTTGTTATATTGGTGATATTGGGGGTAATAAGTATAATTAGTATAATTCTGGCGATAATTACAGTATCATATGGGTATTAATGCATGTTATATTGATAATAATAAAAGTAATAAGTATAATTATTACAGATCTAGCGATAATAACTGTATAATGTGGGTAATAATGCACGTTATATTGATAATAACAAAAGTAATAAGTATAATTATTATAGTTCTCACGATAATAACTGTATAATATGGGTAGTAATGCATGTTATATTGATAATAATAAACGTAATAAGTATTATTATTATACTTCTGACGATAATAACTGTATAATATGCGTAATAATGCATGTTATATTGATAATAATAAAAGTAATATGTATAATTATTATAGTTCTGACGATAATAACTGTATAATATGCGTAATAATGCATGCTATATTGATAATAATAAAGGTAATAAGTATAATTATTATAGTTCTAGCGATAATTACAGTATAATGTGGGTAATAATGCTTGTTATATTGGTGATATTGGGGGTAATAAGTATAATTAGTATAATTCTAGCGATAATTACAGTATAATATGGGTATTAATGCATGTTATATTGATAATAATAAAAGTAATAAGTATAATTATTATAGTTCTAGCGATAATTACAGTATAATGTGGGTAATAATGCTTGTTATATTGTTGATATTGGGGGTAATAAGTGTAATTATTATAATTCTAGCGATAATTACAGTATAATATGGGTATTAATGCACGTTATATTGATAATAATAAAAGTAATAAGTATAATTATTATAGTTCTAGCGATAATAACAGTATAATATGAGTACTAATGCATGTTGTATTGACGATATTGGGAGTAATAAGTATAATTATTATAATTCTAGCGATAATTGCAGTATAATATGGGTATTAATGAATGTTATATTGATAATAATAAAAGTAATAAGTATAATTATTATAGTTCTAGCGATAATTACAGTATAATGTGGGTAATAATGCATGTTATATTGGTAATATTGGGGGTAATAAGTATAATTATTACAATTCTACCGATAATTACAGTATAATATGGGTAATAATGCATGTTATATTAATAATAATAAAAGTAATAAGTATAATTATTATAGTTCTCACGATAATAACTGTATAATATGCGTAATAATGCATGTTATACTGATAATAATAAAAGTAAGAAGTATAATTATTATAGTTCTAGCGATAATAACAGTATAATATGGGTACTAATGCATGTTATATTGATAGTAATAAAAGTAATAAGTATAATTATTATAGTTCTAGTGATAATTACAGTATAATGTGGGTAATAATGCTTGTTATACTGGTGATATTGGGGGTAATAAGTATAATTATTATAATTCTAGCGATAATTACAGTATAATATGGGTATTAATGCATGTTATATTGATAATGATAAAAGTAATAAGTATAATTATTATAGCTCTAGCGATAATTACAGTATAATGTGTATGATAATGCATGTTACATTGACGATATTGGGAGTAATAAGTATAATTATTATAATTCTAGGGATAATTGCAGTATAATATGGGTATTAATGAATGTTATATTGATAATAATAAAAGTAATAAGTATAATTATTATAGTTCTCACGATAATAACTGTATAATATGCGTAATAATGCATGTTATACTGATAATAATAAAAGTAAGAAGTATAATTATTATAGTTCTAGCGATAATAACAGTATAATATGGGTACTAATGCATGTTATATTGATAATAATAAAAGTAATAAGTATAATTATTATAGATCTAGCGATAATAACTGTATAATGTGGGTAATAATGCATGTTATATTGATAATAATAAAAGTAATAAGTATAATTATTAGAGTTCGAGCGATAATTAGAGTATAATATGGGTATTAATGCATGTTATATCGATAATAATAAAAGTAATAACTATAATTATTATAGTTCTCACGATAATAACTGTATAATATGGGTAATAATGCATGTTATGTTGATAATAATAAAAGTAATAAGTATAATTATTATAGTTCTAGCGATAATTACAGTATAATGTGGGTAATAATGCTTGTTATATTGGTGATATTGGGGGTGATAAGTATAATTAGTATAATTCTGGCGATAATTACAGTATCATATGGGTATTAATGCATGTTATATTGATAATAATAAAAGTAATAAGTATAATTATTACAGATCTAGCGATAATAACTGTATAATGTGGGTAATAATGCACGTTATATTGATAATAACAAAAGTAATAAGTATAATTATTATAGTTCTCACGATAATAACTGTATAATATGGGTAGTAATGCATGTTATATTGATAATAATAAACGTAATAAGTATTATTATTATACTTCTGACGATAATTACAGTATAATGTGGGTAATAATGCTTGTTATATTGGAGATATTGGGGGTAATAAGTATAATTAGTATAATTCTGGCGATAATTACAGTATAATATGGGTATTAATGCATGTTATATTGATAATAATAAAAGTAACAAGTATAATTATTATAGATCTAGCGATAATAACTGTATAATGTGGGTAATAATGCATGTTATATTGATAATAATAAAAGTAATAAGTATAATTATTATAGTTCTAGCGATAATTACAGTATAATATGGGTAATAATGCATGTTATATCGATAATAATAAAAGTAATAACTATAATTATTATAGTTCTCACGATAATAACGGTATAATGTGGGTAATAATGCTTGTTATATTGGTGATATTGGGGGTAATAAGTATAATTAGTATAATTCTAGCGATAATTACAGTATAATATGGGTATTAATGCATGTTATATTGATAATAATAAAAGTAATAAGTATAATTATTATAGTTCTAGCGATAATTACAGTATAATGTGGGTAATAATGCTTGTTATATTGTTGATATTGGGGGTAATAAGTATAATTATTATAATTCTAGCGATAATTACAGTATAATATGGGTATTAATGCATGTTATATTGATAATAATAAAAGTAATAAGTATAATTATTATAGTTCTAGCGATAATAACAGTATAATATGAGTACTAATGCATGTTGTATTGACGATATTGGGAGTAATAAGTATAATTATTATAATTCTAGCGATAATTGCAGTATAATATGGGTAGTAATGAATGTTATATTGATAATAATAAAAGTAATAAGTATAATTATTATAGTTCTAGCGATAATTACAGTATAATGTGGGTAATAATGCATGTTATATTGGTAATATTGGGGGTAATAAGTATAATTATTATAATTCTACCGATAATTACAGTATAATATGGGTAATAATGCATGTTATATTAATAATAATAAAAGTAATAAGTATAATTATTATAGTTCTCACGATAATAACTGTATAATATGCGTAATAATGCATGTTATACTGATAATAATAAAAGTAAGAAGCATAATTATTATAGTTCTAGCGATAATTGCAGTATAATATGGGTATTAATGAATGTTATATTGATAATAATAAAAGTAATAAGTATAATTATTATAGTTCTAGCGATAATTACAGTATAATGTGGGTAATAATGCATGTTATACTGGTGATATTGGGGGTAATAAGTATAATTATTATAATTCTAGCGATAATTACAGTATAATATGGGTATTAATGCATGTTATATTGATAATAATAAAAGTAATAAGTATAATTATTATAGTTCTAGCGATAATTACAGTATAATGTGGGTAATAATGCATGTAATATTGATAACATTGGGAGTAATAAGTATAATTATTATAGTTCTAGCGATAATTACAGTATAATGTGTATGATAATGCATGTTACATTGACGATATTGGGAGTAATAAGTATAATTATTATAATTCTAGCGATAATTGCAGTATAATATGGGTATTAATGAATGTTATATTGATAATAATAAAAGTAGTAAGTATAATTATTATAGTTCTATCGATAATTGCAGTATAATGTGGGTAATAATGCATGTTATATTGGTAATATTGGGGGTAATAAGTATAATTATTATAATTCTAGCGATAATTACAGTATAATATGGGTAATAATGCATGTTATATTAGTAATAATAAAAGTAATAAGTATAATTATTACAGTTCTCACGATAATAACTGTATAATATGGGTAATAATGCATGTTACATTGATAATAATAAAAGTAATAAGTATAATTATTATAGCTCTAGCGATAATTACAGTATAATGTGGGTAATATTGCTTGTTATATTGGAGATATTGGGGGTAATAAGTATAATTAGTATAATTCTGGCGATAATTACAGTATAATATGGGTATTAATGCATGTTATATTGATAATAATAAAAGTAATAAGTATAATTATTATAGATCTAGCGATAATAACTGTATAATGTGGGTAATAATGCATGTTATATTGATAATAATAAAAGTAATAAGTATAATTATTATAGTTCTCACGATAATAACTGTATAATATGGGTAGTAATGCATGTTATATTGATAATAATAAACGTAATAAGTATTATTATTATACTTCTGACGATAATAACTGTATAATATGCGTAATAATGCATGTTATATTGATAATAATAATAGTAATATGTATAATTATTATAGTTCTGACGATAATAACTGTATAATATGCGTAATAATGCATGCTATATTGATAATAATAAAGGTAATAAGTATAATTATTATAGTTCTATTGATAATTACAGTATAATGTGGGTAATAATGCTTGTTATATTGGTGATATTGGGGGTAATAAGTATAATTAGTATAATTCTAGCGATAATTACAGTATAATATGGGTATTAATGCATGTTATATTGATAATAATAAGAGTAATAAGTATAATTATTATAGTTCTAGCGATAATTACAGTATAATGTGGGTAATAATGCTTGTTATATTGTTGATATTGGGGGTAATAAGTATAATTATTATAATTCTAGCGATAATTGCAGTATAATATGGGTATTAATGAATGTTATATTGATAATAATAAAAGTAATAAGTATAATTAGTATAGTTCTATCGATAATTGCAGTATAATGTGGGTAATAATGCATGTTATATTGGTAATATTGGGGGTAATAAGTATAATTATTATAATTCTAGCGATAATTACAGTATAATATGGGTAATAATGCATGTTATATTAATAATAATAAAAGTAATAAGTATAATTATTACAGTTCTCACGATCATAACTGTATAATATGGGTAATAATGCATGTTACATTGATAATAATAAAAGTAATAAGTATAATTATTATAGCTCTAGCGATAATTACAGTATAATGAGGGTAATAATGCTTGTTATATTGGAGATATTGGGGGTAATAAGTATAATTATTATATTTCTAGCGATAATTACAGTATAATATGGGTAATAATGCATGTTATATCGATAATAATAAAAGTAATAACTATAATTATTATAGTTCGCACGATAATAACGGTATAATATGGGTAATAATGCATGTTATATTGATAATAATAAAAATAATAAGTATAATTATTATAGTTCTAGCGATAATTACAGTATAATGCGGGTAATAATGCTTGTTATATTGGTGAAATTGGGGGTAATAAGTATAATTAGTATAATTCTGGCGATAATTACAGTATAATATGGGTATTAATGCATGTTATATTGATAATAATAAAAGTAATATGTATAATTATTATAGTTCTCACGATAATAACTGTATAATATGGGTAGTAATGCATGTTATATTGATAATAATAAACGTAATAAGTATTATTATTATAGTTCTGACGATAATAACTGTATAATGTGCGTAATAATGCATGTTATATTGATAATAATAAAAGTAATATGTATAATTATTATAGTTCTGACGATAATAACTGTATAATATGCGTAATAATGCATGCTATATTGATAACAATAAAGGTAGTAAGTATAATTATTATAGTTCTAGCGATAATTACAGTATAATGTGGGTAATAATGCTTGTTATATTGGTGATATTGGGGGTAATAAGTATAATTAGTATAATTCTAGCGATAATTACAGTATAATATGGGTATTAATGCATGTTATATCGATAATAATAAAAGTAATAAGTATAATTATTATAGTTCTAGCGATAATTACAGTATAATGTGGGTAATAATGCTTGTTATATTGTTGATATTGGGGGTAATAAGTATAATTATTATAATTCTAGCGATAATTACAGTATAATATGGGTATTAATGCATGTTATATTGATAATAATAAAAGTAATAAGTATAATTATTATAGTTCTCACGATAATAACTGTATAATATGCGTAATAATGCATGTTATACTGATAATAATAAAAGTAAGAAGTATAATTATTATAGTTCTAGCGATAATAACAGTATAATATGGGTACTAATGCATGTTATATTGATAATCATAAAAGTAATAAGTATAATTATTATAGATCTAGCGATAATAACTGTATATAGTGGGTAATAATGCATGTTATATTGATAATAATAAAAGTAATAAGTATAATTATTAGAGTTCGAGCGATAATTAGAGTATAATATGGGTATTAATGCATGTTATATCGATAATAATAAAAGTAATAACTATAATTATTATAGTTCTCACGATAATAACTGTATAATATGGGTAATAATGCATGTTATATTGATAATAATAAAAGTAATAAGTATAATTATTATAGTTCTAGCGATAATTACAGTATAATGTGGGTAATAATGCTTGTTATATTGGTGATATTGGGGGTAATAAGTATAATTAGTACAATTCTGGCGATAATTACAGTATCACATGGGTATTAATGCATGTTATATTGATAATAATAAAAGTAATAAGTATAATTATTATAGATCTAGCGATAATAACTGTATAATGTGGGTAATAATGCACGTTATATTGATAATAACAAAAGTAATAAGTATAATTATTATAGTTCTCACGATAATAACTGTATAATATGGGTAGTAATGCATGTTATATTGATAATAATAAACGTAATAAGTATTATTATTATAGTTCTGACGATAATAACTGTATAATATGCGTAATAATGCATGTTATATTGATAATAATAAAAGTAATATGTATAATTATTATAGTTCTGACGATAATAACTGTATAATATGGGTAGTAATGCATGTTATATTGATAATAATAAACGTAATAAGTATAATTATTAGAGTTCGAGCGATAATTAGAGTATAATATGGGTATTAATGCATGTTATATCGATAATAATAAAAGTAATAACTATAATTATTATAGATCTAGCGATAATAACTGTATAATGTGGGTAATAATGCATGTTATATTGATAATAATAAAAGTAATAAGTATAATTATTAGAGTTCGAGCGATAATTAGAGTATAATATGGGTATCAATGGATGTTATATCGATAATAATAAAAGTAATAACTATAATTATTAAAGTTCTCACGATAATAACTGTATAATATGGGTAATAATGCATGTTATATTGATAATAATAAAAGTAATAAGTATAATTATTATAGTTCTAGCGATAATTACAGTATAATGTGGGTAATAATGCTTGTTATATTGGTGATATTGGGGGTAATAAGTATAGTTAGTATAATTCTGGCGATAATTACAGTAGCATATGGGTATTAATGCATGTTATATTGATAATAATAAAAGTAATAAGTATAATTATTACAGATCTAGCGATAATAACTGTATAATGTGGGTAATAATGCACGTTATATTGATAATAACAAAAGTAATAAGTATAATTTTTATAGTTCTCACGATAATAACTGTATAATATGGGTAGTAATGCATGTTATATTGATAATAATAAACGTAATAAGTATTATTATTATACTTCTGACGATAATAACTGTATAATATGCGTAATAATGCATGTTATATTGATAATAATAAAAGTAATATGTATAATTATTATAGTTCTGACGATAATAACTGTATAATATGCGTAATAATGCATGCTATATTGATAATAATAAAGGTAATAAGTATAATTATTATAGTTCTATTGATAATTACAGTATAATGTGGGTAATAATGCTTGTTATATTGGTGATATTGGGGGTAATAAGTATAATTAGTATAATTCTAGCGATAATTACAGTATAATATGGGTATTAATGCATGTTATATTGATAATAATAAAAGTAATAAGTATAATTATTATAGTTCTAGCGATAATTACAGTATAATGTGGGTAATAATGCTTGTTATATTGTTGATATTGGGGGTAATAAGTATAATTATTATAATTCTAGCGATAATTGCAGTATAATATGGGTATTAATGAATGTTATATTGATAATAATAAAAGTAATAAGTATAATTAGTATAGTTCTATCGATAATTGCAGTATAATGTGGGTAATAATGCATGTTATATTGGTAATATTGGGGGTAATAAGTATAATTATTATAATTCTAGCGATAATTACAGTATAATATGGGTAATAATGCATGTTATATTAATAATAATAAAAGTAATAAGTATAATTATTACAGTTCTCACGATAATAACTGTATAATATGGGTAATAATGCATGTTACATTGATAATAATAAAAGTAATAAGTATAATTATTATAGCTCTAGCGATAATTACAGTATAATGAGGGTAATAATGCTTGTTATATTGGAGATATTGGGGGTAATAAGTATAATTAGTATAATTCTGGCGATAATTACAGTATAATATGGGTATTAATGCATGTTATATTGATAATAATAAAAGTAACAAGTATAATTATTATAGATCTAGCGATAATAACTGTATAATGTGGGTAATAATGCATGTTATATTGATAATAATAAAAGTAATAAGTATAATTATTATAGTTCTAGCGATAATTACAGTATAATATGGGTAATAATGCATGTTATATCGATAATAATAAAAGTAATAACTATAATTATTATAGTTCTCACGATAATAACGGTATAATATGGGTAATAATGCATGTTATATTGATAATAATAAAAATAATAAGTATAATTATTATAGTTCTAGCGATAATTACAGTATAATGCGGGTAATAATGCTTGTTATATTGGTGAAATTGGGGGTAATAAGTATAATTAGTATAATTCTGGCGATAATTACAGTATAATATGGGTATTAATGCATGTTATATTGATAATAATAAAAGTAATAAGTATAATTATTACAGATCTAGCGATAATAACTGTATAATGTGGGTAATAATGCACGTTATATTGATAATAACAAAAGTAATAAGTATAATTATTATAGTTCTCACGATAATAACTGTATAATATGGGTAGTAATGCATGTTATATTGATAATAATAAACGTAATAAGTATTTTTTTTTTTTTTCTTTCGAGTTTTAAGTCGCATTAACTGCTCAGGTCATGAGCGACTTGATACGAATGTATCCAATTTTATATCTAATTTTCTATTGGGTTTCTTAATGAGGTCTTTATACAGTGAGATCTTGTTGGTATGCTCGTATTGCCAAAGGACTTACAGTTTGTTGTATATTTTAAGCTGTTTTAGGAATTCAATTAAATTTCTAGTGTTTTCACTTGTGCCTATTATGTCTTTTATATTGTTTTGGATTTTAAATTTTTTCCTTATTACATCGTAATTCTGGCAATCAAATATAATGTGCTTTATGGTGAGATTAACATTACATATCAAACACTTGGGCGGACTGTCTTTTAGAAAGAGATAAGAATGAGTGAGTCTTGTGTGACCTATTAATATTCTGTTGACAATAACTTGTTCTTGTCTGCTCAGGTTCTTAATATCAGGCTTGTAGTTTCCCTCTTTTCCTGGTGGAAGCTTCGTTGAGACCAGGTTTCCTAGTTTTTGGTTCCATTGGTCTCTTAATCTTTTGTTAACTTCTGTTCTGAAGTCCTGGAGTGGGGTTTTCTCATATTCTTCCATGATTTCACGATGGGACGCTGTTTTGGCTGCTAAGTCCGCTTTATCGTTACCCTCAATTCCCACATGTGAAGGAACCCATATAAACAAAGTTTCTTTGCCCTCTTTAAGAGATTGTGAGTACAAATTTTGGATATTTTGAATTAATTCATCAGATGTATCTGGGTTTTGAATTTTCTGCAGAGCGCTTTTAGAATCTGAAAGGATAGCGAATTTTTTGTGAGTTGAGCGTTGGATAAGCATAAGGGCTTCTTTAATAGCAATAGCTTCACATGTGAAAATTGACATCATTTTTGGGAGTTTTAAGCATATTTCGGATTCTGTTGTAACTACAGCGCAGCCGTTTCCTTCTTTGGATTTGGATCCATCCGTGAATATAAGTTCATAGTTCGAAAGTGTAAACTTCATTTCCTCGAACAGGGCCCTGACAACTGAAGCAGGAGTTTCTTCTTTTCTGTTAGAAACTAGGTCGAAATTAACCATTGGAATGTCAATGATCCATGGAGGATCCGATGAATATTTAATTTTTCCCAACCTAGTTGTATCTAATTCAAAACAAATTTCTTCAAAAATGCTCTGGATTCTTATGTAAAACGGTTTGGGTAGATTTACTTTTTTCTCGTAAACATTTTTATATCTTGAAGTGAAAACATTTTGGTGTACCGCGTTCTTTAGGGAAGCCCCAATACGTAGTGCATAATTAACTGAAAGGAATTTTCGCCTCTCTTGTAGGTGAGGTTCATTTGTTATGGCTAGTAAGCTGTTTATTGGACTGGTACGGAAGGCTCCTGTTGCCATTCGGAGTGCAGAATTGTGAATTGTGTTTAGAGTTTTTAGATCTGATTTCTTTGCCGAGTTATATATGATACTACCATAATCAATTTTGGATCTAATTACAGCTTTGTAGGTAATCATTAAGATTTCTTGGTTTGCCCCCCAAACGGTTGATGACAGTGCCTTTATTAAATTTAGACGAGTTTTACAGTCATCTATAAGACCTTTAATATGTTGCTTCCAAGTAAGTTTTCTATCGAATACCAAACCTAGGATTTTCAGGGTTTCCACAGAATTGATGATACTATTATTTAAGAAGATCTTAGGGTTGTGTATTTGTTGTTTGTGTCTTGCAAACGAGATACATTTCGTTTTCCGAGTCGAGAATTTGAAACCTGTTTTTTCTGCCCATGCTTGGAGGGCGTTTATTGTCTCCTGAAGGAGTTTTTCTGTAGTTTCCTTTTCTTTCCCTCCGCAAAAGATATTTAAGTCGTCAGCAAATAGGGCACATTTGACAGGTGAGTTTACAACTTTAGGTGCTTCATTAATTGCAATAAGAAATAGCGTTACACTTAGTACCGACCCCTGTGGCACACCATTTTGGATCTCAAAGCTCTCAGATAGCATCCCATTAGCTCTTACTCTTATTCTTCTTTTCTTTAGAAAATTATAAATAAATGCCAGCATTCTACCTGTAATATGATGTTTAAAGAGAATATTAATGACTCTGGGCCGCCATACCATATCGTATGCCTTTTCGATGTCAAGGGATACCACTGTTAAATGTTGATTGGTTGCAAATGAGTCACATATTGCTGTTTCAAGATTGATAAGGTGATCTACTGAAGATCTAAATTTTCTGAAACCGCTTTGTTCCTGGGAAAAGAAGTCAATGTTTTCTAATTGCCACCTAAGTCTTCTGTTAATCACTTTTTCTAAAAGTTTACACATCGTGCATGTTAAGGAAATCGGTCGGTAGTTACTAGCTATTGTCATGTCCTGATTTGGTTTTGGCACCGGCACAACTATTGCTTCTCTCCATTTTTCAGGAAAAACCATGTTTGTCCAAATAAAATTAAATAGATCGGTGATATATGATAAGGTTTTATCCGACAGTTGTTTTAAGAACTCATTGGGAATTAAGTCTGGACCTGGACTAGAATTTTTACATCTCTTAAGTATACATTTAATTTCTTCAAGTTTAATGATTGAATTAAAAGGCTGTTCCGAATTTACAAAAATTTTTTCTTCTCCTATTTCTTGATAATTTCCGATATTCTGAAGAAATTTTTCGTCATAATTGGCGTTACTGGAATTTTTAGAAAAGGAGCTAGCTAGTTCATTGGCAATATCTTGGGGGTGATGGAAAATTTGGTTAGCGTGGTTTAGGAGTGTAGATATGGAATAGATACGTGCTGTTCCTCTAATTTTCCTGATTTTGTCCCAACAGTTACTATAAGAGGTATTGTTGCTTATGGAGCTTATGTAGTCCATCCAGGATTTTTTTTTACTTTCCTTGACAGTTCTTCGGGCTATAGCTCGTAACTTTTTGTATTGAATTTTATTTTCTATAGATGGATGCCTCTTGAAGACATTGAAGGCGTGATTGGCTTCTTTTATAGCCTTGTTGCATCTTTCGTTCCACCACGGAACCGTACGTTTTCTAGTTTTATTATTAAATAGGGGTATAGTTTTATTTGCTACTTCATGCATTATATTGGTGAAATTTTCAACTATTGAGTTGATATTTTCCTTATTATTACTGTTGACCGGAGGAAGGTTATCTACACGTTGATCCATAAGTGCTCGAAAAATATCCCAATTTGCTTTTTTTGTATTCCATGCGGGTGTCAGATAGGGAACATGTTCTTGAGGTGTTGCTCCAGATAATGTTATTGGAAAATGATCACTATCATGAGGATTTGAGGCTACATCCCAATCGAAGTAGTGTGCTATTCTTGTGGAGCAGATGGACAGATCAATTGCACTTAACGTACCGTTGGATATATTTATATGGGTGGGAGATGTAGAGTTGAGTAAGAAAAGATCTGGATCATCCAAAAGCGATTTGATAATTTCCCCTCTAGGGTCGTTTTTGTTGGATCCCCACAGTGTACTGTGGCTGTTGAAGTCTCCTAGCAGGATAAAAGGTTTGGGGAGTTTATTTATTAAGTTTGATAATTCAGCGATTGAAAAGTCGTAGCTATTGGGTATGTAGATGTTGCATATGCAAATTTCCATAGATAGAGACAATACTGAGGTAGCTACCACTTCTAAGTTTGTGTTAAGAGAGATTTCTTTACAGGGAATATTATTTTTAATATATGTGGCAACCCCACCACTTGCGTGACAGGAGTGAGTTCTATTCGTGAAAATTGGTGAATAGTTTTTTATGTTGGCAGCATATGTTTCCTTGAAATTTGTTTCCTGAAGGCAGACAATATCGGGATCAGTGTTGTTTATAAGGATCTGTAGTCTTTCTTTATGTGTGTTGTATCCGTTAATGTTCCACTGGAGAATTTTCATAGGTGGTTATTCTTTAATTTGAATGAGGAAAAAAGAGGTTTGGGAATATCTTATGTTGAAGTTTTATTAGAGTATGTTGAGGATTCTTTTTTCTTTGTAGCGATGTAATCGTCAAACTTTTTTGTCATTCGGGTACATCTATTTTTAATTTTGCGATCAGTAAGAAGTGGATACATTTGCTTAATCATATCACTGAGAGCTTGGATGTCTGTAGTATATGATAATGCTAATTCTGTTACATTTGGGTTTCCCTTGGCGTTTTCCATGAGGCTTTTAAATTGGTTATAATTTATGATGTAATTGCTGGGGTTACCTTCGAGTAGTTCCTTTAGAGGAGCTATCATTTCTTCAACGGTTACTGCGTCCAGTTCTCCAATTTTTCTCACTTTCGTCTTCTTTTTACTCAGTTTTCTCGCTGATGGTAACCACGAATTCATTTCATCTGTGGAGTCTTCACCATCCATTAAGGACGAATCTGTAGCCTCTTCTTCCGGAGCTATTTTCTGCGTGCTTTGGGAGCTTGTTTCAGATAGTGGTCTTTTTGCACTATTTTGACTTAACATCGTTTCCCTTGGTGGGTCACTATTTAAAATTTGTGATAGTCGCGTCATTTCAGCTCTCGTGTTGAGATCCGAAAATTGTTTATGGGATGTGGTCCCTTGAATTGGTGTTGAAAGGGTTGAGGTATCCATTGCAGTATTATTTTCTTTATTTGTTGAGTCTGGGCAGTCTTTTGCTAAGTGGCCTTCTTTTTTACATAGGTAACAATTAATATTGTCTCCTGATAAGTAGATCCAATAACTGGTGTCATCATAAAAGATGTTCAACGATGGTGGTAACTTGTCAACATCTTCCGGTTTTATAAATAATTGACGCCGGAAGCTTAGGATATGTGAGAATCCAGGTTCAGATAACCCAGCTCTAAGAAATGTTATTTGGGACATAGGTTTCACGTTCAATTTAATCAATTCTTTCTCAATAATCTCGTGCGGAATTACCGGACATACGTTAGACAGAATAATTCTTTTGTGACTGTTTATTAAAGGTCGTAGGCTGATTGTATTGTTTCCTATTATGATTTTTGAATAACTGCTTGTGATGTTCTCTACTATTTGTTTACTTGATAAGAATATACATATACGAGAGTTTGAAATTCTTGATACGAATCTAATATTTGCTGGATCTGTGATTTTCCCGATTGCATTAACATATTCCTTTAATGGGATGCCGTCGATAGAATCGAGCACTATTGCTTGGTTTTTCTGAGGAAATAAGGAACTTTGTGTCGCTGACGCATAACTTTGTTTTAAAGGCATGTTGGGATTACTGTTGTGAGAGACTGTCGGTAGAGTATTTTGAGAGCTCCTGTAGTCAGGAGCTGCCATATGTAGGTTTTTATGTATACCTACAGAATTTAGACACTTGTAACCGATTTCTTATTTATATTCACTCGCGACACACAACACGCGGCACGATGCTAAATACGTCTTGCCGGTTTGACGGTCGAAAGCAAACTGGTAATAAGTATTATTATTATACTTCTGACGATAATAACTGTATAATATGCGTAATAATGCATGTTATATTGATAATAATAAAAGTAATATGTATAATTATTATAGTTCTGACGATAATAACTGTATAATATGCGTAATAATGCATGCTATATTGATAATAATAAAGGTAATAAGTATAATTATTATAGTTCTATTGATAATTACAGTATAATGTGGGTAATAATGCTTGTTATATTGGTGATATTGGGGGTAATAAGTATAATTAGTATAATTCTAGCGATAATTACAGTATAATATGGGTATTAATGCATGTTATATTGATAATAATAAAAGTAATAAGTATAATTATTATAGTTCTAGCGATAATTACAGTATAATGTGGGTAATAATGCTTGTTATATTGTTGATATTGGGGGTAATAAGTATAATTATTATAATTCTAGCGATAATTGCAGTATAATATGGGTATTAATGAATGTTATATTGATAATAATAAAAGTAATAAGTATAATTAGTATAGTTCTATCGATAATTGCAGTATAATGTGGGTAATAATGCATGTTATATTGGTAATATTGGGGGTAATAAGTATAATTATTATAATTCTAGCGATAATTACAGTATAATATGGGTAATAATGCATGTTATATTAATAATAATAAAAGTAATAAGTATAATTATTACAGTTCTCACGATAATAACTGTATAATATGGGTAATAATGCATGTTACATTGATAATAATAAAAGTAATAAGTATAATTATTATAGCTCTAGCGATAATTACAGTATAATGAGGGTAATAATGCTTGTTATATTGGAGATATTGGGGGTAATAAGTATAATTAGTATAATTCTGGCGATAATTACAGTATAATATGGGTATTAATGCATGTTATATTGATAATAATAAAAGTAACAAGTATAATTATTATAGATCTAGCGATAATAACTGTATAATGTGGGTAATAATGCATGTTATATTGATAATAATAAAAGTAATAAGTATAATTATTATAGTTCTAGCGATAATTACAGTATAATATGGGTAATAATGCATGTTATATCGATAATAATAAAAGTAATAACTATAATTATTATAGTTCTCACGATAATAACGGTATAATATGGGTAATAATGCATGTTATATTGATAATAATAAAAATAATAAGTATAATTATTATAGTTCTAGCGATAATTACAGTATAATGCGGGTAATAATGCTTGTTATATTGGTGAAATTGGGGGTAATAAGTATAATTAGTATAATTCTGGCGATAATTACAGTATAATATGGGTATTAATGCATGTTATATTGATAATAATAAAAGTAATAAGTATAATTATTATAGTTCTAGCGATAATTACAGTATAATGTGGGTAATAATGCATGTTATATTGATAATAACAAAAGTAATAAGTATAATTATTATAGTTCTCACGATAATAACTGTATAATATGGGTAGTAATGCATGTTATATTGATAATAATAAACGTAATAAGTATTATTATTATAGTTCTGACGATAATAACTGTATAATGTGCGTAATAATGCATGTTATATTGATAATAATAAAAGTAATATGTATAATTATTATAGTTCTGACGATAATAACTGTATAATATGCGTAATAATGCATGCTATATTGATAACAATAAAGGTAGTAAGTATAATTATTATAGTTCTAGCGATAATTACAGTATAATGTGGGTAATAATGCTTGTTATATTGGTGATATTGGGGGTAATAAGTATAATTAGTATAATTCTAGCGATAATTACAGTATAATATGGGTATTAATGCATGTTATATTGATAATAATAAAAGTAATAAGTATAATTATTATAGTTCTAGCGATAATTACAGTATAATGTGGGTAATAATGCTTGTTATATTGTTGATATTGGGGGTAATAAGTATAATTATTATAATTCTAGCGATAATTACAGTATAATATGGGTATTAATGCATGTTATATTGATAATAATAAAAGTAATAAGTATAATTATTATAGTTCCCACGATAATAACTGTATAATATGCGTAATAATGCATGTTATACTGATAATAACAAAAGTAAGAAGTATAATTATTATAGTTCTAGCGATAATAACAGTATAATATGGGTACTAATGCATGTTATATTGATAATCATAAAAGTAATAAGTATAATTATTATAGATCTAGCGATAATAACTGTATATAGTGGGTAATAATGCATGTTATATTGATAATAATAAAAGTAATAAGTATAATTATTAGAGTTCGAGCGATAATTAGAGTATAATATGGGTATTAATGCATGTTATATCGATAATAATAAAAGTAATAACTATAATTATTATAGTTCTCACGATAATAACTGTATAATATGGGTAATAATGCATGTTATATTGATAATAATAAAAGTAATAAGTATAATTATTATAGTTCTAGCGATAATTACAGTATAATGTGGGTAATAATGCTTGTTATATTGGTGATATTGGGGGTAATAAGTATAATTAGTACAATTCTGGCGATAATTACAGTATCATATGGGTATTAATGCATGTTATATTGATAATAATAAAAGTAATAAGTATAATTATTATAGATCTAGCGATAATAACTGTATAATGTGGGTAATAATGCACGTTATATTGATAATAACAAAAGTAATAAGTATAATTATTATAGTTCTCACGATAATAACTGTATAATATGGGTAGTAATGCATGTTATATTGATAATAATAAACGTAATAAGTATTATTATTATAGTTCTGACGATAATAACTGTATAATATGCGTAATAATGCATGTTATATTGATAATAATAAAAGTAATATGTATAATTATTATAGTTCTGACGATAATAACTGTATAATATGCGTAATAATGCATGCTATATTCATAATAATAAAGGTAATAAGTATAATTATTATAGTTCTAGCGATAATTACAGTATAATGTGGGTAATAATGCTTGTTATATTGGTGATATTGGGGGTAATAAGTATAATTAGTATAATTCTAGCGATAATTACAGTACAATATGGGTATTAATGCATGTTATATTGATAATAATAAAAGTAATAAGTATAATTATTATAGTTCTAGCGATAATTACAGTATAATGTGGGTAATAATGCTTGTTATATTGTTGATATTGGGGGTAATAAGTATAATTATTATAATTCTAGCGATAATTACAGTATAATATGGGTATTAATGCATGTTATATTGATAATAATAAAAGTAATAAGTATAATTATTATAGTTCTAGCGATAATAACAGTATAATATGAGTACTAATGCATGTTGTATTGACGATATTGGGAGTAATAAGTATAATTATTATAGTTCTAGCGATAATTACAGTATAATGTGTATAATAATGCATGTTATATTGACGATATTGGGAGTAATAAGTATAATTATTATAATTCTAGCGATAATTGCAGTATAATATGGGTATTAATGCATGTTATATTGATAATAATAAAAGTAATAAGTATAATTATTATAGATCTAGCGATAATAACTGTATAATGTGGGTAATAATGCATGTTATATTGGTAATATTGGGGGTAATAAGTATAATTATTATAGTTCTAGCGATAATAACTGTATAATGTGGGTAATAATGCATGTTATACTGATAATAATAAAAGTAAGAAGTATAATTATTATAGTTCTAGCGATAATAACAGTATAATATGGGTACTAATGCATGTTATATTGATAGCAATAAAAGTAATAAGCATAATTATTATAGTTCTAGTGATAATTACAGTATAATGTGGGTAATAATGCTTGTTATACTGGTGATATTGGGGGTAATAAGTATAATTATTATAATTCTAGCGATAATTACAGTATAATATGGGTATTAATGCATGTTATATTGATAATAATAAAAGTAATAAGTATAATTATTATAGTTCTAGCGATAATTACAGTATAATGTGGGTAATAATGCATGTAATATTGATAATATTGGGAGTAATAAGTATAATTATTATAGTTCTAGCGATAATTACAGTATAATGTGTATGATAATGCATGTTACATTGACGATACTGGGAGTAATAAGTATAATTATTATAATTCTAGCGATAATTGCAGTATAATATGGGTATTAATGAATGTTATATTGATAATAATAAAAGTAATAAGTATAATTATTATAGTTCTATCGATAATTGCAGTATAATGTGGGTAATAATGCACGTTATATTGGTAATATTGGGGGTAATAAGTATAATTATTATAATTCTAGCGATAATTACAGTATAATATGGGTAATAATGCATGTTATATTAATAATAATAAAAGTAATAAGTATAATTATTACAGTTCTCACGATAATAACTGTATAATATGGGTAATAATGCATGTTATATTGATAATAATAAAAGTAATAAGTATAATTATTATAGTTCTGGCGATAATTACAGTATAATGTGGGTAATAATGTTTGTTATATTGATAATAATAAAAGTAATAAGTATAATTATTATAGTTCTAGCGATAATTACAGTATAATGTGGGTAATAATGCTTGTTATATTGATAATAATAAAAGTAATAAGTATAATTATTATAGTTCTAGCGATAATTAGAGTATAATATGGGTATTAATGCATGTTATATCGATAATAATAAAAGTAATAACTATAGTTATTATAGTTCTCACGATAATAACTGTATAATATGGGTAATAATGCATGTTATATTGATAATAATAAAAGTAATAAGTATAATTATTATAGTTCTAGCGATAATTACAGTATAATGTGGGTAATAATGCTTGTTATATTGGTGATATTGGGGGTAATAAGTATAATTAGTATAATTCTGGCGATAATTACAGTATAATATGGGTATTAATGCATGTTATATTGATAATAATAAAAGTAATAAGTATAATTATTATAGATCTAGCGATAATAACTGTATAATGTGGGTAATAATGCATGTTATATTGATAATAATAAAAGTAATAAGTATAATTATTATAGTTCTAGCGATAATTACAGTATAATGTGGGTAATAATGCTTGTTATATTGTTGATATTGGGGGTAATGAGTATAATTATTATAATTCTAGCGATAATTACAGTATAATGCGGGTATTAATGCATGTTATATTGATAATAATAAAAGTAATAAGTATAATTGTTATAGTTCTAGCGATAATTACAGTATAATGTGGATAATAATGCTTGTTATATTGATAATAATAAAAGTAATAAGTATAATTATTATAGTTCTAGCGATAATTACAGTATAATGTGGGTAATAATGCATGTTATATTGATAATAATAAAAGTAATAAGTATAATTATTATAGTTCTAGCGATAATTACAGTATAATGTGGGTAATAATGCATGTTATATTGACGATATTGGGAGTAATAAGTATATTTATTATAATTCTAGCGATAATTGCAGTATAATATGGGTATTAATGCATGTCATATTGATAATAATAAAAGTAATAAGTGTAATTATTATAGCTCTCACGAAAATAACCGTATAATATGAGTAATAATGCATGTTATATTGATAATAATAAAAGTAATAAGTATCATTATTATAGTTCTAGCGACAATAACAGTATAATGTGGGTAATAATCCATGTAATATTGATAATATTTGGAGTAATAAGTATAATTATTATAATTCTAGCGATAATTACAGTATAATATGGGTATTAATGCATGTTATATTGATAATAATAAAAGTAATAAGTATAATTATTATAGATCTAGCGATAATAACTTCATAATGTGGGTAATAATGCATGTTATATTGATAATAATAAAAGTAATCAGTATAATTATTACAGTTCTCACGATAATAACTGTATAATATGGATAGTAATGCATGTTATATTGATAATAATAAACGTAATAAGTATAATTATTATAGTTCTGACGATAATAACTGTATAATATGAGTAATAATGCATGTTATATTGATAATAATGAAAGTAATAATTATAATTATTATAGTTCTAGCGATAATAACAGTATAATATGGGTACTAATGCATGTTATATTGATAATAATAAAAGTAATAAGTATAATTATTATAGATCTAGCGATAATAACTTCATAATGTGGGTAATAATGCATGTTATATTGATAATAATAAAAGTAATAAGTATAATTATTATAGTTCTAGCGATAATTACAGTATAATATGGGTATTAATGCATGTTATATTGATAATAATAAAAGTAATAGCTATAATTATTATAGTTCTCACGATAGTAACTGTATAATATGGGTAATAATGCATGTTATATTAATAATAATAAAATTATTAAGTATAATTATTACAGTTCTAGCGATAATAACTGTATAATGTGGGTAATAATGCATGTTATATTGATAATAATGAAAGTAATAAGTATAACTATTATTGTTCTAGCGATAATTACAGTATAATATGGGTAATAATGCATGTTATATTGGTAATATTGGGAGTAATAAGTCTAATTATTATAATTCTAGCGATAATTACAGTATAATATGGGTAATAATGCATGTTATATTAATAATAATAAAATTAATAAGTATAATTATTATAGTTCTAGCGATAATTGCAGTGTAATATGGGTATTAATGCATGTCATATTGATAATAATAAAAGTAATAAGTGTAATTATTATAGCTCTCACGAAAATAACCGTATAATATGAGTAATAATGCATGTTATATTGATAATAATAAAAGTAATAAGTATCATTATTATAGTTCTAGCGACAATAACAGTGTAATGTGGGTAATAATCCATGTAATATTGATAATATTTGGAGTAATAAGTATAATTATTATAATTCTAGCGATAATTAAAGTATAATATGGGTATTAATGCATGTTATATTGATATTAATAAAAGTAATAACTATAATTATTATAGTTCTCACGATAATAAATGTATAATATGGGTAATAATGCATGTTATATTGATAATAATAAAAGTAATGAGTATAATTATTATAGTTCTAGCGATAATTACAGTATAATGTGGGTAATAATGCATGTTATATTGATAATAATAAAAGTAATAAGTATAATTATTATAGTTCTCACGATAATAACTGTATAATATGGATAGTAATGCATATAATATTGATAATAATAAACGTAATAAGTATAATTATTATAGTTCTGACGATAATAACTGTATAATATGAGTAATAATGCATGTTATATTGATAATAATGAAAGTAATAAGTATAATTATTATAGTTCTAGCGATAATAACAGTATAATATGGGTACTAATGCATGTTATATTGATAAAAATAAAAGTAATAAGTATAATTATTATAGTTCTAGCGGTAATTACAGTATAATGTGGGTAATAATGCTTGTTATATTGGTGATATTGTGAGTAATAAGTATTATTATTATAGTACTAGCGACAATTACAGTATAATGTGAGTAATAATGAATGCTATATTGACGATATTGGGAGTAATAAGTATAATTATTATAATTCTAGCGATAATTACAGTATAATATGGGTATTAATGCATGTTATATTGATAATAATAAAAGTAATAAGTATAATTATTATAGTTCTCACGATAATAACTGTATAATATGAGTAATAATCCATGTTATATTGATAATGATAAGAGTAATATGTATAATTATTATAGTTCTGACGATAATAACTGTATAATATGCGTAACAATGCATGTTATATTGATAATAATAAAAGTAGTAAGTATAATTATTATAGTTCTAGCGATAATTACAGTATAATGTGGGTAATAATGCTTGTTATATTGGTGATATTGGGGGTAATAAGTATAATTAGTATAATTCTAGCGATAATTACAGTATAATATGGGTATTAATGCATGTTATATTGATAACAATAAAAGTAATAAGTGTAATTATTATAGTTCTCACGAAAATAACTGTATAATATGAGTAATAATGCATGTTATATTGATAATAATAAAGGTAATAAGTATAATTGTTATAGTTCTAGCGACAATAACAGTATAATGTGGGTAATAATCCATGTTATGTTGATAATATTGGGAGTAATAAGTATAATTATTACAATTCTAGCGATAATTACAGTATAATATGGGTATTAATGCATGTTATATTGATAATAATAAAAGTAATAACTATAATTATTATAGTTCTCACGATAGTAACTGTATAATATGGGTAATAATGCATGTTATATTGATAATAATAAAAGTAATAACTATAATTATTATAGTTCTCACGATAGTAACTGTATAATATGGTAATAATGCATGTTATATTAATAATAATAAAATTAATAAGTATAATTATTATAGTTCTAGCGATAATAACTGTATAATGTGGGTAATAATGCATGTTATATTGATAATAATGAAAGTAATAAGTATAACTATTATAGTTCTAGCGATAATTACAGTATAATATGGGTAATAATGCATGTTATATTGATAATAATAAAAGTAATAAGTATAATTATTATAATTCTAGCGATAATTACAGTATAATATGGGTAATAATGCATGTTATATTAATAATAATAAAAGTAATAAGTATAATTATTATAGTTCTAGCGATAATAACAGTATAATATGGGTACTAATGCATGTTATATTGATAATAATAAAAGTAATAAGTATAATTATTATAGTTCTAGCGATAATTACAGTATAATGTGGGTAATAATGCTTGTTATATTGTTGATATTGGGGGTAATAAGTATAATTAGTATAATTCTGGCGATAATTACAGTATAATATGGGTATTAATGCATGTTATATTGATAATAATAAAAGTAGTAAGTATAATTATTATAGTTCTCACGATAATAACTGTATAATATGGGTAGTAATGCATGTTATATTGATAATAATAAACGTAATAAGAATAATTATTATAGTTCTGACGATAATAACTGTATAATATGCGTAATAATGCATGTTATATTGATAGTAATAAAAGTAATAAGTATAATTATTATAGTTCTAGCGATAATTACAGTATAATGTGGGTAATAATGCTTGTTGTATTGGTGATATTGGGGGTAATAAGTATAATTATTATAATTCTAGCGATAATTGCAGTATAATATGGGTATTAATGCATGTCATATTGATAATAATAAAAGTAATAAGTGTAATTATTATAGCTCTCACGAAAATAACCGTATAATATGAGTAATAATGCATGTTATATTGATAATAATAAAAGTAATAAGTATCATTATTATAGTTCTAGCGACAATAACAGTATAATGTGGGTAATAATCCATGTAATATTGATAATATTTGGAGTAATAAGTATAATTATTATAATTCTAGCGATAATTACAGTATAATATGGGTATTAATGCATGTTATATTGATAATAATAAAAGTAATAACTATAATTATTATAGTTCTCACGATAATAAATGTATAATATGGGTAATAATGCATGTTATATTGATAATAATAAAAGTAATGAGTATAATTATTATAGTTCTAGCGATAATTACAGTATAATGTGGGTAATAATGCATGTTATATTGATAATAATAAAAGTAGTAAGTATAATTATTATAGTTCTGACGATAATAACTGTATAATATGAGTAATAATGCATGTTATATTGATAATAATGAAAGTAATAAGTATAATTATTATAGTTCTAGCGATAATAACAGTATAATATGGGCACTAATGCATGTTATATTGATAATAATAAAAGTAATAAGTACAATTATTATAGTTCTAGCGATAATTACAGTATAATGTGGGTAATAATGCTTGTTATATTGGTGATATTGTGAGTAATAAGCATAATTATTATAGTACTAGCGACAATTACAGTATAATGTGAGTAATAATGAATGCTATATTGACGATATTGGGAGTAGTAAGTATAATTATTATAATTCTAGCGATAATTACAGTATAATATGGGTATTAATGCATGTTATATTGATAATAATAAAAGTAATAAGTATAATTATTATAGTTCTCACGATAATAACTGTATAATATGGGTAATAATGCATGTTATATCGATAATAATAAAAGTAATAAGTATAATTATTATAGTTCTGACGATAATAACTGTACAATATGAGTAATAATACATGTTATATTGATAATGATAAGAGTAATATGTATAATTATTATAGTTCTCACGATAATAACTGTATAATATGCGTAATAATGCATGTTATATTAATAATAATAAAAGTGATAAGTATAATTATTATAGTTCTCACGATAATAACTGTATAATATGGATAGTAATGCATGTTATATTGATAATAATAAACGTAATAAGTATAATTATTATAGTTCTGACGATAATAACTGTATAATATGAGTAATAATGCATGTTATATTGATAATAATGAAAGTAATAATTATAATTATAATAGTTCTAGCGATAATAACAGTATAATATGGGTACTAATGCATGTTATATTGATAATAATAAAAGTAATAAGTATAATTATTATAGATCTAGCGATAATAACTTCATAATGTGGGTAATAATGCATGTTATATTGATAATAATAAAAGTAATAAGTATAATTATTATAGTTCTAGCGATAATTACAGTATAATATGGGTATTAATGCATGTTATATTGATAATAATAAAAGTAATAACTATAATTATTATAGTTCTCACGATAGTAACTGTATAATATGGGTAATAATGCATGTTATATTGATAATAATAAAAGTAATAAGTATAATTATTATAGTTCTAGCGATAATTACAGTATAATGTGGGTAATAATGCTTGTTATATTGATAATAATAAAAGTAATAAGTATAATTATTATAGTTCTAGCGATAATTAGAGTATAATATGGGTATTAATGCATGTTATATTGATAATAATAAAAGTAATAACTATAATTATTATAGTTCTCACGATAGTAACTGTATAATATGGGTAATAATGCATGTTATATTGATAGTAATAAAAGTAATAAGTATAATTATTATAGTTCTAGCGATAATTACAGTATAATGTGGGTAATAATGCATGTTATACTGATAATAATAAAAGTAATAAGTATAATTATTATAGTTCTAGCGATAATTACAGTATAATGTGGGTAATAATGCATGTTATATTGGTAATATTGGGGGTAATAAGTATAATTATTATAGTTCTAGCGATAATTACAGTATAATGTGGGTAATAATGCATGTTATATTGGTAATATTGGGGGTAATAAGTATAATTATTGTAATTCTAGCGATAATTACAGTATAATATTGGTAATAATGCATGTTATATTAATAATAATAAAAGTAATAAGTATAATTATTATAGTTCTCACGATAATAACTGTATAATATGCGTAATAATGCATGTTATACTGATAATAATAAAAGTAATAAGTATAATTATTATAGTTCTAGCGATAATTACAGTATAATGTGGGTAATAATGCATGTTATATTGGTAATATTGGGGGTAATAAGTATAATTATTATAGTTCTAGCGATAATTACAGTATAATGTGGGTAATAATGCATGTTATATTGGTAATATTGGGGGTAATAAGTATAATTATTATAATTCTAGCGATAATTACAGTATAATGTGGGTAATAATGCCTGTTATATTGGTGATATTGGGGGTAATAAGTATAATTAGTATAATTCTAGCGATAATTACAGTATAATGTGGGTATTAATGCATGTTATATTGATAATAATAAAAGTAATAAGTATAATTGTTATAGTTCTAGCGATAATTACAGTATAATGTGGATAATAATGCTTGTTATATTGATAATAATAAAAGTAATAAGTATAATTATTATAGTTCTAGCGATAATTACAGTATAATGTGGGTAATAATGCATGTTATATTGATAATAATAAAAGTAATAAGTATAATTATTATAGTTCTAGCGATAATTACAGTATAATGTGGGTAATAATGCATGTTATATTGACGATATTGGGAGTAATAAGTATATTTATTATAATTCTAGCGATAATTGCAGTATAATATGGGTATTAATGCATGTCATATTGATAATAATAAAAGTAATAAGTGTAATTATTATAGCTCTCACGAAAATAACCGTATAATATGAGTAATAATGCATGTTATATTGATAATAATAAAAGTAATAAGTATCATTATTATAGTTCTAGCGACAATAACAGTATAATGTGGGTAATAATCCATGTAATATTGATAATATTTGGAGTAATAAGTATAATTATTATAATTCTAGCGATAATTACAGTATAATATGGGTATTAATGCATGTTATATTGATAATAATAAAAGTAATAAGTATAATTATTATAGATCTAGCGATAATAACTTCATAATGTGGGTAATAATGCATGTTATATTGATAATAATAAAAGTAATCAGTATAATTATTACAGTTCTCACGATAATAACTGTATAATATGGATAGTAATGCATGTTATATTGATAATAATAAACGTAATAAGTATAATTATTATAGTTCTGACGATAATAACTGTATAATATGAGTAATAATGCATGTTATATTGATAATAATGAAAGTAATAATTATAATTATTATAGTTCTAGCGATAATAACAGTATAATATGGGTACTAATGCATGTTATATTGATAATAATAAAAGTAATAAGTATAATTATTATAGATCTAGCGATAATAACTTCATAATGTGGGTAATAATGCATGTTATATTGATAATAATAAAAGTAATAAGTATAATTATTATAGTTCTAGCGATAATTACAGTATAATATGGGTATTAATGCATGTTATATTGATAATAATAAAAGTAATAACTATAATTATTATAGTTCTCACGATAGTAACTGTATAATATGGGTAATAATGCATGTTATATTAATAATAATAAAATTATTAAGTATAATTATTACAGTTCTAGCGATAATAACTGTATAATGTGGGTAATAATGCATGTTATATTGATAATAATGAAAGTAATAAGTATAACTATTATTGTTCTAGCGATAATTACAGTATAATATGGGTAATAATGCATGTTATATTGGTAATATTGGGAGTAATAAGTCTAATTATTATAATTCTAGCGATAATTACAGTATAATATGGGTAATAATGCATGTTATATTAATAATAATAAAATTAATAAGTATAATTATTATAGTTCTAGCGATAATTGCAGTGTAATATGGGTATTAATGCATGTCATATTGATAATAATAAAAGTAATAAGTGTAATTATTATAGCTCTCACGAAAATAACCGTATAATATGAGTAATAATGCATGTTATATTGATAATAATAAAAGTAATAAGTATCATTATTATAGTTCTAGCGACAATAACAGTGTAATGTGGGTAATAATCCATGTAATATTGATAATATTTGGAGTAATAAGTATAATTATTATAATTCTAGCGATAATTAAAGTATAATATGGGTATTAATGCATGTTATATTGATAATAATAAAAGTAATAACTATAATTATTATAGTTCTCACGATAATAAATGTATAATATGGGTAATAATGCATGTTATATTGATAATAATAAAAGTAATGAGTATAATTATTATAGTTCTAGCGATAATTACAGTATAATGTGGGTAATAATGCATGTTATATTGATAATAATAAAAGTAATAAGTATAATTATTATAGTTCTCACGATAATAACTGTATAATATGGATAGTAATGCATATAATATTGATAATAATAAACGTAATAAGTATAATTATTATAGTTCTGACGATAATAACTGTATAATATGAGTAATAATGCATGTTATATTGATAATAATGAAAGTAATAAGTATAATTATTATAGTTCTAGCGATAATAACAGTATAATATGGGTACTAATGCATGTTATATTGATAAAAATAAAAGTAATAAGTATAATTATTATAGTTCTAGCGGTAATTACAGTATAATGTGGGTAATAATGCTTGTTATATTGGTGATATTGTGAGTAATAAGTATTATTATTATAGTACTAGCGACAATTACAGTATAATGTGAGTAATAATGAATGCTATATTGACGATATTGGGAGTAATAAGTATAATTATTATAATTCTAGCGATAATTACAGTATAATATGGGTATTAATGCATGTTATATTGATAATAATAAAAGTAATAAGTATAATTATTATAGTTCTCACGATAATAACTGTATAATATGAGTAACAATACATGTTATATTGATAATGATAAGAGTAATATGTATAATTATTATAGTTCTGACGATAATAACTGTATAATATGCGTAACAATGCATGTTATATTGATAATAATAAAAGTAGTAAGTATAATTATTATAGTTCTAGCGATAATTACAGTATAATGTGGGTAATAATGCTTGTTATATTGGTGATATTGGGGGTAATAAGTATAATTAGTATAATTCTAGCGATAATTACAGTATAATATGGGTATTAATGCATGTTATATTGATAACAATAAAAGTAATAAGTGTAATTATTATAGTTCTCACGAAAATAACTGTATAATATGAGTAATAATGCATGTTATATTGATAATAATAAAGGTAATAAGTATAATTGTTATAGTTCTAGCGACAATAACAGTATAATGTGGGTAATAATCCATGTTATGTTGATAATATTGGGAGTAATAAGTATAATTATTACAATTCTAGCGATAATTACAGTATAATATGGGTATTAATGCATGTTATATTGATAATAATAAAAGTAATAACTATAATTATTATAGTTCTCACGATAGTAACTGTATAATATGGGTAATAATGCATGTTATATTGATAATAATAAAAGTAATAACTATAATTATTATAGTTCTCACGATAGTAACTGTATAATATGGTAATAATGCATGTTATATTAATAATAATAAAATTAATAAGTATAATTATTATAGTTCTAGCGATAATAACTGTATAATGTGGGTAATAATGCATGTTATATTGATAATAATGAAAGTAATAAGTATAACTATTATAGTTCTAGCGATAATTACAGTATAATATGGGTAATAATGCATGTTATATTGATAATAATAAAAGTAATAAGTATAATTATTATAATTCTAGCGATAATTACAGTATAATATGGGTAATAATGCATGTTATATTAATAATAATAAAAGTAATAAGTATAATTATTATAGTTCTAGCGATAATAACAGTATAATATGGGTACTAATGCATGTTATATTGATAATAATAAAAGTAATAAGTATAATTATTATAGTTCTAGCGATAATTACAGTATAATGTGGGTAATAATGCTTGTTATATTGTTGATATTGGGGGTAATAAGTATAATTAGTATAATTCTGGCGATAATTACAGTATAATATGGGTATTAATGCATGTTATATTGATAATAATAAAAGTAGTAAGTATAATTATTATAGTTCTCACGATAATAACTGTATAATATGGGTAGTAATGCATGTTATATTGATAATAATAAACGTAATAAGAATAATTATTATAGTTCTGACGATAATAACTGTATAATATGCGTAATAATGCATGTTATATTGATAGTAATAAAAGTAATAAGTATAATTATTATAGTTCTAGCGATAATTACAGTATAATGTGGGTAATAATGCTTGTTGTATTGGTGATATTGGGGGTAATAAGTATAATTATTATAATTCTAGCGATAATTGCAGTATAATATGGGTATTAATGCATGTCATATTGATAATAATAAAAGTAATAAGTGTAATTATTATAGCTCTCACGAAAATAACCGTATAATATGAGTAATAATGCATGTTATATTGATAATAATAAAAGTAATAAGTATCATTATTATAGTTCTAGCGACAATAACAGTATAATGTGGGTAATAATCCATGTAATATTGATAATATTTGGAGTAATAAGTATAATTATTATAATTCTAGCGATAATTACAGTATAATATGGGTATTAATGCATGTTATATTGATAATAATAAAAGTAATAACTATAATTATTATAGTTCTCACGATAATAAATGTATAATATGGGTAATAATGCATGTTATATTGATAATAATAAAAGTAATGAGTATAATTATTATAGTTCTAGCGATAATTACAGTATAATGTGGGTAATAATGCATGTTATATTGATAATAATAAAAGTAATAAGTATAATTATTATAGTTCTGACGATAATAACTGTATAATATGAGTAATAATGCATGTTATATTGATAATAATGAAAGTAATAAGTATAATTATTATAGTTCTAGCGATAATAACAGTATAATATGGGCACTAATGCATGTTATATTGATAATAATAAAAGTAATAAGTACAATTATTATAGTTCTAGCGATAATTACAGTATAATGTGGGTAATAATGCTTGTTATATTGGTGATATTGTGAGTAATAAGCATAATTATTATAGTACTAGCGACAATTACAGTATAATGTGAGTAATAATGAATGCTATATTGACGATATTGGGAGTAGTAAGTATAATTATTATAATTCTAGCGATAATTACAGTATAATATGGGTATTAATGCATGTTATATTGATAATAATAAAAGTAATAAGTATAATTATTATAGTTCTCACGATAATAACTGTATAATATGGGTAATAATGCATGTTATATCGATAATAATAAAAGTAATAAGTATAATTATTATAGTTCTGACGATAATAACTGTACAATATGAGTAATAATACATGTTATATTGATAATGATAAGAGTAATATGTATAATTATTATAGTTCTCACGATAATAACTGTATAATATGCGTAATAATGCATGTTATATTAATAATAATAAAAGTGATAAGTATAATTATTATAGTTCTAGCGATAATTACAGTATAATGTGGGTAATAATGCTTGTTATATTGGTGATATTGGGGGTAATAAGTATAATTAGTATAATTCTAGCGATAATTACAGTATAATATGGGTATTAATGCATATTATATTGATAATAATAAAAGTAATAAGTATAATTATTATAGTTCTAGCGATAATTACAGTATAATGTGGGTAATAATGCATGTTATATTGATAATAATGAAAGTAATAAGTATAATTATTATAGTTCTAGCGATAATTACAGTATAATGTGGGTAATAATGCTTGTTATATTGGTGATATTGGGGGTAATAAGTATAATTAGTATAATTCTGGCGATAATTACAGTATAATGTGGGTATTAATGCATGTTATATTGATAATAATAAAAGTAATAAGTATAATTATTATAGTTCTCACGATAATAACTGTATAATATGGGTAGTAATGCATGTTGTATTGATAATAATAAAAGTAATAAGTATAATTATTATAGTTCTAGCGATAATTACAGTATAATGTGGGTAATAATGCTTGTTGTATTGGTGATATTGGGGGTAATAAGTATAATTAGTATAATTCTAGCGATAATTACAGTATAATATGGGTATTAATGCATGTTATACTGATAATAATAAAAGTAATAAGTATAATTATTATAGTTCTAGCGATAATTACAGTATAATGTGGGTAGTAATGCATGTTATATTGGTGATATTGGGAGTAATAAGTATAATTAGTATAATTCTAGCGATAATTACAGTATAATATGGGTATTAATGCATGTTATATTGATAATAATAACAGTAATAACTATAATTATTATAGTTCTCACGATAATAACTGTATAATATGGTTAATAATGCATGTTATATTGATAATAATAAAAGTAATAAGTATAATTATTATAGTTCTAGCGATAATTACAGTATATTGTGGGTAATAATGCTTGTTATATTGGTGATATTGGGGGTAATAAGTATAATTACTATAATTCTGGCGATAATTACAGTATAATATGGGTATTAATGCATGTTATATTGATAATAATAAAAGTAATAAGTATAATTATTATAGTTCTCACGATAATAACTGTATAATATGGGTAATAATGCATGTTGTATTGATAATAATAAAAGTAATAAGTATAATTATTATAGTTCTAGCGATAATTACAGTATAATGTGGGTAATAATGCTTGTTATATTGATAATAATGAAAGTAATAAGTAAAATTATTATAGTTCTAGCGATAATAACAGTATAATATGGGTACTAATGCATGTTATATTGATAATAATAAAAGTAATAAGTATAATTATTATAGTTCTAGCGATAATTACAGTATAATGTGGGTAATAATGCTTGTTATATTGGTGATATTGTGAGTAATAGGTATAATTATTATAGTACCAGCGACAATTACAGTATAATGTGAGTAATAATGAATGCTATATTGACGATATTGGGAGTAATAAGTATAATTATTATAATTCTAGCGATAATTACAGTATAATATGGGTATTAATGCATGTTATATTGATAATAATAAAAGTAATAAGCATAATTATTATAGTTCTCACGATAATAACTGTATAATATGGGTAATAATGCATGTTATATCGATAATAATAAAAGTAATAAGTATAATTATTATAGTTCTGACGATAATAACTGTACAATATGAGTAATAATACATGTTATATTGATAATGATAAGAGTAATATGTAAAATTATTATAGTTCTCACGATAATAACTGTATAATATGCGTAATAATGCATGTTATATTAATAATAATAAAAGTGATAAGTATAATTATTATAGTTCTAGCGATAATTACAGTATAATGTGGGTAGTAATGCATGTTATATTGATAATAATAAAAGTAATAAGTATAATTATTATAGTTCTAGCGATAATTACAGTATAATGTGGGTAATAATGCATGTTATATTGATAATAATAAAAGTAATAAGTGTAATTATTATAGTTCTCACGAAAATAACTGTATAATGTGAGTAATAATGCATGTTATATTGATAATAATAAAAGTAATAAGTATAATTGTTATAGTTCTAGCGACAATAACAGTATAATGTGGGTAATAATCCATGTTATATTGATAATATTGGGAGTAATAAGTATAATTATTACAATTCTAGCGATAATTACAGTATAATAGGGGTATTAATGCATGTTATATTGATAATAATAAAAGAAATAACTATAATTATTATAGTTCTCACGATAGTAACTGTATAATATGGGTAATAATGCATGTTATATTAATAATAATAAAATTAATAAGTATAATTATTATAGTTCTAGCGATAATAACTGTATAATGTGGGTAATAATGCATGTTATATTGATAATAATGAAAGTAATAAGTATAATTATTATAATTCTAGCGATAATTACAGTATAATATGTGTAATAATGCATGTTATATTGGTAATATTGGGAGTAATAAGTATAATTATTATAATTCTAGCGATAATTACAGTATAATATGGGTAATAATGCATGTTATATTAATAATAATAAAAGTAATAAGTATAATTATTATAGTTCTAGCGATAATAACAGTATAATATGGGTACTAATGCATGTTATATTGATAATAATAAAAGTAATAAGTATAATTATTATAGTTCTAGCGATAATTACAGTATAATATGGGTAATAATGCATGTTATATTAATAATAATAAAATTAATAAGTATAATTATTATAGTTCTAGCGATAATTACAGTATAATGTGGGTAATAATGCTTGTTATATTGGTGATATTGGGGGTAATAAGTATAATTAGTATAATTCTAGCGATAATTACAGTATAATATGGGTATTAATGCATGTTATATTGATAATAATAAAAGTAATAAGCATAATTATTATAGTTCTCACGATAATAACTGTATAATATGGGTAATAATGCATGTTATATCGATAATAATAAAAGTAATAAGTATAATTATTATAGTTCTGACGATAATAACTGTACAATATGAGTAATAATACATGTTATATTGATAATGATAAGAGTAATATGTATAATTATTATAGTTCTCACGATAATAACTGTATAATATGCGTAATAATGCATGTTATATTAATAATAATAAAAGTGATAAGTATAATTATTATAGTTCTAGCGATAATTACAGTATAATGTGGGTAATAATGCTTGTTATATTGGTGATATCGGGGGTAATAAGTATAATTAGTATAATTCTAGCGATAATTACAGTATAATATGGGTATTAATGCATGTTATATTCATAATAATAACAGTAATAACTATAATTATTATAGTTCTCACGATAGTAACTGTATAATATGGGTAATAATGCATGTTATATTAATAATAATAAAATTAATAAGTATAATTATTATAGTTCTAGCGATAATAACTGTATAATGTGGGTAATAATGCATGTTATATTGGTAATATTGGGAGTAATAAGTATAATTATTATAATTCTAGCGATAATTACAGTATAATATGGGTAATAATGCATGTTATATTAATAATAATAAAAGTAATAAGTATAATTATTATAGTTCTAGCGATAATAACAGTATAATATGGGTACTAATGCATGTTATATTGATAATAATAAAAGTAATAAGTATAATTATTATAGTTCTAGCGATAATTACAGTATAATGTGGGTAATAATGCTTGTTATATTGGTGATATTGGGGGTAATAAGTATAATTAGTATAATTCTGGCGATAATTACAGTATAATATGGGTATTAATGCATGTTATATTGATAATAATAAAAGTAATAAGTATAATTATTATAGTTCTCACGATAATAACTGTATAATATGGGTAGTAATGCATGTTATATTGATAATAATGAACGTAATAAGAATAATTATTATAGTTCAGACGATAATAACTGTATAATATGCGTAATAATGCATGTTATATTGATAATAATAAAAGTAATAAGTATAATTATTATAGTTCTAGCGATAATTACAGTATAATGTGGGTAATAATGCTTGTTGTATTGGTGATATTGGGGGTAATAAGTATAATTAGTATAATTCTAGCGATAATTACAGTATAATATGGGTATTAATGCATGTTATATTGATAATAATAAAAGTAATAAGCATAATTATTATAGTTCTCACGATAATAACTGTATAATATGGGTAATAATGCATGTTATATCGATAATAATAAAAGTGATAAGTATAATTATTATAGTTCTGACGATAATAACTGTACAATATGAGTAATAATACATGTTATATTCATAATGATAAGAGTAATATGTATAATTATTATAGTTCTCACGATAATAACTGTATAATATGCGTAATAATGCATGTTATATTAATAATAATAAAAGTGATAAGTATAATTATTATAGTTCTAGCGATAATTACAGTATAATGTGGGTAATAATGCTTGTTATATTGGTGATATTGGGGGTAATAAGTATAATTAGTATAATTCGAGCGATAATTACAGTATAATATGGGTATTAATGCATGTTATATTGATAATAATAAAAGTAATAAGTATAATTATTATAGTTCTAGCGATAATTACAGTATAATGTGGGTAATAATGCTTGTTATATTGATAATAATAAAAGTAATAAGTATAATTATAATAGTTCTAGCGATAATTACAGTATAATATGGGTAATAATGCATGTTATATTAATAATAATAAAAGTAATAAGTATAATTATTATAGTTCTAGCGATAATTACAGTATAATATGGGTAATAATGCATGTTATATTAATAATAATAAAAGTAATAAGTATAATTATTATAGTTCTAGCGATAATAACAGTATAATATGGGTACTAATGCATGTTATATTGATAATAATAAAAGTAATAAGTATAATTATTATAGTTCTAGCGATAATTACAGTATAATGTGGGTAATAATGCTTGTTATATTGATAATAATAAAAGTAATAAGTATAATTATTATAGTTCTCACGATAATAACTGTATAATATGGGTAGTAATGCATGTTATATTGATAATAATAAACGTAATAAGAATAATTATTATAGTTCAGACGATAATAACTGTATAATATGCGTAATAATGCATGTTATATTGATAATAATAAAAGTAATAAGTATAATTATTATAGATCTAGCGATAATTACAGTATAATGTGGGTAATAATGCTTGTTGTATTGGTGATATTGGGGGTAATAAGTATAATTAGTATAATTCTAGCGATAATTACAGTATAATATGGGTATTAATGCATGTTATATTGATAATAATAAAAGTAATAAGCATAATTATTATAGTTCTCACGATAATAACTGTATAATATGGGTAATAATGCATGTTATATCGATAATAATAAAAGTAATAAGTATAATTATTATAGTTCTGACGATAATAACTGTACAATATGAGTAATAATACATGTTATATTGATAATGATAAGAGTAATATGTATAATTATTATAGTTCTCACGATAATAACTGTATAATATGCGTAATAATGCATGTTATATTAATAATAATAAAAGTGTTAAGTATAATTATTATAGTTCTAGCGATAATTACAGTATAATGTGTATAATAATGCATGTTATATTGACGATATTGGGAGTAATAAGTATAATTATTATAATTCTAGCGATAATTGCAGTATAATATGCGTATTAATGCATGTTATATTGATAATAATAAAAGTAATAAGTATAATTATTATAGATCTAGCGATAATAACTGTATAATGTGGGTAATAATGCATGTTATATTGGTAATATTGGGGGTAATAAGTATAATTATTATAGTTCTAGCGATAATAACTGTATAATGTGGGTAATAATGCATGTTATACTGATAATAATAAAAGTAAGAAGTATAATTATTATAGTTCTAGCGATAATAACAGTATAATATGGGTACTAATGCATGTTATATTGATAGTAATAAAAGTAATAAGTATAATTATTATAGTTCTAGTGATAATTACAGTATAATGTGGGTAATAATGCTTGTTATACTGGTGATATTGGGGGTAATAAGTATAATTATTATAATTCTAGCGATAATTACAGTATAATATGGGTATTAATGCATGTTATATTGATAATAATAAAAGTAATAAGTATAATTATTATAGTTCTAGCGATAATTACAGTATAATGTGGGTAATAATGCATGTAATATTGATAATATTGGGAGTAATAAGTATAATTATCATAGTTCTAGCGATAATTACAGTATAATGTGTATGATAATGCATGTTACATTGACGATATTGGGAGTAATAAGTATAATTATTATAATTCTAGCGATAATTGCAGTATAATATGGGTATTAATGAATGTTATATTGATAATAATAAAAGTAATAAGTATAATTATTATAGTTCTATCGATAATTGCAGTATAATGTGGGTAATAATGCACGTTATATTGGTAATATTGGGGGTAATAAGTATAATTATTATAATTCTAGCGATAATTACAGTATAATATGGGTAATAATGCATGTTATATTAATAATAATAAAAGTAATAAGTATAATTATTACAGTTCTCACGATAATAACTGTATAATATGGGTAATAATGCATGTTATATTGATAATAATAAAAGTAATAAGTATAATTATTATAGTTCTGGCGATAATTACAGTATAATGTGGGTAATAATGTTTGTTATATTGATAATAATAAAAGTAATAAGTATAATTATTATAGTTCTAGCGATAATTACAGTATAATGTGGGTAATAATGCTTGTTATATCGATAATAATAAAAGTAATAAGTATAATTATTATAGTTCTAGCGATAATTAGAGTATAATATGGGTATTAATGCATGTTATATCGATAATAATAAAAGTAATAACTATAGTTATTATAGTTCTCACGATAATAACTGTATAATATGGGTAATAATGCATGTTATATTGATAATAATAAAAGTAATAAGTATAATTATTATAGTTCTAGCGATAATTACAGTATAATGTGGGTAATAATGCTTGTTATATTGGTGATATTGGGGGTAATAAGTATAATTAGTATAATTCTGGCGATAATTACAGTATAATATGGGTATTAATGCATGTTATATTGATAATAATAAAAGTAATAAGTATAATTATTATAGATCTAGCGATAATAACTGTATAATGTGGGTAATAATGCATGTTATATTGATAATAATAAAAGTAATAAGTATAATTGTTATAGTTCTAGCGATAATTACAGTATAATGTGGATAATAATGCTTGTTATATTGATAATAATAAAAGTAATAAGTATAATTATTATAGTTCTAGCGATAATTACAGTATAATGTGGGTAATAATGCATGTTATATTGATAATAATAAAAGTAATAAGTATAATTATTATAGTTCTAGCGATAATTACAGTATAATGTGGGTAATAATGCATGTTATATTGACGATATTGGGAGTAATAAGTATATTTATTATAATTCTAGCGATAATTGCAGTATAATATGGGTATTAATGCATGTCATATTGATAATAATAAAAGTAATAAGTGTAATTATTATAGCTCTCACGAAAATCACCGTATAATATGAGTAATAATGCATGTTATATTGATAATAATAAAAGTAATAAGTATCATTATTATAGTTCTAGCGACAATAACAGTATAATGTGGGTAATAATCCATGTAATATTGATAATATTTGGAGTAATAAGTATAATTATTATAATTCTAGAGATAATTACAGTATAATATGGGTATTAATGCATGTTATATTGATAATAATAAAAGTAATAAGTATAATTATTATAGATCTAGCGATAATAACTTCATAATGTGGGTAATAATGCATGTTATATTGATAATAATAAAAGTAATCAGTATAATTATTACAGTTCTCACGATAATAACTGTATAATATGGATAGTAATGCATGTTATATTGATAATAATAAACGTAATAAGTATAATTATTATAGTTCTGACGATAATAACTGTATAATATGAGTAATAATGCATGTTATATTGATAATAATGAAAGTAATAATTATAATTATTATAGTTCTAGCGATAATAGCAGTATAATATGGGTACTAATGCATGTTATATTGATAATAATAAAAGTAATAAGTATAATTATTATAGATCTAGCGATAATAACTTCATAATGTGGGTAATAATGCATGTTATATTGATAATAATAAAAGTAATAAGTATAATTATTATAGTTCTAGCGATAATTACAGTATAATATGGGTATTAATGCATGTTATATTGATAATAATAAAAGTAATAAGTATAATTATTATAGTTCTCATGATAATAACTGTATAATATGAGTAATAATACATGTTATATTGATAATGATAAGAGTAATATGTATAATTATTATAGTTCTGACGATAATAACTGTATAATATGCGTAACAATGCATGTTATATTGATAATAATAAAAGTAGTAAGTATAATTATTATAGTTCTAGCGATAATTACAGTATAATGTGGGTAATAATGCTTGTTATATTGGTGATATTGGGGGTAATAAGTATAATTAGTATAATTCTAGCGATAATTACAGTATAATATGGGTATTAATGCATGTTATATTGATAACAATAAAAGTAATAAGTGTAATTATTATAGTTCTCACGAAAATAACTGTATAATATGAGTAATAATGCATGTTATATTGATAATAATAAAGGTAATAAGTATAATTGTTATAGTTCTAGCGACAATAACAGTATAATGTGGGTAATAATCCATGTTATGTTGATAATATTGGGAGTAATAAGTATAATTATTACAATTCTAGCGATAATTACAGTATAATATGGGTATTAATGCATGTTATATTGATAATAATAAAAGTAATAACTATAATTATTATAGTTCTCACGATAGTAACTGTATAATATGGGTAATAATGCATGTTATATTGATAATAATAAAAGTAATAACTATAATTATTATAGTTCTCACGATAGTAACTGTATAATATGGTAATAATGCATGTTATATTAATAATAATAAAATTAATAAGTATAATTATTATAGTTCTAGCGATAATAACTGTATAATGTGGGTAATAATGCATGTTATATTGATAATAATGAAAGTAATAAGTATAACTATTATAGTTCTAGCGATAATTTCAGTATAATATGGGTAATAATGCATGTTATATTGATAATAATAAAAGTAATAAGTATAATTATTATAATTCTAGCGATAATTACAGTATAATATGGGTAATAATGCATGTTATATTAATAATAATAAAAGTAATAAGTATAATTATTATAGTTCTAGCGATAATAACAGTATAATATGGGTACTAATGCATGTTATATTGATAATAATAAAAGTAATAAGTATAATTATTATAGTTCTAGCGATAATTACAGTATAATGTGGGTAATAATGCTTGTTATATTGTTGATATTGGGGGTAATAAGTATAATTAGTATAATTCTGGCGATAATTACAGTATAATATGGGTATTAATGCATGTTATATTGATAATAATAAAAGTAATAACTATAATTATTATAGTTCTCACGATAGTAACTGTATAATATGGGTAATAATGCATGTTATATTGATAATAATAAAAGTAATAACTATAATTATTATAGTTCTCACGATAGTAACTGTATAATATGGTAATAATGCATGTTATATTAATAATAATAAAATTAATAAGTACAATTATTATAGTTCTAGCGATAATAACTGTATAATGTGGGTAATAATGCATGTTATATTGATAATAATGAAAGTAATAAGTATAACTATTATAGTTCTAGCGATAATTTCAGTATAATATGGGTAATAATGCATGTTATATTGATAATAATAAAAGTAATAAGTATAATTATTATAATTCTAGCGATAATTACAGTATAATATGGGTAATAATGCATGTTATATTAATAATAATAAAAGTAATAAGTATAATTATTATAGTTCTAGCGATAATAACAGTATAATATGGGTACTAATGCATGTTATATTGATAATAATAAAAGTAATAAGTATAATTATTATAGTTCTAGCGATAATTACAGTATAATGTGGGTAATAATGCTTGTTATATTGTTGATATTGGGGGTAATAAGTATAATTAGTATAATTCTGGCGATAATTACAGTATAATATGGGTATTAATGCATGTTATATTGATAATAATAAAAGTAGTAAGTATAATTATTATAGTTCTCACGATAATAACTGTATAATATGGGTAGTAATGCATGTTATATTGATAATAATAAACGTAATAAGAATAATTATTATAGTTCTGACGATAATAACTGTATAATATGCGTAATAATGCATGTTATATTGATAGTAATAAAAGTAATAAGTATAATTATTATAGTTCTAGCGATAATTACAGTATAATGTGGGTAATAATGCTTGTTGTATTGGTGATATTGGGGGTAATAAGTATAATTATTATAATTCTAGCGATAATTGCAGTATAATATGGGTATTAATGCATGTCATATTGATAATAATAAAAGTAATAAGTGTAATTATTATAGCTCTCACGAAAATAACCGTATAATATGAGTAATAATGCATGTTATATTGATAATAATAAAAGTAATAAGTATCATTATTATAGTTCTAGCGACAATAACAGTATAATGTGGGTAATAATCCATGTAATATTGATAATATTTGGAGTAATAAGTATAATTATTATAATTCTAGCGATAATTACAGTATAATATGGGTATTAATGCATGTTATATTGATAATAATAAAAGTAATAACTATAATTATTATAGTTCTCACGATAATAAATGTATAATATGGGTAATAATGCATGTTATATTGATAATAATAAAAGTAATGAGTATAATTATTATAGTTCTAGCGATAATTACAGTATAATGTGGGTAATAATGCATGTTATATTGATAATAATGAAAGTAATAAGTATAATTATTATAATTCTAGCGATAATTACAGTATAATATGTGTAATAATGCATGTTATATTGGTAATATTGGGAGTAATAAGTATAATTATTATAATTCTAGCGATAATTACAGTATAATATGGGTATTAATGCATGTTATATTAATAATAATAAAAGTAATAAGTATAATTATTATAGCTCTAGCGATAATAACAGTATAATATGGGTACTAATGCATGTTATATTGATAATAATAAAAGTAATAAGTATAATTATTATAGTTCTAGCGATAATAACAGTATAATATGGGTACTAATGCATGTTATATTGATAATAATAAAAGTAATAAGTATAATTATTATAGTTCTAGCGATAATTACAGTATAATATGGGTAATAATGCATGTTATATTAATAATAATAAAATTAATAAGTATAATTATTATAGTTCTAGCGATAATTACAGTATAATGTGGGTAATAATGCTTGTTATATTGGTGATATTGGGGGTAATAAGTATAATTAGTATAATTCTAGCGATAATTACAGTATAATATGGGTATTAATGCATGTTATATTGATAATAATAAAAGTAATAAGCATAATTATTATAGTTCTCACGATAATAACTGTATAATATGGGTAATAATGCATGTTATATCGATAATAATAAAAGTAATAAGTATAATTATTATAGTTCTAACGATAATAACTGTACAATATGAGTAATAATACATGTTATATTGATAATGATAAGAGTAATATGTATAATTATTATAGTTCTCACGATAATAACTGTATAATATGCGTAATAATGCATGTTATATTAATAATAATAAAAGTGATAAGTATAATTATTATAGTTCTAGCGATAATTACAGTATAATGTGGGTAATAATGCTTGTTATATTGGTGATATCGGGGGTAATAAGTATAATTAGTATAATTCTAGCGATAATTACAGTATAATATGGGTATTAATGCATGTTATATTGATAATAATAACAGTAATAACTATAATTATTATAGTTCTCACGATAGTAACTGTATAATATGGGTAATAATGCATGTTATATTAATAATAATAAAATTAATAAGTATAATTATTATAGTTCTAGCGATAATTACAGTATAATGTGGGTAATAATGCTTGTTATATTGTTGATATTGGGGGTAATAAGTATAATTAGTATAATTCTGGCGATAATTACAGTATAATATGGGTATTAATGCATGTTATATTGATAATAATAAAAGTAGTAAGTATAATTATTATAGTTCTCACGATAATAACTGTATAATATGGGTAGTAATGCATGTTATATTGATAATAATAAACGTAATAAGAATAATTATTATAGTTCTGACGATAATAACTGTATAATATGCGTAATAATGCATGTTATATTGATAGTAATAAAAGTAATAAGTATAATTATTATAGTTCTAGCGATAATTACAGTATAATGTGGGTAATAATGCTTGTTGTATTGGTGATATTGGGGGTAATAAGTATAATTATTATAATTCTAGCGATAATTGCAGTATAATATGGGTATTAATGCATGTCATATTGATAATAATAAAAGTAATAAGTGTAATTATTATAGCTCTCACGAAAATAACCGTATAATATGAGTAATAATGCATGTTATATTGATAATAATAAAAGTAATAAGTATCATTATTATAGTTCTAGCGACAATAACAGTATAATGTGGGTAATAATCCATGTAATATTGATAATATTTGGAGTAATAAGTATAATTATTATAATTCTAGCGATAATTACAGTATAATATGGGTATTAATGCATGTTATATTGATAATAATAAAAGTAATAACTATAATTATTATAGTTCTCACGATAATAAATGTATAATATGGGTAATAATGCATGTTATATTGATAATAATAAAAGTAATGAGTATAATTATTATAGTTCTAGCGATAATTACAGTATAATGTGGGTAATAATGCATGTTATATTGATAATAATGAAAGTAATAAGTATAATTATTATAATTCTAGCGATAATTACAGTATAATATGTGTAATAATGCATGTTATATTGGTAATATTGGGAGTAATAAGTATAATTATTATAATTCTAGCGATAATTACAGTATAATATGGGTATTAATGCATGTTATATTAATAATAATAAAAGTAATAAGTATAATTATTATAGCTCTAGCGATAATAACAGTATAATATGGGTACTAATGCATGTTATATTGATAATAATAAAAGTAATAAGTATAATTATTATAGTTCTAGCGATAATAACAGTATAATATGGGTACTAATGCATGTTATATTGATAATAATAAAAGTAATAAGTATAATTATTATAGTTCTAGCGATAATTACAGTATAATATGGGTAATAATGCATGTTATATTAATAATAATAAAATTAATAAGTATAATTATTATAGTTCTAGCGATAATTACAGTATAATGTGGGTAATAATGCTTGTTATATTGGTGATATTGGGGGTAATAAGTATAATTAGTATAATTCTAGCGATAATTACAGTATAATATGGGTATTAATGCATGTTATATTGATAATAATAAAAGTAATAAGCATAATTATTATAGTTCTCACGATAATAACTGTATAATATGGGTAATAATGCATGTTATATCGATAATAATAAAAGTAATAAGTATAATTATTATAGTTCTAACGATAATAACTGTACAATATGAGTAATAATACATGTTATATTGATAATGATAAGAGTAATATGTATAATTATTATAGTTCTCACGATAATAACTGTATAATATGCGTAATAATGCATGTTATATTAATAATAATAAAAGTGATAAGTATAATTATTATAGTTCTAGCGATAATTACAGTATAATGTGGGTAATAATGCTTGTTATATTGGTGATATCGGGGGTAATAAGTATAATTAGTATAATTCTAGCGATAATTACAGTATAATATGGGTATTAATGCATGTTATATTGATAATAATAACAGTAATAACTATAATTATTATAGTTCTCACGATAGTAACTGTATAATATGGGTAATAATGCATGTTATATTAATAATAATAAAATTAATAAGTATAATTATTATAGTTCTAGCGATAATAACTGTATAATGTGGGTAATAATGCATGTTATATTGGTAATATTGGGAGTAATAAGTATAATTATTATAATTCTAGCGATAATTACAGTATAATATGGGTAATAATGCATGTTATATTAATAATAATAAAAGTAATAAGTATAATTATTATAGTTCTAGCGATAATAACAGTATAATATGGGTACTAATGCATGTTATATTGATAATAATAAAAGTAATAAGTATAATTATTATAGTTCTAGCGATAATTACAGTATAATGTGGGTAATAATGCTTGTTATATTGGTGATATTGGGGGTAATAAGTATAATTAGTATAATTCTGGCGATAATTACAGTATAATATGGGTATTAATGCATGTTATATTGATAATAATAAAAGTAATAAGTATAATTATTATAGTTCTCACGATAATAACTGTATAATATGGGTAGTAATGCATGTTATATTGATAATAATGAACGTAATAAGAATAATTATTATAGTTCAGACGATAATAACTGTATAATATGCGTAATAATGCATGTTATATTGATAATAATAAAAGTAATAAGTATAATTATTATAGTTCTGACGATAATAACTGTACAATATGAGTAATAATACATGTTATATTGATAATGATAAGAGTAATATGTATAATTATTATAGTTCTCACGATAATAACTGTATAATATGCGTAATAATGCATGTTATATTAATAATAATAAAAGTGATAAGTATAATTATTATAGTTCTAGCGATAATTACAGTATAATGTGGGTAATAATGCTTGTTATATTGGTGATATCGGGGGTAATAAGTATAATTAGTATAATTCTAGCGATAATTACAGTATAATATGGGTATTAATGCATGTTATATTGATAATAATAACAGTAATAACTATAATTATTATAGTTCTCACGATAGTAACTGTATAATATGGGTAATAATGCATGTTATATTAATAATAATAAAATTAATAAGTATAATTATTATAGTTCTAGCGATAATAACTGTATAATGTGGGTAATAATGCATGTTATATTGGTAATATTGGGAGTAATAAGTATAATTATTATAATTCTAGCGATAATTACAGTATAATATGGGTAATAATGCATGTTATATTAATAATAATAAAAGTAATAAGTATAATTATTATAGTTCTAGCGATAATAACAGTATAATATGGGTACTAATGCATGTTATATTGATAACAATAAAAGTAATAAGTATAATTATTATAGTTCTAGCGATAATTACAGTATAATGTGGGTAATAATGCTTGTTATATTGGTGATATTGGGGGTAATAAGTATAATTAGTATAATTCTGGCGATAATTACAGTATAATATGGGTATTAATGCATGTTATATTGATAATAATAAAAGTAATAAGTATAATTATTATAGTTCTCACGATAATAACTGTATAATATGGGTAGTAATGCATGTTATATTGATAATAATGAACGTAATAAGAATAATTATTATAGTTCAGACGATAATAACTGTATAATATGCGTAATAATGCATGTTATATTGATAATAATAAAAGTAATAAGTATAATTATTATAGTTCTAGCGATAATTACAATATAATGTGGGTAATAATGCTTGTTGTATTGGTGATATTGGGGGTAATAAGTATAATTAGTATAATTCTAGCGATAATTACAGTATAATATGGGTATTAATGCATGTTATATTGATAATAATAAAAGTAATAAGCATAATTATTATAGTTCTCACGATAATAACTGTATAATATGGGTAATAATGCATGTTATATCGATAATAATAAAAGTAATAAGTATAATTATTATAGTTCTAGCGATAATTACAGTATAATGTGGGTAATAATGCTTGTTATATTGGTGATATTGGGGGTAATAAGTATAATTAGTATAATTCTAGCGATAATTACAGTATAATATGGGTATTAATGCATGTTATATTGATAACAATAAAAGTAATAAGTATAATTATTATAGTTCTAGCGATAATTACAGTATAATGTGGGTAGTAATGCATGTTATATTGATAACAATAAAAGTAATAAGTATAAGTATTATAGTTCTAGCGATAATTACAGTATAATGTCGGTAATAATGCATGTTATATTGATAATAATAAAAGTAATAAGTGTAATTATTATAGTTCTCACGAAAATAACTGTATAATATGAGTAATAATGCATGTTATATTGATAATAATAAAAGTAATAAGTATAATTGTTATAGTTCTAGCGACAATAACAGTATAATGTGGGTAATAATCCATGTTATATTGATAATATTGGGAGTAATAAGTATAATTATTACAATTCTAGCGATAATTACAGTATAATATGGGTATTAATGCATGTTATATTGATAATAATAAAAGTGATAACTATAATTATTATAGTTCTCACGATAGTAACTGTATAATATGGGTAATAATGCACGTTATATTAATAATAATAAAATTAATAAGTATAATTATTATAGTTCTAGCGATAATAACTGTATAATGTGGGTAATAATGCATGTTATATTGATAATAATGAAAGTAATAAGTATAATTATTATAGTTCTAGCGATAATTACAGTATAATATGTGTAATAATGCATGTTATATTGGTAATATTGGGAGCAATAAGTATAATTATTGTAATTCTAGCGATAATTACAGTATAATATGGGTAATAATGCATGTTATATTAATAATAATAAAAGTAATAAGTATAATTATTATAGTTCTAGCGATAATAACAGTATAATATGGGTACTAATGCATGTTATATTGACAATAATAAAAGTAATAAGTATAATTATTATAGTTCTAGCGATAATTACAGTATAATATGGGTAATAATGCATGTTATATTAATAATAATAAAATTAATAAGTATAATTATTATAGTTCTAGCGATAATTACAGTATAATGTGGGTAATAATGCTTGTTATATTGGTGATATTGGGGGTAATAAGTATAATTAGTATAATTCTAGCGATAATTACAGTATAATATGGGTATTAATGCAAGTTATATTGATAATAATAAAAGTAATACGCATAATTATTATAGTTCTCACGATAATAACTGTATAATATGGGTAATAATGCATGTTATATCGATAATAATAAACGTAATAAGAATAATTATTATAGTTCAGACGATAATAACTGTATAATATGCGTAATAATGCATGTTATATTGATAATAATAAAAGTAATAAGTATAATTATTATAGTTCTAGCGATAATTACAGTATAATGTGGGTAATAATGCTTGTTGTATTGGTGATATTGGGGGTAATAAGTATAATTAGTATAATTCTAGCGATAATTACAGTATAATATGGGTATTAATGCATGTTATATTGATAATAATAAAAGTAATAAGCATAATTATTATAGTTCTCACGATAATAACTGTATAATATGGGTAATAATGCATGTTATATCGATAATAATAAAAGTAATAAGTATAATTATTATAGTTCTGACGATAATAACTGTACAATATGAGTAATAATACATGTTATATTGATAATGATAAGAGTAATATGTATAATTATTATAGTTCTCACGATAATAACTGTATAATATGCGTAATAATGCATGTTATATTAATAATAATAAAAGTGATAAGTATAATTATTATAGTTCTAGCGATAATTACAGTATAATGTGGGTAATAATGCTTGTTATATTGGTGATATTGGGGGTAATAAATATAATTAGTATAATTCTAGCGATAATTACAGTATAATATGGGTATTAATGCATGTTATATTGATAATAATAAAAGTAATAAGTATAATTATTATAGTTCTAGCGATAATTACAGTATAATGTGGGTAATAATGCTTGTTATATTGATAATAATAAAAGTAATAAGTATAATTATTATAGTTCTAGCGATAATTACAGTATAATGTGGGTAATAATGCTTGTTATATTGGTGATATTGGGGGTAATAAGTATAATTAGTATAATTCTAGCGATAATTACAGTATAATATGGGTATTAATGCATGTTATATTGATAACAATAAAAGTAATAAGTATAATTATTATAGTTCTAGCGATAATTACAGTATAATGTGGGTAGTAATGCATGTTATATTGATAACAATAAAAGTAATAAGTATAATTATTATAGTTCTAGCGATAATTACAGTATAATGTGGATAATAATGCATGTTATATTGATAATAATAAAAGTAATAAGTGTAATTATTATAGTTCTCACGAAAATAACTGTATAATATGAGTAATAATGCATGTTATATTGATAATAATAAAAGTAATAAGTATAATTGTTATAGTTCTAGCGACAATAACAGTATAATGTGGGTAATAATCCATGTTATATTGATAATATTGGGAGTAATAAGTATAATTATTACAATTCTAGCGATAATTACAGTATAATATGGGTATTAATGCATGTTATATTGATAACAATAAAAGTAATAACTATAATTATTATAGTTCTCACGATAGTAGCTGTATAATATGGGTAATAATGCATGTTATATTAATAATAATAAAATTAATAAGTATAATTATTATAGTTCTAGCGATAATAACTGTATAATGTGGGTAATAATGCATGTTATATTGATAATAATGAAAGTAATAAGTATAATTATTATAGTTCTAGCGATAATTACAGTATAATATGTGTAATAATGCATGTTATATTGGTAATATTGGGAGCAATAAGTATAATTATTATAATTCTAGCGATAATTACAGTATAATATGGGTAATAATGCATGTTATATTAATAATAATAAAAGTAATAAGTATAATTATTATAGTTCTAGCGATAATAACAGTATAATATGGGTACTAATGCATGTTATATTGATAATAATAAAAGTAATAAGTATAATTATTATAGTTCTAGCGATAATTACAGTATAATATGGGTAATAATGCATGTTATATTAATAATAATAAAATTAATAAGTATAATTATTATAGTTCTAGCGATAATTACAGTATAATGTGGGTAATAATGCTTGTTATATTGGTGATATTGGGGGTAATAAGTATAATTAGTATAATTCTAGCGATAATTACAGTATAATATGGGTATTAATGCATGTTATATTGATAATAATAAAAGTAATAAGCATAATTATTATAGTTCTCACGATAATAACTGTATAATATGGGTAATAATGCATGTTATATCGATAATAATAAAAGTAATAAGTATAATTATTATAGTTCTGACGATAATAACTGTACAATATGAGCAATAATACATGTTATATTGATAATGATAAGAGTAATATGTATAATTATTATAGTTCTCACGATAATAACTGTATAATATGCGTAATAATGCATGTTATATTAATAATAATAAAAGTGATAAGTATAATTATTATAGTTCTAGCGATAATTACAGTATAATGTGGGTAATAATGCTTGTTATATTGGTGATATTGGGGGTAATAAGTATAATTATTATAGTTCTAGCGATAATTACAGTATAATGTGGGTAATAATGCATGTTATATTGATAATAACAAAAGTAATAAGTATAATTATTATAGTTCTCACGATAATAACTGTATAATATGGGTAGTAATGCATGATATATTGATAATAATAAACGTAATAAGTATTATTATTATAGTTCTGACGATAATAACTGTATAATATGCGTAATAATGCATGTTATATTGATAATAATAAAAGTAATAAGTATAATTATTATAGTTCTCACGATAATAACTGCATAATATGGGTAGTAATGCATGTCATATTGATAATAATAAACGTAATAAGTATTATTATTATAGTTCTGACGATAATAACTGTATAATATGCGTAATAATGCATGTTACATTGATAATAATAAACGTAATAAGTATAATTATTATAGTTCTGACGATAATAACTGTATAATATGCGTAATAATGCATGTTATATTGATAATAATAAAAGTTATATGTATAATTATTATAGTTCTGACGATAATAACTGTATAATATGCGTAATAATGCATGCTATATTGATAATAATAAAAGTAATAAGTATAATTATTATAGTTCTAGCGATAATTACAGTATAATGTGGGTAATAATGCTTGTTATATTGGTGATATTGGGGGTAATAAGTATAATTAGTATAATTCTAGCGATAATTACAGTATAATATGGGTATTAATGCATGCTATATTGATAATAATAAAAGTAATAAGTATAATTATTATAGTTCTAGCGATAATTGCCGTATAATGTGGGTAATAATGCATGTTATATTGATAATATTGGGAGTAATAAGTATAATTATTATAGTTCTAGCGATAATTACAGTATAATGTGTATAATAATGCATGTTATATTGACGATATTGGGAGTAATAAGTATAATTATTATAATTCTAGCGATAATTGCAGTATAATATGGGTACTAATGAATGTTATATTGATAGTAATAAAAGTAATAAGTATAATTATTATAGTTCTAGCGATAATTACAGTATAATGTGGGTAATAATGCATGTTATATTGGTAATATTGGGGGTAATAAGTATAATTATTATAATTCTAGCGATAATTACAGTATAATATGGGTAATAATGCATGTTATATTAATAATAATAAAAGTAATAAGTATAATTATTATAGTTCTCACGATAATATCTGTATAATATGCGTAATAATGCATGTTATATTGATAATAATAAAAGTAATAAGTATAATTATTATAGTTCTCACGATAATAACTGTATAATATGGGTAGTAATGCATGTCATATTGATATTAATAAACGTAATAAGTATTATTATTATAGTTCTGACGATAATAACTGTATAATATGCGTAATAATGCATGTTATATTGATAATAATAAACGTAATAAGTATAATTATTATAGTTCTGACGATAATAACTGTATAATGTGCGTAATAATGCATGTTATATTGATAATAATAAAAGTAATATGTATAATTATTATAGTTCTGACGATAATAACTGTATAATATGCGTAATAATGCATGTTATATTGATAATAATAAAAGTAATAAGTATAATTATTATAGTTCTAGCGATAATTACAGTATAATGTGGGTAATAATGCTTGTTATATTGGTGATATTGGGGGTAATAAGTACAATTAGTATAATTCTAGCGATAATTACAGTATAATATGTGTATTAATGCATGTTATATTGATAATAATAAAAGTAATAAGTATAATTATTATAGTTCTAGCGATAATTACAGTATAATGTGGGTAATAATGCATGTTATATTGATCATAATAAAAGTAATAAGTATAATTATTATAGTTCTAGCGATAATTACAGTATAATGTGGGTAATAATGCATGTTATATTGATAATAGCAAAAGTAATAAGTATAAATATTATAGTTCTCACGATAATAACTGTATAATATGGGTAGTAATGCATGTTATATTGATAATAATAAACGTAATAGGTATAGTGATTATAGTTCTGACGATAATAACTGTATAATATGCGTAATAATGCATGTTGTATTGATAATAATAAAAGTAATATGTATAATTATTATAGTTCTGACGATAATAACTGTATAATGTGGGTAATAATGCATGTTATATTGATTATAATAAAAGTAATAAGTATAATTATTATAGTTCTAGCGATAATTACAGTATAATGTGGGTAATAATGCATGTTATATTGATAATAATAAAAGTAATAAGTATAATTATTATAGTTCTCACGATAATAACTGTATAATATGGGTAGTAATGCATGTCATATTGATAATAATAAACGTAATAAGTATTATTATTATAGTTCTGACGATAATAACTGTATAATATGCATGATAATGCATGTTATATTGATAATAATAAACGTAATAAGTATAATTATTATAGTTCTGGCGATAATAACTGTATAATATGCGTAATAATGCATGTTATATTGATAATAATAAAAGTAATAAGTGTAATTATTATAGTTCTCACGAAAATAACTGTATAATATGGGTAATAATGCATGTTATATTGATAATAATAAAAGTAATATGTATAGTTATTATAGTTCTGACGATAATAACTGTATAATGTGGGTAATAATGCATGTTATATTGATAATAATAAAAGTAATAAGTATAATTATTATAGTTCTAGCGATAATTACAGTATAATGTGGGTAATAATGCATGTTATATTGATAATAATAAAAGTAATAAGTATAATTATTATAGTTCTAGCGATAATTACAGTATAATGTGGGTAATAATGCATGTTATATTCATAATAATAAAAGTAATAAGTATAATTATTATAGTTCTCACGATAATAACTGTATAATATGCGTAATAATGCATGCTATATTGATAATCATAAAAGTAATAAGTATAATTATTATAGTTCTAGCGATAATTACAGTATAATGTGGGTAATAATGCTTGTTATATTGGGGATATTGGGGGTAATAAGTATAATTAGTATAATTCTAGCGATAATTACAGTATAATATGGGTATTAATGCATGCTATATTGATAATAATAAAAGTAATAAGTATAATTATTATAGTTCTAGCGATAATAACTGTATAATATGCGTAATAATGCATGTTATATTGATAATAATAAAAGTAATATGTATAATTATTATAGTTCTCACGATAATAACTGTATAATATGGGTAGTAATGCATGTTATATTGATAATAATAAAAGTAATAAGTATAATTATTATAGTTCTAGCGATAATTACAGTATAATGTGGGTAATAATGCATGTTATATTGATAATAACAAAAGTAATAAGTATAATTATTATAGTTCTCACGATCATAACTGTATAATATGGGTAGTAATGCATGTTATATTGATAACAATAAACGTAATAAGTATTATTATTATAGTTCTGACGATAATAACTGTATAATATGCGTAATAATGCATGTTATATTGATAATAATAAAAGTAATAAGTATAATTATTATAGTTCTCACGATAATAACTGTATAATATGGGTAGTAATGCATGTCATATTGATAATAATAAACGTAATAAGTATTATTATTATAGTTCTGACGATAATAACTGTTTAATATGCGTAATAATGCATGTTATATTGATAATAATAAACGTAATAAGTATAATTATTATAGTTCTGACGATAATAACTGTATAATATGGGTAGTAATGCATGTTATATTGATATCAATAAACGTAATAAGTATTATTATTATAGTTCTGACGATAATAACTGTATAATATGCGTAATAATGCATGTTATATTGATAATAATAAAAGTAATAAGTATAATTATTATAGTTCTCACGATAATAACTGCATAATATGGGTAGTAATGCATGTCATATTGATAATAATAAACGTAATAAGTATTATTATTATAGTTCTGACGATAATAACTGTATAGTATGCGTAATAATGCATGTTACATTGATAATAATAAACGTAATAAGTATAATTATTATAGTTCTGACGATAATAACTGTATAATATGCGTAATAATGCATGTTATATTGATAATAATAAAAGTTATATGTATAATTATTATAGTTCTGACGATAATAACTGTATAATATGCGTAATAATGCATGCTATATTGATAATAATAAAAGTAATAAGTATAATTATTATAGTTCTAGCGATAATTACAGTATAATGTGGGTAATAATGCTTGTTATATTGGTGATATTGGGGGTTATAAGTATAATTAGTATAATTCTAGCGATAATTACAGTATAATATGGGTATTAATGCATGCTATATTGATAATAATAAAAGTAATAAGTATAATTATTATAGTTCTAGCGATAATTGCAGTATAATGTGGGTAATAATGCATGTTATATTGATAATATTGGGAGTAATAAGTATAATTATTATAGTTCTAGCGATAATTACAGTATAATGTGTATAATAATGCATGTTATATTGACGATATTGGGAGTAATAAGTATAATTATTATAATTCTAGCGATAATTGCACTATAATATGGGTACTAATGAATGTTATATTGATAGTAATAAAAGTAATAAGTATAATTATTATAGTTCTAGCGATAATTACAGTATAATGTGGGTAATAATGCATGTTATATTGGTAATATTGGGGGTAATAAGTATAATTATTATAATTCTAGCGATAATTACAGTATAATATGGGTAATAATGCATGTTATATTAATAATAATAAAAGTAATAAGTATAATTATTATAGTTCTCACGATAATATCTGTATAATATGCGTAATAATGCATGTTATATTGATAATAATAAAAGTAATAAGTATAATTATTATAGTTCTCACGATAATAACTGTATAATATGGGTAGTAATGCATGTCATATTGATAATAATAAACGTAATAAGTATTATTATTATAGTTCTGACGATAATAACTGTATAATATGCATGATAATGCATGTTATATTGATAATAATAAACGTAATAAGTATAATTATTATAGTTCTGGCGATAATAACTGTATAATATGCGTAATAATGCATGTTATATTGATAATAATAAAAGTAATATGTATAATTATTATAGTTCTCACGATAATAACTGTATAATATGGGTAGTAATGCATGTTATATTGATAATAATAAAAGTAATAAGTATAATTATTATAGTTCCAGCGATAATTACAGTATAATGTGGGTAATAATGCATGTTATATTGATAATAACAAAAGTAATAAGTATAATTATTATAGTTCTAGCGATAATTACAGTATAATGTGGGTAATAATGCTTGTTATATTGGGGATATTGGGGGTAATAAGTATAATTAGTATAATTCTAGCGATAATTACAGTATAATATGGGTATTAATGCATGCTATATTGATAATAATAATAGTAATAAGTATAATTATTATAGTTCTAGCGATAATTACAGTATAATGTGGGTAATAATGCATGTTATATTGATAATATTGGGAGTAATATGTATAATTATTATAGTTCTAGCGATAATTACAGTATAATATGGGTAATAATGCATGTTATATTAATAATAATAAAAGTAATAAGTATAATTATTATAGTTCTCACGATAATATCTGTATAATATGCGTAATAATGCATGTTATTTTGATAATAATAAAAGTAATAAGTATAATTATTATAGTTCTCACGATAATAACTGTATAATATGGGTAGTAATGCATGTCATATTGATAATAATAAACGTAATAAGTATTATTATTATAGTTCTGACGATAATAACTGTATAATATGCATGATAATGCATGTTATATTGATAATAATAAACGTAATAAGTATAATTATTATAGTTCTGGCGATAATAACGGTATAATATGCGTAATAATGCATGTTATATTGATAATAATAAAAGTAATATGTATAATTATTATAGTTCTCACGATAATAACTGTATAATATGGGTAGTAATGCATGTTATATTGATAATAATAAAAGTAGTAAGTATAATTATTATAGTTCTAGCGATAATTACAGTATAATGTGGGTAATAATGCATGTTACATTGATAATAACAAAAGTAATAAGTATAATTATTATAGTTCTCACGATAATAACTGTATAATATGGGTAGTAATGCATGTTATATTGATAATAATAAACGTAATAAGTATTATTATTATAGTTCTGACGATAATAACTGTATAATATGCGTAATAATGCATGTTATATTGATAATAATAAAAGTAATAAGTATAATTATTATAGTTCTCACGATAATAACTGTATAATATGGGTAGTAATGCATGTCATATTGATAATAATAAACGTAATAAGTATTATTATTATAGTTCTGACGATAATAACTGTATAATATGCGTAATAATGCATGTTATATTGATAATAATAAACGTAATAAGTATAATTATTATAGTTCTGACGATAATAACTGTATAATATGGGTAGTAATGCATGTTACATTGATAATAATAAACGTAATAAGTATTATTATTATAGTTCTGACGATAATAACTGTATAATATGCGTAATAATGCATGTTATATTGATAATAATAAAAGTAATAAGTATAATTATTATAGTTCTCACGATAATAACTGTATAATATGGGTAGTAATGCATGTCATATTGATAATAATAAACGTAATAAGTATTATTATTATAGTTCTGACGATAATAACTGTATAATATGCGTAATAATGCATGTTACATTGATAATAATAAACGTAATAAGTATAATTATTATAGTTCTGACGATAATAACTGTATAATATGCGTAATAATGCATGTTATATTGATAATAATAAAAGTTATATGTATAATTATTATAGTCCTGACGATAATAACTGTATAATATGCGTAATAATGCATGCTATATTGATAATAATAAAAGTAATAAGTATAATTATTATAGTTCTAGCGATAATTACAGTATAATGTGGGTAATAATGCTTGTTATATTGGTGATATTGGGGGTAATAAGTATAATTAGTATAATTCTAGCGATAATTACAGTATAATATGGGTATTAATGCATGCTATATTGATAATAATAAAAGTAATAAGTATAATTATTATAGTTCTAGCGATAATTACAGTATAATGTGGGTAATAATTCATGTTATATTGATAATATTGGGAGTAATAAGTATAATTATTATAGTTCTAGCGATAATTACAGTATAATGTGTATAATAATGCATGTTATATTGACGATATTGGGAGTAATAAGTATAATTATTATAATTCTAGCGATAATTGCAGTATAATATGGGTATTAATGAATGTTATATTGATAATAATAAAAGTAATAAGTATAATTATTATAGTTCTAGCGATAATTACAGTATAATGTGGGTAATAATGCATGTTATATTGGTAATATTGGGGGTAATAAGTATAATTATTATAATTCTAGCGATAATTACAGTATAATATGGGTAATAATGCATGTTATATTAATAATAATAAAGAAGTAATAAGTATAATTATTATAGTTCTCACGATAATATCTGTATAATATGCGTAATAATGTATGTTATATTGATAATAATAAAAGTAATAAGTATAATTATTATAGTTCTCACGATAATAACTGTATAATATGGGTAGTAATGCATGTCATATTGATAATAATAAACGTAATAAGTATTATTATTATAGTTCTAGCGATAATTGCAGTATAATGTGGGTAATAATGCATGTTATATTGATAATATTGGGAGTAATAAGTATAATTATTATAGTTCTAGCGATAATTACAGTATAATGTGTATAATAATGCATGTTATATTGACGATATTGGGAGTAATAAGTATAATTATTATAATTCTAGCGATAATTGCAGTATAATATGGGTATTAATGAATGTTATATTGATAATAATAAAAGTAATAAGTATAATTATTATAGTTCTAGCGATAATTACAGTATAATGTGGGTAATAATGCATGTTATATTGATAATAATAAAAGTAATAAGTATAATTATTATAGTTCTCACGATAATAACTGTATAATATGGGTAGTAATGCATGTCATATTGATAATAATAAACGTAATAAGTATTATTATTATAGTTCTGACGATAATAACTGTATAATATGCGTAATAATGCATGTTATATTGATAATAATAAACGTAATAAGTATAATTATTATAGTTCTGACGATAATAACTGTATAATATGGGTAGTAATGCATGTTATATTGATAATAATAAACGTAATAAGTATTATTATTATAGTTCTGACGATAATAACTGTATAATATGCGTAATAATGCATGTTATATTGATAATAATAAAAGTAATAAGTATAATTATTATAGTTCTCACGATAATAACTGTATAATATGGGTAGTAATGCATGTCATATTGATAATAATAAACGTAATAAGTATTATTATTATAGTTCTGACGATAATAACTGTATAATATGCGTAATAATGCATGTTATATTGATAATAATAAACGTAATAAGTATAATTATTATAGTTCTGACGATAATAACTGTATAATATGGGTAGTAATGCATGTTACATTGATAATAATAAACGTAATAAGTATTATTATTATAGTTCTGACGATAATAACTGTATAATATGCGTAATAATGCATGTTATATTGATAATAATAAAAGTAATAAGTATAATTATTATAGTTCTCACGATAATAACTGTATAATATGGGTAGTAATGCATGTCATATTGATAATAATAAACGTAATAAGTATTATTATTATAGTTCTGACGATAATAACTGTATAATATGCGTAATAATGCATGTTACATTGATAATAATAAACGTAATAAGTATAATTATTATAGTTCTGACGATAATAACTGTATAATATGCGTAATAATGCATGTTATATTGATAATAATAAAAGTTATATGTATAATTATTATAGTCCTGACGATAATAACTGTATAATATGCGTAATAATGCATGCTATATTGATAATAATAAAAGTAATAAGTATAATTATTATAGTTCTAGCGATAATTACAGTATAATGTGGGTAATAATGCTTGTTATATTGGTGATATTGGGGGTAATAAGTATAATTAGTATAATTCTAGCGATAATTACAGTATAATATGGGTATTAATGCATGCTATATTGATAATAATAAAAGTAATAAGTATAATTATTATAGTTCTAGCGATAATTACAGTATAATGTGGGTAATAATTCATGTTATATTGATAATATTGGGAGTAATAAGTATAATTATTATAGTTCTAGCGATAATTACAGTATAATGTGTATAATAATGCATGTTATATTGACGATATTGGGAGTAATAAGTATAATTATTATAATTCTAGCGATAATTGCAGTATAATATGGGTATTAATGAATGTTATATTGATAATAATAAAAGTAATAAGTATAATTATTATAGTTCTAGCGATAATTACAGTATAATGTGGGTAATAATGCATGTTATATTGGTAATATTGGGGGTAATAAGTATAATTATTATAATTCTAGCGATAATTACAGTATAATATGGGTAATAATGCATGTTATATTAATAATAATAAAGAAGTAATAAGTATAATTATTATAGTTCTCACGATAATATCTGTATAATATGCGTAATAATGTATGTTATATTGATAATAATAAAAGTAATAAGTATAATTATTATAGTTCTCACGATAATAACTGTATAATATGGGTAGTAATGCATGTCATATTGATAATAATAAACGTAATAAGTATTATTATTATAGTTCTAGCGATAATTGCAGTATAATGTGGGTAATAATGCATGTTATATTGATAATATTGGGAGTAATAAGTATAATTATTATAGTTCTAGCGATAATTACAGTATAATGTGTATAATAATGCATGTTATATTGACGATATTGGGAGTAATAAGTATAATTATTATAATTCTAGCGATAATTGCAGTATAATATGGGTATTAATGAATGTTATATTGATAATAATAAAAGTAATAAGTATAATTATTATAGTTCTAGCGATAATTACAGTATAATGTGGGTAATAATGCATGTTATATTGATAATAATAAAAGTAATAAGTATAATTATTATAGTTCTCACGATAATAACTGTATAATATGGGTAGTAATGCATGTCATATTGATAATAATAAACGTAATAAGTATTATTATTATAGTTCTGACGATAATAACTGTATAATATGCGTAATAATGCATGTTATATTGATAATAATAAACGTAATAAGTATAATTATTATAGTTCTGACGATAATAACTGTATAATATGGGTAGTAATGCATGTTATATTGATAATAATAAACGTAATAAGTATTATTATTATAGTTCTGACGATAATAACTGTATAATATGCGTAATAATGCATGTTATATTGATAATAATAAAAGTAATAAGTATAATTATTATAGTTCTCACGATAATAACTGTATAATATGGGTAGTAATGCATGTCATATTGATAATAATAAACGTAATAAGTATTATTATTATAGTTCTGACGATAATAACTGTATAATATGCGTAATAATGCATGTTATATTGATAATAATAAACGTAATAAGTATAATTATTATAGTTCTGACGATAATAACTGTATAATATGCGTAATAATGCATGTTATATTGATAATAATAAAAGTAATAAGTATAATTATTATAGTTCTAGCGATAATTACAGTATAATGTGGGTAATAATGCTTGTTATATTGGTGATATTGGGGGTAATAAGTATAATTAGTATAATTCTAGCGATAATTACAGTATAATATGGGTATTAATGCATGCTATATTGATAATAATAAAAGTAATAAGTATAATTATTATAGTTCTAGCGATAATTACAGTATAATGTGGGTAATAATGCATGTTATATTGATAATATTGGGAGTAATAAGTATAATTATTATAGTTCTACCGATAATTACAGTATAATGTGTATAATAATGCATGTTATATTGACGATATTGGGAGTAATAAGTATAATTATTATAATTCTAGCGATAATTGCAGTATAATATGGGTATTAATGAATGTTATATTGATAATAATAAAAGTAATAAGTATAATTATTATAGTTCTAGCGATAATTACATTATAATGTGGGTAATAATGCATGTTATATTGGTAATATTGGGGGTAATAAGTATAATTATTATAATTCTAGCGATAATTACAGTATAATATGGGTAATAATGCATGTTATATTAATAATAATAAAAGTAATAAGTATAATTATTATAGTTCTCACGATAATAAATGTATAATATGTGTAGTAATGCATGTCATATCGATAATAATAAACGTAATAAGTATTATTATTATAGTTCTGACGATAATAACTGTATAATATGCGTAATAATGCATGTTATATTGATAATAATAAACGTAATAAGTATAATTATTATAGTTCTGACGATAATAACTGCATAATGTGCGTAATAATGCATGTTATATTGATAATAATAAAAGTAATATGTATAATTATTATAGTTCTGACGATAATAACTGTATAATATGCGTAATAATGCATGTTATATTGATAATAATAAAAGTAATAAGTATAATTATTATAGTTCTAGCGATAATTACAGTATAATGTGGGTAATAATGCATGTTATATTGGTAATATTGGGGGTAATAAGTATAATTATTATAATTCTAGCGATAATTACAGTATAATGTGGGTAATAATGCTTGTTATATTGGTGATATTGGGGGTAATAAGTATACTTAGTATAATTCTAGCGATAATTACAGTATAATATGGGTATTAATGCATGTTATATTGATACTAATAAAAGTAATAAGTATAATTATATAGTTCTAGCGATAATTACAGTATAATGTGGGTAATAATGCATGTTATATTGATAATAATAAAAGTAATAAGTATAATTATTATAGTTCTAGCGATAATTACAGTATAATGTGGGTAATAATGCATGTTATATTGATAATAATAAAAGTAATAAGTATAATTATATAGTTCTAGCGATAATTACAGTATAATGTGGGTAATAATGCATGTTATATTGATAATAATAAAAGTAATAAGTATAATTATTATAGTTCTAGCGATAATTACAGTATAATGTGGGTACTAATGCTTGTTATATTGGTGATATTGGGGGTAATAAGTATAATTAGTATAATTCTAGCGATAATTACAGTATAATATGGGTATTAATGTATGTTATATTGATAATAATAAAAGTAATAAGTATAATTAGTATAATTCTAGCGATAATTACAGTATAATATGGGTATTAATGTATGTTATATTGATAATACTAAAAGTAATAAGTATAATTATTATAGTTCTAGCGATAATTACAGTATAATGTGGGTAATAATGCATGTTATATTGATAATAATAAAAGTAATAAGTATAATTGTTATAGTTCTAGCGATAATTACAGTATAATGTGGGTAATAATGCATGTTATATTGATAACAATAAAAGTAATAAGTGTAATTATTATAGTTCTCACGAAAATAACTGTATAATATGAGTAATAATGCCTGTTATATTGATAATAATAAAAGTAATAAGTGTAATTATTATAGTTCTCACGAAAATAACTGTATAATATGAGTAATAATGCATGTTATATTGATAATAATAAAAGTAATAAGTATAATTGTTATAGTTCTAGCGACAATAACAGTATAATGTGGGTAATAATCCAAGTTATATTGATAATAATAAAAGTAATAAGTATAATTATTATAGTTCTAGCGATAATTACAGTATAATGTGGGTAATAATGCATGTTATATTGATAATAACAAAAGTAATAAGTATAATTATTATAGTTCTCACGATAATAACTGTATAATATGGGTAGTAATGCATGTTATATTGATAATAATAAACGTAATAAGTATTATTATTATAGTTCTGACGATAATAACTGTATAATATGCGTAATAATGCATGTTATATTGATAATAATAAAAGTAATAAGTATAATTATTATAGTTCTCACGATAATAACTGTATAATATGGGTAGTAATGCATGTCATATTGATAATAATAAACGTAATGTGTATTATTATTATAGTTCTGACGATAATAACTGTATAATATGCGTAATAATGCATGTTATATTGATAATAATAAACGTAATAAGTATAATTATTATAGTTCTGACGATAATAACTGTATAATATGGGTAGTAATGCATGTTATATTGATAATAATAAACGTAATAAGTATTATTATTATAGTTCTGACGATAATAACTGTATAATATGCGTAATAATGCATGTTATATTGATAATAATAAAAGTAATAAGTATAATTATTATAGTTCTCACGATAATAACTGTATAATATGGGTAGTAATGCATGTCATATTGATAATAATAAACGTAATAAGTATTATTATTATAGTTCTGACGATAATAACTGTATAATATGCGTAATAATGCATGTTATATTGATAATAATAAACGTAATAAGTATAATTATTATAGTTCTGACGATAATAACTGTATAATATGCGTAATAATGCATGTTATATTGATAATAATAAAAGTAATAAGTATAATTATTATAGTTCTAGCGATAATTACAGTATAATGTGGGTAATAATGCTTGTTATATTGGTGATATTGGGGGTAATAAGTATAATTAGTATAATTCTAGCGATAATTACAGTATAATATGGGTATTAATGCATGCTATATTGATAATAATAAAAGTAATAAGTATAATTATTATAGTTCTAGCGATAATTGCAGTATAATGTGGGTAATAATGCATGTTATATTGATAATATTGGGAGTAATAAGTATAATTATTATAGTTCTAGCGATAATTACAGTATAATGTGTATAATAATGCATGTTATATTGACGATATTGGGAGTAATAAGTATAATTATTATAATTCCAACGATAATTGCAGTATAATATGGGTATTAATGAATGTTATATTGATAATAATAAAAGTAATAAGTATAATTATTATAGTTCTAGCGATAATTACATTATAATGTGGGTAATAATGCATGTTATATTGGTAATATTGGGGGTAATAAGTATAATTATTATAATTCTAGCGATAATTACAGTATAATATGGGTAATAATGCATGTTATATTAATAATAATAAAAGTAATAAGTATAATTATTATAGTTCTCACGATAATAAATGTATAATATGTGTAGTAATGCATGTCATATCGATAATAATAAACGTAATAAGTATTATTATTATAGTTCTGACGATAATAACTGTATAATATGCGTAATAATGCATGTTATATTGATAATAATAAACGTAATAAGTATAATTATTATAGTTCTGACGATAATAACTGCATAATGTGCGTAATAATGCATGTTATATTGATAATAATAAAAGTAATATGTATAATTATTATAGTTCTGACGATAATAACTGTATAATATGCGTAATAATGCATGTTATATTGATAATAATAAAAGTAATAAGTATAATTATTATAGTTCTAACGATAATTACAGTATAATGTGGGTAATAATGCATGTTATATTGGTAATATTGGGAGTAATAAGTATAATTATTACAATTCTAGCGATAATTACAGTATAATATGGGTATTAATGCATGTTATATTGATAATAATAAAAGTAATAACTATAATTATTATAGTTCTCACGATAATAACTGTATAATATGGGTAATAATGCATGTTATATTAATAATAATAAAAGTAATAAGTATAATTATTATAGTTCCAGCGATAATAACCGTATAATATGGGTACTAATGCATGTTATATTGATAATAATAAAACTAATAAGTATAATTATTATAGTTCTAGCGATAATTACAGTATAATGTGGGTAATAATGCATGTTATATTGATAATAATAAAAGTAATAAGTATAATTATTATAGTTCTAGCGATAATTACAGTATAATGTGGGTAATAATGCATGTTATATTGGTAATATTGGGGGTAATAAGTATAATTATTATAATTCTAGCGATAATTACAGTATAATATGGCTAATAATGCATGTTATATTAATAATAATAAAAGTAATAAGTATAATTATTATAGTTCTCGCGATAATATCTGTATAATATGCGTAATAATGCATGTTATATTGATAATAATAAAAGTAATAAGTATAATTATTATAGTTCTCACGATAATAACTGTATAATATGGGTAGTAATGCATGTCATATTGATAATAATAAACGTAATAAGTATTATTATTATAGTTCTGACGATAATAACTGTATAATATGCATGATAATGCATGTTATATTGATAATAATAAACGTAATAAGTATAATTATTATAGTTCTGGCGATAATAACTGTATAATATGCGTAATAATGCATGTTATATTGATAATAATAAAAGTAATATGTATAATTATTATAGTTCTCACGATAATAACTGTATAATATGGGTAGTAATGCATGTTATATTGATAATAATAAAAGTAACAAGTATAATTATTATAGTTCTAGCGATAATTACAGTATAATGTGGGTAATAATGCATATTATATTGATAATAACAAAAGTAATAAGTATAATTATTATAGTTCTCACGATAATAACTGTATAATATGGGTAGTAATGCATGTTATATTGATAATAATAAACGTAATAAGTATAATTATTATAGTTCTCACGATAATAACTGTATAATATGGGTAGTAATGCATGTCATATTGATAATAATAAACGTAATGAGTATTATTATTATAGTTCTGACGATAATAACTGTATAATATGCGTAATAATGCATGTTATATTGATAATAATAAACGTAATAAGTATAATTATTATAGTTCTGACGATAATAACTGTATAATATGGGTAGTAATGCATGTTATATTGATAATAATAAACGTAATAAGTATTATTATTATAGTTCTGACGATAATAACTGTATAATATGCGTAATAATGCATGTTATATTGATAATAATAAAAGTAATAAGTATAATTATTATAGTTCCAGCGATAATAACCGTATAATATGGGTACTAATGCATGTTATATTGATAATAATAAAACTAATAAGTATAATTATTATAGTTCTAGCGATAATTACAGTATAATGTGGGTAATAATGCATGTTATATTGATAATAATAAAAGTAATAAGTATAATTATTATAGTTCTAGCGATAATTACAGTATAATGTGGGTAATAATGCATGTTATATTGGTAATATTGGGGGTAATAAGTATAATTATTATAATTCTAGCGATAATTACAGTATAATATGGGTAATAATGCATGTTATATTAATAATAATAAAAGTAATAAGTATAATTATTATAGTTCTCACGATAATATCTGTATAATATGCGTAATAATGCATGTTATATTGATAATAATAAAAGTAATAAGTATAATTATTATAGTTCTCACGATAATAACTGTATAATATGGGTAGTAATGCATGTCATATTGATAATAATAAACGTAATAAGTATTATTATTATAGTTCTGACGATAATAACTGTATAATATGCATGATAATGCATGTTATATTGATAATAATAAACGTAATAAGTATAATTATTATAGTTCTGGCAATAATAACTGTATAATATGCGTAATAATGCATGTTATATTGATAATAATAAAAGTAATATGTATAATTATTATAGTTCTCACGATAATAACTGTATAATATGGGTAGTAATGCATGTTATATTGATAATAATAAAAGTAATAAGTATAATTATTATAGTTCTAGCGATAATTACAGTATAATGTGGGTAATAATGCATGTTATATTGATAATAACAAAAGTAATAAGTATAATTATTATAGTTCTCACGATAATAACTGTATAATATGGGTAGTAATGCATGTCATATTGATAATAATAAACGTAATAAGTATTATTATTATAGTTCTGACGATAATAACTGTATAATATGCGTAGTAATGCATGTTATATTGATAATAATAAACGTAATAAGTATAATTATTATAGTTCTGACGATAATAACTGTATAATATGCGTAATAATGCATGTTATATTGATAATAAGAAAAGTAATAAGTATAATTATTATAGTTCCAGCGATAATAACCGTATAATATGGGTACTAATGCATGTTATATTGATAATAATAAAACTAATAAGTATAATTATTATAGTTCTAGCGATAATTACAGTATAATGTGGGTAATAATGCATGTTATATTGATAATAATAAAAGTAATAAGTATAATTATTATAGTTCTAGCGATAATTACAGTATAATGTGGGTAATAATGCATGTTATATTGGTAATATTGGGGGTAATAAGTATAATTATTATAATTCTAGCGATAATTACAGTATAATGTGGGTAATAATGCTTGTTATATTGGTGATATTGGGGGTAATAAGTATAATTAGTATAATTCTAGCGATAATTACAGTATAATATGGGTATTAATGCATGTTATATTGGTAATAATAAAATTAATAAGTATAATTATTATAGTTCTAGCGATAATAACTGTATAATGTGGGTAATAATGCATGTTATATTAATAATAATAAAAGTAATAAGTATAATTATTATAGTTCTAGCGATAATAACAGTATCATATGGGTACTAATGCATGTTATATTGATAATAATAAAAGTAATAAGTATAATTATTATAGTACTAGCGATAATAACAGTATAATATGGGTACTAATGCATGTTATATTGATAATAATAAAAGTAATAAGTATAATTATTATAGTTCTAGCGATAATTACAGTATAATGTGGGTAATAATGCTTGTTATATTGGTGATATTGGGGGTAATAAGTATAATTAGTATAATTCTAGCGATAATTACAGTATAATATGGGTATTAATGCATGTTATATTGATAATAATAAAAGTAATAAGTATAATTATTATAGTTCTAGCGATAATTACAGTATAATGTGGGTAATAATGCATGTTATATTGATAATAATAAAAGTAATAAGTATAATTATTATAGTTCTGACGATAATAACTGTACAATATGAGTAATAATACATGTTATATTGATAATGATAAGAGTAATATGTATAATTATTATAGTTCTCACGATAATAATTGTATAATATGCGTAATAATGCATGTTATATTAATAATAATAAAAGTAATAAGTATAATTATTATAGTTCTAGCGATAATTACAGTATAATGTGGGTAATAATGCTTGTTATATTGGTGATATTGGGGGTAATAAGTATGATTAGTATAATTCTAGCGATAGTTACAGTATAATATGGGTATTAATGCATGTTATATTGGTAATAATAAAATTAATAAGTATAATTATTATAGTTCTAGCGATAATAACTGTATAATGTGGGTAATAATGCATGTTATATTAATAATAATAAAAGTAATAAGTATAATTATTATTGTTCTAGCGATAATAACAGTATAATATGGGTACTAATGCATGTTATATTGATAATAATAAAAGTAATAAGTATAATTATTATAGTTCTAGCGATAATTACAGTATAATGTGGGTAATAATGCTTGTTATATTGGTGATATTGGGGGTAATAAGTATAATTAGTATAATTCTAGCGATAATTACAGTATAATATGGGTATTAATGCATGTTATATTGATAATAATAAAAGTAATAAGTATAATTATTATAGTTCTAGCGATAATTACAGTATAATGTGGGTAAGAATGCTTGTTATATTGATAATAATAAAAGTAATAAGTATAATTATTATAGTTCTAGCGATAACTACAGTATAATGTGGGTAATAATGCATGTTATATTGATAATAATAAAAGTAATAAGTATAATTATTATAGTTCTAGCGATAATTACAGTATAATGTGGGTAATAATGCATGTTATATTGGTAATATTGGGGGTAATAAGTATAATTATTATAATTCTAGCGATAATTACAGTATAATGTGGGTAATAATGCTTGTTATATTGGTGATATTGGGGGTAATAAGTATAATTAGTATAATTCTAGCGATAATTACAGTATAATATGGGTATTAATGCATGTTATATTGATAATAATAAAATTAATAAGTATAATTATTATAGTTCTAGCGATAATAACAGTATAATATGGGTACTAATGCATGTTATATTGATAATAATAAAAGTAATAAGTATAATTATTATAGTTCTAGCGATAATTACAGTATAATGTGGGTAATAATGCTTGTTATATTGGTGATATTGGGGGTAATAAGTATAATTACTATAATTCTAGCGATAATTACAGTATAATATGGGTATTAATGCATGTTATATTGATAATAATAAAAGTAATAAGTATAATTATTATAGTTCTAGCGATAATTACAGTATAATGTGGGTAATAATGCTTGTTATATTGGTGATATTGGGGGTAATAAGTATAATTAGTATAATTCTAGCGATAATTACAGTATAATATGGGTATTAATGCATGTTATATTGATAATAATAAAAGTAATAAGTATAATTATTATAGTTCTAGCGATAATTACAGTATAATGTGGGTAATAATGCATGTTATATTGATAATAATAAAAGTAATAAGTATAATTATTATAGTTCTGACGATAATAACTGTACAATATGAGTAATAATACATGTTATATTGATAATGATAAGAGTAATATGTATAATCATTATAGTTCTCACGATAATAATTGTATAATATGCGTAATAATGCATGTTATATTAATAATAATAAAAGTAATAAGTATAATTATTATAGTTCTAGCGATAATTACAGTATAATGTGGGTAATAATGCTTGTTATATTGGTGATATTGGGGGTAATAAGTATAATTAGTATAATTCTAGCGATAATTACAGTATAATATGGGTATTAATGCATGTTATATTGATAATAATAAAAGTAATAAGTATAATTATTATAGTTCTAGCGATAATTACAGTATAATGTGGGTAATAATGCTTGTTATATTGATAATAATAAAAGTAATAAGTATAATTATTATAGTTCTAGCGATAATTACAGTATAATGTGGGTAATAATGCTTGTTATATTGGTGATATTGGGGGTAATAAGTAGAATTAGTATAATTCTAGCGATAATTACTGTATAATATGGGTATTAGTGCATGTTATATTGATAATAATAAAAGTAATAAGTATAATTATTATAGTTCTAGCGATAATTACAGTATAATGTGGGTAATAATGCATGTTATATTGGTAATATTGGGGGTAATAAGTATAATTATTATAATGCTAGCGATAATTACAGTATAATGTGGGTAATAATGCTTGTTATATTGGTGATATTGGGGGTAATAAGTATAATTACTATAATTCTAGCGATAATTACAGTATAATATGGGTATTAATGCATGTTATATTGATAATAATAAAAGTAATAATTATAATTATTATAGTTCTCACGATAGTAACTGTATAATATGGGTAATAATGCATGTTATATTAATAATAATAAAATTAATAAGTATAATTATTATAGTTCTAGCGATAATAACTGTATAATGTGGGTAATAATGCATGTTATATTGATAATAATGAAAGTAATAAGTATAATTATTATAGTTCTAGCGATAATTACAGTATAATATGGGTAATAATGCATGTTATATTCGTAATATTGGGAGTAATAAGTATAATTATTATAATTCTAGCGATAATTACAGTATAATATGGGTAATAATGCATGTTATATTAATAATAATAAAAGTAATAAGTATAATTATTATAGTTCTAGCGATAATAACAGTATAATATGGGTACTAATGCATGTTATATTGATAATAATAAAAGTAATAAGTATAATTATTATAGTTCTAGCGATAATTACAGTATCATATGGGTACTAATGCATGTTATATTGATAATAATAAAAGTAATAAGTATAATTATTATAGTTCTAGCGATAATTACAGTATAATATGGGTAATAATGCATGTTATATTAATAATAATAAAATTAATAAGTATAATTATTATAGTTCTAGCGATAATTACAGTATAATGTGGGTAATAATGCTTGTTATATTGGCGATATTGGGGGTAATAAGTATAATTAGTATAATTCTAGCGATAATTACAGTATAATATGGGTATTAATGCATGTTATATTGATAATAATAAAAGTAATAACTATAATTATTATAGTTCTCAGGATAGTAACTGTATAATATGGGTAATAATGCATGTTATATTAATAATAATAAAATTAATAAGTATAATTATTATAGTTCTAGCGATAATAACTGTATAATGTGGGTAATAATGCATGTTATATTGATAATAATAAAAGTAATAAGTATAATTATTATAGTTCTAGCGATAATTACAGTATAATTTGGGTAATAATGCATGTCATATTGGTAATATTGGGGGTAATAAGTATAATTATTATAATTCTAGCGATAATTACAGTATAATATGGGTAATAATGCATGTTATATTAATAATAATAAAAGTAATAAGTATAATTATTATAGTACTAGCGATAATAACAGTATAATATGGGTACTAATGCATGTTATATTGATAATAATAAAAGTAATAAGTATAATTATTATAGTTCTAGCGATAATTACAGTATAATGTGGGTAATAATGCTTGTTATATTGGTGATATTGGGGGTAATAAGTATAATTAGTATAATTCTAGCGATAATTACAGTATAATATGGGTATTAATGCATGTTATATTGATAATAATAAAAGTAATAAGTATAATTATTATAGTTCTAGCGATAATTACAGTATAATGTGGGTAATAATGCATGTTATATTGATAATAATAAAAGTAATAAGTATAATTATTATAGTTCTGACGATAATAACTGTACAATATGAGTAATAATACATGTTATATTGATAATGATAAGAGTAATATGTATAATTATTATAGTTCTCACGATAATAATTGTATAATATGCGTAATAATGCATGTTATATTAATAATAATAAAAGTAATAAGTATAATTATTATAGTTCTAGCGATAATTACAGTATAATGTGGGTAATAATGCTTGTTATATTGGTGATATTGGGGGTAATAAGTATGATTAGTATAATTCTAGCGATAGTTACAGTATAATATGGGTATTAATGCATGTTATATTGGTAATAATAAAATTAATAAGTATAATTATTATAGTTCTAGCGATAATAACTGTATAATGTGGGTAATAATGCATGTTATATTAATAATAATAAAAGTAATAAGTATAATTATTATAGTTCTAGCGATAATAACAGTATAATATGGGTACTAATGCATGTTATATTGATAATAATAAAAGTAATAAGTATAATTATTATAGTTCTAGCGATAATTACAGTATAATGTGGGCAATAATGCTTGTTATATTGGTGATATTGGGGGTAATAAGTATAATTAGTATAATTCTAGCGATAATTACAGTATAATATGGGTATTAATGCATGTTATATTGATAATAATAAAGGTAATAAGTATAATTATTATAGTTCTAGCGATAATTACAGTATAATGTGGGTAAGAATGCTTGTTATATTGATAGTAATAAAAGTAATAAGTATAATTATTATAGTTCTAGCGATAACTACAGTATAATGTGGGTAATAATGCATGTTATATTGATAATAATAAAAGTAATAAGTATAATTATTATAGTTCTAGCGATAATTACAGTATAATGTGGGTAATAATGCATGTTATATTGGTAATATTGGGGGTAATAAGTATAATTATTATAATTCTAGCGATAATTACAGTATAATGTGGGTAATAATGCTTGTTATATTGGTGATATTGGGGGTAATAAGTATAATTAGTATAATTCTAGCGATAATTACAGTATAATATGGGTATTAATGCATGTTATATTGATAATAATAAAATTAATAAGTATAATTATTATAGTTCTAGCGATAATAACAGTATAATATGGGTACTAATGCATGTTATATTGATAATAATAAAAGTAATAAGTATAATTATTATAGTTCTAGCGATAATTACAGTATAATGTGGGTAATAATGCTTGTTATATTGGTGATATTGGGGGTAATAAGTATAATTAGTATAATTCTAGCGATAATTACAGTATAATATGGGTATTAATGCATGTTATATTGATAATAATAAAAGTAATAAGTATAATTATTATAGTTCTAGCGATAATTACAGTATAATGTGGGTAATAATGCTTGTTATATTGGTGATATTGGGGGTAATAAGTATAATTAGTATAATTCTAGCGATAATTACAGTATAATATGGGTATTAATGCATGTTATATTGATAATAATAAAAGTAATAAGTATAATTATTATAGTTCTAGCGATAATTACAGTATAATGTGGGTAATAATGCATGTTATATTGATAATAATAAAAGTAATAAGTATAATTATTATAGTTCTGACCATAATAACTGTACAATATGAGTAATAATACATGTTATGTTGATAATGATAAGAGTAATATGTATAATTATTATAGTTCTCACGATAATAATTGTATAATATGCGTAATAATGCATGTTATATTAATAATAATAAAAGTAATAAGTATAATTATTATAGTTCTAGCGATAATTACAGTATAATGTGGGTAATAATGCTTGTTATATTGGTGATATTGGGGGTAATAAGTATAATTATTATAGTTCTAGCGATAATTACAGTATAATGTGGGTAATAATGCTTGTTATATTGGTGATATTGGGGGTAATAAGTAGAATTAGTATAATTCTAGCGATAATTACTGTATAATATGGGTATTAGTGCATGTTATATTGATAATAATAAAAGTAATAAGTATAATTATTATAGTTCTAGCGATAATTACAGTATAATGTGGGTAATAATGCATGTTATATTGGTAATATTGGGGGTAATAAGTATAATTATTATAATTCTAGCGATAATTACAGTATAATGTGGGTAATAATGCTTGTTATATTGGTGATATTGGGGGTAATAAGTATAATTACTATAATTCTAGCGATAATTACAGTATAATATGGGTATTAATGCATGTTATATTGATAATAATAAAATTAATAAGTATAATTATTATAGTTCTAGCGATAATAACAGTATAATATGGGTACTAATGCATGTTATATTGATAATAATAAAAGTAATAAGTATAATTATTATAGTTCTAGCGATAATTACAGTATAATGTGGGTAATAATGCTTGTTATATTGGTGATATTGGGGGTAATAAGTATAATTAGTATAATTCTAGCGATAATTACAGTATAATATGGGTATTAATGCATGTTATATTGATAATAATAAAAGTAATAAGTATAATTATTATAGTTCTAGCGATAATTACAGTATAATGTGGGTAATAATGCTTGTTATATTGGTGATATTGGGGGTAATAAGTATAATTAGTATAATTCTAGCGATAATTACAGTATAATATGGGTATTAATGCATGTTATATTGATAATAATAAAAGTAATAAATATAATTATTATAGTTCTAGCGATAATTACAGTATAATGTGGGTAATAATGCATGTTATATTGATAATAATAAAAGTAATAAGTATAATTATTATAGTTCTGACCATAATAACTGTACAATATGAGTAATAATACATGTTATGTTGATAATGATAAGAGTAATATGTATAATTATTATAGTTCTCACGATAATAATTGTATAATATGCGTAATAATGCATGTTATATTAATAATAATAAAAGTAATAAGTATAATTATTATAGTTCTAGCGATAATTACAGTATAATGTGGGTAATAATGCTTGTTATATTGGTGATATTGGGGGTAATAAGTATAATTAGTATAATTCTAGCGATAATTACAGTATAATATGGGTATTAATGCATGTTATATTGATAATAATAAAAGTAATAAGTATAATTATTATAGTTCTAGCGATAATTACAGTATAATGTGGGTAATAATGCTTGTTATATTGATAATAATAAAAGTAATAAGTATAATTATTATAGTTCTAGCGATAATTACAGTATAATGTGGGTAATAATGCTTGTTATATTGGTGATATTGGGGGTAATAAGTAGAATTAGTATAATTCGAGCGATAATTACTGTATAATATGGGTATTAGTGCATGTTATATTGATAATAATAAAAGTAATAAGTATAATTATTATAGTTCTAGCGATAATTACAGTATAATGTGGGTAATAATGCATGTTATATTGGTAATATTGGGGGTAATAAGTATAATTATTATAATTCTAGCGATAATTACAGTATAATGTGGGTAATAATGCTTGTTATATTGGTGATATTGGGGGTAATAAGTATAATTACTATAATTCTAGCGATAATTACAGTATAATATGGGTATTAATGCATGTTATATTGATAATAATAAAAGTAATAATTATAATTATTATAGTTCTCACGATAGTAACTGTATAATATGGGTAATAATGCATGTTATATTAATAATAATAAAATTAATAAGTATAATTATTATAGTTCTAGCGATAATAACTGTATAATGTGGGTAATAATGCATGTTATATTGATAATAATGAAAGTAATAAGTATAATTATTATAGTTCTAGCGATAATTACAGTATAATATGGGTAATAATGCATGTTATATTCGTAATATTGGGAGTAATAAGTATAATTATTATAATTCTAGCGATAATTACAGTATAATATGGGTAATAATGCATGTTATATTAATAATAATAAAAGTAATAAGTATAATTATTATAGTTCTAGCGATAATAACAGTATAATATGGGTACTAATGCATGTTATATTGATAATAATAAAAGTAATAAGTATAATTATTATAGTTCTAGCGATAATTACAGTATAATATGGGTAATAATGCATGTTATATTAATAATAATAAAATTAATAAGTATAATTATTATAGTTCTAGCGATAATTACAGTATAATATGGGTAATAATGCATGTTATATTAATAATAATAAAATTAATAAGTATAATTATTATAGTTCTAGCGATAATTACAGTATAATGTGGGTAATAATGCTTGTTATATTGGCGATATTGGGGGTAATAAGTATAATTAGTATAATTCTAGCGATAATTACAGTATAATATGGGTATTAATGCATGTTATATTGATAATAATAAAAGTAATAACTATAATTATTATAGTTCTCAGGATAGTAACTGTATAATATGGGTAATAATGCATGTTATATTAATAATAATAAAATTAATAAGTATAATTATTATAGTTCTAGCGATAATAACTGTATAATGTGGGTAATAATGCATGTTATATTGATAATAATAAAAGTAATAAGTATAATTATTATAGTTCTAGCGATAATTACAGTATAATTTGGGTAATAATGCATGTCATATTGGTAATATTGGGGGTAATAAGTATAATTATTATAATTCTAGCGATAATTACAGTATAATATGGGTAATAATGCATGTTATATTAATAATAATAAAATTAATATGTGTAATTATTATAGTTCTAGCGATAATAACTGTATAATGTGGGTAATAATGCATGTTATATTAATAATAATAAAAGTAATAAGTATAATTATTATAGTTCTAGCGATAATTACAGTATAATGTGGGTAATAATGCATGTTATATTGATAATAATAAAAGTAATAAGTATAATTATTATAGTTCTAGCGATAATTACAGTATAATGTGGGTAATAATGCATGTTATATTGATAATATTGGGAGTAATAAGTATAATTATTATAGTTCTAGCGATAATTACAGTATAATGTGTATAATAATGCATGTTATATTGACGATATTGGGAGTAATAAGTATAATTATTATAATTCTAGCGATAATTGCAGTATAATATGGGTATTAATGAATGTTATATTGATAATAATAAAAGTAATAAGTATAATTATTATAGTTCTAGCGATAATTACAGTATAATGTGGGTAATAATGCATGTTATATTGGTAATTTTGGGGGTAATAAGTATAATTACTATAATTCTAGCGATAATTACAGTATAATATGGGTAATAATGCATGTTATATTAATAATAATAAAAGTAATAAGTATAATTATTATAGTTCTCACGATAATATCTGTATAATATGCGTAATAATGCATGTTATATTGATAATAATAAAAGTAGTAAGTATAATTATTATAGTTCTCACGATAATAACTGTATAATATGGGTAGTAATGCATGTCATATTGATAATAATAAACGTAATAAGTATTATTATTATAGTTCTGACGATAATAACTGTATAATATGCATGATAATGCATGTTATATTGATAATAATAAACGTAATAAGTATAATTATTATAGTTCTGGCGATAATAACTGTATAATATGCGTAATAATGCATGTTATATTGATAATAATAAAAGTAATATGTATAATTATTATAGTTCTCACGATAATAACTGTATAATATGGGTAGTAATGCATGTTATATTGATAATAATAAAAGTAATAAGTATAATTATTATAGTTCTAGCGATAATTACAGTATAATGTGGGTAATAATGCATGTTATATTGATAATAACAAAAGTAATAAGTATAATTATTATAGTTCTCACGATAATAACTGTATAATATGGGTAGTAATGCATGTTATATTGATAATAATAAACGTAATAAGTATTATTATTATAGTTCTGACGATAATAACTGTATAACATGCGTAATAATGCATGTTATATTGATAATAATAAAAGTAATAAGTATAATTATTATAGTTCTCACGATAATAACTGTATAATATGGGTAGTAATGCATGTCATATTGATAATAATAAACGTAATAAGTATTATTATTATAGTTCTGACGATAATAACTGTATAATATGCGTAATAATGCATGTTATATTGATAATAATAAACGTAATAAGTATAATTATTATAGTTCTGACGATAATAACTGTATAATATGGGTAGTAATGCATGTTATATTGATAATAATAAACGTAATAAGTATTATTATTATAGCTCTGACGATAATAAATGTATAATATGCGTAATAATGCATGTTATATTGATAATAATAAAAGTAATAAGTATAATTATTATAGTTCTCACGATAATAACTGTATAATATGGGTAGTAATGCATGTCATATTGATAATAATAAACGTAATAAGTATTATTATTATAGTTCTGACGATAATAACTGTATAATATGCGTAATAATGCATGTTATATTGATAATAATAAACGTAATAAGTATAATTATTATAGTTCTCACGATAATAACTGTATAATATGGGTAGTAATGCATGTCATATTGATAATAATAAACGTAATAAGTATTATTATTATAGTTCTGACGATAATAACTGTATAATATGCGTAATAATGCATGTTATATTGATAATAATAAACGTAATAAGTATAATTATTATAGTTCTGACGATAATAACTGCATAATGTGCGTAATAATGCATGTTATATTGATAATAATAAAAGTAATTTGTATAATTATTATAGTTCTGACGATAATAACTGTATAATATGCGTAATAATGCATGTTATATTGATAATAATAAAAGTAATAAGTATAATTATTATAGTTCTAGCGATAATTACAGTATAATGTGGGTAATAATGCATGTTATATTGGTAATATTGGTGGTAATAAGTATAATTATTATAGTTCTAGCGATAATTACAGTATAATGTGGGTAATAATGCATGTTATATTGGTAATATTGGGGGTAATAAGTATAATTATTATAATTCTAGCGATAATTACAGTATAATATGGGTAATAATGCATGTTATATTAATAATAATGAAAGTAATAAGTATAATTATTATAGTTCTAGCGATAATAACAGTATAATATGGGTACTAATGCATGTTATATTGACAATAATAAAAGCAATAAGTATAATTATTATAGTTCTAGCGATAATTACAGTATAATGTGGGTAATAATGCTTGTTATATTGATAATAATAAAAGTAATAAGTATAATTATTATAGTTCTAGCGATAATTACAGTATAATGTGGGTAATAATGCATGTTATATTGGTAATATTGGGGGTAATAAGTATAATTATTATAATTCTAGCGATAATTACAGTATAATGTGGGTAATAATGCTTGTTATATTAATAATAATAAAAGTAATAAGTATAATTATTATAGTTCTCACGATAATAACTGTATAATATGCGTAATAATGCATGTTATACTGATAATAATAAAAGTAAGAAGTATAATTATTATAGTTCTAGCGATAATAACAGTATGATATGGGTACTAATGCATGTTATATTGATAATAATAAAAGTAATAAGTATAATTATTATAGTTCTAGTGATAATTACAGTATAATGTGGGTAATAATGCTTGTTATATTGGTAATATTGGGGGTAATAAGTATAATTAGTATAATTCTAGCGATAATTACAGTATAATATGGGTATTAATGCATGTTATATTGATAATAATAAAAGTAATAAGTATAATTATTATAGTTCTAGCGATAATTACAGTATAATGTGGGTAATAATGCTTGTTATATTGATAATAATAAAAGTAATAAGTATAATTATTATAGTTCCAGCGATAATTACAGTATAATGTGGGAAATAATGCATGATATATTGGCGATATTGGGAGTAATAAGTATATTTATTATAATTCTAGCGATAATTACAGTATAATATGGGTATTAATGCATGTTATATTGATAATAATAAAAGTAATAACTATAATTATTATAGTCCTCACGATAATAACTGTATAATATGGGTAATAATGCATGTTATATTAATAATAATAAAATTAATAAGTATAACTATTATAGTTCTAGCGATAATAACTGTATAATGTGGGTAATAATGCATGTTATATTGATAATAATAAAAGTAATAAGTATAATTATTATAGTTCTAGCGATAATTACAGTATAATATGGGTAATAATGCATGTTATATTGATAATAATAAAAGTAATAAGTATAATTATTATAGTTCTAGCGATAATTACAGTATAATGTGGGTAATAATGCTTGTTATATTGGTGATATTGGGGGTAATAAGTATAATTAGTATAATTCTGGCGATAATTACAGTATAATATGGGTATTAATGCATGTTATATTGATAATTCTGAAAGTAATAAGTATAATTATTATAGTTCTAGCGATAATTACAGTATAATGTGGGTAATAATGCATGTTATATTGACGATATTGGGAGTAATAAGTATAATTATTATAGTTCTAGCGATAATTGCAGTATAATATGGGTAATAATGCATGTTATATTAATAGTAATAAAAGTATTAAGTATAATTATTATAGTTCTAGCGATAATTACAGTATAATATGGGTATTAATGCATGTTATATTGATAATAATAAAAGTAATAAGTATAATTATTATAGTTCTAGCGATAATTACAGTATAATGTGGGTAATAATGCTTGTTATATTGATAATAATAAAAGTAATAAGTAAAATTATTATAGTTCCAGCGATAATTACAGTATAATGTGGGAAATAATGCATGATATATTGACGATATTGGGAGTAATAAGTATATTTATTATAATTCTAGCGATAATTACAGTATAATATGGGTATTAATGCATGTTATATTGATAATAATAAAAGTAATAACTATAATTATTATAGTCCTCACGATAATAACTGTATAATATGGGTAATAATGCATGTTATATTAATAATAATAAAATTAATAAGTATAACTATTATAGTTCTAGCGATAATAACTGTATAATGTGGGTAATAATGCATGCTATATTGATAATAATAAAAGTAATAAGTATAATTATTATAGTTCTAGCGATAATTACAGTATAATATGGGTAATAATGCATGTTATATTGATAATAATAAAAGTAATAAGTATAATTATTATAGTTCTAGCGATAATTACAGTATAATGTGGGTAATAATGCTTGTTATATTGGTGATATTGGGGGAATAAGTATAATTAGTATAATTCTGGCGATAATTACAGTATAATATGGGTATTAATGCATGTTATATTGATAATAATGAAAGTAATAAGTATAATTATTATAGTTCTAGCGATAATTACAGTATAATGTGGGTAATAATGCATGTTATATTGATAACAATAAAAGTGATAAGTGTAATTATTATAGTTCTCACGAAAATAACTGTATAATATGAGTAATAATGCATCTTATATTGATAATAATAAAAGTAATAAGTATAATTGTTATAGTTCTAGCGACAATAACGGTATAATGTGGGTAATAATCCATGTTATATTGATAATATTGGGAGTAATAAGTACAATTATTACAATTCTAGCGATAATTACAGTATAATATGGGTATTAATGCATGCTATATTGATAATAATAAAAGTAATAACTATAATTATTATAGTTCTCACGATAATAACTGTATAATATGGGTAATAATGCATGTTATATTAATAATAATAAAATTAATAAGTATAATTATTATAGTTCTAGCGATAATAACTGTATAATGTGGGTAATAATGCATGTTATATTAATAATAATAAAAGTAATAAGTGTAATTATTATAGTTCTAGCGATAATAACAGTATAATATGGGTACTAATGCATGTTATATTGATAATAATAAAACTAATAAGTATAATTATTATAGTTCTAACGATAATTACAGTATAATGTGGGTAATAATGCTTGTTATATTGGTGATATTGGGGGTAATAAGTATAATTAGTATAATTCTAGCGATAATAACAGTATAATATGGGTACTAATGCATGTTATATTGATAATAATAAAACTAATAAGTATAATTATTATAGTTCTAGCGATAATTACAGTATAATGTGGGTAATAATGCTTGTTATATTGGTGATATTGGGGTAATAAGTATAATTAGTATAATTCTAGCGATAATTACAGTATAATATGGGTATTAATGCATGTTATATTGATAATAATAAAAGTAATAAGTATAATTATTATAGTTCTAGCGATAATTACAGTATAATGTGGGTAATAATGCATGTTATATTGATAATAATAAAAGTAATAAGTATAATTATTATAGTTCTAGCGATAATTACAGTATAATGTGGGTACTAATGCTTGTTATATTGGTGATATTGGGGGTAATAAGTATAATTAGTATAATTCTAGCGATAATTACAGTATAATATGGGTATTAATGTATGTTATATTGATAATAATAAAAGTAATAAGTATAATTATTATAGTTCTAGCGATAATTACAGTATAATGTGGGTAATAATGCTTGTTATATTGGTGATATTGGGGGTAATAAGTATAATTAGTATAATTCTAGCGATAATTACAGTATGATATGGGTATTAATGCATGTTATATTGATAATAATAAAAGTAATAAGTATAATTATTATAGTTCTAGCGATAATTACAGTATAATGTGGGTAATAATGCTTGTTATATTGGTGATATTGGGGGTAATAAGTATAATTAGTATAATTCTAGCGATAATTACAGTATAATATGGGTATTAATGTATGTTATATTGATAATACTAAAAGTAATAAGTATAATTATTATAGTTCTAGCGATAATTACAGTATAATGTGTATAATAATGCATGTTATATTGACGATATTGGGAGTAATAAGTATAATTATTATAATTCTAGCGATAATTGCAGTATAATATGGGTATTAATGAATGTTATATTGATAATAATAAAAGTAATAAGTATAATTATTATAGTTCTAGCGATAATTACATTATAATGTGGGTAATAATGCATGTTATATTGGTAATATTGGGGGTAATATGTATAATTATTATAATTCTAGCGATAATTACAGTATAATATGGGTAATAATGCATGTTATATTAATAATAATAAAAGTAATAAGTATAATTATTATAGTTCTCACGATAATAAATGTATAATATGTGTAGTAATGCATGTCATATCGATAATAATAAACCTAATAAGTATTATTATTATAGTTCTGACGATAATAACTGTATAATATGCGTAATAATGCATGTTATATTGATAATAATAAACGTAATAAGTATAATTATTATAGTTCTGACGATAATAACTGTATAATATGGGTAGTAATGCATGTTATATTGATAATAATAAACGTAATAAGTATTATTATTATAGTTCTGACGATAATAAATGTATAATATGCGTAATAATGCATGTTATATTGATAATAATAAAAGTAATAAGTATAATTATTATAGTTCTCACGATAATAACTGTATAATATGGGTAGTAATGCATGTCATATTGATAATAATAAACGTAATAAGTATTATTATTATAGTTCTGACGATAATAACTGTATAATATGCGTAATAATGCATGTTATATTGATAATAATAAACGTAATAAGTATAATTATTATAGTTCTGACGATAATAACTGTATAATATGCGTAATAATGCATGTTATATTGATAATAATAAAAGTAATAAGTATAATTATTATAGTTCTAGCGATAATTACAGTATAATGTGGGTAATAATGCTTGTTATATTGGTGATATTGGGGGTAATAAGTATAATTAGTATAATTCTAGCGATAATTACAGTATAATATGGGTATTAATGCATGCTATATTGATAATAATAAAAGTAATAAGTATAATTATTATAGTTCTAGCGATAATTACAGTATAATGTGGGTACTAATGCATGTTATATTGACAATAATAAAAGCAATAAGTATAATTATTATAGTTCTAGCGATAATTACAGTATAATGTGGGTAATAATGCATGTTATATTGACGATATTGGGAGTAATAAGTATAATTATTATAGTTCTAGCGATAATTGCAGTATAATATGGGTAATAATGCATGTTATATTAATAGTAATAAAAGTATTAAGTATAATTATTATAGTTCTAGCGATAATTACAGTATAATATGGGTATTAATGCATGTTATATTGATAATAATAAAAGTAATAAGTATAATTATTATAGTTCTAGCGATAATTACAGTATAATGTGGGTAATAATGCTTGTTATATTGATAATAATAAAAGTAATAAGTAAAATTATTATAGTTCCAGCGATAATTACAGTATAATGTGGGAAATAATGCATGATATATTGACGACATTGGGAGTAATAAGTATATTTATTATAATTCTAGCGATAATTACAGTATAATATGGGTATTAATGCATGTTATATTGATAATAATAAAAGTAATAACTATAATTATTATAGTCCTCACGATAATAACTGTATAATATGGGTAATAATGCATGTTATATTAATAATAATAAAATTAATAAGTATAACTATTATAGTTCTAGCGATAATAACTGTATAATGTGGGTAATAATGCATGCTATATTGATAATAATAAAAGTAATAAGTATAATTATTATAGTTCTAGCGATAATTACAGTATAATATGGGTAATAATGCATGTTATATTGATAATAATAAAAGTAATAAGTATAATTATTATAGTTCTAGCGATAATTACAGTATAATGTGGGTAATAATGCTTGTTATATTGGTGATATTGGGGGTAATAAGTATAATTAGTATAATTCTGGCGATAATTACAGTATAATATGGGTATTAATGCATGTTATATTGATAATAATGAAAGTAATAAGTATAATTATTATAGTTCTAGCGATAATTACAGTATAATTTGGGTAATAATGCATGTTATATTGATAACAATAAAAGTGATAAGTGTAATTATTATAGTTCTCACGAAAGTAACTGTATAATATGAGTAATAATGCATCTTACATTGATAATAATAAAAGTAATAAGTATAATTGTTATAGTTCTAGCGACAATAACGGTATAATGTGGGTAATAATCCATGTTATATTGATAATATTGGGAGTAATAAGTACAATTATTACAATTCTAGCGATAATTACAGTATAATATGGGTATTAATGCATGCTATATTGATAATAATAAAAGTAATAACTATAATTATTATAGTTCTCACGATAATAACTGTATAATATGGGTAATAATGCATGTTATATTAATAATAATAAAATTAATAAGTATAATTATTATAGTTCTAGCGATAATAACTGTATAATGTGGGTAATAATGCATGTTATATTAATAATAATAAAAGTAATAAGTGTAATTATTATAGTTCTAGCGATAATAACAGTATAATATGGGTACTAATGCATGTTATATTGATAATAATAAAACTAATAAGTATAATTATTATAGTTCTAACGATAATTACAGTATAATGTGGGTAATAATGCTTGTTATATTGGTGATATTGGGGGTAATAAGTATAATTAGTATAATTCTAGCGATAATAACAGTATAATATGGGTACTAATGCATGTTATATTGATAATAATAAAACTAATAAGTATAATTATTATAGTTCTAGCGATAATTGCAGTATAATGTGGGTAATAATGCTTGTTATATTGGTGATATTGGGGTAATAAGTATAATTAGTATAATTCTAGCGATAATTACAGTATAATATGGGTATTAATGCATGTTATATTGATAATAATAAAAGTAATAAGTATAATTATTATAGTTCTAGCGATAATTACAGTATAATGTGGGTAATAATGCATGTTATATTGATAATAATAAAAGTAATAAGTATAATTATTATAGTTCTAGCGATAATTACAGTATAATGTGGGTACTAATGCTTGTTATATTGGTGATATGGGGGGTAATAAGTATAATTAGTATAATTCTAGCGATAATTACAGTATAATATGGGTATTAATGTATGTTATATTGATAATAATAAAAGTAATAAGTATAATTATTATAGTTCTAGCGATAATTACAGTATAATGTGGGTAATAATGCTTGTTATATTGGTGATATTGGGGGTAATAAGTATAATTAGTATAATTCTAGCGATAATTACAGTATGATATGGGTATTAATGCATGTTATATTGATAATAATAAAAGTAATAAGTATAATTATTATAGTTCTAGCGATAATTACAGTATAATGTGGGTAATAATGCTTGTTATATTGGTGATATTGGGGGTAATAAGTATAATTAGTATAATTCTAGCGATAATTACAGTATAATATGGGTATTAATGTATGTTATATTGATAATACTAAAAGTAATAAGTATAATTATTATAGTTCTAGCGATAATTACAGTATAATGTGTATAATAATGCATGTTATATTGACGATATTGGGAGTAATAAGTATAATTATTATAATTCTAGCGATAATTGCAGTATAATATGGGTATTAATGAATGTTATATTGATAATAATAAAAGTAATAAGTATAATTATTATAGTTCTAGCGATAATTACATTATAATGTGGGTAATAATGCATGTTATATTGGTAATATTGGGGGTAATATGTATAATTATTATAATTCTAGCGATAATTACAGTATAATATGGGTAATAATGCATGTTATATTAATAATAATAAAAGTAATAAGTATAATTATTATAGTTCTCACGATAATAAATGTATAATATGTGTAGTAATGCATGTCATATCGATAATAATAAACCTAATAAGTATTATTATTATAGTTCTGACGATAATAACTGTATAATATGCGTAATAATGCATGTTATATTGATAATAATAAACGTAATAAGTATAATTATTATAGTTCTGACGATAATAACTGCATAATGTGCGTAATAATGCATGTTATATTGATAATAATAAAAGTAATAAGTATAATTATTATAGTTCTAGCGATAATTACAGTATAATGTGGGTAATAATGCATGTTATATTGGTAATATTGGGGGTAATAAGTATAATTATTATAATTCTAGCGATAATTACAGTATAATGTGGGTAATAATGCTTGTTATATTGGTGATATTGGGGGTAATAAGTATAATTAGTATAATTCTAGCGATAATTACAGTATAATATGGGTATTAATGCATGTTATATTGATACTAATAAAAGTAATAAGTATAATTATTATAGTTCTAGCGATAATTACAGTATAATGTGGGTAATAATGCATGTTATATTGATAATAATAAAAGTAATAAGTATAATTATTATAGTTCTAGCGATAATTACAGTATAATGTGGGTACTAATGCTTGTTATATTGGTGATATTGGGGGTAATAAGTATAATTAGTATAATTCTAGCGATAATTACAGTATAATATGGGTATTAATGTATGTTATATTGATAATAATAAAAGTAATAAGTATAATTATTATAGTTCTAGCGATAATTACAGTATAATGTGGGTAATAATGCTTGTTATAATGGTGATATTGGGGGTAATAAGTATAATTAGTATAATTCTAGCGATAATTACAGTATGATATGGGTATTAATGCATGTTATATTGATAATAATAAAAGTAATAAGTATAATTATTATAGTTCTAGCGATAATTACAGTATAATGTGGGTAATAATGCTTGTTATATTGGTGATATTGGGGGTAATAAGTATAATTAGTATAATTCTAGCGATAATTACAGTATAATATGGGTATTAATGTATGTTATATTGATAATACTAAAAGTAATAAGTATAATTATTATAGTTCTAGCGATAATTACAGTATAATGTGTATAATAATGCATGTTATATTGACGATATTGGGAGTAATAAGTATAATTATTATAATTCTAGCGATAATTGCAGTATAATATGGGTATTAATGAATGTTATATTGATAATAATAAAAGTAATAAGTATAATTATTATAGTTCTAGCGATAATTACATTATAATGTGGGTAATAATGCATGTTATATTGGTAATATTGGGGGTAATATGTATAATTATTATAATTCTAGCGATAATTACAGTATAATATGGGTAATAATGCATGTTATATTAATAATAATAAAAGTAATAAGTATAATTATTATAGTTCTCACGATAATAAATGTATAATATGTGTAGTAATGCATGTCATATCGATAATAATAAACCTAATAAGTATTATTATTATAGTTCTGACGATAATAACTGTATAATATGCGTAATAATGCATGTTATATTGATAATAATAAACGTAATAAGTATAATTATTATAGTTCTGACGATAATAACTGCATAATGTGCGTAATAATGCATGTTATATTGATAATAATAAAAGTAATAAGTATAATTATTATAGTTCTAGCGATAATTACAGTATAATGTGGGTAATAATGCATGTTATATTGGTAATATTGGGGGTAATAAGTATAATTATTATAATTCTAGCGATAATTACAGTATAATGTGGGTAATAATGCTTGTTATATTGGTGATATTGGGGGTAATAAGTATAATTAGTATAATTCTAGCGATAATTACAGTATAATATGGGTATTAATGCATGTTATATTGATACTAATAAAAGTAATAAGTATAATTATTATAGTTCTAGCGATAATTACAGTATAATGTGGGTAATAATGCATGTTATATTGATAATAATAAAAGTAATAAGTATAATTATTATAGTTCTAGCGATAATTACAGTATAATGTGTGTACTAATGCTTGTTATATTGGTGATATTGGGGGTAATAAGTATAATTAGTATAATTCTAGCGATAATTACAGTATAATATGGGTATTAATGTATGTTATATTGATAATAATAAAAGTAATAAGTATAATTATTATAGTTCTAGCGATAATTACAGTATAATGTGGGTAATAATGCTTGTTATATTGGTGATATTGGGGGTAATAAGTATAATTAGTATAATTCTAGCGATAATTACAGTATGATATGGGTATTAATGCATGTTATATCGATAATAATAAAAGTAATAAGTATAATTATTATAGTTCTAGCGATAATTACAGTATAATGTGGGTAATAATGCTTGTTATATTGGTGATATTGGGGGTAATAAGTATAATTAGTATAATTCTAGCGATAATTACAGTATAATATGGGTATTAATGTATGTTATATTGATAATACTAAAAGTAATAAGTATAATTATTATAGTTCTAGCGATAATTACAGTATAATGTGTATAATAATGCATGTTATATTGACGATATTGGGAGTAATAAGTATAATTATTATAATTCTAGCGATAATTGCAGTATAATATGGGTATTAATGAATGTTATATTGATAATAATAAAAGTAATAAGTATAATTATTATAGTTCTAGCGATAATTACATTATAATGTGGGTAATAATGCATGTTATATTGGTAATATTGGGGGTAATATGTATAATTATTATAATTCTAGCGATAATTACAGTATAATATGGGTAATAATGCATGTTATATTAATAATAATAAAAGTAATAAGTATAATTATTATAGTTCTCACGATAATAAATGTATAATATGTGTAGTAATGCATGTCATATCGATAATAATAAACCTAATAAGTATTATTATTATAGTTCTGACGATAATAACTGTATAATATGCGTAATAATGCATGTTATATTGATAACAATAAACGTAATAAGTATAATTATTATAGTTCTGACGATAATAACTGCATAATGTGCGTAATAATGCATGTTATATTGATAATAATAAAAGTAATAAGTATAATTATTATAGTTCTAGCGATAATTACAGTATAATGTGGGTAATAATGCATGTTATATTGGTAATATTGGGGGTAATAAGTATAATTATTATAATTCTAGCGATAATTACAGTATAATGTGGGTAATAATGCTTGTTATATTGGTGATATTGGGGGTAATAAGTATAATTAGTATAATTCTAGCGATAATTACAGTATAATATGGGTATTAATGCATGTTATATTGATAATAATAAAAGTAATAAGTATAATTATTATAGTTCTAGCGATAATTACAGTATAATGTGGGTAATAATGCATGTTATATTGATAATAATAAAAGTAATAAGTATAATTATTATAGTTCTAGCGATAATTACAGTATAATGTGGGTACTAATGCTTGTTATATTGGTGATATTGGGGGTAATAAGTATAATTAGTATAATTCTAGCGATAATTACAGTATAATATGGGTATTAATGTATGTTATATTGATAATAATAAAAGTAATAAGTATAATTATTATAGTTCTAGCGATAATTACAGTATAATGTGGGTAATAATGCTTGTTATATTGGTGATATTGGGGGTAATAAGTATAATTAGTATAATTCTAGCGATAATTACAGTATGATATGGGTATTAATGCATGTTATATTGATAATAATAAAAGTAATAAGTATAATTATTATAGTTCTAGCGATAATTACAGTATAATGTGGGTAATAATGCTTGTTATATTGGTGATATTGGGGGTAATAAGTATAATTAGTATAATTCTAGCGATAATTACAGTATAATATGGGTATTAATGTATGTTATATTGATAATACTAAAAGTAATAAGTATAATTATTATAGTTCTAGCGATAATTACAGTATAATGTGTATAATAATGCATGTTATATTGACGATATTGGGAGTAATAAGTATAATTATTATAATTCTAGCGATAATTGCAGTATAATATGGGTATTAATGAATGTTATATTGATAATAATAAAAGTAATAAGTATAATTATTATAGTTCTAGCGATAATTACATTATAATGTGGGTAATAATGCATGTTATATTGGTAATATTGGGGGTAATATGTATAATTATTATAATTCTAGCGATAATTACAGTATAATATGGGTAATAATGCATGTTATATTAATAATAATAAAAGTAATAAGTATAATTATTATAGTTCTCACGATAATAAATGTATAATATGTGTAGTAATGCATGTCATATCGATAATAATAAACCTAATAAGTATTATTATTATAGTTCTGACGATAATAACTGTATAATATGCGTAATAATGCATGTTATATTGATAATAATAAACGTAATAAGTATAATTATTATAGTTCTGACGATAATAACTGCATAATGTGCGTAATAATGCATGTTATATTGATAATAATAAAAGTAATAAGTATAATTATTATAGTTCTAGCGATAATTACAGTATAATGTGGGTAATAATGCATGTTATATTGGTAATATTGGGGGTAATAAGTATAATTATTATAATTCTAGCGATAATTACAGTATAATGTGGGTAATAATGCTTGTTATATTGGTGATATTGGGGGTAATAAGTATAATTAGTATAATTCTAGCGATAATTACAGTATAATATGGGTATTAATGCATGTTATATTGATACTAATAAAAGTAATAAGTATAATTATTATAGTTCTAGCGATAATTACAGTATAATGTGGGTAATAATGCATGTTATATTGATAATAATAAAAGTAATAAGTATAATTATTATAGTTCTAGCGATAATTACAGTATAATGTGGGTACTAATGCTTGTTATATTGGTGATATTGGGGGTAATAAGTATAATTAGTATAATTCTAGCGATAATTACAGTATAATATGGGTATTAATGTATGTTATATTGATAATAATAAAAGTAATAAGTATAATTATTATAGTTCTAGCGATAATTACAGTATAATGTGGGTAATAATGCTTGTTATATTGGTGATATTGGGGGTAATAAGTATAATTAGTATAATTCTAGCGATAATTACAGTATGATATGGGTATTAATGCATGTTATATTGATAATAATAAAAGTAATAAGTATAATTATTATAGTTCTAGCGATAATTACAGTATAATGTGGGTAATAATGCTTGTTATATTGGTGATATTGGGGGTAATAAGTATAATTAGTATAATTCTAGCGATAATTACAGTATAATATGGGTATTAATGTATGTTATATTGATAATACTAAAAGTAATAAGTATAATTATTATAGTTCTAGCGATAATTACAGTATAATGTGTATAATAATGCATGTTATATTGACGATATTGGGAGTAATAAGTATAATTATTATAATTCTAGCGATAATTGCAGTATAATATGGGTATTAATGAATGTTATATTGATAATAATAAAAGTAATAAGTATAATTATTATAGTTCTAGCGATAATTACATTATAATGTGGGTAATAATGCATGTTATATTGGTAATATTGGGGGTAATATGTATAATTATTATAATTCTAGCGATAATTACAGTATAATATGGGTAATAATGCATGTTATATTAATAATAATAAAAGTAATAAGTATAATTATTATAGTTCTCACGATAATAAATGTATAATATGTGTAGTAATGCATGTCATATCGATAATAATAAACCTAATAAGTATTATTATTATAGTTCTGACGATAATAACTGTATAATATGCGTAATAATGCATGTTATATTGATAATAATAAACGTAATAAGTATAATTATTATAGTTCTGACGATAATAACTGCATAATGTGCGTAATAATGCATGTTATATTGATAATAATAAAAGTAATAAGTATAATTATTATAGTTCTAGCGATAATTACAGTATAATGTGGGTAATAATGCATGTTATATTGGTAATATTGGGGGTAATAAGTATAATTATTATAATTCTAGCGATAATTACAGTATAATGTGGGTAATAATGCTTGTTATATTGGTGATATTGGGGGTAATAAGTATAATTAGTATAATTCTAGCGATAATTACAGTATAATATGGGTATTAATGCATGTTATATTGATACTAATAAAAGTAATAAGTATAATTATTATAGTTCTAGCGATAATTACAGTATAATGTGGGTAATAATGCATGTTATATTGATAATAATAAAAGTAATAAGTATAATTATTATAGTTCTAGCGATAATTACAGTATAATGTGGGTACTAATGCTTGTTATATTGGTGATATTGGGGGTAATAAGTATAATTAGTATAATTCTAGCGATAATTACAGTATAATATGGGTATTAATGTATGTTATATTGATAATAATAAAAGTAATAAGTATAATTATTATAGTTCTAGCGATAATTACAGTATAATGTGGGTAATAATGCTTGTTATAATGGTGATATTGGGGGTAATAAGTATAATTAGTATAATTCTAGCGATAATTACAGTATGATATGGGTATTAATGCATGTTATATCGATAATAATAAAAGTAATAAGTATAATTATTATAGTTCTAGCGATAATTACAGTATAATGTGGGTAATAATGCTTGTTATATTGGTGATATTGGGGGTAATAAGTATAATTAGTATAATTCTAGCGATAATTACAGTATAATATGGGTATTAATGTATGTTATATTGATAATACTAAAAGTAATAAGTATAATTATTATAGTTCTAGCGATAATTACAGTATAATGTGTATAATAATGCATGTTATATTGACGATATTGGGAGTAATAAGTATAATTATTATAATTCTAGCGATAATTGCAGTATAATATGGGTATTAATGAATGTTATATTGATAATAATAAAAGTAATAAGTATAATTATTATAGTTCTAGCGATAATTACATTATAATGTGGGTAATAATGCATGTTATATTGGTAATATTGGGGGTAATATGTATAATTATTATAATTCTAGCGATAATTACAGTATAATATGGGTAATAATGCATGTTATATTAATAATAATAAAAGTAATAAGTATAATTATTATAGTTCTCACGATAATAAATGTATAATATGTGTAGTAATGCATGTCATATCGATAATAATAAACCTAATAAGTATTATTATTATAGTTCTGACGATAATAACTGTATAATATGCGTAATAATGCATGTTATATTGATAATAATAAACGTAATAAGTATAATTATTATAGTTCTGACGATAATAACTGCATAATGTGCGTAATAATGCATGTTATATTGATAATAATAAAAGTAATAAGTATAATTATTATAGTTCTAGCGATAATTACAGTATAATGTGGGTAATAATGCATGTTATATTGGTAATATTGGGGGTAATAAGTATAATTATTATAATTCTAGCGATAATTACAGTATAATGTGGGTAATAATGCTTGTTATATTGGTGATATTGGGGGTAATAAGTATAATTAGTATAATTCTAGCGATAATTACAGTATAATATGGGTATTAATGCATGTTATATTGATACTAATAAAAGTAATAAGTATAATTATTATAGTTCTAGCGATAATTACAGTATAATGTGGGTAATAATGCATGTTATATTGATAATAATAAAAGTAATAAGTATAATTATTATAGTTCTAGCGATAATTACAGTATAATGTGTGTACTAATGCTTGTTATATTGGTGATATTGGGGGTAATAAGTATAATTAGTATAATTCTAGCGATAATTACAGTATAATATGGGTATTAATGTATGTTATATTGATAATAATAAAAGTAATAAGTATAATTATTATAGTTCTAGCGATAATTACAGTATAATGTGGGTAATAATGCTTGTTATATTGGTGATATTGGGGGTAATAAGTATAATTAGTATAATTCTAGCGATAATTACAGTATGATATGGGTATTAATGCATGTTATATCGATAATAATAAAAGTAATAAGTATAATTATTATAGTTCTAGCGATAATTACAGTATAATGTGGGTAATAATGCTTGTTATATTGGTGATATTGGGGGTAATAAGTATAATTAGTATAATTCTAGCGATAATTACAGTATAATATGGGTATTAATGTATGTTATATTGATAATACTAAAAGTAATAAGTATAATTATTATAGTTCTAGCGATAATTACAGTATAATGTGTATAATAATGCATGTTATATTGACGATATTGGGAGTAATAAGTATAATTATTATTAATTCTAGCGATAATTGCAGTATAATATGGGTATTAATGAATGTTATATTGATAATAATAAAAGTAATAAGTATAATTATTATAGTTCTAGCGATAATTACATTATAATGTGGGTAATAATGCATGTTATATTGGTAATATTGGGGGTAATATGTATAATTATTATAATTCTAGCGATAATTACAGTATAATATGGGTAATAATGCATGTTATATTAATAATAATAAAAGTAATAAGTATAATTATTATAGTTCTCACGATAATAAATGTATAATATGTGTAGTAATGCATGTCATATCGATAATAATAAACCTAATAAGTATTATTATTATAGTTCTGACGATAATAACTGTATAATATGCGTAATAATGCATGTTATATTGATAATAATAAACGTAATAAGTATAATTATTATAGTTCTGACGATAATAACTGTATAATATGGGTAGTAATGCATGTTATATTGATAATAATAAACGTAATAAGTATTATTATTATAGTTCTGACGATAATAAATGTATAATATGCGTAATAATGCATGTTATATTGATAATAATAAAAGTAATAAGTATAATTATTATAGTTCTCACGATAATAACTGTATAATATGGGTAGTAATGCATGTCATATTGATAATAATAAACGTAATAAGTATTATTATTATAGTTCTGACGATAATAACTGTATAATATGCGTAATAATGCATGTTATATTGATAATAATAAACGTAATAAGTATAATTATTATAGTTCTGACGATAATAACTGTATAATATGCGTAATAATGCATGTTATATTGATAATAATAAAAGTAATAAGTATAATTATTATAGTTCTAGCGATAATTACAGTATAATGTGGGTAATAATGCTTGTTATATTGGTGATATTGGGGGTAATAAGTATAATTAGTATAATTCTAGCGATAATTACAGTATAATATGGGTATTAATGCATGCTATATTGATAATAATAAAAGTAATAAGTATAATTATTATAGTTCTAGCGATAATTACAGTATAATGTGGGTAATAATGCATGTTATATTGATAATATTGGGAGTAATAAGTATAATTATTATAGTTCTAGCGATAATTACAGTATAATGTGTATAATAATGCATGTTATATTGACGATATTGGGAGTAATAAGTATAATTATTATAATTCTAGCGATAATTGCAGTATAATATGGGTATTAATGAATGTTATATTGATAATAATAAAAGTAATAAGTATAATTATTATAGTTCTAGCGATAATTACAGTATAATGTGGGTAATAATGCATGTTATATTGGTAATTTTGGGGGTAATAAGTATAATTATTATAATTCTAGCGATAATTACAGTATAATATGGGTAATAATGCATGTTATATTAATAATAATAAAAGTAATAAGTATAATTATTATAGTTCTCACGATAATATCTGTATAATATGCGTAATAATGCATGTTATATTGATAATAATAAAAGTAGTAAGTATAATTATTATAGTTCTCACGATAATAACTGTATAATATGGGTAGTAATGCATGTCATATTGATAATAATAAACGTAATAAGTATTATTATTATAGTTCTGACGATAATAACTGTATAATATGCATGATAATGCATGTTATATTGATAATAATAAACGTAATAAGTATAATTATTATAGTTCTGGCGATAATAACTGTATAATATGCGTAATAATGCATGTTATATTGATAATAATAAAAGTAATATGTATAATTATTATAGTTCTCACGATAATAACTGTATAATATGGGTAGTAATGCATGTTATATTGATAATAATAAAAGTAATAAGTATAATTATTATAGTTCTAGCGATAATTACAGTATAATGTGGGTAATAATGCATGTTATATTGATAATAACAAAAGTAATAAGTATAATTATTATAGTTCTCACGATAATAACTGTATAATATGGGTAGTAATGCATGTTATATTGATAATAATAAACGTAATAAGTATTATTATTATAGTTCTGACGATAATAACTGTATAATATGCGTAATAATGCATGTTATATTGATAATAATAAAAGTGATAAGTATAATTATTATAGTTCTCACGATAATAACTGTATAATATGGGTAGTAATGCATGTCATATTGATAATAATAAACGTAATAAGTATTATTATTATAGTTCTGACGATAATAACTGTATAATATGCGTAATAATGCATGTTATATTGATAATAATAAACGTAATAAGTATAATTATTATAGTTCTGACGATAATAACTGTATAATATGGGTAGTAATGCATGTTATATTGATAATAATAAACGTAATAAGTATTATTATTATAGCTCTGACGATAATAAATGTATAATATGCGTAATAATGCATGTTATATTGATAATAATAAAAGTAATAAGTATAATTATTATAGTTCTCACGATAATAACTGTATAATATGGGTAGTAATGCATGTCATATTGATAATAATAAACGTAATAAGTATTATTATTATAGTTCTGACGATAATAACTGTATAATATGCGTAATAATGCATGTTATATTGATAATAATAAACGTAATAAGTATAATTATTATAGTTCTGACGATAATAACTGTATAATATGCGTAATAATGCATGTTATATTGATAATAATAAAAGTAATAAGTATAATTATTATAGTTCTAGCGATAATTACAGTATAATGTGGGTAATAATGCTTGTTATATTGGTGATATTGGGGGTAATAAGTATAATTAGTATAATTCTAGCGATTATTACAGTATAATATGGGTATTAATGCATGCTATATTGATAATAATAAAAGTAATAAGTATAATTATTATAGTTCTAGCGATAATTACAGTATAATGTGGGTAATAATGCATGTTATATTGATAATATTGGGAGTAATAAGTATAATTATTATAGTTCTAGCGATAATTACAGTATAATGTGTATAATAATGCATGTTATATTGACGATATTGGGAGTAATAAGTATAATTATTATAATTCTAGCGATAATTGCAGTATAATATGGGTATTAATGAATGTTATATTGATAATAATAAAAGTAATAAGTATAATTATTATAGTTCTAGCGATAATTACATTATAATGTGGGTAATAATGCTTGTTATATTGGTGATATTGGGGGTAATAAGTATAATTAGTATAATTCTAGCGATAATTACAGTATAATATGGGTATTAATGTATGTTATATTGATAATACTAAAAGTAATAAGTATAATTATTATAGTTCTAGCGATAATTACAGTATAATGTGTATAATAATGCATGTTATATTGACGATATTGGGAGTAATAAGTATAATTATTATTAATTCTAGCGATAATTGCAGTATAATATGGGTATTAATGAATGTTATATTGATAATAATAAAAGTAATAAGTATAATTATTATAGTTCTAGCGATAATTACATTATAATGTGGGTAATAATGCATGTTATATTGGTAATATTGGGGGTAATATGTATAATTATTATAATTCTAGCGATAATTACAGTATAATATGGGTAATAATGCATGTTATATTAATAATAATAAAAGTAATAAGTATAATTATTATAGTTCTCACGATAATAAATGTATAATATGTGTAGTAATGCATGTCATATCGATAATAATAAACCTAATAAGTATTATTATTATAGTTCTGACGATAATAACTGTATAATATGCGTAATAATGCATGTTATATTGATAATAATAAACGTAATAAGTATAATTATTATAGTTCTGACGATAATAACTGTATAATATGGGTAGTAATGCATGTTATATTGATAATAATAAACGTAATAAGTATTATTATTATAGTTCTGACGATAATAAATGTATAATATGCGTAATAATGCATGTTATATTGATAATAATAAAAGTAATAAGTATAATTATTATAGTTCTCACGATAATAACTGTATAATATGGGTAGTAATGCATGTCATATTGATAATAATAAACGTAATAAGTATTATTATTATAGTTCTGACGATAATAACTGTATAATATGCGTAATAATGCATGTTATATTGATAATAATAAACGTAATAAGTATAATTATTATAGTTCTGACGATAATAACTGTATAATATGCGTAATAATGCATGTTATATTGATAATAATAAAAGTAATAAGTATAATTATTATAGTTCTAGCGATAATTACAGTATAATGTGGGTAATAATGCTTGTTATATTGGTGATATTGGGGGTAATAAGTATAATTAGTATAATTCTAGCGATAATTACAGTATAATATGGGTATTAATGCATGCTATATTGATAATAATAAAAGTAATAAGTATAATTATTATAGTTCTAGCGATAATTACAGTATAATGTGGGTAATAATGCATGTTATATTGATAATATTGGGAGTAATAAGTATAATTATTATAGTTCTAGCGATAATTACAGTATAATGTGTATAATAATGCATGTTATATTGACGATATTGGGAGTAATAAGTATAATTATTATAATTCTAGCGATAATTGCAGTATAATATGGGTATTAATGAATGTTATATTGATAATAATAAAAGTAATAAGTATAATTATTATAGTTCTAGCGATAATTACAGTATAATGTGGGTAATAATGCATGTTATATTGGTAATTTTGGGGGTAATAAGTATAATTATTATAATTCTAGCGATAATTACAGTATAATATGGGTAATAATGCATGTTATATTAATAATAATAAAAGTAATAAGTATAATTATTATAGTTCTCACGATAATATCTGTATAATATGCGTAATAATGCATGTTATATTGATAATAATAAAAGTAGTAAGTATAATTATTATAGTTCTCACGATAATAACTGTATAATATGGGTAGTAATGCATGTCATATTGATAATAATAAACGTAATAAGTATTATTATTATAGTTCTGACGATAATAACTGTATAATATGCATGATAATGCATGTTATATTGATAATAATAAACGTAATAAGTATAATTATTATAGTTCTGGCGATAATAACTGTATAATATGCGTAATAATGCATGTTATATTGATAATAATAAAAGTAATATGTATAATTATTATAGTTCTCACGATAATAACTGTATAATATGGGTAGTAATGCATGTTATATTGATAATAATAAAAGTAATAAGTATAATTATTATAGTTCTAGCGATAATTACAGTATAATGTGGGTAATAATGCATGTTATATTGATAATAACAAAAGTAATAAGTATAATTATTATAGTTCTCACGATAATAACTGTATAATATGGGTAGTAATGCATGTTATATTGATAATAATAAACGTAATAAGTATTATTATTATAGTTCTGACGATAATAACTGTATAATATGCGTAATAATGCATGTTATATTGATAATAATAAAAGTGATAAGTATAATTATTATAGTTCTCACGATAATAACTGTATAATATGGGTAGTAATGCATGTCATATTGATAATAATAAACGTAATAAGTATTATTATTATAGTTCTGACGATAATAACTGTATAATATGCGTAATAATGCATGTTATATTGATAATAATAAACGTAATAAGTATAATTATTATAGTTCTGACGATAATAACTGTATAATATGGGTAGTAATGCATGTTATATTGATAATAATAAACGTAATAAGTATTATTATTATAGCTCTGACGATAATAAATGTATAATATGCGTAATAATGCATGTTATATTGATAATAATAAAAGTAATAAGTATAATTATTATAGTTCTCACGATAATAACTGTATAATATGGGTAGTAATGCATGTCATATTGATAATAATAAACGTAATAAGTATTATTATTATAGTTCTGACGATAATAACTGTATAATATGCGTAATAATGCATGTTATATTGATAATAATAAACGTAATAAGTATAATTATTATAGTTCTGACGATAATAACTGTATAATATGCGTAATAATGCATGTTATATTGATAATAATAAAAGTAATAAGTATAATTATTATAGTTCTAGCGATAATTACAGTATAATGTGGGTAATAATGCTTGTTATATTGGTGATATTGGGGGTAATAAGTATAATTAGTATAATTCTAGCGATTATTACAGTATAATATGGGTATTAATGCATGCTATATTGATAATAATAAAAGTAATAAGTATAATTATTATAGTTCTAGCGATAATTACAGTATAATGTGGGTAATAATGCATGTTATATTGATAATATTGGGAGTAATAAGTATAATTATTATAGTTCTAGCGATAATTACAGTATAATGTGTATAATAATGCATGTTATATTGACGATATTGGGAGTAATAAGTATAATTATTATAATTCTAGCGATAATTGCAGTATAATATGGGTATTAATGAATGTTATATTGATAATAATAAAAGTAATAAGTATAATTATTATAGTTCTAGCGATAATTACATTATAATGTGGGTAATAATGCATGTTATATTGGTAATATTGGGGGTAATAAGTATAATTATTATAATTCTAGCGATAATTGCAGTATAATATGGGTAATAATGCATGTTATATTAATAATAATAAAAGTAATAAGTATAATTATTATAGTTCTCACGATAATAAATGTATAATATGTGTAGTAATGCATGTCATATCGATAATAATAAACGTAATAAGTATTATTATTATAGTTCTGACGATAATAACTGTATAATATGCGTAATAATGCATGTTATATTGATAATAATAAACGTAATAAGTATAATTATTATAGTTCTGACGATAATAACTGCATAATGTGCGTAATAATGCATGTTATATTGATAATAATAAAAGTAATTTGTATAATTATTATAGTTCTGACGATAATAACTGTATAATATGCGTAATAATGCATGTTATATTGATAATAATAAAAGTAATAAGTATAATTATTATAGTTCTAGCGATAATTACAGTATAATGTGGGTAATAATGCATGTTATATTGGTAATATTGGTGGTAATAAGTATAATTATTATAGTTCTAGCGATAATTACAGTATAATGTGGGTAATAATGCATGTTATATTGGTAATATTGGGGGTAATAAGTATAATTATTATAATTCTAGCGATAATTACAGTATAATATGGGTAATAATGCATGTTATATTAATAATAATGAAAGTAATAAGTATAATTATTATAGTTCTAGCGATAATAACAGTATAATATGGATACTAATGCATGTTATATTGACAATAATAAAAGCAATAAGTATAATTATTATAGTTCTAGCGATAATTACAGTATAATGTGGGTAATAATGCTTGTTATATTGATAATAATAAAAGTAATAAGTATAATTATTATAGTTCTAGCGATAATTACAGTATAATGTGGGTAATAATGCATGTTATATTGGTAATATTGGGGGTAATAAGTATAATTATTATAATTCTAGCGATAATTACAGTATAATGTGGGTAATAATGCTTGTTATATTAATAATAATAAAAGTAATAAGTATAATTATTATAGTTCTCACGATAATAACTGTATAATATGCGTAATAATGCATGTTATACTGATAATAATAAAAGTAAGAAGTATAATTATTATAGTTCTAGCGATAATAACAGTATGATATGGGTACTAATGCATGTTATATTGATAATAATAAAAGTAATAAGTATAATTATTATAGTTCTAGTGATAATTACAGTATAATGTGGGTAATAATGCTTGTTATATTGGTAATATTGGGGGTAATAAGTATAATTAGTATAATTCTAGCGATAATTACAGTATAATATGGGTATTAATGCATGTTATATTGATAATAATAAAAGTAATAAGTATAATTATTATAGTTCTAGCGATAATTACAGTATAATGTGGGTAATAATGCTTGTTATATTGATAATAATAAAAGTAATAAGTATAATTATTATAGTTCCAGCGATAATTACAGTATAATGTGGGAAATAATGCATGATATATTGACGATATTGGGAGTAATAAGTATATTTATTATAATTCTAGCGATAATTACAGTATAATATGGGTATTAATGCATGTTATATTGATAATAATAAAAGTAATAACTATAATTATTATAGTCCTCACGATAATAACTGTATAATATGGGTAATAATGCATGTTATATTAATAATAATAAAATTAATAAGTATAACTATTATAGTTCTAGCGATAATAACTGTATAATGTGGGTAATAATGCATGTTATATTGATAATAATAAAAGTAATAAGTATAATTATTATAGTTCTAGCGATAATTACAGTATAATATGGGTAATAATGCATGTTATATTGATAATAATAAAAGTAATAAGTATAATTATTATAGTTCTAGCGATAATTACAGTATAATGTGGGTAATAATGCTTGTTATATTGGTGATATTGGGGGTAATAAGTATAATTAGTATAATTCTGGCGATAATTACAGTATAATATGGGTATTAATGCATGTTATATTGATAATTCTGAAAGTAATAAGTATAATTATTATAGTTCTAGCGATAATTACAGTATAATGTGGGTACTAATGCTTGTTATATTGGTGATATTGGGGGTAATAAGTATAATTAGTATAATTCTAGCGATAATTACAGTATAATATGGGTATTAATGTATGTTATATTGATAATAATAAAAGTAATAAGTATAATTATTATAGTTCTAGCGATAATTACAGTATAATGTGGGTAATAATGCATGTTATATTGACGATATTGGGAGTAATAAGTATAATTATTATAGTTCTAGCGATAATTGCAGTATAATATGGGTAATAATGCATGTTATATTAATAGTAATAAAAGTATTAAGTATAATTATTATAGTTCTAGCGATAATTACAGTATAATATGGGTATTAATGCATGTTATATTGATAATAATAAAAGTAATAAGTATAATTATTATAGTTCTAGCGATAATTACAGTATAATGTGGGTAATAATGCTTGTTATATTGATAATAATAAAAGTAATAAGTAAAATTATTATAGTTCCAGCGATAATTACAGTATAATGTGGGAAATAATGCATGATATATTGACGATATTGGGAGTAATAAGTATATTTATTATAATTCTAGCGATAATTACAGTATAATATGGGTATTAATGCATGTTATATTGATAATAATAAAAGTAATAACTATAATTATTATAGTCCTCACGATAATAACTGTATAATATGGGTAATAATGCATGTTATATTAATAATAATAAAATTAATAAGTATAACTATTATAGTTCTAGCGATAATAACTGTATAATGTGGGTAATAATGCATGCTATATTGATAATAATAAAAGTAATAAGTATAATTATTATAGTTCTAGCGATAATTACAGTATAATATGGGTAATAATGCATGTTATATTGATAATAATAAAAGTAATAAGTATAATTATTATAGTTCTAGCGATAATTACAGTATAATGTGGGTAATAATGCTTGTTATATTGGTGATATTGGGGGAATAAGTATAATTAGTATAATTCTGGCGATAATTACAGTATAATATGGGTATTAATGCATGTTATATTGATAATAATGAAAGTAATAAGTATAATTATTATAGTTCTAGCGATAATTACAGTATAATGTGGGTAATAATGCATGTTATATTGATAACAATAAAAGTGATAAGTGTAATTATTATAGTTCTCACGAAAATAACTGTATAATATGAGTAATAATGCATCTTATATTGATAATAATAAAAGTAATAAGTATAATTGTTATAGTTCTAGCGACAATAACGGTATAATGTGGGTAATAATCCATGTTATATTGATAATATTGGGAGTAATAAGTACAATTATTACAATTCTAGCGATAATTACAGTATAATATGGGTATTAATGCATGCTATATTGATAATAATAAAAGTAATAACTATAATTATTATAGTTCTCACGATAATAACTGTATAATATGGGTAATAATGCATGTTATATTAATAATAATAAAATTAATAAGTATAATTATTATAGTTCTAGCGATAATAACTGTATAATGTGGGTAATAATGCATGTTATATTAATAATAATAAAAGTAATAAGTGTAATTATTATAGTTCTAGCGATAATAACAGTATAATATGGGTACTAATGCATGTTATATTGATAATAATAAAACTAATAAGTATAATTATTATAGTTCTAACGATAATTACAGAATAATGTGGGTAATAATGCTTGTTATATTGGTGATATTGGGGGTAATAAGTATAATTAGTATAATTCTAGCGATAATAACAGTATAATATGGGTACTAATGCATGTTATATTGATAATAATAAAACTAATAAGTATAATTATTATAGTTCTAGCGATAATTACAGTATAATGTGGGTAATAATGCTTGTTATATTGGTGATATTGGGGTAATAAGTATAATTAGTATAATTCTAGCGATAATTACAGTATAATATGGGTATTAATGCATGTTATATTGATAATAATAAAAGTAATAAGTATAATTATTATAGTTCTAGCGATAATTACAGTATAATGTGGGTACTAATGCTTGTTATATTGGTGATATTGGGGGTAATAAGTATAATTAGTATAATTCTAGCGATAATTACAGTATAATATGGGTATTAATGTATGTTATATTGATAATAATAAAAGTAATAAGTATAATTATTATAGTTCTAGCGATAATTACAGTATAATGTGGGTAATAATGCTTGTTATATTGGTGATATTGGGGGTAATAAGTATAATTAGTATAATTCTAGCGATAATTACAGTATGATATGGGTATTAATGCATGTTATATTGATAATAATAAAAGTAATAAGTATAATTATTATAGTTCTAGCGATAATTACAGTATAATGTGGGTAATAATGCTTGTTATATTGGTGATATTGGGGGTAATAAGTATAATTAGTATAATTCTAGCGATAATTACAGTATAATATGGGTATTAATGTATGTTATATTGATAATACTAAAAGTAATAAGTATAATTATTATAGTTCTAGCGATAATTACAGTATAATGTGTATAATAATGCATGTTATATTGACGATATTGGGAGTAATAAGTATAATTATTATAATTCTAGCGATAATTGCAGTATAATATGGGTATTAATGAATGTTATATTGATAATAATAAAAGTAATAAGTATAATTATTATAGTTCTAGCGATAATTACATTATAATGTGGGTAATAATGCATGTTATATTGGTAATATTGGGGGTAATATGTATAATTATTATAATTCTAGCGATAATTACAGTATAATATGGGTAATAATGCATGTTATATTAATAATAATAAAAGTAATAAGTATAATTATTATAGTTCTCACGATAATAAATGTATAATATGTGTAGTAATGCATGTCATATCGATAATAATAAACCTAATAAGTATTATTATTATAGTTCTGACGATAATAACTGTATAATATGCGTAATAATGCATGTTATATTGATAATAATAAACGTAATAAGTATAATTATTATAGTTCTGACGATAATAACTGTATAATATGGGTAGTAATGCATGTTATATTGATAATAATAAACGTAATAAGTATTATTATTATAGTTCTGACGATAATAAATGTATAATATGCGTAATAATGCATGTTATATTGATAATAATAAAAGGAATAAGTATAATTATTATAGTTCTCACGATAATAACTGTATAATATGGGTAGTAATGCATGTCATATTGATAATAATAAACGTAATAAGTATTATTATTATAGTTCTGACGATAATAACTGTATAATATGCGTAATAATGCATGTTATATTGATAATAATAAACGTAATAAGTATAATTATTATAGTTCTGACGATAATAACTGTATAATATGCGTAATAATGCATGTTATATTGATAATAATAAAAGTAATAAGTATAATTATTATAGTTCTAGCGATAATTACAGTATAATGTGGGTAATAATGCTTGTTATATTGGTGATATTGGGGGTAATAAGTATAATTAGTATAATTCTAGCGATAATTACAGTATAATATGGGTATTAATGCATGCTATATTGATAATAATAAAAGTAATAAGTATAATTATTATAGTTCTAGCGATAATTACAGTATAATGTGGGTACTAATGCATGTTATATTGACAATAATAAAAGCAATAAGTATAATTATTATAGTTCTAGCGATAATTACAGTATAATGTGGGTAATAATGCATGTTATATTGACGATATTGGGAGTAATAAGTATAATTATTATAGTTCTAGCGATAATTGCAGTATAATATGGGTAATAATGCATGTTATATTAATAGTAATAAAAGTATTAAGTATAATTATTATAGTTCTAGCGATAATTACAGTATAATATGGGTATTAATGCATGTTATATTGATAATAATAAAAGTAATAAGTATAATTATTATAGTTCTAGCGATAATTACAGTATAATGTGGGTAATAATGCTTGTTATATTGATAATAATAAAAGTAATAAGTAAAATTATTATAGTTCCAGCGATAATTACAGTATAATGTGGGAAATAATGCATGATATATTGACGACATTGGGAGTAATAAGTATATTTATTATAATTCTAGCGATAATTACAGTATAATATGGGTATTAATGCATGTTATATTGATAATAATAAAAGTAATAACTATAATTATTATAGTCCTCACGATAATAACTGTATAATATGGGTAATAATGCATGTTATATTAATAATAATAAAATTAATAAGTATAACTATTATAGTTCTAGCGATAATAACTGTATAATGTGGGTAATAATGCATGCTATATTGATAATAATAAAAGTAATAAGTATAATTATTATAGTTCTAGCGATAATTACAGTATAATATGGGTAATAATGCATGTTATATTGATAATAATAAAAGTAATAAGTATAATTATTATAGTTCTAGCGATAATTACAGTATAATGTGGGTAATAATGCTTGTTATATTGGTGATATTGGGGGTAATAAGTATAATTAGTATAATTCTGGCGATAATTACAGTATAATATGGGTATTAATGCATGTTATATTGATAATAATGAAAGTAATAAGTATAATTATTATAGTTCTAGCGATAATTACAGTATAATTTGGGTAATAATGCATGTTATATTGATAACAATAAAAGTGATAAGTGTAATTATTATAGTTCTCACGAAAGTAACTGTATAATATGAGTAATAATGCATCTTATATTGATAATAATAAAAGTAATAAGTATAATTGTTATAGTTCTAGCGACAATAACGGTATAATGTGGGTAATAATCCATGTTATATTGATAATATTGGGAGTAATAAGTACAATTATTACAATTCTAGCGATAATTACAGTATAATATGGGTATTAATGCATGCTATATTGATAATAATAAAAGTAATGACTATAATTATTATAGTTCTCACGATAATAACTGTATAATATGGGTAATAATGCATGTTATATTAATAATAATAAAATTAATAAGTATAATTATTATAGTTCTAGCGATAATAACTGTATAATGTGGGTAATAATGCATGTTATATTAATAATAATAAAAGTAATAAGTGTAATTATTATAGTTCTAGTGATAATTACAGTATAATGTGGGTAATAATGCTTGTTATATTGGTAATATTGGGGGTAATAAGTATAATTAGTATAATTCTAGCGATAATTACAGTATAATATGGGTATTAATGCATGTTATATTGATAATAATAAAAGTAATAAGTATAATTATTATAGTTCTAGCGATAATTACAGTATAATGTGGGTAATAATGCTTGTTATATTGATAATAATAAAAGTAATAAGTATAATTATTATAGTTCCAGCGATAATTACAGTATAATGTGGGAAATAATGCTTGTTATATTGATAATAATAAAAGTAATAAGTATAATTATTATAGTTCCAGCGATAATTACAGTATAATGTGGGAAATAATGCATGATATATTGACGATATTGGGAGTAATAAGTATATTTATTATAATTCTAGCGATAATTACAGTATAATATGGGTATTAATGCATGTTATATTGATAATAATAAAAGTAATAACTATAATTATTATAGTCCTCACGATAATAACTGTATAATATGGGTAATAATGCATGTTATATTAATAATAATAAAATTAATAAGTATAACTATTATAGTTCTAGCGATAATAACTGTATAATGTGGGTAATAATGCTTGTTATATTGGTGATATTGGGGGTAATAAGTATAATTAGTATAATTCTGGCGATAATTACAGTATAATATGGGTATTAATGCATGTTATATTGATAATTCTGAAAGTAATAAGTATAATTATTATAGTTCTAGCGATAATTACAGTATAATGTGGGTACTAATGCTTGTTATATTGGTGATATTGGGGGTAATAAGTATAATTAGTATAATTCTAGCGATAATTACAGTATAATATGGGTATTAATGTATGTTATATTGATAATAATAAAAGTAATAAGTATAATTATTATAGTTCTAGCGATAATTACAGTATAATGTGGGTAATAATGCATGTTATATTGACGATATTGGGAGTAATAAGTATAATTATTATAGTTCTAGCGATAATTGCAGTATAATATGGGTAATAATGCATGTTATATTAATAGTAATAAAAGTATTAAGTATAATTATTATAGTTCTAGCGATAATTACAGTATAATATGGGTATTAATGCATGTTATATTGATAATAATAAAAGTAATAAGTATAATTATTATAGTTCTAGCGATAATTACAGTATAATGTGGGTAATAATGCTTGTTTATTGATAATAATAAAAGTAATAAGTAAAATTATTATAGTTCCAGCGATAATTACAGTATAATGTGGGAAATAATGCATGATATATTGACGATATTGGGAGTAATAAGTATATTTATTATAATTCTAGCGATAATTACAGTATAATATGGGTATTAATGCATGTTATATTGATAATAATAAAAGTAATAACTATAATTATTATAGTCCTCACGATAATAACTGTATAATATGGGTAATAATGCATGTTATATTAATAATAATAAAATTAATAAGTATAACTATTATAGTTCTAGCGATAATAACTGTATAATGTGGGTAATAATGCATGCTATATTGATAATAATAAAAGTAATAAGTATAATTATTATAGTTCTAGCGATAATTACAGTATAATATGGGTAATAATGCATGTTATATTGATAATAATAAAAGTAATAAGTATAATTATTATAGTTCTAGCGATAATTACAGTATAATGTGGGTAATAATGCTTGTTATATTGGTGATATTGGGGGAATAAGTATAATTAGTATAATTCTGGCGATAATTACAGTATAATATGGGTATTAATGCATGTTATATTGATAATAATGAAAGTAATAAGTATAATTATTATAGTTCTAGCGATAATTACAGTATAATGTGGGTAATAATCCATGTTATATTGATAATATTGGGAGTAATAAGTACAATTATTACAATTCTAGCGATAATTACAGTATAATATGGGTATTAATGCATGCTATATTGATAATAATAAAAGTAATAACTATAATTATTATAGTTCTCACGATAATAACTGTATAATATGGGTAATAATGCATGTTATATTAATAATAATAAAATTAATAAGTATAATTATTATAGTTCTAGCGATAATAACTGTATAATGTGGGTAATAATGCATGTTATATTAATAATAATAAAAGTAATAAGTGTAATTATTATAGTTCTAGCGATAATAACAGTATAATATGGGTACTAAGGCATGTTATATTGATAATAATAAAACTAATAAGTATAATTATTATAGTTCTAACGATAATTACAGTATAATGTGGGTAATAATGCTTGTTATATTGGTGATATTGGGGGTAATAAGTATAATTAGTATAATTCTAGCGATAATAACAGTATAATATGGGTACTAATGCATGTTATATTGATAATAATAAAACTAATAAGTATAATTATTATAGTTCTAGCGATAATTACAGTATAATGTGGGTAATAATGCTTGTTATATTGGTGATATTGGGGTAATAAGTATAATTAGTATAATTCTAGCGATAATTACAGTATAATATGGGTATTAATGCATGTTATATTGATAATAATAAAAGTAATAAGTATAATTATTATAGTTCTAGCGATAATTACAGTATAATGTGGGTACTAATGCTTGTTATATTGGTGATATTGGGGGTAATAAGTATAATTAGTATAATTCTAGCGATAATTACAGTATAATATGGGTATTAATGTATGTTATATTGATAATAATAAAAGTAATAAGTATAATTATTATAGTTCTAGCGATAATTACAGTATAATGTGGGTAATAATGCTTGTTATATTGGTGATATTGGGGGTAATAAGTATAATTAGTATAATTCTAGCGATAATTACAGTATGATATGGGTATTAATGCATGTTATATTGATAATAATAAAAGTAATAAGTATAATTATTATAGTTCTAGCGATAATTACAGTATAATGTGGGTAATAATGCTTGTTATATTGGTGATATTGGGGGTAATAAGTATAATTAGTATAATTCTAGCGATAATTACAGTATAATATGGGTATTAATGTATGTTATATTGATAATACTAAAAGTAATAAGTTTAATTATTATAGTTCTAGCGATAATTACAGTATAATGTGTATAATAATGCATGTTATATTGACGATATTGGGAGTAATAAGTATAATTATTATAATTCTAGCGATAATTGCAGTATAATATGGGTATTAATGAATGTTATATTGATAATAATAAAAGTAATAAGTATAATTATTATAGTTCTAGCGATAATTACATTATAATGTGGGTAATAATGCATGTTATATTGGTAATATTGGGGGTAATATGTATAATTATTATAATTCTAGCGATAATTACAGTATAATATGGGTAATAATGCATGTTATATTAATAATAATAAAAGTAATAAGTATAATTATTATAGTTCTCACGATAATAAATGTATAATATGTGTAGTAATGCATGTCATATCGATAATAATAAACCTAATAAGTATTATTATTATAGTTCTGACGATAATAACTGTATAATATGCGTAATAATGCATGTTATATTGATAATAATAAACGTAATAAGTATAATTATTATAGTTCTGACGATAATAACTGTATAATATGGGTAGTAATGCATGTTATATTGATAATAATAAACGTAATAAGTATTATTATTATAGTTCTGACGATAATAAATGTATAATATGCGTAATAATGCATGTTATATTGATAATAATAAAAGTAATAAGTATAATTATTATAGTTCTCACGATAATAACTGTATAATATGGGTAGTAATGCATGTCATATTGATAATAATAAACGTAATAAGTATTATTATTATAGTTCTGACGATAATAACTGTATAATATGCGTAATAATGCATGTTATATTGATAATAATAAACGTAATAAGTATAATTATTATAGTTCTGACGATAATAACTGTATAATATGCGTAATAATGCATGTTATATTGATAATAATAAAAGTAATAAGTATAATTATTATAGTTCTAGCGATAATTACAGTATAATGTGGGTAATAATGCTTGTTATATTGGTGATATTGGGGGTAATAAGTATAATTAGTATAATTCTAGCGATAATTACAGTATAATATGGGTATTAATGCATGCTATATTGATAATAATAAAAGTAATAAGTATAATTATTATAGTTCTAGCGATAATTACAGTATAATGTGGGTACTAATGCATGTTATATTGACAATAATAAAAGCAATAAGTATAATTATTATAGTTCTAGCGATAATTACAGTATAATGTGGGTAATAATGCATGTTATATTGACGATATTGGGAGTAATAAGTATAATTATTATAGTTCTAGCGATAATTGCAGTATAATATGGGTAATAATGCATGTTATATTAATAGTAATAAAAGTATTAAGTATAATTATTATAGTTCTAGCGATAATTACAGTATAATATGGGTATTAATGCATGTTATATTGATAATAATAAAAGTAATAAGTATAATTATTATAGTTCTAGCGATAATTACAGTATAATGTGGGTAATAATGCTTGTTATATTGATAATAATAAAAGTAATAAGTAAAATTATTATAGTTCCAGCGATAATTACAGTATAATGTGGGAAATAATGCATGATATATTGACGACATTGGGAGTAATAAGTATATTTATTATAATTCTAGCGATAATTACAGTATAATATGGGTATTAATGCATGTTATATTGATAATAATAAAAGTAATAACTATAATTATTATAGTCCTCACGATAATAACTGTATAATATGGGTAATAATGCATGTTATATTAATAATAATAAAATTAATAAGTATAACTATTATAGTTCTAGCGATAATAACTGTATAATGTGGGTAATAATGCATGCTATATTGATAATAATAAAAGTAATAAGTATAATTAGTATAATTCTAGCGATAATTACAGTATAATATGGGTATTAATGTATGTTATATTGATAATAATAAAAGTAATAAGTATAATTATTATAGTTCTAGCGATAATTACAGTATAATGTGGGTAATAATGCTTGTTATATTGGTGATATTGGGGGTAATAAGTATAATTAGTATAATTCTAGCGATAATTACAGTATGATATGGGTATTAATGCATGTTATATTGATAATAATAAAAGTAATAAGTATAATTATTATAGTTCTAGCGATAATTACAGTATAATGTGGGTAATAATGCTTGTTATATTGGTGATATTGGGGGTAATAAGTATAATTAGTATAATTCTAGCGATAATTACAGTATAATATGGGTATTAATGTATGTTATATTGATAATACTAAAAGTAATAAGTTTAATTATTATAGTTCTAGCGATAATTACAGTATAATGTGTATAATAATGCATGTTATATTGACGATATTGGGAGTAATAAGTATAATTATTATAATTCTAGCGATAATTGCAGTATAATATGGGTATTAATGAATGTTATATTGATAATAATAAAAGTAATAAGTATAATTATTATAGTTCTAGCGATAATTACATTATAATGTGGGTAATAATGCATGTTATATTGGTAATATTGGGGGTAATATGTATAATTATTATAATTCTAGCGATAATTACAGTATAATATGGGTAATAATGCATGTTATATTAATAATAATAAAAGTAATAAGTATAATTATTATAGTTCTCACGATAATAAATGTATAATATGTGTAGTAATGCATGTCATATCGATAATAATAAACCTAATAAGTATTATTATTATAGTTCTGACGATAATAACTGTATAATATGCGTAATAATGCATGTTATATTGATAATAATAAACGTAATAAGTATAATTATTATAGTTCTGACGATAATAACTGTATAATATGGGTAGTAATGCATGTTATATTGATAATAATAAACGTAATAAGTATTATTATTATAGTTCTGACGATAATAAATGTATAATATGCGTAATAATGCATGTTATATTGATAATAATAAAAGTAATAAGTATAATTATTATAGTTCTCACGATAATAACTGTATAATATGGGTAGTAATGCATGTCATATTGATAATAATAAACGTAATAAGTATTATTATTATAGTTCTGACGATAATAACTGTATAATATGCGTAATAATGCATGTTATATTGATAATAATAAACGTAATAAGTATAATTATTATAGTTCTGACGATAATAACTGTATAATATGCGTAATAATGCATGTTATATTGATAATAATAAAAGTAATAAGTATAATTATTATAGTTCTAGCGATAATTACAGTATAATGTGGGTAATAATGCTTGTTATATTGGTGATATTGGGGGTAATAAGTATAATTAGTATAATTCTAGCGATAATTACAGTATAATATGGGTATTAATGCATGCTATATTGATAATAATAAAAGTAATAAGTATAATTATTATAGTTCTAGCGATAATTACAGTATAATGTGGGTACTAATGCATGTTATATTGACAATAATAAAAGCAATAAGTATAATTATTATAGTTCTAGCGATAATTACAGTATAATGTGGGTAATAATGCATGTTATATTGACGATATTGGGAGTAATAAGTATAATTATTATAGTTCTAGCGATAATTGCAGTATAATATGGGTAATAATGCATGTTATATTAATAGTAATAAAAGTATTAAGTATAATTATTATAGTTCTAGCGATAATTACAGTATAATATGGGTATTAATGCATGTTATATTGATAATAATAAAAGTAATAAGTATAATTATTATAGTTCTAGCGATAATTACAGTATAATGTGGGTAATAATGCTTGTTATATTGATAATAATAAAAGTAATAAGTAAAATTATTATAGTTCCAGCGATAATTACAGTATAATGTGGGAAATAATGCATGATATATTGACGACATTGGGAGTAATAAGTATATTTATTATAATTCTAGCGATAATTACAGTATAATATGGGTATTAATGCATGTTATATTGATAATAATAAAAGTAATAACTATAATTATTATAGTCCTCACGATAATAACTGTATAATATGGGTAATAATGCATGTTATATTAATAATAATAAAATTAATAAGTATAACTATTATAGTTCTAGCGATAATAACTGTATAATGTGGGTAATAATGCATGCTATATTGATAATAATAAAAGTAATAAGTATAATTAGTATAATTCTAGCGATAATTACAGTATAATATGGGTATTAATGTATGTTATATTGATAATAATAAAAGTAATAAGTATAATTATTATAGTTCTAGCGATAATTACAGTATAATGTGGGTAATAATGCTTGTTATATTGGTGATATTGGGGGTAATAAGTATAATTAGTATAATTCTAGCGATAATTACAGTATGATATGGGTATTAATGCATGTTATATTGATAATAATAAAAGTAATAAGTATAATTATTATAGTTCTAGCGATAATTACAGTATAATGTGGGTAATAATGCTTGTTATATTGGTGATATTGGGGGTAATAAGTATAATTAGTATAATTCTAGCGATAATTACAGTATAATATGGGTATTAATGTATGTTATATTGATAATACTAAAAGTAATAAGTATAATTATTATAGTTCTAGCGATAATTACAGTATAATGTGTATAATAATGCATGTTATATTGACGATATTGGGAGTAATAAGTATAATTATTATAATTCTAGCGATAATTGCAGTATAATATGGGTATTAATGAATGTTATATTGATAATAATAAAAGTAATAAGTATAATTATTATAGTTCTAGCGATAATTACATTATAATGTGGGTAATAATGCATGTTATATTGGTAATATTGGGGGTAATATGTATAATTATTATAATTCTAGCGATAATTACAGTATAATATGGGTAATAATGCATGTTATATTAATAATAATAAAAGTAATAAGTATAATTATTATAGTTCTCACGATAATAAATGTATAATATGTGTAGTAATGCATGTCATATCGATAATAATAAACCTAATAAGTATTATTATTATAGTTCTGACGATAATAACTGTATAATATGCGTAATAATGCATGTTATATTGATAATAATAAACGTAATAAGTATAATTATTATAGTTCTGACGATAATAACTGTATAATATGGGTAGTAATGCATGTTATATTGATAATAATAAACGTAATAAGTATTATTATTATAGTTCTGACGATAATAAATGTATAATATGCGTAATAATGCATGTTATATTGATAATAATAAAAGTAATAAGTATAATTATTATAGTTCTCACGATAATAACTGTATAATATGGGTAGTAATGCATGTCATATTGATAATAATAAACGTAATAAGTATTATTATTATAGTTCTGACGATAATAACTGTATAATATGCGTAATAATGCATGTTATATTGATAATAATAAACGTAATAAGTATAATTATTATAGTTCTGACGATAATAACTGTATAATATGCGTAATAATGCATGTTATATTGATAATAATAAAAGTAATAAGTATAATTATTATAGTTCTAGCGATAATTACAGTATAATGTGGGTAATAATGCTTGTTATATTGGTGATATTGGGGGTAATAAGTATAATTAGTATAATTCTAGCGATAATTACAGTATAATATGGGTATTAATGCATGCTATATTGATAATAATAAAAGTAATAAGTATAATTATTATAGTTCTAGCGATAATTACAGTATAATGTGGGTACTAATGCATGTTATATTGACAATAATAAAAGCAATAAGTATAATTATTATAGTTCTAGCGATAATTACAGTATAATGTGGGTAATAATGCATGTTATATTGACGATATTGGGAGTAATAAGTATAATTATTATAGTTCTAGCGATAATTGCAGTATAATATGGGTAATAATGCATGTTATATTAATAGTAATAAAAGTATTAAGTATAATTATTATAGTTCTAGCGATAATTACAGTATAATATGGGTATTAATGCATGTTATATTGATAATAATAAAAGTAATAAGTATAATTATTATAGTTCTAGCGATAATTACAGTATAATGTGGGTAATAATGCTTGTTATATTGATAATAATAAAAGTAATAAGTAAAATTATTATAGTTCCAGCGATAATTACAGTATAATGTGGGAAATAATGCATGATATATTGACGACATTGGGAGTAATAAGTATATTTATTATAATTCTAGCGATAATTACAGTATAATATGGGTATTAATGCATGTTATATTGATAATAATAAAAGTAATAACTATAATTATTATAGTCCTCACGATAATAACTGTATAATATGGGTAATAATGCATGTTATATTAATAATAATAAAATTAATAAGTATAACTATTATAGTTCTAGCGATAATAACTGTATAATGTGGGTAATAATGCATGCTATATTGATAATAATAAAAGTAATAAGTATAATTATTATAGTTCTAGCGATAATTACAGTATAATATGGGTAATAATGCATGTTATATTGATAATAATAAAAGTAATAAGTATAATTATTATAGTTCTAGCGATAATTACAGTATAATGTGGGTAATAATGCTTGTTATATTGGTGATATTGGGGGTAATAAGTATAATTAGTATAATTCTGGCGATAATTACAGTATAATATGGGTATTAATGCATGTTATATTGATAATAATGAAAGTAATAAGTATAATTATTATAGTTCTAGCGATAATTACAGTATAATTTGGGTAATAATGCATGTTATATTGATAACAATAAAAGTGATAAGTGTAATTATTATAGTTCTCACGAAAGTAACTGTATAATATGAGTAATAATGCATCTTATATTGATAATAATAAAAGTAATAAGTATAATTGTTATAGTTCTAGCGACAATAACGGTATAATGTGGGTAATAATCCATGTTATATTGATAATATTGGGAGTAATAAGTACAATTATTACAATTCTAGCGATAATTACAGTATAATATGGGTATTAATGCATGCTATATTGATAATAATAAAAGTAATAACTATAATTATTATAGTTCTCACGATAATAACTGTATAATATGGGTAATAATGCATGTTATATTAATAATAATAAAATTAATAAGTATAATTATTATAGTTCTAGCGATAATAACTGTATAATGTGGGTAATAGTGCATGTTATATTAATAATAATAAAAGTAATAAGTGTAATTATTATAGTTCTAGCGATAATAACAGTATAATATGGGTACTAATGCATGTTATATTGATAATAATAAAACTAATAAGTATAATTATTATAGTTCTAACGATAATTACAGTATAATGTGGGTAATAATGCTTGTTATATTGGTGATATTGGGGGTAATAAGTATAATTAGTATAATTCTAGCGATAATAACAGTATAATATGGGTACTAATGCATGTTATATTGATAATAATAAAACTAATAAGTATAATTATTATAGTTCTAGCGATAATTGCAGTATAATGTGGGTAATAATGCTTGTTATATTGGTGATATTGGGGTAATAAGTATAATTAGTATAATTCTAGCGATAATTACAGTATAATATGGGTATTAATGCATGTTATATTGATAATAATAAAAGTAATAAGTATAATTATTATAGTTCTAGCGATAATTACAGTATAATGTGGGTAATAATGCATGTTATATTGATAATAATAAAAGTAATAAGTATAATTATTATAGTTCTAGCGATAATTACAGTATAATGTGGGTACTAATGCTTGTTATATTGGTGATATTGGGGGTAATAAGTATAATTAGTATAATTCTAGCGATAATTACAGTATAATATGGGTATTAATGTATGTTATATTGATAATAATAAAAGTAATAAGTATAATTATTATAGTTCTAGCGATAATTACAGTATAATGTGGGTAATAATGCTTGTTATATTGGTGATATTGGGGGTAATAAGTATAATTAGTATAATTCTAGCGATAATTACAGTATGATATGGGTATTAATGCATGTTATATTGATAATAATAAAAGTAATAAGTATAATTATTATAGTTCTAGCGATAATTACAGTATAATGTGGGTAATAATGCTTGTTATATTGGTGATATTGGGGGTAATAAGTATAATTAGTATAATTCTAGCGATAATTACAGTATAATATGGGTATTAATGTATGTTATATTGATAATACTAAAAGTAATAAGTATAATTATTATAGTTCTAGCGATAATTACAGTATAATGTGTATAATAATGCATGTTATATTGACGATATTGGGAGTAATAAGTATAATTATTATAATTCTAGCGATAATTGCAGTATAATATGGGTATTAATGAATGTTATATTGATAATAATAAAAGTAATAAGTATAATTATTATAGTTCTAGCGATAATTACATTATAATGTGGGTAATAATGCATGTTATATTGGTAATATTGGGGGTAATATGTATAATTATTATAATTCTAGCGATAATTACAGTATAATATGGGTAATAATGCATGTTATATTAATAATAATAAAAGTAATAAGTATAATTATTATAGTTCTCACGATAATAAATGTATAATATGTGTAGTAATGCATGTCATATCGATAATAATAAACCTAATAAGTATTATTATTATAGTTCTGACGATAATAACTGTATAATATGCGTAATAATGCATGTTATATTGATAATAATAAACGTAATAAGTATAATTATTATAGTTCTGACGATAATAACTGCATAATGTGCGTAATAATGCATGTTATATTGATAATAATAAAAGTAATAAGTATAATTATTATAGTTCTAGCGATAATTACAGTATAATGTGGGTAATAATGCATGTTATATTGGTAATATTGGGGGTAATAAGTATAATTATTATAATTCTAGCGATAATTACAGTATAATGTGGGTAATAATGCTTGTTATATTGGTGATATTGGGGGTAATAAGTATAATTAGTATAATTCTAGCGATAATTACAGTATAATATGGGTATTAATGCATGTTATATTGATACTAATAAAAGTAATAAGTATAATTATTATAGTTCTAGCGATAATTACAGTATAATGTGGGTAATAATGCATGTTATATTGATAATAATAAAAGTAATAAGTATAATTATTATAGTTCTAGCGATAATTACAGTATAATGTGGGTACTAATGCTTGTTATATTGGTGATATTGGGGGTAATAAGTATAATTAGTATAATTCTAGCGATAATTACAGTATAATATGGGTATTAATGTATGTTATATTGATAATAATAAAAGTAATAAGTATAATTATTATAGTTCTAGCGATAATTACAGTATAATGTGGGTAATAATGCTTGTTATAATGGTGATATTGGGGGTAATAAGTATAATTAGTATAATTCTAGCGATAATTACAGTATGATATGGGTATTAATGCATGTTATATTGATAATAATAAAAGTAATAAGTATAATTATTATAGTTCTAGCGATAATTACAGTATAATGTGGGTAATAATGCTTGTTATATTGGTGATATTGGGGGTAATAAGTATAATTAGTATAATTCTAGCGATAATTACAGTATAATATGGGTATTAATGTATGTTATATTGATAATACTAAAAGTAATAAGTATAATTATTATAGTTCTAGCGATAATTACAGTATAATGTGTATAATAATGCATGTTATATTGACGATATTGGGAGTAATAAGTATAATTATTATAATTCTAGCGATAATTGCAGTATAATATGGGTATTAATGAATGTTATATTGATAATAATAAAAGTAATAAGTATAATTATTATAGTTCTAGCGATAATTACATTATAATGTGGGTAATAATGCATGTTATATTGGTAATATTGGGGGTAATATGTATAATTATTATAATTCTAGCGATAATTACAGTATAATATGGGTAATAATGCATGTTATATTAATAATAATAAAAGTAATAAGTATAATTATTATAGTTCTCACGATAATAAATGTATAATATGTGTAGTAATGCATGTCATATCGATAATAATAAACCTAATAAGTATTATTATTATAGTTCTGACGATAATAACTGTATAATATGCGTAATAATGCATGTTATATTGATAATAATAAACGTAATAAGTATAATTATTATAGTTCTGACGATAATAACTGCATAATGTGCGTAATAATGCATGTTATATTGATAATAATAAAAGTAATAAGTATAATTATTATAGTTCTAGCGATAATTACAGTATAATGTGGGTAATAATGCATGTTATATTGGTAATATTGGGGGTAATAAGTATAATTATTATAATTCTAGCGATAATTACAGTATAATGTGGGTAATAATGCTTGTTATATTGGTGATATTGGGGGTAATAAGTATAATTAGTATAATTCTAGCGATAATTACAGTATAATATGGGTATTAATGCATGTTATATTGATACTAATAAAAGTAATAAGTATAATTATTATAGTTCTAGCGATAATTACAGTATAATGTGGGTAATAATGCATGTTATATTGATAATAATAAAAGTAATAAGTATAATTATTATAGTTCTAGCGATAATTACAGTATAATGTGTGTACTAATGCTTGTTATATTGGTGATATTGGGGGTAATAAGTATAATTAGTATAATTCTAGCGATAATTACAGTATAATATGGGTATTAATGTATGTTATATTGATAATAATAAAAGTAATAAGTATAATTATTATAGTTCTAGCGATAATTACAGTATAATGTGGGTAATAATGCTTGTTATATTGGTGATATTGGGGGTAATAAGTATAATTAGTATAATTCTAGCGATAATTACAGTATGATATGGGTATTAATGCATGTTATATTGATAATAATAAAAGTAATAAGTATAATTATTATAGTTCTAGCGATAATTACAGTATAATGTGGGTAATAATGCTTGTTATATTGGTGATATTGGGGGTAATAAGTATAATTAGTATAATTCTAGCGATAATTACAGTATAATATGGGTATTAATGTATGTTATATTGATAATACTAAAAGTAATAAGTATAATTATTATAGTTCTAGCGATAATTACAGTATAATGTGTATAATAATGCATGTTATATTGACGATATTGGGAGTAATAAGTATAATTATTATAATTCTAGCGATAATTGCAGTATAATATGGGTATTAATGAATGTTATATTGATAATAATAAAAGTAATAAGTATAATTATTATAGTTCTAGCGATAATTACATTATAATGTGGGTAATAATGCATGTTATATTGGTAATATTGGGGGTAATATGTATAATTATTATAATTCTAGCGATAATTACAGTATAATATGGGTAATAATGCATGTTATATTAATAATAATAAAAGTAATAAGTATAATTATTATAGTTCTCACGATAATAAATGTATAATATGTGTAGTAATGCATGTCATATCGATAATAATAAACCTAATAAGTATTATTATTATAGTTCTGACGATAATAACTGTATAATATGCGTAATAATGCATGTTATATTGATAATAATAAACGTAATAAGTATAATTATTATAGTTCTGACGATAATAACTGCATAATGTGCGTAATAATGCATGTTATATTGATAATAATAAAAGTAATAAGTATAATTATTATAGTTCTAGCGATAATTACAGTATAATGTGGGTAATAATGCATGTTATATTGGTAATATTGGGGGTAATAAGTATAATTATTATAATTCTAGCGATAATTACAGTATAATGTGGGTAATAATGCTTGTTATATTGGTGATATTGGGGGTAATAAGTATAATTAGTATAATTCTAGCGATAATTACAGTATAATATGGGTATTAATGCATGTTATATTGATAATAATAAAAGTAATAAGTATAATTATTATAGTTCTAGCGATAATTACAGTATAATGTGGGTAATAATGCATGTTATATTGATAATAATAAAAGTAATAAGTATAATTATTATAGTTCTAGCGATAATTACAGTATAATGTGGGTACTAATGCTTGTTATATTGGTGATATTGGGGGTAATAAGTATAATTAGTATAATTCTAGCGATAATTACAGTATAATATGGGTATTAATGTATGTTATATTGATAATAATAAAAGTAATAAGTATAATTATTATAGTTCTAGCGATAATTACAGTATAATGTGGGTAATAATGCTTGTTATATTGGTGATATTGGGGGTAATAAGTATAATTAGTATAATTCTAGCGATAATTACAGTATAATATGGGTATTAATGTATGTTATATTGATAATACTAAAAGTAATAAGTATAATTATTATAGTTCTAGCGATAATTACAGTATAATGTGTATAATAATGCATGTTATATTGACGATATTGGGAGTAATAAGTATAATTATTATAATTCTAGCGATAATTGCAGTATAATATGGGTATTAATGAATGTTATATTGATAATAATAAAAGTAATAAGTATAATTATTATAGTTCTAGCGATAATTACATTATAATGTGGGTAATAATGCATGTTATATTGGTAATATTGGGGGTAATATGTATAATTATTATAATTCTAGCGATAATTACAGTATAATATGGGTAATAATGCATGTTATATTAATAATAATAAAAGTAATAAGTATAATTATTATAGTTCTCACGATAATAAATGTATAATATGTGTAGTAATGCATGTCATATCGATAATAATAAACCTAATAAGTATTATTATTATAGTTCTGACGATAATAACTGTATAATATGCGTAATAATGCATGTTATATTGATAATAATAAACGTAATAAGTATAATTATTATAGTTCTGACGATAATAACTGTATAATATGGGTAGTAATGCATGTTATATTGATAATAATAAACGTAATAAGTATTATTATTATAGTTCTGACGATAATAAATGTATAATATGCGTAATAATGCATGTTATATTGATAATAATAAAAGTAATAAGTATAATTATTATAGTTCTCACGATAATAACTGTATAATATGGGTAGTAATGCATGTCATATTGATAATAATAAACGTAATAAGTATTATTATTATAGTTCTGACGATAATAACTGTATAATATGCGTAATAATGCATGTTATATTGATAATAATAAACGTAATAAGTATAATTATTATAGTTCTGACGATAATAACTGTATAATATGCGTAATAATGCATGTTATATTGATAATAATAAAAGTAATAAGTATAATTATTATAGTTCTAGCGATAATTACAGTATAATGTGGGTAATAATGCTTGTTATATTGGTGATATTGGGGGTAATAAGTATAATTAGTATAATTCTAGCGATAATTACAGTATAATATGGGTATTAATGCATGCTATATTGATAATAATAAAAGTAATAAGTATAATTATTATAGTTCTAGCGATAATTACAGTATAATGTGGGTAATAATGCATGTTATATTGATAATATTGGGAGTAATAAGTATAATTATTATAGTTCTAGCGATAATTACAGTATAATGTGTATAATAATGCATGTTATATTGACGATATTGGGAGTAATAAGTATAATTATTATAGTTCTAGCGATAATTACAGTATAATATGGGTAATAATGCATGTTATATTAATAATAATGAAAGTAATAAGTATAATTATTATAGTTCTAGCGATAATAACAGTATAATATGGGTACTAATGCATGTTATATTGACAATAATAAAAGCAATAAGTATAATTATTATAGTTCTAGCGATAATTACAGTATAATGTGGGTAATAATGCTTGTTATATTGATAATAATAAAAGTAATAAGTATAATTATTATAGTTCTTGCGATAATTACAGTATAATGTGGGAAATAATGCTTGTTATATTGGTGATATTGGGGGTAATAAGTATAATTAGTATAATTCTGGCGATAATTACAGTATAATATGGGTATTAATGCATGTTATATTGATAATAATAAAAGTAATAAGTATAATTATTATAGTTCTAGCGATAATTACAGTATAATGTGGGTAATAATGCATGTTATATTGACGATATTGGGAGTAATAAGTATAATTATTATAGTTCTAGCGATAATTGCAGTATAATATGGGTAATAATGCATGTCATATTAATAGTAATAAAAGTATTAAGTATAATTATTATAGTTCTAGCGATAATTACAGTATAATATGGGTATTAATGCATGTTATATTGATAATAATAAAAGTAATAAGTATAATTATTATAGTTCTAGCGATAATTACAGTATAATGTGGGTAATAATGCTTGTTATATTGATAATAATAAAAGTAATAAGTAAAATTATTATAGTTCCAGCGATAATTACAGTATAATGTGGGAAATAATGCATGATATATTGACGATATTGGGAGTAATAAGTATATTTATTATAATTCTAGCGATAATTACAGTATAATATGGGTATTAATGCATGTTATATTGATAATAATAAAAGTAATAACTATAATTATTATAGTCCTCACGATAATAACTGTATAATATGGGTAATAATGCATGTTATATTAATAATAATAAAATTAATAAGTATAACTATTATAGTTCTAGCGATAATAACTGTATAATGTGGGTAATAATGCATGCTATATTGATAATAATAAAAGTAATAAGTATAATTATTATAGTTCTAGCGATAATTACAGTATAATATGGGTAATAATGCATGTTATATTGATAATAATAAAAGTAATAAGTATAATTATTATAGTTCTAGCGATAATTACAGTATAATGTGGGTAATAATGCTTGTTATATTGGTGATATTGGGGGTAATAAGTATAATTAGTATAATTCTGGCGATAATTACAGTATAATATGGGTATTAATGCATGTTATATTGATAATAATGAAAGTAATAAGTATAATTATTATAGTTCTAGCGATAATTACAGTATAATGTGGGTAATAATGCATGTTATATTGATAACAATAAAAGTGATAAGTGTAATTATTATAGTTCTCACGAAAATAACTGTATAATATGAGTAATAATGCATCTTATATTGATAATAATAAAAGTAATAAGTATAATTGTTATAGTTCTAGCGACAATAACGGTATAATGTGGGTAATAATCCATGTTATATTGATAATATTGGGAGTAATAAGTACAATTATTACAATTCTAGCGATAATTACAGTATAATATGGGTATTAATGCATGCTATATTGATAATAATAAAAGTAATAACTATAATTATTATAGTTCTCACGATAATAACTGTATAATATGGGTAATAATGCATGTTATATTAATAATAATAAAATTAATAAGTATAATTATTATAGTTCTAGCGATAATAACTGTATAATGTGGGTAATAATGCATGTTATATTAATAATAATAAAAGTAATAAGTGTAATTATTATAGTTCTAGCGATAATAACAGTATAATATGGGTACTAATGCATGTTATATTGATAATAATAAAACTAATAAGTATAATTATTATAGTTCTAACGATAATTACAGTATAATGTGGGTAATAATGCTTGTTATATTGGTGATATTGGGGGTAATAAGTATAATTAGTATAATTCTAGCGATAATAACAGTATAATATGGGTACTAATGCATGTTATATTGATAATAATAAAACTAATAAGTATAATTATTATAGTTCTAGCGATAATTACAGTATAATGTGGGTAATAATGCTTGTTATATTGGTGATATTGGGGTAATAAGTATAATTAGTATAATTCTAGCGATAATTACAGTATAATATGGGTATTAATGCATGTTATATTGATAATAATAAAAGTAATAAGTATAATTATTATAGTTCTAGCGATAATTACAGTATAATGTGGGTAATAATGCATGTTATATTGATAATAATAAAAGTAATAAGTATAATTATTATAGTTCTAGCGATAATTACAGTATAATGTGGGTACTAATGCTTGTTATATTGGTGATATTGGGGGTAATAAGTATAATTAGTATAATTCTAGCGATAATTACAGTATAATATGGGTATTAATGTATGTTATATTGATAATAATAAAAGTAATAAGTATAATTATTATAGTTCTAGCGATAATTACAGTATAATGTGGGTAATAATGCTTGTTATATTGGTGATATTGGGGGTAATAAGTATAATTAGTATAATTCTAGCGATAATTACAGTATGATATGGGTATTAATGCATGTTATATTGATAATAATAAAAGTAATAAGTATAATTATTATAGTTCTAGCGATAATTACAGTATAATGTGGGTAATAATGCTTGTTATATTGGTGATATTGGGGGTAATAAGTATAATTAGTATAATTCTAGCGATAATTACAGTATAATATGGGTATTAATGTATGTTATATTGATAATACTAAAAGTAATAAGTATAATTATTATAGTTCTAGCGATAATTACAGTATAATGTGTATAATAATGCATGTTATATTGACGATATTGGGAGTAATAAGTATAATTATTATAATTCTAGCGATAATTGCAGTATAATATGGGTATTAATGAATGTTATATTGATAATAATAAAAGTAATAAGTATAATTATTATAGTTCTAGCGATAATTACATTATAATGTGGGTAATAATGCATGTTATATTGGTAATATTGGGGGTAATATGTATAATTATTATAATTCTAGCGATAATTACAGTATAATATGGGTAATAATGCATGTTATATTAATAATAATAAAAGTAATAAGTATAATTATTATAGTTCTCACGATAATAAATGTATAATATGTGTAGTAATGCATGTCATATCGATAATAATAAACCTAATAAGTATTATTATTATAGTTCTGACGATAATAACTGTATAATATGCGTAATAATGCATGTTATATTGATAATAATAAACGTAATAAGTATAATTATTATAGTTCTGACGATAATAACTGCATAATGTGCGTAATAATGCATGTTATATTGATAATAATAAAAGTAATAAGTATAATTATTATAGTTCTAGCGATAATTACAGTATAATGTGGGTAATAATGCATGTTATATTGGTAATATTGGGGGTAATAAGTATAATTATTATAATTCTAGCGATAATTACAGTATAATGTGGGTAATAATGCTTGTTATATTGGTGATATTGGGGGTAATAAGTATAATTAGTATAATTCTAGCGATAATTACAGTATAATATGGGTATTAATGCATGTTATATTGATACTAATAAAAGTAATAAGTATAATTATTATAGTTCTAGCGATAATTACAGTATGATGTGGGTAATAATGCATGTTATATTGATAATAATAAAAGTAATAAGTATAATTATTATAGTTCTAGCGATAATTACAGTATAATGTGGGTACTAATGCTTGTTATATTGGTGATATTGGGGGTAATAAGTATAATTAGTATAATTCTAGCGATAATTACAGTATAATATGGGTATTAATGTATGTTATATTGATAATAATAAAAGTAATAAGTATAATTATTATAGTTCTAGCGATAATTACAGTATAATGTGGGTAATAATGCTTGTTATAATGGTGATATTGGGGGTAATAAGTATAATTAGTATAATTCTAGCGATAATTACAGTATGATATGGGTATTAATGCATGTTATATTGATAATAATAAAAGTAATAAGTATAATTATTATAGTTCTAGCGATAATTACAGTATAATGTGGGTAATAATGCTTGTTATATTGGTGATATTGGGGGTAATAAGTATAATTAGTATAATTCTAGCGATAATTACAGTATAATATGGGTATTAATGTATGTTATATTGATAATACTAAAAGTAATAAGTATAATTATTATAGTTCTAGCGATAATTACAGTATAATGTGTATAATAATGCATGTTATATTGACGATATTGGGAGTAATAAGTATAATTATTATAATTCTAGCGATAATTGCAGTATAATATGGGTATTAATGAATGTTATATTGATAATAATAAAAGTAATAAGTATAATTATTATAGTTCTAGCGATAATTACATTATAATGTGGGTAATAATGCATGTTATATTGGTAATATTGGGGGTAATATGTATAATTATTATAATTCTAGCGATAATTACAGTATAATATGGGTAATAATGCATGTTATATTAATAATAATAAAAGTAATAAGTATAATTATTATAGTTCTCACGATAATAAATGTATAATATGTGTAGTAATGCATGTCATATCGATAATAATAAACCTAATAAGTATTATTATTATAGTTCTGACGATAATAACTGTATAATATGCGTAATGATGCATGTTATATTGATAATAATAAACGTAATAAATATAATTATTATAGTTCTGACGATAATAACTGCATAATGTGCGTAATAATGCATGTTATATTGATAATAATAAAAGTAATAAGTATAATTATTATAGTTCTAGCGATAATTACAGTATAATGTGGGTAATAATGCATGTTATATTGGTAATATTGGGGGTAATAAGTATAATTATTATAATTCTAGCGATAATTACAGTATAATGTGGGTAATAATGCTTGTTATATTGGTGATATTGGGGGTAATAAGTATAATTAGTATAATTCTAGCGATAATTACAGTATAATATGGGTATTAATGCATGTTATATTGATACTAATAAAAGTAATAAGTATAATTATTATAGTTCTAGCGATAATTACAGTATAATGTGGGTAATAATGCATGTTATATTGATAATAATAAAAGTAATAAGTATAATTATTATAGTTCTAGCGATAATTACAGTATAATGTGGGTACTAATGCTTGTTATATTGGTGATATTGGGGGTAATAAGTATAATTAGTATAATTCTAGCGACAATTACAGTATAATATGGGTATTAATGTATGTTATATTGATAATAATAAAAGTAATAAGTATAATTATTATAGTTCTAGCGATAATTACAGTATAATGTGGGTAATAATGCTTGTTATATTGGTGATATTGGGGGTAATAAGTATAATTAGTATAATTCTAGCGATAATTACAGTATGATATGGGTATTAATGCATGTTATATTGATAATAATAAAAGTAATAAGTATAATTATTATAGTTCTAGCGATAATTACAGTATAATGTGGGTAATAATGCTTGTTATATTGGTGATATTGGGGGTAATAAGTATAATTAGTATAATTCTAGCGATAATTACAGTATAATATGGGTATTAATGTATGTTATATTGATAATACTAAAAGTAATAAGTATAATTATTATAGTTCTAGAGATAATTACAGTATAATGTGTATAATAATGCATGTTATATTGACGATATTGGGAGTAATAAGTATAATTATTATAATTCTAGCGATAATTGCAGTATAATATGGGTATTAATGAATGTTATATTGATAATAATAAAAGTAATAAGTATAATTATTATAGTTCTAGCGATAATTACATTATAATGTGGGTAATAATGCATGTTATATTGGTAATATTGGGGGTAATATGTATAATTATTATAATTCTAGCGATAATTACAGTATAATATGGGTAATAATGCATGTTATATTAATAATAATAAAAGTAATAAGTATAATTATTATAGTTCTCACGATAATAAATGTATAATATGTGTAGTAATGCATGTCATATCGATAATAATAAACCTAATAAGTATTATTATTATAGTTCTGACGATAATAACTGTATAATATGCGTAATAATGCATGTTATATTGATAATAATAAACGTAATAAGTATAATTATTATAGTTCTGACGATAATAACTGCATAATGTGCGTAATAATGCATGTTATATTGATAATAATAAAAGTAATAAGTATAATTATTATAGTTCTAGCGATAATTACAGTATAATGTGGGTAATAATGCATGTTATATTGGTAATATTGGGGGTAATAAGTATAATTATTATAATTCTAGCGATAATTACAGTATAATGTGGGTAATAATGCTTGTTATATTGGTGATATTGGGGGTAATAAGTATAATTAGTATAATTCTAGCGATAATAACAGTATAATATGGGTACTAATGCATGTTATATTGATAATAATAAAACTAATAAGTATAATTATTATAGTTCTAACGATAATTACAGTATAATGTGGGTAATAATGCTTGTTATATTGGTGATATTGGGGGTAATAAGTATAATTAGTATAATTCTAGCGATAATAACAGTATAATATGGGTACTAATGCATGTTATATTGATAATAATAAAACTAATAAGTATAATTATTATAGTTCTAGCGATAATTACAGTATAATGTGGGTAATAATGCTTGTTATATTGGTGATATTGGGGTAATAAGTATAATTAGTATAATTCTAGCGATAATTACAGTATAATATGGGTATTAATGCATGTTATATTGATAATAATAAAAGTAATAAGTATAATTATTATAGTTCTAGCGATAATTACAGTATAATGTGGGTAATAATGCATGTTATATTGATAATAATAAAAGTAATAAGTATAATTATTATAGTTCTAGCGATAATTACAGTATAATGTGGGTACTAATGCTTGTTATATTGGTGATATTGGGGGTAATAAGTATAATTAGTATAATTCTAGCGATAATTACAGTATAATATGGGTATTAATGTATGTTATATTGATAATAATAAAAGTAATAAGTATAATTATTATAGTTCTAGCGATAATTACAGTATAATGTGGGTAATAATGCTTGTTATATTGGTGATATTGGGGGTAATAAGTATAATTAGTATAATTCTAGCGATAATTACAGTATGATATGGGTATTAATGCATGTTATATTGATAATAATAAAAGTAATAAGTATAATTATTATAGTTCTAGCGATAATTACAGTATAATGTGGGTAATAATGCTTGTTATATTGGTGATATTGGGGGTAATAAGTATAATTAGTATAATTCTAGCGATAATTACAGTATAATATGGGTATTAATGTATGTTATATTGATAATACTAAAAGTAATAAGTATAATTATTATAGTTCTAGCGATAATTACAGTATAATGTGTATAATAATGCATGTTATATTGACGATATTGGGAGTAATAAGTATAATTATTATAATTCTAGCGATAATTGCAGTATAATATGGGTATTAATGAATGTTATATTGATAATAATAAAAGTAATAAGTATAATTATTATAGTTCTAGCGATAATTACATTATAATGTGGGTAATAATGCATGTTATATTGGTAATATTGGGGGTAATATGTATAATTATTATAATTCTAGCGATAATTACAGTATAATATGGGTAATAATGCATGTTATATTAATAATAATAAAAGTAATAAGTATAATTATTATAGTTCTCACGATAATAAATGTATAATATGTGTAGTAATGCATGTCATATCGATAATAATAAACCTAATAAGTATTATTATTATAGTTCTGACGATAATAACTGTATAATATGCGTAATGATGCATGTTATATTGATAATAATAAACGTAATAAGTATAATTATTATAGTTCTGACGATAATAACTGCATAATGTGCGTAATAATGCATGTTATATTGATAATAATAAAAGTAATAAGTATAATTATTATAGTTCTAGCGATAATTACAGTATAATGTGGGTAATAATGCATGTTATATTGGTAATATTGGGGGTAATAAGTATAATTATTATAATTCTAGCGATAATTACAGTATAATGTGGGTAATAATGCTTGTTATATTGGTGATATTGGGGGTAATAAGTATAATTAGTATAATTCTAGCGATAATTACAGTATAATATGGGTATTAATGCATGTTATATTGATACTAATAAAAGTAATAAGTATAATTATTATAGTTCTAGCGATAATTACAGTATAATGTGGGTAATAATGCTTGTTATATTGGTGATATTTGGGGTAATAAGTATAATTAGTATAATTCTAGCGATAATTACAGTATGATATGGGTATTAATGCATGTTATATTGATAATAATAAAAGTAATAAGTATAATTATTATAGTTCTAGCGATAATTACAGTATAATGTGGGTAATAATGCTTGTTATATTGGTGATATTGGGGGTAATAAGTATAATTAGTATAATTCTAGCGATAATTACAGTATAATATGGGTATTAATGTATGTTATATTGATAATACTAAAAGTAATAAGTATAATTATTATAGTTCTAGCGATAATTACAGTATAATGTGTATAATAATGCATGTTATATTGACGATATTGGGAGTAATAAGTATAATTATTATAATTCTAGCGATAATTGCAGTATAATATGGGTATTAATGAATGTTATATTGATAATAATAAAAGTAATAAGTATAATTATTATAGTTCTAGCGATAATTACATTATAATGTGGGTAATAATGCATGTTATATTGGTAATATTGGGGGTAATATGTATAATTATTATAATTCTAGCGATAATTACAGTATAATATGGGTAATAATGCATGTTATATTAATAATAATAAAAGTAATAAGTATAATTATTATAGTTCTCACGATAATAAATGTATAATATGTGTAGTAATGCATGTCATATCGATAATAATAAACCTAATAAGTATTATTATTATAGTTCTGACGATAATAACTGTATAATATGCGTAATAATGCATGTTATATTGATAATAATAAACGTAATAAGTATAATTATTATAGTTCTGACGATAATAACTGCATAATGTGCGTAATAATGCATGTTATATTGATAATAATAAAAGTAATAAGTATAATTATTATAGTTCTAGCGATAATTACAGTATAATGTGGGTAATAATGCATGTTATATTGGTAATATTGGGGGTAATAAGTATAATTATTATAATTCTAGCGATAATTACAGTATAATGTGGGTAATAATGCTTGTTATATTGGTGATATTGGGGGTAATAAGTATAATTAGTATAATTCTAGCGATAATTACAGTATAATATGGGTATTAATGCATGTTATATTCATACTAATAAAAGTAATAAGTATAATTATTATAGTTCTAGCGATAATTACAGTATAATGTGGGTAATAATGCATGTTATATTGATAATAATAAAAGTAATAAGTATAATTATTATAGTTCTAGCGATAATTACAGTATAATGTGGGTACTAATGCTTGTTATATTGGTGATATTGGGGGTAATAAGTATAATTAGTATAATTCTAGCGATAATTACAGTATAATATGGGTATTAATGTATGTTATATTGATAATAATAAAAGTAATAAGTATAATTATTATAGTTCTAGCGATAATTACAGTATAATGTGGGTAATAATGCTTGTTATATTGGTGATATTGGGGGTAATAATTATAATTAGTATAATTCTAGCGATAATTACAGTATGATATGGGTATTAATGCATGTTATATTGATAATAATAAAAGTAATAAGTATAATTATTATAGTTCTAGCGATAATTACAGTATAATGTGGGTAATAATGCTTGTTATATTGGTGATATTGGGGGTAATAAGTATAATTAGTATAATTCTAGCGATAATTACAGTATAATATGGGTATTAATGTATGTTATATTGATAATAATAAAAGTAATAAGTATAATTATTATAGTTCTAGCGATAATTACAGTATAATGTGGGTAATAATGCTTGTTATATTGGTGATATTGGGGGTAATAAGTATAATTAGTATAATTCTAGCGATAATTACAGTATGATATGGGTATTAATGCATGTTATATTGATAATAATAAAAGTAATAAGTATAATTATTATAGTTCTAGCGATAATTACAGTATAATGTGGGTAATAATGCTTGTTATATTGGTGATATTGGGGGTAATAAGTATAATTAGTATAATTCTAGCGATAATTACAGTATAATATGGGTATTAATGTATGTTATATTGATAATACTAAAAGTAATAAGTATAATTATTATAGTTCTAGCGATAATTACAGTATAATGTGTATAATAATGCATGTTATATTGACGATATTGGGAGTAATAAGTATAATTATTATAATTCTAGCGATAATTGCAGTATAATATGGGTATTAATGAATGTTATATTGATAATAATAAAAGTAATAAGTATAATTATTATAGTTCTAGCGATAATTACATTATAATGTGGGTAATAATGCATGTTATATTGGTAATATTGGGGGTAATATGTATAATTATTATAATTCTAGCGATAATTACAGTATAATATGGGTAATAATGCATGTTATATTAATAATAATAAAAGTAATAAGTATAATTATTATAGTTCTCACGATAATAAATGTATAATATGTGTAGTAATGCATGTCATATCGATAATAATAAACCTAATAAGTATTATTATTATAGTTCTGACGATAATAACTGTATAATATGCGTAATAATGCATGTTATATTGATAATAATAAACGTAATAAGTATAATTATTATAGTTCTGACGATAATAACTGCATAATGTGCGTAATAATGCATGTTATATTGATAATAATAAAAGTAATAAGTATAATTATTATAGTTCTAGCGATAATTACAGTATAATGTGGGTAATAATGCATGTTATATTGGTAATATTGGGGGTAATAAGTATAATTATTATAATTCTAGCGATAATTACAGTATAATGTGGGTAATAATGCTTGTTATATTGGTGATATTGGGGGTAATAAGTATAATTAGTATAATTCTAGCGATAATTACAGTATAATATGGGTATTAATGCATGTTATATTGATACTAATAAAAGTAATAAGTATAATTATTATAGTTCTAGCGATAATTACAGTATGATGTGGGTAATAATGCATGTTATATTGATAATAATAAAAGTAATAAGTATAATTATTATAGTTCTAGCGATAATTACAGTATAATGTGGGTACTAATGCTTGTTATATTGGTGATATTGGGGGTAATAAGTATAATTAGTATAATTCTAGCGATAATTACAGTATAATATGGGTATTAATGTATGTTATATTGATAATAATAAAAGTAATAAGTATAATTATTATAGTTCTAGCGATAATTACAGTATAATGTGGGTAATAATGCTTGTTATAATGGTGATATTGGGGGTAATAAGTATAATTAGTATAATTCTAGCGATAATTACAGTATGATATGGGTATTAATGCATGTTATATTGATAATAATAAAAGTAATAAGTATAATTATTATAGTTCTAGCGATAATTACAGTATAATGTGGGTAATAATGCTTGTTATATTGGTGATATTGGGGGTAATAAGTATAATTAGTATAATTCTAGCGATAATTACAGTATAATATGGGTATTAATGTATGTTATATTGATAATACTAAAAGTAATAAGTATAATTATTATAGTTCTAGCGATAATTACAGTATAATGTGTATAATAATGCATGTTATATTGACGATATTGGGAGTAATAAGTATAATTATTATAATTCTAGCGATAATTGCAGTATAATATGGGTATTAATGAATGTTATATTGATAATAATAAAAGTAATAAGTATAATTATTATAGTTCTAGCGATAATTACATTATAATGTGGGTAATAATGCATGTTATATTGGTAATATTGGGGGTAATATGTATAATTATTATAATTCTAGCGATAATTACAGTATAATATGGGTAATAATGCATGTTATATTAATAATAATAAAAGTAATAAGTATAATTATTATAGTTCTCACGATAATAAATGTATAATATGTGTAGTAATGCATGTCATATCGATAATAATAAACCTAATAAGTATTATTATTATAGTTCTGACGATAATAACTGTATAATATGCGTAATGATGCATGTTATATTGATAATAATAAACGTAATAAGTATAATTATTATAGTTCTGACGATAATAACTGCATAATGTGCGTAATAATGCATGTTATATTGATAATAATAAAAGTAATAAGTATAATTATTATAGTTCTAGCGATAATTACAGTATAATGTGGGTAATAATGCATGTTATATTGGTAATATTGGGGGTAATAAGTATAATTATTATAATTCTAGCGATAATTACAGTATAATGTGGGTAATAATGCTTGTTATATTGGTGATATTGGGGGTAATAAGTATAATTAGTATAATTCTAGCGATAATTACAGTATAATATGGGTATTAATGCATGTTATATTGATACTAATAAAAGTAATAAGTATAATTATTATAGTTCTAGCGATAATTACAGTATAATGTGGGTAATAATGCATGTTATATTGATAATAATAAAAGTAATAAGTATAATTATTATAGTTCTAGCGATAATTACAGTATAATGTGGGTACTAATGCTTGTTATATTGGTGATATTGGGGGTAATAAGTATAATTAGTATAATTCTAGCGATAATTACAGTATAATATGGGTATTAATGTATGTTATATTGATAATAATAAAAGTAATAAGTATAATTATTATAGTTCTAGCGATAATTACAGTATAATGTGGGTAATAATGCTTGTTATATTGGTGATATTGGGGGTAATAAGTATAATTAGTATAATTCTAGCGATAATTACAGTATGATATGGGTATTAATGCATGTTATATTGATAATAATAAAAGTAATAAGTATAATTATTATAGTTCTAGCGATAATTACAGTATAATGTGGGTAATAATGCTTGTTATATTGGTGATATTGGGGGTAATAAGTATAATTAGTATAATTCTAGCGATAATTACAGTATAATATGGGTATTAATGTATGTTATATTGATAATACTAAAAGTAATAAGTATAATTATTATAGTTCTAGCGATAATTACAGTATAATGTGTATAATAATGCATGTTATATTGACGATATTGGGAGTAATAAGTATAATTATTATAATTCTAGCGATAATTGCAGTATAATATGGGTATTAATGAATGTTATATTGATAATAATAAAAGTAATAAGTATAATTATTATAGTTCTAGCGATAATTACATTATAATGTGGGTAATAATGCATGTTATATTGGTAATATTGGGGGTAATATGTATAATTATTATAATTCTAGCGATAATTACAGTATAATATGGGTAATAATGCATGTTATATTAATAATAATAAAAGTAATAAGTATAATTATTATAGTTCTCACGATAATAAATGTATAATATGTGTAGTAATGCATGTCATATCGATAATAATAAACCTAATAAGTATTATTATTATAGTTCTGACGATAATAACTGTATAATATGCGTAATAATGCATGTTATATTGATAATAATAAACGTAATAAGTATAATTATTATAGTTCTGACGATAATAACTGCATAATGTGCGTAATAATGCATGTTATATTGATAATAATAAAAGTAATAAGTATAATTATTATAGTTCTAGCGATAATTACAGTATAATGTGGGTAATAATGCATGTTATATTGGTAATATTGGGGGTAATAAGTATAATTATTATAATTCTAGCGATAATTACAGTATAATGTGGGTAATAATGCTTGTTATATTGGTGATATTGGGGGTAATAAGTATAATTAGTATAATTCTAGCGATAATTACAGTATAATATGGGTATTAATGCATGTTATATTCATACTAATAAAAGTAATAAGTATAATTATTATAGTTCTAGCGATAATTACAGTATAATGTGGGTAATAATGCATGTTATATTGATAATAATAAAAGTAATAAGTATAATTATTATAGTTCTAGCGATAATTACAGTATAATGTGGGTACTAATGCTTGTTATATTGGTGATATTGGGGGTAATAAGTATAATTAGTATAATTCTAGCGATAATTACAGTATAATATGGGTATTAATGTATGTTATATTGATAATAATAAAAGTAATAAGTATAATTATTATAGTTCTAGCGATAATTACAGTATAATGTGGGTAATAATGCTTGTTATATTGGTGATATTGGGGGTAATAATTATAATTAGTATAATTCTAGCGATAATTACAGTATGATATGGGTATTAATGCATGTTATATTGATAATAATAAAAGTAATAAGTATAATTATTATAGTTCTAGCGATAATTACAGTATAATGTGGGTAATAATGCTTGTTATATTGGTGATATTGGGGGTAATAAGTATAATTAGTATAATTCTAGCGATAATTACAGTATAATATGGGTATTAATGTATGTTATATTGATAATACTAAAAGTAATAAGTATAATTATTATAGTTCTAGCGATAATTACAGTATAATGTGTATAATAATGCATGTTATATTGACGATATTGGGAGTAATAAGTATAATTATTATAATTCTAGCGATAATTGCAGTATAATATGGGTATTAATGAATGTTATATTGATAATAATAAAAGTAATAAGTATAATTATTATAGTTCTAGCGATAATTACATTATAATGTGGGTAATAATGCATGTTATATTGGTAATATTGGGGGTAATAAGTATAATTATTATAATTCTAGCGATAATTACAGTATAATATGGGTAATAATGCATGTTATATTAATAATAATAAAAGTAATAAGTATAATTATTATAGTTCTCACGATAATAAATGTATAATATGTGTAGTAATGCATGCCATATCGATAATAATAAATGTAATAAGTATTATTATTATAGTTCTGACGATAATAACTGTATAATATGCGTAATAATGCATGTTATATTGATAATAATAAACGTAATAAGTATAATTATTATAGTTCTGACGATAATAACTGCATAATGTGCGTAATAATGCATGTTATATTGATAATAATAAAAGTAATTTGTATAATTATTATAGTTCTGACGATAATAACTGTATAATATGCGTAATAATGCAAGTTATATTGATAATAATAAAAGTAATAAGTATAATTATTATAGTTCTAGCGATAATTACAGTATAATGTGGGTAATAATGCATGTTATATTGGTAATATTGGTGGTAATAAGTATAATTATTATAATTCTAGCGATAATTACAGTATAATATGGGTAATAATGCTTGTATTATTGGTGATATTGGGGGTAATAAGTATAATTAGTATAATTCTAGCGATAATTACAGTATAATATGGGTATTAATGTATGTTATATTGATAATAATAAAAGTAATAAGTATAATTATTATAGTTCTAGCGATAATTATAGTATAATGTGGGTAATAATGCATGTTATATTGATAATAATAAAAGTAATAAGTATAATTATTATAGTTCTAGCGATAATTACAGTATAATGTGGGTAATAATGCATGTTATATTGGTAATATTGGGGGTAATAAGTATAATTATTATAATTCTAGCGATAATTACAGTATAATGTGGGTAATAATGCTTGTTATATTGGTGATATTGGGGGTAATAAGTATAATTAGTATAATTCTAGCGATAATTACAGTATAGTATGGGTATTAATGCATGTTATATTGATAATAATAAAAGTAATAAGTATAATTATTATAGTTCTAGCGATAATTACAGTATAATGTGGGTAATAATGCTTGTTATATTGGTGATATTGGGGGTAATAAGTATAATTAGTATAATTCTAGCGATAATTACAGTATAATATGGGTATTAATGCATGTTATATTGATAATAATAAAAGTAATAAGTATAATTATTATAGTTCTAGCGATAATTACAGTATAATGTGGGTAATAATGCATGTTATATTGATAATAATAAAAGTAATAAGTATAATTATTATAGTTCTAGCGATAATTACAGTATAATGTGGGTAATAATGCATGTTATATTGGTAATATTGGGGGTAATAAGTATAATTATTATAATTCTAGCGATAATTACAGTATAATATGGGTAATAATGCATGTTATATTAATAATAATGAAAGTAATAAGTATAATTATTATAGTTCTAGCGATAATAACAGTATAATATGGGTACTAATGCATGTTATATTGACAATAATAAAAGCAATAAGTATAATTATTATAGTTCTAGCGATAATTACAGTATAATGTGGGTAATAATGCTTGTTATATTGATAATAATAAAAGTAATAAGTATAATTATTATAGTTCTAGCGATAATTACAGTATAATGTGGGTAATAATGCATGTTATATTGGTAATATTGGGGGTAATAAGTATAATTATTATAATTCTAGCGATAATTACAGTATAATGTGGGTAATAATGCTTGTTATATTAATAATAATAAAAGTAATAAGTATAATTATTATAGTTCTCACGATAATAACTGTATAATATGCGTAATAATGCATGTTATACTGATAATAATAAAAGTAAGAAGTATAATTATTATAGTTCTAGCGATAATAACAGTATGATATGGGTACTAATGCATGTTATATTGATAATAATAAAAGTAATAAGTATAATTATTATAGTTCTAGTGATAATTACAGTATAATGTGGGTAATAATGCTTGTTATATTGGTAATATTGGGGGTAATAAGTATAATTAGTATAATTCTAGCGATAATTACAGTATAATATGGGTATTAATGCATGTTATATTGATAATAATAAAAGTAATAAGTATAATTATTATAGTTCTAGCGATAATTACAGTATAATGTGGGTAATAATGCTTGTTATATTGATAATAATAAAAGTAATAACTATATTTGTTATAGTCCTCACGATAATAACTGTATAATATGGGTAATAATGCATGTTATATTAATAATAATAAAATTAATAAGTATAACTATTATAGTTCTAGCGATAATAACTGTATAATGTGGGTAATAATGCATGCTATATTGATAATAATAAAAGTAATAAGTATAATTATTATAGTTCTAGCGATAATTACAGTATAATATGGGTAATAATGCATGTTATATTGATAATAATAAAAGTAATAAGTATAATTATTATAGTTCTAGCGATAATTACAGTATAATGTGGGTAATAATGCTTGTTATATTGGTGATATTGGGGGTAATAAGTATAATTAGTATAATTCTGGCGATAATTACAGTATAATATGGGTATTAATGCATGTTATATTGATAATAATGAAAGTAATAAGTATAATTATTATAGTTCTAGCGATAATTACAGTATAATGTGGGTACTAATGCTTGTTATATTGGTGATATTGGGGGTAATAAGTATAATTAGTATAATTCTAGCGATAATTACAGTATAATATGGGTATTAATGTATGTTATATTGATAATAATAAAAGTAATAAGTATAATTATTATAGTTCTAGCGATAATTACAGTATAATGTGGGTAATAATGCATGTTATATTGATAATAATAAAAGTAATAAGTATAATTGTTATAGTTCTAGCGATAATTACAGTATAATGTGGGTAATAATGCATGTTATATTGATAACAATAAAAGTGATAAGTGTAATTATTATAGTTCTCACGAAAATAACTGTATAATATGAGTAATAATGCATGTTATATTGATAATAATAAAAGTAATAAGTATAATTGTTATAGTTCTAGCGACAATAACGGTATAATGTGGGTAATAATCCATGTTATATTGATAATATTGGGAGTAATAAGTATAATTATTACAATTCTAGGGATAATTACAGTATAATATGGGTATTAATGCATGCTATATTGATAATAATAAAAGTAATAACTATAATTATTATAGTCCTCACGATAATAACTGTATAATATGGGTAATAATGCATGTTATATTAATAATAATAAAATTAATAAGTATAATTATTATAGTTCTAGCGATAATAACCGTATAATGTGGGTAATAATGCATGTTATATTAATAATAATAAAAGTAATAAGTGTAATTATTATAGCTCTAGCGATAATACCAGTATAATATCGGTACTAATGCATGTTATATTGATAATAATAATACTAATAAGTATAATTATTATAGTTCTAACGATTATTACAGTATAATGTGGGTAATAATGCTTGTTATATTGGTGATATTGGGGGTAATAAGTATAATTAGTATAATTCTAGCGATAATAACAGTATAATATGGGTACTAATGCATGTTATATTGATAATAATAAAACTAATAAGTATAATTATTATAGTTCTAGCGATAATTACAGTATAATGTGGGTAATAATGCTTGTTATATTGGTGATATTGGGGTAATAAGTATAATTAGTATAATTCTAGCGATAATTACAGTATAATATGGGTATTAATGCAAGTTATATTGATAATAATAAAAGTAATAAGTATAATTATTATAGTTCTAGCGATAATTACAGTATAATGTGGGTAATAATGCATGTTATATTGATAATAATAAAAGTAATAAGTATAATTATTATAGTTCTAGCGATAATTACAGTATAATGTGGGTAATAATGCATGTTATATTGGTAATATTGGGGGTAATAAGTATAATTATTATAATTCTAGCGATAATTACAGTATAATGTGGGTAATAATGCTTGTTATATTGGTGATATTGGGGGTAATAAGTATAATTAGTATAATTCTAGCGATAATTACAGTATAATATGGGTATTAATGCATGTTATATTGATACTAATAAAAGTAATAAGTATAATTATTATAGTTCTAGCGATAATTACAGTATAATGTGGGTAATAATGCATGTTATAATGATAATAATAAAAGTAATAAGTATAATTATTATAGTTCTAGCGATAATTACAGTATAATGTGGGTACTAATGCTTGTTATATTGGTGATATTGGGGGTAATAAGTATAATTAGTATAATTCTAGCGATAATTACAGTATAATATGGGTATTAATGTATGCTATATTGATAATAATAAAAGTAATAAGTATAATTATTATAGTTCTAGCGATAATTACAGTATAATGTGGGTAATAATGCTTGTTATATTGGTGATATTGGGGTAATAAGTATAATTAGTATAATTCTAGCGATAATTACGGTATAATATGGGTATTAATGCATGTTATATTGATAATAATAAAAGTAATAAGTATAATTATTATAGTACTAGCGATAATTACAGTATAATGTGGGTAATAATGCATGTTATATTGATAATAATAAAAGTAATAAGTATAATTATTATAGTTCTAGCGATAATTACAGTATAATGTGGGTAATAATGCATGTTATATTGGTAATATTGGGGGTAATAAGTATAATTATTATAATTCTAGCGATAATTACAGTATAATGTGGGTAATAATGCTTGTTATATTGGTGATATTGGGGGTAATAAGTATAATTAGTATAATTCTAGCGATAATTACAGTATAATATGGGTATTAATGCATGTTATATTGATACTAATAAAAGTAATAAGTATAATTATTATAGTTCTAGCGATAATTACAGTATAATGTGGGTAATAATGCATGTTATAATGATAATAATAAAAGTAATAAGTATAATTATTATAGTTCTAGCGATAATTACAGTATAATGTGGGTACTAATGCTTGTTATATTGGTGATATTGGGGGTAATAAGTATAATTAGTATAATTCTAGCGATAATTACAGTATAATATGGGTATTAATGTATGTTATATTGATAATAACAAAAGTAATAAGTATAATTATTATAGTTCTAGCGATAATTACAGTATAATGTGGGCAATAATGCTTGTTATATTGGTGATATTGGGGGTAATAAGTATAATTAGTATAATTCTAGCGATAATTACAGTATGATATGGGTATTAATGCATGTTATATTGATAATAACAAAAGTAATAAGTATAATTATTATCGTTCTAGCGATAATTACAGTATAATGTGGGTAATAATGCTTGTTATATTGGTGATATTGGGGGTAATAAGTATAATTAGTATAATTCTAGCGATAATTACAGTATGATATGGGTATTAATGCATGTTATATTGATAATAATAAAAGTAATAAGTATAATTATTATAGTTCTAGCGATAATTACAGTATAATGTGGGTAATAATGCTTGTTATATTGGTGATATTGGGGGTAATAAGTATAATTAGTATAATTCTAGCGATAATTACAGTATAATATGGGTATTAATGTATGTTATATTGATAATACTAAAAGTAATAAGTATAATTATTATAGTTCTAGCGATAATTACAGTATAATGTGGGTAATAATGCTTGTTATATTGGTGATATTGGGGGTAATAAGTATAATTAGTATAATTCTAGCGATAATTACAGTATAATATGGGTATTAATGCATGTTATATTGATACTAATAAAAGTAATAAGTATAATTATTATAGTTCTAGCGATAATTACAGTATGATGTGGGTAATAATGCATGTTATATTGATAATAATAAAAGTAATAAGTATAATTATTATAGTTCTAGCGATAATTACAGTATAATGTGGGTACTAATGCTTGTTATATTGGTGATATTGGGGGTAATAAGTATAATTAGTATAATTCTAGCGATAATTACAGTATAATATGGGTATTAATGTATGTTATATTGATAATAATAAAAGTAATAAGTATAATTATTATAGTTCTAGCGATAATTACAGTATAATGTGGGTAATAATGCTTGTTATAATGGTGATATTGGGGGTAATAAGTATAATTAGTATAATTCTAGCGATAATTACAGTATGATATGGGTATTAATGCATGTTATATTGATAATAATAAAAGTAATAAGTATAATTATTATAGTTCTAGCGATAATTACAGTATAATGTGGGTAATAATGCTTGTTATATTGGTGATATTGGGGGTAATAAGTATAATTAGTATAATTCTAGCGATAATTACAGTATAATATGGGTATTAATGTATGTTATATTGATAATACTAAAAGTAATAAGTATAATTATTATAGTTCTAGCGATAATTACAGTATAATGTGTATAATAATGCATGTTATATTGACGATATTGGGAGTAATAAGTATAATTATTATAATTCTAGCGATAATTGCAGTATAATATGGGTATTAATGAATGTTATATTGATAATAATAAAAGTAATAAGTATAATTATTATAGTTCTAGCGATAATTACATTATAATGTGGGTAATAATGCATGTTATATTGGTAATATTGGGGGTAATATGTATAATTATTATAATTCTAGCGATAATTACAGTATAATATGGGTAATAATGCATGTTATATTAATAATAATAAAAGTAATAAGTATAATTATTATAGTTCTCACGATAATAAATGTATAATATGTGTAGTAATGCATGTCATATCGATAATAATAAACCTAATAAGTATTATTATTATAGTTCTGACGATAATAACTGTATAATATGCGTAATGATGCATGTTATATTGATAATAATAAACGTAATAAGTATAATTATTATAGTTCTGACGATAATAACTGCATAATGTGCGTAATAATGCATGTTATATTGATAATAATAAAAGTAATAAGTATAATTATTATAGTTCTAGCGATAATTACAGTATAATGTGGGTAATAATGCATGTTATATTGGTAATATTGGGGGTAATAAGTATAATTATTATAATTCTAGCGATAATTACAGTATAATGTGGGTAATAATGCTTGTTATATTGGTGATATTGGGGGTAATAAGTATAATTAGTATAATTCTAGCGATAATTACAGTATAATATGGGTATTAATGCATGTTATATTGATACTAATAAAAGTAATAAGTATAATTATTATAGTTCTAGCGATAATTACAGTATAATGTGGGTAATAATGCATGTTATATTGATAATAATAAAAGTAATAAGTATAATTATTATAGTTCTAGCGATAATTACAGTATAATGTGGGTACTAATGCTTGTTATATTGGTGATATTGGGGGTAATAAGTATAATTAGTATAATTCTAGCGATAATTACAGTATAATATGGGTATTAATGTATGTTATATTGATAATAATAAAAGTAATAAGTATAATTATTATAGTTCTAGCGATAATTACAGTATAATGTGGGTAATAATGCTTGTTATATTGGTGATATTGGGGGTAATAAGTATAATTAGTATAATTCTAGCGATAATTACAGTATGATATGGGTATTAATGCATGTTATATTGATAATAATAAAAGTAATAAGTATAATTATTATAGTTCTAGCGATAATTACAGTATAATGTGGGTAATAATGCTTGTTATATTGGTGATATTGGGGGTAATAAGTATAATTAGTATAATTCTAGCGATAATTACAGTATAATATGGGTATTAATGTATGTTATATTGATAATACTAAAAGTAATAAGTATAATTATTATAGTTCTAGCGATAATTACAGTATAATGTGTATAATAATGCATGTTATATTGACGATATTGGGAGTAATAAGTATAATTATTATAATTCTAGCGATAATTGCAGTATAATATGGGTATTAATGAATGTTATATTGATAATAATAAAAGTAATAAGTATAATTATTATAGTTCTAGCGATAATTACATTATAATGTGGGTAATAATGCATGTTATATTGGTAATATTGGGGGTAATATGTATAATTATTATAATTCTAGCGATAATTACAGTATAATATGGGTAATAATGCATGTTATATTAATAATAATAAAAGTAATAAGTATAATTATTATAGTTCTCACGATAATAAATGTATAATATGTGTAGTAATGCATGTCATATCGATAATAATAAACCTAATAAGTATTATTATTATAGTTCTGACGATAATAACTGTATAATATGCGTAATAATGCATGTTATATTGATAATAATAAACGTAATAAGTATAATTATTATAGTTCTGACGATAATAACTGCATAATGTGCGTAATAATGCATGTTATATTGATAATAATAAAAGTAATAAGTATAATTATTATAGTTCTAGCGATAATTACAGTATAATGTGGGTAATAATGCATGTTATATTGGTAATATTGGGGGTAATAAGTATAATTATTATAATTCTAGCGATAATTACAGTATAATGTGGGTAATAATGCTTGTTATATTGGTGATATTGGGGGTAATAAGTATAATTAGTATAATTCTAGCGATAATTACAGTATAATATGGGTATTAATGCATGTTATATTCATACTAATAAAAGTAATAAGTATAATTATTATAGTTCTAGCGATAATTACAGTATAATGTGGGTAATAATGCATGTTATATTGATAATAATAAAAGTAATAAGTATAATTATTATAGTTCTAGCGATAATTACAGTATAATGTGGGTACTAATGCTTGTTATATTGGTGATATTGGGGGTAATAAGTATAATTAGTATAATTCTAGCGATAATTACAGTATAATATGGGTATTAATGTATGTTATATTGATAATAATAAAAGTAATAAGTATAATTATTATAGTTCTAGCGATAATTACAGTATAATGTGGGTAATAATGCTTGTTATATTGGTGATATTGGGGGTAATAATTATAATTAGTATAATTCTAGCGATAATTACAGTATGATATGGGTATTAATGCATGTTATATTGATAATAATAAAAGTAATAAGTATAATTATTATAGTTCTAGCGATAATTACAGTATAATGTGGGTAATAATGCTTGTTATATTGGTGATATTGGGGGTAATAAGTATAATTAGTATAATTCTAGCGATAATTACAGTATAATATGGGTATTAATGTATGTTATATTGATAATACTAAAAGTAATAAGTATAATTATTATAGTTCTAGCGATAATTACAGTATAATGTGTATAATAATGCATGTTATATTGACGATATTGGGAGTAATAAGTATAATTATTATAATTCTAGCGATAATTGCAGTATAATATGGGTATTAATGAATGTTATATTGATAATAATAAAAGTAATAAGTATAATTATTATAGTTCTAGCGATAATTACATTATAATGTGGGTAATAATGCATGTTATATTGGTAATATTGGGGGTAATAAGTATAATTATTATAATTCTAGCGATAATTACAGTATAATATGGGTAATAATGCATGTTATATTAATAATAATAAAAGTAATAAGTATAATTATTATAGTTCTCACGATAATAAATGTATAATATGTGTAGTAATGCATGCCATATCGATAATAATAAATGTAATAAGTATTATTATTATAGTTCTGACGATAATAACTGTATAATATGCGTAATAATGCATGTTATATTGATAATAATAAACGTAATAAGTATAATTATTATAGTTCTGACGATAATAACTGCATAATGTGCGTAATAATGCATGTTATATTGATAATAATAAAAGTAATTTGTATAATTATTATAGTTCTGACGATAATAACTGTATAATATGCGTAATAATGCATGTTATATTGATAATAATAAAAGTAATAAGTATAATTATTATAGTTCTAGCGATAATTACAGTATAATGTGGGTAATAATGCATGTTATATTGGTAATATTGGTGGTAATAAGTATAATTATTATAATTCTAGCGATAATTACAGTATAATATGGGTAATAATGCTTGTATTATTGGTGATATTGGGGGTAATAAGTATAATTAGTATAATTCTAGCGATAATTACAGTATAATATGGGTATTAATGTATGTTATATTGATAATAATAAAAGTAATAAGTATAATTATTATAGTTCTAGCGATAATTATAGTATAATGTGGGTAATAATGCATGTTATATTGATAATAATAAAAGTAATAAGTATAATTATTATAGTTCTAGCGATAATTACAGTATAATGTGGGTAATAATGCATGTTATATTGGTAATATTGGGGGTAATAAGTATAATTATTATAATTCTAGCGATAATTACAGTATAATGTGGGTAATAATGCTTGTTATATTGGTGATATTGGGGGTAATAAGTATAATTATTATAATTCTAGCGATAATTACAGTATAATGTGGGTAATAATGCTTGTTATATTAATAATAATAAAAGTAATAAGTATAATTATTATAGTTCTCACGATAATAACTGTATAATATGCGTAATAATGCATGTTATACTGATAATAATAAAAGTAAGAAGTATAATTATTATAGTTCTAGCGATAATAACAGTATGATATGGGTACTAATGCATGTTATATTGATAATAATAAAAGTAATAAGTATAATTATTATAGTTCTAGTGATAATTACAGTATAATGTGGGTAATAATGCTTGTTATATTGGTAATATTGGGGGTAATAAGTATAATTAGTATAATTCTAGCGATAATTACAGTATAATATGGGTATTAATGCATGTTATATTGATAATAATAAAAGTAATAAGTATAATTATTATAGTTCTAGCGATAATTACAGTATAATGTGGGTAATAATGCTTGTTATACTGATAATAATAAAAGTAATAACTATATTTGTTATAGTCCTCACGATAATAACTGTATAATATGGGTAATAATGCATGTTATATTAATAATAATAAAATTAATAAGTATAACTATTATAGTTCTAGCGATAATAACTGTATAATGTGGGTAATAATGCATGCTATATTGATAATAATAAAAGTAATAAGTATAATTATTATAGTTCTAGCGATAATTACAGTATAATATGGGTAATAATGCATGTTATATTGATAATAATAAAAGTAATAAGTATAATTATTATAGTTCTAGCGATAATTACAGTATAATGTGGGTAATAATGCTTGTTATATTGGTGATATTGGGGGTAATAAGTATAATTAGTATAATTCTGGCGATAATTACAGTATAATATGGGTATTAATGCATGTTATATTGATAATAATGAAAGTAATAAGTATAATTATTATAGTTCTAGCGATAATTACAGTATAATGTGGGTACTAATGCTTGTTATATTGGTGATATTGGGGGTAATAAGTATAATTAGTATAATTCTAGCGATAATTACAGTATAATATGGGTATTAATGTATGTTATATTGATAATAATAAAAGTAATAAGTATAATTATTATAGTTCTAGCGATAATTACAGTATAATGTGGGTAATAATGCATGTTATATTGATAATAATAAAAGTAATAAGTATAATTGTTATAGTTCTAGCGATAATTACAGTATAATGTGGGTAATAATGCATGTTATATTGATAACAATAAAAGTGATAAGTGTAATTATTATAGTTCTCACGAAAATAACTGTATAATATGAGTAATAATGCATGTTATATTGATAATAATAAAAGTAATAAGTATAATTGTTATAGTTCTAGCGACAATAACGGTATAATGTGGGTAATAATCCATGTTATATTGATAATATTGGGAGTAATAAGTATAATTATTACAATTCTAGGGATAATTACAGTATAATATGGGTATTAATGCATGCTATATTGATAATAATAAAAGTAATAACTATAATTATTATAGTCCTCACGATAATAACTGTATAATATGGGTAATAATGCATGTTATATTAATAATAATAAAATTAATAAGTATAATTATTATAGTTCTAGCGATAATAACCGTATAATGTGGGTAATAATGCATGTTATATTAATAATAATAAAAGTAATAAGTGTAATTATTATAGCTCTAGCGATAATAACAGTATAATATCGGTACTAATGCATGTTATATTGATAATAATAATACTAATAAGTATAATTATTATAGTTCTAACGATTATTACAGTATAATGTGGGTAATAATGCTTGTTATATTGGTGATATTGGGGGTAATAAGTATAATTAGTATAATTCTAGCGATAATAACAGTATAATATGGGTACTAATGCATGTTATATTGATAATAATAAAACTAATAAGTATAATTATTATAGTTCTAGCGATAATTACAGTATAATGTGGGTAATAATGCTTGTTATATTGGTGATATTGGGGTAATAAGTATAATTAGTATAATTCTAGCGATAATTACAGTATAATATGGGTATTAATGCAAGTTATATTGATAATAATAAAAGTAATAAGTATAATTATTATAGTTCTAGCGATAATTACAGTATAATGTGGGTAATAATGCATGTTATATTGATAATAATAAAAGTAATAAGTATAATTATTATAGTTCTAGCGATAATTACAGTATAATGTGGGTAATAATGCATGTTATATTGGTAATATTGGGGGTAATAAGTATAATTATTATAATTCTAGCGATAATTACAGTATAATGTGGGTAATAATGCTTGTTATATTGGTGATATTGGGGGTAATAAGTATAATTAGTATAATTCTAGCGATAATTACAGTATAATATGGGTATTAATGCATGTTATATTGATACTAATAAAAGTAATAAGTATAATTATTATAGTTCTAGCGATAATTACAGTATAATGTGGGTAATAATGCATGTTATAATGATAATAATAAAAGTAATAAGTATAATTATTATAGTTCTAGCGATAATTACAGTATAATGTGGGTACTAATGCTTGTTATATTGGTGATATTGGGGGTAATAAGTATAATTAGTATAATTCTAGCGATAATTACAGTATAATATGGGTATTAATGTATGCTATATTGATAATAATAAAAGTAATAAGTATAATTATTATAGTTCTAGCGATAATTACAGTATAATGTGGGTAATAATGCTTGTTATATTGGTGATATTGGGGTAATAAGTATAATTAGTATAATTCTAGCGATAATTACAGTATAATATGGGTATTAATGCATGTTATATTGATAATAATAAAAGTAATAAGTATAATTATTATAGTACTAGCGATAATTACAGTATAATGTGGGTAATAATGCATGTTATATTGATAATAATAAAAGTAATAAGTATAATTATTATAGTTCTAGCGATAATTACAGTATAATGTGGGTAATAATGCATGTTATATTGGTAATATTGGGGGTAATAAGTATAATTATTATAATTCTAGCGATAATTACAGTATAATGTGGGTAATAATGCTTGTTATATTGGTGATATTGGGGGTAATAAGTATAATTAGTATAATTCTAGCGATAATTACAGTATAATATGGGTATTAATGCATGTTATATTGATACTAATAAAAGTAATAAGTATAATTATTATAGTTCTAGCGATAATTACAGTATAATGTGGGTAATAATGCATGTTATAATGATAATAATAAAAGTAATAAGTATAATTATTATAGTTCTAGCGATAATTACAGTATAATGTGGGTACTAATGCTTGTTATATTGGTGATATTGGGGGTAATAAGTATAATTAGTATAATTCTAGCGATAATTACAGTATAATATGGGTATTAATGTATGTTATATTGATAATAACAAAAGTAATAAGTATAATTATTATAGTTCTAGCGATAATTACAGTATAATGTGGGCAATAATGCTTGTTATATTGGTGATATTGGGGGTAATAAGTATAATTAGTATAATTCTAGCGATAATTACAGTATGATATGGGTATTAATGCATGTTATATTGATAATAACAAAAGTAATAAGTATAATTATTATCGTTCTAGCGATAATTACAGTATAATGTGGGTAATAATGCTTGTTATATTGGTGATATTGGGGGTAATAAGTATAATTAGTATAATTCTAGCGATAATTACAGTATAATATGGGTATTAATGTATGTTATATTGATAATACTAAAAGTAATAAGTATAATTATTATAGTTCTAGCGATAATTACAGTATAATGTGGGTAATAATGCATGTTATATTGATAATAATAAAAGTAATAAGTATAATTGTTATAGTTCTAGCGATAATTACAGTATAATGTGGGTAATAATGCATGTTATATTGATAACAATAAAAGTAATAAGTGTAATTATTATAGTTCTCACGAAAATAACTGTATAATATGAGTAATAATGCCTGTTATATTGATAATAATAAAAGTAATAAGTGTAATTATTATAGTTCTCACGAATATAACTGTATAATATGAGTAATAATGCATGTTATATTGATAATAATAAAAGTAATAAGTATAATTGTTATAGTTCTAGCGACAATAACAGTATAATGTGGGTAATAATCCATGTTATATTGATAATATTGGGAGTAATAAGTATAATTATTACAATTCTAGCGATAATTACAGTATAATATGGGTATTAATGCATGTTATATTGATAATAATAAAAGTAATAACTATAATTATTATAGTTCTCACGATAATAACTGTATAATATGGGTAATAATGCATGTTATATTAATAATAATAAAAGTAATAAGTATAATTATTATAGTTCCAGCGATAATAACCGTATAATATGGGTACTAATGCATGTTATATTGATAATAATAAAACTAATAAGTATAATTATTATAGTTCTAGCGATAATTACAGTATAATGTGGGTAATAATGCATGTTATATTGATAATAATAAAATTAATAAGTATAATTATTATAGTTCTAGCGATAACTACAGTATAATGTGGGTACTAATGCTTGTTATATTGGTGATATTGGGGGTAATAAGTATAATTAGTATAATTCTAGCGATAATTACAGTATAATATGGGTATTAATGTATGTTATATTGATAATAATAAAAGTAATAAGTATAATTATTATAGTTCTAGCGATAATTACAGTATAATGTGGGTAATAATGCTTGTTATATTGGTGATATTGGGGTAATAAGTATAATTAGTATAATTCTAGCGATAATTACAGTATAATATGGGTATTAATGCATGTTATATTGATAATAATAAAAGTAATAAGTATAATTATTATAGTACTAGCGATAATTACAGTATAATGTGGGTAATAATGCATGTTATATTGATAATAATAAAAGTAATAAGTATAATTATTATAGTTCTAGCGATAATTACAGTATAATGTGGGTAATAATGCATGTTATATTGGTAATATTGGGGGTAATAAGTATAATTATTATAATTCTAGCGATAATTACAGTATAATGTGGGTAATAATGCTTGTTATATTGGTGATATTGGGGGTAATAAGTATAATTAGTATAATTCTAGCGATAATTACAGTATAATATGGGTATTAATGCATGTTATATTGATACTAATAAAAGTAATAAGTATAATTATTATAGTTCTAGCGATAACTACAGTATAATGTGGGTAATAATGCATGTTATAATGATAATAATAAAAGTAATAAGTATAATTATTATAGTTCTAGCGATAATTACAGTATAATGTGGGTACTAATGCTTGTTATATTGGTGATATTGGGGGTAATAAGTATAATTAGTATAATTCTAGCGATAATTACAGTATAATATGGGTATTAATGTATGTTATATTGATAATAATAAAAGTAATAAGTATAATTATTATAGTTCTAGCGATAATTACAGTATAATGTGGGCAATAATGCTTGTTATATTGGTGATATTGGGGGTAATAAGTATAATTAGTATAATTCTAGCGATAATTACAGTATGATATGGGTATTAATGCATGTTATATTGATAATAACAAAAGTAATAAGTATAATTATTATCGTTCTAGCGATAATTACAGTATAATGTGGGTAATAATGCTTGTTATATTGGTGATATTGGGGGTAATAAGTATAATTAGTATAATTCTAGCGATAATTACAGTATAATATGGGTATTAATGTATGTTATATTGATAATACTAGAAGTAATAAGTATAATTATTATAGTTCTAGCGATAATTACAGTATAATGTGGGTAATAATGCATGTTATATTGATAATAATAAAAGTAATAAGTATAATTGTTATAGTTCTAGCGATAATTACAGTATAATGTGGGTAATAATGCATGTTATATTGATAACAATAAAAGTAATAAGTGTAATTATTATAGTTCTCACGAAAATAACTGTATAATATGAGTAATAATGCCTGTTATATTGATAATAATAAAAGTAATAAGTGTAATTATTATAGTTCTCACGAATATAACTGTATAATATGAGTAATAATGCATGTTATATTGATAATAATAAAAGTAATAAGTATAATTGTTATAGTTCTAGCGACAATAACAGTATAATGTGGGTAATAATCCATGTTATATTGATAATATTGGGAGTAATAAGTATAATTATTACAATTCTAGCGATAATTACAGTATAATATGGGTATTAATGCATGTTATATTGATAATAATAAAAGTAATAACTATAATTATTATAGTTCTCACGATAATAACTGTATAATATGGGTAATAATGCATGTTATATTAATAATAATAAAAGTAATAAGTATAATTATTATAGTTCCAGCGATAATAACCGTATAATATGGGTACTAATGCATGTTATATTGATAATAATAAAACTAATAAGTATAATTATTATAGTTCTAGCGATAATTACAGTATAATGTGGGTAATAATGCATGCTATATTGATAATAATAAAATTAATAAGTATAATTATTATAGTTCTAGCGATAACTACAGTATAATGTGGGTAATAATGCATGTTATATTGATAATAATAAAAGTAATAAGTATAATTATTATAGGTCTAGCGATAATTACAGTATAATGTGGGTAATAATGCATGTTATATTGGTAATATTGGGGGTAATAAGTATAATTATTATAATTCTAGCGATAATTACAGTATAATGTGGGTAATAATGCATGTTATATTGGTGATATTGGGGGTAATAAGTACAATTAGTATAATTCTAGCGATAATTACAGTATAATATGGGTATTAATGCATGTTATATTGATAATAATAAAATTAATAAGTATAATTATTATAGTTCTAGCGATAATAACAGTATAATATGGGTACTAATGCATGTTATATTGATAATAATAAAAGTAATAAGTATAATTATTATAGTTCTAGCGATAATTACAGTATAATGTGGGTAATAATGCTTGTTATATTGGTGATATTGGGGGTAATAAGTATAATTAGTATAATTCTAGCGATAATTACAGTATAATATGGGTATTAATGTATGTTATATTGATAATACTAAAAGTAATAAGTATAATTATTATAGTTCTAGTGATAATTACAGTATAATGTGGGTAATAACCCATGTTATATTGATAATAATAAAAGTAATAAGTATAATTGTTATAGTTCTAGCGATAATTACAGTATAATGTGGGTAATAATGCATGTTATATTGATAACAATAAAAGTAATAAGTGTAATTATTATAGTTCTCACGAAAATAACTGTATAATATGAGTAATAATGCCTGTTATATTGATAATAATAAAAGTAATAAGTGTAATTATTATAGTTCTCACGAAAATAACTGTATAATATGAGTAATAATGCATGTTATATTGATAATAATAAAAGTAATAAGTATAATTGTTATAGTTCTAGCGACAATAACAGTATAATGTGGGTAATAATCCATGTTATATTGATAATATTGGGAGTAATAAGTATAATTATTACAATTCTAGCTATAATTACAGTATAATATGGGTATTAATGCATGTTATATTGATAATAATAAAAGTAATAACTATAATTATTATAGTTCTCACGATAATAACTGTATAATATGGGTAATAATGCATGTTATATTAATAATAATAAAAGTAATAAGTATAATTATTATAGTTCCAGCGATAATAACCGTATAATATGGGTACTAATGCATGTTATATTGATAATAATAAAACTAATAAGTATAATTATTATAGTTCTAGCGATAATTACAGTATAATGTGGGTAATAATGCATGTTATATTGATAATAATAAAATTAATAAGTATAATTATTATAGTTCTAGCGATAATAACTGTATAATGTGGGTAATAATGCATGTTATATTAATAATAATAAAAGTAATAAGTATAATTATTATAGTTCTAGCGATAATAACAGTATAATATGGGTACTAATGCATGTTATATTGATAATAATAAAAGTAATAAGTATAATTATTATAGTACTAGCGATAATAACAGTATAATATGGGTACTAATGCATGTTATATTGATAATAATAAAAGTAATAAGTATAATTATTATAGTTCTAGCGATAATTACAGTATAATGTGGGTAATAATGCTTGTTATATTGGTGATATTGGGGGTAATAAGTATAATTAGTATAATTCTAGCGATAATTACAGTATAATATGGGTATTAATGCATGTTATATTGATAATAATAAAAGTAATAAGTATAATTATTATAGTTCTAGCGATAATTACAGTATAATGTGGGTAATAATGCATGTTATATTGATAATAATAAAAGTAATAAGTATAATTATTATAGTTCTGACGATAATAACTGTACAATATGAGTAATAATACATGTTATATTGATAATGATAAGAGTAATATGTATAATTATTATAGTTCTCACGATAATAATTGTATAATATGCGTAATAATGCATGTTATATTAATAATAATAAAAGTAATAAGTATAATTATTATAGTTCTAGCGATAATTACAGTATAATGTGGGTAATAATGCTTGTTATATTGGTGATATTGGGGGTAATAAGTATAATTAGTATAATTCTAGCGATAGTTACAGTATAATATGGGTATTAATGCATGTTATATTGGTAATAATAAAATTAATAAGTATAATTATTATAGTTCTAGCGATAATAACTGTATAATGTGGGTAATAATGCATGTTATATTAATAATAATAAAAGTAATAAGTATAATTATTATAGTTCTAGCGATAATAACAGTATAATATGGGTACTAATGCATGTTATATTGATAATAATAAAAGTAATAAGTATAATTATTATAGTTCTAGCGATAATTACAGTATAATGTGGGTAAGAATGCTTGTTATATTGATAATAATAAAATTAATAAGTATAATTATTATAGTTCTAGCGATAATAACTGTATAATGTGGGTAATAATGCATGTTATATTGATAATAATAAAAGTAATAAGTATAATTATTATAGTTCTAGCGATAATTACAGTATAGTTTGGGTAATAATGCATGTCATATTGGTAATATTGGGGGTAATAAGTATAATTATTATAATTCTAGCGGTAATTACAGTATAATATGGGTAATAATGCATGTTATATTAATAATAATAAAATTAATAAGTATAATTATTATAGTTCTAGCGATAATAACTGTATAATGTGGGCAATAATGCATGTTATATTAATAATAATAAAAGTAATAAGTATAATTATTATAGTTCTAGCGATAATAACAGTATAATATGGGTACTAATGCATGTTATATTGATAATAATAAAAGTAATAAGTATAATTATTATAGTTCTAGCGATAATTACAGTATAATGTGGGTAATAATGCATGTTATATTGATAATAATAAAAGTAATAAGTATAATTATTATAGTTCTAGCGATCATTACAGTATAATGTGGGTAATAATGCTTGTTATATTGGTGGTATTGGGGGTAATAAGTACAATTAGTATAATTCTAGCGATAATTACAGTATAATATGGGTATTAATGCATGTTATATTGATAATAATAAAAGTAATAAGTATAATTGTTATAGTTCTAGCGATAATTACAGTATAATGTGGGTAATAATGCATGTTATATTGGTAATATTGGGGGTAATAAGTATAATTATTATAATTCTAGCGATAATTACAGTATAATGTGGGTAATAATGCTTGTTATATTGATAATAATAAAAGTAATAAGTATAATTATTATAGTTCTAGCGATAATTACAGTATAATGTGGGTAATAATGCATGTTACATTGATAACAATAAAAGTAATAAGTGTAATTATTATAGTTCTCACGATAATAACTGTATAATGTGGGTAATAATGCATGTTATATTGGTAATATTGGGGGTAATAAGTATAATTATTATAAGTCTAGCGATAGTTACAGTATAATGTGGGTAATAATGCTTGTTATATTTGTGATATTGGGGGTAATAAGTATAATTAGTATAATTCTAGCGATAATTACAGTATAATATGGGAATTAATGCATGTTATATTGATAATAATAAAATTAATAAGTATAATTATTATAGTTGTAGCGATAATAACTGTATAATGTGGGTAATATTGCATGTTATATTGATAATAATAAAAGTAATAAGTATAATTATTATAGTTCTAGCGATAATTACAGTATAATGTGGGTAATAATGCATGTTATATTAATAATAATAAAAGTAATAAGTATAATTATTATAGTTCTAGCGATAATAACAGTATAATATGGGTACTAATGCATGTTATATTGATAATAATAAAAGTAATAAGTATAATTATTATAGTTCTAGCGATAATTACAGTATAATGTGGGTAATAATGCATGTTATATTGATAATAATAAAAGTAATAAGTATAATTATTATAGTTCTAGCGATAATTACAGTATAATATGGGTATTAATGTATGTTATATTGATAATAATAAAAGTAATAAGTATTATTATTATAGTTCTAGCGATAATTACAGTATAATGTGGGTAATAATGCATGTTATATTGATAATAATAAAATTAATAAGTATAATTATTATAGTTCTAGCGATAATAACTGTATAATGTGGGTAAATATTGCATGTTATATTAATAATAATAAAAGTAATAAGTATAATTATTATAGTTCTAGCGATAATAACAGTATAATATGGGTACTAATGCATGTTATATTGATAATAATAAAAGTAATAAGTATAATTATTATAGTTCTAGCGATAATTGCAGTATAATGTGGGTAATAATGCATGTTATATTGATAATAATAAAAGTAATAAGTATAATTATTATAGTTCTATCGATAATTACATTATAATGTGGGTAATAATGCATGTTATATTGATAATAATAAAAGTAATAAGTATAATTGTTATAGTTCTAGCGACAATAACAGTATAGTGTGGGTAATAATCCATGTTATATTGATAATATTGGGAGTAATAAGTATAATTATTACAATTCTAGCGATAATTACAGTATAATATGGGTATTAATGCATGTTATATTGATAATAATAAAAGTAATAAGTATAATTGTTATAGTTCTAGCGATAATTACAGTATAATGTGGGTAATAATGCATGTTATATTGATAATAATAAAATTTATAAGTATAATTATTATAGTTCTAGCGATAATAACTGTATAATGTGGGTAAATATTGCATGTTATAATGATAATAATAAAAGTAATAAGTATAATTATTATAGTTCTAGCGATAATTACAGTATAATGTGGGTAATAATGCATGTTATATTGATAATAATAAAATTTATAAGTATAATTATTATAGTTCTAGCGATAATAACTGTATAATGTGGGTAAATATTGCATGTTATATTAATAATAATAAAAGTAATAAGTATAATTATTATAGTTCTAGCGATAATTACAGTATAATGTGGGTACTAATGCTTGTTATATTGGTGATATTGGGCGTAATATGTATAATTAGTATAATTCTAGCGATAATTACAGTATAATATGGGTATTAATGTATGTTATATTGATAATAATAAAAGTAATAAGTATTATTATTATAGTTCTAGCGATAATTACAGTATAATGTGGGTAATAATGCATGTTATATTGATAATAATAAAATTTATAAGTATAATTATTATAGTTCTAGCGATAATAACTGTATAATGTGGGTAAATATTGCATGTTATATTAATAATAATAAAAGTAATAAGTATAATTATTATAGTTCTAGCGATAATTACAGTATAATGTGGGTACTAATGCTTGTTATATTGGTGATATTGGGCGTAATATGTATAATTAGTATAATTCTAGCGATAATTACAGTATAATATGGGTATTAATGTATGTTATATTGATAATAATAAAAGTAATAAGTATTATTATTATAGTTCTAGCGATAATTACAGTATAATGTGGGTAATAATGCATGTTATATTGATAATAATAAAATTAATAAGTATAATTATTATAGTTCTAGCGATGATAACTGTATAATGTGGGTAAATATTGCATGTTATATTAATAATAATAAAAGTAATAAGTATAATTATTATAGTTCTAGCGATAATAACAGTATAATATGGGTACTAATGCATGTTATATTGATAATAATAAAAGTAATAAGTATAATTATTATAGTTCTAGCGATAATTACAGTATAATGTGGGTAATAATGCTTGTTATATTGGTGATATTGGGGGTAATATGTATAATTAGTATAATTCTAGCGATAATTACAGTATAATATGGGTATTAATGTATGTTATATTGATAATAATAAAAGTAATAAGTATTATTATTATAGTTCTAGCGATAATTACAGTATAATGTGGGTAATAATGCATGTTATATTGATAATAATAAAATTAATAAGTATAATTATTATAGTTCTAGCGATAATAACTGTATAATGTGGGTAAATATTGCATGTTATATTAATAATAATAAAAGTAATAAGTATAATTATTATAGTTCTAGCGATAATAACAGTATAATATGGGTACTAATGCATGTTATATTGATAATAATAAAAGTAATAAGTATAATTATTATAGTTCTAGCGATAATTGCAGTATAATGTGGGTAATAATGCATGTTATATTGATAATAATAAAAGTAATAAGTATAATTATTATAGTTCTATCGATAATTACATTATAATGTGGGTAATAATGCATGTTATATTGATAATAATAAAAGTAATAAGTATAATTGTTATAGTTCTAGCGACAATACAAGTATAGTGTGGGTAATAATCCATGTTATATTGATAATATTGGGAGTAATAAGTATAATTATTACAATTCTAGCGATAATTACAGTATAATATGGGTATTAATGCATGTTATATTGATAATAATAAAAGTAATAAGTATAATTGTTATAGTTCTAGCGATAATTACAGTATAATGTGGGTAATAATGCATGTTATATTGGTAATATTGGGGGTAATAAGTATAATTAGTATAATTCTAGCGATAATTACAGTATAATATGGGTATTAATGCATGTTATATTGATAATAATAAAATTAATAAGTATAATTATTATAGTTCTAGCGATAATAACAGTATAATATGGGTACTAATGCATGTTATATTGATAATAATAAAAGTAATAAGTATAATTATTATAGTTCTAGCGATAATTACAGTATAATGTGGGTAATAATGCTTGTTATATTGGTGATATTGGGGGTAATAAGTATAATTAGTATAATTCTAGCGATAATTACAGTATAATATGGGTATTAATGTATGTTATATTGATAATACTAAAAGTAATAAGTATAATTATTATAGTTCTAGTGATAATTACAGTATAATGTGGGTAATAATCCATGTTATATTGATAATAATAAAAGTAATAAGTATAATTGTTATAGTTCTAGCGATAATTACAGTATAATGTGGGTAATAATGCATGTTATATTGATAACAATAAAAGTAATAAGTGTAATTATTATAGTTCTCACGAAAATAACTGTATAATATGAGTAATAATGCCTGTTATATTGATAATAATAAAAGTAATAAGTGTAATTATTATAGTTCTCACGAAAATAACTGTATAATATGAGTAATAATGCATGTTATATTGATAATAATAAAAGTAATAAGTATAATTGTTATAGTTCTAGCGACAATAACAGTATAATGTGGGTAATAATCCATGTTATATTGATAATATTGGGAGTAATAAGTATAATTATTACAATTCTAGCTATAATTACAGTATAATATGGGTATTAATGCATGTTATATTGATAATAATAAAAGTAATAGCTATAATTATTATAGTTCTCACGATAATAACTGTATAATATGGGTAATAATGCATGTTATATTAATAATAATAAAAGTAATAAGTATAATTATTATAGTTCTAGCGATAATTACAGTATAATGTGGGTAATAATGCTTGTTATATTGGTGATATTGGGGGTAATAAGTATAATTAGTATAATTCTAGCGATAGTTACAGTATAATATGGGTATTAATGCATGTTATATTGGTAATAATAAAATTAATAAGTATAATTATTATAGTTCTAGCGATAATAACTGTATAATGTGGGTAATAATGCATGTTATATTAATAATAATAAAAGTAATAAGTATAATTATTATAGTTCTAGCGATAATAACAGTATAATATGGGTACTAATGCATGTTATATTGATAATAATAAAAGTAATAAGTATAATTATTATAGTTCTAGCGATAATTACAGTATAATGTGGGTAAGAATGCTTGTTATATTGATAATAATAAAATTAATAAGTATAATTATTATAGTTCTAGCGATAATAACTGTATAATGTGGGTAATAATGCATGTTATATTGATAATAATAAAAGTAATAAGTATAATTATTATAGTTCTAGCGATAATTACAGTATAGTTTGGGTAATAATGCATGTCATATTGGTAATATTGGGGGTAATAAGTATAATTATTATAATTCTAGCGGTAATTACAGTATAATATGGGTAATAATGCATGTTATATTAATAATAATAAAATTAATAAGTATAATTATTATAGTTCTAGCGATAATAACTGTATAATGTGGGCAATAATGCATGTTATATTAATAATAATAAAAGTAATAAGTATAATTATTATAGTTCTAGCGATAATAACAGTATAATATGGGTACTAATGCATGTTATATTGATAATAATAAAAGTAATAAGTATAATTATTATAGTTCTAGCGATAATTACAGTATAATGTGGGTAATAATGCATGTTATATTGATAATAATAAAAGTAATAAGTATAATTATTATAGTTCTAGCGATCATTACAGTATAATGTGGGTAATAATGCTTGTTATATTGGTGGTATTGGGGGTAATAAGTACAATTAGTATAATTCTAGCGATAATTACAGTATAATATGGGTATTAATGCATGTTATATTGATAATAATAAAAGTAATAAGTATAATTGTTATAGTTCTAGCGATAATTACAGTATAATGTGGGTAATAATGCATGTTATATTGGTAATATTGGGGGTAATAAGTATAATTATTATAATTCTAGCGATAATTACAGTATAATGTGGGTAATAATGCTTGTTATATTGATAATAATAAAAGTAATAAGTATAATTATTATAGTTCTAGCGATAATTACAGTATAATGTGGGTAATAATGCATGTTACATTGATAACAATAAAAGTAATAAGTGTAATTATTATAGTTCTCACGATAATAACTGTATAATGTGGGTAATAATGCATGTTATATTGGTAATATTGGGGGTAATAAGTATAATTATTATAAGTCTAGCGATAGTTACAGTATAATGTGGGTAATAATGCTTGTTATATTTGTGATATTGGGGGTAATAAGTATAATTAGTATAATTCTAGCGATAATTACAGTATAATATGGGAATTAATGCATGTTATATTGATAATAATAAAATTAATAAGTATAATTATTATAGTTGTAGCGATAATAACTGTATAATGTGGGTAATATTGCATGTTATATTGATAATAATAAAAGTAATAAGTATAATTATTATAGTTCTAGCGATAATTACAGTATAATGTGGGTAATAATGCATGTTATATTAATAATAATAAAAGTAATAAGTATAATTATTATAGTTCTAGCGATAATAACAGTATAATATGGGTACTAATGCATGTTATATTGATAATAATAAAAGTAATAAGTATAATTATTATAGTTCTAGCGATAATTACAGTATAATGTGGGTAATAATGCATGTTATATTGATAATAATAAAAGTAATAAGTATAATTATTATAGTTCTAGCGATAATTACAGTATAATATGGGTATTAATGTATGTTATATTGATAATAATAAAAGTAATAAGTATTATTATTATAGTTCTAGCGATAATTACAGTATAATGTGGGTAATAATGCATGTTATATTGATAATAATAAAATTAATAAGTATAATTATTATAGTTCTAGCGATAATAACTGTATAATGTGGGTAAATATTGCATGTTATATTAATAATAATAAAAGTAATAAGTATAATTATTATAGTTCTAGCGATAATTACAGTATAATGTGGGTACTAATGCTTGTTATATTGGTGATATTGGGGGTAATATGTATAATTAGTATAATTCTAGCGATAATTACAGTATAATATGGGTATTAATGTATGTTATATTGATAATAATAAAAGTAATAAGTATTATTATTATAGTTCTAGCGATAATTACAGTATAATGTGGGTAATAATGCATGTTATATTGATAATAATAAAATTAATAAGTATAATTATTATAGTTCTAGCGATAATAACTGTATAATGTGGGTAAATATTGCATGTTATATTAATAATAATAAAAGTAATAAGTATAATTATTATAGTTCTAGCGATAATAACAGTATAATATGGGTACTAATGCATGTTATATTGATAATAATAAAAGTAATAAGTATAATTATTATAGTTCTAGCGATAATTGCAGCATAATGTGGGTAATAATGCATGTTATATTGATAATAATAAAAGTAATAAGTATAATTATTATAGTTCTATCGATAATTACATTATAATGTGGGTAATAATGCATGTTATATTGATAATAATAAAAGTAATAAGTATAATTGTTATAGTTCTAGCGACAATAACAGTATAGTGTGGGTAATAATCCATGTTATATTGATAATATTGGGAGTAATAAGTATAATTATTACAATTCTAGCGATAATTACAGTATAATATGGGTATTAATGCATGTTATATTGATAATAATAAAAGTAATAAGTATAATTGTTATAGTTCTAGCGATAATTACAGTATAATGTGGGTAATAATGCATGTTATATTGGTAATATTGGGGGTAATAAGTATAATTATTATAATTCTAGCGATAATTACAGTATAATGTGGGTAATAATGCTTGTTATATTGGTGATATTGGGGGTAATAAGTATAATTAGTATAATTCTGGCGATAATTACAGTATAATATGGGTATTAATGTATGTTATATTGATAATAATAAAAGTAATAAGTATTATTATTATAGTTCTAGCGATAATTACAGTATAATGTGGGTAATAATGCATGTTATATTGATAATAATAAAATTAATAAGTATAATTATTATAGTTCTAGCGATAATAACTGTATAATGTGGGTAAATATTGCATGTTATATTAATAATAATAAAAGTAATAAGTATAATTATTATAGTTCTAGCGATAATTACAGTATAATGTGGGTACTAATGCTTGTTATATTGGTGATATTGGGCGTAATATGTATAATTAGTATAATTCTAGCGATAATTACAGTATAATATGGGTATTAATGTATGTTATATTGATAATAATAAAAGTAATAAGTATTATTATTATAGTTCTAGCGATAATTACAGTATAATGTGGGTAATAATGCATGTTATATTGATAATAATAAAATTAATAAGTATAATTATTATAGTTCTAGCGATGATAACTGTATAATGTGGGTAAATATTGCATGTTATATTAATAATAATAAAAGTAATAAGTATAATTATTATAGTTCTAGCGATAATAACAGTATAATATGGGTACTAATGCATGTTATATTGATAATAATAAAAGTAATAAGTATAATTATTATAGTTCTAGCGATAATTACAGTATAATGTGGGTAATAATGCTTGTTATATTGGTGATATTGGGGGTAATATGTATAATTAGTATAATTCTAGCGATAATTACAGTATAATATGGGTATTAATGTATGTTATATTGATAATAATAAAAGTAATAAGTATTATTATTATAGTTCTAGCGATAATTACAGTATAATGTGGGTAATAATGCATGTTATATTGATAATAATAAAATTAATAAGTATAATTATTATAGTTCTAGCGATAATAACTGTATAATGTGGGTAAATATTGCATGTTATATTAATAATAATAAAAGTAATAAGTATAATTATTATAGTTCTAGCGATAATAACAGTATAATATGGGTACTAATGCATGTTATATTGATAATAATAAAAGTAATAAGTATAATTATTATAGTTCTAGCGATAATTGCAGTATAATGTGGGTAATAATGCATGTTATATTGATAATAATAAAAGTAATAAGTATAATTATTATAGTTCTATCGATAATTACATTATAATGTGGGTAATAATGCATGTTATATTGATAATAATAAAAGTAATAAGTATAATTGTTATAGTTCTAGCGACAATAACAGTATAGTGTGGGTAATAATCCATGTTATATTGATAATATTGGGAGTAATAAGTATAATTATTACAATTCTAGCGATAATTACAGTATAATATGGGTATTAATGCATGTTATATTGATAATAATAAAAGTAATAAGTATAATTGTTATAGTTCTAGCGATAATTACAGTATAATGTGGGTAATAATGCATGTTATATTGGTAATATTGGGGGTAATAAGTATAATTAGTATAATTCTAGCGATAATTACAGTATAATATGGGTATTAATGCATGTTATATTGATAATAATAAAATTAATAAGTATAATTATTATAGTTCTAGCGATAATAACAGTATAATATGGGTACTAATGCATGTTATATTGATAATAATAAAAGTAATAAGTATAATTATTATAGTTCTAGCGATAATTACAGTATAATGTGGGTAATAATGCTTGTTATATTGGTGATATTGGGGGTAATAAGTATAATTAGTATAATTCTAGCGATAATTACAGTATAATATGGGTATTAATGTATGTTATATTGATAATACTAAAAGTAATAAGTATAATTATTATAGTTCTAGTGATAATTACAGTATAATGTGGGTAATAATCCATGTTATATTGATAATAATAAAAGTAATAAGTATAATTGTTATAGTTCTAGCGATAATTACAGTATAATGTGGGTAATAATGCATGTTATATTGATAACAATAAAAGTAATAAGTGTAATTATTATAGTTCTCACGAAAATAACTGTATAATATGAGTAATAATGCCTGTTATATTGATAATAATAAAAGTAATAAGTGTAATTATTATAGTTCTCACGAAAATAACTGTATAATATGAGTAATAATGCATGTTATATTGATAATAATAAAAGTAATAAGTATAATTGTTATAGTTCTAGCGACAATAACAGTATAATGTGGGTAATAATCCATGTTATATTGATAATATTGGGAGTAATAAGTATAATTATTACAATTCTAGCTATAATTACAGTATAATATGGGTATTAATGCATGTTATATTGATAATAATAAAAGTAATAACTATAATTATTATAGTTCTCACGATAATAACTGTATAATATGGGTAATAATGCATGTTATATTAATAATAATAAAAGTAATAAGTATAATTATTATAGTTCTAGCGATAATAACTGTATAATGTGGGTAAATATTGCATGTTATATTAATAATAATAAAAGTAATAAGTATAATTATTATAGTTCTAGCGATAATAACAGTATAATATGGGTACTAATGCATGTTATATTGATAATAATAAAAGTAATAAGTATAATTATTATAGTTCTATCGATAATTACATTATAATGTGGGTAATAATGCATGTTATATTGATAATAATAAAAGTAATAAGTATAATTGTTATAGTTCTAGCGACAATAACAGTATAGTGTGGGTAATAATCCATGTTATATTGATAATATTGGGAGTAATAAGTATAATTATTACAATTCTAGCGATAATTACAGTATAATATGGGTATTAATGCATGTTATATTGATAATAATAAAAGTAATAAGTATAATTGTTATAGTTCTAGCGATAATTACAGTATAATGTGGGTAATAATGCATGTTATATTGGTAATATTGGGGGTAATAAGTATAATTATTATAATTCTAGCGATAATTACAGTATAATGTGGGTAATAATGCTTGTTATATTGGTGATATTGGGGGTAATAAGTATAATTAGTATAATTCTGGCGATAATTACAGTATAATATGGGTATTAATGTATGTTATATTGATAATAATAAAAGTAATAAGTATTATTATTATAGTTCTAGCGATAATTACAGTATAATGTGGGTAATAATGCATGTTATATTGATAATAATAAAATTAATAAGTATAATTATTATAGTTCTAGCGATAATAACTGTATAATGTGGGTAAATATTGCATGTTATATTAATAATAATAAAAGTAATAAGTATAATTATTATAGTTCTAGCGATAATTACAGTATAATGTGGGTACTAATGCTTGTTATATTGGTGATATTGGGCGTAATATGTATAATTAGTATAATTCTAGCGATAATTACAGTATAATATGGGTATTAATGTATGTTATATTGATAATAATAAAAGTAATAAGTATTATTATTATAGTTCTAGCGATAATTACAGTATAATGTGGGTAATAATGCATGTTATATTGATAATAATAAAATTAATAAGTATAATTATTATAGTTCTAGCGATGATAACTGTATAATGTGGGTAAATATTGCATGTTATATTAATAATAATAAAAGTAATAAGTATAATTATTATAGTTCTAGCGATAATAACAGTATAATATGGGTACTAATGCATGTTATATTGATAATAATAAAAGTAATAAGTATAATTATTATAGTTCTAGCGATAATTACAGTATAATGTGGGTAATAATGCTTGTTATATTGGTGATATTGGGGGTAATATGTATAATTAGTATAATTCTAGCGATAATTACAGTATAATATGGGTATTAATGTATGTTATATTGATAATAATAAAAGTAATAAGTATTATTATTATAGTTCTAGCGATAATTACAGTATAATGTGGGTAATAATGCATGTTATATTGATAATAATAAAATTAATAAGTATAATTATTATAGTTCTAGCGATAATAACTGTATAATGTGGGTAAATATTGCATGTTATATTAATAATAATAAAAGTAATAAGTATAATTATTATAGTTCTAGCGATAATAACAGTATAATATGGGTACTAATGCATGTTATATTGATAATAATAAAAGTAATAAGTATAATTATTATAGTTCTAGCGATAATTGCAGTATAATGTGGGTAATAATGCATGTTATATTGATAATAATAAAAGTAATAAGTATAATTATTATAGTTCTATCGATAATTACATTATAATGTGGGTAATAATGCATGTTATATTGATAATAATAAAAGTAATAAGTATAATTGTTATAGTTCTAGCGACAATAACAGTATAGTGTGGGTAATAATCCATGTTATATTGATAATATTGGGAGTAATAAGTATAATTATTACAATTCTAGCGATAATTACAGTATAATATGGGTATTAATGCATGTTATATTGATAATAATAAAAGTAATAAGTATAATTGTTATAGTTCTAGCGATAATTACAGTATAATGTGGGTAATAATGCATGTTATATTGGTAATATTGGGGGTAATAAGTATAATTAGTATAATTCTAGCGATAATTACAGTATAATATGGGTATTAATGCATGTTATATTGATAATAATAAAATTAATAAGTATAATTATTATAGTTCTAGCGATAATAACAGTATAATATGGGTACTAATGCATGTTATATTGATAATAATAAAAGTAATAAGTATAATTATTATAGTTCTAGCGATAATTACAGTATAATGTGGGTAATAATGCTTGTTATATTGGTGATATTGGGGGTAATAAGTATAATTAGTATAATTCTAGCGATAATTACAGTATAATATGGGTATTAATGTATGTTATATTGATAATACTAAAAGTAATAAGTATAATTATTATAGTTCTAGTGATAATTACAGTATAATGTGGGTAATAATCCATGTTATATTGATAATAATAAAAGTAATAAGTATAATTGTTATAGTTCTAGCGATAATTACAGTATAATGTGGGTAATAATGCATGTTATATTGATAACAATAAAAGTAATAAGTGTAATTATTATAGTTCTCACGAAAATAACTGTATAATATGAGTAATAATGCCTGTTATATTGATAATAATAAAAGTAATAAGTGTAATTATTATAGTTCTCACGAAAATAACTGTATAATATGAGTAATAATGCATGTTATATTGATAATAATAAAAGTAATAAGTATAATTGTTATAGTTCTAGCGACAATAACAGTATAATGTGGGTAATAATCCATGTTATATTGATAATATTGGGAGTAATAAGTATAATTATTACAATTCTAGCTATAATTACAGTATAATATGGGTATTAATGCATGTTATATTGATAATAATAAAAGTAATAACTATAATTATTATAGTTCTCACGATAATAACTGTATAATATGGGTAATAATGCATGTTATATTAATAATAATAAAAGTAATAAGTATAATTATTATAGTTCTAGCGATAATAACAGTATAATATGGGTACTAATGCATGTTATATTGATAATAATAAAAGTAATAAGTATAATTATTATAGTTCTAGCGATAATTACAGTATAATGTGGGTAATAATGCTTGTTATATTGGTGATATTGGGGGTAATAAGTATAATTAGTATAATTCTAGCGATAATTACAGTATAATATGGGTATTAATGTATGTTATATTGATAATACTAAAAGTAATAAGTATAATTATTATAGTTCTAGTGATAATTACAGTATAATGTGGGTAATAATCCATGTTATATTGATAATAATAAAAGTAATAAGTATAATTGTTATAGTTCTAGCGATAATTACAGTATAATGTGGGTAATAATGCATGTTATATTGATAACAATAAAAGTAATAAGTGTAATTATTATAGTTCTCACGAAAATAACTGTATAATATGAGTAATAATGCCTGTTATATTGATAATAATAAAAGTAATAAGTGTAATTATTATAGTTCTCACGAAAATAACTGTATAATATGAGTAATAATGCATGTTATATTGATAATAATAAAAGTAATAAGTATAATTGTTATAGTTCTAGCGACAATAACAGTATAATGTGGGTAATAATCCATGTTATATTGATAATATTGGGAGTAATAAGTATAATTATTACAATTCTAGCTATAATTACAGTATAATATGGGTATTAATGCATGTTATATTGATAATAATAAAAGTAATAACTATAATTATTATAGTTCTCACGATAATAACTGTATAATATGGGTATTAATGCATGTTATATTGGTAATAATAAAATTAATAAGTATAATTATTATAGTTCTAGCGATAATAACTGTATAATGTGGGTAATAATGCATGTTATATTAATAATAATAAAAGTAATAAGTATAATTATTATAGTTCTAGCGATAATAACAGTATAATATGGGTACTAATGCATGTTATATTGATAATAATAAAAGTAATAAGTATAATTATTATAGTTCTAGCGATAATTACAGTATAATGTGGGTAAGAATGCTTGTTATATTGATAATAATAAAATTAATAAGTATAATTATTATAGTTCTAGCGATAATAACTGTATAATGTGGGTAATAATGCATGTTATATTGATAATAATAAAAGTAATAAGTATAATTATTATAGTTCTAGCGATAATTACAGTATAGTTTGGGTAATAATGCATGTCATATTGGTAATATTGGGGGTAATAAGTATAATTATTATAATTCTAGCGGTAATTACAGTATAATATGGGTAATAATGCATGTTATATTAATAATAATAAAATTAATAAGTATAATTATTATAGTTCTAGCGATAATAACTGTATAATGTGGGCAATAATGCATGTTATATTGATAATAATAAAATTAATAAGTATAATTATTATAGTTCTAGCGATAATAACTGTATAATGTGGGTAAATATTGCATGTTATATTAATAATAATAAAAGTAATAAGTATAATTATTATAGTTCTAGCGATAATAACAGTATAATATGGGTACTAATGCATGTTATATTGATAATAATAAAAGTAATAAGTATAATTATTATAGTTCTAGCGATAATTGCAGTATAATGTGGGTAATAATGCATGTTATATTGATAATAATAAAAGTAATAAATATAATTATTATAGTTCTATCGATAATTACATTATAATGTGGGTAATAATGCATGTTATATTGATAATAATAAAAGTAATAAGTATAATTGTTATAGTTCTAGCGACAATAACAGTATAGTGTGGGTAATAATCCATGTTATATTGATAATATTGGGAGTAATAAGTATAATTATTACAATTCTAGCGATAATTACAGTATAATATGGGTATTAATGCATGTTATATTGATAATAATAAAAGTAATAAGTATACTTGTTATAGTTCTAGCGATAATTACAGTATAATGTGGGTAATAATGCATGTTATATTGGTAATATTGGGGGTAATAAGTATAATTATTATAATTCTAGCGATAATTACAGTATAATGTGGGTAATAATGCTTGTTATATTGGTGATATTGGGGGTAATAAGTATAATTAGTATAATTCTGGCGATAATTACAGTATAATATGGGTATTAATGTATGTTATATTGATAATAATAAAAGTAATAAGTATTATTATTATAGTTCTAGCGATAATTACAGTATAATGTGGGTAATAATGCATGTTATATTGATAATAATAAAATTAATAAGTATAATTATTATAGTTCTAGCGATAATAACTGTATAATGTGGGTAAATATTGCATGTTATATTAATAATAATAAAAGTAATAAGTATAATTATTATAGTTCTAGCGATAATTACAGTATAATGTGGGTACTAATGCTTGTTATATTGGTGATATTGGGGGTAATATGTATAATTAGTATAATTCTAGCGATAATTACAGTATAATATGGGTATTAATGTATGTTATATTGATAATAATAAAAGTAATAAGTATTATTATTATAGTTCTAGCGATAATTACAGTATAATGTGGGTAATAATGCATGTTATATTGATAATAATAAAATTAATAAGTATAATTATTATAGTTCTAGCGATAATAACTGTATAATGTGGGTAAATATTGCATGTTATATTAATAATAATAAAAGTAATAAGTATAATTATTATAGTTCTAGCGATAATAACAGTATAATATGGGTACTAATGCATGTTATATTGATAATAATAAAAGTAATAAGTATAATTATTATAGTTCTAGCGATAATTGCAGTATAATGTGGGTAATAATGCATGTTATATTGATAATAATAAAAGTAATAAGTATAATTATTATAGTTCTATCGATAATTACATTATAATGTGGGTAATAATGCATGTTATATTGATAATAATAAAAGTAATAAGTATAATTGTTATAGTTCTAGCGACAATAACAGTATAGTGTGGGTAATAATCCATGTTATATTGATAATATTGGGAGTAATAAGTATAATTATTACAATTCTAGCGATAATTACAGTATAATATGGGCATTAATGCATGTTATATTGATAATAATAAAAGTAATAAGTATAATTGTTATAGTTCTAGCGATAATTACAGTATAATGTGGGTAATAATGCATGTTATATTGGTAATATTGGGGGTAATAAGTATAATTATTATAATTCTAGCGATAATTACAGTATAATGTGGGTAATAATGCTTGTTATATTGGTGATATTGGGGGTAATAAGTATAATTAGTATAATTCTGGCGATAATTACAGTATAATATGGGTATTAATGTATGTTATATTGATAATAATAAAAGTAATAAGTATTATTATTATAGTTCTAGCGATAATTACAGTATAATGTGGGTAATAATGCATGTTATATTGATAATAATAAAATTAATAAGTATAATTATTATAGTTCTAGCGATAATAACTGTATAATGTGGGTAAATATTGCATGTTATATTAATAATAATAAAAGTAATAAGTATAATTATTATAGTTCTAGCGATAATTACAGTATAATGTGGGTACTAATGCTTGTTATATTGGTGATATTGGGCGTAATATGTATAATTAGTATAATTCTAGCGATAATTACAGTATAATATGGGTATTAATGTATGTTATATTGATAATAATAAAAGTAATAAGTATTATTATTATAGTTCTAGCGATAATTACAGTATAATGTGGGTAATAATGCATGTTATATTGATAATAATAAAATTAATAAGTATAATTATTATAGTTCTAGCGATGATAACTGTATAATGTGGGTAAATATTGCATGTTATATTAATAATAATAAAAGTAATAAGTATAATTATTATAGTTCTAGCGATAATAACAGTATAATATGGGTACTAATGCATGTTATATTGATAATAATAAAAGTAATAAGTATAATTATTATAGTTCTAGCGATAATTACAGTATAATGTGGGTAATAATGCTTGTTATATTGGTGATATTGGGGGTAATATGTATAATTAGTATAATTCTAGCGATAATTACAGTATAATATGGGTATTAATGTATGTTATATTGATAATAATAAAAGTAATAAGTATTATTATTATAGTTCTAGCGATAATTACAGTATAATGTGGGTAATAATGCATGTTATATTGATAATAATAAAATTAATAAGTATAATTATTATAGTTCTAGCGATAATAACTGTATAATGTGGGTAAATATTGCATGTTATATTAATAATAATAAAAGTAATAAGTATAATTATTATAGTTCTAGCGATAATAACAGTATAATATGGGTACTAATGCATGTTATATTGATAATAATAAAAGTAATAAGTATAATTATTATAGTTCTAGCGATAATTGCAGTATAATGTGGGTAATAATGCATGTTATATTGATAATAATAAAAGTAATAAGTATAATTATTATAGTTCTATCGATAATTACATTATAATGTGGGTAATAATGCATGTTATATTGATAATAATAAAAGTAATAAGTATAATTGTTATAGTTCTAGCGACAATAACAGTATAGTGTGGGTAATAATCCATGTTATATTGATAATATTGGGAGTAATAAGTATAATTATTACAATTCTAGCGATAATTACAGTATAATATGGGTATTAATGCATGTTATATTGATAATAATAAAAGTAATAAGTATAATTGTTATAGTTCTAGCGATAATTACAGTATAATGTGGGTAATAATGCATGTTATATTGGTAATATTGGGGGTAATAAGTATAATTAGTATAATTCTAGCGATAATTACAGTATAATATGGGTATTAATGCATGTTATATTGATAATAATAAAATTAATAAGTATAATTATTATAGTTCTAGCGATAATAACAGTATAATATGGGTACTAATGCATGTTATATTGATAATAATAAAAGTAATAAGTATAATTATTATAGTTCTAGCGATAATTACAGTATAATGTGGGTAATAATGCTTGTTATATTGGTGATATTGGGGGTAATAAGTATAATTAGTATAATTCTAGCGATAATTACAGTATAATATGGGTATTAATGTATGTTATATTGATAATACTAAAAGTAATAAGTATAATTATTATAGTTCTAGTGATAATTACAGTATAATGTGGGTAATAATCCATGTTATATTGATAATAATAAAAGTAATAAGTATAATTGTTATAGTTCTAGCGATAATTACAGTATAATGTGGGTAATAATGCATGTTATATTGATAACAATAAAAGTAATAAGTGTAATTATTATAGTTCTCACGAAAATAACTGTATAATATGAGTAATAATGCCTGTTATATTGATAATAATAAAAGTAATAAGTGTAATTATTATAGTTCTCACGAAAATAACTGTATAATATGAGTAATAATGCATGTTATATTGATAATAATAAAAGTAATAAGTATAATTGTTATAGTTCTAGCGACAATAACAGTATAATGTGGGTAATAATCCATGTTATATTGATAATATTGGGAGTAATAAGTATAATTATTACAATTCTAGCTATAATTACAGTATAATATGGGTATTAATGCATGTTATATTGATAATAATAAAAGTAATAACTATAATTATTATAGTTCTCACGATAATAACTGTATAATATGGGTAATAATGCATGTTATATTAATAATAATAAAAGTAATAAGTATAATTATTATAGTTCTAGCGATAATTACAGTATAATGTGGGTAATAATGCTTGTTATATTGGTGATATTGGGGGTAATAAGTATAATTAGTATAATTCTAGCGATAGTTACAGTATAATATGGGTATTAATGCATGTTATATTGGTAATAATAAAATTAATAAGTATAATTATTATAGTTCTAGCGATAATAACTGTATAATGTGGGTAATAATGCATGTTATATTAATAATAATAAAAGTAATAAGTATAATTATTATAGTTCTAGCGATAATAACAGTATAATATGGGTACTAATGCATGTTATATTGATAATAATAAAAGTAATAAGTATAATTATTATAGTTCTAGCGATAATTACAGTATAATGTGGGTAAGAATGCTTGTTATATTGATAATAATAAAATTAATAAGTATAATTATTATAGTTCTAGCGATAATAACTGTATAATGTGGGTAATAATGCATGTTATATTGATAATAATAAAAGTAATAAGTATAATTATTATAGTTCTAGCGATAATTACAGTATAGTTTGGGTAATAATGCATGTCATATTGGTAATATTGGGGGTAATAAGTATAATTATTATAATTCTAGCGGTAATTACAGTATAATATGGGTAATAATGCATGTTATATTAATAATAATAAAATTAATAAGTATAATTATTATAGTTCTAGCGATAATAACAGTATAATATGGGTACTAATGCATGTTATATTGATAATAATAAAAGTAATAAGTATAATTATTATAGTTCTAGCGATAATTACAGTATAATGTGGGTAATAATGCATGTTATATTGATAATAATAAAAGTAATAAGTATAATTATTATAGTTCTAGCGATCATTACAGTATAATGTGGGTAATAATGCTTGTTATATTGGTGGTATTGGGGGTAATAAGTACAATTAGTATAATTCTAGCGATAATTACAGTATAATATGGGTATTAATGCATGTTATATTGATAATAATAAAAGTAATAAGTATAATTGTTATAGTTCTAGCGATAATTACAGTATAATGTGGGTAATAATGCATGTTATATTGGTAATATTGGGGGTAATAAGTATAATTATTATAATTCTAGCGATAATTACAGTATAATGTGGGTAATAATGCTTGTTATATTGATAATAATAAAAGTAATAAGTATAATTATTATAGTTCTAGCGATAATTACAGTATAATGTGGGTAATAATGCATGTTACATTGATAACAATAAAAGTAATAAGTGTAATTATTATAGTTCTCACGATAATAACTGTATAATGTGGGTAATAATGCATGTTATATTGGTAATATTGGGGGTAATAAGTATAATTATTATAAGTCTAGCGATAGTTACAGTATAATGTGGGTAATAATGCTTGTTATATTTGTGATATTGGGGGTAATAAGTATAATTAGTATAATTCTAGCGATAATTACAGTATAATATGGGAATTAATGCATGTTATATTGATAATAATAAAATTAATAAGTATAATTATTATAGTTGTAGCGATAATAACTGTATAATGTGGGTAATATTGCATGTTATATTGATAATAATAAAAGTAATAAGTATAATTATTATAGTTCTAGCGATAATTACAGTATAATGTGGGTAATAATGCATGTTATATTAATAATAATAAAAGTAATAAGTATAATTATTATAGTTCTAGCGATAATTACAGTATAATGTGGGTAATAATGCATGTTATATTGATAATAATAAAAGTAATAAGTATAATTATTATAGTTCTAGCGATAATTACAGTATAATATGGGTATTAATGTATGTTATATTGATAATAATAAAAGTAATAAGTATTATTATTATAGTTCTAGCGATAATTACAGTATAATGTGGGTAATAATGCATGTTATATTGATAATAATAAAATTAATAAGTATAATTATTATAGTTCTAGCGATAATAACTGTATAATGTGGGTAAATATTGCATGTTATATTAATAATAATAAAAGTAATAAGTATAATTATTATAGTTCTAGCGATAATTACAGTATAATGTGGGTACTAATGCTTGTTATATTGGTGATATTGGGGGTAATATGTATAATTAGTATAATTCTAGCGATAATTACAGTATAATATGGGTATTAATGTATGTTATATTGATAATAATAAAAGTAATAAGTATTATTATTATAGTTCTAGCGATAATTACAGTATAATGTGGGTAATAATGCATGTTATATTGATAATAATAAAATTAATAAGTATAATTATTATAGTTCTAGCGATAATAACTGTATAATGTGGGTAAATATTGCATGTTATATTAATAATAATAAAAGTAATAAGTATAATTATTATAGTTCTAGCGATAATAACAGTATAATATGGGTACTAATGCATGTTATATTGATAATAATAAAAGTAATAAGTATAATTATTATAGTTCTAGCGATAATTGCAGTATAATGTGGGTAATAATGCATGTTATATTGATAATAATAAAAGTAATAAGTATAATTATTATAGTTCTATCGATAATTACATTATAATGTGGGTAATAATGCATGTTATATTGATAATAATAAAAGTAATAAGTATAATTGTTATAGTTCTAGCGACAATAACAGTATAGTGTGGGTAATAATCCATGTTATATTGATAATATTGGGAGTAATAAGTATAATTATTACAATTCTAGCGATAATTACAGTATAATATGGGTATTAATGCATGTTATATTGATAATAATAAAAGTAATAAGTATAATTGTTATAGTTCTAGCGATAATTACAGTATAATGTGGGTAATAATGCATGTTATATTGGTAATATTGGGGGTAATAAGTATAATTATTATAATTCTAGCGATAATTACAGTATAATGTGGGTAATAATGCTTGTTATATTGGTGATATTGGGGGTAATAAGTATAATTAGTATAATTCTGGCGATAATTACAGTATAATATGGGTATTAATGTATGTTATATTGATAATAATAAAAGTAATAAGTATTATTATTATAGTTCTAGCGATAATTACAGTATAATGTGGGTAATAATGCATGTTATATTGATAATAATAAAATTAATAAGTATAATTATTATAGTTCTAGCGATAATAACTGTATAATGTGGGTAAATATTGCATGTTATATTAATAATAATAAAAGTAATAAGTATAATTATTATAGTTCTAGCGATAATTACAGTATAATGTGGGTACTAATGCTTGTTATATTGGTGATATTGGGCGTAATATGTATAATTAGTATAATTCTAGCGATAATTACAGTATAATATGGGTATTAATGTATGTTATATTGATAATAATAAAAGTAATAAGTATTATTATTATAGTTCTAGCGATAATTACAGTATAATGTGGGTAATAATGCATGTTATATTGATAATAATAAAATTAATAAGTATAATTATTATAGTTCTAGCGATGATAACTGTATAATGTGGGTAAATATTGCATGTTATATTAATAATAATAAAAGTAATAAGTATAATTATTATAGTTCTAGCGATAATAACAGTATAATATGGGTACTAATGCATGTTATATTGATAATAATAAAAGTAATAAGTATAATTATTATAGTTCTAGCGATAATTACAGTATAATGTGGGTAATAATGCTTGTTATATTGGTGATATTGGGGGTAATATGTATAATTAGTATAATTCTAGCGATAATTACAGTATAATATGGGTATTAATGTATGTTATATTGATAATAATAAAAGTAATAAGTATTATTATTATAGTTCTAGCGATAATTACAGTATAATGTGGGTAATAATGCATGTTATATTGATAATAATAAAATTAATAAGTATAATTATTATAGTTCTAGCGATAATAACTGTATAATGTGGGTAAATATTGCATGTTATATTAATAATAATAAAAGTAATAAGTATAATTATTATAGTTCTAGCGATAATAACAGTATAATATGGGTACTAATGCATGTTATATTGATAATAATAAAAGTAATAAGTATAATTATTATAGTTCTAGCGATAATTGCAGTATAATGTGGGTAATAATGCATGTTATATTGATAATAATAAAAGTAATAAGTATAATTATTATAGTTCTATCGATAATTACATTATAATGTGGGTAATAATGCATGTTATATTGATAATAATAAAAGTAATAAGTATAATTGTTATAGTTCTAGCGACAATAACAGTATAGTGTGGGTAATAATCCATGTTATATTGATAATATTGGGAGTAATAAGTATAATTATTACAATTCTAGCGATAATTACAGTATAATATGGGTATTAATGCATGTTATATTGATAATAATAAAAGTAATAAGTATAATTGTTATAGTTCTAGCGATAATTACAGTATAATGTGGGTAATAATGCATGTTATATTGGTAATATTGGGGGTAATAAGTATAATTAGTATAATTCTAGCGATAATTACAGTATAATATGGGTATTAATGCATGTTATATTGATAATAATAAAATTAATAAGTATAATTATTATAGTTCTAGCGATAATAACAGTATAATATGGGTACTAATGCATGTTATATTGATAATAATAAAAGTAATAAGTATAATTATTATAGTTCTAGCGATAATTACAGTATAATGTGGGTAATAATGCTTGTTATATTGGTGATATTGGGGGTAATAAGTATAATTAGTATAATTCTAGCGATAATTACAGTATAATATGGGTATTAATGTATGTTATATTGATAATACTAAAAGTAATAAGTATAATTATTATAGTTCTAGTGATAATTACAGTATAATGTGGGTAATAATCCATGTTATATTGATAATAATAAAAGTAATAAGTATAATTGTTATAGTTCTAGCGATAATTACAGTATAATGTGGGTAATAATGCATGTTATATTGATAACAATAAAAGTAATAAGTGTAATTATTATAGTTCTCACGAAAATAACTGTATAATATGAGTAATAATGCCTGTTATATTGATAATAATAAAAGTAATAAGTGTAATTATTATAGTTCTCACGAAAATAACTGTATAATATGAGTAATAATGCATGTTATATTGATAATAATAAAAGTAATAAGTATAATTGTTATAGTTCTAGCGACAATAACAGTATAATGTGGGTAATAATCCATGTTATATTGATAATATTGGGAGTAATAAGTATAATTATTACAATTCTAGCTATAATTACAGTATAATATGGGTATTAATGCATGTTATATTGATAATAATAAAAGTAATAACTATAATTATTATAGTTCTCACGATAATAACTGTATAATATGGGTAATAATGCATGTTATATTAATAATAATAAAAGTAATAAGTATAATTATTATAGTTCCAGCGATAATAACCGTATAATATGGGTACTAATGCATGTTATATTGATAATAATAAAACTAATAAGTATAATTATTATAGTTCTAGCGATAATTACAGTATAATGTGGGTAATAATGCATGTTATATTGATAATAATAAAATTAATAAGTATAATTATTATAGTTCTAGCGATAATAACTGTATAATGTGGGTAATAATGCATGTTATATTAATAATAATAAATGTAATAAGTATAATTATTATAGTTCTAGCGATAATAACAGTATAATATGGGTACTAATGCATGTTATATTGATAATAATAAAAGTAATAAGTATAATTATTATAGTACTAGCGATAATAACAGTATAATATGGGTACTAATGCATGTTATATTGATAATAATAAAAGTAATAAGTATAATTATTATAGTTCTAGCGATAATTACAGTATAATGTGGGTAATAATGCTTGTTATATTGGTGATATTGGGGGTAATAAGTATAATTAGTATAATTCTAGCGATAATTACAGTATAATATGGGTATTAATGCATGTTATATTGATAATAATAAAAGTAATAAGTATAATTATTATAGTTCTAGCGATAATTACAGTATAATGTGGGTAATAATGCATGTTATATTGATAATAATAAAAGTAATAAGTATAATTATTATAGTTCTGACGATAATAACTGTACAATATGAGTAATAATACATGTTATATTGATAATGATAAGAGTAATATGTATAATTATTATAGTTCTCACGATAATAATTGTATAATATGCGTAATAATGCATGTTATATTAATAATAATAAAAGTAATAAGTATAATTATTATAGTTCTAGCGATAATTACAGTATAATGTGGGTAATAATGCTTGTTATATTGGTGATATTGGGGGTAATAAGTATAATTAGTATAATTCTAGCGATAGTTACAGTATAATATGGGTATTAATGCATGTTATATTGGTAATAATAAAATTAATAACTATAATTATTATAGTTCTAGCGATAATAACTGTATAATGTGGGTAATAATGCATGTTATATTAATAATAATAAAAGTAATAAGTATAATTATTATAGTTCTAGCGATAATAACAGTATAATATGGGTACTAATGCATGTTATATTGATAATAATAAAAGTAATAAGTATAATTATTATAGTTCTAGCGATAATTACAGTATAATGTGGGTAAGAATGCTTGTTATATTGATAATAATAAAATTAATAAGTATAATTATTATAGTTCTAGCGATAATAACTGTATAATGTGGGTAATAATGCATGTTATATTGATAATAATAAAAGTAATAAGTATAATTATTATAGTTCTAGCGATAATTACAGTATAGTTTGGGTAATAATGCATGTCATATTGGTAATATTGGGGGTAATAAGTATAATTATTATAATTCTAGCGGTAATTACAGTATAATATGGGTAATAATGCATGTTATATTAATAATAATAAAATTAATAAGTATAATTATTATAGTTCTAGCGATAATAACTGTATAATGTGGGCAATAATGCATGTTATATTAATAATAATAAAAGTAATAAGTATAATTATTATAGTTCTAGCGATAATAACAGTATAATATGGGTACTAATGCATGTTATATTGATAATAATAAAAGTAATAAGTATAATTATTATAGTTCTAGCGATAATTACAGTATAATATGGGTATTAATGCATGTTATATTGATAATAATAAAAGTAATAAGTATAATTATTATAGTTCTAGCGATAATTACAGTATAATGTGGGTAATAATGCATGTTATATTGATAATAATAAAAGTAATAAGTATAATTATTATAGTTCTGACGATAATAACTGTACAATATGAGTAATAATACATGTTATATTGATAATGATAAGAGTAATATGTATAATTATTATAGTTCTCACGATAATAATTGTATAATATGCGTAATAATGCATGTTATATTAATAATAATAAAAGTAATAAGTATAATTATTATAGTTCTAGCGATAATTACAGTATAATGTGGGTAATAATGCTTGTTATATTGGTGATATTGGGGGTAATAAGTATAATTAGTATAATTCTAGCGATAGTTACAGTATAATATGGGTATTAATGCATGTTATATTGGTAATAATAAAATTAATAAGTATAATTATTATAGTTCTAGCGATAATAACTGTATAATGTGGGTAATAATGCATGTTATATTAATAATAATAAAAGTAATAAGTATAATTATTATAGTTCTAGCGATAATAACAGTATAATATGGGTACTAATGCATGTTATATTGATAATAATAAAAGTAATAAGTATAATTATTATAGTTCTAGCGATAATTACAGTATAATGTGGGTAAGAATGCTTGTTATATTGATAATAATAAAATTAATAAGTATAATTATTATAGTTCTAGCGATAATAACTGTATAATGTGGGTAATAATGCATGTTATATTGATAATAATAAAAGTAATAAGTATAATTATTATAGTTCTAGCGATAATTACAGTATAGTTTGGGTAATAATGCATGTCATATTGGTAATATTGGGGGTAATAAGTATAATTATTATAATTCTAGCGGTAATTACAGTATAATATGGGTAATAATGCATGTTATATTAATAATAATAAAATTAATAAGTATAATTATTATAGTTCTAGCGATAATAACTGTATAATGTGGGCAATAATGCATGTTATATTAATAATAATAAAAGTAATAAGTATAATTATTATAGTTCTAGCGATAATAACAGTATAATATGGGTACTAATGCATGTTATATTGATAATAATAAAAGTAATAAGTATAATTATTATAGTTCTAGCGATAATTACAGTATAATGTGGGTAATAATGCATGTTATATTGATAATAATAAAAGTAATAAGTATAATTATTATAGTTCTAGCGATCATTACAGTATAATGTGGGTAATAATGCTTGTTATATTGGTGGTATTGGGGGTAATAAGTACAATTAGTATAATTCTAGCGATAATTACAGTATAATATGGGTATTAATGCATGTTATATTGATAATAATAAAAGTAATAAGTATAATTGTTATAGTTCTAGCGATAATTACAGTATAATGTGGGTAATAATGCATGTTATATTGGTAATATTGGGGGTAATAAGTATAATTATTATAATTCTAGCGATAATTACAGTATAATGTGGGTAATAATGCTTGTTATATTGATAATAATAAAAGTAATAAGTATAATTATTATAGTTCTAGCGATAATTACAGTATAATGTGGGTAATAATGCATGTTACATTGATAACAATAAAAGTAATAAGTGTAATTATTATAGTTCTCACGATAATAACTGTATAATGTGGGTAATAATGCATGTTATATTGGTAATATTGGGGGTAATAAGTATAATTATTATAAGTCTAGCGATAGTTACAGTATAATGTGGGTAATAATGCTTGTTATATTTGTGATATTGGGGGTAATAAGTATAATTAGTATAATTCTAGCGATAATTACAGTATAATATGGGAATTAATGCATGTTATATTGATAATAATAAAATTAATAAGTATAATTATTATAGTTGTAGCGATAATAACTGTATAATGTGGGTAATATTGCATGTTATATTGATAATAATAAAAGTAATAAGTATAATTATTATAGTTCTAGCGATAATTACAGTATAATGTGGGTAATAATGCATGTTATATTAATAATAATAAAAGTAATAAGTATAATTATTATAGTTCTAGCGATAATAACAGTATAATATGGGTACTAATGCATGTTATATTGATAATAATAAAAGTAATAAGTATAATTATTATAGTTCTAGCGATAATTACAGTATAATGTGGGTAATAATGCATGTTATATTGATAATAATAAAAGTAATAAGTATAATTATTATAGTTCTAGCGATAATTACAGTATAATATGGGTATTTTTTTTTTTTTTTTTTTTTTTTTTTGTTTTGGGAAGGGAAACAGGGGAAATCTTCTAAAGATCCCCGGGGCTAGGCCACGTGCCCCGGGGTATGCCGGATTCCTACCGGCTAAAACCCCTAACCCTCGCTGTGACTTTAGTCCCCCCCCGGGACTGTTTTTCACATTACTTCAGGGGGGAGTCACCTGTTGTGCGATTTCGCACGTCTCAAGTGAGATGCCCTCACGACAAAAGGTGGCCCGTTAGGAGCTATTTTAACTTGCCGATGGGATTCCCTACACCGGATTTAGGGGATTCCACCGGCTCTGCTCCGTCTTCTTCTGCTGGAGCAGCCGTCGCACGTAAGTGCCAACGGCGCTCCAGTGCTGCAAAGTTTGCAGCATCACCCCCACGATGATGTCGGGGGTGATGGGGCCAACCTCCTGTTGGAGGGCATCCCGCTCAGCCGTCCATCGACGGCAGGCGAAGAGGGTGTGCTCAGCACTATCCTCCGCACCCTGGCAGCCATAACCACACATCGGCGAGGTGGCCTTTCCCATCCTAAAAAGGTAGGCACGGAAGTATCCGTGCCCACTAAGGAACTGGGTAAGGTAGTAACCCACCTCGCCGTGCTTTCTGGATACCCAAGGGGCTAGACATGGAATGAGCCTAGCTGTCCAACGCCCTCGGGTCTCCTCATTCCAACGTTGCTGCCAGCGGTGCAGAGTGGCTTCACGAGCCACCCTCTTCGCCTCGACCTTCTCCTGGCCATTCCTTTTGGCCCCATAGACCTGCTGACGCTCATGAGCGAGCAGGTCTATGGGGACCATACCGGCTATCACCAACACAGCTGGCTCCGCGACAGTCCTGTAAGAACAGGCCACCCGGAGTGCGCACCTTCTCTGAACCGCCGCGAGTCTGCGGCGGTACTTCTCGAAGCGGAGAGCTCCTGCCCAAATCTCCGAGCCATACAAAAGTATGGACTCGGCGGTGGACATCAGGAGCCTCCGCTTCGGCGGCTGTGGGCCTCCAATGTTCGCCATGAGGCGGGCTAAGGACGACGCGGTTGCCGCCGCCCTGTCGGCCGCCTGCCGTATATGTGCCCAAAAAGTCCTCTTGGAATCAAGGAGGACCCCCAGGTACTTCACGGCGGCCTTGGCTAAGATGGTATGGATCCCCACCTTGAATGGTATCTCGGTGGGGATCCTTCGCCTTGACAGGACGACGAGCTCGGTCTTCTCGGTTGCTAGCCGAAGACCCGCGTCACCCATCCATCTCTCCACCCGTCTCATGACCTGATTCAGGCCAAACTGTGCGCGCTCCGTGTCGCGGGCGACAATTACTGCCGCAATGTCGTCCGCGTAGCCCACCAGGAACGCCTCGCTGGGGAACTCGATCCGCAGGATGGCGTCGTAGAACGCATTCCAGAGGTCTGGTCCTAGAATGGAACCCTGTGCCACTCCTGCGGAGACTTTTTTTCTCCGCCGCCCCTCGACCGTGTCGTAAACAAGGACACGGTCAGAGAGGTAATCCTCCATCATGCGGAGGAGATAGTCCGGCACCTGGAAAGTGTTCTCCAGGGCCGCGAGTATCCCCAGCCAACTCACCGAGTTAAAGGCGTTCCGGACGTCCAGCGTGGCTACGAGGACGACATGCCAACTGTGTCGGTTCCCTGTCTCCGCCTTTTCGGCGGCGTCCAGGACCACCCGTAGGGCGTCGACGGTAGACCTTCCGCGACGAAAGCCAAACTGCCGACCCGATAGATCGCCCGCCTCCCGGAAAGCGTCCAGGAGGCGGGGCCTAATCATCTTCTCGAGCAACTTACCGGCCACGTCCAGCATACAAATAGGTCTGTATGCTGACGGACCGGTAAGCTGCTCCTTGCCTTTAGAAATGAGCGCAAGGCGCTGCACTTTCCATCGGGTTGGCCAGAGGCCGGAACCCAGACATGAATTGAACAAAGCCAGCAGAGGTCCTGGGTGAAGCTGAACAGCCAGCTTCACAACCTCTGCTGGAATGCCGTCTGGGCCCGGGGCTTTCCTATTGCGGAAGGTCCGAGCGGCATTCTGCATCTCCTGCATGGTGAAGGGGGGGAACTCCTCTACCTGCAGCCCTGCTGACCGTCGCGCCCTTGCCGGGTGGTCCGGAAAAAGGGCGGCCACGATCGCCGATGCCTCGTCTGCGGGTAACACAGCGGGGCCGTTTTGGGCACCGATCTTGCGGAGCACGATTCGGTACCCTAATCCCCACGGGTCACGGTTGACCTCCTCCTGGAGGTTGTCCCAGCAACGCCGTTGACTAACGCAAATCGCGTGGCGCAATTCGCGGCGCTTGGCCCTGTACGATTCCCACAGGGCCTCGCCTTCGCCGGTGCGCCTGGCGCGCTGGGCTATTCGCCGTAGACGATGGCAGTCCCTCCGGAGGTCGGCGATGTCGCTCGACCACCAGTAGGCCGGCCGTCTAGCACTGCGTGGCCTTCCACGGCTCATCGACGCTTCGCACGCCGTGTGTATGGCGTGCATAGTTGCGCCAACGAGCCGCTCTAGCGATAGCCGGGATAATGGCTCTCCGTTGAGCTGCGGGATGGACTGCAGCGCAACTTGGAGAGCCTCTCCAAACTTTTCCTTCTGGAGCGTCTTAATGTTCCACCCTCTAACAGGGGGTGGAACGACGCTCCTCCGTTGTTTCCCGGCTATCCGGAAAGCTACGTACTGGTGGTCACTCCCCGTGTAGTCCTCGATGACTCTCCAGTCATCGACACGGGGCGCGACATCCTCAGAAGCCATCGTGATATCCACGATGGTCTCCTGGTAACCAAACCTCCGGAAGGTCGTGGACGCCCCTCGGTTAAGGATCACCAGGTTCTGGCGCGCCGCCAACTCGACGACGTGCCGTCCCCTCGTGTCCGGTTTCGGCATTCCCCACTCGACCGCCTTCGCGTTGAAGTCCCCTCCGATCACACATCCGCCCCCAATGGCTTGGATGGTGTCTTCGAGGACCTCAATCTTCTCGCGAAACTCCGCGATGCGGTCGTTAGGGGAGAGGTAGACGCTCACCAGCGTCACACCCTCTCCCCTTACCCAGACATGTCCGGCGCCTGCGCCGTGCGACTGGACCCGGAACTTGGTCGGATCCGGGATCCAGATCGCAGCGGTACCCAACGTGTCAGCGAACCACGTTGGTCCTTCCCGAGCACGATACGGTTCGCTGAGCAGGAGAATATCTATCTCCTGCTCTCGCCGCATCTGCTCAAGAAGGGCGTCCGCGACTCGGCTGCGGTTCAAGTTGGCTTGGAACACCTTAGCCATTGCGCTGCTTAGCGTTGGCTAAGGCGTCGCGGTACGCCTTACAGGCGCCGGACCCTAACACATGCTGTAGGTCTGCGCCCTTGAGACCATGGTCGGCGCAGACCACACACCTCGGCGGCTTCTGACAGCCCTTGGCTGCATGGCCCTTCTCCCCGCACCGGTAGCAGTTATTCTGCCGGTCCGGGCCCTTGCAACCGCGCGCCAGGTGCTCGTACCCCAGGCACCTGAAGCAGCGCGCGGCTACCGTCCTCTTTCTGGGACGGGATATCACCATCCCGACCCTCAAACGGCCGCAATCCAATATCTTGGCTGCGGCCCGCTCCTCGAGCTCGACTATTGCCAATTTCTGGCCCCGGGCATTCTCCTTCGTGACATGCACCCGCATCTCGCCGGCAGAGTCGCCCAATTCCTTCCTGAGGGCCTCTTCCACCTCACCAGCTGTGGTGAGGCAGTCTAAGTCCCTCAGTTCAATTGTTTCCTTGGGCTCCATCCGGCGGACTGTGCCAGCGGTGCCCAGGGCCCCCTTTAGAGCCTCACTGAATGAGGCCTTCTGCTCAGGATTTGCAGCCCCTGCTAATTCGAGGAGGACTTCACCCCCCCTCGTTTGCCGAATCGATTTAATTTCAATTCCGGCCTCCTCCGGTTTTACGCTGGCGCGTAATTTCGCCAGCACTTGAGCGTAGCTCGTGCCCGCCGCCGGCTTAACCGCCAAAGCGGCTGCGCGGCGTTTGCGACGCGGCTTCCTCTTCTTCTCCTTCTTTTTGTTATCTGCCTCCATGGAGGCAGAGGTAGTCGCCCTGTTCGCAGCGACGGCGGCCACCGTGGGAGGCGCCGCGGGTTTTTGCGGCTTCAATTTACGGCGTGCCACCACGCTCCATGCTTCGTCGCCATCCCTCAGCCTTTTCTCAGCAGGGGATGGCTGGGATGCGGGGCTGGATGTTATCTCCCGCGTCCTTTTTCTGCCGCTGAGGTCCTGCGTCATTTGTGCGGACTGTGCCGCCTCAATAGCGTCCGCCAACTCCACCAAGCGCGGGAGACCATTCTTGATGGCCATGGCAACATTACGTTGCCTGGTCGTTGCCAAGGTCATCTCCGCTACGGTGTCGCGGAGTTGCTTCAAAAGGGCCCCAATTATTGAGGCCTCTGTGGCGGAAGGGACCGGCTGTGGGGCCAGAACCGGTTCCGCCGGCGTCTCCTCAGCAGGCACCGGAGTACCCTCACCTGCAAACATCGGCGATCTCTCGCCGGATGGCGGTGGGCTCCGCGCCAGACTGCGGCGCGGCGTGAATGCCGCCGCCTCCATCTCATTGACCTCCTGCTCGAGGACATTTGCGCTCGTACCGCGCAAGCTCCTCCCTTCTTCAATAGCTGTTTGTTTGGACGCCATTTCATATCGATTGCAGTATTAACGACGGTTCGCGCATCATGCGAGCCACACCGCAGTGTGGCATCTATCCCCGCCGATTAGAAACCCTAATTACGGATGTCGAAGCCGAGAAGCGGCTTTTCGGGAGGCCAACCCTATCGACACCAAGTGACTCTAATAAAGAAAATGATACGGGATAGGCCCGCGCCATATATGATGCAAAAGGTTTAACGTCACCCCTATCGAAGGGACGCACCGGTATCCGACCCGGGTATTGTCCCGACCTCCGGCTAGACGGTGCTGTGGTTTAACCCCCAGCAGCTCAGGTTATGAGGAACACTGGCCAGGAGATCCTCCATTCCTGCGCCCGATAGCACGGCTTCAACCCTTGCATTGGCTCCGTACAGCGAAGACATGAGCGGTTCTCCCACGTTGAACATGTGGTTTCACGGGATCTCTGCCGAACCCAAGCTGAGAGCGGACTTACATTTACCCTTATTACTCCCACAGAGGTCAGGTACTAACATCATGTCCCGCCACGGTCGAGGGGCTACTACTCCCCCCTTGGCTAGTCTGCAAGGAATATCCACCGCGTACCAGCCGCAGCCCATTCATTCATCCATTCACACACACATTTACACAGTTCTAGTTTTGGTCCGCGGGAGCTATTTTATTTCACTCCTACCCTCCACGCACTCCGAAGAGTACGTGGCGAGCATTCCCCTATCCGCCACCTGGGGACGCGTCCGATGGGGGACTAGAAACCCCACACGGATAATATGGGTATTAATGTATGTTATATTGATAATAATAAAAGTAATAAGTATTATTATTATAGTTCTAGCGATAATTACAGTATAATGTGGGTAATAATGCATGTTATATTGATAATAATAAAATTAATAAGTATAATTATTATAGTTCTAGCGATAATAACTGTATAATGTGGGTAAATATTGCATGTTATATTAATAATAATAAAAGTAATAAGTATAATTATTATAGTTCTAGCGATAATTACAGTATAATGTGGGTACTAATGCTTGTTATATTGGTGATATTGGGGGTAATATGTATAATTAGTATAATTCTAGCGATAATTACAGTATAATATGGGTATTAATGTATGTTATATTGATAATAATAAAAGTAATAAGTATTATTATTATAGTTCTAGCGATAATTACAGTATAATGTGGGTAATAATGCATGTTATATTGATAATAATAAAATTAATAAGTATAATTATTATAGTTCTAGCGATAATAACTGTATAATGTGGGTAAATATTGCATGTTATATTAATAATAATAAAAGTAATAAGTATAATTATTATAGTTCTAGCGATAATAACAGTATAATATGGGTACTAATGCATGTTATATTGATAATAATAAAAGTAATAAGTATAATTATTATAGTTCTAGCGATAATTGCAGTATAATGTGGGTAATAATGCATGTTATATTGATAATAATAAAAGTAATAAGTATAATTATTATAGTTCTATCGATAATTACATTATAATGTGGGTAATAATGCATGTTATATTGATAATAATAAAAGTAATAAGTATAATTGTTATAGTTCTAGCGACAATAACAGTATAGTGTGGGTAATAATCCATGTTATATTGATAATATTGGGAGTAATAAGTATAATTATTACAATTCTAGCGATAATTACAGTATAATATGGGTATTAATGCATGTTATATTGATAATAATAAAAGTAATAAGTATAATTGTTATAGTTCTAGCGATAATTACAGTATAATGTGGGTAATAATGCATGTTATATTGGTAATATTGGGGGTAATAAGTATAATTATTATAATTCTAGCGATAATTACAGTATAATGTGGGTAATAATGCTTGTTATATTGGTGATATTGGGGGTAATAAGTATAATTAGTATAATTCTGGCGATAATTACAGTATAATATGGGTATTAATGTATGTTATATTGATAATAATAAAAGTAATAAGTATTATTATTATAGTTCTAGCGATAATTACAGTATAATGTGGGTAATAATGCATGTTATATTGATAATAATAAAATTAATAAGTATAATTATTATAGTTCTAGCGATAATAACTGTATAATGTGGGTAAATATTGCATGTTATATTAATAATAATAAAAGTAATAAGTATAATTGTTATAGTTCTAGCGATAATTACAGTATAATGTGGGTAATAATGCATGTTATATTGGTAATATTGGGGGTAATAAGTATAATTATTATAATTCTAGCGATAATTACAGTATAATGTGGGTAATAATGCTTGTTATATTGGTGATATTGGGGGTAATAAGTATAATTAGTATAATTCTGGCGATAATTACAGTATAATATGGGTATTAATGTATGTTATATTGATAATAATAAAAGTAATAATTATTATTATTATAGTTCTAGCGATAATTACAGTATAATGTGGGTAATAATGCATGTTATATTGATAATAATAAAATTAATAAGTATAATTATTATAGTTCTAGCGATAATAACTGTATAATGTGGGTAAATATTGCATGTTATATTAATAATAATAAAAGTAATAAGTATAATTATTATAGTTCTAGCGATAATTACAGTATAATGTGGGTACTAATGCTTGTTATATTGGTGATATTGGGGGTAATATGTATAATTAGTATAATTCTAGCGATAATTACAGTATAATATGGGTATTAATGTATGTTATATTGATAATAATAAAAGTAATAAGTATTATTATTATAGTTCTAGCGATAATTACAGTATAATGTGGGTAATAATGCATGTTATATTGATAATAATAAAATTAATAAGTATAATTATTATAGTTCTAGCGATGATAACTGTATAATGTGGGTAAATATTGCATGTTATATTAATAATAATAAAAGTAATAAGTATAATTATTATAGTTCTAGCGATAATAACAGTATAATATGGGTACTAATGCATGTTATATTGATAATAATAAAAGTAATAAGTATAATTATTATAGTTCTATCGATAATTACAGTATAATGTGGGTAATAATGCATGTTATATTGATAATAATAAAAGTAATAAGTATAATTGTTATAGTTCTAGCGACAATAACAGTATAGTGTGGGTAATAATCCATGTTATATTGATAATATTGGGAGTAATAAGTATAATTATTACAATTCTAGCGATAATTACAGTATAATATGGGTATTAATGCATGTTATATTGATAATAATAAAAGTAATAAGTATAATTGTTATAGTTCTAGCGATAATTACAGTATAATATGGGTATTAATGCATGTTATATTGATAATAATAAAAGTAATAAGTATAATTATTATAATTCTAGCGATCATTACAGTATAATGTGGGTAATAATGCTTGTTATATTGGTGATATTGGGGGTAATAAGTATAATTAGTATAATGCTAGCGATAATTACAGTATAATATGGGTATTAATGCATGTTATATTGATAATAATAAAAGTAATAAGTATAATTGTTATAGTTCTAGCGATAATTACAGTATAATATGGGTATTAATGCATGTTATATTGATAATAATAAAAGTAATAAGTATAATTGTTATAGTTCTAGCGATAATTACAGTATAATGTGGGTAATAATGCTTGTTATATTGGTGATATTGGGGGTAATAAGTATAATTAGTATAATTCTAGCGATAATTACAGTATAATATGGGTATTAATGCATGTTATATTGATAATAATAAAAGTAATAAGTATAATTGTTATAGTTCTAGCGATAATTACAGTATAATGTGGGTAATAATGCTTGTTATATTGATAATAATAAAAGTAATAAGTATAATTATTATAGTTCTAGCGATAATTACAGTATAATGTGGGTAATAATGCATGTTACATTGATAACAATAAAAGTAATAAGTGTAATTATTATAGTTCTCACGATAATAACTGTATAATGTGGGTAATAATGCATGTTATATTGGTAATATTGGGGGTAATAAGTATAATTATTATAAGTCTAGCGATAGTTACAGTATAATGTGGGTAATAATGCTTGTTATATTTGTGATATTGGGGGTAATAAGTATAATTAGTATAATTCTAGCGGTAATTACAGTATAATATGGGAACTAATGCATGTTATATTGATAATAATAAAATTAATAAGTATAATTATTATAGTTCTAGCGATAATAACTGTATAATGTGGGTAATAATGCATGTTATATTGATAATAATAAAAGTAATAAGTATAATTATTATAGTTCTAGCGATAATTACAGTATAGTTTGGGTAATAATGCATGTCATATTGGTAATATTGGGGGTAATAAGTATAATTATTATAATTCTAGCGGTAATTACAGTATAATATGGGTAATAATGCATGTTATATTAATAATAATAAAATTAATAAGTATAATTATTATAGTTCTAGCGATAATAACTGTATAATGTGGGCAATAATGCATGTTATATTAATAATAATAAAAGTAATAAGTATAATTATTATAGTTCTAGCGATAATAACAGTATAATATGGGTACTAATGCATGTTATATTGATAATAATAAAAGTAATAGGTATAATTATTATAGTTCTAGCGATAATTACAGTATAATGTGGGTAATAATGCATGTTATATTGATAATAATAAAAGTAATAAGTATAATTATTATAGTTCTAGCGATAATTACAGTATAATGTGGGTAATAATGCTTGTTATATTGGTGATATTGGGGGTAATAAGTACAATTAGTATAATTCTAGCGATAATTACAGTATAATATGGGTATTAATGCATGTTATATTGATATTAATAAAAGTAATAAGTATAATTGTTATAGTTCTAGCGATAATTACAGTATAATGTGGGTAATAATGCATGTTATATTGGTAATATTGGGGGTAATAAGTATAATTATTATAATTCTAGCGATAATTACAGTATAATGTGGGTAATAATGCTTGTTATATTGGTGATATTGGGGGTAATAAGTATAATTAGTATAATGCTAGCGATAATTACAGTATAATATGGGTATTAATGCATGTTATATTGATAATAATAAAAGTAATAAGTATAATTGTTATAGTTCTAGCGATAATTACAGTATAATGTGGGTAATAATGCTTGTTATATTGATAATAATAAAAGTAATAAGTATAATTATTATAGTTCTAGCGATAATTACAGTATAATGTGGGTAATAATGCATGTTACATTGATAACAATAAAAGTAATAAGTGTAATTATTATAGTTCTCACGATAACAACTGTATAATGTGGGTAATAATGCATGTTATATTGGTAATATTGGGGGTAATAAGTATAATTATTAAAAGTCTAGCGATAGTTACAGTATAATGTGGGTAATAATGCTTGTTATATTTGTGATATTGGGGGTAATAAGTATAATTAGTATAATTCTAGCGATAATTACAGTATAATATGGGAATTAATGCATGTTATATTGATAATAATAAAAGTAATAAGTATAATTATTATAGTTCTAGCGATAATTACAGTATAATGTGGGTAATAATGCATGTTATATTGATAATAATAAAAGTAATAAGTATAATTGTTATAGTTCTAGCGACAATAACAGTATAGTGTGGGTAATAATCCATGTTATATTGATAATATTGGGAGTAATAAGTATAATTATTACAATTCTAGCGATAATTACAGTATAATATGGGTATTAATGCATGTTATATTGATAATAATAAAAGTAATAAGTATAATTGTTATAGTTCTAGCGATAATTACAGTATAATGTGGGTAATAATGCATGTTATATTGGTAATATTGGGGGTAATAAGTATAATTATTATAATTCTAGCGATAATTACAGTATAATGTGGGTAATAATGCTTGTTATATTGGTGATATTGGGGGTAATAAGTATAATTAGTATAATTCTGGCGATAATTACAGTATAATATGGGTATTAATGTATGTTATATTGATAATAATAAAAGTAATAAGTATTATTAATATAGTTCTAGCGATAATTACAGTATAATGTGGGTAATAATGCATGTTATATTGATAATAATAAAATTAATAAGTATAATTATTATAGTTCTAGCGATAATAACTGTATAATGTGGGTAAATATTGCATGTTATATTAATTATAATAAAAGTAATAAGTATAATTATTATAGTTCTAGCGATAATTACAGTATAATGTGGGTACTAATGCTTGTTATATTGGTGATATTGGGGGTAATATGTATAATTAGTATAATTCTAGCGATAATTACAGTATAATATGGGTATTAATGTATGTTATATTGATAATAATAAAAGTAATAAGTATTATTATTATAGTTCTAGCGATAATTACAGTATAATGTGGGTAATAATGCATGTTATATTGATAATATTAAAATTAATAAGTATAATTATTATAGTTCTAGCGATAATAACTGTATAATGTGGGTAAATATTGCATGTTATATTAATAATAATAAAAGTAATAAGTATAATTATTATAGTTCTAGCGATAATAACAGTATAATATGGGTACTAATGCATGTTATATTGATAATAATAAAAGTAATAAGTATAATTATTATAGTTCTAGCGATAATTGCAGTATAATGTGGGTAGTAATGCATGTTATATTGATAATAATAAAAGTAATAAGTATAATTATTATAGTTCTATCGATAATTACAGTATAATGTGGGTAATAATGCATGTTATATTGATAATAATAAAAGTAATAAGTATAATTGTTATAGTTCTAGCGACAATAACAGTATAGTGTGGGTAATAATCCATGTTATATTGATAATATTGGGAGTAATAAGTATAATTATTACAATTCTAGCGATAATTACAGTATAATATGGGTATTAATGCATGTTATATTGATAATAATAAAAGTAATAAGTATAATTGTTATAGTTCTAGCGATAATTACAGTATAATGTGGGTAATAATGCATGTTATATTGGTAATATTGGGGGTAATAAGTATAATTATTATAATTCTAGCGATAATTACAGTATAATGTGGGTAATAATGCTTGTTATATTGGTGATATTGGGGGTAATAAGTATAATTAGTATAATGCTAGCGATAATTACAGTATAATATGGGTATTAATGCATGTTATATTGATAATAATAAAAGTAATAAGTATAATTGTTATAGTTCTAGCGATAATTACAGTATAATGTGGGTAATAATGCTTGTTATATTGATAATAATAAAAGTAATAAGTATAATTATTATAGTTCTAGCGATAATTACAGTATAATGTGGGTAATAATGCATGTTACATTGATAACAATAAAAGTAATAAGTGTAATTATTATAGTTCTCACGATAACAACTGTATAATGTGGGTAATAATGCATGTTATATTGGTAATATTGGGGGTAATAAGTATAATTATTAAAAGTCTAGCGATAGTTACAGTATAATGTGGGTAATAATGCTTGTTATATTTGTGATATTGGGGGTAATAAGTATAATTAGTATAATTCTAGCGATAATTACAGTATAATATGGGAATTAATGCATGTTATATTGATAATAATAAAATTAATAAGTATAATTATTATAGTTCTAGCGATAATAACTGTATAATGTGGGTAATAATGCATGTTATATTGATAATAATAAAAGTAATAAGTATAATTATTATAGTTCTAGCGATAATTACAGTATAGTTTGGGTAATAATGCATGTCATATTGGTAATATTGGGGGTAATAAGTATAATTATTATAATTCTAGCGATAATTACAGTATAATATGTGTAATAATGCATGTTATATTAATAATAATAAAATTAATAAGTATAATTATTATAGTTCTAGCGATAATAACTGTATAATGTGGGTAATAATGCATGTTATATTAATAATAATAAAAGTAATAAGTATAATTATTATAGTTCTAGCGATAATAACAGTATAATATGGGTACTAATGCATGTTATATTGCTAATAATAAAAGTAATAAGTATAATTATTATAGTTCTAGCGATAATTACAGTATAATGTGGGTAATAATGCATGTTATATTGATAATAATAAAAGTAATAAGTATAATTATTATAGTTCTAGCGATAATTACAGTATAATGTGGGTAATAATGCTTGTTATATTGGTGATATTGGGGGTAATAAGTATAATTAGTATAATTCTTGCGATAATTACAGTATAATATGGGTATTAATGCATGTTATATTGATAATAATAAAAGTAATAAGTATAATTATTATAGTTCTAGCGATAATTACAGTATAATGTGGGTAATAATGCATGTTATATTGATAATAATAAAAGTAATAAGTATAATTATTATAGTTCTAGCGATAATTACAGTATAATGTGGGTAATAATGCATGTTATATTGGTAATATTGGGGGTAATAAGTATAATTATTATAATTCTAGCGATAATTACAGTATAATGTGGGTAATAATGCTTGTTATATTGGTGATATTGGGGGTAATAAGTATAATTAGTATAATTCTAGCGATAATTACAGTATAATATGGATATTAATGCATGTTATATTGATAATAATAAAAGTAATAAGTATAGTTATTATAGTTCTAGCGATAATTACAGTATAATGTGGGTAATAATGCTTGTTATATTGATAATAATAAAAGTAATTAGTATAATTATTATAGTTCTAGCGATAATTACAGTATAATGTGGGTAATAATGCATGTTATATTGATAATAATAAAAGTAATAAGTATAATTATTATAGTTCTAGCGATAATTGCAGTATAATGTGGGTAGTAATGCATGTTATATTGATAATAATAAAAGTAATAAGTATAATTATTATAGTTCTATCGATAATTACAGTATAATGTGGGTAATAATGCATGTTATATTGATAATAATAAAAGTAATAAGTATAATTGTTATAGTTCTAGCGACAATAACAGTATAATGTGGGTAATAATCCATGTTATATTGATAATATTGGGAGTAATAAGTATAATTATTACAATTCTAGCGATAATTACAGTATAATATGGGTATTAATGCATGTTATATTGATAATAATAAAAGTAATAACTATAATTATTATAGTTCTCACGATAGTAACTGTATAATATGGGTAATAATGCATGTTATATTAATAATAATAAAATTAAAAAGTATAATTATTATAGTTCTAGCGATAATAACTGTATAATGTGGGTAATAATGCATGTTATATTGATAATAATGAAAGTAATAAGTATAATTATTATAGTTCTAGCGATAATTACAGTATAATGTGGGTAATAATGCATGTTATATTCGTAATATTGGGAGTAATAAGTATAATTATTATAATTCTAGCGATAATTACAGTATAATATGGGTATTAATGCATGTTATATTGATAATAATAAAAGTAATAAGTATAATTGTTATAGTTCTAGCGATAATTACAGTATAATGTGGGTAATAATGCATGTTATATTGGTAATATTGGGGGTAATAAGTATAATTATTATAATTCTAGCGATAATTACAGTATAATGTGGGTAATAATGCTTGTTATATTGGTGATATTGGGGGTAATAAGTATAATTAGTATAATTCTAGCGATAATTACAGTATAATATGGGTATTAATGCATGTTATATTGATAATAATAAAAGTAATAAGTATAATTGTTATAGTTCTAGCGATAATTACAGTATAATGTGGGTAATAATATGGGTAATAATGCATGTTATATTAATAATAATGAAAGTAATAAGTATAATTATTATAGTTCTAGCGATAATTACAGTATAATGTGGGTAATAATGCATGTTACATTGATAACAATAAAAGTACTAAGTGTAATTATTATAGTTCTCACGATAATAACTGTATAATATGGGTAATAATGCATGTTATATTAATAATAATAAAATTAATAAGTGTAATTATTATAGTTCTAGCGATAATAACTGTATAATGTGGGTAATAATGCATGTTATATTAATAATAATAAAAGTAATAAGTATAATTATTATAGTTCTAGCGATAATTACAGTATAATGTGGGTAATAATGCTTGTTATATTGATAACAATGAAAGTAATAAGTATAATTGTTATAGTTCTAGCGATAATTACAGTATAATGTGGGTAATAATGCTTGTTATATTGATAACAATGAAAGTAATAAGTATAATTATTATAGTTCTAGCGATAATTACAGTATAATGTGGGTACTAATGCTTGTTATATTGGTGATATTGGTGGTAATAAGTATAATTAGTATAATTCTAGCGATAATTACAGTATAATATGGGTATTAATGTATGTTATATTGATAATAATAAAAGTAATAAGTATTATTATTATAGTTCTAGCGATAATTACAGTATAATGTGGGTAATAATGCATGTTATATTGATAATAATAAAATTAATAAGTATAATTATTATAGTTCTAGCGATAATAACTGTATAATGTGGGTAAATATTGCATGTTATATTAATAATAATAAAAGTAATAAGTATAATTATTATAGTTCTAGCGATGATAACAGTATAATATGGGTACTAATGTATGTTATATTGATAATAATAAAAGTAATAAGTATAATTGTTATAGTTCTAGCGACAATAACAGTATAGTGTGGGTAATAATCCATGTTATATTGATAATATTGGGAGTAATAAGTATAATTATTACAATTCTAGCGATAATTACAGTATAATATGGGTATTAATGCATGTTATATTGATAATAATAAAAGTAATAAGTATAATTGTTATAGTTCTAGCGATAATTACAGTATAATGTGGGTAATAATGCTTGTTATATTGGTGATATTGGGGGTAATAAGTATAATTAGTATAATTCTAGCGATAATTACAGTATAATATGGGTATTAATGCATGTTATATTGATAATAATAAAAGTAATAAGTATAATTGTTATAGTTCTAGCGATAATTACAGTATAATGTGGGTAATAATGCTTGTTATATTGATAATAATAAAAGTAATAAGTATAATTATTATAGTTCTAGCGATAATTGCAGTATAATGTGGGTAATAATGCATGTTACATTGATAACAATAAAAGTAATAAGTGTAATTATTATAGTTCTCACGATAATAACTGTATAATGTGGGTAATAATGCATGTTATATTGGTAATATTGGGGGTAATAAGTATAATTATTATAAGTCTAGCGATAGTTACAGTATAATGTGGGTAATAATGCTTGTTATATTTGTGATATTGGGGGTAATAAGTATAATTAGTATAATTCTAGCGGTAATTACAGTATAATATGGGAATTAATGCATGTTATATTGATAATAATAAAATTAATAAGTATAATTATTATAGTTCTAGCGATAATAACTGTATAATGTGGGTAATAATGCATGTTATATTGATAATAATAAAAGTAATAAGTATAATTATTATAGTTCTAGCGATAATTACAGTATAGTTTGGGTAATAATGCATGTCATATTGGTAATATTGGGGGTAATAAGTATAATTATTATAATTCTAGCGATAATTACAGTATAATATGGGTAATAATGCATGTTATATTAATAATAATAAAATTAATAAGTATAATTATTATAGTTCTAGCGATAATAACTGTATAATGTGGGTAATAATGCATGTTATATTAATAATAATAAAAGTAATAAGTATAATTATTATAGTTCTAGCGATAATAACAGTATAATATGGGTACTAATGCATGTTATATTGATAATAATAAAAGTAATAAGTATAATTATTATAGTTCTAGCGATAATTACAGTATAATGTGGGTAATAATGCATGTTATATTGATAATAATAAAAGTAATAAGTATAATTATTATAGTTCTAGCGATAATTACAGTATAATGTGGGTAATAATGCTTGTTATATTGGTGATATTGGGGGTAATAAGTATAATTAGTATAATTCTAGCGATAATTACAGTATAATATGGGTATTAATGCATGTTATATTGATAATAATAAAAGTAATAAGTATTATTATTATAGTTCTAGCGATAATTACAGTATAATGTGGGTAATAGTGCATGTTATATTGATAAAAATAAAATTAATAAGTATAATTATTATAGTTCTAGCGATAATAACTGTATAATGTGGGTAAATATTGCATGTTATATTAATAATAATAAAAGTAATAAGTATAATTATTATAGTTCTAGCGATAATAACAGTATAATATGGGTACTAATGCATGTTATATTGATAATAATAAAAGTAATAAGTATAATTATTATAGTTCTAGCGATAATTGCAGTATAATGTGGGTAGTAATGCATGTTATATTGATAATAATAAAAGTAATAAGTATAATTATTATAGTTCTATCGATAATTACAGTATAATGTGGGTAATAATGCATGTTATATTGATAATAATAAAAGTAATAAGTATAATTGTTATAGTTCTAGCGACAATAACAGTATAGTGTGGGTAATAATCCATGTTATATTGATAATATTGGGAGTAATAAGTATAATTATTACAATTCTAGCGATAATTACAGTATAATATGGGTATTAATGCATGTTATATTGATAATAATAAAAGTAATAAGTATAATTGTTATAGTTCTAGCGATAATTACAGTATAATGTGGGTAATAATGCTTGTTATATTTGTGATATTGGGGGTAATAAGTATAATTAGTATAATTCTAGCGATAATTACAGTATAATATGGGAATTAATGCATGTTATATTGATAATAATAAAATTAATAAGTATAATTATTATAGTTGTAGCGATAATAACTGTATAATGTGGGTAATATTGCATGTTATATTGATAATAATAAAAGTAATAAGTATAATTATTATAGTTCTAGCGATAATTACAGTATAATGTGGGTAATAATGCATGTTATATTAATAATAATAAAAGTAATAAGTATAATTATTATAGTTCTAGCGATAATAACAGTATAATATGGGTACTAATGCATGTTATATTGATAATAATAAAAGTAATAAGTATAATTATTATAGTTCTAGCGATAATTACAGTATAATGTGGGTAATAATGCATGTTATATTGATAATAATAAAAGTAATAAGTATAATTATTATAGTTCTAGCGATAATTACAGTATAATGTGGGTAATAATGCTTGTTATATTGGTGATATTGGGGGTAATAAGTATAATTAGTATAATTCTAGCGATAATCACAGTATAATATGGGTATTAATGCATGTTATATTGATAATAATAAAAGTAATAAGTATAATTATTATAGTTCTAGCGATAATTACAGTATAATGTGGGTAATAATGCATGTTATATTGATAATAATAAAAGTAATAAGTATAATTATTATAGTTCTAGCGATAATTACAGTATAATGTGGGTAATAATGCATGTTATATTGGTAATATTGGGGGTAATAAGTATAGTTATTATAATTCTAGCAATAATTACAGTATAATGTGGGTAATAATGCTTGTTATATTGGTGATATTGGGGGTAATAAGTATAATTAGTATAATTCTAGCGATAATTACAGTATAATATGGATATTAATGCATGTTATATTGATAATAATAAAAGTAATAAGTATAATTATTATAGTTCTAGCGATAATTACAGTATAATGTGGGTAATAATGCTTGTTATATTGGTAATAATAAAAGTAATTAGTATAATTGTTATAGTTCTAGCGATAATTACAGTATAATGTGGGTAATAATGCATGTTATATTGATAATAATAAAAGTAATAAGTATAATTATTATAGTTCTAGCGATAATTACAGTATAATGTGGGTAATAATGCTTGTTATATTGATAACAATGAAAGTAATAAGTATAATTATTATAGTTCTAGCGATAATTACAGTATAATATGGGTATTAATGCATGTTATATTGATAATAATAAAAGTAATAAGTATAATTGTTATAGTTCTAGCGATAATTACAGTATAATGTGGGTAATAATGCATGTTATATTGGTAATAATAAAAGTAATAAGTATAATTATTATAGTTCTAGCGATAATTACAGTATAATGTGGGTAATAATGCTTGTTATATTGATAACAATGAAAGTAATAAGTATAATTATTATAGTTCTAGCGATAATTACAGTATAATGTGGGTACTAATGCTTGTTATATTGGTGATATTGGGGGTAATAAGTATAATTAGTATAATTCTAGCGATAATTACAGTATAATATGGGTATTAATGTATGTTATATTGATAATAATAAAAGTAATAAGTATTATTATTATAGTTCTAGCGATAATTACAGTATAATGTGGCTAATAATGCATGTTATATTGATAATAATAAAATTAATAAGTATAATTATTATAGTTCTAGCGATAATAACTGTATAATGTGGGTAAATATTGCATGTTATATTAATAATAATAAAAGTAATAAGTATAATTATTATAGTTCTAGCGATAATAACACTATAATATGGGTACCAATGCATGTTATATTGATAATAATAAAAGTAATAAGTATAATTATTATAGTTCTAGCGATAATTGCAGTATAATGTGGGTAGTAATGCATGTTATATTGATAATAATAAAAGTAATAAGTATAATTGTTATAGTTCTAGCGACAATAACAGTATAATGTGGGTAATAATCCATGTTATATTGATAATATTGGGAGTAATAAGTATAATTATTACAATTCTAGCGATAATTACAGTATAATATGGGTATTAATGCATGTTATATTGATAATAATAAAAGTAATAACTATAATTATTATAGTTCTCACGATAGTAACTGTATAATATGGGTAATAATGCATGTTATATTAATAATAATAAAATTAAAAAGTATAATTATTATAATTCTAGCGATAATAACTGTATAATGTGGGTAATAATGCATGTTATATTGATAATAATGAAAGTAATAAGTATAATTGTTATAGTTCTAGCGATAATTACAGTATAATGTGGGTAATAATGCATGTTATATTGGTAATATTGGGGGTAATAAGTATAATTATTATAATTCTAGCGATAATTACAGTATAATGTGGGTAATAATGCTTGTTATATTGGTGATATTGGGGGTAATAAGTATAATTAGTATAATTCTAGCGATAATTACAGTATAATATGGGTATTAATGCATGTTATATTGATAATAATAAAAGTAATAAGTATAATTGTTATAGTTCTAGCGATAATTACAGTATAATGTGGGTAATAATATGGGTAATTATGCATGTTATATTAATAATAATGAAAGTAATAAGTATAATTATTATAGTTCTAGCGATAATTACAGTATAATGTGGGTAATAATGCATGTTACATTGATAACAATAAAAGTAATAAGTGTAATTATTATAGTTCTCACGATAATAACTGTATAATATGGGTAATAATGCATGTTACATTAATAATAATAAAATTAATATGTATAATTATTATAGTTCTAGCGATAATAACTGTATAATGTGGGTAATAATGCATGTTATATTAATAATAATAAAAGTAATAAGTATAATTATTATAGTTCTAGCGATAATTACAGTATAATGTGGGTAATAATGCTTGTTATATTGGTGATATTGGGGGTAATAAGTATAATTAGTATAATTCTAGCGATAATTACAGTATAATATGGGTATTAATGCATGTTATATTGATAATAATAAAAGTAATAAGTATAATTATTATAGTTCTAGCGATAATTACAGTATAATGTGGGTAATAATGCTTGTTATATTGGTGATATTGGGGGTAATAAGTATAATTAGTATAATTCTAGCGATAATTACAGTATAATATGGGTATTAATGCATGTCATATTGATAATAATAAAAGTAATAAGTATAATTATTATAGTTCTAGCGATAATTACAGTATAATGTGGGTAATAATGCATGTTATATTGATAATAATAAAAGTAATAAGTATAATTATTATAGTTCTAGCGATAATTACAGTATAATGTGGGTAATAATGCATGTTATATTGGTAATATTGGGGGTAATAAGTATAATTATTATAATTCTAGCGATAATTACAGTATAATATGGGTAATAATGCATGTTATATTAATAATAATGAAAGTAATAAGTATAATTATTATAGTTCTAGCGATAATTACAGTACAATGTGGGTAATAATGCATGTTACATTGATAACAATAAAAGTAATAAGTGTAATTATTATAGTTCTCACGATAATAACTGTATAATATGGGTAATAATGCATGTTATATTAATAATAATAAAATTAATAAGTATAATTATTATAGTTCTAGCGATAATAACTGTATAATGTGGGTAATAATGCATGTTATATTAATAATAATAAAAGTAATAAGCATAATTATTATAGTTCTAGCGATAATAACAGTATAATATGGGTACTAATGCATGTTATATTGATAATAATAAAACTAATAAGTATATTTATTATAGTTCTAGCGATAATGACAGTATAATGTGGGTAATAATGCTTGTTATATTGGTGATATTGGGGGTAATAAGTATAATTAGTATAATTCTAGCGATAATTACAGTATAATATGGGTATTAATGCATGTTATATTGATAATAATAAAAGTAATAAGTATAATTATTATAGTTCTAGCGATAATTACAGTATAATGTGGGTAATAATGCTTGTTATATTGGTGATACTGGGGGTAATAAGAATAATTAGTATAATTCTAGCGATAATTACAGTATAATATGGGTATTAATGCATGTTATATTGATAATAATAAAAGTAATAAGTATAATTATTATAGTTCTAGCGATAATTACAGTATAATGTGGGTAATAATGCATGTTATATTGATAATAATAAAAGTAATAAGTATAATTATTATAGTTCTAGCGATAATTACAGTATAATGTGGGTAATAATGCATGTTACATTGGTAATATTGGGGGTAATAAGTATAATTATTATAATTCTAGCGATAATTACAGTATAATGTGGGTAATAATGCTTGTTATATTGGTGATATTGGGGGTAATAAGTATAATTAGTATAATTCTAGCGATAATAACAGTATAATATGGGTACTAATGCATGTTATATTGATAATAATAAAACTAATAAGTATAATTATTATAGTTCTAGCGATAATTACAGTATAATGTGGGTAATAATGCATGTTATATTGATAATAATAAAAGTAATAAGTATAATTATTATAGTTCTAGCGATAATTACAGTATAATGTGGGTAATAATGCATGTTATATTGGTAATATTGGGGGTAATAAGTATAATTATTATAAGTCTAGCGATAGTTACAGTATAATGTGGGTAATAATGCTTGTTATATTTGTAATATTGGGGGTAATAAGTATAATTAGTATAATTCTAGCGATAATTACAGTATAATATGGGTATTAATGCATGTTATATTGATAATAATAAAATTAATAAGTATAATTATTATAGTTCTAGCGATAATAACTGTATAATGTGGGTAATAATGCATGTTATATTAATAATAATAAAAGTAATAAGTATAATTATTATAGTTCTAGCGATAATAACAGTATAATATGGGTACTAATGCATGTTATATTGATAATAATAAAAGTAATAAGTATAATTATTATAGTTCTAGCGATAATTACAGTATAATGTGGGTAATAATGCTTGTTATATTGGTGATATTGGGGGTAATAAGTATAATTAGTATAATTCTAGCGATAATTACAGTATAATATGGGTATTAATGCATGTTATATTGATAATAATAAAAGTAATAAGTATAATTATTATAGTTCTAGCGATAATTACGGTATAATGTGGGTAATAATGCTTGTTATATTGGTGATATTGGGGGTAATAGGTATAATTAGTATAATTCTAGCGATAATTACAGTATAATATGGGTATTAATGCATGTTATATTGACAACAATAAAAGTAATAAGTATAATTATTATAGTTCTAGCGATAATTACAGTATAATGTGGGTAATAATGCATGTTATATTGATAATAATAAAAGTAATAAGTATAATTATTATAGTTCTAGCGATAATTACAGAATAATGTGGGTAATAATGCTTGTTATATTGGTGATATTGGGGGTAATAAGTATAATTAGTATAATTCTAGCGATAATTACAGTATAATATGGGTATTAATGCATGTTATATTGATAATAATAAAAGTAATAAGTATAATTATTATAGTTCTAGCGATAATTACAGTATAATGTGGGTAATAATGCATGTTATATTGGTAATATTGGGGGTAATAAGTATAATTATTATAATTCTAGCGATAATTACAGTATAATGTGGGTAATAATGCTTGTTATATTGGTGATATTGGGGGTAATAAGCATAATTAGTATAATTCTAGCGATAATTACAGTATAATATGGGTATTAATGCATTTTATATTGATAATAATAAAAGTAATAAGTATAATTGTTATAGTTCTAGCGATAATTACCGTATAATGTGGGTAATAATATGGGTAATAATGCATGTTATATTAATAATAATGAAAGTAATAAGTATAATTATTATAGTTCTAGCGATAATTACAGTATAATGTGGGTAATAATGCATGTTACATTGATAACAATAAAAGTAATAAGTGTAATTATTATAGTTCTCACGATAATAACTGTATAATATGGGTAATAATGCATGTTATATTAATAATAATAAAATTAATATGTATAATTATTATAGTTCTAGCGATAATAACTGTATAATGTGGGTTATAATGCATGTTATATTAATAATAATAAAAGTAATAAGTATAATTATTATAGTTCTAGCGATAATTACAGTATAATGTGGGTAATAATGCTTGTTATATTGGTGATATTGGGGGTAATAAGTATAATTAGTATAATTCTAGCGATAATTACAGTATAATATGGGTATTAATGCATGTTATATTGATAATAATAAAAGTAATAAGTATAATTATTATAGTTCTAGCGATAATTACAGTATAATGTGGGTAATAATGCTTGTTATATTGGTGATATTGGGGATAATAAGTATAATTAGTATAATTCTAGCGATAATTACAGTATAATATGGGTATTAATGCATGTCATATTGATAATAATAAAAGTAATAAGTATAATTATTATAATTCTAGCGATAATTACAGTATAATATGGGTATTAATGCATGTTATATTGATAATAATAAAAGTAATAAGTATAATTATTATAGTTCTAGCGATAATTACAGTATAATGTGGGTAATAATGCTTGTTATATTGGTGATACTGGGGGTAATAAGTATAATTAGTATAATTCTAGCGATAATTACAGTATAATATGGGTATTAATGCATGTTATATTGATAATAATAAAAGTAATAGGTATAATTATTATAGTTCTAGCGATAATTACAGTATAATGTGGGTAATAATGCATGTTATATTGATAATAATAAAAGTAATAAGTATAATTATTATAGTTCTAGCGATAATTACAGTATAATGTGGGTAATAATGCTTGTTATATTGGTGATATTGGGGGTAATAAGTATAATTAGTATAATTCTAGCGATAATTACAGTATAATATGGGTATTAATGCATGTTATATTGATAATAATAAAAGTAATAAGTATAATTATTATAGTTCTAGCGATAATTACAGTATAATGTGGGTAATAATGCATGTTATATTGGTAATATTGGGGGTAATAAGTATAATTATTATAATTCTAGCGATAATTACAGTATAATGTGGGTAATAATGCTTGTTATATTGGTGATATTGGGGGTAATAAGTATAATTAGTATAATTCTAGCGATAATTACAGTATAATATGGGTATTAATGCATGTTATATTGATAATAATAAAAGTAATAAGTATAATTGTTATAGTTCTAGCGATAATTACAGTATAATGTGGGTAATAATGCTTGTTATATTGATAATAGTAAAAGTAATAAGTATAATTATTATAGTTCTAGCGATAATTACAGTATAATGTGGGTAATAATGCATGTTATATTGATAATAACAAAGTAATAAGTATAATTATTATAGTTCTAGCGATAATTACAGTATAATGTGGGTAATAATGCATGTTATATTGGTAATATTGGGGGTAATATGTATAATTATTATAAGTCTAGCGATAGTTACAGTATAATGTGGGTAATAATGCTTGTTATATTTGTGATATTGGGGGTAATAAGTATAATTAGTATAATTCTAGCGATAATTACTGTATAATATGGGTATTAATGCATGTTATATTGATAATAATAAAATTAATAAGTATAATTATTATAGTTCTCACGATAATAACTGTATAATATGGGTAGTAATGCATGTTATATTGATAATAATAAACGTAATAAGAATAATTATTATAGTTCTGACGATAATAACTGTATAATATGCGTAACAATGCATGTTATATTGATAATAATAAAAGTAGTAAGTATAATTATTATAGTTCTAGCGATAATTACAGTATAATGTGGGTAATAATGCTTGTTATATTGGTGATATTGGGGGTAATAAGTATAATTAGTATAATTCTAGCGATAATTACAGTATAATATGGGTATTAATGCATGTTATATTGATAATAATAAAAGTAATAAGTATAATTATTATAGTTCTAGCGATAATTACAGTATAATGTGGGTAGTAATGCATGTTATATTGATAATAATAAAAGTAATAAGTATAATTATTATAGTTCTAGCGATAATTACAGTATAATGTGGGTAATAATGCATGTTATATTGATAATAATAAAAGTAATAAGTGTAATTATTATAGTTCTCACGAAAATAACTGTATAATATGAGTAATAATGCATGTTATATTGATAATATTGGGAGTAATAAGTATAATTATTACAATTCTAGCGATAATTACAGTATAATATGGGTATTAATGCATGTTATATTGATAATAATAAAATTAATAAGTATAATTATTATAGTTCTCACGATAATAACTGTATAATATGGGTAGTAATGCATGTTATATTGATAATAATAAACGTAATAAGAATAATTATTATAGTTCTGACGATAATAACTGTATAATATGCGTAACAATGCATGTTATATTGATAATAATAAAAGTAATAAGTATAATTATTATAGTTCTAGCGATAATTACAGTATAATGTGGGTAATAATGCTTGTTATATTGGTGATATTGGGGGTAATAAGTATAATTAGTATAATTCTAGCGATAATTACAGTATAATATGGGTATTAATGCATGTTATATTGATAATAATAAAAGTAATAAGTATAATTATTATAGTTCTAGCGATAATTACAGTATAATGTGGGTAATAATGCTTGTTATATTGGTGATATTGGGGGTAATAAGTATAATTAGTATAATTCTAGCGATAATTACAGTATAATATGGGTATTAATGCATGTCATATTGATAATAATAAAAGTAATAAGTATAATTATTATAGTTCTAGCGATAAGTACAGTATAATGTGGGTAATAATGCATGTTATATTGATAATAATAAAAGTAATAAGTGTAATTATTATAGTTCTCACGAAAATAACTGTATAATATGAGTAATAATGCATGTTATATTGATAATCATAAAAGTTATAAGTATAATTGTTATAGTTCTAGCGATAATTACAGTATAATGTGGGTAGTAATGCATGTTATATTGATAATAATAAAAGTAATAAGTATAATTATTATAGTTCTAGCGATAATTACAGTATAATGTGGGTAATAATGCCTGTTATATTGATAATAATAAAAGTAATAAGTGTAATTATTATAGTTCTCACGAAAATAACTGTATAATATGAGTAATAATGCATGTTATATTGATAATATTGGGAGTAATAAGTATAATTATTACAATTCTAGCGATAATTACAGTATAATATGGGTATTAATGCATGTTATATTGATAATAATAAAAGTAATAACTATAATTATTATAGTTCTCATGATAGTAACTGTATAATATGGGTAATAATGCATGTTATATTAATAATAATAAAATTAATAAGTATAATTATTATAGTTCTAGCGATAATAACTGTATAATGTGGGTAATAATGCATGTTATATTGATAATAATGAAAGTAATAAGTATAATTATTATAGTTCTAGCGATAATTACAGTATAATATGTGTAATAATGCATGTTATATTGGTAATATTGGGAGTAATAAGTATAATTATTATAATTCTAGCGATAATTACAGTATAATATGGGTAATAATGCATGTTATATTAATAATAATAAAAGTAATAAGTATAATTATTATAGTTCTAGCGATAATAACAGTATAATATGGGTACTAATGCATGTTATATTGATAATAATAAAAGTAATAAGTATAATTATTATAGTTCTAGCGATAATTACAGTATAATATGGGTATTAATGCATGTTATATTGATAATAATAAAAGTAATAAGTATAATTATTATAGTTCTAGCGATAATTACAGTATAATGTGGGTAGTAATGCATGTTATATTGATAATAATAAAAGTAATAAGTATAATTATTATAGTTCTAGCGATAATTACAGTATAATGTGGGTAATAATGCATGTTATATTGATAATAATAAAAGTAATAAGTGTAATTATTATAGTTCTCACGAAAATAACTGTATAATATGAGTAATAATGCATGTTATATTGATAATAATAAACGTAATAAGAATAATTATTATAGTTCTGACGATAATAACTGTATAATATGCGTAACAATGCATGTTATATTGATAATAATAAAAGTAATAAGTATAATTATTATAGTTCTAGCGATAATTACAGTATAATGTGGGTAATAATGCTTGTTATATTGGTGATATTGGGGGTAATAAGTATAATTAGTATAATTCTAGCGATAATTACAGTATAATATGGGTATTAATGCATGTTATATTGATAATAATAAAAGTAATAAGTATAATTATTATAGTTCTAGCGATAATTACAGTATAATGTGGGTAATAATGCTTGTTATATTGGTGATATTGGGGGTAATAAGTATAATTAGTATAATTCTAGCGATAATTACAGTATAATATGGGTATTAATGCATGTCATATTGATAATAATAAAAGTAATAAGTATAATTATTATAGTTCTAGCGATAAGTACAGTATAATGTGGGTAATAATGCATGTTATATTGATAATAATAAAAGTAATAAGTGTAATTATTATAGTTCTCACGAAAATAACTGTATAATATGAGTAATAATGCATGTTATATTGATAATCATAAAAGTTATAAGTATAATTGTTATAGTTCTAGCGATAATTACAGTATAATGTGGGTAGTAATGCATGTTATATTGATAATAATAAAAGTAATAAGTATAATTATTATAGTTCTAGCGATAATTACAGTATAATGTGGGTAATAATGCCTGTTATATTGATAATAATAAAAGTAATAAGTATAATTATTATAGTTCTAGCGATAATTACAGTATAATGTGGGTAATAATGCTTGTTATATTGGTGATATTGGGGGTAATAAGTATAATTAGTATAATTCTGGCGATAATTACAGTATAATATGGGTATTAATGCATGTTATATTGATAATAATAAAAGTAATAAGTATAATTATTATAGTTCTAGCGATAATTACAGTATAATGTGGGTAATAATGCTTGGTATATTGGTGACATTGGGGGTAATAAGTATAATTAGTATAATTCTGGCGATAATTACAGTATAATATGGGTATTACTGCATGTTATATTGATAATAATAAAAGTAATAAGTATAATAACTATAGATCTAGCGATAATAACTGTATAATGTGGGTAATAATGCATGTCACATTGATAATAATAAACGTAATAAGTATTATTATTACAGTTCTGACGATAATAACTGTATAATATGCGTAATAATGCATGTTATATTGATAATAATAAAAGTAATAAGTATAATTATTATAGTTCTAGCGATAATTACAGTATAATGTCGGTAATAATGCATGTTATATTGATAATAATAAAAGTAATAAGTATAATTATTATAGTTCTAGCGATAATTACAGCATAATGTGGGTAATAATGCATGTTATATTGATAATAACAAAAGTAATAAGTATAATTATTATAGTTTTCACGATAATAACTGTATAATATGGGTAATAATGCATATTATATTGATAATAATAAAAGTAATAAGTATAATTATTATAGTTCTAGCGATAATTACAGTATAATGTGGGTAATAATGCTTGTTATATTGGTGATATTGGGGGTAATAAGTATAATTATTATAGTTCTAGCGATAATAACAGTATAATATGGGTACTAATGCATGTTATATTGATAATAATAAAAGTAATAAGTATAATTATTATAGTTCTAGCGATAATAACTGTATAATGTGGGTAATAATGCATGTTATATTGATAATAATAAAAGTAATAAGTATAATTATTATAGATCTAGCGATAATAACTGTATAATGTGGGTAATAATGCATGCTATATTGATAATAATAAAAGTAATAAGTATAATTATTATAGTTCTAGCGATAATTACAGTATAATGTGGGTAATAATGCTTGTTATATTGGTGATATTGGGGTAATAAGTATTATTAGTATAATTCTAGCGATAATAACAGTATAATATGGGTACTAATGCATGTTATATTGATAATAATAAAAGTAATAAGTATAATTATTATAGTTCTAGCGATAATTACAGTATAATATGGGTATTAATGCATGTTATATTGATAATAATAAAAGTAATAAGTATAATTATTATAGTTCTAGCGATAATTACAGTATAATGTGGGTAGTAATGCATGTTATATTGATAATAATAAAAGTAATAAGTATAATTATTATAGTTCTAGCGATAATTACAGTATAATGTGGGTAATAATGCATGTTATATTGATAATAATAAAAGTAATAAGTGTAATTATTATAGTTCTCACGAAAATAACTGTATAATATGAGTAATAATGCATGTTATATTGATAATAATAAAAGTAATAAGTATAATTGTTATAGTTCTAGCGACAATAACAGTATAATGTGGGTAATAATCCATGTTATATTGATAATATTGGGAGTAATAAGTATAATTATTACAATTCAAGCGATAATTACAGTATAATATGAGTATTAATGCATGTTATATTGATAATAATAAAAGTAATAACTATAATTATTATAGTTCTCACGATAGTAACTGTATAATATGGCTAATAATGCATGTTATATTAATAATAATAAAATTAATAAGTATAATTATTATAGTTCTAGCGATAATTACAGTATAATGTGGGTAATAATGCATGTTATATTGACAATAATAAAAGTAATAAGTATAATTATTATAGTTCTCACGATAATAACTGTATAATATGCGTAATAATGCATGTTATATTGATAATAATAAACGTAATAAGTATAATTATTATAGTTCTGACGATAATAACTGTATAATATGCGTAATAATGCACGATATATAGATAATAATAAAAGTTATATGTATAATTATTATAGTTCTCACGATAATAACTGTATAATATGGGTAGCAATGCATGTTATATTCATAATAATAAACGTAATAAGTATAATAATTATAGTTCTGACGATAATAACTGTATATTATGCGTAATAATGCATGTTATATTGATAATAATAAAAGTAATAAGTATAATTATTATAATTCTAGCGATAATTACAGTACAATATGGGTAATAATGCATGTTATATTAATAGTAATAAAAGTAATAAGTATAATTATTATAGTTCTAGCGATAATAACTGTATAATGTGGGTAATAATGCATGTCATATTGATAATAATAAACGTAATAGGTATTATTATTATAGTTCTGAGGATAATAACTGTGTAATATGCGTAATAATGCATGTTATATTGATAATAATAAGAGTAATAAGTATAATTATTATAGTTCTAGCGATAATTACAGTATAATGTGGGTAATAATGCATGTTATATTGATAATAATAAAAGTAATAAGTATAATTATTATAGTTCTAGCGATAATTAGAGTATAATGTGGGTAATAATGCATGTTATATTGATAATAACAAAAGTAATAAGTATAGTTATTATAGTTCTCACGATAATAACTGTATAATATGGGTAATAATGCATGTTACATTGATAATAATAAAAGTAATAAGTATAATTATTATAGTTCTATCGATAATTACAGTATAATGTGGGTAATAATGCTTGTTATATTGGTGATATTGGGGGTAATAAGTATAATTATTATAGTTCTAGCGATAATAACTGTATAATGTGGGTAATAATGCATGTTATATTGATAATAATAAAAGTAATAAGTATAATTATTATAGATCTAGCGATAATAACTGTATAATGTGGGTAATAATGCATGCTATATTGATAATAATAAAAGTAATAAGTATAATTATTATAGTTCTAGCGATAATTACAGTATAATGTGGGTAATAATGCTTGTTATATTGGTGATATTGGGGGTAATAAGTATAATTAGTATAATTCTGGCGATAATTACAGTATAATATGGGTATTAATGCATGTTATATTGATAATAATAAAAGTAATAAGTATAATTATTATAGTTCTAGCGATAATTACAGTATAATGTGGGTAATAATGCTTGGTATATTGGTGACATTGGGGGTAATAAGTATAATTAGTATAATTCTGGCGATAATTACAGTATAATATGGGTATTACTGCATGTTATATTGATAATAATAAAAGTAATAAGTATAATAACTATAGATCTAGCGATAATAACTGTATAATGTGGGTAATAATGCATGTCACATTGATAATAATAAACGTAATAAGTATTATTATTATAGTTCTGACGATAATAACTGTATAATATGCGTAATAATGCATGTTATATTGATAATAATAAAAGTAATAAGTATAATTATTATAGTTCTAGCGATAATTACAGTATAATGTCGGTAATAATGCATGTTATATTGATAATAATAAAAGTAATAAGTATAATTATTATAGTTCTAGCGATAATTACAGCATAATGTGGGTAATAATGCATGTTATATTGATAATAACAAAAGTAATAAGTATAATTATTATAGTTTTCACGATAATAACTGTATAATATGGGTAATAATGCATATTATATTGATAATAATAAAAGTAATAAGTATAATTATTATAGTTCTAGCGATAATTACAGTATAATGTGGGTAATAATGCTTGTTATATTGGTGATATTGGGGGTAATAAGTATAATTATTATAGTTCTAGCGATAATAACTGTATAATGTGGGTAATAATGCATGTTATATTGATAATAATAAAAGTAATAAGTATAATTATTATAGATCTAGCGATAATAACTGTATAATGTGGGTAATAATGCATGTTATATTGATAATAATAAAAGTAATAAGTATAATTATTATAGTTCTAGCGATAATTACAGTATAATATGGGTAATAATGCTTGTTATATTGGTGATATTGGGGTAATAAGTATTATTAGTATAATTCTAGCGATAATTACAGTATAATATGGGTATTAATGCATGTTATATTGATAATAATAAAAGTAATAACTATAATTATTATAGTTCTCACGATAATAACTGTATAATATGGGTAATAATGCATGTTATATTGATAATAATAAAAGTAATAAGTATAATTATTATAGTTCTAGCGATAATTAATGTATAATGTGGGTAATAATGCTTGTTATATTGGTGATATTGGGGGTAATAAGTATAATTAGTATAATTCTGGCGATAATTACAGTATAATATGGGTATTAATGCATGTTATATTGATAATAATAAAAGTAATAAGTATAATTATTATAGTTCTGACGATAATAACTGTATATTATGCGTAATAATGCATGTTATATTGATAATAATAAAAGTAATAAGTATAATTATTATAATTCTAGCGATAATTACAGTACAATATGGGTAATAATGCATGTTATATTGATAATAATAAAAGTAATAAGTATAATTATTATAGTTCTAGCGATAATTACAGTATAATGTGGGTAGTAATGCATGTTATATTGATAATAATAAAAGTAATAAGTATAATTATTATAGTTCTAGCGATAATTACAGTATAATGTGGGTAATAATGCATGTTATATTGATAATAATAAAAGTAATAAGTGTAATTATTATAGTTCTCACGAAAATAACTGTATAATATGAGTAATAATGCATGTTATATTGATAATAATAAAAGTAATAAGTATAATTGTTATAGTTCTAGCGACAATAACAGTATAATGTGGGTAATAATCCATGTTATATTGATAATATTGGGAGTAATAAGTATAATTATTACAATTCAAGCGATAATTACAGTATAATTTGAGTATTAATGCATGTTATATTGATAATAATAAAAGTAATAACTATAATTATTATAGTTCTCACGATAGTAACTGTATAATATGGCTAATAATGCATGTTATATTAATAATAATAAAATTAATAAGTATAATTATTATAGTTCTAGCGATAATTACAGTATAATGTGGGTAATAATGCATGTTATATTGACAATAATAAAAGTAATAAGTATAATTATTATAGTTCTCACGATAATAACTGTATAATATGCGTAATAATGCATGTTATATTGATAATAATAAACGTAATAAGTATAATTATTATAGTTCTGACGATAATAACTGTATAATATGCGTAATAATGCACGATATATAGATAATAATAAAAGTTATATGTATAATTATTATAGTTCTCACGATAATAACTGTATAATATGGGTAGCAATGCATGTTATATTCATAATAATAAACGTAATAAGTATAATAATTATAGTTCTGACGATAATAACTGTATATTATGCGTAATAATGCATGTTATATTGATAATAATAAAAGTAATAAGTATAATTATTATAATTCTAGCGATAATTACAGTACAATATGGGTAATAATGCATGTTATATTAATAGTAATAAAAGTAATAAGTATAATTATTATAGTTCTAGCGATAATAACTGTATAATGTGGGTAATAATGCATGTCATATTGATAATAATAAACGTAATAGGTATTATTATTATAGTTCTGAGGATAATAACTGTGTAATATGCGTAATAATGCATGTTATATTGATAATAATAAGAGTAATAAGTATAATTATTATAGTTCTAGCGATAATTACAGTATAATGTGGGTAATAATGCATGTTATATTGATAATAATAAAAGTAATAAGTATAATTATTATAGTTCTAGCGATAATTAGAGTATAATGTGGGTAATAATGCATGTTATATTGATAATAACAAAAGTAATAAGTATAGTTATTATAGTTCTCACGATAATAACTGTATAATATGGGTAATAATGCATGTTACATTGATAATAATAAAAGTAATAAGTATAATTATTATAGTTCTAGCGATAATTACAGTATAATGTGGGTAATAATGCTTGTTATATTGGTGATATTGGGGGTAATAAGTATAATTATTATAGTTCTAGCGATAATAACTGTATAATGTGGGTAATAATGCATGTTATATTGATAATAATAAAAGTAATAAGTATAATTATTATAGATCTAGCGATAATAACTGTATAATGTGGGTAATAATGCATGCTATATTGATAATAATAAAAGTAATAAGTATAATTATTATAGTTCTAGCGATAATTACAGTATAATGTGGGTAATAATGCTTGTTATATTGGTGATATTGGGGGTAATAAGTATAATTAGTATAATTCTGGCGATAATTACAGTATAATATGGGTATTAATGCATGTTATATTGATAATAATAAAAGTAATAAGTATAATTATTATAGTTCTAGCGATAATTACAGTATAATGTGGGTAATAATGCTTGGTATATTGGTGACATTGGGGGTAATAAGTATAATTAGTATAATTCTGGCGATAATTACAGTATAATATGGGTATTACTGCATGTTATATTGATAATAATAAAAGTAATAAGTATAATAACTATAGATCTAGCGATAATAACTGTATAATGTGGGTAATAATGCATGTCACATTGATAATAATAAACGTAATAAGTATTATTATTATAGTTCTGACGATAATAACTGTATAATATGCGTAATAATGCATGTTATATTGATAATAATAAAAGTAATAAGTATAATTATTATAGTTCTAGCGATAATTACAGTATAATGTCGGTAATAATGCATGTTATATTGATAATAATAAAAGTAATAAGTATAATTATTATAGTTCTAGCGATAATTACAGCATAATGTGGGTAATAATGCATGTTATATTGATAATAACAAAAGTAATAAGTATAATTATTATAGTTTTCACGATAATAACTGTATAATATGGGTAATAATGCATATTATATTGATAATAATAAAAGTAATAAGTATAATTATTATAGTTCTAGCGATAATTACAGTATAATGTGGGTAATAATGCTTGTTATATTGGTGATATTGGGGGTAATAAGTATAATTATTATAGTTCTAGCGATAATAACTGTATAATGTGGGTAATAATGCATGTTATATTGATAATAATAAAAGTAATAAGTATAATTATTATAGATCTAGCGATAATAACTGTATAATGTGGGTAATAATGCATGTTATATTGATAATAATAAAAGTAATAAGTATAATTATTATAGTTCTAGCGATAATTACAGTATAATATGGGTAATAATGCTTGTTATATTGGTGATATTGGGGTAATAAGTATTATTAGTATAATTCTAGCGATAATTACAGTATAATATGGGTATTAATGCATGTTATATTGATAATAATAAAAGTAATAACTATAATTATTATAGTTCTCACGATAATAACTGTATAATATGGGTAATAATGCATGTTATATTGATAATAATAAAAGTAATAAGTATAATTATTATAGTTCTAGCGATAATTAATGTATAATGTGGGTAATAATGCTTGTTATATTGGTGATATTGGGGGTAATAAGTATAATTAGTATAATTCTGGCGATAATTACAGTATAATATGGGTATTAATGCATGTTATATTGATAATAATAAAAGTAATAAGTATAATTATTATAGTTCTGACGATAATAACTGTATATTATGCGTAATAATGCATGTTATATTGATAATAATAAAAGTAATAAGTATAATTATTATAATTCTAGCGATAATTACAGTACAATATGGGTAATAATGCATGTTATATTAATAGTAATAAAAGTAATAAGTATAATTATTATAGTTCTAGCGATAATAACTGTATAATGTGGGTAATAATGCATGTCATATTGATAATAATAAACGTAATAAGTATTATTATTATAGTTCTGACGATAATAACTGTATAATATGGGTAATAATGCATGTTATATTGGTGATATTGGGGGTAATAAGTATAATTATTATAGTTCTAGCGAAAATAACTGTATAATGTGGGTAATAATGCATGTTATATTGATAATAATAAAAGTAATAAGTATAATTATTATAGTTCTAGCGAAAATAACTGTATAATGTGGGTAATAATGCATGTTATATTGATAATAATAAAAGTAATAAGTATAATTATTATAGATCTAGCGATAATAACTGTATAATGTGGGTAATAATGCATGTTATATTGATAATAATAAAAGTAATAAGTATAATTATTATAGTTCTAGCGATAATTACAGTATAATGTGGGTACTAATGCTTGTTATATTGATAATAATAAAAGTAATAAGTATAATTATTATAGTTCTAGCGATAATTACAGTATAATGTGGGTAATAATGCATGTTATATTGATAATAATAAAATTAATAAGTATAATTATTATAGTTCTAGCGATAATAACTGTATAATGTGGGTAAATATTGCATGTTATATTAATAATAATAAAAGTAATAAGTATAATTATTATAGTTCTAGCGATAATAACAGTATAATATGGGTACTAATGCATGTTATATTGATAATAATAAAAGTAATAAGTATAATTATTATAGTTCTAGCGATAATTGCAGTATAATGTGGGTAGTAATGCATGTTATATTGATAATAATAAAAGTAATAAGTATAATTATTATAGTTCTATCGATAATTACATTATAATGTGGGTAATAATGCATGTTATATTGATAATAATAAAAGTAATAAGTATAATTGTTATAGTTCTAGCGACAATAACAGTATAGTGTGGGTAATAATCCATGTTATATTGATAATATTGGGAGTAATAAGTATAATTATTACAATTCTAGCGATAATTACAGTATAATATGGGTATTAATGCATGTTATATTGATAATAATAAAAGTAATAAGTATAATTGTTATAGTTCTAGCGATAATTACAGTATAATGTGGGTAATAATGCATGTTATATTGGTAATATTGGGGGTAATAAGTATAATTATTATAATTCTAGCGATAATTACAGTGTGATGTGGGTAATAATGCTTGTTATATTGGTGATATTGGGGGTAATAAGTATAATTAGTATAATTCTGGCGATAATTACAGTATAATATGGGTATTAATGTATGTTATATTGATAATAATAAAAGTAATAAGTATTATTATTATAGTTCTAGCGATAATTACAGTATAATGTGGGTAATAATGCATGTTATATTGATAATAATAAAATTAATAAGTATAATTATTATAGTTCTAGCGATAATAACTGTATAATGTGGGTAAATATTGCATGTTATATTAATAATAATAAAAGTAATAAGTATAATTATTATAGTTCTAGCGATAATTACAGTATAATGTGGGTACTAATGCTTGTTATATTGGTGATATTGGGGGTAATATGTATAATTAGTATAATTCTAGCGATAATTACAGTATAATATGGGTATTAATGTATGTTATATTGATAATAATAAAAGTAATAAGTATTATTATTATAGTTCTAGCGATAATTACAGTATAATGTGGGTAATAATGCATGTTATATTGATAATAATAAAATTAATAAGTATAATTATTATAGTTCTAGCGATGATAACTGTATAATGTGGGTAAATATTGCATGTTATATTAATAATAATAAAAGTAATAAGTATAATTATTATAGTTCTAGCGATAATAACAGTATAATATGGGTACTAATGCATGTTATATTGATAATAATAAAAGTAATAAGTATAATTATTATAGTTCTATCGATAATTACAGTATAATGTGGGTAATAATGCATGTTATATTGATAATAATAAAAGTAATAAGTATAATTGTTATAGTTCTAGCGACAATAACAGTATAGTGTGGGTAATAATCCATGTTATATTGATAATATTGGGAGTAATAAGTATAATTATTACAATTCTAGCGATAATTACAGTATAATATGGGTATTAATGCATGTTATATTGATAATAATAAAAGTAATAAGTATAATTGTTATAGTTCTAGCGATAATTACAGTATAATGTGGGTAATAATGCATGTTATATTGGTAATATTGGGGGTAATAAGTATAATTATTATAATTCTAGCGATAATTACAGTATAATGTGGGTAATAATGCTTGTTATATTGGTGATATTGGGGGTAATAAGTATAATTAGTATAATGCTAGCGATAATTACAGTATAATATGGGTATTAATGCATGTTATATTGATAATAATAAAAGTAATAAGTATAATTGTTATAGTTCTAGCGATAATTACAGTATAATATGGGTATTAATGCATGTTATATTGATAATAATAAAAGTAATAAGTATAATTGTTATAGTTCTAGCGATAATTACAGTATAATGTGGGTAATAATGCTTGTTATATTGGTGATATTGGGGGTAATAAGTATAATTAGTATAATTCTAGCGATAATTACAGTATAATATGGGTATTAATGCATGTTATATTGATAATAATAAAAGTAATAAGTATAATTGTTATAGTTCTAGCGATAATTACAGTATAATGTGGGTAATAATGCTTGTTATATTGATAATAATAAAAGTAATAAGTATAATTATTATAGTTCTAGCGATAATAACAGTATAATGTGGGTAATAATGCATGTTACATTGATAACAATAAAAGTAATAAGTGTAATTATTATAGTTCTCACGATAATAACTGTATAATGTGGGTAATAATGCATGTTATATTGGTAATATTGGGGGTAATAAGTATAATTATTATAAGTCTAGCGATAGTTACAGTATAATGTGGGTAATAATGCTTGTTATATTTGTGATATTGGGGGTAATAAGTATAATTAGTATAATTCTAGCGGTAATTACAGTATAATATGGGAACTAATGCATGTTATATTGATAATAATAAAATTAATAAGTATAATTATTATAGTTCTAGCGATAATAACTGTATAATGTGGGTAATAATGCATGTTATATTGATAATAATAAAAGTAATAAGTATAATTATTATAGTTCTAGCGATAATTACAGTATAGTTTGGGTAATAATGCATGTCATATTGGTAATATTGGGGGTAATAAGTATAATTATTATAATTCTAGCGGTAATTACAGTATAATATGGGTAATAATGCATGTTATATTGATAATAATAAAATTAATAAGTATAATTATTATAGTTCTAGCGATAATAACTGTATAATGTGGGTAATAATGCATGTTATATTGATAATAATAAAAGTAATAAGTATAATTATTATAGTTCTAGCGATAGTTACAGTATAATGTGGGTAATAATGCTTGTTATATTTGTGATATTGGGGGTAATAAGTATAATTAGTATAATTCTAGCGGTAATTACAGTATAATATGGGAACTAATGCATGTTATATTGATAATAATAAAATTAATAAGTATAATTATTATAGTTCTAGCGATAATAACTGTATAATGTGGGTAAATATTGCATGTTATATTAATAATAACAAAAGTAATAAGTATAATTATTATAGTTCTAGCGATAATAACAGTATAATATGGGTACTAATGCATGTTATATTGATAATAATAAAAGTAATAAGTATAATTATTATAGTTCTAGCGATAATTGCAGTATAATGTGGGTAGTAATGCATGTTATATTGATAATAATAAAAGTAATAAGTATAATTATTATAGTTCTATCGATAATTACAGTATAATGTGGGTAATAATGCATGTTATATTGATAATAATAAAAGTAATAAGTATAATTGTTATAGTTCTAGCGACAATAACAGTATAGTGTGGGTAATAATCCATGTTATATTGATAATATTGGGAGTAATAAGTATAATTATTACAATTCTAGCGATAATTACAGTATAATATGGGTATTAATGCATGTTATATTGATAATAATAAAAGTAATAAGTATAATTGTTATAGTTCTAGCGATAATTACAGTATAATGTGGGTAATAATGCATGTTATATTGGTAATATTGGGGGTAATAAGTATAATTATTATAATTCTAGCGATAATTACAGTATAATGTGGGTAATAATGCTTGTTATATTGATAATAATAAAAGTAATAAGTATAATTATTATAGTTCTAGCGATAATTACAGTATAATGTGGGTAATAATGCATGTTACATTGATAACAATAAAAGTAATAAGTGTAATTATTATAGTTCTCACGATAATAACTGTATAATGTGGGTAATAATGCATGTTATATTGGTAATATTGGGGGTAATAAGTATAATTATTATAAGTCTAGCGATAGTTACAGTATAATGTGGGTAATAATGCTTGTTATATTTGTGATATTGGGGGTAATAAGTATAATTAGTATAATTCTAGCGATAATTACAGTATAATATGGGAATTAATGCATGTTATATTGATAATAATAAAATTAATAAGTATAATTATTATAGTTGTAGCGATAATAACTGTATAATGTGGGTAATATTGCATGTTATATTGATAATAATAAAAGTAATAAGTATAATTATTATAGTTCTAGCGATAATGACAGTATAATATGGGTAATAATGCTTGTTATATTGGTGATATTGGGGTAATAAGTATTATTAGTATAATTCTAGCGATAATAACAGTATAATATGGGTACTAATGCATGTTATATTGATAATAATAAAAGTAATAAGTATAATTATTATAGTTCTAGCGATAATTACAGTATAATATGGGTATTAATGCATGTTATATTGATAATAATAAAAGTAATAAGTATAATTATTATAGTTCTAGCGATAATTACAGTATAATGTGGGTAGTAATGCATGTTATATTGATAATAATAAAAGTAATAAGTATAATTATTATAGTTCTAGCGATAATTACAGTATAATGTGGGTAATAATGCATGTTATATTGATAATAATAAAAGTAATAAGTGTAATTATTATAGTTCTCACGAAAATAACTGTATAATATGAGTAATAATGCATGTTATATTGATAATAATAAAAGTAATAAGTATAATTGTTATAGTTCTAGCGACAATAACAGTATAATGTGGGTAATAATCCATGTTATATTGATAATATTGGGAGTAATAAGTATAATTATTACAATTCAAGCGATAATTACAGTATAATATGAGTATTAATGCATGTTATATTGATAATAATAAAAGTAATAACTATAATTATTATAGTTCTCACGATAGTAACTGTATAATATGGCTAATAATGCATGTTATATTAATAATAATAAAATTAATAAGTATAATTATTATAGTTCTAGCGATAATTACAGTATAATGTGGGTAATAATGCATGTTATATTGACAATAATAAAAGTAATAAGTATAATTATTATAGTTCTCACGATAATAACTGTATAATATGCGTAATAATGCATGTTATATTGATAATAATAAACGTAATAAGTATAATTATTATAGTTCTGACGATAATAACTGTATAATATGCGTAATAATGCACGATATATAGATAATAATAAAAGTTATATGTATAATTATTATAGTTCTCACGATAATAACTGTATAATATGGGTAGCAATGCATGTTATATTCATAATAATAAACGTAATAAGTATAATAATTATAGTTCTGACGATAATAACTGTATATTATGCGTAATAATGCATGTTATATTGATAATAATAAAAGTAATAAGTATAATTATTATAATTCTAGCGATAATTACAGTACAATATGGGTAATAATGCATGTTATATTAATAGTAATAAAAGTAATAAGTATAATTATTATAGTTCTAGCGATAATAACTGTATAATGTGGGTAATAATGCATGTCATATTGATAATAATAAACGTAATAGGTATTATTATTATAGTTCTGAGGATAATAACTGTGTAATATGCGTAATAATGCATGTTATATTGATAATAATAAGAGTAATAAGTATAATTATTATAGTTCTAGCGATAATTACAGTATAATGTGGGTAATAATGCATGTTATATTGATAATAATAAAAGTAATAAGTATAATTATTATAGTTCTAGCGATAATTAGAGTATAATGTGGGTAATAATGCATGTTATATTGATAATAACAAAAGTAATAAGTATAATTATTATAGTTCTAGCGATAATTACAGTATAATGTGGGTAATAATGCTTGTTATATTGGTGATATTGGGGGTAATAAGTATAATTAGTATAATTCTGGCGATAATTACAGTATAATATGGGTATTAATGCATGTTATATTGATAATAATAAAAGTAATAAGTATAATTATTATAGTTCTAGCGATAATTACAGTATAATGTGGGTAATAATGCTTGGTATATTGGTGACATTGGGGGTAATAAGTATAATTAGTATAATTCTGGCGATAATTACAGTATAATATGGGTATTAATGCATGTTATATTGATAATAATAAAAGTAATAAGTATAATTATTATAGTTCTAGCGATAATTACAGTATAATGTGGGTAATAATGCTTGGTATATTGGTGACATTGGGGGTAATAAGTATAATTAGTATAATTCTGGCGATAATTACAGTATAATATGGGTATTACTGCATGTTATATTGATAATAATAAAAGTAATAAGTATAATAACCATAGATCTAGCGATAATAACTGTATAATGTGGGTAATAATGCATGTCACATTGATAATAATAAACGTAATAAGTATTATTATTATAGTTCTGACGATAATAACTGTATAATATGCGTAATAATGCATGTTATATTGATAATAATAAAAGTAATAAGTATAATTATTATAGTTCTAGCGATAATTACAGTATAATGTCGGTAATAATGCATGTTATATTGATAATAATAAAAGTAATAAGTATAATTATTATAGTTCTAGCGATAATTACAGCATAATGTGGGTAATAATGCATGTTATATTGATAATAACAAAAGTAATAAGTATAATTATTATAGTTTTCACGATAATAACTGTATAATATGGGTAATAATGCATATTATATTGATAATAATAAAAGTAATAAGTATAATTATTATAGTTCTAGCGATAATTACAGTATAATGTGGGTAATAATGCTTGTTATATTGGTGATATTGGGGGTAATAAGTATAATTATTATAGTTCTAGCGATAATAACTGTATAATGTGGGTAATAATGCATGTTATATTGATAATAATAAAAGTAATAAGTATAATTATTATAGATCTAGCGATAATAACTGTATAATGTGGGTAATAATGCATGTTATATTGATAATAATAAAAGTAATAAGTATAATTATTATAGTTCTAGCGATAATTACAGTATAATATGGGTAATAATGCTTGTTATATTGGTGATATTGGGGTAATAAGTATTATTAGTATAATTCTAGCGATAATTACAGTATAATATGGGTATTAATGCATGTTATATTGATAATAATAAAAGTAATAACTATAATTATTATAGTTCTCACGATAATAACTGTATAATATGGGTAATAATGCATGTTATATTGATAATAATAAAAGTAATAAGTATAATTATTATAGTTCTAGCGATAATTAATGTATAATGTGGGTAATAATGCTTGTTATATTGGTGATATTGGGGGTAATAAGTATAATTAGTATAATTCTGGCGATAATTACAGTATAATATGGGTATTAATGCATGTTATATTGATAATAATAAAAGTAATAAGTATAATTATTATAGTTCTGACGATAATAACTGTATACTATGCGTAATAATGCATGTTATATTGATAATAATAAAAGTAATAAGTATAATTATTATAATTCTAGCGATAATTACAGTACAATATGGGTAATAATGCATGTTATATTGATAATAATAAAAGTAATAAGTATAATTATTATAGTTCTAGCGATAATTACAGTATAATGTGGGTAGTAATGCATGTTATATTGATAATAATAAAAGTAATAAGTATAATTATTATAGTTCTAGCGATAATTACAGTATAATGTGGGTAATAATGCATGTTATATTGATAATAATAAAAGTAATAAGTGTAATTATTATAGTTCTCACGAAAATAACTGTATAATATGAGTAATAATGCATGTTATATTGATAATAATAAAAGTAATAAGTATAATTGTTATAGTTCTAGCGACAATAACAGTATAATGTGGGTAATAATCCATGTTATATTGATAATATTGGGAGTAATAAGTATAATTATTACAATTCAAGCGATAATTACAGTATAATATGAGTATTAATGCATGTTATATTGATAATAATAAAAGTAATAACTATAATTATTATAGTTCTCACGATAGTAACTGTATAATATGGCTAATAATGCATGTTATATTAATAATAATAAAATTAATAAGTATAATTATTATAGTTCTAGCGATAATTACAGTATAATGTGGGTAATAATGCATGTTATATTGACAATAATAAAAGTAATAAGTATAATTATTATAGTTCTCACGATAATAACTGTATAATATGCGTAATAATGCATGTTATATTGATAATAATAAACGTAATAAGTATAATTATTATAGTTCTGACGATAATAACTGTATAATATGCGTAATAATGCACGATATATAGATAATAATAAAAGTTATATGTATAATTATTATAGTTCTCACGATAATAACTGTATAATATGGGTAGCAATGCATGTTATATTCATAATAATAAACGTAATAAGTATAATAATTATAGTTCTGACGATAATAACTGTATATTATGCGTAATAATGCATGTTATATTGATAATAATAAAAGTAATAAGTATAATTATTATAATTCTAGCGATAATTACAGTACAATATGGGTAATAATGCATGTTATATTAATAGTAATAAAAGTAATAAGTATAATTATTATAGTTCTAGCGATAATAACTGTATAATGTGGGTAATAATGCATGTCATATTGATAATAATAAACGTAATAGGTATTATTATTATAGTTCTGAGGATAATAACTGTGTAATATGCGTAATAATGCATGTTATATTGATAATAATAAGAGTAATAAGTATAATTATTATAGTTCTAGCGATAATTACAGTATAATGTGGGTAATAATGCATGTTATATTGATAATAATAAAAGTAATAAGTATAATTATTATAGTTCTAGCGATAATTAGAGTATAATGTGGGTAATAATGCATGTTATATTGATAATAACAAAAGTAATAAGTATAGTTATTATAGTTCTCACGATAATAACTGTATAATATGGGTAATAATGCATGTTACATTGATAATAATAAAAGTAATAAGTATAATTATTATAGTTCTAGCGATAATTACAGTATAATGTGGGTAATAATGCTTGTTATATTGGTGATATTGGGGGTAATAAGTATAATTATTATAGTTCTAGCGATAATAACTGTATAATGTGGGTAATAATGCATGTTATATTGATAATAATAAAAGTAATAAGTATAATTATTATAGATCTAGCGATAATAACTGTATAATGTGGGTAATAATGCATGCTATATTGATAATAATAAAAGTAATAAGTATAATTATTATAGTTCTAGCGATAATTACAGTATAATGTGGGTAATAATGCTTGTTATATTGGTGATATTGGGGGTAATAAGTATAATTAGTATAATTCTGGCGATAATTACAGTATAATATGGGTATTAATGCATGTTATATTGATAATAATAAAAGTAATAAGTATAATTATTATAGTTCTAGCGATAATTACAGTATAATGTGGGTAATAATGCTTGGTATATTGGTGACATTGGGGGTAATAAGTATAATTAGTATAATTCTGGCGATAATTACAGTATAATATGGGTATTACTGCATGTTATATTGATAATAATAAAAGTAATAAGTATAATAACTATAGATCTAGCGATAATAACTGTATAATGTGGGTAATAATGCATGTCACATTGATAATAATAAACGTAATAAGTATTATTATTATAGTTCTGACGATAATAACTGTATAATATGCGTAATAATGCATGTTATATTGATAATAATAAAAGTAATAAGTATAATTATTATAGTTCTAGCGATAATTACAGTATAATGTCGGTAATAATGCATGTTATATTGATAATAATAAAAGTAATAAGTATAATTATTATAGTTCTAGCGATAATTACAGCATAATGTGGGTAATAATGCATGTTATATTGATAATAACAAAAGTAATAAGTATAATTATTATAGTTTTCACGATAATAACTGTATAATATGGGTAATAATGCATATTATATTGATAATAATAAAAGTAATAAGTATAATTATTATAGTTCTAGCGATAATTACAGTATAATGTGGGTAATAATGCTTGTTATATTGGTGATATTGGGGGTAATAAGTATAATTATTATAGTTCTAGCGATAATAACTGTATAATGTGGGTAATAATGCATGTTATATTGATAATAATAAAAGTAATAAGTATAATTATTATAGATCTAGCGATAATAACTGTATAATGTGGGTAATAATGCATGTTATATTGATAATAATAAAAGTAATAAGTATAATTATTATAGTTCTAGCGATAATTACAGTATAATATGGGTAATAATGCTTGTTATATTGGTGATATTGGGGTAATAAGTATTATTAGTATAATTCTAGCGATAATTACAGTATAATATGGGTATTAATGCATGTTATATTGATAATAATAAAAGTAATAACTATAATTATTATAGTTCTCACGATAATAACTGTATAATATGGGTAATAATGCATGTTATATTGATAATAATAAAAGTAATAAGTATAATTATTATAGTTCTAGCGATAATTAATGTATAATGTGGGTAATAATGCTTGTTATATTGGTGATATTGGGGGTAATAAGTATAATTAGTATAATTCTGGCGATAATTACAGTATAATATGGGTATTAATGCATGTTATATTGATAATAATAAAAGTAATAAGTATAATTATTATAGTTCTGACGATAATAACTGTATATTATGCGTAATAATGCATGTTATATTGATAATAATAAAAGTAATAAGTATAATTATTATAATTCTAGCGATAATTACAGTACAATATGGGTAATAATGCATGTTATATTAATAGTAATAAAAGTAATAAGTATAATTATTATAGTTCTAGCGATAATAACTGTATAATGTGGGTAATAATGCATGTCATATTGATAATAATAAACGTAATAAGTATTATTATTATAGTTCTGACGATAATAACTGTATAATATGGGTAATAATGCATGTTATATTGGTGATATTGGGGGTAATAAGTATAATTATTATAGTTCTAGCGAAAATAACTGTATAATGTGGGTAATAATGCATGTTATTTTGATAATAATAAAAGTAATAAGTATAATTATTATAGTTCTAGCGAAAATAACTGTATAATGTGGGTAATAATGCATGTTATATTGATAATAATAAAAGTAATAAGTATAATTATTATAGATCTAGCGATAATAACTGTATAATGTGGGTAATAATGCATGTTATATTGATAATAATAAAAGTAATAAGTATAATTATTATAGTTCTAGCGATAATTACAGTATAATGTGGGTACTAATGCTTGTTATATTGATAATAATAAAAGTAATAAGTATAATTATTATAGTTCTAGCGATAATTACAGTATAATGTGGGTAATAATGCATGTTATATTGATAATAATAAAATTAATAAGTATAATTATTATAGTTCTAGCGATAATAACTGTATAATGTGGGTAAATATTGCATGTTATATTAATAATAATAAAAGTAATAAGTATAATTATTATAGTTCTAGCGATAATAACAGTATAATATGGGTACTAATGCATGTTATATTGATAATAATAAAAGTAATAAGTATAATTATTATAGTTCTAGCGATAATTGCAGTATAATGTGGGTAGTAATGCATGTTATATTGATAATAATAAAAGTAATAAGTATAATTATTATAGTTCTATCGATAATTACATTATAATGTGGGTAATAATGCATGTTATATTGATAATAATAAAAGTAATAAGTATAATTGTTATAGTTCTAGCGACAATAACAGTATAGTGTGGGTAATAATCCATGTTATATTGATAATATTGGGAGTAATAAGTATAATTATTACAATTCTAGCGATAATTACAGTATAATATGGGTATTAATGCATGTTATATTGATAATAATAAAAGTAATAAGTATAATTGTTATAGTTCTAGCGATAATTACAGTATAATGTGGGTAATAATGCATGTTATATTGGTAATATTGGGGGTAATAAGTATAATTATTATAATTCTAGCGATAATTACAGTGTGATGTGGGTAATAATGCTTGTTATATTGGTGATATTGGGGGTAATAAGTATAATTAGTATAATTCTGGCGATAATTACAGTATAATATGGGTATTAATGTATGTTATATTGATAATAATAAAAGTAATAAGTATTATTATTATAGTTCTAGCGATAATTACAGTATAATGTGGGTAATAATGCATGTTATATTGATAATAATAAAATTAATAAGTATAATTATTATAGTTCTAGCGATAATAACTGTATAATGTGGGTAAATATTGCATGTTATATTAATAATAATAAAAGTAATAAGTATAATTATTATAGTTCTAGCGATAATTACAGTATAATGTGGGTACTAATGCTTGTTATATTGGTGATATTGGGGGTAATATGTATAATTAGTATAATTCTAGCGATAATTACAGTATAATATGGGTATTAATGTATGTTATATTGATAATAATAAAAGTAATAAGTATTATTATTATAGTTCTAGCGATAATTACAGTATAATGTGGGTAATAATGCATGTTATATTGATAATAATAAAATTAATAAGTATAATTATTATAGTTCTAGCGATGATAACTGTATAATGTGGGTAAATATTGCATGTTATATTAATAATAATAAAAGTAATAAGTATAATTACTATAGTTCTAGCGATAATAACAGTATAATATGGGTACTAATGCATGTTATATTGATAATAATAAAAGTAATAAGTATAATTATTATAGTTCTATCGATAATTACAGTATAATGTGGGTAATAATGCATGTTATATTGATAATAATAAAAGTAATAAGTATAATTGTTATAGTTCTAGCGACAATAACAGTATAGTGTGGGTAATAATCCATGTTATATTGATAATATTGGGAGTAATAAGTATAATTATTACAATTCTAGCGATAATTACAGTATAATATGGGTATTAATGCATGTTATATTGATAATAATAAAAGTAATAAGTATAATTGTTATAGTTCTAGCGATAATTACAGTATAATGTGGGTAATAATGCATGTTATATTGGTAATATTGGGGGTAATAAGTATAACTATTATAATTCTAGCGATAATTACAGTATAATGTGGGTAATAATGCTTGTTATATTGGTGATATTGGGGGTAATAAGTATAATTAGTATAATTCTGGCGATAATTACAGTATAATATGGGTATTAATGTATGTTATATTGATAATAATAAAAGTAATAAGTATTATTATTATAGTTCTAGCGATAATTACAGTATAATGTGGGTAATAATGCATGTTATATTGATAATAATAAAATTAATAAGTATAATTATTATAGTTCTAGCGATAATAACTGTATAATGTGGGTAAATATTGCATGTTATATTAATAATAATAAAAGTAATAAGTATAATTATTATAGTTCTAGCGATAATTACAGTATAATGTGGGTACTAATGCTTGTTATATTGGTGATATTGGGGGTAATATGTATAATTAGTATAATTCTAGCGATAATTACAGTATAATATGGGTATTAATGTATGTTATATTGATAATAATAAAAGTAATAAGTATTATTATTATAGTTCTAGCGATAATTACAGTATAATGTGGGTAATAATGCATGTTATATTGATAATAATAAAATTAATAAGTATAATTATTATAGTTCTAGCGATAATAACTGTATAATGTGGGTAAATATTGCATGTTATATTAATAATAATAAAAGTAATAAGTATAATTATTATAGTTCTAGCGATAATAACAGTATAATATGGGTACTAATGCATGTTATATTGATAATAATAAAAGTAATAAGTATAATTATTATAGTTCTAGCGATAATTGCAGTATAATGTGGGTAGTAATGCATGTTATATTGATAATAATGAAAGTAATAAGTATAATTATTATAGTTCTATCGATAATTACAGTATAATGTGGGTAATAATGCATGTTATATTGATAATAATAAAAGTAATAAGTATAATTGTTATAGTTCTAGCGACAATAACAGTATAGTGTGGGTAATAATCCATGTTATATTGATAATATTGGGAGTAATAAGTATAATTATTACAATTCTAGCGATAATTACAGTATAATATGGGTATTAATGCATGTTATATTGATAATAATAAAAGTAATAAGTATAATTGTTATAGTTCTAGCGATAATTACAGTATAATGTGGGTAATAATGCATGTTATATTGGTAATATTGGGGGTAATAAGTATAATTATTATAATTCTAGCGATAATTACAGTATAATGTGGGTAATAATGCTTGTTATATTGATAATAATAAAAGTAATAAGTATAATTATTATAGTTCTAGCGATAATTACAGTATAATGTGGGTAATAATGCATGTTACATTGATAACAATAAAAGTAATAAGTGTAATTATTATAGTTCTCACGATAATAACTGTATAATGTGGGTAATAATGCATGTTATATTGGTAATATTGGGGGTAATAAGTATAATTATTATAAGTCTAGCGATAGTTACAGTATAATGTGGGTAATAATGCTTGTTATATTTGTGATATTGGGGGTAATAAGTATAATTAGTATAATTCTAGCGATAATTACAGTATAATATGGGAATTAATGCATGTTATATTGATAATAATAAAATTAATAAGTATAATTATTATAGTTGTAGCGATAATAACTGTATAATGTGGGTAATATTGCATGTTATATTGATAATAATAAAAGTAATAAGTATAATTATTATAGTTCTAGCGATAATTACAGTATAATGTGGGTAATAATGCATGTTATATTAATAATAATAAAAGTAATAAGTATAATTATTATAGTTCTAGCGATAATAACAGTATAATATGGGTACTAATGCATGTTATATTGATAATAATAAAAGTAATAAGTATAATTATTATAGTTCTAGCGATAATTACAGTATAATGTGGGTAATAATGCATGTTATATTGATAATAATAAAAGTAATAAGTATAATTATTATAGTTCTAGCGATAATTACAGTATAATATGGGTATTAATGTATGTTATATTGATAATAATAAAAGTAATAAGTATTATTATTATAGTTCTAGCGATAATTACAGTATAATGTGGGTAATAATGCATGTTATATTGATAATAATAAAATTAATAAGTATAATTATTACAGTTCTAGCGATAATAACTGTATAATGTGGGTAAATATTGCATGTTATATTAATAATAATAAAAGTAATAAGTATAATTATTATAGTTCTAGCGATAATTACAGTATAATGTGGGTACTAATGCTTGTTATATTGGTGATATTGGGGGTAATATGTATAATTAGTATAATTCTAGCGATAATTACAGTATAATATGGGTATTAATGTATGTTATATTGATAATAATAAAAGTAATAAGTATTATTATTATAGTTCTAGCGATAATTACAGTATAATGTGGGTAATAATGCATGTTATATTGATAATAATAAAATTAATAAGTATAATTATTATAGTTCTAGCGATAATAACTGTATAATGTGGGTAAATATTGCATGTTATATTAATAATAATAAAAGTAATAAGTATAATTATTATAGTTCTAGCGATAATAACAGTATAATATGGGTACTAATGCATGTTATATTGATAATAATAAAAGTAATAAGTATAATTATTATAGTTCTAGCGATAATTGCAGTATAATGTGGGTAGTAATGCATGTTATATTGATAATAATAAAAGTAATAAGTATAATTATTATAGTTCTATCGATAATTACAGTATAATGTGGGTAATAATGCATGTTATATTGATAATAATAAAAGTAATAAGTATAATTGTTATAGTTCTAGCGACAATAACAGTATAGTGTGGGTAATAATACATGTTATATTGATAATATTGGGAGTAATAAGTATAATTATTACAATTCTAGCGATAATTACAGTATAATATGGGTATTAATGCATGTTATATTGATAATAATAAAAGTAATAAGTATAATTGTTATAGTTCTAGCGATAATTACAGTATAATGTGGGTAATAATGCATGTTATATTGGTAATATTGGGGGTAATAAGTATAATTATTATAATTCTAGCGATAATTACAGTATAATGTGGGTAATAATGCTTGTTATATTGGTGATATTGGGGGTAATAAGTATAATTAGTATAATGCTAGCGATAATTACAGTATAATATGGGTATTAATGCATGTTATATTGATAATAATAAAAGTAATAAGTATAATTGTTATAGTTCTAGCGATAATTACAGTATAATGTGGGTAATAATGCTTGTTATATTGATAATAATAAAAGTAATAAGTATAATTATTATAGTTCTAGCGATAATTACAGTATAATGTGGGTAATAATGCATGTTACATTGATAACAATAAAAGTAATAAGTGTAATTATTATAGTTCTCACGATAACAACTGTATAATGTGGGTAATAATGCATGTTATATTGGTAATATTGGGGGTAATAAGTATAATTATTAAAAGTCTAGCGATAGTTACAGTATAATGTGGGTAATAATGCTTGTTATATTTGTGATATTGGGGGTAATAAGTATAATTAGTATAATTCTAGCGATAATTACAGTATAATATGGGAATTAATGCATGTTATATTGATAATAATAAAATTAATAAGTATAATTATTATAGTTCTAGCGATAATAACTGTATAATGTGGGTAATAATGCATGTTATATTGATAATAATAAAAGTAATAAGTATAATTATTATAGTTCTAGCGATAATTACAGTATAGTTTGGGTAATAATGCATGTCATATTGGTAATATTGGGGGTAATAAGTATAATTATTATAATTCTAGCGATAATTACAGTATAATATGTGTAATAATGCATGTTATATTAATAATAATAAAATTAATAAGTATAATTATTATAGTTCTAGCGATAATAACTGTATAATGTGGGTAATAATGCATGTTATATTAATAATAATAAAAGTAATAAGTATAATTATTATAGTTCTAGCGATAATGACAGTATAATATGGGTACTAATGCATGTTATATTGCTAATAATAAAAGTAATAAGTATAATTATTATAGTTCTAGCGATAATTACAGTATAATGTGGGTAATAATGCATGTTATATTGATAATAATAAAAGTAATAAGTATAATTATTATAGTTCTAGCGATAATTACAGTATAATGTGGGTAATAATGCTTGTTATATTGGTGATATTGGGGGTAATAAGTATAATTAGTATCATTCTAGCGATAATTACAGTATAATATGGGTATTAATGCATGTTATATTGATAATAATAAAAGTAATAAGTATAATTATTATAGTTCTAGCGATAATTACAGTATAATGTGGGTAATAATGCATGTTATAGTGATAATAATAAAAGTAATAAGTATAATTATTATAATTCTAGCGATAATTACAGTATAATATGGGTATTAATGCATGTTATATTGATAATAATGAAAGTAATAAGTATAATTATTATAGTTCTAGCGATAATTGCAGTATAATGTGGGTAGTAATGCATGTTACATTGATAACAATAAAAGTAATAAGTGTAATTATTATAGTTCTCACGATAATAACTGTATAATGTGGGTAATAATGCATGTTATATTGGTAATATTGGGGGTAATAAGTATAATTATTATAAGTCTAGCGATAGTTACAGTATAATGTGGGTAATAATGCTTGTTATATTTGTGATATTGGGGGTAATAAGTATAATTAGTATAATTCTAGCGGTAATTACAGTATAATATGGGAATTAATGCATGTTATATTGATAATAATAAAATTAATAAGTATAATTATTATAGTTCTAGCGATAATAACTGTATAATGTGGGTAATAATGCATGTTATATTGATAATAATAAAAGTAATAAGTATAATTATTATAGTTCTAGCGATAATTACAGTATAGTTTGGGTAATAATGCATGTCATATTGGTAATATTGGGGGTAATAAGTATAATTATTATAATTCTAGCGATAATTACAGTATAATATGGGTAATAATGCATGTTATATTAATAATAATAAAATTAATAAGTATAATTATTATAGTTCTAGCGATAATAACTGTATAATGTGGGTAATAATGCATGTTATATTAATAATAATAAAAGTAATAAGTATAATTATTATAGTTCTAGCGATAATAACAGTATAATATGGGTACTAATGCATGTTATATTGATAATAATAAAAGTAATAAGTATAATTATTATAGTTCTAGCGATAATTACAGTATAATGTGGGTAATAATGCATGTTATATTGATAATAATAAAAGTAATAAGTATAATTATTATAGTTCTAGCGATAATTACAGTATAATGTGGGTAATAATGCTTGTTATATTGGTGATATTGGGGGTAATAAGTATAATTAGTATAATTCTAGCGATAATTACAGTATAATATGGGTATTAATGCATGTTATATTGATAATAATAAAAGTAATAAGTATTATTATTATAGTTCTAGCGATAATTACAGTATAATGTGGGTAATAGTGCATGTTATATTGATAAAAATAAAATTAATAAGTATAATTATTATAGTTCTAGCGATAATAACTGTATAATGTGGGTAAATATTGCATGTTATATTAATAATAATAAAAGTAATAAGTATAATTATTATAGTTCTAGCGATAATAACAGTATAATATGGGTACTAATGCATGTTATATTGATAATAATAAAAGTAATAAGTATAATTATTATAGTTCTAGCGATAATTGCAGTATAATGTGGGTAGTAATGCATGTTATATTGATAATAATAAAAGTAATAAGTATAATTATTATAGTTCTATCGATAATTACAGTATAATGTGGGTAATAATGCATGTTATATTGATAATAATAAAAGTAATAAGTATAATTGTTATAGTTCTAGCGACAATAACAGTATAGTGTGGGTAATAATCCATGTTATATTGATAATATTGGGAGTAATAAGTATAATTATTACAATTCTAGCGATAATTACAGTATAATATGGGTATTAATGCATGTTATATTGATAATAATAAAAGTAATAAGTATAATTGTTATAGTTCTAGCGATAATTACAGTATAATGTGGGTAATAATGCATGTTATATTGGTAATATTGGGGGTAATAAGTATAATTATTATAATTCTAGCGATAATTACAGTATAATGTGGGTAATAATGCTTGTTATATTGATAATAATAAAAGTAATAAGTATAATTATTATAGTTCTAGCGATAATTACAGTATAATGTGGGTAATAATGCATGTTACATTGATAACAATAAAAGTAATAAGTGTAATTATTATAGTTCTCACGATAATAACTGTATAATGTGGGTAATAATGCATGTTATATTGGTAATATTGGGGGTAATAAGTATAATTATTATAAGTCTAGCGATAGTTACAGTATAATGTGGGTAATAATGCTTGTTATATTTGTGATATTGGGGGTAATAAGTATAATTAGTATAATTCTAGCGATAATTACAGTATAATATGGGAATTAATGCATGTTATATTGATAATAATAAAATTAATAAGTATAATTATTATAGTTGTAGCGATAATAACTGTATAATGTGGGTAATATTGCATGTTATATTGATAATAATAAAAGTAATAAGTATAATTATTATAGTTCTAGCGATAATTACAGTATAATGTGGGTAATAATGCATGTTATATTAATAATAATAAAAGTAATAAGTATAATTATTATAGTTCTAGCGATAATAACAGTATAATATGGGTACTAATGCATGTTATATTGATAATAATAAAAGTAATAAGTATAATTATTATAGTTCTAGCGATAATTACAGTATAATGTGGGTAATAATGCATGTTATATTGATAATAATAAAAGTAATAAGTATAATTATTATAGTTCTAGCGATAATTACAGTATAATGTGGGTAATAATGCTTGTTATATTGGTGATATTGGGGGTAATAAGTATAATTAGTATAATTCTAGCGATAATCACAGTATAATATGGGTATTAATGCATGTTATATTGATAATAATAAAAGTAATAAGTATAATTATTATAGTTCTAGCGATAATTACAGTATAATGTGGGTAATAATGCATGTTATATTGATAATAATAAAAGTAATAAGTATAATTATTATAGTTCTAGCGATAATTACAGTATAATGTGGGTAATAATGCATGTTATATTGGTAATATTGGGGGTAATAAGTATAGTTATTATAATTCTAGCAATAATTACAGTATAATGTGGGTAATAATGCTTGTTATATTGGTGATATTGGGGGTAATAAGTATAATTAGTATAATTCTAGCGATAATTACAGTATAATATGGATATTAATGCATGTTATATTGATAATAATAAAAGTAATAAGTATAATTATTATAGTTCTAGCGATAATTACAGTATAATGTGGGTAATAATGCTTGTTATATTGATAATAATAAAAGTAATTAGTATAATTATTATAGTTCTAGCGATAATTACAGTATAATGTGGGTAATAATGCATGTTATATTGATAATAATAAAAGTAATAAGTATAATTATTATAGTTCTAGCGATAATTACAGTATAATGTGGGTAATAATGCTTGTTATATTGATAACAATGAAAGTAATAAGTATAATTATTATAGTTCTAGCGATAATTACAGTATAATGTGGGTACTAATGCTTGTTATATTGGTGATATTGGGGGTAATAAGTATAATTAGTATAATTCTAGCGATAATTACAGTATAATATGGGTATTAATGTATGTTATATTGATAATAATAAAAGTAATAAGTATTATTATTATAGTTCTAGCGATAATTACAGTATAATGTGGCTAATAATGCATGTTATATTGATAATAATAAAATTAATAAGTATAATTATTATAGTTCTAGCGATAATAACTGTATAATGTGGGTAAATATTGCATGTTATATTAATAATAATAAAAGTAATAAGTATAATTATTATAGTTCTAGCGATAATAACAGTATAATATGGGTACCAATGCATGTTATATTGATAATAATAAAAGTAATAAGTATAATTATTATAGTTCTAGCGATAATTGCAGTATAATGTGGGTAGTAATGCATGTTATATTGATAATAATAAAAGTAATAAGTATAATTGTTATAGTTCTAGCGACAATAACAGTATAATGTGGGTAATAATCCATGTTATATTGATAATATTGGGAGTAATAAGTATACTTATTACAATTCTAGCGATAATTACAGTATAATATGGGTATTAATGCATGTTATATTGATAATAATAAAAGTAATAACTATAATTATTATAGTTCTCACGATAGTAACTGTATAATATGGGTAATAATGCATGTTATATTAATAATAATAAAATTAAAAAGTATAATTATTATAGTTCTAGCGATAATAACTGTATAATGTGGGTAATAATGCATGTTATATTGATAATAATGAAAGTAATAAGTATAATTGTTATAGTTCTAGCGATAATTACAGTATAATGTGGGTAATAATGCATGTTATATTGGTAATATTGGGGGTAATAAGTATAATTATTATAATTCTAGCGATAATTACAGTATAATGTGGGTAATAATGCTTGTTATATTGGTGATATTGGGGGTAATAAGTATAATTAGTATAATTCTAGCGATAATTACAGTATAATATGGGTAATAATGCTTGTTATATTGGTGATATTGGGGGTAATAAGTATAATTAGTATAATTCTAGCGATAATTACAGTATAATATGGGTATTAATGCATGTCATATTGATAATAATAAAAGTAATAAGTATAATTATTATAGTTCTAGCGATAATTACAGTATAATGTGGGTAATAATGCATGTTATATTGATAATAATAAAAGTAATAAGTATAATTATTATAGTTCTAGCGATAATTACAGTATAATGTGGGTAATAATGCATGTTATATTGGTAATATTGGGGGTAATAAGTATAATTATTATAATTCTAGCGATAATTACAGTATAATATGGGTAATAATGCATGTTATATTAATAATAATGAAAGTAATAAGTATAATTATTATAGTTCTAGCGATAATTACAGTACAATGTGGGTAATAATGCATGTTACATTGATAACAATAAAAGTAATAAGTGTAATTATTATAGTTCTCACGATAATAACTGTATAATATGGGTAATAATGCATGTTATATTAATAATAATAAAAGTAATAAGTATAATTATTATAGTTCTAGCGATAATAACAGTATAATATGGGTACTAATGCATGTTATATTGATAATAATAAAAGTAATAAGTATAATTATTATAGTTCTAGCGATACTTACAGTATAATGTGGGTAATAATGCTTGTTATATTGGTGATATTGGGGGTAATAAGTATAATTAGTATAATTCTAGCGATAATTACAGTATAATATGGGTATTAATGCATGTCATATTGATAATAATAAAAGTAATAAGTATAATTATTATAGTTCTAGCGATAATTACAGTATAATGTGGGTAATAATGCATGTTATATTGATAATAATAAAAGTAATAAGTATAATTATTATAGTTCTAGCGATAATTACAGTATAATGTGGGTAATAATGCATGTTATATTGGTAATATTGGGGGTAATAAGTATAATTATTATAATTCTAGCGATAATTACAGTATAATATGGGTAATAATGCATGTTATATTAATAATAATGAAAGTAATAAGTATAATTATTATAGTTCTAGCGATAATTACAGTATAATGTGGGTAATAATGCTTGTTATATTGGTGATATTGGGGGTAATAAGTATAATTAGTATAATTCTAGCGATAATTACAGTATAATATGGGTATTAATGCATGTTATATTGATAATAATAAAAGTAATAAGTATAATTATTATAGTTCTAGCGATAATTACGGTATAATGTGGGTAATAATGCTTGTTATATTGGTGATATTGGGGGTAATAGGTATAATTAGTATAATTCTAGCGACAATTACAGTATAATATGGGTATTAATGCATGTTATATTGATAACAATAAAAGTAATAAGTATAATTATTATAGTTCTAGCGATAATTACAGTATAATGTGGGTAATAATGCATGTTATATTGATAATAATAAAAGTAATAAGTATAATTATTATAGTTCTAGCGATAATTACAGTATAATGTGGGTAATAATGCTTGTTATATTGGTGATATTGGGGGTAATAAGTATAATTAGTATAATTCTAGCGATAATTACAGTATAATATGGGTATTAATGCATGTTATATTGATAATAATAAAAGTAATAAGTATAATTATTATAGTTCTAGCGATAATTACAGTATAATGTGGGTAATAATGCATGTTATATTGGTAATATTGGGGGTAATAAGTATAATTATTATAATTCTAGCGATAATTACAGTATAATGTGGGTAATAATGCTTGTTATATTGGTGATATTGGGGGTAATAAGTATAATTAGTATAATTCTAGCGATAATAACAGTATAATATGGGTACTAATGCATGTTATATTGATAATAATAAAACTAATAAGTATAATTATTATAGTTCTAGCGATAATTACAGTATAATGTGGGTAATAATGCATGTTATATTGATAATAATAAAAGTAATAAGTATAATTATTATAGTTCTAGCGATAATTACAGTATAATGTGGGTAATAATGCATGTTATATTGGTAATATTGGGGGTAATAAGTATAATTATTATAAGTCTAGCGATAGTTACAGTATAATGTGGGTAATAATGCTTGTTATATTTGTAATATTGGGGGTAATAAGTATAATTAGTATAATTCGTAGCGATAATTACAGTATAATATGGGTATTAATGCATGTTATATTGATAATAATAAAATTAATAAGTATAATTATTATAGTTCTAGCGATAATAACTGTATAATGTGGGTAATAATGCATGTTATATTAATAATAATAAAAGTAATAAGTATAATTATTATAGTTCTAGCGATAATAACAGTATAATATGGGTACTAATGCATGTTATATTGATAATAATAAAAGTAATAAGTATAATTATTATAGTTCTAGCGATAATTACAGTATAATGTGGGTAATAATGCTTGTTATATTGGTGATATTGGGGGTAATAAGTATAATTAGTATAATTCTAGCGATAATTACAGTATAATATGGGTATTAATGCATGTTATATTGATAATAATAAAAGTAATAAGTATAATTATTATAGTTCTAGCGATAATTACGGTATAATGTGGGTAATAATGCTTGTTATATTGGTGATATTGGGGGTAATAGGTATAATTAGTATAATTCTAGCGATAATTACAGTATAATATGGGTATTAATGCATGTTATATTGACAACAATAAAAGTAATAAGTATAATTATTATAGTTCTAGCGATAATTACAGTATAATGTGGGTAATAATGCATGTTATATTGATAATAATAAAAGTAATAAGTATTATTATTATAGTTCTAGCGATAATTACAGTATAATGTGGGTAATAATGCTTGTTATATTGGTGATATTGGGGGTAATAAGTATAATTAGTATAATTCTAGCGATAATTACAGTATAATATGGGTATTAATGCATGTTATATTGATAATAATAAAAGTAATAAGTATAATTATTATAGTTCTAGCGATAATTACAGTATAATGTGGGTAATAATGCATGTTATATTGGTAATATTGGGGGTAATAAGTATAATTATTATAATTCTAGCGATAATTACAGTATAATGTGGGTAATAATGCTTGTTATATTGGTGATATTGGGGGTAATAAGTATAATTAGTATAATTCTAGCGATAATTACAGTATAATATGGGTATTAATGCATGTTATATTGATAATAATAAAAGTAATAAGTATAATTGTTATAGTTCTAGCGATAATTACAGTATAATGTGGGTAATAATGCTTGTTATATTGATAATAGTAAAAGTAATAAGTATAATTATTATAGTTCTAGCGATAATTACAGTATAATGTGGGTAATAATGCATGTTATATTGATAATAATAAAAGTAATAAGTGTAATTATTATAGTTCTCACGAAAATAACTGTATAATATGAGTAATAATGCATGTTATATTGATAATATTGGGAGTAATAAGTATAATTATTACAATTCTAGCTATAATTACAGTATAATATGGGTATTAATGCATGTTATATTGATAATAATAAAATTAATAAGTATAATTATTATAGTTCTCACGATAATAACTGTATAATATGGGTAGTAATGCATGTTATATTGATAATAATAAACGTAATAAGAATAATTATTATAGTTCTGACGATAATAACTGTATAATATGCGTAACAATGCATGTTATATTGATAATAATAAAAGTAATAAGTATAATTATTATAGTTCTAGCGATAATTACAGTATAATGTGGGTAATAATGCTTGTTATATTGGTGATATTGGGGGTAATAAGTATAATTAGTATAATTCTAGCGATAATTACAGTATAATATGGGTATTAATGCATGTTATATTGATAATAATAAAAGTAATAAGTATAATTATTATAGTTCTAGCGATAATTACAGTATAATGTGGGTAATAATGCTTGTTATATTGGTGATATTGGGGGTAATAAGTATAATTAGTATAATTCTAGCGATAATTACAGTATAATATGGGTATTAATGCATGTCATATTGATAATAATAAAAGTAATAAGTATAATTATTATAGTTCTAGCGATAATTACAGTATAATGTGGGTAATAATGCATGTTATATTGATAATAATAAAAGTAATAAGTGTAATTATTATAGTTCTCACGAAAATAACTGTATAATATGAGTAATAATGCATGTTATATTGATAATCATAAAAGTTATAAGTATAATTATTATAGTTCTCACGATAATAACTGTATAATATGGGTAATAATGCATGTTATATTAATAATAATAAAATTAATAAGTATAATTATTATAGTTCTAGCGATAATAACTGTATAATGTGGGTAATAATGCATGTTATATTAATAATAATAAAAGTAATAAGCATAATTATTATAGTTCTAGCGATAATAACAGTATAATATGGGTACTAATGCATGTTATATTGATAATAATAAAACTAATAAGTATATTTATTATAGTTCTAGCGATAATGACAGTATAATGTGGGTAATAATGCTTGTTATATTGGTGATATTGGGGGTAATAAGTATAATTAGTATAATTCTAGCGATAATTACAGTATAATATGGGTATTAATGCATGTTATATTGATAATAATAAAAGTAATAAGTATAATTATTATAGTTCTAGCGATAATTACAGTATAATGTGGGTAATAATGCTTGTTATATTGGTGATACTGGGGGTAATAAGTATAATTAGTATAATTCTAGCGATAATTACAGTATAATATGGGTATTAATGCATGTTATATTGATAATAATAAAAGTAATAAGTATAATTATTATAGTTCTAGCGATAATTACAGTATAATGTGGGTAATAATGCATGTTATATTGATAATAATAAAAGTAATAAGTATAATTATTATAGTTCTAGCGATAATTACAGTATAATGTGGGTAATAATGCATGTTACATTGGTAATATTGGGGGTAATAAGTATAATTATTATAATTCTAGCGATAATTACAGTATAATGTGGGTAATAATGCTTGTTATATTTGTAATATTGGGGGTAATAAGTATAATTAGTATAATTCTAGCGATAATTACAGTATAATATGGGTATTAATGCATGTTATATTGATAATAATAAAATTAATAAGTATAATTATTATAGTTCTAGCGATAATAACTGTATAATGTGGGTAATAATGCATGTTATATTAATAATAATAAAAGTAATAAGTATAATTATTATAGTTCTAGCGATAATAACAGTATAATATGGGTACTAATGCATGTTATATTGATAATAATAAAAGTAATAAGTATAATTATTATAGTTCTAGCGATACTTACAGTATAATGTGGGTAATAATGCTTGTTATATTGGTGATATTGGGGGTAATAAGTATAATTAGTATAATTCTAGCGATAATTACAGTATAATATGGGTAATAATGCTTGTTATATTGGTGATATTGGGGGTAATAAGTATAATTAGTATAATTCTAGCGATAATTACAGTATAATATGGGTATTAATGCATGTCATATTGATAATAATAAAAGTAATAAGTATAACTATTGTAGTTCTAGCGATAATTACAGTATAATGTGGGTAATAATGCATGTTATATTGATAATAATAAAAGTAATAAGTATAATTATTATAGTTCTAGCGATAATTACAGTATAATGTGGGTAATAATGCATGTTATATTAATAATAATAAAATTAATAAGTATAATTATTATAGTTCTAGCGATAATAACTGTATAATGTGGGTAATAATGCATGTTATATTAATAATAATAAAAGTAATAAGCATAATTATTATAGTTCTAGCGATAATAACAGTATAATATGGGTACTAATGCATGTTATATTGATAATAATAAAACTAATAAGTATATTTATTATAGTTCTAGCGATAATGACAGTATAATGTGGGTAATAATGCTTGTTATATTGGTGATATTGGGGGTAATAAGTATAATTAGTATAATTCTAGCGATAATTACAGTATAATATGGGTATTAATGCATGTTATATTGATAATAATAAAAGTAATAAGTATAATTATTATAGTTCTAGCGATAATTACAGTATAATGTGGGTAATAATGCTTGTTATATTGGTGATACTGGGGGTAATAAGTATAATTAGTATAATTCTAGCGATAATTACAGTATAATATGGGTATTAATGCATGTTATATTGATAATAATAAAAGTAAAAAGTATAATTATTATAGTTCTAGCGATAATTACAGTATAATGTGAGTAATAATGCATGTTATATTGATAATAATAAAAGTAATAAGTATAATTATTATAGTTCTAGCGATAATTACAGTATAATGTGGGTAATAATGCATGTTACATTGGTAATATTGGGGGTAATAAGTATAATTATTATAATTCTAGCGATAATTACAGTATAATGTGGGTAATAATGCTTGTTATATTTGTAATATTGGGGGTAATAAGTATAATTAGTATAATTCTAGCGATAATTACAGTATAATATGGGTATTAATGCATGTTATATTGATAATAATAAAATTAATAAGTATAATTATTATAGTTCTAGCGATAATAACTGTATAATGTGGGTAATAATGCATGTTATATTAATAATAATAAAAGTAATAAGTATAATTATTATAGTTCTAGCGATAATAACAGTATAATATGGGTACTAATGCATGTTATATTGATAATAATAAAAGTAATAAGTATAATTATTATAGTTCTAGCGATAATTACAGTATAATGTGGGTAATAATGCTTGTTATATTGGTGATATTGGGGGTAATAAGTATAATTAGTATAATTCTAGCGATAATTACAGTATAATATGGGTATTAATGCATGTTATATTGATAATAATAAAAGTAATAAGTATAATTATTATAGTTCTAGCGATAATTACAGTATAATGTGGGTAATAATGCATGTTATATTGGTAATATTGGGGGTAATAAGTATAATTATTATAATTCTAGCGATAATTACAGTATAATGTGGGTAATAATGCTTGTTATATTGGTGATATTGGGGGTAATAAGTATAATTAGTATAATTCTAGCGATAATAACAGTATAATATGGGTACTAATGCATGTTATATTGATAATAATAAAACTAATAAGTATAATTATTATAGTTCTAGCGATAATTACAGTATAATGTGGGTAATAATGCATGTTATATTGATAATAATAAAAGTAATAAGTATAATTATTATAGTTCTAGCGATAATTACAGTATAATGTGGGTAATAATGCATGTTATATTGGTAATATTGGGGGTAATAAGTATAATTATTATAAGTCTAGCGATAGTTACAGTATAATGTGGGTAATAATGCTTGTTATATTTGTAATATTGGGGGTAATAAGTATAATTAGTATAATTCGTAGCGATAATTACAGTATAATATGGGTATTAATGCATGTTATATTGATAATAATAAAATTAATAAGTATAATTATTATAGTTCTAGCGATAATAACTGTATAATGTGGGTAATAATGCATGTTATATTAATAATAATAAAAGTAATAAGTATAATTATTATAGTTCTAGCGATAATAACAGTATAATATGGGTACTAATGCATGTTATATTGATAATAATAAAAGTAATAAGTATAATTATTATAGTTCTAGCGATAATTACAGTATAATGTGGGTAATAATGCTTGTTATATTGGTGATATTGGGGGTAATAAGTATAATTAGTATAATTCTAGCGATAATTACAGTATAATATGGGTATTAATGCATGTTATATTGATAATAATAAAAGTAATAAGTATAATTATTATAGTTCTAGCGATAATTACGGTATAATGTGGGTAATAATGCTTGTTATATTGGTGATATTGGGGGTAATAGGTATAATTAGTATAATTCTAGCGATAATTACAGTATAATATGGGTATTAATGCATGTTATATTGACAACAATAAAAGTAATAAGTATAATTATTATAGTTCTAGCGATAATTACAGTATAATGTGGGTAATAATGCATGTTATATTGATAATAATAAAAGTAATAAGTATAATTATTATAGTTCTAGCGATAATTACAGTATAATGTGGGTAATAATGCTTGTTATATTGGTGATATTGGGGGTAATAAGTATAATTAGTATAATTCTAGCGATAATTACAGTATAATATGGGTATTAATGCATGTTATATTGATAATAATAAAAGTAATAAGTATAATTATTATAGTTCTAGCGATAATTACAGTATAATGTGGGTAATAATGCATGTTATATTGGTAATATTGGGGGTAATAAGTATAATTATTATAATTCTAGCGATAATTACAGTATAATGTGGGTAATAATGCTTGTTATATTGGTGATATTGGGGGTAATAAGTATAATTAGTATAATTCTAGCGATAATTACAGTATAATATGGGTATTAATGCATGTTATATTGATAATAATAAAAGTAATAAGTATAATTGTTATAGTTCTAGCGATAATTACAGTATAATGTGGGTAATAATGCTTGTTATATTGATAATAGTAAAAGTAATAAGTATAATTATTATAGTTCTAGCGATAATTACAGTATAATGTGGGTAATAATGCATGTTATATTGATAATAACAAAGTAATAAGTATAATTATTATAGTTCTAGCGATAATTACAGTATAATGTGGGTAATAATGCATGTTATATTGGTAATATTGGGGGTAATAAGTATAATTATTATAAGTCTAGCGATAGTTACAGTATAATGTGGGTAATAATGCTTGTTATATTTGTGATATTGGCGGTAATAAGTATAATTAGTATAATTCTAGCGATAATTACAGTATAATATGGGTATTAATGCATGTTATATTGATAATAATAAAATTAATAAGTATAATTATTATAGTTCTCACGATAATAACTGTATAATATGGGTAGTAATGCATGTTATATTGATAATAATAAACGTAATAAGAATAATTATTATAGTTCTGACGATAATAACTGTATAATATGCGTAACAATGCATGTTATATTGATAATAATAAAAGTAGTAAGTATAATTATTATAGTTCTAGCGATAATTACAGTATAATGTGGGTAATAATGCTTGTTATATTGGTGATATTGGGGGTAATAAGTATAATTAGTATAATTCTAGCGATAATTACAGTATAATATGGGTATTAATGCATGTTATATTGATAATAATAAAAGTAATAAGTATAATTATTATAGTTCTAGCGATAATTACAGTATAATGTGGGTAGTAATGCATGTTATATTGATAATAATAAAAGTAATAAGTATAATTATTATAGTTCTAGCGATAATTACAGTATAATGTGGGTAATAATGCATGTTATATTGATAATAATAAAAGTAATAAGTGTAATTATTATAGTTCTCACGAAAATAACTGTATAATATGAGTAATAATGCATGTTATATTGATAATATTGGGAGTAATAAGTATAATTATTACAATTCTAGCTATAATTACAGTATAATATGGGTATTAATGCATGTTATATTGATAATAATAAAATTAATAAGTATAATTATTATAGTTCTCACGATAATAACTGTATAATATGGGTAGTAATGCATGTTATATTGATAATAATAAACGTAATAAGAATAATTATTATAGTTCTGACGATAATAACTGTATAATATGCGTAACAATGCATGTTATATTGATAATAATAAAAGTAATAAGTATAATTATTATAGTTCTAGCGATAATTACAGTATAATGTGGGTAATAATGCTTGTTATATTGGTGATATTGGGGGTAATAAGTATAATTAGTATAATTCTAGCGATAATTACAGTATAATATGGGTATTAATGCATGTTATATTGATAATAATAAAAGTAATAAGTATAATTATTATAGTTCTAGCGATAATTACAGTATAATGTGGGTAATAATGCTTGTTATATTGGTGATATTGGGGGTAATAAGTATAATTAGTATAATTCTAGCGATAATTACAGTATAATATGGGTATTAATGCATGTCATATTGATAATAATAAAAGTAATAAGTATAATTATTATAGTTCTAGCGATAATTACAGTATAATGTGGGTAATAATGCATGTTATATTGATAATAATAAAAGTAATAAGTGTAATTATTATAGTTCTCACGAAAATAACTGTATAATATGAGTAATAATGCATGTTATATTGATAATCATAAAAGTTATAAGTATAATTGTTATAGTTCTAGCGATAATTACAGTATAATGTGGGTAGTAATGCATGTTATATTGATAATAATAAAAGTAATACGTATAATTATTATAGTTCTAGCGATAATTACAGTATAATGTGGGTAATAATGCCTGTTATATTGATAATAATAAAAGTAATAAGTGTAATTATTATAGTTCTCACGAAAATAACTGTATAATATGAGTAATAATGCATGTTATATTGATAATATTGGGAGTAATAAGTATAATTATTACAATTCTAGCGATAATTACAGTATAATATGGGTATTAATGCATGTTATATTGATAATAATAAAAGTAATAACTATAATTATTATAGTTCTCATGATAGTAACTGTATAATATGGGTAATAATGCATGTTATATTAATAATAATAAAATTAATAAGTATAATTATTATAGTTCTAGCGATAATTACAGTATAATGTGGGTAATAATGCTTGTTATATTGGTGATATTGGGGATAATAAGTATAATTAGTATAATTCTAGCGATAATTACAGTATAATATGGGTATTAATGCATGTCATATTGATAATAATAAAAGTAATAAGTATAATTATTATAGTTCTAGCGATAATTACAGTATAATGTGGGTAATAATGCATGTTATATTGATAATAATAAAAGTAATAAGTATAATTATTATAGTTCTAGCGATAATTACAGTATAATGTGGGTAATAATGCATGTTATATTGGTAATATTGGGGGTAATAAGTATAATTGTTATAATTCTAGCGATAATTACAGTATAATATGGGTAATAATGCATGTTATATTAATAATAATGAAAGTAATAAGTATAATTATTATAGTTCTAGCGATAATTACAGTACAATGTGGGTAATAATGCATGTTACATTGATAACAATAAAAATAATAAGTGTAATTATTATAGTTCTCACGATAATAACTGTATAATATGGGTAATAATGCATGTTATATTAATAATAATAAAAGTAATAAGCATAATTATTATAGTTCTAGCGATAAAGCAGTATAATATGGGTACTAATGCATGTTATATTGATAATAATAAAACTAATAAGTATAATTATTATAGTTCTAGCGATAATTACAGTATAATGTGGGTAATAATGCTTGTTATATTGGTGATATTGGGGGTAATAAGTATAATTAGTATAATTCTAGCGATAATTACAGTATAATATGGGTATTAATGCATGTTATATTGATAATAATAAAAGTAATAAGTATAATTATTATAGTTCTAGCGATAATTACAGTATAATGTGGGTAATAATGCTTGTTATATTGGTGATACTGGGGGTAATAAGTATAATTAGTGTAATTCTAGCGATAATTACAGTATAATATGGGTATTAATGCATGTTATATTGATAATAATAAAAGTAATAGGTATAATTATTATAGTTCTAGCGATAATTACAGTATAATGTGGGTAATAATGCATGTTATATTGATAATAATAAAAGTAATAAGTATAATTATTATAGTTCTAGCGATAATTACAGTATAATGTGGGTAATAATGCTTGTTATATTGGTGATATTGGGGGTAATAAGTATAATTAGTATAATTCTAGCGATAATTACAGTATAATATGGGTATTAATGCATGTTATATTGATAATAATAAAAGTAATAAGTATAATTATTATAGTTCTAGCGATAATTACAGTATAATGTGGGTAATAATGCATGTTATATTGGTAATATTGGGGGTAATAAGTATAATTATTATAATTCTAGCGATAATTACAGTATAATGTGGGTAATAATGCTTGTTATATTGGTGATATTGGGGGTAATAAGTATAATTAGTATAATTCTAGCGATAATTACAGTATAATATGGGTATTAATGCATGTTATATTGATAATAATAAAAGTAATAAGTATAATTGTTATAGTTCTAGCGATAATTACAGTATAATGTGGGTAATAATGCTTGTTATATTGATAATAGTAAAAGTAATAAGTATAATTATTATAGTTCTAGCGATAATTACAGTATAATGTGGGTAATAATGCATGTTATATTGATAATAACAAAGTAATAAGTATAATTATTATAGTTCTAGCGATAATTACAGTATAATGTGGGTAATAATGCATGTTATATTGGTAATATTGGGGGTAATAAGTATAATTATTATAAGTCTAGCGATAGTTACAGTATAATGTGGGTAATAATGCTTGTTATATTTGTGATATTGGGGGTAATAAGTATAATTAGTATAATTCTAGCGATAATTACAGTATAATATGGGTATTAATGCATGTTATATTGATAATAATAAAATTAATAAGTATAATTATTATAGTTCTCACGATAATAACTGTATAATATGGGTAGTAATGCATGTTATATTGATAATAATAAACGTAATAAGAATAATTATTATAGTTCTGACGATAATAACTGTATAATATGCGTAACAATGCATGTTATATTGATAATAATAAAAGTAGTAAGTATAATTATTATAGTTCTAGCGATAATTACAGTATAATGTGGGTAATAATGCTTGTTATATTGGTGATATTGGGGGTAATAAGTATAATTAGTATAATTCTAGCGATAATTACAGTATAATATGGGTATTAATGCATGTTATATTGATAATAATAAAAGTAATAAGTATAATTATTATAGTTCTAGCGATAATTACAGTATAATGTGGGTAGTAATGCATGTTATATTGATAATAATAAAAGTAATAAGTATAATTATTATAGTTCTAGCGATAATTACAGTATAATGTGGGTAATAATGCATGTTATATTGATAATAATAAAAGTAATAAGTGTAATTATTATAGTTCTCACGAAAATAACTGTATAATATGAGTAATAATGCATGTTATATTGATAATATTGGGAGTAATAAGTATAATTATTACAATTCTAGCTATAATTACAGTATAATATGGGTATTAATGCATGTTATATTGATAATAATAAAATTAATAAGTATAATTATTATAGTTCTCACGATAATAACTGTATAATATGGGTAGTAATGCATGTTATATTGATAATAATAAACGTAATAAGAATAATCATTATAGTTCTGACGATAATAACTGTATAATATGCGTAACAATGCATGTTATATTGATAATAATAAAAGTAATAAGTATAATTATTATAGTTCTAGCGATAATTACAGTATAATGTGGGTAATAATGCTTGTTATATTGGTGATATTGGGGGTAATAAGTATAATTAGTATAATTCTAGCGATAATTACAGTATAATATGGGTATTAATGCATGTTATATTGATAATAATAAAAGTAATAAGTATAATTATTATAGTTCTAGCGATAATTACAGTATAATGTGGGTAATAATGCTTGTTATATTGGTGATATTGGGGGTAATAAGTATAATTAGTATAATTCTAGCGATAATTACAGTATAATATGGGTATTAATGCATGTCATATTGATAATAATAAAAGTAATAAGTATAATTATTATAGTTCTAGCGATAATTACAGTATAATGTGGGTAATAATGCATGTTATATTGATAATAATAAAAGTAATAAGTGTAATTATTATAGTTCTCACGAAAATAACTGTATAATATGAGTAATAATGCATGTTATATTGATAATCATAAAAGTTATAAGTATAATTGTTATAGTTCTAGCGATAATTACAGTATAATGTGGGTAGTAATGCATGTTATATTGATAATAATAAAAGTAATAAGTATAATTATTATAGTTCTAGCGATAATTACAGTATAATGTGGGTAATAATGCCTGTTATATTGATAATAATAAAAGTAATAAGTGTAATTATTATAGTTCTCACGAAAATAACTGTATAATATGAGTAATAATGCATGTTATATTGATAATATTGGGAGTAATAAGTATAATTATTACAATTCTAGCGATAATTACAGTATAATATGGGTATTAATGCATGTTATATTGATAATAATAAAAGTAATAACTATAATTATTATAGTTCTCATGATAGTAACTGTATAATATGGGTAATAATGCATGTTATATTAATAATAATAAAATTAATAAGTATAATTATTATAGTTCTAGCGATAATAACTGTATAATGTGGGTAATAATGCATGTTATATTGATAATAATGAAAGTAATAAGTATAATTATTATAGTTCTAGCGATAATTACAGTATAATATGTGTAATAATGCATGTTATATTGGTAATATTGGGAGTAATAAGTATAATTATTATAATTCTAGCGATAATTACAGTATAATATGGGTAATAATGCATGTTATATTAATAATAATAAAAGTAATAAGTATAATTATTATAGTTCTAGCGATAATAACAGTATAATATGGGTACTAATGCATGTTATATTGATAATAATAAAAGTAATAAGTATAATTATTATAGTTCTAGCGATAATTACAGTATAATATGGGTATTAATGCATGTTATATTGATAATAATAAAAGTAATAAGTATAATTATTATAGTTCTAGCGATAATTACAATATAATGTGGGTAGTAATGCATGTTATATTGATAATAATAAAAGTAATAAGTATAATTATTATAGTTCTAGCGATAATTACAGTATAATGTGGGTAATAATGCATGTTATATTGATAATAATAAAAGTAATAAGTGTAATTATTATAGTTCTCACGAAAATAACTGTATAATATGAGTAATAATGCATGTTATATTGATAATAATAAAAGTAATAAGTATAATTGTTATAGTTCTAGCGACAATAACAGTATAATGTGGGTAATAATCCATGTTATATTGATAATATTGGGAGTAATAAGTATAATTATTACAATTCAAGCGATAATTACAGTATAATATGAGTATTAATGCATGTTATATTGATAATAATAAAAGTAATAACTATAATTATTATAGTTCTCACGATAGTAACTGTATAATATGGCTAATAATGCATGTTATATTAATAATAATAAAATTAATAAGTATAATTATTATAGTTCTAGCGATAATTACAGTATAATGTGGGTAATAATGCATGTTATATTGATAATAATAAAAGTAATAAGTATAATTATTATAGTTCTCACGATAATAACTGTATAATATGCGTAATAATGCATGTTATATTGATAATAATAAACGTAATAAGTATAATTATTATAGTTCTGACGATAATAACTGTATAATATGCGTAATAATGCACGATATATAGATAATAATAAAAGTTATATGTATAATTATTATAGTTCTCACGATAATAACTGTATAATATGGGTAGCAATGCATGTTATATTCATAATAATAAACGTAATAAGTATAATAATTATAGTTCTGACGATAATAACTGTATATTATGCGTAATAATGCATGTTATATTGATAATAATAAAAGTAATAAGTATAATTATTATAATTCTAGCGATAATTACAGTACAATATGGGTAATAATGCATGTTATATTAATAGTAATAAAAGTAATAAGTATAATTATTATAGTTCTAGCGATAATAACTGTATAATGTGGGTAATAATGCATGTCATATTGATAATAATAAACGTAATAGGTATTATTATTATAGTTCTGAGGATAATAACTGTGTAATATGCGTAATAATGCATGTTATGTTGATAATAATAAGAGTAATAAGTATAATTATTATAGTTCTAGCGATAATTACAGTATAATGTGGGTAATAATGCATGTTATATTGATAATAATAAAAGTAATAAGTATAATTATTATAGTTCTAGCGATAATTAGAGTATAATGTGGGTAATAATGCATGTTATATTGATAATAACAAAAGTAATAACTATAATTATTATAGTTCTCACGATAATAACTGTATAATATGGGTAATAATGCATGTTATATTGATAATAATAAAAGTAATAAGTATAATTATTATAGTTCTAGCGATAATTAATGTATAATGTGGGTAATAATGCTTGTTATATTGGTGATATTGGGGGTAATAAGTATAATTAGTATAATTCTGGCGATAATTACAGTATAATATGGGTATTAATGCATGTTATATTGATAATAATAAAAGTAATAAGTATAATTATTATAGTTCTGACGATAATAACTGTATAATGTGGGTAATAATGCATGCTATATTGATAATAATAAAAGTAATAAGTATAATTATTATAGTTCTAGCGATAATTACAGTATAATGTGGGTAATAATGCTTGTTATATTGGTGATATTGGGGGTAATAAGTATAATTAGTATAATTCTGGCGATAATTACAGTATAATATGGGTATTAATGCATGTTATATTGATAATAATAAAAGTAATAAGTATAATTATTATAGTTCTAGCGATAATTACAGTATAATGTGGGTAATAATGCTTGTTATATTGGTGATATTGGGGGTAATAAGTATAATTAGTATAATTCTGGCGATAATTACAGTATAATATGGGTATTAATGCATGTTATATTGATAATAATAAAAGTAATAACTATAATTATTATAGTTCTCACGATAATAACTGTATAATATGGGTAATAATGCATGTTATATTGATAATAATAAAAGTAATAAGTATAATTACTATAGATCTAGCGATAATAACTGTATAATGTGGGTAATAATGCATGTTATATTGATAATAATAAAAGTAATAAGTATAATTATTATAGTTCTAGCGATAATTACAGTATAATATGGGTAATAATGCATGTTATATTGATAATAATAAAAGTAATAAGTATAATAACTATAGATCTAGCGATAATAACTGTATAATGTGGGTAATAATGCATGTTATATTGATAATAATAAAAGTAATAAGTATAATTATTATAGTTCTAGCGATAATTACAGTATAATATGGGTAATAATGCATGTTATATTGATAATAATAAAAGTAATATGTATAATTATTATAGTTCTGACGATAATAACTGTATAATGTGGGTAATAATGCATGTTATATTGAAAATAATGAAAGTAATAAGTATAATTATTATAGTTCTAGCGATAATTACCGTATAATGTGGGTAATAATGCATGTTATATTGATAATAATAAAAGTAATAGGTATAATTGTTATAGTTCTAGCGATAATTACAGTATAATGTGGGTAATAATGCTTGTTATATTGGTGATATTGGGGGTAATAAGTATAATTAGTATAGTTCTAGCGATAATTACAGTATAATATGGGTATTAATGCATGTTATATTGATAATAATAAAAGTAATAAGTGTAATTATTATAGTTCTCACGATAATAACTGTATAATATGGGTAATAATGCATGTTATATTGATAATAATAAAAGTAATATGTATAATTATTATAGTTCTCACGATAATAACTGTATAATATGGGTAGTAATGCATGTTATATTCATAATAATAAACGTAATAAGTATAATAATTATAGTTCTGACGATAATAACTGTATATTATGCGTAATAATGCATGTTATATTGATAATAATAAAAGTAATAAGTATAATTATTATAGTTCTAGCGATAATAACTGTATAATGTGGGTAATAATGCATGTCATATTGATAATAATAAACGTAATAAGTATTATTATTATAGTTCTGACGATAATAACTGTATAATATGCGTAATAATGCATGTTATATTGATAATAATAAAAGTAATAAGTATAATTATTATAGTTCTAGCGATAATTACAGTATAATGTGGGTAATAATGCATGTTATATTGATAATAATAAAAGTAATAAGTATAATTATTATAGTTCTAGCGATAATTACAGTATAATGTGGGTAATAATGCATGTTATATTGATAATAACAAAAGTAATAAGTATAATTATTATAGTTTTCACGATAATAACTGTATAATATGGGTAATAATGCATATTATATTGATAATAATAAAAGTAATAAGTATAATTATTATAGTTCTAGCGATAATTACAGTATAATGTGGGTAATAATGCTTGTTATATTGGTGATATTGGGGGTAATAAGTATAATTATTATAGTTCTAGCGATAATAACTGTATAATGTGGGTAATAATGCATGTTATATTGATAATAATAAAAGTAATAAGTATAATTATTATAGATCTAGCGATAATAACTGTATAATGTGGGTAATAATGCATGTTATATTGATAATAATAAAAGTAATAAGTATAATTATTATAGTTCTAGCGATAATTACAGTATAATATGGGTAATAATGCTTGTTATATTGGTGATATTGGGGTAATAAGTATTATTAGTATAATTCTAGCGATAATTACAGTATAATATGGGTATTAATGCATGTTATATTGATAATAATAAAAGTAATAAGTATAATTATTATAGTTCTAGCGATAATTACAGTATAATGTGGGTACTAATGCTTGTTATATTGATAATAATAAAAGTAATAAGTATAATTATTATAGTTCTAGCGATAATTACAGTATAATGTGGGTAATAATGCTTGTTATATTGGTGATATTGGGGGTAATAAGTATAATTAGTATAATTCTGGCGATAATTACAGTATAATATGGGTATTAATGCATGTTATATTGATAATAATAAAAGTAATAAGTATAATTATTATAGTTCTAGCGATAATTACAGTATAATGTGGGTAATAATGCTTGTTATATTGGTGATATTGGGGGTAATAAGTATAATTAGTATAATTCTGGCGATAATTACAGTATAATATGGGTATTAATGCATGTTATATTGATAATAATAAAAGTAATAACTATAATTATTATAGTTCTGACGATAATAACTGTATAATGTGGGTAATAATGCATGTTATATTGAAAATAATGAAAGTAATAAGTATAATTATTATAGTTCTAGCGATAATTACCGTATAATGTGGGTAATAATGCATGTTATATTGATAATAATAAAAGTAATAGGTATAATTGTTATAGTTCTAGCGATAATTACAGTATAATGTGGGTAATAATGCTTGTTATATTGGTGATATTGGGGGTAATAAGTATAATTAGTATAGTTCTAGCGATAATTACAGTATAATATGGGTATTAATGCATGTTATATTGATAATAATAAAAGTAATAAGTGTAATTATTATAGTTCTCACGATAATAACTGTATAATATGGGTAATAATGCATGTTATATTGATAATAATAAAAGTAATATGTATAATTATTATAGTTCTCACGATAATAACTGTATAATATGGGTAGTAATGCATGTTATATTCATAATAATAAACGTAATAAGTATAATAATTATAGTTCTGACGATAATAACTGTATATTATGCGTAATAATGCATGTTATATTGATAATAATAAAAGTAATAAGTATAATTATTATAGTTCTAGCGATAATAACTGTATAATGTGGGTAATAATGCATGTCATATTGATAATAATAAACGTAATAAGTATTATTATTATAGTTCTGACGATAATAACTGTATAATATGCGTAATAATGCATGTTATATTGATAATAATAAAAGTAATAAGTATAATTATTATAGTTCTAGCGATAATTACAGTATAATGTGGGTAATAATGCATGTTATATTGATAATAATAAAAGTAATAAGTATAATTATTATAGTTCTAGCGATAATTACAGTATAATGTGGGTAATAATGCATGTTATATTGATAATAACAAAAGTAATAAGTATAATTATTATAGTTTTCACGATAATAACTGTATAATATGGGTAATAATGCATATTATATTGATAATAATAAAAGTAATAAGTATAATTATTATAGTTCTAGCGATAATTACAGTATAATGTGGGTAATAATGCTTGTTATATTGGTGATATTGGGGGTAATAAGTATAATTATTATAGTTCTAGCGATAATAACTGTATAATGTGGGTAATAATGCATGTTATATTGATAATAATAAAAGTAATAAGTATAATTATTATAGATCTAGCGATAATAACTGTATAATGTGGGTAATAATGCATGTTATATTGATAATAATAAAAGTAATAAGTATAATTATTATAGTTCTAGCGATAATTACAGTATAATATGGGTAATAATGCTTGTTATATTGGTGATATTGGGGTAATAAGTATTATTAGTATAATTCTAGCGATAATTACAGTATAATATGGGTATTAATGCATGTTATATTGATAATAATAAAAGTAATAAGTATAATTATTATAGTTCTAGCGATAATTACAGTATAATGTGGGTACTAATGCTTGTTATATTGATAATAATAAAAGTAATAAGTATAATTATTATAGTTCTAGCGATAATTACAGTATAATGTGGGTAATAATGCTTGTTATATTCATAATAATAAAAGTAATAAGTATAATTATTATAGTTCTAGCGATAATTACAGTATAATATGGGTATTAATGCATGTTATATTGATAATAATAAAAGTAATAACTATAATTATTATAGTTCTCACGATAATAACTGTATAATATGGGTAATAATGCATGTTATATTGATAATAATAAAAGTAATAAGTATAATTATTATAGTTCTAGCGATAATTAATGTATAATGTGGGTAATAATGCTTGTTATATTGGTGATATTGGGGGTAATAAGTATTATTAGTATAATTCTAGCGATAATTACAGTATAATATGGGTATTAATGCATGTTATATTGATAATAATAAAAGTAATAAGTATAATTATTATAGTTCTAGCGATAATTACAGTATAATGTGGGTAATAATGCTTGTTATATTCATAATAATAAAAGTAATAAGTATAATTATTATAGTTCTAGCGATAATTACAGTATAATATGGGTATTAATGCATGTTATATTGATAATAATAAAAGTAATAACTATAATTATTATAGTTCTCACGATAATAACTGTATAATATGGGTAATAATGCATGTTATATTGATAATAATAAAAGTAATAAGTATAATTGTTATAGTTCTAGCGATAATTAATGTATAATGTGGGTAATAATGCTTGTTATATTGGTGATATTGGGGGTAATAAGTATAATTAGTATAATTCTGGCGATAATTACAGTATAATATGGGTATTAATGCATGTTATATTGATAATAATAAAAGTAATAAGTATAATTATTATAGTTCTGACGATAATAACTGTATATTATGCGTAATAATGCATGTTATATTGATAATAATAAAATTAATAAGTATAATTATTATAATTCTAGCGATAATTACAGTACAATATGGGTAATAATGCATGTTATATTAATAGTAATAAAAGTAATAAGTATAATTATTATAGTTCTAGCGATAATAACTGTATAATGTGGGTAATAATGCATGTCATATTGATAATAATAAACGTAATAAGTATTATTATTATAGTTCTGACGATAATAACTGTATAATATGCGCAATAATGCATGTTATATTGATAATAATAAAAGTAATAAGTATAATTATTATAGTTCTAGCGATAATTACAGTATAATGTGGGTAATAATGCATGTTATATTGATAATAATAAGAGTAATAAGTATAATTATTATAGTTCTAGCGATAATTAGAGTATAATGTGGGTAATAATGCATGTTATATTGATAATAACAAAAGTAATAAGTATAATTATTATAGTTCTGACGATAAAAACTGTATAATATGCGTAATAATGCATGTTATATTGATAATAATAAAAGTAATATGTATAATTATTATAGTTCTCACGATAATAACTGTATAATGTGGGTAATAATGCATGTTATATTGATAATAATAAAAGTAATAAGTACAATTATTATAGTTCTAGCGATAATTACAGTATAATGTGGGTAATATTGCATGTTATATTGATAATAATAAAAGTAATAAGTATAATTATTATAATTCTAGCGATAATTACAGTACAATATGGGTAATAATGCATGTTATATTAATAGTAATAAAAGTAATAAGTATAATTATTATAGTTCTAGCGATAATAACTGTATAATGTTGGTAATAATGCATGTCATATTGATAATAATAAACGTAATAGGTATTATTATTATAGTTCTGAGGATAATAACTGTGTAATATGCGTAATAATGCATGTTATATTGATAATAATAAGAGTAATAAGTATAATTATTATAGTTCTAGCGATAATTACAGTATAATGTGGGTAATAATGCATGTTATATTGATAATAATAAAAGTAATAAGTATAATTATTATAGTTCTAGCGATAATTAGAGTATAATGTGGGTAATAATGCATGTTATATTGATAATAACAAAAGTAATAAGTATAGTTATTATAGTTCTCACGATAATAACTGTATAATATGGGTAATAATGCATGTTACATTGATAATAATAAAAGTAATAAGTATAATTATTATAGTTCTAGCGATAATTACAGTATAATGTGGGTAATAATGCTTGTTATATTGGTGATATTGGGGGTAATAAGTATAATTAGTATAATTCTGGCGATAATTACAGTATAATATGGGTATTAATGCATGTTATATTGATAATAATAAAAGTAATAAGTATAATTATTATAGTTCTAGCGATAATTACAGTATAATGTGGGTAATAATGCTTGGTATATTGGTGACATTGGGGGTAATAAGTATAATTAGTATAATTCTGGCGATAATTACAGTATAATATGGGTATTACTGCATGTTATATTGATAATAATAAAAGTAATAAGTATAATAACTATAGATCTAGCGATAATAACTGTATAATGTGGGTAATAATGCATGTTATATTGATAATAATAAAAGTAATAAGTATAATTATTATAGTTCTAGCGATAATTACAGTATAATATGGGTAATAATGCATGTTATATTGATAATAATAAAAGTAATATGTATAATTATTATAGTTCTGACGATAATAACTGTATAATGTGGGTAATAATGCATGTTATATTGAAAATAATGAAAGTAATAAGTATAATTATTATAGTTCTAGCGATAATTACAGTATAATGTGGGTAATAATGCATGTTATATTGATAATAATAAAAGTAATAAGTATAATTGTTATAGTTCTAGCGATAATTACAGTATAATGTGGGTAATAATGCTTGTTATATTCGTGATATTGGGGGTAATAAGTATAATTAGTATAGTTCTAGCGATAATTACAGTATAATATGGGTATTAATGCATGTTATATTGATAATAATAAAAGTAATAAGTGTAATTATTATAGTTCTCACGATAATAACTGTATAATATGGGTAGTAATGCATGTTATATTCATAATAATAAACGTAATAAGTATAATAATTATAGTTCTGACGATAATAACTGTATATTATGCGTAATAATGCATGTTATATTGATAATAATAAAAGTAATAAGTATAATTATTATAATTCTAGCGATAATTACAGTACAATATGGGTAATAATGCCTGTTATATTAATAGTAATAAAAGTAATAAGTATAATTATTATAGTTCTAGCGATAATAACTGTATAATGTGGGTAATAATGCATGTCACATTGATAATAATAAACGTAATAAGTATTATTATTATAGTTCTGACGATAATAACTGTATAATATGCGTAATAATGCATGTTATATTGATAATAATAAAAGTAATAAGTATAATTATTATAGTTCTAGCGATAATTACAGTATAATGTCGGTAATAATGCATGTTATATTGATAATAATAAAAGTAATAAGTATAATTATTATAGTTCTAGCGATAATTACAGTATAATGTGGGTAATAATGCATGTTATATTGATAATAATAAAAGTAATAAGTATAATTATTATAGTTCTAGCGATAATTACAGTATAATATGGGTAATAATGCTTGTTATATTGGTGATATTGGGGTAATAAGTATTATTAGTATAATTCTAGCGATAATTACAGTATAATATGGGTATTAATGCATGTTATATTGATAATAATAAAAGTAATAAGTATAATTATTATAGTTCTAGCGATAATTACAGTATAATATGGGTATTAATGCATGTTATATTGATAATAATAAAAGTAATAACTATAATTATTATAGTTCTCACGATAATAACTGTATAATATGAGTAATAATGCATGTTATATTGATAATAATAAAAGTAATAAGTATAATTGTTATAGTTCTAGCGACAATAACAGTATAATGTGGGTAATAATCCATGTTATATTGATAATATTGGGAGTAATAAGTATAATTATTACAATTCAAGCGATAATTACAGTATAATATGAGTATTAATGCATGTTATATTGATAATAATAAAAGTAATAACTATAATTATTATAGTTCTCACGATAGTAACTGTATAATATGGCTAATAATGCATGTTATATTAATAATAATAAAATTAATAAGTATAATTATTATAGTTCTAGCGATAATTACAGTATAATGTGGGTAATAATGCATGTTATATTGATAATAATAAAAGTAATAAGTATAATTATTATAGTTCTCACGATAATAACTGTATAATATGCGTAATAATGCATGTTATATTGATAATAATAAACGTAATAAGTATAATTATTATAGTTCTGACGATAATAACTGTATAATATGCGTAATAATGCACGATATATAGATAATAATAAAAGTTATATGTATAATTATTATAGTTCTCACGATAATAACTGTATAATATGGGTAGCAATGCATGTTATATTCATAATAATAAACGTAATAAGTATAATAATTATAGTTCTGACGATAATAACTGTATATTATGCGTAATAATGCATGTTATATTGATAATAATAAAAGTAATAAGTATAATTATTATAATTCTAGCGATAATTACAGTACAATATGGGTAATAATGCATGTTATATTAATAGTAATAAAAGTAATAAGTATAATTATTATAGTTCTAGCGATAATAACTGTATAATGTGGGTAATAATGCATGTCATATTGATAATAATAAACGTAATAGGTATTATTATTATAGTTCTGAGGATAATAACTGTGTAATATGCGTAATAATGCATGTTATGTTGATAATAATAAGAGTAATAAGTATAATTATTATAGTTCTAGCGATAATTACAGTATAATGTGGGTAATAATGCATGTTATATTGATAATAATAAAAGTAATAAGTATAATTATTATAGTTCTAGCGATAATTAGAGTATAATGTGGGTAATAATGCATGTTATATTGATAATAACAAAAGTAATAACTATAATTATTATAGTTCTCACGATAATAACTGTATAATATGGGTAATAATGCATGTTATATTGATAATAATAAAAGTAATAAGTATAATTATTATAGTTCTAGCGATAATTAATGTATAATGTGGGTAATAATGCTTGTTATATTGGTGATATTGGGGGTAATAAGTATAATTAGTATAATTCTGGCGATAATTACAGTATAATATGGGTATTAATGCATGTTATATTGATAATAATAAAAGTAATAAGTATAATTATTATAGTTCTGACGATAATAACTGTATAATGTGGGTAATAATGCATGCTATATTGATAATAATAAAAGTAATAAGTATAATTATTATAGTTCTAGCGATAATTACAGTATAATGTGGGTAATAATGCTTGTTATATTGGTGATATTGGGGGTAATAAGTATAATTAGTATAATTCTGGCGATAATTACAGTATAATATGGGTATTAATGCATGTTATATTGATAATAATAAAAGTAATAAGTATAATTATTATAGTTCTAGCGATAATTACAGTATAATGTGGGTAATAATGCTTGTTATATTGGTGATATTGGGGGTAATAAGTATAATTAGTATAATTCTGGCGATAATTACAGTATAATATGGGTATTAATGCATGTTATATTGATAATAATAAAAGTAATAACTATAATTATTATAGTTCTCACGATAATAACTGTATAATATGGGTAATAATGCATGTTATATTGATAATAATAAAAGTAATAAGTATAATTACTATAGATCTAGCGATAATAACTGTATAATGTGGGTAATAATGCATGTTATATTGATAATAATAAAAGTAATAAGTATAATTATTATAGTTCTAGCGATAATTACAGTATAATATGGGTAATAATGCATGTTATATTGATAATAATAAAAGTAATAAGTATAATAACTATAGATCTAGCGATAATAACTGTATAATGTGGGTAATAATGCATGTTATATTGATAATAATAAAAGTAATAAGTATAATTATTATAGTTCTAGCGATAATTACAGTATAATATGGGTAATAATGCATGTTATATTGATAATAATAAAAGTAATATGTATAATTATTATAGTTCTGACGATAATAACTGTATAATGTGGGTAATAATGCATGTTATATTGAAAATAATGAAAGTAATAAGTATAATTATTATAGTTCTAGCGATAATTACCGTATAATGTGGGTAATAATGCATGTTATATTGATAATAATAAAAGTAATAGGTATAATTGTTATAGTTCTAGCGATAATTACAGTATAATGTGGGTAATAATGCTTGTTATATTGGTGATATTGGGGGTAATAAGTATAATTAGTATAGTTCTAGCGATAATTACAGTATAATATGGGTATTAATGCATGTTATATTGATAATAATAAAAGTAATAAGTGTAATTATTATAGTTCTCACGATAATAACTGTATAATATGGGTAATAATGCATGTTATATTGATAATAATAAAAGTAATATGTATAATTATTATAGTTCTCACGATAATAACTGTATAATATGGGTAGTAATGCATGTTATATTCATAATAATAAACGTAATAAGTATAATAATTATAGTTCTGACGATAATAACTGTATATTATGCGTAATAATGCATGTTATATTGATAATAATAAAAGTAATAAGTATAATTATTATAGTTCTAGCGATAATAACTGTATAATGTGGGTAATAATGCATGTCATATTGATAATAATAAACGTAATAAGTATTATTATTATAGTTCTGACGATAATAACTGTATAATATGCGTAATAATGCATGTTATATTGATAATAATAAAAGTAATAAGTATAATTATTATAGTTCTAGCGATAATTACAGTATAATGTGGGTAATAATGCATGTTATATTGATAATAATAAAAGTAATAAGTATAATTATTATAGTTCTAGCGATAATTACAGTATAATGTGGGTAATAATGCATGTTATATTGATAATAACAAAAGTAATAAGTATAATTATTATAGTTTTCACGATAATAACTGTATAATATGGGTAATAATGCATATTATATTGATAATAATAAAAGTAATAAGTATAATTATTATAGTTCTAGCGATAATTACAGTATAATGTGGGTAATAATGCTTGTTATATTGGTGATATTGGGGGTAATAAGTATAATTATTATAGTTCTAGCGATAATAACTGTATAATGTGGGTAATAATGCATGTTATATTGATAATAATAAAAGTAATAAGTATAATTATTATAGATCTAGCGATAATAACTGTATAATGTGGGTAATAATGCATGTTATATTGATAATAATAAAAGTAATAAGTATAATTATTATAGTTCTAGCGATAATTACAGTATAATATGGGTAATAATGCTTGTTATATTGGTGATATTGGGGTAATAAGTATTATTAGTATAATTCTAGCGATAATTACAGTATAATATGGGTATTAATGCATGTTATATTGATAATAATAAAAGTAATAAGTATAATTATTATAGTTCTAGCGATAATTACAGTATAATGTGGGTACTAATGCTTGTTATATTGATAATAATAAAAGTAATAAGTATAATTATTATAGTTCTAGCGATAATTACAGTATAATGTGGGTAATAATGCTTGTTATATTGGTGATATTGGGGGTAATAAGTATAATTAGTATAATTCTGGCGATAATTACAGTATAATATGGGTATTAATGCATGTTATATTGATAATAATAAAAGTAATAAGTATAATTATTATAGTTCTAGCGATAATTACAGTATAATGTGGGTAATAATGCTTGTTATATTGGTGATATTGGGGGTAATAAGTATAATTAGTATAATTCTGGCGATAATTACAGTATAATATGGGTATTAATGCATGTTATATTGATAATAATAAAAGTAATAACTATAATTATTATAGTTCTCACGATAATAACTGTATAATATGGGTAATAATGCATGTTATATTGATAATAATAAAAGTAATAAGTATAATTACTATAGATCTAGCGATAATAACTGTATAATGTGGGTAATAATGCATGTTATATTGATAATAATAAAAGTAATAAGTATAATTATTATAGTTCTAGCGATAATTACAGTATAATATGGGTAATAATGCATGTTATATTGATAATAATAAAAGTAATAAGTATAATAACTATAGATCTAGCGATAATAACTGTATAATGTGGGTAATAATGCATGTTATATTGATAATAATAAAAGTAATAAGTATAATTATTATAGTTCTAGCGATAATTACAGTATAATATGGGTAATAATGCATGTTATATTGATAATAATAAAAGTAATATGTATAATTATTATAGTTCTGACGATAATAACTGTATAATGTGGGTAATAATGCATGTTATATTGAAAATAATGAAAGTAATAAGTATAATTATTATAGTTCTAGCGATAATTACCGTATAATGTGGGTAATAATGCATGTTATATTGATAATAATAAAAGTAATAGGTATAATTGTTATAGTTCTAGCGATAATTACAGTATAATGTGGGTAATAATGCTTGTTATATTGGTGATATTGGGGGTAATAAGTATAATTAGTATAGTTCTAGCGATAATTACAGTATAATATGGGTATTAATGCATGTTATATTGATAATAATAAAAGTAATAAGTGTAATTATTATAGTTCTCACGATAATAACTGTATAATATGGGTAATAATGCATGTTATATTGATAATAATAAAAGTAATATGTATAATTATTATAGTTCTCACGATAATAACTGTATAATATGGGTAGTAATGCATGTTATATTCATAATAATAAACGTAATAAGTATAATAATTATAGTTCTGACGATAATAACTGTATATTATGCGTAATAATGCATGTTATATTGATAATAATAAAAGTAATAAGTATAATTATTATAGTTCTAGCGATAATAACTGTATAATGTGGGTAATAATGCATGTCATATTGATAATAATAAACGTAATAAGTATTATTATTATAGTTCTGACGATAATAACTGTATAATATGCGTAATAATGCATGTTATATTGATAATAATAAAAGTAATAAGTATAATTATTATAGTTCTAGCGATAATTACAGTATAATGTGGGTAATAATGCATGTTATATTGATAATAATAAAAGTAATAAGTATAATTATTATAGTTCTAGCGATAATTACAGTATAATGTGGGTAATAATGCATGTTATATTGATAATAACAAAAGTAATAAGTATAATTATTATAGTTTTCACGATAATAACTGTATAATATGGGTAATAATGCATATTATATTGATAATAATAAAAGTAATAAGTATAATTATTATAGTTCTAGCGATAATTACAGTATAATGTGGGTAATAATGCTTGTTATATTGGTGATATTGGGGGTAATAAGTATAATTATTATAGTTCTAGCGATAATAACTGTATAATGTGGGTAATAATGCATGTTATATTGATAATAATAAAAGTAATAAGTATAATTATTATAGATCTAGCGATAATAACTGTATAATGTGGGTAATAATGCATGTTATATTGATAATAATAAAAGTAATAAGTATAATTATTATAGTTCTAGCGATAATTACAGTATAATATGGGTAATAATGCTTGTTATATTGGTGATATTGGGGTAATAAGTATTATTAGTATAATTCTAGCGATAATTACAGTATAATATGGGTATTAATGCATGTTATATTGATAATAATAAAAGTAATAAGTATAATTATTATAGTTCTAGCGATAATTACAGTATAATGTGGGTACTAATGCTTGTTATATTGATAATAATAAAAGTAATAAGTATAATTATTATAGTTCTAGCGATAATTACAGTATAATGTGGGTAATAATGCTTGTTATATTCATAATAATAAAAGTAATAAGTATAATTATTATAGTTCTAGCGATAATTACAGTATAATATGGGTATTAATGCATGTTATATTGATAATAATAAAAGTAATAACTATAATTATTATAGTTCTCACGATAATAACTGTATAATATGGGTAATAATGCATGTTATATTGATAATAATAAAAGTAATAAGTATAATTATTATAGTTCTAGCGATAATTAATGTATAATGTGGGTAATAATGCTTGTTATATTGGTGATATTGGGGGTAATAAGTATTATTAGTATAATTCTAGCGATAATTACAGTATAATATGGGTATTAATGCATGTTATATTGATAATAATAAAAGTAATAAGTATAATTATTATAGTTCTAGCGATAATTACAGTATAATGTGGGTAATAATGCTTGTTATATTCATAATAATAAAAGTAATAAGTATAATTATTATAGTTCTAGCGATAATTACAGTATAATATGGGTATTAATGCATGTTATATTGATAATAATAAAAGTAATAACTATAATTATTATAGTTCTCACGATAATAACTGTATAATATGGGTAATAATGCATGTTATATTGATAATAATAAAAGTAATAAGTATAATTGTTATAGTTCTAGCGATAATTAATGTATAATGTGGGTAATAATGCTTGTTATATTGGTGATATTGGGGGTAATAAGTATAATTAGTATAATTCTGGCGATAATTACAGTATAATATGGGTATTAATGCATGTTATATTGATAATAATAAAAGTAATAAGTATAATTATTATAGTTCTGACGATAATAACTGTATATTATGCGTAATAATGCATGTTATATTGATAATAATAAAATTAATAAGTATAATTATTATAATTCTAGCGATAATTACAGTACAATATGGGTAATAATGCATGTTATATTAATAGTAATAAAAGTAATAAGTATAATTATTATAGTTCTAGCGATAATAACTGTATAATGTGGGTAATAATGCATGTCATATTGATAATAATAAACGTAATAAGTATTATTATTATAGTTCTGACGATAATAACTGTATAATATGCGCAATAATGCATGTTATATTGATAATAATAAAAGTAATAAGTATAATTATTATAGTTCTAGCGATAATTACAGTATAATGTGGGTAATAATGCATGTTATATTGATAATAATAAGAGTAATAAGTATAATTATTATAGTTCTAGCGATAATTAGAGTATAATGTGGGTAATAATGCATGTTATATTGATAATAACAAAAGTAATAAGTATAATTATTATAGTTCTGACGATAAAAACTGTATAATATGCGTAATAATGCATGTTATATTGATAATAATAAAAGTAATATGTATAATTATTATAGTTCTCACGATAATAACTGTATAATGTGGGTAATAATGCATGTTATATTGATAATAATAAAAGTAATAAGTACAATTATTATAGTTCTAGCGATAATTACAGTATAATGTGGGTAATATTGCATGTTATATTGATAATAATAAAAGTAATAAGTATAATTATTATAATTCTAGCGATAATTACAGTACAATATGGGTAATAATGCATGTTATATTAATAGTAATAAAAGTAATAAGTATAATTATTATAGTTCTAGCGATAATAACTGTATAATGTTGGTAATAATGCATGTCATATTGATAATAATAAACGTAATAGGTATTATTATTATAGTTCTGAGGATAATAACTGTGTAATATGCGTAATAATGCATGTTATATTGATAATAATAAGAGTAATAAGTATAATTATTATAGTTCTAGCGATAATTACAGTATAATGTGGGTAATAATGCATGTTATATTGATAATAATAAAAGTAATAAGTATAATTATTATAGTTCTAGCGATAATTAGAGTATAATGTGGGTAATAATGCATGTTATATTGATAATAACAAAAGTAATAAGTATAGTTATTATAGTTCTCACGATAATAACTGTATAATATGGGTAATAATGCATGTTACATTGATAATAATAAAAGTAATAAGTATAATTATTATAGTTCTAGCGATAATTACAGTATAATGTGGGTAATAATGCTTGTTATATTGGTGATATTGGGGGTAATAAGTATAATTAGTATAATTCTGGCGATAATTACAGTATAATATGGGTATTAATGCATGTTATATTGATAATAATAAAAGTAATAAGTATAATTATTATAGTTCTAGCGATAATTACAGTATAATGTGGGTAATAATGCTTGGTATATTGGTGACATTGGGGGTAATAAGTATAATTAGTATAATTCTGGCGATAATTACAGTATAATATGGGTATTACTGCATGTTATATTGATAATAATAAAAGTAATAAGTATAATAACTATAGATCTAGCGATAATAACTGTATAATGTGGGTAATAATGCATGTTATATTGATAATAATAAAAGTAATAAGTATAATTATTATAGTTCTAGCGATAATTACAGTATAATATGGGTAATAATGCATGTTATATTGATAATAATAAAAGTAATATGTATAATTATTATAGTTCTGACGATAATAACTGTATAATGTGGGTAATAATGCATGTTATATTGAAAATAATGAAAGTAATAAGTATAATTATTATAGTTCTAGCGATAATTACAGTATAATGTGGGTAATAATGCATGTTATATTGATAATAATAAAAGTAATAAGTATAATTGTTATAGTTCTAGCGATAATTACAGTATAATGTGGGTAATAATGCTTGTTATATTCGTGATATTGGGGGTAATAAGTATAATTAGTATAGTTCTAGCGATAATTACAGTATAATATGGGTATTAATGCATGTTATATTGATAATAATAAAAGTAATAAGTGTAATTATTATAGTTCTCACGATAATAACTGTATAATATGGGTAGTAATGCATGTTATATTCATAATAATAAACGTAATAAGTATAATAATTATAGTTCTGACGATAATAACTGTATATTATGCGTAATAATGCATGTTATATTGATAATAATAAAAGTAATAAGTATAATTATTATAATTCTAGCGATAATTACAGTACAATATGGGTAATAATGCCTGTTATATTAATAGTAATAAAAGTAATAAGTATAATTATTATAGTTCTAGCGATAATAACTGTATAATGTGGGTAATAATGCATGTCACATTGATAATAATAAACGTAATAAGTATTATTATTATAGTTCTGACGATAATAACTGTATAATATGCGTAATAATGCATGTTATATTGATAATAATAAAAGTAATAAGTATAATTATTATAGTTCTAGCGATAATTACAGTATAATGTCGGTAATAATGCATGTTATATTGATAATAATAAAAGTAATAAGTATAATTATTATAGTTCTAGCGATAATTACAGTATAATGTGGGTAATAATGCATGTTATATTGATAATAATAAAAGTAATAAGTATAATTATTATAGTTCTAGCGATAATTACAGTATAATATGGGTAATAATGCTTGTTATATTGGTGATATTGGGGTAATAAGTATTATTAGTATAATTCTAGCGATAATTACAGTATAATATGGGTATTAATGCATGTTATATTGATAATAATAAAAGTAATAAGTATAATTATTATAGTTCTAGCGATAATTACAGTATAATATGGGTATTAATGCATGTTATATTGATAATAATAAAAGTAATAACTATAATTATTATAGTTCTCACGATAATAACTGTATAATATGGGTAATAATGCATGTTATATTGATAATAATAAAAGTAATAAGTATAATTATTATAGTTCTAGCGATAATTAGAGTATAATGTGGGTAATAATACATGTTATATTGATAATAACAAAAGTAATAAGTATAATTATTATAGTTCTCACGATAATAACTGTATAATGTGGGTAATAATGCATGTTATATTGATAATAATAAAAGTAATAAGTACAATTATTATAGTTCTAGCGATAATTACAGTATAATGTGGGTAATAATGCATGTTATATTGATAATAATAAAAGTAATAAGTATAATTATTATAATTCTAGCGATAATTACAGTACAATATGGGTAATAATGCATGTTATATTAATAGTAATAAAAGTAATAAGTATAATTATTATAGTTCTAGCGATAATAACTGTATAATGTTGGTAATAATGCATGTCATATTGATAATAATAAACGTAATAGGTATTATTATTATAGTTCTGAGGATAATAACTGTGTAATATGCGTAATAATGCATGTTATATTGATAATAATAAGAGTAATAAGTATAATTATTATAGTTCTAGCGATAATTACAGTATAATGTGGGTAATAATGCATGTTATATTGATAATAATAAAAGTAATAAGTATAATTATTATAGTTCTAGCGATAATTAGAGTATAATGTGGGTAATAATGCATGTTATATTGATAATAACAAAAGTAATAAGTATAGTTATTATAGTTCTCACGATAATAACTGTATAATATGGGTAATAATGCATGTTACATTGATAATAATAAAAGTAATAAGTATAATTATTATAGTTCTAGCGATAATTACAGTATAATGTGGGTAATAATGCTTGTTATATTGGTGATATTGGGGGTAATAAGTATAATTAGTATAATTCTGGCGATAATTACAGTATAATATGGGTATTAATGCATGTTATATTGATAATAATAAAAGTAATAAGTATAATTATTATAGTTCTAGCGATAATTACAGTATAATGTGGGTAATAATGCTTGGTATATTGGTGACATTGGGGGTAATAAGTATAATTAGTATAATTCTGGCGATAATTACAGTATAATATGGGTATTACTGCATGTTATATTGATAATAATAAAAGTAATAAGTATAATAACTATAGATCTAGCGATAATAACTGTATAATGTGGGTAATAATGCATGTTATATTGATAATAATAAAAGTAATAAGTATAATTATTATAGTTCTAGCGATAATTACAGTATAATATGGGTAATAATGCATGTTATATTGATAATAATAAAAGTAATATGTATAATTATTATAGTTCTGACGATAATAACTGTATAATGTGGGTAATAATGCATGTTATATTGAAAATAATGAAAGTAATAAGTATAATTATTATAGTTCTAGCGATAATTACAGTATAATGTGGGTAATAATGCATGTTATATTGATAATAATAAAAGTAATAAGTATAATTGTTATAGTTCTAGCGATAATTACAGTATAATGTGGGTAATAATGCTTGTTATATTCGTGATATTGGGGGTAATAAGTATAATTAGTATAGTTCTAGCGATAATTACAGTATAATATGGGTATTAATGCATGTTATATTGATAATAATAAAAGTAATAAGTGTAATTATTATAGTTCTCACGATAATAACTGTATAATATGGGTAGTAATGCATGTTATATTCATAATAATAAACGTAATAAGTATAATAATTATAGTTCTGACGATAATAACTGTATATTATGCGTAATAATGCATGTTATATTGATAATAATAAAAGTAATAAGTATAATTATTATAGTTCTAGCGATAATTAGAGTATAATGTGGGTAATAATACATGTTATATTGATAATAACAAAAGTAATAAGTATAATTATTATAGTTCTCACGATAATAACTGTATAATGTGGGTAATAATGCATGTTATATTGATAATAATAAAAGTAATAAGTACAATTATTATAGTTCTAGCGATAATTACAGTATAATGTGGGTAATAATGCATGTTATATTGATAATAATAAAAGTAATAAGTATAATTATTATAATTCTAGCGATAATTACAGTACAATATGGGTAATAATGCATGTTATATTAATAGTAATAAAAGTAATAAGTATAATTATTATAGTTCTAGCGATAATAACTGTATAATGTTGGTAATAATGCATGTCATATTGATAATAATAAACGTAATAGGTATTATTATTATAGTTCTGAGGATAATAACTGTGTAATATGCGTAATAATGCATGTTATATTGATAATAATAAGAGTAATAAGTATAATTATTATAGTTCTAGCGATAATTACAGTATAATGTGGGTAATAATGCATGTTATATTGATAATAATAAAAGTAATAAGTATAATTATTATAGTTCTAGCGATAATTAGAGTATAATGTGGGTAATAATGCATGTTATATTGATAATAACAAAAGTAATAAGTATAGTTATTATAGTTCTCACGATAATAACTGTATAATATGGGTAATAATGCATGTTACATTGATAATAATAAAAGTAATAAGTATAATTATTATAGTTCTAGCGATAATTACAGTATAATGTGGGTAATAATGCTTGTTATATTGGTGATATTGGGGGTAATAAGTATAATTAGTATAATTCTGGCGATAATTACAGTATAATATGGGTATTAATGCATGTTATATTGATAATAATAAAAGTAATAAGTATAATTATTATAGTTCTAGCGATAATTACAGTATAATGTGGGTAATAATGCTTGGTATATTGGTGACATTGGGGGTAATAAGTATAATTAGTATAATTCTGGCGATAATTACAGTATAATATGGGTATTACTGCATGTTATATTGATAATAATAAAAGTAATAAGTATAATAACTATAGATCTAGCGATAATAACTGTATAATGTGGGTAATAATGCATGTTATATTGATAATAATAAAAGTAATAAGTATAATTATTATAGTTCTAGCGATAATTACAGTATAATATGGGTAATAATGCATGTTATATTGATAATAATAAAAGTAATATGTATAATTATTATAGTTCTGACGATAATAACTGTATAATGTGGGTAATAATGCATGTTATATTGAAAATAATGAAAGTAATAAGTATAATTATTATAGTTCTAGCGATAATTACAGTATAATGTGGGTAATAATGCATGTTATATTGATAATAATAAAAGTAATAAGTATAATTGTTATAGTTCTAGCGATAATTACAGTATAATGTGGGTAATAATGCTTGTTATATTCGTGATATTGGGGGTAATAAGTATAATTAGTATAGTTCTAGCGATAATTACAGTATAATATGGGTATTAATGCATGTTATATTGATAATAATAAAAGTAATAAGTGTAATTATTATAGTTCTCACGATAATAACTGTATAATATGGGTAGTAATGCATGTTATATTCATAATAATAAACGTAATAAGTATAATAATTATAGTTCTGACGATAATAACTGTATATTATGCGTAATAATGCATGTTATATTGATAATAATAAAAGTAATAAGTATAATTATTATAATTCTAGCGATAATTACAGTACAATATGGGTAATAATGCCTGTTATATTAATAGTAATAAAAGTAATAAGTATAATTATTATAGTTCTAGCGATAATAACTGTATAATATGCGCAATAATGCATGTTATATTGATAATAATAAAAGTAATAAGTATAATTATTATAGTTCTAGCGATAATTACAGTACAATATGGGTAATAATGCATGTTATATTAATAGTAATAAAAGTAATAAGTATAATTATTATAGTTCTAGCGATAATAACTGTATAATGTGGGTAATAATGCATGTCACATTGATAATAATAAACGTAATAAGTATTATTATTATAGTTCTGACGATAATAACTGTATAATATGCGTAATAATGCATGTTATATTGATAATAATAAAAGTAATAAGTATAATTATTATAGTTCTAGCGATAATTACAGTATAATGTCGGTAATAATGCATGTTATATTGATAATAATAAAAGTAATAAGTATAATTATTATAGTTCTAGCGATAATTACAGTATAATGTGGGTAATAATGCATGTTATATTGATAATAACAAAAGTAATAAGTATAATTATTATAGTTTTCACGATAATAACTGTATAATATGGGTAATAATGCATATTATATTGATAATAATAAAAGTAATAAGTATAATTATTATAGTTCTAGCGATAATTACAGTATAATGTGGGTAATAATGCTTGTTATATTGGTGATATTGGGGGTAATAAGTATAATTATTATAGTTCTAGCGATAATAACTGTATAATGTGGGTAATAATGCATGTTATATTGATAATAATAAAAGTAATAAGTATAATTATTATAGATCTAGCGATAATAACTGTATAATGTGGGTAATAATGCATGTTATATTGATAATAATAAAAGTAATAAGTATAATTATTATAGTTCTAGCGATAATTACAGTATAATATGGGTAATAATGCTTGTTATATTGGTGATATTGGGGTAATAAGTATTATTAGTATAATTCTAGCGATAATTACAGTATAATATGGGTATTAATGCATGTTATATTGATAATAATAAAAGTAATAAGTATAATTATTATAGTTCTAGCGATAATTACAGTATAATATGGGTATTAATGCATGTTATATTGATAATAATAAAAGTAATAACTATAATTATTATAGTTCTCACGATAATAACTGTATAATATGGGTAATAATGCATGTTATATTGATAATAATAAAAGTAATAAGTATAATTATTATAGTTCTAGCGATAATTAATGTATAATGTGGGTAATAATGCTTGTTATATTGGTGATATTGGGGGTAATAAGTATAATTAGTATAATTCTGGCGATAATTACAGTATAATATGGGTATTAATGCATGTTATATTGATAATAATAAAAGTAATAAGTATAATTATTATAGTTCTGACGATAATAACTGTATATTATGCGTAATAATGCATGTTATATTGATAATAATAAAAGTAATAAGTATAATTATTATAATTCTAGCGATAATTACAGTACAATATGGGTAATAATGCATGTTATATTAATAGTAATAAAAGTAATAAGTATAATTATTATAGTTCTAGCGATAATAACTGTATAATGTGGGTAATAATGCATGTCATATTGATAATAATAAACGTAATAAGTATTATTATTATAGTTCTGACGATAATAACTGTATAATATGCGCAATAATGCATGTTATATTGATAATAATAAAAGTAATAAGTATAATTATTATAGTTCTAGCGATAATTGCAGTATAATGTGGGTAATAATGCTTGTTATATTGGTGATATTGGGGGTAATAAGTATAATTAGTATAATTCTGGCGATAATTACAGTATAATATGGGTATTAATGCATGTTATATTGATAATAATAAAAGTAATAAGTATAATTATTATAGATCTAGCGATAATAACTGTATAATGTGGGTAATAATGCATGTTATATTGATAATAATAAAAGTAATAAGTATAATTATTATAATTCTAGCGATAATTACAGTATAATATGGGTATTAATGCATGTTATATTGATAATAATAAAAGTAATAAGTATAATTATTATAGTTATAGCGATAATTACAGTACAATGTGGGTAATAATGCTTGTTATATTGGTGATATTGTGGGTAATAAGTATAATTAGTATATTTCTGGCGATAATTACAGTATAATATGGGTATTAATGCATGTTATATTGATAATAATAAAAGTAATAAGTATAATTACTATAGATCTAGCGATAATAACTGTATAATGTGGGTAATAATGCATGTTATATTGATAATAATAAAAGTAATAAGTATAATTATTATAGTTCTAGCGATAATTACAGTATAATATGGGTAATAATGCATGTTATATTGATAATAATAAAAGTAATAGGTATAATTGTTATAGTTCTAGCGATAATTACAGTATAATGTGGGTAATAATGGTTGTTATATTGGTGATATTGGGGGTAATAAGTATAATTCGTATAGTTCTAGCGATAATTACAGTATAACATGGGTATTAATGCATGTTATATTGATAATAATAAAAGTAATAAGTGTAATTATTATAGTTCTCACGATAATAACTGTATAATATGGGTAATAATGCATGTTATATTGATAATAATAAAAGTAATATGTATAATTATTATAGTTCTCACGATAATAACTGTATAATATGGGTAGTAATGCATGTTATATTCATAATAATAAACGTAATAAGTATAATAATAATAGTTCTGACGATAATAACTGTATATTATGCGTAATAATGCATGTTATATTGATAATAATAAAAGTAATAAGTATAATTATTATAGTTCTAGCGATAATAACTGTATAATGTGGGTAATAATGCATGTCATATTGATAATAATAAACGTAATAAGTATTATTATTATAGTTCTGACGATAATAACTGTATAATATGCGTAATAATGCATGTTATATTGATAATAATAAAAGTAATAAGTATAATTATTATAGTTCTAGCGATAATTACAGTATAATGTGGGTAATAATGCATGTTATATTGATAATAATAAAAGTAATAAGTATAATTATTATAGTTCTAGCGATAATTACAGTATAATGTGGGTAATAATGCATGTTATATTGATAATAACAAAAGTAATAAGTATAATTATTATAGTTTTCACGATAATAACTGTATAATATGGGTAATAATGCATATTATATTGATAATAATAAAAGTAATAAGTATAATTATTATAGTTCTAGCGATAATTACAGTATAATGTGGGTAATAATGCTTGTTATATTGGTGATATTGGGGGTAATAAGTATAATTATTATAGTTCTAGCGATAATAACTGTATAATGTGGGTAATAATGCATGTTATATTGATAATAATAAAAGTAATAAGTATAATTATTATAGTTCTAGCGATAATTACAGTATAATATGGGTAATAATGCTTGTTATATTGGTGATATTGGGGTAATAAGTATTATTAGTATAATTCTAGCGATAATTACAGTATAATATGGGTATTAATGCATGTTATATTGATAATAATAAAAGTAATAAGTATAATTATTATAGTTCTAGCGATAATTACAGTATAATATGGGTAATAATGCATGTTATATTGATAATAATAAAAGTAATATGTATAATTATTATAGTTCTGACGATAATAACTGTATAAGGTGGGTAATAATGCATGTTATATTGAAAATAATGAAAGTAATAAGTATAATTATTATAGTTCTAGCGATAATTACAGTATAATGTGGGTAATAATGCATGTTATATTGATAATAATAAAAGTAATAGGTATAATTGTTATAGTTCTAGCGATAATTACAGTATAATGTGGGTAATAATGCTTGTTATATTGGTGATATTGGGGGTAATAAGTATAATTAGTATAGTTCTAGCGATAATTACAGTATAATATGGGTATTAATGCATGTTATATTGATAATAATAAAAGTAATAAGTGTAATTATTATAGTTCTCACGATAATAACTGTATAATATGGGTAATAATGCATGTTATATTGAAAATAATAAAAGTAATATGTATAATTATTATAGTTCTCACGATAATAACTGTATAATATGGGTATTAATGCATGTTATATTGATAATAATAAAAGTAATAAGTATAATTATTATAGTTCTGACGATAATAACTGTATATTATGCGTAATAATGCATGTTATATTGATAATAATAAAATTAATAAGTATAATTATTATAATTCTAGCGATAATTACAGTACAATATGGGTAATAATGCATGTTATATTAATAGTAATAAAAGTAATAAGTATAATTATTATAGTTCTAGCGATAATTACAGTATAATGTGGGTAATAATGCATGTTATATTGATAATAATAAGAGTAATAAGTATAATTATTATAGTTCTAGCGATAATTAGAGTATAATGTGGGTAATAATGCATGTTATATTGATAATAACAAAAGTAATAAGTATAATTATTATAGTTCTGACGATAAAAACTGTATAATATGCGTAATAATGCATGTTATATTGATAATAATAAAAGTAATATGTATAATTATTATAGTTCTCACGATAATAACTGTATAATGTGGGTAATAATGCATGTTATATTGATAATAATAAAAGTAATAAGTACAATTATTATAGTTCTAGCGATAATTACAGTATAATGTGGGTAATAATGCATGTTATATTGATAATAATAAAAGTAATAAGTATAATTATTATAATTCTAGCGATAATTACAGTACAATATGGGTAATAATGCATGTTATATTAATAGTAATAAAAGTAATAAGTATAATTATTATAGTTCTAGCGATAATAACTGTATAATGTTGGTAATAATGCATGTCATATTGATAATAATAAACGTAATAGGTATTATTATTATAGTTCTGAGGATAATAACTGTGTAATATGCGTAATAATGCATGTTATATTGATAATAATAAGAGTAATAAGTATAATTATTATAGTTCTAGCGATAATTACAGTATAATGTGGGTAATAATGCATGTTATATTGATAATAATAAAAGTAATAAGTATAATTATTATAGTTCTAGCGATAATTAGAGTATAATGTGGGTAATAATGCATGTTATATTGATAATAATAAGAGTAATAAGTATAATTATTATAGTTCTAGCGATAATTACAGTATAATGTGGGTAATAATGCATGTTATATTGATAATAATAAAAGTAATAAGTATAATTATTATAGTTCTAGCGATAATTAGAGTATAATGTGGGTAATAATGCATGTTATATTGATAATAACAAAAGTAATAAGTATAGTTATTATAGTTCTCACGATAATAACTGTATAATATGGGTAATAATGCATGTTACATTGATAATAATAAAAGTAATAAGTATAATTATTATAGTTCTAGCGATAATTACAGTATAATGTGGGTAATAATGCTTGTTATATTGGTGATATTGGGGGTAATAAGTATAATTAGTATAATTCTGGCGATAATTACAGTATAATATGGGTATTAATGCATGTTATATTGATAATAATAAAAGTAATAAGTATAATTATTATAGTTCTAGCGATAATTACAGTATAATGTGGGTAATAATGCTTGGTATATTGGTGACATTGGGGGTAATAAGTATAATTAGTATAATTCTGGCGATAATTACAGTATAATATGGGTATTACTGCATGTTATATTGATAATAATAAAAGTAATAAGTATAATAACTATAGATCTAGCGATAATAACTGTATAATGTGGGTAATAATGCATGTTATATTGATAATAATAAAAGTAATAAGTATAATTATTATAGTTCTAGCGATAATTACAGTATAATATGGGTAATAATGCATGTTATATTGATAATAATAAAAGTAATATGTATAATTATTATAGTTCTGACGATAATAACTGTATAATGTGGGTAATAATGCATGTTATATTGAAAATAATGAAAGTAATAAGTATAATTATTATAGTTCTAGCGATAATTACAGTATAATGTGGGTAATAATGCATGTTATATTGATAATAATAAAAGTAATAAGTATAATTGTTATAGTTCTAGCGATAATTACAGTATAATGTGGGTAATAATGCTTGTTATATTGGTGATATTGGGGGTAATAGGTATAATTAGTATAGTTCTAGCGATAATTACAGTATAATATGGGTATTAATGCATGTTATAATGATAATAATAAAAGTAATAAGTGTAATTATTATAGTTCTCACGATAATAACTGTATAATATGGGTAATAATGCATGTTATATTGATAATAATAAAAGTAATATGTATAATTATTATAGTTCTCACGATAATAACTGTATAATATGGGTAGTAATGCATGTTATATTCATAATAATAAACGTAATAAGTATAATAATTATAGTTCTGACGATAATAACTGTATATTATGCGTAATAATGCATGTTATATTGATAATAATAAAAGTAATAAGTATAATTATTATAATTCTAGCGATAATTACAGTACAATATGGGTAATAATTCCTGTTATATTAATAGTAATAAAAGTAATAAGTATAATTATTATAGTTCTAGCGATAATAACTGTATAATATGCGCAATAATGCATGTTATATTGATAATAATAAAAGTAATAAGTATAATTATTATAGTTCTAGCGATAATTACAGTACAATATGGGTAATAATGCATGTTATATTAATAGTAATAAAAGTAATAAGTATAATTATTATAGTTCTAGCGATAATAACTGTATAATGTGGGTAATAATGCATGTCACATTGATAATAATAAACGTAATAAGTATTATTATTATAGTTCTGACGATAATAACTGTATAATATGCGTAATAATGCATGTTATATTGATAATAATAAAAGTAATAAGTATAATTATTATAGTTCTAGCGATAATTACAGTATAATGTCGGTAATAATGCATGTTATATTGATAATAATAAAAGTAATAAGTATAATTATTATAGTTCTAGCGATAATTACAGTATAATGTGGGTAATAATGCATGTTATATTGATAATAACAAAAGTAATAAGTATAATTATTATAGTTTTCACGATAATAACTGTATAATATGGGTAATAATGCATATTATATTGATAATAATAAAAGTAATAAGTATAATTATTATAGTTCTAGCGATAATTACAGTATAATGTGGGTAATAATGCTTGTTATATTGGTGATATTGGGGGTAATAAGTATAATTATTATAGTTCTAGCGATAATAACTGTATAATGTGGGTAATAATGCATGTTATATTGATAATAATAAAAGTAATAAGTATAATTATTATAGATCTAGCGATAATAACTGTATAATGTGGGTAATAATGCATGTTATATTGATAATAATAAAAGTAATAAGTATAATTATTATAGTTCTAGCGATAATTACAGTATAATATGGGTAATAATGCTTGTTATATTGGTGATATTGGGGTAATAAGTATTATTAGTATAATTCTAGCGATAATTACAGTATAATATGGGTATTAATGCATGTTATATTGATAATAATAAAAGTAATAAGTATAATTATTATAGTTCTAGCGATAATTACAGTATAATATGGGTATTAATGCATGTTATATTGATAATAATAAAAGTAATAACTATAATTATTATAGTTCTCACGATAATAACTGTATAATATGGGTAATAATGCATGTTATATTGATAATAATAAAAGTAATAAGTATAATTATTATAGTTCTAGCGATAATTAATGTATAATGTGGGTAATAATGCTTGTTATATTGGTGATATTGGGGGTAATAAGTATAATTAGTATAATTCTGGCGATAATTACAGTATAATATGGGTATTAATGCATGTTATATTGATAATAATAAAAGTAATAAGTATAATTATTATAGTTCTGACGATAATAACTGTATATTATGCGTAATAATGCATGTTATATTGATAATAATAAAAGTAATAAGTATAATTATTATAATTCTAGCGATAATTACAGTACAATATGGGTAATAATGCTTGTTATATTGGTGATATTGGGGTAATAAGTATTATTAGTATAATTCTAGCGATAATTACAGTATAATATGGGTATTAATGCATGTTATATTGATAATAATAAAAGTAATAAGTATAATTATTATAGTTCTAGCGATAATTACAGTATAATATGGGTATTAATGCATGTTATATTGATAATAATAAAAGTAATAACTATAATTATTATAGTTCTCACGATAATAACTGTATAATATGGGTAATAATGCATGTTATATTGATAATAATAAAAGTAATAAGTATAATTATTATAGTTCTAGCGATAATTAATGTATAATGTGGGTAATAATGCTTGTTATATTGGTGATATTGGGGGTAATAAGTATAATTAGTATAATTCTGGCGATAATTACAGTATAATATGGGTATTAATGCATGTTATATTGATAATAATAAAAGTAATAACTATAATTATTATAGTTCTCACGATAATAACTGTATAATATGGGTAATAATGCATGTTATATTGATAATAATAAAAGTAATAAGTATAATTATTATAGTTCTAGCGATAATTACAGTATAATGTGGGTAATAATGCTTGTTATATTGGTGATATTGGGGGTAATAAGTATAATTATTATAGTTCTAGCGATAATAACTGTATAATGTGGGTAATAATGCATGTTATATTGATAATAATAAAAGTAATAAGTATAATTATTATAGTTCTAGCGATAATTACAGTATAATATGGGTAATAATGCTTGTTATATTGGTGATATTGGGGTAATAAGTATTATTAGTATAATTCTAGCGATAATTACAGTATAATATGGGTATTAATGCATGTTATATTGATAATAATAAAAGTAATAAGTATAATTATTATAGTTCTAGCGATAATTACAGTATAATATGGGTAATAATGCATGTTATATTGATAATAATAAAAGTAATATGTATAATTATTATAGTTCTGACGATAATAACTGTATAATGTGGGTAATAATGCATGTTATATTGAAAATAATGAAAGTAATAAGTATAATTATTATAGTTCTAGCGATAATTACAGTATAATGTGGGTAATAATGCATGTTATATTGATAATAATAAAAGTAATAGGTATAATTGTTATAGTTCTAGCGATAATTACAGTATAATGTGGGTAATAATGCTTGTTATATTGGTGATATTGGGGGTAATAAGTATAATTAGTATAGTTCTAGCGATAATTACAGTATAATATGGGTATTAATGCATGTTATATTGATAATAATAAAACTAATAAGTGTAATTATTATAGTTCTCACGATAATAACTGTATAATATGGGTAATAATGCATGTTATATTGAAAATAATAAAAGTAATATGTATAATTATTATAGTTCTCACGATAATAACTGTATAATATGGGTATTAATGCATGTTATATTGATAATAATAAAAGTAATAAGTATAATTATTATAGTTCTGACGATAATAACTGTATATTATGCGTAATAATGCATGTTATATTGATAATAATAAAATTAATAAGTATAATTATTATAATTCTAGCGATAATTACAGTACAATATGGGTAATAATGCATGTTATATTAATAGTAATAAAAGTAATAAGTATAATTATTATAGTTCTAGCGATAATAACTGTATAATGTGGGTAATAATGCATGTCATATTGATAATAATAAACGTAATAAGTATTATTATTATAGTTCTGACGATAATAACTGTATAATATGCGCAATAATGCATGTTATATTGATAATAATAAAAGTAATAAGTATAATTCTTATAGTTCTAGCGATAATTACAGTATAATGTGGGTAATAATGCATGTTATATTGATAATAATAAGAGTAATAAGTATAATTATTATAGTTCTAGCGATAATTAGAGTATAATGTGGGTAATAATGCATGTTATATTGATAATAACAAAAGTAATAAGTATAATTATTATAGTTCTGACGATAAAAACTGTATAATATGCGTAATAATGCATGTTATATTGATAATAATAAAAGTAATATGTATAATTATTATAGTTCTCACGATAATAACTGTATAATGTGGGTAATAATGCATGTTATATTGATAATAATAAAAGTAATAAGTACAATTATTATAGTTCTAGCGATAATTACAGTATAATGTGGGTAATAATGCATGTTATATTGATAATAATAAAAGTAATAAGTATAATTATTATAATTCTAGCGATAATTACAGTACAATATGGGTAATAATGCATGTTATATTAATAGTAATAAAAGTAATAAGTATAATTATTATAGTTCTAGCGATAATAACTGTATAATGTTGGTAATAATGCATGTCATATTGATAATAATAAACGTAATAGGTATTATTATTATAGTTCTGAGGATAATAACTGTGTAATATGCGTAATAATGCATGTTATATTGATAATAATAAGAGTAATAAGTATAATTATTATAGTTCTAGCGATAATTACAGTATAATGTGGGTAATAATGCATGTTATATTGATAATAATAAAAGTAATAAGTATAATTATTATAGTTCTAGCGATAATTAGAGTATAATGTGGGTAATAATGCATGTTATATTGATAATAACAAAAGTAATAAGTATAGTTATTATAGTTCTCACGATAATAACTGTATAATATGGGTAATAATGCATGTTACATTGATAATAATAAAAGTAATAAGTATAATTATTATAGTTCTAGCGATAATTACATTATAATGTGGGTAATAATGCTTGTTATATTGGTGATATTGGGGGTAATAAGTATAATTAGTATAATTCTGGCGATAATTACAGTATAATATGGGTATTAATGCATGTTATATTGATAATAACAAAAGTAATAAGTATAATTATTATAGTTCTGACGATAAAAACTGTATAATATGCGTAATAATGCATGTTATATTGATAATAATAAAAGTAATATGTATAATTATTATAGTTCTCACGATAATAACTGTATAATGTGGGTAATAATGCATGTTATATTGATAATAATAAAAGTAATAAGTACAATTATTATAGTTCTAGCGATAATTACAGTATAATGTGGGTAATAATGCATGTTATATTGATAATAATAAAAGTAATAAGTATAATTATTATAATTCTAGCGATAATTACAGTACAATATGGGTAATAATGCATGTTATATTAATAGTAATAAAAGTAATAAGTATAATTATTATAGTTCTAGCGATAATAACTGTATAATGTTGGTAATAATGCATGTCATATTGATAATAATAAACGTAATAGGTATTATTATTATAGTTCTGAGGATAATAACTGTGTAATATGCGTAATAATGCATGTTATATTGATAATAATAAGAGTAATAAGTATAATTATTATAGTTCTAGCGATAATTACAGTATAATGTGGGTAATAATGCATGTTATATTGATAATAATAAAAGTAATAAGTATAATTATTATAGTTCTAGCGATAATTAGAGTATAATGTGGGTAATAATGCATGTTATATTGATAATAACAAAAGTAATAAGTATAGTTATTATAGTTCTCACGATAATAACTGTATAATATGGGTAATAATGCATGTTACATTGATAATAATAAAAGTAATAAGTATAATTATTATAGTTCTAGCGATAATTACAGTATAATATGGGTAATAATGCTTGTTATATTGGTGATATTGGGGTAATAAGTATTATTAGTATAATTCTAGCGATAATTACAGTATAATATGGGTATTAATGCATGTTATATTGATAATAATAAAAGTAATAAGTATAATTATTATAGTTCTAGCGATAATTACAGTATAATATGGGTATTAATGCATGTTATATTGATAATAATAAAAGTAATAACTATAATTATTATAGTTCTCACGATAATAACTGTATAATATGGGTAATAATGCATGTTATATTGATAATAATAAAAGTAATAAGTATAATTATTATAGTTCTAGCGATAATTAATGTATAATGTGGGTAATAATGCTTGTTATATTGGTGATATTGGGGGTAATAAGTATAATTAGTATAATTCTGGCGATAATTACAGTATAATATGGGTATTAATGCATGTTATATTGATAATAATAAAAGTAATAAGTATAATTATTATAGTTCTGACGATAATAACTGTATATTATGCGTAATAATGCATGTTATATTGATAATAATAAAAGTAATAAGTATAATTATTATAATTCTAGCGATAATTACAGTACAATATGGGTAATAATGCTTGTTATATTGGTGATATTGGGGTAATAAGTATTATTAGTATAATTCTAGCGATAATTACAGTATAATATGGGTATTAATGCATGTTATATTGATAATAATAAAAGTAATAAGTATAATTATTATAGTTCTAGCGATAATTACAGTATAATATGGGTATTAATGCATGTTATATTGATAATAATAAAAGTAATAACTATAATTATTATAGTTCTCACGATAATAACTGTATAATATGGGTAATAATGCATGTTATATTGATAATAATAAAAGTAATAAGTATAATTATTATAGTTCTAGCGATAATTAATGTATAATGTGGGTAATAATGCTTGTTATATTGGTGATATTGGGGGTAATAAGTATAATTAGTATAATTCTGGCGATAATTACAGTATAATATGGGTATTAATGCATGTTATATTGATAATAATAAAAGTAATAACTATAATTATTATAGTTCTCACGATAATAACTGTATAATATGGGTAATAATGCATGTTATATTGATAATAATAAAAGTAATAAGTATAATTATTATAGTTCTAGCGATAATTACAGTATAATGTGGGTAATAATGCTTGTTATATTGGTGATATTGGGGGTAATAAGTATAATTATTATAGTTCTAGCGATAATAACTGTATAATGTGGGTAATAATGCATGTTATATTGATAATAATAAAAGTAATAAGTATAATTATTATAGTTCTAGCGATAATTACAGTATAATATGGGTAATAATGCTTGTTATATTGGTGATATTGGGGTAATAAGTATTATTAGTATAATTCTAGCGATAATTACAGTATAATATGGGTATTAATGCATGTTATATTGATAATAATAAAAGTAATAAGTATAATTATTATAGTTCTAGCGATAATTACAGTATAATATGGGTAATAATGCATGTTATATTGATAATAATAAAAGTAATATGTATAATTATTATAGTTCTGACGATAATAACTGTATAATGTGGGTAATAATGCATGTTATATTGAAAATAATGAAAGTAATAAGTATAATTATTATAGTTCTAGCGATAATTACAGTATAATGTGGGTAATAATGCATGTTATATTGATAATAATAAAAGTAATAGGTATAATTGTTATAGTTCTAGCGATAATTACAGTATAATGTGGGTAATAATGCTTGTTATATTGGTGATATTGGGGGTAATAAGTATAATTAGTATAGTTCTAGCGATAATTACAGTATAATATGGGTATTAATGCATGTTATATTGATAATAATAAAAGTAATAAGTGTAATTATTATAGTTCTCACGATAATAACTGTATAATATGGGTAATAATGCATGTTATATTGAAAATAATAAAAGTAATATGTATAATTATTATAGTTCTCACGATAATAACTGTATAATATGGGTATTAATGCATGTTATATTGATAATAATAAAAGTAATAAGTATAATTATTATAGTTCTGACGATAATAACTGTATATTATGCGTAATAATGCATGTTATATTGATAATAATAAAATTAATAAGTATAATTATTATAATTCTAGCGATAATTACAGTACAATATGGGTAATAATGCATGTTATATTAATAGTAATAAAAGTAATAAGTATAATTATTATAGTTCTAGCGATAATAACTGTATAATGTGGGTAATAATGCATGTCATATTGATAATAATAAACGTAATAAGTATTATTATTATAGTTCTGACGATAATAACTGTATAATATGCGCAATAATGCATGTTATATTGATAATAATAAAAGTAATAAGTATAATTCTTATAGTTCTAGCGATAATTACAGTATAATGTGGGTAATAATGCATGTTATATTGATAATAATAAGAGTAATAAGTATAATTATTATAGTTCTAGCGATAATTAGAGTATAATGTGGGTAATAATGCATGTTATATTGATAATAACAAAAGTAATAAGTATAATTATTATAGTTCTGACGATAAAAACTGTATAATATGCGTAATAATGCATGTTATATTGATAATAATAAAAGTAATATGTATAATTATTATAGTTCTCACGATAATAACTGTATAATGTGGGTAATAATGCATGTTATATTGATAATAATAAAAGTAATAAGTACAATTATTATAGTTCTAGCGATAATTACAGTATAATGTGGGTAATAATGCATGTTATATTGATAATAATAAAAGTAATAAGTATAATTATTATAATTCTAGCGATAATTACAGTACAATATGGGTAATAATGCATGTTATATTAATAGTAATAAAAGTAATAAGTATAATTATTATAGTTCTAGCGATAATAACTGTATAATGTTGGTAATAATGCATGTCATATTGATAATAATAAACGTAATAGGTATTATTATTATAGTTCTGAGGATAATAACTGTGTAATATGCGTAATAATGCATGTTATATTGATAATAATAAGAGTAATAAGTATAATTATTATAGTTCTAGCGATAATTACAGTATAATGTGGGTAATAATGCATGTTATATTGATAATAATAAAAGTAATAAGTATAATTATTATAGTTCTAGCGATAATTAGAGTATAATGTGGGTAATAATGCATGTTATATTGATAATAACAAAAGTAATAAGTATAGTTATTATAGTTCTCACGATAATAACTGTATAATATGGGTAATAATGCATGTTACATTGATAATAATAAAAGTAATAAGTATAATTATTATAGTTCTAGCGATAATTACAGTATAATGTGGGTAATAATGCTTGTTATATTGGTGATATTGGGGGTAATAAGTATAATTAGTATAATTCTGGCGATAATTACAGTATAATATGGGTATTAATGCATGTTATATTGATAATAATAAAAGTAATAAGTATAATTATTATAGTTCTAGCGATAATTACAGTATAATGTGGGTAATAATGCTTGGTATATTGGTGACATTGGGGGTAATAAGTATAATTAGTATAATTCTGGCGATAATTACAGTATAATATGGGTATTACTGCATGTTATATTGATAATAATAAAAGTAATAAGTATAATAACTATAGATCTAGCGATAATAACTGTATAATGTGGGTAATAATGCATGTTATATTGATAATAATAAAAGTAATAAGTATAATTATTATAGTTCTAGCGATAATTACAGTATAATATGGGTAATAATGCATGTTATATTGATAATAATAAAAGTAATATGTATAATTATTATAGTTCTGACGATAATAACTGTATAATGTGGGTAATAATGCATGTTATATTGAAAATAATGAAAGTAATAAGTATAATTATTATAGTTCTAGCGATAATTACAGTATAATGTGGGTAATAATGCATGTTATATTGATAATAATAAAAGTAATAAGTATAATTGTTATAGTTCTAGCGATAATTACAGTATAATGTGGGTAATAATGCTTGTTATATTGGTGATATTGGGGGTAATAAGTATAATTAGTATAGTTCTAGCGATAATTACAGTATAATATGGGTATTAATGCATGTTATATTGATAATAATAAAAGTAATAAGTGTAATTATTATAGTTCTCACGATAATAACTGTATAATATGGGTAATAATGCATGTTATATTGATAATAATAAAAGTAATATGTATAATTATTATAGTTCTCACGATAATAACTGTATAATATGGGTAGTAATGCATGTTATATTCATAATAATAAACGTAATAAGTATAATAATTATAGTTCTGACGATAATAACTGTATATTATGCGTAATAATGCATGTTATATTGATAATAATAAAAGTAATAAGTATAATTATTATAATTCTAGCGATAATTACAGTACAATATGGGTAATAATGCCTGTTATATTAATAGTAATAAAAGTAATAAGTATAATTATTATAGTTCTAGCGATAATAACTGTATAATATGCGCAATAATGCATGTTATATTGATAATAATAAAAGTAATAAGTATAATTATTATAGTTCTAGCGATAATTACAGTACAATATGGGTAATAATGCATGTTATATTAATAGTAATAAAAGTAATAAGTATAATTATTATAGTTCTAGCGATAATAACTGTATAATGTGGGTAATAATGCATGTCACATTGATAATAATAAACGTAATAAGTATTATTATTATAGTTCTGACGATAATAACTGTATAATATGCGTAATAATGCATGTTATATTGATAATAATAAAAGTAATAAGTATAATTATTATAGTTCTAGCGATAATTACAGTATAATGTCGGTAATAATGCATGTTATATTGATAATAATAAAAGTAATAAGTATAATTATTATAGTTCTAGCGATAATTACAGTATAATGTGGGTAATAATGCATGTTATATTGATAATAACAAAAGTAATAAGTATAATTATTATAGTTTTCACGATAATAACTGTATAATATGGGTAATAATGCATATTATATTGATAATAATAAAAGTAATAAGTATAATTATTATAGTTCTAGCGATAATTACAGTATAATGTGGGTAATAATGCTTGTTATATTGGTGATATTGGGGGTAATAAGTATAATTATTATAGTTCTAGCGATAATAACTGTATAATGTGGGTAATAATGCATGTTATATTGATAATAATAAAAGTAATAAGTATAATTATTATAGATCTAGCGATAATAACTGTATAATGTGGGTAATAATGCATGTTATATTGATAATAATAAAAGTAATAAGTATAATTATTATAGTTCTAGCGATAATTACAGTATAATATGGGTAATAATGCTTGTTATATTGGTGATATTGGGGTAATAAGTATTATTAGTATAATTCTAGCGATAATTACAGTATAATATGGGTATTAATGCATGTTATATTGATAATAATAAAAGTAATAAGTATAATTATTATAGTTCTAGCGATAATTACAGTATAATATGGGTATTAATGCATGTTATATTGATAATAATAAAAGTAATAACTATAATTATTATAGTTCTCACGATAATAACTGTATAATATGGGTAATAATGCATGTTATATTGATAATAATAAAAGTAATAAGTATAATTATTATAGTTCTAGCGATAATTAATGTATAATGTGGGTAATAATGCTTGTTATATTGGTGATATTGGGGGTAATAAGTATAATTAGTATAATTCTGGCGATAATTACAGTATAATATGGGTATTAATGCATGTTATATTGATAATAATAAAAGTAATAAGTATAATTATTATAGTTCTGACGATAATAACTGTATATTATGCGTAATAATGCATGTTATATTGATAATAATAAAAGTAATAAGTATAATTATTATAATTCTAGCGATAATTACAGTACAATATGGGTAATAATGCATGTTATATTAATAGTAATAAAAGTAATAAGTATAATTATTATAGTTCTAGCGATAATAACTGTATAATGTGGGTAATAATGCATGTCATATTGATAATAATAAACGTAATAAGTATTATTATTATAGTTCTGACGATAATAACTGTATAATATGCGCAATAATGCATGTTATATTGATAATAATAAAAGTAATAAGTATAATTATTATAGTTCTAGCGATAATTACAGTATAATGTGGGTAATAATGCATGTTATATTGATAATAATAAAAGTAATAAGTATAATTATTATAGTTCTAGCGATAATTAGAGTATAATGTGGGTAATAATGCATGTTATATTGATAATAACAAAAGTAATAAGTATAATTATTATAGTTCTGACGATAAAAACTGTATAATATGCGTAATAATGCATGTTATATTGATAATAATAAAAGTAATATGTATAATTATTATAGTTCTCACGATAATAACTGTATAATGTGGGTAATAATGCATGTTATATTGATAATAATAAAAGTAATAAGTATAATTATTATAGTTCTAGCGATAATTAGAGTATAATGTGGGTAATAATACATGTTATATTGATAATAACAAAAGTAATAAGTATAATTATTATAGTTCTCACGATAATAACTGTATAATATGGGTAATAATGCATGTTATATTGATAATAATAAAAGTAATAAGTATAATTATTATAGTTCTAGCGATAATTACAGTATAATGTGGGTACTAATGCTTGTTATATTGATAATAATAAAAGTAATAAGTATAATTATTATAGTTCTAGCGATAATTACAGTATAATGTGGGTAATAATGCTTGTTATATTGGTGATATTGGGGGTAATAAGTATAATTAGTATAATTCTGGCGATAATTACAGTATAATATGGGTATTAATGCATGTTATATTGATAATAATAAAAGTAATAACTATAATTATTATAGTTCTGACGATAAAAACTGTATAATATGCGTAATAATGCATGTTATATTGATAATAATAAAAGTAATATGTATAATTATTATAGTTCTGACGATTATAACTGTATAATATGCGTAATAATGCATGCTATATAGATAATAATAAAAGTCATATGTATAATTATTATAGTTCTCACGATAATAACTGTATAATATGGGTAGTAATGCATGTTATATTCATAATAATAAACGTAATAAGTATAATAATTATAGTTCTGACGATAATAACTGTATATTATGCGTAATAATGCATGTTATATTGATAATAATAAAAGTAATAAGTATAATTATTATAATTCTAGCGATAATTACAGTACAATATGGGTAATAATGCATGTTATATTAATAGTAATAAAAGTAATAAGTATAATTATTATAGTTCTAGCGATAATAACTGTATAATGTGGGTAATAATGCATGTCATATTGATAATAATAAACGTAATAAGTATTATTATTATAGTTCTGACGATAATAACTGTATAATATGCGTAATAATGCATGTTATATTGATAATAATAAAAGTAATAAGTATAATTATTATAGTTCTAGCGATAATTAGAGTATAATGTGGGTAATAATACATGTTATATTGATAATAACAAAAGTAATAAGTATAATTATTATAGTTCTCACGATAATAACTGTACAATATGGGTAATAATGCATGTTATATTGATAATAATAAAAGTAATAAGTATAATTATTATAGTTCTAGCGATAATTGCAGTATAATGTGGGTAATAATGCTTGTTATATTGGTGATATTGGGGGTAATAAGTATAATTAGTATAATTCTGGCGATAATTACAGTATAATATGGGTATTAATGCATGTTATATTGATAATAATAAAAGTAATAAGTATAATTATTATAGATCTAGCGATAATAACTGTATAATGTGGGTAATAATGCATGTTATATTGATAATAATAAAAGTAATAAGTATAATTATTATAATTCTAGCGATAATTACAGTATAATATGGGTATTAATGCATGTTATATTGATAATAATAAAAGTAATAAGTATAATTATTATAGTTATAGCGATAATTACAGTACAATGTGGGTAATAATGCTTGTTATATTGGTGATATTGTGGGTAATAAGTATAATTAGTATATTTCTGGCGATAATTACAGTATAATATGGGTATTAATGCATGTTATATTGATAATAATAAAAGTAATAAGTATAATTACTATAGATCTAGCGATAATAACTGTATAATGTGGGTAATAATGCATGTTATATTGATAATAATAAAAGTAATAAGTATAATTATTATAGTTCTAGCGATAATTACAGTATAATATGGGTAATAATGCATGTTATATTGATAATAATAAAAGTAATAGGTATAATTGTTATAGTTCTAGCGATAATTACAGTATAATGTGGGTAATAATGGTTGTTATATTGGTGATATTGGGGGTAATAAGTATAATTCGTATAGTTCTAGCGATAATTACAGTATAACATGGGTATTAATGCATGTTATATTGATAATAATAAAAGTAATAAGTGTAATTATTATAGTTCTCACGATAATAACTGTATAATATGGGTAATAATGCATGTTATATTGATAATAATAAAAGTAATATGTATAATTATTATAGTTCTCACGATAATAACTGTATAATATGGGTAGTAATGCATGTTATATTCATAATAATAAACGTAATAAGTATAATAATTATAGTTCTGACGATAATAACTGTATATTATGCGTAATAATGCATGTTATATTGATAATAATAAAAGTAATAAGTATAATTATTATAGTTCTAGCGATAATAACTGTATAATGTGGGTAATAATGCATGTCATATTGATAATAATAAACGTAATAAGTATTATTATTATAGTTCTGACGATAATAACTGTATAATATGCGTAATAATGCATGTTATATTGATAATAATAAAAGTAATAAGTATAATTATTATAGTTCTAGCGATAATTACAGTATAATGTGGGTAATAATGCATGTTATATTGATAATAATAAAAGTAATAAGTATAATTATTATAGTTCTAGCGATAATTACAGTATAATGTGGGTAATAATGCATGTTATATTGATAATAACAAAAGTAATAAGTATAATTATTATAGTTTTCACGATAATAACTGTATAATATGGGTAATAATGCATATTATATTGATAATAATAAAAGTAATAAGTATAATTATTATAGTTCTAGCGATAATTACAGTATAATGTGGGTAATAATGCTTGTTATATTGGTGATATTGGGGGTAATAAGTATAATTGTTATAGTTCTAGCGATAATAACTGTATAATGTGGGTAATAATGCATGTTATATTGATAATAATAAAAGTAATAAGTGTAATTATTATAGTTCTCACGATAATAACTGTATAATATGGGTAATAATGCATGTTATATTGATAATAATAAAAGTAATATGTATAATTATTATAGTTCTGACGATAATAACTGTATAATGTGGGTAATAATGCATGTTATATTGAAAATAATGAAAGTAATAAGTATAATTATTATAGTTCTAGCGATAATTACAGTATAATGTGGGTAATAATGCATGTTATATTGATAATAATAAAAGTAATAGGTATAATTGTTATAGTTCTAGCGATAATTACAGTATAATGTGGGTAATAATGCTTGTTATATTGGTGATATTGGGGGTAATAAGTATAATTAGTATAGTTCTAGCGATAATTACAGTATAATATGGGTATTAATGCATGTTATATTGATAATAATAAAAGTAATAAGTGTAATTATTATAGTTCTCACGATAATAACTGTATAATATGGGTAATAATGCATGTTATATTGAAAATAATAAAAGTAATATGTATAATTATTATAGTTCTCACGATAATAACTGTATAATATGGGTAGTAATGCATGTTATATTCATAATAATAAACGTAATAAGTATAATAATTATAGTTCTGACGATAATAACTGTATATTATGCGTAATAATGCATGTTATATTGATAATAATAAAAGTAATAAGTATAATTATTATAGTTCTAGCGATAATAACTGTATAATGTGGGTAATAATGCATGTCATATTGATAATAATAAACGTAATAAGTATTATTATTATAGTTCTGACGATAATAACTGTATAATATGCGTAATAATGCATGTTATATTGATAATAATAAAAGTAATAAGTATAATTATTATAGTTCTAGCGATAATTACAGTATAATGTGGGTAATAATGCATGTTATATTGATAATAATAAAAGTAATAAGTATAATTATTATAGTTCTAGCGATAATTACAGTATAATGTGGGTAATAATGCATGTTATATTGATAATAACAAAAGTAATAAGTATAATTATTATAGTTTTCACGATAATAACTGTATAATATGGGTAATAATGCATATTATATTGATAATAATAAAAGTAATAAGTATAATTATTATAGTTCTAGCGATAATTACAGTATAATGTGGGTAATAATGCTTGTTATATTGGTGATATTGGGGGTAATAAGTATAATTATTATAGTTCTAGCGATAATAACTGTATAATGTGGGTAATAATGCATGTTATATTGATAATAATAAAAGTAATAAGTATAATTATTATAGATCTAGCGATAATAACTGTATAATGTGGGTAATAATGCATGTTATATTGATAATAATAAAAGTAATAAGTATAATTATTATAGTTCTAGCGATAATTACAGTATAATATGGGTAATAATGCTTGTTATATTGGTGATATTGGGGTAATAAGTATTATTAGTATAATTCTAGCGATAATTACAGTATAATATGGGTATTAATGCATGTTATATTGATAATAATAAAAGTAATGAGTATAATTATTATAGTTCTAGCGATAATTACAGTATAATGTGGGTACTAATGCTTGTTATATTGATAATAATAAAAGTAATAAGTATAATTATTATAGTTCTAGCGATAATTACAGTATAATGTGGGTAATAATGCTTGTTATATTCATAATAATAAAAGTAATAACTATAATTATTATAGTTCTCACGATAATAACTGTATAATATGGGTAATAATGCATGTTATATTGATAATAATAAAAGTAATAAGTATAATTATTATAGTTCTAGCGATAATTAATGTATAATGTGGGTAATAATGCTTGTTATATTGGTGATATTGGGGGTAATAAGTATAATTAGTATAATTCTGGCGATAATTACAGTATAATATGGGTATTAATGCATGTTATATTGATAATAATAAAAGTAATAAGTATAATTATTATAGTTCTGACGATAATAACTGTATATTATGCGTAATAATGCATGTTATATTGATAATAATAAAATTAATAAGTATAATTATTATAATTCTAGCGATAATTACAGTACAATATGGGTAATAATGCATGTTATATTAATAGTAATAAAAGTAATAAGTATAATTATTATAGTTCTAGCGATAATAACTGTATAATGTGGGTAATAATGCATGTCATATTGATAATAATAAACGTAATAAGTATTATTATTATAGTTCTGACGATAATAACTGTATAATATGCGCAATAATGCATGTTATATTGCTAATAATAAAAGTAATCAGTATAATTATTATAGTTCTAGCGATAATTACAGTATAATGTGGGTAATAATGCATGTTATATTGATAATAATAAGAGTAATAAGTATAATTATTATAGTTCTAGCGATAATTAGAGTATAATGTGGGTAATAATGCATGTTATATTGATAATAACAAAAGTAATAAGTGTAATTATTATAGTTCTGACGATAAAAACTGTATAATATGCGTAATAATGCATGTTATATTGATAATAATAAAAGTAATATGTATAATTATTATAGTTCTCACGATAATAACTGTATAATGTGGGTAATAATGCATGTTATATTGATAATAATAAAAGTAATAAGTACAATTATTATAGTTCTAGCGATAATTACAGTATAATGTGGGTAATAATGCATGTTATATTGAGAATAATAAAAGTAAGAAGTATAATTATTATAGTTCTCACGATAATAACTGTATAATATGCGTAATAATGCATGTTATATTGATAATATTAAACGTAATAAGTATAATTATTATAGTTCTGACGATTATAACTGTATAATATGCGTAAAAATGTATGCTATATAGATAATAATAAAAGTTATATGTATAATTATTATAGTTCTCACGATAATAACTGTATAATATGGGTAGTAATGCATGTTATATTCATAATAATAAACGTAATAAGTATAATAATTATAGTTCTGACGATAATAACTGTATATTATGCGTAATAATGCATGTTATATTGATAATAATAAAAGTAATAAGTATAATTATTATAATTCTAGCGATAATTACAGTACAATATGGGTAATAATGCATGTTATATTAATAGTAATAAAAGTAATAAGTATAATTATTATAGTTCTAGCGATAATAACTGTATAATGTGGGTAATAATGCATGTCATATTGATAATAATAAACGTAATAAGTATTATTATTATAGTTCTGACGATAATAACTGTATAATATGCGTAATAATGCATGTTATATTGATAATAATAAAAGTAATAAGTATAATTATTATAGTTCTAGCGATAATTAGAGTATAATGTGGGTAATAATGCATGTTATATTGATAATAATAAAAGTAATAAGTATAATTATTATAGTTCTAGCGATAATTACAGTATAATGTGGGTAATAATGCTTGTTATATTGGTGATATTGGGGGTAATAAGTATAATTATTATAGTTCTAGCGATAATAACTGTATAATGTGGGTAATAATGCATGTTATATTGATAATAATAAAAGTAATAAGTATAATTATTATAGTTATAGCGATAATTACAGCACAATGTGGGTAATAATGCTTGTTATATTGATAATAATAAAAGTAATAAGTATAATTATTATAGTTCTAGCGATAATTACAGTATAATGTGGGTAATAATGCTTGTTATATTGGTGATATTGGGGGTAATAAGTATAATTATTATAGTTCTAGCGATAATTACAGTATAATGTGGGTAATAATGCTTGTTATATTCATAATAATAAAAGTAATAAGTATAATTATTATAGTTCTAGCGATAATTACAGTATAATATGGGTATTAATGCATGTTATATTGATAATAATAAAAGTAATAACTATAATTATTATAGTTCTCACGATAATAACTGTATAATATGGGTAATAATGCATGTTATATTGATAATAATAAAGGTAATAAGTGTAATTATTATAGTTCTAGCGATAATTAATGTATAATGTGGGTAATAATGCTTGTTATATTGGTGATATTGGGGGTAATAAGTATAATTAGTATAATTCTGGCGATAATTACAGTATAATATGGGTATTAATGCATGTTATATTGATAATAATAAAAGTAATAAGTATAATTATTATAGTTCTGACGATAATAACTGTATATTATGCGTAATAATGCATGTTATATTGATAATAATAAAATTAATAAGTATAATTATTATAATTCTAGCGATAATTACAGTACAATATGGGTAATAATGCATGTTATATTAATAGTAATAAAAGTAATAAGTATAATTATTATAGTTCTAGCGATAATAACTGTATAATGTGGGTAATAATGCATGTCATATTGATAATAATAAACGTAATAAGTATTATTATTATAGTTCTGACGATAATAACTGTATAATATGCGCAATAATGCATGTTATATTGATAATAATAAAAGTAATAAGTATAATTATTATAGTTCTAGCGATAATTACAGTATAATGTGGGTAATAATGCATGTTATATTGATAATAATAAGAGTAATAAGTATAATTATTATAGTTCTAGCGATAATTAGAGTATAATGTGGGTAATAATGCATGTTATATTGATAATAACAAAAGTAATAAGTATAATTATTATAGTTCTGACGATAAAAACTGTATAATATGCGTAATAATGCATGTTATATTGATAATAATAAAAGTAATATGTATAATTATTATAGTTCTCACGATAATAACTGTATAATGTGGGTAATAATGCATGTTATATTGATAATAATAAAAGTAATAAGTACAATTATTATAGTTCTAGCGATAATTACAGTATAATGTGGGTAATAATGCATGTTATATTGATAATAATAAAAGTAATAAGTATAGTTATTATAATTCTAGCGATAATTGCAGTACAATATGGGTAATAATGCATGTTATATTAATAGTAATAAAAGTAATAAGTATAATTATTATAGTTCTAGCGATAATAACTGTATAATGTTGGTAATAATGCATGTCATATTGATAATAATAAACGTAATAGGTATTATTATTATAGTTCTGAGGATAATAACTGTGTAATATGCGTAATAATGCATGTTATATTGATAATAATAAGAGTAATAAGTATAATTATTATAGTTCTAGCGATAATTACAGTATAATGTGGGTAATAATGCATGTTATATTGATAATAATAAAAGTAATAAGTATAATTATTATAGTTCTAGCGATAATTAGAGTATAATGTGGGTAATAATGCATGTTATATTGATAATAACAAAAGTAATAAGTATAGTTATTATAGTTCTCACGATAATAACTGTATAATATGGGTAATAATGCATGTTACATTGATAATAATAAAAGTAATAAGTATAATTATTATAGTTCTAGCGATAATTACAGTATAATGTGGGTAATAATGCTTGTTATATTGGTGATATTGGGGGTAATAAGTATAATTATTATAGTTCTAGCGATAATAACTGTATAATGTGGGTAATAATGCATGTTATATTGATAATAATAAAAGTAATAAGTATAATTATTATAGATCTAGCGATAATAACTGTATAATGTGGGTAATAATGCATGTTATATTGATAATAATAAAAGTAATAAGTATAATTATTATAGTTCTAGCGATAATTACAGTATAATGTGGGTAATAATGCTTGTTATATTGGTGATATTGGGGGTAATAAGTATAATTAGTATAATTCTGGCGATAATTACAGTATAATATGGGTATTAATGCATGTTAAATTGATAATAATAAAAGTAATAAGTATAATTATTATAGTTCTAGCGATAATTACAGTATAATGTGGGTAATAATGCTTGGTATATTGGTGACATTGGGGGTAATAAGTATAATTAGTATAATTCTGGCGATAATTACAGTATAATATGGGTATTACTGCATGTTATATTGATAATAATAAAAGTAATAAGTATAATAACTATAGATCTAGCGATAATAACTGTATAATGTGGGTAATAATGCATGTTATATTGATAATAATAAAAGTAATAAGTATAATTATTATAGTTCTAGCGATAATTACAGTATAATATGGGTAATAATGCATGTTATATTGATAATAATAAAAGTAATATGTATAATTATTATAGTTCTGACGATAATAACTGTATAATGTGGGTAATAATGCATGTTATATTGAAAATAATGAAAGTAATAAGTATAATTATTATAGTTCTAGCGATAATTACAGTATAATGTGGGTAATAATGCATGTTATATTGATAATAATAAAAGTAATAAGTATAATTGTTATAGTTCTAGCGATAATTACAGTATAATGTGGGTAATAATGCTTGTTATATTGGTGATATTGGGGGTAATAAGTATAATTAGTATAGTTCTAGCGATAATTACAGTATAATATGGGTATTAATGCATGTTATATTGATAATAATAAAAGTAATAAGTGTAATTATTATAGTTCTCACGATAATAACTGTATAATATGGGTAATAATGCATGTTATATTGATAATAATAAAAGTAATATGTATAATTATTATAGTTCTCACGATAATAACTGTATAATATGGGTAGTAATGCATGTTATATTCATAATAATAAACGTAATAAGTATAATAATTATAGTTCTGACGATAATAACTGTATATTATGCGTAATTTTTTTTTTTTTTTTTTTGTTTTGGGAAGGGAAACAGGGGAAATCTTCTAAAGATCCCCGGGGCTAGGCCACGTGCCCCGGGGTATGCCGGATTTCTACCGGCTAAAACCCCTAACCCTCGCTGTGACTTTAGTCCCCCCCGGAACTGTTTTTCACATTACTTCAGGGGGGAGTCACCTGTTGTGCGATTTCGCACGTCTCAAGTGAGATGCCCTCACGACAAAAGGTGGCCTGTTAGGAGCTATTTTAACTTGCCGATGGAATCCCCTACACTGGGTTTAGGGGATTCCATCGGCTCTCCTCCGTCTTCTTCTGCTGGAGCAGCCGTCGCACGTAGGTGCCAACGGCGCTCCAGTGCTGCAAAGTTTGCAGCATCACCCCCACGATGATGTCGGGGGTGATGGGGCCAACCTCCTGTTGGAGGGCATCCCGCTCAGCCGTCCAGCGGCGGCAGGCGAAGAGGGTGTGCTCAGCACTATCCTCCGCACCCTGGCAGCCGTAACCACACATCGGCGAGGTGGCCTTACCCATCCTAAAAAGGTAGGCACGGAAGTATCCATGCCCACTAAGGAACTGGGTAAGGTAGTAACCCACCTCGCCGTGCTTTCTGGATACCCAAGGGGCTAGACATGGAATGAGCCTAGCTGTCCAACGCCCCCGGGTCTCCTCATTCCAACGTTGCTGCCAGCGGTGCAGAGTGGCTTCACGAGCCACCCTCTTCGCCTCGGCCTTCTCCTGACCATTCCTTTTGGCCCCATAGACCTGCTGACGCTCATGAGCGAGCAGGTCTATGGGGACCATACCGGCTATCACCAACACAGCTGGCTCCGCGACAGTCCTGTAAGAACAGGCTACCCGGAGCGCGCACCTTCTCTGAACCGCCGCGAGTCTGCGGCGGTACTTCTCGAAGCGGAGAGCTCCTGCCCAAATCTCCGAGCCATACAAAAGTATGGACTCGGCGGTGGACACCAGGAGCCTCCGCTTCGCCGGCTTTGGACCTCCAATGTTCGCCATGAGGCGGGCTAAGGACGACGCGGTTGCCGCCGCCCTGTCGGCCGCCTGCCGTATATGTGCCCAGAAGGTCCTCTTGGAATCAAGGAGGACCCCCAGGTACTTCACGGCGGCCTTGGCTAAGATGGTATGGATCCCCACCTTGAATGGTATCTCGGTGGGGATCCTTCGCCTTGACAGGATGACGAGCTCGGTCTTCTCGGTTGCTAGCCGAAGACCTGCGTCGCCCATCCATCTCTCCACCCGCCTCATGACCTGATTCAGGCCAAACTGTGCGCGCTCCGTGTCGCGGGCGACAATTACTGCCGCAATGTCGTCCGCGTAGCCCACCAGGAACGCCTCGCTGGGGAACTCAATCCGCAGGATGGCGTCGTAGAACGCGTTCCAGAGGTCTGGTCCTAGAATGGACCCCTGTGCCACTCCTGCGGAGACTTTTTTCCTCCGCCGCCCCTCGACCGTGTCGTAAACAAGGACACGGTCAGAGAGGTAATCCTCCATCATGCGGAGGAGATAGTCCGGCACCTGGAAAGTGTTCTCCAGGGCCGCGAGTATCCCCATCCAACTCACCGAGTTAAAGGCGTTCCTGACATCCAGCGTGGCTACGAGGACGACATGCCAGCTGTGTCGGTTCCCGGTCTCCGCCTTTTCGGCGGCGTCTAGGACCTCCCGTAGGGCGTCGACGGTAGACCTTCCGCGACGGAAGCCAAACTGTCGACCCGATAGATCGCCCGCCTCCCGGAAAGCGTCCAGGAGGCGGGGCCTAATCATCTTCTCGAGCAGCTTACCGGCCGCGTCCAGCATACAAATAGGTCTGTATGCCGACGGACCGGTAAGCTGCTCCTTGCCTTTAGAAATGAGCGCAAGGCGCTGCACTTTCCATCGGGTCGGCCAGAGGCCGCAACCCAGACATGCATTGAGCAAAGCCAGCAGAGGTCCTGGGTGAAGCTGAACAGCCAGTTTCACAATCTCTGCTGGAATGCCGTCTGGGCCCGGGGCTTTCCTATTGCGGAAGGTCCGGGCTGCATTCTGCATCTCCTGCATGGTGAAGGGGGGGAACTCCTTCACCTGCAGCCCTGCTGACCGTCGCGCCCTTGCCGGGTGGTCCGGAAAAAGGGCGTCCACGATTGCCGATGCCTCGTCTGCGGGTAATACCGCGGGGCCGTTTTGGGCACCGATCTTGCGACGCACGATTCGGTACCCTAGTCCCCACGGGTCACGGTTGACCTCCTCCCGGAGGTTGTCCCAGCAACGCCGTTGACTAACGCGAATCGCGTGGCGCAATTCGCGGCGCTTGGCCCTGTAGGATTCCCACAGGGCCTCGCCTTCGCCGGTGCGCCTGGCGCGCTGGGCTATTCGCCGCAGACGATGGCAGTCCCTCCGGAGGTTGGCGATGTCGCTCGACCACCAGTAGGCCGGCTGTCTGGCACTGCGTGGCCTTCCACGGCTCATCGACGCTTCGCACGCCGTGTGTATGGCGTGCATAGTTGCGCCAACGAGCCGCTCTAACGATAGCCGGGATAATGGCTCTCCGTTGAGCTGCGGGATGGACTGCAGCGCAACTTGGAGAGCCTCTCCAAACTTCTCCTTCTGGAGCGTCTTAATGTTCCACCCTCTAACAGGGGGTGGAAGGACGCTCCTCCGTTGTTTCCCGACTATCCGGAAAGCTACGTACTGGTGGTCACTCCCCGTGTAGTCCTCGATGACTCTCCAGTCATCGACACGGGGCGCGACATCCTCAGAAGCCATCGTGATATCCACGATGGTCTCCTGGTAACCAAACCTCCGGAAGGTCGTGGACGACCCTCGGTTAAGGATCACCAGGTTCTGGCGCGCCGCCAACTCGACGACGTGCCGTCCCCTGGTGTCCGGTCTGGGCATTCCCCACTCGACCGCCTTCGCGTTGAAGTCCCCTCCGATCACACATCCGCCCCCAATGGCTTGGATGGTGTCTTCGAGGACCTCAACCTTCTCGCGAAACTCCGCGATGCGGTCGTTAGGGGAGAGGTAGACGCTCACCAGCGTCACACCCTCTCCCCTTACCCAGACATGTCCGGCGCCTGCGCCGTGCGACTGGACCCGGAACTTGGACGGATCCGGGATCCAGATCGCAGCGGTACCCAACGTGTCAGCGAACCACGTTGGTCCTTCCCGAGCACGATACGGTTCACTGAGCAGGAGAATATCTATCTCCTTCTCTCGCCGCATCTGCTCAAGAAGGGCGTCCGCGACTCGGCTGCGGTTCAAGTTGGCTTGGAACACCTTAGCCATTGCGCTGCTTAGCGTTGGCTAAGGCGTCGCGGTACGCCTTACAGGCGCCGGACCCTAACACATGCTGTAGGTCTGCGCCCTTGAGACCATGGTCGGCGCAGACCACACACCTCGGCGGCTTCTGACAGCCCTTGGCTGCATGGCCTTTCTCCCCGCACCGGTAGCAGTTATTCTGCCGGTCCGGGCCCTTGCAACCGCGCGCCAGGTGCTCGTACCCCAGGCACCTGAAGCAGCGCGCGGCTACCGTCCTCTTTCTGGGACGGGATATCACCATCCCGACCCTCAAACGGCCGCAATCCAATATCTTGGCTGCGGCCCGCTCCTCGAGCTCGACTATTGCCAATTTCTGGCCCCGGGCATTCTCCTTCGTGACATGCACCCGCATGTCGCCGGCAGAGTCGCCCAATTCCTTCCTGAGGGCCTCTTCCACCTCACTAGCTGTGGTGAGGCAGTCTAAGTCCCTCAGTTCAATTGTTTCCTTGGGCTCCATCCGGCGGACTGTGCCAGCGGTGCCCAGGGCCCCCTTTAGAGCCTCACTGAATGAGGCCTTCTGCTCAGGATTTGCAGCCCCTGCTAATTCGAGAAGGACTTCACCCCCCCTCGTTTGCCGGATCGATTTAATTTCAATTCCGGCCTCCTCCGGTTTTACGCTGGCGCGTAATTTCGCCAGCACTTGAGCGTAGCTCGTGCCCGCCGCCGGCTTAACCGCCAAAGCGGCTGCGCGGCGTTTGCGACGCGGCTTCCTCTTCTTCTCCTTCTTTTGGTTATCTGCCTCCATGGAGGCAGAGGTAGTCGCCTTGTCCGCGGCGATGGCGGCCGCCGTGTGAGGCGCGGCGGGTTTTTGCGGCTTCGATTTACGGCGTGCCACCACGCTCCATGCTTCGTCGCCATCCCTCAGCCTTTTCTCAGCAGGGGATGGCTGGGATGCGGGGCTGGATGTTATCTCCCGCGTCCTTTTTCTGCCGCTGAGGTCCTGTGTCATGTGTGCGGACTGTGCCGCCTCAATAGCGTCCGCCAACTCCACCAAGCGCGGGAGACCATTCTTGATGGCCATGGCAACATTACGTTGCCTGGTCGTTGCCAAGGTCATCTCCGCTACGGTGTCGCGGAGTTGCTTCAAAAGGGCCCCAATTATTGAGGCCTCTGTGGCGGAAGGAACCGGCTGTGGGGCCAGAACCGGTTCCGCCGGCGTCTCCTCAGCAGGCACCGGAGTACCCTCACCTGCAAACATCGGCGATCTCTCGCCGGATGGCGGTGGGCTCCGCGCCAGACTGCGGCGCGGCGTGAATGCCGCCGCCTCCATCTCCTTGACCTGCTCGAGGACATTTGCGCTCGTACCGCACAAGCTCCTCCCTTCTTCAATAGGTGTTTGTTTGGACGCCATTTTATATCGATTACAGTTTTAACGACGGTTCGCGCATCATGCGAGCCACACCGCAGTGTGGCATCTATCCCCGCCGGTTAGAAACCCTAATTACGGATGTCGAAGCCGAGAAGCGGCTTTTCGGGAGGCCACCCCTATCGACACCAAGTGACTCTAATAAATAAAATGATACGGGATAGGCCCGCGCCATATATGATGATATTATGCGTAATAATGCATGTTATATTGATAATAATAAAAGTAATAAGTATAATTATTATAATTCTAGCGATAATTACAGTACAATATGGGTAATAATGCCTGTTATATTAATAGTAATAAAAGTAATAAGTATAATTATTATAGTTCTAGCGATAATAACTGTATAATATGCGCAATAATGCATGTTATATTGATAATAATAAAAGTAATAAGTATAATTATTATAGTTCTAGCGATAATTACAGTACAATATGGGTAATAATGCATGTTATATTAATAGTAATAAAAGTAATAAGTATAATTATTATAGTTCTAGCGATAATAACTGTATAATGTGGGTAATAATGCATGTCACATTGATAATAATAAACGTAATAAGTATTATTATTATAGTTCTGACGATAATAACTGTATAATATGCGTAATAATGCATGTTATATTGATAATAATAAAAGTAATAAGTATAATTATTATAGTTCTAGCGATAATTACAGTATAATGTCGGTAATAATGCATGTTATATTGATAATAATAAAAGTAATAAGTATAATTATTATAGTTCTAGCGATAATTACAGTATAATGTGGGTAATAATGCATGTTATATTGATAATAACAAAAGTAATAAGTATAATTATTATAGTTTTCACGATAATAACTGTATAATATGGGTAATAATGCATATTATATTGATAATAATAAAAGTAATAAGTATAATTATTATAGTTCTAGCGATAATTACAGTATAATGTGGGTAATAATGCTTGTTATATTGGTGATATTGGGGGTAATAAGTATAATTATTACAGTTCTAGCGATAATAACTGTATAATGTGGGTAATAATGCATGTTATATTGATAATAATAAAAGTAATAAGTATAATTATTATAGATCTAGCGATAATAACTGTATAATGTGGGTAATAATGCATGTTATATTGATAATAATAAAAGTAATAAGTATAATTATTATAGTTCTAGCGATAATTACAGTATAATATGGGTAATAATGCTTGATATATTGGTGATATTGGGGTAATAAGTATTATTAGTATAATTCTAGCGATAATTACAGTATAATATGGGTATTAATGCATGTTATATTGATAATAATAAAAGTAATAAGTATAATTATTATAGTTCTAGCGATAATTGCAGTATAATATGGGTATTAATGCATGTTATATTGATAATAATAAAAGTAATAACTATAATTATTATAGTTCTCACGATAATAACTGTATAATATGGGTAATAATGCATGTTATATTGATAATAATAAAAGTAATAAGTATAATTATTATAGTTCTAGCGATAATTAATGTATAATGTGGGTAATAATGCTTGTTATATTGGTGATATTGGGGGTAATAAGTATAATTAGTATAATTCTGGCGATAATTACAGTATAATATGGGTATTAATGCATGTTATATTGATAATAATAAAAGTAATAAGTATAATTATTATAGTTCTGACGATAATAACTGTATATTATGCGTAATAATGCATGTTATATTGATAATAATAAAAGTAATAAGTATAATTATTATAATTCTAGCGATAATTACAGTACAATATGGGTAATAATGCATGTTATATTAATAGTAATAAAAGTAATAAGTATAATTATTATAGTTCTAGCGATAATAACTGTATAATGTGGGTAATAATGCATGTCATATTGATAATAATAAACGTAATAAGTATTATTATTATAGTTCTGACGATAATAACTGTATAATATGCGCAATAATGCATGTTATATTGATAATAATAAAAGTAATAAGTATAATTATTATAGTTCTAGCGATAATTACAGTATAATGTGGGTAATAATGCATGTTATATTGATAATAATAAAAGTAATAAGTATAATTATTATAGTTCTAGCGATAATTAGAGTATAATGTGGGTAATACTACATGTTATATTGATAATAACAAAAGTAATAAGTATAATTATTATAGTTCTCACGATAATAACTGTATAATATGGGTAATAATGCATGTTATATTGATAATAATAAAAGTAATAAGTATAATTATTATAGTTCTAGCGATAATTACAGTATAATGTGGGTACTAATGCTTGTTATATTGATAATAATAAAAGTAATAAGTATAATTATTATAGTTCTAGCGATAATTACAGTATAATGTGGGTAATAATGCTTGTTATATTGGTGATATTGGGGGTAATAAGTATAATTAGTATAATTCTGGCGATAATTACAGTATAATATGGGTATTAATGCATGTTATATTGATAATAATAAAAGTAATAACTATAATTATTATAGTTCTCACGATAATAACTGTATAATATGGGTAATAATGCATGTTATATTGATAATAATAAAAGTAATAAGTATAATTATTATAGTTCTAGCGATAATTGCAGTATAATGTGGGTAATAATGCTTGTTATATTGGTGATATTGGGGGTAATAAGTATAATTACTATAATTCTGGCGATAATTACAGTATAATATGGGTATTAATGCATGTTATATTGATAATAATAAAAGTAATAAGTATAATTATTATAGTTATAGCGATAATTACAGTACAATGTTGGTAATAATGCTTGTTATATTGGTGATATTGTGGGTAATAAGTATAATTAGTATATTTCTGGCGATAATTACAGTATAATATGGGTATTAATGCATGTTATATTGATAATAATAAAAGTAATAAGTATAATTACTATAGATCTAGCGATAATAACTGTATAATGTGGGTAATAATGCATGTTATATTGATAATAATAAAAGTAATAAGTATAATTATTATAGTTCTAGCGATAATTACAGTATAATATGGGTAATAATGCATGTTATATTGATAATAATAAAAGTAATAGGTATAATTGTTATAGTTCTAGCGATAATTACAGTATAATGTGGGTAATAATGCTTGTTATATTGGTGATATTGGGGGTAATAAGTATAATTCGTATAGTTCTAGCGATAATTACAGTATAACATGGGTATTAATGCATGTTATATTGATAATAATAAAAGTAATAAGTGTAATTATTATAGTTCTCACGATAATAACTGTATAATATGGGTAATAATGCATGTTATATTGATAATAATAAAAGTAATATGTATAATTATTATAGTTCTCACGATAATAACTGTATAATATGGGTAGTAATGCATGTTATATTCATAATAATAAACGTAATAAGTATAATAATTATAGTTCTGACGATAATAACTGTATATTATGCGTAATAATGCATGTTATATTGATAATAATAAAAGTAATAAGTATAATTATTATAGTTCTAGCGATAATAACTGTATAATGTGGGTAATAATGCATGTCATATTGATAATAATAAACGTAATAAGTATTATTATTATAGTTCTGACGATAATAACTGTATAATATGCGTAATAATGCATGTTATATTGATAATAATAAAAGTAATAAGTATAATTATTATAGTTCTAGCGATAATTACAGTATAATGTGGGTAATAATGCATGTTATATTGATAATAATAAAAGTAATAAGTATAATTATTATAGTTCTAGCGATAATTACAGTATAATGTGGGTAATAATGCATGTTATATTGATAATAACAAAAGTAATAAGTATAATTATTATAGTTTTCACGATAATAACTGTATAATATGGGTAATAATGCATATTATATTGATAATAATAAAAGTAATAAGTATAATTATTATAGTTCTAGCGATAATTACAGTATAATGTGGGTAATAATGCTTGTTATATTGGTGATATTGGGGGTAATAAGTATAATTATTATAGTTCTAGCGATAATAACTGTATAATGTGGGTAATAATGCATGTTATATTGATAATAATAAAAGTAATAAGTATAATTATTATAGTTCTAGCGATAATTACAGTATAATATGGGTAATAATGCTTGTTATATTGGTGATATTGGGGTAATAAGTATTATTAGTATAATTCTAGCGATTATTACAGTATAATATGGGTATTAATGCATGTTATATTGATAATAATAAAAGTAATAAGTATAATTATTATAGTTCTAGCGATAATTACAGTATAATATGGGTAATAATGCATGTTATATTGATAATAATAAAAGTAATATGTATAATTATTATAGTTCTGACGATAATAACTGTATAATGTGGGTAATAATGCATGTTATATTGAAAATAATGAAAGTAATAAGTATAATTATTATAGTTCTAGCGATAATTACAGTATAATGTGGGTAATAATGCATGTTATATTGATAATAATAAAAGTAATAGGTATAATTGTTATAGTTCTAGCGATAATTACAGTATAATGTGGGTAATAATGCTTGTTATATTGGTGATATTGGGAGTAATAAGTATAATTAGTATAGTTCTAGCGATAATTACAGTATAATATGGGTATTAATGCATGTTATATTGATAATAATAAAAGTAATAAGTGTAATTATTATAGTTCTCACGATAATAACTGTATAATATGGGTAATAATGCATGTTATATTGATAATAATAAAAGTAATAAGTACAATTATTATAGTTCTAGCGATAATTACAGTATAATGTGGGTAATAATGCACGTTATATTGATAATAATAAAAGTAATAAGTATAATTATTATAATTCTAGCGATAATTACAGTACAATATGGGTAATAATGCATGTTATATTAATAGTAATAAAAGTAATAAGTATAATTATTATAGTTCTAGCGATAATAACTGTATAATGTTGGTAATAATGCATGTCATATTGATAATAATAAACGTAATAGGTATTATTATTATAGTTCTGAGGATATTAACTGTGTAATATGCGTAATAATGCATGTTATATTGATAATAATAAGAGTAATAAGTATAATTATTATAGTTCTAGCGATAATTACAGTATAATGTGGGTAATAATGCATGTTATATTGATAATAATAAAAGCAATAAGTATAATTATTATAGTTCTAGCGATAATTAGAGTATAATGTGGGTAATAATGCATGTTATATTGATAATAACAAAAGTAATAAGTATAGTTATTATAGTTCTCACGATAATAACTGTATAATATGGGTAATAATGCATGTTACATTGATAATAATAAAAGTAATAAGTATAATTATTATAGTTCTAGCGATAATTACAGTATAATGTGGGTAATAATGCTTGTTATATTGGTGATATTGGGGGTAATAAGTATAATTATTATAGTTCTAGCGATAATAACTGTATAATGTGGGTAATAATGCATGTTATATTGATAATAATAAAAGTAATAAGTATAATTATTATAGATCTAGCGATAATAACTGTATAATGTGGGTAATAATGCATGTTATATTGATAATAATAAAAGTAATAAGTATAATTATTATAGTTCTAGCGATAATTACAGTATAATGTGGGTAATAATGCTTGTTATATTGGTGATATTGGGGGTAATAAGCATAATTAGTATAATTCTGGCGATAATTACAGTATAATATGGGTATTAATGCATGTTATATTGATAATAATAAAAGTAATAAGTATAATTATTATAGTTCTAGCGATAATTACAGTATAATGTGGGTAATAATGCTTGGTATATTGGTGACATTGGGGGTAATAAGTATAATTAGTATAATTCTGGCGATAATTACAGTATAATATGGGTATTACTGCATGTTATATTGATAATAATAAAAGTAATAAGTATAATAACTATAGATCTAGCGATAATAACTGTATAATGTGGGTAATAATGCATGTTATATTGATAATAATAAAAGTAATAAGTATAATTATTATAGTTCTAGCGATAATTACAGTATAATATGGGTAATAATGCATGTTATATTGATAATAATAAAAGTAATATGTATAATTATTATAGTTCTGACGATAATAACTGTATAATGTGGGTAATAATGCATGTTATATTGAAAATAATGAAAGTAATAAGTATAATTATTATAGTTCTAGCGATAATTACAGTATAATGTGGGTAATAATGCATGTTATATTGATAATAATAAAAGTAATAAGTATAATTGTTATAGTTCTAGCGATAATTACAGTATAATGTGGGTAATAATGCTTGTTATATTGGTGATATTGGGGGTAATAAGTATAATTAGTATAGTTCTAGCGATAATTACAGTATAATATGGGTATTAATGCATGTTATATTGATAATAATAAAAGTAATAAGTGTAATTATTATAGTTCTCACGATAATAACTGTATAATATGGGTAATAATGCATGTTATATTGATAATAATAAAAGTAATATGTATAATTATTATAGTTCTCACGATAATAACTGTATAATATGGGTAGTAATGCATGTTATATTCATAATAATAAACGTAATAAGTATAATAATTATAGTTCTGACGATAATAACTGTATATTATGCGTAATAATGCATGTTATATTGATAATAATAAAAGTAATAAGTATAATTATTATAATTCTAGCGATAATTACAGTACAATATGGGTAATAATGCCTGTTATATTAATAGTAATAAAAGTAATAAGTATAATTATTATAGTTCTAGCGATAATAACTGTATAATATGCGCAATAATGCATGTTATATTGATAATAATAAAAGTAATAAGTATAATTATTATAGTTCTAGCGATAATTACAGTACAATATGGGTAATAATGCATGTTATATTAATAGTAATAAAAGTAATAAGTATAATTATTATAGTTCTAGCGATAATAACTGTATAATGTGGGTAATAATGCATGTCACATTGATAATAATAAACGTAATAAGTATTATTATTATAGTTCTGACGATAATAACTGTATAATATGCGTAATAATGCATGTTATATTGATAATAATAAAAGTAATAAGTATAATTATTATAGTTCTAGCGATAATTACAGTATAATGTCGGTAATAATGCATGTTATATTGATAATAATAAAAGTAATAAGTATAATTATTATAGTTCTAGCGATAATTACAGTATAATGTGGGTAATAATGCATGTTATATTGATAATAACAAAAGTAATAAGTATAATTATTATAGTTTTCACGATAATAACTGTATAATATGGGTAATAATGCATATTATATTGATAATAATAAAAGTAATAAGTATAATTATTATAATTCTAGCGATAATTACAGTACAATATGGGTAATAATGCATGTTATATTAATAGTAATAAAAGTAATAAGTATAATTATTATAGTTCTAGCGATAATAACTGTATAATGTGGGTAATAATGCATGTCATATTGATAATAATAAACGTAATAAGTATTATTATTATAGTTCTGACGATAATAACTGTATAATATGCGTAATAATGCATGTTATATTGATAATAATAAAAGTAATAAGTATAATTATTATAGTTCTAGCGATAATTAGAGTATAATGTGGGTAATACTACATGTTATATTGATAATAACAAAAGTAATAAGTATAATTATTATAGTTCTCACGATAATAACTGTATAATATGGGTAATAATGCATGTTATATTGATAATAATAAAAGTAATAAGTATAATTATTATAGTTCTAGCGATAATTACAGTATAATGTGGGTACTAATGCTTGTTATATTGATAATAATAAAAGTAATAAGTATAATTATTATAGTTCTAGCGATAATTACAGTATAATGTGGGTAATAATGCTTGTTATATTGGTGATATTGGGGGTAATAAGTATAATTAGTATAATTCTGGCGATAATTACAGTATAATATGGGTATTAATGCATGTTATATTGATAATAATAAAAGTAATAACTATAATTATTATAGTTCTCACGATAATAACTGTATAATATGGGTAATAATGCATGTTATATTGATAATAATAAAAGTAATAAGTATAATTATTATAGTTCTAGCGATAATTGCAGTATAATGTGGGTAATAATGCTTGTTATATTGGTGATATTGGGGGTAATAAGTATAATTAGTATAATTCTGGCGATAATTACAGTATAATATGGGTATTAATGCATGTTATATTGATAATAATAAAAGTAATAAGTATAATTATTATAGATCTAGCGATAATAACTGTATAATGTGGGTAATAATGCATGTTATATTGATAATAATAAAAGTAATAAGTATAATTATTATAATTCTAGCGATAATTACAGTATAATATGGGTATTAATGCATGTTATATTGATAATAATAAAAGTAATAAGTATAATTATTATAGTTATAGCGATAATTACAGTACAATGTGGGTAATAATGCTTGTTATATTGGTGATATTGTGGGTAATAAGTATAATTAGTATATTTCTGGCGATAATTACAGTATAATATGGGTATTAATGCATGTTATATTGATAATAATAAAAGTAATAAGTATAATTACTATAGATCTAGCGATAATAACTGTATAATGTGGGTAATAATGCATGTTATATTGATAATAATAAAAGTAATAAGTATAATTATTATAGTTCTAGCGATAATTACAGTATAATATGGGTAATAATGCATGTTATATTGATAATAATAAAAGTAATAGGTATAATTGTTATAGTTCTAGCGATAATTACAGTATAATGTGGGTAATAATGCTTGTTATATTGGTGATATTGGGGGTAATAAGTATAATTCGTATAGTTCTAGCGATAATTACAGTATAACATGGGTATTAATGCATGTTATATTGATAATAATAAAAGTAATAAGTGTAATTATTTTAGTTCTCACGATAATAACTGTATAATATGGGTAATAATGCATGTTATATTGATAATAATAAAAGTAATATGTATAATTATTATAGTTCTCACGATAATAACTGTATAATATGGGTAGTAATGCATGTTATATTCATAATAATAAACGTAATAAGTATAATAATTATAGTTCTGACGATAATAACTGTATATTATGCGTAATAATGCATGTTATATTGATAATAATAAAAGTAATAAGTATAATTATTATAGTTCTAGCGATAATAACTGTATAATGTGGGTAATAATGCATGTCATATTGATAATAATAAACGTAATAAGTATTATTATTATAGTTCTGACGATAATAACTGTATAATATGCGTAATAATGCATGTTATATTGATAATAATAAAAGTAATAAGTATAATTATTATAGTTCTAGCGATAATTACAGTATAATGTGGGTAATAATGCATGTTATATTGATAATAATAAAAGTAATAAGTATAATTATTATAGTTCTAGCGATAATTACAGTATAATGTGGGTAATAATGCATGTTATATTGAGAATAATAAAAGTAATAAGTATAATTATTATAGTTCTGACGATAATAACTGTATATTATGCGTAATAATGCATGTTATATTGATAATAATAAAAGTAATAAGTATAATTATTATAGTTCTAGCGATAATAACTGTATAATGTGGGTAATAATGCATGTCATATTGATAATAATAAACGTAATAAGTATTATTATTATAGTTCTGACGATAATAACTGTATAATATGCGTAATAATGCATGTTATATTGATAATAATAAAAGTAATAAGTATAATTATTATAGTTCTAGCGATAATTACAGTATAATGTGGGTAATAATGCATGTTATATTGATAATAATAAAAGTAATAAGTATAATTATTATAGTTCTAGCGATAATTACAGTATAATGTGGGTAATAATGCATGTTATATTGATAATAACAAAAGTAATAAGTATAATTATTATAGTTTTCACGATAATAACTGTATAATATGGGTAATAATGCATATTATATTGATAATAATAAAAGTAATAAGTATAATTATTATAGTTCTAGCGATAATTAATGTATAATGTGGGTAATAATGCTTGTTATATTGGTGATATTGGGGGTAATAAGTATAATTAGTATAATTCTGGCGATAATTACAGTATAATATGGGTATTAATGCATGTTATATTGATAATAATAAAAGTAATAAGTATAATTATTATAGTTCTGACGATAATAACTGTATATTATGCGTAATAATGCATGTTATATTGATAATAATAAAATTAATAAGTATAATTATTATAATTCTAGCGATAATTACAGTACAATATGGGTAATAATGCATGTTATATTAATAGTAATAAAAGTAATAAGTATAATTATTATAGTTCTAGCGATAATAACTGTATAATGTGGGTAATAATGCATGTCATATTGATAATAATAAACGTAATAAGTATTATTATTATAGTTCTGACGATAATAACTGTATAATATGCGCAATAATGCATGTTATATTGATAATAATAAAAGTAATAAGTATAATTATTATAGTTCTAGCGATAATTACAGTATAATGTGGGTAATAATGCATGTTATATTGATAATAATAAGAGTAATAAGTATAACTATTATAGTTCTAGCGATAATTAGAGTATAATGTGGGTAATAATGCATGTTATATTGATAATAACAAAAGTAATAAGTATAATTATTATAGTTCTGACGATAAAAACTGTATAATATGCGTAATAATGCATGTTATATTGATAATAATAAAAGTAATATGTATAATTATTATAGTTCTCACGATAATAACTGTATAATATGGGTATTAATGCATGTTATATTGATAATAATAAAAGTAATAACTATAATTATTATAGTTCTCACGATAATAACTGTATAATATGGGTAATAATGCATGTTATATTGATAATAATAAAAGTAATAAGTATAATTATTATAGTTCTAGCGATAATTGCAGTATAATGTGGGTAATAATGCTTGTTATATTGGTGATATTGGGGGTAATAAGTATAATTAGTATAATTCTGGCGATAATTACAGTATAATATGGGTATTAATGCATGTTATATTGATAATAATAAAAGTAATAAGTATAATTATTATAGATCTAGCGATAATAACTGTATAATGTGGGTAATAATGCATGTTATATTGATAATAATAAAAGTAATAAGTATAATTATTATAATTCTAGCGATAATTACAGTATAATATGGGTATTAATGCATGTTATATTGATAATAATAAAAGTAATAAGTATAATTATTATAGTTATAGCGATAATTACAGTACAATGTGGGTAATAATGCTTGTTATATTGGTGATATTGTGGGTAATAAGTATAATTAGTATATTTCTGGCGATAATTACAGTATAATATGGGTATTAATGCATGTTATATTGATAATAATAAAAGTAATAAGTATAATTACTATAGATCTAGCGATAATAACTGTATAATGTGGGTAATAATGCATGTTATATTGATAATAATAAAAGTAATAAGTATAATTATTATAGTTCTAGCGATAATTACAGTATAATATGGGTAATAATGCATGTTATATTGATAATAATAAAAGTAATAGGTATAATTGTTATAGTTCTAGCGATAATTACAGTATAATGTGGGTAATAATGCTTGTTATATTGGTGATATTGGGGGTAATAAGTATAATTCGTATAGTTCTAGCGATAATTACAGTATAACATGGGTATTAATGCATGTTATATTGATAATAATAAAAGTAATAAGTGTAATTATTTTAGTTCTCACGATAATAACTGTATAATATGGGTAATAATGCATGTTATATTGATAATAATAAAAGTAATATGTATAATTATTATAGTTCTCACGATAATAACTGTATAATATGGGTAGTAATGCATGTTATATTCATAATAATAAACGTAATAAGTATAATAATTATAGTTCTGACGATAATAACTGTATATTATGCGTAATAATGCATGTTATATTGATAATAATAAAAGTAATAAGTATAATTATTATAGTTCTAGCGATAATAACTGTATAATGTGGGTAATAATGCATGTCATATTGATAATAATAAACGTAATAAGTATTATTATTATAGTTCTGACGATAATAACTGTATAATATGCGTAATAATGCATGTTATATTGATAATAATAAAAGTAATAAGTATAATTATTATAGTTCTAGCGATAATTACAGTATAATGTGGGTAATAATGCATGTTATATTGATAATAATAAAAGTAATAAGTATAATTATTATAGTTCTAGCGATAATTACAGTATAATGTGGGTAATAATGCATGTTATATTGAGAATAATAAAAGTAATAAGTATAATTATTATAGTTCTGACGATAATAACTGTATATTATGCGTAATAATGCATGTTATATTGATAATAATAAAAGTAATAAGTATAATTATTATAGTTCTAGCGATAATAACTGTATAATGTGGGTAATAATGCATGTCATATTGATAATAATAAACGTAATAAGTATTATTATTATAGTTCTGACGATAATAACTGTATAATATGCGTAATAATGCATGTTATATTGATAATAATAAAAGTAATAAGTATAATTATTATAGTTCTAGCGATAATTACAGTATAATGTGGGTAATAATGCATGTTATATTGATAATAATAAAAGTAATAAGTATAATTATTATAGTTCTAGCGATAATTACAGTATAATGTGGGTAATAATGCATGTTATATTGATAATAACAAAAGTAATAAGTATAATTATTATAGTTTTCACGATAATAACTGTATAATATGGGTAATAATGCATATTATATTGATAATAATAAAAGTAATAAGTATAATTATTATAGTTCTAGCGATAATTACAGTATAATGTGGGTAATAATGCTTGTTATATTGGTGATATTGGGGGTAATAAGTATAATTATTATAGTTCTAGCGATAATAACTGTATAATGTGGGTAATAATGCATGTTATATTGATAATAATAAAAGTAATAAGTATAATTATTATAGATCTAGCGATAATAACTGTATAATGTGGGTAATAATGCATGTTATATTGATAATAATAAAAGTAATAAGTATAATTATTATAGTTCTAGCGATAATTACAGTATAATATGGGTAATAATGCTTGTTATATTGGTGATATTGGGGTAATAAGTATTATTAGTATAATTCTAGCGATAATTACAGTATAATATGGGTATTAATGCATGTTATATTGATAATAATAAAAGTAATGAGTATAATTATTATAGTTCTAGCGATAATTACAGTATAATGTGGGTACTAATGCTTGTTATATTGATAATAATAAAAGTAATAAGTATAATTATTATAGTTCTAGCGATAATTACAGTATAATGTGGGTAATAATGCTTGTTATATTCATAATAATAAAAGTAATAAGTATAATTATTATAGTTCTAGCAATAATTACAGTATAATATGGGTATTAATGCATGTTATATTGATAATAATAAAAGTAATAACTATAATTATTATAGTTTTCACGATAATAACTGTATAATATGGGTAATAATGCATGTTATATTGATAATAATAAAAGTAATAAGTATAATTATTATAGTTCTAGCGATAATTAATGTATAATGTGGGTAATAATGCTTGTTATATTGGTGATATTGGGGGTAATAAGTATAATTAGTATAATTCTGGCGATAATTACAGTATAATATGGGTATTAATGCATGTTATATTGATAATAATAAAAGTAATAAGTATAATTATTATAGTTCTGACGATAATAACTGTATATTATGCGTAATAATGCATGTTATATTGATAATAATAAAATTAATAAGTATAATTATTATAATTCTAGCGATAATTACAGTACAATATGGGTAATAATGCATGTTATATTAATAGTAATAAAAGTAATAAGTATAATTATTATAGTTCTAGCGATAATAACTGTATAATGTGGGTAATAATGCATGTCATATTGATAATAATAAACGTAATAAGTATTATTATTATAGTTCTGACGATAATAACTGTATAATATGCGCAATAATGCATGTTATATTGATAATAATAAAAGTAATAAGTATAATTATTATAGTTCTAGCGATAATTACAGTATAATGTGGGTAATAATGCATGTTATATTGATAATAATAAGAGTAATAAGTATAATTATTATAGTTCTAGCGATAATTAGAGTATAATGTGGGTAATAATGCATGTTATATTGATAATAACAAAAGTAATAAGTATAATTATTATAGTTCTGACGATAAAAACTGTATAATATGCGTAATAATGCATGTTATATTGATAATAATAAAAGTAATATGTATAATTATTATAGTTCTCACGATAATAACTGTATAATATGGGTATTAATGCATGTTATATTGATAATAATAAAAGTAATAAGTATAATTATTATAGTTCTAGCGATAATTACAGTATAATGTGGGTACTAATGCTTGTTATATTGATAATAATAAAAGTAATAAGTATAATTATTATAGTTCTAGCGATAATTACAGTATAATGTGGGTAATAATGCTTGTTATATTCATAATAATAAAAGTAATAAGTATAATTATTATAGTTCTAGCGATAATTACAGTATAATATGGGTAATAATGCATGTTATATTAATAGTAATAAAAGTAATAAGTATAATTATTATAGTTCTAGCGATAATAACTGTATAATGTGGGTAATAATGCATGTCATATTGATAATAATAAACGTAATAAGTATTATTATTATAGTTCTGACGATAATAACTGTATAATATGCGCAATAATGCATGTTATATTGATAATAATAAAAGTAATAAGTATAATTATTATAGTTCTAGCGATAATTACAGTATAATGTGGGTAATAATGCATGTTATATTGATAATAATAAGAGTAATAAGTATAATTATTATAGTTCTAGCGATAATTAGAGTATAATGTGGGTAATAATGCATGTTATATTGATAATAACAAAAGTAATAAGTATAATTATTATAGTTCTGACGATAAAAACTGTATAATATGCGTAATAATGCATGTTATATTGATAATAATAAAAGTAATATGTATAATTATTATAGTTCTCACGATAATAACTGTATAATATGGGTATTAATGCATGTTATATTGATAATAATAAAAGTAATAAGTATAATTATTATAGTTCTAGCGATAATTACAGTATAATGTGGGTACTAATGCTTGTTATATTGATAATAATAAAAGTAATAAGTATAATTATTATAGTTCTAGCGATAATTACAGTATAATGTGGGTAATAATGCTTGTTATATTCATAATAATAAAAGTAATAAGTATAATTATTATAGTTCTAGCGATAATTACAGTATAATATGGGTATTAATGCATGTTATATTGATAATAATAAAAGTAATAACTATAATTATTATAGTTCTCACGATAATAACTGTATAATATGGGTAATAATGCATGTTATATTGATAATAATAAAAGTAATAAGTATAATTATTATAGTTCTAGCGATAATTAATGTATAATGTGGGTAATAATGCTTGTTATATTGGTGATATTGGGGGTAATAAATATAATTAGTATAATTCTGGCGATAATTACAGTATAATATGGGTATTAATGCATGTTATATTGATAATAATAAAAGTAATAAGTATAATTATTATAGTTCTGACGATAATAACTGTATATTATGCGTAATAATGCATGTTATATTGATAATAATAAAATTAATAAGTATAATTATTATAATTCTAGCGATAATTACAGTACAATATGGGTAATAATGCATGTTATATTAATAGTAATAAAAGTAATAAGTATAATTATTATAGTTCTAGCGATAATAACTGTATAATGTGGGTAATAATGCATGTCATATTGATAATAATAAACGTAATAAGTATTATTATTATAGTTCTGACGATAATAACTGTATAATATGCGCAATAATGCATGTTATATTGATAATAATAAAAGTAATAAGTATAATTATTATAGTTCTAGCGATAATTACAGTATAATGTGGGTAATAATGCATGTTATATTGATAATAATAAGAGTAATAAGTATAATTATTATAGTTCTAGCGATAATTAGAGTATAATGTGGGTAATAATGCATGTTATATTGATAATAACAAAAGTAATAAGTATAATTATTATAGTTCTGACGATAAAAACTGTATAATATGCGTAATAATGCATGTTATATTGATAATAATAAAAGTAATATGTATAATTATTATAGTTCTCACGATAATAACTGTATAATGTGGGTAATAATGCATGTTATATTGATAATAATAAAAGTAATAAGTACAATTATTATAGTTCTAGCGATAATTACAGTATAATGTGGGTAATAATGCATGTTATATTGAGAATAATAAAAGTAATAAGTATAATTATTATAGTTCTCACGATAATAACTGTATAATATGCGTTATAATGCATGTTATATTGATAATATTAAACGTAATAAGTATAATTATTATAGTTCTGACGATTATAACTGTATAATATGCGTAAAAATGTATGCTATATAGATAATAATAAAAGTTATATGTATAATTATTATAGTTCTCACGATAATAACTGTATAATATGGGTAGTAATGCATATTATATTCATAATAATAAACGTAATAAGTATAATAATTATAGTTCTGACGATAATAACTGTATATTATGCGTAATAATGCATGTTATATTGATAATAATAAAAGTAATAAGTATAATTATTATAATTCTAGCGATAATTACAGTACAATATGGGTAATAATGCATGTTATATTAATAGTAATAAAAGTAATAAGTATAATTATTATAGTTCTAGCGATAATAACTGTATAATGTGGGTAATAATGCATGTCATATTGATAATAATAAACGTAATAAGTATTATTATTATTGTTCTGACGATAATAACTGTATAATATGCGTAATAATGCATGTTATATTGATAATAATAAAAGTAATAAGTATAATTATTATAGTTCTAGCGATAATTAGAGTATAATGTGGGTAATAATGCATGTTATATTGATAATAACAAAAGTAATAAGTATTATTATTATAGTTCTCACGATAATAACTGTATAATATGGGTAATAATGCATGTTATATTGATAATAATAAAAGTAATAAGTATAATTATTATAGTTCTAGCGATAATTACAGTATAATGTGGGTAATAATGCTTGTTATATTGGTGATATTGGGGGTAATAAGTATAATTATTATAGTTCTAGCGATAATAACTGTATAATGTGGGTAATAATGCATGTTATATTGATAATAATAAAAGTAATAAGTATAATTATTATAGTTATAGCGATAATTACAGTACAATGTGGGTAATAATGCTTGTTATATTGATAATAATAAAAGTAATAAGTATATTTATTATAGTTCTAGCGATAATTACAGTATAATATGGGTAATAATGCTTGTTATATTGGTGATATTGGGGTAATAAGTATTATTAGTATAATTCTAGCGATAATTACAGTATAATATGGGTATTAATGCATGTTATATTGATAATAATAAAACTAATAAGTATAATTATTATAGTTCTAGCGATAATTACAGTATAATGTGGGTACTAATGCTTGTTATATTGATAATAATAAAAGTAATAAGTATAATTATTATAGTTCTAGCGATAATTACAGTATAATGTGGGTAATAATGCTTGTTATATTCATAATAATAAAAGTAATAAGTATAATTATTATAGTTCTAGCGATAATTACAGTATAATATGGGTATTAATGCATGTTATATTGATAATAATAAAAGTAATAACTATAATTATTATAGTTCTCACGATAATAACTGTATAATATGGGTAATAATGCATGTTATATTGATAATAATAAAAGTAATAAGTATAATTATTATAGTTCTAGCGATAATTAATGTATAATGTGGGTAATAATGCTTGTTATATTGGTGATATTGGGGGTAATAAGTATAATTAGTATAATTCTGGCGATAATTACAGTATAATATGGGTATTAATGCATGTTATATTGATAATAATAAAAGTAATAAGTATAATTATTATAGTTCTCACGATAATAACTGTATAATATGGGTAGTAATGCATGTCATATTGATAATAATAAACGTAATAAGTATTATTATTATAGTTCTGACGATAATAACTGTATAATATGCATGATAATGCATGTTATATTGATAATAATAAACGTAATAAGTATAATTATTATAGTTCTAGCGATAATTACAGTATAATGTGGGTAATAATGCTTGTTATATTGGGGATATTGGGGGTAATAAGTATAATTAGTATAATTCTAGCGATAATTACAGTATAATATGGGTATTAATGCATGCTATATTGATAATAATAAAAGTAATAAGTATAATTATTATAGTTCTAGCGATAATTACAGTATAATGTGGGTAATAATGCTTGTTATATTGGTGATATTGGGGGTAATAAGTATAATTAGTATAATTCTAGCGATAATTACAGTATAATATGGGTATTAATGCATGTTATATTGATAATAATAAAAGTAATAAGTATAATTATTATAGTTCTAGCGATAATTACAGTATAATGTGGGTAATAATGCTTGTTATATTGATAATAATAAAAGTAATAAGTATAATTATTATAGTTCTAGCGATAATTACAGTATAATGTGGGTAATAATGCATGTTATATTGATAATAACAAAAGTAATAAGTATAATTATTGTAGTTCTCACGATAATAAATGTATAATATGTGTAGTAATGCTTGTTATATTGATAATAATAAACGTAATAAGTATTATTATTATAGTTCTGACGATAATAACTGTATAATGTGCGTAATAATGCATGTTATATTGATAATAATAAAAGTAATATGTATAATTACTATAGTTCTGACGATAATAACTGTATAATATGCGTAATAATGCATGTTAAATTGATAATAATAAAAGTAATAAGTATAATTATTATAGTTCTAGCGATAATTACAGTATAATGTGGGTAAAAATGCTTGTTATATTGGTGATATTGGGGGTAATAAGTACAATTAATATAATTCTAGCGATAATTACAGTATAATATGTGTATTAATGCATGTTATATTGATAATAATAAAAGTAATAAGTATAATTATTATAGTTCTAGCGATAATTACAGTATAATGTGGGTAATAATGCATGTTATATTGATCATAATAAAAGTAATAAGTATAATTATTATAGTTCTAGCGATAATTACAGTATAATGTGGGTAATAATGCATGTTATATTGATAATAGCAAAAGTAATAAGTATAAATATTATAGTTCTCACGATAATAACTGTATAATATGGGTAGTAATGCATGTTATATTGATAATAATAAACGTAATAGGTATAGTGATTATAGCTCTGACGATAATAACTGTATAATATGCGTAATAATGCATGTTGTATTGATAATAATAAAGTAATATGTATAATTATTATAGTTCTGACGATAATAACTATATAATGTGGGTAATAATGCATGTTATATTGATTATAATAAAAGTAATAAGTATAATTATTATAGTTCTAGCGATAATTACAGTATAATGTGGGTAATAATGCATGTTATATTGATAATAATAAAAGTAATAAGTATAATTATTATAGTTCTCACGATAATAACTGTATAATATGGGTAGTAATGCATGTCATATTGATAATAATAAACGTAATAAGTATTATTATTATAGTTCTGACGATAATAACTGTATAATATGCATGATAATGCATGTTATATTGATAATAATAAACGTAATAAGTATAATTATTATAGTTCTGGCGATAATAACTGTATAATATGCGTAATAATGCATGTTATATTGATAATAATAAAAGTAATAAGTATAATTATTATAGTTCTAGCGATAATTACAGTATAATGTGGGTAATAATGCTTGTTATATTGGGGATATTGGGGGTAATAAGTATAATTAGTATAATTCTAGCGATAATTACAGTATAATATGGGTATTAATGCATGCTATATTGATAATAATAAAAGTAATAAGTATAATTATTATAGTTCTAGCGATAATTACAGTATAATGTGGGTAATAATGCATGTTATATTGATAATATTGGGAGTAATAAGTATAATTATTATAGTTCTAGCGATAATTACAGTATAATATGGGTAATAATGCATGTTATATTAATAATAATAAAAGTAATAAGTATAATTATTATAGTTCTCACGATAATATCTGTATAATATGCGTAATAATGCATGTTATATTGATAATAATAAAAGTAATAAGTATAATTATTATAGTTCTCACGATAATAACTGTATAATATGGGTAGTAATGCATGTCATATTGATAATAATAAACGTAATAAGTATTATTATTATAGTTCTGACGATAATAACTGTATAATATGCGTAATAATGCATGTTATATTGATAATAATAAACGTTATAAGTATAATTATTATAGTTCTGACGATAATAACTGTATAATATGGGTAGTAATGCATGTTATATTGATAATAATAAACGTAGTAAGTATTATTATTATAGTTCTGACGATAATAACTGTATAATATGCGTAATAATGCATGTTATATTGATAATAATAAAAGTAATAAGTATAATTATTATAGTTCTCACGATAATAACTGTATAATATGGGTAGTAATGCATGTCATATTGATAATAATAAACGTAATAAGTATTATTATTATAGTTCTGACGATAATAACTGTATAATATGCGTAATAATGCATGTTACATTGATAATAATAAACGTAATAAGTATAATTATTATAGTTCTGACGATAATAACTGTATAATATGCGTAATAATGCATGTTATATTGATAATAATAAAAGTTATATGTATAATTATTATAGTTCTGACGATAATAACTGTATAATATGCGTAATAATGCATGCTATATTGATAATAATAAAAGTAATAAGTATAATTATTATAGTTCTAGCGATAATTACAGTATAATGTGGGTAATAATGCTTGTTATATTGGTGATATTGGGGGTAATAAGTATAATTAGTATAATTCTAGCGATAATTACAGTATAATATGGGTATTAATGCATGCTATATTGATAATAATAAAAGTAATAAGTATAATTATTATAGTTCTAGCGATAATTACAGTATAATGTGGGTAATAATGCATGTTATATTGATAATATTGGGAGTAATAAGTATAATTATTATAGTTCTAGCGATAATTACAGTATAATGTGTATAATAATGCATGTTATATTGACGATATTGGGAGTAATAAGTATAATTATTATAATTCTAGCGATAATTGCAGTATAATATGGGTATTAATGAATGTTATATTGATAATAATAAAAGTAATAAGTATAATTATTATAGTTCTAGCGATAATTACAGTATAATGTGGGTAATAATGCATGTTATATTGGTAATATTGGGGGTAATAAGTATAATTATTATAATTCTAGCGATAATTACAGTATAATGTGGGTAATAATGCATGTTATATTGATAATAACAAAAGTAATAAGTATAATTATTATAGTTCTCACGATAATAACTGTATAATATGGGTAGTAATGCATGTTATATTGATAATAATAAACGTAATAAGTATTATTATTATAGTTCTGACGATAATAACTGTATAATATGCGTAATAATGCATGTTATATTGATAATAATAAAAGTAATAAGTATAATTATTATAGTTCTCACGATAATAACTGTATAATATGGGTAGTAATGCATGTCATATTGATAATAATAAACGTAATAAGTATTATTATTATAGTTCTGACGATAATAACTGTATAATATGCGTAATAATGCATGTTATATTGATAATAATAAACGTAATAAGTATAATTATTATAGTTCTGACGATAATAACTGTATAATATGGGTAGTAATGCATGTTATATTGATAATAATAAACGTAATAAGTATTATTATTATAGTTCTGACGATAATAACTGTATAATATGCGTAATAATGCATGTTATATTGATAATAATAAAAGTAATAAGTATAATTATTATAGTTCTCACGATAATAACTGTATAATATGGGTAGTAATGCATGTCATATTGATAATAATAAACGTAATAAGTATTATTATTATAGTTCTGACGATAATAACTGTATAATATGCGTAATAATGCATGTTACATTGATAATAATAAACGTAATAAGTATAATTATTATAGTTCTGACGTTAATAACTGTATAATATGCGTAATAATGCATGTTATATTGATAATAATAAAAGTTATATGTATAATTATTATAGTTCTGACGATAATAACTGTATAATATGCGTAATAATGCATGCTATATTGATAATAATAAAAGTAATAAGTATAATTATTATAGTTCTAGCGATAATTACAGTATAATGTGGGTAATAATGCTTGTTATATTAGTGATATTGGGGGTAATAAGTATAATTAGTATAATTCTAGCGATAATTTCAGTATAATATGGGTATTAATGCATGTTATATTCATAATAATAAAAGTAATAAGTATAATTATTATAGTTCTCACGATAATAACTGTATAATATGGGTAATAATGCATGTTATATTGATAATAATAAAAGTAATAAGTATAATTATTATAGTTCTAGCGATAATTACAGTATAATGTGGGTAATAATGCTTGTTATATTGGTGATATTGGGGGTAATAAGTATAATTGTTATAGTTCTAGCGATAATTACAGTATAATGTGGGTAATAATGCATGTTATATTGATAATAATAAAAGTAATAAGTATAATTATTATAGTTCTAGCGATAATTACAGTATAATGTGGGTAATAATGCATGTTATATTGATAATAATAAAAGTAATAAGTGTAATTATTATAGTTCTCACGAAAATAACTGTATAATATGAGTAATAATGCATGTTATATTGATAATAATAAAAGTAATAAGTATAATTGTTATAGTTCTAGCGACAATAACAGTATAATGGGGGTAATAATCCATGTTATATTGATAATGTTGGGAGTAATAAGTATAATTATTACAATTCTAGCGATAATTACAGTATAATATGGGTATTAATGCATGTTATATTGATAATAATAAAAGTAATATGTATAATTATTATAGTTCTCACGATAATAACTGTATAATATGGGTAGTAATGCATGTTATATTGATAATAATAAAAGTAATAAGTATAATTATTATAGTTCTAGCGATAATTACAGTATAATGTGGGTAATAATGCATGGTATATTGATAATAATGAAAGTAATAAGTATAATTATTATAGTTCTAGCGATAATAACAGTATAATATGGGTACTAATGCATGTTATATTGATAATAATAAAAGTAATAAGTATAATTATTATAGTTCTAGCGATAATTACAGTATAATGTGGGTAATAATGCATGTTATATTGATAATAATAAAAGTAATAAGTATAATTATTATAGTTCTAGCGATAGTTACAGTATAATGTGGGTAATAATGCTTGTTATATTGGTGATATTGGGGGTAATAAGTATAATTAGTATAATTCTAGCGATAATTACAGTATAATATGTGTATTAATGCATGTTATATTGATAACAATAAAAGTAATAAGTATAATTATTATAGTTCTAGCGATAATTACAGTATAATGTGGGTAATAATGCATGTTATATTGATAATAATAAAAGTAATAAGTATAATTATTATAGTTCTCACGATAATAACTGTATAATATGGGTAGTAATGCATGTCATATTGATAATAATAAACGTAATAAGTATTATTATTATAGTTCTGACGATAATAACTGTATAATATGCATGATAATGCATGTTATATTGATAATAATAAACGCAATAAGTATAATTATTATAGTTCTGGCGATAATAACTGTATAATATGCGTAATAATGCATGTTATATTGATAATAATAAAAGTAATAAGTATAATTATTATAGTTCTAGCGATAATTACAGTATAATGTGGGTAATAATGCTTGTTATATTGGGGATATTGGGGGTAATAAGTATAATTAGTATAATTCTAGCGATAATTACAGTATAATATGGGTATTAATGCATGCTATATTGATAATAATAAAAGTAATAAGTATAATTATTATAGTTCTAGCGATAATTACAGTATAATATGGGTAATAATGCATGTTATATTAATAATAATAAAAGTAATAAGTATAATTATTATAGTTCTCACGATAATATCTGTATAATATGCGTAATAATGCATGTTATATTGATAATAATAAAAGTAATAAGTATAATTATTATAGTTCTCACGATAATAACTGTATAATATGGGTAGTAATGCATGTCATATTGATAATAATAAACGTAATAAGTATTATTATTATAGTTCTGACGATAATAACTGTATAATATGCGTAATAATGCATGTTATATTGATAATAATAAACGTTATAAGTATAATTATTATAGTTCTGACGATAATAACTGTATAATATGGGTAGTAATGCATGTTATATTGATAATAATAAACGTAATAAGTATTATTATTATAGTTCTGACGATAATAACTGTATAATATGCGTAATAATGCATGTTATATTGATAATAATAAAAGTAATAAGTATAATTATTATAGTTCTCACGATAATAACTGTATAATATGGGTAGTAATGCATGTCATATTGATAATAATAAACGTAATAAGTATTATTATTATAGTTCTGACGATAATAACTGTATAATATGCGTAATAATGCATGTTACATTGATAATAATAAACGTAATAAGTATAATTATTATAGTTCTGACGATAATAACTGTATAATATGCGTAATAATGCATGTTATATTGATAATAATAAAAGTTATATGTATAATTATTATAGTTCTGACGATAATAACTGTATAATATGCGTAATAATGCATGCTATATTGATAATAATAAAAGTAATAAGTATAATTATTATAGTTCTAGCGATAATTACAGTATAATGTGGGTAATAATGCTTGTTATATTGGTGATATTGGGGGTAATAAGTATAATTAGTATAATTCTAGCGATAATTACAGTATAATATGGGTATTAATGCATGCTATATTGATAATAATAAAAGTAATAAGTATAATTATTATAGTTCTAGCGATAATTACAGTATAATGTGGGTAATAATGCATGTTATATTGATAATATTGGGAGTAATAAGTATAATTATTATAGTTCTAGCGATAATTACAGTATAATGTGTATAATAATGCATGTTATATTGACGATATTGGGAGTAATAAGTATAATTATTATAATTCTAGCGATAATTGCAGTATAATATGGGTATTAATGAATGTTATATTGATAATAATAAAAGTAATAAGTATAATTATTATAGTTCTAGCGATAATTACAGTATAATGTGGGTAATAATGCATGTTATATTGGTAATATTGGGGTTAATAAGTATAGTTATTATAATTCTAGCGATAATTACAGTATAATATGGGTAATAATGCATGTTATATTAATAATAATAAAAGTAATAAGTATAATTATTATAGTTCTCACGATAATATCTGTATAATATGCGTAATAATGCATGTTATATTGATAATAATAAAAGTAATAAGTATAATTATTATAGTTCTCACGATAATAACTGTATAATATGGGTAGTAATGCATGTCATATTGATAATAATAAACGTAATAAGTATTATTATTATAGTTCTGACGATAATAACTGTATAATATGCATGATAATGCATGTTATATTGATAATAATAAACGTAATAAGTATAATTATTATAGTTCTGGCGATAATAACTGTATAATATGCGTAAAAATGCATGTTATATTGATAATAACAAAAGTAATAAGTATAATTATTATAGTTCTCACGATAATAACTGTATAATATGGGTAGTAATGCATGTTATATTGATAATAATAAACGTAATAAGTATTATTATTATAGTTCTGACGATAATAACTGTATAATATGCGTAATAATGCATGTTATATTGATAATAATAAAAGTAATAGGTATAATTATTATAGTTCTCACGATAATAACTGTATAATATGGGTAGTAATGCATGTCATATTGATAATAATAAACGTAATAAGTATTATTATTATAGTTCTGACGATAATAACTGTATAATATGCGTAATAATGCATGTTATATTGATAATAATAAACGTAATAAGTATAATTATTATAGTTCTGACGATAATAACTGTATAATATGGGTAGTAATGCATGTTATATTGATAATAATAAACGTAATAAGTATTATTATTATAGTTCTGACGATAATAACTGTATAATATGCGTAATAATGCATGTTATATTGATAATAATAAAAGTAATAAGTATAATTATTATAGTTCTCACGATAATAACTGTATAATATGGGTAGTAATGCATGTCATATTGATAATAATAAACGTAATAAGTATTATTATTATAGTTCTGACGATAATAACTGTATAATATGCATGATAATGCATGTTATATTGATAATAATAAACGTAATAAGTATAATTATTATAGTTCTGGCGATAATAACTGTATAATATGCGTAATAATGCATGTTATATTGATAATAATAAAAGTAATATGTATAATTATTATAGTTCTCACGATAATAACTGTATAATATGGGTAGTAATGCATGTTATATTGATAATAATAAAAGTAATAAGTATAATTATTATAGTTCTAGCGATAATTACAGTATAATGTGGGTAATAATGCATGTTATATTGATAATAACAAAAGTAATAAGTATAATTATTATAGTTCTCACGATAATAACTGTATAATACGGGTAGTAATGCATGTTATATTGATAATAATAAACGTAATAAGTATTATTATTATAGTTCTGACGATAATAACTGTATAATATGCGTAATAATGCATGTTATATTGATAATAATAAAAGTAATAAATATAATTATTATAGTTCTCACGATAATAACTGTATAATATGGGTAGTAATGCATGTCATATTGATAATAATAAACGTAATAAATATTATTATTATAGTTCTGACGATAATAACTGTATAATATGCGTAATAATGCATGTTATATTGATAATAATAAACGTAATAAGTATAATTATTATAGTTCTGACGATAGTAAGAGTATAATATGGGTAGCAATGCATGTTATATTGATAATAACAAACGTAATAAGTATTATTATTATAGTTCTGACGATAATAACTGTATAATATGCGTAATAATGCATGTTATATTGATAATAATAAAAGTAATAAGTATAATTATTATAGTTCTCACGATAATAACTGTATAATATGGGTAGTAATGCATGTCATATTGATAATAATAAACGTAATAAGTATTATTATTATAGTTCTGACGATAATAACTGTATAATATGCGTAATAATGCATGTTACATTGATAATAATAAAAGTAATAAGTGTAATTATTATAGTTCTCACGAAAATAACTGTATAATATGGGTAATAATGCATGTTATATTGATAATAATAAAAGTAATATGTATAATTATTATAGTTCTGACGATAATAACTGTATAATGTAGGTAATAATGCATGTTATATTGATAATAATAAAAGTAATAAGTATAATTATTATAGTTCTCACGATAATAACTGTATAATATGGGTAGTAATGCATGTCATATTGATAATAATAAACGTAATAAGTATTATTATTATAGTTCTGACGATAATAACTGTATAATATGCGTAATAATGCATGTTACATTGATAATAATAAAAGTAATAAGTGTAATTATTATAGTTCTCACGAAAATAACTGTATAATATGGGTAATAATGCATGTTATATTGATAATAATAAAAGTAATATGTATAATTATTATAGTTCTGACGATAATAACTGTATAATGTAGGTAATAATGCATGTTATATTGATAATAATAAAAGTAATAAGTATAATTATTATAGTTCTAGCGATAATTACAGTATAATGTGGGTAATAATGCATGTTATATTGATAATAATAAACGTAATAAGTATTATTATTATAGTTCTGACGATAATAACTGTATAATATGCGTAATAATGCATGTTATATTGATAATAATAAAAGTAATAGGTATAATTATTATAGTTCTCACGATAATAACTGTATAATATGGGTAGTAATGCATGTCATATTGATAATAATAAACGTAATAAGTATTATTATTATAGTTCTGACGATAATAACTGTATAATATGCGTAATAATGCATGTTATATTGATAATAATAAAAGTAATAAGTATAATTATTATAGTTCTAGCGATAATTACAGTATAATGTGGGTAATAATGCTTGTTATATTGGTGATATTGGGGGTAATAAGTACAATTAGTATAATTCTAGCGATAATTACAGTATAATATGTGTATTAATGCATGTTATATTGATAATAATAAAAGTAATAAGTATAATTATTATAGTTCTAGCGATAATTACAGTATAATGTGGGTAATAATGCATGTTATATTGATCATAATAAAAGTAATAAGTATAATTATTATAGTTCTAGCGATAATTACAGTATAATGTGGGTAATAATGCATGTTATATTGATAATAGCAAAAGTAATAAGTATAAATATTATAGTTCTCACGATAATAGCTGTATAATATGGGTAGTAATGCATGTTATATTGATAATAATAAACGTAATAGGTATAGTGATTATAGTTCTGACGATAATAACTGTATAATATGCGTAATAATGCATGTTGTATTGATAATAATAAAAGTAATATGTATAATTATTATAGTTCTGACGATAATAACTGTATAATGTGGGTAATAATGCATGTTATATTGATTATAATAAAAGTAATAAGTATAATTATTATAGTTCTAGCGATAATTACAGTATAATGTAGGTAATAATGCATGTTATATTGATAATAACAAAAGTAATAAGTATAATTATTATAGTTCTCACGATAATAACTGTATAATATGGGTAGTAATGCATGTCATATTGATAATAATAAACGTAATAAGTATTATTATTATAGTTCTGACGATAATAACTGTATAATATGCATGATAATGCATGTTATATTGATAATAATAAACGTAATAAGTATAATTATTATAGTTCTGGCGATAATAACTGTATAATATGCGTAATAATGCATGTTATATTGATAATAATAAAAGTAATATGTATAATTATTATAGTTCTCACGATAATAACTGTATAATATGGGTAGTAATGCATGTTATATTGATAATAATAAAAGTAATAAGTATAATTATTATAGTTCTAGCGATAATTACAGTATAATGTGGGTAATAATGCATGTTATATTGATAATAACAAAAGTAATAAGTATAATTATTATAGTTCTCACGATAATAACTGTATAATACGGGTAGTAATGCATGTTATATTGATAATAATAAACGTAATAAGTATTATTATTATAGTTCTGACGATAATAACTGTATAATATGCGTAATAATGCATGTTATATTGATAATAATAAAAGTAATAAGTATAATTATTATAGTTCTCACGATAATAACTGTATAATATGGGTAGTAATGCATGTCATATTGATAATAATAAACGTAATAAATATTATTATTATAGTTCTGACGATAATAACTGTATAATATGCGTAATAATGCATGTTATATTGATAATAATAAACGTAATAAGTATAATTATTATAGTTCTGACGATAGTAAGAGTATAATATGGGTAGCAATGCATGTTATATTGATAATAATAAACGTAATAAGTAGTATTATTATAGTTCTGACGATAATAACTGTATAATATGCGTAATAATGCATGTTATATTGATAATAATAAAAGTAATAAGTATAATTATTATAGTTCTCACGATAATAACTGTATAATATGGGTAGTAATGCATGTCATATTGATAATAATAAACGTAATAAGTATTATTATTATAGTTCTGACGATAATAACTGTATAATATGCGTAATAATGCATGTTACATTGATAATAATAAAAGTAATAAGTGTAATTATTATAGTTCTCACGAAAATAACTGTATAATATGGGTAATAATGCATGTTATATTGATAATAATAAAAGTAATATGTATAATTATTATAGTTCTGACGATAATAACTGTATAATGTAGGTAATAATGCATGTTATATTGATAATAATAAAAGTAATAAGTATAATTATTATAGTTCTAGCGATAATTACAGTATAATGTGGGTAATAATGCATGTTATATTGATAATAATAAACGTAATAAGTATTATTATTATAGTTCTGACGATAATAACTGTATAATATGCGTAATAATGCATGTTATATTGATAATAATAAAAGTAATAGGTATAATTATTATAGTTCTCACGATAATAACTGTATAATATGGGTAGTAATGCATGTCATATTGATAATAATAAACGTAATAAGTATTATTATTATAGTTCTGACGATAATAACTGTATAATATGCGTAATAATGCATGTTATATTGATAATAATAAAAGTAATAAGTATAATTATTATAGTTCTAGCGATAATTACAGTATAATGTGGGTAATAATGCTTGTTATATTGGTGATATTGGGGGTAATAAGTACAATTAGTATAATTCTAGCGATAATTACAGTATAATATGTGTATTAATGCATGTTATATTGATAATAATAAAAGTAATAAGTATAATTATTATAGTTCTAGCGATAATTACAGTATAATGTGGGTAATAATGCATGTTATATTGATCATAATAAAAGTAATAAGTATAATTATTATAGTTCTAGCGATAATTACAGTATAATGTGGGTAATAATGCATGTTATATTGATAATAGCAAAAGTAATAAGTATAAATATTATAGTTCTCACGATAATAGCTGTATAATATGGGTAGTAATGCATGTTATATTGATAATAATAAACGTAATAGGTATAGTGATTATAGTTCTGACGATAATAACTGTATAATATGCGTAATAATGCATGTTGTATTGATAATAATAAAAGTAATATGTATAATTATTATAGTTCTGATGATAATAACTGTATAATGTGGGTAATAATGCATGTTATATTGATTATAATAAAAGTAATAAGTATAATTATTATAGTTCTAGCGATAATTACAGTATAATGTAGGTAATAATGCATGTTATATTGATAATAACAAAAGTAATAAGTATAATTATTATAGTTCTCACGATAATAACTGTATAATATGGGTAGTAATGCATGTTATATTGATAATAATAAACGTAATAAGTATTATTATTATAGGTCTGACGATAATAACTGTATAATATGCGTAATAATGCATGTTATATTGATAATAATAAACGTAATAAGTATAATTATTATAGTTCTGACGATAATAACTGTATAATATGCGTAATAATGCATGTTATATTGATAATAATAAAAGTAATATGTATAATTATTATAGTTCTGACGATAATAACTGTATAATATGCGTAATAATGCATGCTATATTGATAATAATAAAAGTAATAAGTATAATTATTATAGTTCTAGCGATAATTACAGTATAATGTGGGTAATAATGCTTGTTATATTGGGGATATTGGGGGTAATAAGTATAATTAGTATAATTCTAGCGATAATTACAGTATAATATGGGTATTAATGCATGCTATATTGATAATAATAAAAGTAATAAGTATAATTATTATAGTTCTAGCGATAATTACAGTATAATGTGGGTAATAATGCATGTTATATTGATAATATTGGGAGTAATAAGTATAATTATTATAGTTCTAGCGATAATTACAGTATAATATGGGTAATAATGCATGTTATATTAATAATAATAAAAGTAATAAGTATAATTATTATAGTTCTCACGATAATATTTGTATAATATGCGTAATAATGCATGTTATATTGATAATAATAAAAGTAATAAGTATAATTATTATAGTTCTCACGATAATAACTGTATAATATGGGTAGTAATGCATGTCATATTGATAATAATAAACGTAATAAGTATTATTATTATAGTTCTGACGATAATAACTGTATAATATGCATGATAATGCATGTTATATTGATAATAATAAACGTAATAAGTATAATTATTATAGTTCTGGCGATAATAACTGTATAATATGCGTAATAATGCATGTTATATTGATAATAACAAAAGTAATAAGTATAATTATAATAGTTCTGATGATAATAACTGTATAATGTGGGTAATAATGCATGTTATATTGATTATAATAAAAGTAATAAGTATAATTATTATAGTTCTAGCGATAATTACAGTATAATGTAGGTAATAATGCATGTTATATTGATAATAACAAAAGTAATAAGTATAATTATTATAGTTCTCACGATAATAACTGTATAATATGGGTAGTAATGCATGTTATATTGATAATAATAAACGTAATAAGTATTATTATTATAGGTCTGACGATAATAACTGTATAATATGCGTAATAATGCATGTTATATTGATAATAATAAACGTAATAAGTATAATTATTATAGTTCTGACGATAATAACTGTATAATATGCGTAATAATGCATGTTATATTGATAATAATAAAAGTAATATGTATAATTATTATAGTTCTGACGATAATAACTGTATAATATGCGTAATAATGCATGCTATATTGATAATAATAAAAGTAATAAGTATAATTATTATAGTTCTAGCGATAATTACAGTATAATGTGGGTAATAATGCTTGTTATATTGGGGATATTGGGGGTAATAAGTATAATTAGTATAATTCTAGCGATAATTACAGTATAATATGGGTATTAATGCATGCTATATTGATAATAATAAAAGTAATAAGTATAATTATTATAGTTCTAGCGATAATTACAGTATAATGTGGGTAATAATGCATGTTATATTGATAATATTGGGAGTAATAAGTATAATTATTATAGTTCTAGCGATAATTACAGTATAATATGGGTAATAATGCATGTTATATTAATAATAATAAAAGTAATAAGTATAATTATTATAGTTCTCACGATAATATTTGTATAATATGCGTAATAATGCATGTTATATTGATAATAATAAAAGTAATAAGTATAATTATTATAGTTCTCACGATAATAACTGTATAATATGGGTAGTAATGCATGTCATATTGATAATAATAAACGTAATAAGTATTATTATTATAGTTCTGACGATAATAACTGTATAATATGCATGATAATGCATGTTATATTGATAATAATAAACGTAATAAGTATAATTATTATAGTTCTGGCGATAATAACTGTATAATATGCGTAATAATGCATGTTATATTGATAATAACAAAAGTAATAAGTATAATTATAATAGTTCTCACGATAATAACTGTATAATATGGGTAGTAATGCATGTTATATTGATAATAATAAACGTAATAAGTATTATTATTATAGTTCTGACGATAATAACTGTATAATATGCGTAATAATGCATGTTATATTGATAATAATAAAAGTAATAGGTATAATTATTATAGTTCTCACGATAATAACTGTATAATATGGGTAGTAATGCATGTCATATTGATAATAATAAACGTAATAAGTATTATTATTATAGTTCTGACGATAATTACAGTATAATGTGGGTAATAATGCATGTTATATTGATAATAACAAAAGTAATAAGTATAATTATTATAGTTCTCACGATAATAACTGTATAATACGGGTAGTAATGCATGTTATATTGATAATAATAAACGTAATAAGTATTATTATTATAGTTCTGACGATAATAACTGTATAATATGCGTAATAATGCATGTTATATTGATAATAATAAAAGTAATAAGTATAATTATTATAGTTCTAGCGATAATTACAGTATAATGTGGGTAATAATGCATGTTATATTGATAATAACAAAAGTAATAAGTATAATTATTATAGTTCTCACGATAATAACTGTATAATACGGGTAGTAATGCATGTTATATTGATAATAATAAACGTAATAAGTATTATTATTATAGTTCTGACGATAATAACTGTATAATATGCGTAATAATGCATGTTATATTGATAATAATAAAAGTAATAAGTATAATTATTATAGTTCTCACGATAATAACTGTATAATATGGGTAGTAATGCATGTCATATTGATAATAATAAACGTAATAAATATTATTATTATAGTTCTGACGATAATAACTGTATAATATGCGTAATAATGCATGTTATATTGATAATAATAAACGTAATAAGTATAATTATTATAGTTCTGACGATAGTAAGAGTATAATATGGGTAGCAATGCATGTTATATTGATAATAATAAACGTAATAAGTATTATTATTATAGTTCTGACGATAATAACTGTATAATATGCGTAATAATGCATGTTATATTGATAATAATAAAAGTAATAAGTATAATTATTATAGTTCTCACGATAATAACTGTATAATATGGGTAGTAATGCATGTCATATTGATAATAATAAACGTAATAAGTATTATTATTATAGTTCTGACGATAATAACTGTATAATATGCGTAATAATGCATGTTATATTGATAATAATAAACGTAATAAGTATAATTATTATAGTTCTGACGATAGTAAGAGTATAATATGGGTAGCAATGCATGTTATATTGATAATAATAAACGTAATAAGTATTATTATTATAGTTCTGACGATAATAACTGTATAATATGCGTAATAATGCATGTTATATTGATAATAATAAAAGTAATAAGTATAATTATTATAGTTCTCACGATAATAACTGTATAATATGGGTAGTAATGCATGTCATATTGATAATAATAAACGTAATAAGTATTATTATTATAGTTCTGACGATAATAACTGTATAATATGCGTAATAATGCATGTTACATTGATAATAATAAAAGTAATAAGTGTAATTATTATAGTTCTCACGAAAATAACTGTATAATATGGGTAATAATGCATGTTATATTGATAATAATAAAAGTAATATGTATAATTATTATAGTTCTGACGATAATAACTGTATAATGTAGGTAATAATGCATGTTATATTGATAATAATAAAAGTAATAAGTATAATTATTATAGTTCTAGCGATAATTACAGTATAATGTGGGTAATAATGCATGTTATATTGATAATAATAAACGTAATAAGTATTATTATTATAGTTCTGACGATAATAACTGTATAATATGCGTAATAATGCATGTTATATTGATAATAATAAAAGTAATAGGTATAATTATTATAGTTCTCACGATAATAACTGTATAATATGGGTAGTAATGCATGTCATATTGATAATAATAAACGTAATAAGTATTATTATTATAGTTCTGACGATAATAACTGTATAATATGCGTAATAATGCATGTTATATTGATAATAATAAACGTAATAAGTATAATTATTATAGTTCTGACGATAATAACTGTATAATATGGGTAGTAATGCATGTTATATTGATAATAATAAACGTAATAAGTATTATTATTATAGTTCTGACGATAATAACTGTATAATATGCGTAATAATGCATGTTATATTGATAATAATAAAAGTAATAAGTATAATTATTATAGTTCTCACGATAATAACTGTATAATATGGGTAGTAATGCATGTCATATTGATAATAATAAACGTAATAAGTATTATTATTATAGTTCTGACGATAATAACTGTATAATATGCATGATAATGCATGTTATATTGATAATAATAAACGTAATAAGTATAATTATTATAGTTCTGGCGATAATAACTGTATAATATGCGTAATAATGCATGTTATATTGATAATAATAAAAGTAATATGTATAATTATTATAGTTCTCACGATAATAACTGTATAATATGGGTAGTAATGCATGTTATATTGATAATAATAAAAGTAATAAGTATAATTATTATAGTTCTAGCGATAATTACAGTATAATGTGGGTAATAATGCATGTTATATTGATAATAACAAAAGTAATAAGTATAATTATTATAGTTCTCACGATAATAACTGTATAATACGGGTAGTAATGCATGTTATATTGATAATAATAAACGTAATAAGTATTATTATTATAGTTCTGACGATAATAACTGTATAATATGCGTAATAATGCATGTTATATTGATAATAATAAACGTAATAAGTATAATTATTATAGTTCTGACGATAGTAAGAGTATAATATGGGTAGCAATGCATGTTATATTGATAATAATAAACGTAATAAGTATTATTATTATAGTTCTGACGATAATAACTGTATAATATGCGTAATAATGCATGTTATATTGATAATAATAAAAGTAATAAGTATAATTATTATAGTTCTCACGATAATAACTGTATAATATGGGTAGTAATGCATGTCATATTGATAATAATAAACGTAATAAGTATTATTATTATAGTTCTGACGATAATAACTGTATAATATGCGTAATAATGCATGTTACATTGATAATAATAAAAGTAATAAGTGTAATTATTATAGTTCTCACGAAAATAACTGTATAATATGGGTAATAATGCATGTTATATTGATAATAATAAAAGTAATATGTATAATTATTATAGTTCTGACGATAATAACTGTATAATGTAGGTAATAATGCATGTTATATTGATAATAATAAAAGTAATAAGTATAATTATTATAGTTCTAGCGATAATTACAGTATAATGTGGGTAATAATGCATGTTGTATTGATAATAATAAAAGTAATAAGTATAATTATTATAGTTCTAGCGATAATTACAGTATAATATGGGTAATAATGCATGTTATATTGATAATAATAAAAGTAATAAGTATAATTATTATAGTTCTCACGATAATAACTGTATAATATGGGTAGTAATGCATGTCATATTGATAATAATAAACGTAATAAGTATTATTATTATAGTTCTGACGATAATAACTGTATAATATGCATGATAATGCATGTTATATTGATAATAATAAACGTAATAAGTATAATTATTATAGTTCTGGCGATAATAACTGTATAATATGCGTAATAATGCATGTTATATTGATAATAATAAAAGTAATATGTATAATTATTATAGTTCTCACGATAATAACTGTATAATATGGGTAGTAATGCATGTTATATTGATAATAATAAAAGTAATAAGTATAATTATTATAGTTCTAGCGATAATTACAGTATAATGTAGGTAATAATGCATGTTATATTGATAATAACAAAAGTAATAAGTATAATTATTATAGTTCTCACGATAATAACTGTATAATATGGGTAGTAATGCATGTTATATTGATAATAATAAACGTAATAAGTATTATTATTATAGTTCTGACGATAATAACTGTATAATATGCGTAATAATGCATGTTATATTGATAATAATAAACGTAATAAGTATAATTATTATAGTTCTGACGATAATAACTGTATAATATGCGTAATAATGCATGTTATATTGATAATAATAAAAGTAATATGTATAATTATTATAGTTCTGACGATAATAACTGTATAATATGCGTAATAATGCATGCTATATTGATAATAATAAAAGTAATAAGTATAATTATTATAGTTCTAGCGATAATTACAGTATAATGTGGGTAATAATGCTTGTTATATTGGGGATATTGGGGGTAATAAGTATAATTAGTATAATTCTAGCGATAATTACAGTATAATATGGGTATTAATGCATGCTATATTGATAATAATAAAAGTAATAAGTATAATTATTATAGTTCTAGCGATAATTACAGTATAATGTGGGTAATAATGCATGTTATATTGATAATATTGGGAGTAATAAGTATAATTATTATAGTTCTAGCGATAATTACAGTATAATATGGGTAATAATGCATGTTATATTAATAATAATAAAAGTAATAAGTATAATTATTATAGTTCTCACGATAATATTTGTATAATATGCGTAATAATGCATGTTATATTGATAATAATAAAAGTAATAAGTATAATTATTATAGTTCTCACGATAATAACTGTATAATATGGGTAGTAATGCATGTCATATTGATAATAATAAACGTAATAAGTATTATTATTATAGTTCTGACGATAATAACTGTATAATATGCATGATAATGCATGTTATATTGATAATAATAAACGTAATAAGTATAATTATTATAGTTCTAGCGATAATAACTGTATAATATGCGTAATAATGCATGTTATATTGATAATAACAAAAGTAATAAGTATAATTATTATAGTTCTCACGATAATAACTGTATAATATGGGTAGTAATGCATGTTATATTGATAATAATAAACGTAATAAGTATTATTATTATAGTTCTGACGATAATAACTGTATAATATGCGTAATAATGCATGTTATATTGATAATAATAAAAGTAATAGGTATAATTATTATAGTTCTCACGATAATAACTGTATAATATGGGTAGTAATGCATGTCATATTGATAATAATAAACGTAATAAGTATTATTATTATAGTTCTGACGATAATAACTGTATAATATGCGTAATAATGCATGTTATATTGATAATAATAAACGTAATAAGTATAATTATTATAGTTCTGACGATAATAACTGTATAATATGGGTAGTAATGCATGTTATATTGATAATAATAAACGTAATAAGTATTATTATTATAGTTCTGACGATAATAACTGTATAATATGCGTAATAATGCATGTTATATTGATAATAATAAAAGTAATAAGTATAATTATTATAGTTCTCACGATAATAACTGTATAATATGGGTAGTAATGCATGTCATATTGATAATAATAAACGTAATAAGTATTATTATTATAGTTCTGACGATAATAACTGTATAATATGCATGATAATGCATGTTATATTGATAATAATAAACGTAATAAGTATAATTATTATAGTTCTGGCGATAATTACAGTATAATGTGGGTAATAATGCTTGTTATATTGGTGATATTGGGGGTAATAAGTACAATTAGTATAATTCTAGCGATAATTACAGTATAATATGTGTATTAATGCATGTTATATTGATAATAATAAAAGTAATAAGTATAATTATTATAGTTCTAGCGATAATTACAGTATAATGTGGGTAATAATGCATGTTATATTGATCATAATAAAAGTAATAAGTATAATTATTATAGTTCTAGCGATAATTACAGTATAATGTGGGTAATAATGCATGTTATATTGATAATAGCAAAAGTAATAAGTATAAATATTATAGTTCTCACGATAATAGCTGTATAACATGGGTAGTAATGCATGTTATATTGATAATAATAAACGTAATAGGTATAGTGATTATAGTTCTGACGATAATAACTGTATAATATGCGTAATAATGCATGTTGTATTGATAATAATAAAAGTAATATGTATAATTATTATAGTTCTGACGATAATAACTGTATAATGTGGGTAATAATGCATGTTATATTGATTATAATAAAAGTAATAAGTATAATTATTATAGTTCTAGCGATAATTACAGTATAATGTAGGTAATAATGCATGTTATATTGATAATAACAAAAGTAATAAGTATAATTATTATAGTTCTCACGATAATAACTGTATAATATGGGTAGTAATGCATGTTATATTGATAATAATAAACGTAATAAGTATTATTATTATAGTTCTGACGATAATAACTGTATAATATGCGTAATAATGCATGTTATATTGATAATAATAAACGTAATAAGTATAATTATTATAGTTCTGACGATAATAACTGTATAATATGCGTAATAATGCATGTTATATTGATAATAATAAAAGTAATATGTATAATTATTATAGTTCTGACGATAATAACTGTATAATATGCGTAATAATGCATGCTATATTGATAATAATAAAAGTAATAAGTATAATTATTATAGTTCTAGCGATAATTACAGTATAATGTGGGTAATAATGCTTGTTATATTGGGGATATTGGGGGTAATAAGTATAATTAGTATAATTCTAGCGATAATTATAGTATAATATGGGTATTAATGCATGCTATATTGATAATAATAAAAGTAATAAGTATAATTATTATAGTTCTAGCGATAATTACAGTATAATGTGGGTAATAATGCATGTTATATTGATAATATTGGGAGTAATAAGTATAATTATTATAGTTCTAGCGATAATTACAGTATAATATGGGTAATAATGCATGTTATATTAATAATAATAAAAGTAATAAGTATAATTATTATAGTTCTCACGATAATATTTGTATAATATGCGTAATAATGCATGTTATATTGATAATAATAAAAGTAATAAGTATAATTATTATAGTTCTCACGATAATAACTGTATAATATGGGTAGTAATGCATGTCATATTGATAATAATAAACGTAATAAGTATTATTATTATAGTTCTGACGATAATAACTGTATAATATGCATGATAATGCATGTTATATTGATAATAATAAACGTAATAAGTATAATTATTATAGTTCTGGCGATAATAACTGTATAATATGCGTAATAATGCATGTTATATTGATAATAACAAAAGTAATAAGTATAATTATTATAGTTCTCACGATAATAACTGTATAATATGGGTAGTAATGCATGTTATATTGATAATAATAAACGTAATAAGTATTATTATTATAGTTCTGACGATAATAACTGTATAATATGCGTAATAATGCATGTTATATTGATAATAATAAACGTAATAAGTATAATTATTATAGTTCTGACGATAATAACTGTATAATATGGGTAGTAATGCATGTTATATTGATAATAATAAACGTAATAAGTATTATTATTATAGTTCTGACGATAATAACTGTATAATATGCGTAATAATGCATGTTATATTGATAATAATAAAAGTAATAAGTATAATTATTATAGTTCTCACGATAATAACTGTATAATATGGGTAGTAATGCATGTCATATTGATAATAATAAACGTAATAAGTATTATTATTATAGTTCTGACGATAATAACTGTATAATATGCATGATAATGCATGTTATATTGATAATAATAAACGTAATAAGTATAATTATTATAGTTCTGGCGATAATAACTGTATAATATGCGTAATAATGCATGTTATATTGATAATAATAAAAGTAATATGTATAATTATTATAGTTCTCACGATAATAACTGTATAATATGGGTAGTAATGCATGTTATATTGATAATAATAAAAGTAATAAGTATAATTATTATAGTTCTAGCGATAATTACAGTATAATGTGGGTAATAATGCATGTTATATTGATAATAACAAAAGTAATAAGTATAATTATTATAGTTCTCACGATAATAACTGTATAATACGGGTAGTAATGCATGTTATATTGATAATAATAAACGTAATAAGTATTATTATTATAGTTCTGACGATAATAACTGTATAATATGCGTAATAATGCATGTTATATTGATAATAATAAAAGTAATAAGTATAATTATTATAGTTCTCACGATAATAACTGTATAATATGGGTAGTAATGCATGTCATATTGATAATAATAAACGTAATAAATATTATAATTATAGTTCTGACGATAATAACTGTATAATATGCGTAATAATGCATGTTATATTGATAATAATAAACGTAATAAGTATAATTATTATAGTTCTGACGATAGTAAGAGTATAATATGGGTAGCAATGCATGTTATATTGATAATAATAAACGTAATAAGTATTATTATTATAGTTCTGACGATAATAACTGTATAATATGCGTAATAATGCATGTTATATTGATAGTAATAAAAGTAATAAGTATAATTATTATAGTTCTCACGATAATAACTGTATAATATGGGTAGTAATGCATGTCATATTGATAATAATAAACGTAATAAGTATTATTATTATAGTTCTGACGATAATAACTGTATAATATGCGTAATAATGCATGTTACATTGATAATAATAAAAGTAATAAGTGTAATTATTATAGTTCTCACGAAAATAACTGTATAATATGGGTAATAATGCATGTTATATTGATAATAATAAAAGTAATATGTATAATTATTATAGTTCTGACGATAATAACTGTATAATGTAGGTAATAATGCATGTTATATTGATAATAATAAAAGTAATAAGTATAATTATTATAGTTCTAGCGATAATTACAGTATAATGTGGGTAATAATGCATGTTATATTGATAATAATAAACGTAATAAGTATTATTATTATAGTTCTGACGATAATAACTGTATAATATGCGTAATAATGCATGTTATATTGATAATAATAAAAGTAATAGGTATAATTATTATAGTTCTCACGATAATAACTGTATAATATGGGTAGTAATGCATGTCATATTGATAATAATAAACGTAATAAGTATTATTATTATAGTTCTGACGATAATAACTGTATAATATGCGTAATAATGCATGTTATATTGATAATAATAAACGTAATAAGTATAATTATTATAGTTCTGACGATAATAACTGTATAATATGGGTAGTAATGCATGTTATATTGATAATAATAAACGTAATAAGTATTATTATTATAGTTCTGACGATAATAACTGTATAATATGCGTAATAATGCATGTTATATTGATAATAATAAAAGTAATAAGTATAATTATTATAGTTCTCACGATAATAACTGTATAATATGGGTAGTAATGCATGTCATATTGATAATAATAAACGTAATAAGTATTATTATTATAGTTCTGACGATAATAACTGTATAATATGCATGATAATGCATGTTATATTGATAATAATAAACGTAATAAGTATAATTATTATAGTTCTGGCGATAATAACTGTATAATATGCGTAATAATGCATGTTATATTGATAATAATAAAAGTAATATGTATAATTATTATAGTTCTCACGATAATAACTGTATAATATGGGTAGTAATGCATGTTATATTGATAATAATAAAAGTAATAAGTATAATTATTATAGTTCTAGCGATAATTACAGTATAATGTGGGTAATAATGCATGTTATATTGATAATAACAAAAGTAATAAGTATAATTATTATAGTTCTCACGATAATAACTGTATAATACGGGTAGTAATGCATGTTATATTGATAATAATAAACGTAATAAGTATTATTATTATAGTTCTGACGATAATAACTGTATAATATGCGTAATAATGCATGTTATATTGATAATAATAAAAGTAATAAGTATAATTATTATAGTTCTCACGATAATAACTGTATAATATGGGTAGTAATGCATGTCATATTGATAATAATAAACGTAATAAATATTATTATTATAGTTCTGACGATAATAACTGTATAATATGCGTAATAATGCATGTTATATTGATAATAATAAACGTAATAAGTATAATTATTATATTTCTGACGATAGTAACTGTATAATATGGGTAGCAATGCATGTTATATTGATAATAATAAACGTAATAAGTATTATTATTATAGTTCTGACGATAATAACTGTATAATATGCGTAATAATGCATGTTATATTGATAATAATAAAAGTAATAAGTATAATTATTATAGTTCTCACGATAATAACTGTATAATATGGGTAGTAATGCATGTCATATTGATAATAATAAACGTAATAAGTATTATTATTATAGTTCTGACGATAATAACTGTATAATATGCGTAATAATGCATGTTACATTGATAATAATAAAAGTAATAAGTGTAATTATTATAGTTCTCACGAAAATAACTGTATAATATGGGTAATAATGCATGTTATATTGATAATAATAAAAGTAATATGTATAATTATTATAGTTCTGACGATAATAACTGTATAATGTAGGTAATAATGCATGTTATATTGATAATAATAAAAGTAATAAGTATAATTATTATAGTTCTAGCGATAATTACAGTATAATGTGGGTAATAATGCATGTTATATTGATAATAATAAAAGTAATAAGTATAATTATTATAGTTCTAGCGATAATTACAGTATAATATGGGTAATAATGCATGTTATATTGATAATAATAAAAGTAATAAGTATAATTATTATAGTTCTCACGATAATAACTGTATAATATGGGTAGTAATGCATGTCATATTGATAATAATAAACGTAATAAGTATTATTATTATAGTTCTGACGATAATAACTGTATAATATGCATGATAATGCATGTTATATTGATAATAATAAACGTAATAAGTATAATTATTATAGTTCTGGCGATAATAACTGTATAATATGCGTAATAATGCATGTTATATTGATAATAATAAAAGTAATATGTACAATTATTATAGTTCTCACGATAATAACTGTATAATATGGGTAGTAATGCATGTTATATTGATAATAATAAAAGTAATAAGTATAATTATTATAGTTCTAGCGATAATTACAGTATAATGTGGGTAATAATGCATGTTATATTGATAATAACAAAAGTAATAAGTATAATTATTATAGTTCTCACGATAATAACTGTATAATATGGGTAGTAATGCATGTTATATTGATAATAATAAACGTAATAAGTACTATTATTATAGTTCTGACGATAATAACTGTATAATATGCGTAATAATGCATGTTATATTGATAATAATGAAAGTAATAAGTATAATTATTATAGTTCTCACGATAATAACTGTATAATATGGGTAGTAATGCATGTCATATTGATAATAATAAACGTAATAAGTATTATTATTATAGTTCTGACGATAATAACTGTATAATATGCGTAATAATGCATGTTATATTGATAATAATAAACGTAATAAGTATAATTATTATAGTTCTGACGATAATAACTGTATAATATGCGTAATAATGCATGTTATATTGATAATAATAAAAGTAATATGTATAATTATTATAGTTCTGACGATAATAACTGTATAATATGCGTAATAATGCATGCTATATTGATAATAATAAAAGTAATAAGTATAATTATTATAGTTCTAGCGATAATTACAGTATAATGTGGGTAATAATGCTTGTTATATTGGGGATATTGGGGGTAATAAGTATAATTAGTATAATTCTAGCGATAATTACAGTATAATATGGGTATTAATGCATGCTATATTGATAATAATAAAAGTAATAAGTATAATTATTATAGTTCTAGCGATAATTACAGTATAATGTGGGTAATAATGCATGTTATATTGATAATATTGGGAGTAATAAGTATAATTATTATAGTTCTAGCGATAATTACAGTATAATATGGGTAATAATGCATGTTATATTAATAATAATAAAAGTAATAAGTATAATTATTATAGTTCTCACGATAATATCTGTATAATATGCGTAATAATGCATGTTATATTGATAATAATAAAAGTAATAAGTATAATTATTATAGTTCTCACGATAATAACTGTATAATATGGGTAGTAATGCATGTCATATTGATAATAATAAACGTAATAAGTATTATTATTATAGTTCTGACGATAATAACTGTATAATATGCATGATAATGCATGTTATATTGATAATAATAAAAGTAATAAGTATAATTATTATAGTTCTCACGATAATAACTGTATAATATGGGTAGTAATGCATGTCATATTGATAATAATAAACGTAATAAGTATTATTATTATAGTTCTGACGATAATAACTGTATAATATGGGTAGTAATGCATGTTATATTGATAATAATAAACGTAATAAGTATTATTATTATAGTTCTGACGATAATAACTGTATAATATGCGTAATAATGCATGTTACATTGATAATAATAAAAGTAATAAGTATAATTATTATAGTTCTCACGATAATAACTGTATAATATGGGTAGTAATGCATGTCATATTGATAATAATAAACGTAATAAGTATTATTATTATAGTTCTGACGATAATAACTGTATAATATGCGTAATAATGCATGTTACATTGATAATAATAAACGTAATAAGTATAATTATTATAGTTCTGACGATAATAACTGTATAGTATGCGTAATAATGCATGTTATATTGATAATAATAAAAGTTATATGTATAATTATTATAGTTCTGACGATAATAACTGTATAATATGGGTAATAATGCATGTTATATTGATAATAATAAAAGTAATATGTATAATTATTATAGTTCTGACGATAATAACTGTATAATGTAGGTAATAATGCATGTTATATTGATAATAATAAAAGTAATAAGTATAATTATTATAGTTCTAGCGATAATTACAGTATAATGTGGGTAATAATGCATGTTATATTGATAATAATAAAAGTAATAAGTATAATTATTATAGTTCTAGCGATAATTACAGTATAATATGGGTAATAATGCATGTTATATTGATAATAATAAAAGTAATAAGTATAATTATTATAGTTCTCACGATAATAACTGTATAATATGGGTAGTAATGCATGTCATATTGATAATAATAAACGTAATAAGTATTATTATTATAGTTCTGACGATAATAACTGTATAATATGCATGATAATGCATGTTATATTGATAATAATAAACGTAATAAGTATAATTATTATAGTTCTGGCGATAATAACTGTATAATATGCGTAATAATGCATGTTATATTGATAATAATAAAAGTAATATGTACAATTATTATAGTTCTCACGATAATAACTGTATAATATGGGTAGTAATGCATGTTATATTGATAATAATAAAAGTAATAAGTATAATTATTATAGTTCTAGCGATAATTACAGTATAATGTGGGTAATAATGCATGTTATATTGATAATAACAAAAGTAATAAGTATAATTATTATAGTTCTCACGATAATAACTGTATAATATGGGTAGTAATGCATGTTATATTGATAATAATAAACGTAATAAGTACTATTATTATAGTTCTGACGATAATAACTGTATAATATGCGTAATAATGCATGTTATATTGATAATAATGAAAGTAATAAGTATAATTATTATAGTTCTCACGATAATAACTGTATAATATGGGTAGTAATGCATGTCATATTGATAATAATAAACGTAATAAGTATTATTATTATAGTTCTGACGATAATAACTGTATAATATGCGTAATAATGCATGTTATATTGATAATAATAAACGTAATAAGTATAATTATTATAGTTCTGACGATAATAACTGTATAATATGCGTAATAATGCATGTTATATTGATAATAATAAAAGTAATATGTATAATTATTATAGTTCTGACGATAATAACTGTATAATATGCGTAATAATGCATGCTATATTGATAATAATAAAAGTAATAAGTATAATTATTATAGTTCTAGCGATAATTACAGTATAATGTGGGTAATAATGCTTGTTATATTGGGGATATTGGGGGTAATAAGTATAATTAGTATAATTCTAGCGATAATTACAGTATAATATGGGTATTAATGCATGCTATATTGATAATAATAAAAGTAATAAGTATAATTATTATAGTTCTAGCGATAATTACAGTATAATGTGGGTAATAATGCATGTTATATTGATAATATTGGGAGTAATAAGTATAATTATTATAGTTCTAGCGATAATTACAGTATAATATGGGTAATAATGCATGTTATATTAATAATAATAAAAGTAATAAGTATAATTATTATAGTTCTCACGATAATATCTGTATAATATGCGTAATAATGCATGTTATATTGATAATAATAAAAGTAATAAGTATAATTATTATAGTTCTCACGATAATAACTGTATAATATGGGTAGTAATGCATGTCATATTGATAATAATAAACGTAATAAGTATTATTATTATAGTTCTGACGATAATAACTGTATAATATGCATGATAATGCATGTTATATTGATAATAATAAACGTAATAAGTATAATTATTATAGTTCTGGCGATAATAACTGTATAATATGCGTAATAATGCATGTTATATTGATAATAATAAAAGTAATATGTATAATTATTATAGTTCTCACGATAATAACAGTATAATATGGGTAGTAATGCATGTTATATTGATAATAATAAAAGTAATAAGTATAATTATTATAGTTCTAGCGATAATTACAGTATAATGTGGGTAATAATGCATGTTATATTGATAATAACAAAAGTAATAAGTATAATTATTATAGTTCTCACGATAATAACTGTATAATATGGGTAGTAATGCATGTTATATTGATAATAATAAACGTAATAAGTATTATTATTATAGTTCTGACGATAATAACTGTATAATATGCGTAATAATGCATGTTATATTGATAATAATAAAAGTAATAAGTATAATTATTATAGTTCTCACGATAATAACTGTATAATATGGGTAGTAATGCATGTCATATTGATAATAATAAACGTAATAAGTATTATTATTATAGTTCTGACGATAATAACTGTATAATATGGGTAGTAATGCATGTTATATTGATAATAATAAACGTAATAAGTATTATTATTATAGTTCTGACGATAATAACTGTATAATATGCGTAATAATGCATGTTACATTGATAATAATAAAAGTAATAAGTATAATTATTATAGTTCTCACGATAATAACTGTATAATATGGGTAGTAATGCATGTCATATTGATAATAATAAACGTAATAAGTATTATTATTATAGTTCTGACGATAATAACTGTATAATATGCGTAATAATGCATGTTACATTGATAATAATAAACGTAATAAGTATAATTATTATAGTTCTGACGATAATAACTGTATAGTATGCGTAATAATGCATGTTATATTGATAATAATAAAAGTTATATGTATAATTATTATAGTTCTGACGATAATAACTGTATAATATGCGTAATAATGCATGTTATATTGATAATAAAAAAAGTAATAAGTATAATTATTATAGTTCTAGCGATAATTACAGTATAATGTGGGTAATAATGCTTGTTATATTGGTGATATTGGGGGTAATAAGTATAACTAGTATAATTCTAGCGATAATTACAGTATAATATGGGTATTAATGCATGCTATATTGATAATAATAAAAGTAATAAGTATAATTATTATAGTTCTAGCGATAATTACAGTATAATGTGGGTAATAATGCATGTTATATTGATAATATTGGGAGTAATAAGTATAATTATTATAGTTCTAGCGATAATTACAGTATAATGTGTATAATAATGCATGTTATATTGACGATATTGGGAGTAATAAGTATAATTATTATAATTCTAGCGATAATTGCAGTATAATATGGGTATTAATGAATGTTATATTGATAATAATAAAAGTAATAAGTATAATTATTATAGTTCTAGCGATAATTGCATTATAATGTTGGTAATAATGCATGTTATATTGGTAATATTGGGGGTAATAAGTATAATTATTATAATTCTAGCGATAATTACAGTATAATATGGGTAATAATGCATGTTATATTAATAATAATAAAAGTAATAAGTATAATTATTATAGTTCTCACGATAATAAATGTATAATATGTGTAGTAATGCATGTCATATCGATAATAATAAACGTAATAAGTATTATTATTATAGTTCTGACGATAATAACTGTATAATATGCATGATAATGGATGTTATATTGATAATAATAAACGTAATAAGTATAATTATTATAGTTCTGGCGATAATAACTGTATAATATGCGCAATAATGCATGTTATATTGATAATAATAAAAGTAATATGTATAATTATTATAGTTCTCACGATAATAACTGTATAATATGGGTAGTAATGCATGTTATATTGATAATAATAAAAGTAATAAGTATAATTATTATAGTTCTAGCGATAATTACAGTATAATGTGGGTAATAATGCATGTTATATTGGTAATATTGGTGGTAATAAGTATAATTATTATAATTCTAGCGATAATTACAGTATAATATGGGTAGTAATGCATGTTATATTGATAATAATAAACGTAATAAGTATTATTATTATAGTTCTGACGATAATAACTGTATAATATGCGTAATAATGCATGTTATATTGATAATAATAAAAGTAATAAGTATAATTATTATAGTTCTCACGATAATAACTGTATAATATGGGTAGTAATGCATGTCATATTGATAATAATAAACGTAATAAGTATTATTATTATAGTTCTGACGATAATAACTGTATAATATGCGTAATAATGCATGTTATATTGATAATAATAAACGTAATAAGTATAATTATTATAGTTCTGACGATAATAACTGTATAATATGCGTAATAATGAATGTTATATTGATAATAATAAAAGTAATATGTATAATTATTATAGTTCTGACGATAATAACTGTATAATATGCGTAATAATGCATGCTATATTGATAATAATAAAAGTAATAAGTATAATTATTATAGTTCTAGCGATAATTACAGTATAATGTGGGTAATAATGCTTGTTATATTGGTGATATTGGGGGTAATAAGTATAATTAGTATAATTCTAGCGATAATTACAGTATAATATGGGTATTAATGCATGCTATATTGATAATAATAAAAGTAATAAGTATAATTATTATAGTTCTAGCGATAATTACAGTATAATGTGGGTAATAATGCATGTTATATTGATAATATTGGGAGTAATAAGTATAATTATTATAGTTCTAGCGATAATTACAGTATAATGTGTATAATAATGCATGTTATATTGACGATATTGGGAGTAATAAGTATAATTATTATAATTCTAGCGATAATTGCCGTATAATATGGGTATTAATGAATGTTATATTGATAATAATAAAAGTAATAAGTATAATTATTATAGTTCTAGCGATAATTACAGTATAATGTGTATAATAATGCATGTTATATTGACGATATTGGGAGTAATAAGTATAATTATTATAATTCTAGCGATAATTGCAGTATAATATGGGTATTAATGAATGTTATAATGATAATAATAAAAGTAATAAGTATAATTATTATAGTTCTAGCGATAATTACAGTATAATGTGGGTAATAATGCATGTTATATTGGTAATATTGGGGGTAATAAGTATAATTATTATAATTCTAGCGATAATTACAGTATAATATTGGTAATAATGCATGTTATATTAATAATAATAAAAGTAATAAGTATAATTATTATAGTTCTCACGATAATAAATGTATAATATGTGTAGTAATGCATGTCATATTGATAATAATAAACGTAATAAGTATTATTATTATAGTTCTGACGATAATAACTGTATAATATGCGTAATAATGCATGTTATATTGATAATGATAAACGTAATAAGTATAATTATTATAGTTCTGACGATAATAACTGCATAATGTGCGTAATAATGCATGTTATATTGATAATAATAAAAGTAATATGTATAATTATTATAGTTCTGACGATAATAACTGTATAATATGCGTAATAATGCATGTTATATTGATAATAATAAAAGTAATAAGTATAATTATTATAGTTCTAGCGATAATAACTGTATAATATGCGTAATAATGCATGTTATATTGATTATAATAAAAGTAATATGTATAATTATTATAGTTCTCACGATAATAACTGTATAATATGGGTAGTAATGCATGTTATATTCATAATAATAAACGTAATAAGTATAATTATTATAGTTCTAGCGATAATTACAGTATAATGTTGGTAATAATGCATGTTATATTGATAATAATAAAGGTAATAAGTATAATTATTATAGTTCTAGCGATAATTACAGTATAATGTGGGTAATAATGCATGTTATATTGATAATAACAAAAGTAATAAGTATAATTATTATAATTCTCACGATAATAACTGTATAATATGGGTAGTATGGCATGTTATATTGATAATAATAAAAGCAATAAGTATAATTATTATAGTTCTAGCGATAATTACAGTATAATGTGGGTAATAATGCATGTTATATTGATAATATTGGGAGTAATAAGTATAATTATTATAGTTCTAGCGATAATTACAGTATAATGTGTATAATAATGCATGTTATATTGACGATATTGGGAGTAATAAGTATAATTATTATAATTCTAGCGATAATTGCAGTATAATATGGGTATTAATGAATGTTATATTGATAATAATAAAAGTAATAAGTATAATTATTATAGTTCTAGCGATAATTGCATTATAATGTTGGTAATAATGCATGTTATATTGGTAATATTGGGGGTAATAAGTATAATTATTATAATTCTAGCGATAATTACAGTATAATATGGGTAATAATGCATGTTATATTAATAATAATAAAAGTAATAAGTATAATTATTATAGTTCTCACGATAATAAATGTATAATATGTGTAGTAATGCATGTCATATCGATAATAATAAACGTAATAAGTATTATTATTATAGTTCTGACGATAATAACTGTATAATATGCATGATAATGGATGTTATATTGATAATAATAAACGTAATAAGTATAATTATTATAGTTCTGGCGATAATAACTGTATAATATGCGCAATAATGCATGTTATATTGATAATAATAAAAGTAATATGTATAATTATTATAGTTCTCACGATAATAACTGTATAATATGGGTAGTAATGCATGTTATATTGATAATAATAAAAGTAATAAGTATAATTATTATAGTTCTAGCGATAATTACAGTATAATGTGGGTAATAATGCATGTTATATTGGTAATATTGGTGGTAATAAGTATAATTATTATAATTCTAGCGATAATTACAGTATAATATGGGTAGTAATGCATGTTATATTGATAATAATAAACGTAATAAGTATTATTATTATAGTTCTGACGATAATAACTGTATAATATGCGTAATAATGCATGTTATATTGATAATAATAAAAGTAATAAGTATAATTATTATAGTTCTCACGATAATAACTGTATAATATGGGTAGTAATGCATGTCATATTGATAATAATAAACGTAATAAGTATTATTATTATAGTTCTGACGATAATAACTGTATAATATGCGTAATAATGCATGTTATATTGATAATAATAAACGTAATAAGTATAATTATTATAGTTCTGACGATAATAACTGTATAATATGCGTAATAATGAATGTTATATTGATAATAATAAAAGTAATATGTATAATTATTATAGTTCTGACGATAATAACTGTATAATATGCGTAATAATGCATGCTATATTGATAATAATAAAAGTAATAAGTATAATTATTATAGTTCTAGCGATAATTACAGTATAATGTGGGTAATAATGCTTGTTATATTGGTGATATTGGGGGTAATAAGTATAATTAGTATAATTCTAGCGATAATTACAGTATAATATGGGTATTAATGCATGCTATATTGATAATAATAAAAGTAATAAGTATAATTATTATAGTTCTAGCGATAATTACAGTATAATGTGGGTAATAATGCATGTTATATTGATAATATTGGGAGTAATAAGTATAATTATTATAGTTCTAGCGATAATTACAGTATAATGTGTATAATAATGCATGTTATATTGACGATATTGGGAGTAATAAGTATAATTATTATAATTCTAGCGATAATTGCCGTATAATATGGGTATTAATGAATGTTATATTGATAATAATAAAAGTAATAAGTATAATTATTATAGTTCTAGCGATAATTACAGTATAATGTGTATAATAATGCATGTTATATTGACGATATTGGGAGTAATAAGTATAATTATTATAATTCTAGCGATAATTGCAGTATAATATGGGTATTAATGAATGTTATAATGATAATAATAAAAGTAATAAGTATAATTATTATAGTTCTAGCGATAATTACAGTATAATGTGGGTAATAATGCATGTTATATTGGTAATATTGGGGGTAATAAGTATAATTATTATAATTCTAGCGATAATTACAGTATAATATTGGTAATAATGCATGTTATATTAATAATAATAAAAGTAATAAGTATAATTATTATAGTTCTCACGATAATAAATGTATAATATGTGTAGTAATGCATGTCATATTGATAATAATAAACGTAATAAGTATTATTATTATAGTTCTGACGATAATAACTGTATAATATGCGTAATAATGCATGTTATATTGATAATGATAAACGTAATAAGTATAATTATTATAGTTCTGACGATAATAACTGCATAATGTGCGTAATAATGCATGTTATATTGATAATAATAAAAGTAATATGTATAATTATTATAGTTCTGACGATAATAACTGTATAATATGCGTAATAATGCATGTTATATTGATAATAATAAAAGTAATAAGTATAATTATTATAGTTCTAGCGATAATAACTGTATAATATGCGTAATAATGCATGTTATATTGATTATAATAAAAGTAATATGTATAATTATTATAGTTCTCACGATAATAACTGTATAATATGGGTAGTAATGCATGTTATATTCATAATAATAAACGTAATAAGTATAATTATTATAGTTCTAGCGATAATTACAGTATAATGTTGGTAATAATGCATGTTATATTGATAATAATAAAGGTAATAAGTATAATTATTATAGTTCTAGCGATAATTACAGTATAATGTGGGTAATAATGCATGTTATATTGATAATAACAAAAGTAATAAGTATAATTATTATAATTCTCACGATAATAACTGTATAATATGGGTAGTATGGCATGTTATATTGATAATAATAAAAGCAATAAGTATAATTATTATAGTTCTAGCGATAATTACAGTATAATATGGGTAATAATGCATGTTATATTAATAGTAATAAAAGTAATAAGTATAATTATTATAGTTCTAGCGATAATTACAGTATAATATGGGTATTAATGCATGTTATATTGATAATAATAAAAGTAATAAGTGTAATTATTATAGTTCTCACGAAAATAACTGTATAATATGGGTAATAATGCATGTTATATTGATAATAATAAAAGTAATATGTATAATTATTATAGTTCTGACGATAATAACTGTATAGTGTGGGTAATAATGCATGTTATATTGATAATAATAAAAGTAATAAGTATAATTATTATAGTTCTAGCGATAATTACAGTATAATGTGGGTAATAATGCATGTTATATTGATAATAATAAAAGTAATAAGTACAATTATTACAGTTCTCACGATAATAACTGTATAATATGCGTAATAATGCATGTTATATTGATAACAATAAACGTTATAAGTATAATTATTATAGTTCTGACGATAATAACTGTATAATGTGCGTAATAATGCATGTTATATTGATAATAATAAAAGTAATATGTATAATTATTATAGTTCTCACGATAATAACTGTATAATATGCGTAATAATGCATGTTATATTCATAATAGTAAAAGTAATAAGTATAATTATTATACTTCCAGCGATAATTACAGTATAATATGGGTAATAATGCATGTTATATTGATAATAATAAAAGTAATAAGTATAATTATTATAGTTCTAGCGATAATAACTGTATAATGTGGGTAATAATGCATGTTATACCGATAATAATAAAAGTAATAAGTATAATTATTATAGTTCTAGCGATAATTACAGTATAATATGGGTAATAATGCATGTTATATTAATAACAATAAAATTAATAAGTATAATTATCATAGTTCTAGCGATAATAACAGTATAATATGGGTACTAATGCATGTTATATTGATAATAATAAAAGTAATAAGTATAATTATTATAGTTCTAGCGATAATTACAGTATAATGTGGGTAATAATGAATGTTATATTGATCATAATAAAAGTAATAAGTATAATTATTATAGTTCTAGCGATAATTACAGTATAATGTGGGTAATTATGCATGTTATATTGATCATAATAAAAGTAATAAGTCTAATTATTATAGTTCTAGCGATAATTACAGTATAATGTGGGTAATAATGCATGTTATATTGATAATAGCAAAAGTAATAAGTATAAATATTATAGTTCTCACGATAATAACTGTATAATATGTGTAGTAATGCATGTTATATTGATAATAATAAACGTAATAAGTATAATTATTATAGTTCTGACGATAATAACTGTATAATGTGCGTAATAATGCATGTTATATTGATAATAATAAAAGTAATATGTATAATTATTATAGTTCTGTCGATAATAACTGTATAATATGCGTAATAATGCATGTTATATTGATAATAATAAAAGTAATAAGTATAATTATTATAGGTCTAGCGATAATTACAGTATAATGTGGGTAAAGATGCATGTTATATTGATAATAATAAAAGTAATAAGTATAATTATTATAGTTCTAGCGATAATTACAGTATAATGTGGGTAATAATGCATGTTATATTGATAATAATAAAAGTAATAAGTATAATTATTATAGTTCTCACGATAATAACTGTATAATATGGGTAGTAATGCATGTCATATTGATAATAATAAACGTAATAAGTATTATTATTATAGTTCTGACGATAATAACTGTATAATATGCATGATAATGGATGTTATATTGATAATAATAAACGTAATAAGTATAATTATTATAGTTCTGGCGATAATAACTGCATAATATGCGCAATAATGCATGTTATATTGATAATAATAAAAGTAATATGTATAATTATTATAGTTCTCACGATAATAACTGTATAATATGGGTAGTAATGCATGTTATATTGATAATAATAAAAGTAATAAGTATAATTATTATAGTTCTAGCGATAATTACAGTATAATGTGGGTAATAATGCATGTTATATTGGTAATATTGGTGGTAATAAGTATAATTATTATAATTCTAGCGATAATTACAGTATAATATGGGTAGTAATGCATGTTATATTGATAATAATAAACGTAATAAGTATTATTATTATAGTTCTGACGATAATAACTGTATAATATGCGTAATAATGCATGTTATATTGATAATAATAAAAGTAATAGGTATAATTATTATAGTTCTCACGATAATAACTGTATAATATGGGTAGTAATGCATGTCATATTGATAATAATAAACGTAATAAGTATTATTATTATAGTTCTGACGATAATAACTGTATAATATGCGTAATAATGCATGTTATATTGATAATAATAAAAGTAATAAGTATAATTATTATAGTTCTAGCGATAATTACAGTATAATGTGGGTAATAATGCTTGTTATATTGGTGATATTGGGGGTAATAAGTACAATTAGTATAATTCTAGCGATAATTACAGTATAATATGTGTATTAATGCATGTTATATTGATAATAATAAAAGTAATAAGTATAATTATTATAGTTCTAGCGATAATTACAGTATAATGTGGGTAATAATGCATGTTATATTGATCATAATAAAAGTAATAAGTATAATTATTATAGTTCTAGCGATAATTACAGTATAATGTGGGTAATAATGCATGTTATATTGATAATAGCAAAAGTAATAAGTATAAATATTATAGTTCTCACGATAATAGCTGTATAATATGGGTAGTAATGCATGTTATATTGATAATAATAAACGTAATAGGTATAGTGATTATAGTTCTGACGATAATAACTGTATAATATGCGTAATAATGCATGTTGTATTGATAATAATAAAAGTAATATGTATAATTATTATAGTTCTGACGATAATAACTGTATAATGTGGGTAATAATGCATGTTATATTGATTATAATAAAAGTAATAAGTATAATTATTATAGTTCTAGCGATAATTACAGTATAATGTAGGTAATAATGCATGTTATATTGATAATAACAAAAGTAATAAGTATAATTATTATAGTTCTCACGATAATAACTGTATAATATGGGTAGTAATGCATGTCATATTGATAATAATAAACGTAATAAGTATTATTATTATAGTTCTGACGATAATAACTGTATAATATGCATGATAATGCATGTTATATTGATAATAATAAACGTAATAAGTATAATTATTATAGTTCTGGCGATAATAACTGTATAATATGCGTAATAATGCATGTTATATTGATAATAATAAAAGTAATAAGTATAATTATTATAGTTCTCACGATAATAACTGTATAATATGGGTAGTAATGCATGTCATATTGATAATAATAAACGTAATAAGTATTATTATTATAGTTCTGACGATAATAACTGTATAATATGCGTAATAATGCATGTTACATTGATAATAATAAAAGTAATAAGTGTAATTATTATAGTTCTCACGAAAATAACTGTATAATATGGGTAATAATGCATGTTATATTGATAATAATAAAAGTAATATGTATAATTATTATAGTTCTGACGATAATAACTGTATAATGTAGGTAATAATGCATGTTATATTGATAATAATAAAAGTAATAAGTATAATTATTATAGTTCTAGCGATAATTACAGTATAATGTGGGTAATAATGCATGTTATATTGATAATAATAAACGTAATAAGTATTATTATTATAGTTCTGACGATAATAACTGTATAATATGCCTAATAATGCATGTTATATTGATAATAATAAAAGTAATAGGTATAATTATTATAGTTCTCACGATAATAACTGTATAATATGGGTAGTAATGCATGTCATATTGATAATAATAAACGTAATAAGTATTATTATTATAGTTCTGACGATAATAACTGTATAATATGCGTAATAATGCATGTTATATTGATAATAATAAAAGTAATAAGTATAATTATTATAGTTCTAGCGATAATTACAGTATAATGTGGGTAATAATGCTTGTTATATTGGTGATATTGGGGGTAATAAGTACAATTAGTATAATTCTAGCGATAATTACAGTATAATATGTGTATTAATGCATGTTATATTGATAATAATAAAAGTAATAAGTATAATTATTATAGTTCTAGCGATAATTACAGTATAATGTGGGTAATAATGCATGTTATATTGATCATAATAAAAGTAATAAGTATAATTATTATAGTTCTAGCGATAATTACAGTATAATGTGGGTAATAATGCATGTTATATTGATAATAGCAAAAGTAATAAGTATAAATATTATAGTTCTCACGATAATAGCTGTATAATATGGGTAGTAATGCATGTTATATTGATAATAATAAACGTAATAGGTATAGTGATTATAGTTCTGACGATAATAACTGTATAATATGCGTAATAATGCATGTTGTATTGATAATAATAAAAGTAATATGTATAATTATTATAGTTCTGACGATAGTAACTGTATAATGTGGGTAATAATGCATGTTATATTGATTATAATAAAAGTAATAAGTATAATTATTATAGTTCTAGCGATAATTACAGTATAATGTAGGTAATAATGCATGTTATATTGATAATAACAAAAGTAATAAGTATAATTATTATAGTTCTCACGATAATAACTGTATAATATGGGTAGTAATGCATGTTATATTGATAATAATAAACGTAATAAGTATTATTATTATAGTTCTGACGATAATAACTGTATAATATGCGTAATAATGCATGTTATATTGATAATAATAAACGTAATAAGTATAATTATTATAGTTCTGACGATAATAACTGTATAATATGCGTAATAATGCATGTTATATTGATAATAATAAAAGTAATATGTATAATTATTATAGTTCTGACGATAATAACTGTATAATATGCGTAATAATGCATGCTATATTGATAATAATAAAAGTAATAAGTATAATTATTATAGTTCTAGCGATAATTACAGTATAATGTGGGTAATAATGCTTGTTATATTGGGGATATTGGGGGTAATAAGTATAATTAGTATAATTCTAGCGATAATTACAGTATAATATGGGTATTAATGCATGCTATATTGATAATAATAAAAGTAATAAGTATAATTATTATAGTTCTAGCGATAATTACAGTATAATGTGGGTAATAATGCATGTTATATTGATAATATTGGGAGTAATAAGTATAATTATTATAGTTCTAGCGATAATTACAGTATAATATGGGTAATAATGCATGTTATATTAATAATAATAAAAGTAATAAGTATAATTATTATAGTTCTCACGATAATATTTGTATAATATGCGTAATAATGCATGTTATATTGATAATAATAAAAGTAATAAGTATAATTATTATAGTTCTCACGATAATAACTGTATAATATGGGTAGTAATGCATGTCATATTGATAATAATAAACGTAATAAGTATTATTATTATAGTTCTGACGATAATAACTGTATAATATGCATGATAATGCATGTTATATTGATAATAATAAACGTAATAAGTATAATTATTATAGTTCTGGCGATAATAACTGTATAATATGCGTAATAATGCATGTTATATTGATAATAACAAAAGTAATAAGTATAATTATTATAGTTCTCACGATAATAACTGTATAATATGGGTAGTAATGCATGTTATATTGATAATAATAAACGTAATAAGTATTATTATTATAGTTCTGACGATAATAACTGTATAATATGCGTAATAATGCATGTTATATTGATAATAATAAAAGTAATAGGTATAATTATTATAGTTCTCACGATAATAACTGTATAATATGGGTAGTAATGCATGTCATATTGATAATAATAAACGTAATAAGTATTATTATTATAGTTCTGACGATAATAACTGTATAATATGCGTAATAATGCATGTTATATTGATAATAATAAACGTAATAAGTATAATTATTATAGTTCTGACGATAATAACTGTATAATATGGGTAGTAATGCATGTTATATTGATAATAATAAACGTAATAAGTATTATTATTATAGTTCTGACGATAATAACTGTATAATATGCGTAATAATGCATGTTATATTGATAATAATAAAAGTAATAAGTATAATTATTATAGTTCTCACGATAATAACTGTATAATATGGGTAGTAATGCATGTCATATTGATAATAATAAACGTAATAAGTATTATTATTATAGTTCTGACGATAATAACTGTATAATATGCATGATAATGCATGTTATATTGATAATAATAAACGTAATAAGTATAATTATTATAGTTCTGGCGATAATTACAGTATAATGTGGGTAATAATGCTTGTTATATTGGTGATATTGGGGGTAATAAGTACAATTAGTATAATTCTAGCGATAATTACAGTATAATATGTGTATTAATGCATGTTATATTGATAATAATAAAAGTAATAAGTATAATTATTATAGTTCTAGCGATAATTACAGTATAATGTGGGTAATAATGCATGTTATATTGATCATAATAAAAGTAATAAGTATAATTATTATAGTTCTAGCGATAATTACAGTATAATGTGGGTAATAATGCATGTTATATTGATAATAGCAAAAGTAATAAGTATAAATATTATAGTTCTCACGATAATAGCTGTATAATATGGGTAGTAATGCATGTTATATTGATAATAATAAACGTAATAGGTATAGTGATTATAGTTCTGACGATAATAACTGTATAATATGCGTAATAATGCATGTTGTATTGATAATAATAAAAGTAATATGTATAATTATTATAGTTCTGACGATAATAACTGTATAATGTGGGTAATAATGCATGTTATATTGATTATAATAAAAGTAATAAGTATAATTATTATAGTTCTAGCGATAATTACAGTATAATGTAGGTAATAATGCATGTTATATTGATAATAACAAAAGTAATAAGTATAATTATTATAGTTCTCACGATAATAACTGTATAATATGGGTAGTAATGCATGTTATATTGATAATAATAAACGTAATAAGTATTATTATTATAGTTCTGACGATAATAACTGTATAATATGCGTAATAATGCATGTTATATTGATAATAATAAACGTAATAAGTATAATTATTATAGTTCTGACGATAATAACTGTATAATATGCGTAATAATGCATGTTATATTGATAATAATAAAAGTAATATGTATAATTATTATAGTTCTGACGATAATAACTGTATAATATGCGTAATAATGCATGCTATATTGATAATAATAAAAGTAATAAGTATAATTATTATAGTTCTAGCGATAATTACAGTATAATGTGGGTAATAATGCTTGTTATATTGGGGATATTGGGGGTAATAAGTATAATTAGTATAATTCTAGCGATAATTATAGTATAATATGGGTATTAATGCATGCTATATTGATAATAATAAAAGTAATAAGTATAATTATTATAGTTCTAGCGATAATTACAGTATAATGTGGGTAATAATGCATGTTATATTGATAATATTGGGAGTAATAAGTATAATTATTATAGTTCTAGCGATAATTACAGTATAATATGGGTAATAATGCATGTTATATTAATAATAATAAAAGTAATAAGTATAATTATTATAGTTCTCACGATAATATTTGTATAATATGCGTAATAATGCATGTTATATTGATAATAATAAAAGTAATAAGTATAATTATTATAGTTCTCACGATAATAACTGTATAATATGGGTAGTAATGCATGTCATATTGATAATAATAAACGTAATAAGTATTATTATTATAGTTCTGACGATAATAACTGTATAATATGCATGATAATGCATGTTATATTGATAATAATAAACGTAATAAGTATAATTATTATAGTTCTGGCGATAATAACTGTATAATATGCGTAATAATGCATGTTATATTGATAATAACAAAAGTAATAAGTATAATTATTATAGTTCTCACGATAATAACTGTATAATATGGGTAGTAATGCATGTTATATTGATAATAATAAACGTAATAAGTATTATTATGATAGTTCTGACGATAATAACTGTATAATATGCGTAATAATGCATGTTATATTGATAATAATAAAAGTAATAGGTATAATTATTATAGTTCTCACGATAATAACTGTATAATATGGGTAGTAATGCATGTCATATTGATAATAATAAACGTAATAAGTATTATTATTATAGTTCTGACGATAATAACTGTATAATATGCGTAATAATGCATGTTATATTGATAATAATAAACGTAATAAGTATAATTATTATAGTTCTGACGATAATAACTGTATAATATGGGTAGTAATGCATGTTATATTGATAATAATAAACGTAATAAGTATTATTATTATAGTTCTGACGATAATAACTGTATAATATGCGTAATAATGCATGTTATATTGATAATAATAAAAGTAATAAGTATAATTATTATAGTTCTCACGATAATAACTGTATAATATGGGTAGTAATGCATGTCATATTGATAATAATAAACGTAATAAGTATTATTATTATAGTTCTGACGATAATAACTGTATAATATGCATGATAATGCATGTTATATTGATAATAATAAACGTAATAAGTATAATTATTATAGTTCTGGCGATAATAACTGTATAATATGCGTAATAATGCATGTTATATTGATAATAATAAAAGTAATATGTATAATTATTATAGTTCTCACGATAATAACTGTATAATATGGGTAGTAATGCATGTTATATTGATAATAATAAAAGTAATAAGTATAATTATTATAGTTCTAGCGATAATTACAGTATAATGTGGGTAATAATGCATGTTATATTGATAATAACAAAAGTAATAAGTATAATTATTATAGTTCTCACGATAATAACTGTATAATACGGGTAGTAATGCATGTTATATTGATAATAATAAACGTAATAAGTATTATTATTATAGTTCTGACGATAATAACTGTATAATATGCGTAATAATGCATGTTATATTGATAATAATAAAAGTAATAAGTATAATTATTATAGTTCTCACGATAATAACTGTATAATATGGGTAGTAATGCATGTCATATTGATAATAATAAACGTAATAAATATTATTATTATAGTTCTGACGATAATAACTGTATAATATGCGTAATAATGCATGTTATATTGATAATAATAAACGTAATAAGTATAATTATTATAGTTCTGACGATAGTAAGAGTATAATATGGGTAGCAATGCATGTTATATTGATAATAATAAACGTAATAAGTATTATTATTATAGTTCTGACGATAATAACTGTATAATATGCGTAATAATGCATGTTATATTGATAATAATAAAAGTAATAAGTATAATTATTATAGTTCTCACGATAATAACTGTATAATATGGGTAGTAATGCATGTCATATTGATAATAATAAACGTAATAAGTATTATTATTATAGTTCTGACGATAATAACTGTATAATATGCGTAATAATGCATGTTACATTGATAATAATAAAAGTAATAAGTGTAATTATTATAGTTCTCACGATAATAACTGTATAATATGGGTAGTAATGCATGTCATATTGATAATAATAAACGTAATAAGTATTATTATTATAGTTCTGACGATAATAACTGTATAATATGCGTAATAATGCATGTTATATTGATAATAATAAACGTAATAAGTATAATTATTATAGTTCTGACGATAATAACTGTATAATATGGGTAGTAATGCATGTTATATTGATAATAATAAACGTAATAAGTATTATTATTATAGTTCTGACGATAATAACTGTATAATATGCGTAATAATGCATGTTATATTGATAATAATAAAAGTAATAAGTATAATTATTATAGTTCTCACGATAATAACTGTATAATATGGGTAGTAATGCATGTCATATTGATAATAATAAACGTAATAAGTATTATTATTATAGTTCTGACGATAATAACTGTATAATATGCATGATAATGCATGTTATATTGATAATAATAAACGTAATAAGTATAATTATTATAGTTCTGGCGATAATAACTGTATAATATGCGTAATAATGCATGTTATATTGATAATAATAAAAGTAATATGTATAATTATTATAGTTCTCACGATAATAACTGTATAATATGGGTAGTAATGCATGTTATATTGATAATAATAAAAGTAATAAGTATAATTATTATAGTTCTAGCGATAATTACAGTATAATGTGGGTAATAATGCATGTTATATTGATAATAACAAAAGTAATAAGTATAATTATTATAGTTCTCACGATAATAACTGTATAATACGGGTAGTAATGCATGTTATATTGATAATAATAAACGTAATAAGTATTATTATTATAGTTCTGACGATAATAACTGTATAATATGCGTAATAATGCATGTTATATTGATAATAATAAAAGTAATAAGTATAATTATTATAGTTCTCACGATAATAACTGTATAATATGGGTAGTAATGCATGTCATATTGATAATAATAAACGTAATAAATATTATTATTATAGTTCTGACGATAATAACTGTATAATATGCGTAATAATGCATGTTATATTGATAATAATAAACGTAATAAGTATAATTATTATATTTCTGACGATAGTAACTGTATAATATGGGTAGCAATGCATGTTATATTGATAATAATAAACGTAATAAGTATTATTATTATAGTTCTGACGATAATAACTGTATAATATGCGTAATAATGCATGTTATATTGATAATAATAAAAGTAATAAGTATAATTATTATAGTTCTCACGATAATAACTGTATAATATGGGTAGTAATGCATGTCATATTGATAATAATAAACGTAATAAGTATTATTATTATAGTTCTGACGATAATAACTGTATAATATGCGTAATAATGCATGTTACATTGATAATAATAAAAGTAATAAGTGTAATTATTATAGTTCTCACGAAAATAACTGTATAATATGGGTAATAATGCATGTTATATTGATAATAATAAAAGTAATATGTATAATTATTATAGTTCTGACGATAATAACTGTATAATGTAGGTAATAATGCATGTTATATTGATAATACTAAAAGTAATAAGTATAATTATTATAGTTCTAGCGATAATTACAGTATAATGTGGGTAATAATGCATGTTATATTGATAATAATAAACGTAATAAGTATTATTATTATAGTTCTGACGATAATAACTGTATAATATGCGTAATAATGCATGTTATATTGATAATAATAAAAGTAATAGGTATAATTATTATAGTTCTCACGATAATAACTGTATAATATGGGTAGTAATGCATGTCATATTGATAATAATAAACGTAATAAGTATTATTATTATAGTTCTGACGATAATAACTGTATAATATGCGTAATAATGCATGTTATATTGATAATAATAAACGTAATAAGTATAATTATTATAGTTCTCACGATAATAACTGTATAATATGGGTAGTAATGCATGTTATATTGATAATAATAAACGTAATAAGTATTATTATTATAGTTCTGACGATAATAACTGTATAATATGCGTAATAATGCATGTTATATTGATAATAATAAAAGTAATAAGTATAATTATTATAGTTCTCACGATAATAACTGTATAATATGGGTAGTAATGCATGTCATATTGATAATAATAAACGTAATAAGTATTATTATTATAGTTCTGACGATAATAACTGTATAATATGCATGATAATGCATGTTATATTGATAATAATAAACGTAATAAGTATAATTATTATAGTTCTGGCGATAATAACTGTATAATATGCGTAATAATGCATGTTATATTGATAATAATAAAAGTAATATGTATAATTATTATAGTTCTCACGATAATAACTGTATAATGTAGGTAATAATGCATGTTATATTGATAATAATAAAAGTAATAAGTATAATTATTATAGTTCTAGCGATAATTACAGTATAATGTGGGTAATAATGCATGTTATATTGATAATAATAAACGTAATAAGTATTATTATTATAGTTCTGACGATAATAACTGTATAATATGCGTAATAATGCATGTTATATTGATAATAATAAAAGTAATAGGTATAATTATTATAGTTCTCACGATAATAACTGTATAATATGGGTAGTAATGCATGTCATATTGATAATAATAAACGTAATAAGTATTATTATTATAGTTCTGACGATAATAACTGTATAATATGCGTAATAATGCATGTTATATTGATAATAATAAACGTAATAAGTATAATTATTATAGTTCTGACGATAATAACTGTATAATATGGGTAGTAATGCATGTTATATTGATAATAATAAACGTAATAAGTATTATTATTATAGTTCTGACGATAATAACTGTATAATATGCGTAATAATGCATGTTATATTGATAATAATAAAAGTAATAAGTATAATTATTATAGTTCTCACGATAATAACTGTATAATATGGGTAGTAATGCATGTCATATTGATAATAATAAACGTAATAAGTATTATTATTATAGTTCTGACGATAATAACTGTATAATATGCATGATAATGCATGTTATATTGATAATAATAAACGTAATAAGTATAATTATTATAGTTCTGGCGATAATAACTGTATAATATGCGTAATAATGCATGTTATATTGATAATAATAAAAGTAATATGTATAATTATTATAGTTCTCACGATAATAACTGTATAATATGGGTAGTAATGCATGTTATATTGATAATAATAAAAGTAATAAGTATAATTATTATAGTTCTAGCGATAATTACAGTATAATGTGGGTAATAATGCATGTTATATTGATAATAACAAAAGTAATAAGTATAATTATTATAGTTCTCACGATAATAACTGTATAATACGGGTAGTAATGCATGTTATATTGATAATAATAAACGTAATAAGTATTATTATTATAGTTCTGACGATAATAACTGTATAATATGCGTAATAATGCATGTTATATTGATAATAATAAACGTAATAAGTATAATTATTATAGTTCTGACGATAGTAAGAGTATAATATGGGTAGCAATGCATGTTATATTGATAATAATAAACGTAATAAGTATTATTATTATAGTTCTGACGATAATAACTGTATAATATGCGTAATAATGCATGTTATATTGATAATAATAAAAGTAATAAGTATAATTATTATAGTTCTCACGATAATAACTGTATAATATGGGTAGTAATGCATGTCATATTGATAATAATAAACGTAATAAGTATTATTATTATAGTTCTGACGATAATAACTGTATAATATGCGTAATAATGCATGTTACATTGATAATAATAAAAGTAATAAGTGTAATTATTATAGTTCTCACGAAAATAACTGTATAATATGGGTAATAATGCATGTTATATTGATAATAATAAAAGTAATATGTATAATTATTATAGTTCTGACGATAATAACTGTATAATGTAGGTAATAATGCATGTTATATTGATAATAATAAAAGTAATAAGTATAATTATTATAGTTCTAGCGATAATTACAGTATAATGTGGGTAATAATGCATGTTGTATTGATAATAATAAAAGTAATAAGTATAATTATTATAGTTCTAGCGATAATTACAGTATAATATGGGTAATAATGCATGTTATATTGATAATAATAAAAGTAATAAGTATAATTATTATAGTTCTCACGATAATAACTGTATAATATGGGTAGTAATGCATGTCATATTGATAATAATAAACGTAATAAGTATTATTAATATAGTTCTGACGATAATAACTGTATAATATGCATGATAATGCATGTTATATTGATAATAATAAACGTAATAAGTATAATTATTATAGTTCTGGCGATAATAACTGTATAATATGCGTAATAATGCATGTTATATTGATAATAATAAAAGTAATATGTATAATTATTATAGTTCTCACGATAATAACTGTATAATATGGGTAGTAATGCATGTTATATTGATAATAATAAAAGTAATAAGTATAATTATTATAGTTCTAGCGATAATTACAGTATAATGTAGGTAATAATGCATGTTATATTGATAATAACAAAAGTAATAAGTATAATTATTATAGTTCTCACGATAATAACTGTATAATATGGGTAGTAATGCATGTTATATTGATAATAATAAACGTAATAAGTATTATTATTATAGTTCTGACGATAATAACTGTATAATATGCGTAATAATGCATGTTATATTGATAATAATAAACGTAATAAGTATAATTATTATAGTTCTGACGATAATAACTGTATAATATGCGTAATAATGCATGTTATATTGATAATAATAAAAGTAATATGTATAATTATTATAGTTCTGACGATAATAACTGTATAATATGCGTAATAATGCATGCTATATTGATAATAATAAAAGTAATAAGTATAATTATTATAGTTCTAGCGATAATTACAGTATAATGTGGGTAATAATGCTTGTTATATTGGGGATATTGGGGGTAATAAGTATAATTAGTATAATTCTAGCGATAATTACAGTATAATATGGGTATTAATGCATGCTATATTGATAATAATAAAAGTAATAAGTATAATTATTATAGTTCTCACGATAATATTTGTATAATATGCGTAATAATGCATGTTATATTGATAATAATAAAAGTAATAAGTATAATTATTATAGTTCTCACGATAATAACTGTATAATATGGGTAGTAATGCATGTCATATTGATAATAATAAACGTAATAAGTATTATTATTATAGTTCTGACGATAATAACTGTATAATATGCATGATAATGCATGTTATATTGATAATAATAAACGTAATAAGTATAATTATTATAGTTCTGGCGATAATAACTGTATAATATGCGTAATAATGCATGTTATATTGATAATAACAAAAGTAATAAGTATAATTATTATAGTTCTCACGATAATAACTGTATAATATGGGTAGTAATGCATGTTATATTGATAATAATAAACGTAATAAGTATTATTATTATAGTTCTGACGATAATAACTGTATAATATGCGTAATAATGCATGTTATATTGATAATAATAAAAGTAATAGGTATAATTATTATAGTTCTCACGATAATAACTGTATAATATGGGTAGTAATGCATGTCATATTGATAATAATAAACGTAATAAGTATTATTATTATAGTTCTGACGATAATAACTGTATAATATGCGTAATAATGCATGTTATATTGATAATAATAAACGTAATAAGTATAATTATTATAGTTCTGACGATAATAACTGTATAATATGGGTAGTAATGCATGTTATATTGATAATAATAAACGTAATAAGTATTATTATTATAGTTCTGACGATAATAACTGTATAATATGCGTAATAATGCATGTTATATTGATAATAATAAAAGTAATAAGTATAATTATTATAGTTCTCACGATAATAACTGTATAATATGGGTAGTAATGCATGTCATATTGATAATAATAAACGTAATAAGTATTATTATTATAGTTCTGACGATAATAACTGTATAATATGCATGATAATGCATGTTATATTGATAATAATAAACGTAATAAGTATAATTATTATAGTTCTGGCGATAATTACAGTATAATGTGGGTAATAATGCTTGTTATATTGGTGATATTGGGGGTAATAAGTACAATTAGTATAATTCTAGCGATAATTACAGTATAATATGTGTATTAATGCATGTTATATTGATAATAATAAAAGTAATAAGTATAATTATTATAGTTCTAGCGATAATTACAGTATAATGTGGGTAATAATGCATGTTATATTGATCATAATAAAAGTAATAAGTATAATTATTATAGTTCTAGCGATAATTACAGTATAATGTGGGTAATAATGCATGTTATATTGATAATAGCAAAAGTAATAAGTATAAATATTATAGTTCTCACGATAATAGCTGTATAATATGGGTAGTAATGCATGTTATATTGATAATAATAAACGTAATAGGTATAGTGATTATAGTTCTGACGATAATAACTGTATAATATGCGTAATAATGCATGTTGTATTGATAATAATAAAAGTAATATGTATAATTATTATAGTTCTGACGATAATAACTGTATAATGTGGGTAATAATGCATGTTATATTGATTATAATAAAAGTAATAAGTATAATTATTATAGTTCTAGCGATAATTACAGTATAATGTAGGTAATAATGCATGTTATATTGATAATAACAAAAGTAATAAGTATAATTATTATAGTTCTCACGATAATAACTGTATAATATGGGTAGTAATGCATGTTATATTGATAATAATAAACGTAATAAGTATTATTATTATAGTTCTGACGATAATAACTGTATAATATGCGTAATAATGCATGTTATATTGATAATAATAAACGTAATAAGTATAATTATTATAGTTCTGACGATAATAACTGTATAATATGCGTAATAATGCATGTTATATTGATAATAATAAAAGTAATATGTATAATTATTATAGTTCTGACGATAATAACTGTATAATATGCGTAATAATGCATGCTATATTGATAATAATAAAAGTAATAAGTATAATTATTATAGTTCTAGCGATAATTACAGTATAATGTGGGTAATAATGCTTGTTATATTGGGGATATTGGGGGTAATAAGTATAATTAGTATAATTCTAGCGATAATTATAGTATAATATGGGTATTAATGCATGCTATATTGATAATAATAAAAGTAATAAGTATAATTATTATAGTTCTAGCGATAATTACAGTATAATGTGGGTAATAATGCATGTTATATTGATAATATTGGGAGTAATAAGTATAATTATTATAGTTCTAGCGATAATTACAGTATAATATGGGTAATAATGCATGTTATATTAATAATAATAAAAGTAATAAGTATAATTATTATAGTTCTCACGATAATATTTGTATAATATGCGTAATAATGCATGTTATATTGATAATAACAAAAGTAATAAGTATAATTATTATAGTTCTCACGATAATAACTGTATAATATGGGTAGTAATGCATGTTATATTGATAATAATAAACGTAATAAGTATTATTATTATAGTTCTGACGATAATAACTGTATAATATGCGTAATAATGCATGTTATATTGATAATAATAAAAGTAATAGGTATAATTATTATAGTTCTCACGATAATAACTGTATAATATGGGTAGTAATGCATGTCATATTGATAATAATAAACGTAATAAGTATTATTATTATAGTTCTGACGATAATAACTGTATAATATGCGTAATAATGCATGTTATATTGATAATAATAAACGTAATAAGTATAATTATTATAGTTCTGACGATAATAACTGTATAATATGGGTAGTAATGCATGTTATATTGATAATAATAAACGTAATAAGTATTATTATTATAGTTCTGACGATAATAACTGTATAATATGCGTAATAATGCATGTTATATTGATAATAATAAAAGTAATAAGTATAATTATTATAGTTCTCACGATAATAACTGTATAATATGGGTAGTAATGCATGTCATATTGATAATAATAAACGTAATAAGTATTATTATTATAGTTCTGACGATAATAACTGTATAATATGCATGATAATGCATGTTATATTGATAATAATAAACGTAATAAGTATAATTATTATAGTTCTGGCGATAATAACTGTATAATATGCGTAATAATGCATGTTATATTGATAATAATAAAAGTAATATGTATAATTATTATAGTTCTCACGATAATAACTGTATAATATGGGTAGTAATGCATGTTATATTGATAATAATAAAAGTAATAAGTATAATTATTATAGTTCTAGCGATAATTACAGTATAATGTGGGTAATAATGCATGTTATATTGATAATAACAAAAGTAATAAGTATAATTATTATAGTTCTCACGATAATAACTGTATAATACGGGTAGTAATGCATGTTATATTGATAATAATAAACGTAATAAGTATTATTATTATAGTTCTGACGATAATAACTGTATAATATGCGTAATAATGCATGTTATATTGATAATAATAAAAGTAATAAGTATAATTATTATAGTTCTCACGATAATAACTGTATAATATGGGTAGTAATGCATGTCATATTGATAATAATAAACGTAATAAATATTATTATTATAGTTCTGACGATAATAACTGTATAATATGCGTAATAATGCATGTTATATTGATAATAATAAACGTAATAAGTATAATTATTATAGTTCTGACGATAGTAAGAGTATAATATGGGTAGCAATGCATGTTATATTGATAATAATAAACGTAATAAGTATTATTATTATAGTTCTGACGATAATAACTGTATAATATGCGTAATAATGCATGTTATATTGATAATAATAAAAGTAATAAGTATAATTATTATAGTTCTCACGATAATAACTGTATAATATGGGTAGTAATGCATGTCATATTGATAATAATAAACGTAATAAGTATTATTATTATAGTTCTGACGATAATAACTGTATAATATGCGTAATAATGCATGTTACATTGATAATAATAAAAGTAATAAGTGTAATTATTATAGTTCTCACGAAAATAACTGTATAATATGGGTAATAATGCATGTTATATTGATAATAATAAAAGTAATATGTATAATTATTATAGTTCTGACGATAATAACTGTATAATGTAGGTAATAATGCATGTTATATTGATAATAATAAAAGTAATAAGTATAATTATTATAGTTCTAGCGATAATTACAGTATAATGTGGGTAATAATGCATGTTATATTGATAATAATAAACGTAATAAGTATTATTATTATAGTTCTGACGATAATAACTGTATAATATGCGTAATAATGCATGTTATATTGATAATAATAAAAGTAATAGGTATAATTATTATAGTTCTCACGATAATAACTGTATAATATGGGTAGTAATGCATGTCATATTGATAATAATAAACGTAATAAGTATTATTATTATAGTTCTGACGATAATAACTGTATAATATGCGTAATAATGCATGTTATATTGATAATAATAAACGTAATAAGTATAATTATTATAGTTCTGACGATAATAACTGTATAATATGGGTAGTAATGCATGTTATATTGATAATAATAAACGTAATAAGTATTATTATTATAGTTCTGACGATAATAACTGTATAATATGCGTAATAATGCATGTTATATTGATAATAATAAAAGTAATAAGTATAATTATTATAGTTCTCACGATAATAACTGTATAATATGGGTAGTAATGCATGTCATATTGATAATAATAAACGTAATAAGTATTATTATTATAGTTCTGACGATAATAACTGTATAATATGCATGATAATGCATGTTATATTGATAATAATAAACGTAATAAGTATAATTATTATAGTTCTGGCGATAATAACTGTATAATATGCGTAATAATGCATGTTATATTGATAATAATAAAAGTAATATGTATAATTATTATAGTTCTCACGATAATAACTGTATAATATGGGTAGTAATGCATGTTATATTGATAATAATAAAAGTAATAAGTATAATTATTATAGTTCTAGCGATAATTACAGTATAATGTGGGTAATAATGCATGTTATATTGATAATAACAAAAGTAATAAGTATAATTATTATAGTTCTCACGATAATAACTGTATAATACGGGTAGTAATGCATGTTATATTGATAATAATAAACGTAATAAGTATTATTATTATAGTTCTGACGATAATAACTGTATAATATGCGTAATAATGCATGTTATATTGATAATAATAAAAGTAATAAGTATAATTATTATAGTTCTCACGATAATAACTGTATAATATGGGTAGTAATGCATGTCATATTGATAATAATAAACGTAATAAATATTATTATTATAGTTCTGACGATAATAACTGTATAATATGCGTAATAATGCATGTTATATTGATAATAATAAACGTAATAAGTATAATTATTATATTTCTGACGATAGTAACTGTATAATATGGGTAGCAATGCATGTTATATTGATAATAATAAACGTAATAAGTATTATTATTATAGTTCTGACGATAATAACTGTATAATATGCGTAATAATGCATGTTATATTGATAATAATAAAAGTAATAAGTATAATTATTATAGTTCTCACGATAATAACTGTATAATATGGGTAGTAATGCATGTCATATTGATAATAATAAACGTAATAAGTATTATTATTATAGTTCTGACGATAATAACTGTATAATATGCGTAATAATGCATGTTACATTGATAATAATAAAAGTAATAAGTGTAATTATTATAGTTCTCACGAAAATAACTGTATAATATGGGTAATAATGCATGTTATATTGATAATAATAAAAGTAATATGTATAATTATTATAGTTCTGACGATAATAACTGTATAATGTAGGTAATAATGCATGTTATATTGATAATAATAAAAGTAATAAGTATAATTATTATAGTTCTAGCGATAATTACAGTATAATGTGGGTAATAATGCATGTTATATTGATAATAATAAAAGTAATAAGTATAATTATTATAGTTCTAGCGATAATTACAGTATAATATGGGTAATAATGCATGTTATATTGATAATAATAAAAGTAATAAGTATAATTATTATAGTTCTCACGATAATAACTGTATAATATGGGTAGTAATGCATGTCATATTGATAATAATAAACGTAATAAGTATTATTATTATAGTTCTGACGATAATAACTGTATAATATGCATGATAATGCATGTTATATTGATAATAATAAACGTAATAAGTATAATTATTATAGTTCTGGCGATAATAACTGTATAATATGCGTAATAATGCATGTTATATTGATAATAATAAAAGTAATATGTACAATTATTATAGTTCTCACGATAATAACTGTATAATATGGGTAGTAATGCATGTTATATTGATAATAATAAAAGTAATAAGTATAATTATTATAGTTCTAGCGATAATTACAGTATAATGTGGGTAATAATGCATGTTATATTGATAATAACAAAAGTAATAAGTATAATTATTATAGTTCTCACGATAATAACTGTATAATATGGGTAGTAATGCATGTTATATTGATAATAATAAACGTAATAAGTACTATTATTATAGTTCTGACGATAATAACTGTATAATATGCGTAATAATGCATGTTATATTGATAATAATAAACGTAATAAGTATAATTATTATAGTTCTGGCGATAATAACTGTATAATATGCGTAATAATGCATGTTATATTGATAATAATAAAAGTAATATGTATAATTATTATAGTTCTCACGATAATAACAGTATAATATGGGTAGTAATGCATGTTATATTGATAATAATAAAAGTAATAAGTATAATTATTATAGTTCTAGCGATAATTACAGTATAATGTGGGTAATAATGCATGTTATATTGATAATAACAAAAGTAATAAGTATAATTATTATAGTTCTCACGATAATAACTGTATAATATGGGTAGTAATGCATGTTATATTGATAATAATAAACGTAATAAGTATTATTATTATAGTTCTGACGATAATAACTGTATAATATGCGTAATAATGCATGTTATATTGATAATAATAAAAGTAATAAGTATAATTATTATAGTTCTCACGATAATAACTGTATAATATGGGTAGTAATGCATGTCATATTGATAATAATAAACGTAATAAGTATTATTATTATAGTTCTGACGATAATAACTGTATAATATGCGTAATAATGCATGTTACATTGATAATAATAAACGTAATAAGTATAATTATTATAGTTCTGACGATAATAACTGTATAGTATGCGTAATAATGCATGTTATATTGATAATAATAAAAGTTATATGTATAATTATTATAGTTCTGACGATAATAACTGTATAATATGCGTAATAATGCATGTTATATTGATAATAAAAAAAGTAATAAGTATAATTATTATAGTTCTAGCGATAATTACAGTATAATGTGGGTAATAATGCTTGTTATATTGGTGATATTGGGGGTAATAAGTATAACTAGTATAATTCTAGCGATAATTACAGTATAATATGGGTATTAATGCATGCTATATTGATAATAATAAAAGTAATAAGTATAATTATTATAGTTCTAGCGATAATTACAGTATAATGTGGGTAATAATGCATGTTATATTGATAATATTGGGAGTAATAAGTATAATTATTATAGTTCTAGCGATAATTACAGTATAATGTGTATAATAATGCATGTTATATTGACGATATTGGGAGTAATAAGTATAATTATTATAATTCTAGCGATAATTGCAGTATAATATGGGTATTAATGAATGTTATATTGATAATAATAAAAGTAATAAGTATAATTATTATAGTTCTAGCGATAATTGCATTATAATGTTGGTAATAATGCATGTTATATGGGTAATATTGGGGGTAATAAGTATAATTATTATAATTCTAGCGATAATTACAGTATAATATGGGTAATAATGCATGTTATATTAATAATAATAAAAGTAATAAGTATAATTATTATAGTTCTCACGATAATAAATGTATAATATGTGTAGTAATGCATGTCATATTGATAATAATAAACGTAATAAGTATTATTATTATAGTTCTGACGATAATAACTGTATAATATGCGTAATAATGCATGTTATATTGATAATAATAAGCGTAATAAGTATAATTATTATAGTTCTGACGATAATAACTGTATAATGTGCGTAATAATGCATGTTATATTGATAATAATAAAAGTAATATGTATAATTATTATAGTTCTGACGATAATAACTGTATAATATGCGTAATAATGCATGTTATATTGATAATAATAAAAGTAATAAGTATAATTATTATAGTTCTAGCGATAATTACAGTATAATGTGGGTAATAATGCATGTTATATTGATAATAATAAAAGTAATAAGTATAATTATTATAGTTCTAGCGATAATTACAGTATAATGTGGGTAATAATGCTTGTTATATTGGTGATATTGGGGGTAATAAGTATAACTAGTATAATTCTAGCGATAATTACAGTATAATATGGGTATTAATGCATGCTATATTGATAATAATAAAAGTAATAAGTATAATTATTATAGTTCTAGCGATAATTACAGTATAATGTGGGTAATAATGCATGTTATATTGATAATAACAAAAGTAATAAGTATAATTATTATAGTTCTCACGATAATAACTGTATAATACGGGTAGTAATGCATGTTATATTGATAATAATAAACGTAATAAGTATTATTATTATAGTTCTGACGATAATAACTGTATAATATGCGTAATAATGCATGTTATATTGATAATAATAAAAGTAATAAGTATAATTATTATAGTTCTCACGATAATAACTGTATAATATGGGTAGTAATGCATGTCATATTGATAATAATAAACGTAATAAATATTATTATTATAGTTCTGACGATAATAACTGTATAATATGCGTAATAATGCATGTTATATTGATAATAATAAACGTAATAAGTATAATTATTATAGTTCTGACGATAGTAAGAGTATAATATGGGTAGCAATGCATGTTATATTGATAATAATAAACGTAATAAGTATTATTATTATAGTTCTGACGATAATAACTGTATAATATGCGTAATAATGCATGTTATATTGATAATAATAAAAGTAATAAGTATAATTATTATAGTTCTCACGATAATAACTGTATAATATGGGTAGTAATGCATGTCATATTGATAATAATAAACGTAATAAGTATTATTATTATAGTTCTGACGATAATAACTGTATAATATGCGTAATAATGCATGTTACATTGATAATAATAAAAGTAATAAGTGTAATTATTACAGTTCTCACGAAAATAACTGTATAATATGGGTAATAATGCATGTTATATTGATAATAATAAAAGTAATATGTATAATTATTATAGTTCTGACGATAATAACTGTATAATGTAGGTAATAATGCATGTTATATTGATAATAATAAAAGTAATAAGTATAATTATTATAGTTCTAGCGATAATTACAGTATAATGTGGGTAATAATGCATGTTATATTGATAATAATAAACGTAATAAGTATTATTATTATAGTTCTGACGATAATAACTGTATAATATGCGTAATAATGCATGTTATATTGATAATAATAAAAGTAATAGGTATAATTATTATAGTTCTCACGATAATAACTGTATAATATGGGTAGTAATGCATGTCATATTGATAATAATAAACGTAATAAGTATTATTATTATAGTTCTGACGATAATAACTGTATAATATGCGTAATAATGCATGTTATATTGATAATAATAAACGTAATAAGTATAATTATTATAGTTCTGACGATAATAACTGTATAATATGGGTAGTAATGCATGTTATATTGATAATAATAAACGTAATAAGTATTATTATTATAGTTCTGACGATAATAACTGTATAATATGCGTAATAATGCATGTTATATTGATAATAATAAAAGTAATAAGTATAATTATTATAGTTCTCACGATAATAACTGTATAATATGGGTAGTAATGCATGTCATATTGATAATAATAAACGTAATAAGTATTATTATTATAGTTCTGACGATAATAACTGTATAATATGCATGATAATGCATGTTATATTGATAATAATAAACGTAATAAGTATAATTATTATAGTTCTGGCGATAATAACTGTATAATATGCGTAATAATGCATGTTATATTGATAATAATAAAAGTAATATGTATAATTATTATAGTTCTCACGATAATAACTGTATAATATGGGTAGTAATGCATGTTATATTGATAATAATAAAAGTAATAAGTATAATTATTATAGTTCTAGCGCTAATTACAGTATAATGTGGGTAATAATGCATGTTATATTGATAATAACAAAAGTAATAAGTATAATTATTATAGTTCTCACGATAATAACTGTATAATACGGGTAGTAATGCATGTTATATTGATAATAATAAACGTAATAAGTATTATTATTATAGTTCTGACGATAATAACTGTATAATATGCGTAATAATGCATGTTATATTGATAATAATAAAAGTAATAGGTATAATTATTATAGTTCTCACGATAATAACTGTATAATATGGGTAGTAATGCATGTCATATTGATAATAATAAACGTAATAAGTATTATTATTATAGTTCTGACGATAATAACTGTATAATATGCGTAATAATGCATGTTATATTGATAATAATAAACGTAATAAGTATAATTATTATAGTTCTGACGATAATAACTGTATAATATGGGTAGTAATGCATGTTATATTGATAATAATAAACGTAATAAGTATTATTATTATAGTTCTGACGATAATAACTGTATAATATGCGTAATAATGCATGTTATATTGATAATAATAAACGTAATAAGTATAATTATTATAGTTCTGACGATAGTAAGAGTATAATATGGGTAGCAATGCATGTTATATTGATAATAATAAACGTAATAAGTATTATTATTATAGTTCTGACGATAATAACTGTATAATATGCGTAATAATGCATGTTATATTGATAATAATAAAAGTAATAAGTATAATTATTATAGTTCTCACGATAATAACTGTATAATATGGGTAGTAATGCATGTCATATTGATAATAATAAACGTAATAAGTATTATTATTATAGTTCTGACGATAATAACTGTATAATATGCGTAATAATGCATGTTACATTGATAATAATAAAAGTAATAAGTGTAATTATTATAGTTCTCACGAAAATAACTGTATAATATGGGTAATAATGCATGTTATATTGATAATAATAAAAGTAATATGTATAATTATTATAGTTCTGACGATAATAACTGTATAATGTACGTAATAATGCATGTTATATTGATAATAATAAAAGTAATAAGTATAATTATTATAGTTCTAGCGATAATTACAGTATAATGTGGGTAATAATGCATGTTGTATTGATAATAATAAAAGTAATAAGTATAATTATTATAGTTCTAGCGATAATTACAGTATAATATGGGTAATAATGCATGTTATATTGATAATAATAAAAGTAATAAGTATAATTATTATAGTTCTCACGATAATAACTGTATAATATGGGTAGTAATGCATGTCATATTGATAATAATAAACGTAATAAGTATTATTATTATAGTTCTGACGATAATAACTGTATAATATGCATGATAATGCATGTTATATTGATAATAATAAACGTAATAAGTATAATTATTATAGTTCTGGCGATAATAACTGTATAATATGCGTAATAATGCATGTTATATTGATAATAATAAAAGTAATATGTATAATTATTATAGTTCTCACGATAATAACTGTATAATATGGGTAGTAATGCATGTTATATTGATAATAATAAAAGTAATAAGTATAATTATTATAGTTCTAGCGATAATTACAGTATAATGTAGGTAATAATGCATGTTATATTGATAATAATAAAAGTAATAAGTATAATTATTATAGTTCTAGCGATAATTACAGTATAATGTGGGTAATAATGCTTGTTATATTGGGGATATTGGGGGTAATAAGTATAATTAGTATAATTCTAGCGATAATTACAGTATAATATGGGTATTAATGCATGCTATATTGATAATAATAAAAGTAATAAGTATAATTATTATAGTTCTAGCGATAATTACAGTATAATGTGGGTAATAATGCATGTTATATTGATAATATTGGGAGTAATAAGTATAATTATTATAGTTCTAGCGATAATTACAGTATAATATGGGTAATAATGCATGTTATATTAATAATAATAAAAGTAATAAGTATAATTATTATAGTTCTCACGATAATATTTGTATAATATGCGTAATAATGCATGTTATATTGATAATAATAAAAGTAATAAGTATAATTATTATAGTTCTCACGATAATAACTGTATAATATGGGTAGTAATGCATGTCATATTGATAATAATAAACGTAATAAGTATTATTATTATAGTTCTGACGATAATAACTGTATAATATGCATGATAATGCATGTTATATTGATAATAATAAACGTAATAAGTATAATTATTATAGTTCTGGCGATAATAACTGTATAATATGCGTAATAATGCATGTTATATTGATAATAACAAAAGTAATAAGTATAATTATTATAGTTCTCACGATAATAACTGTATAATATGGGTAGTAATGCATGTTATATTGATAATAATAAACGTAATAAGTATTATTATTATAGTTCTGACGATAATAACTGTATAATATGCGTAATAATGCATGTTATATTGATAATAATAAAAGTAATAGGTATAATTATTATAGTTCTCACGATAATAACTGTATAATATGGGTAGTAATGCATGTCATATTGATAATAATAAACGTAATAAGTATTATTATTATAGTTCTGACGATAATAACTGTATAATATGCGTAATAATGCATGTTATATTGATAATAATAAACGTAATAAGTATAATTATTATAGTTCTGACGATAATAACTGTATAATATGGGTAGTAATGCATGTTATATTGATAATAATAAACGTAATAAGTATTATTATTATAGTTCTGACGATAATAACTGTATAATATGCGTAATAATGCATGTTATATTGATAATAATAAAAGTAATAAGTATAATTATTATAGTTCTCACGATAATAACTGTATAATATGGGTAGTAATGCATGTCATATTGATAATAATAAACGTAATAAGTATTATTATTATAGTTCTGACGATAATAACTGTATAATATGCATGATAATGCATGTTATATTGATAATAATAAACGTAATAAGTATAATTATTATAGTTCTGGCGATAATTACAGTATAATGTGGGTAATAATGCTTGTTATATTGGTGATATTGGGGGTAATAAGTACAATTAGTATAATTCTAGCGATAATTACAGTATAATATGTGTATTAATGCATGTTATATTGATAATAATAAAAGTAATAAGTATAATTATTATAGTTCTAGCGATAATTACAGTATAATGTGGGTAATAATGCATGTTATATTGATCATAATAAAAGTAATAAGTATAATTATTATAGTTCTAGCGATAATTACAGTATAATGTGGGTAATAATGCATGTTATATTGATAATAGCAAAAGTAATAAGTATAAATATTATAGTTCTCACGATAATAGCTGTATAATATGGGTAGTAATGCATGTTATATTGATAATAATAAACGTAATAGGTATAGTGATTATAGTTCTGACGATAATAACTGTATAATATGCGTAATAATGCATGTTGTATTGATAATAATAAAAGTAATATGTATAATTATTATAGTTCTGACGATAATAACTGTATAATGTGGGTAATAATGCATGTTATATTGATTATAATAAAAGTAATAAGTATAATTATTATAGTTCTAGCGATAATTACAGTATAATGTAGGTAATAATGCATGTTATATTGATAATAACAAAAGTAATAAGTATAATTATTATAGTTCTCACGATAATAACTGTATAATATGGGTAGTAATGCATGTTATATTGATAATAATAAACGTAATAAGTATTATTATTATAGTTCTGACGATAATAACTGTATAATATGCGTAATAATGCATGTTATATTGATAATAATAAACGTAATAAGTATAATTATTATAGTTCTGACGATAATAACTGTATAATATGCGTAATAATGCATGTTATATTGATAATAATAAAAGTAATATGTATAATTATTATAGTTCTGACGATAATAACTGTATAATATGCGTAATAATGCATGCTATATTGATAATAATAAAAGTAATAAGTATAATTATTATAGTTCTAGCGATAATTACAGTATAATGTGGGTAATAATGCTTGTTATATTGGGGATATTGGGGGTAATAAGTATAATTAGTATAATTCTAGCGATAATTATAGTATAATATGGGTATTAATGCATGCTATATTGATAATAATAAAAGTAATAAGTATAATTATTATAGTTCTAGCGATAATTACAGTATAATGTAGGTAATAATGCATGTTATATTGATAATAACAAAAGTAATAAGTATAATTATTATAGTTCTCACGATAATAACTGTATAATATGGGTAGTAATGCATGTTATATTGATAATAATAAACGTAATAAGTATTATTATTATAGTTCTGACGATAATAACTGTATAATATGCGTAATAATGCATGTTATATTGATAATAATAAAAGTAATAAGTATAATTATTATAGTTCTCACGATAATAACTGTATAATATGGGTAGTAATGCATGTCATATTGATAATAATAAACGTAATAAGTATTATTATTATAGTTCTGACGATAATAACTGTATAATATGCATGATAATGCATGTTATATTGATAATAATAAACGTAATAAGTATAATTATTATAGTTCTGGCGATAATTACAGTATAATGTGGGTAATAATGCTTGTTATATTGGTGATATTGGGGGTAATAAGTACAATTAGTATAATTCTAGCGATAATTACAGTATAATATGTGTATTAATGCATGTTATATTGATAATAATAAAAGTAATAAGTATAATTATTATAGTTCTAGCGATAATTACAGTATAATGTGGGTAATAATGCATGTTATATTGATCATAATAAAAGTAATAAGTATAATTATTATAGTTCTAGCGATAATTACAGTATAATGTGGGTAATAATGCATGTTATATTGATAATAGCAAAAGTAATAAGTATAAATATTATAGTTCTCACGATAATAGCTGTATAATATGGGTAGTAATGCATGTTATATTGATAATAATAAACGTAATAGGTATAGTGATTATAGTTCTGACGATAATAACTGTATAATATGCGTAATAATGCATGTTGTATTGATAATAATAAAAGTAATATGTATAATTATTATAGTTCTGACGATAATAACTGTATAATGTGGGTAATAATGCATGTTATATTGATTATAATAAAAGTAATAAGTATAATTATTATAGTTCTAGCGATAATTACAGTATAATGTAGGTAATAATGCATGTTATATTGATAATAACAAAAGTAATAAGTATAATTATTATAGTTCTCACGATAATAACTGTATAATATGGGTAGTAATGCATGTTATATTGATAATAATAAACGTAATAAGTATTATTATTATAGTTCTGACGATAATAACTGTATAATATGCGTAATAATGCATGTTATATTGATAATAATAAACGTAATAAGTATAATTATTATAGTTCTGACGATAATAACTGTATAATATGCGTAATAATGCATGTTATATTGATAATAATAAAAGTAATATGTATAATTATTATAGTTCTGACGATAATAACTGTATAATATGCGTAATAATGCATGCTATATTGATAATAATAAAAGTAATAAGTATAATTATTATAGTTCTAGCGATAATTACAGTATAATGTGGGTAATAATGCTTGTTATATTGGGGATATTGGGGGTAATAAGTATAATTAGTATAATTCTAGCGATAATTATAGTATAATATGGGTATTAATGCATGCTATATTGATAATAATAAAAGTAATAAGTATAATTATTATAGTTCTAGCGATAATTACAGTATAATGTGGGTAATAATGCATGTTATATTGATAATATTGGGAGTAATAAGTATAATTATTATAGTTCTAGCGATAATTACAGTATAATATGGGTAATAATGCATGTTATATTAATAATAATAAAAGTAATAAGTATAATTATTATAGTTCTCACGATAATATTTGTATAATATGCGTAATAATGCATGTTATATTGATAATAACAAAAGTAATAAGTATAATTATTATAGTTCTCACGATAATAACTGTATAATATGGGTAGTAATGCATGTTATATTGATAATAATAAACGTAATAAGTATTATTATTATAGTTCTGACGATAATAACTGTATAATATGCGTAATAATGCATGTTATATTGATAATAATAAACGTAATAAGTATAATTATTATAGTTCTGACGATAATAACTGTATAATATGGGTAGTAATGCATGTTATATTGATAATAATAAACGTAATAAGTATTATTATTATAGTTCTGACGATAATAACTGTATAATATGCGTAATAATGCATGTTATATTGATAATAATAAAAGTAATAAGTATAATTATTATAGTTCTCACGATAATAACTGTATAATATGGGTAGTAATGCATGTCATATTGATAATAATAAACGTAATAAGTATTATTATTATAGTTCTGACGATAATAACTGTATAATATGCATGATAATGCATGTTATATTGATAATAATAAACGTAATAAGTATAATTATTATAGTTCTGGCGATAATAACTGTATAATATGCGTAATAATGCATGTTATATTGATAATAATAAAAGTAATATGTATAATTATTATAGTTCTGACGATAATAACTGTATAATATGCGTAATAATGCATGCTATATTGATAATAATAAAAGTAATAAGTATAATTATTATAGTTCTAGCGATAATTACAGTATAATGTGGGTAATAATGCTTGTTATATTGGGGATATTGGGGGTAATAAGTATAATTAGTATAATTCTAGCGATAATTATAGTATAATATGGGTATTAATGCATGCTATATTGATAATAATAAAAGTAATAAGTATAATTATTATAGTTCTAGCGATAATTACAGTATAATATGGGTAATAATGCATGTTATATTAATAATAATAAAAGTAATAAGTATAATTATTATAGTTCTCACGATAATATTTGTATAATATGCGTAATAATGCATGTTATATTGATAATAACAAAAGTAATAAGTATAATTATTATAGTTCTCACGATAATAACTGTATAATATGGGTAGTAATGCATGTTATATTGATAATAATAAACGTAATAAGTATTATTATTATAGTTCTGACGATAATAACTGTATAATATGCGTAATAATGCATGTTATATTGATAATAATAAAAGTAATAGGTATAATTATTATAGTTCTCACGATAATAACTGTATAATATGGGTAGTAATGCATGTCATATTGATAATAATAAACGTAATAAGTATTATTATTATAGTTCTGACGATAATAACTGTATAATATGCGTAATAATGCATGTTATATTGATAATAATAAACGTAATAAGTATAATTATTATAGTTCTGACGATAATAACTGTATAATATGGGTAGTAATGCATGTTATATTGATAATAATAAACGTAATAAGTATTATTATTATAGTTCTGACGATAATAACTGTATAATATGCGTAATAATGCATGTTATATTGATAATAATAAAAGTAATAAGTATAATTATTATAGTTCTCACGATAATAACTGTATAATATGGGTAGTAATGCATGTCATATTGATAATAATAAACGTAATAAGTATTATTATTATAGTTCTGACGATAATAACTGTATAATATGCATGATAATGCATGTTATATTGATAATAATAAACGTAATAAGTATAATTATTATAGTTCTGGCGATAATAACTGTATAATATGCGTAATAATGCATGTTATATTGATAATAATAAAAGTAATATGTATAATTATTATAGTTCTCACGATAATAACTGTATAATATGGGTAGTAATGCATGTTATATTGATAATAATAAAAGTAATAAGTATAATTATTATAGTTCTAGCGATAATTACAGTATAATGTGGGTAATAATGCATGTTATATTGATAATAACAAAAGTAATAAGTATAATTATTATAGTTCTCACGATAATAACTGTATAATACGGGTAGTAATGCATGTTATATTGATAATAATAAACGTAATAAGTATTATTATTATAGTTCTGACGATAATAACTGTATAATATGCGTAATAATGCATGTTATATTGATAATAATAAAAGTAATAAGTATAATTATTATAGTTCTCACGATAATAACTGTATAATATGGGTAGTAATGCATGTCATATTGATAATAATAAACGTAATAAATATTATTATTATAGTTCTGACGATAATAACTGTATAATATGCGTAATAATGCATGTTATATTGATAATAATAAACGTAATAAGTATAATTATTATAGTTCTGACGATAGTAAGAGTATAATATGGGTAGCAATGCATGTTATATTGATAATAATAAACGTAATAAGTATTATTATTATAGTTCTGACGATAATAACTGTATAATATGCGTAATAATGCATGTTATATTGATAATAATAAAAGTAATAAGTATAATTATTATAGTTCTCACGATAATAACTGTATAATATGGGTAGTAATGCATGTCATATTGATAATAATAAACGTAATAAGTATTATTATTATAGTTCTGACGATAATAACTGTATAATATGCGTAATAATGCATGTTACATTGATAATAATAAAAGTAATAAGTGTAATTATTATAGTTCTCACGAAAATAACTGTATAATATGGGTAATAATGCATGTTATATTGATAATAATAAAAGTAATATGTATAATTATTATAGTTCTGACGATAATAACTGTATAATGTAGGTAATAATGCATGTTATATTGATAATAATAAAAGTAATAAGTATAATTATTATAGTTCTAGCGATAATTACAGTATAATGTGGGTAATAATGCATGTTATATTGATAATAATAAACGTAATAAGTATTATTATTATAGTTCTGACGATAATAACTGTATAATATGCGTAATAATGCATGTTATATTGATAATAATAAAAGTAATAGGTATAATTATTATAGTTCTCACGATAATAACTGTATAATATGGGTAGTAATGCATGTCATATTGATAATAATAAACGTAATAAGTATTATTATTATAGTTCTGACGATAATAACTGTATAATATGCGTAATAATGCATGTTATATTGATAATAATAAACGTAATAAGTATAATTATTATAGTTCTGACGATAATAACTGTATAATATGGGTAGTAATGCATGTTATATTGATAATAATAAACGTAATAAGTATTATTATTATAGTTCTGACGATAATAACTGTATAATATGCGTAATAATGCATGTTATATTGATAATAATAAAAGTAATAAGTATAATTATTATAGTTCTCACGATAATAACTGTATAATATGGGTAGTAATGCATGTCATATTGATAATAATAAACGTAATAAGTATTATTATTATAGTTCTGACGATAATAACTGTATAATATGCATGATAATGCATGTTATATTGATAATAATAAACGTAATAAGTATAATTATTATAGTTCTGGCGATAATAACTGTATAATATGCGTAATAATGCATGTTATATTGATAATAATAAAAGTAATATGTATAATTATTATAGTTCTCACGATAATAACTGTATAATATGGGTAGTAATGCATGTTATATTGATAATAATAAAAGTAATAAGTATAATTATTATAGTTCTAGCGATAATTACAGTATAATGTGGGTAATAATGCATGTTATATTGATAATAACAAAAGTAATAAGTATAATTATTATAGTTCTCACGATAATAACTGTATAATACGGGTAGTAATGCATGTTATATTGATAATAATAAACGTAATAAGTATTATTATTATAGTTCTGACGATAATAACTGTATAATATGCGTAATAATGCATGTTATATTGATAATAATAAAAGTAATAAGTATAATTATTATAGTTCTCACGATAATAACTGTATAATATGGGTAGTAATGCATGTCATATTGATAATAATAAACGTAATAAATATTATTATTATAGTTCTGACGATAATAACTGTATAATATGCGTAATAATGCATGTTATATTGATAATAATAAACGTAATAAGTATAATTATTATATTTCTGACGATAGTAACTGTATAATATGGGTAGCAATGCATGTTATATTGATAATAATAAACGTAATAAGTATTATTATTATAGTTCTGACGATAATAACTGTATAATATGCGTAATAATGCATGTTATATTGATAATAATAAAAGTAATAAGTATAATTATTATAGTTCTCACGATAATAACTGTATAATATGGGTAGTAATGCATGTCATATTGATAATAATAAACGTAATAAGTATTATTATTATAGTTCTGACGATAATAACTGTATAATATGCGTAATAATGCATGTTACATTGATAATAATAAAAGTAATAAGTGTAATTATTATAGTTCTCACGAAAATAACTGTATAATATGGGTATTAATGCATGTTATATTGATAATAATAAAAGTAATAACTATAATTATTATAGTTCTCACGATAATAACTGTATAATATGGGTAATAATGCATGTTATATTGATAATAATAAAAGTAATAAGTATAATTATTATAGTTCTAGCGATAATTACAGTATAATGTGGGTAATAATGCTTGTTATATTGGTGATATTGGGGGTAATAAGTATAATTAGTATAATTCTGGCGATAATTACAGTATAATATGGGTATTAATGCATGTTATATTGATAATAATAAAAGTAATAAGTATAATTATTATAGTTCTCACGGTAATAACTGTATAATATGGGTAGTAATGCATGTTATATTGATAATAATAAACGTAATAAGTATAATTATTATAGTTCTGACGATAATAACAGTATAATATGCGTAATAATGCATGTTATATTGATAATAATAAAAGTAATAAGTATAATTATTATAGTTCTAGCGATAATTACAGTATAATGTGGGTAATAATGCATGTTATGTTGATAATAATAAAAGTAATAAGTATAATTATTATAGTTCTCACGATAATAACTGTATAATATGGGTAGTAATGCATGTTATATTCATAATAATAAACGTAATAAGTATAATTATTATAGTTCTGACGATAATAACTGTATGTTATGCGTAATAATGCATGTTATATTGATAATAATAAAAGTAATAAGTATAATTATTATAGTTCTAGCGATAATTGCAGTATAATATGGGTAATAATGCATGTTATATTAATAGTAATAAATGTAATAAGTATAATTATTATAGTTCTAGCGATAATTACAGTATAATGTGGGTAATAATGCATGTTATATTGATAATAATAAAAGTAATAAGTATAATTATTATAGTTCTCACGATAATAACTGTATAATATGGGTAGTAATGCATGTTATATTGATAATAATAAACGTAAAAAGTATAATTATTATAGTTCTGACGATAATATCTGTATAATATGCGTAATAATGCATGTTATATTGATAATAATAAAAGTAATAAGTTTAATTATTATAGTTCTAGCGATAATTACAGTATAATGTGGGTAATAATGCATGTTATATTGGTAATATTGGGGGTAATAAGTATAATTATTATAATTCTAGCGATAATTACAGTATAATATGGGTAATAATGCATGTTATATTAATAATAATAAAATTAATAAGTATAATTATTATAGTTCTAGCAACAATAACAGTATAATATGGGTACTAATGCATGTTATATTGATAGTAATAAAAGTAATAAGTATAATTATTATAGTTCTAGTGATAATTACAGTATAATGTGGGTAATAATGCATGTTATATTGATAATAATAAACGTAATAAGTATAATTATTATAGTTCTAGCGACAATAACAGTATAATGTGGGTAATAATCCATGTAATATTGATAATATTTGGAGTAATGAGTATAATTATTATAATTCTAGCGATAATTACAGTATAATATGGGTATTAATGCATGTTATATTGATAATAATAAAAGTAATAACTATAATTATTATAGTTCTCACGATAATAACTGTATAATATGGGTAATAATGCATGTTATATTGATAATAATAAAAGTAATATGTATAATTATTATAGTTCTAGCGATAATTACAGTATAATGTGGGTAATAATGCTTGTTATATTGGTGATATTGGGGGTAATAAGTATAATTAGTATAATTCTGGCGATAATTACAGTATAATATGGGTATTAATGCATGTTATATTGATAATAATAAAAGAAATAAGTATAATTATTATAGTTCTAGCGATAATTACAGTATAATGTGGGTAATAATGCATGTTATATTGATAATAATAAAAGTAATAAGTATAATTATTATAGTTCTAGCGATAATTACAGTATAATGTGGGTAATAATGCATGTTATATTGATAATAATAAAAGTAATAAGTATAATTATTATAGTTCTAGCGATAATTACAGTATAATATGGGTAATAATGCATGTTATATTGGTAATATTGGGGGTAATAAGTATAATTATTATAATTCTAGCGATAATTACAGTATAATATGGGTAATAATGCATGTTATATTAATAATAATAAAATTAGTAAGTATAATTATTATAGTTCTAGCGACAATAACAGTATAATATGGGTACTAATGCATGTTATATTGATAGTAATAAAAGTAATAAGTATAATTATTATAGTTCTAGCGATAATTACAGTATAATATGGGTAATAATGCATATTATATTGGTAATATTGGGGGTAATAAGTATAATTATGATAATTCTAGCGATAATTACAGTATAATATGGGTAATAATGCATGTTATATTAATAACAATAAAATTAATAAGTATAATTATCATAGTTCTAGCGATAATAACAGTATAATATGGGTACTAATGCATGTTATATTGATAATAATGAAAGTAATAAGTATAATTATTATAGTTCTAGCGATAATTACAGTACTAATGTGAGTAATAATGCTTGTTATATTGGTGATATTGGGGGTAATAAGTATAATTAGTATAATTCTAGCGATAATTACAGTATAATATGGGTATTAATTTATGTTATATTGATAAAAATAAAAGTAATAAGTATAATTATTATAGTTCTAGCGATAATTACAGTATAATGTGGGTAATAATGCATGTTATGTTGATAATAATAAAAGTAATAAGTATAATTATTATAGTTCTCACGATAATAACTGTATAATATGGGTAGTAATGCATGTTATATTCATAATAATAAACGTAATAAGTATAATTATTATAGTTCTGACGATAATAACTGTATAATATGCGTAATAATGCATGTTATATTGATAATAATAAAAGTAATAAGTATAATTATTATAGTTCTAGCGATAATTACAGTATAATGTGGGCAATAATGCATGTTATATTGGTAATATTGGGGGTAATAAGTATAATTATTATAATTCTAGCGATAATTACAGTATAATATGGGTAATAATGCATGTTATATTAATAATAATAAAATTAATAAGTATAATTATTATAGTTCTAGCGACAATAACAGTATAATATGGGTACTAATGCATGTTATATTGATAGTAATAAAAGTAATAAGTATAATTATTATAGTTCTAGTGATAATTACAGTATAATGTGGGTAATAATGCTTGTTATATTGGTGATATTGGGGGTAATAAGTATAATTAGTATAATTCTAGCGATAATTACAGTATAATATGGGTATTAATGCATGTTATATTGATAATAATAAAAGTAATAAGTATAATTATTATAGTTCTAGCGATAATAACTGTATAATGTGGGTAATAATGCATGTTATACTGATAATAATAAAAGTAATAAGTATAATTATTATATTTCTAGCGATAATTGCAGTATAATATGGGTAATAATGCATGTTATATTAATAGTAATAAAAGTAATAAGTATAATTATTATAGTTCTAGCGATAATTACAGTATAATGTGGGTAATAATGCATGTTATATTGATAATAATAAAAGTAATAAGTATAATTATTATAGTTCTCACGATAATAACTGTATAATATGGGTAGTAATGCATGTTATATTGATAATAATAAACGTAAAAAGTATAATTATTATAGTTCTGACGATAATATCTGTATAATATGCGTAATAATGCATGTTATATTGATAATAATAAAAGTAATAAGTTTAATTATTATAGTTCTAGCGATAATTACAGTATAATGTGGGTAATAATGCATGTTATATTGGTAATATTGGGGGTAATAAGTATAATTATTATAATTCTAGCGATAATTACAGTATAATATGGGTAATAATGCATGTTATATTAATAATAATAAAATTAATAAGTATAATTATTATAGTTCTAGCAACAATAACAGTATAATATGGGTACTAATGCATGTTATATTGATAGTAATAAAAGTAATAAGTATAATTATTATAGTTCTAGTGATAATTACAGTATAATGTGGGTAATAATGCATGTTATATTGATAATAATAAACGTAATAAGTATAATTATTATAGTTCTAGCGACAATAACAGTATAATGTGGGTAATAATCCATGTAATATTGATAATATTTGGAGTAATTAGTATAATTATTATAATTCTAGCGATAATTACAGTATAATATGGGTATTAATGCATGTTATATTGATAATAATAAAAGTAATAACGATAATTATTATAGTTCTCACGATAATAACTGTATAATATGGGTAATAATGCATGTTATATTGATAATAATAAAAGTAATATGTATAATTATTATAGTTCTAGCGATAATTACAGTATAATGTGGGTAATAATGCTTGTTATATTGGTGATATTGGGGGTAATAAGTATAATTAGTATAATTCTGGCGATAATTACAGTATAATATGCGTAATAATGCATGTTATATTGATAATAATAAAAGTAATAAGTATAATTATTATAGTTCTAGCGATAATTACAGTATAATATGGGTAATAATGCATGTTATATTAATAATAATAAAATTAATAAGTATAATTATTATAGTTCTAGCGACAATAACAGTATAATATGGGTACTAATGCATGTTATATTGATAGTAATAAAAGTAATAAGTATAATTATTATAGTTCTAGTGATAATTACAGTATAATGTGGGTAATAATGCTTGTTATATTGGTGATATTGGGGGTAATAAGTATAATTAGTATAATTCTAGCGATAATTACAGTATAATATGGGTATTAATGCATGTTATATTGATAATAATAAAAGTAATAAGTATAATTATTATAGTTCTAGCGATAATAACTGTATAATGTGGGTAATAATGCATGTTATACTGATAATAATAAAAGTAATAAGTATAATTATTATAGTTCTAGCGATAATTGCAGTATAATATGGGTAATAATGCTTGTTATATTAATAGTAATAAAAGTAATAAGAATAATTATTATAGTTCTAGCGATAATTACAGTATAATGTGGGTAATAATGCATGTTATATTGATAATAATAAAAGTAATAAGTATAATTATTATAGTTCTCACGATAATAACTGTATAATATGGGTAGTAATGCATGTTATATTGATAATAATAAACGTAAAAAGTATAATTATTATAGTTCTGACGATAATATCTGTATAATATGCGTAATAATGCATGTTATATTGATAATAATAAAAGTAATAAGTTTAATTATTATAGTTCTAGCGATAATTACAGTATAATGTGGGTAATAATGCATGTTATATTGGTAATATTGGGGGTAATAAGTATAATTATTATAATTCTAGCGATAATTACAGTATAATATGGGTAATAATGCATGTTATATTAATAATAATAAAATTAATAAGTATAATTATTATAGTTCTAGCAACAATAACAGTATAATATGGGTACTAATGCATGTTATATTGATAGTAATAAAAGTAATAAGTATAATTATTATAGTTCTAGTGATAATTACAGTATAATGTGGGTAATAATGCATGTTATATTGATAATAATAAACGTAATAAGTATAATTATTATAGTTCTAGCGATAATTGCAGTATAATATGGGTAATAATGCATGTTATATTAATAGTAATAAAAGTAATAAGTATAATTATTATAGTTCTAGCGATAATTACAGTATAATGTGGGTAATAATGCATGTTATATTGATAATAATAAAAGTAATAAGTATAATTATTATAGTTCTCACGATAATAACTGTATAATATGGGTAGTAATGCATGTTATATTGATAATAATAAACGTAAAAAGTATAATTATTATAGTTCTGACGATAATATCTGTATAATATGCGTAATAATGCATGTTATATTGATAATAATAAAAGTAATAAGTTTAATTATTATAGTTCTAGCGATAATTACAGTATAATGTGGGTAATAATGCATGTTATATTGGTAATATTGGGGGTAATAAGTATAATTATTATAATTCTAGCGATAATTACAGTATAATATGGGTAATAATGCATGTTATATTAATAATAATAAAATTAATAAGTATAATTATTATAGTTCTAGCAACAATAACAGTATAATATGGGTACTAATGCATGTTATATTGATAGTAATAAAAGTAATAAGTATAATTATTATAGTTCTAGTGATAATTACAGTATAATGTGGGTAATAATGCATGTTATATTGATAATAATAAACGTAATAAGTATAATTATTATAGTTCTAGCGACAATAACAGTATAATGTGGGTAATAATCCATGTAATATTGATAATATTTGGAGTAATTAGTATAATTATTATAATTCTAGCGATAATTACAGTATAATATGGGTATTAATGCATGTTATATTGATAATAATAAAAGTAATAACTATAATTATTATAGTTCTCACGATAATAACTGTATAATATGGGTAATAATGCATGTTATATTGATAATAATAAAAGTAATATGTATAATTATTATAGTTCTAGCGATAATTACAGTATAATGTGGGTAATAATGCTTGCTATATTGGTGATATTGGGGGTAATAAGTATAATTAGTATAATTCTGGCGATAATTACAGTATAATATGGGTATTAATGCATGTTATATTGATAAAAATAAAAGTAATAAGTATAATTATTATAGTTCTAGCGATAATTACAGTATAATGTGGGTAATAATGCATGTTATATTGATAATAATAAAAGTAATAAGTATAATTATTATAGTTCTAGCGATAATTACAGTATAATGTGGGTAATAATGCATGTTATATTGATAATAATAAAAGTAATAAGTATAATTATTATAGTTCTAGCGATAATTACAGTATAATATGGGCAATAATGCATGTTATATTGGTAATATTGTGGGTAATAAGTATAATTATTATAATTCTAGCGATAATTACAGTATAATATGGGTAATAATGCATGTTATATTAATAATAATACAATTAATAAGTATAATTATTATAGTTCTAGCGACAATAACAGTATAATATGGGTACTAATGCATGTTATATTGATAGTAATAAAAGTAATAAGTATAATTATTATAGTTCTAGTGATAATTACAGTATAATGTGGGTAATAATGCTTGTTATATTGGTGATATTGGGGGTAATAAGTATAATTAGTATAATTCTAGCGATAATTACAGTATAATATGGGTATTAATGCATGTTATATTGATAATAATAAAAGTAATAAGTATAATTATTATAGTTCTCACGATAATAACTGTATAATATGGGTAGTAATGCATGTTATATTGATAATAATAAACGTAATAAGTATAATTATTATAGTTCTGACGATAATATCTGTATAATATGCGTAATAGTGCATGTTATATTGATAATAATAAAAGTAATAAGTTTAATTATTATAGTTCTAGCGATAATTACAGTATAATGTGGGTAATAATGCATGTTATATTGATAATAATAAAAGTAATAAGTATAATTATTATAGTTCTCACGATAATAACTGTATAATATGGGTAGTAATGCATGTTATATTGATAATAATAAACGTAAAAAGTATAATTATCATAGTTCTAGCGATAATAACAGTATAATATGGGTACTAATGCATGTTATATTGATAATAATGAAAGTAATAAGTATAATTATTATAGTTCTAGCGATAATTACAGTACTAATGTGAGTAATAATGCTTGTTATATTGGTGATATTGGGGGTAATAAGTATAATTAGTATAATTCTAGCGATAATTACAGTATAATATGGGTATTAATGTATGTTATATTGATAAAAATAAAAGTAATAAGTATAATTATTATAGTTCTAGCGATAATTACAGTATAATGTGGGTAATAATGCATGTTATGTTGATAATAATAAAAGTAATAAGTATAATTATTATAGTTCTCACGATAATAACTGTATAATATGGGTAGTAATGCATGTTATATTCATAATAATAAACGTAATAAGTATAATTATTATAGTTCTGACGATAATAACTGTATAATATGCGTAATAACGCATGTTATATTGATAATAATAAAAGTAATAAGTATAATTATTATAGTTCTAGCGATAATTACAGTATAATGTGGGCAATAATGCATGTTATATTGGTAATATTGGGGGTAATAAGTATAATTATTATAATTCTAGCGATAATTACAGTATAATATGGGTAATAATGCATGTTATATTAATAATAATAAAATTAATAAATATAATTATTATAGTTCTAGCGACAATAACAGTATAATATGGGTACTAATGCATGTTATATTGATAGTAATAAAAGTAATAAGTATAATTATTATAGTTCTAGTGATAATTACAGTATAATGTGGGTAATAATGCATGTTATATTGGTGATATTGGGGGTAATAAGTATAATTAGTATAATTCTAGCGATAATTACAGTATAATATGGGTATTAATGCATGTTATATTGATAATAATAAAAGTAATAAGTAAAATTATTATAGTTCTAGCGATAATTACAGTATAATGTGGGTAATAATGCATGTTATATTGATAATAATAAGAGTAATAAGTATAATTATTATAGTTCCAGCGATAATTACAGTATAATGCGGGTAATAATGCATGTTATATTGATAATAATAAAAGTAATAAGTATAATTATTATAGTTCTAGCGAGAATTACAGTATAATGTGGGTAATAATGCTTGTTATATTGGTGATATTGGGGGTAATAAGTATAATTAGTATAATTCTGGCGATAATTACAGTATAATATGGGTATTAATGCATGTTATATTGATAATAATAAAAGTAATAAGTATGATTATTATAGTTCTAGCGATAACTACAGTATAATGTGGGTAATAATGCATGTTATATTGATAATAATAAAAGTAATAAGTATAATTATTATAGTTCTAGCGATAATTACAGTATAATGTGGGTAATAATGCATGTTATATTGATAATAATAAAAGTAATAAGTATAATTATTATAGTTCTCACGATAATAACTGTATAATATGGGTAGTAATGCATGTTATATTCATAATAATAAACGTAATAAGAATAATTATTATAGTTCTGACGATAATAACTGTATAATATGCGTAATAATGCATGTTATATTGATAATAATAAAAGTAATAAGTATAATTATTATAGTTCTAGCGATAATTACAGTATAATGTGGGCAATAATGCATGTTATGTTGATAATAATAAAAGTAATAAGTATAATTATTATAGTTCTCACGATAATAACTGTATAATATGGGTAGTAATGCATGTTTTATTCATAATAATAAACGTACTAAGTATAATTATTATAGTTCTGACGATAATAACTGTATGTTATGCGTAATAATGCATGTTATATTAATAGTAATAAAAGTAATAAGTATAATTGTTATAGTTCTAGCGATAATTACAGTATAATGTGGGTAATAATGCATGTTATATTGATAATAATAAAAGTAATAAGTATAATTATTATAGTTCTAGCGATAATTGCAGTATAATATGGGTAATAATGCATGTTATATTAATAGTAATAAAAGTAATAAGTATAATTATTATAGTTCTAGCGATAATTACAGTATAATGTGGGTAATAATGCATGTTATATTGATAATAATTAAAGTAATAAGTATAATTATTATAGTTCTCACGATAATAACTGTATAATATGGGTAATAATGCATGTTATATTGATAATAATAAACGTAATAAGTATAATTATTATAGTTCTGACGATAATATCTGTATAATATGCGTAATAATGCATGTTATATTGATAATAATAAAAGTAATAAGTATAATTATTATAGTTCTAGCGATAATTACAGTATAATGTGGGTAATAATGCATGTTATATTGATAATAATAAAAGTAATAAGTATAATTATTATAGTTCTAGCGATAATAACTGTATAATATGGGTAATAATGCATGTTATATTGGTAATATTGGGGGTAATAAGTATAATTATTATAATTCTAGCGATAATTACAGTATAATATGGGTAATAATGCATGTTAAATTAATAATAATAAAAGTAATAAGTATAATTATTATAGTTCTCACGATAATAACTGTATAATATGCGTAATAATGCATGTTATACTTATAATAATAAAAGTAATAAGTATAATTATTATAGTTCTAGCGATAATTACAGTATAATGTGGGAAATAATGCTTGTTATATTGGTGATATTGGGGGTAATAATTATAATTAGTATAATTCTGGCGATAATTACAGTATAATATGGGTATTAATTCATGTTATATTGATAATAATAAAAGTAATAAGTATAATTATTATAGTTCTAGCGATAATTACAGTATAATGTGGGTAATAATGCATGTTATATTGACGATATTGGGAGTAATAAGTATAATTATTATAGTTCTAGCGATAATTACAGTATAATGTGGATAATAATGCATGTTATATTGACGATATTGGGAGTAATAAGTATATTTATTATAATTCTAGCGATAATTGCAGTATAATATGGGTATTAATGCATGTCATATTGATAATAATAAAAGTAATAAGTGTAATTACTATAGTTCTCACGATAATAACTGTATAATATGGGTAATAATGCATGTTATATTGATAACAATAAAAGTAATAAGTATAATTATTATAGTTCTGACGATAATATCTGTATAATATGCGTAATAATGCATGTTATATTGATAATAATAAAAGTAATAAGTATAATTAGTATAATTCTAGCGATAATTACAGTATAATATGGGTATTAATGCATGTTATATTGGTAATAATAAAAGTAATAAGTAAAATTATTATAGTTCTAGCGATAATTACAGTATAATGTGGGTAATAATGCATGTTATATTGATAATAATAAGAGTAATAAGTATAATTATTATAGTTCTAGCGATAATTACAGTATAATGCGGGTAATAATGCATGTTATATTGATAATAATAAAAGTAATACGTATAATTATTATAGTTCTCACGATAATAACTGTATAATATGGGTAGTAATGCATGTTATATTGATAATAATAAACCTAATAAGTATAATTATTATAGTTCTATCGACAATAACCGTATAATTTGGGTAATAATCCATGTAATATTGATAATATTTGGAGTAATTAGTATAATTATTATAATTCTAGCGATAATTACAGTATAATATGGGTATTAATGCATGTTATATTGATAATAATAAAAGTAATAACTATAATTATTATAGTTCTCACGATAATAACTGTAAAATATGGGTAATAATGCATGTTATATTGATAATAATAAAAGTAATAAGTATAATTATTATAGTTCTAGCGATACTTACAGTATAATGTGGGTAATAATGCTTGTTATATTGGTGATATTGGGGGTAATAAGTATAATTAGTATAATTCTGGCGATAATTACAGTATAATATGGGTATTAATGCATGTTATATTGATAATAATAAAAGTAATAAGTATAATTATTATAGTTCTAGCGATAATTACAGTATAATGTGGGTAATAATGCATGTTATATTGATAATAATAAAAGTAATAAGTATAATTATTATAGTTCTAGCGATAATAACTGTATAATGTGGGTAATAATGCATGTTATACTGATAATAATAAAAGTAATAAGTATAATTATTATAGTTCTAGCGATAATTACAGTATAATATGGGTAATAATGCATGTTATATTGATAATAATAAAAGTAATAAGTATAATTATTATAGTTCTGGTGATAATTACAGTATAATGTGGGTAATAATGCTTGTTATATTGGTGGTATTGGGGGTAATAAGTATAATTAGTATAATTCTAGCGATAATTACAGTGTAATATGGGTATTAATGCATGTTATATTGATAATAATAAAAGTAATAAGTATAATTATTATAGTTCTCACGATAATAACTGTATAATATGGGTAGTAATGCATGTTATATTGATAATAATAAACGTAATAAGTATAATTATTATAGTTCTGACGATAATATCTGTATAATATGCGTAATAATGCATGTTATATTGATAATAGTAAAAGTAATAAGTATAATTATCATAGTTCTAGCGATAATAACAGTATAATATGGGTACTAATGCATGTTATATTGATAATAATGAAAGTAATAAGTATAATTATTATAGTTCTAGCGATAATTACAGTATAATGTGAGTAATAATGCTTGTTATATTGGTGATATTGGGGGTAATAAGTATAATTAGTATAATTCTAGCGATAATTACAGTATAATATGGGTATTAATGTATGTTATATTGATAATAATAAAAGTAATAAGTATAATTATTATAGTTCTAGCGATAATTACAGTATAATGTGGGTAATAATGCATGTTATGTTGATAATAATAAAAGTAATAAGTATAATTATTATAGTTCTCACGACAATAACTGTATAATATAGGTAGTAATGCATGTTATATTCATAATAATAAACGTAATAAGTATAATTATTATAGTTCTAGCGATAATTACAGTATAATGTGGGTAATAATGCATGTTATATTGATAATAATAAATGTAATAAGTATAATTATTATAGTTCTCACGATAATAACTGTATAATATGGGTAGTAATGCATGTTATATTGATAATAATAAACGTAATAAGTATAATTATTATAGTTCTGACGATAATATCTGTATAATATGCGTAATAATGCAAGTTATATTGGTGATATTGGGGGTAATAAGTATAATTAGTATAATTCTGGCGATAATTACAGTATAATATGGGTATTAATGCATGTTATATTGATAATAATAAAAGTAATAAGTATAATTATTATAGTTCCAGCGATAATTACAGTATAATGTGGGTAATAATGCATGTTATATTGATAATAATAAAAGTAATAAGTATAATTATTATAGTTCTCACGATAATAACTGTATAATATGGGTAGTAATGCATGTTATATTGATAATAATAAACGTAATAAGTATAATTATTATAGTTCTAGCGACAATAACAGTATAATGTGGGTAATAATCCATGTAATATTGATAATATTTGGAGTAATTAGTATAATTATTATAATTCTAGCGATAATTACAGTATAATATGGGTATTAATGCATGTTATATTGATAATAATAAGAGTAATAACTATAATTATTATAGTTCTCACGATAATAACTGTATAATATGGGTAATAATGCATGTTATATTAATAATAATAAAATTAATAAGTATAATTATTATAGTTCTAGCGATAATTACAGTATAATGTGGGTAATAATGCTTCCTATATTGGTGATATTGGGGGTAATAAGTATAATTAGTATAATTCTGGCGATAATTACAGTATAATATGGGTATTAATGCATGTTATATTGATAATAATAAAAGTAATAAGTATAATTATTATAGTTCTAGCGATAATTACAGTATAATGTGGGTAATAATGCATGTTATATTGATAATAATAAAAGTAATAAGTATAATTATTATAGTTCTCACGATAATAACTGTATAATATGGGTAGTAATGCATGTTATATTGATAATAATAAACGTAATAAGTATAATTATTATAGTTCTAGCGACAATAACAGTGTAATGTGGGTAATAATCGATGTAATATTGATAATATTTGGAGTAATTAGTATAATTATTATAATTCTACCGATAATTACAGTATAATATGGGTATTAATGCATGTTATATTGATAATAATAAAAGTAATAACTATAATTATTATAGTTCTCACGATAATAACTGTATAATATGGGTAGTAATGCATGTTATATTCATAATAATAAACGTAATAAGTATAATTATTATAGTTCTGACGATAATAACTGTATGTTATGCGTAATAATGCATGTTATATTAATAGTAATAAAAGTAATAAGTATAATTATTATAGTTCTAGCGATAATTGCAGTATAATATGGGTAATAATGCATGTTATATTAATAGTAATAAAAGTAATAAGTATAATTATTATAGTTCTAACGATAATTACAGTATAATGTGGGTAATAATGCATGTTATATTGATAATAATAAAAGTAATAAGTATAATTATTATAGTTCTCACGATAATAACTGTATAATATGGGTAGTAATGCATGTTATATTCATAATAATAAACGTAATAAGTATAATTATTATAGTTCTGACGATAATAACTGTATGTTATGCGTAATAATGCATGTTATATTGATAATAATAAAAGTAATAAGTATAATTATTATAGTTCTAGTGATAATTACAGTATAATGTGGGTAATAATGCTTGTTATATTGGTGATATTGGGGGTAATAAGTATAATTAGTATAATTCTAGCGATAATTACAGTATAATATGGGTATTAATGCATGTTATATTGATAATAATAAAAGTAATAAGTAAAATTATTATAGTTCTAGCGATAATTACAGTATAATGTGGGTAATAATGCATGTTATGTTGATAATAATAAAAGTAATAAGTATAATTATTATAGTTCTCACGACAATAACTGTATAATATAGGTAGTAATGCATGTTATATTCATAATAATAAACGTAATAAGTATAATTATTATAGTTCTGACGATAATAACTGTATGTTATGCGTAATAATACATGTTATATTGATAATAATAAAAGTAATAAGTATAATTATTATAGTTCTAGCGATAATTGCAGTATAATATGGGTAATAATGCATGTTATATTGATAATAATAAAAGAAATAAGTATAATTATTATAGTTCTAGCGATAATTACAGTATAATGTGGGTAATAATGCATGTTATATTGATAATAATAAAAGTAATAAGTATAATTATTATAGTTCTCACGATAATAACTGTATAATATGGGTAGTAATGCATGTTATATTGATAATAATAAACGTAATAAGTATAATTATTATAGTTCTGACGATAATATCTGTATAATATGCGTAATAATGCATGTTATATTGGTGATATTGGGGGTAATAAGTATAATTAGTATAATTCTGGCGATAATTACAGTATAATATGGGTATCAATGCATGTTATATTGATAATAATAAAAGTAATAAGTATAATTATTATAGTTCCAGCGATAATTACAGTATAATGTGGGTAATAATGCATGTTATATTGATAATAATAAAAGTAATAAGTATAATTATTATAGTTCTCACGATAATAACTGTATAATATGGGTAGTAATGCATGTTATATTGATAATAATAAACGTAATAAGTATAATTATTATAGTTCTAGCGACAATAACAGTATAATGTGGGTAATAATCCATGTAATATTGATAATATTTGGAGTAATTAGTATAATTATTATAATTCTAGCGATAATTACAGTATAATATGGGTATTAATGCATGTTATATTGATAATAATAAGAGTAATAACTATAATTATTATAGTTCTCACGATAATAACTGTATAATATGGGTAATAATGCATGTTATATTAATAATAATATAATTAATAAGTATAATTATTATAGTTCTAGCGATAATTACAGTATAATGTGGGTAATAATGCTTGTTATATTGGTGATATTGGGGGTAATAAGTATAATTAGTATAATTCTGGCGATAATTACAGTATAATATGGGTATTAATGCATGTTATATTGATAATAATAAAAGTAATAAGTATAATTATTATAGTTCTAGCGATAATTACAGTATAATGTGGGTAATAATGCATGTTATATTGATAATAATAAAAGTAATAAGTATAATTATTATAGTTCTCACGATAATAACTGTATAATATGGGTAGTAATGCATGCTATATTGATAATAATAAACGTAATAAGTATAATTATTATAGTTCTAGCGACAATAACAGTGTAATGTGGGTAATAATCCATGTAATATTGATAATATTTGGAGTAATTAGTATAATTATTATAATTCTAGCGATAATTACAGTATAATATGGGTATTAATGCATGTTATATTGATAATAATAAAAGTAATAACTATAATTATTATAGTTCTCACGATAATAACTGTATAATATGGGTAGTAATGCATGTTATATTCATAATAATAAACGTAATAAGTATAATTATTATAGTTCTGACGATAATAACTGTATGTTATGCGTAATAATGCATGTTATATTAATAGTAATAAAAGTAATAAGTATAATTATTATAGTTCTAGCGATAATTGCAGTATAATATGGGTAATAATGCATGTTATATTAATAGTAATAAAAGTAATAAGTATAATTATTATAGTTCTAACGATAATTACAGTATAATGTGGGTAATAATGCATGTTATATTGATAATAATAAAAGTAATAAGTATAATTATTATAGTTCTCACGATAATAACTGTATAATATGGGTAGTAATGCATGTTATATTCATAATAATAAACGTAATAAGTATAATTATTATAGTTCTGACGATAATAACTGTATGTTATGCGTAATAATGCATGTTATATTGATAATAATAAAAGTAATAAGTATAATTATTATAGTTCTAGTGATAATTACAGTATAATGTGGGTAATAATGCTTGTTATATTGGTGATATTGGGGGTAATAAGTATAATTAGTATAATTCTAGCGATAATTACAGTATAATATGGGTATTAATGCATGTTATATTGATAATAATAAAAGTAATAAGTAAAATTATTATAGTTCTAGCGATAATTACAGTATAATGTGGGTAATAATGCATGTTATATTGATAATAATAAGAGTAATAAGTATAATTATTATAGTTCTAGCGATAATTACAGTATAATGCGGGTAATAATGCATGTTATATTGATAATAATAAAAGTAATAAGTATAATTATTATAGTTCTCACGATAATAACTGTATAATATGGGTAGTAATGCATGTTATATTGATAATAATAAACGTAATAAGTATAATTATTATAGTTCTAGTGATAATTACAGTATAATGTGGGTAATAATGCTTGTTATATTGGTGATATTGGGGGTAATAAGTATAATTAGTATAATTCTAGCGATAATTACAGTATAATATGGGTATTAATGCATGTTATATTGATAATAATAAAAGTAATAAGTAAAATTATTATAGTTCTAGCGATAATTAAGTATAATGTGGGTAATAATGCATGTTATATTGATAATAATAAGAGTAATAAGTATAATTATTATAGTTCTAGCGATAATTACAGTATAATGCGGGTAATAATGCATGTTATATTGATAATAATAAAAGTAATAAGTATAATTATTATAGTTCTGACGATAATAACTGTATAATATGGGTAGTAATGCATGTTATATTGATAATAATAAACGTAATAAGTATAATTATTATAGTTCTAGCGACAATAACAGTATAATGTGGGTAATAATCCATGTAATATTGATAATATTTGGAGTAATTAGTATAATTATTATAGTTCTAGCGATAATTACAGTATAATATGGGTATTAATGCATGTTATATTGATAATAATAAAAGTAATAAGTATAATTATTATAGTTCTCACGATAATAACTGTATAATATGGGTAGTAATGCATGTTATATTGATAATAATAAACGTAATAAGTATAATTATTATAGTTCTGACGATAATATCCGTATAATATGCGTAATAATGCATGTTATATTGATAATAATAAAAGTAATAAGTTTAATTATTATAGTTCTAGCGATAATTACAGTATAATGTGGGTAATAATGCATGTTATATTGGTAATATTGGGGGTAATAAGTATAATTATTATAATTCTAGCGATAATTACAGTATAATATGGGTAATAATGCATGTTATATTAATAATAATAAAATTAATAAGTATAATTATTATAGTTCTAGCGACAATAACAGTATAATATGGGTACTAATGCATGTTGTATTGATAGTAATAAAAGTAATAAGTATAATTATTATAGTTCTAGCGATAATAACAGTATAATATGGGTACTAATGCATGTTATATTGATAATAATGAAAGTAATAAGTATAATTATTATAGTTCTAGCGATAATTACAGTATAATGTGAGTAATAATGCTTGTTATATTGGTGATATTGGGGGTAATAAGTATAATTAGTATAATTCTAGCGATAATTACAGTATAATATGGGTATTAATGCATGGTATATTGATAATAATAAGAGTAATAACTATAATTATTATAGTTCTCACGATAATAACTGTATAATATGGGTAATAATGCATGTTATATTAATAATAATAAAATTAATAAGTATAATGATTATAGTTCTAGCGATAATTACAGTATAATGTGGGTAATAATGCTTGTTATATTGGTGATATTGGGGGTAATAAGTATAATTAGTATAATTCTGGCGATAATTACAGTATAATATGGGTATTAATAGATGTTATATTGATAATAATAAACGTAATAAGTATAATTATTATAGTTCTAGCGACAATAACAGTATAATGTGGGTAATAATCCATGTAATATTGATAATATTTGGAGTAATTAGTATAATTATTATAATTCTAGCGATAATTACAGTATAATATGGGTATTAATGCATGTTATATTGATAGTAATAAAAGTAATAAGTATAATTATTATAGTTCTCACGATAATAACTGTATAATATGGGTAGTAATGCATGTTATATTGATAATAATAAACGTAATAAGTATAATTATTATAGTTCTGACGATAATATCTGTATAATATGCGTAATAATGCATGTTATATTGGTGATATTGGGGGTAATAAGTATAATTAGTATAATTCTGGCGATAATTACAGTATAATATGGGTATTAATGCATGTTATATTGATAATAATAAAAGTAATAAGTATAATTATTATAGTTCCAGCGATAATTACAGTATAATGTGGGTAATAATGCATGTTATATTGATAATAATAAAAGTAATAAGTATAATTATTATAGTTCTCACGATAATAACTGTATAATATGGGTAGTAATGCATGTTATATTGATAATAATAAACGTAATAAGTATAATTATTATAGTTCTAGCGACAATAACAGTATAATGTGGGTAATAATCCATGTAATATTGATAATATTTGGAGTAATTAGTATAATTATTATAATTCTAGCGATAATTACAGTATAATATGGGTATTAATGCATGTTATATTGATAATAATAAGAGTAATAACTATAATTATTATAGTTCTCACGATAATAACTGTATAATATGGGTAATAATGCATGTTATATTAATAATAATAAAATTAATAAGTATAATTATTATAGTTCTAGCGATAATTACAGTATAATGTGGGTAATAATGCTTGTTATATTGGTGATATTGGGGGTAATAAGTATAATTAGTATAATTCTGGCGATAATTACAGTATAATATGGGTATTAATGCATGTTATATTGATAATAATAAAAGTAATAAGTATAATTATTATAGTTCTAGCGATAATTACAGTATAATGTGGGTAATAATGCATGTTATATTGATAATAATAAAAGTAATAAGTATAATTATTATAGTTCTCACGATAATAACTGTATAATATGGGTAGTAATGCATGTTATATTGATAATAATAAACGTAATAAGTATAATTATTATAGTTCTAGCGACAATAACAGTGTAATGTGGGTAATAATCCATGTAATATTGATAATATTTGGAGTAATTAGTATAATTATTATAATTCTAGCGATAATTACAGTATAATATGGGTATTAATGCATGTTATATTGATAATAATAAAAGTAATAACTATAATTATTATAGTTCTCACGATAATAACTGTATAATATGGGTAGTAATGCATGTTATATTCATAATAATAAACGTAATAAGTATAATTATTATAGTTCTGACGATAATAACTGTATGTTATGCGTAATAATGCATGTTATATTAATAGTAATAAAAGTAATAAGTATAATTATTATAGTTCTAGCGATAATTGCAGTATAATATGGGTAATAATGCATGTTATATTAATAGTAATAAAAGTAATAAGTATAATTATTATAGTTCTAACGATAATTACAGTATAATGTGGGTAATAATGCATGTTATATTGATAATAATAAAAGTAATAAGTATAATTATTATAGTTCTCACGATAATAACTGTATAATATGGGTAGTAATGCATGTTATATTCATAATAATAAACGTAATAAGTATAATTATTATAGTTCTGACGATAATAACTGTATGTTATGCGTAATAATGCATGTTATATTGATAATAATAAAAGTAATAAGTATAATTATTATAGTTCTAGTGATAATTACAGTATAATGTGGGTAATAATGCTTGTTATATTGGTGATATTGGGGGTAATAAGTATAATTAGTATAATTCTAGCGATAATTACAGTATAATATGGGTATTAATGCATGTTATATTGATAATAATAAAAGTAATAAGTAAAATTATTATAGTTCTAGCGATAATTACAGTATAATGTGGGTAATAATGCATGTTATATTGATAATAATAAGAGTAATAAGTATAATTATTATAGTTCTAGCGATAATTACAGTATAATGCGGGTAATAATGCATGTTATATTGATAATAATAAAAGTAATAAGTATAATTATTATAGTTCTCACGATAATAACTGTATAATATGGGTAGTAATGCATGTTATATTGATAATAATAAACGTAATAAGTATAATTATTATAGTTCTAGCGACAATAACAGTATAATGTGGGAATTAATCCATGTAATATTGATAATATTTGGAGTAATTAGTATAATTATTATAATTCTAGCGATAATTACAGTATAATATGGGTATTAATGCATGTTATATTGATAATAATAAAAGTAATAACTATAATTATTATAGTTCTCACGATAATAACTGTATAATATGGGTAATAATGCATGTTATATTGATAATAATAAAAGTAATAAGTATAATTATTATAGTTCTAGCGATAATTACAGTATAATGTGGGTAATAATGCTTGTTATATTGGTGATATTGGGGGTAATAAGTATAATTAGTATAATTCTGGCGATGATTACAGTATAATATGGGTATTAATGCATGTTATATTGATAATAATAAAAGTAATAAGTATAATTATTATAGGTCTAGCGATAATTACAGTATAATGTGGGTAATAATGCATGTTATATTGATAATAATAAAAGTAATAAGTATAATTACTATAGTTCTAGCGATAATTACAGTATAATGTGGGTAATAATGCATGTTATATTGATAATAATAAAAGTAATAAGTATAATTATTATAGTTCTAGCGATAATTACAGTATAATGTGGGTAATAATGCATGTTATATTGATAATAATAAAAGTAATAAGTATAATTATTATAGTTCTCACGATAATAACTGTATAATATGGGTAGTAATGCATGTTATATTGATAATAATAAACGTAATAAGTATAATTATTATAGTTCTGACGATAATATCTGTATAATATGCGTAATAATGCATGTTATATTGATAATAATAAAAGTAATAAGTATAATTATTATAGTTCTAGCGATAATTACAGTATAATGTGGGTAATAATGCATGTTATATTGATAATAATAAAAGTAATAAGTATAATTATTATAGTTCTAGCGATAATAACTGTATAATATGGGTAATAATGCATGTTATATTGGTAATATTGGGGGTAATAAGTATAATTATTATAATTCTAGGGATAATTACAGTATAATATGGGTAATAATGCATGTTAAATTAATAATAATAAAAGTAATAAGTATAATTATTATAGTTCTCACGATAATAACTGTATAATATGCGTAATAATGCATGTTATACTTATAATAATAAAAGTAATAAGTATAATTATTATAGTTCTAGCGATAATTACAGTATAATGTGGGAAATAATGCTTGTTATATTGGTGATATTGGGGGTAGTAAGTATAATTATTATAGTTCTAGCGATAATTACAGTATAATGTGGATAATAATGCATGTTATATTGACGATATTGGGAGTAATAAGTATATTTATTATAATTCTAGCGATAATTGCAGTATAATATGGGTATTAATGCATGTTATAATGATAATAATAAAAGTAATAAGTATAATTATTATAGTTCTAGCGATAATTACAGTATAATGTGGGTAATAATGCATGTTATATTGATAATAATAAAAGTAATAAGTATAATTATTATAGTTCTAGCGATAATTACAGTATAATGTGGGTAATAATGCATGTCATATTGATAACAATAAAAGTAATAAGTATAATTATTATAGTTCTCACGATAATAACTGTATAATATGGGTAGTAATGCATGTTATATTCATAATAATAAAAGTAATAAGTATAATTATTATAGTTCTCACGATAATAACTGTATGTTATGCGTAATAATGCATGTTATATTGATAATAATAAAAGTAATAAGTATAATTATTATAGTTCTAGCGATAATTGCAGTATAATATGGGTAATAATGCATGTTATATTAATAGTAATAAAAGTAATAAGTATAATTATTACAGTTCTAGCGATAATTACAGTATAATGTGGGTAATAATGCATGTTATATTGATAATAATAAAAGTAATAAGTATAATTATTATAGCTCTCACGATAATAACTGTATAATATGGGTAGTAATGCATGTTATATTGATAATAATAAACGTAATAAGTATAATTATTATAGTTCTGACGATAATATCTGTATAATATGCGTAATAATGCATGTTATATTGATAATAATAAAAGTAATATATATAATTATTATAGTTCTAGCGATAATTACAGTATAATGTGGGTAATAATGCATGTTATATTGATAATAATAAAAGTAATAAGTATAATTATTATAGTTCTCACGATAATAACTGTATAATATGGGTAGTAATGCATGTTATATTGATAATAATAAAAGTAATATATATAATTATTGTAGTTCTAGCGATAATTACAGTATAATGTGGGTAATAATGCATGTTATATTGGTAATATTGGGGGTAATAAGTATAATTATTATAATTCTAGCGATAATTACAGTATAATATGGGTAATAATGCATGTTATACTGATAATAATAAAATTAATAAGTATAATTATTATAATTCTGGCGATAATTACAGTATAATATGGGTATTAGTGCATGTTATATTGATAATAATAAAAGTAATAAGTATAATTATTATAGTTCTAGCGATAATTACAGTATAATGTGGGTAATAATGCATGTTATATTGATAATAATAAAAGTAATAAGTATAATTATTATAGTTCTAGCGATAATTACAGTATAATGTGGGTAATAATGCATGTCATATTGATAATAATAAAAGTAATAAGTATAATTATTATAGTTCTAGCGATAATTGCAGTATAATATGGGTAATAATGCATGTTATATTAATAGTAATAAAAGTAATAAGTATAATTATTATAGTTCTAACGATAATTACAGTATAATGTGGGTAATAATGCATGTTATATTGATAATAATAAAAGTAATAAGTATAATTATTATAGTTCTCACGATAATAACTGTATAATATGGGTAGTAATGCATGTTATATTCATAATAATAAACGTAATAAGTATAATTATTATAGTTCTGACGATAATAACTGTATGTTATGCGTAATAATGCATGTTATATTGATAATAATAAAAGTAATAAGTATAATTATTATAGTTCTAGTGATAATTACAGTATAATGTGGGTAATAATGCTTGTTATATTGGTGATATTGGGGGTAATAAGTATAATTAGTATAATTCTAGCGATAATTACAGTATAATGTGGGTAATAATGCATGTTATATTGATAATAATAAAAGTAATAAGTATAATTACTATAGTTCTAGCGATAATTACAGTATAATGTGGGTAATAATGCATGTTATATTGATAATAATAAAAGTAATAAGTATAATTATTATAGTTCTAGCGATAATTACAGTATAATGTGGGTAATAATGCATGTTATATTGATAATAATAAAAGTAATAAGTATAATTATTATAGTTCTCACGATAATAACTGTATAATATGGGTAGTAATGCATGTTATATTGATAATAATAAACGTAATAAGTATAATTATTATAGTTCTGACGATAATATCTGTATAATATGCGTAATAATGCATGTTATATTGATAATAATAAAAGTAATAAGTATAATTATTATAGTTCTAGCGATAATTACAGTATAATGTGGGTAATAATGCATGTTATATTGATAATAATAAAAGTAATAAGTATAATTATTATAGTTCTAGCGATAATAACTGTATAATATGGGTAATAATGCATGTTATATTGGTAATATTGGGGGTAATAAGTATAATTATTATAATTCTAGGGATAATTACAGTATAATATGGGTAATAATGCATGTTAAATTAATAATAATAAAAGTAATAAGTATAATTATTATAGTTCTCACGATAATAACTGTATAATATGCGTAATAATGCATGTTATACTTATAATAATAAAAGTAATAAGTATAATTATTATAGTTCTAGCGATAATTACAGTATAATGTGGGAAATAATGCTTGTTATATTGGTGATATTGGGGGTAATAAGTATAATTAGTATAATTCTGGCGATAATTACAGTATAATATGGGTATTAATGCATGTTATATTGATAATAATAAAAGTAATAAGTATAATTATTATAGTTCTAGCGATAATTACAGTATAATGTGGGTAATAATGCATGTTATATTGACGATATTGGGAGTAGTAAGTATAATTATTATAGTTCTAGCGATAATTACAGTATAATGTGGATAATAATGCATGTTATATTGACGATATTGGGAGTAATAAGTATATTTATTATAATTCTAGCGATAATTGCAGTATAATATGGGTATTAATGCATGTTATAATGATAATAATAAAAGTAATAAGTATAATTATTATAGTTCTAGCGATAATTACAGTATAATGTGGGTAATAATGCATGTTATATTGATAATAATAAAAGTAATAAGTATAATTATTATAGTTCTAGCGATAATTATAGTATAATGCGGGTAATAATGCATGTTATATTGATAATAATAAAAGTAATAAGTATAATTATTATAGTTCTCACGATAATAACTGTATAATATGGGTAGTAATGCATGTTATATTGATAATAATAAACGTAATAAGTATAATTATTATAGTTCTAGCGACAATAACAGTATAATGTGGGAATTAATCCATGTAATATTGATAATATTTGGAGTAATTAGTATAATTATTATAATTCTAGCGATAATTACAGTATAATATGGGTATTAATGCATGTTATATTGATAATAATAAAAGTAATAAGTATAATTATTATAGTTCTAGCGATAATTACAGTATAATGTGGGTAATAATGCTTGTTATATTGGTGATATTGGGGGTAATAAGTATAATTAGTATAATTCTGGCGATGATTACAGTATAATATGGGTATTAATGCATGTTATATTGATAATAACAAAAGTAATAAGTATAATTATTATAGGTCTAGCGATAATTACAGTATAATGTGGGTAATAATGCATGTTATATTGATAATAATAAAAGTAATAAGTATAATTACTATAGTTCTAGCGATAATTACAGTATAATGTGGGTAATAATGCATGTTATATTGATAATAATAAAAGTAATAAGTATAATTATTATAGTTCTAGCGATAATTACAGTATAATGTGGGTAATAATGCATGTTATATTGATAATAATAAAAGTAATAAGTATAATTATTATAGTTCTCACGATAATAACTGTATAATATGGGTAGTAATGCATGTTATATTGATAATAATAAACGTAATAAGTATAATTATTATAGTTCTGACGATAATATCTGTATAATATGCGTAATAATGCATGTTATATTGATAATAATAAAAGTAATAAGTATAATTATTATAGTTCTAGCGATAATTACAGTATAATGTGGGTAATAATGCATGTTATATTGATAATAATAAAAGTAATAAGTATAATTATTATAGTTCTAGCGATAATAACTGTATAATATGGGTAATAATGCATGTTATATTGGTAATATTGGGGGTAATAAGTATAATTATTATAATTCTAGGGATAATTACAGTATAATATGGGTAATAATGCATGTTAAATTAATAATAATAAAAGTAATAAGTATAATTATTATAGTTCTCACGATAATAACTGTATAATATGCGTAATAATGCATGTTATACTTATAATAATAAAAGTAATAAGTATAATTATTATAGTTCTAGCGATAATTACAGTATAATGTGGGAAATAATGCTTGTTATATTGGTGATATTGGGGGTAATAAGTATAATTAGTATAATTCTGGCGATAATTACAGTATAATATGGGTATTAATGCATGTTATATTGATAATAATAAAAGTAATAAGTATAATTATTATAGTTCTAGCGATAATTACAGTATAATGTGGGTAATAATGCATGTTATATTGACGATATTGGGAGTAGTAAGTATAATTATTATAGTTCTAGCGATAATTACAGTATAATGTGGATAATAATGCATGTTATATTGACGATATTGGGAGTAATAAGTATATTTATTATAATTCTAGCGATAATTGCAGTATAATATGGGTATTAATGCATGTTATAATGATAATAATAAAAGTAATAAGTATAATTATTATAGTTCTAGCGATAATTACAGTATAATGTGGGTAATAATGCATGTTATATTGATAATAATAAAAGTAATAAGTATAATTATTATAGTTCTAGCGATAATTACAGTATAATGTGGGTAATAATGCATGTCATATTGATAACAATAAAAGTAATAAGTATAATTATTATAGTTCTCACGATAATAACTGTATAATATGGGTAGTAATGCATGTTATATTCATAATAATAAAAGTAATAAGTATAATTATTATAGTTCTCACGATAATAACTGTATGTTATGCGTAATGATGCATGTTATATTGATAATAATAAAAGTAATAAGTATAATTATTATAGTTCTAGCGATAATTGCAGTATAATATGGGTAATAATGCATGTTATATTAATAGTAATAAAAGTAATAAGTATAATTATTACAGTTCTAGCGATAATTACAGTATAATGTGGGTAATAATGCATGTTATATTGATAATAATAAAAGTAATAAGTATAATTATTATAGCTCTCACGATAATAACTGTATAATATGGGTAGTAATGCATGTTATATTGATAATAATAAACGTAATAAGTATAATTATTATAGTTCTGACGATAATATCTGTATAATATGCGTAATAATGCATGTTATATTGATAATAATAAAAGTAATATATATAATTATTATAGTTCTAGCGATAATTACAGTATAATGTGGGTAATAATGCATGTTATATTGATAATAATAAAAGTAATAAGTATAATTATTATAGTTCTCACGATAATAACTGTATAATATGGGTAGTAATGCATGTTATATTGATAATAATAAAAGTAATATATATAATTATTGTAGTTCTAGCGATAATTACAGTATAATGTGGGTAATAATGCATGTTATATTGGTAATATTGGGGGTAATAAGTATAATTATTATAATTCTAGCGATAATTACAGTATAATATGGGTAATAATGCATGTTATACTGATAATAATAAAATTAATAAGTATAATTATTATAATTCTGGCGATAATTACAGTATAATATGGGTATTAGTGCATGTTATATTGATAATAATAAAAGTAATAAGTGTAATTATTATAGTTCTAGCGATAATTACAGTATAATGTGGGTAATAATGCATGTTATATTGATAATAATAAAAGTAATAAGTATAATTATTATAGTTCTAGCGATAATTACAGTATAATGTGGGTAATAATGCATGTCATATTGATAATAATAAAAGTAATAAGTATAATTATTATAGTTCTCACGATAATAACTGTATAATATGGGTAGTAATGCATGTTATATTCATAATAATAAACGTAATAAGTATAATTATTATAGTTCTGACGATAATAACTGTATGTTATGCGTAATAATGCATGTTATATTGATAACAATAAAAGTAATAAGTATAATTATTATAGTTCTAGCGATAATTACAGTATAATGTGGGTAATAATGCATGTTATATTGGTAATATTGGGGGTAATAAGTATAATTATTATAATTCTAGCGATAATTACAGTATAATATGGGTAATAATGCATGTTATATTGATAATAATAAAAGTAATAAGTATAATTATTATAGTTCTCACGATAATAAGAGTATAATATGGGTAGTAATGCATGTTATATTGATAATAATAAACGTAATAAGTATAATTATTATAGTTCTGACGATAATATCTGTATAATATGCGTAATAATGCATGTTATATTGATAATAATAAAAGTAATAAGTATAATTATTATAGTTCTCACGATAATAACTATAATATGGGTAGATGCATGTTATATTCATAATTATAAACGTAATAAGTATAATTATTATAGTTCTGACGATAATAACTGTGTATTATGCGTAATAATGCATGTTACATTGATAATAATAAAAGCAATAAGTATAATTATTATAATTCTAGCGATAATTACAGTATAATATGGGTAATAATGCATGTTATATTGATAATAATAAAAGTAATAAGTATAATTATTATAGTTCTAGCGATAATTACAGTATAATATGGGTAATAATGCATGTTATATTGGTAATATTGGGGGTAATAAGTATAATTATTATAGTTCCAGCGATAATAACAGTATAATATGGGTACTAATGCATGTTAGATTGATAATAATAAAAGTAATAAGTATAATTATTATAGTTCTAGCGATAATTACAGTATGATGTGGGTAATAATGCATGTTATGTTGATAATAATAAAAGTAATAAGTATAATTATTATAGTTCTCACGATAATAACTGTATAATATGGGTAGTAATGCATGTCACATTGATAATAATAAACGTAATAAGTATTATTATTATAGTTCTGACGATAATAACTGTATAATATGCGTAATAATGCATGTTATATTGATAATAATAAACGTAATAAGTATAATTATTATAGTTCTAGCGATAATTACAGTATAATGTGGGTAATAATGCATGTTATATTGATAATAATAAAAGTAATAAGTATAATTATTATAGTTCTCACGATAATAACTGTATAATATGGGTAGTAATGCATGTTATATTGATAATAATAAACGTAATAAGTATAATTAGTATAGTTCTAGCGACAATAACAGTATAATGTGGGTAATAATCCATGTAATATTGATAATATTTGGAGTAATTAGTATAATTATTATAATTCTAGCGATAATTACAGTATAATATGGGTATTAATGCATGTTATATTGATAATAATAAAAGTAATAACTATAATTATTATAGTTCTCACGATAATAACTGTATAATATGGGTAATAATGCATGTTATATTGATAATAATAAAAGTAATAAGTATAATTATTATAGTTCTAGCGATAATTACAGTATAATATGGGTAATAATGCATGTTATATTGGTAATATTGGGGGTAATAAGTATAATTATTATAATTCTAGCGATAATTACAGTATAATATGGGTAATAATGCATGTTATATTAATAACAATAAAACTAATAAGTATAATTATCATAGTTCTAGCGATAATAACAGTATAATATGGGTACTAATGCATGTTATATTGATAATAATGAAAGTAATAAGTATAATTATTATAGTTCTAGCGATAATTACAGTATAATGTGAGTAATAATGCTTGTTATATTGGTGATATTGGGGGTAATAAGTATAATTAGTATAATTCTAGCGATAATTACAGTATAATATGCGTATTAATGTATGTTATATTGATAATAATAAAAGTAATAACTATAATTATTATAGTTCTCACGATAATAACTGTATAATATGGGTAATAATGCATGTTATATTGATAATAATAAAAGTAATAAGTATAATTATTATAGTTCTAGCGATAATTACAGTATAATGTGGGTAATAATGCTTGTTATATTGGTGATATTGGGAGTAATAAGTATAATTAGTATAATTCTGGCGATAATTGCAGTATAATATGGGTATTAATGCATGTTATATTGATAATAATAAAAGTAATAAGTATAATTATTATAGTCCTAGCGATAATTACAGTATAATGTGGGTAATAATGCATGTTATATTGATAATAATAAAAGTAATAAGTATAATTATTATAGTTCTCACGATAATAACTGTATAATATGGGTAGTAATGCATGTTATATTGATAATAATAAACGTAATAAGTATAATTAGTATAGTTCTAGCGACAATAACAGTATAATGTGGGTAATAATCCATGTAATATTGATAATATTTGGAGTAATTAGTATAATTATTATAATTCTAGCGATAATTACAGTATAATATGGGTATTAATGCATGTTATATTGATAATAATAAAAGTAATAACTATAATTATTATAGTTCTCACGATAATAACTGTATAATATGGGTAATAATGCATGTTATATTGATAATAATAAAAGCAATAAGTATAATTATTATAGTTCTAGCGATAATTACAGTATAATGTGGGTAATAATGCATGTTATATTGATACTAATAAAAGTAATAAGTATAATTATTATAGTTCTAGCGATAATTACAGTATAATGTGGGTAATAATGCATGTTATATTGATAATAATAAAAGTAATAAGTATAATTATTATAGTTCTCACGATAATAACTGTATAATATGGGTAGTAATGCATGTTATATTGATAATAATAAATGTAATAAGTATAATTATTATAGTTCTAGCGACAATAACAGTAGAATGTGGGTAATAATCCATGTAATATTGATATTATTTGGAGTAATTAGTATAATTATTATAATTCTAGCGATAATTACAGTATAATATGGGTATTAATGCATGTTATATTGATAATAATAAAAGTAATAACTACAATTATTATAGTTCTCACGATAATAACTGTATAATATGGGTAATAATGCATGTTATATTGATAATAATAAAAGTAATAAGTATAATTATTATAGTTCTAGCGATAATTACAGTATAATGTGGGTAATAATGCATGTTATATTGATGATAATAAAAGTAATAAGTATAATTATTATAGTTCTCACGATAATAACTGTATAATATGGGTAGTAATGCATGTTATATTCATAATAATAAACGTAATAAGTATAATTATTATAGTTCTGACGATAATAACTGTATGTTATGCGTAATAATGCATGTTATATTGATAACAATAAAAGTAATAAGTATAATTATTATAGTTCTAGCGATAATTACAGTATAATGTGGGTAATAATGCATGTTATATTGGTAATATTGGGGGTAATAAGTATAATTATTATAATTCTAGCGATAATTACAGTATAATATGGGTAATAATGCATGTTATATTGATAATAATAAAAGTAATAAGTATAATTATTATAGTTCTCACGATAATAAGAGTATAATATGGGTAGTAATGCATGTTATATTGATAATAATAAACGTAATAAGTATAATTATTATAGTTCTGACGATAATATCTGTATAATATGCGTAATAATGCATGTTATATTGATAATAATAAAAGTAATAAGTATAATTATTATAGTTCTCACGATAATAACTATAATATGGGTAGATGCATGTTATATTCATAATTATAAACGTAATAAGTATAATTATTATAGTTCTGACGATAATAACTGTGTATTATGCGTAATAATGCATGTTACATTGATAATAATAAAAGCAATAAGTATAATTATTATAATTCTAGCGATAATTACAGTATAATATGGGTAATAATGCATGTTATATTGATAATAATAAAAGTAATAAGTATAATTATTATAGTTCTAGCGATAATTACAGTATAATATGGGTAATAATGCATGTTATATTGGTAATATTGGGGGTAATAAGTATAATTATTATAGTTCTAGCGATAATAACAGTATAATATGGGTACTAATGCATGTTAGATTGATAATAATAAAAGTAATAAGTATAATTATTATAGTTCTAGCGATAATTACAGTATGATGTGGGTAATAATGCATGTTATGTTGATAATAATAAAAGTAATAAGTATAATTATTATAGTTCTCACGATAATAACTGTATAATATGGGTAGTAATGCATGTCACATTGATAATAATAAACGTAATAAGTATTATTATTATAGTTCTGACGATAATAACTGTATAATATGCGTAATAATGCATGTTATATTGATAATAATAAACGTAATAAGTATAATTATTATAGTTCTAGCGATAATTACAGTATAATGTGGGTAATAATGCATGTTATATTGATAATAATAAAAGTAATAAGTATAATTATTATAGTTCTCACGATAATAACTGTATAATATGGGTAGTAGTGCATGTTATATTCATAATAATAAACGTAATAAGTATAATTATTATAGTTCTAGCGATAATAACTGTATAATGTGGGTAATAATGCATGTTATATTGATAATAATAAAAGTAATAAGTATAATTATTATAGTTCTAGCGATAATTACAGTATAATATGGGTAATAATGCATGTTATATTGATAATAATAAAAGTAATAAGTATAATTATTATAGTTCTCACGATAATAACTGTATAATATGGGTAGTAATGCATGTCACATTGATAATAATAAACGTAATAAGTATTATTATTATAGTTCTGACGATAATAACTGTATAATATGCGTAATAATGCATGTTATATTGATAATAATAAACGTAATAAGTATAATTATTATAGTTCTAGCGATAATTACAGTATAATGTGGGTAATAATGCATGTTATATTGATAATAATAAAAGTAATAAGTATAATTATTATAGTTCTCACGATAATAACTGTATAATATGGGTAGTAGTGCATGTTATATTCATAATAATAAACGTAATAAGTATAATTATTATAGTTCTAGCGATAATAACTGTATAATGTGGGTAATAATGCATGTTATATTGATAATAATAAAAGTAATAAGTATAATTATTATAGTTCTAGCGATAATTGCAGTATAATATGGGTAATAATGCATGTTATATTAATAGTAATAAAAGTAATAAGTATAATTATTATAGTTCTAACGATAATTACAGTATAATGTGGGTAATAATGCATGTTATATTGATAATAATAAAAGTAATAAGTATAATTATTATAGTTCTCACGATAATAACTGTATAATATGGGTAGTAATGCATGTTATATTCATAATAATAAACGTAATAAGTATAATTATTATAGTTCTGACGATAATAACTGTATGTTATGCGTAATAATGCATGTTATATTGATAATAATAAAAGTAATAAGTATAATTATTATAGTTCTAGTGATAATTACAGTATAATGTGGGTAATAATGCTTGTTATATTGGTGATATTGGGGGTAATAAGTATAATTAGTATAATTCTAGCGATAATTACAGTATAATATGGGTATTAATGCATGTTATATTGATAATAATAAAAGTAATAAGTAAAATTATTATAGTTCTAGCGATAATTACAGTATAATGTGGGTAATAATGCATGTTATATTGATAATAATAAGAGTAATAAGTATAATTATTATAGTTCTAGCGATAATTACAGTATAATGCGGGTAATAATGCATGTTATATTGATAATAATAAAAGTAATAAGTATAATTATTATAGTTCTCACGATAATAACTGTATAATATGGGTAGTAATGCATGTTATATTGATAATAATAAACGTAATAAGTATAATTATTATAGTTCTAGCGACAATAACAGTATAATGTGGGAATTAATCCATGTAATATTGATAATATTTGGAGTAATTAGTATAATTATTATAATTCTAGCGATAATTACAGTATAATATGGGTATTAATGCATGTTATATTGATAATAATAAAAGTAATAACTATAATTATTATAGTTCTCACGATAATAACTGTATAATATGGGTAATAATGCATGTTATATTGATAATAATAAAAGTAATAAGTATAATTATTATAGTTCTAGCGATAATTACAGTATAATGTGGGTAATAATGCTTGTTATATTGGTGATATTGGGGGTAATAAGTATAATTAGTATAATTCTGGCGATGATTACAGTATAATATGGGTATTAATGCATGTTATATTGATAATAATAAAAGTAATAAGTATAATTATTATAGGTCTAGCGATAATTACAGTATAATGTGGGTAATAATGCATGTTATATTGATAATAATAAAAGTAATAAGTATAATTACTATAGTTCTAGCGATAATTACAGTATAATGTGGGTAATAATGCATGTTATATTGATAATAATAAAAGTAATAAGTATAATTATTATAGTTCTAGCGATAATTACAGTATAATGTGGGTAATAATGCATGTTATATTGATAATAATAAAAGTAATAAGTATAATTATTATAGTTCTCACGATAATAACTGTATAATATGGGTAGTAATGCATGTTATATTGATAATAATAAACGTAATAAGTATAATTATTATAGTTCTGACGATAATATCTGTATAATATGCGTAATAATGCATGTTATATTGATAATAATAAAAGTAATAAGTATAATTATTATAGTTCTAGCGATAATTACAGTATAATGTGGGTAATAATGCATGTTATATTGATAATAATAAAAGTAATAAGTATAATTATTATAGTTCTAGCGATAATAACTGTATAATATGGGTAATAATGCATGTTATATTGGTAATATTGGGGGTAATAAGTATAATTATTATAATTCTAGGGATAATTACAGTATAATATGGGTAATAATGCATGTTAAATTAATAATAATAAAAGTAATAAGTATAATTATTATAGTTCTCACGATAATAACTGTATAATATGCGTAATAATGCATGTTATACTTATAATAATAAAAGTAATAAGTATAATTATTATAGTTCTAGCGACAATTACAGTATAATGTGGGAAATAATGCTTGTTATATTGGTGATATTGGGGGTAGTAAGTATAATTATTATAGTTCTAGCGATAATTACAGTATAATGTGGATAATAATGCATGTTATATTGACGATATTGGGAGTAATAAGTATATTTATTATAATTCTAGCGATAATTGCAGTATAATATGGGTATTAATGCATGTTATAATGATAATAATAAAAGTAATAAGTATAATTATTATAGTTCTAGCGATAATTACAGTATAATGTGGGTAATAATGCATGTTATATTGATAATAATAAAAGTAATAAGTATAATTATTATAGTTCTAGCGATAATTACAGTATAATGTGGGTAATAATGCATGTCATATTGATAACAATAAAAGTAATAAGTATAATTATTATAGTTCTCACGATAATAACTGTATAATATGGGTAGTAATGCATGTTATATTCATAATAATAAAAGTAATAAGTATAATTATTATAGTTCTCACGATAATAACTGTATGTTATGCGTAATAATGCATGTTATATTGATAATAATAAAAGTAATAAGTATAATTATTATAGTTCTAGCGATAATTGCAGTATAATATGGGTAATAATGCATGTTATATTAATAGTAATAAAAGTAATAAGTATAATTATTACAGTTCTAGCGATAATTACAGTATAATGTGGGTAATAATGCATGTTATATTGATAATAATAAAAGTAATAAGTATAATTATTATAGCTCTCACGATAATAACTGTATAATATGGGTAGTAATGCATGTTATATTGATAATAATAAACGTAATAAGTATAATTATTATAGTTCTGACGATAATATCTGTATAATATGCGTAATAATGCATGTTATATTGATAATAATAAAAGTAATATATATAATTATTATAGTTCTAGCGATAATTACAGTATAATGTGGGTAATAATGCATGTTATATTGATAATAATAAAAGTAATAAGTATAATTATTATAGTTCTCACGATAATAACTGTATAATATGGGTAGTAATGCATGTTATATTGATAATAATAAAAGTAATATATATAATTATTGTAGTTCTAGCGATAATTACAGTATAATGTGGGTAATAATGCATGTTATATTGGTAATATTGGGGGTAATAAGTATAATTATTATAATTCTAGCGATAATTACAGTATAATATGGGTAATAATGCATGTTATACTGATAATAATAAAATTAATAAGTATAATTATTATAATTCTGGCGATAATTACAGTATAATATGGGTATTAGTGCATGTTATATTGATAATAATAAAAGTAATAAGTATAATTATTATAGTTCTAGCGATAATTACAGTATAATGTGGGTAATAATGCATGTTATATTGATAATAATAAAAGTAATAAGTATAATTATTATAGTTCTAGCGATAATTACAGTATAATGTGGGTAATAATGCATGTCATATTGATAATAATAAAAGTAATAAGTATAATTATTATAGTTCTAGCGATAATTGCAGTATAATATGGGTAATAATGCATGTTATATTAATAGTAATAAAAGTAATAAGTATAATTATTATAGTTCTAACGATAATTACAGTATAATGTGGGTAATAATGCATGTTATATTGATAATAATAAAAGTAATAAGTATAATTATTATAGTTCTCACGATAATAACTGTATAATATGGGTAGTAATGCATGTTATATTCATAATAATAAACGTAATAAGTATAATTATTATAGTTCTGACGATAATAACTGTATGTTATGCGTAATAATGCATGTTATATTGATAATAATAAAAGTAATAAGTATAATTATTATAGTTCTAGTGATAATTACAGTATAATGTGGGTAATAATGCTTGTTATATTGGTGATATTGGGGGTAATAAGTATAATTAGTATAATTCTAGCGATAATTACAGTATAATATGGGTATTAATGCATGTTATATTGATAATAATAAAAGTAATAAGTAAAATTATTATAGTTCTAGCGATAATTACAGTATAATGTGGGTAATAATGCATGTTATATTGATAATAATAAGAGTAATAAGTATAATTATTATAGTTCTAGCGATAATTACAGTATAATGCGGGTAATAATGCATGTTATATTGATAATAATAAAAGTAATAAGTATAATTATTATAGTTCTCACGATAATAACTGTATAATATGGGTAGTAATGCATGTTATATTGATAATAATAAACGTAATAAGTATAATTATTATAGTTCTAGCGACAATAACAGTATAATGTGGGAATTAATCCATGTAATATTGATAATATTTGGAGTAATTAGTATAATTATTATAATTCTAGCGATAATTACAGTATAATGTGGGTAATAATGCATGTTATATTGATAATAATAAAAGTAATAAGTATAATTATTATAGTTCTAGCGATAATTACAGTATAATGTGGGTAATAATGCATGTCATATTGATAATAATAAAAGTAATAAGTATAATTATTATAGTTCTAGCGATAATTGCAGTATAATATGGGTAATAATGCATGTTATATTAATAGTAATAAAAGTAATAAGTATAATTATTATAGTTCTAACGATAATTACAGTATAATGTGGGTAATAATGCATGTTATATTGATAATAATAAAAGTAATAAGTATAATTATTATAGTTCTCACGATAATAACTGTATAATATGGGTAGTAATGCATGTTATATTCATAATAATAAACGTAATAAGTATAATTATTATAGTTCTGACGATAATAACTGTATGTTATGCGTAATAATGCATGTTATATTGATAATAATAAAAGTAATAAGTATAATTATTATAGTTCTAGTGATAATTACAGTATAATGTGGGTAATAATGCTTGTTATATTGGTGATATTGGGGGTAATAAGTATAATTAGTATAATTCTAGCGATAATTACAGTATAATATGGGTATTAATGCATGTTATATTGATAATAATAAAAGTAATAAGTAAAATTATTATAGTTCTAGCGATAATTACAGTATAATGTGGGTAATAATGCATGTTATATTGATAATAATAAGAGTAATAAGTATAATTATTATAGTTCTAGCGATAATTACAGTATAATGCGGGTAATAATGCATGTTATATTGATAATAATAAAAGTAATAAGTATAATTATTATAGTTCTCACGATAATAACTGTATAATATGGGTAGTAATGCATGTTATATTGATAATAATAAACGTAATAAGTATAATTATTATAGTTCTAGCGACAATAACAGTATAATGTGGGAATTAATCCATGTAATATTGATAATATTTGGAGTAATTAGTATAATTATTATAATTCTAGCGATAATTACAGTATAATATGGGTATTAATGCATGTTATATTGATAATAATAAAAGTAATAACTATAATTATTATAGTTCTCACGATAATAACTGTATAATATGGGTAATAATGCATGTTATATTGATAATAATAAAAGTAATAAGTATAATTATTATAGTTCTAGCGATAATTACAGTATAATGTGGGTAATAATGCTTGTTATATTGCTGATATTGGGGGTAATAAGTATAATTAGTATAATTCTGGCGATGATTACAGTATAATATGGGTATTAATGCATGTTATATTGATAATAATAAAAGTAATAAGTATAATTATTATAGGTCTAGCGATAATTACAGTATAATGTGGGTAATAATGCATGTTATATTGATAATAATAAAAGTAATAAGTATAATTACTATAGTTCTAGCGATAATTACAGTATAATGTGGGTAATAATGCATGTTATATTGATAATAATAAAAGTAATAAGTATAATTATTATAGTTCTAGCGATAATTACAGTATAATGTGGGTAATAATGCATGTTATATTGATAATAATAAAAGTAATAAGTATAATTATTATAGTTCTCACGATAATAACTGTATAATATGGGTAGTAATGCATGTTATATTGATAATAATAAACGTAATAAGTATAATTATTATAGTTCTGACGATAATATCTGTATAATATGCGTAATAATGCATGTTATATTGATAATAATAAAAGTAATAAGTATAATTATTATAGTTCTAGCGATAATTACAGTATAATGTGGGTAATAATGCATGTTATATTGATAATAATAAAAGTAATAAGTATAATTATTATAGTTCTAGCGATAATAACTGTATAATATGGGTAATAATGCATGTTATATTGGTAATATTGGGGGTAATAAGTATAATTATTATAATTCTAGGGATAATTACAGTATAATATGGGTAATAATGCATGTTAAATTAATAATAATAAAAGTAATAAGTATAATTATTATAGTTCTCACGATAATAACTGTATAATATGCGTAATAATGCATGTTATACTTATAATAATAAAAGTAATAAGTATAATTATTATAGTTCTAGCGATAATTACAGTATAATGTGGGAAATAATGCTTGTTATATTGGTGATATTGGGGGTAATAAGTATAATTAGTATAATTCTGGCGATAATTACAGTATAATATGGGTATTAATGCATGTTATATTGATAATAATAAAAGTAATAAGTATAATTATTATAGTTCTAGCGATAATTACAGTATAATGTGGGTAATAATGCATGTTATATTGACGATATTGGGAGTAGTAAGTATAATTATTATAGTTCTAGCGATAATTACAGTATAATGTGGATAATAATGCATGTTATATTGACGATATTGGGAGTAATAAGTATATTTATTATAATTCTAGCGATAATTGCAGTATAATATGGGTATTAATGCATGTTATAATGATAATAATAAAAGTAATAAGTATAATTATTATAGTTCTAGCGATAATTACAGTATAATGTGGGTAATAATGCATGTTATATTGATAATAATAAAAGTAATAAGTATAATTATTATAGTTCTAGCGATAATTACAGTATAATGCGGGTAATAATGCATGTTATATTGATAATAATAAAAGTAATAAGTATAATTATTATAGTTCTCACGATAATAACTGTATAATATGGGTAGTAATGCATGTTATATTGATAATAATAAACGTAATAAGTATAATTATTATAGTTCTAGCGACAATAACAGTATAATGTGGGAATTAATCCATGTAATATTGATAATATTTGGAGTAATTAGTATAATTATTATAATTCTAGCGATAATTACAGTATAATATGGGTATTAATGCATGTTATATTGATAATAATAAAAGTAATAAGTATAATTATTATAGTTCTAGCGATAATTACAGTATAATGTGGGTAATAATGCTTGTTATATTGGTGATATTGGGGGTAATAAGTATAATTAGTATAATTCTGGCGATGATTACAGTATAATATGGGTATTAATGCATGTTATATTGATAATAATAAAAGTAATAAGTATAATTATTATAGGTCTAGCGATAATTACAGTATAATGTGGGTAATAATGCATGTTATATTGATAATAATAAAAGTAATAAGTATAATTACTATAGTTCTAGCGATAATTACAGTATAATGTGGGTAATAATGCATGTTATATTGATAATAATAAAAGTAATAAGTATAATTATTATAGTTCTAGCGATAATTACAGTATAATGTGGGTAATAATGCATGTTATATTGATAATAATAAAAGTAATAAGTATAATTATTATAGTTCTCACGATAATAACTGTATAATATGGGTAGTAATGCATGTTATATTGATAATAATAAACGTAATAAGTATAATTATTATAGTTCTGACGATAATATCTGTATAATATGCGTAATAATGCATGTTATATTGATAATAATAAAAGTAATAAGTATAATTATTATAGTTCTAGCGATAATTACAGTATAATGTGGGTAATAATGCATGTTATATTGATAATAATAAAAGTAATAAGTATAATTATTATAGTTCTAGCGATAATAACTGTATAATATGGGTAATAATGCATGTTATATTGGTAATATTGGGGGTAATAAGTATAATTATTATAATTCTAGGGATAATTACAGTATAATATGGGTAATAATGCATGTTAAATTAATAATAATAAAAGTAATAAGTATAATTATTATAGTTCTCACGATAATAACTGTATAATATGCGTAATAATGCATGTTATACTTATAATAATAAAAGTAATAAGTATAATTATTATAGTTCTAGCGATAATTACAGTATAATGTGGGAAATAATGCTTGTTATATTGGTGATATTGGGGGTAATAAGTATAATTAGTATAATTCTGGCGATAATTACAGTATAATATGGGTATTAATGCATGTTATATTGATAATAATAAAAGTAATAAGTATAATTATTATAGTTCTAGCGATAATTACAGTATAATGTGGGTAATAATGCATGTTATATTGACGATATTGGGAGTAGTAAGTATAATTATTATAGTTCTAGCGATAATTACAGTATAATGTGGATAATAATGCATGTTATATTGACGATATTGGGAGTAATAAGTATATTTATTATAATTCTAGCGATAATTGCAGTATAATATGGGTATTAATGCATGTTATAATGATAATAATAAAAGTAATAAGTATAATTATTATAGTTCTAGCGATAATTACAGTATAATGTGGGTAATAATGCATGTTATATTGATAATAATAAAAGTAATAAGTATAATTATTATAGTTCTAGCGATAATTACAGTATAATGTGGGTAATAATGCATGTCATATTGATAACAATAAAAGTAATAAGTATAATTATTATAGTTCTCACGATAATAACTGTATAATATGGGTAGTAATGCATGTTATATTCATAATAATAAAAGTAATAAGTATAATTATTATAGTTCTCACGATAATAACTGTATGTTATGCGTAATGATGCATGTTATATTGATAATAATAAAAGTAATAAGTATAATTATTATAGTTCTAGCGATAATTGCAGTATAATATGGGTAATAATGCATGTTATATTAATAGTAATAAAAGTAATAAGTATAATTATTACAGTTCTAGCGATAATTACAGTATAATGTGGGTAATAATGCATGTTATATTGATAATAATAAAAGTAATAAGTATAATTATTATAGCTCTCACGATAATAACTGTATAATATGGGTAGTAATGCATGTTATATTGATAATAATAAACGTAATAAGTATAATTATTATAGTTCTGACGATAATATCTGTATAATATGCGTAATAATGCATGTTATATTGATAATAATAAAAGTAATATATATAATTATTATAGTTCTAGCGATAATTACAGTATAATGTGGGTAATAATGCATGTTATATTGATAATAATAAAAGTAATAAGTATAATTATTATAGTTCTCACGATAATAACTGTATAATATGGGTAGTAATGCATGTTATATTGATAATAATAAAAGTAATATATATAATTATTGTAGTTCTAGCGATAATTACAGTATAATGTGGGTAATAATGCATGTTATATTGGTAATATTGGGGGTAATAAGTATAATTATTATAATTCTAGCGATAATTACAGTATAATATGGGTAATAATGCATGTTATACTGATAATAATAAAATTAATAAGTATAATTATTATAATTCTGGCGATAATTACAGTATAATATGGGTATTAGTGCATGTTATATTGATAATAATAAAAGTAATAAGTATAATTATTATAGTTCTAGCGATAATTACAGTATAATGTGGGTAATAATGCATGTTATATTGATAATAATAAAAGTAATAAGTATAATTATTATAGTTCTAGCGATAATTACAGTATAATGTGGGTAATAATGCATGTCATATTGATAATAATAAAAGTAATAAGTATAATTATTATAGTTCTCACGATAATAACTGTATAATATGGGTAGTAATGCATGTTATATTCATAATAATAAACGTAATAAGTATAATTATTATAGTTCTGACGATAATAACTGTATGTTATGCGTAATAATGCATGTTATATTGATAACAATAAAAGTAATAAGTATAATTATTATAGTTCTAGCGATAATTACAGTATAATGTGGGTAATAATGCATGTTATATTGGTAATATTGGGGGTAATAAGTATAATTATTATAATTCTAGCGATAATTACAGTATAATATGGGTAATAATGCATGTTATATTGATAATAATAAAAGTAATAAGTATAATTATTATAGTTCTCACGATAATAAGAGTATAATATGGGTAGTAATGCATGTTATATTGATAATAATAAACGTAATAAGTATAATTATTATAGTTCTGACGATAATATCTGTATAATATGCGTAATAATGCATGTTATATTGATAATAATAAAAGTAATAAGTATAATTATTATAGTTCTCACGATAATAACTATAATATGGGTAGATGCATGTTATATTCATAATTATAAACGTAATAAGTATAATTATTATAGTTCTGACGATAATAACTGTGTATTATGCGTAATAATGCATGTTACATTGATAATAATAAAAGCAATAAGTATAATTATTATAATTCTAGCGATAATTACAGTATAATATGGGTAATAATGCATGTTATATTGATAATAATAAAAGTAATAAGTATAATTATTATAGTTCTAGCGATAATTACAGTATAATATGGGTAATAATGCATGTTATATTGGTAATATTGGGGGTAATAAGTATAATTATTATAGTTCCAGCGATAATAACAGTATAATATGGGTACTAATGCATGTTAGATTGATAATAATAAAAGTAATAAGTATAATTATTATAGTTCTAGCGATAATTACAGTATGATGTGGGTAATAATGCATGTTATGTTGATAATAATAAAAGTAATAAGTATAATTATTATAGTTCTCACGATAATAACTGTATAATATGGGTAGTAATGCATGTCACATTGATAATAATAAACGTAATAAGTATTATTATTATAGTTCTGACGATAATAACTGTATAATATGCGTAATAATGCATGTTATATTGATAATAATAAACGTAATAAGTATAATTATTATAGTTCTAGCGATAATTACAGTATAATGTGGGTAATAATGCATGTTATATTGATAATAATAAAAGTAATAAGTATAATTATTATAGTTCTCACGATAATAACTGTATAATATGGGTAGTAATGCATGTTATATTGATAATAATAAACGTAATAAGTATAATTAGTATAGTTCTAGCGACAATAACAGTATAATGTGGGTAATAATCCATGTAATATTGATAATATTTGGAGTAATTAGTATAATTATTATAATTCTAGCGATAATTACAGTATAATATGGGTATTAATGCATGTTATATTGATAATAATAAAAGTAATAACTATAATTATTATAGTTCTCACGATAATAACTGTATAATATGGGTAATAATGCATGTTATATTGATAATAATAAAAGTAATAAGTATAATTATTATAGTTCTAGCGATAATTACAGTATAATATGGGTAATAATGCATGTTATATTGGTAATATTGGGGGTAATAAGTATAATTATTATAATTCTAGCGATAATTACAGTATAATATGGGTAATAATGCATGTTATATTAATAACAATAAAACTAATAAGTATAATTATCATAGTTCTAGCGATAATAACAGTATAATATGGGTACTAATGCATGTTATATTGATAATAATGAAAGTAATAAGTATAATTATTATAGTTCTAGCGATAATTACAGTATAATGTGAGTAATAATGCTTGTTATATTGGTGATATTGGGGGTAATAAGTATAATTAGTATAATTCTAGCGATAATTACAGTATAATATGCGTATTAATGTATGTTATATTGATAATAATAAAAGTAATAACTATAATTATTATAGTTCTCACGATAATAACTGTATAATATGGGTAATAATGCATGTTATATTGATAATAATAAATGTAATAAGTATAATTATTATAGTTCTAGCGACAATAACAGTAGAATGTGGGTAATAATCCATGTAATATTGATATTATTTGGAGTAATTAGTATAATTATTATAATTCTAGCGATAATTACAGTATAATATGGGTACTAATGCATGTTATATTGATAATAATGAAAGTAATAAGTATAATTATTATAGTTCTAGCGATAATTACAGTATAATGTGAGTAATAATGCTTGTTATATTGGTGATATTGGGGGTAATAAGTATAATTAGTATAATTCTAGCGATAATTACAGTATAATATGCGTATTAATGTATGTTATATTGATAATAATAAAAGTAATAACTATAATTATTATAGTTCTCACGATAATAACTGTATAATATGGGTAATAATGCATGTTATATTGGTAATATTGGGGGTAATAAGTATAATTATTATAGTTCTAGCGATAATAACAGTATAATATGGGTACTAATGCATGTTAGATTGATAATAATAAAAGTAATAAGTATAATTATTATAGTTCTAGCGATAATTACAGTATGATGTGGGTAATAATGCATGTTATGTTGATAATAATAAAAGTAATAAGTATAATTATTATAGTTCTCACGATAATAACTGTATAATATGGGTAGTAATGCATGTCACATTGATAATAATAAACGTAATAAGTATTATTATTATAGTTCTGACGATAATAACTGTATAATATGCGTAATAATGGATGTTATATTGATAATAATAAACGTAATAAGTATAATTATTATAGTTCTAGCGATAATTACAGTATAATGTGGGTAATAATGCATGTTATATTGATAATAATAAAAGTAATAAGTATAATTATTATAGTTCTCACGATAATAACTGTATAATATGGGTAGTAGTGCATGTTATATTCATAATAATAAACGTAATAAGTATAATTATTATAGTTCTAGCGATAATAACTGTATAATGTGGGTAATAATGCATGTTATATTGATAATAATAAAAGTAATAAGTATAATTAATATAGTTCTAGCGATAATTACAGTATAATATGGGTAATAATGCATGTTATATTGATAATAATAAAAGTAATAAGTATAATTATTATAGTTCTAGCGATAATTACAGTATAATATGGGTAATAATGCATGTTATATTGGTAATATTGGGGGTAATAAGTATAATTATTATAGTTCTAGCGATAATAACAGTACAATATGGGTACTAATGCATGTTAGATTGATAATAATAAAAGTAATAAGTATAATTATTATAGTTCTAGCGATAATTACAGTATGATGTGGGTAATAATGCATGTTATGTTGATAATAATAAAAGTAATAAGTATAATTATTATAGTTCTCACGATAATAACTGTATAATATGGGTAGTAATGCATGTCACATTGATAATAATAAACGTAATAAGTATTATTATTATAGTTCTGACGATAATAACTGTATAATATGCGTAATAATGCATGTTATATTGATAATAATAAACGTAATAAGTATAATTATTATAGTTCTAGCGATAATTACAGTATAATGTGGGTAATAATGCATGTTATATTGGTAATATTGGGGGTAATAAGTATAATTATTATAATTCTAGCGATAATTACAGTATAATATGGGTAATAATGCATGTTATATTAATAATAATAAAATTAATAGGTATAATTATTATAGTTCTAGCGACAATAACAGTATAATATGGATACTAATACATGTTATATTGATAGTAATAAAAGTAATAAGTATAATTATTATAGTTCTCACGATAATAACTGTATAATATGCGTAATAATGCATGTTATATTGATAACAATAAAAGTAATAAGTATAATTATTATAGTTCTAGCGATAATTACAGTATAATGTGGGTAATAATGCATGTTATATTGGTAATATTGGGGGTAATAAGTATAATTATTATAATTCTAGCGATAATTACAGTATAATATGGGTAATAATGCATGTTATATTGATAATAATAAAAGTAATAAGTATAATTATTATAGTTCTCACGATAATAAGAGTATAATATGGGTAGTAATGCATGTTATATTGATAATAATAAACGTAATAAGTATAATTATTATAGTTCTGACGATAATATCTGTATAATATGCGTAATAATGCATGTTATATTGATAATAATAAAAGTAATATATATAATTATTATAGTTCTAGCGATAATTACAGTATAATGTGGGTAATAATGCATGTTATATTGATAATAATAAAAGTAATAAGTATAATTATTATAGTTCTCACGATAATAACTGTATAATATGGGTAGTAATGCATGTTATATTGATAATAATAAAAGTAATATATATAATTATTGTAGTTCTAGCGATAATTACAGTATAATGTGGGTAATAATGCATGTTATATTGGTAATATTGGGGGTAATAAGTATAATTATTATAATTCTAGCGATAATTACAGTATAATATGGGTAATAATGCATGTTATACTGATAATAATAAAATTAATAAGTATAATTATTATAATTCTGGCGATAATTACAGTATAATATGGGTATTAGTGCATGTTATATTGATAATAATAAAAGTAATAAGTATAATTATTATAGTTCTAGCGATAATTACAGTATAATGTGGGTAATAATGCATGTTATATTGATAATAATAAAAGTAATAAGTATAATTATTATAGTTCTAGCGATAATTACAGTATAATGTGGGTAATAATGCATGTCATATTGATAATAATAAAAGTAATAAGTATAATTATTATAGTTCTCACGATAATAACTGTATAATATGGGTAGTAATGCATGTTATATTCATAATAATAAACGTAATAAGTATAATTATTATAGTTCTGACGATAATAACTGTATGTTATGCGTAATAATGCATGTTATATTGATAACAATAAAAGTAATAAGTATAATTATTATAGTTCTAGCGATAATTACAGTATAATGTGGGTAATAATGCATGTTATATTGGTAATATTGGGGGTAATAAGTATAATTATTATAATTCTAGCGATAATTACAGTATAATATGGGTAATAATGCATGTTATATTGATAATAATAAAAGTAATAAGTATAATTATTATAGTTCTCACGATAATAAGAGTATAATATGGGTAGTAATGCATGTTATATTGATAATAATAAACGTAATAAGTATAATTATTATAGTTCTGACGATAATATCTGTATAATATGCGTAATAATGCATGTTATATTGATAATAATAAAAGTAATAAGTATAATTATTATAGTTCTCACGATAATAACTATAATATGGGTAGATGCATGTTATATTCATAATTATAAACGTAATAAGTATAATTATTATAGTTCTGACGATAATAACTGTGTATTATGCGTAATAATGCATGTTACATTGATAATAATAAAAGCAATAAGTATAATTATTATAATTCTAGCGATAATTACAGTATAATATGGGTAATAATGCATGTTATATTGATAATAATAAAAGTAATAAGTATAATTATTATAGTTCTAGCGATAATTACAGTATAATATGGGTAATAATGCATGTTATATTGGTAATATTGGGGGTAATAAGTATAATTATTATAGTTCCAGCGATAATAACAGTATAATATGGGTACTAATGCATGTTAGATTGATAATAATAAAAGTAATAAGTATAATTATTATAGTTCTAGCGATAATTACAGTATGATGTGGGTAATAATGCATGTTATGTTGATAATAATAAAAGTAATAAGTATAATTATTATAGTTCTCACGATAATAACTGTATAATATGGGTAGTAATGCATGTCACATTGATAATAATAAACGTAATAAGTATTATTATTATAGTTCTGACGATAATAACTGTATAATATGCGTAATAATGCATGTTATATTGATAATAATAAACGTAATAAGTATAATTATTATAGTTCTAGCGATAATTACAGTATAATGTGGGTAATAATGCATGTTATATTGATAATAATAAAAGTAATAAGTATAATTATTATAGTTCTCACGATAATAACTGTATAATATGGGTAGTAATGCATGTTATATTGATAATAATAAACGTAATAAGTATAATTAGTATAGTTCTAGCGACAATAACAGTATAATGTGGGTAATAATCCATGTAATATTGATAATATTTGGAGTAATTAGTATAATTATTATAATTCTAGCGATAATTACAGTATAATATGGGTATTAATGCATGTTATATTGATAATAATAAAAGTAATAACTATAATTATTATAGTTCTCACGATAATAACTGTATAATATGGGTAATAATGCATGTTATATTGATAATAATAAAAGTAATAAGTATAATTATTATAGTTCTAGCGATAATTACAGTATAATATGGGTAATAATGCATGTTATATTGGTAATATTGGGGGTAATAAGTATAATTATTATAATTCTAGCGATAATTACAGTATAATATGGGTAATAATGCATGTTATATTAATAACAATAAAACTAATAAGTATAATTATCATAGTTCTAGCGATAATAACAGTATAATATGGGTACTAATGCATGTTATATTGATAATAATGAAAGTAATAAGTATAATTATTATAGTTCTAGCGATAATTACAGTATAATGTGAGTAATAATGCTTGTTATATTGGTGATATTGGGGGTAATAAGTATAATTAGTATAATTCTAGCGATAATTACAGTATAATATGCGTATTAATGTATGTTATATTGATAATAATAAAAGTAATAACTATAATTATTATAGTTCTCACGATAATAACTATATAATATGGGTAATAATGCATGTTATATTGATAATAATAAATGTAATAAGTATAATTATTATAGTTCTAGCGACAATAACAGTAGAATGTGGGTAATAATCCATGTAATATTGATATTATTTGGAGTAATTAGTATAATTATTATAATTCTAGCGATAATTACAGTATAATATGGGTACTAATGCATGTTATATTGATAATAATGAAAGTAATAAGTATAATTATTATAGTTCTAGCGATAATTACAGTATAATGTGAGTAATAATGCTTGTTATATTGGTGATATTGGGGGTAATAAGTATAATTAGTATAATTCTAGCGATAATTACAGTATAATATGCGTATTAATGTATGTTATATTGATAATAATAAAAGTAATAACTATAATTATTATAGTTCTCACGATAATAACTGTATAATATGGGTAATAATGCATGTTATATTGGTAATATTGGGGGTAATAAGTATAATTATTATAGTTCTAGCGATAATAACAGTATAATATGGGTACTAATGCATGTTAGATTGATAATAATAAAAGTAATAAGTATAATTATTATAGTTCTAGCGATAATTACAGTATGATGTGGGTAATAATGCATGTTATGTTGATAATAATAAAAGTAATAAGTATAATTATTATAGTTCTCACGATAATAACTGTATAATATGGGTAGTAATGCATGTCACATTGATAATAATAAACGTAATAAGTATTATTATTATAGTTCTGACGATAATAACTGTATAATATGCGTAATAATGGATGTTATATTGATAATAATAAACGTAATAAGTATAATTATTATAGTTCTAGCGATAATTACAGTATAATGTGGGTAATAATGCATGTTATATTGATAATAATAAAAGTAATAAGTATAATTATTATAGTTCTCACGATAATAACTGTATAATATGGGTAGTAGTGCATGTTATATTCATAATAATAAACGTAATAAGTATAATTATTATAGTTCTAGCGATAATAACTGTATAATGTGGGTAATAATGCATGTTATATTGATAATAATAAAAGTAATAAGTATAATTAATATAGTTCTAGCGATAATTACAGTATAATATGGGTAATAATGCATGTTATATTGATAATAATAAAAGTAATAAGTATAATTATTATAGTTCTAGCGATAATTACAGTATAATATGGGTAATAATGCATGTTATATTGGTAATATTGGGGGTAATAAGTATAATTATTATAGTTCTAGCGATAATAACAGTACAATATGGGTACTAATGCATGTTAGATTGATAATAATAAAAGTAATAAGTATAATTATTATAGTTCTAGCGATAATTACAGTATGATGTGGGTAATAATGCATGTTATGTTGATAATAATAAAAGTAATAAGTATAATTATTATAGTTCTCACGATAATAACTGTATAATATGGGTAGTAATGCATGTCACATTGATAATAATAAACGTAATAAGTATTATTATTATAGTTCTGACGATAATAACTGTATAATATGCGTAATAATGCATGTTATATTGATAATAATAAACGTAATAAGTATAATTATTATAGTTCTAGCGATAATTACAGTATAATGTGGGTAATAATGCATGTTATATTGGTAATATTGGGGGTAATAAGTATAATTATTATAATTCTAGCGATAATTACAGTATAATATGGGTAATAATGCATGTTATATTAATAATAATAAAATTAATAGGTATAATTATTATAGTTCTAGCGACAATAACAGTATAATATGGATACTAATACATGTTATATTGATAGTAATAAAAGTAATAAGTATAATTATTATAGTTCTCACGATAATAACTGTATAATATGCGTAATAATGCATGTTATATTGATAACAATAAAAGTAATAAGTATAATTATTATAGTTCTAGCGATAATTACAGTATAATGTGGGTAATAATGCATGTTATATTGGTAATATTGGGGGTAATAAGTATAATTATTATAATTCTAGCGATAATTACAGTATAATATGGGTAATAATGCATGTTATATTGATAATAATAAAAGTAATAAGTATAATTATTATAGTTCTCACGATAATAAGAGTATAATATGGGTAGTAATGCATGTTATATTGATAATAATAAACGTAATAAGTATAATTATTATAGTTCTGACGATAATATCTGTATAATATGCGTAATAATGCATGTTATATTGATAATAATAAAAGTAATAAGTATAATTATTATAGTTCTCACGATAATAACTATAATATGGGTAGATGCATGTTATATTCATAATTATAAACGTAATAAGTATAATTATTATAGTTCTGACGATAATAACTGTGTATTATGCGTAATAATGCATGTTACATTGATAATAATGAAAGCAATAAGTATAATTATTATAATTCTAGCGATAATTACAGTATAATATGGGTAATAATGCATGTTATATTGATAATAATAAAAGTAATAAGTATAATTATTATAGTTCTAGCGATAATTACAGTATAATATGGGTAATAATGCATGTTATATTGGTAATATTGGGGGTAATAAGTATAATTATTATAGTTCTAGCGATAATAACAGTATAATATGGGTACTAATGCATGTTAGATTGATAATAATAAAAGTAATAAGTATAATTATTATAGTTCTAGCGATAATTACAGTATGATGTGGGTAATAATGCATGTTATGTTGATAATAATAAAAGTAATAAGTATAATTATTATAGTTCTCACGATAATAACTGTATAATATGGGTAGTAATGCATGTCACATTGATAATAATAAACGTAATAAGTATTATTATTATAGTTCTGACGATAATAACTGTATAATATGCGTAATAATGCATGTTATATTGATAATAATAAACGTAATAAGTATAATTATTATAGTTCTAGCGATAATTACAGTATAATGTGGGTAATAATGCATGTTATATTGATAATAATAAAAGTAATAAGTATAATTATTATAGTTCTCACGATAATAACTGTATAATATGGGTAGTAGTGCATGTTATATTCATAATAATAAACGTAATAAGTATAATTATTATAGTTCTAGCGATAATAACTGTATAATGTGGGTAATAATGCATGTTATATTGATAATAATAAAAGTAATAAGTATAATTATTATAGTTCTAGCGATAATTACAGTATAATATGGGTAATAATGCATGTTATATTGATAATAATAAAAGTAATAAGTATAATTATTATAGTTCTAGCGATAATTACAGTATAATATGGGTAATAATGCATGTTATATTGGTAATATTGGGGGTAATAAGTATAATTATTATAGTTCTAGCGATAATAACAGTACAATATGGGTACTAATGCATGTTAGATTGATAATAATAAAAGTAATAAGTATAATTATTATAGTTCTAGCGATAATTACAGTATGATGTGGGTAATAATGCATGTTATGTTGATAATAATAAAAGTAATAAGTATAATTATTATAGTTCTCACGATAATAACTGTATAATATGGGTAGTAATGCATGTCACATTGATAATAATAAACGTAATAAGTATTATTATTATAGTTCTGACGATAATAACTGTATAATATGCGTAATAATGCATGTTATATTGATAATAATAAACGTAATAAGTATAATTATTATAGTTCTAGCGATAATTACAGTATAATGTGGGTAATAATGCATGTTATATTGATACTAATAAAAGTAATAAGTATAATTATTATAGTTCTAGCGATAATTACAGTATAATGTGGGTAATAATGCATGTTATATTGATAATAATAAAAGTAATAAGTATAATTATTATAGTTCTCACGATAATAACTGTATAATATGGGTAGTAATGCATGTTATATTGATAATAATAAATGTAATAAGTATAATTATTATAGTTCTAGCGACAATAACAGTAGAATGTGGGTAATAATCCATGTAATATTGATATTATTTGGAGTAATTAGTATAATTATTATAATTCTAGCGATAATTACAGTATAATATGGGTATTAATGCATGTTATATTGATAATAATAAAAGTAATAACTACAATTATTATAGTTCTCACGATAATAACTGTATAATATGGGTAATAATGCATGTTATATTGATAATAATAAAAGTAATAAGAGTAATTATTATAGTTCTAGCGATAATTACAGTATAATGTGGGTAATAATGCATGTTATATTGATGATAATAAAAGTAATAAGTATAATTATTATAGTTCTCACGATAATAACTGTATAATATGGGTAGTAATGCATGTTATATTGATAATAATAAACGTAATAAGTATAATTATTATAGTTCTGACGATAATAACTGTATAATATGCGTAATACTGCATGTTATATTGATAATAATAAAAGTAATAAGTATAATTATTATAGTTCTAGCGATAATTACAGTATAATGTGGGTAATAATGCATGTTATGTTGATAATAATAAAAGTAATAAGTATAATTATTATAGTTCTCACGATAATAACTGTATAATATGGGTAGTAATGCATGTAATATTCATAATAATAAACGTAATAAATATAATTATTATAGTTCTGACGATAATAACTGTATGTTATGCGTAATAATGCATGTTATATTGATAATAATAAAAGTAATAAGTATAATTATTATAGTTCTAGCGATAATTGCAGTATAATATGGGTAATAATGCATGTTATATTAATAGTAATAAAAGTAATAAGTATAATTATTATAGTTCTAGCGATAATTACAGTATAATGTGGGTAATAATGCTTGTTATATTGGTGATATTGGGGGTAATAAGTGTAATTAGTATAATTCTGGCGATAATTACAGTATAATATGGGTATTAATGCATGTTATATTGATAATAATAAAAGTAATAAGTATAATTATTATAGTTCTAGCGATAATTACAGTATAATGTGGGTAATAATGCATGTCATATTGATAATAATAAAAGTAATAAGTATAATTATTATAGTTCTCACGATAATAACTGTATAATATGGGTAGTAATGCATGTTATATTCGTAATAATAAACGTAATAAGTATAATTATTATAGTTCTGACGATAATAACTGTATAATATGCGTAATAATGCATGTTATATTGATAATAATAAAAGTAATATATATAATTATTATAGTTCTAGCGATAATTACAGTATAATGTGGGTAATAATGCATGTTATGTTGATAATAATAAAAGTAATATATATAATTATTATAGTTCTAGCGATAATTACAGTATAATGTGGGTAATAATGCATGTTATGTTGATAATAATAAAAGTAATAAGTATAATTATTATAGTTCTCACGATAATAACTATAATATGGGTAGTAATGCATGTTATATTGATAATAATAAAAGTAATAAGTATAATTATTATAGTTCTCACGATAATAACTGTATAATATGGGTAGTAATGCATGTTATATTGATAATAATAAACGTAATATGTATAATTATTATAGTTCTAGCGATAATAACTGTATAATGTGGGTAATAATGCATGTTATATTGATAATATTTGGAGTAATTAGTATAATTATTATAATTCTAGCAATAATTACAGTATAATATGGGTATTAATGCATGTTATATTGATAATAATAAAAGTAATAACTATAATTATTATAGTTCTCACGATAATAACTGTATAATATGGGTAATAATGCATGTTATATTGGTAATATTGGGGGTAATAAGTATAATTATTATAATTCTAGCGATAATTACAGTATAATATGGGTAATAGTGCATGTTATATTAATAATAATAAAAGTAATAAGTATAGTTATTATAGTTCTGACGATAATAACTGTATAATATGCGTAAAAATGCATGTTATATTGAGAATAATAAAAGTAATAAGTATAATTATTATAGTTCTAGCGACAATAACAGTATAATGTGGGTAATAATCCATGTAATATTGATAATATTTGGAGTAATTAGTATAATTATTATAATTCTAGCGATGATTACAGTATAATATGGGTATTAATGCATGTTATATTGATAATAATAAAAGTAATAAGTATAATTATTATAGTTCTAGCGATAATAACTGTATAATGTGGGTAATAATGCATGTTATACTGATAATAATAAAAGTAATAAGTATAATTATTATAGTTCTAGCGATAATTACAGTATAATATGGGTAATAATGCATGTTATATTGGTAATATTGGGGGTAATAAGTATAATTATTATAATTCTAGCGATAATTACAGTATAATATGGGTAATAATGCATGTTATATTAATAACAATAAAACTAATAAGTATAATTATCATAGTTCTAGCGATAATAGCAGTATAATATGGGTACTAATGCATGTTATATTGATAATAATGAAAGTAATAAGTATAATTATTATAGTTCTAGCGATAATTACAGTACAATGTGAGTAATAATGCTTGTTATATTGGTGATATTGGGGGTAATAAGTATAATTAGTATAATTCTAGCGATAATTACAGTATAATATGGGTATTAATGTATGTTATATTGATAATAATAAGAGTAATAAGTATAATTATTATAGTTCTAGCGATAATTGCAGTATAATATGGGTATTAATGCATGTCATATTGATAATAATAAAAGTAATAAGTATAATTATTATAGTTCTACCGATAATAACTGTATAATGTGGGTAATAATGCATGTTATACTGATAATAATAAAAGTAATAAGTATAATTATTATAGTTCTAGCGATAATTACAGTATAATATGGGTAATAATGCATGTTATATTGGTAATATTGGGGGTAATAAGTATAATTATTATAATTCTAGCGATAATTACAGTATAATATGGGTAATAATGCATGTTATATTAATAACAATAAAACTAATAAGTCTAATTATCATAGTTCTAGCGATAATAACAGTATAATATGGGTACTAATGCATGTTATATTGATAATAATGAAAGTAATAAGTATAATTATTATAGTTCTAGCGATAATTACAGTATAATGTGAGTAATAATGCTTGTTATATTGGTGATATTGGGGGTAATAAGTATAATTAGTATAATTCTAGCGATAATTACAGTATAATATGGGTATTAATGTATGTTATATTGATAATAATAAAAGTAATAACTATAATTATTATAGTTCTCACGATAATAACTGTATAATATGGGTAATAATGCATGTTATATTGATAATAATAAAAGTAATAAGTATAATTATTATAGTTCTAGCGATAATTACAGTATAATGTGGGTAATAATGCTTGTTATATTGGTGATATTGGGGGTAATAAGTATAATTAGTATAATTCTGGCGATAATTGCAGTATAATATGGGTATTAATGCATGTTATATTGATAATAATAAAAGTAATAAGTATAATTATTATAGTCCTAGCGATAATTACAGTATAATGTGGGTAATAATGCATGTTATATTGATAATAATAAAAGTAATAAGTATAATTATTATAGTTCTCACGATAATAACTGTATAATATGGGTAGTAATGCATGTTATATTCATAATAATAAACGTAATAAGTATAATTATTATAGTTCTGACGATAATAACTGTATGTTATGCGTAATAATGCATGTTATATTGATAATAATAAAAGTAATAAGTATAATTATTATAGTTCTAGCGATAATTGCAGTATAATATGGGTAATAATGCATGTTATATTAATAGTAATAAAAGTAATAAGTATAATTATTATAGTTCTCACGATAATAACTGTATAATATGGGTAATAATGCATGTTATATTGATAATAATAAAAGTAATAAGTATAATTATTATAGTTCTAGCGATAATTACAGTATAATGTGGGTAATAATGCTTGTTATATTGGTGATATTGGGGGTAATAAGTACAATTAGTATAATTCTGGCGATAATTACAGTATAATATGGGTATTAATGCATGTTATATTGATAATAATAAAAGTAATAAGTATAATTATTATAGTTCTAGCGATAATTACAGTATAATGTGGGTAATAATGCTTGTTATATTGGTGATATTGGGGGTAATAAGTATAATTAGTATAATTCTGGCAATAATTACAGTATAATATGGGTATTAATGCATGTTATATTGATAATAATAAAAGTAATAAGTATAATTATTATAGTTCTAGCGATAATTACAGAATAATGTGGGTAATAATGGATGTTATATTGATAATAATAAAAGTAATAAGTATAATTATTATAGTTCTAGCGATAATTACAGTATAATGTGGGTAATAATGCATGTTATATTGATAATAATAAAAGTAATAAGTATAATTATTATAGTTCTCACGATAATAACTGTATAATATGGGTAGTAATGCATGTTATATTGATAATAATAAATGTAATAAGTATAATTATTATAGTTCTAGCGACAATAACAGTAGAATGTGGGTAATAATCCATGTAATATTGATATTATTTGGAGTAATTAGTATAATTATTATAATTCTAGCGATAATTACAGTATAATATGGGTATTAATGCATGTTATATTGATAATAATAAAAGTAATAACTATAATTATTATAGTTCTCACGATAATAACTGTATAATATGGGTAATAATGCATGTTATATTGATAATAATAAAAGTAATAAGTATAATTATTATAGTTCTAGCGATAATTACAGTATAATGTGGGTAATAATGCATGTTATATTGATGATAATAAAAGTAATAAGTATAATTATTATAGTTCTCACGATAATAACTGTATAATATGGGTAGTAATGCATGTTATATTGATAATAATAAACGTAATAAGTATAATTATTATAGTTCTGACGATAATAACTGTATAATATGCGTAATACTGCATGTTATATTGATAATAATAAAAGTAATAAGTATAATTATTATAGTTCTAGCGATAATTACAGTATAATGTGGGTAATAATGCATGTTATGTTGATAGTAATAAAAGTAATAAGTATAATTATTATAGTTCTCACGATAATAACTGTATAATATGGGTAGTAATGCATGTAATATTCATAATAATAAACGTAATAAATATAATTATTATAGTTCTGACGATAATAACTGTATGTTATGCGTAATAATGCATGTTATATTGATAATAATAAAAGTAATAAGTATAATTATTATAGTTCTCACGATAATAACTGTATAATATGGGTAGTAATGCATGTTATATTCATAATAATAAACGTAGTAAGTATAATTATTATAGTTCTGACGATAATAACTGTATAATATGCGTAATAATGCATGTTATATTGATAATAAAAAAAGTAATATATATAATTATTATAGTTCTAGCGATAATTACAGTATAATGTGGGTAATAATGCATGTTATGTTGATAATAATAAAAGTAATAAGTATAATTATTATAGTTCTCACGATAATAACTATAATATGGGTAGTAATGCATGTTATATTGATAATAATAAAAGTAATAAGTATAATTATTATAGTTCTCACGATAATAACTGTATAATATGGGTAGTAATGCATGTTATATTGATAATAATAAACGTAATATGTATAATTATTATAGTTCTAGCGATAATAACTGTATAATGTGGGTAATAGTGCATGTTATATTGATAATAATAAAAGTAATAAGTATAATTATTATAGTTCTAGCGATAATTACAGTATAATATGGGTAATAATGCATGTTATATTGGTAATATTGGGGGTAATAAGTATAATTATTATAATTCTAGCGATAATGACAGTATAATATGGGTAATAGTGCATGTTATATTAATAATAATAAAAGTAATAAGTATAGTTATTATAGTTCTGACGATAATAACTGTATAATATGCGTAAAAATGCATGTTATATTGATAATAATAAAAGTAATAAGTATAATTATTATAGTTCTAGCGACAATAACAGTATAATGTGGGTAATAATCCATGTAATATTGATAATATTTGGAGTAATTAGTATAATTATTATAATTCTAGCAATAATTACAGTATAATATGGGTATTAATGCATGTTATATTGATAATAATAAAAGTAATAACTATAATTATTATAGTTCTCACGAAAATAACTGTATAATATGGGTAATAATGCATGTTATATTGATAATAATAAAAGTAATAAGTATAATTATTATAGTTCTAGCGATAATTACAGTATAATATGGGTATTAATGCATGTTATATTGATAATAATAAAAGTAATAAGTATAATTATTATAGTTCTAGCGATAATTACAGTATAATGTGGGTAATAATGCATGTCATATTGATAATAATAAAAGTAATAAGTATAATTATTATAGTTCTCACGATAATAACTGTATAATATGGGTAGTAATGCATGTTATATTCATAATAATAAACGTAGTAAGTATAATTATTATAGTTCTGACGATAATAACTGTATAATATGCGTAATAATGCATGTTATATTGATAATAATAAAAGTAATATATATAATTATTATAGTTCTAGCGATAATTACAGTATAATGTGGGTAATAATGCATGTTATGTTGATAATAATAAAAGTAATAAGTATAATTATTATAGTTCTCACGATAATAACTATAATATGGGTAGTAATGCATGTTATATTGATAATAATAAAAGTAATAAGTATAATTATTATAGTTCTCACGATAATAACTGTATAATATGGGTAGTAATGCATGTTATATTCATAATAATAAACGTAGTAAGTATAATTATTATAGTTCTGACGATAATAACTGTATAATATGCGTAATAATGCATGTTATATTGATAATAATAAAAGTAATATATATAATTATTATAGTTCTAGCGATAATTACAGTATAATGTGGGTAATAATGCATGTTATGTTGATAATAATAAAAGTAATAAGTATAATTATTATAGTTCTCACGATAATAACTATAATATGGGTAATAATGCATGTTATATTGGTAATATTGGGGGTAATAGGTATAATTATTATAATTCTAGCGATAATTACAGTATAATATGGGTATTAATGCATGTTATATTGATAATAATAAAAGTAATAAGTATAATTATTATAGTTCTAGCGATAATAACTGTATAATGTGGGTAATAATGCATGTTATACTGATAATAATAAAAGTAATAAGTATAATTATTATAGTTCTAGCGATAATTACAGTATAATATGGGTAATAATGCATGTTATATTGGTAATATTGGGGGTAATAAGTATAATTATTATAATTCTAGCGATAATTACAGTATAATATGGGTAATAATGCATGTTATATTAATAACAATAAAACTAATAAGTATAATTATCATAGTTCTAGCGATAATAGCAGTATAATATGGGTACTAATGCATGTTATATTGATAATAATGAAAGTAATAAGTATAATAATTATAGTTCTAGCGATAATTACAGTATAATATGGGTAATAATGCATGTTATATTGGTAATATTGGGGGTAATAAGTATAATTATTATAATTCTAGCGATAATTACAGTATAATGTGGGTAATAATGCATGTTATATTGATAATAATAAAAGTAATAAGTATAATTATTATAGCTCTAGCGATAATTACAGTATAATGTGGGTAATAATGCATGTTATATTGATAATAATAAAAGTAATAAGTATAATTATTATAGTTCTCACGATAATAACTGTATAATATGGGTAGTAATGCATGTTATATTGATAATAATAAACGTAATAAGTATAATTATTATAGTTCTAGCGACAATAACAGTATAATGTGGGTAATAATCCATGTAATATTGATAATATTTGGAGTAATTAGTATAATTATTATAATTCTAGCGATAATTACAGTATAATATGGGTATTAATGCATGTTATATTGATAATAATAAAAGTAATAACTATAATTATTATAGTTCTCACGATAATAACTGTATAATATGGGTAATAATGCATGTTATATTGATAATAATAAAAGTAATAAGTATAATTATTATAGTTCTAGCGATAATTACAGTATAATGTGGGTAATAATGCATGTTATATTGATAATAATAAAAGTAATAAGTATAATTATTATAGTTCTCACGATAATAACTGTATAATATGGGTAGTAGTGCATGTTATATTGATAATAATAAACGTAATAAGTATAATTATTATAGTTCTGACGATAATAACTGTATAATATGCGTAATAATGCATGTTATATTGATAATAATAAAAGTAATAAGTATAATTATTATAGTTCTAGCGATAATTACAGTAGAATGTGGGTAATAATGCATGTTATATTGATAATAATAAAAGTAATAAGTATAATTATTATAGTTCTCACGATAATAACTGTATAATATGGGTAGTAATGCATGTTATATTCATAATAATAAACGTAATAAGTATAATTATTATAGTTCTGACGATAATAACTGTATGTTATGCGTAATAATGCATGTTATATTGATAATAATAAAAGTAATAAGTATAATTATTATAGTTCTAGCGATAATTGCAGTATAATATGGGTAATAATGCATGTTATATTAATAGTAATAAAAGTAATAAGTATAATTATTATAGTTCTCACGATAATAACTGTATAATATGGGTAATAATGCATGTTATATTGATAATAATAAAAGTAATAAGTATAATTATTATAGTTCTAGCGATAATTACAGTATAATGTGGGTAATAATGCTTGTTATATTGGTGATATTGGGGGTAATAAGTACAATTAGTATAATTCTGGCGATAATTACAGTATAATATGGGTATTAATGCATGTTATATTGATAATAATAAAAGTAATAAGTATAATTATTATAGTTCTAGCGATAATTACAGTATAATGTGGGTAATAATGCTTGTTATATTGGTGATATTTGGGGTAATAAGTATAATTAGTATAATTCTGGCAATAATTACAGTATAATATGGGTATTAATGCATGTTATATCGATAATAATAAAAGTAATAAGTACAATTATTATAGTTCTAGCGATAATTACAGTATAATGTGGGTAATAATGCATGTTATATTGATAATAATAAAAGTAATAAGTATAATTATTATAGTTCTAGCGATAATTACAGTATAATGTGGGTAATAATGCATGTTATATTGATAATAATAAAAGTAATAAGTATAATTATTATAGTTCTCACGATAATAACTGTATAATATGGGTAGTAATGCATGTTATATTGATAATAATAAATGTAATAAGTATAATTATTATAGTTCTAGCGACAATAACAGTAGAATGTGGGTAATAATGCATGTTATATTGATAATAATAAAAGTAATAAGTATAATTATTATAGTTCTCACGATAATAACTGTATAATATGCGTAATAACGCATGTTATATTGATAATAATAAAAGTAATAAGTATAATTATTATAGTTCTCACGATAATAACTATAATATGGGTAGTAATGCATGTTATATTCATAATTATAAACGTAATAGGTATAATTATTATAGTTCTGACGATAATAACTGTATATTATGCGTAATAATGCATGTTACATTGATAATAATAAAAGCAATAAGTATAATTATTATAATTCTAGCGATAATTACAGTATAATATGGGTAATAATGCATGTTATATTAATAGTAATAAAAGTAATAAGTATAATTATTATAGTTCTAGCGATAATTACAGTATAATATGGGTAATAATGCATGTTATATTGGTAATATTGGGGGTAATAAGTATAATTATTATAGTTCTAGCGATAATAACAGTATAATATGGGTACTAATGCATGTTAGATTGATAATAATAAAAGTAATAAGTATAATTATTATAGTTCTAGCGATAATAACAGTATAATATGGGTAGTAATGCATGTTATATTCATAATAATAAACGTAGTAAGTATAATTATTATAGTTCTGGCGATAATAACTGTATAATACGCGTAATAATGCATGTTATATTGATAATAATAAAAGTAATAAGTACAACTATTATAGTTCTAGCGATAATTACAGTATAATGTGGGTAATAATGCATGTTATGTTGATAATAATAAAAGTAATAAGTATAATTATTATAGTTCTCACGATAATAACTGTATAATATGGGTAGTAATGCATGTTATATTCATAATAATAAACGTAATAAGTATAATTATTATAGTTCTGACGATAATAACTGTATATTATGCGTAATAATGCATGTTATATTGATAATAATAAAAGTAATAAGTATAATTATTATAGTTCTAGCGATAATTACAGTATAATGTGGGTAATAATGCATGTTATATTGATAATAATAAAAGTAATAAGTATAATTATTATAGTTCTAGCGATAATTACAGTATAATGTGGGTAATAATGCATGTTATATTGATAATAATAAAAGTAATAAGTATAATTATTATAGTTCTCACGATAATAACTGTATAATATGGGTAGTAATGCATGTTATATTGATAATAATAAACGTAATAAGTATAATTATTATAGTTCTGACGATAATAACTGTATAATATGTGTAATAATGCCTGTTATATTGATAATAATAAAAGTAATAAGTATAGCTATTATAGTTCTAGCGATAATTACAGTATAATGTGGGTAATAATGCATGTTATGTTGATAATAATAAAAGTAATAAGTGTAATTATTATAGTTCTCACGATAATAACTGTATAATATGGGTAGTAATGCATGTTATATTCATAATAATAAACGTAATAAGTATAATTATTATAGTTCTGACGATAATAACAGTATAATATGGGTACTAATGCATGTTATATTGATAATAATAAAAGTAATAAGTATAATTATTATAATTCTAGCGATAATTACAGTATAATGTGGGTAATAATGCATGTTATATTGATAATAATAAAAGTAATAAGTATAATTATTATAGTTCTCACGATAATAACTGTATAATATGGGTAGTAATGCATGTTATATTGATAATAATAAACGTAATAAGTATAATTATTATAGTTCTGACGATAATAACTGTATAATATGGGTAGTAATGCATGGTATATTCATAATAATAAACGTAATAAGTATAATTATTATAGTTCTAGCGATAATTACAGTATAATGTGGGTAATAATGCATGTTATATTGATAATAATAAAAGTAATAAGTATAATTATTATAGTTCTGACGATAATAACAGTATAATATGCGTAATAACGCATGTCATACTGATAATAATAAAAGTAATAAGTATAATTATTATAGTTCTCACGATAATAACTGTATAATATGGGTAGTAATGCATGTTATATTGATAATAATAAACGTAATAAGTATAATTATTATAGTTCTGACGATAATAACTGTATAATATGTGTAATAATGCATGTTATATTGATAATAATAAAAGTAATAAGTATAGCTATTATAGTTCTAGCGATAATTACAGTATAATGTGGGTAATAATGCATGTTATGTTGATAATAATAAAAGAGATAAGTGTAATTATTATAGTTCTCACGATAATAACTGTATAATATGGGTAGTAATGCATGTTATATTCATAATAATAAGCGTAATAAGTATAATTATTATAGTTCTGACGATAATAACAGTATAATATGGGTACTAATGCATGTTATATTGATAATAATAAAAGTAATAAGTATAATTATTATAGTTCTAGCGATAATTACAGTATAATGTGGGTAATAATGCATGTTATATTGATAATAATAAAAGTAATAAGTATAATTATTATAGTTCTCACGATAATAACTGTATGATATGGGTAGTAATGCATGTTATATTGATAATAATAAACGTAATATGTATAATTATTATAGTTCTGACGATAATAACTGTATAATATGCGTAATAATGCATGTTATATTGATAATAATAAAAGTAATAAGTATAATTATTATAGTTCTAGCGATAATTACAGTATAATGTGGGTAATAATGCATGTCATATTGATAATAATAAAAGTAATAAGTATAATTATTATAGTTCTCACGATAATAACTGTATAATATGGGTAGTAATGCATGTTATATTCATAATAATAAACGTAGTAAGTATAATTATTATAGTTCTGACGATAATAACTGTATAATATGCGTAATAATGCATGTTATATTGATAATAATAAAAGTAATATATATAATTATTATAGTTCTAGCGATAATAACTGTATAATGTGGGTAATAATGCATGTTATATTGATAATAATAAAAGTAATAAGTATAATTATTATAGTTCTAGCGATAATTACAGTATAATATGGGTAATAATGCATGTTATATTGGTAATATTGGGGGTAATAAGTATAATTATTATAATTCTAGCGATAATGACAGTATAATATGGGTAATAGTGCATGTTATATTAATAATAATAAAAGTAATAAGTATAGTTATTATAGTTCTGACGATAATAACTGTATAATATGCGTAAAAATGCATGTTATATTGATAATAATAAAAGTAATAAGTATAATTATTATAGTTCTAGCGACAATAACAGTATAATGTGGGTAATAATCCATGTAATATTGATAATATTTGGAGTAATTAGTATAATTATTATAATTCTAGCAATAATTACAGTATAATATGGGTATTAATGCATGTTATATTGATAATAATAAAAGTAATAACTATAATTATTATAGTTCTCACGAAAATAACTGTATAATATGGGTAATAATGCATGTTATATTGATAATAATAAAAGTAATAAGTATAATTATTATAGTTCTAGCGATAATTACAGTATAATATGGATAATAATGCATGTTATATTGACGATATTGGGAGTAATAAGTATATTTATTATAATTCTAGCGATAATTGCAGTATAATATGGGTATTAATGCATGTCATATTGATAATAATAAAAGTAATAAGTGTAATTACTATAGTTCTCACGATAATAACTGTATAATATGGGTAATAATGCATGTTATATTGATAATAATAAAAGTAATAAGTATAATTATTATAGTTCTAGCGATAATAACTGTATAATGTGGGTAATAATGCATGTTATACTGATAATAATAAAAGTAATAAGTATAATTATTATAGTTCTAGCGATAATTACAGTATAATATGGGTAATAATGCATGTTATATTGGTAATATTGGGGGTAATAGGTATAATTATTATAATTCTAGCGATAATTACAGTATAATATGGGTATTAATGCATGTTATATTGATAATAATAAAAGTAATAAGTATAATTATTATAGTTCTAGCGATAATAACTGTATAATGTGGGTAATAATGCATGTTATACTGATAATAATAAAAGTAATAAGTATAATTATTATAGTTCTAGCGATAATTACAGTATAATATGGGTAATAATGCATGTTATATTGGTAATATTGGGGGTAATAAGTATAATTATTATAATTCTAGCGATAATTACAGTATAATATGGGTAATAATGCATGTTATATTAATAACAATAAAACTAATAAGTATAATTATCATAGTTCTAGCGATAATAGCAGTATAATATGGGTACTAATGCATGTTATATTGATAATAATGAAAGTAATAAGTATAATAATTATAGTTCTAGCGATAATTACAGTATAATATGGGTAATAATGCATGTTATATTGGTAATATTGGGGGTAATAAGTATAATTATTATAATTCTAGCGATAATTACAGTATAATGTGGGTAATAATGCATGTTATATTGATAATAATAAAAGTAATAAGTATAATTATTATAGTTCTCACGATAATAACTGTATAATATGGGTAGTAGTGCATGTTATATTGATAATAATAAACGTAATAAGTATAATTATTATAGTTCTGACGATAATAACTGTATAATATGCGTAATAATGCATGTTATATTGATAATAATAAAAGTAATAAGTATAATTATTATAGTTCTAGCGATAATTACAGTAGAATGTGGGTAATAATGCATGTTATATTGATAATAATAAAAGTAATAAGTATAATTATTATAGTTCTCACGATAATAACTGTATAATATGGGTAGTAATGCATGTTATATTCATAATAATAAACGTAATAAGTATAATTATTATAGTTCTGACGATAATAACTGTATGTTATGCGTAATAATGCATGTTATATTGATAATAATAAAAGTAATAAGTATAATTATTATAGTTCTAGCGATAATTGCAGTATAATATGGGTAATAATGCATGTTATATTAATAGTAATAAAAGTAATAAGTATAATTATTATAGTTCTCACGATAATAACTGTATAATATGGGTAATAATGCATGTTATATTGATAATAATAAAAGTAATAAGTATAATTATTATAGTTCTAGCGATAATTACAGTATAATGTGGGTAATAATGCTTGTTATATTGGTGATATTGGGGGTAATAAGTACAATTAGTATAATTCTGGCGATAATTACAGTATAATATGGGTATTAATGCATGTTATATTGATAATAATAAAAGTAATAAGTATAATTATTATAGTTCTAGCGATAATTACAGTATAATGTGGGTAATAATGCTTGTTATATTGGTGATATTGGGGGTAATAAGTATAATTAGTATAATTCTGGCAATAATTACAGTATAATATGGGTATTAATGCATGTTATATCGATAATAATAAAAGTAATAAGTACAATTATTATAGTTCTAGCGATAATTACAGTATAATGTGGGTAATAATGCATGTTATATTGATAATAATAAAAGTAATAAGTATAATTATTATAGTTCTAGCGATAATTACAGTATAATGTGGGTAATAATGCATGTTATATTGATAATAATAAAAGTAATAAGTATAATTATTATAGTTCTCACGATAATAACTGTATAATATGGGTAGTAATGCATGTTATATTGATAATAATAAATGTAATAAGTATAATTATTATAGTTCTAGCGACAATAACAGTAGAATGTGGGTAATAATGCATGTTATATTGATAATAATAAAAGTAATAAGTATAATTATTATAGTTCTCACGATAATAACTGTATAATATGCGTAATAACGCATGTTATATTGATAATAATAAAAGTAATAAGTATAATTATTATAGTTCTCACGATAATAACTGTATAATATGGGTAGTAATGCATGTTATATTCATAATAATAAACGTAATAAGTATAATTATTATAGTTCTGACGATAATAACTGTATATTATGCGTAATAATGCATGTTATATTGATAATAATAAAAGTAATAAGTATAATTATTATAGTTCTAGCGATAATTACAGTATAATGTGGGTAATAATGCATGTTATATTGATAATAATAAAAGTAATAAGTATAATTATTATAGTTCTAGCGATAATTACAGTATAATGTGGGTAATAATGCATGTTATATTGATAATAATAAAAGTAATAAGTATAATTATTATAGTTCTCACGATAATAACTGTATAATATGGGTAGTAATGCATGTTATATTGATAATAATAAACGTAATAAGTATAATTATTATAGTTCTGACGATAATAACTGTATAATATGTGTAATAATGCATGTTATATTGATAATAATAAAAGTAATAAGTATAGCTATTATAGTTCTAGCGATAATTACAGTATAATGTGGGTAATAATGCATGTTATGTTGATAATAATAAAAGAGATAAGTGTAATTATTATAGTTCTCACGATAATAACTGTATAATATGGGTAGTAATGCATGTTATATTCATAATAATAAGCGTAATAAGTATAATTATTATAGTTCTGACGATAATAACAGTATAATATGGGTACTAATGCATGTTATATTGATAATAATAAAAGTAATAAGTATAATTATTATAGTTCTAGCGATAATTACAGTATAATGTGGGTAATAATGCATGTTATATTGATAATAATAAAAGTAATAAGTATAATTATTATAGTTCTCACGATAATAACTGTATGATATGGGTAGTAATGCATGTTATATTGATAATAATAAACGTAATATGTATAATTATTATAGTTCTGACGATAATAACTGTATAATATGCGTAATAATGCATGTTATATTGATAATAATAAAAGTAATAAGTATAATTATTATAGTTCTAGCGATAATTACAGTATAATGTGGGTAATAATGCATGTCATATTGATAATAATAAAAGTAATAAGTATAATTATTATAGTTCTCACGATAATAACTGTATAATATGGGTAGTAATGCATGTTATATTCATAATAATAAACGTAGTAAGTATAATTATTATAGTTCTGACGATAATAACTGTATAATATGCGTAATAATGCATGTTATATTGATAATAATAAAAGTAATATATATAATTATTATAGTTCTAGCGATAATTACAGTATAATGTGGGTAATAATGCATGTTATGTTGATAATAATAAAAGTAATAAGTATAATTATTATAGTTCTCACGATAATAACTATAATATGGGTAGTAATGCATGTTATATTGATAATAATAAAAGTAATAAGTATAATTATTATAGTTCTCACGATAATAACTGTATAATATGGGTAGTAATGCATGTTATATTGATAATAATAAACGTAATATGTATAATTATTATAGTTCTAGCGATAATAACTGTATAATGTGGGTAATAATGCATGTTATATTGATAATAATAAAAGTAATAAGTATAATTATTATAGTTCTAGCGATAATTACAGTATAATATGGGTAATAATGCATGTTATATTGGTAATATTGGGGGTAATAAGTATAATTATTATAATTCTAGCGATAATGACAGTATAATATGGGTAATAGTGCATGTTATATTAATAATAATAAAAGTAATAAGTATAGTTATTATAGTTCTGACGATAATAACTGTATAATATGCGTAAAAATGCATGTTATATTGATAATAATAAAAGTAATAAGTATAATTATTATAGTTCTAGCGACAATAACAGTATAATGTGGGTAATAATCCATGTAATATTGATAATATTTGGAGTAATTAGTATAATTATTATAATTCTAGCAATAATTACAGTATAATATGGGTATTAATGCATGTTATATTGATAATAATAAAAGTAATAACTATAATTATTATAGTTCTCACGAAAATAACTGTATAATATGGGTAATAATGCATGTTATATTGATAATAATAAAAGTAATAAGTATAATTATTATAGTTCTAGCGATAATTACAGTATAATATGGATAATAATGCATGTTATATTGACGATATTGGGAGTAATAAGTATATTTATTATAATTCTAGCGATAATTGCAGTATAATATGGGTATTAATGCATGTCATATTGATAATAATAAAAGTAATAAGTGTAATTACTATAGTTCTCACGATAATAACTGTATAATATGGGTAATAATGCATGTTATATTGATAATAATAAAAGTAATAAGTATAATTATTATAGTTCTAGCGATAATAACTGTATAATGTGGGTAATAATGCATGTTATACTGATAATAATAAAAGTAATAAGTATAATTATTATAGTTCTAGCGATAATTACAGTATAATATGGGTAATAATGCATGTTATATTGGTAATATTGGGGGTAATAGGTATAATTATTATAATTCTAGCGATAATTACAGTATAATATGGGTATTAATGCATGTTATATTGATAATAATAAAAGTAATAAGTATAATTATTATAGTTCTAGCGATAATAACTGTATAATGTGGGTAATAATGCATGTTATACTGATAATAATAAAAGTAATAAGTATAATTATTATAGTTCTAGCGATAATTACAGTATAATATGGGTAATAATGCATGTTATATTGGTAATATTGGGGGTAATAAGTATAATTATTATAATTCTAGCGATAATTACAGTATAATATGGGTAATAATGCATGTTATATTAATAACAATAAAACTAATAAGTATAATTATCATAGTTCTAGCGATAATAGCAGTATAATATGGGTACTAATGCATGTTATATTGATAATAATGAAAGTAATAAGTATAATAATTATAGTTCTAGCGATAATTACAGTATAATATGGGTAATAATGCATGTTATATTGGTAATATTGGGGGTAATAAGTATAATTATTATAATTCTAGCGATAATTACAGTATAATGTGGGTAATAATGCATGTTATATTGATAATAATAAAAGTAATAAGTATAATTATTATAGTTCTCACGATAATAACTGTATAATATGGGTAGTAGTGCATGTTATATTGATAATAATAAACGTAATAAGTATAATTATTATAGTTCTGACGATAATAACTGTATAATATGCGTAATAATGCATGTTATATTGATAATAATAAAAGTAATAAGTATAATTATTATAGTTCTAGCGATAATTACAGTAGAATGTGGGTAATAATGCATGTTATATTGATAATAATAAAAGTAATAAGTATAATTATTATAGTTCTCACGATAATAACTGTATAATATGGGTAGTAATGCATGTTATATTCATAATAATAAACGTAATAAGTATAATTATTATAGTTCTGACGATAATAACTGTATGTTATGCGTAATAATGCATGTTATATTGATAATAATAAAAGTAATAAGTATAATTATTATAGTTCTAGCGATAATTGCAGTATAATATGGGTAATAATGCATGTTATATTAATAGTAATAAAAGTAATAAGTATAATTATTATAGTTCTCACGATAATAACTGTATAATATGGGTAATAATGCATGTTATATTGATAATAATAAAAGTAATAAGTATAATTATTATAGTTCTAGCGATAATTACAGTATAATGTGGGTAATAATGCTTGTTATATTGGTGATATTGGGGGTAATAAGTACAATTAGTATAATTCTGGCGATAATTACAGTATAATATGGGTATTAATGCATGTTATATTGATAATAATAAAAGTAATAAGTATAATTATTATAGTTCTAGCGATAATTACAGTATAATGTGGGTAATAATGCTTGTTATATTGGTGATATTGGGGGTAATAAGTATAATTAGTATAATTCTGGCAATAATTACAGTATAATATGGGTATTAATGCATGTTATATCGATAATAATAAAAGTAATAAGTACAATTATTATAGTTCTAGCGATAATTACAGTATAATGTGGGTAATAATGCATGTTATATTGATAATAATAAAAGTAATAAGTATAATTATTATAGTTCTAGCGATAATTACAGTATAATGTGGGTAATAATGCATGTTATATTGATAATAATAAAAGTAATAAGTATAATTATTATAGTTCTCACGATAATAACTGTATAATATGGGTAGTAATGCATGTTATATTGATAATAATAAATGTAATAAGTATAATTATTATAGTTCTAGCGACAATAACAGTAGAATGTGGGTAATAATGCATGTTATATTGATAATAATAAAAGTAATAAGTATAATTATTATAGTTCTCACGATAATAACTGTATAATATGCGTAATAACGCATGTTATATTGATAATAATAAAAGTAATAAGTATAATTATTATAGTTCTCACGATAATAACTGTATAATATGGGTAGTAATGCATGTTATATTCATAATAATAAACGTAATAAGTATAATTATTATAGTTCTGACGATAATAACAGTATAATATGGGTACTAATGCATGTTATATTGATAATAATAAAAGTAATAAGTATAATTATTATAGTTCTAGCGATAATTACAGTATAATGTGGGTAATAATGCATGTTATGTTGATAATAATAAAAGTAATAAGTATAATTATTATAGTTCTCACGATAATAACTATAATATGGGTAGTAATGCATGTTATATTCATAATTATAAACGTAATAGGTATAATTATTATAGTTCTGACGATAATAACTGTATATTATGCGTAATAATGCATGTTACATTGATAATAATAAAAGCAATAAGTATAATTATTATAATTCTAGCGATAATTACAGTATAATATGGGTAATAATGCATGTTATATTAATAGTAATAAAAGTAATAAGTATAATTATTATAGTTCTAGCGATAATTACAGTATAATATGGGTAATAATGCATGTTATATTGGTAATATTGGGGGTAATAAGTATAATTATTATAGTTCTAGCGATAATAACAGTATAATATGGGTACTAATGCATGTTAGATTGATAATAATAAAAGTAATAAGTATAATTATTATGGTTCTAGCGATAATTACAGTATGATGCGGGTAATAATGCATGTTATGTTGATAATAATAAAAGTAATAAGTATAATTATTATAGTTCTCACGATAATAACTGTATAATATGGGTAGTAATGCATGTCACATTCATAATAATAAACGTAATAAGTATAATTATTATAGTTCTGACGATAATAACAGTATAATATGGGTACTAATGCATGTTATATTGATAATAATAAAAGTAATAAGTATTATTTTTATAGTTCTGACGATAATAACTGTATAATATGCGTAATAATGCATGTTATATTGATAATAATAACAGTAATAAGTATAATTATTATAGTTCTGACGATAATAACTGTATAATATGGGTAGTAATGCATGGTATATTCATAATAATAAACGTAATAAGTATAATTATTATAGTTCTAGCGATAATTACAGTATAATGTGGGTAATAATGCATGTTATATTGATAATAATAAAAGTAATAAGTATAATTATTATAGTTCTAGCGATAATTACAGTATAATGTGGGTAATAATGCATGTTATATTGATAATAATAAAAGTAATAAGTATAATTATTATAGTTCTCACGATAATAACTGTATAATATGGGTAGTAATGCATGTTATATTGATAATAATAAAAGTAATAAGTATAATTATTATAGTTCTAGCGATAATTACAGTATAATGTGGGTAATAATGCATGTTATATTGATAATAATAAAAGTAATAAGTATAATTATTATAGTTCTGACGATAATAACTGTATAATATGGGTAGTAATGCATGTTATATTCATAATAATAAACGTAATAAGTATAATTATTATAGTTCTGACGATAATAACTGTATATTATGCGTAATAATGCATGTTATATTGATAATAATAAAAGTAATAAGTATAATTATTATAGTTCTAGCGATAATTACAGTATAATGTGGGTAATAATGCATGTTATATTGATAATAATAAAAGTAATAAGTATAATTATTATAGTTCTAGCGATAATTACAGTATAATGTGGGTAATAATGCATGTTATATTGATAATAATAAAAGTAATAAGTATAATTATTATAGTTCTCACGATAATAACTGTATAATATGGGTAGTAATGCATGTTATATTGATAATAATAAACGTAATAAGTATAATTATTATAGTTCTGACGATAATAACTGTATAATATGTGTAATAATGCATGTTATATTGATAATAATAAAAGTAATAAGTATAGCTATTATAGTTCTAGCGATAATTACAGTATAATGTGGGTAATAATGCATGTTATGTTGATAATAATAAAAGTAATAAGTGTAATTATTATAGTTCTCACGATAATAACTGTATAATATGGGTAGTAATGCATGTTATATTCATAATAATAAACGTAATAAGTATAATTATTATAGTTCTGACGATAATAACAGTATAATATGGGTACTAATGCATGTTATATTGATAATAATAAAAGTAATAAGTATAATTATTATAATTCTAGCGATAATTACAGTATAATGTGGGTAATAATGCATGTTATATTGATAATAATAAAAGTAATAAGTATAATTATTATAGTTCTCACGATAATAACTGTATAATATGGGTAGTAATGCATGTTATATTGATAATAATAAACGTAATAAGTATAATTATTATAGTTCTGACGATAATAACTGTATAATATGGGTAGTAATGCATGGTATATTCATAATAATAAACGTAATAAGTATAATTATTATAGTTCTAGCGATAATTACAGTATAATGTGGGTAATAATGCATGTTATATTGATAATAATAAAAGTAATAAGTATAATTATTATAGTTCTAGCGATAATTACAGTATAATGTGGGTAATAATGCATGTTATATTGATAATAATAAAAGTAATAAGTATAATTATTATAGTTCTCACGATAATAACTGTATAATATGGGTAGTAATGCATGTTATATTGATAATAATAAAAGTAATAAGTATAATTATTATAGTTCTAGCGATAATTACAGTATAATGTGGGTAATAATGCATGTTATATTGATAATAATAAAAGTAATAAGTATAATTATTATAGTTCTGACGATAATAACAGTATAATATGGGTACTAATGCATGTTATATTGATAATAATAAAAGTAATAAGTATAATTATTATAGTTCTGACGATAATAACAGTATAATATGCGTAATAACGCATGTCATACTGATAATAATAAAAGTAATAAGTATAATTATTATAGTTCTCACGATAATAACTGTATAATATGGGTAGTAATGCATGTTATATTGATAATAATAAACGTAATAAGTATAATTATTATAGTTCTGACGATAATAACTGTATAATATGTGTAATAATGCATGTTATATTGATAATAATAAAAGTAATAAGTATAGCTATTATAGTTCTAGCGATAATTACAGTATAATGTGGGTAATAATGCATGTTATGTTGATAATAATAAAAGAGATAAGTGTAATTATTATAGTTCTCACGATAATAACTATAATATGGGTAGTAATGCATGTTATATTGATAATAATAAAAGTAATAAGTATAATTATTATAGTTCTAGCGATAATTACAGTATAATGTGGGTAATAATGCATGTTATATTGATAATAATAAAAGTAATAAGTATAATTATTATAGTTCTCACGATAATAACTGTATAATATGGGTAGTAATGCATGTTATATTGATAATAATAAACGTAATAAGTATAATTATTATAGTTCTGACGATAATAACTGTATAATATGTGTAATAATGCATGTTATATTGATAATAATAAAAGTAATAAGTATAGCTATTATAGTTCTAGCGATAATTACAGTATAATGTGGGTAATAATGCATGTTATGTTGATAATAATAAAAGTAATAAGTGTAATTATTATAGTTCTCACGATAATAACTGTATAATATGGGTAGTAATGCATGTTATATTCATAATAATAAACGTAATAAGTATAATTATTATAGTTCTGACGATAATAACAGTATAATATGGGTACTAATGCATGTTATATTGATAATAATAAAAGTAATAAGTATAATTATTATAATTCTAGCGATAATTACAGTATAATGTGGGTAATAATGCATGTTATATTGATAATAATAAAAGTAATAAGTATAATTATTATAGTTCTCACGATAATAACTGTATAATATGGGTAGTAATGCATGTTATATTGATAATAATAAACGTAATAAGTATAATTATTATAGTTCTGACGATAATAACTGTATAATATGGGTAGTAATGCATGGTATATTCATAATAATAAACGTAATAAGTATAATTATTATAGTTCTAGCGATAATTACAGTATAATGTGGGTAATAATGCATGTTATATTGATAATAATAAAAGTAATAAGTATAATTATTATAGTTCTAGCGATAATTACAGTATAATGTGGGTAATAATGCATGTTATATTGATAATAATAAAAGTAATAAGTATAATTATTATAGTTCTCACGATAATAACTGTATAATATGGGTAGTAATGCATGTTATATTGATAATAATAAAAGTAATAAGTATAATTATTATAGTTCTAGCGATAATTACAGTATAATGTGGGTAATAATGCATGTTATATTGATAATAATAAAAGTAATAAGTATAATTATTATAGTTCTGACGATAATAACAGTATAATATGGGTACTAATGCATGTTATATTGATAATAATAAAAGTAATAAGTATAATTATTATAGTTCTGACGATAATAACAGTATAATATGCGTAATAACGCATGTCATACTGATAATAATAAAAGTAATAAGTATAATTATTATAGTTCTCACGATAATAACTGTATAATATGGGTAGTAATGCATGTTATATTGATAATAATAAACGTAATAAGTATAATTATTATAGTTCTGACGATAATAACTGTATAATATGTGTAATAATGCATGTTATATTGATAATAATAAAAGTAATAAGTATAGCTATTATAGTTCTAGCGATAATTACAGTATAATGTGGGTAATAATGCATGTTATGTTGATAATAATAAAAGAGATAAGTGTAATTATTATAGTTCTCACGATAATAACTGTATAATATGGGTAGTAATGCATGTTATATTCATAATAATAAGCGTAATAAGTATAATTATTATAGTTCTGACGATAATAACAGTATAATATGGGTACTAATGCATGTTATATTGATAATAATAAAAGTAATAAGTATAATTATTATAGTTCTAGCGATAATTACAGTATAATGTGGGTAATAATGCATGTTATATTGATAATAATAAAAGTAATAAGTATAATTATTATAGTTCTCACGATAATAACTGTATGATATGGGTAGTAATGCATGTTATATTGATAATAATAAACGTAATATGTATAATTATTATAGTTCTGACGATAATAACTGTATAATATGCGTAATAATGCATGTTATATTGATAATAATAAAAGTAATAAGTATAACTATTATAGTTCTAGCGATAATTACAGTATAATGTGGGTAATAATGCATGTTATGTTGATAATAATAAAAGTAATAAGTATAATTATTATAGTTCTCACGATAATAACTGTATAATATGGGTAGTAACGCATGTTATATTCATAATAATAAACGTAATAAGTATAATTACTATAGTTCTGACGATAATAACTGTATAATATGGGTACTAATGCATGTTATATTGATAATAATAAAAGTAATAAGTATACTTATTATAGTTCTGACGATAATAAATGTATAATATGCGTAATAATGCATGTTATATTGATAATAATAAACGTAATAAGTATAATTATTATAGTTCTGACGATAATAACTGTATAATATGGGTAGTAATGCATGTTATATTGATAATAATAAACGTAATAAGTATAATTATTATAGTTCTGACGATATTATCTGTACAATATGCGTAATAATGCATGTTATATTGATAACAATAAAAGTAATAAGTATAATTATTATAGTTCTAGCGATAATTACAGTATAATGTGGGTAATAATGCATGTTATGTTGATAATAATAAAAGTAATAAGTATAATTATTATAGTTCTCACGATAATAACTATAATATGGGTAGTAATGCATGTTATATTCATAATTATAAACGTAGTAGGTATAATTATTATAGTTCTGACGATAATAACTGTATATTATGCGTAATAATGCATGTTACATTGATAATAATAAAAGCAATAAGTATAATTATTATAATTCTAGCGATAATTACAGTATAATATGGGTAATAATGCATGTTATATTAATAGTAATAAAAGTAATAAGTATAATTATTATAGTTCTAGCGATAATTACAGTATAATATGGGTAATAATGCATGTTATATTGGTAATATTGGGGGTAATAAGTATAATTATTATAGTTCTAGCGATAATAACAGTATAATATGGGTACTAATGCATGTTAGATTGATAATAATAAAAGTAATAAGTATAATTATTATGGTTCTAGCGATAATTACAGTATGATGCGGGTAATAATGCATGTTATGTTGATAATAATAAAAGTAATAAGTATAATTATTATAGTTCTAGCGATAATTGCAGTATAATATGGGTAATAATGCATGTTATATTGGTAATATTGAGGGTAATAAGTATAATTATTATAATTCTAGCGATAATTACAGTATAATATGGGTAATAATGCATGTTATATTAATAACAATAAAACTAATAAGTATAATTATCATAGTTCTAGCGATAATAGCAGTATAATATGGGTACTAATGCATGTTATATTGATAATAATGAAAGTAATAAGTATAATAATTATAGTTCTAGCGATAATTACAGTATAATATGGGTAAAAATGCATGTTATATTGGTAATATTGGGGGTAATAAGTATAATTATTATAATTCTAGCGATAATTACAGTATAATGTGGGTAATAATGCATGTTATATTGATAATAATAAAAGTAATAAGTATAATTATTATAGCTCTAGCGATAATTACAGTATAATGTGGGTAATAATGCATGTTATATTGATAATAATAAAAGTAATAAGTATAATTATTATAGTTCTCACGATAATAACTGTATAATATGGGTAGTAATGCATGTTATATTGATAATAATAAACGTAATAAGTATAATTATTATAGTTCTAGCGACAATAACAGTATAATGTGGGTAATAATCCATGTAATATTGATAATATTTGGAGTAATTAGTATAATTATTATAATTCTAGCGATAATTACAGTATAATATGGGTATTAATGCATGTTATATTGATAATAATAAAAGTAATAACTATAATTATTATAGTTCTCACTATAATAACTGTATAATATGGGTAATAATGCATGTTATATTGATAATAATAAAAGTAATAAGTATAATTATTATAGTTCTAGCGATAATTACAGTATAATGTGGGTAATAATGCATGTTATCAGTCTTGTTCGGTTATTCGACGCGATCACACGTATTGTCTCTCCGTACCGTAGACGAGTGCCATATACAGTGTTATCAAATAGTGGATAAAGTTACGTTACGTTGTGTTGGGTACACCAACATAGCGGTGAAAATCTAGCTGGGCACACAAAAACAGAGCCCGGCTGTGTGTATGTGTCATCATGTGGCAAAAGAAGATCCAACATAATGAAGAAATAGTTTCAACCGAAAAGTGTTCACCGAAAGATATCTCCCCGCACACCTCAATGGATAAAAATCACAACGCCCCAAAGTCTCTAATAACTCCAACTGAACCCAAAACCTCATATGCAAATATTACTAAACAGGAATACATCCCAACCCAAGACCAAGCTATAATTCTTCAGTCAGTTGACGGTATAACTATTAAAGATTATGCTCGGGCAATTGGCAACCTAATAGGACCAAAAAACATCAAATTCTTATCGAGAATATCTAACAGTAGAATCTGCATGTACCTGGATAGCAAACACACAGTTATAAACCTGACACAAAACCACAAAGCAGTAATCATCAATAACACAAACATTGAGATCAGACCAATGGTTCTTCCGGCTCAAAGAATTATACTGTCTAACGTCGCACCCATAATCCCTAACTCACACATAGAAAACATTTTCAAAAATAATGGCATTAAAACACTCTCGAAAATTACCCCACTCAAAGCAGGAATTTCCGATCCGGACTTGTCCCATATCTTAAGTTTTAGGAGGCAGGTGTATGTTGATCCTGAAGAAGCCAAACGTATACCTAGCTCGTTTACAATCACACTCGATAATAATACCTATAGAATATTCTCTACAACTGAGAAGCAAACATGTTTCAAGTGCCAACAAGAAGGACACATTGCAAGTCAATGCGTAAACACAATAAGCACCGATACACAAACAAATAGTAACTTATCCCCATACCCCTCAGACACCGACCATACACCTAAAACTGCAATAGAAACCGAAAAAGATGTCACCACAGAAATAGAACTATCAAAGCAAAGCACTCCTAAAATTGGCGAATTCACGAGCGAAGAACCTGAGGATCCACAGCGAAGCAAAACAGGAAATAAGAGAACGCGTTCGACGATATCTGAAGAAACTTCAACAAACCCGGTAAAATTAAGTGATCTAGAACTAGGTAAGGACCTAGTCTGGAAAACAGCGGAAGAACCCTACAAAAAACCCGAACAAACCTTTAAAAAACCTAAACGCCCTCAGTCACCTGCCTTCTCTCCGGATCAAATAGACAAAATGCTAGAACCAGCAAAAGAATACATTGACGATAAAAGAAATAACCTTGTATTGAACTATCTTCAACTGAAAAGCTTTTTAGAAAATGCAATAGGTGCACCAAACCCGAAGGAAATCTCCAAGCAATACACCAATAATATGACAGCCCTAGCCGAATTGTTAATTAGAATTCATCCTTTACTAAAAGAACGATCAATAAAAATTAGAATACACAAACTGTATAAAAATATGGTCGAAAGCCCATGCAAATCATCATCCAACTGGTCATCAGAGGTGGACAGCGATTTATCAAGCTAAGTAATCATTAATTATTCTCAAACAAATCAATATCAAGCCACGACATGAAAACAATTATCCAATGGAACGTAAACGGGTTTTTCGCACATCTTGAGCAGCTTCAAATCATCGTCAAACAATACAACCCAGACATTATATGTCTGCAAGAAACAAATTTTAAGAAAAACCATACTCCTTTACTAAAAAATTATAGTCTTTTCAATAAAAACAGGGAAAACACAAGCTTTGCTAGCGGAGGAGTAGCTATTGCAATTTCAAACAAGTATTCAGCAGCACAAATTCCATTAAACACAAACTTGGAAGCAATTGCAGTAACCGTACATCTCCCGAATAAAATCAATGTATGTAATGTTTACCTGCCAAATAGCCAACCTATCCACCTACAAGACATCCAAAATTTAATAGAACAAGTTCCTCCACCTGTAGTACTAACCGGAGACTTCAATAGTCACAATCCCTTGTGGGGATCATCCAGGATAGACGCCCGTGGGAAAATAATGGAGAAAATATTACAAGACTCCAATCTAATCCTGATAAACACAGGTAGTCCCACTCACTTCAATGCAAGTAATGGCTCCTTCTCTGCAATAGACCTAACCATTTGTGACTCAAAATTGGCTCAGTATATAGAATGGAATGTGATAGACAACCTTCATGATAGCGATCACTTCCCAATCAAAATAACATATGAAGACAACACCGCACAATGGCAACCCTCGCAAACGCCTAAATGGAACTTAAATAAAATTGACTGGGAAGTATATCAAAATCAAATCAATAAATCGCTAGCTTTAATAAACAACCAATCATTAAACCCAACCAAAATAAATGATATGGTCAATGACTTCGGATCAATTATCATCAGCGCCGCAAAAGAAGCCTCTGGATACCACACTGCCAAAAACCCAAAAATAGACAAAAAACCGATAAAAAACACCCCGTGGTGGAACAAAGAATGTGAAAACGCATTAAAAAAGAGTCATCACGCTTTTAACAGAGTCAAAAAAAACCCTTCTACTGAAAATCTAATCGAGTACAAAAAACATCGAGCCAAATTTCGCAGGATAATTAAAGAAAGTAAAAAACAATCATGGAAATCATACATGTCATCTTTATCAAATCAGACCCCCGCGAAACAAGTGTGGCAAAAAATCAAACAAATAAATGGAAACAACAGTTACTTTGGAATTCAATACCTTATTACGGACCAAAATCAAACACTGTCTAACACAAAAGAAATCGCCAATACTCTTGCCGAGAAATTCAAATCAAACTCCAGCAATAGTAACTACTCCGCAGCCTTTTTAACAAAAATTAAAGAACGAGAAAGAAAAATAAGCGAAAAGCTTCAGTGCATAAATGGGAAAACAGTTGACACAGCAATTAATTCAGATATAACGATGAACGAATTATCCAACTGCCTGCAACTAACAAAGGACTCGTCACCTGGTCCAGACAATATTCCCAACAGACTATTAAAAAACCTCCCTGAGATTGGGAAAAAATATTTACTCCAACTATACAACTGCATATGGACCCATGAAATATTCCCTGATAATTGGAAAAAAGCTATAGTTGTCCCAATCCTAAAACCTGAAAAGGACAAACACAGGCCAGAGAGCTATCGCCCAATTGCTCTAACCAACAACATGTGCAAATTACTTGAAAAAATTATCAACAAAAGACTTCGCTGGTTTCTTGAAAGCAACAACCTTCTGTCTCCAAACCAATATGGATTTCGCGAATACCGGTCCACAATGGACGTACTAACTAACGTGCATACAAGCATATGTGATGCCTTTCAAAAAAAAGAGTCGCTCATAGCAGTATGCTTAGACATCGAGAAAGCATACGATATGGTCTGGAAGCCGAAAATCATAGATTCTCTCATAGAACTAAATGTCAACGGACCCATGCTATCCTTTATTGTTAATTTTCTATCAAACAGATCCATTCAAGTTAGAATCAATGGTATATTATCTGATCCAGTGCAAATTGAAAACGGCGTACCCCAAGGATCGGTGCTCAGTGTCACACTATTTTTAATCGGCATAAATGATATAACAAATAGCATAACTCCACCTGTAAGCGTTCACCTATTTGCTGATGACCTCAACATAACATGCAGTGGGAAAAATATTCACACCATAAAAGAAATCCTGCAATCATCGATTGACAATCTGCAAGAATGGTCCAATAAATCTGGTCTAAAATTTTCATCTCAGAAAACCAAATGTATCCTATTCTCCAAAAAGCCACACCCAAACACACCGACATTAACTTTAGGAAACAATGAAATAACGTTCGTAGACAATGTCAGACTCCTTGGAATAATATTCGATAGGAAACTATCCTGGTCTCCTCACATAAAACATCTAAAGTACGCCTGCCTAAAAAGGTTAAACACAATTAAATTATTAGCTTGCCAAAACTGGGGTGCGGATCAAGAAATCTTACTTAGAACATACCAAAATCTAATCAGGTCCAAAATTGATTACGGATGCACCCTGTACAATTCAGCCAAACCACACATCCTGAAAATGATTGACCCCATTCACAATACAGCATTGAGATTAGCTATGGGATTATATCGCACATGTCCCATTAATGGTATACTTTATGAAGCTGCAGAAATCCCACTCGAACAAAGGAGAAAATTTCTAAGTATTAAGTACGCACTCAAAATGGCTTCCACTCCTAGTAACCCAACACACAAATACATATTTGATCAAAGATATCACGAACTGTACACAAAAAGACCAAAATTACCTACACCATTATACGTCACATTAAGAAATAAAGTCCCTTCAATCTTAGAGCAAAGTACAACCATTCTAGAAAGGAAACAGGACAAAATTCCCCCGTGGTTCATCAAAACACCAGAAGTCGATACAACCCTAGCAGAAAACAATAAGAATTCTATTTCAAGTTTCGAACATCAGAACAATTTTTTAAAACTGGACACAAAATACACACACTGCAAAAAATATTTTACTGATGCATCAAAAACCAAACAAGGGGTAGGGTACGCCATAGTTACAGACGACAACACCATCAAAAAACGTTTACCCACACAAACATCAATTTTTTCTGCTGAAGCCTACGCAGTACACGACACACTTAAACATATACGATATACCAGCAAAGCCCAAAATCACGCAATTTACACCGACTCTATGAGTGTAATTCGAGCCATAGCAAACACTGCCAAAATTAATAAAAACGTAATTATCAGAAACTCCCTAATTCTACACACCGAACTTATCTCCTCCAAGAAGAAGGCACATATTGTATGGATACCGTCTCACCAAGGAATAAAAGGAAACACACTAGCAGACTCCAGCGCCAAAGAAGCAACCACCCTGCAGCCCGAACTCCAACCAACACCTATCCCACATTTGGAATTCATCCACCATCATAAAATGAAAATGCAGGAAGAATGGAACACCACATGGAATTCCCAACCAACCAAAATCCACAGAATTGTGTCAAACTTCTTCCAAGACACTCCACGAAAACACCTGAACAGGAGGGAAAGAATAGTCCTCGCTCGCTTAAGAACAGGCCACTGCAGATACACACATGAATTCCTCATAAAAAAGACAGACCCCCCCATATGTTGTGGAACCGTACTCACGGTAGACCACTTCCTTTACTCCTGCCAAAATTACCGTACCCAAAGATCGAAATTCAAACTTAACCCAAATACCGCCCTTACCTCGGAAAATCACACAAAAAATACCATAAACTTCCTGAAAGAAATAAACCTGTTCCACAAGATATGAAATTTACATAGAAGCCGTCGCTAATGACCTAGACGTTGATGCGACGTAAAACCTTCATATAAAAAAATGCATGTTATATTGATAATAATAAAAGTAATAAGTATAATTATTATAGTTCTCACGATAATAACTGTATAATATGGGTAGTAATGCATGTTATATTCATAATAATAAACGTAATAAGTATAATTATTATAGTTCTGACGATAATAACTGTATGTTATGCGTAATAATGCATGTTATATTGATAATAATAAAAGTAATAAGTATAATTATTATAGTTCTAGCGATAATTGCAGTATAATATGGGTAATAATGCATGTTATATTAATAGTAATAAAAGTAATAAGTATAATTATTATAGTTCTCACGATAATAACTGTATAATATGGGTAATAATGCATGTTATATTGATAATAATAAAAGTAATAAGTATAATTATTATAGTTCTAGCGATAATTACAGTATAATGTGGGTAATAATGCTTGTTATATTGGTGATATTGGGGGTAATAAGTACAATTAGTATAATTCTGGCGATAATTACAGTATAATATGGGTATTAATGCATGTTATATTGATAATAATAAAAGTAATAAGTATAATTATTATAGTTCTAGCGATAATTACAGTATAATGTGGGTAATAATGCTTGTTATATTGGTGATATTGGGGGTAATAAGTATAATTAGTATAATTCTGGCAATAATTACAGTATAATATGGGTATTAATGCATGTTATATCGATAATAATAAAAGTAATAAGTACAATTATTATAGTTCTAGCGATAATTACAGTATAATGTGGGTAATAATGCATGTTATATTGATAATAATAAAAGTAATAAGTATAATTATTATAGTTCTAGCGATAATTACAGTATAATGTGGGTAATAATGCATGTTATATTGATAATAATAAAAGTAATAAGTATAATTATTATAGTTCTCACGATAATAACTGTATAATATGGGTAGTAATGCATGTTATATTGATAATAATAAATGTAATAAGTATAATTATTATAGTTCTAGCGACAATAACAGTAGAATGTGGGTAATAATGCATGTTATATTGATAATAATAAAAGTAATAAGTATAATTATTATAGTTCTAGCGATAATTACAGTATAATATGGGTAATAATGCATGTTATATTGGTAATATTGGGGGTAATAAGTATAATTATTATAATTCTAGCGATAATTACAGTATAATATGGGTAATAATGCATGTTATATTAATAACAATAAAACTAATAAGTATAATTATCATAGTTCTAGCGATAATAGCAGTATAATATGGGTACTAATGCATGTTATATTGATAATAATGAAAGTAATAAGTATAATAATTATAGTTCTAGCGATAATTACAGTATAATATGGGTAAAAATGCATGTTATATTGGTAATATTGGGGGTAATAAGTATAATTATTATAATTCTAGCGATAATTACAGTATAATGTGGGTAATAATGCATGTTATATTGATAATAATAAAAGTAATAAGTATAATTATTATAGCTCTAGCGATAATTACAGTATAATGTGGGTAATAATGCATGTTATATTGATAATAATAAAAGTAATAAGTATAATTATTATAGTTCTCACGATAATAACTGTATAATATGGGTAGTAATGCATGTTATATTGATAATAATAAACGTAATAAGTATAATTATTATAGTTCTAGCGACAATAACAGTATAATGTGGGTAATAATCCATGTAATATTGATAATATTTGGAGTAATTAGTATAATTATTATAATTCTAGCGATAATTACAGTATAATATGGGTATTAATGCATGTTATATTGATAATAATAAAAGTAATAACTATAATTATTATAGTTCTCACGATAATAACTGTATAATATGGGTAATAATGCATGTTATATTGATAATAATAAAAGTAATAAGTATAATTATTATAGTTCTAGCGATAATTACAGTATAATGTGGGTAATAATGCATGTTATATTGATAATAATAAAAGTAATAAGTATAATTATTATAGTTCTCACGATAATAACTGTATAATATGGGTAGTAATGCATGTTATATTCATAATAATAAACGTAATAAGTATAATTATTATAGTTCTGACGATAATAACTGTATGTTATGCGTAATAATGCATGTTATATTGATAATAATAAAAGTAATAAGTATAATTATTATAGTTCTAGCGATAATTGCAGTATAATATGGGTAATAATGCATGTTATATTAATAGTAATAAAAGTAATAAGTATAATTATTATAGTTCTCACGATAATAACTGTATAATATGGGTAATAATGCATGTTATATTGATAATAATAAAAGTAATAAGTATAATTATTATAGTTCTAGCGATAATTACAGTATAATGTGGGTAATAATGCTTGTTATATTGGTGATATTGGGGGTAATAAGTACAATTAGTATAATTCTGGCGATAATTACAGTATAATATGGGTATTAATGCATGTTATATTGATAATAATAAAAGTAATAAGTATAATTATTATAGTTCTAGCGATAATTACAGTATAATGTGGGTAATAATGCTTGTTATATTGGTGATATTGGGGGTAATAAGTATAATTAGTATAATTCTGGCAATAATTACAGTATAATATGGGTATTAATGCATGTTATATCGATAATAATAAAAGTAATAAGTACAATTATTATAGTTCTAGCGATAATTACAGTATAATGTGGGTAATAATGCATGTTATATTGATAATAATAAAAGTAATAAGTATAATTATTATAGTTCTAGCGATAATTACAGTATAATGTGGGTAATAATGCATGTTATATTGATAATAATAAAAGTAATAAGTATAATTATTATAGTTCTCACGATAATAACTGTATAATATGGGTAGTAATGCATGTTATATTGATAATAATAAATGTAATAAGTATAATTATTATAGTTCTAGCGACAATAACAGTAGAATGTGGGTAATAATGCATGTTATATTGATAATAATAAAAGTAATAAGTATAATTATTATAGTTCTCACGATAATAACTGTATAATATGCGTAATAACGCATGTTATATTGATAATAATAAAAGTAATAAGTATAATTATTATAGTTCTCACGATAATAACTGTATAATATGGGTAGTAATGCATGTTATATTCATAATAATAAACGTAATAAGTATAATTATTATAGTTCTGACGATAATAACAGTATAATATGGGTACTAATGCATGTTATATTGATAATAATAAAAGTAATAAGTATAATTATTATAGTTCTAGCGATAATTACAGTATAATGTGGGTAATAATGCATGTTATGTTGATAATAATAAAAGTAATAAGTATAATTATTATAGTTCTCACGATAATAACTATAATATGGGTAGTAATGCATGTTATATTGATAATAATAAAAGTAATAAGTATAATTATTATAGTTCTAGCGATAATTACAGTATAATGTGGGTAATAATGCTTGTTATATTGGTGATATTGGGGGTAATAAGTACAATTAGTATAATTCTGGCGATAATTACAGTATAATATGGGTATTAATGCATGTTATATTGATAATAATAAAAGTAATAAGTATAATTATTATAGTTCTAGCGATAATTACAGTATAATGTGGGTAATAATGCTTGTTATATTGGTGATATTGGGGGTAATAAGTATAATTAGTATAATTCTGGCAATAATTACAGTATAATATGGGTATTAATGCATGTTATATCGATAATAATAAAAGTAATAAGTACAATTATTATAGTTCTAGCGATAATTACAGTATAATGTGGGTAATAATGCATGTTATATTGATAATAATAAAAGTAATAAGTATAATTATTATAGTTCTAGCGATAATTACAGTATAATGTGGGTAATAATGCATGTTATATTGATAATAATAAAAGTAATAAGTATAATTATTATAGTTCTCACGATAATAACTGTATAATATGGGTAGTAATGCATGTTATATTGATAATAATAAATGTAATAAGTATAATTATTATAGTTCTAGCGACAATAACAGTAGAATGTGGGTAATAATGCATGTTATATTGATAATAATAAAAGTAATAAGTATAATTATTATAGTTCTCACGATAATAACTGTATAATATGCGTAATAACGCATGTTATATTGATAATAATAAAAGTAATAAGTATAATTATTATAGTTCTCACGATAATAACTGTATAATATGGGTAGTAATGCATGTTATATTCATAATAATAAACGTAATAAGTATAATTATTATAGTTCTGACGATAATAACAGTATAATATGGGTACTAATGCATGTTATATTGATAATAATAAAAGTAATAAGTATAATTATTATAGTTCTAGCGATAATTACAGTATAATGTGGGTAATAATGCATGTTATGTTGATAATAATAAAAGTAATAAGTATAATTATTATAGTTCTCACGATAATAACTATAATATGGGTAGTAATGCATGTTATATTCATAATTATAAATGTAATAGGTATAATTATTATAGTTCTGACGATAATAACTGTATATTATGCGTAATAATGCATGTTACATTGATAATAATAAAAGCAATAAGTATAATTATTATAATTCTAGCGATAATTACAGTATAATATGGGTAATAATGCATGTTATATTAATAGTAATAAAAGTAATAAGTATAATTATTATAGTTCTAGCGATAATTACAGTATAATATGGGTAATAATGCATGTTATATTGGTAATATTGGGGGTAATAAGTATAATTATTATAGTTCTAGCGATAATAACAGTATAATATGGGTACTAATGCATGTTAGATTGATAATAATAAAAGTAATAAGTATAATTATTATGGTTCTAGCGATAATTACAGTATGATGCGGGTAATAATGCATGTTATGTTGATAATAATAAAAGTAATAAGTATAATTATTATAGTTCTCACGATAATAACTGTATAATATGGGTAGTAATGCATGTCACATTCATAATAATAAACGTAATAAGTATAATTATTATAGTTCTGACGATAATAACAGTATAATATGGGTACTAATGCATGTTATATTGATAATAATAAAAGTAATAAGTATTATTTTTATAGTTCTGACGATAATAACTGTATAATATGCGTAATAATGCATGTTATATTGATAATAATAACAGTAATAAGTAGAATTATTATAGTTCTAGCGATAATAACAGTATAATATGGGTAGTAATGCATGTTATATTCATAATAATAAACGTAGTAAGTATAATTATTATAGTTCTGGCGATAATAACTGTATAATACGCGTAATAATGCATGTTATATTGATAATAATAAAAGTAATAAGTATAACTATTATAGTTCTAGCGATAATTACAGTATAATGTGGGTAATAATGCATGTTATGTTGATAATAATAAAAGTAATAAGTATAATTATTATAGTTCTCACGATAATAACTGTATAATATGGGTAGTAATGCATGTTATATTCATAATAATAAACGTAATAAGTATAATTATTATAGTTCTGACGATAATAACTGTATATTATGCGTAATAATGCATGTTATATTGATAATAATAAAAGTAATAAGTATAATTATTATAGTTCTAGCGATAATTACAGTATAATGTGGGTAATAATGCATGTTATATTGATAATAATAAAAGTAATAAGTATAATTATTATAGTTCTAGCGATAATTACAGTATAATGTGGGTAATAATGCATGTTATATTGATAATAATAAAAGTAATAAGTATAATTATTATAGTTCTCACGATAATAACTGTATAATATGGGTAGTAATGCATGTTATATTGATAATAATAAACGTAATAAGTATAATTATTATAGTTCTGACGATAATAACTGTATAATATGTGTAATAATGCATGTTATATTGATAATAATAAAAGTAATAAGTATAGCTATTATAGTTCTAGCGATAATTACAGTATAATGTGGGTAATAATGCATGTTATGTTGATAATAATAAAAGTAATAAGTGTAATTATTATAGTTCTCACGATAATAACTGTATAATATGGGTAGTAATGCATGTTATATTCATAATAATAAACGTAATAAGTATAATTATTATAGTTCTGACGATAATAACAGTATAATATGGGTACTAATGCATGTTATATTGATAATAATAAAAGTAATAAGTATAATTATTATAATTCTAGCGATAATTACAGTATAATGTGGGTAATAATGCATGTTATATTGATAATAATAAAAGTAATAAGTATAATTATTATAGTTCTCACGATAATAACTGTATAATATGGGTAGTAATGCATGTTATATTGATAATAATAAACGTAATAAGTATAATTATTATAGTTCTGACGATAATAACTGTATAATATGGGTAGTAATGCATGGTATATTCATAATAATAAACGTAATAAGTATAATTATTATAGTTCTAGCGATAATTACAGTATAATGTGGGTAATAATGCATGTTATATTGATAATAATAAAAGTAATAAGTATAATTATTATAGTTCTAGCGATAATTACAGTATAATGTGGGTAATAATGCATGTTATATTGATAATAATAAAAGTAATAAGTATAATTATTATAGTTCTCACGATAATAACTGTATAATATGGGTAGTAATGCATGTTATATTGATAATAATAAAAGTAATAAGTATAATTATTATAGTTCTAGCGATAACTACAGTATAATGTGGGTAATAATGCATGTTATATTGATAATAATAAAAGTAATAAGTATAATTATTATAGTTCTGACGATAATAACAGTATAATATGGGTACTAATGCATGTTATATTGATAATAATAAAAGTAATAAGTATAATTATTATAGTTCTGACGATAATAACAGTATAATATGCGTAATAACGCATGTCATACTGATAATAATAAAAGTAATAAGTATAATTATTATAGTTCTCACGATAATAACTGTATAATATGGGTAGTAATGCATGTTATATTGATAATAATAAACGTAATAAGTATAATTATTATAGTTCTGACGATAATAACTGTATAATATGTGTAATAATGCATGTTATATTGATAATAATAAAAGTAATAAGTATAGCTATTATAGTTCTAGCGATAATTACAGTATAATGTGGGTAATAATGCATGTTATGTTGATAATAATAAAAGAGATAAGTGTAATTATTATAGTTCTCACGATAATAACTGTATAATATGGGTAGTAATGCATGTTATATTCATAATAATAAGCGTAATAAGTATAATTATTATAGTTCTGACGATAATAACAGTATAATATGGGTACTAATGCATGTTATATTGATAATAATAAAAGTAATAAGTATAATTATTATAGTTCTAGCGATAATTACAGTATAATGTGGGTAATAATGCATGTTATATTGATAATAATAAAAGTAATAAGTATAATTATTATAGTTCTCACGATAATAACTGTATGATATGGGTAGTAATGCATGTTATATTGATAATAATAAACGTAATATGTATAATTATTATAGTTCTGACGATAATAACTGTATAATATGCGTAATAATGCATGTTATATTGATAATAATAAAAGTAATAAGTATAACTATTATAGTTCTAGCGATAATTACAGTATAATGTGGGTAATAATGCATGTTATGTTGATAATAATAAAAGTAATAAGTATAATTATTATAGTTCTCACGATAATAACTGTATAATATGGGTAGTAACGCATGTTATATTCATAATAATAAACGTAATAAGTATAATTACTATAGTTCTGACGATAATAACTGTATAATATGGGTACTAATGCATGTTATATTGATAATAATAAAAGTAATAAGTATACTTATTATAGTTCTGACGATAATAACTGTATAATATGCGTAATAATGCATGTTATATTGATAATAATAAACGTAATAAGTATAATTATTATAGTTCTGACGATAATAACTGTATAATATGGGTAGTAATGCATGTTATATTGATAATAATAAACGTAATAAGTACAGTTATTATAGTTCTGACGATAATAACTGTATAATATGCGTAAAAATGCATGTTATATTGATAATAATAAAAGTAATAAGTATAATTATTATAGTTCTAGCGACAATAACAGTATAATGTGGGTAATAATCCATGTAATATTGATAATATTTGGAGTAATTAGTATAATTATTATAATTCTAGCAATAATTACAGTATAATATGGGTATTAATGCATGTTATATTGATAATAATAAAAGTAATAACTATAATTATTATAGTTCTCACGATAATAACTGTATAATATGGGTAATAATGCATGTTATATTGATAATAATAAAAGTAATAAGTATAATTATTATAGTTCTAGCGATAATTACAGTATAATATGGATAATAATGCATGTTATATTGACGATATTGGGAGTAATAAGTATATTTATTATAATTCTAGCGATAATTGCAGTATAATATGGGTATTAATGCATGTCATATTGATAATAATAAAAGTAATAAGTGTAATTACTATAGTTCTCACGATAATAACTGTATAATATGGGTAATAATGCATGTTATATTGATAATAATAAAAGTAATAAGTATAATTATTATAGTTCTAGCGATAATAACTGTATAATGTGGGTAATAATGCATGTTATACTGATAATAATAAAAGTAATAAGTATAATTATTATAGTTCTAGCGATAATTACAGTATAATATGGGTAATAATGCATGTTATATTGGTAATATTGGGGGTAATAGGTATAATTATTATAATTCTAGCGATAATTACAGTATAATATGGGTATTAATGCATGTTATATTGATAATAATAAAAGTAATAAGTATAATTATTATAGTTCTAGCGATAATAACTGTATAATGTGGGTAATAATGCATGTTATACTGATAATAATAAAAGTAATAAGTATAATTATTATAGTTCTAGCGATAATTACAGTATAATATGGGTAATAATGCATGTTATATTGGTAATATTGGGGGTAATAAGTATAATTATTATAATTCTAGCGATAATTACAGTATAATATGGGTAATAATGCATGTTATATTAATAACAATAAAACTAATAAGTATAATTATCATAGTTCTAGCGATAATAGCAGTATAATATGGGTACTAATGCATGTTATATTGATAATAATGAAAGTAATAAGTATAATAATTATAGTTCTAGCGATAATTACAGTATAATATGGGTAATAATGCATGTTATATTGGTAATATTGGGGGTAATAAGTATAATTATTATAATTCTAGCGATAATTACAGTATAATGTGGGTAATAATGCATGTTATATTGATAATAATAAAAGTAATAAGTATAATTATTATAGCTCTAGCGATAATTACAGTATAATGTGGGTAATAATGCATGTTATATTGATAATAATAAAAGTAATAAGTATAATTATTATAGTTCTCACGATAATAACTGTATAATATGGGTAGTAATGCATGTTATATTGATAATAATAAACGTAATAAGTATAATTATTATAGTTCTAGCGACAATAACAGTATAATGTGGGTAATAATCCATGTAATATTGATAATATTTGGAGTAATTAGTATAATTATTATAATTCTAGCGATAATTACAGTATAATATGGGTATTAATGCATGTTATATTGATAATAATAAAAGTAATAACTATAATTATTATAGTTCTCACGATAATAACTGTATAATATGGGTAATAATGCATGTTATATTGATAATAATAAAAGTAATAAGTATAATTATTATAGTTCTAGCGATAATTACAGTATAATGTGGGTAATAATGCATGTTATATTGACAATAATAAAAGTAATAAGTATAATTATTATAGTTCTCACGATAATAACTGTATAATATGGGTAGTAGTGCATGTTATATTGATAATAATAAACGTAATAAGTATAATTATTATAGTTCTGACGATAATAACTGTATAATATGCGTAATAATGCATGTTATATTGATAATAATAAAAGTAATAAGTATAATTATTATAGTTCTAGCGATAATTACAGTAGAATGTGGGTAATAATGCATGTTATATTCATAATAATAAACGTAATAAGTATAATTATTATAGTTCTGACGATAATAACTGTATATTATGCGTAATAATGCATGTTATATTGATAATAATAAAAGTAATAAGTATAATTATTATAGTTCTAGCGATAATTACAGTATAATGTGGGTAATAATGCATGTTATATTGATAATAATAAAAGTAATAAGTATAATTATTATAGTTCTAGCGATAATTACAGTATAATGTGGGTAATAATGCATGTTATATTGATAATAATAAAAGTAATAAGTATAATTATTATAGTTCTCACGATAATAACTGTATAATATGGGTAGTAATGCATGTTATATTGATAATAATAAACGTAATAAGTATAATTATTATAGTTCTGACGATAATAACTGTATAATATGTGTAATAATGCATGTTATATTGATAATAATAAAAGTAATAAGTATAGCTATTATAGTTCTAGCGATAATTACAGTATAATGTGGGTAATAATGCATGTTATGTTGATAATAATAAAAGTAATAAGTGTAATTATTATAGTTCTCACGATAATAACTGTATAATATGGGTAGTAATGCATGTTATATTCATAATAATAAACGTAATAAGTATAATTATTATAGTTCTGACGATAATAACAGTATAATATGGGTACTAATGCATGTTATATTGATAATAATAAAAGTAATAAGTATAATTATTATAATTCTAGCGATAATTACAGTATAATGTGGGTAATAATGCATGTTATATTGATAATAATAAAAGTAATAAGTATAATTATTATAGTTCTCACGATAATAACTGTATAATATGGGTAGTAATGCATGTTATATTGATAATAATAAACGTAATAAGTATAATTATTATAGTTCTGACGATAATAACTGTATAATATGGGTAGTAATGCATGGTATATTCATAATAATAAACGTAATAAGTATAATTATTATAGTTCTAGCGATAATTACAGTATAATGTGGGTAATAATGCATGTTATATTGATAATAATAAAAGTAATAAGTATAATTATTATAGTTCTAGCGATAATTACAGTATAATGAGGGTAATAATGCATGTTATATTGATAATAATAAAAGTAATAAGTATAATTATTATAGTTCTCACGATAATAACTGTATAATATGGGTAGTAATGCATGTTATATTGATAATAATAAAAGTAATAAGTATAATTATTATAGTTCTAGCGATAATTACAGTATAATGTGGGTAATAATGCATGTTATATTGATAATAATAAAAGTAATAAGTATAATTATTATAGTTCTGACGATAATAACAGTATAATATGGGTACTAATGCATGTTATATTGATAATAATAAAAGTAATAAGTATAATTATTATAGTTCTGACGATAATAACAGTATAATATGCGTAATAACGCATGTCATACTGATAATAATAAAAGTAATAAGTATAATTATTATAGTTCTCACGATAATAACTGTATAATATGGGTAGTAATGCATGTTATATTGATAATAATAAACGTAATAAGTATAATTATTATAGTTCTGACGATAATAACTGTATAATATGTGTAATAATGCATGTTATATTGATAATAATAAAAGTAATAAGTATAGCTATTATAGTTCTAGCGATAATTACAGTATAATGTGGGTAATAATGCATGTTATGTTGATAATAATAAAAGAGATAAGTGTAATTATTATAGTTCTCACGATAATAACTGTATAATATGGGTAGTAATGCATGTTATATTCATAATAATAAGCGTAATAAGTATAATTATTATAGTTCTGACGATAATAACAGTATAATATGGGTACTAATGCATGTTATATTGATAATAATAAAAGTAATAAGTATAATTATTATAGTTCTAGCGATAATTACAGTATAATGTGGGTAATAATGCATGTTATATTGATAATAATAAAAGTAATAAGTGTAATTATTATAGTTCTCACGATAATAACTGTATGATATGGGTAGTAATGCATGTTATATTGATAATAATAAACGTAATATGTATAATTATTATAGTTCTGACGATAATAACTGTATAATATGCGTAATAATGCATGTTATATTGATAATAATAAAAGTAATAAGTATAACTATTATAGTTCTAGCGATAATTACAGTATAATGTGGGTAATAATGCATGTTATGTTGATAATAATAAAAGTAATAAGTATAATTATTATAGTTCTCACGATAATAACTGTATAATATGGGTAGTAACGCATGTTATATTCATAATAATAAACGTAATAAGTATAATTACTATAGTTCTGACGATAATAACTGTATAATATGGGTACTAATGCATGTTATATTGATAATAATAAAAGTAATAAGTATACTTATTATAGTTCTGACGATAATAGCTGTATAATATGCGTAATAATGCATGTTATATTGATAATAATAAACGTAATAAGTATAATTATTATAGTTCTGACGATAATAACTGTATAATATGGGTAGTAATGCATGTTATATTGATAATAATAAACGTAATAAGTATAATTATTATAGTTCTGACGATATTATCTGTATAATATGCGTAATAATGCATGTTATATTGATAACAATAAAAGTAATAAGTATAATTATTATAGTTCTAGCGATAATTACAGTATAATGTGGGTAATAATGCATGTTATGTTGATAATAATAAAAGTAATAAGTATAATTATTATAGTTCTCACGATAATAACTATAATATGGGTAGTAATGCATGTTATATTCATAATTATAAACGTAATAGGTATAATTATTATAGTTCTGACGATAATAACTGTATATTATGCGTAATAATGCATGTTACATTGATAATAATAAAAGCAATAAGTATAATTATTATAATTCTAGCGATAATTGCAGTATAATATGGGTAATAATGCATGTTATATTAATAGTAATAAAAGTAATAAGTATAATTATTATAGTTCTAGCGATAATTACAGTATAATATGGATAATAATGCATGTTATATTGGTAATATTGGGGGTAATAAGTATAATTATTATAGTTCTAGCGATAATAACAGTATAATATGGGTACTAATGCATGTTAGATTGATAATAATAAAAGTAATAAGTATAATTATTATGGTTCTAGCGATAATTACAGTATGATGCGGGTAATAATGCATGTTATGTTGATAATAATAAAAGTAATAAGTATAATTATTGTAGTTCTCACGATAATAACTGTATAATATGGGTAGTAATGCATGTCACATTGATAATAATAAACGTAATAAGTATTATTATTATAGTTCTGACGATAATAACTGTATAATAAGCGTAATAATGCATGTTATATTGATAATAATGAACGTAATAAGTATAATTATTATAGTTCTAGCGATAATTACAGTATAATGTGGGTAATAATGCATGTTATATTGATAATAATAAAAGTAATAAGTATAATTATTATAGTTCTCACGATAATAACTGTATAATATGGGTAGTAGTGCATGTTATATTCATAATAATAAACGTAATAAGTATAATTATTATAGTTCTAGCGATTATAACTGTATAATGTGGGTAATAATGCATGTTATACTGATAATAATAAAAGTAATAAGTATAATTATTATAGTTCTAGCGATAATAACTGTATAATGTGGGTAATAATGCACGTTATATTGATAATAATAAAAGTAATAAGTATAATTATTATAGTTCTAGCGATAATTACAGTATAATATGGGTAATAATGCATGTTATATTGGTAATATTGGGGGTAATAAGTATAATTATTATAATTCTAGCGATAATTACAGTATAATATGGGTAATAGTGCATGTTATATTGATAATAATAAAAGTAATAAGTATAATTATTATAGTTCTAGCGATAATAACTGTATAATGTGGGTAATAATGCATGTTATACTGATAATAATAAAAGTAATAAGTGTAATTACTATAGTTCTCACGAAAATAGCCGTATAATATGAGTAATAATGCATGTTATATTGATAATAATAAAAGTAATAAGTATAATTCTTATAGTTTTAGCGACAATAACAGTATAATGTGGGTAATAATCCATGTAATATTGATAATATTTGGAGTAATTAGTATAATTATTATAATTCTAGCAATAATTACAGTATAATATGGGTATTAATGCATGTTATATTGATAATAATAAAAGTAATAACTATAATTATTATAGTTCTCACGATAATAACTGTATAATATGGGTAATAATGCATGTTATATTGATAATAATAAAAGTAATAAGTATAATTATTATAGTTCTAGCGATAATTACAGTATAATGTGGGTAATAATGCATGTTATACTGATAATAATAAAAGTAATAAGTATAATTATTATAGTTCTAGCGATAATAACTGTATAATGTGGGTAATAATGCACGTTATATTGATAATAATAAAAGTAATAAGTATAATTATTATAGTTCTAGCGATAATTACAGTATAATATGGGTAATAATGCATGTTATATTGGTAATATTGGGGGTAATAAGTATAATTATTATAATTCTAGCGATAATTACAGTATAATATGGGTAATAGTGCATGTTATATTGATAATAATAAAAGTAATAAGTATAATTATTATAGTTCTAGCGATAATAACTGTATAATGTGGGTAATAATGCATGTTATACTGATAATAATAAAAGTAATAAGTATAATTGTTATAGTTCTAGCGATAATTACAGTATAATGTGGATAATAATGCATGTTATATTGACGATATTGGGAGTAATAAGTATATTTATTATAATTCTAGCGATAATTGCAGTATAATATGGGTACTAATGCATGTCATATTGATAATAATAAAAGTAATAAGTGTAATTACTATAGTTCTCACGAAAATAGCCGTATAATATGAGTAATAATGCATGTTATATTGATAATAATAAAAGTAATAAGTATAATTCTTATAGTTTTAGCGACAATAACAGTATAATGTGGGTAATAATCCATGTAATATTGATAATATTTGGAGTAATTAGTATAATTATTATAATTCTAGCAATAATTACAGTATAATATGGGTATTAATGCATGTTATATTGATAATAATAAAAGTAATAACTATAATTATTATAGTTCTCACGATAATAACTGTATAATATGGGTAATAATGCATGTTATATTGATAATAATAAAAGTAATAAGTATAATTATTATAGTTCTAGCGATAATTACAGTATAATGTGGGTAATAATGCTTGTTATATTGGTGATATTGGGGGTAATAAGTATAATTAGTATAATTCTGGCGACAGTTACAGTATAATATGGGTATTAATGCATGTTATATTGATAATAATAAAAGTAATAAGTATAATTATTATAGTTCTAGCGATAATTACAGTATAATGTGGGTAATAATGCATGTTATATTGATAATAATAAAAGTAATAAGTATAATTATTACAGTTCTAGCGATAATTACAGTATAATGTGGGTAATAATGCATGTTATGTTGATAATAATAAAAGTAATAAGTATAATTATTATAGTTCTCACGATAATAACTGTATAATATGGGTAGTAATGCATGTTATATTGATAATAATAAACGTAATAAGTATAATTATTATAGTTCTGACGATAATAACTGTACAATATGCGTTAAATGCATGTTATATTGATAATAATAAAAGTAATAAGTATAATTATTATAGTTCTAGCGATAATTACAGTATAATGTGGGTAATAATGCATGTTATATTGATGATAATAAAAGTAATAAGTATAATTATTATAGTTCTCACGATAATAACTGTATAATATGGGTAGTAATGCATGTTATATTGATAATAATAAACGTAATAAGTATAATTATTATAGTTCTGACGATAATAACTGTATAATATGCGTAATACTGCATGTTATATTGATAATAATAAAAGTAATAAGTATAATTATTATAGTTCTAGCGATAATTACAGTATAATGTGGGTAATAATGCATGTTATGTTGATAATAATAAAAGTAATAAGTATAATTATTATAGTTCTCACGATAATAACTGTATAATGTGGGTAGTAATGCATGTAATATTCATAATAATAAACGTAATAAATATAATTATTATAGTTCTGACGATAATAACTGTATGTTATGCGTAATAAAGCATGTTATATTGATAATAATAAAAGTAATAAGTATAATTATTATAGTTCTAGCGATAATTGCAGTATAATATGGGTAATAATGCATGTTATATTAATAGTAATAAAAGTAATAAGTATAATTATTATAGTTCTAGCGATAATTACAGTATAATGTGGGTAATAATGCTTGTTATATTGGTGATATTGGGGGTAATAAGTGTAATTAGTATAATTCTGGCGATAATTACAGTATAATATGGGTATTAATGCATGTTATATTGATAATAATAAAAGTAATAAGTATAATTATTATAGTTCTAGCGATAATTACAGTATAATGTGGGTAATAATGCATGTCATATTGATAATAATAAAAGTAATAAGTATAATTATTATAGTTCTCACGATAATAACTGTATAATATGGGTAGTAATGCATGTTATATTGATAATAATAAACGTAATAAGTATAATTATTATAGTTCTGACGATAATAACTGTACAATATGCGTTAAATGCATGTTATATTGATAATAATAAAAGTAATAAGTATAATTATTATAGTTCTAGCGATAATTACAGTATAATGTGGGTAATAATGCATGTTATATTGATGATAATAAAAGTAATAAGTATAATTATTATAGTTCTCACGATAATAACTGTATAATATGGGTAGTAATGCATGTTATATTGATAATAATAAACGTAATAAGTATAATTATTATAGTTCTGACGATAATAACTGTATAATATGCGTAATACTGCATGTTATATTGATAATAATAAAAGTAATAAGTATAATTATTATAGTTCTAGCGATAATTACAGTATAATGTGGGTAATAATGCATGTTATGTTGATAATAATAAAAGTAATAAGTATAATTATTATAGTTCTCACGATAATAACTGTATAATGTGGGTAGTAATGCATGTAATATTCATAATAATAAACGTAATAAATATAATTATTATAGTTCTGACGATAATAACTGTATGTTATGCGTAATAAAGCATGTTATATTGATAATAATAAAAGTAATAAGTATAATTATTATAGTTCTAGCGATAATTGCAGTATAATATGGGTAATAATGCATGTTATATTAATAGTAATAAAAGTAATAAGTATAATTATTATAGTTCTAGCGATAATTACAGTATAATGTGGGTAATAATGCTTGTTATATTGGTGATATTGGGGGTAATAAGTGTAATTAGTATAATTCTGGCGATAATTACAGTATAATATGGGTATTAATGCATGTTATATTGATAATAATAAAAGTAATAAGTATAATTATTATAGTTCTAGCGATAATTACAGTATAATGTGGGTAATAATGCATGTCATATTGATAATAATAAAAGTAATAAGTATAATTATTATAGTTCTCACGATAATAACTGTATAATATGGGTAGTAATGCATGTTATATTGATAATAATAAACGTAATATGTATAATTATTATAGTTCTAGCGATAATAACTGTATAATGTGGGTAATAATGCATGTTATATTGATAATAATAAAAGTAATAAGTATAATTATTATAGTTCTAGCGATAATTACAGTATAATATGGTTAATAATGCATTTTATATTGGTAATATTGGGGGTAATAAGTATAATTATTATAATTATAGCGATAATTACAGTATAATATGGGTAATAGTGCATGTTATATTAATAATAATAAAAGTAATAAGTATAGTTATTATAGTTCTGACGATAATAACTGTATAATATGCGTAAAAATGCATGTTATATTGATAATAATAAAAGTAATAAGTATAATTATTATAGTTCTAGCGACAATAACAGTATAATGTGGGTAATAATCCATGTAATATTGATAATATTTGGAGTAATTAGTATAATTATTATAATTCTAGCAATAATTACAGTATAATATGGGTATTAATGCATGTTATATTGATAATAATAAAAGTAATAACTATAATTATTATAGTTCTAGCGATAATAACTGTATAATGTGGGTAATAATGCATGTTATACTGATAATAATAAAAGTAATAAGTATAATTATTATAGTTCTAGCGATAATTACAGTATAATATGGGTAATAATGCATGTTATATTGGTAATATTGGGGGTAATAGGTATAATTATTATAATTCTAGCGATAATTACAGTATAATATGGGTATTAATGCATGTTATATTGATAATAATAAAAGTAATAAGTATAATTATTATAGTTCTAGCGATAATTACAGTATAATATGGTTAATAATGCATTTTATATTGGTAATATTGGGGGTAATAAGTATAATTATTATAATTATAGCGATAATTACAGTATAATATGGGTAATAGTGCATGTTATATTAATAATAATAAAAGTAATAAGTATAGTTATTATAGTTCTGACGATAATAACTGTATAATATGCGTAAAAATGCATGTTATATTGATAATAATAAAAGTAATAAGTATAATTATTATAGTTCTAGCGACAATAACAGTATAATGTGGGTAATAATCCATGTAATATTGATAATATTTGGAGTAATTAGTATAATTATTATAATTCTAGCAATAATTACAGTATAATATGGGTATTAATGCATGTTATATTGATAATAATAAAAGTAATAACTATAATTATTATAGTTCTAGCGATAATAACTGTATAATGTGGGTAATAATGCATGTTATACTGATAATAATAAAAGTAATAAGTATAATTATTATAGTTCTAGCGATAATTACAGTATAATATGGGTAATAATGCATGTTATATTGGTAATATTGGGGGTAATAGGTATAATTATTATAATTCTAGCGATAATTACAGTATAATATGGGTATTAATGCATGTTATATTGATAATAATAAAAGTAATAAGTATAATTATTATGGTTCTAGCGATAATAACTGTATAATGTGGGTAATAATGCATGTTATACTGATAATAATAAAAGTAATAAGTATAATTATTATAGTTCTAGCGATAATTACAGTATAATATGGGTAATAATGCATGTTATATTGGTAATATTCGGGGTAATAAGTATAATTATTATAATTCTAGCGATAATTACAGTATAATATGGGTAATAATGCATGTTATATTAATAACAATAAAACTAATAAGTATAATTATCATAGTTCTAGCGATAATAGCAGTATAATATGGGTACTAATGCATGTTATATTGATAATAATGAAAGTAATAAGTATAATTATTATAGTTCTAGCGATAATTACAGTACAATGTGAGTAATAATGCTTGTTATATTGGTGATATTGGGGGTAATAAGTATAATTAGTATAATTCTAGCGATAATTACAGTATAATATGGGTATTAATGTATGTTATATTGATAATAATAAGAGTAATAAGTATAATTATTATAGTTCTAGCGATAATTGCAGTATAATATGGGTATTAATGCATGTCATATTGATAATAATAAAAGTAATAAGTGTAATTACTATATTTCTCACGAAAATAGCCGTATAATATGAGTAATAATGCATGTTATGTTGATAATAATAAAAGTAATAAGTATAATTATTATAGTTCTCACGATAATAACTGTATAATATGGGTAGTAATGCATGCCACATTGATAATAATAAACGTAATAAGTATTATTATTATAGTTCTGACGATAATAACTGTATAATATGCGTAATAATGCATGTTATATTGATAATAATGAACGTAATAAGTATAATTATTATAGTTCTAGCGATAATTACAGTATAATGTGGGTAATAATGCATGTTATATTGATAATAATAAAAGTAATAAGTATAATTATTATAGTTCTCACGATAATAACTGTATAATATGGGTAATAATGCATGTTATATTGGTAATATTGGGGGTAATAAGTATAATTATTATAGTTCTAGCGATAATAACTGTATAATGTGGGTAATAATGCATGTTATACTGATAATAATAAAAGTAATAAGTACAATTGTTATAGTTCTAGCGATAATTACAGTATAATGTGGATAATAATGCATGTTATATTGACGATATTGGGAGTAATAAGTATATTTATTATAATTCTAGCGATAATTGCAGTATAATATGGGTACTAATGCATGTCATATTGATAATAATAAAAGTAATAAGTGTAATTACTATAGTTCTCACGAAAATAGCCGTATAATATGAGTAATAATGCATGTTATATTGATAATAATAAAAGTAATAAGTATAATTCTTATAGTTCTAGCGACAATAACAGTATAAGGTGGGTAATAATCCATGTAATATTGGTAATATTTGGAGTAATTAGTATAATTATTATAATTCTAGCAATAATTACAGTATAATATGGGTATTAATGCATGTTATATTGATAATAATAAAAGTAATAAGTATAATTATTATAGTTCTCACGATAATAACTGTATAATATGGGTAGTAGTGCATGTTATATTCATAATAATAAACGTAATAAGTATAATTATTATAGTTCTAGCGATAATAACTGTATAATGTGGGTAATAATGCACGTTATATTGATAATAATAAAAGTAATAAGTATAATTATTATAGTTCTAGCGATAATTACAGTATAATATGGGTAATAATGCATGTTATATTGGTAATATTGGGGGTAATAAGTATAATTATTATAGTTCTAGCGATAATAACTGTATAATGTGGGTAATAATGCATGTTATACTGATAATAATAAAAGTAATAAGTACAATTGTTATAGTTCTAGCGATAATTACAGTATAATGTGGATAATAATGCATGTTATATTGACGATATTGGGAGTAATAAGTATATTTATTATAATTCTAGCGATAATTGCAGTATAATGTGGGTACTAATGCATGTCATATTGATAATAATAAAAGTAATAAGTGTAATTACTATAGTTCTCACGAAAATAGCCGTATAATATGAGTAATAATGCATGTTATATTGATAATAATAAAAGTAATAAGTATAATTCTTATAGTTCTAGCGATAATTACAGTATAATATGGTTAATAATGCATTTTATATTGGTAATATTGGGGGTAATAAGTATAATTATTATAATTCTAGCGATAATTACAGTATAATATGGGTAATAGTGCATGTTATATTAATAATAATAAAAGTAATAAGTATAGTTATTATAGTTCTGACGATAATAACTGTATAATATGCGTAAAAATGCATGTTATATTGATAATAATAAAAGTAATAAGTATAATTATTATAGTTCTAGCGACAATAACAGTATAATGTGGGTAATAATCCATGTAATATTGATAATATTTGGAGTAATTAGTATAATTATTATAATTCTAGCAATAATTACAGTATAATATGGGTATTAATGCATGTTATATTGATAATAATAAAAGTAATAACTATAATTATTATAGTTCTCACGATAATAACTGTATAATATGGGTAATAATGCATGTTATATTGGTAATATTGGGGGTAATAGGTATAATTATTAAAATTCTAGCGATAATTACAGTATAATATGGGTATTAATGCATGTTATATTGATAATAATAAAAGTAATAAGTATAATTATTATAGTTCTAGCGATAATTACAGTATAATGTGGGTAATAATGCTTGTTATATTGGTGATATTGGGGGTAATAAGTGTAATTAGTATAATTCTGGCGATAATTACAGTATAATATGGGTATTAATGCATGTTATATTGATAATAATAAAAGTAATAAGTATAATTATTATAGTTCTAGCGATAATTACAGTATAATGTGGGTAATAATGCATGTCATATTGATAATAATAAAAGTAATAAGTATAATTATTATAGTTCTCACGATAATAACTGTATAATATGGGTAGTAATGCATGTTATATTCATAATAATAAACGTAATAAGTATAATTATTATAGTTCTGACGATAATAACTGTATAATATGCGTAATAATGCATGTTATATTGATAATAATAAAAGTAATATATATAATTATTATAGTTCTAGCGATAATTACAGTATAATGTGGGTAATAATGCATGTTATGTTGATAATAATAAAAGTAATAAGTATAATTATTATAGTTCTCACGATAATAACTATAATATGGGTAGTAATGCATGTTATATTGATAATAATAAAAGTAATAACTATAATTATTATAGTTCTCACGATAATAACTGTATAATATGGGTAGTAATGCATGTTATATTGATAATAATAAACGTAATAAGTATAATTATTATAGTTCTGACGATAATAACTGTACAATATGCGTAATAATGCATGTTATATTGATAATAATAAAAGTAATAAGTATAATTATTATAGTTCTAGCGATAATTACAGTATAATGTGGGTAATAATGCATGTTATACTGATAATAATAAAAGTAATAAGTATAATTATTATAGTTCTAGCGATAATAACTGTATAATGTGGGTAATAATGCACGTTATATTGATAATAATAAAAGTAATAAGTATAATTATTATAGTTCTAGCGATAATTACAGTATAATATGGGTAATAATGCATGTTATATTGGTAATATTGGGGGTAATAAGTATAATTATTATAATTCTAGCGATAATTACAGTATAATATGGGTAATAGTGCATGTTATATTGATAATAATAAAAGTAATAAGTATAATTATTATAGTTCTAGCGATAATAACTGTATAATGTGGGTAATAATGCATGTTATACTGATAATAATAAAAGTAATAAGTATAATTATTATAGTTCTAGCGATAATTACAGTATAATATGGGTAATAATGCATGTTATATTGGTAATATTGGGGGTAATAGGTATAATTATTATAATTCTAGCGATAATTACAGTATAATATGGGTATTAATGCATGTTATATTGATAATAATAAAAGTAATAAGTATAATTATTATAGTTCTAGCGATAATAACTGTATAATGTGGGTAATAATGCATGTTATACTGATAATAATAAAAGTAATAAGTATAATTATTATAGTTCTAGCGATAATTACAGTATAATATGGGTAATAATGCATGTTATATTGGTAATATTCGGGGTAATAAGTATAATTATTATAATTCTAGCGATAATTACAGTATAATATGGGTAATAATGCATGTTATATTAATAACAATAAAACTAATAAGTATAATTATCATAGTTCTAGCGATAATAGCAGTATAATATGGGTACTAATGCATGTTATATTGATAATAATGAAAGTAATAAGTATAATTATTATAGTTCTAGCGATAATTACAGTACAATGTGAGTAATAATGCTTGTTATATTGGTGATATTGGGGGTAATAAGTATAATTAGTATAATTCTAGCGATAATTACAGTATAATATGGGTATTAATGTATGTTATATTGATAATAATAAGAGTAATAAGTATAATTATTATAGTTCTAGCGATAATTGCAGTATAATATGGGTATTAATGCATGTCATATTGATAATAATAAAAGTAATAAGTGTAATTACTATATTTCTCACGAAAATAGCCGTATAATATGAGTAATAATGCATGTTATGTTGATAATAATAAAAGTAATAAGTATAATTATTATAGTTCTCACGATAATAACTGTATAATATGGGTAGTAATGCATGCCACATTGATAATAATAAACGTAATAAGTATTATTATTATAGTTCTGACGATAATAACTGTATAATATGCGTAATAATGCATGTTATATTGATAATAATGAACGTAATAAGTATAATTATTATAGTTCTAGCGATAATTACAGTATAATGTGGGTAATAATGCATGTTATATTGATAATAATAAAAGTAATAAGTATAATTATTATAGTTCTCACGATAATAACTGTATAATATGGGTAATAATGCATGTTATATTGGTAATATTGGGGGTAATAAGTATAATTATTATAGTTCTAGCGATAATAACTGTATAATGTGGGTAATAATGCATGTTATACTGATAATAATAAAAGTAATAAGTACAATTGTTATAGTTCTAGCGATAATTACAGTATAATGTGGATAATAATGCATGTTATATTGACGATATTGGGAGTAATAAGTATATTTATTATAATTCTAGCGATAATTGCAGTATAATATGGGTACTAATGCATGTCATATTGATAATAATAAAAGTAATAAGTGTAATTACTATAGTTCTCACGAAAATAGCCGTATAATATGAGTAATAATGCATGTTATATTGATAATAATAAAAGTAATAAGTATAATTCTTATAGTTCTAGCGACAATAACAGTATAAGGTGGGTAATAATCCATGTAATATTGGTAATATTTGGAGTAATTAGTATAATTATTATAATTCTAGCAATAATTACAGTATAATATGGGTATTAATGCATGTTATATTGATAATAATAAAAGTAATAAGTATAATTATTATAGTTCTCACGATAATAACTGTATAATATGGGTAGTAGTGCATGTTATATTCATAATAATAAACGTAATAAGTATAATTATTATAGTTCTAGCGATAATAACTGTATAATGTGGGTAATAATGCACGTTATATTGATAATAATAAAAGTAATAAGTATAATTATTATAGTTCTAGCGATAATTACAGTATAATATGGGTAATAATGCATGTTATATTGGTAATATTGGGGGTAATAAGTATAATTATTATAGTTCTAGCGATAATAACTGTATAATGTGGGTAATAATGCATGTTATACTGATAATAATAAAAGTAATAAGTACAATTGTTATAGTTCTAGCGATAATTACAGTATAATGTGGATAATAATGCATGTTATATTGACGATATTGGGAGTAATAAGTATATTTATTATAATTCTAGCGATAATTGCAGTATAATGTGGGTACTAATGCATGTCATATTGATAATAATAAAAGTAATAAGTGTAATTACTATAGTTCTCACGAAAATAGCCGTATAATATGAGTAATAATGCATGTTATATTGATAATAATAAAAGTAATAAGTATAATTCTTATAGTTCTAGCGACAATAACAGTATAAGGTGGGTAATAATCCATGTAATATTGATAATATTTGGAGTAATTAGTATAATTATTATAATTCTAGCAATAATTACAGTATAATATGGGTATTAATGCATGTTATATTGATAATAATAAAAGTAATAACTATAATTATTATAGTTCTCACGATAATAACTGTATAATATGGGTAATAATGCATGTTATATTGGTAATATTGGGGGTAATAGGTATAATTATTAAAATTCTAGCGATAATTACAGTATAATATGGGTATTAATGCATGTTATATTGATAATAATAAAAGTAATAAGTATAATTATTATAGTTCTAGCGATAATTACAGTATAATGTGGGTAATAATGCTTGTTATATTGGTGATATTGGGGGTAATAAGTGTAATTAGTATAATTCTGGCGATAATTACAGTATAATATGGGTATTAATGCATGTTATATTGATAATAATAAAAGTAATTAGTATAATTATTATAATTCTAGCAATAATTACAGTATAATATGGGTATTAATGCATGTTATATTGATAATAATAAAAGTAATAAGTATAATTATTATAGTTCTCACGATAATAACTGTATAATATGGGTAGTAGTGCATGTTATATTCATAATAATAAACGTAATAAGTATAATTATTATAGTTCTAGCGATAATTACAGTATAATGTGGGTAATAATGCATGTTATGTTGATAATAATAAAAGTAATAAGTATAATTATTATAGTTCTCACGATAATAACTATAATATGGGTAGTAATGCATGTTATATTGATAATAATAAAAGTAATAACTATAATTATTATAGTTCTCACGATAATAACTGTATAATATGGGTAATAATGCATGTTATATTGATAATAATAAAAGTAATAAGTATAATTATTATAGTTCTAGCGATAATTACAGTATAATATGGATAATAATGCATGTTATATTGACGATATTGGGAGTAATAAGTATATTTATTATAATTCTAGCGATAATTGCAGTATAATATGGGTATTAATGCATGTCATATTGATAATAATAAAAGTAATAAGTGTAATTACTATAGTTCTCACGATAATAACTGTATAATATGGGTAATAATGCATGTTATATTGATAATAATAAAAGTAATAAGTATAATTATTATAGTTCTAGCGATAATAACTGTATAATGTGGGTAATAATGCATGTTATACTGATAATAATAAAAGTAATAAGTATAATTATTATAGTTCTAGCGATAATTACAGTATAATATGGGTAATAATGCATGTTATATTGGTAATATTGGGGGTAATAGGTATAATTATTATAATTCTAGCGATAATTACAGTATAATATGGGTATTAATGCATGTTATATTGATAATAATAAAAGTAATAAGTATAATTATTATAGTTCTAGCGATAATAACTGTATAATGTGGGTAATAATGCATGTTATACTGATAATAATAAAAGTAATAAGTATAATTATTATAGTTCTAGCGATAATTACAGTATAATATGGGTAATAATGCATGTTATATTGGTAATATTCGGGGTAATAAGTATAATTATTATAATTCTAGCGATAATTACAGTATAATATGAGTAATAATGCATGTTATATTAATAACAATAAAACTAATAAGTATAATTATCATAGTTCTAGCGATAATAGCAGTATAATATGGGTACTAATGCATGTTATATTGATAATAATGAAAGTAATAAGTATAATTATTATAGTTCTAGCGATAATTACAGTATAATGTGAGTAATAATGCTTGTTATATTGGTGATATTGGGGGTAATAAGTATAATTAGTATAATTCTAGCGATAATTACAGTATAATATGGGTATTAATGTATGTTATATTGATAATAATAAGAGTAATAGGTATAATTATTATAGTTCTAGCGATAATTGCAGTATAATATGGGTATTAATGCATGTCATATTGATAATAATAAAAGTAATAAGTGTAATTACTATAGTTCTCACGAAAATAGCCGTATAATATGAGTAATAATGCATGTTATATTGATAATAATAAAAGTAATAAGTATAATTATTATAGTTCTAGCGATAATTACAGTATAATGTGGGTAATAATGCATGTTATATTGATAATAATAAAAGTAATAAGTATAATTATTATGGTTCCAGCGATAATTGCAGTATAATATGGGTAATAATGCATGTTATATTGGTAATATTAGGGGTAATAAGTATAATTATTATAGTTCTAGCGATAATAACAGTATAATATGGGTACTAATGCATGTTAGATTGATAATAATAAAAGTAATAAGTATAATTATTATGGTTCTAGCGATAATTACAGTATGATGTGGGTAATAATGCATGTTATGTTGATAATAATAAAAGTAATAAGTATAATTATTATAGTTCTCACGATAATAACTGTATAATATGGGTAGTAATGCATGCCACATTGATAATAATAAACGTAATAAGTATTATTACTATAGTTCTGACGATAATAACTGTATAATATGCGTAATAATGCATGTTATATTGATAATAATAAAAGTAATAAGTATAATTATTATAGTTCTCACGATAATAACTGTATAATATGGGTAGTAGTGCATGTTATATTCATAATAATAAACGTAATAAGTATAATTATTATAGTTCTAGCGATAATAACTGTATAATGTGGATAATAATGCATGTTATATTGACGATATTGGGAGTAATAAGTATATTTATTATAATTCTAGCGATAATTGCAGTATAATATGGGTACTAATGCATGTCATATTGATAATAATAAAAGTAATAAGTATAATTATTATAGTTCTAGCGATAATTACAGTATAATATGGGTAATAATGCATGTTATATTGGTAATATTGGGGGTAATAAGTATAATTATTATAGTTCTAGCGATAATAACTGTATAATGTGGATAATAATGCATGTTATATTGACGATATTGGGAGTAATAAGTATATTTATTATAATTCTAGCGATAATTGCAGTATAATATGGGTACTAATGCATGTCATATTGATAATAATAAAAGTAATAAGTGTAATTACTATAGTTCTCACGAAAATAGCCGTATAATATGAGTAATAATGCATGTTATATTGATAATAATAAAAGTAATAAGTATAATTCTTATAGTTCTAGCGACAATAACAGTATAAGGTGGGTAATAATCCATGTAATATTGATAATATTTGGAGTAATTAGTATAATTATTATAATTCTAGCAATAATTACAGTATAATATGGGTATTAATGCATGTTATATTGATAATAATAAAAGTAATAACTATAGTTATTATAGTTCTCACGATAATAACTGTATAATATGGGTAATAATGCATGTTATATTGATAATAATAAAAGTAATAAGTATAATTATTATAGTTCTAGCGATAATTACAGTATAGTGTGGGTAATAATGCTTGTTATATTGGTGACATTGGGGGTAATAAGTATAATTAGTATAATTCTGGCGACAGTTACAGTATAATATGGGTATTAATGCATGTTATATTGATAATAATAAAAGTAATAAGTATAATTATTATAGTTCTAGCGATAATTACAGTATAATGTGGGTAGTAATGCATGATATATTGATAATAATAAAAGTAATAAGTATAATTATTATAGTTCTAGCGATAATTACAGTATAATGTGGGTAATAATGCATGTTATATTGATAATAATAAAAGTAATAAGTATAATTATTATGGTTCCAGCGATAATTGCAGTATAATATGGGTACTAATGCATGTCATATTGATAATAATAAAAGTAATAAGTGTAATTACTATAGTTCTCACGAAAATAGCCGTATAATATGAGTAATAATGCATGTTATATTGATAATAATAAAAGTAATAAGTATAATTCTTATAGTTCTAGCGACAATAACAGTATAAGGTGGGTAATAATCCATGTAATATTGATAATATTTGGAGTAATTAGTATAATTATTATAATTCTAGCAATAATTACAGTATAATATGGGTATTAATGCATGTTATATTGATAATAATAAAAGTAATAACTATAATTATTATAGTTCTCACGATAATAACTGTATAATATGGGTAATAATGCATGTTATATTGATAATAATAAAAGTAATAAGTATAATTATTATAGTTCTAGCGATAATTACAGTATAGTGTGGGTAATAATGCTTGTTATATTGGTGACATTGGGGGTAATAAGTATAATTAGTATAATTCTGGCGACAGTTACAGTATAATATGGGTATTAATGCATGTTATATTGATAATAATAAAAGTAATAAGTATAATTATTATAGTTCTAGCGATAATTACAGTATAATGTGGGTAGTAATGCATGATATATTGATAATAATAAAAGTAATAAGTATAATTATTATAGTTCTAGCGATAATTACAGTATAATGTGGGTAGTAATGCATGATATATTGATAATAATAAAAGTAATAAGTATAATTATTATAGTTCTAGCGATAATTACAGTATAATGTGGGTAATAATGCATGTTATATTGATAATAATAAAAGTAATAAGTATAATTATTATGGTTCCAGCGATAATTGCAGTATAATATGGGTAATAATGCATGTTATATTGGTAATATTAGGGGTAATAAGTATAATTATTATAGTTCTAGCATTAATAACAGTATAATATGGGTACTAATGCATGTTATATTGATAATAATAAAAGTAATAAGTATAATTATTATAGTTCTAGCGATAATTACAGTATAATGTGGGTAATAATGCATGTTATATTGATAATAATAAAAGTAATAAGTATAATTATTATAGTTCTAGCGATAATTACAGTATAATATGGGTAATAATGCATGTTATATTGGTAATATTGGGGGTAATAAGTATAATTATTATAATTCTAGCTATAATTACAGTATAATATGGGTAATAGTGCATGTTATATTAATAACAATAAAAGTAATAAGTATAGTTATTATAGTTCTGACGATAGTAACTGTATAATATGCGTAAAAATGCATGTTATATTGATAATAATAAAAGTAATATGTATAATTATTATAGTTCTAGCGATAATTACAGTATAATATGGGTAATAATGCATGTTATATTGGTAATATTGGGGGTAATAAGTATAATTATTATAATTCTAGCGATAATTACAGTATAATATGGGTAATAATGCATGTTATATTAATAATAATAAAAGTAATAAGTATAATTATTATAGTTCTAGCGACAATAACAGTATAATGTGGGTAATAATCAATGTTATATTGATAATATTGGGAGTAATAAGTATAATTATTATAATTCTAGCGATAATTACAGTATAATATGGGTATTAATGCATGTTATATTGATAATAATAAAAGTAATAAGTATAATTATTATAGTTCTCACGATAATAACAGTATAATATGGGTAGTAATGCATGTCATATTGATAATAATAAACGTAATAAGTATTATTATTATAGTTCTGACGATAATAATTGTATAATATGCGTAATAATGCATGTTATATTGATAATAATAAAAGTAATAGGTATAATTACTATAGTTCTAGCGATAATTACAGTATAATGTGGGTAATAATGCATGTTATATTGATAATAATAAAAGTAATAAGTATAATTATTATAGTTCTCACGATAATAACTGTATAATATGGGTAGTAATGCATGTTATATTCATAATAATAAACGTAATAAGTATAATTATTATAGTTCTAGCGATAATAACTGTATAATGTGGGTAATAATGCATGTTATATTGATAATAATAAAAGTAATAAGTATAATTATTATAGTTCTAGCGATAATTACAGTATAATATGGGTAATAATGCATGTTATATTGGTAATATTGGGGGTAATAAGTATAATTATTATAATTCTAGCGATAATTACAGTATAATATGGGTAATAGTGCATGTTATGTTAATAATAATAAAAGTAATAAGTATAATTATTATAGTTCTAGCGACAATAACAGTATAATGTGGGTAATAATCCATGTTATATTGATAATATTGGGAGTAATAAGTATAAATATTATAATTCTAGCGATAATTACAGTATAATATGGGTATTAATGCATGTTATATTGATAATAATAAAAGTAATAACTATAATTATTATAGTTCTCACGATAATAACTGTATAATATGGGTAATAATGCATGTTATATTGATAATAATAAAAGTAATAAGTATAATTGTTATAGTTCTGACGATAATAACTGTATAATATGGGTAATAATGCATGTTATGTTGATAATAATAAAAGTAATATGTATAATTATTATAGTTCTCACTATAATAACTGTATAATGTGGGTAATAATGCATGTTATATTGATAATAATAAAAGAAATAAGTATAGTTATTATAGTTCTGACGATAATAACTGTATAATATGCGTAAAAATGCATGTTATATTGATAATAATAAAAGTAATAAGTATAATTATTATAGTTCTAGCGATAATTACAGTATAATATGGGTAATAATGCATGTTATATTGATAATAATAAAAGTAATAAGTATAATTATTATAGTTCTCACGATAATAACAGTATAATATGGGTAGTAATGCATGTCATATTGATAATAATAAACGTAATAAGTATTATTATTATAGTTCTGACGATAATAATTGTATAATATGCGTAATAATGCATGTTATATTGATAATAATAAAAGTAATAGGTATAATTATTATAGTTCTAGCGATAATTACAGTATAATGTGGGTAATAATGCATGTTATATTGATAATAATAAAAGTAATAAGTATAATTATTATAGTTCTCACGATAATAACTGTATAATATGGGTAGTAATGCATGTTATATTCTTAATAATAAACGTAATAAGTATAATTATTATAGTTCTAGCGATAATAACTGTATAATGTGGGTAATAATGCATGTTATATTGATAATAATAAAAGTAATAAGTATAATTATTATAGTTCTAGCGATAATTACAGTATAATATGGGTAATAATGCATGTTATATTGGTAATATTGGGGGTAATAAGTATAATTATTATAATTCTAGCGATAATTACAGTATAATATGGGTAATAGTGCATGTTATATTAATAATAATAAAAGTAATAAGTATAATTATTATAGTTCTCACGATAATAACTGTATAATATGGGTAATAATGCATGTTATATTGATAATAATAAAAGTAATAAGTATAATTGTTATAGTTCTGACGATAATAACTGTATAATATGGGTAATAATGCATGTTATGTTGATAATAATAAAAGAAATAAGTATAGTTATTATAGTTCTCACGATAATAACTGTATAATATGGGTCGTAATGCATGTCATATTGATAATAATAAACGTATTAAGTATTATTATTATAGTTCTGGCGATAGTAACTGTATAATATGCGTAATAATGCATGTTATATTGATAATAATAAAAGAAATAAGTATAATTATTATAGTTCTCACGATAATAACTGTATAATATGGGTCGTAATGCATGTCATATTGATAATAATAAACGTAATAAGTATTATTATTATAGTTCTGGCGATAATAACTGTATAATATGCGGAATAATGCATGCTATATTGATAATAATAAAAGTAATAAGTATAATTATTATAGTTCTAGCGATAATTACAGTATAATGTGGGTAATAATGCATGTTAAATTGATAATAATAAAAGTAATAAGTATAATTATTATAGTTCTCACGATAATAACTGTATAATATGGGTAGTAATGCATGTTATATTGATAATAATAAACGTAATAAGTATAATTATTATAGTTCTGACGATAATAACTGTATAATATGCGTAAAAATGCATGTTATATTGATAATAATAAAAGTAATAAGTATAATTATTATAGTTCTCACGATAATAACTGTATAATATGGGTAGTAATGCATGTTATATTGATAATAATAAACGTAATAAGTATAATTATTATAGTTCTGACGATAATAACTGTATAATATGCGTAAAAATGCATGTTATATTGATAATAATAAAAGTAATAAGTATAATTATATAGTTCTCACGATAATAACTGCATAATATGGGTAGTAATGCATGTCACATTGATAATAATAAACGTAATAAGAATTATTATTATAGTTCTGACGATAATAACTGTATAATATGCGTAATAATGCATGTTATATTGATAATAATAAACGTAATAAGTATAATTATTATAGTTCTGACGATAATAACTGTATAATATGCGTAATAATGCATGTTACATTGATAATAATAAAAGTAATAAGTATAATTATTATAGTTCTAGCGATAATTACAATATGATGTGGTTAATAATGCATGTTATATTGATAATAATAAAAGTAATAAGTATAATTATTATAGTTCTAGCGATAATTACAGTATAATATGGGTAATAATGCATGTTATATTGGTAATATTGGGGGTAATAAGTATAATTATCATAGTTCTAGCGATAATAGCAGTATAATATGGGTACTAATGCATGTTATATTGATAATAATGAAAGTAATAAGTATAATTATTATAGTTCTAGCGATAATTACAGTATAATGTGAGTAATAATGCTTGTTATATTGGTGATATTGGGGGTAATAAGTATAATTAGTATAATTCTAGCGATAATTACAGTATAATATGGGTATTAATGTATGTTATATTGATAATAATAAGAGTAATAAGTATAATTATTATAGTTCTAGCGATAATTGCAGTATAATATGGGTATTAATGCATGTCATATTGATAATAATAAAAGTAATAAGTGTAATTACTATAGTTCTCACGAAAATAGCCGTATAATATGAGTAATAATGCATGTTATATTGATAATAATAAAAGTAATAAGTATAATTATTATAGTTCTAGCGATAATTACAGTATAATGTGGGTAATAATGCATGTTATATTGATAATAATAAAAGTAATAAGTATAATTATTATGGTTCCAGCGATAATTGCAGTATAATATGGGTAATAATGCATGTTATATTGGTAATATTAGGGGTAATAAGTATAATTATTATAGTTCTAGCGATAATAACAGTATAATATGGGTACTAATGCATGTTAGATTGATAATAATAAAAGTAATAAGTATAATTATTATGGTTCTAGCGATAATTACAGTATGATGTGGGTAATAATGCATGTTATGTTGATAATAATAAAAGTAATAAGTATAATTATTATAGTTCTCACGATAATAACTGTATAATATGGGTAGTAATGCATGCCACATTGATAATAATAAACGTAATAAGTATTATTACTATAGTTCTGACGATAATAACTGTATAATATGCGTAATAATGCATGTTATATTGATAATAATAAAAGTAATAAGTATAATTATTATAGTTCTCACGATAATAACTGTATAATATGGGTAGTAGTGCATGTTATATTCATAATAATAAACGTAATAAGTATAATTATTATAGTTCTAGCGATAATAACTGTATAATGTGGATAATAATGCATGTTATATTGACGATATTGGGAGTAATAAGTATATTTATTATAATTCTAGCGATAATTGCAGTATAATATGGGTACTAATGCATGTCATATTGATAATAATAAAAGTAATAAGTATAATTATTATAGTTCTAGCGATAATTACAGTATAATATGGGTAATAATGCATGTTATATTGGTAATATTGGGGGTAATAAGTATAATTATTATAGTTCTAGCGATAATAACTGTATAATGTGGATAATAATGCATGTTATATTGACGATATTGGGAGTAATAAGTATATTTATTATAATTCTAGCGATAATTGCAGTATAATATGGGTACTAATGCATGTCATATTGATAATAATAAAAGTAATAAGTGTAATTACTATAGTTCTCACGAAAATAGCCGTATAATATGAGTAATAATGCATGTTATATTGATAATAATAAAAGTAATAAGTATAATTCTTATAGTTCTAGCGACAATAACAGTATAAGGTGGGTAATAATCCATGTAATATTGATAATATTTGGAGTAATTAGTATAATTATTATAATTCTAGCAATAATTACAGTATAATATGGGTATTAATGCATGTTATATTGATAATAATAAAAGTAATAACTATAATTATTATAGTTCTCACGATAATAACTGTATAATATGGGTAATAATGCATGTTATATTGATAATAATAAAAGTAATAAGTATAATTATTATAGTTCTAGCGATAATTACAGTATAGTGTGGGTAATAATGCTTGTTATATTGGTGACATTGGGGGTAATAAGTATAATTAGTATAATTCTGGCGACAGTTACAGTATAATATGGGTATTAATGCATGTTATATTGATAATAATAAAAGTAATAAGTATAATTATTATAGTTCTAGCGATAATTACAGTATAATATGGGTAATAATGCATGTTATATTGGTAATATTGGGGGTAATGAGTATAATTATTATAATTCTAGCGATAATTACAGTATAATATGGGTAATAGTGCATGTTATGTTAATAATAATAAAAGTAATAAGTATAATTATTATAGTTCTAGCGACAATAACAGTATAATGTGGGTAATAATCCATGTTATATTGATAATATTGGGAGTAATAAGTATAAATATTATAATTCTAGCGATAATTACAGTATAATATGGGTATTAATGCATGTTATATTGATAATAATAAAAGTAATAACTATAATTATTATAGTTCTCACGATAATAACTGTATAATATGGGTAATAATGCATGTTATATTGATAATAATAAAAGTAATAAGTATAATTGTTATAGTTCTGACGATAATAACTGTATAATATGGGTAATAATGCATGTTATGTTGATAATAATAAAAGTAATATGTATAATTATTATAGTTCTCACTATAATAACTGTATAATGTGGGTAATAATGCATGTTATATTGATAATAATAAAAGAAATAAGTATAGTTATTATAGTTCTGACGATAATAACTGTATAATATGCGTAAAAATGCATGTTATATTGATAATAATAAAAGTAATAAGTATAATTATTATAGTTCTAGCGATAATTACAGTATAATATGGGTAATAATGCATGTTATATTGGTAATATTGGGGGTAATAAGTATAATTATTATAATTCTAGCGATAATTACAGTATAATATGGGTAATAATGCATGTTATATTAATAATAATAAAAGTAATAAGTATAATTATTATAGTTCTAGCGACAATAACAGTATAATGTGGGTAATAATCCATGTTATATTGATAATATTGGGAGTAATAAGTATAATTATTATAATTCTAGCGATAATTACAGTATAATATGGGTATTAATGCATGTTATATTGATAATAATAAAAGTAATAAGTATAATTATTATAGTTCTCACGATAATAACAGTATAATATGGGTAGTAATGCATGTCATATTGATAATAATAAACGTAATAAGTATTATTATTATAGTTCTGACGATAATAATTGTATAATATGCGTAATAATGCATGTTATATTGATAATAATAAAAGTAATAGGTATAATTATTATAGTTCTAGCGATAATTACAGTATAATGTGGGTAATAATGCATGTTATATTGATAATAATAAAAGTAATAAGTATAATTATTATAGTTCTCACGATAATAACTGTATAATATGGGTAGTAATGCATGTTATATTCATAATAATAAACGTAATAAGTATAATTATTATAGTTCTAGCGATAATAACTGTATAATGTGGGTAATAATGCATGTTATATTGATAATAATAAAAGTAATAAGTATAATTATTATAGTTCTAGCGATAATTACAGTATAATATGGGTAATAATGCATGTTATATTGGTAATATTGGGGGTAATAAGTATAATTATTATAATTCTAGCGATAATTACAGTATAATATGGGTAATAGTGCATGTTATATTAATAATAATAAAAGTAATAAGTATAATTATTATAGTTCTAGCGACAATAACAGTATAATGTGGGTAATAATCCATGTTATATTGATAATATTGGGAGTAATAAGTATAAATATTATAATTCTAGCGATAATTACAGTATAATATGGGTATTAATGCATGTTATATTGATAATAATAAAAGTAATAACTATAATTATTATAGTTCTCACGATAATAACTGTATAATATGGGTAATAATGCATGTTATATTGATAATAATAAAAGTAATAAGTATAATTGTTATAGTTCTGACGATAATAACTGTATAATATGGGTAATAATGCATGTTATGTTGATAATAATAAAAGTAATATGTATAATTATTATAGTTCTCACTATAATAACTGTATAATGTGGGTAATAATGCATGTTATATTGATAATAATAAAAGAAATAAGTATAGTTATTATAGTTCTCACGATAATAACTGTATAATATGGGTCGTAATGCATGTCATATTGATAATAATAAACGTATTAAGTATTATTATTATAGTTCTGGCGATAATAACTGTATAATAAGCGTAATAATGCATGTTATATTGATAATAATAAAAGAAATAAGTATAATTATTATAGTTCTCACGATAATAACTGTATAATATGGGTCGTAATGCATGTCATATTGATAATAATAAACGTAATAAGTATTATTATTATAGTTCTGGCGATAATAACTGTATAATATGCGGAATAATGCATGCTATATTGATAATAATAAAAGTAATAAGTATAATTATTATAGTTCTAGCGATAATTACAGTATAATGTGGGTAATAATGCATGTTAAATTGATAATAATAAAAGTAATAAGTATAATTATTATAGTTCTCACGATAATAACTGTATAATATGGGTAGTAATGCATGTTATATTGATAATAATAAACGTAATAAGTATAATTATTATAGTTCTGACGATAATAACTGTATAATATGCGTAAAAATGCATGTTATATTGATAATAATAAAAGTAATAAGTATAATTATATAGTTCTCACGATAATAACTGCATAATATGGGTAGTAATGCATGTCACATTGATAATAATAAACGTAATAAGAATTATTATTATAGTTCTGACGATAATAACTGTATAATATGCGTAATAATGCATGTTATATTGATAATAATAAACGTAATAAGTATAATTATTATAGTTCTGACGATAATAACTGTATAATATGCGTAATAATGCATGTTACATTGATAATAATAAAAGTAATAAGTATAATTATTATAGTTCTAGCGATAATTACAATATGATGTGGTTAATAATGCATGTTATATTGATAATAATAAAAGTAATAAGTATAATTATTATAGTTCCAGCGATAATTACAGTATAATATGGGTAATAATGCATGTTATATTGGTAATATTAGGGGTAACAAGTATAATTATTATAGCTCTAGCATTAATAACAGTATAATAAGGATACTAATGCATGTTATATTGATAATAATAAAAGTAATAAGTATAATTATTATAGTTCTAGCGATAATTACAATATGATGTGGGTAATAATGCATGTTAAATTGATAATAATAAAAGTAATAAGTATAACTATTATAGTTCTCACGATAATAACTGTATAATATGGGTAGTAATGCATGTTATATTGATAATAATAAGAGTAATAAGTATAATTATTATAGTTCTAGCGATAATTACAATATGATGTGGGTAATAATGCATGTTAAATTGATAATAATAAAAGTAATAAGTATAACTATTATAGTCCTCACGATAATAACTGTATAATATGGGTAGTAATGCATGTTGTATTGATAATAATAAACGTAATAAGTATAATTATTACAGTTCTGACGATAATAACTGTATAATATGGGTAATAATGCATGTTATATTGATAATAATAAAAGTAATATGTATAATTATTATAGTTCTGACTATAATAACTGTATAGTGTGGGTAATAATGCATGTTATATTGATAATAATAAAAGTAATAAGTATAATTATTATAGTTCCAGCGATAATTACAGTATAATGTGGGTAATAATGCATGTTACATTGATAATAATAAAAGCAATAAGTGTAATTATTATAGTTCTAGCGATAATTACAGTGTAATGTGGGTAATAATGCATGTTAAATTGATAATAATAAAAGTAATAAGTATAATTATTATAGTTCTCACGATAATAACTGTATAATATGGGTAGTAATGCATGTTATATTGATAATAATAAACGTAATAAGTATAATTATTATAGTTCTGACGATAATAACTGTATAATATGCGTAATAATGCAAGTTATATTGATAATAATAAAAGTAATAAGTATAATTATTATAGTTCTAGCGATAATTACAGTATAATATGGGTAATAATGCATGTTATATTGGTAATATTGGGTGTAATAAGTATAATTATTATAATTCTAGCGATAATTACAGTATAATATGGGTAATAGTGCATGTTATATTAATAACAATAAAAGTAATAAGTATAGTTATTATAGTTCTGACGATAATAACTGTATAATATGCGTAATAATGCATGTTATATTGATAATAATAAACGTAATAAGTATAATTATTATAGTTCTGACGATAATAACTGTATAATATGCGTAATAATGCATGTTACATTGATAATAATAAAAGTAATAAGTATAATTATTATAGTTCTAGCGATAATTACAATATGATGTGGGTAATAATGCATGTCATATTGATAATAATAAAAGTAATAAGTATAATTATTATAGTTCCAGCGATAATTACAGTATAATGTGGGTAATAATGCATGTTACATTGATAATAATAAAAGCAATAAGTGTAATTATTATAGTTCTAGCGATAATTACAGTATAATGTGGGTAATAATGCATGTTAAATTGATAATAATAAAAGTAATAAGTATAATAATTATAGTTCTCACGATAATAACTGTATAATATGGGTAGTAATGCATGTTATATTGATAATAATAAACGTAATAAGTATAATTATTATAGTTCTGACGATAATAACTGTATAATATGCGTAATAATGCATGTTATATTGATAATAATAAAAGTAATAAGTATAATTATTATAGTTCTAGCGATATCAACAGTATAATGTGGGTAATAATGCATGTTATGTTGATAATAATAAAAGTAATAAGTATAATTATTATAGTTCCAGCGATAGTTACAGTATAATATGGGTAATAATGCATGTTATATTGGTAATATTAGGGGTAATAAGTATAATTATTATAGTTCTAGCATTAATAACAGTATAATATGGGTACTAATGCATGTTATATTGATAATAATAAAAGTAATAAGTATAACTATTATAGTTCTAGCGATAATTACAGTATAATGTGGGTAATAATGCATGTTATATTGATAATAATAAAAGTAATAAGTATAATTATTATAGTTCTAGCGATAATTACAGTATAATATGGGTAATAATGCATGTTATATTGGTAATATTGGGTGTAATAAGTATAATTATTATAATTCTAGCGATAATTACAGTATAATATGGGTAATAGTGCATGTTATATTAATAACAATAAAAGTAATAAGTATAGTTATTATAGTTCTGACGATAATAACTGTATAATATGCGTAATAATGCAAGTTATATTGATAATAATAAACGTAATAAGTATAATTATTATAGTTCTGACGATAATAACTGTATAATATGCGTAATAATGCATGTTACATTGATAAAAATAAAAGTAATAAGTATAATTATTATAGTTCTAGCGATAATTACAATATGATGTGGGTAATAGTGCATGTCATATTGATAATAATAAAAGTAATAAGTATAATTATTATAGTTCCAGCGATAATTTCAGTATAATATGGGTAATAATGCATGTTATATTGGTAATATTAGGGGTAATAAGTATAATTATTATAGCTCCAGCATTAATAACAGTATAATAAGGATACTAATGCATGTTATATTGATAATAATAAAAGTAATAAGTACAATTATTATAGTTCTAGCGATAATTACAATATGATGTGGGTAATAATGCATGTTAAATTGATAATAATAAAAGTAATAAGTATAACTATTATAGTTCTCACGATAATAACTGTATAATATGGGTAGTAATGCATGTTATATTGATAATAATAAAAGTAATAAGTATAATTATTATAGTTCTAGCGATAATTACAATATGATGTGGGTAATAATGCATGTTAAATTGATAATAATAAAAGTAATAAGTATAACTATTATAGTTCTCACGATAATAACTGTATAATATGGGTAGTAATGCATGTTGTATTGATAATAATAAACGTAATAAGTATAATTATTACAGTTCTGACGATAATAACTGTATAATATGGGTAATAATGCATGTTATATTGATAATAATAAAAGTAATATGTATAATTATTATAGTTCTGACTATAATAACTGTATAGTGTGGGTAATAATGCATGTTATATTGATAATAATAAAAGTAATAAGTATAATTATTATAGTTCCAGCGATAATTACAGTATAATGTGGGTAATAATGCATGTTACATTGATAATAATAAAAGCAATAAGTGTAATTATTATAGTTCTAGCGATAATTACAGTATAATGTGGGTAATAATGCATGTTAAATTGATAATAATAAAAGTAATAAGTATAATTATTATAGTTCTCACGATAATAACTGTATAATATGGGTAGTAAGGCATGTTATATTGGTAATATTAGGGGTAATAAGTATAATTATTATAGTTCTAGCATTAATAACAGTATAATATGGGTACTAATGCATGTTATATTGATAATAATAAAAGTAATAAGTATAATTATTATAGTTCTAGCGATAATTACAGTATAATGTGGGTAATAATGCATGTTATATTGATAATAATAAAAGTAATAAGTATAATTATTATAGTTCCTGCGATAGTTACAGTATAATATGGGTAATAATGCATGTTATATTGGTAATATTAGGGGTAATAAGTATAATTATTATAGTTCTAGCATTAATAACAGTATAATATGGGTACTAATGCATGTTATATTGATAATAATAAAAGTAATAAGTATAATCATTATAGTTCTAGCGATAATTACAGTATAATGTGGGTAATAATGCATGTTATATTGATAATAATAAAAGTAATAAGTATAATTATTATAGTTCTAGCGATAATTACAGTATAATATGGGTAATAATGCATGTTATATTGGTAATATTGGGTGTAATAAGTATAATTATTATAATTCTAGCGATAATTACAGTATAATATGGGTAATAGTGCATGTTATATTAATAACAATAAAAGTAATAAGTATAGTTATTATAGTTCTGACGATAATAACTGTATAATATGCGTAATAATGCATGTTATATTGATAATAATAAACGTAATAAGTATAATTATTATAGTTCTGACGATAATAACTGTATAATATGCGTAATAATGCATGTTACATTGATAATAATAAAAGTAATAAGTATAATTATTATAGTTCTAGCGATAATTACAATATGATGTGGGTAATAATGCATGTCATATTGATAATAATAAAAGTATTAAGTATAATTATTATAGTTCCAGCGATAATTACAGTATAATGTGGGTAATAATGCATGTTACATTGATAATAACAAAAGCAATAAGTGTTATTATTATAGTTCTAGCGATAATTACAGTATAATGTGGGTAATAATGCATGTTAAATTGATAATAATAAAAGTAATAAGTATAACTATTATAGTTCTCACGATAATAACTGTATAATATGGGTAGTAATGCATGTTGTATTGATAATAATAAACGTAATAAGTATAATTATTACAGTTCTGACGATAATAACTGTATAATATGGGTAATAATGCATGTTATATTGATAATAATAAAAGTAATATGTATAATTATTATAGTTCTGACTATAATAACTGTATAGTGTGGGTAATAATGCATGTTATATTGATAATAATAAAAGTAATAAGTATAATTATTATAGTTCCAGCGATAATTACAGTATAATGTGGGTAATAATGCATGTTACATTGATAATAATAAAAGCAATAAGTGTAATTATTATAGTTCTAGCGATAATTACAGTATAATGTGGGTAATAATGCATGTTAAATTGATAATAATAAAAGTAATAAGTATAATTATTATAGTTCTCACGATAATAACTGTATAATATGGGTAGTAATGCATGTTATATTGATAATAATAAACGTAATAAGTATAATTATTATAGTTCTGACGATAATAACTGTATAATATGCGTAATAATGCATGTTATATTGATAATAATAAAAGTAATAAGTATAATTATTATAGTTCTAGCGATATCAACAGTATAATGTGGGTAATAATGCATGTTATGTTGATAATAATAAAAGTAATAAGTATAATTATTATAGTTCCAGCGATAGTTACAGTATAATATGGGTAATAATGCATGTTATATTGGTAATATTAGGGGTAATAAGTATAATTATTATAGTTCTAGCATTAATAACAGTATAATATGGGTACTAATGCATGTTATATTGATAATATTGGGTGTAATAAGTATAATTATTATAATTCTAGCGATAATTACAGTATAATATGGGTAATAGTGCATGTTATATTAATAACAATAAAAGTAATAAGTATAGTTATCATAGTTCTGACGATAATAACTGTATAATATGCGTAATAATGCATGTTACATTGATAATAATAAAAGTAATAAGTATAATTATTATAGTTCTAGCGATAATTACAATATGATGTGGGTAATAATGCATGTCATATTGATAATAATAAAAGTAATAAGTATAATTATTATAGTTCCAGCGATAATTACAGTATAATATGGGTAATAATGCATGTTATATTGGTAATATTAGGGGTAATAAGTATAATTATTATAGCTCTAGCATTAATAACAGTATAATAAGGATACTAATGCATGTTATATTGATAATAATAAAAGTAATAAGTATAATTATTATAGTTCTAGCGATAATTACAATATGATGTGGGTAATAATGCATGTTAAATTGATAATAATAAAAGTAATAAGTATAACTATTATAGTTCTCACGATAATAACTGTATAATATGGGTAGTAATGCATGTTATATTGATAATAATAAAAGTAATAAGTATAATTATTATAGTTCTAGCGATAATTACAATATGATGTGGGTAATAATGCATGTTAAATTGATAATAATAAAAGTAATAAGTATAACTATTATAGTTCTCACGATAATAACTGTATAATATGGGTAGTAATGCATGTTGTATTGATAATAATAAACGTAATAAGTATAATTATTACAGTTCTGACGATAATAACTGTATAATATGGGTAATAATGCATGTTATATTGATAATAATAAAAGTAATATGTATAATTATTATAGTTCTGACTATAATAACTGTATAGTGTGGGTAATAATGCATGTTATATTGATAATAATAAAAGTAATAAGTATAATTATTATAGTTCCAGCGATAATTACAGTATAATGTGGGTAATAATGCATGTTACATTGATAATAATAAAAGCAAAAAGTGTAATTATTATAGTTCTAGCGATAATTACAGTATAATGTGGGTAATAATGCATGTTAAATTGATAATAATAAAAGTAATAAGTATAATTATTATAGTTCCAGCGATAGTTACAGTATAATATGGGTAATAATGCATGTTATATTGGTAATATTAGGGGTAATAAGTATAATTATTATAGTTCTAGCATTAATAACAGTATAATATGGGTACTAATGCATGTTATATTGATAATAATAAAAGTAATAAGTATAATTATTATAGTTCTAGCGATAATTACAGTATAATGTGGGTAATAATGCATGTTATATTGATAATAATAAAAGTAATAAGTATAATTATTATAGTTCTAGCGATAATTACAGTATAATATGGGTAATAATGCATGTTATATTGGTAATATTGGGTGTAATAAGTATAATTATTATAATTCTAGCGATAATTACAGTATAATATGGGTAATAGTGCATGTTATATTAATAACAATAAAAGTAATAAGTATAATTATTATAGTTCTGACTATAATAACTGTATAATATGCGTAATAATGCATGTTATATTGATAATAATAAACGTAATAAGTATAATTATTATAGTTCTCACGATAATAACTGTATAATATGGGTAGTAATGCATGTTATATTCATAATAATAAACGTAATAAGTATAATTATTATAGTTCTGACGATAATAACTGTATATTATGCGTAATAATGCATGTTATATTGATAATAATAAAAGTAATATGTATAATTATTATAGTTCTAGCGATATCAACAGTATGATGTGGGTAATAATGCATGTTATATTGATAATAATAAAAGTAATAAGTATAATTATTATAGTTCCAGCGATAGTTACAGTATAATATGGGTAATAATGCATGTTATATTGGTAATATTAGGGGTAATAAGTATAATTATTATAGTTCTAGCATTAATAACAGTATAATATGGGTACTAATGCATGTTATATTGATAATAATAAAAGTAATAAGTATAATTATTATAGTTCTAGCGATAATTACAGTATAATGTGGGTAATAATGCATGTTATATTGATAATAATAAAAGTAATAAGTATAATTATTATAGTTCTAGCGATAATTACAGTATAATATGGGTAATAATGCATGTTATATTGGTAATAATAAACGTATTAAGTATTATTATTATAGTTCTGGCGATAATAACTGTATAATATGCGTAATAATGCATGCTATATTGATAATAATAAAAGTAATAAGTATAATTATTATAGTTCTAGCGATAATTACAGTATAATGTGGGTAATAATGCATGTTAAATTGATAATAATAAAAGTAATAAGTATAATTATTATAGTTCTCACGATAATAACTGTATAATATGGGTAGTAATGCATGTTATATTGATAATAATAAACGTAATAAGCATAATTATTATAGTTCTGACGATAATAACTGTATAATATGGGTAATAATGCATGTTATGTTGACAATAATAAAAGTAATATGTATAATTCTTATAGTTCTCACTATAATAACTGTATAATGTGGGTAATAATGCATGTTATATTGATAATAATAAAAGAAATAAGTATAATTATTATAGTTCTCACGATAATAACTGTATAATATGGGTAGTAATGCATGTCATATTGATAATAATAAACGTAATAAGTATTATTATTATAGTTCTGACGATAATAATTGTATAATATGCGTAATAATGCATGTTATATTGATAATAATAAAAGTAATAGGTATAATTATTATAGTTCTAGCGATAATTACAGTATAATGTGGGTAATAATGCATGTTATATTGATAATAATAAAAGTAATAAGTATAATTATTATAGTTCTCACGATAATAACTGTATAATATGGGTAGTAATGCATGTTATATTCATAATAATAAACGTAATAAGTATAATTATTATAGTTCTAGCGATAATAACTGTATAATGTGGGTAATAATGCATGTTATATTGGTAATATTGGGGGTAATAAGTATAATTATTATAATTCTAGCGATAATTACAGTATAATATGGGTAATGGTGCATGTTATGTTAATAATAATAAAAGTAATAAGTATAATTATTATAGTTCTAGCGACAATAACAGTATAATGTGGGTAATAATCCATGTTATATTGATAATATTGGGAGTAATAAGTATAAATATTATAATTCTAGCGATAATTACAATATAATATGGGTATTAATGCATGTTATATTGATAATAATAAAAGTAATAACTATAATTATTATAGTTCTCACGATAATAACTGTATAATATGGGTAATAATGCATGTTATATTGATAATAATAAAAGTAATAAGTATAATTGTTATAGTTCTGACGATAATAACTGTATAATATGGGTAATAATGCATGTTATGTTGATAATAATAAAAGTAATATGTATAATTATTATAGTTCTCACTATAATAACTGTATAATGTGGGTAATAATGCATGTTATATTGATAATAATAAAAGAAATAAGTATAGTTATTATAGTTCTGACGATAATAACTATATAATATGCGTAAAAATGCATGTTATATTGATAATAATAAAAGTAATAAGTATAATTATTATAGTTCTAGCGATAATTACAGTATAATATGGGTAATAATGCATGTTATATTGGTAATAATAAACGTAATAAGTATAATTATTATAGTTCTGACGATAATAACTGTATAATATGCGTAATAATGCATGTTACATTGATAATAATAAAAGTAATAAGTATAATTATTATAGTTCTAGCGATAATTACAATATGATGTGGTTAATAATGCATGTTATATTGATAATAATAAAAGTAATAAGTATAATTATTATAGTTCTAGCGATAATTACAGTATAATATGGGTAATAATGCATGTTATATTGGTAATATTGGGGGTAATAAGTATAATTATCATAGTTCTAGCGATAACAGCAGTATAATATGGGTACTAATGCATGTTATATTGATAATAATGAAAGTAATAAGTATAATTATTATAGTTCTAGCGATAATTACAGTATAATGTGAGTAATAATGCTTGTTATATTGGTGATATTGGGGGTAATAAGTATAATTAGTATAATTCTAGCGATAATTACAGTATAATATGGGTATTAATGTATGTTATATTGATAATAATAAGAGTAATAAGTATAATTATTATAGTTCTAGCGATAATTGCAGTATAATATGGGTATTAATGCATGTCATATTGATAATAATAAAAGTAATAAGTGTAATTACTATAGTTCTCACGAAAATAGCCGTATAATATGAGTAATAATGCATGTTATATTGATAATAATAAAAGTAATAAGTATAATTATTATAGTTCTAGCGATAATTACAGTATAATGTGGGTAATAATGCATGTTATATTGATAATAATAAAAGTAATAAGTATAATTATTATGGTTCCAGCGATAATTGCAGTATAATATGGGTAATAATGCATGTTATATTGGTAATATTAGGGGTAATAAGTATAATTATTATAGTTCTAGCGATAATAACAGTATAATATGGGTACTAATGCATGTTAGATTGATAATAATAAAAGTAATAAGTATAATTATTATGGTTCTAGCGATAATTACAGTATGATGTGGGTAATAATGCATGTTATGTTGATAATAATAAAAGTAATAAGTATAATTATTATAGTTCTCACGATAATAACTGTATAATATGGGTAGTAATGCATGCCACATTGATAATAATAAACGTAATAAGTATTATTATTATAGTTCTGACGATAATAATTGTATAATATGCGTAATAATGCATGTTATATTGATAATAATAAAAGTAATAGGTATAATTATTATAGTTCTAGCGATAATTACAGTATAATGTGGGTAATAATGCATGTTATATTGATAATAATAAAAGTAATAAGTATAATTATTATAGTTCTCACGATAATAACTGTATAATATGGGTAGTAATGCATGTTATATTCATAATAATAAACGTAATAAGTATAATTATTATAGTTCTAGCGATAATAACTGTATAATGTGGGTAATAATGCATGATATATTGATAATAATAAAAGTAATAAGTATAATTATTATAGTTCTAGCGATAATTACAGTATAATATGGGTAATAATGCATGTTATATTGGTAATATTGGGGGTAATAAGTATAATTATTATAATTCTAGCGATAATTACAGTATAATATGGGTAATAGTGCATGTTATGTTAATAATAATAAAAGTAATAAGTATAATTATTATAGTTCTAGCGATAATTACAGTATAGTGTGGGTAATAATGCTTGTTATATTGGTGACATTGGGGGTAATAAGTATAATTAGTATAATTCTGGCGACAGTTACAGTATAATATGGGTATTAATGCATGTTATATTGATAATAATAAAAGTAATAAGTATAATTATTATAGTTCTAGCGATAATTACAGTATAATGTGGGTAGTAATGCATGATATATTGATAATAATAAAAGTAATAAGTATAATTATTATAGTTCTAGCGATAATTACAGTATAATGTGGGTAATAATGCATGTTATATTGATAATAATAAAAGTAATAAGTATAATTATTATGGTTCCAGCGATAATTGCAGTATAATATGGGTACTAATGCATGTCATATTGATAATAATAAAAGTAATAAGTGTAATTACTATAGTTCTCACGAAAATAGCCGTATAATATGAGTAATAATGCATGTTATATTGATAATAATAAAAGTAATAAGTATAATTCTTATAGTTCTAGCGACAATAACAGTATAAGGTGGGTAATAATCCATGTAATATTGATAATATTTGGAGTAATTAGTATAATTATTATAATTCTAGCAATAATTACAGTATAATATGGGTATTAATGCATGTTATATTGATAATAATAAAAGTAATAACTATAATTATTATAGTTCTCACGATAATAACTGTATAATATGGGTAATAATGCATGTTATATTGATAATAATAAAAGTAATAAGTATAATTATTATAGTTCTAGCGATAATTACAGTATAGTGTGGGTAATAATGCTTGTTATATTGGTGACATTGGGGGTAATAAGTATAATTAGTATAATTCTGGCGACAGTTACAGTATAATATGGGTATTAATGCATGTTATATTGATAATAATAAAAGTAGTAAGTATAATTATTATAGTTCTAGCGATAATTACAGTATAATGTGGGTAGTAATGCATGATATATTGATAATAATAAAAGTAATAAGTATAATTATTATAGTTCTAGCGATAATTACAGTATAATGTGGGTAATAATGCATGTTATATTGATAATAATAAAAGTAATAAGTATAATTATTATGGTTCCAGCGATAATTGCAGTATAATATGGGTAATAATGCATGTTATATTGGTAATATTAGGGGTAATAAGTATAATTATTATAGTTCTAGCATTAATAACAGTATAATATGGGTACTAATGCATGTTATATTGATAATAATAAAAGTAATAAGTATAATTATTATAGTTCTAGCGATAATTACAGTATAATGTGGGTAATAATGCATGTTATATTGATAATAATAAAAGTAATAAGTATAATTATTATAGTTCTAGCGATAATTACAGTATAATATGGGTAATAATGCATGTTATATTGGTAATATTGGGGGTAATAAGTATAATTATTATAATTCTAGCTATAATTACAGTATAATATGGGTAATAGTGCATGTTATATTAATAACAATAAAAGTAATAAGTATAGTTATTATAGTTCTGACGATAATAACTGTATAATATGCGTAAAAATGCATGTTATATTGATAATAATAAAAGTAATATGTATAATTATTATAGTTCTAGCGATAATTACAGTATAATGTGGGTAATAATGCATGTTATATTGATAATAATAAAAGTAATAACTATAATTATTATAGTTCTCACGATAATAACTGTATAATATGGGTAATAATGCATGTTATATTGATAATAATAAAAGTAATAAGTATAATTGTTATAGTTCTGACGATAATAACTGTATAATATGGGTAATAATGCATGTTATGTTGATAATAATAAAAGTAATATGTATAATTATTATAGTTCTCACTATAATAACTGTATAATGTGGGTAATAATGCATGTTATATTGATAATAATAAAAGAAATAAGTATAGTTATTATAGTTCTGACGATAATAACTGTATAATATGCGTAAAAATGCATGTTATATTGATAATAATAAAAGTAATAAGTATAATTATTATAGTTCTAGCGATAATTACAGTATAATATGGGTAATAATGCATGTTATATTGGTAATATTGGGGGTAATAAGTATAATTATTATAATTCTAGCGATAATTACAGTATAATATGGGTAATAATGCATGTTATATTAATAATAATAAAAGTAATAAGTATAATTATTATAGTTCTAGCGACAATAACAGTATAATGTGGGTAATAATCCATGTTATATTGATAATATTGGGAGTAATAAGTATAATTATTATAATTCTAGCGATAATTACAGTATAATATGGGTATTAATGCATGTTATATTGATAATAATAAAAGTAATAAGTATAATTATTATAGTTCTCACGATAATAACAGTATAATATGGGTAGTAATGCATGTCATATTGATAATAATAAACGTAATAAGTATTATTATTATAGTTCTGACGATAATAATTGTATAATATGCGTAATAATGCATGTTATATTGATAATAATAAAAGTAATAGGTATAATTATTATAGTTCTAGCGATAATTACAGTATAATGTGGGTAATAATGCATGTTATATTGATAATAATAAAAGTAATAAGTATAATTATTATAGTTCTCACGATAATAACTGTATAATATGGGTAGTAATGCATGTTATATTCATAATAATAAACGTAATAAGTATAATTATTATAGTTCTAGCGATAATAACTGTATAATGTGGGTAATAATGCATGTTATATTGATAATAATAAAAGTAATAAGTATAATTATTATAGATCTAGCGATAATTACAGTATAATATGGGTAATAATGCATGTTATATTGGTAATATTGGGGGTAATAAGTATAATTATTATAATTCTAGCGATAATTACAGTATAATATGGGTAATAGTGCATGTTATATTAATAATAATAAAAGTAATAAGTATAATTATTATAGTTCTAGCGACAATAACAGTATAATGTGGGTAATAATCCATGTTATATTGATAATATTGGGAGTAATAAGTATAAATATTATAATTCTAGCGATAATTACAGTATAATATGGGTATTAATGCATGTTATATTGATAATAATAAAAGTAATAACTATAATTATTATAGTTCTCACGATAATAACTGTATAATATGGGTAATAATGCATGTTATATTGATAATAATAAAAGTAATAAGTATAATTGTTATAGTTCTGACGATAATAATTGTATAATATGCGTAATAATGCATGTTATATTGATAATAATAAAAGTAATAGGTATAATTATTATAGTTCTAGCGATAATTACAGTATAATGTGGGTAATAATGCATGTTATATTGATAATAATAAAAGTAATAAGTATAATTATTATAGTTCTCACGATAATAACTGTATAATATGGGTAGTAATGCATGTTATATTCATAATAATAAACGTAATAAGTATAATTATTATAGTTCTAGCGATAATAACTGTATAATGTGGGTAATAATGCATGTTATATTGATAATAATAAAAGTAATAAGTATAATTATTATAGTTCTAGCGATAATTACAGTATAATATGGGTAATAATGCATGTTATATTGGTAATATTGGGGGTAATAAGTATAATTATTATAATTCTAGCGATAATTACAGTATAATATGGGTAATAGTGCATGTTATATTAATAATAATAAAAGTAATAAGTATAATTATTATAGTTCTAGCGACAATAACAGTATAATGTGGGTAATAATCCATGTTATATTGATAATATTGGGAGTAATAAGTATAAATATTATAATTCTAGCGATAATTACAGTATAATATGGGTATTAATGCATGTTATATTGATAATAATAAAAGTAATAACTATAATTATTATAGTTCTCACGATAATAACTGTATAATATGGGTAATAATGCATGTTATATTGATAATAATAAAAGTAATAAGTATAATTGTTATAGTTCTGACGATAATAACTGTATAATATGGGTAATAATGCATGTTATGTTGATAATAATAAAAGTAATATGTATAATTATTATAGTTCTCACTATAATAACTGTATAATGTGGGTAATAATGCATGTTATATTGATAATAATAAAAGAAATAAGTATAGTTATTATAGTTCTCACGATAATAACTGTATAATATGGGTCGTAATGCATGTCATATTGATAATAATAAACGTATTAAGTATTATTATTATAGTTCTGGCGATAATAACTGTATAATATGCGTAATAATGCATGTTATATTGATAATAATAAAAGAAATAAGTATAATTATTATAGTTCTCACGATAATAACTGTATAATATGGGTCGTAATGCATGTCATATTGATAATAATAAACGTAATAAGTATTATTATTATAGTTCTGGCGATAATAACTGTATAATATGCGGAATAATGCATGCTATATTGATAATAATAAACGTAATAAGTATAATTATTATAGTTCTGACGATAATAACTGTATAATATGCGTAAAAATGCATGTTATATTGATAATAATAAAAGTAATAAGTATAATTATATAGTTCTCACGATAATAACTGCATAATATGGGTAGTAATGCATGTCACATTGATAATAATAAACGTAATAAGAATTATTATTATAGTTCTGACGATAATAACTGTATAATATGCGTAATAATGCATGTTATATTGATAATAATAAACGTAATAAGTATAATTATTATAGTTCTGACGATAATAACTGTATAATATGCGTAATAATGCATGTTACATTGATAATAATAAAAGTAATAAGTATAATTATTATAGTTCTAGCGATAATTACAATATGATGTGGTTAATAATGCATGTTATATTGATAATAATAAAAGTAATAAGTATAATTATTATAGTTCCAGCGATAATTACAGTATAATATGGGTAATAATGCATGTTATATTGGTAATATTAGGGGTAACAAGTATAATTATTATAGCTCTAGCATTAATAACAGTATAATAAGGATACTAATGCATGTTATATTGATAATAATAAAAGTAATAAGTATAATTATTATAGTTCTAGCGATAATTACAATATGATGTGGGTAATAATGCATGTTAAATTGATAATAATAAAAGTAATAAGTATAACTATTATAGTTCTCACGATAATAACTGTATAATATGGGTAGTAATGCATGTTATATTGATAATAATAAAAGTAATAAGTATAATTATTATAGTTCTAGCGATAATTACAATATGATGTGGGTAATAATGCATGTTAAATTGATAATAATAAAAGTAATAAGTATAACTATTATAGTTCTCACGATAATAACTGTATAATATGGGTAGTAATGCATGTTGTATTGATAATAATAAACGTAATAAGTATAATTATTACAGTTCTGACGATAATAACTGTATAATATGGGTAATAATGCATGTTATATTGATAATAATAAAAGTAATATGTATAATTATTATAGTTCTGACTATAATAACTGTATAGTGTGGGTAATAATGCATGTTATATTGATAATAATAAAAGTAATAAGTATAATTATTATAGTTCCAGCGATAATTACAGTATAATGTGGGTAATAATGCATGTTACATTGATAATAATAAAAGCAATAAGTGTAATTATTATAGTTCTAGCGATAATTACAGTATAATGTGGGTAATAATGCATGTTAAATTGATAATAATAAAAGTAATAAGTATAATTATTATAGTTCTCACGATAATAACTGTATAATATGGGTAGTAATGCATGTTATATTGATAATAATAAACGTAATAAGTATAATTATTATAGTTCTGACGATAATAACTGTATAATATGCGTAATAATGCATGTTATATTGATAATAATAAAAGTAATAAGTATAATTATTATAGTTCTAGCGATATCAACAGTATAATGTGGGTAATAATGCATGTTATGTTGATAATAATAAAAGTAATAAGTATAATTATTATAGTTCCAGCGATAGTTACAGTATAATATGGGTAATAATGCATGTTATATTGGTAATATTAGGGGTAATAAGTATAATTATTATAGTTCTAGCATTAATAACAGTATAATATGGGTACTAATGCATGTTATATTGATAATAATAAAAGTAATAAGTATAATTATTATAGTTCTAGCGATAATTACAGTATAATGTGGGTAATAATGCATGTTATATTGATAATAATAAAAGTAATAAGTATAATTATTATAGTTCTAGCGATAATTACAGTATAATATGGGTAATAATGCATGTTATATTGGTAATATTGGGTGTAATAAGTATAATTATTATAATTCTAGCGATAATTACAGTATAATATGGGTAATAGTGCATGTTATATTAATAACAATAAAAGTAATAAGTATAGTTATTATAGTTCTGACGATAATAACTGTATAATATGCGTAATAATGCATGTTATATTGATAATAATAAACGTAATAAGTATAATTATTATAGTTCTGACGATAATAACTGTATAATATGCGTAATAATGCATGTTACATTGATAATAATAAAAGTAATAAGTATAATTATTATAGTTCTAGCGATAATTACAATATGATGTGGGTAATAATGCATGTCATATTGATAATAATAAAAGTAATAAGTATAATTATTATAGTTCCAGCGATAATTACACTATAATGTGGGTAATAATGCATGTTACATTGATAATAACAAAAGCAATAAGTGTTATTATTATAGTTCTAGCGATAATTACAGTATAATGTGGGTAATAATGCATGTTAAATTGATAATAATAAAAGTAATAAGTATAACTATTATAGTTCTCACGATAATAACTGTATAATATGGGTAGTAATGCATGTTGTATTGATAATAATAAACGTAATAAGTATAATTATTACAGTTCCGACGATAATAACTGTATAATATGGGTAATAATGCATGTTATATTGATAATAATAAAAGTAATATGTATAATTATTATAGTTCTGACTATAATAACTGTATAGTGTGGGTAATAATGCATGTTATATTGATAATAATAAAAGTAATAAGTATAATTATTATAGTTCCAGCGATAATTACAGTATAATGTGGGTAATAATGCATGTTACATTGATAATAATAAAAGCAATAAGTGTAATTATTATAGTTCTAGCGATAATTACAGTATAATGTAGGTAATAATGCATGTTAAATTGATAATAATAAAAGTAATAAGTATAATTATTATAGTTCTCACGATAATAACTGTATAATATGGGTAGTAATGCATGTTATATTGATAATAATAAACGTAATAAGTATAATTATTATAGTTCTGACGATAATAACTGTATAATATTCGTAATAATGCATGTTATATTGATAATAATAAAAGTAATAAGTATAATTATTATAGTTCTAGCGATATCAACAGTATAATGTGGGTAATAATGCATGTTATGTTGATAATAATAAAAGTAATAAGTATAATTATTATAGTTCCAGCGATAGTTACAGTATAATATGGGTAATAATGCATGTTATATTGGTAATATTAGGGGTAATAAGTATAATTATTATAGTTCTAGCATTAATAACAGTATAATATGGGTACTAATGCATGTTATATTGATAATAATAAAAGTAATAAGTATAACTATTATAGTTCTAGCGATAATTACAGTATAATGTGGGTAATAATGCATGTTATATTGATAATAATAAAAGTAATAAGTATAATTATTATAGTTCTAGCGATAATTACAGTATAATATGGGTAATAATGCATGTTATATTGGTAATATTGGGTGTAATAAGTATAATTATTATAATTCTAGCGATAATTACAGTATAATATGGGTAATAGTGCATGTTATATTAATAACAATAAAAGTAATAAGTATAGTTATTATAGTTCTGACGATAATAACTGTATAATATGCGTAATAATGCATGTTATATTGATAATAATAAAAGTAATAAGTATAATTATTATAGTTCCAGCGATAATTACAGTATAATATGGGTAATAATGCATGTTATATTGGTAATATTAGGGGTAATAAGTATAATTATTATAGCTCTAGCATTAATAACAGTATAATAAGGATACTAATGCATGTTATATTGATAATAATAAAAGTAATAAGTATAATTATTATAGTTCTAGCGATAATTACAATATGATGTGGGTAATAATGCATGTTAAATTGATAATAATAAAAGTAATAAGTATAACTATTATAGTTCTCACGATAATAACTGTATAATATGGGTAGTAATGCATGTTATATTGATAATAATAAAAGTAATAAGTATAATTATTATAGTTCTAGCGATAATTACAATATGATGTGGGTAATAATGCATGTTAAATTGATAATAATAAAAGTAATAAGTATAACTATTATAGTTCTCACGATAATAACTGTATAATATGGGTAGAAATGCATGTTGTATTGATAATAATAAACGTAATAAGTATAATTATTACAGTTCTGACGATAATAACTGTATAATATGGGTAATAATGCATGTTATATTGATAATAATAAAAGTAATATGTATAATTATTATAGTTCTGACTATAATAACTGTATAGTGTGGGTAATAATGCATGTTATATTGATAATAATAAAAGTAATAAGTATAATTATTATAGTTCCAGCGATAATTACAGTATAATGTGGGTAATAATGCATGTTACATTGATAATAATAAAAGCAATAAGTGTAATTATTATAGTTCTAGCGATAATTACAGTATAATGTGGGTAATAATGCATGTTAAATTGATAATAATAAAAGTAATAAGTATAATTATTATAGTTCCAGCGATAGTTACAGTATAATATGGGTAATAATGCATGTTATATTGGTAATATTAGGGGTAATAAGTATAATTATTATAGTTCTAGCATTAATAACAGTATAATATGGGTACTAATGCATGTTATATTGATAATAATAAAAGTAATAAGTATAATTATTATAGTTCTAGCGATAATTACAGTATAATGTGGGTAATAATGCATGTTATATTGATAATAATAAAAGTAATAAGTATAATTATTATAGTTCTAGCGATAATTACAGTATAATATGGGTAATAATGCATGTTATATTGGTAATATTGGGTGTAATAAGTATAATTATTATAATTCTAGCGATAATTACAGTATAATATGGGTAATAGTGCATGTTATATTAATAACAATAAAAGTAATAAGTATAATTATTATAGTTCTGACTATAATAACTGTATAATATGCGTAATAATGCATGTTATATTGATAATAATAAACGTAATAAGTATAATTATTATAGTTCTCACGATAATAACTGTATAATATGGGTAGTAATGCATGTTATATTCATAATAATAAACGTAATAAGTATAATTATTATAGTTCTGACGATAATAACTGTATATTATGCGTAATAATGCATGTTATATTGATAATAATAAAAGTAATATGTATAATTATTATAGTTCTAGCGATATCAACAGTATGATGTGGGTAATAATGCATGTTATATTGATAATAATAAAAGTAATAAGTATAATTATTATAGTTCCAGCGATAGTTACAGTATAATATGGGTAATAATGCATGTTATATTGGTAATATTAGGGGTAATAAGTATAATTATTATAGTTCTAGCATTAATAACAGTATAATATGGGTACTAATGCATGTTATATTGATAATAATAAAAGTAATAAGTATAATTATTATAGTTCTAGCGATAATTACAGTATAATGTGGGTAATAATGCATGTTATATTGATAATAATAAAAGTAATAAGTATAATTATTATAGTTCTAGCGATAATTACAGTATAATATGGGTAATAATGCATGTTATATTGGTAATAATAAACGTATTAAGTATTATTATTATAGTTCTGGCGATAATAACTGTATAATATGCGTAATAATGCATGCTATATTGATAATAATAAAAGTAATAAGTATAATTATTATAGTTCTAGCGATAATTACAGTATAATGTGGGTAATAATGCATGTTAAATTGATAATAATAAAAGTAATAAGTATAATTATTATAGTTCTCACGATAATAACTGTATAATATGGGTAGTAATGCATGTTATATTGATAATAATAAACGTAATAAGCATAATTATTATAGTTCTGACGATAATAACTGTATAATATGGGTAATAATGCATGTTATGTTGACAATAATAAAAGTAATATGTATAATTCTTATAGTTCTCACTATAATAACTGTATAATGTGGGTAATAATGCATGTTATATTGATAATAATAAAAGAAATAAGTATAATTATTATAGTTCTCACGATAATAACTGTATAATATGGGTAGTAATGCATGTCATATTGATAATAATAAACGTAATAAGTATTACTATTATAGTTCTGACGATAATAATTGTATAATATGCGTAATAATGCATGTTATATTGATAATAATAAAAGTAATAGGTATAATTATTATAGTTCTAGCGATAATTACAGTATAATGTGGGTAATAATGCATGTTATATTGATAATAATAAAAGTAATAAGTATAATTATTATAGTTCTCACGATAATAACTGTATAATATGGGTAGTAATGCATGTTATATTCATAATAATAAACGTAATAAGTATAATTATTATAGTTCTAGCGATAATAACTGTATAATGTGGGTAATAATGCATGTTATATTGATAATAATAAAAGTAATAAGTATAATTATTATAGTTCTAGCGATAATTACAGTATAATATGGGTAATAATGCATGTTATATTGGTAATATTGGGGGTAATAAGTATAATTATTATAATTCTAGCGATAATTACAGTATAATATGGGTAATAGTGCATGTTATGTTAATAATAATAAAAGTAATAAGTATAATTATTATAGTTCTAGCGACAATAACAGTATAATGTGGGTAATAATCCATGTTATATTGATAATATTGGGAGTAATAAGTATAAATATTATAATTCTAGCGATAATTACAGTATAATATGGGTATTAATGCATGTTATATTGATAATAATAAATGTAATAACTATAATTATTATAGTTCTCACGATAATAACTGTATAATATGGGTAATAATGCATGTTATATTGATAATAATAAAAGTAATAAGTATAATTGTTATAGTTCTGACGATAATAACTGTATAATATGGGTAATAATGCATGTTATGTTGATAATAATAAAAGTAATATGTATAATTATTATAGTTCTCACTATAATAACTGTATAATGTGGGTAATAATGCATGTTATATTGATAATAATAAAAGAAATAAGTATAGTTATTATAGTTCTGACGATAATAACTATATAATATGCGTAAAAATGCATGTTATATTGATAATAATAAAAGTAATAAGTATAATTATTATAGTTCTAGCGATAATTACAGTATAATATGGGTAATAATGCATGTTATATTGGTAATATTGGGGGTAATAAGTATAATTATTATAATTCTAGCGATAATTACAGTATAATATGGGTAATAATGCATGTTATATTAATAATAATAAAAGTAATAAGTATAATTATTATAGTTCTAGCGACAATAACAGTATAATGTGGGTAATAATCCATGTTATATTGATAATATTGGGAGTAATAAGTATAATTATTATAATTCTAGCGATAATTACAGTATAATATGGGTATTAATGCATGTTATATTGATAATAATAAAAGTAATAAGTATAATTATTATAGTTCTCACGATAATAACGGTATAATATGGGTAGTAATGCATGTCATATTGATAATAATAAACGTAATAAGTATTATTATTATAGTTCTGACGATAATAATTGTATAATATGCGTAATAATGCATGTTATATTGATAATAATAAAAGTAATAGGTATAATTATTATAGTTCTAGCGATAATTACAGTATAATGTGGGTAATAATGCATGTTATATTGATAATAATAAAAGTAATAAGTATAATTATTATAGTTCTCACGATAATAACTGTATAATATGGGTAATAATGCATGTTATATTGATAATAATAAAAGTAATAGGTATAATTATTATAGTTCTAGCGATAATTACAGTATAATATGGGTAATAATGCATGTTATATTGGTAATATTGGGGGTAATAAGTATAATTATTATAATTCTAGCGATAATTACAGTATAATATGGGTAATAATGCATGTTATATTGGTAATATTGGGGGTAATAAGTATAATTATTATAATTCTAGCGATAATTACAGTATAATATGGGTAATAGTGCATGTTATATTAATAATAATAAAAGTAATAAGTATAATTATTATAGTTCTAGCGACAATAACAGTATAATGTGGGTAATAATCCATGCTATATTGATAATATTGGGAGTAATAAGTATAAATATTATAATTCTAGCGATAATTACAGTATAATATGGGTATTAATGCATGTTATATTGATAATAATAAAAGAAATAAGTATAGTTATTATAGTTCTCACGATAATAACTGTATAATATGGGTCGTAATGCATGTCATATTGATAATAATAAACGTATTAAGTATTATTATTATAGTTCTGGCGATAATAACTGTATAATATGCGTAATAATGCATGCTATATTGATAATAATAAAAGTAATAAGTATAATTATTATAGTTCTAGCGATAGTTACAGTATAATGTGGGTAATAATGCATGTTAAATTGATAATAATAAAAGTAATAAGTATAATTATTATAGTTCTCACGATAATAACTGTATAATATGGGTAGTAATGCATGTTATATTGATAATAATAAACGTAATAAGTATAATTATTATAGTTCTGACGATAATAACTGTATAATATGCGTAATAATGCATGTTATATTGATAATAATAAACGTAATAAGTATAATTATTATAGTTCTGACGATAATAACTGTATAATATGCGTAATAATGCATGTTATATTGATAATAATAAAAGTAAGAAGTATAATTATTATAGTTCTAGCGATAATTACAGTATAATGTGGGTAATAATGCATGTTATATTGATAATAATAAAAGTAATAAGTATAATTATTATAGTTCTAGCGATATCAACAGTATAATGTGGGTAATAATGCATGTTATGTTGATAATAATAAAAGTAATAAGTATAATTATTATAGTTCCAGCGATAGTTACAGTATAATATGGGTAATAATGCATGTTATATTGGTAATATTAGGGGTAATAAGTATAATTATTATAGTTCTAGCATTAATAACAGTATAATATGGGTACTAATGCATGTTATATTGATAATAATAAAAGTAATAAGTATAATTATTATAGTTCTAGCGATAATTACAGTATAATGTGGGTAATAATGCATGTTATATTGATAATAATAAAAGTAATAAGTATAATTATTATAGTTCTAGCGATAATTACAGTATAATATGGGTAATAATGCATGTTATATTGGTAATATTGGGTGTAATAAGTATAATTATTATAATTCTAGCGATAATTACAGTATAATATGGGTAATAGTGCATGTTATATTAATAACAATAAAAGTAATAAGTATAGTTATTATAGTTCTGACGATAATAACTGTATAATATGCGTAAAAATGCATGTTATATTGATAGTAATAAAAGTAATAACTATAATTATTATAGATCTCACGATAATAACTGTATAATATGGGTAATAATGCATGTTATATTGATAATAATAAAAGTAATAAGCATAATTATTATAGTTCTGACGATAATAACTGTATAATATGGGTAATAATGCATGTTATGTTGACAATAATAAAAGTAATATGTATAATTCTTATAGTTCTCACTATAATAACTGTATAATGTGGGTAATAATGCATGTTATATTGATAATAATAAAAGAAATAAGTATAATTATTATAGTTCTCACGATAATAACTGTATAATATGGGTCGTAATGCATGTCATATTGATAATAATAAACGTAATAAGTATTATTATTATAGTTCTGGCGATAATAACTGTATAATATGCGTAATAATGCATGCTATATTGATAATAATAAAAGTAATAAGTATAATTATTATAGTTCTAGCGATAATTACAGTATAATGTGGGTAATAATGCATGTTAAATTGATAATAATAAAAGTAATAAGTATAATTATTATAGTTCTCACGATAATAACTGTATAATATGGGTAGTAATGCATGTTATATTGATAATAATAAACGTAATAAGTATAATTATTATAGTTCTGACGATAATAACTGTATAATATGCGTAAAAATGCATGTTATATTGATAATAATAAAAGTAATAAGTATAATTATATAGTTCTCACGATAATGACTGCATAATATGGGTAGTAATGCATGTCACATTGATAATAATAAACGTAATAAGTATTATTATTATAGTTCTGACGATAATATCTGTATAATATGCGTAAAAATGCATGTTATATTGATAATAATAAACGTAATAAGTATAATTATTATAGTTCTGACGATAATAACTGTATAATATGCGTAATAATGCATGTTATATTGATAATAATAAAAGTAATAAGCATAATTATTATAGTTCTAGCGATAATTACAATATGATGTGGGTAATAATGCATGTTATATTGATAATAATAAAAGTAATAAGTATAATTATTATAGTTCCAGCGATAATTACAGTATAATATGGGTAATAATGCATGTTATATTGGTAATATTAGGGGTAATAAGTATAATTATTATAGCTCTAGCATTAATAACAGTATAATATGGATACTAATGCATGTTATATTGATAATAATAAAAGTAATAAGTATAATTATTATAGTTCTAGCGATAATTACAGTATACTGTGGGTAATAATGCATGTTATATTGATAATAATAAAAGTAATAAGTATAATCATTATAGTTCTAGCGATAATTACAGTATAATATGGGTAATAATGCATGTTATATTTGTAATATAGGGGTTAATAAGTATAATTATTATAATTCTAGCGATAATTACAGTATAATATGGGTAATAGTGCATGTTATATTAATAATAATAAAAGTAATAAGTATAGTCATTATAGTTCTGACGATAATAACTGTATAATATGCGTAAAAATGCATGTTATATTGATAATAATAAAAGTAGTAAGTATAATTATTATAGTTCTCACGATAATAACTGTATAATATGGGTAGTAATGCATGTCACATTGATAATAATAAACGTAATAAGTATTATTATTATAGTTCTGACGATAATAACTGTATAATATGCGTAATAATGCATGTTATATTGATAATAATAAAAGTAATATGTATAATTATTATAGTTCTGACTATAATAACTGTATAATGTGGGTAATAATGCATGTTATATTGATAATAATAAAAGTAATAAGTATAATTATTATAGTTCTAGCGATAATTACAGTATGATGTGGGTAATAATGCATGTTAAATTGATAATAATAAAAGTAATAAGTATAACTATTATAGTTCTCACGATAATAACTGTATAATATGGGTAGTAATGCATGTTGTATTGATAATAATAAACGTAATAAGTATAATTATTATAGTTCTGACGATAATAACTGTATAATATGGGTAATAATGCATGTTATATTGATAATAATAAAAGTAATATGTATAATTATTATAGTTCTGACTATAATAACTGTATAGTGTGGGTAATAATGCATGTTATATTGATAATAATAAAAGTAATAAGTATAATTATTATAGTTCTAGCGATAATTACAGTATAATGTGGGTAATAATGCATGTTACATTGATAATAATAAAAGCAATAAGTGTAATTATTATAGTTCTAGCGATAATTACAGTATAATGTGGGTAATAATGCATGTTAAATTGATAATAATAAAAGTAATAAGTATAATTATTATAGTTCTCACGATAATAACTGTATAATATGGGTAATAGTGCATGTTATATTAATAACAATAAAAGTAATAAGTATTATTATTATAGTTCTGACGATAATAATTGTATAATATGCGTAATAATGCATGTTATATCGATAATAATAAAAGTAATAATTACAATTGTTATAGTTCTAGCGATAATTACAGTATAATGTGGGTAATAATGCATGTTATATTGATAATAATAAAAGTAATAAGTATAATTATTATAGTTCTCACGATAATAACTGTATAATATGGGTAGTAATGCATGTTATATTCATAATAATAAACGTAATAAGTATAATTATTATAGTTCTAGCGATAATAACTGTATAATGTGGGTAATAATGCATGTTATATTGATAATAATAAAAGTAATAACTATAATTATTATAGTTCTGACGATAATAACTGTATAATATGGGTAATAATGCATGTTATATTGATAATAATAAAAGTAATATGTATAATTATTATGGTTCTCACTATAATAACAGTATAATGTGGGTAATAATGCATGTTATATTGATAATAATAAAAGAAATAAGTATAATTATTATAGTTCTCACGATAATAACAGTATAATATGGGTCGCAATGCATGTCATATTGATAATAATAAACGCATTAAGTATTATTATTATAGTTCTGGCGATAATAACTGTATAATATGCGTAATAATGCATGCTATATTGATAATAATAAAAGTAATAAGTATAATTATTATAGTTCTAGCGATAATTACAGTATAATGTGGGTAATAATGCATGTTATATTGATAATAATAAAAGTAATAAGTATAATTATATAGTTCTGACGATAATAACTGTATAATATGGGTAGTAATGCATGTCACATTGATAATAATAAACGTAATAAGTATTATTATTATAGTTCTGACGATAATAACTGTATAATATGCGTAATAATGCATGTTATATTGATAATAATAAAAGTAAGAAGTATAATTATTATAGTTCTAGCGATAATTACAGTATAATGTGGGTAATAATGCATGTTATATTGATAATAATAAAAGTAATAAGTATAATTATTATAGTTCTCACGATAATAACTGTATAATAGGGGTAGTAATGCATGTTATATTGATAATAATAAACGTAATAAGTATAATTATTATAGTTCTGACGATAATAACTGTATAATATGCGTAATAATGCATGTTATATTGATACTAATAAAAGTAATAAGTATAATTATTATAGTTCTAGCGATAATTACAGTATAATATGGGTAATAATGCATGTTATGTTGATAGTAATAAAAGTAATAAATATAATTATTATAGTTCTCACGATAATAACTGTATAATATGGGTAGTAATGCATGTTATATTCATAATAATAAACGTAATAAGTATAATTATTATAGTTCTAGCGATAATTACAGTATACTGTGGGTAATAATGCATGTTATATTGATAATAATAAAAGTAATAAGTATAATCATTATAGTTCTAGCGATTTATTACAGTTTAATATGGGTAATTATGCATGTTATATTGGTAATATTGGGGGTAATAAGTATAATTATTATAATTCTAGCGATAATTACAGTATAATATGGGTAATAGTGCATGTTATATTGATAATAATAAAAGTAATAAGTATAATTAAATAGTTCTCACGATAATAACTGTATAATATGGGTAGTAATGCATGTCACATTGATAATAATAAACGTAATAAGTATTATTATTATAGTTCTGACGATAATAACTGTATAATATGCGTAATAATGCATGTTATATTGATAATAATAAGCGTAATAAGTATAATTATTATAGTTCTGACGATAATAACTGTATAATATGCGTAATAATGCATGTTATATTGATAATAATAAAAGTAAGAAGTATAATTATTATAGTTCTAGCGATAATTACAGTATAATGTGGGTAATAATGCATGTTATATTGATAATAATAAAAGTAATAAGTATAATTATTATAGTTCTCACGATAATAACTGTATAATATGGGTAGTAATGCATGTTATATTGATAATAATAAACGTAATAAGTATAATTATTATAGTTCTGACGATAATAACTGTATAATATGCGTAATAATGCATGTTATATTGATAATAATAAAAGTAATAAGTATAATTATTATAGTTCTAGCGATAATTACAGTATAATATGGGTAATAATGCATGTTATGTTGATAATAATAAAAGTAATAAATATAATTATTATAGTTCTCACGATAATAACTGTATAATATGGGTAGTAATGCATGTTATATTCATAATAATAAACGTAATAAGTATAATTATTATAGTTCTGACGATAATAACTGTATATTATGCGTAATAATGCATGTTATATTGATAATAATAAAAGTTATATGTACAATTATTATAGTTCCAGCGATAATTACAGTATAATATGGGTAATAATGCATGTTATATTGATAATAATAATCGTAATAAGTATAATTATTATAGTTTTGACGATAATAACTGTATAATATGCGTAATAATGCATGTCATATTGATAATAATAAAAGTAATATGTATAATTATTATAGTTCTCACGATAATAACTGTATAATGTGGGTAGTAATGCATGTTATATTCATAATAATAAACGTAATAAGTATAATTATTATAGTTCTAGCGATAATAACTGTATAATGTGGGTAATAATGCATGTTATACTGATAATAATAAAAGTAATAAGTATAATTATTATAGTTCTAGCGATAATTACAGTATAATGTGGGTAATAATGCTTGTTATATTGGTGATATTGGGGGTAATAAGTATAATTAGTATAATTCTGACGATAATTACAGTATAATATGGGTATTAATGCATGTTATATTGATAATAATAAAAGTAATAAGTATAATTATTATAGTTCTAGCGACAATTACAGTATAATGTGGGTAATAATGCTTGTTATATTGGTGATATTGGGGGTAATAAGTATAATTAGTATAATTCTGACGATAATTACAGTATAATATGGGTATTAATGCATGTTATATTGATAATAATAAAAGTAATAAGTATAATTATTAGAGATCCAGCGATAATTACAGTATAATGTGGGTAATAATGCATGTTATATTGATAATAATAAAAGTAATAAGTATAATTATTATAGTTCTAGCGATAATTACAGTATAATGTGGGTAATAATGCATGTTATAATGACGATATTGGGAGTAATAAGTATAATTATTATAGTTCTAGCGATAATTACAGTATAATGTGGGTAATAATGCATGTTATATTGACGATATTGGGAGTAATAAGTATATTTATTATAATTCTAGCGATAATTGCAGTATAATATGGGTATTAATGCATGTCATATTGATAATAATAAAAGTAATAAGTGTAATTATTATAGCTCTCACGAAAATAACCGTATAATATGAGTAATAATGCATGTTATATTGATAATAATAAAAGTAATAAGTATAATTATTATAGTTCTAGCGATAATTACAGTATAATGTGGGTAATAATGCATGTTATAATGACGATATTGGGAGTAATAAGTATAATTATTATAGTTCTAGCGATAATTACAGTATAATGTGGGAAATAATGCATGTTATATTGACGATATTGGGAGTAATAAGTATATTTATTATAATTCTAGCGATAATTGCAGTATAATATGGGTATTAATGCATGTCATATTGATAATAATAAAAGTAATAAGTATAATTATTATAGTTCTCACGATAATAACTGTATAATATGGGTAATAATGCATGTTATATCGATAATAATAAAAGTAATGAGTATAATTATTATAGTTCTAGCGATAATTACAGTATAATGTGGGTAATAATGCTTGTTATATTGGTGATATTGGGGGTAATAAGTATAATTAGTATAATTCTAGCGATAATTACAGTATAATATGGGTATTAATGCATGTTATATTGATAATAATAAAAGTAATAAGTATAATTATTATAGTTCTAGCGATAATAACTGTATAATGTGGGTAATAATGCATGTTATATTGATAATAATAAACGTAATAAGAATAATTATTATAGTTCTGACGATAATAACTGTATAATATGCGTAATAATGCATGTTATATTGATAATAATAAAAGTAATAAGTATAATTATTATAGTTCTAGCGATAATTACAGTATAATGTGGGTAATAATGCTTGTTGTATTGGTGATATTGGCGGTAATAAGTATAATTATTATAATTCTAGCGATAATTGCAGTATAATATGGGTATTAATGCATGTCATATTGATAATAATAAAAGTAATAAGTATAATTATTATAGTGCTAGCGATAATTACAGTATAATGTGAGTAATAATGCTTGTTATATTGGTGATATTGGGGGTAATAAGTATAATTAGTATAATTCTAGCGATAATTACAGTATAATATGGGTATTAATGCATGTTATATTGATAATAATAAAAGTAATAAGTATAATTATTATAGTTCTAGCGATAATTACCGTATAATGTGGGTAATAATGCATGTTATATTGATCATAATAAAAGTAATAAGTATAATTATTATAGTTCTAGCGATAATTACAGTATAATGTGGGTAATAATGCATGTTATATTGATAATAGCAAAAGTAATAATTATAAATATTATAGTTCTCACGATAATAACTGTATAATATGGGTAGTAATGCATGTTATATTCATAGTAATAAAAGTAATAAGTATAATTATTATAGTTCTAACGATAATAACTGTATATTATGCGTAATAATGCATGTTATATTGATAATAATAAAAGTAATAAGTATAGTTATTATAATTCTAGCGATAATTACAGTATAATATGGGTAATAATGCATGTTATATTGATAATAATAAAAGTAATAAGTGTAATTATTATAGTTCTCACGAAAATAACTGTATAATATGGGTAATAATGCATGTTATATTGATAATAATAAAAGTAATAAGTATAATTATTATAGTTCTAGCGATAATTACAGTATAATGTGGGTAATAATGCATGTTATATTGATAATAATAAAAGTAATAAGTATAATTATTATAGTTCTAGCGATAATTACAGTATAATGTGGGTAATAATGCATGTTATATTGGTAATATTGGGGGTAATAAGTATAATTATTATAATTCTAGCGATAATTACAGTATAATGTGGGTAATAATGCTTGTTATATTGGTGATATTGGGGGTAATAAGTATAATTAGTATAATTCTAGCGATAATTACAGTATAATATGGGTATTAATGCATGTTATATTGATAATAATAAAAGTAATAAGTATAATTATTATAGTTCTAGCGATAATTACAGTATAATGTGGGTAATAATGCTTGTTATATTGGTGATATTGGGGGTAATAAGTATAATTAGTATAATTCTAGCGATAATTACAGTATAATATGGGTATTAATGCATGTTATATTGATAATAATAAAAGTAATAAGTATAATTATTATAGTTCTAGCGATAATAACTGTATAATGTGGGTAATAATGCATGTTATATTGATAATAATAAAAGTAATAAGTATAATTATTATAGTTCTCACGATAATAACTGTATAATATGGGTAGTAATGCATGTTATATTGATAATAATAAACGTAATAAGAATAATTATTATAGTTCTGACGATAATAACTGTATAATATGCGTAATAATGCATGTTATATTGATAATAATAAAAGTAATAAGTATAATTATTATAGTTCTAGCGATAATTACAGTATAATGTGGGTAATAATGCTTGTTGTATTGGTGATATTGGCGGTAATAAGTATAATTATTATAATTCTAGCGATAATTGCAGTATAATATGGGTATTAATGCATGTCATATTGATAATAATAAAAGTAATAAGTATAATTATTATAGTGCTAGCGATAATTACAGTATAATGTGAGTAATAATGCTTGTTATATTGGTGATATTGGGGGTAATAAGTATAATTAGTATAATTCTAGCGATAATTACAGTATAATATGGGTATTAATGCATGTTATATTGATAATAATAAAAGTAATAAGTATAATTATTATAGTTCTAGCGATAATTACCGTATAATGTGGGTAATAATGCATGTTATATTGATCATAATAAAAGTAATAAGTATAATTATTATAGTTCTAGCGATAATTACAGTATAATGTGGGTAATAATGCATGTTATATTGATAATAGCAAAAGTAATAATTATAAATATTATAGTTCTCACGATAATAACTGTATAATATGGGTAGTAATGCATGTTATATTCATAGTAATAAAAGTAATAAGTATAATTATTATAGTTCTAACGATAATAACTGTATATTATGCGTAATAATGCATGTTATATTGATAATAATAAAAGTCATAAGTATAGTTATTATAATTCTAGCGATAATTACAGTATAATATGGGTAATAATGCATGTTATATTGATAATAATAAAAGTAATAAGTGTAATTATTATAGTTCTCACGAAAATAACTGTATAATATGGGTAATAATGCATGTTATATTGATAATAATAAAAGTAATATGTATAATTATTATAGTTCTGACGATAATAACTGTATAATGTGGGTAATAATGCATGTTATATTGATAATAATAAAAGTAATAAGTATAATTATTATAGTTCTAGCGATAATTACAGTATAATGTGGGTAATAATGCATGTTATATTGATAATAATAAAAGTAATAAGTATAATTATTATAGTTCTAGCGATAATTACAGTATAATGTGGGTAATAATGCATGTTATATTGGTAATATTGGGGGTAATAAGTATAATTATTATAATTCTAGCGATAATTACAGTATAATGTGGGTAATAATGCTTGTTATATTGGTGATATTGGGGGTAATAAGTATAATTAGTATAATTCTAGCGATAATTACAGTATAATATGGGTATTAATGCATGTTATATTGATAATAATAAAAGTAATAAGTATAATTATTATAGTTCTAGCGATAATTACAGTATAATGTGGGTAATAATGCTTGTTATATTGATAATAATAAAAGTAATAAGTATAATTATTATAGTTCTAGCGATAATTACAGTATAATGTGGGTAATAATGCATGTTATAATGACGATATTGGGAGTAATAAGTATATTTATTATAATTCTAGCGATAATTGCAGTATAATATGGGTATTAATGCATGTCATATTGATAATAATAAAAGTAATAAGTGTAATTATTATAGCTCTCACGAAAATAACCGTATAATATGAGTAATAATGCATGTTATATTGATAATAATGAAAGTAATAATTATAATTACTATAGTTCTAGCGATAATAACAGTATAATATGGGTACTAATGCATGTTATATTGATAATAATAAAAGTAATAAGTATAATTATTATAGTTCTAGCGATAATTACAGTATAATGTGGGTAATAATGCTTGTTGTATTGGTGATATTGGCGGTCATAAGTATAATTATTATAATTCTAGCGATAATTGCAGTATAATATGGGTATTAATGCATGTCATATTGATAATAATAAAAGTAATAAGTGTAATTATTATAGCTCTCACGAAAATAACCGTATAATATGAGTAATAATGCATGTTATATTGATAATAATAAAAGTAATAAGTATCATTATTATAGTTCTAGCGACAATAACATTATAATGTGGGTAATAATCCATGTAATATTGATAATATTTGGAGTAATAAGTATAATTATTATAATTCTAGCGATAATTACAGTATAATATGGGTATTAATGCATGTTATATTGATAATAATAAAAGTAATAACTATAATTATTATAGTTCTCACGATAATAAATGTATAATATGGGTAATAATGCATGTTATATTGATAATAATAAAAGTAATGAGTATAATTATTATAGTTCTAGCGATAATTACAGTATAATGTGGGTAATAATGCATGTTATATTGATAATAATAAAAGTAATAAGTATAATTATTATAGTTCTAGCGATAATTACAGTATAATGTGGGTAATAATGCATGTTATATTGATAATAGCAAACGTAATAAGTATAAATATTATAGTTCTCACGATAATAACTGTATAATATGGGTAGTAATGCATGTTATATTGATAATAATAAACGTAATAAGTATAGTGATTTTAGTTCTGACGATAATAACTGTATAATATGCGTAATAATGCATGTTGTATTGATAATAATAAAAGTAATATGTATAATTATTATAGTTCTGACGATAATAGCTGTATAATGTGGGTAATAATGCATGTTATATTGATAATAATAAAAGTAATAAGTATAATTATTATAGTTCTAGCGATAATTACAGTATAATGTGGGTAATAATGCATGTTATATTGATAATAATAAAAGTAATAAGTATAATTATTATAGTTCCAGCGATAATTACAGTATAATATGGGTAATAATGCATGTTATATTGGTAATATTAGGGGTAATAAGTATAATTATTATAGCTCTAGCATTAATAACAGTATAATATAGGTACTAATGCATGTTATATTGATAATAATAAAAGTAATAAGTATAATTATTATAGTTCTAGCGATAATTACAGTATACTGTGGGTAATAATGCATGTTATATTGATAATAATAAAAGTAATAAGTATAATCATTATAGTTCTAGCGATTTATTACAGTATAATATGGGTAATAATGCATGTTATATTGATAATAATAAAAGTAATAAGTATAATTATTATAGTTCTCACGATAATAACTGTATAATATGGGTAGTAATGCATGTCACATTGATAATAATAAACGTAATAAGTATTATTATTATAGTTCTGACGATAATAACTGTATAATATGTGTAATAATGCATGTTATATTGATAATAATAAAAGTAATATGTATAATTATTATAGTTCTGACTATAATAACTGTATAATGTGGGTAATAATGCATGTTATATTGATAATAATAAAAGTAATAAGTATAATTATTATAGTTCTAGCGATAATTACAGTATAATATGGGTAATAATGCATGTTATATTGGTAATATTGGGGGTAATAAGTATAATTATTATAATTCTAGCGATAATTACAGTATAATATGGGTAATAGTGCATGTTATATTAATAATAATAAAAGTAATAAGTATAGTTATTATAGTTCTGACGATAATTACAGTATAATGTGGGTAATAATGCATGTTATATTGATAATAATAAAAGTAATAAGTATAATTATTATAGTTCTCACGATAATAACAGTATAATATGGGTAGTAATGCATGTCATATTGATAATAATAAACGTAATAAGTATTATTATTATAGTTCTGGCGGTAATAATTGTATAATATGCGTAATAATGCATGTTATATTGATAATAATAAAAGCAATAAGTATAATTATTATAGTTCTAGCGATAATTACAGTATAATATGGGTAATAATGCATGTTATATTGGTAATATTGGGGGTAATAAGTATAATTATTATAATTCTAGCGATAATTACAGTATAATATGGGTAATAATGCATGTTATATTAATAATAATGAAAGTAATAAGTATAATTATTATATTTCTAGCGACAATAACAGTATAATGTGGGTAATAATCCATGTTATATTGATAATATTGGGAGTAATAAGTATAATTATTATAATTCTAGCGATAATTACAGTATAATATGGGTAATAGTGCATGTTATATTAATAATAATAAAAGTAATAAGTATAGTTATTATAGTTCTGACGATAATAACTGTATAATATGGGTAATAATGCATGTTATGTTGATAATAATAAAAGTAATATGTATAATTATTATAGTTCTCACTATAATAACAGTATAATGTGGGTAATAATGCATGTTATATTGATAATAATAAAAGAAATAAGTATAATTATTATAGTTCTCACGATAATAACTGTATAATATGGGTCGCAATGCATGTGATATTGATAATAATAAACGTATTAAGTATTATTATTATAGTTCTGGCGATAATAACTGTATAATATGCGTAATAATACATGCTATATTGATAATAATAAAAGTAATAAGTATAATTATTATAGTTCTAGCGATAATTACAGTATAATGTGGGTAATAATGCATGTTATATTGATAATAATAAAAGTAATAAGTATAATTATATAGTTCTGACGATAATAACTGTATAATATGGGTAGTAATGCATGTCACATTGATAATAATAAACGTAATAAGTATTATTATTATAGTTCTAGCGATAATTACAGTATACTGTGGGTAATAATGCATGTTATATTGATAATAATAAAAGTAATAAGTATAATTATTATAGTTCTAGCGATAATTACAGTATAATATGGGTAATAATGCATGTTATATTGGTAATATTGGGGGTAATAAGTATAATTATCATAATTCTAGCGATAATTACAGTATAATATGGGTAATAGTGCATGTTATATTAATAATAATAAAAGTAATAAGTATAGTTATTATAGTTCTGACGATAATTACAGTATAATGTGGGTAATAATGCATGTTATATTGATAATAATAAAAGTAATAAGTATAATTATTATAGTTCTCACGATAATAACAGTATAATATGGGTAGTAATGCATGTCATATTGATAATAATAAACGTAATAAGTATTATTATTATAGTTCTGGCGGTAATAATTGTATAATATGCGTAATAATGCATGTTATATTGATAATAATAAAAGTAATAAGTATAATTATTATAGTTCTAGCGATAATTACAGTATAAGGTGGGTAATAATGCATGTTATATTGATAATAATAAAAGTAATAAGTATAATTATTATAGTTCTCACGATAATAACTGTATAATATGGGTAGTAATGCATGTTATATTCATAATAATAAACGTAATAAGTATAATTATTATAGTTCTAGCGATAATAACTGTATAATGTGGGTAATAATGCATGTTATATTGATAATAATAAAAGTAATAAGTATAATTATTATAGTTCTAGCGATAATTACAGTATAATATGGGTAATAATGCATGTTATATTGGTAATATTGGGGGTAATAAGTATAATTATTATAATTCTAGCGATAATTACAGTATAATATGGGTAATAGTGCATGTTATATTAATAATAATAAAAGTCATAAGTATAATTATTATAGTTCTAGCGACAATAACAGTATAATGTGGGTAATAATCCATGTTATATTGATAATATTGGGAGTAATAAGTATAAATATTATAATTCTAGCGATAATTACAGTATAATATGGGTATTAATGCATGTTATATTGATAATAATAAAAGTAATAACTATAATTATTATAGTTCTCACGATAATAACTGTATAATATGGGTAATAATGCATGTTATATTGATAATAATAAAAGTAATAAGTATAATTATTATAGTTCTGACGAGAATAACTGTATAATATGGGTAGTAATGCATGTCACATTGATAATAATAAACGTAATAAGTATTATTATTATAGTTCTGACGATAATAACTGTATAATATGCGTAATAATGCATGTTATATTGATAATAATAAACGTAATAAGTATAATTATTATAGTTCTGACGATAATAACTGTATAATATGCGTAATAATGCATGTTATATTGATAACAATAAAAGTAATAAGTATAATTATTATAGTTCTAGCGATAATTACAATATGATGTGGGTAATAATGCATGTTATATTGATAATAATAAAAGTAATAAGTATAATTATTATAGTTCCAGCGATAATTACAGTATAATATGGGTAATAATGCATGTTATATTGGTAATATTAGGGGTAATAAGTATAATTATTATAGCTCTAGCATTAATAACAGTATAATATGGGTACTAATGCATGTTATATTGATAATAAAAAAAGTAATAAGTATAATTATTATAGTTCTAGCGATAATTACAGTATACTGTGGGTAATAATGCATGTTATATTGATAATAATAAAAGTAATAAGTATAATCATTATAGTTCTAGCGATTTATTACAGTATAATATGGGTAATAATGCATGTTATATTGATAATAATAAAAGTAATAAGTATAATTATTATAGTTCTCACGATAATAACTGTATAATATGGGTAGTAATGCATGTCACATTGATAATAATAAACGTAATAAGTATTATTATTATAGTTCTGACGATAATAACTGTATAATATGTGTAATAATGCATGTTATATTGATAATAATAAAAGGTATATGTATAATTATTATAGTTCTGACTATAATAACTGTATAATGTGGGTAATAATGCATGTTATATTGATAATAATAAAAGTAATAAGTATAATTATTATAGTTCTAGCGATAATTACAGTATAATATGGGTAATAATGCATGTTATATTGGTAATATTGGGGGTAATAAGTATAATTATTATAATTCTAGCGATAATTACAGTATAATATGGGTAATAGTGCATGTTATATTAATAATAATAAAAGTAATAAGTATAGTTATTATAGTTCTGACGATAATTACAGTATAATGTGGGTAATAATGCATGTTATATTGATAATAATAAAAGTAATAAGTATAATTATTATAGTTCTCACGATAATAACAGTATAATATGGGTAGTAATGCATGTCATATTGATAATAATAAACGTAATAAGTATTATTATTATAGTTCTGGCGGTAATAATTGTATAATATGCGTAATAATGCATGTTATATTGATAATAATAAAAGTAATAAGTATAATTATTATAGTTCTAGCGATAATTACAGTATAATGTGGGTAATAATGCATGTTATATTGATAATAATAAAAGTAATAAGTATAATTATTATAGTTCTCACGATAATAACTGTATAATATGGGTAGTAATGCATGTTATATTCATAATAATAAACGTAATAAGTATAATTATTATAGTTCTAGCGATAATAACTGTATAATGTGGGTAATAATGCATGTTATATTGATAATAATAAAAGTAATAAGTATAATTATTATAGTTCTAGCGATAATTACAGTATAATATGGGTAATAATGCATGTTATATTGGTAATATTGGGGGTAATAAGTATAATTATTATAATTCCAGCGATAATTACAGTATAATATGGGTAATAGTGCATGTTATATTAATAATAATAAAAGTCATAAGTATAATTATTATAGTTCTAGCGACAATAACAGTATAATGTGGGTAATAATCCATGTTATATTGATAATATTGGGAGTAATAAGTATAAATATTATAATTCTAGCGATAATTACAGTATAATATGGGTATTAATGCATGTTATATTGATAATAATAAAAGTAATAACTATAATTATTATAGTTCTCACGATAATAACTGTATAATATGGGTAATAATGCATGTTATATTGATAATAATAAAAGTAATAAGTATAATTATTATAGTTCTGACGAGAATAACTGTATAATATGGGTAGTAATGCATGTCACATTGATAATAATAAACGTAATAAGTATTATTATTATAGTTCTGACGATAATAACTGTATAATATGCGTAATAATGCATGTTATATTGATAATAATAAACGTAATAAGTATAATTATTATAGTTCTGACGATAATAACTGTATAATATGCGTAATAATGCATGTTATATTGATAATAATAAAAGTAATAAGTATAATTATTATAGTTCTAGCGATAATTACAATATGATGTGGGTAATAATGCATGTTATATTGATAATAATAAAAGTAATAAGTATAATTATTATAGTTCCAGCGATAATTACAGTATAATATGGGTAATAATGCATGTTATATTGGTAATATTAGGGGTAATAAGTATAATTATTATAGCTCTAGCATTAATAACAGTATAATATGGGTACTAATGCATGTTATATTGATAATAAAAAAAGTAATAAGTTTAATTATTATAGTTCTAGCGATAATTACAGTATACTGTGGGTAATAATGCATGTTATATTGATAATAATAAAAGTAATAAGTATAATCATTATAGTTCTAGCGATTTATTACAGTATAATATGGGTAATAATGCATGTTATATTGGTAATATTGGGGGTAATAAGTATAATTATTATAATTCTAGCGATAATTACAGTATAATATGGGTAATAGTGCATGTTATATTGATAATAATAAAAGTAATAAGTATAATTATATAGTTCTCACGATAATAACTGTATAATATGGGTAGTAATGCATGTCACATTGATAATAATAAACGTAATAAGTATTATTATTATAGTTCTGACGATAATAACTGTATAATATGCGTAATAATGCATGTTATATTGATAATAATAAACGTAATAAGTATAATTATTATAGTTCTGACGATAATAACTGTATAATATGCGTAATAATGCATGTTATATTGATAATAATAAAAGTAAGAAGTATAATTATTATAGTTCTAGCGATAATTACAGTATAATGTGGGTAATAATGCATGTTATATTGATAATAGCAAAAGTAATAATTATAAATATTATAGTTCTCACGATAATAACTGTATAATATGGGTAGTAATGCATGTTATATTCATAGTAATAAAAGTAATAAGTATAATTATTATAGTTCTAACGATAATAACTGTATATTATGCGTAATAATGCATGTTATATTGATAATAATAAAAGTAATAAGTATAGTTATTATAATTCTAGCGATAATTACAGTATAATATGGGTAATAATGCATGTTATATTGATAATAATAAAAGTAATAAGTGTAATTATTATAGTTCTCACGAAAATAACTGTATAATATGGGTAATAATGCATGTTATATTGATAATAATAAAAGTAATAAGTATAATTATTATAGTTCTAGCGATAATTACAGTATAATGTGGGTAATAATGCATGTTATATTGATAATAATAAAAGTAATAAGTATAATTATTATAGTTCTAGCGATAATTACAGTATAATGTGGGTAATAATGCATGTTATATTGGTAATATTGGGGGTAATAAGTATAATTATTATAATTCTAGCGATAATTACAGTATAATGTGGGTAATAATGCTTGTTATATTGGTGATATTGGGGGTAATAAGTATAATTAGTATAATTCTAGCGATAATTACAGTATAATATGGGTATTAATGCATGTTATATTGATAATAATAAAAGTAATAAGTATAATTATTATAGTTCTAGCGATAATTACAGTATAATGTGGGTAATAATGCTTGTTATATTGGTGATATTGGGGGTAATAAGTATAATTAGTATAATTCTAGCGATAATTACAGTATAATATGGGTATTAATGCATGTTATATTGATAATAATAAAAGTAATAAGTATAATTATTATAGTTCTAGCGATAATAACTGTATAATGTGGGTAATAATGCATGTTATATTGATAATAATAAAAGTAATAAGTATAATTATTATAGTTCTCACGATAATAACTGTATAATATGGGTAGTAATGCATGTTATATTGATAATAATAAACGTAATAAGAATAATTATTATAGTTCTGACGATAATAACTGTATAATATGCGTAATAATGCATGTTATATTGATAATAATAAAAGTAATAAGTATAATTATTATAGTTCTAGCGATAATTACAGTATAATGTGGGTAATAATGCTTGTTGTATTGGTGATATTGGCGGTAATAAGTATAATTATTATAATTCTAGCGATAATTGCAGTATAATATGGGTATTAATGCATGTCATATTGATAATAATAAAAGTAATAAGTATAATTATTATAGTGCTAGCGATAATTACAGTATAATGTGAGTAATAATGCTTGTTATATTGGTGATATTGGGGGTAATAAGTATAATTAGTATAATTCTAGCGATAATTACAGTATAATATGGGTATTAATGCATGTTATATTGATAATAATAAAAGTAATAAGTATAATTATTATAGTTCTAGCGATAATTACCGTATAATGTGGGTAATAATGCATGTTATATTGATCATAATAAAAGTAATAAGTATAATTATTATAGTTCTAGCGATAATTACAGTATAATGTGGGTAATAATGCATGTTATATTGATAATAGCAAAAGTAATAATTATAAATATTATAGTTCTCACGATAATAACTGTATAATATGGGTAGTAATGCATGTTATATTCATAGTAATAAAAGTAATAAGTATAATTATTATAGTTCTAACGATAATAACTGTATATTATGCGTAATAATGCATGTTATATTGATAATAATAAAAGTAATAAGTATAGTTATTATAATTCTAGCGATAATTACAGTATAATATGGGTAATAATGCATGTTATATTGATAATAATAAAAGTAATAAGTGTAATTATTATAGTTCTCACGAAAATAACTGTATAATATGGGTAATAATGCATGTTATATTGATAATAATAAAAGTAATATGTATAATTATTATAGTTCTGACGATAATAACTGTATAATGTGGGTAATAATGCATGTTATATTGATAATAATAAAAGTAATAAGTATAATTATTATAGTTCTAGCGATAATTACAGTATAATGTGGGTAATAATGCATGTTATATTGATAATAATAAAAGTAATAAGTATAATTATTATAGTTCTAGCGATAATTACAGTATAATGTGGGTAATAATGCATGTTATATTGGTAATATTGGGGGTAATAAGTATAATTATTATAATTCTAGCGATAATTACAGTATAATGTGGGTAATAATGCTTGTTATATTGGTGATATTGGGGGTAATAAGTATAATTAGTATAATTCTAGCGATAATTACAGTATAATATGGGTATTAATGCATGTTATATTGATAATAATAAAAGTAATAAGTATAATTATTATAGTTCTAGCGATAATTACAGTATAATGTGGGTAATAATGCTTGTTATATTGATAATAATAAAAGTAATAAGTATAATTATTATAGTTCTAGCGATAATTACAGTATAATGTGGGTAATAATGCATGTTATAATGACGATATTGGGAGTAATAAGTATATTTATTATAATTCTAGCGATAATTGCAGTATAATATGGGTATTAATGCATGTCATATTGATAATAATAAAAGTAATAAGTGTAATTATTATAGCTCTCACGAAAATAACCGTATAATATGAGTAATAATGCATGTTATATTGATAATAATGAAAGTAATAATTATAATTACTATAGTTCTAGCGATAATAACAGTATAATATGGGTACTAATGCATGTTATATTGATAATAATAAAAGTAATAAGTATAATTATTATAGTTCTAGCGATAATTACAGTATAATGTGGGTAATAATGCTTGTTGTATTGGTGATATTGGCGGTCATAAGTATAATTATTATAATTCTAGCGATAATTGCAGTATAATATGGGTATTAATGCATGTCATATTGATAATAATAAAAGTAATAAGTGTAATTATTATAGCTCTCACGAAAATAACCGTATAATATGAGTAATAATGCATGTTATATTGATAATAATAAAAGTAATAAGTATCATTATTATAGTTCTAGCGACAATAACATTATAATGTGGGTAATAATCCATGTAATATTGATAATATTTGGAGTAATAAGTATAATTATTATAATTCTAGCGATAATTACAGTATAATATGGGTATTAATGCATGTTATATTGATAATAATAAAAGTAATAACTATAATTATTATAGTTCTCACGATAATAAATGTATAATATGGGTAATAATGCATGTTATATTGATAATAATAAAAGTAATGAGTATAATTATTATAGTTCTAGCGATAATTACAGTATAATGTGGGTAATAATGCATGTTATATTGATAATAATAAAAGTAATAAGTATAATTATTATAGTTCTAGCGATAATTACAGTATAATGTGGGTAATAATGCATGTTATATTGATAATAGCAAAAGTAATAAGTATAAATATTATAGTTCTCACGATAATAACTGTATAATATGGGTAGTAATGCATGTTATATTGATTATAATAAACGTAATAAGTATAGTGATTTTAGTTCTGACGATAATAACTGTATAATATGCGTAATAATGCATGTTGTATTGATAATAATAAAAGTAATATGTATAATTATTATAGTTCTGACGATAATAGCTGTATAATGTGGGTAATAATGCATGTTATATTGATAATAATAAAAGTAATAAGTATAATTATTATAGTTCTAGCGATAATTACAGTATAATGTGGGTAATAATGCATGTTATATTGATAATAATAAAAGTAATAAGTATAATTATTATAGTTCCAGCGATAATTACAGTATAATATGGGTAATAATGCATGTTATATTGGTAATATTAGGGGTAATAAGTATAATTATTATAGCTCTACCATTAATAACAGTATAATATAGGTACTAATGCATGTTATATTGATAATAATAAAAGTAATAAGTATAATTATTATAGTTCTAGCGATAATTACAGTATACTGTGGGTAATAATGCATGTTATATTGATAATAATAAAAGTAATAAGTATAATCATTATAGTTCTAGCGATTTATTACAGTATAATATGGGTAATAATGCATGTTATATTGATAATAATAAAAGTAATAAGTATAATTATTATAGTTCTCACGATAATAACTGTATAATATGGGTAGTAATGCATGTCACATTGATAATAATAAACGTAATAAGTATTATTATTATAGTTCTGACGATAATAACTGTATAATATGTGTAATAATGCATGTTATATTGATAATAATAAAAGTAATATGTATAATTATTATAGTTCTGACTATAATAACTGTATAATGTGGGTAATAATGCATGTTATATTGATAATAATAAAAGTAATAAGTATAATTATTATAGTTCTAGCGATAATTACAGTATAATATGGGTAATAATGCATGTTATATTGGTAATATTGGGGGTAATAAGTATAATTATTATAATTCTAGCGATAATTACAGTATAATATGGGTAATAGTGCATGTTATATTAATAATAATAAAAGTAATAAGTATAGTTATTATAGTTCTGACGATAATTACAGTATAATGTGGGTAATAATGCATGTTATATTGATAATAATAAAAGTAATAAGTATAATTATTATAGTTCTCACGATAATAACAGTATAATATGGGTAGTAATGCATGTCATATTGATAATAATAAACGTAATAAGTATTATTATTATAGTTCTGGCGGTAATAATTGTATAATATGCGTAATAATGCATGTTATATTGATAATAATAAAAGCAATAAGTATAATTATTATAGTTCTAGCGATAATTACAGTATAATATGGGTAATAATGCATGTTATATTGGTAATATTGGGGGTAATAAGTATAATTATTATAATTCTAGCGATAATTACAGTATAATATGGGTAATAATGCATGTTATATTAATAATAATGAAAGTAATAAGTATAATTATTATAGTTCTAGCGACAATAACAGTATAATGTGGGTAATAATCCATGTTATATTGATAATATTGGGAGTAATAAGTATAATTATTATAATTCTAGCGATAATTACAGTATAATATGGGTAATAGTGCATGTTATATTAATAATAATAAAAGTAATAAGTATAGTTATTATAGTTCTGACGATAATAACTGTATAATATGGGTAATAATGCATGTTATGTTGATAATAATAAAAGTAATATGTATAATTATTATAGTTCTCACTATAATAACAGTATAATGTGGGTAATAATGCATGTTATATTGATAATAATAAAAGAAATAAGTATAATTATTATAGTTCTCACGATAATAACTGTATAATATGGGTCGCAATGCATGTGATATTGATAATAATAAACGTATTAAGTATTATTATTATAGTTCTGGCGATAATAACTGTATAATATGCGTAATAATACATGCTATATTGATAATAATAAAAGTAATAAGTATAATTATTATAGTTCTAGCGATAATTACAGTATAATGTGGGTAATAATGCATGTTATATTGATAATAATAAAAGTAATAAGTATAATTATATAGTTCTGACGATAATAACTGTATAATATGGGTAGTAATGCATGTCACATTGATAATAATAAACGTAATAAGTATTATTATTATAGTTCTGACGATAATAACTGTATAATATGCGTAATAATGCATGTTATATTGATAATAATAAACGTAATAAGTATAATTATTATAGTTCTGACGATAATAACTGTATAATATGCGTAATAATGCATGTTATATTGATAATAATAAAAGTAATAAGTATAATTATTATAGTTCTAGCGATAATTACAATATGATGTGGGTAATAATGCATGTTATATTGATAATAATAAAAGTAATAAGTATAATTATTATAGTTCCAGCGATAATTACAGTATAATATGGGTAATAATGCATGTTATATTGGTAATATTAGGGGTAATAAGTATAATTATTATAGCTCTAGCATTAATAACAGTATAATATGGGTACTAATGCATGTTATATTGATAATAATAAAAGTAATAAGTATAATTATTATAGTTCTAGCGATAATTACAGTATACTGTGGGTAATAATGCATGTTATATTGATAATAATAAAAGTAATAAGTATAATTATTATAGTTCTAGCGATAATTACAGTATAATATGGGTAATAATGCATGTTATATTGGTAATATTGGGGGTAATAAGTATAATTATCATAATTCTAGCGATAATTACAGTATAATATGGGTAATAGTGCATGTTATATTAATAATAATAAAAGTAATAAGTATAGTTATTATAGTTCTGACGATAATTACAGTATAATGTGGGTAATAATGCATGTTATATTGATAATAATAAAAGTAATAAGTATAATTATTATAGTTCTCACGATAATAACAGTATAATATGGGTAGTAATGCATGTCATATTGATAATAATAAACGTAATAAGTATTATTATTATAGTTCTGGCGGTAATAATTGTATAATATGCGTAATAATGCATGTTATATTGATAATAATAAAAGTAATAAGTATAATTATTATAGTTCTAGCGATAATTACAGTATAAGGTGGGTAATAATGCATGTTATATTGATAATAATAAAAGTAATAAGTATAATTATTATAGTTCTCACGATAATAACTGTATAATATGGGTAGTAATGCATGTTATATTCATAATAATAAACGTAATAAGTATAATTATTATAGTTCTAGCGATAATAACTGTATAATGTGGGTAATAATGCATGTTATATTGATAATAATAAAAGTAATAAGTATAATTATTATAGTTCTAGCGATAATTACAGTATAATATGGGTAATAATGCATGTTATATTGGTAATATTGGGGGTAATAAGTATAATTATTATAATTCTAGCGATAATTACAGTATAATATGGGTAATAGTGCATGTTATATTAATAATAATAAAAGTCATAAGTATAATTATTATAGTTCTAGCGACAATAACAGTATAATGTGGGTAATAATCCATGTTATATTGATAATATTGGGAGTAATAAGTATAAATATTATAATTCTAGCGATAATTACAGTATAATATGGGTATTAATGCATGTTATATTGATAATAATAAAAGTAATAACTATAATTATTATAGTTCTCACGATAATAACTGTATAATATGGGTAATAATGCATGTTATATTGATAATAATAAAAGTAATAAGTATAATTATTATAGTTCTGACGAGAATAACTGTATAATATGGGTAGTAATGCATGTCACATTGATAATAATAAACGTAATAAGTATTATTATTATAGTTCTGACGATAATAACTGTATAATATGCGTAATAATGCATGTTATATTGATAATAATAAACGTAATAAGTATAATTATTATAGTTCTGACGATAATAACTGTATAATATGCGTAATAATGCATGTTATATTGATAATAATAAAAGTAATAAGTATAATTATTATAGTTCTAGCGATAATTACAATATGATGTGGGTAATAATGCATGTTATATTGATAATAATAAAAGTAATAAGTATAATTATTATAGTTCCAGCGATAATTACAGTATAATATGGGTAATAATGCATGTTATATTGGTAATATTAGGGGTAATAAGTATAATTATTATAGCTCTAGCATTAATAACAGTATAATATGGGTACTAATGCATGTTATATTGATAATAAAAAAAGTAATAAGTATAATTATTATAGTTCTAGCGATAATTACAGTATACTGTGGGTAATAATGCATGTTATATTGATAATAATAAAAGTAATAAGTATAATCATTATAGTTCTAGCGATTTATTACAGTATAATATGGGTAATAATGCATGTTATATTGGTAATATTGGGGGTAATAAGTATAATTATTATAATTCTAGCGATAATTACAGTATAATATGGGTAATAGTGCATGTTATATTGATAATAATAAAAGTAATAAGTATAATTATATAGTTCTCACGATAATAACTGTATAATATGGGTAGTAATGCATGTCACATTGATAATAATAAACGTAATAAGTATTATTATTATAGTTCTGACGATAATAACTGTATAATATGCGTAATAATGCATGTTATATTGATAATAATAAACGTAATAAGTATAATTATTATAGTTCTGACGATAATAACTGTATAATATGCGTAATAATGCATGTTATATTGATAATAATAAAAGTAAGAAGTATAATTATTATAGTTCTAGCGATAATTACAGTATAATGTGGGTAATAATGCATGTTATATTGATAATAATAAAAGTAATAAGTATAATTATTATAGTTCTCACGATAATAACTGTATAATAGGGGTAGTAATGCATGTTATATTGATAATAATAAACGTAATAAGTATAATTATTATAGTTCTGACGATAATAACTGTATAATATGCGTAATAATGCATGTTATATTGATAATAATAAAAGTAATAAGTATAATTATTATAGTTCTAGCGATAATTACAGTATAATATGGGTAATAATGCATGTTATGTTGATAATAATAAAAGTAATAAATATAATTATTATAGTTCTCACGATAATAACTGTATAATATGGGTAGTAATGCATGTTATATTCATAATAATAAACGTAATAAGTATAATTATTATAGTTCCAGCGATAATTACAGTATAATATGGGTAATAATGCATGTTATATTGGTAATATTAGGGGTAATAAGTATAATTATTATAGCTCTAGTTAATAACAGTATAATATGGGTATTAATGCATGTCATATTGATAATAATAAAAGTAATAAGTGTAATTATTATAGCTCTCACGAAAATAACCGTATAATATGAGTAATAATGCATGTTATATTGATAATAATGAAAGTAATAATTATAATTATTATAGTTCTAGCGATAATAACAGTATAATATGGGTACTAATGCATGTTATATTGATAATAATAAAAGTAATAAGTATAATTATTATAGTTCTAGCGATAATTACAGTATAATGTGAGTAATAATGCTTGTTATATTGGTGATATTGGGGGTAATAAGTATAATTAGTATAATTCTAGCGATAATTACAGTATAATATGGGTATTAATGCATGTTATATTGATAATAATAAAAGTAATAAGTATAATTATTATAGTTCTAGCGATAATTACCGTATAATGTGGGTAATAATGCATGTTATATTGATCATAATAAAAGTAATAAGTATAATTATTATAGTTCTAGCGATAATTACAGTATAATGTGGGTAATAATGCATGTTATATTGATAATAGCAAAAGTAATAATTATAAATATTATAGTTCTCACGATAATAACTGTATAATATGGGTAGTAATGCATGTTATATTCATAGTAATAAAAGTAATAAGTATAATTATTATAGTTCTAACGATAATAACTGTATATTATGCGTAATAATGCATGTTATATTGATAATAATAAAAGTAATAAGTATAGTTATTATAATTCTAGCGATAATTACAGTATAATATGGGTAATAATGCATGTTATATTGATAATAATAAAAGTAATAAGTGTAATTATTATAGTTCTCACGAAAATAACTGTATAATATGGGTAATAATGCATGTTATATTGATAATAATAAAAGTAATATGTATAATTATTATAGTTCTGACGATAATAACTGTATAATGTGGGTAATAATGCATGTTATATTGATAATAATAAAAGTAATAAGTATAATTATTATAGTTCTAGCGATAATTACAGTATAATGTGGGTAATAATGCATGTTATATTGATAATAATAAAAGTAATAAGTATAATTATTATAGTTCTAGCGATAATTACAGTATAATGTGGGTAATAATGCATGTTATATTGGTAATATTGGGGGTAATAAGTATAATTATTATAATTCTAGCGATAATTACAGTATAATGTGGGTAATAATGCTTGTTATATTGGTGATATTGGGGGTAATAAGTATAATTAGTATAATTCTAGCGATAATTACAGTATAATATGGGTATTAATGCATGTTATATTGATAATAATAAAAGTAATAAGTATAATTATTATAGTTCTAGCGATAATTACAGTATAATGTGGGTAATAATGCTTGTTATATTGATAATAATAAAAGTAATAAGTATAATTATTATAGTTCTAGCGATAATTACAGTATAATGTGGGTAATAATGCATGTTATAATGACGATATTGGGAGTAATAAGTATATTTATTATAATTCTAGCGATAATTGCAGTATAATATGGGTATTAATGCATGTCATATTGATAATAATAAAAGTAATAAGTGTAATTATTATAGCTCTCACGAAAATAACCGTATAATATGAGTAATAATGCATGTTATATTGATAATAATGAAAGTAATAATTATAATTACTATAGTTCTAGCGATAATAACAGTATAATATGGGTACTAATGCATGTTATATTGATAATAATAAAAGTAATAAGTATAATTATTATAGTTCTAGCGATAATTACAGTATAATGTGGGTAATAATGCTTGTTGTATTGGTGATATTGGCGGTCATAAGTATAATTATTATAATTCTAGCGATAATTGCAGTATAATATGGGTATTAATGCATGTCATATTGATAATAATAAAAGTAATAAGTGTAATTATTATAGCTCTCACGAAAATAACCGTATAATATGAGTAATAATGCATGTTATATTGATAATAATAAAAGTAATAAGTATCATTATTATAGTTCTAGCGACAATAACATTATAATGTGGGTAATAATCCATGTAATATTGATAATATTTGGAGTAATAAGTATAATTATTATAATTCTAGCGATAATTACAGTATAATATGGGTATTAATGCATGTTATATTGATAATAATAAAAGTAATAACTATAATTATTATAGTTCTCACGATAATAAATGTATAATATGGGTAATAATGCATGTTATATTGATAATAATAAAAGTAATGAGTATAATTATTATAGTTCTAGCGATAATTACAGTATAATGTGGGTAATAATGCATGTTATATTGATAATAATAAAAGTAATAAGTATAATTATTATAGTTCTAGCGATAATTACAGTATAATGTGGGTAATAATGCATGTTATATTGATAATAATAAAAGTAATAAGTATAATTATTATAGTTCTAGCGATAATTACAGTATAATGTGGGTAATAATGCATGTTATATTGGTAATATTGGGGGTAATAAGTATAATTATTATAATTCTAGCGATAATTACAGTATAATGTGGGTAATAATGCTTGTTATATTGGTGATATTGGGGGTAATAAGTATAATTAGTATAATTCTAGCGATAATTACAGTATAATATGGGTATTAATGCATGTTATATTGATAATAATAAAAGTAATAAGTATAATTATTATAGTTCTAGCGATAATTACAGTATAATGTGGGTAATAATGCTTGTTATATTGATAATAATAAAAGTAATAAGTATAATTATTATAGTTCTAGCGATAATTACAGTATAATGTGGGTAATAATGCATGTTATAATGACGATATTGGGAGTAATAAGTATATTTATTATAATTCTAGCGATAATTGCAGTATAATATGGGTATTAATGCATGTCATATTGATAATAATAAAAGTAATAAGTGTAATTATTATAGCTCTCACGAAAATAACCGTATAATATGAGTAATAATGCATGTTATATTGATAATAATGAAAGTAATAATTATAATTACTATAGTTCTAGCGATAATAACAGTATAATATGGGTACTAATGCATGTTATATTGATAATAATAAAAGTAATAAGTATAATTATTATAGTTCTAGCGATAATTACAGTATAATGTGGGTAATAATGCTTGTTGTATTGGTGATATTGGCGGTCATAAGTATAATTATTATAATTCTAGCGATAATTGCAGTATAATATGGGTATTAATGCATGTCATATTGATAATAATAAAAGTAATAAGTGTAATTATTATAGCTCTCACGAAAATAACCGTATAATATGAGTAATAATGCATGTTATATTGATAATAATAAAAGTAATAAGTATCATTATTATAGTTCTAGCGACAATAACATTATAATGTGGGTAATAATCCATGTAATATTGATAATATTTGGAGTAATAAGTATAATTATTATAATTCTAGCGATAATTACAGTATAATATGGGTATTAATGCATGTTATATTGATAATAATAAAAGTAATAACTATAATTATTATAGTTCTCACGATAATAAATGTATAATATGGGTAATAATGCATGTTATATTGATAATAATAAAAGTAATGAGTATAATTATTATAGTTCTAGCGATAATTACAGTATAATGTGGGTAATAATGCATGTTATATTGATAATAATAAAAGTAATAAGTATAATTATTATAGTTCTAGCGATAATTACAGTATAATGTGGGTAATAATGCATGTTATATTGATAATAGCAAAAGTAATAAGTATGAATATTATAGTTCTCACGATAATAACTGTATAATATGGGTAGTAATGCATGTTATATTGATAATAATAAACGTAATAAGTATAGTGATTTTAGTTCTGACGATAATAACTGTATAATATGCGTAATAATGCATGTTGTATTGATAATAATAAAAGTAATATGTATAATTATTATAGTTCTGACGATAATAGCTGTATAATGTGGGTAATAATGCATGTTATATTGATAATAATAAAAGTAATAAGTATAATTATTATAGTTCTCACGATAATAACTGTATAATATGGGTAATAATGCATGTTATATTGATAATAATAAAAGTAATAAGTATAATTATTATAGTTCTGACGAGAATAACTGTATAATATGGGTAGTAATGCATGTCACATTGATAATAATAAACGTAATAAGTATTATTATTATAGTTCTGACGATAATAACTGTATAATATGCGTAATAATGCATGTTATATTGATAATAATAAACGTAATAAGTATAATTATTATAGTTCTGACGATAATAACTGTATAATATGCGTAATAATGCATGTTATATTGATAATAATAAAAGTAATAAGTATAATTATTATAGTTCTAGCGATAATTACAATATGATGTGGGTAATAATGCATGTTATATTGATAATAATAAAAGTAATAAGTATAATTATTATAGTTCCAGCGATAATTACAGTATAATATGGGTAATAATGCATGTTATATTGGTAATATTAGGGGTAATAAGTATAATTATTATAGCTCTAGCATTAATAACAGTATAATATGGGTACTAATGCATGTTATATTGATAATAAAAAAAGTAATAAGTATAATTATTATAGTTCTAGCGATAATTACAGTATACTGTGGGTAATAATGCATGTTATATTGATAATAATAAAAGTAATAAGTATAATCATTATAGTTCTAGCGATTTATTACAGTATAATATGGGTAATAATGCATGTTATATTGATAATAATAAAAGTAATAAGTATAATTATTATAGTTCTCACGATAATAACTGTATAATATGGGTAGTAATGCATGTCACATTGATAATAATAAACGTAATAAGTATTATTATTATAGTTCTGACGATAATAACTGTATAATATGTGTAATAATGCACGTTATATTGATAATAATAAAAGTTATATGTATAATTATTATAGTTCTGACTATAATAACTGTATAATGTGGGTAATAATGCATGTTATATTGATAATAATAAAAGTAATAAGTATAATTATTATAGTTCTAGCGATAATTACAGTATAATATGGGTAATAATGCATGTTATATTGGTAATATTGGGGGTAATAAGTATAATTATTATAATTCTAGCGATAATTACAGTATAATATGGGTAATAGTGCATGTTATATTAATAATAATAAAAGTAATAAGTATAGTTATTATAGTTCTGACGATAATTACAGTATAATGTGGGTAATAATGCATGTTATATTGATAATAATAAAAGTAATAAGTATAATTATTATAGTTCTCACGATAATAACAGTATAATATGGGTAGTAATGCATGTCATATTGATAATAATAAACGTAATAAGTATTATTATTATAGTTCTGGCGGTAATAATTGTATAATATGCGTAATAATGCATGTTATATTGATAATAATAAAAGCAATAAGTATAATTATTATAGTTCTAGCGATAATTACAGTATAATATGGGTAATAATGCATGTTATATTGGTAATATTGGGGGTAATAAGTATAATTATTATAATTCTAGCGATAATTACAGTATAATATGGGTAATAATGCATGTTATATTAATAATAATGAAAGTAATAAGTATAATTATTATAGTTCTAGCGACAATAACAGTATAATGTGGGTAATAATCCATGTTATATTGATAATATTGGGAGTAATAAGTATAATTATTATAATTCTAGCGATAATTACAGTATAATATGGGTAATAGTGCATGTTATATTAATAATAATAAAAGTAATAAGTATAGTTATTATAGTTCTGACGATAATAACTGTATAATATGGGTAATAATGCATGTTATGTTGATAATAATAAAAGTAATATGTATAATTATTATAGTTCTCACTATAATAACAGTATAATGTGGGTAATAATGCATGTTATATTGATAATAATAAAAGAAATAAGTATAATTATTATAGTTCTCACGATAATAACTGTATAATATGGGTCGCAATGCATGTGATATTGATAATAATAAACGTATTAAGTATTATTATTATAGTTCTGGCGATAATAACTGTATAATATGCGTAATAATACATGCTATATTGATAATAATAAAAGTAATAAGTATAATTATTATAGTTCCAGCGATAATTACAGTATAATATGGGTAATAATGCATGTTATATTGGTAATATTAGGGGTAATAAGTATAATTATTATAGCTCTAGCATTAATAACAGTATAATATGGGTACTAATGCATGTTATATTGATAATAATAAAAGTAATAAGTATAATTATTATAGTTCTAGCGATAATTACAGTATACTGTGGGTAATAATGCATGTTATATTGATAATAATAAAAGTAATAAGTATAATTATTATAGTTCTAGCGATAATTACAGTATAATATGGGTAATAATGCATGTTATATTGGTAATATTGGGGGTAATAAGTATAATTATTATAGCTCTAGCATTAATAACAGTATAATATGGGTACTAATGCATGTTATATTGATAATAAAAAAAGTAATAAGTATAATTATTATAGTTCTAGCGATAATTACAGTATACTGTGGGTAATAATGCATGTTATATTGATAATAATAAAAGTAATAAGTATAATCATTATAGTTCTAGCGATTTATTACAGTATAATATGGGTAATAATGCATGTTATATTGATAATAATAAAAGTAATAAGTATAATTATTATAGTTCTCACGATAATAACTGTATAATATGGGTAGTAATGCATGTCACATTGATAATAATAAACGTAATAAGTATTATTATTATAGTTCTGACGATAATAACTGTATAATATGTGTAATAATGCACGTTATATTGATAATAATAAAAGTTATATGTATAATTATTATAGTTCTGACTATAATAACTGTATAATGTGGGTAATAATGCATGTTATATTGATAATAATAAAAGTAATAAGTATAATTATTATAGTTCTAGCGATAATTACAGTATAATATGGGTAATAATGCATGTTATATTGGTAATATTGGGGGTAATAAGTATAATTATTATAATTCTAGCGATAATTACAGTATAATATGGGTAATAGTGCATGTTATATTAATAATAATAAAAGTAATAAGTATAGTTATTATAGTTCTGACGATAATTACAGTATAATGTGGGTAATAATGCATGTTATATTGATAATAATAAAAGTAATAAGTATAATTATTATAGTTCTCACGATAATAACAGTATAATATGGGTAGTAATGCATGTCATATTGATAATAATAAACGTAATAAGTATTATTATTATAGTTCTGGCGGTAATAATTGTATAATATGCGTAATAATGCATGTTATATTGATAATAATAAAAGCAATAAGTATAATTATTATAGTTCTAGCGATAATTACAGTATAATATGGGTAATAATGCATGTTATATTGGTAATATTGGGGGTAATAAGTATAATTATTATAATTCTAGCGATAATTACAGTATAATATGGGTAATAATGCATGTTATATTAATAATAATGAAAGTAATAAGTATAATTATTATAGTTCTAGCGACAATAACAGTATAATGTGGGTAATAATCCATGTTATATTGATAATATTGGGAGTAATAAGTATAATTATTATAATTCTAGCGATAATTACAGTATAATATGGGTAATAGTGCATGTTATATTAATAATAATAAAAGTAATAAGTATAGTTATTATAGTTCTGACGATAATAACTGTATAATATGGGTAATAATGCATGTTATGTTGATAATAATAAAAGTAATATGTATAATTATTATAGTTCTCACTATAATAACAGTATAATGTGGGTAATAATGCATGTTATATTGATAATAATAAAAGAAATAAGTATAATTATTATAGTTCTCACGATAATAACTGTATAATATGGGTCGCAATGCATGTGATATTGATAATAATAAACGTATTAAGTATTATTATTATAGTTCTGGCGATAATAACTGTATAATATGCGTAATAATACATGCTATATTGATAATAATAAAAGTAATAAGTATAATTATTATAGTTCCAGCGATAATTACAGTATAATATGGGTAATAATGCATGTTATATTGGTAATATTAGGGGTAATAAGTATAATTATTATAGCTCTAGCATTAATAACAGTATAATATGGGTACTAATGCATGTTATATTGATAATAATAAAAGTAATAAGTATAATTATTATAGTTCTAGCGATAATTACAGTATACTGTGGGTAATAATGCATGTTATATTGATAATAATAAAAGTAATAAGTATAATTATTATAGTTCTAGCGATAATTACAGTATAATATGGGTAATAATGCATGTTATATTGGTAATATTGGGGGTAATAAGTATAATTATCATAATTCTAGCGATAATTACAGTATAATATGGGTAATAGTGCATGTTATATTAATAATAATAAAAGTAATAAGTATAGTTATTATAGTTCTGACGATAATTACAGTATAATGTGGGTAATAATGCATGTTATATTGATAATAATAAAAGTAATAAGTATAATTATTATAGTTCTCACGATAATAACAGTATAATATGGGTAGTAATGCATGTCATATTGATAATAATAAACGTAATAAGTATTATTATTATAGTTCTGGCGGTAATAATTGTATAATATGCGTAATAATGCATGTTATATTGATAATAATAAAAGTAATAAGTATAATTATTATAGTTCTAGCGATAATTACAGTATAAGGTGGGTAATAATGCATGTTATATTGATAATAATAAAAGTAATAAGTATAATTATTATAGTTCTCACGATAATAACTGTATAATATGGGTAGTAATGCATGTTATATTCATAATAATAAACGTAATAAGTATAATTATTATAGTTCTAGCGATAATAACTGTATAATGTGGGTAATAATGCATGTTATATTGATAATAATAAAAGTAATAAGTATAATTATTATAGTTCTAGCGATAATTACAGTATAATATGGGTAATAATGCATGTTATATTGGTAATATTGGGGGTAATAAGTATAATTATTATAATTCTAGCGATAATTACAGTATAATATGGGTAATAGTGCATGTTATATTAATAATAATAAAAGTCATAAGTATAATTATTATAGTTCTAGCGACAATAACAGTATAATGTGGGTAATAATCCATGTTATATTGATAATATTGGGAGTAATAAGTATAAATATTATAATTCTAGCGATAATTACAGTATAATATGGGTATTAATGCATGTTATATTGATAATAATAAAAGTAATAACTATAATTATTATAGTTCTCACGATAATAACTGTATAATATGGGTAATAATGCATGTTATATTGATAATAATAAAAGTAATAAGTATAATTATTATAGTTCTGACGAGAATAACTGTATAATATGGGTAGTAATGCATGTCACATTGATAATAATAAACGTAATAAGTATTATTATTATAGTTCTGACGATAATAACTGTATAATATGCGTAATAATGCATGTTATATTGATAATAATAAACGTAATAAGTATAATTATTATAGTTCTGACGATAATAACTGTATAATATGCGTAATAATGCATGTTATATTGATAATAATAAAAGTAATAAGTATAATTATTATAGTTCTAGCGATAATTACAATATGATGTGGGTAATAATGCATGTTATATTGATAATAATAAAAGTAATAAGTATAATTATTATAGTTCCAGCGATAATTACAGTATAATATGGGTAATAATGCATGTTATATTGGTAATATTAGGGGTAATAAGTATAATTATCATAGCTCTAGCATTAATAACAGTATAATATGGGTACTAATGCATGTTATATTGATAATAAAAAAAGTAATAAGTATAATTATTATAGTTCTAGCGATAATTACAGTATACTGTGGGTAATAATGCATGTTATATTGATAATAATAAAAGTAATAAGTATAATCATTATAGTTCTAGCGATTTATTACAGTATAATATGGGTAATAATGCATGTTATATTGATAATAATAAAAGTAATAAGTATAATTATTATAGTTCTCACGATAATAACTGTATAATATGGGTAGTAATGCATGTCACATTGATAATAATAAACGTAATAAGTATTATTATTATAGTTCTGACGATAATAACTGTATAATATGTGTAATAATGCATGTTATATTGATAATAATAAAAGTTATATGTATAATTATTATAGTTCTGACTATAATAACTGTATAATGTGGGTAATAATGCATGTTATATTGATAATAATAAAAGTAATAAGTATAATTATTATAGTTCTAGCGATAATTACAGTATAATATGGGTAATAATGCATGTTATATTGGTAATATTGGGGGTAATAAGTATAATTATTATAATTCTAGCGATAATTACAGTATAATATGGGTAATAGTGCATGTTATATTAATAATAATAAAAGTAATAAGTATAGTTATTATAGTTCTGACGATAATTACAGTATAATGTGGGTAATAATGCATGTTATATTGATAATAATAAAAGTAATAAGTATAATTATTATAGTTCTCACGATAATAACAGTATAATATGGGTAGTAATGCATGTCATATTGATAATAATAAACGTAATAAGTATTATTATTATAGTTCTGGCGGTAATAATTGTATAATATGCGTAATAATGCATGTTATATTGATAATAATAAAAGTAATAAGTATAATTATTATAGTTCTAGCGATAATTACAGTATAATGTGGGTAATAATGCATGTTATATTGATAATAATAAAAGTAATAAGTATAATTATTATAGTTCTCACGATAATAACTGTATAATATGGGTAGTAATGCATGTTATATTCATAATAATAAACGTAATAAGTATAATTATTATAGTTCTAGCGATAATAACTGTATAATGTGGGTAATAATGCATGTTATATTGATAATAATAAAAGTAATAAGTATAATTATTATAGTTCTAGCGATAATTACAGTATAATATGGGTAATAATGCATGTTATATTGGTAATATTGGGGGTAATAAGTATAATTATTATAATTCTAGCGATAATTACAGTATAATATGGGTAATAGTGCATGTTATATTAATAATAATAAAAGTCATAAGTATAATTATTATAGTTCTAGCGACAATAACAGTATAATGTGGGTAATAATCCATGTTATATTGATAATATTGGGAGTAATAAGTATAAATATTATAATTCTAGCGATAATTACAGTATAATATGGGTATTAATGCATGTTATATTGATAATAATAAAAGTAATAACTATAATTATTATAGTTCTCACGATAATAACTGTATAATATGGGTAATAATGCATGTTATATTGATAATAATAAAAGTAATAAGTATAATTATTATAGTTCTGACGAGAATAACTGTATAATATGGGTAGTAATGCATGTCACATTGATAATAATAAACGTAATAAGTATTATTATTATAGTTCTGACGATAATAACTGTATAATATGCGTAATAATGCATGTTATATTGATAATAATAAACGTAATAAGTATAATTATTATAGTTCTGACGATAATAACTGTATAATATGCGTAATAATGCATGTTATATTGATAATAATAAAAGTAATAAGTATAATTATTATAGTTCTAGCGATAATTACAATATGATGTGGGTAATAATGCATGTTATATTGATAACAATAAAAGTAATAAGTATAATTATTATAGTTCCAGCGATAATTACAGTATAATATGGGTAATAATGCATGTTATATTGGTAATATTAGGGGTAATAAGTATAATTATTATAGCTCTAGCATTAATAACAGTATAATATGGGTACTAATGCATGTTATATTGATAATAAAAAAAGTAATAAGTTTAATTATTATAGTTCTAGCGATAATTACAGTATACTGTGGGTAATAATGCATGTTATATTGATAATAATAAAAGTAATAAGTATAATCATTATAGTTCTAGCGATTTATTACAGTATAATATGGGTAATAATGCATGTTATATTGGTAATATTGGGGGTAATAAGTATAATTATTATAATTCTAGCGATAATTACAGTATAATATGGGTAATAGTGCATGTTATATTGATAATAATAAAAGTAATAAGTATAATTATATAGTTCTCACGATAATAACTGTATAATATGGGTAGTAATGCATGTCACATTGATAATAATAAACGTAATAAGTATTATTATTATAGTTCTGACGATAATAACTGTATAATATGCGTAATAATGCATGTTATATTGATAATAATAAACGTAATAAGTATAATTATTATAGTTCTGACGATAATAACTGTATAATATGCGTAATAATGCATGTTATATTGATAATAATAAAAGTAAGAAGTATAATTATTATAGTTCTAGCGATAATTACAGTATAATGTGGGTAATAATGCATGTTATATTGATAATAATAAAAGTAATAAGTATAATTATTATAGTTCTCACGATAATAACTGTATAATAGGGGTAGTAATGCATGTTATATTGATAATAATAAACGTAATAAGTATAATTATTATAGTTCTGACGATAATAACTGTATAATATGCGTAATAATGCATGTTATATTGCTAATAATAAAAGTAATAAGTATAATTATTATAGTTCTAGCGATAATTACAGTATAATATGGGTAATAATGCATGTTATGTTGATAATAATAAAAGTAATAAATATAATTATTATAGTTCTCACGATAATAACTGTATAATATGGGTAGTAATGCATGTTATATTCATAATAATAAACGTAATAAGTATAATTATTATAGTTCCAGCGATAATTACAGTATAATATGGGTAATAATGCATGTTATATTGGTAATATTAGGGGTAATAAGTATAATTATTATAGCTCTAGCATTAATAACAGTATAATATGGGTATTAATGCATGTCATATTGATAATAATAAAAGTAATAAGTGTAATTATTATAGCTCTCACGAAAATAACCGTATAATATGAGTAATAATGCATGTTATATTGATAATAATGAAAGTAATAATTATAATTATTATAGTTCTAGCGATAATAACAGTATAATATGGGTACTAATGCATGTTATATTGATAATAATAAAAGTAATAAGTATAATTATTATAGTTCTAGCGATAATTACAGTATAATGTGGGTAATAATGCATGTTATATTGATAATAATAAAAGTAATAAGTATAATTATTATAGTTCTAGCGATAATTACAGTATAATGTGGGTAATAATGCATGTTATATTGATAATAATAAAAGTAATAAGTATAATTATTATAGTTCTAGCGATAATTACAGTATAATGTGGGTAATAATGCATGTTATAATGACGATAATGGGAGTAATAAGTATAATTATTATAGTTCTAGCGATAATTACAGTCTAATGTGGGTAATAATGCATGTTATATTGACGATATTGGGAGTAATAAGTATATTTATTATAATTCTAGCGGTAATTGCAGTATAATATGGGTATTAATGCATGTCATATTGATAATAATAAAAGTAATAAGTGTAATTATTATAGCTCTCATGAAAATAACCGCATAATATGAGTAATAATGCATGTTATATTGATAATAATGAAAGTAATAATTATAATTACTATAGTTCTAGCGATAATAACAGTATAATATGGGTACTAATGCATGTTATATTGATAATAATAAAAGTAATAAGTATCATTATTATAGTTCTGACGATAATAGCTGTATAATGTGGGTAATAATGCATGTTATATTGATAATAATAAAAGTAATAAGTATAATTATTATAGTTCTAGCGATAATTACAGTATAATGTGGGTAATAATGCTTGTTGTATTGGTGATATTGGCGGTAATAAGTATAATTATTATAATTCTAGCGATAATTGCAGTATAATATGGGTATTAATGCATGTCATATTGATAATAATAAAAGTAATAAGTGTAATTATTATAGCTCTCACGAAAATAACCGTATAATATGAGTAATAATGCATGTTATATTGATAATAATAAAAGTAATAAGTATCATTATTATAGTTCTAGCGACAATAACATTATAATGTGGGTAATAATCCATGTAATATTGATAATATTTGGAGTAATAAGTATAATTATTATAATTCTAGCGATAATTACAGTATACTATGGGTATTAATGCATGTTATATTGATAATAATAAAAGTAATAACTATAATTATTATAGTTCTCACGATAATAAATGTGTAATATGGGTAATAATGCATGTTATATTGATAATAATAAAAGTAATGAGTATAATTATTATAGTTCTAGCGATAATTACAGTATAATGTGGGTAATAATGCATGTTATATTGATAATAATAAAAGTAATAAGTATAATTATTATAGTTCTAGCGATAATTGCAGTATAATATGGGTATTAATGCATGTCATATTGATAATAATAAAATTAATAAGTATAATTATTATAGTTCTAGCGATAATAACTGTATAATGTGGGTAATAATGCATGTTATATTGATAATAATAAAAGTAATAAGTATAATTATTATAGTTCTCACGATAATAACTGTATAATATGGGTAGTAATGCATGTTATATTGATAATAATAAACGTAATAAGAATAATTATTATAGTTCTGACGATAATAACTGTATAATATGCGTAATAATGCATGTTATATTGATAATAATAAAAGTAATAAGTATAATTATTATAGTTCTAGCGATAATTACAGTATAATGTGGGTAATAATGCTTGTTGTATTGGTGATATTGGCGGTAATAAGTATAATTATTATAATTCTAGCGATAATTGCAGTATAATATGGGTATTAATGCATGTCATATTGATAATAATAAAAGTAATAAGTGTAATTATTATAGCTCTCACGAAAATAACCGTATAATATGAGTAATAATGCATGTTATATTGATAATAATAAAAGTAATAAGTATCATTATTATAGTTCTAGCGACAATAACATTATAATGTGGGTAATAATCCATGTAATATTGATAATATTTGGAGTAATAAGTATAATTATTATAATTCTAGCGATAATTACAGTATAATATGGGTATTAATGCATGTTATATTGATAATAATAAAAGTAATAACTATAATTATTATAGTTTTCACGATAATAAATGTATAATATGGGTAATAATGCATGTTATATTGATAATAATAAAAGTAATGAGTATAATTATTATAGTTCTAGCGATAATTACAGTATAATGTGGGTAATAATGCATGTTATATTGATAATAATAAAAGAAATAAGTATAATTATTATAGTCCTAGCGATAATTACAGTATAATGTGGGTAATAATGCATGTTATATTGATAATAGCAAAAGTAATAAGTATAAATATTATAGTTCTCACGATAATAACTGTATAATATGGGTAGTAATGCATGTTATATTGATAATAATAAACGTAATAAGTATAGTGATTATAGTTCTGACGATAATAACTGTATAATATGCGTAATAATGCATGTTGTATTGATAATAATAAAAGTAATATGTATAATTATTATAGTTCTGACGATAATAGCTGTATAATGTGGGTAATAATGCATGTTATATTGATAATAATAAAAGTAATAAGTATAATTATTATAGTTCTAGCGATAATTACAGTATAATGTGGGTAATAATGCTTGTTGTATTGGTGATATTGGCGGTAATAAGTATAATTATTATAATTCTAGCGATAATTGCAGTATAATATGGGTATTAATGCATGTCATATTGATAATAATAAAAGTAATAAGTGTAATTATTATAGCTCTCACGAAAATAACCGTATAATATGAGTAATAATGCATGTTATATTGATAATAATAAAAGTAATAAGTATCATTATTATAGTTCTAGCGACAATAACATTATAATGTGGGTAATAATCCATGTAATATTGATAATATTTGGAGTAATAAGTATAATTATTATAATTCTAGCGATAATTACAGTATAATATGGGTATTAATGCATGTTATATTGATAATAATAAAAGTAATAACTATAATTATTATAGTTCTCACGATAATAAATGTATAATATGGGTAATAATGCATGTTATATTGATAATAATAAAAGTAATGAGTATAATTATTATAGTTCTAGCGATAATTACAGTATAATGTGGGTAATAATGCATGTTATATTGATAATAATAAAAGTAATAAGTATAATTATTATAGTTCTAGCGATAATTACAGTATAATGTGGGTAATAATGCATGTTATATTGATAATAGCAAAAGTAATAAGTATAAATATTATAGTTCTCACGATAATAACTGTATAATATGGGTAGTAATGCATGTTATATTGATAATAATAAACGTAATAAGTATAGTGATTATAGTTCTGACGATAATCACTGTATAATATGCGTAATAATGCATATTGTATTGATAATAATAAAAGTAATATGTATAATTATTATAGTTCTGACGATAATAGCTGTATAATGTGGGTAATAATGCATGTTATATTGATAATAATAAAAGTAATAAGTATAATTATTATAGTTCTAGCGATAATTACAGTATAATGTGGGTAATAATGCCTGTTGTATTGGTGATATTGGCGGTAATAAGTATAATTATTATAATTCTAGCGATAATTGCAGTATAATATGGGTATTAATGCATGTCATATTGATAATAATAAAAGTAATAAGTGTAATTATTATAGCTCTCACGAAAATAACCGTATAATATGAGTAATAATGCATGTTATATTGATAACAATAAAAGTAATAAGTATCATTATTATAGTTCTAGCGACAATAACATTATAATGTGGGTAATAATCCATGTAATATTGATAATATTTGGAGTAATAAGTATAATTATTATAATTCTAGCGATAATTACAGTATAATATGGGTATTAATGCATGTTATATTGATAATAATAAAAGTAATAACTATAATTATTATAGTTCTCACGATAATAAATGTATAATATCGTAATAATGCATGTTATATTGATAATAATAAAAGTAATGAGTATAATTATTATAGTTCTAGCGATAATTACAGTATAATGTGGGTAATAATGCATGTTATATTGATAATAATAAAAGTAATAAGTATAATTATTATAGTTCTAGCGATAATTACAGTATAATGTGGGTAATAATGCCTGTTGTATTGGTGATATTGGCGGTAATAAGTATAATTATTATAATTCTAGCGATAATTGCAGTATAATATGGGTATTAATGCATGTCATATTGATAATAATAAAAGTAATAAGTGTAATTATTATAGCTCTCACGAAAATAACCGTATAATATGAGTAATAATGCATGTTATATTGATAACAATAAAAGTAATAAGTATCATTATTATAGTTCTAGCGACAATAACATTATAATGTGGGTAATAATCCATGTAATATTGATAATATTTGGAGTAATAAGTATAATTATTATAATTCTAGCGATAATTACAGTATAATATGGGTATTAATGCATGTTATATTGATAATAATAAAAGTAATAACTATAATTATTATAGTTCTCACGATAATAAATGTATAATATCGTAATAATGCATGTTATATTGATAATAATAAAAGTAATGAGTATAATTATTATAGTTCTAGCGATAATTACAGTATAATGTGGGTAATAATGCATGTTATATTGATAATAATAAAAGTAATAAGTATAATTATTATAGTTCTAGCGATAATTACAGTATAATGTGGGTAATAATGCATGTTATATTGATAATAGCAAAAGTAATAAGTATAAATATTATAGTTCTCACGATAATAACTGTATAATATGGGTAGTAATGCATGTTATATTGATAATAATAAACGTAATAAGTATAGTGATTATAGTTCTGACGATAATAACTGTATAATATGCGTAATAATGCATGTTGTATTGATAATAATAAAAGTAATAAGTATAATTATTATAGTTCTCACGATAATAACTGTATAATATGGGTAATAATGCATGTTATATCGATAATAATAAAAGTAATAAGTATAATTATTATAGTTCTGACGATAATAACTGTACAATATGAGTAATAATACATGTTATATTGATAATGATAAGAGTAATATGTATAATTATTATAGTTCTCACGATAATAACTGTGTAATATGCGTAATAATGCATGTTATATTAATAATAATAAAAGTGATAAGTATAATTATTATAGTTCTAGCGATAATTACAGTATAATGTGGGTAATAATGCTTGTTATATTGGTGATATTGGGGGTAATAAGTGTAATTAGTATAATTCTAGCGATAATTACAGTATAATATGGGTATTAATGCATGTTATATTGATAATAATAAAAGTAATAAGTATAATTATTATAGTTCTAGCGATAATTACAGTATAATGTGGGTAATAATGCTTGTTATATTGATAATAATAAAAGTAATGAGTATAATTATTATAGTTCTAGCGATAATTACAGTATAATGTGGGTAATAATGCTTGTTATATTGATAATAATAAAAGTAATGAGTATAATTATTATAGTTCTAGCGATAATAACTGTATAATATGCGTAATAATGCATGTTATATTGATAATAATAAAAGTAATAAGTATAATTATTATAGTTCTAGCGATAATTACAGTATAATGTGGGTAATAATGCTTGTTATATTGGTGATATTGGGGGTAATAAGTATAATGAGTATAATTCTAGCGATAATTACAGTATAATATGGGTATTAATGCATGTTATATCGATAATAATAAAAGTAATAAGTATAATTATTATAGTTCTCACGATAATAACTGTATAATATGGGTACTAATGCATGTTATATTGATAATAATAAAAGTAATAAGTATAATTATTATAGTTCAAGCGATAATTACAGTATAATGTGGGTAATAATGCATGTTATATTGACGATATTGGGAGTAATAAGTATATTTATTATAATTCTAGCGATAATTACAGTATAATATGGGGCTTAATGCATGTTATATTGATAATAATAAAAGTAATATGTATAATTATTATAGTTCTGACGATAATAACTGTATAATATTGCTAATAATGCATGTTATATTGATAATAATAAAAGTAATATGTATAATTATTATAGTTCTGACGATAATAACTGTATATTATGCGTAATTATGCATGTTATATTGATAATAATAAAAGTAATAAGTATAATTATTATAGTTCTAGCGATAATAACTGTATAATATGCGTAATAATGCATGTTATATTGATAATAATAAAAGTAATAAGTATAATTATTATAGTTCAAGCGATAATTACAGTATAATGTGGGTAATAATGCTTGTTATATTGGTGATATTGGGAGTAATAAGTATATTTATTATAATTCTAGCGATAATTACAGTATAATATGGGGCTTAATGCACGTTATATTGATAATAGTAAAAGTAATATGTATAATTATTATAGTTCTGACGATAATAACTGTATAATATTGCTAATAATGCATGTTATATTGATAATAATAAAAGTAATATGTATAATTATTATAGTTCTGACGATAATAACTGTATAATGTGGGTAGTAATGCATGTTATATTGATAATAATAAAAGTAATAAGTATAATTATTATAGCTCTAGCGATAATTACAGTATAATGTGGGTAATAATGCATTTATATTGGTAATAATAAAAGTAATAAGTATAATTATTATAGTTCTAGCGATAATTACAGTATAATGTGGGTAATAATGCATGTTATATTGATAATAATAAAAGTAATACGTATAATTATTATAGTTCAAGCGATAATTACAGTATAATGTGGGTAATAATGCTTGTTATATTGGTGATATTGGGAGTAATAAGTATATTTATTATAATTCTAGCGATAATTACAGTATAATATGGGGCTTAATGCACGTTATATTGATAATAGTAAAAGTAATATGTATAATTATTATAGTTCTGACGATAATAACTGTATAATATTGCTAATAATGCATGTTATATTGATAATAATAAAAGTAATATGTATAATTATTATAGTTCTGACGATAATAACTGTATAATGTGGGTAGTAATGCATGTTATATTGATAATAATAAAAGTAATAAGTATAATTATTATAGCTCTAGCGATAATTACAGTATAATGTGGGTAATAATGCATTTATATTGGTAATAATAAAAGTAATAAGTATAATTATTATAGTTCTAGCGATAATTACAGTATAATGTGGGTAATAATGCATGTTATATTGATAATAATAAAAGTAATACGTATAAGTATTATAGTTCTCACGCTAATAACTGTATAATATGGGTAGTAATGCATGTTATATTGATAATAATAAACGTAATAAGTATAATTATTATAGTTCTGACGATAATAACTGTATAATATGCGTAATAATGCATGTTATATTGATAATAATAAAAGTAATAAGTATAATTATTATAGTTCCAGCGATAATTACAGTATAATGTGGGTAATAATGCATGTTATGTTGATAATAATAAAAGTAATAAGTATAATTATTATAGTTCTCACGATAATAACTGTATAATATGGGTAGTAATGCATGTTATATTCATAATAATAAACGTAATAAATATAATTATTATAGTTCTGACGATAATAACTGTATATTATGCGTAATTATGCATGTTATATTGATAATAATAAAAGTAATAAGTATAATTATTATAGTTCTAGCGATAATAACTGTATAATATGCGTAATAATGCATGTTATATTGATAATAATAAAAGTAATAAGTATAATTATTATAGTTCTAGCGATAATTACAGTATAATGTGGGTAATAATGCTTGTTATATTGGTGATATTGGGGGTAATAAGTATAATGAGTATAATTCTAGCGATAATGGCAGTATAATATGGGTATTAATGCATGTCATATTGATAATAATAAAAGTAATAAGTATAATTATTATAGTTCTCACGATAATAACTGTATAATATGGGTAATAATGCATGTTATATCGATAATAATAAAAGTAATGAGTATAATTATTATAGTTCTAGCGATAATTACAGTATAATGTGGGTAATAATGCTTGTTATATTGGTGATATTGGGGGTAATAAGTATAATTAGTATAATTCTAGCGATAATTACAGTATAATATGGGTATTAATGTATGTTATATTGATAATAATAAAAGTAATAAGTATAATTGTTATATTTCTAGCGATAATTGCAGTATAATGTGGGTAATAATGCATGTTATATTGATAATAATAAAAGTAATAAGTATAATTATTATAGTTCTAGCGATAATTGCAGTATAATATGGGTATTAATGCATGTCATATTGATAATAATAAAATTAATAAGTATAATTATTATAGTTCTAGCGATAATAACTGTATAATGTGGGTAATAATGCATGTTATATTGATAATAATAAAAGTAATAAGTATAATTATTATAGTTCTAGCGATAATTACAGTATAATGTGGGTAATAATGCATGTTATATTGATAATAGCAAAAGTAATAAGTATAAATATTATAGTTCTCACGATAATAACTGTATAATATGGGTAGTAATGCATGTTATATTGATAATAATAAACGTAATAAGTATAGTGATTATAGTTCTGACGATAATCACTGTATAATATGCGTAATAATGCATGTTGTATTGATAATAATAAAAGTAATATGTATAATTATTATAGTTCTGACGATAATAACTGTATAATGTGGGTAATAATGCATGTTATATTGATAATAGCAAAAGTAATAAGTATAAATATTATAGTTCTCACGATAATAACTGTATAATATGGGTAGTAATGCATGTTATATTGATAATAATAAACGTAATAAGTATAGTGATTATAGTTCTGACGATAATCACTGTATAATATGCGTAATAATGCATGTTGTATTGATAATAATAAAAGTAATATGTATAATTATTATAGTTCTGACGATAATAACTGTATAATGTGGGTAATAATGCATGTTATATTGATAATAATAAAAGTAATAAGTATAATTATTATAGTTCCAGCGATAATTACAGTATAATGTGGGTAATAATGCATGTTATGTTGATAATAATAAAAGTAATAAGTATAATTATTATAGTTCTCACGATAATAACTGTATAATATGGGTAGTAATGCATGTTATATTCATAATAATAAACGTAATAAATATAATTATTATAGTTCTGACGATAATAACTGTATATTATGCGTAATTATGCATGTTATATTGATAATAATAAAAGTAATAAGTATAATTATTATAGTTCTAGCGATAATAACTGTATAATATGCGTAATAATGCATGTTATATTGATAATAATAAAAGTAATAAGTATAATTATTATAGTTCTAGCGATAATTACAGTATAATGTGGGTAATAATGCTTGTTATATTGGTGATATTGGGGGTAATAAGTATAATGAGTATAATTCTAGCGATAATTACAGTATAATATGGGTATTAATGCATGTTATATCGATAATAATAAATGTAATAAGTATAATTATTATAGTTCTCACGATAATAACTGTATAATATGGGTACTAATGCATGTTATATTGATAATAATAAAAGTAATAAGTATAATTATTATAGTTCAAGCGATAATTACAGTATAATGTGGGTAATAATGCATGTTATATTGACGATATTGGGAGTAATAAGTATATTTATTATAATTCTAGCGATAATTACAGTATAATATGGGGCTTAATGCATGTTATATTGATAATAATAAAAGTAATATGTATAATTATTATAGTTCTGACGATAATAACTGTATAATATTGCTAATAATGCATGTTATATTGATAATAATAAAAGTAATATGTATAATTATTATAGTTCTGACGATAATAACTGTATATTATGCGTAATTATGCATGTTATATTGATAATAATAAAAGTAATAAGTATAATTATTATAGTTCTAGCGATAATAACTGTATAATATGCGTAATAATGCATGTTATATTGATAATAATAAAAGTAATAAGTATAATTATTATAGTTCAAGCGATAATTACAGTATAATGTGGGTAATAATGCTTGTTATATTGGTGATATTGGGAGTAATAAGTATATTTATTATAATTCTAGCGATAATTACAGTATAATATGGGGCTTAATGCACGTTATATTGATAATAGTAAAAGTAATATGTATAATTATTATAGTTCTGACGATAATAACTGTATAATATTGCTAATAATGCATGTTATATTGATAATAATAAAAGTAATATGTATAATTATTATAGTTCTGACGATAATAACTGTATAATGTGGGTAGTAATGCATGTTATATTGATAATAATAAAAGTAATAAGTATAATTATTATAGCTCTAACGATAATTACAGTATAATGTGGGTAATAATGCATTTATATTGGTAATAATAAAAGTAATAAGTATAATTATTATAGTTCTAGCGATAATTACAGTATAATGTGGGTAATAATGCATGTTATATTGATAATAATAAAAGTAATACGTATAATTATTATAGTTCAAGCGATAATTACAGTATAATGTGGGTAATAATGCTTGTTATATTGGTGATATTGGGAGTAATAAGTATATTTATTATAATTCTAGCGATAATTACAGTATAATATGGGGCTTAATGCACGTTATATTGATAATAGTAAAAGTAATATGTATAATTATTATAGTTCTGACGATAATAACTGTATAATATTGCTAATAATGCATGTTATATTGATAATAATAAAAGTAATATGTATAATTATTATAGTTCTGACGATAATAACTGTATAATGTGGGTAGTAATGCATGTTATATTGATAATAATAAAAGTAATAAGTATAATTATTATAGCTCTAGCGATAATTACAGTATAATGTGGGTAATAATGCATTTATATTGGTAATAATAAAAGTAATAAGTATAATTATTATAGTTCTAGCGATAATTACAGTATAATGTGGGTAATAATGCATGTTATATTGATAATAATAAAAGTAATACGTATAAGTATTATAGTTCTCACGCTAATAACTGTATAATATGGGTAGTAATGCATGTTATATTGATAATAATAAACGTAATAAGTATAATTATTATAGTTCTGACGATAATAACTGTATAATATGCGTAATAATGCATGTTATATTGATAATAATAAAAGTAATAAGTATAATTATTATAGTTCCAGCGATAATTACAGTATAATGTGGGTAATAATGCATGTTATGTTGATAATAATAAAAGTAATAAGTATAATTATTATAGTTCTCACGATAATAACTGTATAATATGGGTAGTAATGCATGTTATATTCATAATAATAAACGTAATAAATATAATTATTATAGTTCTGACGATAATAACTGTATATTATGCGTAATTATGCATGTTATATTGATAATAATAAAAGTAATAAGTATAATTATTATAGTTCTAGCGATAATAACTGTATAATATGCGTAATAATGCATGTTATATTGATAATAATAAAAGTAATAAGTATAATTATTATAGTTCTAGCGATAATTACAGTATAATGTGGGTAATAATGCTTGTTATATTGGTGATATTGGGGGTAATAAGTATAATGAGTATAATTCTAGCGATAATTACAGTATAATATGGGTATTAATGCATGTTATATCGATAATAATAAAAGTAATAAGTATAATTATTATAGTTCTCACGATAATAACTGTATAATATGGGTACTAATGCATGTTATATTGATAATAATAAAAGTAATAAGTATAATTATTATAGTTCAAGCGATAATTACAGTATAATGTGGGTAATAATGCATGTTATATTGACGATATTGGGAGTAATAAGTATATTTATTATAATTCTAGCGATAATTACAGTATAATATGGGGCTTAATGCATGTTATATTGATAATAATAAAAGTAATATGTATAATTATTATAGTTCTGACGATAATAACTGTATAATATTGCTAATAATGCATGTTATATTGATAATAATAAAAGTAATATGTATAATTATTATAGTTCTGACGATAATAACTGTATATTATGCGTAATTATGCATGTTATATTGATAATAATAAAAGTAATAAGTATAATTATTATAGTTCTAGCGATAATAACTGTATAATATGCGTAATAATGCATGTTATATTGATAATAATAAAAGTAATAAGTATAATTATTATAGTTCAAGCGATAATTACAGTATAATGTGGGTAATAATGCTTGTTATATTGGTGATATTGGGAGTAATAAGTATATTTATTATAATTCTAGCGATAATTACAGTATAATATGGGGCTTAATGCACGTTATATTGATAATAGTAAAAGTAATATGTATAATTATTATAGTTCTGACGATAATAACTGTATAATATTGCTAATAATGCATGTTATATTGATAATAATAAAAGTAATATGTATAATTATTATAGTTCTGACGATAATAACTGTATAATGTGGGTAGTAATGCATGTTATATTGATAATAATAAAAGTAATAAGTATAATTATTATAGCTCTAGCGATAATTACAGTATAATGTGGGTAATAATGCATTTATATTGGTAATAATAAAAGTAATAAGTATAATTATTATAGTTCTAGCGATAATTACAGTATAATGTGGGTAATAATGCATGTTATATTGATAATAATAAAAGTAATACGTATAAGTATTATAGTTCTCACGCTAATAACTGTATAATATGGGTAGTAATGCATGTTATATTGATAATAATAAACGTAATAAGTATAATTATTATAGTTCTGACGATAATAACTGTATAATATGCGTAATAATGCATGTTATATTGATAATAATAAAAGTAATAAGTATAATTATTATAGTTCTAGCGATAATAACTGTATAATATGCGTAATAATGCATGTTATATTGATAATAATAAAAGTAATAAGTATAATTATTATAGTTCTAGCGATAATTACAGTATAATGTGGGTAATAATGCTTGTTATATTGGTGATATTGGGGGTAATAAGTATAATGAGTATAATTCTAGCGATAATTACAGTATAATATGGGTATTAATGCATGTTATATCGATAATAATAAAAGTAATAAGTATAATTATTATAGTTCTAGCGATAATTACAGTATAATGTGGGTAATAATGCATGTTATGTTGATAATAATAAAAGTAATAAGTATAATTATTATAGTTCTCACGATAATAACTGTATAATATGGGTAGTAATGCATGTTATATTCATAATAATAAACGTAATAAATATAATTATTATAGTTCTGACGATAATAACTGTATATTATGCGTAATTATGCATGTTATATTGATAATAATAAAAGTAATAAGTATAATTATTATAGTTCTAGCGATAATAACTGTATAATATGCGTAATAATGCATGTTATATTGATAATAATAAAAGTAATAAGTATAATTATTATAGTTCTAGCGATAATTACAGTATAATGTGGGTAATAATGCTTGTTATATTGGTGATATTGGGGGTAATAAGTATAATGAGTATAATTCTAGCGATAATTACAGTATAATATGGGTATTAATGCATGTTATATCGATAATAATAAAAGTAATAAGTATAATTATTATAGTTCTCACGATAATAACTGTATAATACGGGTACTAATGCATGTTATATTGATAATAATAAAAGTAATAAGTATAATTATTATAGTTCAAGCGATAATTACAGTATAATGTGGGTAATAATGCATGTTATATTGACGATATTGGGAGTAATAAGTATATTTATTATAATTCTAGCGATAATTACAGTATAATATGGGGCTTAATGCATGTTATATTGATAATAATAAAAGTAATATGTATAATTATTATAGTTCTGACGATAATAACTGTATAATATTGCTAATAATGCATGTTATATTGATAATAATAAAAGTAATATGTATAATTATTATAGTTCTGACGATAATAACTGTATATTATGCGTAATTATGCATGTTATATTGATAATAATAAAAGTAATAAGTATAATTATTATAGTTCTAGCGATAATAACTGTATAATATGCGTAATAATGCATGTTATATTGATAATAATAAAAGTAATAAGTATAATTATTATAGTTCAAGCGATAATTACAGTATAATGTGGGTAATAATGCTTGTTATATTGGTGATATTGGGAGTAATAAGTATATTTATTATAATTCTAGCGATAATTACAGTATAATATGGGGCTTAATGCACGTTATATTGATAATAGTAAAAGTAATATGTATAATTATTATAGTTCTGACGATAATAACTGTATAATATTGCTAATAATGCATGTTATATTGATAATAATAAAAGTAATATGTATAATTATTATAGTTCTGACGATAATAACTGTATAATGTGGGTAGTAATGCATGTTATATTGATAATAATAAAAGTAATAAGTATAATTATTATAGCTCTAGCGATAATTACAGTATAATGTGGGTAATAATGCATTTATATTGGTAATAATAAAAGTAATAAGTATAATTATTATAGTTCTAGCGATAATTACAGTATAATGTGGGTAATAATGCATGTTATATTGATAATAATAAAAGTAATACGTATAAGTATTATAGTTCTCACGCTAATAACTGTATAATATGGGTAGTAATGCATGTTATATTGATAATAATAAACGTAATAAGTATAATTATTATAGTTCTGACGATAATAACTGTATAATATGCGTAATAATGCATGTTATATTGATAATAATAAAAGTAATAAGTATAATTATTATAGTTCTAGCGATAATAACTGTATAATATGCGTAATAATGCATGTTATATTGATAATAATAAAAGTAATAAGTATAATTATTATAGTTCTAGCGATAATTACAGTATAATGTGGGTAATAATGCTTGTTATATTGGTGATATTGGGGGTAATAAGTATAATGAGTATAATTCTAGCGATAATTACAGTATAATATGGGTATTAATGCATGTTATATCGATAATAATAAAAGTAATAAGTATAATTATTATAGTTCTAGCGATAATTACAGTATAATGTGGGTAATAATGCATGTTATGTTGATAATAATAAAAGTAATAAGTATAATTATTATAGTTCTCACGATAATAACTGTATAATATGGGTAGTAATGCATGTTATATTCATAATAATAAACGTAATAAATATAATTATTATAGTTCTGACGATAATAACTGTATATTATGCGTAATTATGCATGTTATATTGATAATAATAAAAGTAATAAGTATAATTATTATAGTTCTAGCGATAATAACTGTATAATATGCGTAATAATGCATGTTATATTGATAATAATAAAAGTAATAAGTATAATTATTATAGTTCTAGCGATAATTACAGTATAATGTGGGTAATAATGCTTGTTATATTGGTGATATTGGGGGTAATAAGTATAATGAGTATAATTCTAGCGATAATTACAGTATAATATGGGTATTAATGCATGTTATATCGATAATAATAAAAGTAATAAGTATAATTATTATAGTTCTCACGATAATAACTGTATAATACGGGTACTAATGCATGTTATATTGATAATAATAAAAGTAATAAGTATAATTATTATAGTTCAAGCGATAATTACAGTATAATGTGGGTAATAATGCATGTTATATTGACGATATTGGGAGTAATAAGTATATTTATTATAATTCTAGCGATAATTACAGTATAATATGGGGCTTAATGCATGTTATATTGATAATAATAAAAGTAATATGTATAATTATTATAGTTCTGACGATAATAACTGTATAATATTGCTAATAATGCATGTTATATTGATAATAATAAAAGTAATATGTATAATTATTATAGTTCTGACGATAATAACTGTATATTATGCGTAATTATGCATGTTATATTGATAATAATAAAAGTAATAAGTATAATTATTATAGTTCTAGCGATAATAACTGTATAATATGCGTAATAATGCATGTTATATTGATAATAATAAAAGTAATAAGTATAATTATTATAGTTCAAGCGATAATTACAGTATAATGTGGGTAATAATGCTTGTTATATTGGTGATATTGGGAGTAATAAGTATATTTATTATAATTCTAGCGATAATTACAGTATAATATGGGGCTTAATGCACGTTATATTGATAATAGTAAAAGTAATATGTATAATTATTATAGTTCTGACGATAATAACTGTATAATATTGCTAATAATGCATGTTATATTGATAATAATAAAAGTAATATGTATAATTATTATAGTTCTGACGATAATAACTGTATAATGTGGGTAGTAATGCATGTTATATTGATAATAATAAAAGTAATAAGTATAATTATTATAGCTCTAGCGATAATTACAGTATAATGTGGGTAATAATGCATTTATATTGGTAATAATAAAAGTAATAAGTATAATTATTATAGTTCTAGCGATAATTACAGTATAATGTGGGTAATAATGCATGTTATATTGATAATAATAAAAGTAATACGTATAAGTATTATAGTTCTCACGCTAATAACTGTATAATATGGGTAGTAATGCATGTTATATTGATAATAATAAACGTAATAAGTATAATTATTATAGTTCTGACGATAATAACTGTATAATATGCGTAATAATGCATGTTATATTGATAATAATAAAAGTAATAAGTATAATTATTATAGTACTAGCGATAATAACTGTATAATGTGGGTAGTAATGCATGTTATATTGATAATAATAAAAGTAATAAGTATAATTATTATAGCTCTAGCGATAATTACAGTATAATGTGGGTAATAATGCATTTATATTGGTAATAATAAAAGTAATAAGTATAATTATTATAGTTCTAGCGATAATTACAGTATAATGTGGGTAATAATGCATGTTATATTGATAATAATAAAAGTAATAAGTATAATTATTATAGTTCTAGCGATAATTACAGTATAATGTGGGTAATAATGCATGTTATATTGATAATAATAAAAGTAATAAGTATAATTATTATAGTTCTAGCGATAATTACAGGTCAATGTGGGTAATAATGCATGTTATATTGATAATAATAAACGTAATAAGTACAATTACTATAGTTCTGACGATAATAACTGTATAATATGCGTAATAATGCATGTTATATTGATAATAATAAAAGTAATAAGTATAATTATTATAGTTCTAGCGATAATTACAGTATAATGTGGGTAATAATGCATGTTATGTTGATAATAATAAAAGTAATAAATATAATTATTATAGTTCTCACGATAATAACTGTATAATATGGGTAGTACTGCATGTTATATTCTTAACAATAAACGTAATAAGTATAATTATTATAGTTCTGACGATAATAACTGTATATTATGCGTAATAATGCATGTTATATTGATAATAATAAAAGTAATAAGTACTATTATTATAGTTCTAGCGATAATTACAGTATAATATGTGTAATAATGCACGTTATATTGGTAATATTGGGGGTAATAAGTATAATTATTACAGTTCTAGCGATAATAACAGTATAATATGGGTACTAATGCATGTTATATTGATAATAATAAAAGTAATAAGTATAATTATTATAGTTCAAGCGATAATTACAGTATAATGTGGGTAATAATGCATGTTATATTGACGATGTTGGGAGTAATAAGTATATTTATTATAATTCTAGCGATAATTACAGTATAATATGGGGCTTAATGCATGTTATATTGATAATAATAAAAGTAATAAGTATAATTATTATAGTTCTGACGATAATAACTGTATAATATTGCTAATAATGCATGTTATATTGATAATAATAAAAGTAATATGTATAATTATTATAGTTCTGACGATAATAACTGTATAATGTGGGTAATAATGCATGTTATATTGATAATAATAAAAGTAATAAGTATAATTATTATAGCTCTAGCGATAATTACAGTATAATGTGGGTAATAATGCATTTATATTGGTAATAATAAAAGTAATAAGTATAATTATTATAGTTCTAGCGATAATTACAGTATAATGTGGGTAATAATGCATGTTATATTGATAATAATAAAAGTAATACGTATAAGTATTATAGTTCTCACGCTAATAACTGTATAATATGGGTAGTAATGCATGTTATATTGATAATAATAAACGTAATAAGTATAATTATTATAGTTCTGACGATAATAACTGTATATTATGCGTAATAATGCATGTTATTTTGATAATAATAAAAGTAATAAGTACAATTATTATAGTTCTAGCGATAATTACAGTATAATATGGGTAATAATGCACGTTATATTGGTAATAATAAAAGTAATAAGTATAATTATTATAGTTCTGACGATAATAACTGTATAATATGCGTAATAATGCATGTTATATTGATAATAATAAAAGTAATAAGTATAATTATTATAGTTCTACCGATAATTACAGTATAATGTGGGTAATAATGCATGTTATGTTGATAATAATAAAAGTAATAAATATAATTATTATAGTTCTCACGATAATAACTGTATAATATGGGTAGTACTGCATGTTATATTCTTAACAATAAACGTAATAAGTATAATTATTATAGTTCTGACGATAATAACTGTATATTATGCGTAATAATGCATGTTATTTTGATAATAATAAAAGTAATAAGTACAATTATTATAGTTCTAGCGATAATTACAGTATAATATGGGTAATAATGCACGTTATATTGGTAATATTGGGGGTAATAAGTATAATTATTACAGTTCTAGCGATAATAACAGTAGAATATGGGTACTAATGCATGTTATATTGATAATAATAAAAGTAATAAGTATAATTATTATAGTTCAAGCGATAATTACAGTATAATGTGGGTAATAATGCATGTTATATTGACGATGTTGGGAGTAATAAGTATATTTATTATAATTCTAGCGATAATTACAGTATAATATGGGGCTTAATGCATGTTATATTGATAATAATAAAAGTAATAAGTATAATTATTATAGTTCTGACGATAATAACTGTATAATATTGCTAATAATGCATGTTATATTGATAATAATAAAAGTAATATGTATAATTATTATAGTTCTGACGATAATAACTGTATAATGTGGGTAATAATGCATGTTATATTGATAATAATAAAAGTAATAAGTATAATTATTATAGTTCTTGCGATAATTACAGTATAATGTGGGTAATAATGCATTTATATTGATAATAATAAAAGTAATAAGTATAATTATTATAGTTCTAGCGATAATTACAGTATAATGTGGGTAATAATGCATGTTATATTAATAATAATAAAAGTAATACGTATAATTATTTTAGTTCTCACGATAATAACTGTATAATATGGGTACTAATGCATGTTATATTGATAATAATAAAAGTAATAAGTATAATTATTATAGTTCAAGCGATAATTACAGTATAATGTGGGTAATAATGCTTGTTATATTGGTGATATTGGGAGTAATAAGTATATTTATTATAATTCTAGCGATAATTACAGTATAATATGGGGCTTAATGCACGTTATATTGATAATAATAAAAGTAATATGTATAATTATTATAGTTCTGACGATAATAACTGTATAATATTGCTAATAATGCATGTTATATTGATAATAATAAAAGTAATATGTATAATTATTATAGTTCTGACGATAATAACTGTATAATGTGGGTAATAATGCATGTTATATTGATAATAATAAAAGTAATAAGTATAATTATTATAGTTCTAGCGATAATTACAGTATAATGTGGGTAATAATGCATTTATATTGGTAATAATAAAAGTAATAAGTATAATTATTATAGTTCTAGCGATAATTACAGTATAATGTGGGTAATAATGCATGTTATATTGATAATAATAAAAGTAATACGTATAAGTATTATAGTTCTCACGCTAATAACTGTATAATATGGGTAGTAATGCATGTTATATTGATAATAATAAACGTAATAAGTATAATTATTATAGTTCTGACGATAATAACTGTATAATATGCGTAATAATGCATGTTATATTGATAATAATAAAAGTAATAAGTATAATTATTATAGTTCTAGCGATAATAACTGTATAATGTGGGTAATAATGCATGTTATACTGATAATAATAAAAGTAATAAGTATAATTATTATAGATCTAGCGATAAATACAGTATAATGTGGGTAATAATGCATGTTATATTGATAATAATAAAAGTAATAAGTATAATTATTATAGTTCTAGCGATAATTACAGTATAATGTGGGTAATAATGCATGTTATGTTGATAATAATGAAAGTAATAAGTATAATTATTATAGTTCTCACGATAATAACTGTATAGTATGGGTAGTAATGTATGTTATATTCATAATAATAAACGTAATAAGTATAATTATTATAGTTCTGACGATAATAACTGTATATTATGCGTAATAATGCATGCTATATTGATAATAATAAAAGTAATAAGTATAATTATTATAGTTCTAGCGATAATTACAGTATAATGTGGGTAATAATGCATGTTATATTGATAATAACAAAAGTAATAAGTATAATTATTATAGTTCTAGCGATAATTACAGTATAATGTGGGTAATAATGCATGTTATATTGATAATAATAAACGTAATAAGTACAATTATTATAGTTCTGACGATAATAACTGTATAACATGCGTAATAATGCATGTTATATTGATAATAATAAAAGTAATAAGTATAATTATTATAGTTCTAGCGATAATTACAGTATAATCTGGGTAATAATGCATGTTATGTTGATAATAATAAAAGTAATAAATATAATTATTATAGTTCTCACGATAATAACTGTATAATATGGGTAGTAATGCATGTTATATTCTTAATAATAAACGTAATAAGTATAATTATTATAGTTCTGACGATAATAACTGTATATTATGCGTAATAATGCATGTTATATTGATAATAATAAAAGTAATAAGTACAATTATTATAGTTCTAGCGATAATTACAGTATAATATGGGTAATAATGCACGTTATATTGGTAATATTGGGGGTAATAAGTATAATTATTACAGTTCTAGCGATAATAACAGTATAATATGGGACTAATGCATGTTATATTGATAATAATAAAAGTAATAAGTATAATTATTATAGTTCTAGCGATAATTACAGTATAATGTGGGTAATAATGCATGTTATATTGATAATAATAAAAGTAATAAGTATAATTATTATAGTTCTAGCGATAATTACAGTATAATGTGGGTAATAATGCATGTTATATTGATAATAATAAAAGTAATACGTATAAGTATTATAGTTCTCACGATAATAACTGTATAATATGGGTAGTAATGCATGTTATATTGATAATAATAAACGTAATAAGTATAATTATTACAGTTCTGACGATAATAACTGTATAATATGCGTAATAATGCATGTTATATTGATAATAATAAAAGTAATAAGTATAATTATTATAGTTCTAGCGATAATTACAGAATAATGTGGGTAATAATGCTTGTTATGTTGATAATAATAAAAGTAATAAGTATAATTATTATAGTTCTCACGATAATAACTGTATAATATGGGTACTAATGCATGTTATATTGATAATAATGAAAGTAATAAGTATAATTATTATAGTTCAAGCGATAATTACAGTATAATGTGGGTAATAATGCATGTTATATTGACGATATTGGGAGTAATAAGTATATTTATTATAATTCTAGCGATAATTACAGTATAATATGGGGCTTAATGCATGTTATATTGATAATAATAAAAGTAATATGTATAATTATTATAGTTCTGACGATAATAACTGTATAATGTGGGTAATAATGCATGTTATATTGATAATAATAAAAGTAATATGTATAATTATTATAGTTCTGACGATAATAACTGTATAATGTGGGTAATAATGCATGTTATATTGATAATAATAAAAGTAATAAGTATAATTATTATAGTTCTAGCGATAATTACAGTATAATGTGGGTAATAATGCATGTTATATTGATAATAATAAAAGTAATACGTATAAGTATTATAGTTCTCACGCTAATGACTGTATAATATGGGTAGTAATGCATGTTATATTGATAATAATAAACGTAATAAGTATAATTATTATAGTTCTGACGATAATAACTGTATAATATGCGTAATAATGCATGTTATATTGATAATAATAAAAGTAATAAGTATAATTATTATAGTTCTAGCGATAATTACAGTATAATGTGGGTAATAATGCATGTTATGTTGATAATAATAAAAGTAATAAATATAATTATTATAGTTCTCACGATAATAACTGTATAATATGGGTAGTAATGCATGTTATATTCATAATAATAAACGTAATAAGTATAATTATTATAGTTCTGACGATAATAACTGTATATTATGCGTAATAATGCATGTTATATTGATAATAATAAAAGTAATAAGTACAATTATTATAGTTCTAGCGATAATTACAGTATAATATGGTTAATAATGCACGTTATATTGGTAATATTGGGGGTAATAAGTATAATTATTACAGTTCTAGCGATAATAACAGTATAATATGGGACTAATGCATGTTATATTGATAATAATAAAAGTAATAAGTATAATTATTATAGTTCTAGCGATAATTACAGTACATTGTGGGTAATAATGCATGTTATATTGATAATAATAAAAGTAATAAGTATAATTATTATAGTTCTAGCCATATATACAGTATAATGTGGGTAATAATGCATGTTATATTGATAATAATAAAAGTAATACGTATAAGTATTATAGTTCTCACGATAATAACTGTATAATATGGGTAGTAATGCATGTTATATTGATAATAATAAACGTAATAAGTATAATTATTATAGTTCTGACGATAATAACTGTATAATATGCGTAATAATGCATGTTATATTGATAATAATAAAAGTAATAAGTATAATTATTATAGTTCTAGCGATAATTACAGTATAATGTGGGTAATAATGCTTGTTATATTGGTGATATTGAGGGTAATAAGTATAATTAGTATAATTCTAGCGATAATTACAGTATAATATGGGTATTAATGCATGTTATGTTGATAATAATAAAAGTAATAAGTATAATTATTATAGTTCAAGCGATAATTACAGTATAATGTGGGTAATAATGCATGTTATATTGACGATATTGGGAGTAATAAGTATATTTATTATAATTCTAGCGATAATTACAGTATAATATGGGGCTTAATGCATGTTATATTGATAATAATAAAAGTAATATTTATAATTATTATAGTTCTGACGATAATAACTGTATAATATTGCTAATAATGCATGTTATATTGATAATAATAAAAGTAATATGTATAATTATTATAGTTCTGACGATAATAACTGTATAATGTGGGTAATAATGCATGTTATATCGATAATAATAAAAGTAATAAGTATAATTATTATAGTTCTCACGATAATAAATGTATAATATGGGTACTAATGCATGTTATATTGATAATAATAAAAGTAATAAGTATAATTATTATAGTTCTAGCGATAATTACAGTATAATGTGGGTAATAATGCATGTTATATTGATAATAATAAAAGTAATACGTATAAGTATTATAGTTCTCACGATAATAACTGTTTAATATGGGTAGTAATGCATGTTATATTGATAATAATAAAAGTAATAAGTGCAATTATTATAGTTCTAGCGATAATAACTGTATAATGTGGGTAATAATGCATGTTATACTGATAATAATAAAAGTAATAAGTATAATTATTATAGATCTAGCGATAATTACAGTATAATGTGGGTAATAATGCATGTTATATTGATAATAATAAAAGTAATAAGTATAATTATTATAGTTCTAGCGATAATTACAGTATAATGTGGGTAATAATGCATGTTATGTTGATAATAAGGAAAGTAATAAGTATAATTATTATAGTTCTCACGATAATAACTGTATAATATGGGTAGTAATGCATGTTATATTCATAATAATAAACGTAATAAGTATAATTATTATAGTTCTGACGATAATAACTGTATATTATGCGTAATAATGCATGTTATATTGATAATAATAAAAGTAATAAGTATAATTATTATAGTTCTAGCGAAAATTACAGTATAATGAGGGTAATAATGCATGATATATTGATAATAATAAAAGTAATAAGTATAATTATTATAGTTCTAGCGATAATTACAGTATAATGTGGGTAATAATGCATGTTATATTGATAATAATAAAAGTAATAAGTATAATTATTATAGTTCTCACGATAATAACTGTATAATATGGGTAATAATGCATGTTATATTGATAATAATAAACGTAATAAGTATAATTATTATAGTTCTGACGATAATAACTGTATAATATGCGTAATAATGCATGTTATATTGATAATAATAAAAGTAATAAGTATAATTATTATAGTTCTAGCGATAATTACAGTATAATGTGGGTAATAATGCATGTTATGTTGATAATAATAAAAGTAATAAATATAATTATTATAGTTCTCACGATAATAACTGTATAATATGGGTAGTAATGCATGTTATATTCATAATAATAAACGTAGTAAGTATAATTATTATAGTTCTGACGATAATAACTGTATATTATGCGTAATAATGCATGTTATATTGATAATAATAAAAGTAATAAGTACAATTATTATAGTTCTAGCGATAATTACAGTATAATATGGGACTAATGCATGTTATATTGATAATAATAAAAGTAATAAGTATAATTATTATAGTTCTAGCGATAATTACAGTATAATGTGGGTAATAATGCATTTTATATTGATAATAATAAAAGTAATAAGTATAATTATTATAGTTCTCACGATAATAACTGTATAATATGGGTAGTAATGCATGTTATATTGATAATAATAAACGTAATAAGTATAATTATTATAGTTCTGACGATAATAACTGTATAATGTGGGTAATAATGCATGTTATATTGATAATAATAAAAGTAATAAGTATAATTATTATAGTTCTAGCGATAATTACAGTATAATGTGGGTAATAATGCATTTATATTGATAATAATAAAAGTAATAAGTATAATTATTATAGTTCTAGCGATAATTACAGTATAATGTGGGTAATAATGCATGTTATATTGATAATAATAAAAGTAATACGTATAAGTATTATAGTTCTCACGATAATAACTGTATAATATGGGTATTAATGCGTGTTACATTGATAATAATAAAAGTAATAAGTATTATTCTTATAGTTCTCACGATAATAACTGTATAATATGGGTACTAATGCATGTTATATTGATAATAATAAAAGTAATAAGTATAATTATTATAGTTCAAGCGATAATTACAGTATAATGTGGGTAATAATGCTTGTTATATTGGTGATATTGGGAGTAATAAGTATATTTATTATAATTCTAGCGATAATTACAGTATAATATGGGGCTTAATGCACGTTATATTGATAATAGTAAAAGTAATATGTATAATTATTATAGTTCTGACGATAATAACTGTATAATATTGCTAATAATGCATGTTATATTGATAATAATAAAAGTAATATGTATAATTATTATAGTTCTGACGATAATAACTGTATAATGTGGGTAGTAATGCATGTTATATTGATAATAATAAAAGTAATAAGTATAATTATTATAGCTCTAGCGATAATTACAGTATAATGTGGGTAATAATGCATTTATATTGGTAATAATAAAAGTAATAAGTATAATTATTATAGTTCTAGCGATAATTACAGTATAATGTGGGTAATAATGCATGTTATATTGATAATAATAAAAGTAATACGTATAAGTATTATAGTTCTCACGCTAATAACTGTATAATATGGGTAGTAATGCATGTTATATTGATAATAATAAACGTAATAAGTATAATTATTATAGTTCTGACGATAATAACTGTATAATATGCGTAATAATGCATGTTATATTGATAATAATAAAAGTAATAAGTATAATTATTATAGTACTAGCGATAATAACTGTATAATGTGGGTAGTAATGCATGTTATATTGATAATAATAAAAGTAATAAGTATAATTATTATAGCTCTAGCGATAATTACAGTATAATGTGGGTAATAATGCATTTATATTGGTAATAATAAAAGTAATAAGTATAATTATTATAGTTCTAGCGATAATTACAGTATAATGTGGGTAATAATGCATGTTATATTGATAATAATAAAAGTAATACGTATAAGTATTATAGTTCTCACGCTAATAACTGTATAATATGGGTAGTAATGCATGTTATATTGATAATAATAAACGTAATAAGTATAATTATTATAGTTCTGACGATAATAACTGTATAATATGCGTAATAATGCATGTTATATTGATAATAATAAAAGTAATAAGTATAATTATTATAGTTCTAGCGATAATTACAGTATAATGTGGGTAATAATGCATGTTATATTGATAATAATAAAAGTAATAAGTATAATTATTATAGTTCTAGCGATAATTACAGGTCAATGTGGGTAATAATGCATGTTATATTGATAATAATAAACGTAATAAGTACAATTACTATAGTTCTGACGATAATAACTGTATAATATGCGTAATAATGCATGTTATATTGATAATAATAAAAGTAATAAGTATAATTATTATAGTTCTAGCGATAATTACAGTATAATGTGGGTAATAATGCATGTTATGTTGATAATAATAAAAGTAATAAATATAATTATTATAGTTCTCACGATAATAACTGTATAATATGGGTAGTACTGCATGTTATATTCTTAACAATAAACGTAATAAGTATAATTATTATAGTTCTGACGATAATAACTGTATATTACGCGTAATAATGCATGTTATATTGATAATAATAAAAGTAATAAGTACAATTATTATAGTTCTAGCGATAATTACAGTATAATATGGGTAATAATGCACGTTATATTGGTAATATTGGGGGTAATAAGTATAATTATTACAGTTCTAGCGATAATAACAGTATAATATGGGTACTAATGCATGTTATATTGATAATAATAAAAGTAATAAGTATAATTATTATAGTTCAAGCGATAATTACAGTATAATGTGGGTAATAATGCATGTTATATTGACGATGTTGGGAGTAATAAGTATATTTATTATAATTCTAGCGATAATTACAGTATAATATGGGGCTTAATGCATGTTATATTGATAATAATAAAAGTAATAAGTATAATTATTATAGTTCTGACGATAATAACTGTATAATATTGCTAATAATGCATGTTATATTGATAATAATAAAAGTAATATGTATAATTATTATAGTTCTGACGATAATAACTGTATAATGTGGGTAATAATGCATGTTATATTGATAATAATAAAAGTAATAAGTATAATTATTATAGCTCTAGCGATAATTACAGTATAATGTGGGTAATAATGCATTTATATTGGTAATAATAAAAGTAATAAGTATAATTATTATAGTTCTAGCGATAATTACAGTATAATGTGGGTAATAATGCATGTTATATTGATAATAATAAAAGTAATACGTATAAGTATTATAGTTCTCACGCTAATAACTGTATAATATGGGTAGTAATGCATGTTATATTGATAATAATAAACGTAATAAGTATAATTATTATAGTTCTGACGATAATAACTGTATAATATGCGTAATAATGCATGTTATATTGATAATAATAAAAGTAATAAGTATAATTAATATAGTTCTAGCGATAATTACAGTATAATGTGGGTAATAATGCATGTTATATTGATAATAATAAAAGTAATAAGTATAATTATTATAGTTCTGACGATAATAACTGTATAATATGCGTAATAATGCATGTTATATTGATAATAATAAAAGTAATAAGTATAATTATTATAGTTCTACCGATAATTACAGTATAATGTGGGTAATAATGCATGTTATGTTGATAATAATAAAAGTAATAAATATAATTATTATAGTTCTCACGATAATAACTGTATAATATGGGTAGTACTGCATGTTATATTCTTAACAATAAACGTAATAAGTATAATTATTATAGTTCTGACGATAATAACTGTATATTATGCGTAATAATGCATGTTATTTTGATAATAATAAAAGTAATAAGTACAATTATTATAGTTCTAGCGATAATTACAGTATAATATGGGTAATAATGCACGTTATATTGGTAATATTGGGGGTAATAAGTATAATTATTACAGTTCTAGCGATAATAACAGTATAATATGGGTACTAATGCATGTTATATTGATAATAATAAAAGTAATAAGTATAATTATTATAGTTCAAGCGATAATTACAGTATAATGTGGGTAATAATGCATGTTATATTGACGATGTTGGGAGTAATAAGTATATTTATTATAATTCTAGCGATAATTACAGTATAATATGGGGCTTAATGCATGTTATATTGATAATAATAAAAGTAATAAGTATAATTATTATAGTTCTGACGATAATAACTGTATAATATTGCTAATAATGCATGTTATATTGATAATAATAAAAGTAATATGTATAATTATTATAGTTCTGACGATAATAACTGTATAATGTGGGTAATAATGCATGTTATATTGATAATAATAAAAGTAATAAGTATAATTATTATAGTTCTTGCGATAATTACAGTATAATGTGGGTAATAATGCATTTATATTGATAATAATAAAAGTAATAAGTATAATTATTATAGTTCTAGCGATAATTACAGTATAATGTGGGTAATAATGCATGTTATATTAATAATAATAAAAGTAATACGTATAATTATTTTAGTTCTCACGATAATAACTGTATAATATGGGTACTAATGCATGTTATATTGATAATAATAAAAGTAATAAGTATAATTATTATAGTTCAAGCGATAATTACAGTATAATGTGGGCAATAATGCTTGTTATATTGGTGATATTGGGAGTAATAAGTATATTTATTATAATTCTAGCGATAATTACAGTATAATATGGGGCTTAATGCACGTTATATTGATAATAATAAAAGTAATATGTATAATTATTATAGTTCTGACGATAATAACTGTATAATATTGCTAATAATGCATGTTATATTGATAATAATAAAAGTAATATGTATAATTATTATAGTTCTGACGATAATAACTGTATAATGTGGGTAATAATGCATGTTATATTGATAATAATAAAAGTAATAAGTATAATTATTATAGTTCTAGCGATAATTACAGTATAATGTGGGTAATAATGCATTTATATTGGTAATAATAAAAGTAATAAGTATAATTATTATAGTTCTAGCGATAATTACAGTATAATGTGGGTAATAATGCATGTTATATTGATAATAATAAAAGTAATACGTATAAGTATTATAGTTCTCACGCTAATAACTGTATAATATGGGTAGTAATGCATGTTATATTGATAATAATAAACGTAATAAGTATAATTATTATAGTTCTGACGATAATAACTGTATAATATGCGTAATAATGCATGTTATATTGATAATAATAAAAGTAATAAGTATAATTATTATAGTTCTAGCGATAATAACTGTATAATGTGGGTAATAATGCATGTTATACTGATAATAATAAAAGTAATAAGTATAATTATTATAGATCTAGCGATAAATACAGTATAATGTGGGTAATAATGCATGTTATATTGATAATAATAAAAGTAATAAGTATAATTATTATAGTTCTAGCGATAATTACAGTATAATGTGGGTAATAATGCATGTTATGTTGATAATAATGAAAGTAATAAGTATAATTATTATAGTTCTCACGATAATAACTGTATAGTATGGGTAGTAATGTATGTTATATTCATAATAATAAACGTAATAAGTATAATTATTATAGTTCTGACGATAATAACTGTATATTATGCGTAATAATGCATGCTATATTGATAATAATAAAAGTAATAAGTATAATTATTATAGTTCTAGCGATAATTACAGTATAATGTGGGTAATAATGCATGTTATATTGATAATAATAAAAGTAATAAGTATAATTATTATAGTTCTAGCGATAATTACAGTATAATGTGGGTAATAATGCATGTTATATTGATAATAATAAACGTAATAAGTACAATTATTATAGTTCTGACGATAATAACTGTATAACATGCGTAATAATGCATGTTATATTGATAATAATAAAAGTAATAAGTATAATTATTATAGTTCTAGCGATAATTACAGTATAATCTGGGTAATAATGCATGTTATGTTGATAATAATAAAAGTAATAAATATAATTATTATAGTTCTCACGATAATAACTGTATAATATGGGTAGTAATGCATGTTATATTCTTAATAATAAACGTAATAAGTATAATTATTATAGTTCTGACGATAATAACTGTATATTATGCGTAATAATGCATGTTATATTGATAATAATAAAAGTAATAAGTACAATTATTATAGTTCTAGCGATAATTACAGTATAATATGGGTAATAATGCACGTTATATTGGTAATATTGGGGGTAATAAGTATAATTATTACAGTTCTAGCGATAATAACAGTATAATATGGGACTAATGCATGTTATATTGATAATAATAAAAGTAATAAGTATAATTATTATAGTTCTAGCGATAATTACAGTATAATGTGGGTAATAATGCATGTTATATTGATAATAATAAAAGTAATAAGTATAATTATTATAGTTCTAGCGATAATTACAGTATAATGTGGGTAATAATGCATGTTATATTGATAATAATAAAAGTAATACGTATAAGTATTATAGTTCTCACGATAATAACTGTATAATATGGGTAGTAATGCATGTTATATTGATAATAATAAACGTAATAAGTATAATTATTACAGTTCTGACGATAATAATTGTATAATATGCGTAATAATGCATGTTATATTGATAATAATAAAAGTAATAAGTATAATTATTATAGTTCTAGCGATAATTACAGAATAATGTGGGTAATAATGCTTGTTATGTTGATAATAATAAAAGTAATAAGTATAATTATTATAGTTCTCACGATAATAACTGTATAATATGGGTACTAATGCATGTTATATTGATAATAATGAAAGTAATAAGTATAATTATTATAGTTCAAGCGATAATTACAGTATAATGTGGGTAATAATGCATGTTATATTGACGATATTGGGAGTAATAAGTATATTTATTATAATTCTAGCGATAATTACAGTATAATATGGGGCTTAATGCATGTTATATTGATAATAATAAAAATAATATGTATAATTATTATAGTTCTGACGATAATAACTGTATAATATTGCTAATAATGCATGTTATATTGATAATAATAAAAGTAATATGTATAATTATTATAGTTCTGACGATAATAACTGTATAATGTGGGTAATAATGCATTTTATATTGATAATAATAAAAGTAATAAGTACAATTATTATAGTTCAAGCGATAATTACAGTATAATGTGGGTAATAATGCTTGTTTAATTGGTGATATTGGGAGTAATAAGTATATTTATTATAATTCTAGCGATAATTACAGTATAATATGGGGCTTAATGCATGTTATATTGATAATAATAAAAGTAATATGTATAATTATTATAGTTCTGACGATAATAACTGTATAATATTGCTAATAATGCATGTTATATTGATAATAATAAAAGTAATATGTATAATTATTATAGTTCTGACGATAATAACTGTATAATGTCGGTAATAATGCATGTTATATTGATAATAATAAAAGTAATATGTATAATTATTATAGTTCTGACGATAATAACTGTATAATGTGGGTAATAATGCATGTTATATTGATAATAATAAAAGTAATAAGTATAATTATTATAGTTCTAGCGATAATTACAGTATAATGTGGGTAATAATGCATGTTATATTGATAATAATAAAAGTAATACGTATAAGTATTATAGTTCTCACGCTAATGACTGTATAATATGGGTAGTAATGCATGTTATATTGATAATAATAAACGTAATAAGTATAATTATTATAGTTCTGACGATAATAACTGTATAATATGCGTAATAATGCATGTTATATTGATAATAATAAAAGTAATAAGTATAATTATTATAGTTCTAGCGATAATTACAGTATAATGTGGGTAATAATGCATGTTATGTTGATAATAATAAAAGTAATAAATATAATTATTATAGTTCTCACGATAATAACTGTATAATATGGGTAGTAATGCATGTTATATTCATAATAATAAACGTAATAAGTATAATTATTATAGTTCTGACGATAATAACTGTATATTATGCGTAATAATGCATGTTATATTGATAATAATAAAAGTAATAAGTACAATTATTATAGTTCTAGCGATAATTACAGTATAATATGGTTAATAATGCACGTTATATTGGTAATATTGGGGGTAATAAGTATAATTATTACAGTTCTAGCGATAATAACAGTATAATATGGGACTAATGCATGTTATATTGATAATAATAAAAGTAATAAGTATAATTATTATAGTTCTAGCGATAATTACAGTATATTGTGGGTAATAATGCATGTTATATTGATAATAATAAAAGTAATAAGTATAATTATTATAGTTCTAGCCATAATTACAGTATAATGTGGGTAATAATGCATGTTATATTGATAATAATAAAAGTAATACGTATAAGTATTATAGTTCTCACGATAATAACTGTATAATATGGGTAGTAATGCATGTTATATTGATAATAATAAACGTAATAAGTATAATTATTATAGTTCTGACGATAATAACTGTATAATATGCGTAATAATGCATGTTATATTGACAATAATAAAAGTAATAAGTATAATTATTATAGTTCTAGCGATAATTACAGTATAATGTGGGTAATAATGCTTGTTATATTGGTGATATTGAGGGTAATAAGTATAATTAGTATAATTCTAGCGATAATTACAGTATAATATGGGTATTAATGCATGTTATGTTGATAATAATAAAAGTAATAAGTATAATTATTATAGTTCAAGCGATAATTACAGTATAATGTGGGTAATAATGCATGTTATATTGACGATATTGGGAGTAATAAGTATATTTATTATAATTCTAGCGATAATTACAGTATAATATGGGGCTTAATGCATGTTATATTGATAATAATAAAAGTAATATTTATAATTATTATAGTTCTGACGATAATAACTGTATAATATTGCTAATAATGCATGTTATATTGATAATAATAAAAGTAATATGTATAATTATTATAGTTCTGACGATAATAACTGTATAATGTGGGTAATAATGCATGTTATATCGATAATAATAAAAGTAATAAGTATAATTATTATAGTTCTCACGATAATAAATGTATAATATGGGTACTAATGCATGTTATATTGATAATAATAAAAGTAATAAGTATAATTATTATAGTTCTAGCGATAATTACAGTATAATGTGGGTAATAATGCATGTTATATTGATAGTAATAAAAGTAATACGTATAAGTATTATAGTTCTCACGATAATAACTGTTTAATATGGGTAGTAATGCATGTTATATTGATAATAATAAAAGTAATAAGTGCAATTATTATAGTTCTAGCGATAATAACTGTATAATGTGGGTAATAATGCATGTTATACTGATAATAATAAAAGTAATAAGTATAATTATTATAGATCTAGCGATAATTACAGTATAATGTGGGTAATAATGCATGTTATATTGATAATAATAAAAGTAATAAGTATAATTATTATAGTTCTAGCGATAATTACAGTATAATGTGGGCAATAATGCTTGTTATATTGGTGATATTGGGAGTAATAAGTATATTTATTATAATTCTAGCGATAATTACAGTATAATATGGGGCTTAATGCACGTTATATTGATAATAATAAAAGTAATATGTATAATTATTATAGTTCTGACGATAATAACTGTATAATATTGCTAATAATGCATGTTATATTGATAATAATAAAAGTAATATGTATAATTATTATAGTTCTGACGATAATAACTGTATAATGTGGGTAATAATGCATGTTATATTGATAATAATAAAAGTAATAAGTATAATTATTATAGTTCTAGCGATAATTACAGTATAATGTGGGTAATAATGCATTTATATTGGTAATAATAAAAGTAATAAGTATAATTATTATAGTTCTAGCGATAATTACAGTATAATGTGGGTAATAATGCATGTTATATTGATAATAATAAAAGTAATACGTATAAGTATTATAGTTCTCACGCTAATAACTGTATAATATGGGTAGTAATGCATGTTATATTGATAATAATAAACGTAATAAGTATAATTATTATAGTTCTGACGATAATAACTGTATAATATGCGTAATAATGCATGTTATATTGATAATAATAAAAGTAATAAGTATAATTATTATAGTTCTAGCGATAATAACTGTATAATGTGGGTAATAATGCATGTTATACTGATAATAATAAAAGTAATAAGTATAATTATTATAGATCTAGCGATAAATACAGTATAATGTGGGTAATAATGCATGTTATATTGATAATAATAAAAGTAATAAGTATAATTATTATAGTTCTAGCGATAATTACAGTATAATGTGGGTAATAATGCATGTTATGTTGATAATAATGAAAGTAATAAGTATAATTATTATAGTTCTCACGATAATAACTGTATAGTATGGGTAGTAATGTATGTTATATTCATAATAATAAACGTAATAAGTATAATTATTATAGTTCTGACGATAATAACTGTATATTATGCGTAATAATGCATGCTATATTGATAATAATAAAAGTAATAAGTATAATTATTATAGTTCTAGCGATAATTACAGTATAATGTGGGTAATAATGCATGTTATATTGATAATAATAAAAGTAATAAGTATAATTATTATAGTTCTAGCGATAATTACAGTATAATGTGGGTAATAATGCATGTTATATTGATAATAATAAACGTAATAAGTACAATTATTATAGTTCTGACGATAATAACTGTATAACATGCGTAATAATGCATGTTATATTGATAATAATAAAAGTAATAAGTATAATTATTATAGTTCTAGCGATAATTACAGTATAATCTGGGTAATAATGCATGTTATGTTGATAATAATAAAAGTAATAAATATAATTATTATAGTTCTCACGATAATAACTGTATAATATGGGTAGTAATGCATGTTATATTCTTAATAATAAACGTAATAAGTATAATTATTATAGTTCTGACGATAATAACTGTATATTATGCGTAATAATGCATGTTATATTGATAATAATAAAAGTAATAAGTACAATTATTATAGTTCTAGCGATAATTACAGTATAATATGGGTAATAATGCACGTTATATTGGTAATATTGGGGGTAATAAGTATAATTATTACAGTTCTAGCGATAATAACAGTATAATATGGGACTAATGCATGTTATATTGATAATAATAAAAGTAATAAGTATAATTATTATAGTTCTAGCGATAATTACAGTATAATGTGGGTAATAATGCATGTTATATTGATAATAATAAAAGTAATAAGTATAATTATTATAGTTCTAGCGATAATTACAGTATAATGTGGGTAATAATGCATGTTATATTGATAATAATAAAAGTAATACGTATAAGTATTATAGTTCTCACGATAATAACTGTATAATATGGGTAGTAATGCATGTTATATTGATAATAATAAACGTAATAAGTATAATTATTACAGTTCTGACGATAATAATTGTATAATATGCGTAATAATGCATGTTATATTGATAATAATAAAAGTAATAAGTATAATTATTATAGTTCTAGCGATAATTACAGAATAATGTGGGTAATAATGCTTGTTATGTTGATAATAATAAAAGTAATAAGTATAATTATTATAGTTCTCACGATAATAACTGTATAATATGGGTACTAATGCATGTTATATTGATAATAATGAAAGTAATAAGTATAATTATTATAGTTCAAGCGATAATTACAGTATAATGTGGGTAATAATGCATGTTATATTGACGATATTGGGAGTAATAAGTATATTTATTATAATTCTAGCGATAATTACAGTATAATATGGGGCTTAATGCATGTTATATTGATAATAATAAAAATAATATGTATAATTATTATAGTTCTGACGATAATAACTGTATAATATTGCTAATAATGCATGTTATATTGATAATAATAAAAGTAATATGTATAATTATTATAGTTCTGACGATAATAACTGTATAATGTGGGTAATAATGCATTTTATATTGATAATAATAAAAGTAATAAGTACAATTATTATAGTTCAAGCGATAATTACAGTATAATGTGGGTAATAATGCTTGTTTAATTGGTGATATTGGGAGTAATAAGTATATTTATTATAATTCTAGCGATAATTACAGTATAATATGGGGCTTAATGCATGTTATATTGATAATAATAAAAGTAATATGTATAATTATTATAGTTCTGACGATAATAACTGTATAATATTGCTAATAATGCATGTTATATTGATAATAATAAAAGTAATATGTATAATTATTATAGTTCTGACGATAATAACTGTATAATGTCGGTAATAATGCATGTTATATTGATAATAATAAAAGTAATATGTATAATTATTATAGTTCTGACGATAATAACTGTATAATGTGGGTAATAATGCATGTTATATTGATAATAATAAAAGTAATAAGTATAATTATTATAGTTCTAGCGATAATTACAGTATAATGTGGGTAATAATGCATGTTATATTGATAATAATAAAAGTAATACGTATAAGTATTATAGTTCTCACGCTAATGACTGTATAATATGGGTAGTAATGCATGTTATATTGATAATAATAAACGTAATAAGTATAATTATTATAGTTCTGACGATAATAACTGTATAATATGCGTAATAATGCATGTTATATTGATAATAATAAAAGTAATAAGTATAATTATTATAGTTCTAGCGATAATTACAGTATAATGTGGGTAATAATGCATGTTATGTTGATAATAATAAAAGTAATAAATATAATTATTATAGTTCTCACGATAATAACTGTATAATATGGGTAGTAATGCATGTTATATTCATAATAATAAACGTAATAAGTATAATTATTATAGTTCTGACGATAATAACTGTATATTATGCGTAATAATGCATGTTATATTGATAATAATAAAAGTAATAAGTACAATTATTATAGTTCTAGCGATAATTACAGTATAATATGGTTAATAATGCACGTTATATTGGTAATATTGGGGGTAATAAGTATAATTATTACAGTTCTAGCGATAATAACAGTATAATATGGGACTAATGCATGTTATATTGATAATAATAAAAGTAATAAGTATAATTATTATAGTTCTAGCGATAATTACAGTATATTGTGGGTAATAATGCATGTTATATTGATAATAATAAAAGTAATAAGTATAATTATTATAGTTCTAGCCATAATTACAGTATAATGTGGGTAATAATGCATGTTATATTGATAATAATAAAAGTAATACGTATAAGTATTATAGTTCTCACGATAATAACTGTATAATATGGGTAGTAATGCATGTTATATTGATAATAATAAACGTAATAAGTATAATTATTATAGTTCTGACGATAATAACTGTATAATATGCGTAATAATGCATGTTATATTGACAATAATAAAAGTAATAAGTATAATTATTATAGTTCTAGCGATAATTACAGTATAATGTGGGTAATAATGCTTGTTATATTGGTGATATTGAGGGTAATAAGTATAATTAGTATAATTCTAGCGATAATTACAGTATAATATGGGTATTAATGCATGTTATGTTGATAATAATAAAAGTAATAAGTATAATTATTATAGTTCAAGCGATAATTACAGTATAATGTGGGTAATAATGCATGTTATATTGACGATATTGGGAGTAATAAGTATATTTATTATAATTCTAGCGATAATTACAGTATAATATGGGGCTTAATGCATGTTATATTGATAATAATAAAAGTAATATTTATAATTATTATAGTTCTGACGATAATAACTGTATAATATTGCTAATAATGCATGTTATATTGATAATAATAAAAGTAATATGTATAATTATTATAGTTCTGACGATAATAACTGTATAATGTGGGTAATAATGCATGTTATATCGATAATAATAAAAGTAATAAGTATAATTATTATAGTTCTCACGATAATAAATGTATAATATGGGTACTAATGCATGTTATATTGATAATAATAAAAGTAATAAGTATAATTATTATAGTTCTAGCGATAATTACAGTATAATGTGGGTAATAATGCATGTTATATTGATAATAATAAAAGTAATACGTATAAGTATTATAGTTCTCACGATAATAACTGTTTAATATGGGTAGTAATGCATGTTATATTGATAATAATAAAAGTAATAAGTGCAATTATTATAGTTCTAGCGATAATAACTGTATAATGTGGGTAATAATGCATGTTATACTGATAATAATAAAAGTAATAAGTATAATTATTATAGATCTAGCGATAATTACAGTATAATGTGGGTAATAATGCATGTTATATTGATAATAATAAAAGTAATAAGTATAATTATTATAGTTCTAGCGATAATTACAGTATAATGTGGGTAATAATGCATGTTATGTTGATAATAAGGAAAGCAATAAGTATAATTATTATAGTTCTCACGATAATAACTGTATAATATGGGTAGTAATGCATGTTATATTCATAATAATAAACGTAATAAGTATAATTATTATAGTTCTGACGATAATAACTGTATATTATGCGTAATAATGCATGTTATATTGATAATAATAAAAGTAATAAGTATAATTATTATAGTTCTAGCGAAAATTACAGTATAATGAGGGTAATAATGCATGATATATTGATAATAATAAAAGTAATAAGTATAATTATTATAGTTCTAGCGATAATTACAGTATAATGTGGGTAATAATGCATGTTATATTGATAATAATAAAAGTAATAAGTATAATTATTATAGTTCTCACGATAATAACTGTATAATATGGGTAATAATGCATGTTATATTGATAATAATAAACGTAATAAGTATAATTATTATAGTTCTGACGATAATAACTGTATAATATGCGTAATAATGCATGTTATATTGATAATAATAAAAGTAATAAGTATAATTATTATAGTTCTAGCGATAATTACAGTATAATGTGGGTAATAATGCATGTTATGTTGATAATAATAAAAGTAATAAATATAATTATTATAGTTCTCACGATAATAACTGTATAATATGGGTAGTAATGCATGTTATATTCATAATAATAAACGTAGTAAGTATAATTATTATAGTTCTGACGATAATAACTGTATATTATGCGTAATAATGCATGTTATATTGATAATAATAAAAGTAATAAGTACAATTATTATAGTTCTAGCGATAATTACAGTATAATATGGGACTAATGCATGTTATATTGATAATAATAAAAGTAATAAGTATAATTATTATAGTTCTAGCGATAATTACAGTATAATGTGGGTAATAATGCATTTTATATTGATAATAATAAAAGTAATAAGTATAATTATTATAGTTCTCACGATAATAACTGTATAATATGGGTAGTAATGCATGTTATATTCATAATAATAAACGTAATAAGTATAATTATTATAGTTCCGACGATAATAACTGTATATTATGCGTAATAATGCATGTTATATTGATAATAATAAAAGTAATAAGTACAATTATTATAGTTCTAGCGATAATTAGAGTATAATGTGGGTTATAATGCATGTTATATTGATAATAATAAAGGTAATAAGTATAATTATTATAGTTCTAGCGATAATTACAGTATAATGTGGGTAATAATGCATGTTATGTTGATAATAATAAAAGTAATAAGTATAATTATTATAGTTCTAGCGATAATTACAGTATAATGTGGGTAATAATGCATGTTATATTGATAATAATAAAAGTAATAAGTATAATTATTATAGTCCTCACGATAATAACTGTATAATATGGGTACTAATGCATGTTATATTGATAATAATAAAAGTAATAAGTATAATTATTATAGTTCTAGCGATAATTACAGTATAATATGGTTAATAATGCACGTTATATTGGTAATATTGGGGGTAATAAGTATAATTATTACAGTTCTAGCGATAATAACAGTATAATATGGGACTAATGCATGTTATATTGATAATAATAAAAGTAATAAGTATAATTATTATAGTTCTAGCCATAATTACAGTATAATGTGGGTAATAATGCATGTTATATTGATAATAATAAAAGTAATACGTATAAGTATTATAGTTCTCACGATAATAACTGTATAATATGGGTAGTAATGCATGTTATATTGATAATAATAAACGTAATAAGTATAATTATTATAGTTCTGACGATAATAACTGTATAATATGCGTAATAATGCATGTTATATTGATAATAATAAAAGTAATAAGTATAATTATTATAGTTCTAGCGATAATTACAGTATAATGTGGGTAATAATGCTTGTTATATTGGTGATATTGAGGGTAATAAGTATAATTAGTATAATTCTAGCGATAATTACAGTATAATATGGGTATTAATGCATGTTATGTTGATAATAATAAAAGTAATAAGTATAATTATTATAGTTCAAGCGATAATTACAGTATAATGTGGGTAATAATGCATGTTATATTGACGATATTGGGAGTAATAAGTATATTTATTATAATTCTAGCGATAATTACAGTATAATATGGGGCTTAATGCATGTTATATTGATAATAATAAAAGTAATATTTATAATTATTATAGTTCTGACGATAATAACTGTATAATATTGCTAATAATGCATGTTATATTGATAATAATAAAAGTAATATGTATAATTATTATAGTTCTGACGATAATAACTGTATAATGTGGGTAATAATGCATGTTATATCGATAACAATAAAAGTAATAAGTATAATTATTATAGTTCTCACGATAATAAATGTATAATATGGGTACTAATGCATGTTATATTGATAATAATAAAAGTAATAAGTATAATTATTATAGTTCTAGCGATAATTACAGTATAATGTGGGTAATAATGCATGTTATATTGATAATAATAAAAGTAATACGTATAAGTATTATAGTTCTCACGATAATAACTGTTTAATATGGGTAGTAATGCATGTTATATTGATAATAATAAAAGTAATAAGTGCAATTATTATAGTTCCAGCGATAATAACTGTATAATGTGGGTAATAATGCATGTTATACTGATAATAATAAAAGTAATAAGTATAAATATTATAGATCTAGCGATAATTACAGTATAATGTGGGTAATAATGCATGTTATATTGATAATAATAAAAGTAATAAGTATAATTATTATAGTTCTAGCGATAATTACAGTATAATGTGGGTAATAATGCATGTTATATTGATAATAATAAAAGTAATAAGTATAATTATTATAGTTCTAGCGATAATTACAGTATAATGTGGGTAATAATGCATGTTATGTTGATAATAAGGAAAGTAATACGTATAAGTATTATAGTTCTCACGCTAATAACTGTATAATATGGGTAGTAATGCATGTTATATTGATAATAATAAACGTAATAAGTATAATTATTATAGTTCTGACGATAATAACTGTATAATATGCGTAATAATGCATGTTATATTGATAATAATAAAAGTAATAAGTATAATTATTATAGTTCTAGCGATAATTACAGTATAATGTGGGTAATAATGCATGTTATGTTGATAATAATAAAAGTAATAAATATAATTATTATAGTTCTCACGATAATAACTGTATAATATGGGTAGTAATGCATGTTATATTCATAATAATAAACGTAATAAGTATAATTATTATAGTTCTGACGATAATAACTGTATATTATGCGTAATAATGCATGTTATATTGATAATAATAAAAGTAATAAGTACAATTATTATAGTTCTAGCGATAATTACAGTATAATATGGTTAATAATGCACGTTATATTGGTAATATTGGGGGTAATAAGTATAATTATTACAGTTCTAGCGATAATAACAGTATAATATGGGACTAATGCATGTTATATTGATAATAATAAAAGTAATAAGTATAATTATTATAGTTCTAGCGATAATTACAGTATATTGTGGGTAATAATGCATGTTATATTGATAATAATAAAAGTAATAAGTATAATTATTATACTTCTAGCCATAATTACAGTATAATGTGGGTAATAATGCATGTTATATTGATAATAATAAAAGTAATACGTATAAGTATTATAGTTCTCACGATAATAACTGTATAATATGGGTAGTAATGCATGTTATATTGATAATAATAAACGTAATAAGTATAATTATTATAGTTCTGACGATAATAACTGTATAATATGCGTAATAATGCATGTTATATTGATAATAATAAAAGTAATAAGTATAATTATTATAGTTCTAGCGATAATTACAGTATAATGTGGGTAATAATGCTTGTTATATTGGTGATATTGAGGGTAATAAGTATAATTAGTATAATTCTAGCGATAATTACAGTATAATATGGGTATTAATGCATGTTATGTTGATAATAATAAAAGTAATAAGTATAATTATTATAGTTCAAGCGATAATTACAGTATAATGTGGGTAATAATGCATGTTATATTGACGATATTGGGAGTAATAAGTATATTTATTATAATTCTAGCGATAATTACAGTATAATATGGGGCTTAATGCATGTTATATTGATAATAATAAAAGTAATATTTACAATTATTATAGTTCTGACGATAATAACTGTATAATATTGCTAATAATGCATGTTATATTGATAATAATAAAAGTAATATGTATAATTATTATAGTTCTGACGATAATAACTGTATAATGTGGGTAATAATGCATGTTATATCGATAATAATAAAAGTAATAAGTATAATTATTATAGTTCTCACGATAATAAATGTATAATATGGGTACTAATGCATGTTATATTGATAATAATAAAAGTAATAAGTATAATTATTATAGTTCTAGCGATAATTACAGTATAATGTGGGTAATAATGCATGTTATATTGATAATAATAAAAGTAATACGTATAAGTATTATAGTTCTCACGATAATAACTGTTTAATATGGGTAGTAATGCATGTTATATTGATAATAATAAAAGTAATAAGTGCAATTATTATAGTTCTAGCGATAATAACTGTATAATGTGGGTAATAATGCATGTTATACTGATAATAATAAAAGTAATAAGTATAATTATTATAGATCTAGCGATAATTACAGTATAATGTGGGTAATAATGCATGTTATATTGATAATAATAAAAGTAATAAGTATAATTATTATAGTTCTAGCGATAATTACAGTATAATGTGGGTAATAATGCATGTTATGTTGATAATAAGGAAAGTAATAAGTATAGTTATTATAGTTCTCACGATAATAACTGTATAATATGGGTAGTAATGCATGTTATATTCATAATAATAAACGTAATAAGTATAATTATTATAGTTCTGACGATAATAACTGTATATTATGCGTAATAATGCATGTTATATTGATAATAATAAAAGTAATAAGTATAGTTATTATAGTTCTAGCGACAATTACAGTATAATGAGGGTAATAATGCATGATATATTGATAATAATAAAAGTAATAAGTATAATTATTATAGTTCTAGCGATAATTACAGTATAATGTGGGTAATAATGCATGTTATATTGATAATAATAAAAGTAATAAGTATAATTATTATAGTTCTCACGATAATAACTGTATAATATGGGTAATAATGCATGTTATATTGATAATAATAAACGTAATAAGTATAATTATTATAGTTCTGACGATAATAACTGTATAATATGCGTAATAATGCATGTTATATTGATAATAATAAAAGTAATAAGTATAATTATTATAGTTCTAGCGATAATTACAGTATAATGTGGGTAATAATGCATGTTATGTTGATAATAATAAAAGTAATAAATATAATTATTATAGTTCTCACGATAATAACTGTATAATATGGGTAGTAATGCATGTTATATTCATAATAATAAACGTAGTAAGTATAATTATTATAGTTCTGACGATAATAACTGTATATTATGCGTAATAATGCATGTTATATTGATAATAATAAAAGTAATAAGTACAATTATTATAGTTCTAGCGATAATTACAGTATAATATGGGACTAATGCATGTTATATTGATAATAATAAAAGTAATAAGTATAATTATTATAGTTCTAGCGATAATTACAGTATAATGTGGGTAATAATGCATTTTATATTGATAATAATAAAAGTAATAAGTATAATTATTATAGTTCTCACGATAATAACTGTATAATATGGGTAGTAATGCATGTTATATTCATAATAATAAACGTAATAAGTATAATTATTATAGTTCCGACGATAATAACTGTATATTATGCGTAATAATGCATGTTATATTGATAATAATAAAAGTAATAAGTACAATTATTATAGTTCTAGCGATAATTAGAGTATAATGTGGGTTATAATGCATGTTATATTGATAATAATAAAGGTAATAAGTATAATTATTATAGTTCTAGCGATAATTACAGTATAATGTGGGTAATAATGCATGTTATGTTGATAATAATAAAAGTAATAAGTATAATTATTATAGTTCTAGCGATAATTACAGTATAATGTGGGTAATAATGCATGTTATATTGATAATAATAAAAGTAATAAGTATAATTATTATAGTCCTCACGATAATAACTGTATAATATGGGTACTAATGCATGTTATATTGATAATAATAAAAGTAATAAGTATAATTATTATAGTTCTAGCGATAATTACAGTATAATATGGTTAATAATGCACGTTATATTGGTAATATTGGGGGTAATAAGTATAATTATTACAGTTCTAGCGATAATAACAGTATAATATGGGACTAATGCATGTTATATTGATAATAATAAAAGTAATAAGTATAATTATTATAGTTCTAGCGATAATTACAGTATATTGTGGGTAATAATGCATGTTATATTGATAATAATAAAAGTAATAAGTATAATTATTATAGTTCTAGCCATAATTACAGTATAATGTGGGTAATAATGCATGTTATATTGATAATAATAAAAGTAATACGTATAAGTATTATAGTTCTCACGATAATAACTGTATAATATGGGTAGTAATGCATGTTATATTGATAATAATAAACGTAATAAGTATAATTATTATAGTTCTGACGATAATAACTGTATAATATGCGTAATAATGCATGTTATATTGATAATAATAAAAGTAATAAGTATAATTATTATAGTTCTAGCGATAATTACAGTATAATGTGGGTAATAATGCTTGTTATATTGGTGATATTGAGGGTAATAAGTATAATTAGTATAATTCTAGCGATAATTACAGTATAATATGGGTATTAATGCATGTTATGTTGATAATAATAAAAGTAATAAGTATAATTATTATAGTTCAAGCGATAATTACAGTATAATGTGGGTAATAATGCATGTTATATTGACGATATTGGGAGTAATAAGTATATTTATTATAATTCTAGCGATAATTACAGTATAATATGGGGCTTAATGCATGTTATATTGATAATAATAAAAGTAATATTTATAATTATTATAGTTCTGACGATAATAACTGTATAATATTGCTAATAATGCATGTTATATTGATAATAATAAAAGTAATATGTATAATTATTATAGTTCTGACGATAATAACTGTATAATGTGGGTAATAATGCATGTTATATCGATAACAATAAAAGTAATAAGTATAATTATTATAGTTCTCACGATAATAAATGTATAATATGGGTACTAATGCATGTTATATTGATAATAATAAAAGTAATAAGTATAATTATTATAGTTCTAGCGATAATTACAGTATAATGTGGGTAATAATGCATGTTATATTGATAATAATAAAAGTAATACGTATAAGTATTATAGTTCTCACGATAATAACTGTTTAATATGGGTAGTAATGCATGTTATATTGATAATAATAAAAGTAATAAGTGCAATTATTATAGTTCTAGCGATAATAACTGTATAATGTGGGTAATAATGCATGTTATACTGATAATAATAAAAGTAATAAGTATAATTATTATAGATCTAGCGATAATTACAGTATAATGTGGGTAATAATGCATGTTATATTGATAATAATAAAAGTAATAAGTATAATTATTATAGTTCTAGCGATAATTACAGTATAATGTGGGTAATAATGCATGTTATGTTGATAATAAGGAAAGTAATAAGTATAATTATTATAGTTCTCACGATAATAACTGTATAATATGGGTAGTAATGCATGTTATATTCATAATAATAAACGTAGTAAGTATAATTATTATAGTTCTGACGATAATAACTGTATATTATGCGTAATAATGCATGTTATATTGATAATAATAAAAGTAATAAGTACAATTATTATAGTTCTAGCGATAATTACAGTATAATATGGGTAATAATGCATGTTATATTGGTAATATTGGGGGTAATAAGTATAATTATTACAGTTCTAGCGATAATAACAGTATAATATGGGACTAATGCATGTTATATTGATAATAATAAAAGTAATAAGTATAATTATTATAGTTCTAGCGATAATTACAGTATAATGTGGGTAATAATGCATGTTATATTGATAATAATAAAAGTAATAAGTATAATTATTATAGTCCTCACGATAATAACTGTATAATATGGGTACTAATGCATGTTATATTGATAATAATAAAAGTAATAAGTATAATTATTATAGTTCTAGCGATAATTACAGTATAATATGGGTAATAATGCATGTTATATTGGTAATATTGGGGGTAATAAGTATAATTATTATAGTTCTAGCGATAATAACAGTATAATATGGGTACTAATGCATGTTATATTGATAATAATAAAAGTAATAAGTATAATTATTATAGTTCTGACGATAATAACTGTATAATATGCGTAATAATGCATGTTATATTGATAATAATAAACGTAATAAGTATAATTATTATAGTTCTAGCGATAATTACAGTATAATGTGGGTAATAATGCATGTTATATTGATAATAATAAAAGTAATATGTATAATTATTATAGTTCTGACGATAATAACTGTATAATGTGGGTAATAATGCATGTTATATTGATAATAATAAAAGTAATAAGTATAATTATTATAGTTCTAGCGATAATTACAGTATAATGTGGGTAATAATGCATGTTATATTGATAATAATAAAAGTAATACGTATAAGTATTATAGTTCTCACGCTAATAACTGTATAATATGGGTAGTAATGCATGTTATATTGATAATAATAAACGTAATAAGTATAATTATTATAGTTCTGACGATAATAACTGTATAATATGCGTAATAATGCATGTTATATTGATAATAATAAAAGTAATAAGTATAATTATTATAGTTCTAGCGATAATTACAGTATAATGTGGGTAATAATGCATGTTATGTTGATAATAATAAAAGTAATAAATATAATTATTATAGTTCTCACGATAATAACTGTATAATATGGGTAGTAATGCATGTTATATTCATAATAATAAACGTAATAAGTATAATTATTATAGTTCTGACGATAATAACTGTATATTATGCGTAATAATGCATGTTATATTGATAATAATAAAAGTAATAAGTACAATTATTATAGTTCTAGCGATAATTACAGTATAATATGGTTAATAATGCACGTTATATTGGTAATATTGGGGGTAATAAGTATAATTATTACAGTTCTAGCGATAATAACAGTATAATATGGGACTAATGCATGTTATATTGATAATAATAAAAGTAATAAGTATAATTATTATAGTTCTAGCGATAATTACAGTATATTGTGGGTAATAATGCATGTTATATTGATAATAATAAAAGTAATAAGTATAATTATTATACTTCTAGCCATAATTACAGTATAATGTGGGTAATAATGCATGTTATATTGATAATAATAAAAGTAATACGTATAAGTATTATAGTTCTCACGATAATAACTGTATAATATGGGTAGTAATGCATGTTATATTGATAATAATAAACGTAATAAGTATAATTATTATAGTTCTGACGATAATAACTGTATAATATGCGTAATAATGCATGTTATATTGATAATAATAAAAGTAATAAGTATAATTATTATAGTTCTAGCGATAATTACAGTATAATGTGGGTAATAATGCTTGTTATATTGGTGATATTGAGGGTAATAAGTATAATTAGTATAATTCTAGCGATAATTACAGTATAATATGGGTATTAATGCATGTTATGTTGATAATAATAAAAGTAATAAGTATAATTATTATAGTTCAAGCGATAATTACAGTATAATGTGGGTAATAATGCATGTTATATTGACGATATTGGGAGTAATAAGTATATTTATTATAATTCTAGCGATAATTACAGTATAATATGGGGCTTAATGCATGTTATATTGATAATAGTAAAAGTAATATTTACCATTATTATAGTTCTGACGATAATAACTGTATAATATTGCTAATAATGCATGTTATATTGATAATAATAAAAGTAATATGTATAATTATTATAGTTCTGACGATAATAACTGTATAATGTGGGTAATAATGCATGTTATATCGATAATAATAAAAGTAATAAGTATAATTATTATAGTTCTCACGATAATAAATGTATAATATGGGTACTAATGCATGTTATATTGATAATAATAAAAGTAATAAGTATAATTATTATAGTTCTAGCGATAATTACAGTATAATGTGGGTAATAATGCATGTTATATTGATAATAATAAAAGTAATACGTATAAGTATTATAGTTCTCACGATAATAACTGTTTAATATGGGTAGTAATGCATGTTATATTGATAATAATAAAAGTAATAAGTGCAATTATTATAGTTCTAGCGATAATAACTGTATAATGTGGGTAATAATGCATGTTATACTGATAATAATAAAAGTAATAAGTATAATTATTATAGATCTAGCGATAATTACAGTATAATGTGGGTAATAATGCATGTTATATTGATAATAATAAAAGTAATAAGTATAATTATTATAGTTCTAGCGATAATTACAGTATAATGTGGGTAATAATGCATGTTATGTTGATAATAAGGAAAGTAATAAGTATAATTATTATAGTTCTCACGATAATAACTGTATAATATGGGTAGTAATGCATGTTATATTCATAATAATAAACGTAATAAGTATAATTATTATAGTTCTGACGATAATAACTGTATATTATGCGTAATAATGCATGTTATATTGATAATAATAAAAGTAATAAGTATAGTTATTATAGTTCTAGCGACAATTACAGTATAATGAGGGTAATAATGCATGATATATTGATAATAATAAAAGTAATAAGTATAATTATTATAGTTCTAGCGATAATTACAGTATAATGTGGGTAATAATGCATGTTATATTGATAATAATAAAAGTAATAAGTATAATTATTATAGTTCTCACGATAATAACTGTATAATATGGGTAATAATGCATGTTATATTCATAATAATAAACGTAGTAAGTATAATTATTATAGTTCTGACGATAATAACTGTATATTATGCGTAATAATGCATGTTATATTGATAATAATAAAAGTAATAAGTACAATTATTATAGTTCTAGCGATAATTACAGTATAATATGGGACTAATGCATGTTATATTGATAATAATAAAAGTAATAAGTATAATTATTATAGTTCTAGCGATAATTACAGTATAATGTGGGTAATAATGCATTTTATATTGATAATAATAAAAGTAATAAGTATAATTATTATAGTTCTCACGATAATAACTGTATAATATGGGTAGTAATGCATGTTATATTCATAATAATAAACGTAATAAGTATAATTATTATAGTTCCGACGATAATAACTGTATATTATGCGTAATAATGCATGTTATATTGATAATAATAAAAGTAATAAGTACAATTATTATAGTTCTAGCGATAATTAGAGTATAATGTGGGTTAGAATGCATGTTATATTGATAATAATAAAGGTAATAAGTATAATTATTATAGTTCTAGCGATAATTACAGTATAATGTGGGTAATAATGCATGTTATGTTGATAATAATAAAAGTAATAAGTATAATTATTATAGTTCTAGCGATAATTACAGTATAATGTGGGTAATAATGCATGTTATATTGATAATAATAAAAGTAATAAGTATAATTATTATAGTCCTCACGATAATAACTGTATAATATGGGTACTAATGCATGTTATATTGATAATAATAAAAGTAATAAGTATAATTATTATAGTTCTGACGATAATAACTGTATAATATGCGTAATAATGCATGTTATATTGATAATAATAAACGTAATAAGTATAATTATTATAGTTCTACCGATAATTACAGTATAATGTGGGTAATAATGCATGTTATGTTGATAATAATAAAAGTAATAAGTATAATTATTATAGTTCTCACGATAATAACTGTATAATATGGGTAGTAATGCATGTTATATTCATAACAGTAAACGTAATAAGTATAATTATTATAGTTCTGACGATAATAACTGTATATTATGCGTAATAATGCATGTTATATTGATAATAATAAAAGTAATAAGTATAGTTATTATAGTTCTAGCGACAATTACAGTATAATGAGGGTAATAATGCATGATATATTGATAATAATAAAAGTAATAAGTATAATTATTATAGTTCTAGCGATAATTACAGTATAATGTGGGTAATAATGCATGTTATATTGATAATAATAAAAGTAATAAGTATAATTATTACAGTTCTCACGATAATAACTGTATAATATGGGTAATAATGCATGTTATATTGATAATAATAAACGTAATAAGTATAATTATTATAGTTCTGACGATAATAACTGTATAATATGCGTAATAATGCATGTTATATTGATAATAATAAAAGTAATAAGTATAATTATTATAGTTCTAGCGATAATTACAGTATAATGTGGGTAATAATGCATGTTATGTTGATAATAATAAAAGTAATAAATATAATTATTATAGTTCTCACGATAATAACTGTATAATATGGGTAGTAATGCATGTTATATTCATAATAATAAACGTAGTAAGTATAATTATTATAGTTCTGACGATAATAACTGTATATTATGCGTAATAATGCATGTTATATTGATAATAATAAAAGTAATAAGTACAATTATTATAGTTCTAGCGATAATTACAGTATAATATGGGTAATAATGCATGTTATATTGGTAATATTGGGGGTAATAAGTATAATTATTACAGTTCTAGCGATAATAACAGTATAATATGGGACTAATGCATGTTATATTGATAATAATAAAAGTAATAAGTATAATTATTATAGTTCTAGCGATAATTACAGTATAATGTGGGTAATAATGCATTTTATATTGATAATAATAAAAGTAATAAGTATAATTATTATAGTTCTCACGATAATAACTGTATAATATGGGTAGTAATGCATGTTATATTCATAATAATAAACGTAATAAGTATAATTATTATAGTTCCGACGATAATAACTGTATATTATGCGTAATAATGCATGTTATATTGATAATAATAAAAGTAATAAGTACAATTATTATAGTTCTAGCGATAATTAGAGTATAATGTGGGTTATAATGCATGTTATATTGATAATAATAAAGGTAATAAGTATAATTATTATAGTTCTAGCGATAATTACAGTATAATGTGGGTAATAATGCATATTATGTTGATAATAATAAAAGTAATAAGTATAATTATTATAGTCCTCACGATAATAACTGTATAATATGGGTACTAATGCATGTTATATTGATAATAATAAAAGTAATAAGTATAATTATTATAGTTCTAGCGATAATTACAGTATAATATGGGTAATAATGCATGTTATATTGGTAATATTGGGGGTAATAAGTATAATTATTATAGTTCTAGCGATAATAACAGTATAATATGGGTACTAATGCATGTTATATTGATAATAATAAAAGTAATAAGTATAATTATTATAGTTCTGACGATAATAACTGTATAATATGCGTAATAATGCATGTTATATTGATAATAATAAACGTAATAAGTATAATTATTATAGTTCTAGCGATAATTACAGTATAATGTGGGTAATAATGCATGTTATGTTGATAATAATAAAAGTAATAAGTATAATTATTATAGTTCTCACGATAATAACTGTATAATATGGGTAGTAATGCATGTTATATTCATAATAATAAACGTAATAAGTATAATTATTATAGTTCTGACGATAATAACTGTATATTATGCGTAATAATGCATGTTATATTGATAATAATAAAAGTAATAAGTATAATTATTATATTTCTAGCGATATTAACAGTATAATATGGGTACTAATGCAGGTTATATTGATAACAATAAAAGTAATAAGTATAATTATTATAGTTCTAGCGATAATTACAGTATAATGTGGGTAATAATGCATGTTATGTTGATAATAATAAAAGTAATAAGTATAATTATTATAGTTCTCACGATAATAACTGTATAAGATGGGTAGTAATGCATGTTATATTCTTAATAATAAACGTAATAAGTATAATTATTATAGTTCTGACGATAATAACTGTATATTATGCGTAATAATGCATGTTATATTGATAATAATAAAAGTAATAAGTATAATTATTATAGTTCTAGCGATATTAACAGTATAATATGGGTACTAATGCAGGTTATATTGATAATAATAAAAGTAATAAGTATAATTATTATAGTTCTAGCGATAATTACAGTATAATGTGGGTAATAATGCTTGTTATATTGGTGATATTGGGGGTAATAAGTATAATTATTATAATGCTAGCGATAATTACAGTATAATATGGGTATTAATGCATGTTATATTGATAATAATAAAAGTAATAAGTATAATTATTATAGTTCTCACGATAATAACTGTATAATATGGGTACTAATGTATGTTATATTGATAATAATAAAAGTAATAAGTATAATTATTATAGTTCTAGCGATAATTACAGTATAATGTGGGTAATAATGCATGTTATATTGACGATATTGGGAGTAATAAGTATATTTATTATTATTCTAGCGATAATTACAGTATAATATGGGGATTAATGCATGTTATATTGATAATAATAAAAGTAATAAGTATAATTATTATAGTTCTAGCGATATTAACAGTATAATATGGGTACTAATGCAGGTTATATTGATAATAATAAAAGTAATAAGTATAATTATTATAGTTCTAGCGATAATTACAGTATAATGTGGGTAATAATGCTTGTTATATTGGTGATATTGGGGGTAATAAGTATAATTATTATAATGCTAGCGATAATTACAGTATAATATGGGTATTAATGCATGTTATATTGATAATAATAAAAGTAATAAGTATAATTATTATAGTTCTCACGATAATAACTGTATAATATGGGTACTAATGCATGTTATATTGATAATAATAAAAGTAATAAGTATAATTATTATAGTTCTAGCGATAATTACAGTATAATGTGGGTAATAATGCATGTTATATTGACGATATTGGGAGTAATAAGTATATTTATTATTATTCTAGCGATAATTACAGTATAATATGGGGATTAATGCATGTTATATTGATAATAATAAAAGTAATAAGTATAATTATTATAGTTCTGACGATAATAACTGTATAATATGGGTAATAATGCATGTTACATTGGTAATAATAAAAGTAATATGTATAATTGTTATAGTTCTGACGATAATAACTGTATAATGTGGGTAATAATGCATGTTATATTGATAATAATAAAAGTAATAAGTATAATTATTATAGTTCTAGCGATAATTACAGTATAATGTGGGTAATAATGCATTTATATTGATAATAATAAAAGTAATAAGTATAATTATTATAGTTCTAGCGATAATTACAGTATAATGTGGGTAATAATGCATGTTATATTGATAATAATAAAAGTAATAAGTATAAGTATTATAGTTCTCACGATAATAACTGTATAATATGGGTAGTAATGCATGTTATATTGATAATAATAAACGTAATAAGTATAATTATTATAGTTCTGACGATAATAACTGTATAATATGCGTAATAATGCATGTTATATTGATAATAATAAAAGTAATAAGTATAATTATTATAGTTCTAGCGATAATAACTGTATAATGTGGGTAATAATGCATGTTATACTGATAATAATAAAAGTAATAAGTATAATTATTATAGTCCTAGTGATAATAACAGTATAATATGGGTACTAATGCATGTTATATTGATAATAATAAAAGTAATAAGTATAATTATTATAGTTCTAGCGATAATTACAGTATAATGTGGGTAATAATGCTTGTTATATTGGTAATATTGGGGGTAATAAGTATAATTAGTATAATTCTAGCGATAATTACAGTATAATATGGGTATTAATGCATGTTATATTGATAATAATAAAAGTAATAAGTATAATTATTATAGTTCTAGCGATAATTACAGTATAATGGGGGTAATAATGCTTGTTATATTGGTGATATTGGGGGTAATAAGTATAATTAGTATAATTCTAGCGATAATTACAGTATAATATGGGTACTAATGCATGTTATATTGATAATAATAAAAGTAATAAGTATAATTATTATAGTTCTCACGATAATAACTGTATAATATGGGTAATAATGCATGTTATATTGATAATAATAAACGTAATAAGTATAATTATTATAGTTCTGACGATAATAACTGTATAATATGCGTAATAATGCATGTTATATTGATAATAATAAAAGTAATAAGTATAATTATTATAGTTCTAGCGATAATTACAGTATAATGTGGGTAATAATGCATGTTATGTTGATAATAATAAAAGTAATAAATATAATTATTATAGTTCTCACGATAATAACTGTATAATATGGGTAGTAATGCATGTTATATTCATAATAATAAACGTAATAAGTATAATTATTATAGTTCTGACGATAATAACTGTATATTATGCGTAATAATGCATGTTATATTGATAATAATAAAAGTAATAAGTACAATTATTATAGTTCTAGCGATAATTACAGTATAATATGGTTAATAATGCACGTTATATTGGTAATATTGGGGGTAATAAGTATAATTATTACAGTTCTAGCGATAATAACAGTATAATATGGGACTAATGCATGTTATATTGATAATAATAAAAGTAATAAGTATAATTATTATAGTTCTAGCGATAATTACAGTATATTGTGGGTAATAATGCATGTTATATTGATAATAATAAAAGTAATAAGTATAATTATTATACTTCTAGCCATAATTACAGTATAATGTGGGTAATAATGCATGTTATATTGATAATAATAAAAGTAATACGTATAAGTATTATAGTTCTCACGATAATAACTGTATAATATGGGTAGTAATGCATGTTATATTGATAATAATAAACGTAATAAGTATAATTATTATAGTTCAAGCGATAATTACAGTATAATGTGGGTAATAATGCATGTTATATTGACGATATTGGGAGTAATAAGTATATTTATTATAATTCTAGCGATAATTACAGTATAATATGGGGCTTAATGCATGTTATATTGATAATAATAAAAGTAATATTTATAATTATTATAGTTCTGACGATAATAACTGTATAATATTGCTAATAATGCATGTTATATTGATAATAATAAAAGTAATATGTATAATTATTATAGTTCTGACGATAATAACTGTATAATGTGGGTAATAATGCATGTTATATCGATAATAATAAAAGTAATAAGTATAATTATTATAGTTCTCACGATAATAAATGTATAATATGGGTACTAATGCATGTTATATTGATAATAATAAAAGTAATAAGTATAATTATTATAGTTCTAGCGATAATTACAGTATAATGTGGGTAATAATGCATGTTATATTGATAATAATAAAAGTAATACGTATAAGTATTATAGTTCTCACGATAATAACTGTTTAATATGGGTAGTAATGCATGTTATATTGATAATAATAAAAGTAATAAGTGCAATTATTATAGTTCTAGCGATAATAACTGTATAATGTGGGTAATAATGCATGTTATACTGATAATAATAAAAGTAATAAGTATAATTATTATAGATCTAGCGATAATTACAGTATAATGTGGGTAATAATGCATGTTATATTGATAATAATAAAAGTAATAAGTATAATTATTATAGTTCTAGCGATAATTACAGTATAATGTGGGTAATAATGCATGTTATGTTGATAATAAGGAAAGTAATAAGTATAATTATTATAGTTCTCACGATAATAACTGTATAATATGGGTAGTAATGCATGTTATATTCATAATAATAAACGTAATAAGTATAATTATTATAGTTCTGACGATAATAACTGTATATTATGCGTAATAATGCATGTTATATTGATAGTAATAAAAGTAATAAGTATAGTTATTATAGTTCTAGCGACAATTACAGTATAATGAGGGTAATAATGCATGATATATTGATAATGATAAAAGTAATAAGTATAATTATTATAGTTCTAGCGATAATTACAGTATAATGTGGGTAATAATGCATGTTATGTTGATAATAATAAAAGTAATAAGTATAATTATTATAGTTCTGACGATAATAACTGTATAATATGCGTAATAATGCATGTTATATTGATAATAATAAACGTAATAAGTATAATTATTATAGTTCTAGCGATAATTACAGTATAATGTGGGTAATAATGCATGTTATGTTGATAATAATAAAAGTAATAAGTATAATTATTATAGTTCTCACGATAATAACTGTATAATATGGGTAGTAATGCATGTTATATTCATAATAATAAACGTAGTAAGTATAATTATTATAGTTCTGACGATAATAACTGTATATTATGCGTAATAATGCATGTTATATTGATAATAATAAAAGTAATAAGTATAGTTATTATAGTTCTAGCGACAATTACAGTATAATGAGGGTAATAATGCATGATATATTGATAATAATAAAAGTAATAAGTATAATTATTATAGTTCTAGCGATAATTACAGTATAATGTGGGTAATAATGCATGTTATGTTGATAATAATAAAAGTAATAAATATAATTATTATAGTTCTCACGATAATAACTGTATAATATGGGTAGTAATGCATGTTATATTCATAATAATAAACGTAGTAAGTATAATTATTATAGTTCTGACGATAATAACTGTATATTATGCGTAATAATGCATGTTATATTGATAATAATAAAAGTAATAAGTACAATTATTATAGTTCTAGCGATAATTACAGTATAATATGGGACTAATGCATGTTATATTGATAATAATAAAAGTAATAAGTATAATTATTATAGTTCTAGCGATAATTACAGTATAATGTGGGTAATAATGCATTTTATATTGATAATAATAAAAGTAATAAGTATAATTATTATAGTTCTCACGATAATAACTGTATAATATGGGTAGTAATGCATGTTATATTCATAATAATAAACGTAATAAGTATAATTATTATAGTTCCGACGATAATAACTGTATATTATGCGTAATAATGCATGTTATATTGATAATAATAAAAGTAATAAGTACAATTATTATAGTTCTAGCGATAATTAGAGTATAATGTGGGTTATAATGCATGTTATATTGATAATAATAAAGGTAATAAGTATAATTATTATAGTTCTAGCGATAATTACAGTATAATGTGGGTAATAATGCATGTTATGTTGATAATAATAAAAGTAATAAGTATAATTATTATAGTTCTAGCGATAATTACAGTATAATGTGGGTAATAATGCATGTTATATTGATAATAATAAAAGTAATAAGTATAGTTATTATAGTTCTAGCGACAATTACAGTATAATGAGGGTAATAATGCATGATATATTGATAATAATAAAAGTAATAAGTATAATTATTATAGTTCTAGCGATAATTACAGTATAATGTGGGTAATAATGCATGTTATATTGATAATAATAAAAGTAATAAGTATAATTATTACAGTTCTCACGATAATAACTGTATAATATGGGTAATAATGCATGTTATATTGATAATAATAAACGTAATAAGTATAATTATTATAGTTCTGACGATAATAACTGTATAATATGCGTAATAATGCATGTTATATTGATAATAATAAAAGTAATAAGTATAATTATTATAGTTCTAGCGATAATTACAGTATAATGTGGGTAATAATGCATGTTATGTTGATAATAATAAAAGTAATAAATATAATTATTATAGTTCTCACGATAATAACTGTATAATATGGGTAGTAATGCATGTTATATTCATAATAATAAACGTAGTAAGTATAATTATTATAGTTCTGACGATAATAACTGTATATTATGCGTAATAATGCATGTTATATTGATAATAATAAAAGTAATAAGTACAATTATTATAGTTCTAGCGATAATTACAGTATAATATGGGTAATAATGCATGTTATATTGGTAATATTGGGGGTAATAAGTATAATTATTACAGTTCTAGCGATAATAACAGTATAATATGGGACTAATGCATGTTATATTGATAATAATAAAAGTAATAAGTATAATTATTATAGTTCTAGCGATAATTACAGTATAATGTGGGTAATAATGCATTTTATATTGATAATAATAAAAGTAATAAGTATAATTATTATAGTTCTCACGATAATAACTGTATAATATGGGTAGTAATGCATGTTATATTCATAATAATAAACGTAATAAGTATAATTATTATAGTTCCGACGATAATAACTGTATATTATGCGTAATAATGCATGTTATATTGATAATAATAAAAGTAATAAGTACAATTATTATAGTTCTAGCGATAATTAGAGTATAATGTGGGTTATAATGCATGTTATATTGATAATAATAAAGGTAATAAGTATAATTATTATAGTTCTAGCGATAATTACAGTATAATGTGGGTAATAATGCATGTTATGTTGATAATAATAAAAGTAATAAGTATAATTATTATAGTTCTAGCGATAATTACAGTATAATGTGGGTAATAATGCATGTTATATTGATAATAATAAAAGTAATAAGTATAATTATTACAGTTCTCACGATAATAACTGTATAATATGGGTAATAATGCATGTTATATTGATAATAATAAACGTAATAAGTATAATTATTATAGTTCTGACGATAATAACTGTATAATATGCGTAATAATGCATGTTATATTGATAATAATAAAAGTAATAAGTATAATTATTATAGTTCTAGCGATAATTACAGTATAATGTGGGTAATAATGCATGTTATGTTGATAATAATAAAAGTAATAAATATAATTATTATAGTTCTCACGATAATAACTGTATAATATGGGTAGTAATGCATGTTATATTCATAATAATAAACGTAGTAAGTATAATTATTATAGTTCTGACGATAATAACTGTATATTATGCGTAATAATGCATGTTATATTGATAATAATAAAAGTAATAAGTACAATTATTATAGTTCTAGCGATAATTACAGTATAATATGGGTAATAATGCATGTTATATTGGTAATATTGGGGGTAATAAGTATAATTATTACAGTTCTAGCGATAATAACAGTATAATATGGGACTAATGCATGTTATATTGATAATAATAAAAGTAATAAGTATAATTATTATAGTTCTAGCGATAATTACAGTATAATGTGGGTAATAATGCATTTTATATTGATAATAATAAAAGTAATAAGTATAATTATTATAGTTCTCACGATAATAACTGTATAATATGGGTAGTAATGCATGTTATATTCATAATAATAAACGTAATAAGTATAATTATTATAGTTCCGACGATAATAACTGTATATTATGCGTAATAATGCATGTTATATTGATAATAATAAAAGTAATAAGTACAATTATTATAGTTCTAGCGATAATTAGAGTATAATGTGGGTTATAATGCATGTTATATTGATAATAATAAAGGTAATAAGTATAATTATTATAGTTCTAGCGATAATTACAGTATAATGTGGGTAATAATGCATGTTATGTTGATAATAATAAAAGTAATAAGTATAATTATTATAGTTCTAGCGATAATTACAGTATAATGTGGGTAATAATGCATGTTATATTGATAATAATAAAAGTAATAAGTATAATTATTATAGTCCTCACGATAATAGCTGTATAATATGGGTACTAATGCATGTTATATTGATAATAATAAAAGTAATAAGTATAATTATTATAGTTCTAGCGATAATTACAGTATAATATGGGTAATAATGCATGTTATATTGGTAATATTGGGGGTAATAAGTATAATTATTATAGTTCTAGCGATAATAACAGTATAATATGGGTACTAATGCATGTTATATTGATAATAATAAAAGTAATAAGTATAATTATTATAGTTCTGACGATAATAACTGTATAATATGCGTAATAATGCATGTTATATTGATAATAATAAACGTAATAAGTATAATTATTATAGTTCTAGCGATAATTACAGTATAATGTGGGTAATAATGCATGTTATGTTGATAATAATAAAAGTAATAAGTATAATTATTATAGTTCTCACGATAATAACTGTATAATATGGGTAGTAATGCATGTTATATTCTTAATAATAAACGTAATAAGTATAATTATTATAGTTCTGACGATAATAACTGTATATTATGCGTAATAATGCATGTTATATTGATAATAATAAAAGTAATAAGTATAATTATTATAGTTCTAGCGATATTAACAGTATAATATGGGTACTAATGCAGGTTATATTGATAATAATAAAAGTAATAAGTATAATTATTATAGTTCTAGCGATAATTACAGTATAATGTGGGTAATAATGCTTGTTATATTGGTGATATTGGGGGTAATAAGTATAATTATTATAATGCTAGCGATAATTACAGTATAATATGGGTATTAATGCATGTTATATTGATAATAATAAAAGTAATAAGTATGATTATTATAGTTCTCACGATAATAACTGTATAATATGGGTACTAATGCATGTTATATTGATAATAATAAAAGTAATAAGTATAATTATTATAGTTCTAGCGATAATTACAGTATAATGTGGGTAATAATGCATGTTATATTGACGATATTGGGAGTAATAAGTATATTTATTATTATTCTAGCGATAATTACAGTATAATATGGGGATTAATGCATGTTATATTGATAATAATAAAAGTAATAAGTATAATTATTATAGTTCTGACGATAATAACTGTATAATATGGGTAATAATGCATGTTACATTGGTAATAATAAAAGTAATATGTATAATTGTTATAGTTCTGACGATAATAACTGTATAATGTGGGTAATAATGCATGTTATATTGATAATAATAAAAGTAATAAGTATAATTATTATAGTTCTAGCGATAATTACAGTATAATGTGGGTAATAATGCATTTATATTGATAATAATAAAAGTAATAAGTATAATTATTATAGTTCTAGCGATAATTACAGTATAATGTGGGTAATAATGCATGTTATATTGATAATAATAAAAGTAATAAGTATAAGTATTATAGTTCTCACGATAATAACTGTATAATATGGGTAGTAATGCATGTTATATTGATAATAATAAACGTAATAAGTATAATTATTATAGTTCTGACGATAATAACTGTATAATATGCGTAATAATGCATGTTATATTGATAATAATAAAAGTAATAAGTATAATTATTATAGTTCTAGCGATAATAACTGTATAATGTGGGTAATAATGCATGTTATACTGATAATAATAAAAGTAATAAGTATAATTATTATAGTCCTAGTGATAATAACAGTATAATATGGGTACTAATGCATGTTATATTGATAATAATAAAAGTAATAAGTATAATTATTATAGTTCTAGCGATAATTACAGTATAATGTGGGTAATAATGCTTGTTATATTGGTAATATTGGGGGTAATAAGTATAATTAGTATAATTCTAGCGATAATTACAGTATAATATGGGTATTAATGCATGTTATATTGATAATAATAAAAGTAATAAGTATAATTATTATAGTTCTAGCGATAATTACAGTATAATGGGGGTAATAATGCTTGTTATATTGGTGATATTGGGGGTAATAAGTATAATTAGTATAATTCTAGCGATAATTACAGTATAATATGGGTACTAATGCATGTTATATTGATAATAATAAAAGTAATAAGTATAATTATTATAGTTCTAGCGATAATTACAGTATAATGGGGGTAATAATGCTTGTTATATTGGTGATATTGGGGGTAATAAGTATAATTAGTATAATTCTGACGATAATAACAGTATAATATGGGTACTAATGCATGTTATATTGATAATAATTAAAGTAATAAGTATAATTATTATAGTTCTAGCGATAATTACAGTATAATGTGGGTAATAATGCTTGTTATATTGGTAATATTGGGGGTAATAAGTATAATTAGTATAATTATAGCGATAATTACAGTATAATATGGGTATTAATGCATGTTATATTGATAATAATAAAAGTAATAAGTATAATTATTATAGTTCTAGCGATAATTACAGTATAATGTGGGTAATAGTGCTTGTTATATTGGTGATATTGGGGGTAATAAGTATAATTAGTATAATTCTGACGATAATTACAGTATAATGTGGGTAATAATGCATGTTATATTGATAATAATAAAAGTAATAAGTATAATTATTATAGTTCTAGCGATAATTACAGTATAATGTGGGTAATAATGCATGTTATATTGATAATAATAAAAGTAATAAGTATAATTATTATAGTTCTCACGATAATAACTGTATAATATGGGTAGTAATGCATGTTATATTGATAATAATAAACGTAATAAGTATAATTATTATAGTTCTGACGATAATAACTGTATAATATGCGTAATAATGCATGTTATATTGATAACAATAAAAGTAATAAGTATAATTATTATAGTTCTAGCGATAATTACAGTATAATGTGGGTAATAATGCATGTTATGTTGATCATAATAAAAGTAATAAGTATAATTATTATAGTTCTCACGATAATAAATGTATAATATGGGTACTAATGCATGTTATATTGATAATAATAAAAGTAATAAGTATAATTATTATAGTTCTAGCGATAATTACAGTATAATGTGGGTAATAATGCATGTTATATTGACGATATTGGGAGTAATAAGTATATTTATTATAATTCTAGCGATAATTACAGTATAATATGGGGATTAATGCATGTTATATTGATAATAATAAATGTAATAAGTATAATTATTATAGTTCTGACGATAATAACTGTATAATATGCGTAATAATGCATGTTATATTGATAACAATAAAAGTAATAAGTATAATTATTATAGTTCTAGCGATAATTACAGTATAATGTGGGTAATAATGCATGTTATATTGATAATAATAAAAGTAATAAGTATAAGTATTATAGTTCTCACGATAATAACTATATAGTATGGGTAGTAATGCATGTTATATTGGTAATATTGGGGGTAATAAGTATAATTAGTATAATTCTAGCGATAATTACAGTATAATATGGGTATTAATGCATGTTATATTGATAATAATAAAAGTAATAAGTATAATTATTATAGTTCTAGCGATAATTACAGTATAATGGGGGTAATAATGCTTGTTATATTGGTAATATTGGGGGTAATAAGTATAATTAGTATAATTATAGCGATAATTACAGTATAATATGGGTATTAATGCATGTTATATTGATAATAATAAAAGTAATAAGTATAATTATTATAGTTCTGACGATAATAACTGTATAATATGGGTAATAATGCATGTTATATTGATAATAATAAAAGTAATATGTATAATTATTATAGTTCTGACGATAATAACTGTATAATGTGGGTAATAATGCATGTTATATTGATAATAATAAAAGTAATAAGTATAATTATTATAGTTCTGACGATAATAACTGTATAATATGCGTAATAATGCATGTTATATTGATAATAATAAAAGTAATAAGTATTATTATTATAGTTCTGACGATAATAACTGTATAATATGCGTAATAATGCATGTTATTTTGATAATAATAACAGTAATAAGTATAATTATTATAGTTCTGACGATAATAACTGTATAATATGCGTAATAGTGCATGTTATATTGATAATAATAAAAGTAATAAGTATAATTATTATAGTTCTAGCGATAATTACAGTATAATGTGGGTAATAATGCATGTTATATTGATAATAATAAAAGTAATAAGTATAATTATTATAGTTCTCACGATAATAACTGTATAATATGGGTAGTAATGCATGTTATATTGATAATAATAAAAGTAATAAGTATTATTATTATAGTTCTGACGATAATAACTGTATAATATGCGTAATAATGCATGTTATATTGATAATAATAAAAGTAATAAGTATAATTATTATAGTCCTAGTGATAATAACAGTATAATATGGGTACTAATGCATGTTATATTGATAATAATAAAAGTAATAAGTATAATTATTATAGTTCTAGCGATAATTACAGTATAATGTGGGTAATAATGCTTGTTATATTGGTAATATTGGGGGTAATAAGTATAATTAGTATAATTCTAGCGATAATTACAGTATAATATGGGTATTAATGCATGTTATATTGATAATAATAAAAGTAATAAGTATAATTATTATAGTTCTAGCGATAATTACAGTATAATGGGGGTAATAATGCTTGTTATATTGGTGATATTGGGGGTAATAAGTATAATTAGTATAATTCTAGCGATAATTACAGTATAATATGGGTATTAATGCATGTTATATTGATAATAATAAAAGTAATAAGTATAATTATTATAGTTCTAGCGATAATTACAGTATAATGGGGGTAATAATGCATGTTATATTGACGATATTGGGAGTAATAAGTATATTTATTATAATTCTAGCGATAATTACAGTATAATATGGGGATTAATGCATGTTATATTGATAATAATAAAAGTAATAAGTATAATTATTATAGTTCTGACGATAATAACTGTATAATATGGGTAATAATGCATGTTATATTGATAATAATAAAAGTAATATGTATAATTGTTATAGTTCTGACGATAGTAACTGTATAATGTGGGTAATAATGCATGTTATATTGATAATAATAAAAGTAATAAGTATAATTATTATAGTTCTAGCGATAATTACAGTATAATGTGGGTAATAATGCATTTATATTGATAATAATAAAAGTAATAAGTATAATTATTATAGTTCTAGCGATAATTACAGTATAATGTGGGTAATAATGCATGTTATATTGATAATAATAAAAGTAATAAGTATAAGTATTATAGTTCTCACGATAATAACTGTATAGTATGGGTAGTAATGCATGTTATATTGGTAATATTGGGGGTAATAAGTATAATTAGTATAATTCTAGCGATAATTACAGTATAATATGGGTATTAATGCATGTTATATTGATAATAATAAAAGTAATAAGTATAATTATTATAGTTCTAGCGATAATTACAGTATAATGGGGGTAATAATGCTTGTTATATTGGTAATATTGGGGGTAATAAGTATAATTAGTATAATTATAGCGATAATTACAGTATAATATGGGTATTAATGCATGTTATATTGATAATAATAAAAGTAATAAGTATAATTATTATAGTTCTGACGATAATAACTGTATAATATGGGTAATAATGCATGTTATATTGATAATAATAAAAGTAATATGTATAATTATTATAGTTCTGACGATAATAACTGTATAATGTGGGTAATAATGCATGTTATATTGATAATAATAAAAGTAATAAGTATAATTATTATAGTTCTGACGATAATAACTGTATAATATGCGTAATAATGCATGTTATATTGATAATAATAAAAGTAATAAGTATTATTATTATAGTTCTGACGATAATAACTGTATAATATGCGTAATAATGCATGTTATTTTGATAATAATAACAGTAATAAGTATAATTATTATAGTTCTGACGATAATAACTGTATAATATGCGTAATAGTGCATGTTATATTGATAATAATAAAAGTAATAAGTATAATTATTATAGTTCTAGCGATAATTACAGTATAATGTGGGTAATAATGCATGTTATATTGATAATAATAAAAGTAATAAGTATAATTATTATAGTTCTCACGATAATAACTGTATAATATGGGTAGTAATGCATGTTATATTGATAATAATAAAAGTAATAAGTATTATTATTATAGTTCTGACGATAATAACTGTATAATATGCGTAATAATGCATGTTATATTGATAATAATAAAAGTAATAAGTATTATTATTATAGTTCTGACGATAATAACTGTATAATGTGGGTAATAATGCATGTTATATTGATAATAATAAAAGTAATAAGTGTAATTATTATAGTTCTAGCGATAATTAGAGTATAATGTGGGTAATTATGCATGTTATATTCATAATAATAAACGTAGTAAGTATAATTATTATAGTTCTGACGATAATAACTGTATAATATGCGTAATAATGCATGTTATATTGATAATAATAAAAGTAATAAGTATAATTATTATAATTCTAGCGATAATTACAGTATAATATGGGTAATAATGCATGTTATATTAATAATAATAAAAGTAATAAGTAGAATTATTATAGTTCTAGCGATAATAACAGTATAATATGGGTACTAATGCATGTTATATTGATAATAATAAAAGTAATAAGTATAATTATTATAGTTCTAGCGATAATTACAGTATAATGTGGGTAATAATGCTTGTTATATTGGTGATATTGGGGGTAATGAGTATAATTAGTATAATTCTAGCGATAATTACAGTATAATATTGGTATTAATGCATGTTATATTGATAATAATAAAAGTAATAAGTAAAATTATTATAGTTCTAGCGATAATTACAGTATAATGTGGGTAATAATGCTTGTTATATTGGTGATATTGGGGGTAATAAGTATAATTATTATAATGCTAGCGATAATTACAGTATAATATGGGTATTAATGCATGTTATATTGATAATAATAAAAGTAATAAGTATAATTATTACAGTTCTCACGATAATAACTGTATAATATGGGTAGTAATGCATGTTATATTCATAATAATAAACGTAGTAAGTATAATTATTATAGTTCTGACGATAATAACTGTATAATACGCGTAATAATGCATGTTATATTGTTAATAATAAAAGTAATAAGTATAACTATTATAGTTCTAGCGATAATTACAGTATAATGTGGGTAATAATGCATGTTATGTTGATAATAATAAAAGTAATAAGTATAATTATTATAGTTCTCACGATAATAACTGTATAATATGGGTAGTAATGCATGTTATATTCATAATAATAAACGTAATAAGTATAATTATTATAGTTCTGACGATAATAACTGTATATTATGCGTAATAATGCATGTTATATTGATAATAATAAAAGTAATAAGTATAATTATTATAGTTCTAGCGATAATTACAGTATAATGTGGGTAATAATGCATGTTATATTGATAATAATAAAAGTAATAAGTATAATTATTATAGTTCTCACGATAATAACTGTATAATATGGGTAGTAATGCATGTTATATTGATAATAATAAACGTAATAAGTATAATTATTATAGTTCTGACGATAATAACTGTATAATATGTGTAATAATGCATGTTATATTGATAATAATAAAAGTAATAAGTATAGCTATTATAGTTCTAGCGATAATTAGAGTATAATGTGGGTAATAATGCATGTTATGTTGATAATAATAAAAGTAATAAGTGTAATTATTATAGTTCTCACGATAATAACTGTATAATATGGGTAGTAATGCATGTTATATTCATAATAATAAACGTAATAAGTATAATTATTATAGTTCTGACGATAATAACAGTATAATATGGGTACTAATGCATGTTATATTGATAATAATAAAAGTAATAAGTATAATTATTATAGTTCTAGCGATAATTACAGTATAATGTGGCTAATAATGCATGTTATATTGATAATAATAAAAGTAATAAGTATAATTATTACAGTTATGACGATAATAACAGTATAATATGGGTACTAATGCATGTTATATTGATAATAATAAAAGTAATAAGTATAATTATTATAGTTCTGACGATAATAACAGTATAATATGCGTAATAACGCATGTTATATTGATAATAATAAAAGTAATAAGTATTTTTATTATAGTTCTCACGATAATAACTGTATAATATGGGTAGTAATGCATGTTATATTCATAATAATAAACGTAGTAAGTATAATTATTATAGTTCTGACGATAATAACTGTATAATACGCGTAATAATGCATGTTATATTGATAATAATAAAAGTAATAAGTATAACTATTATAGTTCTAGCGATAATTACAGTATAATGTGGGTAATAATGCATGTTATGTTGATAATAATAAAAGTAATAAGTGTAACTATTATAGTTCTCACGATAATAACTGTATAATATGGGTAGTAATGCATGTTATATTCATAATAATAAACGTAATAAGTATAATTATTATAGTTCTGACGATAATAACTGTATATTATGCGTAATAATGCATGTTATATTGATAATAATAAAAGTAATAAGTATAATTATTATAGTTCTAGCGATAATTACAGTATAATGTGGGTAATAATGCATGTTATATTGATAATAATAAAAGTAATAAGTATAATTATTATAGTTCTAGCGATAATTACAGTATAATGTGGGTAATAATGCATGTTATATTGATAATAATAAAAGTAATAAGTATAATTATTATAGTTCTCACGATAATAACTGTATAATATGGGTAGTAATGCATGTTATATTGATAATAATAAACGTAATAAGTATAATTATTATAGTTCTGACGATAATAACTGTATAATATGTGTAATAATGCATGTTATATTGATAATAATAAAAGTAATAAGTATAGCTATTATAGTTCTAGCGATAATTACAGTATAATGTGGGTAATAATGCATGTTATGTTGATAATAATAAAAGTAATAAGTGTAATTATTATAGTTCTCACGATAATAACTGTATAATATGGGTAGTAATGCATGTTATATTCATAATAATAAACGTAATAAGTATAATTATTATAGTTCTGACGATAATAACAGTATAATATGGGTACTAATGCATGTTATATTGATAATAATAAAAGTAATAAGTATAATTATTATAGTTCTAGCGATAATTACAGTATAATGTGGGTAATAATGCATGTTATATTGATAATAATAAAAGTAATAAGTATAATTATTATAGTTCTGACGATAATAACAGCATAATATGGTTACTAATGCATGTTATATTGATAATAATAAAAGCAATAAGTATAATTATTATAGTTCTCACGATAATAACTGTATAATATGGGTAGTAATGCATGTTATATTGATAATAATAAACGTAATAAGTATAATTATTATAGTTCTGACGATAATAACTGTATAATATGTGTAATAATGCATGTTATATTGATAATAATAAAAGTAATAAGTATAGCTATTATAGTTCTAGCGATAATTACAGTATAATGTGGGTAATAATGCATGTTATGTTGATAATAATAAAAGAAATAAGTGTAATTATTATAGTTCTCACGATAATAACTGTATAATATGGGTAGTAATGCATGTTATATTCATAATAATAAACGTAATAAGTATAATTATTATAGTTCTAGCGATAATTACAGTATCATGTGGGTAATAATGCATGTTATATTGATAATAATAAAAGTAATAAGTATAATTATTATAGTTCTGACGATAATAACAGTATAATATGGGTACTAATGCATGTTATATTGATAATAATAAAAGTAATAAGTATAATTATTATAGTTCTGACGATAATAACAGTATAATATGCGTAATAATGCATGGTATATTGATAATAATAAAAGTAATAAGTATTATTTTTATAGTTCTGACGATAATAACTGTATAATATGCGTAATAATGCATGTTATATTGATAATAATAACAGTAATAAGTATAATTATTATAGTTCTAGCGATAATTACAGTACAATGTGGGTAATAATGCATGTTATATTGATAATAATAAAAGTAATAAGTATAATTATTATAGTCCTAGCGATAATTAGAGTATAATGTGGGTAATAATGCATGTTATATTCATAATAATAAACGTAGTAAGTATAATTATTATAGTTCTGACGATAATAACAGTATAATATGGGTACTAATGCATGTTATATTGATAATAATAAAAGTAATAAGTATAATTATTATAGTTCTAGCGATAATTACAGTATAATATGGGTATTAATGCATGTTATATTGATAATAATAAAAGTAATAAGTATAATTATTATAGTTCTGACGATAATAACTGTATAATATGGGTAATAATGCATGTTATATTGATAATAATAAAAGTAATATGTATAATTATTATAGTTCTGACGATAATAACTGTATAATGTGGGTAATAATGCATGTTATATTGATAATAATAAAAGTAATAAGTATAATTATTATAGTTCTGACGATAATAACTGTATAATATGCGTAATAATGCATGTTATATTGATAATAATAAAAGTAATAAGTATTATTATTATAGTTCTGACGATAATAACTGTATAATATGCGTAATAATGCATGTTATTTTGATAATAATAACAGTAATAAGTATAATTATTATAGTTCTGACGATAATAACTGTATAATATGCGTAATAGTGCATGTTATATTGATAATAATAAAAGTAATAAGTATAATTATTATAGTTCTAGCGATAATTACAGTATAATGTGGGTAATAATGCATGTTATATTGATAATAATAAAAGTAATAAGTATAATTATTATAGTTCTCACGATAATAACTGTATAATATGGGTAGTAATGCATGTTATATTGATAATAATAAAAGTAATAAGTATTATTATTATAGTTCTGACGATAATAACTGTATAATATGCGTAATAATGCATGTTATATTGATAATAATAAAAGTAATAAGTATAATTATTATAGTCCTAGTGATAATAACAGTATAATATGGGTACTAATGCATGTTATATTGATAATAATAAAAGTAATAAGTATAATTATTATAGTTCTAGCGATAATTACAGTATAATGTGGGTAATAATGCTTGTTATATTGGTAATATTGGGGGTAATAAGTATAATTAGTATAATTCTAGCGATAATTACAGTATAATATGGGTATTAATGCATGTTATATTGATAATAATAAAAGTAATAAGTATAATTATTATAGTTCTAGCGATAATTACAGTATAATGGGGGTAATAATGCTTGTTATATTGGTGATATTGGGGGTAATAAGTATAATTAGTATAATTCTAGCGATAATTACAGTATAATATGGGTATTAATGCATGTTATATTGATAATAATAAAAGTAATAAGTATAATTATTATAGTTCTAGCGATAATTACAGTATAATGGGGGTAATAATGCATGTTATATTGACGATATTGGGAGTAATAAGTATATTTATTATAATTCTAGCGATAATTACAGTATAATATGGGGATTAATGCATGTTATATTGATAATAATAAAAGTAATAAGTATAATTATTATAGTTCTGACGATAATAACTGTATAATATGGGTAATAATGCATGTTATATTGATAATAATAAAAGTAATATGTATAATTGTTATAGTTCTGACGATAGTAACTGTATAATGTGGGTAATAATGCATGTTATATTGATAATAATAAAAGTAATAAGTATAATTATTATAGTTCTAGCGATAATTACAGTATAATGTGGGTAATAATGCATTTATATTGATAATAATAAAAGTAATAAGTATAATTATTATAGTTCTAGCGATAATTACAGTATAATGTGGGTAATAATGCATGTTATATTGATAATAATAAAAGTAATAAGTATAAGTATTATAGTTCTCACGATAATAACTGTATAGTATGGGTAGTAATGCATGTTATATTGGTAATATTGGGGGTAATAAGTATAATTAGTATAATTCTAGCGATAATTACAGTATAATATGGGTATTAATGCATGTTATATTGATAATAATAAAAGTAATAAGTATAATTATTATAGTTCTAGCGATAATTACAGTATAATGGGGGTAATAATGCTTGTTATATTGGTAACATTGGGGGTAATAAGTATAATTAGTATAATTATAGCGATAATTACAGTATAATATGGGTATTAATGCATGTTATATTGATAATAATAAAAGTAATAAGTATAATTATTATAGTTCTGACGATAATAACTGTATAATATGGGTAATAATGCATGTTATATTGATAATAATAAAAGTAATATGTATAATTATTATAGTTCTGACGATAATAACTGTATAATGTGGGTAATAATGCATGTTATATTGATAATAATAAAAGTAATAAGTATAATTATTATAGTTCTGACGATAATAACTGTATAATATGCGTAATAATGCATGTTATATTGATAATAATAAAAGTAATAAGTATTATTATTATAGTTCTGACGATAATAACTGTATAATATGCGTAATAATGCATGTTATTTTGATAATAATAACAGTAATAAGTATAATTATTATAGTTCTGACGATAATAACTGTATAATATGCGTAATAATGCATGTTATATTGATAATAATAAAAGTAATAAGTATTATTATTATAGTTCTGACGATAATAACTGTATAATGTGGGTAATAATGCATGTTATATTGATAATAATAAAAGTAATAAGTGTAATTATTATAGTTCTAGCGATAATTAGAGTATAATGTGGGTAATTATGCATGTTATATTCATAATAATAAACGTAGTAAGTATAATTATTATAGTTCTGACGATAATAACTGTATAATATGCGTAATAATGCATGTTATATTGATAATAATAAAAGTAATAAGTATAATTATTATAATTCTAGCGATAATTACAGTATAATATGGGTAATAATGCATGTTATATTAATAATAATAAAAGTAATAAGTAGAATTATTATAGTTCTAGCGATAATAACAGTATAATATGGGTACTAATGCATGTTATATTGATAATAATAAAAGTAATACGTATAATTATTATAGTTCTAGCGATAATTACAGTATAATGTGGGTAATAATGCTTGTTATATTGGTGATATTGGGGGTAATGAGTATAATTAGTATAATTCTAGCGATAATTACAGTATAATATTGGTATTAATGCATGTTATATTGATAATAATAAAAGTAATAAGTAAAATTATTATAGTTCTAGCGATAATTACAGTATAATGTGGGTAATAATGCTTGTTATATTGGTGATATTGGGGGTAATAAGTATAATTATTATAATGCTAGCGATAATTACAGTATAATATGGGTATTAATGCATGTTATATTGATAATAATAAAAGTAATAAGTATAATTATTACAGTTCTCACGATAATAACTGTATAATATGGGTAGTAATGCATGTTATATTCATAATAATAAACGTAGTAAGTATAATTATTATAGTTCTGACGATAATAACTGTATAATACGCGTAATAATGCATGTTATATTGTTAATAATAAAAGTAATAAGTATAACTATTATAGTTCTAGCGATAATTACAGTATAATGTGGGTAATAATGCATGTTATGTTGATAATAATAAAAGTAATAAGTATAATTATTATAGTTCTCACGATAATAACTGTATAATATGGGTAGTAATGCATGTTATATTCATAATAATAAACGTAATAAGTATAATTATTATAGTTCTGACGATAATAACTGTATATTATGCGTAATAATGCATGTTATATTGATAATAATAAAAGTAATAAGTATAATTATTATAGTTCTAGCGATAATTACAGTATAATGTGGGTAATAATGCATGTTATATTGATAATAATAAAAGTAATAAGTATAATTATTATAGTTCTAGCGATAATTACAGTATAATGTGGGTAATAATGCATGTTATATTGATAATAATAAAAGTAATAAGTATAATTATTATAGTTCTCACGATAATAACTGTATAATATGGGTAGTAATGCATGTTATATTGATAATAATAAACGTAATAAGTATAATTATTATAGTTCTGACGATAATAACTGTATAATATGTGTAATAATGCATGTTATATTGATAATAATAAAAGTAATAAGTATAGCTATTATAGTTCTAGCGATAATTAGAGTATAATGTGGGTAATAATGCATGTTATGTTGATAATAATAAAAGTAATAAGTGTAATTATTATAGTTCTCACGATAATAACTGTATAATATGGGTAGTAATGCATGTTATATTCATAATAATAAACGTAATAAGTATAATTATTATAGTTCTGACGATAATAACAGTATAATATGGGCACTAATGCATGTTATATTGATAATAATAAAAGTAATAAGTATAATTATTATAGTTCTAGCGATAATTACAGTATAATGTGGCTAATAATGCATGTTATATTGATAATAATAAAAGTAATAAGTATAATTATTATAGTTATGACGATAATAACAGTATAATATGGGTACTAATGCATGTTATATTGATAATAATAAAAGTAATAAGTATAATTATTATAGTTCTGACGATAATAACAGTATAATATGCGTAATAACGCATGTTATATTGATAATAATAAAAGTAATAAGTATTTTTATTATAGTTCTCACGATAATAACTGTATAATATGGGTAGTAATGCATGTTATATTCATAATAATAAACGTAGTAAGTATAATTATTATAGTTCTGACGATAATAACTGTATAATACGCGTAATAATGCATGTTATATTGATAATAATAAAAGTAATAAGTATAACTATTATAGTTCTAGCGATAATTACAGTATAATGTGGGTAATAATGCATGTTATGTTGATAATAATAAAAGTAATAAGTGTAACTATTATAGTTCTCACGATAATAACTGTATAATATGGGTAGTAATGCATGTTATATTCATAATAATAAACGTAATAAGTATAATTATTATAGTTCTGACGATAATAACTGTATATTATGCGTAATAATGCATGTTATATTGATAATAATAAAAGTAATAAGTATAATTATTATAGTTCTAGCGATAATTACAGTATAATGTGGGTAATAATGCATGTTATATTGATAATAATAAAAGTAATAAGTATAATTATTATAGTTCTAGCGATAATTACAGTATAATGTGGGTAATAATGCATGTTATATTGATAATAATAAAAGTAATAAGTATAATTATTATAGTTCTCACGATAATAACTGTATAATATGGGTAGTAATGCATGTTATATTGATAATAATAAACGTAATAAGTATAATTATTATAGTTCTGACGATAATAACTGTATAATATGTGTAATAATGCATGTTATATTGATAATAATAAAAGTAATAAGTATAGCTATTATAGTTCTAGCGATAATTACAGTATAATGTGGGTAATAATGCATGTTATGTTGATAATAATAAAAGTAATAAGTGTAATTATTATAGTTCTCACGATAATAACTGTATAATATGGGTAGTAATGCATGTTATATTCATAATAATAAACGTAATAAGTATAATTATTATAGTTCTGACGATAATAACAGTATAATATGGGTACTAATGCATGTTATATTGATAATAATAAAAGTAATAAGTATAATTATTATAGTTCTAGCGATAATTACAGTATAATGTGGGTAATAATGCATGTTATATTGATAATAATAAAAGTAATAAGTATAATTATTATAGTTCTGACGATAATAACAGCATAATATGGTTACTAATGCATGTTATATTGATAATAATAAAAGCAATAAGTATAATTATTATAGTTCTCACGATAATAACTGTATAATATGGGTAGTAATGCATGTTATATTGATAATAATAAACGTAATAAGTATAATTATTATAGTTCTGACGATAATAACTGTATAATATGTGTAATAATGCATGTTATATTGATAATAATAAAAGTAATAAGTATAGCTATTATAGTTCTAGCGATAATTACAGTATAATGTGGGTAATAATGCATGTTATGTTGATAATAATAAAAGAAATAAGTGTAATTATTATAGTTCTCACGATAATAACTGTATAATATGGGTAGTAATGCATGTTATATTCATAATAATAAACGTAATAAGTATAATTATTATAGTTCTAGCGATAATTACAGTATCATGTGGGTAATAATGCATGTTATATTGATAATAATAAAAGTAATAAGTATAATTATTATAGTTCTGACGATAATAACAGTATAATATGGGTACTAATGCATGTTATATTGATAATAATAAAAGTAATAAGTATAATTATTATAGTTCTGACGATAATAACAGTATAATATGCGTAATAATGCATGGTATATTGATAATAATAAAAGTAATAAGTATTATTTTTATAGTTCTGACGATAATAACTGTATAATATGCGTAATAATGCATGTTATATTGATAATAATAACAGTAATAAGTATAATTATTATAGTTCTAGCGATAATTACAGTACAATGTGGGTAATAATGCATGTTATATTGATAATAATAAAAGTAATAAGTATAATTATTATAGTCCTAGCGATAATTAGAGTATAATGTGGGTAATAATGCATGTTATATTCATAATAATAAACGTAGTAAGTATAATTATTATAGTTCTGACGATAATAACAGTATAATATGGGTACTAATGCATGTTATATTGATAATAATAAAAGTAATAAGTATAATTATTATAGTTCTAGCGATAATTACAGTATAATGTGGGTAATAATGCATGTTATATTGATAATAATAAAAGTAATAAGTATAATTATTATAGTTCTAGCGATAATTACAGTATAATGTGGGTAGTAATGCATGTTATATTGATAATAATAAACGTAATAAGTATAATTATTATAGTTCTGACGATAATAACTGTATAATATGTGTAATAATGCATGTTATATTGATAATAATAAAAGTAATAAGTATAGCTATTATAGTTCTAGCGATAATTACAGTATAATGTGGGTAATAATGCATGTTATGTTGATAATAATAAAAGTAATAAGTGTAATTATTATAGTTCTCACGATAATAACTGTATAATATGGGTAGTAATGCATGTTATATTCATAATAATAAACGTAATAAGTATAATTATTATAGTTCTGACGATAATAACAGTATAATATGGGTACTAATGCATGTTATATTGATAATAATAAAAGTAATAAGTATAATTATTATAGTTCTAGCGATAATTACAGTATAATGTGGGTAATAATGCATGTTATATTGATAATAATAAAAGTAATAAGTATAATTATTATAGTTCTAGCGATAATTACAGTATAATGTGGGTAATAATGCATGTTATATTGATAATAATAAAAGTAATAAGTATAATTATTATAGTTCTGACGATAATAACAGTATAATATGGGTACTAATGCATGTTATATTGATAATAATAAAAGTAATAAGTATAATTATTATAGTTCTGACGATAATAACAGTATAATATGCGTAATAATGCATGTTGTATTGATAATAATAAAAGTAATAAGTATAATTATTATAGTTCTCACGATAATAACTGTATAATATGGGTAGTAATGCATGTTATATTCATAATAATAAACGTAATAAGTATAATTATTATAGTTCTGACGATAATAACTGTAAAATATGGGTACTAATGCATGTTATATTGATAATAATAAAAGTAATAAGTATAATTATTATAGTTCTGACGATAATAACTGTATAATATGCGCAATAATGCATGTTATATTGATAATAATAAACGTAATAAGTATAATTATTATAGTTCTGACGATAATAACTGTATAATATACGTAATAATGCATGTTATATTAATAATAATAAAAGTAATAAGTAGAATTATTATAGTTCTAGCGATAATTACAGTATAATGTGGGTAATAATGCATGTTATATTGATAATAATAAACGTAATAAGTATAATTATTATAGTTCTGACGATAATAACTGTATAATATGTGTAATAATGCATGTTATATTGATAATAATAAAAGTAATAAGTATAGCTATTATAGTTCTAGCGATAATTACAGTATAATGTGGGTAATAATGCATGTTATATTGATAATAATAAAAGTAATAAGTATAATTATTATAGTTCTGACGATAATAACAGTATAATATGGGTACTAATGCATGTTATATTGATAATAATAAACGTAATAAGTATAATTATTATAGTTCTGACGATAATAACTGTATAATATACGTAATAATGCATGTTATATTAATAATAATAAAAGTAATAAGTAGAATTATTATAGTTCTAGCGATAATTACAGTATAATGTGGGTAATAATGCATGTTATATTGATAATAATAAACGTAATAAGTATAATTATTATAGTTCTGACGATAATAACTGTATAATATGTGTAATAATGCATGTTATATTGATAATAATAAAAGTAATAAGTATAGCTATTATAGTTCTAGCGATAATTACAGTATAATGTGGGTAATAATGCATATTATATTGATAATAATAAAAGTAATAAGTATTATTTTTATAGTTCTGTCGATAATAACTGTATAATATGCGTAATAATGCATGTTATATTGATAATAATAACAGTAATAAGTATAATTATTATAGTTCTAGCGATAATTACAGTATAATGTGGGTAATAATGCATGTTATGTTGATAATAATAAAAGTAATAAGTGTAATTATTATAGTTCTCACGATAATAACTGTATAATATGGGTAGTAATGCATGTTATATTCATAATAATAAACGTAATAAGTATAATTATTATAGTTCTGACGATAATAACAGTATAATATGGGTACTAATGCATGTTATATTGATAATAATAAAAGTAATAAGTATAATTATTATAGTTCTAGCGATAATTACAGTATAATGTGGTTAATAATGCATGTTATATTGATAATAATAAAAGTAATAAGTATAATTATTATCGTTCTAGCGATAATTACAGTATAATGTGGGTAATAATGCATGTTATATTGATAACAATAAAAGTAATAAGTATAATTATTATAGTTCTAGCGATAATTAGAGTATAATGTGGGTAATAATGCATGTTATATTGATAATAATAAAAGTAATAAGTATAATTATTATAGTTCTAGCGATAATTAGAGTATAATGTGGGTAATAGCGCATGTTATACTCATAATAATAAACGTAGTAAGTATAATTATTATAGTTCTGACGATAATAACTGTATAATATGCGTAAAAATGCATGTTATATTGATAATAAAAAAGTAATAAGTATAATTATTATAGTTCTAGCAATAATTACAGTATAATGTGGGTAATAATGCATGTTATATTCATAATAATAAACGTAGTAACTATAATTATTATAGTTCTGACGATAATAACTGTATAATATGCGTAATAATGCATGTTATATTGATAATAATAAAAGTAATAAGTATAATTATTATAGTTCTGACGATAATAACTGTATAATATGCGTAATAGTGCATGTTATATTGATAATAATAAAAGTAATAAGTATAATTATTATAGTTCTAGCGATAATTACAGTATAATGTGGGTAATAATGCATGTTATATTGATAATAATAAAAGTACTAAGTATAATTATTATAGTTCTAGCGATAATTACAGTATAATGTGGGTAATAATGCATGTTATGTTGACAATAATAAAAGTAATAAGTGTAATTATTATAGTTCTCACGATAATAACTGTATAATATGGATAGTAATGCATGTTATATTGATAATAATAAAAGTAATAAGTATAATTATTATAGTTCTGACGATAATAACTGTATAATATGCGTAATAATGCATGTTATATTGATAATAATAAACGTAATAAGTATAATTATTATAGTTCTGACGATAATAACTGTATAATATGTGTAATAATGCATGTTATATTGATAATAATAAAAGTAATAAGTATAGCTATTATAGTTCTAGCGATAATTACAGTATAATGTGGGTAATAATGCATATTATGTTGATAATAATAAAAGTAATAAGTATAATTATTATAGTTCTGACGATAATAACAGTATAATATGGGTACTAATGCATGTTATATTGATAATAATAAAAGTAATAAGTATAATTATTATAGTTCTGACGATAATAACAGTATAATATGCGTAATAATGCATGTTATATTGATAATAATAAAAGTAATAAGTATTATTTTTATAGTTCTGACGATAATAACTGTATAATATGCGTAATAATGCATGTTATATTGATAATAATAACAGTAATAAGTATAATTATTATAGTTCTAGCGATAATTACAGTACAATGTGGGTAATAATGCATGTTATATTGATAATAATAAAAGTAATAAGTATAATTATTATAGTTCTAGCGATAATTAGAGTATAATGTGGGTAATAATGCATGTTATATTCATAATAATAAACGTGGTAAGTATAATTATTATAGTTCTGACGATAATAACTGTATAATATGCGTAATAATGCATGTTATATTGATAATAATAAAAGTAATAAGTATAATTATTATAGTTCTAGCGATAATTACAGTATAATGTGGGTAATAATGCATGTTATATTGATAATAATAAAAGTAATAAGTATAATTATTATAGTTCTAGCGATAATTACAGTATAATGTGGGTAATAATGCATGTTATATTGATAATAATAAAAGTAATAAGTATAATTATTATAGTTCTAGCGATAATTAGAGTATAATGTGGGTAATAGCGCATGTTATACTCATAATAATAAACGTAGTAAGTATAATTATTATTGTTCTGACGATAATAACTGTATAATATGCGTAAAAATGCATGTAATATTGATAATAATAAAAGTAATAAGTATTATTTTTATAGTTCTGACGATAATAACTGTATAATATGCGTAATAATGCATGTTATATTGATAATAATAAAAGTAATAAGTATAATTATTATAGTTCTAGCGATAATTACAGTATAATGTGGGTAATAATGCATGTTATATTGATAATAATAAAAGTAATAAGTATAATTATTATAGTTCTAGCGATAATTACAGTATAATGTGGGTAATAATGCATGTTATATTGATAATAATAAAAGTAATAAGTATAATTATTATAGTTCTAGCGATAATTACAGTATAATGTGGGTAATAATGCATGTTATATTGATAATAATAAAAGTAATAAGTATAATTATTATAGTTCTGACGATAATAACAGTATAATATGGGTACTAATGCATGTTATATTGATAATAATAAAAGTAATAAGTATAATTATTATAGTTCTGACGATAATAACAGTATAATATGCGTAATAATGCATGTTATATTGATAATAATAAAAGTAATAAGTATTATTTTTATAGTTCTGACGATAATAACTGTATAATATGCGTAACTATGCATGTTATATTGATAATAATAACAGTAATAAGTATAATTATTATAGTTCTAGCGATAATTACAGTACAATGTGGGTAATAATGCATGTTATATTGATAATAATAAAAGTAATAAGTATAATTATTATAGTTCTAGCGATAATTAGAGTATAGTGTGGGTAATAATGCATGTTATATTCATAATAATAAACGTAGTAAGTATAATTATTATAGTTCTGACGATAATAACTGTATAATATGCGTAATAATGCATGTTATATTGATAATAATAAAAGTAATAAGTATAATTATTATAGTTCTAGCGATAATTACAGTATAATGTGGGTAATAATGCATGTTATATTGATAATAATAAAAGTAATAAGTATAATTATTATAGTTCTCTCGATAATAACTGTATGATATGGGTAGTAATGCATGTTATATTGATAATAATAAACGTAATAAGTATAATTATTATAGTTCTGACGATAATAACTGTATAATATGCGTAATAATGCATGTTATATTGATAATAATAAAAGTAGTAAGTATAACTATTATAGTTCTAGCGATGATTACAGTATAATGTGGGTAATAATGCATGTTATGTTGATAATAATAAAAGTAATAAGTATAATTATTATAGTTCTCACGATAATAACTGTATAATATGGGTAGTAATGCATGTTATATTCATAATAATAAACGTAATAAGTATAATTATTATAGTTCTGACGATAATAACTGTATAATATGGGTACTAATGCATGTTATATTGATAATAAAAAAAGTAATAAGTATAATTATTATAGTTCTGACGATAATAACTGTATAATATGCGTAATAATGCATGTTATATTGATAATAATAAACGTAATAAGTATAATTATTATAGTTCTGACGATAATAAGTGTATAATATGCGTAATAATGCATGTAATATTGATAATAATAAAAGTAATAAGTATTATTATTATAGTTCTGACGATAATAACTGTATAATATGCGTAATAATGCATGTTATATTGATAATAATAACAGTAATAAGTATAATTATTATAGTTCTGACGATAATAACTGTATAATATGCGTAATAGTGCATGTTATATTGATAATAATAAAAGTAATAAGTATAATTATTATAGTTCTAGCGATAATTACAGTATAATGTGGGTAATAATGCATGTTATATTCATAATAATAAACGTAATAAGTATAATTATTATAGTTCTGACGATAATAACTGTATAATATGGGTAGTAATGCGTGTTATATAGATAATAATAAACGTAATAAGTATAATTATTATAGTTCTGACGATAATAACTGTATAATATGCGTAATAATGCATGTTATATTGATAATAATAAAAGTAATAAGTATAACTATTATAGTTCTAGCGATAATTACAGTATAATGTGGGTAATAATGCATGTTATATTGACAATAATAAACGTAGTAAGTATAATTATTATAGTTCTGACGATAATAACTGTATAATATGCGTAATAAAGCATGTTATATTGATAATAATAAAAGTAATAAGTATAGCTATTATAGTTCTAGCGATAATTACAGTATAATGTGGGTAATAATGCATGTTATGTTGATAATAATAAAAGTAATAAGTGTAATTATTATAGTTCTCACGATAATAACTGTATAATATGGGTAGCAATGCATGTTATATTGATAATAATAAACGTAATAAGTATAATTATTATAGCATAGGACGATAATAACAGTATAATATGGGTACTAATGCATGTTATATTGATAATAATAAAAGTAATAAGTATAATTATTATAGTTCTGACGATAATAACTGTATAATATGCGTAATAATGCATGTTATATTGATAATAATAAACGTAATAAGTATAATTATTATAGTTCTGACGATAATAACTGTATAATATGCGTAATAATGCATGTTATATTGATAATAATAAAAGTAATAAGTATTATTATTATAGTTCTGACGATAATAACTGTATAATATGCGTAATAATGCATGTTATATTGATAATAATAACAGTAATAAGTATAATTATTATAGTTCTAGCGATAATTACAGTATAATGTGGGTAATAATGCATGTTATATTGATAATAATAAAAGTAATAAGTATAATTATTATAGTTCTAGCGATAATTAGAGTATAATGTGGGTAATAATGCATGTTATATTGATAATAATAAAAGTAATAAGTATAATTATTATAGTTCTGACGATAATAACAGTATAATATGCGTAATAATGCATGTTATATTGATAATAATAAAAGTAATAAGTATTATTTTTATAGTTCTGACGATAATAACTGTATAATATGCGTAATAATGCATGTTATATTGATAATAATAACAGTAATAAGTATAATTATTATAGTTCTAGCGATAATTACAGTACAATGTGGGTAATAATGCATGTTATATTGATAATAATAAAAGTAATAAGTATAATTATTATAGTTCTAGCGATAATTAGAGTATAATGTGGGTAATAATGCATGTTATATTCATAATAATAAACGTAGTAAGTATAATTATTATAGTTCTGACGATAATAACTGTATAATATGCGTAATTAAGCATGTTATATTGATAATAATAAAAGCAATAAGTATAATTATTATAGTTCCGACGATAATAACTGTATAATATGCGTAATAGTGCATGTTATATTGATAATAATAAAAGTAATAAGTATAATTATTATAGTTCTAGCGATAATTACAGCATAATGTGGGTAATAATGCATGTTATATTGATAATAATAAACGTAGTAACTATAATTATTATAGTTCTGTCGATAATAACTGTATAATATGCGTAATAATGCATGTTATATTGATAATAATAAAAGTAATAAGTATAATTATTATAGTTCTAGCGATAATTACAGTATAATGTGGGTAATAGCGCATGTCATACTCATAATAATAAACGTAGTAAGTATAATTATTATAGTTCTGACGATAATTACAGTATAATGTGGGTAATAATGCATGTTATATTGATAATAATAAAAGTAATAAGTATAATTATTATAGTTCTCACGATAATAACTGTATAATATGGGTAGTAATGCATGTTATATTGATAATAATAAACGTAATAAGTATAATTATTATAGTTCTGACGATAATAACTGTATAATATGTGTAATAATGCATGTTATATTGATAATAATAAAAGTAATAAGTATAGCTATTATAGTTCTAGCGATAATTACAGTATAATGTGGGTAATAATGCATGTTATGTTGATAATAATAAAAGTAATAAGTGTAATTATTATAGTTCTCACGATAATAACTGTATAATATGGGTAGTAATGCATGTTATATTCATAATAATAAACGTAATAAGTATAATTATTATAGTTCTGACGATAATAACAGTATAATATGGGTACTAATGCATGTTATATTGATAATAATAAAAGTAATAAGTATAATTATTATAGTTCTAGCGATAATTACAGTATAATGTGGGTAATAATGCATGTTATATTGATAATAATAAAAGTAATAAGTATAATTATTATAGTTCTAGCGATAATTACAGTATAATGTGGGTAATAATGCATGTTATATTGATAATAATAAAAGTAATAAGTATAATTATTATAGTTCTGACGATAATAACAGTATAATATGGGTACTAATGCATGTTATATTGATAATAATAAAAGTAATAAGTATAATTATTATAGTTCTGACGATAATAACAGTATAATATGCGTAATAATGCATGTTATATTGATAATAATAAAAGTAATAAGTATAATTATTATAGTTCTCACGATAATAACTGTATAATATGGGTAGTAATGCATGTTATATTCATAATAATAAACGTAATAAGTATAATTATTATAGTTCTGACGATAATAACTGTAAAATATGGGTACTAATGCATGTTATATTGATAATAATAAAAGTAATAAGTATAATTATTATAGTTCTGACGATAATAACTGTATAATATGCGCAATAATGCATGTTATATTGATAATAATAAACGTAATAAGTATAATTATTATAGTTCTGACGATAATAACTGTATAATATACGTAATAATGCATGTTATATTAATAATAATAAAAGTAATAAGTAGAATTATTATAGTTCTAGCGATAATTACAGTATAATGTGGGTAATAATGCATGTTATATTGATAATAATAAACGTAATAAGTATAATTATTATAGTTCTGACGATAATAACTGTATAATATGTGTAATAATGCATGTTATATTGATAATAATAAAAGTAATAAGTATAGCTATTATAGTTCTAGCGATAATTACAGTATAATGTGGGTAATAATGCATGTTATATTGATAATAATAAAAGTAATAAGTATAATTATTATAGTTCTAGCGATAATTACAGTATAATGTGGTTAATAATGCATGTTATATTGATAATAATAAAAGTAATAAGTATAATTATTATCGTTCTAGCGATAATTACAGTATAATGTGGGTAATAATGCATGTTATATTGATAATAATAAAAGTAATAAGTATAATTATTATAGTTCTAGCGATAATTAGAGTATAATGTGGGTAATAATGCATGTTATATTGATAATAATAAAAGTAATAAGTATAATTATTATAGTTCTAGCGATAATTAGGGTATAATGTGGGTAATAGCGCATGTTATACTCATAATAATAAACGTAGTAAGTATAATTATTATAGTTCTGACGATAATAACTGTATAATATGCGTAAAAATGCATGTTATATTGATAATAAAAAAGTAATAAGTATAATTATTATAGTTCTAGCAATAATTACAGTATAATGTGGGTAATAATGCATGTTATATTCATAATAATAAACGTAGTAACTATAATTATTATAGTTCTGACGATAATAACTGTATAATATGCGTAATAATGCATGTTATATTGATAATAATAAAAGTAATAAGTATAATTATTATAGTTCTGACGATAATAACTGTATAATATGCGTAATAGTGCATGTTATATTGATAATAATAAAAGTAATAAGTATAATTATTATAGTTCTAGCGATAATTACAGTATAATGTGGGTAATAATGCATGTTATATTGATAATAATAAAAGTACTAAGTATAATTATTATAGTTCTAGCGATAATTACAGTATAATGTGGGTAATAATGCATGTTATGTTGACAATAATAAAAGTAATAAGTGTAATTATTATAGTTCTCACGATAATAACTGTATAATATGGATAGTAATGCATGTTATATTGATAATAATAAAAGTAATAAGTATAATTATTATAGTTCTGACGATAATAACTGTATAATATGCGTAATAATGTATGTTATATTGATAATAATAAACGTAATAAGTATAATTATTATAGTTCTGACGATAATAACTGTATAATATGTGTAATAATGCATGTTATATTGATAATAATAAAAGTAATAAGTATAGCTATTATAGTTCTAGCGATAATTACAGTATAATGTGGGTAATAATGCATATTATGTTGATAATAATAAAAGTAATAAGTATAATTATTATAGTTCTGACGATAATAACAGTATAATATGGGTACTAATGCATGTTATATTGATAATAATAAAAGTAATAAGTATAATTATTATAGTTCTGACGATAATAACAGTATAATATGCGTAATAATGCATGTTATATTGATAATAATAAAAGTAATAAGTATTATTTTTATAGTTCTGACGATAATAACTGTATAATATGCGTAATAATGCATGTTATATTGATAATAATAACAGTAATAAGTATAATTATTATAGTTCTAGCGATAATTACAGTACAATGTGGGTAATAATGCATGTTATATTGATAATAATAAAAGTAATAAGTATAATTATTATAGTTCTAGCGATAATTAGAGTATAATGTGGGTAATAATGCATGTTATATTCATAATAATAAACGTGGTAAGTATAATTATTATAGTTCTGACGATAATAACTGTATAATATGCGTAATAATGCATGTTATATTGATAATAATAAAAGTAATAAGTATAATTATTATAGTTCTAGCGATAATTACAGTATAATGTGGGTAATAATGCATGTTATATTGATAATAATAAAAGTAATAAGTATAATTATTATAGTTCTAGCGATAATTACAGTATAATGTGGGTAATAATGCATGTTATATTGATAATAATAAAAGTAATAAGTATAATTATTATAGTTCTAGCGATAATTAGAGTATAATGTGGGTAATAGCGCATGTTATACTCATAATAATAAACGTAGTAAGTATAATTATTATTGTTCTGACGATAATAACTGTATAATATGCGTAAAAATGCATGTAATATTGATAATAATAAAAGTGATAAGTATTATTTTTATAGTTCTGACGATAATAACTGTATAATATGCGTAATAATGCATGTTATATTGATAATAATAAAAGTAATAAGTATAATTATTATAGTTCTAGCGATAATTACAGTATAATGTGGGTAATAATGCATGTTATATTGATAATAATAAAAGTAATAAGTATAATTATTATAGTTCTAGCGATAATAACTGTATAATATGCGTAATAATGCATGTTATATTGATAATAATAACAGTAATAAGTATAATTATTATAGTTCTGACGATAATAACTGTATAATATGCGTAATAGTGCATGTTATATTGATAATAATAAAAGTAATAAGTATAATTATTATAGTTCTAGCGATAATTACAGTATAATGTGGGTAATAATGCATGTTATATTCATAATAATAAACGTAATAAGTATAATTATTATAGTTCTGACGATAATAACTGTATAATATGGGTAGTAATGCGTGTTATATAGATAATAATAAACGTAATAAGTATAATTATTATAGTTCTGACGATAATAACTGTATAATATGCGTAATAATGCATGTTATATTGATAATAATAAAAGTAATAAGTATAACTATTATAGTTCTAGCGATAATTACAGTATAATGTGGGTAATAATGCATGTTATATTGACAATAATAAACGTAGTAAGTATAATTATTATAGTTCTGACGATAATAACTGTATAATATGCGTAATAATGCATGTTATATTGATAATAATAAAAGTAATAAGTATAATTATTATAATTCTAGCGATAATTACAGTATAATATGGGTAATAATGCATGTTATATTAATAATAATAAAAGTAATAAGTAGAATTATTATAGTTCTAGCGATAATTACAGTATAATGTGGGTAATAATGCATGTTATATTGATAATAATAAAAGTAATAAGTATAATTATTATAGTTCTCACGATAATAACTGTATAATATGGGTAGTAATGCATGTTATATTGATAATAATAAACGTAATAAGTATAATTATTATAGTTCTGACGATAATAACTGTATAATATGTGTAATAATGCATGTTATATTGATAATAATAAAAGTAATAAGTATAGCTATTATAGTTCTAGCGATAATTACAGTATAATGTGGGTAATAATGCATGTTATGTTGATAATAATAAAAGTAATAAGTGTAATTATTATAGTTCTCACGATAATAACTGTATAATATGGGTAGCAATGCATGTTATATTGATAATAATAAACGTAATAAGTATAATTATTATAGTTCTGACGATAATAACAGTGTAATATGGGTACTAATGCATGTTATATTGATAATAATAAAAGTAATAAGTATAATTATTATAGTTCTGACGATAATAACTGTATAATATGCGTAATAATGCATGTTATATTGATAATAATAAACGTAATAAGTATAATTATTATAGTTCTGACGATAATAACTGTATAATATGCGTAATAATGCATGTTATATTGATAATAATAAAAGTAATAAGTATTATTATTATAGTTCTGACGATAATAACTGTATAATATGCGTAATAATGCATGTTATATTGATAATAATAACAGTAATAAGTATAATTATTATAGTTCTAGCGATAATTACAGTATAATGTGGGTAATAATGCATGTTATATTGATAATAATAAAAGTAATAAGTATAATTATTATAGTTCTAGCGATAATTAGAGTATAATGTGGGTAATAATGCATGTTATATTGATAATAATAAAAGTAATAAGTATAATTATTATAGTTCTGACGATAATAACAGTATAATATGCGTAATAATGCATGTTATATTGATAATAATAAAAGTAATAAGTATTATTTTTATAGTTCTGACGATAATAACTGTATAATATGCGTAATAATGCATGTTATATTGATAATAATAACAGTAATAAGTATAATTATTATAGTTCTAGCGATAATTACAGTACAATGTGGGTAATAATGCATGTTATATTGATAATAATAAAAGTAATAAGTATAATTATTATAGTTCTAGCGATAATTAGAGTATAATGTGGGTAATAATGCATGTTATATTCATAATAATAAACGTAGTAAGTATAATTATTATAGTTCTGACGATAATAACTGTATAATATGCGTAATTAAGCATGTTATATTGATAATAATAAAAGCAATAAGTATAATTATTATAATTCCGACGATAATAACTGTATAATATGCGTAATAGTGCATGTTATATTGATAATAATAAAAGTAATAAGTATAATTATTATAGTTCTAGCGATAATTACAGCATAATGTGGGTAATAATGCATGTTATATTGATAATAATAAACGTAGTAACTATAATTATTATAGTTCTGTCGATAATAACTGTATAATATGCGTAATAATGCATGTTATATTGATAATAATAAAAGTAATAAGTATAATTATTATAGTTCTCACGATAATAACTGTATAATATGGGTAGTAATGCATGTTATATTGATAATAATAAACGTAATAAGTATAATTATTATAGTTCTGACGATAATAACTGTATAATATGTGTAATAATGCATGTTATATTGATAATAATAAAAGTAATAAGTATAGCTATTATAGTTCTAGCGATAATTACAGTATAATGTGGGTAATAATGCATGTTATGTTGATAATAATAAAAGTAATAAGTGTAATTATTATAGTTCTCACGATAATAACTGTATAATATGGGTAGCAATGCATGTTATATTGATAATAATAAACGTAATAAGTATAATTATTATAGTTCTGACGATAATAACAGTATAATATGGGTACTAATGCATGTTATATTGATAATAATAAAAGTAATAAGTATAATTATTATAGTTCTGACGATAATAACTGTATAATATGCGTAATAATGCATGTTATATTGATAATAATAAACGTAATAAGTATAATTATTATAGTTCTGACGATAATAACTGTATAATATGCGTAATAATGCATGTTATATTGATAATAATAAAAGTAATAAGTATTATTATTATAGTTCTGACGATAATAACTGTATAATATGCGTAATAATGCATGTTATATTGATAATAATAACAGTAATAAGTATAATTATTATAGTTCTAGCGATAATTACAGTATAATGTGGGTAATAATGCATGTTATATTGATAATAATAAAAGTAATAAGTATAATTATTATAGTTCTAGCGATAATTAGAGTATAATGTGGGTAATAATGCATGTTATATTGATAATAATAAAAGTAATAAGTATAATTATTATAGTTCTGACGATAATAACAGTATAATATGCGTAATAATGCATGTTATATTGATAATAATAAAAGTAATAAGTATTATTTTTATAGTTCTGACGATAATAACTGTATAATGTGCGTAATAATGCATGTTATATTGATAATAATAACAGTAATAAGTATAATTATTATAGTTCTAGCGATAATTACAGTACAATGTGGGTAATAATGCATGTTATATTGATAATAATAAAAGTAATAAGTATAATTATTATAGTTCTAGCGATAATTAGAGTATAATGTGGGTAATAATGCATGTTATATTCATAATAATAAACGTAGAAAGTATAATTATTATAGTTCTGACGATAATAACTGTATAATATGCGTAATTAAGCATGTTATATTGATAATAATAAAAGCAATAAGTATAATTATTATAGTTCCGACGATAATAACTGTATAATATGCGTAATAGTGCATGTTATATTGATAATAATAAAAGTAATAAGTATAATTATTATAGTTCTAGCGATAATTACAGCATAATGTGGGTAATAATGCATGTTATATTGATAATAATAAACGTAGTAACTATAATTATTATAGTTCTGTCGATAATAACTGTATAATATGCGTAATAATGCATGTTATATTGATAATAATAAAAGTAATAAGTATAATTATTATAGTTCTGACGATAATAACTGTATAATATGCGTAATAGTGCATGTTATATTGATAATAATAAAAGTAATAAGTATAATTATTATAGTTCTAGCGATAATTACAGTATAATGTGGGTAATAATGCATGTTATATTGATAATAATAAAAGTACTAAGTATAATTATTATAGTTCTAGCGATAATTACAGTATAATGTGGGTAATAATGCATGTTATGTTGACAATAATAAAAGTAATAAGTGTAATTATTATAGTTCTCACGATAATAACTGTATAATATGGGTAGTAATGCATGTTATATTGATAATAATAAAAGTAATAAGTATAATTATTATAGTTCTGACGATAATAACTGTATAATATGCGTAATAATGCATGTTATATTGATAATAATAAAAGTAATAAGTATAGCTATTATAGTTCTAGCGATAATTACAGTATAATGTGGGTAATAATGCATATTATGTTGATAATAATAAAAGTAATAAGTATAATTATTATAGTTCTGACGATAATAACAGTATAATATGGGTACTAATGCATGTTATATTGATAATAATAAAAGTAATAAGTATAATTATTATAGTTCTGACGATAATAACAGTATAATATGCGTAATAATGCATGTTATATTGATAATAATAAAAGTAATAAGTATTATTTTTATAGTTCTGACGATAATAACTGTATAATATGCGTAATAATGCATGTTATATTGATAATAATAACAGTAATAAGTATAATTATTATAGTTCTAGCGATAATTACAGTACAATGTGGGTAATAATGCATGTTATATTGATAATAATAAAAGTAATAAGTATTATTATTATAGTTCTAGCGATAATTAGAGTATAATGTGGGTAATAATGCATGTTATATTCATAATAATAAACGTAGTAAGTATAATTATTATAGTTCTGACGATAATAACTGTATAATATGCGTAATAATGCATGTTATATTGATAATAATAAAAGTAATAAGTATAATTATTATAGTTCTAGCGATAATTACAGTATAATGTGGGTAATAATGCATGTTATATTGATAATAATAAAAGTAATAAGTATAATTATTATAGTTCTAGCGATAATTACAGTATAATGTGGGTAATAATGCATGTTATATTGATAATAATAAAAGTAATAAGTATAATTATTATAGTTCTAGCGATAATTAGAGTATAATGTGGGTAACAATGCATGTTATATTGATAATAATAAAAGTAATAAGTATAATTATTATAGTTCTAGCGATAATTAGAGTATAATGTGGGTAATAGCGCATGTTATACTCATAATAATAAACGTAGTAAGTATAATTATTATTGTTCTGACGATAATAACTGTATAATATGCGTAAAAATGCATGTAATATTGATAATAATAAAAGTAATAAGTATTATTTTTATAGTTCTGACGATAATAACTGTATAATATGCGTAATAATGCATGTTATATTGATAATAATAAAAGTAATAAGTATAATTATTATAGTTCTGACGATAATAACAGTATAATATGGGTACTAATGCATGTTATATTGATAATAATAAAAGTAATAAGTATAATTATTATAGTTCTGACGATAATAACAGTATAATATGCGTAATAATGCATGTTATATTGATAATAATAAAAGTAATAAGTATTATTTTTATAGTTCTGACGATAATAACTGTATAATATGCGTAACTATGCATGTTATATTGATAATAATAACAGTAATAAGTATAATTATTATAGTTCTAGCGATAATTACAGTACAATGTGGGTAATAATGCATGTTATATTGATAATAATAAAAGTAATAAGTATAATTATTATAGTTCTAGCGATAATTAGAGTATAGTGTGGGTAATAATGCATGTTATATTCATAATAATAAACGTAGTAAGTATAATTATTATAGTTCTGACGATAATAACTGTATAATATGCGTAATAATGCATGTTATATTGATAATAATAAAAGTAATAAGTATAATTATTATAGTTCTGACGATAATAACTGTATAATATGCGTAATAGTGCATGTTATATTGATAATAATAAAAGTAATAAGTATAATTATTATAGTTCTAGCGATAATTACAGTATAATGTGGGTAATAATGCATGTTATATTGATAATAATAAAAGTAATAAGTATAATTATTATAGTTCTAGCGATAATTACAGTATAATGTGGGTAATAATGCATGTTATATTGATAATAATAAAAGTAATAAGTATAATTATTATAGTTCTAGCGATAATTAGAGTATAGTGTGGGTAATAATGCATGTTATATTCATAATAATAAACGTAGTAAGTATAATTATTATAGTTCTGACGATAATAACTGTATAATATGCGTAATAATGCATGTTTTATTGATAATAATAAAAGTAATAAGTATAATTATTATAGTTCTGACGATAATAACTGTATAATATGCGTAATGGTGCATGTTATATTGATAATAATAAAAGTAATAAGTATAATTATTATAGTTCTAGCGATAATTACAGTACAATGTGGGTAATAATGCATGTTATATTGATAATAATAAAAGTAATAAGTATAATTATTATAGTTCTAGCGATAATTAGAGTATAGTGTGGGTAATAATGCATGTTATATTCATAATAATAAACGTAGTAAGTATAATTATTATAGTTCTGACGATAATAACTGTATAATATGCGTAATAATGCATGTTATATTGATAATAGTAAAAGTAATAAGTATAATTATTATAGTTCTGACGATAATAAGTGTATAATATGCGTAATAATGCATGTAATATTGATAATAATAAAAGTAATAAGTATTATTATTATAGTTCTGACGATAATAACTGTATAATATGCGTAATAATGCATGTTATATTGATAATAATAACAGTAATAAGTATAATTATTATAGTTCTGACGATAATAACTGTATAATATGCGTAATAGTGCATGTTATATTGATAATAATAAAAGTAATAAGTATAATTATTATAGTTCTAGCGATAATTAGAGTATAATGTGGGTAATAGCGCATGTTATACTCATAATAATAAACGTAGTAAGTATAATTATTATTGTTCTGACGATAATAACTGTATAATATGCGTAAAAATGCATGTAATATTGATAATAATAAAAGTAATAAGTATTATTTTTATAGTTCTGACGATAATAACTGTATAATATGCGTAATAATGCATGTTATATTGATAATAATAAAAGTAATAAGTATAATTATTATAGTTCTGACGATAATAACAGTATAATATGGGTACTAATGCATGTTATATTGATAATAATAAAAGTAATAAGTATAATTATTATAGTTCTGACGATAATAACAGTATAATATGCGTAATAATGCATGTTATATTGATAATAATAAAAGTAATAAGTATTATTTTTATAGTTCTGACGATAATAACTGTATAATATGCGTAACTATGCATGTTATATTGATAATAATAACAGTAATAAGTATAATTATTATAGTTCTAGCGATAATTACAGTACAATGTGGGTAATAATGCATGTTATATTGATAATAATAAAAGTAATAAGTATAATTATTATAGTTCTAGCGATAATTAGAGTATAGTGTGGGTAATAATGCATGTTATATTCATAATAATAAACGTAGTAAGTATAATTATTATAGTTCTGACGATAATAACTGTATAATATGCGTAATAATGCATGTTATATTGATAATAATAAAAGTAATAAGTATAATTATTATAGTTCTGACGATAATAACTGTATAATATGCGTAATAGTGCATGTTATATTGATAATAATAAAAGTAATAAGTATAATTATTATAGTTCTAGCGATAATTACAGTATAATATGGGTACTAATGCATGTTATATTGATAATAATAAAAGTAATAAGTATAATTATTATAGTTCTAGCGATAATTACAGTATAATGTGGGTAATAATGCATGTTATATTGATAATAATAAAAGTAATAAGTATAATTATTATAGTTCTGACGATAATAACAGCATAATATGGTTACTAATGCATGTTATATTGATAATAATAAAAGCAATAAGTATAATTATTATAGTTCTCACGATAATAACTGTATAATATGGGTAGTAATGCATGTTATATTGATAATAATAAACGTAATAAGTATAATTATTATAGTTCTGACGATAATAACTGTATAATATGTGTAATAATGCATGTTATATTGATAATAATAAAAGTAATAAGTATAGCTATTATAGTTCTAGCGATAATTACAGTATAATGTGGGTAATAATGCATGTTATGTTGATAATAATAAAAGAAATAAGTGTAATTATTATAGTTCTCACGATAATAACTGTATAATATGGGTAGTAATGCATGTTATATTCATAATAATAAACGTAATAAGTATAATTATTATAGTTCTGACGATAATAACAGTATAATATGGGTACTAATGCATGTTATATTGATAATAATAAAAGTAATAAGTATAATTATTATAGTTCTAGCGATAATTACAGTATAATGTGGGTAATAATGCATGTTATATTGATAATAATAAAAGTAATAAGTATAATTATTATAGTTCTAGCGATAATTACAGTATCATGTGGGTAATAATGCATGTTATATTGATAATAATAACAGTAATAAGTATAATTATTATAGTTCTGACGATAATAACAGTATAATATGGGTACTAATGCATGTTATATTGATAATAATAAAAGTAATAAGTATAATTATTATAGTTCTGACGATAATAACAGTATAATATGCGTAATAATGCATGGTATATTGATAATAATAAAAGTAATAAGTATTATTTTTATAGTTCTGACGATAATAACTGTATAATATGCGTAATAATGCATGTTATATTGATAATAATAACAGTAATAAGTATAATTATTATAGTTCTAGCGATAATTACAGTACAATGTGGGTAATAATGCATGTTATATTGATAATAATAAAAGTAATAAGTATAATTATTATAGTCCTAGCGATAATTAGAGTATAATGTGGGTAATAATGCATGTTATATTCATAATAATAAACGTAGTAAGTATAATTATTATAGTTCTGACGATAATAACAGTATAATATGGGTACTAATGCATGTTATATTGATAATAATAAAAGTAATAAGTATAATTATTATAGTTCTAGCGATAATTACAGTATAATGTGGGTAATAATGCATGTTATATTGATAATAATAAAAGTAATAAGTATAATTATTATAGTTCTAGCGATAATTACAGTATAATGTGGGTAATAATGCATGTTATATTGATAATAATAAAAGTAATAAGTATAATTATTATAGTTCTGACGATAATAACAGTATAATATGGGTACTAATGCATGTTATATTGATAATAATAAAAGTAATAAGTATAATTATTATAGTTCTGACGATAATAACAGTATAATATGCGTAATAATGCATGTTATATTGATAATAATAAAAGTAATAAGTATAAGTATTATAGTTCTCACGATAATAACTGTATAATATGGGTAGTAATGCATGTTATATTCATAATAATAAACGTAATAAGTATAATTATTATAGTTCTGACGATAATAACTGTATAATATGGGTACTAATGCATGTTATATTGATAATAATAAAAGTAATAAGTATAATTATTATAGTTCTAGCGATAATTACAGTATAATGTGGGTAATAGCGCATGTCATACTCATAATAATAAACGTAGTAAGTATAATTATTATAGTTCTGACGATAATTACAGTATAATGTGGGTAATAATGCATGTTATATTGATAATAATAAAAGTAATAAGTATAATTATTATAGTTCTCACGATAATAACTGTATAATATGGGTAGTAATGCATGTTATATTGATAATAATAAACGTAATAAGTATAATTATTATAGTTCTGACGATAATAACTGTATAATATGTGTAATAATGCATGTTATATTGATAATAATAAAAGTAATAAGTATAGCTATTATAGTTCTAGCGATAATTACAGTATAATGTGGGTAATAATGCATGTTATGTTGATAATAATAAAAGTAATAAGTGTAATTATTATAGTTCTCACGATAATAACTGTATAATATGGGTAGTAATGCATGTTATATTCATAATAATAAACGTAATAAGTATAATTATTATAGTTCTGACGATAATAACAGTATAATATGGGTACTAATGCATGTTATATTGATAATAATAAAAGTAATAAGTATAATTATTATAGTTCTAGCGATAATTACAGTATAATGTGGGTAATAATGCATGTTATATTGATAATAATAAAAGTAATAAGTATAATTATTATAGTTCTAGCGATAATTACAGTATAATGTGGGTAATAATGCATGTTATATTGATAATAATAAAAGTAATAAGTATAATTATTATAGTTCTGACGATAATAACAGTATAATATGGGTACTAATGCATGTTATATTGATAATAATAAAAGTAATAAGTATAGCTATTATAGTTCTAGCGATAATTACAGTATAATGTGGGTAATAATGCATGTTATGTTGATAATAATAAAAGTAATAAGTGTAATTATTATAGTTCTCACGATAATAACTGTATAATATGGGTAGTAATGCATGTTATATTCATAATAATAAACGTAATAAGTATAATTATTATAGTTCTGACGATAATAACAGTATAATATGGGTACTAATGCATGTTATATTGATAATAATAAAAGTAATAAGTATAATTATTATAGTTCTAGCGATAATTACAGTATAATGTGGGTAATAATGCATGTTATATTGATAATAATAAAAGTAATAAGTATAATTATTATAGTTCTAGCGATAATTACAGTATAATGTGGGTAATAATGCATGTTATATTGATAATAATAAAAGTAATAAGTATAATTATTATAGTTCTGACGATAATAACAGTATAATATGGGTACTAATGCATGTTATATTGATAATAATAAAAGTAATAAGTATAATTATTATAGTTCTGACGATAATAACAGTATAATATGCGTAATAATGCATGTTATATTGATAATAATAAAAGTAATAAGTATAATTATTATAGTTCTCACGATAATAACTGTATAATATGGGTAGTAATGCATGTTATATTCATAATAATAAACGTAATAAGTATAATTATTATAGTTCTGACGATAATAACTGTAAAATATGGGTACTAATGCATGTTATATTGATAATAATAAAAGTAATAAGTATAATTATTATAGTTCTGACGATAATAACTGTATAATATGCGCAATAATGCATGTTATATTGATAATAATAAACGTAATAAGTATAATTATTATAGTTCTGACGATAATAACTGTATAATATACGTAATAATGCATGTTATATTAATAATAATAAAAGTAATAAGTAGAATTATTATAGTTCTAGCGATAATTACAGTATAATGTGGGTAATAATGCATGTTATATTGATAATAATAAACGTAATAAGTATAATTATTATAGTTCTGACGATAATAACTGTATAATATGTGTAATAATGCATGTTATATTGATAATAATAAAAGTAATAAGTATAGCTATTATAGTTCTAGCGATAATTACAGTATAATGTGGGTAATAATGCATGTTATATTGATAATAATAAAAGTAATAAGTATAATTATTATAGTTCTGACGATAATAACAGTATAATATGGGTACTAATGCATGTTATATTGATAATAATAAACGTAATAAGTATAATTATTATAGTTCTGACGATAATAACTGTATAATATACGTAATAATGCATGTTATATTAATAATAATAAAAGTAATAAGTAGAATTATTATAGTTCTAGCGATAATTACAGTATAATGTGGGTAATAATGCATGTTATATTGATAATAATAAACGTAATAAGTATAATTATTATAGTTCTGACGATAATAACTGTATAATATGTGTAATAATGCATGTTATATTGATAATAATAAAAGTAATAAGTATAGCTATTATAGTTCTAGCGATAATTACAGTATAATGTGGGTAATAATGCATATTATATTGATAATAATAAAAGTAATAAGTATTATTTTTATAGTTCTGTCGATAATAACTGTATAATATGCGTAATAATGCATGTTATATTGATAATAATAACAGTAATAAGTATAATTATTATAGTTCTAGCGATAATTGCAGTATAATGTGGGTAATAATGCATGTTATGTTGATAATAATAAAAGTAATAAGTGTAATTATTATAGTTCTCACGATAATAACTGTATAATATGGGTAGTAATGCATGTTATATTCATAATAATAAACGTAATAAGTATAATTATTATAGTTCTGACGATAATAACAGTATAATATGGGTACTAATGCATGTTATATTGATAATAATAAAAGTAATAAGTATAATTATTATAGTTCTAGCGATAATTACAGTATAATGTGGTTAATAATGCATGTTATATTGATAATAATAAAAGTAATAAGTATAATTATTATCGTTCTAGCGATAATTACAGTATAATGTGGGTAATAATGCATGTTATATTGATAATAATAAAAGTAATAAGTATAATTATTATAGTTCTAGCGATAATTAGAGTATAATGTGGGTAATAATGCATGTTATATTGATAATAATAAAAGTAATAAGTATAATTATTATAGTTCTAGCGATAATTAGAGTATAATGTGGGTAATAGCGCATGTTATACTCATAATAATAAACGTAGTAAGTATAATTATTATAGTTCTGACGATAATAACTGTATAATATGCGTAAAAATGCATGTTATATTGATAATAAAAAAGTAATAAGTATAATTATTATAGTTCTAGCAATAATTACAGTATAATGTGGGTAATAATGCATGTTATATTCATAATAATAAACGTAGTAACTATAATTATTATAGTTCTGACGATAATAACTGTATAATATGCGTAATAATGCATGTTATATTGATAATAATAAAAGTAATAAGTATAATTATTATAGTTCTGACGATAATAACTGTATAATATGCGTAATAGTGCATGTTATATTGATAATAATAAAAGTAATAAGTATAATTATTATAGTTCTAGCGATAATTACAGTATAATGTGGGTAATAATGCATGTTATATTGATAATAATAAAAGTACTAAGTATAATTATTATAGTTCTAGCGATAATTACAGTATAATGTGGGTAATAATGCATGTTATGTTGACAATAATAAAAGTAATAAGTGTAATTATTATAGTTCTCACGATAATAACTGTATAATATGGATAGTAATGCATGTTATATTGATAATAATAAAAGTAATAAGTATAATTATTATAGTTCTGACGATAATAACTGTATAATATGCGTAATAATGCATGTTATATTGATAATAATAAACGTAATAAGTATAATTATTATAGTTCTGACGATAATAACTGTATAATATGTGTAATAATGCATGTTATATTGATAATAATAAAAGTAATAAGTATAGCTATTATAGTTCTAGCGATAATTACAGTATAATGTGGGTAATAATGCATATTATGTTGATAATAATAAAAGTAATAAGTATAATTATTATAGTTCTGACGATAATAACAGTATAATATGGGTACTAATGCATGTTATATTGATAATAATAAAAGTAATAAGTATAATTATTATAGTTCTGACGATAATAACAGTATAATATGCGTAATAATGCATGTTATATTGATAATAATAAAAGTAATAAGTATTATTTTTATAGTTCTGACGATAATAACTGTATAATATGCGTAATAATGCATGTTATATTGATAATAATAACAGTAATAAGTATAATTATTATAGTTCTAGCGATAATTACAGTACAATGTGGGTAATAATGCATGTTATATTGATAATAATAAAAGTAATAAGTATAATTATTATAGTTCTAGCGATAATTAGAGTATAATGTGGGTAATAATGCATGTTATATTCATAATAATAAACGTGGTAAGTATAATTATTATAGTTCTGACGATAATAACTGTATAATATGCGTAATAATGCATGTTATATTGATAATAATAAAAGTAATAAGTATAATTATTATAGTTCTAGCGATAATTACAGTATAATGTGGGTAATAATGCATGTTATATTGATAATAATAAAAGTAATAAGTATAATTATTATAGTTCTAGCGATAATTACAGTATAATGTGGGTAATAATGCATGTTATATTGATAATAATAAAAGTAATAAGTATAATTATTATAGTTCTAGCGATAATTAGAGTATAATGTGGGTAATAGCGCATGTTATACTCATAACAATAAACGTAGTAAGTATAATTATTATTGTTCTGACGATAATAACTGTATAATATGCGTAAAAATGCATGTAATATTGATAATAATAAAAGTAATAAGTATTATTTTTATAGTTCTGACGATAATAACTGTATAATATGCGTAATAATGCATGTTATATTGATAATAATAAAAGTAATAAGTATAATTATTATAGTTCTAGCGATAATTACAGTATAATGTGGGTAATAATGCATGTTATATTGATAATAATAAAAGTAATAAGTATAATTATTATAGTTCTAGCGATAATTACAGTATAATGTGGGTAATAATGCATGTTATATTGATAATAATAAAAGTAATAAGTATAATTATTATAGTTCTGACGATAATAACAGTATAATATGCGTAATAATGCATGTTATATTGATAATAATAAAAGTAATAAGTATTATTTTTATAGTTCTGACGATAATAACTGTATAATATGCGTAACTATGCATGTTATATTGATAATAATAACAGTAATAAGTATAATTATTATAGTTCTAGCGATAATTACAGTACAATGTGGGTAATAATGCATGTTATATTGATAATAATAAAAGTAATAAGTATAATTATTATAGTTCTAGCGATAATTAGAGTATAGTGTGGGTAATAATGCATGTTATATTCATAATAATAAACGTAGTAAGTATAATTATTATAGTTCTGACGATAATAACTGTATAATATGCGTAATAATGCATGTTATATTGATAATAATAAAAGTAATAAGTATAATTATTATAGTTCTGACGATAATAACTGTATAATATGCGTAATAGTGCATGTTATATTGATAATAATAAAAGTAATAAGTATAATTATTATAGTTCTAGCGATAATTACAGTATAATGTGGGTAATAATGCATGTTATATTGATAATAATAAAAGTAATAAGTATAATTATTATAGTTCTAGCGATAATTACAGTATAATGTGGGTAATAATGCATGTTATATTGATAATAATAAAAGTAATAAGTATAATTATTATAGTTCTCTCGATAATAACTGTATGATATGGGTAGTAATGCATGTTATATTGATAATAATAAACGTAATAAGTATAATTATTATAGTTCTGACGATAATAACTGTATAATATGCGTAATAATGCATGTTATATTGATAATAATAAAAGTAGTAAGTATAACTATTATAGTTCTAGCGATGATTACAGTATAATGTGGGTAATAATGCATGTTATGTTGATAATAATAAAAGTAATAAGTATAATTATTATAGTTCTCACGATAATAACTGTATAATATGGGTAGTAATGCATGTTATATTCATAATAATAAACGTAATAAGTATAATTATTATAGTTCTGACGATAATAACTGTATAATATGGGTACTAATGCATGTTATATTGATAATAATAAAAGTAATAAGTATAATTATTATAGTTCTGACGATAATAACTGTATAATATGCGTAATAATGCATGTTATATTGATAATAATAAACGTAATAAGTATAATTATTATAGTTCTGACGATAATAAGTGTATAATATGCGTAATAATGCATGTAATATTGATAATAATAAAAGTAATAAGTATTATTATTATAGTTCTGACGATAATAACTGTATAATATGCGTAATAATGCATGTTATATTGATAATAATAACAGTAATAAGTATAATTATTATAGTTCTGACGATAATAACTGTATAATATGCGTAATAGTGCATGTTATATTGATAATAATAAAAGTAATAAGTATAATTATTATAGTTCTAGCGATAATTACAGTATAATGTGGGTAATAATGCATGTTATATTCATAATAATAAACGTAATAAGTATAATTATTATAGTTCTGACGATAATAACTGTATAATATGGGTAGTAATGCGTGTTATATAGATAATAATAAACGTAATAAGTATAATTATTATAGTTCTGACGATAATAACTGTATAATATGCGTAATAATGCATGTTATATTGATAATAATAAAAGTAATAAGTATAACTATTATAGTTCTAGCGATAATTACAGTATAATGTGGGTAATAATGCATGTTATATTGACAATAATAAACGTAGTAAGTATAATTATTATAGTTCTGACGATAATAACTGTATAATATGCGTAATAATGCATGTTATATTGATAATAATAAAAGTAATAAGTATAATTATTATAATTCTAGCGATAATTACAGTATAATATGGGTAATAATGCATGTTATATTAATAATAATAAAAGTAATAAGTAGAATTATTATAGTTCTAGCGATAATTACAGTATAATGTGGGTAATAATGCATGTTATATTGATAATAATAAAAGTAATAAGTATAATTATTATAGTTCTCACGATAATAACTGTATAATATGGGTAGTAATGCATGTTATATTGATAATAATAAACGTAATAAGTATAATTATTATAGTTCTGACGATAATAACTGTATAATATGTGTAATAATGCATGTTATATTGATAATAATAAAAGTAATAAGTATAGCTATTATAGTTCTAGCGATAATTACAGTATAATGTGGGTAATAATGCATGTTATGTTGATAATAATAAAAGTAATAAGTGTAATTATTATAGTTCTCACGATAATAACTGTATAATATGGGTAGCAATGCATGTTATATTGATAATAATAAACGTAATAAGTATAATTATTATAGTTCTGACGATAATAACAGTATAATATGGGTACTAATGCATGTTATATTGATAATAATAAAAGTAATAAGTATAATTATTATAGTTCTGACGATAATAACTGTATAATATGCGTAATAATGCATGTTATATTGATAATAATAAACGTAATAAGTATAATTATTATAGTTCTGACGATAATAACTGTATAATATGCGTAATAATGCATGTTATATTGATAATAATAAAAGTAATAAGTATTATTATTATAGTTCTGACGATAATAACTGTATAATATGCGTAATAATGCATGTTATATTGATAATAATAACAGTAATAAGTATAATTATTATAGTTCTAGCGATAATTACAGTATAATGTGGGTAATAATGCATGTTATATTGATAATAATAAAAGTAATAAGTATAATTATTATAGTTCTAGCGATAATTAGAGTATAATGTGGGTAATAATGCATGTTATATTGATAATAATAAAAGTAATAAGTATAATTATTATAGTTCTGACGATAATAACAGTATAATATGCGTAATAATGCATGTTATATTGATAATAATAAAAGTAATAAGTATTATTTTTATAGTTCTGACGATAATAACTGTATAATATGGGTAGTAATGCGTGTTATATAGATAATAATAAACGTAATAAGTATAATTATTATAGTTCTGACGATAATAACTGTATAATATGCGTAATAATGCATGTTATATTGATAATAATAAAAGTAATAAGTATAACTATTATAGTTCTAGCGATAATTACAGTATAATGTGGGTAATAATGCATGTTATATTGATAATAATAAACGTAGTAAGTATAATTATTATAGTTCTGACGATAATAACTGTATAATATGCGTAATAATGCATGTTATATTGATAATAATAAAAGTAATAAGTATAATTATTATAATTCTAGCGATAATTACAGTATAATATGGGTAATAATGCATGTTATATTAATAATAATAAAAGTAATAAGTAGAATTATTATAGTTCTAGCGATAATTACAGTATAATGTGGGTAATTATGCATGTTATATTGATAATAATAAAAGTAATAAGTATAATTATTATAGTTCTCACGATAATAACTGTATAATATGGGTAGTAATGCATGTTATATTGATAATAATAAACGTAATAAGTATAATTATTATAGTTCTGACGATAATAACTGTATAATATGTGTAATAATGCATGTTATATTGATAATAATAAAAGTAATAAGTATAGCTATTATAGTTCTAGCGATAATTACAGTATAATGTGGGTAATAATGCATGTTATGTTGATAATAATAAAAGTAATAAGTGTAATTATTATAGTTCTCACGATAATAACTGTATAATATGGGTAGCAATGCATGTTATATTGATAATAATAAACGTAATAAGTATAATTATTATAGTTCTGACGATAATAACAGTATAATATGGGTACTAATGCATGTTATATTGATAATAATAAAAGTAATAAGTATAATTATTATAGTTCTGACGATAATAACTGTATAATATGCGTAATAATGCATGTTATATTGATAATAATAAACGTAATAAGTATAATTATTATAGTTCTGACGATAATAACTGTATAATATGCGTAATAATGCATGTTATATTGATAATAATAAAAGTAATAAGTATTATTATTATAGTTCTGACGATAATAACTGTATAATATGCGTAATAATGCATGTTATATTGATAATAATAACAGTAATAAGTATAATTATTATAGTTCTAGCGATAATTACAGTATAATGTGGGTAATAATGCATGTTATATTGATAATAATAAAAGTAATAAGTATAATTATTATAGTTCTAGCGATAATTAGAGTATAATGTGGGTAATAATGCATGTTATATTGATAATAATAAAAGTAATAAGTATAATTATTATAGTTCTGACGATAATAACAGTATAATATGCGTAATAATGCATGTTATATTGATAATAATAAAAGTAATAAGTATTATTTTTATAGTTCTGACGATAATAACTGTATAATATGCGTAATAATGCATGTTATATTGATAATAATAACAGTAATAAGTATAATTATTATAGTTCTAGCGATAATTACAGTACAATGTGGGTAATAATGCATGTTATATTGATAATAATAAAAGTAATAAGTATAATTATTATAGTTCTAGCGATAATTAGAGTATAATGTGGGTAATAATGCATGTTATATTCATAATAATAAACGTAGTAAGTATAATTATTATAGTTCTGACGATAATAACTGTATAATATGCGTAATTAAGCATGTTATATTGATAATAATAAAAGCAATAAGTATAATTATTATAGTTCCGACGATAATAACTGTATAATATGCGTAATAGTGCATGTTATATTGATAATAATAAAAGTAATAAGTATAATTATTATAGTTCTAGCGATAATTACAGCATAATGTGGGTAATAATGCATGTTATATTGATAATAATAAACGTAGTAACTATAATTATTATAGTTCTGACGATAATAACTGTATAATATGCGTAATAATGCATGTTATATTGATAATAATAAAAGTAATAAGTATAATTATTATAGTTCTGACGATAATAACTGTATAATATGCGTAATAGTGCATGTTATATTGATAATAATAAAAGTAATAAGTATAATTATTATAGTTCTAGCGATAATTACAGTATAATGTGGGTAATAATGCATGTTATATTGATAATAATAAAAGTACTAAGTATAATTATTATAGTTCTAGCGATAATTACAGTATAATGTGGGTAATAATGCATGTTATGTTGACAATAATAAAAGTAATAAGTGTAATTATTATAGTTCTCACGATAATAACTGTATAATATGGGTAGTAATGCATGTTATATTGATAATAATAAAAGTAATAAGTATAATTATTATAGTTCTGACGATAATAACTGTATAATATGCGTAATAATGCATGTTATATTGATAATAATAAACGTAATAAGTATAATTATTATAGTTCTGACGATAATAACTGTATAATATGTGTAATAATGCATGTTATATTGATAATAATAAAAGTAATAAGTATAGCTATTATAGTTCTAGCGATAATTACAGTATAATGTGGGTAATAATGCATATTATGTTGATAATAATAAAAGTAATAAGTATAATTATTATAGTTCTGACGATAATAACTGTATAATATGGGTAGTAATGCGTGTTATATAGATAATAATAAACGTAATAAGTATAATTATTATAGTTCTGACGATAATAACTGTATAATATGCGTAATAATGCATGTTATATTGATAATAATAAAAGTAATAAGTATAACTATTATAGTTCTGACGATAATAAGTGTATAATATGCGTAATAATGCATGTAATATTGATAATAATAAAAGTAATAAGTATTATTATTATAGTTCTGACGATAATAACTGTATAATATGCGTAATAATGCATGTTATATTGATAATAATAACAGTAATAAGTATAATTATTATAGTTCTGACGATAATAACTGTATAATATGCGTAATAGTGCATGTTATATTGATAATAATAAAAGTAATAAGTATAATTATTATAGTTCTAGCGATAATTACAGTATAATGTGGGTAATAATGCATGTTATATTCATAATAATAAACGTAATAAGTATAATTATTATAGTTCTGACGATAATAACTGTATAATATGGGTAGTAATGCGTGTTATATAGATAATAATAAACGTAATAAGTATAATTATTATAGTTCTGACGATAATAACTGTATAATATGCGTAATAATGCATGTTATATTGATAATAATAAAAGTAATAAGTATAACTATTATAGTTCTAGCGATAATTACAGTATAATGTGGGTAATAATGCATGTTATATTGATAATAATAAACGTAGTAAGTATAATTATTATAGTTCTGACGATAATTACAGTATAATGTGGGTAATAATGCATGTTATATTGATAATAATAAAAGTAATAAGTATAATTATTATAATTCTAGCGATAATTACAGTATAATATGGGTAATAATGCATGTTATATTAATAATAATAAAAGTAATAAGTAGAATTATTATAGTTCTAGCGATAATTACAGTATAATGTGGGTAATTATGCATGTTATATTGATAATAATAAAAGTAATAAGTATAATTATTATAGTTCTCACGATAATAACTGTATAATATGGGTAGTAATGCATGTTATATTGATAATAATAAACGTAATAAGTATAATTATTATAGTTCTGACGATAATAACTGTATAATATGTGTAATAATGCATGTTATATTGATAATAATAAAAGTAATAAGTATAGCTATTATAGTTCTAGCGATAATTACAGTATAATGTGGGTAATAATGCATGTTATGTTGATAATAATAAAAGTAATAAGTGTAATTATTATAGTTCTCACGATAATAACTGTATAATATGGGTAGCAATGCATGTTATATTGATAATAATAAACGTAATAAGTATAATTATTATAGTTCTGACGATAATAACAGTATAATATGCGTAATAATGCATGTTATATTGATAATAATAAAAGTAATAAGTATTATTTTTATAGTTCTGACGATAATAACTGTATAATATGCGTAATAGTGCATGTTATATTGATAATAATAAAAGTAATAAGTATAATTATTATAGTTCTAGCGATAATTACAGTATAATGTGGGTAATAATGCATGTTATATTGATAATAATAAAAGTAATAAGTATAATTATTATAGTTCTAGCGATAATTACAGTATAATGTGGGTAATAATGCATGTTATATTGATAATAATAAAAGTAATAAGTATAATTATTATAGTTCTCTCGATAATAACTGTATGATATGGGTAGTAATGCATGTTATATTGATAATAATAAACGTAATAAGTATAATTATTATAGTTCTGACGATAATAACTGTATAATATGCGTAATAATGCATGTTATATTGATAATAATAAAAGTAGTAAGTATAACTATTATAGTTCTAGCGATGATTACAGTATAATGTGGGTAATAATGCATGTTATGTTGATAATAATAAAAGTAATAAGTATAATTATTATAGTTCTCACGATAATAACTGTATAATATGGGTAGTAATGCATGTTATATTCATAATAATAAACGTAATAAGTATAATTATTATAGTTCTGACGATAATAACTGTATAATATGGGTACTAATGCATGTTATATTGATAATAATAAAAGTAATAAGTATAATTATTATAGTTCTGACGATAATAACTGTATAATATGCGTAATAATGCATGTTATATTGATAATAATAAACGTAATAAGTATAATTATTATAGTTCTGACGATAATAAGTGTATAATATGCGTAATAATGCATGTAATATTGATAATAATAAAAGTAATAAGTATTATTATTATAGTTCTGACGATAATAACTGTATAATATGCGTAATAATGCATGTTATATTGATAATAATAACAGTAATAAGTATAATTATTATAGTTCTGACGATAATAACTGTATAATATGCGTAATAGTGCATGTTATATTGATAATAATAAAAGTAATAAGTATAATTATTATAGTTCTAGCGATAATTACAGTATAATGTGGGTAATAATGCATGTTATATTCATAATAATAAACGTAATAAGTATAATTATTATAGTTCTGACGATAATAACTGTATAATATGGGTAGTAATGCGTGTTATATAGATAATAATAAACGTAATAAGTATAATTATTATAGTTCTGACGATAATAACTGTATAATATGCGTAATAATGCATGTTATATTGATAATAATAAAAGTAATAAGTATAACTATTATAGTTCTAGCGATAATTACAGTATAATGTGGGTAATAATGCATGTTATATTGATAGTAATAAACGTAGTAAGTATAATTATTATAGTTCTGACGATAATAACTGTATAATATGCGTAATAATGCATGTTATATTGATAATAATAAAAGTAATAAGTATAATTATTATAATTCTAGCGATAATTACAGTATAATATGGGTAATAATGCATGTTATATTAATAATAATAAAAGTAATAAGTAGAATTATTATAGTTCTAGCGATAATTACAGTATAATGTGGGTAATAATGCATGTTATATTGATAATAATAAAAGTAATAAGTATAATTATTATAGTTCTCACGATAATAACTGTATAATATGGGTAGTAATGCATGTTATATTGATAATAATAAACGTAATAAGTATAATTATTATAGTTCTGACGATAATAACTGTATAATATGTGTAATAATGCATGTTATATTGATAATAATAAAAGTAATAAGTATAGCTATTATAGTTCTAGCGATAATTACAGTATAATGTGGGTAATAATGCATGTTATGTTGATAATAATAAAAGTAATAAGTATAATTATTACAGTTCTCACGATAATAGCTGTATAATATGGGTAGTAATGCATGTTATATTCATAATAATAAACGTAATAAGTATAATTATTATAGTTCTGACGATAACAACTGTATATTATGCGTAATAATGCATGTTATGTTGATAATAATAAAAGTAATAAGTATAATTATTATAGTTCTCACGATAATAACTGTATAATATGCGTAATAACGCATGTTATATTGATAATAATAAAAGTAATAAGTATAATTATTATAGTTCTAGCGATAATTACAGTATAATGTGGGTAATAATGCATGTTATATTGACAATAATAAAAGTAATAAGTATAATTATTATAGTTCTCACGATAATAACTGTATAATATGGGTAGTAATGCATGTTATATTGATAATAATAAACGTAATAAGTATAATTATTATAGTTCTGACGATAATAACTGTATAATATGCGTAATAATGCATGTTATATTGATAATAATAAAAGTAATAAGTATAACTATTATAGTTCTAGCGATAATTACAGTATAATGTGGGTAATAATGCATGTTATGTTGATAATAATAAAAGTAATAAGTATAATTATTATAGTTCTCACGATAATAACTGTATAATATGGGTAGTAATGCATGTTATATTCATAATAATAAACGTAATAAGTATAATTATTATAGTTCTGACGATAATAACTGTATATTATGCGTAATAATGCATGTTATATTGATAATAATAAAAGTAATAAGTATAACTATTATAGTTCTAGCGATAATTACAGTATAATGTGGGTAATAATGCATGTTATATTGATAATAATAAAAGTAATAAGTATAATTATTATAGTTCTAGCGATAATTAGAGTATAATGTGGGTAATAATGCATGTTATATTCATAATAATAAACGTAGTAAGTATAATTATTATAGTTCTGACGATAATAACTGTATAATATGCGTAATAATGCATGTTATATTGATAATAATAAAAGTAATAAGTATAATTATTACAGTTCTCACGATAATAACTGTATAATATGGGTAGTAATGCATGTTATATTCATAATAATAAACGTAATAAGTATAATTATTATAGTTCTGACGATAATAACTGTATAATACGCGTAATAATGCATGTTATATTGATAATAATAAAAGTAATAAGTATAACTCTTATAGTTCTAGCGATAATTACAGTATAATGTGGGTAATAATGCATGTTATGTTGATAATAATAAAAGTAATAAGTATAATTATTATAGTTCTCACGATAATAACTGTATAATATGGGTAGTAATGCATGTTATATTCATAATAATAAACGTAATAAGTATAATTATTATAGTTCTGACGATAATAACTGTATATTATGCGTAATAATGCATGTTATGTTGATAATAATAAAAGTAATAAGTATAATTATTATAGTTCTCACGATAATAACTGTATATTATGCGTAATAATGCATGTTATGTTGATAATAATAAAAGTAATAAGTATAATTATTATAGTTCTCACGATAATAACTGTATAATATGGGTAGTAATGCATGTTATATTGATAATAATAAACGAAATAAGTATAATTATTATAGTTCTGACGATAATAACTGTATAATATGCGTAATAATGCATGTTATATTGATAATAATAAAAGTAATAAGTATAACTATTATAGTTCTAGCGATAATTACAGTATAATGTGGGTAATAATGCATGTTATATTGATAACAATAAAAGTAATAAGTATAATTATTATAGTTCTAGCGATACTTAGAGTATAATGTGGGTAATAATGCATGTTATATTCATAATAATAAACGTAGTAAGTATAATTATTATAGTTCTGACGATAATAACTGTATAATATGCGTACTAATGCATGTTATATTGATAATAATAAAAGTAATAAGTATAATTATTATAGTTCTAGCGATAATTACAGTATAATGTGGGTAATAATGCTTGTTATATTGGTGATATTGGGGGTAATGAGTATAATTAGTATAATTCTAGCGATAATTACAGTATAATATTGGTATTAATGCATGTTATATTGATAATAATAAAAGTAATAAGTAAAATTATTGTAGTTCTAGCGATAATTACAGTATAATGTGGGTAATAATGCTTGTTATATTGGTGATATTGGGGGTAATAAGTATAATTATTATAATGAAAGCGATAATTACAGTATAATATGGGTATTAATGCATGTTATATTGATAATAATAAAAGTAATAAGTAAAATTATTATAGTTCTAGCGATAATTACAGTATAATGTGGGTAATAATGCTTGTTATATTGGTGATATTGGGGGTAATAAGTATAATTATTATAATGCTAGCGATAATTACAGTATATTATGGGTATTAATGCATGTTATATTGATAATAATAAAAGTAATAAGTATAATTATTATAGTTCTCACGATAATAACTGTATAATATGGGTACTAATGCATGTTATATTGATAATAATAAGGGTAATAAGTATAATTATTATAGTTCTAGCGATAATTACAGTATAATGTGGGTAATAATGCATGTTATATTGACGATATTGGGAGTAATAAGTATATTTATTATAATTCTAGCGATAATTACAGTATAATCTGGGTAATAGTGCATGTTATATTAATAATAATAAAAGTAATAAGTATAGTTATTATAGTTCTGACGATAATAACTGTATAATATGCGTAAAAATGCATGTTATATTGATAATAATAAAAGTAATAAGTATAATTATTATAGTTCTCACGATAATAACTGTATAATATGGGTAGTAATGCATGTTATATTGATAATAATAAACGTAATAAGTATAATTATTATAGTTCTGACGATAATAACTGTATAATATGCGTAATAATGCATGTCATATTGATAATAATAAAAGTAATAAGTATAATTATTATAGTTCTGACGATAATAACTGTATAATATGCGTAATAATGCATGTTATATTGATAATAATAAAAGTAATAAGTATTATTATTATAGTTCTGACGATAATAACTGTATAATATGCGTAATAATGCATGTTTTATTGATAATAATAAAAGTAATAAGTAAAATTATTATAGTTCTAGGGATAATTACAGTATAATGTGGGTAATAATGCTTGTTATATTGGTGATATTGGGGGTAATAAGTATAATTATTCTAATGCTAGCGTAATTACAGTATAATATGGGTATTAATGCATGTTATATTGATAATAATAAATGTAATAAGTATAATTATTGTAGTTCTCACGATAATAACTGTATAATATGGGTAGTAATGCATGTTATATTCATAATAATAAACGTAATAAGTATAATTATTATAGTTCTGACGATAATAACTGTATATTATGCGTAATAATGCATGTTATATTGATAATAATAAGAGTAATAAGTATAATTATTATAGTTCTAGCGATAATTAGAGTATAATGTGGGTAATAATGCATGTTATATTCATAATAATAAACGTAGTAAGTATAATTATTATAGTTCTGACGATAATAACTGCATAATATGCGTAATAATGCATGTTATATTGATAATAATAAAAGTAATAAGTATAATTATTATAATTCTAGCGATAATTACAGTATAATATGGGTAATAATGCATGTTATATTAATAATAATAAAAGTAATAAGTAGAATTATTATAGTTCTAGCGATAATAACAGTATAATATGGGTACTAATGCATGTTATATTGATAATAATAAAAGTAATAAGTATAATTATTATAGTTCTAGCGATAATTACAGTATAATGTGGGTAATAATGCTTGTTATATTGGTGATATTGGGGGTAATGAGTATAATTAGTATAATTCTAGCGATAATTACAGTATAATATTGGTATTAATGCATGTTATATTGATAATAATAAAAGTAATAAGTAAAATTATTATAGTTCTAGCGATAATTACAGTATAATGTGGGTAATAATGCTTGTTATATTGGTGATATTGGGGGTAATAAGTATAATTATTATAATGCTAGCGATAATTACAGTATAATATGGGTATTAATGCATGTTATATTGATAATAATAAAAGTAATAAGTATAATTATTATAGTTCTCACGATAATAACTGTATAATATGGGTAGTAATGCATGTTATATTCATAATAATAAAAGTAATAAGTATAATTATTATAGTTCTCACGATAATAACTGTATAATATGGGTAGTAATGCATGTTATATTCATAATAATAAACGTAATAAGTATAATTATTATAGTTCTGACGATAATAACTGTATATTATGCGTAATAATGCATGTTATATTGATAATAATAAGAGTAATAAGTATAATTATTATAGTTCTCACGATAATAACTGTATAATATGGGTACTAATGCATGTTATATTGATAATAATAAAAGTAATAAGTATAATTATTATAGTTCTAGCGATAATTACAGTATAATGTGGGTAATAATGCACGTTATATTGACGACATTGGGAGTAATAAGTATATTTATTATAATTCTAGCGATAATTACAGTATAATATGGGTAATAGTGCATGTTATATTAATAATAATAAAAGTAATAAGTACAGTTATTATAGTTCTGACGATAATAACTGTATAATATGCGTAATAATGCATGTTATATTGATAATAATAAAAGTAATAAGTATAATTACTATAGTTCTAGCGATAATTACAGTATAATGTGGGTAATAATGCTTGTTATATTGGTGATATTGGGGGTAATGAGTATAATTAGTATAATTCTAGCGATAATTACAGTATAATATTGGTATTAATGCATGTTATATTGATAATAATAAAAGTAATAAGTAAAATTATTATAGTTCTAGCGATAATTACAGTATAATGTGGGTAATAATGCTTGTTATATTGGTGATATTGGGGGTAATAAGTATAATTATTATAATGCTAGCGATAATTACAGTATAATATTGGTATTAATGCATGTTATATTGATAATAATAAAAGTAATAAGTAAAATTATTGTAGTTCTAGCGATAATTACAGTATAATGTGGGTAATAATGCACGTTATATTGACGACATTGGGAGTAATAAGTATATTTATTATAATTCTAGCGATAATTACAGTATAATATGGGTAATAATGCATGTTATATTAATAATAATAAAAGTAATAAGTATAATTATTATAGTTCTAGCGATAATAACAGTATAATATGGGTAATAGTGCATGTTATATTAATAATAATAAAAGTAATAAGTATAGTTATTATAGTTCTGACGATAATAACTGTATAATATGCGTAAAAATGCATGTTATATTGATAATAATAAAAGTAATAAGTATAATTATTATAGTTCTAGCAATAATTACAGTATAATGTGGGTAATAATGCATGTTATATTGGTGATATTGGGGGTAATGAGTATAATTAGTAAAATTCTAGCGATAATTACAGTATAATATTGGTACTAATGCATGTTATATTGATAATAATAAAAGTAATAAGTATAATTACTATAGTTCTAGCGATAATTACAGTATAATGTGGGTAATAATGCATGTTATATTGATAATAATAAAAGTAATAAGTATAATTATTATAATTCTCACGATAATAACTGTATAATATGGGTAGAAATGCATGTTATATTGATAATAATAAAAGTAATAGGTATAATTATTATAATTCTAGCGATAATTACAGTATAATATGGGTATTAATTCATGTTATATTGATAATAATAAAAGTAATAAGTATAATTATTATAGTTCTAGCGATACTTAGAGTATTATGTGGGTAATAATGCATGTTATATTCATAATAATAAACGTAGTAAGTATAATTATTATAGTTCTGACGATAATAACTGTATAATATGCGTACTAATGCATGTTATATTGATAATAATAAAAGTAATAAGTATAATTATTATAGTTCTAGCGATAATTACAGTATAATGTGGGTAATAATGCTTGTTATATTGGTGATATTGGGGGTAATGAGTATAATTAGTATAATTCTAGCGATAATTACAGTATAATATTGGTATTAATGCATGTTATATTGATAATAATAAAAGTAATAAGTAAAATTATTGTAGTTCTAGCGATAATTACAGTATAATGTGGGTAATAATGCTTGTTATATTGGTGATATTGGGGGTAATAAGTATAATTATTATAATGCTAGCGATAATTACAGTATATTATGGGTATAAATGCATGTTATATTGATAATAATAAAAGTAATAAGTATAATTATTATAGTTCTCACGATAATAACTGTATAATATGGGTACTAATGCATGTTATATTGATAATAATAAGAGTAATAAGTATAATTATTATAGTTCTAGCGATAATTACAGTATAATGTGGGTAATAATGCATGTTATATTGACGATATTGGGAGTAATAAGTATATTTATTATAATTCTAGCGATAATTACAGTATAATCTGGGTAATAGTGCATGTTATATTAATAATAATAAAAGTAATAAGTATAATTATTATAGTTCTCACGATAATAACTGTATAATATGGGTAGTAATGCATGTTATATTGATAATAATAAACGTAATAAGTATAATTATTATAGTTCTGACGATAATAACTGTATAATATGCGTAATAATGCATGTCATATTGATAATAATAAAAGTAATAAGTATAATTATTATAGTTCTGACGATAATAACTGTATAATATGCGTAATAATGCATGTTATATTGATAATAATAAAAGTAATAAGTATTATTATTATAGTTCTGACGATAATAACTGTATAATATGCGTAATAATGCATGTTTTATTGATAATAATAAAAGTAATAAGTATAATTATTATAGTTCTAGCGATAATTACAGTATAATGTGGGTAGTAATGCATGTTATATTGATAATAATAAAAGTAATAAGTATAATTATTATAGTTCTAGCGATAATTAGAGTATAATGTGGGTAATAATGCATGTTATATTCATAATAATAAACGTAGTAAGTATAATTATTATAGTTCTGACGATAATAACTGTATAATATGCGTAATAATGCATGTTATATTGATAATAATAAAAGTAATAAGTATAATTATTATAATTCTAGCGATAATTACAGTATAATATGGGTAATAATGCATGTTATATTAATAATAATAAAAGTAATAAGTATAATTATTATAGTTCTAGCGATAATAACAGTATAATATGGGTAATAGTGCATGTTATATTAATAATAATAAAAGTAATAAGTATAGTTATTATAGTTCTGACGATAATAACTGTATAATATGCGTAAAAATGCATGTTATATTGATAATAATAAAAGTAATAAGTATAATTATTATAGTTCTAGCGATAATTACAGTATAATGTGGGTAATAATGCTTGTTATATTGGTGATATTGGGGGTAATGAGTATAATTAGTATAATTCTAGCGATAATTACAGTATAATATTGGTATTAATGCATGTTATATTGATAATAATAAAAGTAATAAGTAAAATTATTATAGTTCTAACGATAATTACAGTATAATGTGGGTAATAATGCTTGTTATATTGGTGATATTGGGGGTAATAAGTATAATTATTATAATGCTAGCGATAATTACAGTATAATATGGGTATTAATGCATGTTATATTGATAATAATAAAAGTAATAAGTATAATTATTATAGTTCTCACGATAATAACTGTATAATATGGGTAGTAATGCATGTTATATTCATAATAATAAAAGTAATAAGTATAATTATTATAGTTCTCACGATAATAACTGTATAATATGGGTAGTAATGCATGTTATATTCATAATAATAAACGTAATAAGTATAATTATTATAGTTCTGACGATAATAACTGTATATTATGCGTAATAATGCATGTTATATTGATAATAATAAAAGTAATAAGTATAATTATTATAGTTCTCACGATAATAACTGTATAATATGGGTACTAATGCATGTTATATTGATAATAATAAAAGTAATAAGTATAATTATTATAGTTCTAGCGATAATTACAGTATAATGTGGGTAATAATGCACGTTATATTGACGACATTGGGAGTAATAAGTATATTTATTATAATTCTAGCGATAATTACAGTATAATATGGGTAATAGTGCATGTTATATTAATAATAATAAAAGTAATAAGTACAGTTATTATAGTTCTGACGATAATAACTGTATAATATGCGTAATAATGCATGTTATATTGATAATAATAAAAGTAATAAGTATAATTACTATAGTTCTAGCGATAATTACAGTATAATGTGGGTAATAATGCTTGTTATATTGGTGATATTGGGGGTAATGAGTATAATTAGTATAATTCTAGCGATAATTACAGTATAATATTGGTATTAATGCATGTTATATTGATAATAATAAAAGTAATAAGTAAAATTATTATAGTTCTAGCGATAATTACAGTATAATGTGGGTAATAATGCTTGTTATATTGGTGATATTGGGGGTAATAAGTATAATTATTATAATGCTAGCGATAATTACAGTATAATATGGGTATTAATGCATGTTATATTGATAATAATAAAAGTAATAAGTATAATTATTATAGTTCTCACGATAATAACTGTATAATATGGGTAGTAATGCATGTTATATTCATAATAATAAAAGTAATAAGTATAATTATTATAGTTCTCACGATAATAACTGTATAATATGGGTAGTAATGCATGTTATATTCATAATAATAAACGTAATAAGTATAATTATTATAGTTCTGACGATAATAACTGTATATTATGCGTAATAATGCATGTTATATTGATAATAATAAAAGTAATAAGTATAATTATTATAGTTCTCACGATAATAACTGTATAATATGGGTACTAATGCATGTTATATTGATAATAATAAAAGTAATAAGTATAATTATTATAGTTCTAGCGATAATTACAGTATAATGTGGGTAATAATGCTTGTTATATTGGTGATATTGGGGGTAATGAGTATAATTAGTAAAATTCTAGCGATAATTACAGTATAATATTGGTATTAATGCATGTTATATTGATAATAATAAAAGTAATAAGTAAAATTATTATAGTTCTAGGGATAATTACAGTATAATGTGGGTAAAAATGCTTGTTATATTGGTGATATTGGGGGTAATAAGTATAATTATTATAATGCTAGCGTAACTACAGTATAATATGGGTATTAATGCATGTTATATTGATAATAATAAATGTAATAAGTATAATTATTGTAGTTCTCACGATAATAACTGTATAATATGGGTAGTAATGCATGTTATATTCATAATAATAAACGTAATAAGTATAATTATTATAGTTCTGACGATAATAACTGTATATTATGCGTAATAATGCATGTTATATTGATAATAATAAAAGTAATAAGTATAATTATTATAGTTCTAGCGATAATTAGAGTATAATGTGGGTAATAATGCATGTTATATTCATAATAATAAACGTAGTAAGTATAATTATTATAGTTCTGACGATAATAACTGTATAATATGCGTAATAATGCATGTTATATTGATAATAATAAAAGTAATAAGTATAATTATTATAATTCTAGCGATAATTACAGTATAATATGGGTAATAATGCATGTTATATTAATAATAATAAAAGTAATAAGTAGAATTATTATAGTTCTAGCGATAATAACAGTATAATATGGGTACTAATGCAAGTTATATTGATAATAATAAAAGTAATAAGTACAATTATTATAGTTCTAGCGATAATTACAGTATAATGTGGGTAATAATGCTTGTTATATTGGTGATATTGGGGGTAATGAGTATAATTAGTATAATTCTAGCGATAATTACAGTATAATATTGGTATTAATGCATGTTATATTGATAATAATAAAAGTAATAAGTATAATTATTATAGTTCCAGCGATAATTACAGTATAATGTGGGTAATAATGCATGTTATATTCATAATAATAAAAGTAATAAGTATAATTATTATAGTTCTCACGATAATAACTGTATAATATGGGTAGTAATGCATGTTATATTCATAATAATAAACGTAATAAGTATAATTATTATAGTTCTGACGATAATAACCGTATAATATGGGTAATAATGCATGTTATATTGATAATAATAAAAGTAATAAGTATAATTATTATAGTTCTAGCGATAATTAGAGTATAATGTGGGTAATAATGCATGTTATATTCATAATAATAAACGTAGTAAGTATAATTATTATAGTTCTGACGATAATAACTGTATAATATGCGTAATAATGCATGTTATATTGATAATAATAAAAGTAATAAGTATAATTATTATAATTCTAGCGATAATTACAGTATAATATGGGTAATAATGCATGTTATATTAATAATAATAAAAGTAATAAGTAGAATTATTATAGTTCTAGCGATAATAACAGTATAATATGGGTACTAATGCAAGTTATATTGATAATAATAAAAGTAATAAGTACAATTATTATAGTTCTAGCGATAATTACAGTATAATGTGGGTAATAATGCTTGTTATATTGGTGATATTGGGGGTAATGAGTATAATTAGTATAATTCTAGCGATAATTACAGTATAATATTGGTATTAATGCATGTTATATTGATAATAATAAAAGTAATAAGTATAATTATTATAGTTCCAGCGATAATTACAGTATAATGTGGGTAATAATGCATGTTATATTCATAATAATAAAAGTAATAAGTATAATTATTATAGTTCTCACGATAATAACTGTATAATATGGGTAGTAATGCATGTTATATTCATAATAATAAACGTAATAAGTATAATTATTATAGTTCTGACGATAATAACCGTATAATATGGGTAATAATGCATGTTATATTGATAATAATAAAAGTAATATGTATAATTATTATAGTTCTGACGATAATAACTGTATAATGTGGGTAATAATGCATGTTATATTGATAATAATAAAAGTAATAATTATAATTATTACAGTTCTAGCGATAATTACAGTATAATGTGCGTAATAATGCATGTTATATTGATAACAATAAAAGTAATAAGTATAATTATTATAGTTCTCACGATAATAACTGTATAATATGCGTAATAATGCATGTTATATTGATAATAATAAAAGTAATAAGTATAGTTATTATAATTCTAGCGATAATTACAGTATAATATGGGTAATAATGCATGTTATACTAATAATAATAAAAGTAATAAGTATAATTATTATAGTTCTCACGATAATAACTGTATAATGTAGGTAGTAATGCATGTCATATTGATAATAATAAACGTAATAAGTATTATTATTACAGTTCTGACGATAATAACTGTATAATATGCGTAATAATGCATGTTATATTGATAATAATAAAAGTAATAAGTATAATTATTATAGTCCTAGCGATAATACCAGTATAATGTGGTTAATAATGCATGTTATATTGATAATAATAAAAGTAATAAGTATAATTATTATAGTTCTCACGATAATAACTGTATAATATGGGTAGTAATGCATGTTATATTGATAATAATAAACGTAATAAGTATAATTATTATAGTTCTGACGACAATAACTGTATAATATGCGTAATAATGCATGTTATATTGATAATAATAAAAGTAATAGGTATAATTATTATAGTTCTAGCGATAATTACAGTGTAATGTGGGTAATAATGCATGTTATATTGATAATAATAAAAGTAATAAGTATAATTATTATAGTTCTAGCGATAATTACAGTATAATGTGGGTAATAATGCATGTTATATTGATAATAATAAAAGTAATAAGTATAATTATTATAGTTGTCACGATAATAACTGTATAATATGGGTAGTAATGCATGTTATATTGGTAATATTGAGGGTAATAAGTATAATTATTATAATTCTAGCGATAATTACAGTATAATATGGGTAATAGTGCATGTTATGTTAATAATAATAAAAGTAATAAGTATAATTAGTATAGTTCTCACGATAATAACTGTATAATATGGGTACTAATGCATGTTATATTGATAATAATAAAAGTAATAAGTATAATTATTATAGTTCTAGCGATAATTACAGTATAATGTGGGTAATCATCCGTGTTATATTGATAATATTGGGAGTAATAAGTATAATTATTATAATTCTAGCGATAATTACAGTATAATATGGGTAATAATGCATGTTATATTAATAATAATAAAAGTAATAAGTATAATTATTATAGTTCTAGCGATAATAACAGTATAATATTGGTACTAATGCATGTTATATTGATAATAATAAAAGTAATATGTATAATTATTATAGTTCTGACGATATTAACAGTTTAATGTGGGTAATAATCCATGTTATATTGATAATATTGGGAGTAATAAGTATAATTATTATAATTCTAGCGATAATTACTGTATAATATGGGTAATAATGCATGTTATATTGATAATAATAAAAGTAATAAGTAAAATTATTATAGTTCTAGCGATAATTACAGTATAATGTGGGTAATAATGCTTGTTATATTGGTGATATTGGGGGTAATAAGTATAATTATTATACTGCTAGCGATAATTACAGTATAATATGGGTATTAATGCATGTTATATTGATAATAATAAAAGTAATAAGTATAATTATTATAGTTCTCACGATAATAACTGTATAATATGGGTACTAATGCATGTTATATTGATAATAATAAAAGTAATAAGTATAATTATTATAGTTCTAGCGATAATTACAGTATAATGTGGGTAATAATGCATGTTATATTGACGATATTGGGAGTAATAAGTATATTTATTATAATTCTAGCGATAATTACAGTATAATATGGGTAATAGTGCATGTTATATTAATAATAATAAAAGTAATAAGTATAGTTATTATAGTTCTGACGATAATAACTGTATAATATGCGTAAAAATGCATGTTATATTGATAATAATAAAAGTAATAAGTATAATTATTATAGTTCTCACGATAATAACTGTATAATATGGGTAGTAATGCATGTTATATTGATAATAATAAACGTAATAAGTATAATTATTATAGTTCTGACGATAATAACTGTATAATATGCGTAATAATGCATGTTATATTGATAATAATAAAAGTAATAAGTATAATTATTATAATTCTAGCGATAATTACAGTATAATATGGGTAATAATGCATGTTATATTAATAATAATAAAAGTAATAAGTATAATTATTATAGTTCTAGCGATAATAACAGTATAATATGGGTAATAGTGCATGTTATATTAATAATAATAAAAGTAATAAGTATAGTTATTATAGTTCTGACGATAATAACTGTATATTATGCGTAATAATGCATGTTATGTTGATAATAATAAAAGTAATAAGTATAATTATTATAGTTCTCACGATAATAACTGTATATTATGCGTAATAATGCATGTTATGTTGATAATAATAAAAGTAATAAGTATAATTATTATAGTTCTCACGATAATAACTGTATAATATGGGTAGTAATGCATGTTATATTGATAATAATAAACGAAATAAGTATAATTATTATAGTTCTGACGATAATAACTGTATAATATGCGTAATAATGCATGTTATATTGATAATAATAAAAGTAATAAGTATAACTATTATAGTTCTAGCGATAATTACAGTATAATGTGGGTAATAATGCATGTTATATTGATAACAATAAAAGTAATAAGTATAATTATTATAGTTCTAGCGATACTTAGAGTATAATGTGGGTAATAATGCATGTTATATTCATAATAATAAACGTAGTAAGTATAATTATTATAGTTCTGACGATAATAACTGTATAATATGCGTACTAATGCATGTTATATTGATAATAATAAAAGTAATAAGTATAATTATTATAGTTCTAGCGATAATTACAGTATAATGTGGGTAATAATGCTTGTTATATTGGTGATATTGGGGGTAATGAGTATAATTAGTATAATTCTAGCGATAATTACAGTATAATATTGGTATTAATGCATGTTATATTGATAATAATAAAAGTAATAAGTAAAATTATTGTAGTTCTAGCGATAATTACAGTATAATGTGGGTAATAATGCTTGTTATATTGGTGATATTGGGGGTAATAAGTATAATTATTATAATGAAAGCGATAATTACAGTATAATATGGGTATTAATGCATGTTATATTGATAATAATAAAAGTAATAAGTAAAATTATTATAGTTCTAGCGATAATTACAGTATAATGTGGGTAATAATGCTTGTTATATTGGTGATATTGGGGGTAATAAGTATAATTATTATAATGCTAGCGATAATTACAGTATATTATGGGTATTAATGCATGTTATATTGATAATAATATAAGTAATAAGTATAATTATTATAGTTCTCACGATAATAACTGTATAATATGGGTACTAATGCATGTTATATTGATAATAATAAGGGTAATAAGTATAATTATTATAGTTCTAGCGATAATTACAGTATAATGTGGGTAATAATGCATGTTATATTGACGATATTGGGAGTAATAAGTATATTTATTATAATTCTAGCGATAATTACAGTATAATCTGGGTAATAGTGCATGTTATATTAATAATAATAAAAGTAATAAGTATAGTTATTATAGTTCTGACGATAATAACTGTATAATATGCGTAAAAATGCATGTTATATTGATAATAATAAAAGTAATAAGTATAATTATTATAGTTCTCACGATAATAACTGTATAATATGGGTAGTAATGCATGTTATATTGATAATAATAAACGTAATAAGTATAATTATTATAGTTCTGACGATAATAACTGTATAATATGCGTAATAATGCATGTCATATTGATAATAATAAAAGTAATAAGTATAATTATTATAGTTCTGACGATAATTACAGTATAATGTGGGTAATAATGCATGTTATATTGATAATAATAAAAGTAATAAGTATAATTATTATAGTTCTAGCGATAATTAGAGTATAATGTGGGTAATAATGCATGTTATATTCATAATAATAAACGTAGTAAGTATAATTATTATAGTTCTGACGATAATAACTGTATAATATGCGTAATAATGCATGTTATATTGATAATAATAAAAGTAATAAGTATAATTATTACAGTTCTCACGATAATAACTGTATAATATGGGTAGTAATGCATGTTATATTCATAATAATAAACGTAATACGTATAATTATTATAGTTCTGACGATAATAACTGTATAATACGCGTAATAATGCATGTTATATTGATAATAATAAAAGTAATAAGTATAACTATTATAGTTCTAGCGATAATTACAGTATAATGTGGGTAATAATGCATGTTATGTTGATAATAATAAAAGTAATAAGTATAATTATTATAGTTCTCACGATAATAACTGTATAATATGGGTAGTAATGCATGTTATATTCATAATAATAAACGTAATAAGTATAATTATTATAGTTCTGACGATAATAACTGTATATTATGCGTAATAATGCATGTTATGTTGATAATAATAAAAGTAATAAGTATAATTATTATAGTTCTCACGATAATAACGGTATAATATGCGTAATAACGCATGTTATATTGATAATAATAAAAGTAATAAGTATAATTATTATAGTTCTAGCGATAATTACAGTATAATGTGGGTAATAATGCATGTTATATTGACGATATTGGGAGTAATAAGTATATTTATTATAATTCTAGCGATAATTACAGTATAATCTGGGTAATAGTGCATGTTATATTAATAATAATAAAAGTAATAAGTATAGTTATTATAGTTCTGACGATAATAACTGTATAATATGCGTAAAAATGCATGTTATATTGATAATAATAAAAGTAATAAGTATAATTATTATAGTTCTCACGATAATAACTGTATAATATGGGTAGTAATGCATGTTATATTGATAATAATAAACGTAATAAGTATAATTATTATAGTTCTGACGATAATAACTGTATAATATGCGTAATAATGCATGTCATATTGATAATAATAAAAGTAATAAGTATAATTATTATAGTTCTGACGATAATAACTGTATAATATGCGTAATAATGCATGTTATATTGATAATAATAAAAGTAATAAGTATTATTATTATAGTTCTGACGATAATAACTGTATAATATGCGTAATAATGCATGTTTTATTGATAATAATAAAAGTAATAAGTATAATTATTATAGTTCTAGCGATAATTACAGTATAATGTGGGTAGTAATGCATGTTATATTGATAATAATAAAAGTAATAAGTATAATTATTATAGTTCTAGCAATAATTACAGTATAATGTGGGTAATAATGCATGTTATATTGGTGATATTGGGGGTAATGAGTATAATTAGTATAATTCTAGCGATAATTACAGTATAATATTGGTATTAATGCATGTTATATTGATAATAATAAAAGTAATAAGTAAAATTATTATAGTTCTAGGGATAATTACAGTATAATGTGGGTAATAATGCTTGTTATATTGGTGATATTGGGGGTAATAAGTATAATTATTCTAATGCTAGCGTAATTACAGTATAATATGGGTATTAATGCATGTTATATTGATAATAATAAATGTAATAAGTATAATTATTGTAGTTCTCACGATAATAACTGTATAATATGGGTAGTAATGCATGTTATATTCATAATAATAAACGTAATAAGTATAATTATTATAGTTCTGACGATAATAACTGTATATTATGCGTAATAATGCATGTTATATTGATAATAATAAGAGTAATAAGTATAATTATTATAGTTCTAGCGATAATTAGAGTATAATGTGGGTAATAATGCATGTTATATTCATAATAATAAACGTAGTAAGTATAATTATTATAGTTCTGACGATAATAACTGTATAATATGCGTAATCATGCATGTTATATTGATAATAATAAAAGTAATAAGTATAATTATTATAATTCTAGCGATAATTACAGTATAATATGGGTAATAATGCATGTTATATTAATAATAATAAAAGTAATAAGTAGAATTATTATAGTTCTAGCGATAATAACAGTATAATATGGGTACTAATGCATGTTATATTGATAATAATAAAAGTAATAAGTATAATTATTATAGTTCTAGCGATAATTACAGTATAATGTGGGTAATAATGCTTGTTATATTGGTGATATTGGGGGTAATAAGTATAATTATTATAATGCTAGCGATAATTACAGTATAATATGGGTATTAATGCATGTTATATTGATAATAATAAAAGTAATAAGTATAATTATTATAGTTCTCACGATAATAACTGTATAATATGGGTAGTAATGCATGTTATATTCATAATAATAAAAGTAATAAGTATAATTATTATAGTTCTCACGATAATAACTGTATAATATGGGTAGTAATGCATGTTATATTCATAATAATAAACGTAATAAGTATAATTATTATAGTTCTGACGATAATAACTGTATATTATGCGTAATAATGCATGTTATATTGATAATAATAAAAGTAATAAGTATAATTATTATAGTTCTCACGATAATAACTGTATAATATGGGTACTAATGCATGTTATATTGATAATAATAAAAGTAATAAGTATAATTATTATAGTTCTAGCGATAATTACAGTATAATGTGGGTAATAATGCACGTTATATTGACGACATTGGGAGTAATAAGTATATTTATTATAATTCTAGCGATAATTACAGTATAATATGGGTAATAGTGCATGTTATATTAATAATAATAAAAGTAATAAGTACAGTTATTATAGTTCTGACGATAATAACTGTATAATATGCGTAATAATGCATGTTATATTGATAATAATAAAAGTAATAAGTATAATTACTATAGTTCTAGCGATAATTACAGTATAATGTGGGTAATAATGCTTGTTATATTGGTGATATTGGGGGTAATGAGTATAATTAGTATAATTCTAGCGATAATTACAGTATAATATTGGTATTAATGCATGTTATATTGATAATAATAAAAGTAATAAGTAAAATTATTATAGTTCTAGCGATAATTACAGTATAATGTGGGTAATAATGCTTGTTATATTGGTGATATTGGGGGTAATAAGTATAATTATTATAATGCTAGCGATAATTACAGTATAATATGGGTATTAATGCATGTTATATTGATAATAATAAAAGTAATAAGTATAATTATTATAGTTCTCACGATAATAACTGTATAATATGGGTAGTAATGCATGTTATATTCATAATAATAAAAGTAATAAGTATAATTATTATAGTTCTCACGATAATAACTGTATAATATGGGTAGTAATGCATGTTATATTCATAATAATAAACGTAATAAGTATAATTATTATAGTTCTGACGATAATAACTGTATATTATGCGTAATAATGCATGTTATATTGATAATAATAAAAGTAATAAGTATAATTATTATAGTTCTCACGATAATAACTGTATAATATGGGTACTAATGCATGTTATATTGATAATAATAAAAGTAATAAGTATAATTATTATAGTTCTAGCGATAATTACAGTATAATGTGGGTAATAATGCTTGTTATATTGGTGATATTGGGGGTAATGAGTATAATTAGTAAAATTCTAGCGATAATTACAGTATAATATTGGTATTAATGCATGTTATATTGATAATAATAAAAGTAATAAGTAAAATTATTATAGTTCTAGGGATAATTACAGTATAATGTGGGTAAAAATGCTTGTTATATTGGTGATATTGGGGGTAATAAGTATAATTATTATAATGCTAGCGTAACTACAGTATAATATGGGTATTAATGCATGTTATATTGATAATAATAAATGTAATAAGTATAATTATTGTAGTTCTCACGATAATAACTGTATAATATGGGTAGTAATGCATGTTATATTCATAATAATAAACGTAATAAGTATAATTATTATAGTTCTGACGATAATAACTGTATATTATGCGTAATAATGCATGTTATATTGATAATAATAAAAGTAATAAGTATAATTATTATAGTTCTAGCGATAATTAGAGTATAATGTGGGTAATAATGCATGTTATATTCATAATAATAAACGTAGTAAGTATAATTATTATAGTTCTGACGATAATAACTGTATAATATGCGTAATAATGCATGTTATATTGATAATAATAAAAGTAATAAGTATAATTATTATAATTCTAGCGATAATTACAGTATAATATGGGTAATAATGCATGTTATATTAATAATAATAAAAGTAATAAGTAGAATTATTATAGTTCTAGCGATAATAACAGTATAATATGGGTACTAATGCAAGTTATATTGATAATAATAAAAGTAATAAGTACAATTATTATAGTTCTAGCGATAATTACAGTATAATGTGGGTAATAATGCTTGTTATATTGGTGATATTGGGGGTAATGAGTATAATTAGTATAATTCCAGCGATAATTACAGTATAATATTGGTATTAATGCATGTTATATTGATAATAATAAAAGTAATAAGTAAAATTATTATAGTTCTAGCGATAATTACAGTATAATGTGGGTAATAATGCTTGTTATATTGGTGATATTGGGGGTAATAAGTATAATTATTATACTGCTAGCGATAATTACAGTATAATATGGGTATTAATGCATGTTATATTGATAATAATAAAAGTAATAAGTATAATTATTATAGTTCTCACGATAATAACTGTATAATATGGGTAGTAATGCATGTTATATTCATAATAATAAACGTAATAAGTATAATTATTATAGTTCTGACGATAATAACTGTATATTATGCGTAATAATGCATGTTATATTGATAATAATAAAAGTAATAAGTATAATTATTATAGTTCTAGCGATAATTACAGTATAATGTGTGTAATAATGCATGTTATATTGATAATAATAAAAGTAATAAGTATAATTATTATAGTTCCAGCGATAATTACAGTATAATGTGGGTAATAATGCATGTTATATTCATAATAATAAAAGTAATAAGTATAATTATTATAGTTCTCACGATAATAACTGTATAATATGGGTAGTAATGCATGTTATATTCATAATAATAAACGTAATAAGTATAATTATTATAGTTCTGACGATAATAACCGTATAATATGGGTAATAATGCATGTTATATTGATAATAATAAAAGTAATATGTATAATTATTATAGTTCTGACGATAATAACTGTATAATGTGGGTAATAATGCATGTTATATTGATAATAATAAAAGTAATAATTATAATTATTACAGTTCTAGCGATAATTACAGTATAATGTGCGTAATAATGCATGTTATATTGATAACAATAAAAGTAATAAGTATAATTATTATAGTTCTCACGATAATAACTGTATAATATGCGTAATAATGCATGTTATATTGATAATAATAAAAGTAATAAGTATAGTTATTATAATTCTAGCGATAATTACAGTATAATATGGGTAATAATGCATGTTATACTAATAATAATAAAAGTAATAAGTATAATTATTATAGTTCTCACGATAATAACTGTATAATGTAGGTAGTAATGCATGTCATATTGATAATAATAAACGTAATAAGTATTATTATTACAGTTCTGACGATAATAACTGTATAATATGCGTAATAATGCATGTTATATTGATAATAATAAAAGTAATAAGTATAATTATTATAGTCCTAGCGATAATACCAGTATAATGTGGTTAATAATGCATGTTATATTGATAATAATAAAAGTAACAAGTATAATTATTATAGTTCTCACGATAATAACTGTATAATATGGGTAGTAATGCATGTTATATTGATAATAATAAACGTAATAAGTATAATTATTATAGTTCTGACGACAATAACTGTATAATATGCGTAATAATGCATGTTATATTGATAATAATAAAAGTAATAGGTATAATTATTATAGTTCTAGCGATAATTACAGTGTAATGTGGGTAATAATGCATGTTATATTGATAATAATAAAAGTAATAAGTATAATTATTATAGTTCTAGCGATAATTACAGTATAATGTGGGTAATAATGCATGTTATATTGATAATAATAAAAGTAATAAGTATAATTATTATAGTTGTCACGATAATAACTGTATAATATGGGTAGTAATGCATGTTATATTGGTAATATTGAGGGTAATAAGTATAATTATTATAATTCTAGCGATAATTACAGTATAATATGGGTAATAGTGCATGTTATGTTAATAATAATAAAAGTAATAAGTATAATTAGTATAGTTCTCACGATAATAACTGTATAATATGGGTACTAATGCATGTTATATTGATAATAATAAAAGTAATAAGTATAATTATTATAGTTCTAGCGATAATTACAGTATAATGTGGGTAATCATCCGTGTTATATTGATAATATTGGGAGTAATAAGTATAATTATTATAATTCTAGCGATAATTACAGTATAATATGGGTAATAATGCATGTTATATTAATAATAATAAAAGTAATAAGTATAATTATTATAGTTCTAGCGATAATAACAGTATAATATTGGTACTAATGCATGTTATATTGATAATAATAAAAGTAATATGTATAATTATTATAGTTCTGACGATATTAACAGTTTAATGTGGGTAATAATCCATGTTATATTGATAATATTGGGAGTAATAAGTATAATTATTATAATTCTAGCGATAATTACAGTATAATATGGGTAATAATGCATGTTATATTGATAATAATAAAAGTAATAAGTAAAATTATTATAGTTCTAGCGATAATTACAGTATAATGTGGGTAATAATGCTTGTTATATTGGTGATATTGGGGGTAATAAGTATAATTATTATACTGCTAGCGATAATTACAGTATAATATGGGTATTAATGCATGTTATATTGATAATAATAAAAGTAATAAGTATAATTATTATAGTTCTCACGATAATAACTGTATAATATGGGTACTAATGCATGTTATATTGATAATAATAAAAGTAATAAGTATAATTATTATAGTTCTAGCGATAATTACAGTATAATGTGGGTAATAATGCATGTTATATTGACGATATTGGGAGTAATAAGTATATTTATTATAATTCTAGCGATAATTACAGTATAATATGGGTAATAGTGCATGTTATATTAATAATAATAAAAGTAATAAGTATAGTTATTATAGTTCTGACGATAATAACTGTATAATATGCGTAAAAATGCATGTTATATTGATAATAATAAAAGTAATAAGTATAATTATTATAGTTCTCACGATAATAACTGTATAATATGGGTAGTAATGCATGTTATATTGATAATAATAAACGTAATAAGTATAATTATTATAGTTCTGACGATAATAACTGTATAATATGCGTAATAATGCATGTCATATTGATAATAATAAAAGTAATAAGTATAATTATTATAGTTCTGACGATAATAACTGTATAATATGCGTAATAATGCATGTTATATTGATAATAATAAAAGTAATAAGTATTATTATTATAGTTCTGACGATAATAACTGTATAATATGCGTAATAATGCATGTTTTATTGATAATAATAAAAGTAATAAGTATAATTATTATAGTTCTAGCGATAATTACAGTATAATGTGGGTAGTAATGCATGTTATATTGATAATAATAAAAGTAATAAGTATAATTATTATAGTTCTAGCGATAATTAGAGTATAATGTGGGTAATAATGCATGTTATATTCATAATAATAAACGTAGTAAGTATAATTATTATAGTTCTGACGATAATAACTGTATAATATGCGTAATAATGCATGTCATATTGATAATAATAAAAGTAATAAGTATAATTATTATAATTCTAGCGATAATTACAGTATAATATGGGTAATAATGCATGTTATATTAATAATAATAAAAGTAATAAGTATAATTATTATAGTTCTAGCGATAATAACAGTATAATATGGGTAATAGTGCATGTTATATTAATAATAATAAAAGTAATAAGTATAGTTATTATAGTTCTGACGATAATAACTGTATAATATGCGTAAAAATGCATGTTATATTGATAATAATAAAAGTAATAAGTATAATTATTATAGTTCTAGCAATAATTACAGTATAATGTGGGTAATAATGCATGTTATATTGGTGATATTGGGGGTAATGAGTATAATTAGTATAATTCTAGCGATAATTACAGTATAATATTGGTATTAATGCATGTTATATTGATAATAATAAAAGTAATAAGTAAAATTATTATAGTTCTAGGGATAATTACAGTATAATGTGGGTAATAATGCTTGTTATATTGGTGATATTGGGGGTAATAAGTATAATTATTATAATGCTAGCGTAATTACAGTATAATATGGGTATTAATGCATGTTATATTGATAATAATAAATGTAATAAGTATAATTATTGTAGTTCTCACGATAATAACTGTATAATATGGGTAGTAATGCATGTTATATTCATAATAATAAACGTAATAAGTATAATTATTATAGTTCTGACGATAATAACTGTATATTATGCGTAATAATGCATGTTATATTGATAATAATAAAAGTAATAAGTATAATTATTATAGTTCTAGCGATAATTAGAGTATAATGTGGGTAATAATGCATGTTATATTCATAATAATAAACGTAGTAAGTATAATTATTATAGTTCTGACGATAATAACTGTATAATATGCGTAATAATGCATGTTATATTGATAATAATAAAAGTAATAAGTATAATTATTATAATTCTAGCGATAATTACAGTATAATATGGGTAATAATGCATGTTATATTAATAATAATAAAAGTAATAAGTAGAATTATTATAGTTCTAGCGATAATAACAGTATAATATGGGTACTAATGCATGTTATATTGGTAATAATAAAAGTAATAAGTATAATTATTATAGTTCTAGCGATAATTACAGTATAATGTGGGTAATAATGCTTGTTATATTGGTGATATTGGGGGTAATGAGTATAATTAGTATAATTCTAGCGATAATTACAGTATAATATTGGTATTAATGCATGTTATATTGATAATAATAAAAGTAATAAGTAAAATTATTATAGTTCTAGCGATAATTACAGTATAATGTGGGTAATAATGCTTGTTATATTGGTGATATTGGGGGTAATAAGTATAATTATTATAATGCTAGCGATAATTACAGTATAATATGGGTATTAATGCATGTTATATTGATAATAATAAAAGTAATAAGTATAATTATTATAGTTCTCACGATAATAACTGTATAATATGGGTAGTAATGCATGTTATATTCATAATAATAAAAGTAATAAGTATAATTATTATAGTTCTCACGATAATAACTGTATAATATGGGTAGTAATGCATGTTATATTCATAATAATAAACGTAATAAGTATAATTATTATAGTTCTGACGATAATAACTGTATATTATGCGTAATAATGCATGTTATATTGATAATAATAAAAGTAATAAGTATAATTATTATAGTTCTCACGATAATAACTGTATAATATGGGTACTAATGCATGTTATATTGATAATAATAAAAGTAATAAGTATAATTATTATAGTTCTAGCGATAATTACAGTATAATGTGGGTAATAATGCACGTTATATTGACGACATTGGGAGTAATAAGTATATTTATTATAATTCTAGCGATAATTACAGTATAATATGGGTAATAGTGCATGTTATATTAATAATAATAAAAGTAATAAGTACAGTTATTATAGTTCTGACGATAATAACTGTATAATATGCGTAATAATGCATGTTATATTGATAATAATAAAAGTAATAAGTATAATTACTATAGTTCTAGCGATAATTACAGTATAATGTGGGTAATAATGCTTGTTATATTGGTGATATTGGGGGTAATGAGTATAATTAGTATAATTCTAGCGATAATTACAGTATAATATTGGTATTAATGCATGTTATATTGATAATAATAAAAGTAATAAGTAAAATTATTATAGTTCTAGCGATAATTACAGTATAATGTGGGTAATAATGCTTGTTATATTGGTGATATTGGGGGTAATAAGTATAATTATTATAATGCTAGCGATAATTACAGTATAATATGGGTATTAATGCATGTTATATTGATAATAATAAAAGTAATAAGTATTATTATTATAGTTCTCACGATAATAACTGTATAATATGGGTAGTAATGCATGTTATATTCATAATAATAAAAGTAATAAGTATAATTATTATAGTTCTCACGATAATAACTGTATAATATGGGTAGTAATGCATGTTATATTCATAATAATAAACGTAATAAGTATAATTATTATAGTTCTGACGATAATAACTGTATATTATGCGTAATAATGCATGTTATATTGATAATAATAAAAGTAATAAGTATAATTATTATAGTTCTCACGATAATAACTGTATAATATGGGTACTAATGCATGTTATATTGATAATAATAAAAGTAATAAGTATAATTATTATAGTTCTAGCGATAATTACAGTATAATGTGGGTAATAATGCTTGTTATATTGGTGATATTGGGGGTAATGAGTATAATTAGTAAAATTCTAGCGATAATTACAGTATAATATTGGTATTAATGCATGTTATATTGATAATAATAAAAGTAATAAGTAAAATTATTATAGTTCTAGGGATAATTACAGTATAATGTGGGTAATAATGCTTGTTATATTGGTGATATTGGGGGTAATAAGTATAATTATTATAATGCTAGCGTAACTACAGTATAATATGGGTATTAATGCATGTTATATTGAGAATAATAAATGTAATAAGTATAATTATTGTAGTTCTCACGATAATAACTGTATAATATGGGTAGTAATGCATGTTATATTCATAATAATAAACGTAATAAGCATAATTATTATAGTTCTGACGATAATAACTGTATATTATGCGTAATAATGCATGTTATATTGATAATAATAAAAGTAATAAGTATAATTATTATAGTTCTAGCGATAATTAGAGTATAATGTGGGTAATAATGCATGTTATATTCATAATAATAAACGTAGTAAGTATAATTATTATAGTTCTGACGATAATAACTGTATAATATGCGTAATAATGCATGTTATATTGATAATAATAAAAGTAATAAGTATAATTATTATAATTCTAGCGATAATTACAGTATAATATGGGTAATAATGCATGTTATATTAATAATAATAAAAGTAATAAGTAGAATTATTATAGTTCTAGCGATAATAACAGTATAATATGGGTACTAATGCATGTTATATTGATAATAATAAAAGTAATAAGTACAATTATTATAGTTCTAGCGATAATTACAGTATAATGTGGGTAATAATGCTTGTTATATTGGTGATATTGGGGGTAATGAGTATAATTAGTATAATTCTAGCGATAATTACAGTATAATATTGGTATTAATGCATGTTATATTGATAATAATAAAAGTAATAAGTAAAATTATTATAGTTCTAGCGATAATTACAGTATAATGTGGGTAATAATGCTTGTTATATTGGTGATATTGGGGGTAATAAGTATAATTATTATACTGCTAGCGATAATTACAGTATAATATGGGTATTAATGCATGTTATATTGATAATAATAAAAGTAATAAGTATAATTATTATAGTTCTCACGATAATAACTGTATAATATGGGTAGTAATGCATGTTATATTCATAATAATAAACGTAATAAGTATAATTATTATAGTTCTGACGATAATAACTGTATATTATGCGTAATAATGCATGTTATATTGATAATAATAAAAGTAATAAGTATAATTATTATAGTTCTAGCGATAATTACAGTATAATGTGTGTAATAATGCATGTTATATTGATAATAATAAAAGTAATAAGTATAATTATTATAGTTCCAGCGATAATTACAGTATAATGTGGGTAATAATGCATGTTATATTCATAATAATAAAAGTAATAAGTATAATTATTATAGTTCTCACGATAATAACTGTATAATATGGGTAGTAATGCATGTTATATTCATAATAATAAACGTAATAAGTATAATTATTATAGTTCTGACGATAATAACCGTATAATATGGGTAATAATGCATGTTATATTGATAATAATAAAAGTAATATGTATAATTATTATAGTTCTGACGATAATAACTGTATAATGTGGGTAATAATGCATGTTATATTGATAATAATAAAAGTAATAATTATAATTATTACAGTTCTAGCGATAATTACAGTATAATGTGCGTAATAATGCATGTTATATTGATAACAATAAAAGTAATAAGTATAATTATTATAGTTCTCACGATAATAACTGTATAATATGCGTAATAATGCATGTTATATTGATAATAATAAAAGTAATAAGTATAGTTATTATAATTCTAGCGATAATTACAGTATAATATGGGTAATAATGCATGTTATACTAATAATAATAAAAGTAATAAGTATAATTATTATAGTTCTCACGATAATAACTGTATAATGTAGGTAGTAATGCATGTCATATTGATAATAATAAACGTAATAAGTATTATTATTACAGTTCTGACGATAATAACTGTATATTATGCGTAATAATGCATGTTATATTGATAATAATAATAGCAATAAGTATAGTTATTATAATTCTAGCGATAATTACAGTATAATATGGGTAATAATGCATGTTATATTGATAATAATAAAAGTAATAAGTGTAATTATTATAGTTCTCACGAAAATAACTGTATAATATGGGTAATAATGCATGTTATATTGATAATAATAAAAGTAATATGTATAATTATTATAGTTCTGACGATAATAACTGTATAATGTGGGTAATAATGCATGTTATATTGATAATAATAAAAGTAATAAGTATAATTATTATAGTTCTAGCGATAATTACAGTATAATGTGGGTAATAATGCATGTTATATTGATAATAGTAAAAGTAATAAGTATAATTATTATAGTTCTAGCGATAATTACAGTATAATGTGGGTAATAATGCATGTTATAATGACGATATTGGGAGTAATAAGTATAATTATTATAGTTCTAGCGATAATTACAGTATAATGTGGGTAATAATGCATGTTATATTGACGATATTGGGAGTAATAAGTATATTTATTATAATTCTAGCGATAATTGCAGTATAATATGGGTATTAATGCATGTCATATTGATAATAATAAAAGTAATAAGTATAATTATTATAGTTCTCACGATAATAACTGTATAATATGGGTAATAATGCATGTTATATCGATAATAATAAAAGTAATGAGTATAATTATTATAGTTCTAGCGATAATTTCAGTATAATGTGGGTAATAATGCTTGTTATATTGGTGATATTGGGGGTAATAAGTATAATTAGTATAATTCTAGCGATAATTACAGTATAATATGGGTATTAATGCATGTCATATTGATAATAATAAAAGTAATAAGTATAATTATTATAGTTCTCACGATAATAACTGTATCATATGGGTAATAATGCATGTTATATCGATAATAATAAAAGTAATGAGTATAATTATTATAGTTCTAGCGATAATTACAGTATAATGTGGGTAATAATGCTTGTTATATTGGTGATATTGGGGGTAATAAGTATAATTAGTATAATTCTAGCGATAATTACAGTATAATATGGGTATTAATGCATGTTATATTGATAATAATAAAAGTAATAAGTATAATTATTATATTTCTAGCGATAATAACAGTATAATGTGGGTAATAATGCATGTTATATTGATAATAATAAAAGTAATAAGTATAATTATTATAGTTCTAGCGATAATTACAGTATAATATGGGTATTAATGCATGTTATATTAATAATAATAAAATTAATAAGTATAATTATTATAGTTCTAGCGATAATAACTGTATAATGTGGGTAATAATGCATGTTATATTGATAATAATAAAAGTAATAAGTATAATTATTATAGTTCTCACGATAATAACTGTACAATATGGGTAGTAATGCATGTTATATTGATAATAATAAAAGTAATAAGTATAATTATTATAGTTCTAGCGATAATTACAGTATAATGTGGGTAATAATGCTTGTTGTATTGGTGATATTGGCGGTAATAAGTATAATTATTATAATTCTAGCGATAATTGCAGTATAATATGGGTATTAATACATGTCATATTGATAATAATAAAAGTAATAAGTATAATTATTATAGTTCTAGCGATAATTACAGTATAATGTGGGTAATAATGCTTGTTATATTGATAATAATAAAAGTAATAAGTATAATTATTATTGTTCTAGCGACAATAACATTATAATGTGGGTAATAATCCGTGTAATATTGATAATATTTGGAGTAATAAGTATAATTATTATAATTCTAGCGATAATTACAGTATAATATGGGTATTAATGCATGTTATATTGATAATAATAAAAGTAATAACTATAATTATTATAGTTCTCACGATAATAAATGTATAATATGGGTAATAATGCATGTTATATTGATAATAGTAAAAGTAATGAGTATAATTATTATAGTTCTAGCGATAATTACAGTATAATGTGGGTAATAATGCATGTTATATTGATAATAATAAAAGTAATAAGTATAATTATTATAGTTCTAGCGATAATTACAGTATAATGTGGGTAATAATGCATGTTATATTGATAATAATAAAAGTAATAAGTATAATTATTATAGTTCTAGCGATAATTACAGTATAATGTGGGTAATAATGCATGTTATATTGGTAATAATAAAAGTAATAAGTATAATTATTATAGTTCTAGCGATAATTACAGTATAATGTGGGTAATAATGCTTGTTATATTGGTGATATTGGGGGTAATAAGTATAATTAGTATAATTCTAGCGATAATTACAGTATAATATGGGTATTAATGCATGTTATATTGATAATAATAAAAGTAATAAGTATAATTATTATAGTTCTAGCGATAATTACAGTATAATGAGGGTAATAATGCTTGTTATATTGATAATAATAAAAGTAATAAGTATAATTATTATAGTTCTAGCGATAATTACAGTATAATGTGGGTAATAATGCATGTTATAATGACGATATTGGGAGTAATAAGTATAATTATTATAGTTCTAGCGATAATTACAGTATAATGTGGGTAATAATGCATGTTATATTGACGATATTGGGAGTAATAAGTATATTTATTATAATTCTAGCGATAATTGCAGTATAATATGGGTATTAATGCATGTCATATTGATAATAATAAAAGTAATAAGTATAATTATTATAGTTCTCACGATAATAACTGTATAATATGGGTAATAATGCATGTTATATCGATAATAATAAAAGTAATGAGTATAATTATTATAGTTCTAGCGATAATTACAGTATAATGTGGGTAATAATGCTTGTTATATTGGTGATATTGGGGGTAATAAGTATAATTAGTATAATTCTAGCGATAATTACAGTATAATATGGGTATTAATGCATGTTATATTGATAATAATAAAAGTAATAAGTATAATTATTATATTTCTAGCGATAATTGCAGTATAATGTGGGTAATAATGCATGTTATATTGATAATAATAAAAGTAATAAGTATAATTATTATAGTTCTAGCGATAATTGCAGTATAATATGGGTATTAATGCATGTCATATTGATAATAATAAAATTAATAAGTATAATTATTATAGTTCTAGCGATAATAACTGTATAATGTGGGTAATAATGCATGTTATATTGATAATAATAAAAGTAATAAGTATAATTATTATAGTTCTAGCGATAATTACAGTATAATGTGGGTAATAATGCTTGTTATATTGGTGATATTGGGGGTAATAAGTATAATTAGTATAATTCTAGCGATAATTACAGTATAATATGGGTATTAATGCATGTTATATTGATAATAATAAAAGTAATAAGTATAATTATTATAGTTCTAGCGATAATTACAGTATAATGAGGGTAATAATGCTTGTTATATTGATAATAATAAAAGTAATAAGTATAATTATTATAGTTCTAGCGATAATTACAGTATAATGTGGGTAATAATGCATGTTATAATGACGATATTGGGAGTAATAAGTATAATTATTATAGTTCTAGCGATAATTACAGTATAATGTGGGTAATAATGCATGTTATATTGACGATATTGGGAGTAATAAGTATATTTATTATAATTCTAGCGATAATTGCAGTATAATATGGGTATTAATGCATGTCATATTGATAATAATAAAAGTAATAAGTATAATTATTATAGTTCTCACGATAATAACTGTATAATATGGGTAATAATGCATGTTATATCGATAATAATAAAAGTAATGAGTATAATTATTATAGTTCTAGCGATAATTACAGTATAATGTGGGTAATAATGCTTGTTATATTGGTGATATTGGGGGTAATAAGTATAATTAGTATAATTCTAGCGATAATTACAGTATAATATGGGTATTAATGCATGTTATATTGATAATAATAAAAGTAATAAGTATAATTATTATATTTCTAGCGATAATTGCAGTATAATGTGGGTAATAATGCATGTTATATTGATAATAATAAAAGTAATAAGTATAATTATTATAGTTCTAGCGATAATTGCAGTATAATATGGGTATTAATGCATGTCATATTGATAATAATAAAATTAATAAGTATAATTATTATAGTTCTAGCGATAATAACTGTATAATGTGGGTAATAATGCATGTTATATTGATAATAATAAAAGTAATAAGTATAATTATTATAGTTCTAGCGATAATTACAGTATAATGTGGGTAATAATGCTTGTTATATTGGTGATATTGGGGGTAATAAGTATAATTAGTATAATTCTAGCGATAATTACAGTATAATATGGGTATTAATGCATGTTATATCGATAATAATAAAAGTAATGAGTATAATTATTATAGTTCTAGCGATAATTTCAGTATAATGTGGGTAATAATGCTTGTTATATTGGTGATATTGGGGGTAATAAGTATAATTAGTATAATTCTAGCGATAATTACAGTATAATATGGGTATTAATGCATGTCATATTGATAATAATAAAAGTAATAAGTATAATTATTATAGTTCTCACGATAATAACTGTATCATATGGGTAATAATGCATGTTATATCGATAATAATAAAAGTAATGAGTATAATTATTATAGTTCTAGCGATAATTACAGTATAATGTGGGTAATAATGCTTGTTATATTGGTGATATTGGGGGTAATAAGTATAATTAGTATAATTCTAGCGATAATTACAGTATAATATGGGTATTAATGCATGTTATATTGATAATAATAAAAGTAATAAGTATAATTATTATATTTCTAGCGATAATTGCAGTATAATGTGGGTAATAATGCATGTTATATTGATAATAATAAAAGTAATAAGTATAATTATTATAGTTCTAGCGATAATTGCAGTATAATATGGGTATTAATGCATGTCATATTGATAATAATAAAATTAATAAGTATAATTATTATAGTTCTAGCGATAATAACTGTATAATGTGGGTAATAATGCATGTTATATTGATAATAATAAAAGTAATAAGTATAATTATTATAGTTTTCACGATAATAACTGTATAATATGGGTAGTAATGCATGTTATATTGATAATAATAAACGTAATAAGAATAATTATTATAGTTCTGACGATAATAACTGTATAATATGCGTAATAATGCATGTTATATTGATAATAATAAAAGTAATAAGTATAATTATTATAGTTCTAGCCATAATTACAGTATAATGTGGGTAATAATGCTTGTTGTATTGGTGATATTGGCGGTAATAAGTATAATTATTATAATTCTAGCGATAATTGCAGTATAATATGGGTATTAATGCATGTCATATTGATAATAATAAAAGTAATAAGTGTAATTATTATAGCTCTCACGAAAATAACCGTATAATATGAGTAATAATGCATGTTATATTGATAATAATAAAAGTAATAAGTATAATTATTATAGTTCTAGCGATAATTACAGTATAATGTGGGTAATAATGCTTGTTATATTGATAATAATAAAAGTAATAAGTATAATTATTATAGTTCTAGCGATAATTACAGTATAATGTGGGTAATAATGCATGTTATATTGATAATAATAAAAGTAATAAGTATAATTATTATAGTTCTAGCGATAATTACAGTATAATGTGGGTAATAATGCATGTTATATTGGTAATAATAAAAGTAATAAGTATAATTATTATAGTTCTAGCGATAATTACAGTATAATGTGGGTAATAATGCTTGTTATATTGGTGATATTGGGGGTAATAAGTATAATTAATATAATTCTAGCGATAATTACAGTATAATATGGGTATTAATGCATGTTATATTGATAATAATAAAAGTAATAAGTATAATTATTATAGTTCTAGCGATAATTACAGTATAATGTGGGTAATAATGCTTGTTATATTGATAATAATAAAAGTAATAAGTATAATTATTATAGTTCTAGCGATAATTACAGTATAATGTGGGTAATAATGCATGTTATAATGACGATATTGGGAGTAATAAGTATAATTATTATAGTTCTAGCGATAATTACAGTATAATGTGGGTAATAATGCATGTTATATTGACGATATTGGGAGTAATAAGTATATTTATTATAATTCTAGCGATAATTGCAGTATAATATGGGTATTAATGCATGTCATATTGATAATAATAAAAGTAATAAGTGTAATTATTATAGCTCTCACGAAAATAACCGTATAATATGAGTAATAATGCATGTTATATTGATAATAATGAAAGTAATAATTATAATTATTATAGTTCTAGCGATAATAACAGTATAATATGGGTACTAATGCATGTTATATTGATAATAATAAAAGTAATAAGTATAATTATTATAGTTCTGGCGATAATAACTGTATAATATGCGTAATAATGCATGTTATATTGATAATAATAAAAGTAATATGTATAATTATTATAGTTCTCACGATAATAACTGTATAATATGGGTAGTAATGCATGTTATATTCATAGTAATAAACGTAATAAGTATAATTATTATAGTTCTGACGATAATAACTGTATATTATGCGTAATAATGCATGTTATATTGATAATAATAGTAGCAATAAGTATAGTTATTATAATTCTAGCGATAATTACAGTATAATATGGGTAATAATGCATGTTATATTGATAATAATAAAAGTAATAAGTGTAATTATTATAGTTCTCACGAAAATAACTGTATAATATGGGTAATAATGCATGTTATATTGATAATAATAAAAGTAATATGTATAATTATTATAGTTCTGACGATAATAACTGTATAATGTGGGTAATAATGCATGTTATATTGATAATAATAAAAGTAATAAGTATAATTATTATAGTTCTAGCGATAATTACAGTATAATGTGGGTAATAATGCATGTTATATTGATAATAGTAAAAGTAATAAGTATAATTATTATAGTTCTAGCGATAATTACAGTATAATGTGGGTAATAATGCATGTTATAATGACGATATTGGGAGTAATAAGTATAATTATTATAGTTCTAGCGATAATTACAGTATAATGTGGGTAATAATGCATGTTATATTGACGATATTGGGAGTAATAAGTATATTTATTATAATTCTAGCGATAATTGCAGTATAATATGGGTATTAATGCATGTCATATTGATAATAATAAAAGTAATAAGTATAATTATTATAGTTCTCACGATAATAACTGTATAATATGGGTAATAATGCATGTTATATCGATAATAATAAAAGTAATGAGTATAATTATTATAGTTCTAGCGATAATTTCAGTATAATGTGGGTAATAATGCTTGTTATATTGGTGATATTGGGGGTAATAAGTATAATTAGTATAATTCTAGCGATAATTACAGTATAATATGGGTATTAATGCATGTCATATTGATAATAATAAAAGTAATAAGTATAATTATTATAGTTCTCACGATAATAACTGTATCATATGGGTAATAATGCATGTTATATCGATAATAATAAAAGTAATGAGTATAATTATTATAGTTCTAGCGATAATTACAGTATAATGTGGGTAATAATGCTTGTTATATTGGTGATATTGGGGGTAATAAGTATAATTAGTATAATTCTAGCGATAATTACAGTATAATATGGGTATTAATGCATGTTATATTGATAATAATAAAAGTAATAAGTATAATTATTATATTTCTAGCGATAATAACAGTATAATGTGGGTAATAATGCATGTTATATTGATAATAATAAAAGTAATAAGTATAATTATTATAGTTCTAGCGATAATTACAGTATAATATGGGTATTAATGCATGTTATATTAATAATAATAAAATTAATAAGTATAATTATTATAGTTCTAGCGATAATAACTGTATAATGTGGGTAATAATGCATGTTATATTGATAATAATAAAAGTAATAAGTATAATTATTATAGTTCTCACGATAATAACTGTACAATATGGGTAGTAATGCATGTTATATTGATAATAATAAAAGTAATAAGTATAATTATTATAGTTCTAGCGATAATTACAGTATAATGTGGGTAATAATGCTTGTTGTATTGGTGATATTGGCGGTAATAAGTATAATTATTATAATTCTAGCGATAATTGCAGTATAATATGGGTATTAATACATGTCATATTGATAATAATAAAAGTAATAAGTATAATTATTATAGTTCTAGCGATAATTACAGTATAATGTGGGTAATAATGCTTGTTATATTGATAATAATAAAAGTAATAAGTATAATTATTATTGTTCTAGCGACAATAACATTATAATGTGGGTAATAATCCGTGTAATATTGATAATATTTGGAGTAATAAGTATAATTATTATAATTCTAGCGATAATTACAGTATAATATGGGTATTAATGCATGTTATATTGATAATAATAAAAGTAATAACTATAATTATTATAGTTCTCACGATAATAAATGTATAATATGGGTAATAATGCATGTTATATTGATAATAGTAAAAGTAATGAGTATAATTATTATAGTTCTAGCGATAATTACAGTATAATGTGGGTAATAATGCATGTTATATTGATAATAATAAAAGTAATAAGTATAATTATTATAGTTCTAGCGATAATTACAGTATAATGTGGGTAATAATGCATGTTATATTGATAATAATAAAAGTAATAAGTATAATTATTATAGTTCTAGCGATAATTACAGTATAATGTGGGTAATAATGCATGTTATATTGGTAATAATAAAAGTAATAAGTATAATTATTATAGTTCTAGCGATAATTACAGTATAATGTGGGTAATAATGCTTGTTATATTGGTGATATTGGGGGTAATAAGTATAATTAGTATAATTCTAGCGATAATTACAGTATAATATGGGTATTAATGCATGTTATATTGATAATAATAAAAGTAATAAGTATAATTATTATAGTTCTAGCGATAATTACAGTATAATGTGGGTAATAATGCTTGTTATATTGATAATAATAAAAGTAATAAGTATAATTATTATAGTTCTAGCGATAATTACAGTATAATGTGGGTAATAATGCATGTTATAATGACGATATTGGGAGTAATAAGTATAATTATTATAGTTCTAGCGATAATTACAGTATAATGTGGGTAATAATGCATGTTATATTGACGATATTGGGAGTAATAAGTATATTTATTATAATTCTAGCGATAATTGCAGTATAATATGGGTATTAATGCATGTCATATTGATAATAATAAAAGTAATAAGTGTAATTATTATAGCTCTCACGAAAATAACCGTATAATATGAGTAATAATGCATGTTATATTGATAATAATGAAAGTAATAATTATAATTATTATAGTTCTAACGATAATAACAGTATAATGTGGGTAATAATGCATGTTATATTGGTAATATTGGGGGTAATAAGTATAATTATTATAATTCTAGCGATAATTACAGTATAATGTGGGTAATAATGCTTGTTATATTGGTGATATTGGGGGTAATAAGTATAATTAGTATAATTCTAGCGATAATTACAGTATAATATGGGTATTAATGCATGTTATATTGATAATAATAAAAGTAATAAGTGTAATTATTATAGTCCTCACGAAAATAACTGTATAATATGGGTAATAATGCATGTTATATTGATAATAATAAAAGTAATATGTATAATTATTATAGTTCTGACGATAATAACTGTATAATGTGGGTAATAATGCATGTTATATTGATAATAATAAAAGTAATAAGTATAATTATTATAGTTCTAGCGATAATTACAGTATAATGTGGGTAATAATGCATGTTATATTGATAATAATAAAAGTAATAAATATAATTATTATAGTTATAGCGATAATTACAGTATAATGTGGGTAATAATGCATGTTATATTGATAATAATAAAAGTAATAAGTATAATTATTATAGTTCAAGCGATAATTACAGTATAATGTGGGTAATAATGCATGTTATATTGGTAATATTGGGGGTAATAAGTATAATTATTATAATTCTAGCGATAATTACAGTATAATGTGGGTAATAATGCTTGTTATATTGGTGATATTGGGGGTAATAAGTAAAATTAGTATAATTCTAGCGATAATTACAGTATAATATGGGTATTAATGCATGTTATATTGATAATAATAAAAGTAATATGTATAATTATTATAGTTCTAGCGATAATTACAGTATAATGTGGGTAATAATGCTTGTTATATTGATAATAATAAAAGTAATAAGTATAATTATTATAGTTCTAGCGATAATTACAGTATAATGTGGGTAATAATGCATGTTATAATGACGATATTGGGAGTAATAAGTATAATTATTATAGTTCTAGCGATAATCACAGTATAATGTGGGTAATAATGCATGTTATATTGACGATATTGGGAGTAATAAGTATATTTATTATAATTCTAGCGATAATTGCAGTATAATATGGGTATTAATGCATGTTATATTGATAATAATAAAAGTAATAAGTATAATTATTATAGTTCTAGCGATAATTACAGTATAATGTGGGTAATAATGCATGTTATATTGATAATAATAAAAGTAATAAGTGTAATTATTATAGCTCTCACGAAAATAACCGTATAATATGAGTAATAATGCATGTTATATTGATAATAATGAAAGTAATAATTATAATTATTATAGTTCTAGCGATAATAACAGTATAATATGGGTACTAATGCATGTTATATTGATAATAATAAAAGTAATAAGTATAATTATTATAGTTCTAGCGATAATTACAGTATAATGTGGGTAATAATGCTTGTTATATTGGTAATATTGGTGGTAATAAGTATAATTATTATAGTACTAGCGACAATTACAGTATAATGAGAGTAATAATGAATGCTATATTGATAATAATAAAAGTAATAAGTATAATTATTATAGTTCTAGCGATAATTACAGTATAATGTGGGTAATAATGCTTGTTATATTGGTGATATTGGGGGTAATAAGTATAATTAGTATAATTCTAGCGATAATTACAGTATAATATGGGTATTAATGCATGTTATATTGATAATAATAAAAGTAATAAGTATAATTATTATAGTTCTAGCGATAATTACAGTATAATGTGGGTAATAATGCTTGTTATATTGATAATAATAAAAGTAATAAGTATAATCATTATAGTTATAGCGATAATTACAGTATAATGTGGGTAATAATGCTTGTTATATTGATAATAATAAAAGTAATAAGTATAATTATTATAGTTCTAGCGATAATTACAGTATAATGTGGGTAATAATGCATGTTATAATGACGATATTGGGAGTAATAAGTATAATTATTATAGTTCTAGCGATAGTTACAGTATAATGTGGGTAATAATGCATGTTATATTGACGATATTGGGAGTAATAAGTATATTTATTATAATTCTAGCGATAATTGCAGTATAATATGGGTATTAATGCATGTCATATTGATAATAATAAAAGTAATAAGTATAATTATTATAGTTCTCACGATAGTAACTGTATAATATGGGTAATAATGCATGTTATATCGATAATAATAAAAGTAATGAGTATAATTATTATAGTTCTAGCGATAATTACAGTATAATGTGGGTAATAATGCTTGTTATATTGGTGATATTGGGGGTAATAAGTATAATTAGTATAATTCTAGCGATAATTACAGTATAATATGGGTATTAATGCATGTTATATTGATAATAATAAAAGTAATAAGTATAATTATTATATTTCTAGCGATAATTACAGTATAATGTGGGTAATAATGCATGTTATATTGATAATAATAAAAGTAATAAGTGTAATTATTATAGCTCTCACGAAAATAACCGTATAATATGAGTAATAATGCATGTTATATTGATAATAATGAAAGTAATAATTATAATTATTATAGTTCTAGCGATAATAACAGTATAATATGGGTACTAATGCATGTTATATTGATAATAATAAAAGTAATAAGTATAATTATTATAGTTCTAGCGATAATTACAGTATAATGTGGGTAATAATGCTTGTTATATTGGTGATATTGTGAGTAATAAGTATAATTATTATAGTACTAGCGACAATTACAGTATAATGAGAGTAATAATGAATGCTATATTGATAATAATAAAAGTAATAAGTATAATTATTATAGTTCTAGCGATAATTACAGTATAATGTGGGTAATAATGCTTGTTATATTGGTGATATTGGGGGTAATAAGTATAATTAGTATAATTCTAGCGAAAATTACAGTATAATATGGGTATTAATGCATGTTATATTGATAATAATAAAAGTAATAAGTATAATTATTATAGTTCTAGCGATAATTACAGTATAATGTGGGTAATAATGCTTGTTATATTGATAATAATAAAAGTAATAAGTATAATTATTATAGTTCTAGCGATAATTACAGTATAATGTGGGTAATAATGCTTGTTATATTGATAATAATAAAAGTAATAAGTATAATTATTATAGTTCTAGCGATAATTACAGTATAATGTGGGTAATAATGCATGTTATAATGACGATATTGGGAGTAATAAGTATAATTATTATAGTTCTAGCGATAGTTACAGTATAATGTGGGTAATAATGCATGTTATATTGACGATATTGGGAGTAATAAGTATATTTATTATAATTCTAGCGATAATTGCAGTATAATATGGGTATTAATGCATGTCATATTGATAATAATAAAAGTAATAAGTATAATTATTATAGTTCTCACGATAGTAACTGTATAATATGGGTAATAATGCACGTTATATCGATAATAATAAAAGTAATGAGTATAATTATTATAGTTCTAGCGATAATTACAGTATAATGTGGGTAATAATGCTTGTTATATTGGTGATATTGGGGGTAATAAGTATAATTAGTATAATTCTAGCGATAATTACAGTATAATATGGGTATTAATGCATGTTATATTGATAATAATAAAAGTAATAAGTATAATTATTATATTTCTAGCGATAATTACAGTATAATGTGGGTAATAATGCATGTTATATTGATAATAATAAAAGTAATAAGTATAATTATTATAGTTCTAGCGATAATTACAGTATAATATGGGTATTAATGCATGTTATATTAATAATAATAAAATTATTAAGTATAATTATTATAGTTCTAGCGATAACAACTGTATAATGTGGGTAATAATGCATGTTATATTGATAATAATGAAAGTAATAAGTATAACTATTATAGTTCTAGCGATAATTACAGTATAATATGGGTAATAATGCATGTTATATTGGTAATATTGGGAGTAATAAGTATAATTATTATAATTCTAGCGATAATTACAGTATAATATGGGTAATAATGCATGTTATATTAATAATAATAAAAGTAATAAGTATAATTATTATAGTTCTCACGATAATAACTGTATAATATGGGTAGTAATGCATGTTATATTGATAATAATAAACGTAATAAGAATAATTATTATAGTTCTGACGATAATAACTGTATAATATGCGTAATAATGCATGTTATATTGATAATAATAAAAGTAATAAGTATAATTATTATAGTTCTAGCGATAATTACAGTATAATGTGGGTAATAATGCTTGTTGTATTGGTGATATTGGCGGTAATAAGTATAATTATTATAATTCTAGCGATAATTGCAGTATAATATGGGTATTAATGCATGTCATATTGATAATAATAAAAGTAATAAGTATAATTATTATAGTTCTCACGATAGTAACTGTATAATATGGGTAATAATGCATGTTATATCGATAATAATAAAAGTAATAAGTATAATTATTATAGTTCTAGCGATAATTACAGTATAATATGGGTAATAATGCTTGTTATATTGGTGATATTGGGGGTAATAAGTATAACTAGTATAATTCTAGCGATAATTACAGTATAATATGGGTATTAATGCATGCTATATTGATAATAATAAAAGTAATAAGTATAATTATTATAGTTCTAGCGATAATTACAGTATAATGTGGGTAATAATGCATGTTATATTGATAATATTGGGAGTAATAAGTATAATTATTATAGTTCTAGCGATAATTACAGTATAATGTGTATAATAATGCATGTTATATTGACGATATTGGGAGTAATAAGTATAATTATTATAATTCTAGCGATAATTGCAGTATAATATGGGTATTAATGAATGTTATATTGATAATAATAAAAGTAATAAGTATAATTATTATAGTTCTAGCGATAATTACATTATAATGTTGGTAATAATGCATGTTATATTGGTAATATTGGGGGTAATAAGTATAATTATTATAATTCTAGCGATAATTACAGTATAATATGGGTAATAATGCATGTTATATTAATAATAATAAAAGTAATAAGTATAATTATTATAGTTCTCACGATAATAAATGTATAATATGTGTAGTAATGCATGTCATATCGATAATAATAAACGTAATAAGTATTATTATTATAGTTCTGACGATAATAACTGTATAATATGCGTAATAATGCATGTTATATTGATAATAATAAACGTAATAAGTATAATTATTATAGTTCTGACGATAATAACTGCATAATGTGCGTAATAATGCATGTTATATTGATAATAATAAAAGTAATATGTATAATTATTATAGTTCTGACGATAATAACTGTATAATATGCGTAATAATGCATGTTATATTGATAATAATAAAAGTAATAAGTATAATTATTATAGTTCTAGCGATAATTACAGTATAATGTGGGTAATAATGCTTGTTATATTGATAATAATAAAAGTAATAAGTATAATCATTATAGTTATAGCGATAATTACAGTATAATGTGGGTAATAATGCTTGTTATATTGATAATAATAAAAGTAATAAGTATAATTATTATAGTTCTAGCGATAATTACAGTATAATGTGGGTAATAATGCATGTTATAATGACGATATTGGGAGTAATAAGTATAATTATTATAGTTCTAGCGATAGTTACAGTATAATGTGGGTAATAATGCATGTTATATTGACGATATTGGGAGTAATAAGTATATTTATTATAATTCTAGCGATAATTGCAGTATAATATGGGTATTAATGCATGTCATATTGATAATAATAAAAGTAATAAGTATAATTATTATAGTTCTCACGATAGTAACTGTATAATATGGGTAATAATGCATGTTATATCGATAATAATAAAAGTAATGAGTATAATTATTATAGTTCTAGCGATAATTACAGTATAATGTGGGTAATAATGCTTGTTATATTGGTGATATTGGGGGTAATAAGTATAATTAGTATAATTCTAGCGATAATTACAGTATAATATGGGTATTAATGCATGTTATATTGATAATAATAAAAGTAATAAGTATAATTATTATATTTCTAGCGATAATTACAGTATAATGTGGGTAATAATGCATGTTATATTGATAATAATAAAAGTAATAAGTGTAATTATTATAGCTCTCACGAAAATAACCGTATAATATGAGTAATAATGCATGTTATATTGATAATAATGAAAGTAATAATTATAATTATTATAGTTCTAGCGATAATAACAGTATAATATGGGTACTAATGCATGTTATATTGATAATAATAAAAGTAATAAGTATAATTATTATAGTTCTAGCGATAATTACAGTATAATGTGGGTAATAATGCTTGTTATATTGGTGATATTGTGAGTAATAAGTATAATTATTATAGTACTAGCGACAATTACAGTATAATGAGAGTAATAATGAATGCTATATTGATAATAATAAAAGTAATAAGTATAATTATTATAGTTCTAGCGATAATTACAGTATAATGTGGGTAATAATGCTTGTTATATTGGTGATATTGGGGGTAATAAGTATAATTAGTATAATTCTAGCGAAAATTACAGTATAATATGGGTATTAATGCATGTTATATTGATAATAATAAAAGTAATAAGTATAATTATTATAGTTCTAGCGATAATTACAGTATAATGTGGGTAATAATGCTTGTTATATTGATAATAATAAAAGTAATAAGTATAATTATTATAGTTCTAGCGATAATTACAGTATAATGTGGGTAATAATGCTTGTTATATTGATAATAATAAAAGTAATAAGTATAATTATTATAGTTCTAGCGATAATTACAGTATAATGTGGGTAATAATGCATGTTATAATGACGATATTGGGAGTAATAAGTATAATTATTATAGTTCTAGCGATAGTTACAGTATAATGTGGGTAATAATGCATGTTATATTGACGATATTGGGAGTAATAAGTATAATTATTATAGTTCTAGCGATAATCACAGTATAATGTGGGTAATAATGCATGTTATATTGACGATATTGGGAGTAATAAGTATATTTATTATAATTCTAGCGATAATTGCAGTATAATATGGGTATTAATGCATGTTATATTGATAATAATAAAAGTAATAAGTATAATTATTATAGTTCTAGCGATAATTACAGTATAATGTGGGTAATAATGCATGTTATATTGATAATAATAAAAGTAATAAGTGTAATTATTATAGCTCTCACGAAAATAACCGTATAATATGAGTAATAATGCATGTTATATTGATAATAATGAAAGTAATAATTATAATTATTATAGTTCTAGCGATAATAACAGTATAATATGGGTACTAATGCATGTTATATTGATAATAATAAAAGTAATAAGTATAATTATTATAGTTCTAGCGATAATTACAGTATAATGTGGGTAATAATGCTTGTTATATTGGTAATATTGGTGGTAATAAGTATAATTATTATAGTACTAGCGACAATTACAGTATAATGAGAGTAATAATGAATGCTATATTGATAATAATAAAAGTAATAAGTATAATTATTATAGTTCTAGCGATAATTACAGTATAATGTGGGTAATAATGCTTGTTATATTGGTGATATTGGGGGTAATAAGTATAATTAGTATAATTCTAGCGATAATTACAGTATAATATGGGTATTAATGCATGTTATATTGATAATAATAAAAGTAATAAGTATAATTATTATAGTTCTAGCGATAATTACAGTATAATGTGGGTAATAATGCTTGTTATATTGATAATAATAAAAGTAATAAGTATAATCATTATAGTTATAGCGATAATTACAGTATAATGTGGGTAATAATGCTTGTTATATTGATAATAATAAAAGTAATAAGTATAATTATTATAGTTCTAGCGATAATTACAGTATAATGTGGGTAATAATGCATGTTATAATGACGATATTGGGAGTAATAAGTATAATTATTATAGTTCTAGCGATAGTTACAGTATAATGTGGGTAATAATGCATGTTATATTGACGATATTGGGAGTAATAAGTATATTTATTATAATTCTAGCGATAATTGCAGTATAATATGGGTATTAATGCATGTCATATTGATAATAATAAAAGTAATAAGTATAATTATTATAGTTCTCACGATAGTAACTGTATAATATGGGTAATAATGCATGTTATATCGATAATAATAAAAGTAATGAGTATAATTATTATAGTTCTAGCGATAATTACAGTATAATGTGGGTAATAATGCTTGTTATATTGGTGATATTGGGGGTAATAAGTATAATTAGTATAATTCTAGCGATAATTACAGTATAATATGGGTATTAATGCATGTTATATTGATAATAATAAAAGTAATAAGTATAATTATTATATTTCTAGCGATAATTACAGTATAATGTGGGTAATAATGCATGTTATATTGATAATAATAAAAGTAATAAGTGTAATTATTATAGCTCTCACGAAAATAACCGTATAATATGAGTAATAATGCATGTTATATTGATAATAATGAAAGTAATAATTATAATTATTATAGTTCTAGCGATAATAACAGTATAATATGGGTACTAATGCATGTTATATTGATAATAATAAAAGTAATAAGTATAATTATTATAGTTCTAGCGATAATTACAGTATAATGTGGGTAATAATGCTTGTTATATTGGTGATATTGTGAGTAATAAGTATAATTATTATAGTACTAGCGACAATTACAGTATAATGAGAGTAATAATGAATGCTATATTGATAATAATAAAAGTAATAAGTATAATTATTATAGTTCTAGCGATAATTACAGTATAATGTGGGTAATAATGCTTGTTATATTGGTGATATTGGGGGTAATAAGTATAATTAGTATAATTCTAGCGAAAATTACAGTATAATATGGGTATTAATGCATGTTATATTGATAATAATAAAAGTAATAAGTATAATTATTATAGTTCTAGCGATAATTACAGTATAATGTGGGTAATAATGCTTGTTATATTGATAATAATAAAAGTAATAAGTATAATTATTATAGTTCTAGCGATAATTACAGTATAATGTGGGTAATAATGCTTGTTATATTGATAATAATAAAAGTAATAAGTATAATTATTATAGTTCTAGCGATAATTACAGTATAATGTGGGTAATAATGCATGTTATAATGACGATATTGGGAGTAATAAGTATAATTATTATAGTTCTAGCGATAGTTACAGTATAATGTGGGTAATAATGCATGTTATATTGACGATATTGGGAGTAATAAGTATATTTATTATAATTCTAGCGATAATTGCAGTATAATATGGGTATTAATGCATGTCATATTGATAATAATAAAAGTAATAAGTATAATTATTATAGTTCTCACGATAGTAACTGTATAATATGGGTAATAATGCACGTTATATCGATAATAATAAAAGTAATGAGTATAATTATTATAGTTCTAGCGATAATTACAGTATAATGTGGGTAATAATGCTTGTTATATTGGTGATATTGGGGGTAATAAGTATAATTAGTATAATTCTAGCGATAATTACAGTATAATATGGGTATTAATGCATGTTATATTGATAATAATAAAAGTAATAAGTATAATTATTATATTTCTAGCGATAATTACAGTATAATGTGGGTAATAATGCATGTTATATTGATAATAATAAAAGTAATAAGTATAATTATTATAGTTCTAGCGATAATTACAGTATAATATGGGTATTAATGCATGTTATATTAATAATAATAAAATTATTAAGTATAATTATTATAGTTCTAGCGATAACAACTGTATAATGTGGGTAATAATGCATGTTATATTGATAATAATGAAAGTAATAAGTATAACTATTATAGTTCTAGCGATAATTACAGTATAATATGGGTAATAATGCATGTTATATTGGTAATATTGGGAGTAATAAGTATAATTATTATAATTCTAGCGATAATTACAGTATAATATGGGTAATAATGCATGTTATATTAATAATAATAAAAGTAATAAGTATAATTATTATAGTTCTAGCGATAATTGCAGTATAATATGGGTATTAATGAATGTTATATTGATAATAATAAAAGTAATAAGTATAATTATTATAGTTCTAGCGATAATTACATTATAATGTTGGTAATAATGCATGTTATATTGGTAATATTGGGGGTAATAAGTATAATTATTATAATTCTAGCGATAATTACAGTATAATATGGGTAATAATGCATGTTATATTAATAATAATAAAAGTAATAAGTATAATTATTATAGTTCTCACGATAATAAATGTATAATATGTGTAGTAATGCATGTCATATCGATAATAATAAACGTAATAAGTATTATTATTATAGTTCTGACGATAATAACTGTATAATATGCGTAATAATGCATGTTATATTGATAATAATAAACGTAATAAGTATAATTATTATAGTTCTGACGATAATAACCGTATAATGTGCGTAATAATGCATGTTATATTGATAATAATAAAAGTAATATGTATAATTATTATAGTTCTGACGATAATAACTGTATAATATGCGTAATAATGCATGTTATATTGATAATAATAAAAGTAATAAGTATAATTATTATAGTTCTAGCGATAATTACAGTATAATGTGGGTAATAATGCATGTTATATTGATAATAATAAAAGTAATAAGTATAATTATTATAGTTCTAGCGATAATTCAAGTATAATGTGGGTAATAATGCATGTTATATTGATAATATTGGGTGTAATAAGTATAATTATTATAGTTCTAGCGATAATTACAGTATAATGTGTATAATAATGCATGTTATATTGACGATATTGGGAGTAATAAGTATAATTATTATAATTCTAGCGATAATTGCAGTATAATATGGGTATTAATGAATGTTATATTGATAATAATAAAAGTAATAAGTATAATTATTATAGTTCTAGCGATAATTACATTATAATGTGGGTAATAATGCATGTTATATTGGTAATATTGGGGGTAATAAGTATAATTATTATAATTCTAGCGATAATTACAGTATAATATGGGTAATAATGCATGTTATATTAATAATAATAAAAGTAATAAGTATAATTATTATAGTTCTCACGATAATAAATGTATAATATGTGTAGTAATGCATGTCATATCGATAATAATAAACGTAATAAGTATTATTATTATAGTTCTGACGATAATAACTGTATAATATGCATGATAATGGATGTTATATTGATAATAATAAACGTAATAAGTATAATTATTATAGTTCTGGGGATAATAACTGTATAATATGCGCAATAATGCATGTTATATTGATAATAATAAAAGTAATATGTATAATTATTATAGTTCTCACGATAATAACTGTATAATATGGGTAGTAATGCATGTTATATTGATAATAATAAAAGTAATAAGTATAATTATTATAGTTCTAGCGATAATTACAGTATAATGTGGGTAATAATGCATGTTATATTGGTAATATTGGTGGTAATAAGTATAATTATTATAATTCTAGCGATAATTACAGTATAATATGGGTAGTAATGCATGTTATATTGATAATAATAAACGTAATAAGTATTATTATTATAGTTCTGACGATAATAACTGTATAATATGCGTAATAATGCATGTTATATTGATAATAATAAAAGTAATAAGTATAATTATTATAGTTCTCACGATAATAACTGTATAATATGGGTAGTAATGCATGTCATATTGATAATAATAAACGTAATAAGTATTATTATTATAGTTCTGACGATAATAACTGTATAATATGCGTAATAATGCATGTTATATTGATAATAATAAACGTAATAAGTATAATTATTATAGTTCTGACGATAATAACTGTATAATATGCGTAATAATGAATGTTATATTGATAATAATAAAAGTAATATGTATAATTATTATAGCTCTCACGAAAATAACCGTATAATATGAGTAATAATGCATGTTATATTGATAATAATGAAAGTAATAATTATAATTATTATAGTTCTAGCGATAATAACAGTATAATATGGGTATTAATGCATGTCATATTGATAATAATAAAAGTAATAAGTGTAATTATTATAGCTCTCACGAAAATAACCGTATAATATGAGTAATAATGCATGTTATATTGATAATAATGAAAGTAATAATTATAATTATTATAGTTCTAGCGATAATAACAGTATAATATGGGTACTAATGCATGTTATATTGATAATAATAAAAGTAATATGTATAATTATTATAGTTCTAGCGATAATTACAGTATAATGTGGGTAATAATGCTTGTTATATTGGTGATATTGTGAGTAATAAGTATAATTATTATAGTACTAGCGACAATTACAGTATAATGAGAGTAATAATGAATGCTATATTGACGATATTGGGAGTAATAAGTATAATTATTATAATACTAGCGATAATTACAGTATAATATGGGTATTAATGCATGTTATATTCATAGTAATAAACGTAATGAGTATAATTATTATAGTTCTGACGATAATAACTGTATAATATGCGTAATAATGCATGTTATATTGATAATAATAAACGTAATAAGTATAATTATTATAGTTCTGACGATAATAACTGTATAATATGCGTAGTAATGCATGTCATATTGAGAATAATAAACGTAATAAGTATTATTATTATAGTTCTGACGATAATAACTGTATAATATGCGTAATAATGCATGTTATATTGATAATAATAAACGTAATAAGTATAATTATTAAAATTCTAGCGATAATTACAGTATAACATGGGTAATAATGCATGTTATATTGATAATAATAAAAGTAATAAGTATAATTATTATAGTTCTAGCGATAATAACTGTATAATGTGGGTAATAATGCATGTTATACTGATAATAATAAAAGTAATAAGTATAATTATTATAGTTCTAGCGATAATTACAGTATTATATGGGTAATAATGCATGTTATATTGGTAATATTGGGGGTAAATAAGTATAATTATTATAATTCTAGCGATAATTACAGTATAATATGGGTAATAATGCATGTTATATTAATAACAATAAAATTAATAAGTATAATTATCATATTTCTAGCGATAATAACAGTACAGTATGGGTACTAATGCATGTTATATTGATAATAATGAAAGTAATAAGTATAATTATTATAGTGCTAGCGATAATTACAGTATAATGTGAGTAATAATGCTTGTTATATTGGTGATATTGGGGGTAATAAGTATAATTAGTATAATTCTAGCGATAATTACAGTATAATATGGGTATTAATGCATGTTATATTGATAATAATAAAAGTAATAAGTATAATTATTATAGTTCTAGCGATAATTACCGTATAATGTGGGTAATAATGCATGTTATATTGATCATAATAAAAGTAATAAGTATAATTATTATAGTTCTAGCGATAATTACAGTATAATGTGGGTAATAATGCATGTTATATTGATAATAGCAAAAGTAATAAGTATAAATATTATAGTTCTCACGATAATAACTGTATAATATGGGTAGTAATGCATGTTATATTCATAGTAATAAACGTAATAAGTATAATTATTATAGTTCTGACGATAATAACTGTATATTATGCGTAATAATGCATGTTATATTGATAATAATAAAAGTAATAAGTATAGTTATTATAATTCTAGCGATAATTACAGTATAATATGGGTAATAATGCATGTTATATTGATAATAATAAAAGTAATAAGTGTAATTATTATAGTTCTCACGAAAATAACTGTATAATATGGGTAATAATGCATGTTATATTGATAATAATAAAAGTAATATGTATAATTATTATAGTTCTGACGATAATAACTGTATAATGTGGGTAATAATGCATGTTATATTGATAATAATAAAAGTAATAAGTATAATTATTATAGTTCTAGCGATAATTACAGTATAATGTGGGTAATAATGCATGTTATATTGATAATAATAAAAGTAATAAGTATAATTATTATAGTTCTAGCGATAATTACAGTATAATGTGGGTAATAATGCATGTTATATTGCTAATATTGGGGGTAATAAGTATAATTATTATAATTCTAGCGATAATTACTGTATAATGTGGGTAATAATGCTTGTTATATTGGTGATATTGGGGGTAATAAGTATAATTAGTATAATTCTAGCGATAATTACAGTATAATATGGGTATTAATGCATGTTATATTGATAATAATAAAAGTAATAAGTATAATTATTATAGTTCTAGCGATAATTACAGTATAATGTGGGTAATAATGCATGTTATATTGATAATAATAAAAGTAATAAGTATAATTATTATAGTTCTCACGATAATAACTGTATAATATGGGTAGTAATGCATGTCATATTGATAATAATAAACGTAATAAGTATTATTATTATAGTTCTGACGATAATAACTGTATAATATGCATGATAATGCATGTTATATTGATAATAATAAACGTAATAAGTATAATTATTATAGTTCTGGCGATAATAACTGTATAATATGCGTAATAATGCATGTTATATTGATAATAATAAAAGTAATATGTATAATTATTATAGTTCTCACGATAATAACTGTATAATATGGGTAGTAATGCATGTTATATTCATAGTAATAAACGTAATAAGTATAATTATTATAGTTCTGACGATAATAACTGTATATTATGCGTAATAATGCATGTTATATTGATAATAATAAAAGTAATAAGTATAATTATTATAATTCTAGCGATAGTTACAGTATAATATGGGTAATAATGCATGTTATATTGATAATAATAAAAGTAATAAGTGTAATTATTATAGTTCTCACGAAAATAACTGTATAATATGGGTAATAATGCATGTTATATTGATAATAATAAAAGTAATATGTATAATTATTATAGTTCTGACGATAATAACTGTATAATATGGGTAGTAATGCATGTTATATTGATAATAATAAACGTAATAAGTATTGTTATTATAATTCTAGCGATAATTACAGTATAATATGGGTAATAATGCATGTTATATTGATAATAATAAAAGTAATAAGTGTAATTATTATAGTTCTCACGAAAATAACTGTATAATATGGGTAATAATGCATGTTATATTGATAATAATAAAAGTAATATGTATAATTATTATAGTTCTGACGATAATAACTGTATAATGTGGGTAATAATGCATGTTATATTGATAATAATAAAAGTAATAAGTATAATTATTATAGTTCTAGCGATAATTACAGTATAATGTGGGTAATAATGCATGTTATATTGATAATATTAAAAGTAATAAGTATAATTATTATAGTTCTAGCGATAATTACAGTATAATGTGGGTAATAATGCATGTTATATTGATAATAATAAAAGTAATAAGTATAATTATTACAGTTCTAGCGATAATTACAGTATAATGTGGGTAATAATGCATGTAATATAGTGGTAATATTGGGGGTAATAAGTATAATTATTATAATTCTAGCGATAATTACAGTATAATGTGGGTAATAATGCTTGTTATATTGGTGATATTGGGGGTAATAAGTATAATTAGTATAATTCTAGCGATAATTACAGTATAATATGGGTATTAATGCATGTTATATTGATAATAATAAAAGTAATAAGTATAATTATTATAGTTCTAGCGATAATTACAGTATAATGTGGGTAATAATGCTTGTTATATTGATAATAATAAAAGTAATAAGTATAATTATTATAGTTCTAGCGATAATTACAGTATAATGTGGGTAATAATGCATGTTATAATGACGATATTGGGAGTAATAAGTATAATTATTATAGTTCTAGCGATAATTACAGTATAATGTGGGTAATAATGCATGTTATATTGACGATATTGGGAGTAATAAGTATATTTATTATAATTCTAGCGATAATTGCAGTATAATATGGGTAATAATGCATGTTATATTAATAATAATAAAAGTAATAAGTATAATTATTATAGTTCTAGCGATAATAACAGTATAATATGGGTACTAATGCATGTTATATTGATAATAATAAAAGTAATAAGTATAATTATTATAGTTCTAGCGATAATTACAGTATAATATGGGTAATAATGCATGTTATATTAATAATAATAAAATTAATAAGTATAATTATTAAAGTTCTAGCGATAATTACAGTATAATGTGGGCAATAATGCTTGTTATATTGGTGATATTGGGGGTAATAAGTATAATTAGTATAATTCTAGCGATAATTACAGTATAATATGGGTATTAATGCATGTTATATTGATAATAATAAAAGTAATAAGTATAATTATTATATTTCTAGCGATAATTACAGTATAATGTGGGTAATAATGCATGTTATATTGATAATAATAAAAGTAATAAGTATAATTATTATAGTTCTAGCGATAATTACAGTATAATGTGGGTAATAATGCTTGTTATATTGGTGATATTGGGGGTAATAAGTATAATTAGTATAATTCTGGCGATAATTACAGTATAATATGGGTATTAATGCATGTTATATTGATAATAATAAAAGTAATAACTACAATTATTATAGATCTCACGATAATAACTGTATAATATGGGTAATAATGCATGTTATATTGATAATAATGAAAGTAATAAGTATAATTATTATAGTGCTAGCGATAATTACAGTATAATGTGAGTAATAATGCTTGTTATATTGGTGATATTGGGGGTAATAAGTATAATTAGTATAATTCTAGCGATAATTACAGTATAATATGGGTATTAATGCATGTTATATTGATAATAATAAAAGTAATAAGTATAATTATTATAGTTCTAGCGATAATTACCGTATAATGTGGGTAATAATGCATGTTATATTGATCATAATAAAAGTAATAAGTATAATTATTATAGTTCTAGCGATAATTACAGTATAATGTGGGTAATAATGCATGTTATATTGATAATAGCAAAAGTAATAAGTATAAATATTATAGTTCTCACGATAATAACTGTATAATATGGGTAGTAATGCATGTTATATTCATAGTAATAAACGTAATAAGTATAATTATTATAGTTCTGACGATAATAACTGTATATTATGCGTAATAATGCATGTTATATTGATAATAATAAAAGTAATAAGTATAGTTATTATAATTCTAGCGATAATTACAGTATAATATGGGTAATAATGCATGTTATATTGATAATAATAAAAGTAATAAGTGTAATTATTATAGTTCTCACGAATATAACTGTATAATATGGGTAATAATGCATGTTATATTGATAATAATAAAAGTAATATGTATAATTATTATAGTTCTGACGATAATAACTGTATAATGTGGGTAATAATGCATGTTATATTGATAATAATAAAAGTAATAAGTATAATTATTATAGTTCTAGCGATAATTACAGTATAATGTGGGTAATAATGCATGTTATATTGATAATAATAAAAGTAATAAGTATAATTATTATAGTTCTAGCGATAATTACAGTATAATGTGGGTAATAATGCATGTTATATTGGTAATATTGGGGGTAATAAGTATAATTATTATAATTCTAGCGATAATTACAGTATAATGTGGGTAATAATGCTTGTTATATTGGTGATATTGGGGGTAATAAGTATAATTAGTATAATTCTAGCGATAATTACAGTATAATATGGGTATTAATGCATGTTATATTGATAATAATAAAAGTAATAAGTATAATTATTATAGTTCTAGCGATAATAACTGTATAATGTGGGTAATAATGCATGTTATACTGATAATAATAAAAGTAATAAGTATAATTATTATAGTTCTAGCGATAATTACAGTATAATATGGGTATTAATGCATGTTATATTGATAATAATAAAAGTAATAAGTATAATTATTATAGTTCTAGCGATAATTCCCGTATAATGTGGGTAATAATGCATGTTATATTGATCATAATAAAAGTAATAAGTATAATTATTATAGTTCTAGCGATAATTACAGTATAATGTGGGTAATAATGCATGTTATATTGGTAATATTGGGGGTAATAAGTATAATTATTATAATTCTAGCGATAATTACAGTATAATGTGGGTAATAATGCATGTTATAATGACGATATTGGGAAAAATAAGTATAATTATTATAGTTCTAGCGATAATTACAGTATAATGTGGGTAATAATGCATGTTATATTGACGATATTGGGAGTAATAAGTATATTTATTATAATTCTAGCGATAATTGCAGTATAATATGGGTAATAATGCATGTTATATTAATAATAATAAAAGTAATAAGTATAATTATTATAGTTCTAGCGATAATAACAGTATAATATGGGTACTAATGCATGTTATATTAATAATAATAAAATTAATAAGTATAATTATTATAGTTCTAGCGATAATTACAGTATAATGTGGGCAATAATGCTTGTTATATTGGTGATATTGGGGGTAATAAGTATAATTAGTATAATTCTAGCGATAATTACAGTATAATATGGGTATTAATGCATGTTATATTGATAATAATAAAAGTAATAAGTATAATTATTATATTTCTAGCGATAATTACAGTATAATGTGGGTAATAATGCATGTTATATTGATAATAATAAAAGTAATAAGTATAATTATTATAGTTCTAGCGATAATTACAGTATAATGTGGGTAATAATGCTTGTTATATTGGTGATATTGGGGGTAATAAGTATAATTAGTATAATTCTGGCGATAATTACAGTATAATATTGGTATTAATGCATGTTATATTGATAATAATAAAAGTAATAACTACAATTATTATAGATCTCACGATAATAACTGTATAATATGGGTAATAATGCATGTTATATTGATAATATTAAAAGTAATAAGTATAATTATTATAGTTCTAGCGATAATTACAGTATAATGTGGGTAATAATGCATGTTATATTGATAATAATAAAAGTAATAAGTATAATTATTACAGTTCTAGCGATAATTACAGTATAATGTGGGTAATAATGCATGTTATATTGGTAATATTGGGGGTAATAAGTATAATTATTATAATTCTAGCGATAATTACAGTATAATGTGGGTAATAATGCTTGTTATATTGGTGATATTGGGGGTAATAAGTATAATTAGTATAATTCTAGCGATAATTACAGTATAATATGGGTATTAATGCATGTTATATTGATAATAATAAAAGTAATAAGTATAATTATTATAGTTCTAGCGATAATTACAGTATAATGTGGGTAATAATGCTTGTTATATTGATAATAATAAAAGTAATAAGTATAATTATTATAGTTCTAGCGATAATTACAGTATAATGTGGGTAATAATGCATGTTATAATGACGATATTGGGAGTAATAAGTATAATTATTATAGTTCTAGCGATAATTACAGTATAATGTGGGTAATAATGCATGTTATATTGACGATATTGGGAGTAATAAGTATATTTATTATAATTCTAGCGATAATTGCAGTACAATATGGGTAATAATGCATGTTATATTAATAATAATAAAAGTAATAAGTATAATTATTATAGTTCTAGCGATAATAACAGTATAATATGGGTACTAATGCATGTTATATTGATAATAATAAAAGTAATAAGTATAATTATTATAGTTCTAGCGATAATTACAGTATAATATGGGTAATAATGCATGTTATATTAATAATAATAAAATTAATAAGTATAATTATTATAGTTCTAGCGATAATTACAGTATAATGTGGGCAATAATGCTTGTTATATTGGTGATATTGGGGGTAATAAGTATAATTAGTATAATTCTAGCGATAATTACAGTATAATATGGGTATTAATGCATGTTATATCGATAATAATAAAAGTAATAAGTATAATTATTATATTTCTAGCGATAATTACAGTATAATGTGGGTAATAATGCATGTTATATTGATAATAATAAAAGTAATAAGTATAATTATTATAGTTCTAGCGATAATTACAGTATAATGTGGGTAATAATGCTTGTTATATTGGTGATATTGGGGGTAATAAGTATAATTAGTATAATTCTGGCGATAATTACAGTATAATATGGGTATTAATGCATGTTATATTGATAATAATAAAAGTAATAACTACAATTATTATAGATCTCACGATAATAACTGTATAATATGGGTAATAATGCATGTTATATTGATAATAATGAAAGTAATAAGTATAATTATTATAGTACGAGCGATAATTACAGTATAATGTGAGTAATAATGCTTGTTATATTGATGATATTGGGGGTAATAAGTATAATTAGTATAATTCTAGCGATAATTAAAGTATAATGTGGGTAATAATGCATGTTATATTGATAATAGCAAAAGTAATAAGTATAAATATTATAGTCCTCACGATAATAACTGTATAATATGGGTAATAATGCATGTTATATTGATAATAATAAAAGTAATAAGTGTAATTATTATAGTTCTCACGAAAATAACTGTATAATATGGGTAATAATGCATGTTATATTGATAATAATAAAAGTAATATGTATAATTATTATAGTTCTGACGATAATAACTGTTTAATGTGGGTAATAATGCATGTTATATTGATAATAATAAAAGTAATAAGTATAATTATTATAGTTCTAGCGATAATTACAGTATAATGTGGGTAATAATGCATGTTATATTGATAATATTAAAAGTAATAAGTATAATTATTATAGTTCTAGCGATAATTACAGTATAATGTGGGTAATAATGCATGTTATATTGATAATAATAAAAGTAATAAGTATAATTATTACAGTTCTAGCGATAATTACAGTATAATGTGGGTAATAATGCATGTTATATTGGTAATATTGGGGGTAATAAGTATAATTATTATAATTCTAGCGATAATTACAGTATAATGTGGGTAATAATGCTTGTTATATTGGTGATATTGGGGATAATAAGTATAATTAGTATAATTCTAGCGATAATTACAGTATAATATGGGTATTAATGCATGTTATATTGATAATAATAAAAGTAATAAGTATAATTATTATAGTTCTAGCGATAATTACAGTATAATGTGGGTAATAATGCTTGTTATATTGATAATAATAAAAGTAATAAGTATAATTATTATAGTTCTAGCGATAATTACAGTATAATGTGGGTAATAATGCATGTTATAATGACGATATTGGGAGTAATAAGTATAATTATTATAGTTCTAGCGATAATAACTGTATAATGTGGGTAATAATGCATGTTATATTGATAATAATAAAAGTAATAAGTATAATTATTATAGTTCTCACGATAATAACTGTATAATATGGGTAATAATGCATGTTATATTGATAATAATAAAAGTAATAGGTATAATTATTATAGTTCTAGCGATAATTACAGTATAATATGGGTAATAATGCATGTTATATTGGTAATATTGGGGGTAATAAGTATAATTATTATAATTCTAGCGATAATTACAGTATAATATGGGTAATAATGCATGTTATATTGGTAATATTGGGGGTAATAAGTATAATTATTATAATTCTAGCGATAATTACAGTATAATATGGGTAATAGTGCATGTTATATTAATAATAATAAAAGTAATAAGTATAATTATTATAGTTCTAGCGACAATAACAGTATAATGTGGGTAATAATCCATGTTATATTGATAATATTGGGAGTAATAAGTATAAATATTATAATTCTAGCGATAATTACAGTATAATATGGGTATTAATGCATGTTATATTGATAATAATAAAAGAAATAAGTATAGTTATTATAGTTCTCACGATAATAACTGTATAATATGGGTCGTAATGCATGTCATATTGATAATAATAAACGTATTAAGTATTATTATTATAGTTCTGGCGATAATAACTGTATAATATGCGTAATAGTGCATGTTATATTAATAATAATAAAAGTAATAAGTATAATTATTATAGTTCTAGCGATAATTACAGTATAATGTGGGTAATAATGCATGTTATATTGATAATAATAAAAGTAATAAGTATAATTATTATAGTTCTAGCGATATCAACAGTATAATGTGGGTAATAATGCATGTTATGTTGATAATAATAAAAGTAATAAGTATAATTATTATAGTTCCAGCGATAGTTACAGTATAATATGGGTAATAATGCATGTTATATTGATAATATTAGGGGTAATAAGTATAATTATTATAGTTCTAGCATTAATAACAGTATAATATGGGTACTAATGCATGTTATATTGATAATAATAAAAGTAATAAGTATAATTATTATAGTTCTAGCGATAATTACAGTATAATGTGGGTAATAATGCATGTTATATTGATAATAATAAAAGTAATAAGTATAATTATTATAGTTCTAGCGATAATTACAGTATAATATGGGTAATAATGCATGTTATATTGGTAATATTGGGTGTAATAAGTATAATTATTATAATTCTAGCGATAATTACAGTATAATATGGGTAATAGTGCATGTTATATTAATAACAATAAAAGTAATAAGTATAGTTATTATAGTTCTGACGATAATAACTGTATAATATGCGTAAAAATGCATGTTATATTGATAGTAATAAAAGTAATAACTATAATTATTATAGATCTCACGATAATAACTGTATAATATGGGTAATAATGCATGTTATATTGATAATAATAAAAGTAATAAGCATAATTATTATAGTTCTGACGATAATAACTGTATAATATGGGTAATAATGCATGTTATGTTGACAATAATAAAAGTAATATGTATAATTCTTATAGTTCTCACTATAATAACTGTATAATGTGGGTAATAATGCATGTTATATTGATAATAATAAAAGAAATAAGTATAATTATTATAGTTCTCACGATAATAACTGTATAATATGGGTCGTAATGCATGTCATATTGATAATAATAAACGTAATAAGTATTATTATTATAGTTCTGGCGATAATAACTGTATAATATGCGTAATAATGCATGCTATATTGATAATAATAAAAGTAATAAGTATAATTATTATAGTTCTAGCGATAATTACAGTATAATGTGGGTAATAATGCATGTTAAATTGATAATAATAAAAGTAATAAGTATAATTATTATAGTTCTCACGATAATAACTGTATAATATGGGTAGTAATGCATGTTATATTGATAATAATAAACGTAATAAGTATAATTATTATAGTTCTGACGATAATAACTGTATAATATGCGTAAAAATGCATGTTATATTGATAATAATAAAAGTAATAAGTATAATTATATAGTTCTCACGATAATGACTGCATAATATGGGTAGTAATGCATGTCACATTGATAATAATAAACGTAATAAGTATTATTATTATAGTTCTGACGATAATAACTGTATAATATGCGTAAAAATGCATGTTATATTGATAATAATAAACGTAATAAGTATAATTATTATAGTTCTGACGATAATAACTGTATAATATGCGTAATAATGCATGTTATATTGATAATAATAAAAGTAATAAGTATAATTATTATAGTTCTAGCGATAATTACAATATGATGTGGGTAATAATGCATGTTATATTGATAATAATAAAAGTAATAAGTATAATTATTATAGTTCCAGCGGTAATTACAGTATAATATGGGTAATAATGCATGTTATATTGGTAATATTAGGGGTAATAAGTATAATTATTATAGCTCTAGCATTAATAACAGTATAATATGGATACTAATGCATGTTATATTGATAATAATAAAAGTAATAAGTATAATTATTATAGTTCTAGCGATAATTACAATATGATGTGGGTAATAATGCATGTTATATTGATAATAATAAAAGTAATAAGTATAATTATTATAGTTCCAGCGATAATTACAGTATAATATGGGTAATAATGCATGTTATATTGGTAATATTAGGGGTAATAAGTATAATTATTATAGCTCTAGCATTAATAACAGTATAATATGGATACTAATGCAGGTTATATTGATAATAATAAAAGTAATAAGTATAATTATTATAGTTCTAGCGATAATTACAGTATACTGTGGGTAATAATGCATGTTATATTGATAATAATAAAAGTAATAAGTATAATCATTATAGTTCTAGCGATAATTACAGTATAATATGGGTAATAATGCATGTTATATTGGTAATATAGGGGGTAATAAGTATAATTATTATAATTCTAGCGATAATTACAGTATAATATGGGTAATAGTGCATGTTATATTAATAATAATAAAAGTAATAAGTATAGTTATTATAGTTCTGACGATAATAACTGTATAATATGCGTAAAAATGCATGTTATATTGATAATAATAAAAGTAATAAGTATAATTATTATAGTTCTCACGATAATAACTGTATAATATGGGTAGTAATGCATGTCACATTGATAATAATAAACGTAATAAGTATTATTATTATAGTTCTGACGATAATAACTGTATAATATGCGTAATAATGCATGTTATATTGATAATAATAAAAGTAATATGTATAATTATTATAGTTCTGACTATAATAACTGTATAATGTGGGTAATAATGCATGTTATATTGATAATAATAAAAGTAATAAGTATAATTATTATAGTTCTAGCGATAATTACAGTATGATGTGGGTAATAATGCATGTTAAATTGATAATAATAAAAGTAATAAGTATAACTATTATAGTTCTCACGATAATAACTGTATAATATGGGTAGTAATGCATGTTGTATTGATAATAATAAACGTAATAAGTATAATTATTATAGTTCTGACGATAATAACTGTATAATATGGGTAATAATGCATGTTATATTGATAATAATAAAAGTAATATGTATAATTATTATAGTTCTGACTATAATAACTGTATAGTGTGGGTAATAATGCATGTTATATTGATAATAATAAAAGTAATAAGTATAATTATTATAGTTCTAGCGATAATTACAGTATAATGTGGGTAATAATGCATGTTACATTGATAATAATAAAAGCAATAAGTGTAATTATTATAGTTCTAGCGATAATTACAGTATAATGTGGGTAATAATGCATGTTAAATTGATAATAATAAAAGTAATAAGTATAATTATTATAGTTCTCACGATAATAACTGTATAATATGGGTAATAGTGCATGTTATATTAATAACAATAAAAGTAATAAGTATTATTATTATAGTTCTGACGATAATAATTGTATAATATGCGTAATAATGCATGTTATATCGATAATAATAAAAGTAATAATTACAATTATTATAGTTCTAGCGATAATTACAGTATAATGTGGGTAATAATGCATGTTATATTGATAATAATAAAAGTAATAAGTATAATTATTATAGTTCTCACGATAATAACTGTATAATATGGGTAATAATGCATGTTATATTGGTAATATTGGGGGTAATAAGTATAATTATTATAATTCTAGCGATAATTACAGTATAATATGGGTAATAATGCATGTTATATTAATAATAATGAAAGTAATAAGTATAATTATTATAGTTCTAGCGACAATAACAGTATAATGTGGGTAATAATCCATGTTATATTGATAATATTGGGAGTAATAAGTATAAATATTATAATTCTAGCGATAATTACAGTATAATATGGGTATTAATGCATGTTATATTGATAATAATAAAAGTAATAACTATAATTATTATAGTTCTCACGATAATAACTGTATAATATGGGTAATAATGCATGTTATATTGATAATAATAAAAGTAATAAGTATAATTGTTATAGTTCTGACGATAATAACTGTATAATATGGGTAATAATGCATGTTATATTGATAATAATAAAAGTAATATGTATAATTATTATAGTTCTCACTATAATAACAGTATAATGTGGGTAATAATGCATGTTATATTGATAATAATAAAAGAAATAAGTATAATTATTATAGTTCTCACGATAATAACAGTATAATATGGGTCGCAATGCATGTCATATTGATAATAATAAACGTATTAAGTATTATTATTATAGTTCTGGCGATAATAACTGTATAATATGCGTAATAATGCATGCTATATTGATAATAATAAAAGTAATAAGTATAATTATTATAGTTCTAGCGATAATTACAGTATAATGTGGGTAATAATGCATGTTATGTTGATAATAATAAAAGTAATAAGTATAATTATATAGTTCTGACGATAATAACTGTATAATATGGGTAGTAATGCATGTCACATTGATAATAATAAACGTAATAAGTATTATTATTATAGTTCTGACGATAATAACTGTATAATATGCGTAATAATGCATGTTATATTGATAATAATAAACGTAATAAGTATAAATATTATAGTTCTGACGATAATAACTGTATAATATGCGTAATAATGCATGTTATATTGATAATAATAAAAGTAAGAAGTATAATTATTATAGTTCTAGCGATAATTACAGTATAATGTGGGTAATAATGCATGTTATATTGATAATAATAAAAGTAATAAGTATAATTATTATAGTTCTCACGATAATAACTGTATAATAGGGGTAGTAATGCATGTTATATTGATAATAATAAACGTAATAAGTATAATTATTATAGTTCTGACGATAATAACTGTATAATATGCGTAATAATGCATGTTATATTGATACTAATAAAAGTAATAAGTATAATTATTATAGTTCTAGCGATAATTACAGTATAATATGGGTAATAATGCATGTTATGTTGATAATAATAAAAGTAATAAATATAATTATTATAGTTCTCACGATAATAACTGTATAATATGGGTAGTAATGCATGTTATATTCATAATAATAAACGTAATAAGTATAATTATTATAGTTCCAGCGATAATTACAGTATAATATGGGTAATAATGCATGTTATATTGGTAATATTAGGGGTAATAAGTATAATTATTATAGCTCTAGCATTAATAACAGTATAATATGGGTACTAATGCATGTTATATTGATAATAAAAAAAGTAATAAGTATAATTATTATAGTTCTAGCGATAATTACAGTATACTGTGGGTAATAATGCATGTTATATTGATAATAATAAAAGTAATAAGTATAATCATTATAGTTCTAGCGATTTATTACAGTATAATATGGGTGATTATGCATGTTATATTGGTAATATTGGGGGTAATAAGTATAATTATTATAATTCTAGCGATAATTACAGTATAATATGGGTAATAGTGCATGTTATATTGATAATAATAAAAGTAATAAGTATAATTAAATAGTTCTCACGATAATAACTGTATAATATGGGTAGTAATGCATGTCACATTGATAATAATAAACGTAATAAGTATTATTATTATAGTTCTGACGATAATAACTGTATAATATGCGTAATAATGCATGTTATATTGATAATAATAAGCGTAATAAGTATAATTATTATAGTTCTGACGATAATAACTGTATAATATGCGTAATAATGCATGTTATATTGATAATAATAAAAGTAAGAAGTATAACTATTATAGTTCTAGCGATAATTACAGTATAATGTGGGTAATAATGCATGTTATATTGATAATAATAAAAGTAATAAGTATAATTATTATAGTTCTCACGATAATAACTGTATAATATGGGTAGTAATGCATGTTATATTGATAATAATAAAAGTTATAGGTACAATTATTATAGTTCCAGCGATAATTACAGTATAATATGGGTAATAATGCATGTTATATTGATAATAATAATCGTAATAAGTATAATTATTATAGTTTTGACGATAATAACTGTATAATATGCGTAATAATGCATGTCATATTGATAATAATAAAAGTAATATGTATAATTATTATAGTTCTCACGATAATAACTGTATAATGTGGGTAGTAATGCATGTTATATTCATAATAATAAACGTAATAAGTATAATTATTATAGTTCTAGCGATAATAACTGTATAATGTGGGTAATAATGCATGTTATACTGATAATAATAAAAGTAATAAGTATAATTATTATAGTTCTAGCGATAATTACAGTATAATGTGGGTAATAATGCTTGTTATATTGGTGATATTGGGGGTAATAAGTATAATTAGTATAATTCTGACGATAATTACAGTATAATATGGGTATTAATGCATGTCATATTGATAATAATAAAAGTAATAAGTATAATTATTATAGTTCTAGCGACAATTACAGTATAATGTGGGTAATAATGCTTGTTATATTGGTGATATTGGGGGTAATAAGTATAATTAGTATAATTCTGACGATAATTACAGTATAATATGGGTATTAATGCATGTTATATTGATAATAATAAAAGTAATAAGTATAATTATTAGAGATCCAGCGATAATTACAGTATAATGTGGGTAATAATGCATGTTATATTGATAATAATAAAAGTAATAAGTATAATTATTATAGTTCTAGCGATAATTACAGTATAATGTGGGTAATAATGCATGTTATAATGACGATATTGGGAGTAATAAGTATAATTATTATAGTTCTAGCGATAATTACAGTATAATGTGGGAAATAATGCATGTTATATTGACGATATTGGGAGTAATAAGTATATTTATTATAATTCTAGCGATAATTGCAGTATAATATGGGTATTAATGCATGTCATATTGATAATAATAAAAGTAATAAGTATAATTATTATAGTTCTCACGATAATAACTGTATAATATGGGTAATAATGCATGTTATATCGATAATAATAAAAGTAATGAGTATAATTATTATAGTTCTAGCGATAATTACAGTATAATGTGGGTAATAATGCTTGTTATATTGGTGATATTGGGGGTAATAAGTATAGTTAGTATAATTCTAGCGATAATTACAGTATAATATGGGTATTAATGCATGTTATATTGATAATAATAAAAGTAATAAGTATAATTATTATATTTCTAGCGATAATTGCAGTATAATGTGGGTAATAATGCATGTTATATTGATAATAATAAAAGTAATAAGTATAATTATTATAGTTCTAGCGATAATTACAGTATAATATGGGTAATAATGCATGTTATATTGGTAATATTGGGGGTAATAAGTATAATTATTATAATTCTAGCGATAATTACAGTATAATATGGGTAATAGTGCATGTTATATTAATAATAATAAAAGTAATAAGTATAGTTATTATAGTTCTGACGATAATAACTGTATAATATGCGTAAAAATGCATGTTATATTGATAATAATAAAAGTAATAAGTATAATTATTATAGTTCTAGCGACAATAACAGTATAATGTGGGTAATAATCCATGTAATATTGATAATATTTGGAGTAATTAGTATAATTATTATAATTCTAGCAATAATTACAGTATAATATGGGTATTAATGCATGTTATATTGATAATAATAAAAGTAATAACTATAATTATTATAGTTCTCACGATAATAACTGTATAATATGGGTAATAATGCATGTTATATTGATAATAATAAAAGTAATAAGTATAATTATTATAGTTCTAGCGATAATTACAGTATAATATGGATAATAATGCATGTTATATTGACGATATTGGGAGTAATAAGTATATTTATTATAATTCTAGCGATAATTGCAGTATAATATGGGTATTAATGCATGTCATATTGATAATAATAAAAGTAATAAGTGTAATTACTATAGTTCTCACGATAATAACTGTATAATATGGGTAATAATGCATGTTATATTGATAATAATAAAAGTAATAAGTATAATTATTATAGTTCTAGCGATAATTACAGTATAATATGGGTAATAATGCATGTTATATTGGTAATATTGGGGGTAATAAGTATAATTATTATAATTCTAGCGATAATTACAGTATAATATGGGTAATAATGCATGTTATATTAATAACAATAAAACTAATAAGTATAATTATCATAGTTCTAGCGATAATAGCAGTATAATATGGGTACTAATGCATGTTATATTGATAATAATGAAAGTAATAAGTATAATTATTATAGTTCTAGCGATAATTACAGTACAATGTGAGTAATAATGCTTGTTATATTGGTGATATTGGGGGTAATAAGTATAATTAGTATAATTCTAGCGATAATTACAGTATAATATGGGTATTAATGCATGTTATATTGATAATAATAAAAGTAATAAGTATAATTATTATAGTTCTAGCGATAATTACAGTATAATATGGGTAATAATGCATGTTATGTTGATAATAATAAAAGTAATAAATATAATTATTATAGTTCTGACGATAATAACTGTATAATATGCGTAATAATGCATGTTATATTGATAATAATAAAAGTAATAAGTATAATTATTATAGTTCTAGCGATAATTACAGTATAATGTGGGTAATAATGCATGTTACATTGATAATAATAAAAGCAATAAGTGTAATTATTATAGTTCTAGCGATAATTACAGTATAATGTGGGTAATAATGCATGTTAAATTGATAATAATAAAAGTAATAAGTATAATTATTATAGTTCTCACGATAATAACTGTATAATATGGGTAATAGTGCATGTTATATTAATAACAATAAAAGTAATAAGTATTATTATTATAGTTCTGACGATAATAATTGTATAATATGCGTAATAATGCATGTTATATCGATAATAATAAAAGTAATAATTACAATTATTATAGTTCTAGCGATAATTACAGTATAATGTGGGTAATAATGCATGTTATATTGATAATAATAAAAGTAATAAGTATAATTATTATAGTTCTCACGATAATAACTGTATAATATGGGTAGTAATGCATGTTATATTCATAATAATAAACGTAATAAGTATAATTATTATAGTTCTAGCGATAATAACTGTATAATGTGGGTAATAATGCATGTTATATTGATAATAATAAAAGTAATAAGTATAATTATTATAGTTCTAGCGATAATTACAGTATAATATGGGTAATAATGCATGTTATATTGGTAATATTGGGGGTAATAAGTATAATTATTATAATTCTAGCGATAATTACAGTATAATATGGGTAATAATGCATGTTATATTAATAATAATGAAAGTAATAAGTATAATTATTATAGTTCTAGCGACAATAACAGTATAATGTGGGTAATAATCCATGTTATATTGATAATATTGGGAGTAATAAGTATAAATATTATAATTCTAGCGATAATTACAGTATAATATGGGTATTAATGCATGTTATATTGATAATAATAAAAGTAATAACTATAATTATTATAGTTCTCACGATAATAACTGTATAATATGGGTAATAATGCATGTTATATTGATAATAATAAAAGTAATAAGTATAATTGTTATAGTTCTGACGATAATAACTGTATAATATGGGTAATAATGCATGTTATATTGATAATAATAAAAGTAATATGTATAATTATTATAGTTCTCACTATAATAACAGTATAATGTGGGTAATAATGCATGTTATATTGATAATAATAAAAGAAATAAGTATAATTATTATAGTTCTCACGATAATAACAGTATAATATGGGTCGCAATGCATGTCATATTGATAATAATAAACGTATTAAGTATTATTATTATAGTTCTGGCGATAATAACTGTATAATATGCGTAATAATGCATGCTATATTGATAATAATAAAAGTAATAAGTATAATTATTATAGTTCTAGCGATAATAACTGTATAATATGCGTAATAATGCATGTTATATTGATAATAATAAAAGTAAGAAGTATAATTATTATAGTTCTAGCGATAATTACAGTATAATGTGGGTAATAATGCATGTTATATTGATAATAATAAAAGTAATAAGTATAATTATTATAGTTCTCACGATAATAACTGTATAATAGGGGTAGTAATGCATGTTATATTGATAATAATAAACGTAATAAGTATAATTATTATAGTTCTGACGATAATAACTGTATAATATGCGTAATAATGCATGTTATATTGATACTAATAAAAGTAATAAGTATAATTATTATAGTTCTAGCGATAATTACAGTATAATATGGGTAATAATGCATGTTATGTTGATAATAATAAAAGTAATAAATATAATTATTATAGTTCTCACGATAATAACTGTATAATATGGGTAGTAATGCATGTTATATTCATAATAATAAACGTAATAAGTATAATTATTATAGTTCCAGCGATAATTACAGTATAATATGGGTAATAATGCATGTTATATTGGTAATATTAGGGGTAATAAGTATAATTATTATAGCTCTAGCATTAATAACAGTATAATATGGGTACTAATGCATGTTATATTGATAATAAAAAAAGTAATAAGTATAATTATTATAGTTCTAGCGATAATTACAGTATACTGTGGGTAATAATGCATGTTATATTGATAATAATAAAAGTAATAAGTATAATCATTATAGTTCTAGCGATTTATTACAGTATAATATGGGTGATTATGCATGTTATATTGGTAATATTGGGGGTAATAAGTATAATTATTATAATTCTAGCGATAATTACAGTATAATATGGGTAATAGTGCATGTTATATTGATAATAATAAAAGTAATAAGTATAATTAAATAGTTCTCACGATAATAACTGTATAATATGGGTAGTAATGCATGTCACATTGATAATAATAAACGTAATAAGTATTATTATTATAGTTCTGACGATAATAACTGTATAATATGCGTAATAATGCATGTTATATTGATAATAATAAGCGTAATAAGTATAATTATTATAGTTCTGACGATAATAACTGTATAATATGCGTAATAATGCATGTTATATTGATAATAATAAAAGTAAGAAGTATAACTATTATAGTTCTAGCGATAATTACAGTATAATGTGGGTAATAATGCATGTTATATTGATAATAATAAAAGTAATAAGTATAATTATTATAGTTCTCACGATAATAACTGTATAATATGGGTAGTAATGCATGTTATATTGATAATAATAAAAGTTATAGGTACAATTATTATAGTTCCAGCGATAATTACAGTATAATATGGGTAATAATGCATGTTATATTGATAATAATAATCGTAATAAGTATAATTATTATAGTTTTGACGATAATAACTGTATAATATGCGTAATAATGCATGTCATATTGATAATAATAAAAGTAATATGTATAATTATTATAGTTCTCACGATAATAACTGTATAATGTGGGTAGTAATGCATGTTATATTCATAATAATAAACGTAATAAGTATAATTATTATAGTTCTAGCGATAATAACTGTATAATGTGGGTAATAATGCATGTTATACTGATAATAATAAAAGTAATAAGTATAATTATTATAGTTCTAGCGATAATTACAGTATAATGTGGGTAATAATGCTTGTTATATTGGTGATATTGGGGGTAATAAGTATAATTAGTATAATTCTGACGATAATTACAGTATAATATGGGTATTAATGCATGTCATATTGATAATAATAAAAGTAATAAGTATAATTATTATAGTTCTAGCGACAATTACAGTATAATGTGGGTAATAATGCTTGTTATATTGGTGATATTGGGGGTAATAAGTATAATTAGTATAATTCTGACGATAATTACAGTATAATATGGGTATTAATGCATGTTATATTGATAATAATAAAAGTAATAAGTATAATTATTAGAGATCCAGCGATAATTACAGTATAATGTGGGTAATAATGCATGTTATATTGATAATAATAAAAGTAATAAGTATAATTATTATAGTTCTAGCGATAATTACAGTATAATGTGGGTAATAATGCATGTTATAATGACGATATTGGGAGTAATAAGTATAATTATTATAGTTCTAGCGATAATTACAGTATAATGTGGGAAATAATGCATGTTATATTGACGATATTGGGAGTAATAAGTATATTTATTATAATTCTAGCGATAATTGCAGTATAATATGGGTATTAATGCATGTCATATTGATAATAATAAAAGTAATAAGTATAATTATTATAGTTCTCACGATAATAACTGTATAATATGGGTAATAATGCATGTTATATCGATAATAATAAAAGTAATGAGTATAATTATTATAGTTCTAGCGATAATTACAGTATAATGTGGGTAATAATGCTTGTTATATTGGTGATATTGGGGGTAATAAGTATAGTTAGTATAATTCTAGCGATAATTACAGTATAATATGGGTATTAATGCATGTTATATTGATAATAATAAAAGTAATAAGTATAATTATTATATTTCTAGCGATAATTGCAGTATAATGTGGGTAATAATGCATGTTATATTGATAATAATAAAAGTAATAAGTATAATTATTATAGTTCTAGCGATAATTACAGTATAATATGGGTAATAATGCATGTTATATTGGTAATATTGGGGGTAATAAGTATAATTATTATAATTCTAGCGATAATTACAGTATAATATGGGTAATAGTGCATGTTATATTAATAATAATAAAAGTAATAAGTATAGTTATTATAGTTCTGACGATAATAACTGTATAATATGCGTAAAAATGCATGTTATATTGATAATAATAAAAGTAATAAGTATAATTATTATAGTTCTAGCGACAATAACAGTATAATGTGGGTAATAATCCATGTAATATTGATAATATTTGGAGTAATTAGTATAATTATTATAATTCTAGCAATAATTACAGTATAATATGGGTATTAATGCATGTTATATTGATAATAATAAAAGTAATAACTATAATTATTATAGTTCTCACGATAATAACTGTATAATATGGGTAATAATGCATGTTATATTGATAATAATAAAAGTAATAAGTATAATTATTATAGTTCTAGCGATAATTACAGTATAATATGGATAATAATGCATGTTATATTGACGATATTGGGAGTAATAAGTATATTTATTATAATTCTAGCGATAATTGCAGTATAATATGGGTATTAATGCATGTCATATTGATAATAATAAAAGTAATAAGTGTAATTACTATAGTTCTCACGATAATAACTGTATAATATGGGTAATAATGCATGTTATATTGATAATAATAAAAGTAATAAGTATAATTATTATAGTTCTAGCGATAATTACAGTATAATATGGGTAATAATGCATGTTATATTGGTAATATTGGGGGTAATAAGTATAATTATTATAATTCTAGCGATAATTACAGTATAATATGGGTAATAATGCATGTTATATTAATAACAATAAAACTAATAAGTATAATTATCATAGTTCTAGCGATAATAGCAGTATAATATGGGTACTAATGCATGTTATATTGATAATAATGAAAGTAATAAGTATAATTATTATAGTTCTAGCGATAATTACAGTACAATGTGAGTAATAATGCTTGTTATATTGGTGATATTGGGGGTAATAAGTATAATTAGTATAATTCTAGCGATAATTACAGTATAATATGGGTAATAATGCATGTTATGTTGATAATAATAAAAGTAATAAATATAATTATTATAGTTCTGACGATAATAACTGTATAATATGCGTAATAATGCATGTTATATTGATAATAATAAACGTAATATGTATAATTATTATAGTTCTAGCGATAATAACTGTATAATGTGGGTAATAATGCATGTTATATTGATAATAATAAAAGTAATAAGTATAATTATTATAGTTCTAGCGATAATTACAGTATAAAATGGGTAATAATGCATGTTATATTGGTAATATTGGGGGTAATAAGTATAATTATTATAATTCTAGCGATAATTACAGTATAATATGGGTAATAGTGCATATTATATTAATAATAATAAAAGTAATAAGTATAGTTATTATAGTTCTGACGATAGTAACTGTATAATATGCGTAAAAATGCATGTTATATTGATAATAATAAAAGTAATAAGTATAATTATTATAGTTCTAGCGACAATAACAGTATAATGTAGGTAATAATCCGTGTAATATTGATAATATTTGGAGTAATTAGTATAATTATTATAATTCTAGCAATAATTACAGTATAATATGGGTATTAATGCATGTTATATTGATAATAATAAAAGTAATAACTATAATTATTATAGTTCTCACGATAATAACTGTATAATATGGGTAATAATGCATGTTATATTGATAATAATAAAAGTAATAAGTATAATTATTATAGTTCTAGCGATAATTACAGTATAATATGGATAATAATGCATGTTATATTGACGATATTGGGAGTAATAAGTATATTTATTATAATTCTAGCGATAATTGCAGTATAATATGGGTATTAATGCATGTCATATTGATAATAATAAAAGTAATAAGTGTAATTACTATAGTTCTCACGATAATAACTGTATAATATGGGTAATAATGCATGTTATATTGATAATAATAAAAGTAATAAGTATAATTATTATAGTTCTAGCGATAATTACAGTATAATATGGGTAATAATGCATGTTATATTGGTAATATTGGGGGTAATAAGTATAATTATTATAATTCTAGCGATAATTACAGTATAATATGGGTAATAGTGCATATTATATTAATAATAATAAAAGTAATAAGTATAGTTATTATAGTTCTGACGATAGTAACTGTATAATATGCGTAAAAATGCATGTTATATTGATAATAATAAAATTAATATGTATAATTATTATAGTTCTAGCGACAATAACAGTATAATATGGGTACTAATACATGTTATATTGATAGTAATAAAAGTAATAAGTATAATTATTATAGTTCTCACGATAATAACTGTATAATATGGGTAGCAATGCATGTTATATTGATAATAATAAACGTAATAAGTATAATTATTATAGTTCTGACGATATTATCTGTATAATATGCGTAATAATGCATGTTATATTGATAACAATAAAAGTAATAAGTATAATTATTATAGTTCTAGCGATAATTACAGTATAATGTGGGTAATAATGCATGTTATGTTGATAATAATAAAAGTAATAAGTATAATTATTATAGTTCTCACGATAATAACTATAATATGGGTAGTAATGCATGTTATATTCATAATTATAAACGTAATAGGTATAATTATTATAGTTCTGACGATAATAACTGTATATTATGCGTAATAATGCATGTTACATTGATAATAATAAAAGCAATAAGTATAATTATTATAATTCTAGCGATAATTGCAGTATAATATGGGTAATAATGCATGTTATATTAATAGTAATAAAAGTAATAAGTATAATTATTATAGTTCTAGCGATAATTACAGTATAATATGGATAATAATGCATGTTATATTGGTAATATTGGGGGTAATAAGTATAATTATTATAGTTCTAGCGATAATAACAGTATAATATGGGTACTAATGCATGTTAGATTGATAATAATAAAAGTAATAAGTATAATTATTATGGTTCTAGCGATAATTACAGTATGATGCGGGTAATAATGCATGTTATGTTGATAATAATAAAAGTAATAAGTATAATTATTGTAGTTCTCACGATAATAACTGTATAATATGGGTAGTAATGCATGTCACATTGATAATAATAAACGTAATAAGTATTATTATTATAGTTCTGACGATAATAACTGTATAATAAGCGTAATAATGCATGTTATATTGATAATAATGAACGTAATAAGTATAATTATTATAGTTCTAGCGATAATTACAGTATAATGTGGGTAATAATGCATGTTATATTGATAATAATAAAAGTAATAAGTATAATTATTATAGTTCTCACGATAATAACTGTATAATATGGGTAGTAGTGCATGTTATATTCATAATAATAAACGTAATAAGTATAATTATTATAGTTCTAGCGATAATAACTGTATAATGTGGGTAATAATGCATGTTATACTGATAATAATAAAAGTAATAAGTATAATTATTATAGTTCTAGCGATAATAACTGTATAATGTGGGTAATAATGCACGTTATATTGATAATAATAAAAGTAATAAGTATAATTATTATAGTTCTAGCGATAATTACAGTATAATATGGGTAATAATGCATGTTATATTGGTAATATTGGGGGTAATAAGTATAATTATTATAATTCTAGCGATAATTACAGTATAATATGGGTAATAGTGCATGTTATATTGATAATAATAAAAGTAATAAGTATAATTATTATAGTTCTAGCGATAATAACTGTATAATGTGGGTAATAATGCATGTTATACTGATAATAATAAAAGTAATAAGTGTAATTACTATAGTTCTCACGAAAATAGCCGTATAATATGAGTAATAATGCATGTTATATTGATAATAATAAAAGTAATAAGTATAATTCTTATAGTTTTAGCGACAATAACAGTATAATGTGGGTAATAATCCATGTAATATTGATAATATTTGGAGTAATTAGTATAATTATTATAATTCTAGCAATAATTACAGTATAATATGGGTATTAATGCATGTTATATTGATAATAATAAAAGTAATAACTATAATTATTATAGTTCTCACGATAATAACTGTATAATATGGGTAATAATGCATGTTATATTGATAATAATAAAAGTAATAAGTATAATTATTATAGTTCTAGCGATAATTACAGTATAATGTGGGTAATAATGCTTGTTATATTGGTGATATTGGGGGTAATAAGTATAATTAGTATAATTCTGGCGACAGTTACAGTATAATATGGGTATTAATGCATGTTATATTGATAATAATAAAAGTAATAAGTATAATTATTATAGTTCTAGCGATAATTACAGTATAATGTGGGTAATAATGCATGTTATATTGATAATAATAAAAGTAATAAGTATAATTATTACAGTTCTAGCGATAATTACAGTATAATGTGGGTAATAATGCATGTTATGTTGATAATAATAAAAGTAATAAGTATAATTATTATAGTTCTCACGATAATAACTGTATAATATGGGTAGTAATGCATGTTATATTGATAATAATAAACGTAATAAGTATAATTATTATAGTTCTGACGATAATAACTGTACAATATGCGTAATAATGCATGTTATATTGATAATAATAAAAGTAATAAGTATAATTATTATAGTTCTAGCGATAATTACAGTATAATGTGGGTAATAATGCATGTTATACTGATAATAATAAAAGTAATAAGTATAATTATTATAGTTCTAGCGATAATAACTGTATAATGTGGGTAATAATGCACGTTATATTGATAATAATAAAAGTAATAAGTATAATTATTATAGTTCTAGCGATAATTACAGTATAATATGGGTAATAATGCATGTTATATTGGTAATATTGGGGGTAATAAGTATAATTATTATAATTCTAGCGATAATTACAGTATAATATGGGTAATAGTGCATGTTATATTGATAATAATAAAAGTAATAAGTATAATTATTATAGTTCTAGCGATAATAACTGTATAATGTGGGTAATAATGCATGTTATACTGATAATAATAAAAGTAATAAGTATAATTGTTATAGTTCTAGCGATAATTACAGTATAATGTGGATAATAATGCATGTTATATTGACGATATTGGGAGTAATAAGTATATTTATTATAATTCTAGCGATAATTGCAGTATAATATGGGTACTAATGCATGTCATATTGATAATAATAAAAGTAATAAGTGTAATTACTATAGTTCTCACGAAAATAGCCGTATAATATGAGTAATAATGCATGTTATATTGATAATAATAAAAGTAATAAGTATAATTCTTATAGTTTTAGCGACAATAACAGTATAATGTGGGTAATAATCCATGTAATATTGATAATATTTGGAGTAATTAGTATAATTATTATAATTCTAGCAATAATTACAGTATAATATGGGTATTAATGCATGTTATATTGATAATAATAAAAGTAATAACTATAATTATTATAGTTCTCACGATAATAACTGTATAATATGGGTAATAATGCATGTTATATTGATAATAATAAAAGTAATAAGTATAATTATTATAGTTCTAGCGATAATTACAGTATAATGTGGGTAATAATGCTTGTTATATTGGTGATATTGGGGGTAATAAGTATAATTAGTATAATTCTGGCGACAGTTACAGTATAATATGGGTATTAATGCATGTTATATTGATAATAATAAAAGTAATAAGTATAATTATTATAGTTCTAGCGATAATTACAGTATAATGTGGGTAATAATGCATGTTATATTGATAATAATAAAAGTAATAAGTATAATTATTACAGTTCTAGCGATAATTACAGTATAATGTGGGTAATAATGCATGTTATGTTGATAATAATAAAAGTAATAAGTATAATTATTATAGTTCTCACGATAATAACTGTATAATATGGGTAGTAATGCATGTTATATTGATAATAATAAACGTAATAAGTATAATTATTATAGTTCTGACGATAATAACTGTACAATATGCGTAATAATGCATGTTATATTGATAATAATAAAAGTAATAAGTATAATTATTATAGTTCTAGCGATAATTACAGTATAATGTGGGTAATAATGCATGTTATATTGATGATAATAAAAGTAATAAGTATAATTATTATAGTTCTCACGATAATAACTGTATAATATGGGTAGTAATGCATGTTATATTGATAATAATAAACGTAATAAGTATAATTATTATAGTTCTGACGATAATAACTGTATAATATGCGTAATACTGCATGTTATATTGATAATAATAAAAGTAATAAGTATAATTATTATAGTTCTAGCGATAATTACAGTATAATGTGGGTAATAATGCATGTTATGTTGATAATAATAAAAGTAATAAGTATAATTATTATAGTTCTCACGATAATAACTGTATAATGTGGGTAGTAATGCATGTAATATTCATAATAATAAACGTAATAAATATAATTATTATAGTTCTGACGATAATAACTGTATGTTATGCGTAATAAAGCATGTTATATTGATAATAATAAAAGTAATAAGTATAATTATTATAGTTCTAGCGATAATTGCAGTATAATATGGGTAATAATGCATGTTATATTAATAGTAATAAAAGTAATAAGTATAATTATTATAGTTCTAGCGATAATTACAGTATAATGTGGGTAATAATGCTTGTTATATTGGTGATATTGGGGGTAATAAGTGTAATTAGTATAATTCTGGCGATAATTACAGTATAATATGGGTATTAATGCATGTTATATTGATAATAATAAAAGTAATAAGTATAATTATTATAGTTCTAGCGATAATTACAGTATAATGTGGGTAATAATGCATGTCATATTGATAATAATAAAAGTAATAAGTATAATTATTATAGTTCTCACGATAATAACTGTATAATATGGGTAGTAATGCATGTTATATTCATAATAATAAACGTAATAAGTATAATTATTATAGTTCTGACGATAATAACTGTATAATATGCGTAATAATGCATGTTATATTGATAATAATAAAAGTAATATATATAATTATTATAGTCCTAGCGATAATTACAGTATAATGTGGGTAATAATGCATGTTATGTTGATAATAATAAAAGTAATAAGTATAATTATTATAGTTCTCACGATAATAACTGTATAATATGGGTAGTAATGCATGTTATATTGATAATAATAAACGTAATATGTATAATTATTATAGTTCTAGCGATAATAACTGTATAATGTGGGTAATAATGCATGTTATATTGATAATAATAAAAGTAATAAGTATAATTATTATAGTTCTAGCGATAATTACAGTATAATATGGTTAATAATGCATTTTATATTGGTAATATTGGGGGTAATAAGTATAATTATTATAATTCTAGCGATAATTACAGTATAATATGGGTAATAGTGCATGTTATATTAATAATAATAAAAGTAATAAGTATAGTTATTATAGTTCTGACGATAATAACTGTATAATATGCGTAAAAATGCATGTTATATTGATAATAATAAAAGTAATAAGTATAATTATTATAGTTCTAGCGACAATAACAGTATAATGTGGGTAATAATCCATGTAATATTGATAATATTTGGAGTAATTAGTATAATTATTATAATTCTAGCAATAATTACAGTATAATATGGGTATTAATGCATGTTATATTGATAATAATAAAAGTAATAACTATAATTATTATAGTTCTCACGATAATAACTGTATAATATGGGTAATAATGCATGTTATATTGATAATAATAAAAGTAATAAGTATAATTGTTATAGTTCTAGCGATAATTACAGTATAATATGGATAATAATGCATGTTATATTGACGATATTGGGAGTAATAAGTATATTTATTATAATTCTAGCGATAATTGCAGTATAATATGGGTATTAATGCATGTCATATTGATAATAATAAAAGTAATAAGTGTAATTACTATAGTTCTCACGATAATAACTGTATAATATGGGTAATAATGCATGTTATATTGATAATAATAAAAGTAATAAGTATAATTATTATAGTTCTAGCGATAATAACTGTATAATGTGGGTAATAATGCATGTTATACTGATAATAATAAAAGTAATAAGTATAATTATTATAGTTCTAGCGATAATTACAGTATAATATGGGTAATAATGCATGTTATATTGGTAATATTGGGGGTAATAGGTATAATTATTATAATTCTAGCGATAATTACAGTATAATATGGGTATTAATGCATGTTATATTGATAATAATAAAAGTAATAAGTATAATTATTATAGTTCTAGCGATAATAACTGTATAATGTGGGTAATAATGCATGTTATACTGATAATAATAAAAGTAATAAGTATAATTATTATAGTTCTAGCGATAATTACAGTATAATATGGGTAATAATGCATGTTATATTGGTAATATTCGGGGTAATAAGTATAATTATTATAATTCTAGCGATAATTACAGTATAATATGGGTAATAATGCATGTTATATTAATAACAATAAAACTAATAAGTATAATTATCATAGTTCTAGCGATAATAGCAGTATAATATGGGTACTAATGCATGTTATATTGATAATAATGAAAGTAATAAGTATAATTATTATAGTTCTAGCGATAATTACAGTACAATGTGAGTAATAATGCTTGTTATATTGGTGATATTGGGGGTAATAAGTATAATTAGTATAATTCTAGCGATAATTACAGTATAATATGGGTATTAATGTATGTTATATTGATAATAATAAGAGTAATAAGTATAATTATTATAGTTCTAGCGATAATTGCAGTATAATATGGGTATTAATGCATGTCATATTGATAATAATAAAAGTAATAAGTGTAATTACTATATTTCTCACGAAAATAGCCGTATAATATGAGTAATAATGCATGTTATGTTGATAATAATAAAAGTAATAAGTATAATTATTATAGTTCTCACGATAATAACTGTATAATATGGGTAGTAATGCATGCCACATTGATAATAATAAACGTAATAAGTATTATTATTATAGTTCTGACGATAATAACTGTATAATATGCGTAATAATGCATGTTATATTGATAATAATGAACGTAATAAGTATAATTATTATAGTTCTAGCGATAATTACAGTATAATGTGGGTAATAATGCATGTTATATTGATAATAATAAAAGTAATAAGTATAATTATTATAGTTCTCACGATAATAACTGTATAATATGGGTAATAATGCATGTTATATTGGTAATATTGGGGGTAATAAGTATAATTATTATAGTTCTAGCGATAATAACTGTATAATGTGGGTAATAATGCATGTTATACTGATAATAATAAAAGTAATAAGTACAATTGTTATAGTTCTAGCGATAATTACAGTATAATGTGGATAATAATGCATGTTATATTGACGATATTGGGAGTAATAAGTATATTTATTATAATTCTAGCGATAATTGCAGTATAATATGGGTACTAATGCATGTCATATTGATAATAATAAAAGTAATAAGTGTAATTACTATAGTTCTCACGAAAATAGCCGTATAATATGAGTAATAATGCATGTTATATTGATAATAATAAAAGTAATAAGTATAATTCTTATAGTTCTAGCGACAATAACAGTATAAGGTGGGTAATAATCCATGTAATATTGGTAATATTTGGAGTAATTAGTATAATTATTATAATTCTAGCAATAATTACAGTATAATATGGGTATTAATGCATGTTATATTGATAATAATAAAAGTAATAAGTATAATTATTATAGTTCTCACGATAATAACTGTATAATATGGGTAGTAGTGCATGTTATATTCATAATAATAAACGTAATAAGTATAATTATTATAGTTCTAGCGATAATAACTGTATAATGTGGGTAATAATGCACGTTATATTGATAATAATAAAAGTAATAAGTATAATTATTATAGTTCTAGCGATAATTACAGTATAATATGGGTAATAATGCATGTTATATTGGTAATATTGGGGGTAATAAGTATAATTATTATAGTTCTAGCGATAATAACTGTATAATGTGGGTAATAATGCATGTTATACTGATAATAATAAAAGTAATAAGTACAATTGTTATAGTTCTAGCGATAATTACAGTATAATGTGGATAATAATGCATGTTATATTGACGATATTGGGAGTAATAAGTATATTTATTATAATTCTAGCGATAATTGCAGTATAATGTGGGTACTAATGCATGTCATATTGATAATAATAAAAGTAATAAGTGTAATTACTATAGTTCTCACGAAAATAGCCGTATAATATGAGTAATAATGCATGTTATATTGATAATAATAAAAGTAATAAGTATAATTCTTATAGTTCTAGCGACAATAACAGTATAAGGTGGGTAATAATCCATGTAATATTGATAATATTTGGAGTAATTAGTATAATTATTATAATTCTAGCAATAATTACAGTATAATATGGGTATTAATGCATGTTATATTGATAATAATAAAAGTAATAACTATAATTATTATAGTTCTCACGATAATAACTGTATAATATGGGTAATAATGCATGTTATATTGGTAATATTGGGGGTAATAGGTATAATTATTAAAATTCTAGCGATAATTACAGTATAATATGGGTATTAATGCATGTTATATTGATAATAATAAAAGTAATAAGTATAATTATTATAGTTCTAGCGATAATTACAGTATAATGTGGGTAATAATGCTTGTTATATTGGTGATATTGGGGGTAATAAGTGTAATTAGTATAATTCTGGCGATAATTACAGTATAATATGGGTATTAATGCATGTTATATTGATAATAATAAAAGTAATAAGTATAATTATTATAGTTCTAGCGATAATTACAGTATAATGTGGGTAATAATGCATGTCATATTGATAATAATAAAAGTAATAAGTATAATTATTATAGTTCTCACGATAATAACTGTATAATATGGGTAGTAATGCATGTTATATTCATAATAATAAACGTAATAAGTATAATTATTATAGTTCTGACGATAATAACTGTATAATATGCGTAATAATGCATGTTATATTGATAATAATAAAAGTAATATATATAATTATTATAGTTCTAGCGATAATTACAGTATAATGTGGGTAATAATGCATGTTATGTTGATAATAATAAAAGTAATAAGTATAATTATTATAGTTCTCACGATAATAACTATAATATGGGTAGTAATGCATGTTATATTGATAATAATAAAAGTAATAACTATAATTATTATAGTTCTCACGATAATAACTGTATAATATGGGTAATAATGCATGTTATATTGATAATAATAAAAGTAATAAGTATAATTATTATAGTTCTAGCGATAATTACAGTATAATATGGATAATAATGCATGTTATATTGACGATATTGGGAGTAATAAGTATATTTATTATAATTCTAGCGATAATTGCAGTATAATATGGGTATTAATGCATGTCATATTGATAATAATAAAAGTAATAAGTGTAATTACTATAGTTCTCACGATAATAACTGTATAATATGGGTAATAATGCATGTTATATTGATAATAATAAAAGTAATAAGTATAATTATTATAGTTCTAGCGATAATAACTGTATAATGTGGGTAATAATGCATGTTATACTGATAATAATAAAAGTAATAAGTATAATTATTATAGTTCTAGCGATAATTACAGTATAATATGGGTAATAATGCATGTTATATTGGTAATATTGGGGGTAATAGGTATAATTATTATAATTCTAGCGATAATTACAGTATAATATGGGTATTAATGCATGTTATATTGATAATAATAAAAGTAATAAGTATAATTATTATAGTTCTAGCGATAATAACTGTATAATGTGGGTAATAATGCATGTTATACTGATAATAATAAAAGTAATAAGTATAATTATTATAGTTCTAGCGATAATTACAGTATAATATGGGTAATAATGCATGTTATATTGGTAATATTGGGGGTAATAAGTATAATTATTATAATTCTAGCGATAATTACAGTATAATATGGGTAATAATGCATGTTATATTAATAACAATGAAACTAATAAGTATAATTATCATAGTTCTAGCGATAATAGCAGTATAATATGGGTACTAATGCATGTTATATTGATAATAATGAAAGTAATAAGTATAATTATTATAGTTCTAGCGATAATTACAGTACAATGTGAGTAATAATGCTTGTTATATTGGTGATATTGGGGGTAATAAGTATAATTAGTATAATTCTAGCGATAATTACAGTATAATATGGGTATTAATGTATGTTATATTGATAATAATAAGAGTAATAAGTATAATTATTATAGTTCTAGCGATAATTGCAGTATAATATGGGTATTAATGCATGTCATATTGATAATAATAAAAGTAATAAGTGTAATTACTATAGTTCTCACGAAAATAGCCGTATAATATGAGTAATAATGCATGTTATATTGATAATAATAAAAGTTATAAGTATAATTATTATAGTTCTAGCGATAATTACAGTATAATGTGGGTAATAATGCATGTTATATTGATAATAATAAAAGTAATAAGTATAATTATTATGGTTTCAGCGATAATTGCAGTATAATATGGGTAATAATGCATGTTATATTGGTAATATTAGGGGTAATAAGTATAATTATTATAGTTCTAGCGATAATAACAGTATAATATGGGTACTAATGCATGTTAGATTGATAATAATAAAAGTAATAAGTATAATTATTATGGTTCTAGCGATAATTACAGTATGATGTGGGTAATAATGCATGTTATGTTGATAATAATAAAAGTAATAAGTATAATTATTATAGTTCTCACGATAATAACTGTATAATATGGGTAGTAATGCATGCCACAATGATAATAATAAACGTAATAAGTATTATTATTATAGTTCTGACGATAATAACTGTATGATATGCGTAATAATGCATGTTATATTGATAATAATGAACGTAATAAGTATAATTATTATAGTTCTAGCGATAATTACAGTATAATGTGGGTAATAATGCATGTTATATTGATAATAATAAAAGTAATAAGTATAATTATTATAGTTCTCACGATAATAACTGTATAATATGGGTAATAATGCATGTTATACTGATAATAATAAAAGTAATAAGTACAATTGTTATAGTTCTAGCGATAATTACAGTATAATGTGGATAATAATGCATGTTATATTGACGATATTGGGAGTAATAAGTATATTTATTATAATTCTAGCGATAATTGCAGTATAATATGGGTACTAATGCATGTCATATTGATAATAATAAAAGTAATAAGTGTAATTACTATAGTTCTCACGAAAATAGCCGAATAATATGAGTAATAATGCATGTTATATTGATAATAATAAAAGTAATAAGTATAATTCTTATAGTTCTAGCGACAATAACAGTATAAGGTGGGTAATAATCCATGTAATATTGATAATATTTGGAGTAATTAGTATAATTATTATAATTCTAGCAATAATTACAGTATAATATGGGTATTAATGCATGTTATATTGATAATAATAAAAGTAATAAGTATAATTATTATAGTTCTCACGATAATAACTGTATAATATGGGTAGTAGTGCATGTTATATTCATAATAATAAACGTAATAAGTATAATTATTATAGTTCTAGCGATAATAACTGTATAATGTGGGTAATAATGCACGTTATATTGATAACAATAAAAGTAATAAGTATAATTATTATAGTTCTAGCGATAATTACAGTATAATATGGGTAATAATGCATGTTATATTGGTAATATTGGGGGTAATAAGTATAATTATTATAGTTCTAGCGATAATAACTGTATAATGTGGGTAATAATGCATGTTATACTGATAATAATAAAAGTAATAAGTACAATTGTTATAGTTCTAGCGATAATTACAGTATAATGTGGATAATAATGCATGTTATATTGACGATATTGGGAGTAATAAGTATATTTATTATAATTCTAGCGATAATTGCAGTATAATATGGGTACTAATGCATGTCATATTGATAATAATAAAAGTAATAAGTGTAATTACTATAGTTCTCACGAAAATAGCCGTATAATATGGGTACTAATGCATGTTATATTGATAATAATAAAAGTAATAAGTATAATTCTTATAGTTCTAGCGACAATAACAGTATAAGGTGGGTAATAATCCATGTAATATTGATAATATTTGGAGTAATTAGTATAATTATTATAATTCTAGCAATAATTACAGTATAATATGGGTATTAATGCATGTTATATTGATAATAATAAAAGTAATAACTATAATTATTATAGTTCTCACGATAATAACTGTATAATATGGGTAATAATGCATGTTATATTGGTAATATTGGGGGTAATAGGTATAATTATTAAAATTCTAGCGATAATTACAGTATAATATGGGTATTAATGCATGTTATATTGATAATAATAAAAGTAATAAGTATAATTATTATAGTTCTAGCGATAATAACTGTATAATGTGGGTAATAATGCATGTTATACTGATAATAATAAAAGTAATAAGTATAATTATTATAGTTCTAGCGATAATTACAGTATAATATGGGTAATAATGCATGTTATATTGGTAATATTGGGGGTAATAAGTATAATTATTATAATTCTAGCGATAATTACAGTATAATATGGGTAATAATGCATGTTATATTAATAACAATAAAACTAATAAGTATAATTATCATAGTTCTAGCGATAATAGCAGTATAATATGGGTACTAATGCATGTTATATTGATAATAATGAAAGTAATAAGTATAATTATTATAGTTCTAGCGATAATTACAGTATAATGTGAGTAATAATGCTTGTTATATTGGTGATATTGGGGGTAATAAGTATAATTAGTATAATTCTAGCGATAATTACAGTATAATATGGGTATTAATGTATGTTATATTGATAATAATAAGAGTAATAAGTATAATTATTATAGTTCTCACGATAATAACTGTATAATATGGGTAGTAATGCATGTTATATTCATAATAATAAACGTAATAAGTATAATTATTATAGTTCTGACGATAATAACTGTATGTTATGCGTAATAATGCATGTTATATTGATAATAATAAAAGTAATAAGTATAATTATTATAGTTCTAGCGATAATTGCAGTATAATATGGGTAATAATGCATGTTATATTAATAGTAATAAAAGTAATAAGTATAATTATTATAGTTCTAGCGATAATTACAGTATAATGTGGGTAATAATGCATGTTATATTGGTAATATTGGGGGTAATGAGTATAATTATTATAATTCTAGCGATAATTACAGTATAATATGGGTAATAATGCTTGTTATATTGGTGATATTGGGGGTAATAAGTATAATTAGTCTAATTCTGGCGATAATTACAGTATAATATGGGTATTAATGCATGTTATATTGATAATAATAAAAGTAATAAGTATAATTATTATAGTTCTCACGATAATAACTGTATAATATGGGTAGTAATGCATGTTATATTCATAATAATAAACGTAATAAGTATAATTATTATAGTTCTGACGATAATTACTGTATGTTATGCGTAATAATGCATGTTATATTGATAATAATAAAAGTAATAAGTATAATTATTATAGTTCTAGCGATAATTGCAGTATAATATGGGTAATAATGCATGTTATATTAATAGTAATAAAAGTAATAAGTATAATTATTATAGTTCTAGCGATAATTACAGTATAATGTGGGTAATAATGCATGTTATATTGGTAATATTGGGGGTAATGAGTATAATTATTATAATTCTAGCGATAATTACAGTATAATATGGGTAATAATGCATGTTATATTAATAATAATAAAATTAATATGTATAATTATTATAGTTCTAGCGACAATAACAGTATAATATGGGTACTAATACATGTTATATTGATAGTAATAAAAGTAATAAGTATAATTATTATAGTTCTCACGATAATAACTGTATAATATGGGTAGTAATGCATGTTATATTGATAATAATAAACGTAATAAGTATAATTATTATAGTTCTAGCGATAATTACAGTATAATGTGGGTAATAATGCATGTTATATTGATAATAATAAAAGTAATAAGTATAATTATTATAGTTCTAGCGATAATTACAGTATAATGTGGGTAATAATGCATGTTATATTGATAATAATAAAAGTAATAAGTATAATTATTATAGTTCTCACGATAATAACTGTATAATATGCGTAATAACGCATGTTATATTGATAATAATAAAAGTAATAAGTATAATTATTATAGTTCTCACGATAATAACTGTATAATATGGGTAGTAATGCATGTTATATTCATAATAATAAACGTAATAAGTATAATTATTATAGTTCTGACGATAATAACAGTATAATATGGGTACTAATGCATGTTATATTGATAATAATAAAAGTAATAAGTATTATTTTTATAGTTCTGACGATAATAACTGTATAATATGCGTAATAATGCATGTTATATTGATAATAATAACAGTAATAAGTAGAATTATTATAGTTCTAGCGATAATAACAGTATAATATGGGTAGGAATGCATGTTATATTCATAATAATAAACGTAGTAAGTATAATTATTATAGTTCTGGCGATAATAACTGTATAATACGCGTAATAATGCATGTTATATTGATAATAATAAAAGTAATAAGTATAACTATTATAGTTCTAGCGATAATTACAGTATAATGTGGGTAATAATGCATGTTATGTTGATAATAATAAAAGTAATAAGTATAATTATTATAGTTCTCACGATAATAACTGTATAATATGGGTAGTAATGCATGTTATATTCATAATAATAAACGTAATAAGTATAATTATTATAGTTCTGACGATAATAACTGTATATTATGCGTAATAATGCATGTTATATTGATAATAATAAAAGTAATAAGTATAATTATTATAGTTCTAGCGATAATTACAGTATAATGTGGGTAATAATGCATGTTATATTGATAATAATAAAAGTAATAAGTATAATTATTATAGTTCTAGCGATAATAACAGTATAATGTGGGTAATAATGCATGTTATATTGATAATAATAAAAGTAATAAGTATAATTATTATAGTTCTCACGATAATAACTGTATAATATGGGTAGTAATGCATGTTATATTGATAATAATAAACGTAATAAGTATAATTATTATAGTTCTGACGATAATAACTGTATAATATGTGTAATAATGCATGTTATATTGATAATAATAAAAGTAATAAGTATAGCTATTATAGTTCTAGCGATAATTACAGTATAATGTGGGTAATAATGCATGTTATGTTGATAATAATAAAAGTAATAAGTGTAATTATTATAGTTCTCACGATAATAACTGTATAATATGGGTAGTAATGCATGTTATATTCATAATAATAAACGTAATAAGTATAATTATTATAGTTCTGACGATAATAACAGTATAATATGGGTACTAATGCATGTTATATTGATAATAATAAAAGTAATAAGTATAATTATTATAGTTCTCACGATAATAACTGTATAATATGGGTAGTAATGCATGTTATATTGATAATAATAAACGTAATAAGTATAATTATTATAGTTCTGACGATAATAACTGTATAATATGGGTAGTAATGCATGTTATATTCATAATAATAAACGTAATAAGTATAATTATTATAGTTCTAGCGATAATTACAGTATAATGTGGGTAATAATGCATGTTATATTGATAATAATAAAAGTAATAAGTATAATTATTATAGTTCTAGCGATAATTACAGTATAATGTGGGTAATAATGCATGTTATATTGATAATAATAAAAGTAATAAGTATAATTATTATAGTTCTCACGATAATAACTGTATAATATGGGTAGTAATGCATGTTATATTGATAATAATAAACGTAATAAGTATAATTATTATAGTTCTGACGATAATAACTGTATAATATGTGTAATAATGCATGTTATATTGATAATAATAAAAGTAATAAGTATAGCTATTATAGTTCTACCGATAATTACAGTATAATGTGGGTAATAATGCATGTTATGTTGATAATAATAAAAGTAATAAGTGTAATTATTATAGTTCTCACGATAATAACTGTATAATATGGGTAGTAATGCATGTTATATTCATAATAATAAACGTAATAAGTATAATTATTATAGTTCTGACGATAATAACAGTATAATATGCGTAATAACGCATGTTATACTGATAATAATAAAAGTAATAAGTATAATTATTATAGTTCTCACGATAATAACTGTATAATATGGGTAGTAATGCATGTTATATTGATAATAATAAACGTAATAAGTATAATTATTATAGTTCTGACGATAATAACTGTATAATATGTGTAATAATGCATGTTATATTGATAATAATAAAAGTAATAAGTATAGCTATTATAGTTCTAGCGATAATTACAGTATAATGTGGGTAATAATGCATGTTATATTGATAATAATAAAAGTAATAAGTATAATTATTATAGTTCTCACGATAATAACTGTATGATATGGGTAGTAATGCATGTTATATTGATAATAATAAACGTAATATGTATAATTATTATAGTTCTGACGATAATAACTGTATAATATGCGTAATAATGCATGTTATATTGATAATAATAAAAGTAATAAGTATAACTATTATAGTTCTAGCGATAATTACAGTATAATATGGGTAATAGTGCATGTTATATTGATAATAATAAAAGTAATAAGTATAATTATTATAGTTCTAGCGATAATAACTGTATAATGTGGGTAATAATGCATGTTATACTGATAATAATAAAAGTAATAAGTATAATTGTTATAGTTCTAGCGATAATTACAGTATAATGTGGATAATAATGCATGTTATATTGACGATATTGGGAGTAATAAGTATATTTATTATAATTCTAGCGATAATTGCAGTATAATATGGGTACTAATGCATGTCATATTGATAATAATAAAAGTAATAAGTGTAATTACTATAGTTCTCACGAAAATAGCCGTATAATATGAGTAATAATGCATGTTATATTGATAATAATAAAAGTAATAAGTATAATTCTTATAGTTTTAGCGACAATAACAGTATAATGTGGGTAATAATCCATGTAATATTGATAATATTTGGAGTAATTAGTATAATTATTATAATTCTAGCAATAATTACAGTATAATATGGGTATTAATGCATGTTATATTGATAATAATAAAAGTAATAACTATAATTATTATAGTTCTCACGATAATAACTGTATAATATGGGTAATAATGCATGTTATATTGATAATAATAAAAGTAATAAGTATAATTATTATAGTTCTAGCGATAATTACAGTATAATGTGGGTAATAATGCTTGTTATATTGGTGATATTGGGGGTAATAAGTATAATTAGTATAATTCTGGCGACAGTTACAGTATAATATGGGTATTAATGCATGTTATATTGATAATAATAAAAGTAATAAGTATAATTATTATAGTTCTAGCGATAATTACAGTATAATGTGGGTAATAATGCATGTTATATTGATAATAATAAAAGTAATAAGTATAATTATTACAGTTCTAGCGATAATTACAGTATAATGTGGGTAATAATGCATGTTATGTTGATAATAATAAAAGTAATAAGTATAATTATTATAGTTCTCACGATAATAACTGTATAATATGGGTAGTAATGCATGTTATATTGATAATAATAAACGTAATAAGTATAATTATTATAGTTCTGACGATAATAACTGTACAATATGCGTAATAATGCATGTTATATTGATAATAATAAAAGTAATAAGTATAATTATTATAGTTCTAGCGATAATTACAGTATAATGTGGGTAATAATGCATGTTATATTGATGATAATAAAAGTAATAAGTATAATTATTATAGTTCTCACGATAATAACTGTATAATATGGGTAGTAATGCATGTTATATTGATAATAATAAACGTAATAAGTATAATTATTATAGTTCTGACGATAATAACTGTATAATATGCGTAATACTGCATGTTATATTGATAATAATAAAAGTAATAAGTATAATTATTATAGTTCTAGCGATAATTACAGTATAATGTGGGTAATAATGCATGTTATGTTGATAATAATAAAAGTAATAAGTATAATTATTATAGTTCTCACGATAATAACTGTATAATGTGGGTAGTAATGCATGTAATATTCATAATAATAAACGTAATAAATATAATTATTATAGTTCTGACGATAATAACTGTACAATATGCGTAATAATGCATGTTATATTGATAATAATAAAAGTAATAAGTATAATTATTATAGTTCTAGCGATAATTACAGTATAATGTGGGTAATAATGCATGTTATATTGATGATAATAAAAGTAATAAGTATAATTATTATAGTTCTCACGATAATAACTGTATAATATGGGTAGTAATGCATGTTATATTGATAATAATAAACGTAATAAGTATAATTATTATAGTTCTGACGATAATAACTGTATAATATGCGTAATACTGCATGTTATATTGATAATAATAAAAGTAATAAGTATAATTATTATAGTTCTAGCGATAATTACAGTATAATGTGGGTAATAATGCATGTTATGTTGATAATAATAAAAGTAATAAGTATAATTATTATAGTTCTCACGATAATAACTGTATAATGTGGGTAGTAATGCATGTAATATTCATAATAATAAACGTAATAAATATAATTATTATAGTTCTGACGATAATAACTGTATGTTATGCGTAATAAAGCATGTTATATTGATAATAATAAAAGTAATAAGTATAATTATTATAGTTCTAGCGATAATTGCAGTATAATATGGGTAATAATGCATGTTATATTAATAGTAATAAAAGTAATAAGTATAATTATTATAGTTCTAGCGATAATTACAGTATAATGTGGGTAATAATGCTTGTTATATTGGTGATATTGGGGGTAATAAGTGTAATTAGTATAATTCTGGCGATAATTACAGTATAATATGGGTATTAATGCATGTTATATTGATAATAATAAAAGTAATAAGTATAATTATTATAGTTCTAGCGATAATTACAGTATAATGTGGGTAATAATGCATGTCATATTGATAATAATAAAAGTAATAAGTATAATTATTATAGTTCTCACGATAATAACTGTATAATATGGGTAGTAATGCATGTTATATTCATAATAATAAACGTAATAAGTATAATTATTATAGTTCTGACGATAATAACTGTATAATATGCGTAATAATGCATGTTATATTGATAATAATAAAAGTAATATATATAATTATTATAGTCCTAGCGATAATTACAGTATAATGTGGGTAATAATGCATGTTATGTTGATAATAATAAAAGTAATAAGTATAATTATTATAGTTCTCACGATAATAACTGTATAATATGGGTAGTAATGCATGTTATATTGATAATAATAAACGTAATATGTATAATTATTATAGTTCTAGCGATAATAACTGTATAATGTGGGTAATAATGCATGTTATATTGATAATAATAAAAGTAATAAGTATAATTATTATAGTTCTAGCGATAATTACAGTATAATATGGTTAATAATGCATTTTATATTGGTAATATTGGGGGTAATAAGTATAATTATTATAATTCTAGCGATAATTACAGTATAATATGGGTAATAGTGCATGTTATATTAATAATAATAAAAGTAATAAGTATAGTTATTATAGTTCTGACGATAATAACTGTATAATATGCGTAAAAATGCATGTTATATTGATAATAATAAAAGTAATAAGTATAATTATTATAGTTCTAGCGACAATAACAGTATAATGTGGGTAATAATCCATGTAATATTGATAATATTTGGAGTAATTAGTATAATTATTATAATTCTAGCAATAATTACAGTATAATATGGGTATTAATGCATGTTATATTGATAATAATAAAAGTAATAACTATAATTATTATAGTTCTCACGATAATAACTGTATAATATGGGTAATAATGCATGTTATATTGATAATAATAAAAGTAATAAGTATAATTGTTATAGTTCTAGCGATAATTACAGTATAATATGGATAATAATGCATGTTATATTGACGATATTGGGAGTAATAAGTATATTTATTATAATTCTAGCGATAATTGCAGTATAATATGGGTATTAATGCATGTCATATTGATAATAATAAAAGTAATAAGTGTAATTACTATAGTTCTCACGATAATAACTGTATAATATGGGTAATAATGCATGTTATATTGATAATAATAAAAGTAATAAGTATAATTATTATAGTTCTAGCGATAATAACTGTATAATGTGGGTAATAATGCATGTTATACTGATAATAATAAAAGTAATAAGTATAATTATTATAGTTCTAGCGATAATTACAGTATAATATGGGTAATAATGCATGTTATATTGGTAATATTGGGGGTAATAGGTATAATTATTATAATTCTAGCGATAATTACAGTATAATATGGGTATTAATGCATGTTATATTGATAATAATAAAAGTAATAAGTATAATTATTATAGTTCTAGCGATAATAACTGTATAATGTGGGTAATAATGCATGTTATACTGATAATAATAAAAGTAATAAGTATAATTATTATAGTTCTAGCGATAATTACAGTATAATATGGGTAATAATGCATGTTATATTGGTAATATTCGGGGTAATAAGTATAATTATTATAATTCTAGCGATAATTACAGTATAATATGGGTAATAATGCATGTTATATTAATAACAATAAAACTAATAAGTATAATTATCATAGTTCTAGCGATAATAGCAGTATAATATGGGTACTAATGCATGTTATATTGATAATAATGAAAGTAATAAGTATAATTATTATAGTTCTAGCGATAATTACAGTACAATGTGAGTAATAATGCTTGTTATATTGGTGATATTGGGGGTAATAAGTATAATTAGTATAATTCTAGCGATAATTACAGTATAATATGGGTATTAATGTATGTTATATTGATAATAATAAGAGTAATAAGTATAATTATTATAGTTCTAGCGATAATTGCAGTATAATATGGGTATTAATGCATGTCATATTGATAATAATAAAAGTAATAAGTGTAATTACTATATTTCTCACGAAAATAGCCGTATAATATGAGTAATAATGCATGTTATGTTTATAATAATAAAAGTAATAAGTATAATTATTATAGTTCTCACGATAATAACTGTATAATATGGGTAGTAATGCATGCCACATTGATAATAATAAACGTAATAAGTATTATTATTATAGTTCTGACGATAATAACTGTATAATATGCGTAATAATGCATGTTATATTGATAATAATGAACGTAATAAGTATAATTATTATAGTTCTAGCGATAATTACAGTATAATGTGGGTAATAATGCATGTTATATTGATAATAATAAAAGTAATAAGTATAATTATTATAGTTCTCACGATAATAACTGTATAATATGGGTAATAATGCATGTTATATTGGTAATATTGGGGGTAATAAGTATAATTATTATAGTTCTAGCGATAATAACTGTATAATGTGGGTAATAATGCATGTTATACTGATAATAATAAAAGTAATAAGTACAATTGTTATAGTTCTAGCGATAATTACAGTATAATGTGGATAATAATGCATGTTATATTGACGATATTGGGAGTAATAAGTATATTTATTATAATTCTAGCGATAATTGCAGTATAATATGGGTACTAATGCATGTCATATTGATAATAATAAAAGTAATAAGTGTAATTACTATAGTTCTCACGAAAATAGCCGTATAATATGAGTAATAATGCATGTTATATTGATAATAATAAAAGTAATAAGTATAATTCTTATAGTTCTAGCGACAATAACAGTATAAGGTGGGTAATAATCCATGTAATATTGGTAATATTTGGAGTAATTAGTATAATTATTATAATTCTAGCAATAATTACAGTATAATATGGGTATTAATGCATGTTATATTGATAATAATAAAAGTAATAAGTATAATTATTATAGTTCTCACGATAATAACTGTATAATATGGGTAGTAGTGCATGTTATATTCATAATAATAAACGTAATAAGTATAATTATTATAGTTCTAGCGATAATAACTGTATAATGTGGGTAATAATGCACGTTATATTGATAATAATAAAAGTAATAAGTATAATTATTATAGTTCTAGCGATAATTACAGTATAATATGGGTAATAATGCATGTTATATTGGTAATATTGGGGGTAATAAGTATAATTATTATAGTTCTAGCGATAATAACTGTATAATGTGGGTAATAATGCATGTTATACTGATAATAATAAAAGTAATAAGTACAATTGTTATAGTTCTAGCGATAATTACAGTATAATGTGGATAATAATGCATGTTATATTGACGATATTGGGAGTAATAAGTATATTTATTATAATTCTAGCGATAATTGCAGTATAATGTGGGTACTAATGCATGTCATATTGATAATAATAAAAGTAATAAGTGTAATTACTATAGTTCTCACGAAAATAGCCGTATAATATGAGTAATAATGCATGTTATATTGATAATAATAAAAGTAATAAGTATAATTCTTATAGTTCTAGCGACAATAACAGTATAAGGTGGGTAATAATCCATGTAATATTGATAATATTTGGAGTAATTAGTATAATTATTATAATTCTAGCAATAATTACAGTATAATATGGGTATTAATGCATGTTATATTGATAATAATAAAAGTAATAACTATAATTATTATAGTTCTCACGATAATAACTGTATAATATGGGTAATAATGCATGTTATATTGGTAATATTGGGGGTAATAGGTATAATTATTAAAATTCTAGCGATAATTACAGTATAATATGGGTATTAATGCATGTTATATTGATAATAATAAAAGTAATAAGTATAATTATTATAGTTCTAGCGATAATTACAGTATAATGTGGGTAATAATGCTTGTTATATTGGTGATATTGGGGGTAATAAGTGTAATTAGTATAATTCTGGCGATAATTACAGTATAATATGGGTATTAATGCATGTTATATTGATAATAATAAAAGTAATAAGTATAATTATTATAGTTCTAGCGATAATTACAGTATAATGTGGGTAATAATGCATGTCATATTGATAATAATAAAAGTAATAAGTATAATTATTATAGTTCTCACGATAATAACTGTATAATATGGGTAGTAATGCATGTTATATTCATAATAATAAACGTAATAAGTATAATTATTATAGTTCTGACGATAATAACTGTATAATATGCGTAATAATGCATGTTATATTGATAATAATAAAAGTAATATATATAATTATTATAGTTCTAGCGATAATTACAGTATAATGTGGGTAATAATGCATGTTATGTTGATAATAATAAAAGTAATAAGTATAATTATTATAGTTCTCACGATAATAACTATAATATGGGTAGTAATGCATGTTATATTGATAATAATAAAAGTAATAACTATAATTATTATAGTTCTCACGATAATAACTGTATAATATGGGTAATAATGCATGTTATATTGATAATAATAAAAGTAATAAGTATAATTATTATAGTTCTAGCGATAATTACAGTATAATATGGATAATAATGCATGTTATATTGACGATATTGGGAGTAATAAGTATATTTATTATAATTCTAGCGATAATTGCAGTATAATATGGGTATTAATGCATGTCATATTGATAATAATAAAAGTAATAAGTGTAATTACTATAGTTCTCACGATAATAACTGTATAATATGGGTAATAATGCATGTTATATTGATAATAATAAAAGTAATAAGTATAATTATTATAGTTCTAGCGATAATAACTGTATAATGTGGGTAATAATGCATGTTATACTGATAATAATAAAAGTAATAAGTATAATTATTATAGTTCTAGCGATAATTACAGTATAATATGGGTAATAATGCATGTTATATTGGTAATATTGGGGGTAATAGGTATAATTATTATAATTCTAGCGATAATTACAGTATAATATGGGTATTAATGCATGTTATATTGATAATAATAAAAGTAATATGTATAATTATTATAGTTCTAGCGATAATAACTGTATAATGTGGGTAATAATGCATGTTATACTGATAATAATAAAAGTAATAAGTATAATTATTATAGTTCTAGCGATAATTACAGTATAATATGGGTAATAATGCATGTTATATTGGTAATATTCGGGGTAATAAGTATAATTATTATAATTCTAGCGATAATTACAGTATAATATGGGTAATAATGCATGTTATATTAATAACAATAAAACTAATAAGTATAATTATCATAGTTCTAGCGATAATAGCAGTATAATATGGGTACTAATGCATGTTATATTGATAATAATGAAAGTAATAAGTATAATTATTATAGTTCTAGCGATAATTACAGTATAATGTGAGTAATAATGCTTGTTATATTGGTGATATTGGGGGTAATAAGTATAATTAGTATAATTCTAGCGATAATTACAGTATAATATGGGTATTAATGTATGTTATATTGATAATAATAAGAGTAATAGGTATAATTATTATAGTTCTAGCGATAATTGCAGTATAATATGGGTATTAATGCATGTCATATTGATAATAATAAAAGTAATAAGTGTAATTACTATAGTTCTCACGAAAATAGCCGTATAATATGAGTAATAATGCATGTTATATTGATAATAATAAAAGTAATAAGTATAATTATTATAGTTCTAGCGATAATTACAGTATAATGTGGGTAATAATGCATGTTATATTGATAATAATAAAAGTAATAAGTATAATTATTATGGTTCCAGCGATAATTGCAGTATAATATGGGTAATAATGCATGTTATATTGGTAATATTAGGGGTAATAAGTATAATTATTATAGTTCTAGCGATAATAACAGTATAATATGGGTACTAATGCATGTTAGATTGATAATAATAAAAGTAATAAGTATAATTATTATGGTTCTAGCGATAATTACAGTATGATGTGGGTAATAATGCATGTTATGTTGATAATAATAAAAGTAATAAGTATAATTATTATAGTTCTCACGATAATAACTGTATAATATGGGTAGTAATGCATGCCACATTGATAATAATAAACGTAATAAGTATTATTACTATAGTTCTGACGATAATAACTGTATAATATGCGTAATAATGCATGTTATATTGATAATAATAAAAGTAATAAGTATAATTATTATAGTTCTCACGATAATAACTGTATAATATGGGTAGTAGTGCATGTTATATTCATAATAATAAACGTAATAAGTATAATTATTATAGTTCTAGCGATAATTACAGTATAATATGGGTAATAATGCATGTTATATTGGTAATATTGGGGGTAATAAGTATAATTATTATAGTTCTAGCGATAATAACTGTATAATGTGGATAATAATGCATGTTATATTGACGATATTGGGAGTAATAAGTATATTTATTATAATTCTAGCGATAATTGCAGTATAATATGGGTACTAATGCATGTCATATTGATAATAATAAAAGTAATAAGTGTAATTACTATAGTTCTCACGAAAATAGCCGTATAATATGAGTAATAATGCATGTTATATTGATAATAATAAAAGTAATAAGTATAATTCTTATAGTTCTAGCGACAATAACAGTATAAGGTGGGTAATAATCCATGTAATATTGATAATATTTGGAGTAATTAGTATAATTATTATAATTCTAGCAATAATTACAGTATAATATGGGTATTAATGCATGTTATATTGATAATAATAAAAGTAATAACTATAGTTATTATAGTTCTCACGATAATAACTGTATAATATGGGTAATAATGCATGTTATATTGATAATAATAAAAGTAATAAGTATAATTATTATAGTTCTAGCGATAATTACAGTATAGTGTGGGTAATAATGCTTGTTATATTGGTGACATTGGGGGTAATAAGTATAATTAGTATAATTCTGGCGACAGTTACAGTATAATATGGGTATTAATGCATGTTATATTGATAATAATAAAAGTAATAAGTATAATTATTATAGTTCTAGCGATAATTACAGTATAATGTGGGTAGTAATGCATGATATATTGATAATAATAAAAGTAATAAGTATAATTATTATAGTTCTAGCGATAATTACAGTATAATGTGGGTAATAATGCATGTTATATTGATAATAATAAAAGTAATAAGTATAATTATTATAGTTCTCACGATAATAACTGTATAATATGGGTAGTAATGCATGTTATATTGATAATAATAAACGTAATAAGTATAATTATTATAGTTCTGACGATAATAACTGTATAATATGTGTAATAATGCATGTTATATTGATAATAATAAAAGTAATAAGTATAGCTATTATAGTTCTACCGATAATTACAGTATAATGTGGGTAATAATGCATGTTATGTTGATAATAATAAAAGTAATAAGTGTAATTATTATAGTTCTCACGATAATAACTGTATAATATGGGTAGTAATGCATGTTATATTCATAATAATAAACGTAATAAGTATAATTATTATAGTTCTGACGATAATAACAGTATAATATGCGTAATAACGCATGTTATACTGATAATAATAAAAGTAATAAGTATAATTATTATAGTTCTCACGATAATAACTGTATAATATGGGTAGTAATGCATGTTATATTGATAATAATAAACGTAATAAGTATAATTATTATAGTTCTGACGATAATAACTGTATAATATGTGTAATAATGCATGTTATATTGATAATAATAAAAGTAATAAGTATAGCTATTATAGTTCTAGCGATAATTACAGTATAATGTGGGTAATAATGCATGTTATATTGATAATAATAAAAGTAATAAGTATAATTATTATAGTTCTCACGATAATAACTGTATGATATGGGTAGTAATGCATGTTATATTGATAATAATAAACGTAATATGTATAATTATTATAGTTCTGACGATAATAACTGTATAATATGCGTAATAATGCATGTTATATTGATAATAATAAAAGTAATAAGTATAACTATTATAGTTCTAGCGATAATTACAGTATAATGTGGGTAATAATGCATGTTATGTTGATAATAATAAAAGTAATAAGTATAATTATTATAGTTCTCACGATAATAACTGTATAATATGGGTAGTAACGCATGTTATATTCATAATAATAAACGTAATAAGTATAATTACTATAGCTCTGACGATAATAACTGTATAATATGGGTACTAATGCATGTTATATTGATAATAATAAAAGTAATAAGTATACTTATTATAGTTCTGACGATAATAACTGTATAATATGCGTAATAATGCATGTTATATTGATAATAATAAACGTAATAAGTATAATTATTATAGTTCTGACGATAATAACTGTATAATATGCGTAATAATGCATGTTATATTGATAATAATAAACGTAATAAGTATAATTATTATAGTTCTGACGATAATAACTGTATAATATGCGTAATAATGCATGTTATATTGATAATAATAAAAGTAATAAGTATAATTATTATAGTTCTAGCGATAATTACAGCATAATGTGGGTAATAATGCATGTTATATTGATAATAATAAAAGTACTAAGTATAATTATTATAGTTCTAGCGATAATTACAGTATAATGTGGGTAATAATGCATGTTATATTGGTAATATTGGGGGTAATAAGTATAATTATTATAATTCTAGCGATAATTACAGTATAATATGGGTAATAATGCATGTTATATTAATAATAATAAAATTAATATGTATAATTATTATAGTTCTAGCGACAATAACAGTATAATATGGGTACTAATACATGTTATATTGATAGTAATAAAAGTAATAAGTATAATTATTATAGTTCTCACGATAATAACTGTATAATATGGGTAGCAATGCATGTTATATTGATAATAATAAACGTAATAAGTATAATTATTATAGTTCTGACGATATTATCTGTATAATATGCGTAATAATGCATGTTATATTGATAACAATAAAAGTAATAAGTATAATTATTATAGTTCTAGCGATAATTACAGTATAATGTGGGTAATAATGCATGTTATGTTGATAATAATAAAAGTAATAAGTATAATTATTATAGTTCTCACGATAATAACTATAATATGGGTAGTAATGCATGTTATATTCATAATTATAAACGTAATAGGTATAATTATTATAGTTCTGACGATAATAACTGTATATTATGCGTAATAATGCATGTTACATTGATAATAATAAAAGCAATAAGTATAATTATTATAATTCTAGCGATAATTGCAGTATAATATGCGCAATACTGCATGTTATATTGATAATAATAAAAGTAATAAGTATAATTATTATAGTTCTAGCGATAATTACAGTACAATGTGGGTAATAATGCTTGTTATATTGGTGATATTGGGGATAATAAGTATAATTAGTATAATTCTGGCGACAGTTACAGTATAATATGGGTATTAATGCATGTTATATTGATAATAATAAAAGTAATAAGTATAATTATTATAGTTCTAGCGATAATTACAGTATAATGTGGGTAATAATGCATGTTATATTGATAATAATAAAAGTAATAAGTATAATTATTACAGTTCTAGCGATAATTACAGTATAATGTGGGTAATAATGCATGTTATGTTGATAATAATAAAAGTAATAAGTATAATTATTATAGTTCTCACGATAATAACTGTATAATATGGGTAGTAATGCATGTTATATTGATAATAATAAACGTAATAAGTATAATTATTATAGTTCTGACGATAATAACTGTACAATATGCGTAATAATGCATGTTATATTGATAATAATAAAAGTAATAAGTATAATTATTATAGTTCTAGCGATAATTACAGTATAATGTGGGTAATAATGCATGTTATATTGATGATAATAAAAGTAATAAGTATAATTATTATAGTTCTCACGATAATAACTGTATAATATGGGTAGTAATGCATGTTATGTTGATAATAATAAACGTAATAAGTATAATTATTATAGTTCTGACGATAATAACTGTATAATATGCGTAATACTGCATGTTATATTGATAATAATAAAAGTAATAAGTATAATTATTATAGTTCTAGCGATAATTACAGTATAATGTGGGTAATAATGCATGTTATATTGATAATAATAAAAGTACTAAGTATAATTATTATAGTTCTAGCGATAATTACAGTATAATGTGGGTAATAATGCATGTTATATTGGTAATATTGGGGGTAATAAGTATAATTATTATAATTCTAGCGATAATTACAGTATAATATGGGTAATAATGCATGTTATATTAATAATAATAAAATTAATATGTATAATTATTATAGTTCTAGCGACAATAACAGTATAATATGGGTACTAATACATGTTATATTGATAGTAATAAAAGTAATAAGTATAATTATTATAGTTCTCACGATAATAACTGTATAATATGGGTAGCAATGCATGTTATATTGATAATAATAAACGTAATAAGTATAATTATTATAGTTCTGACGATATTATCTGTATAATATGCGTAATAATGCATGTTATATTGATAACAATAAAAGTAATAAGTATAATTATTATAGTTCTAGCGATAATTACAGTATAATGTGGGTAATAATGCATGTTATGTTGATAATAATAAAAGTAATAAGTATAATTATTATAGTTCTCACGATAATAACTATAATATGGGTAGTAATGCATGTTATATTCATAATTATAAACGTAATAGGTATAATTATTATAGTTCTGACGATAATAACTGTATATTATGCGTAATAATGCATGTTACATTGATAATAATAAAAGCAATAAGTATAATTATTATAATTCTAGCGATAATTGCAGTATAATATGGGTAATAATGCATGTTATATTAATAGTAATAAAAGTAATAAGTATAATTATTATAGTTCTAGCGATAATTACAGTATAATATGGATAATAATGCATGTTATATTGGTAATATTGGGGGTAATAAGTATAATTATTATAGTTCTAGCGATAATAACAGTATAATATGGGTACTAATGCATGTTAGATTGATAATAATAAAAGTAATAAGTATAATTATTATGGTTCTAGCGATAATTACAGTATGATGCGGGTAATAATGCATGTTATGTTGATAATAATAAAAGTAATAAGTATAATTATTGTAGTTCTCACGATAATAACTGTATAATATGGGTAGTAATGCATGTCACATTGATAATAATAAACGTAATAAGTATTATTATTATAGTTCTGACGATAATAACTGTATAATAAGCGTAATAATGCATGTTATATTGATAATAATGAACGTAATAAGTATAATTATTATAGTTCTAGCGATAATTACAGTATAATGTGGGTAATAATGCATGTTATATTGATAATAATAAAAGTAATAAGTATAATTATTATAGTTCTCACGATAATAACTGTATAATATGGGTAGTAGTGCATGTTATATTCATAATAATAAACGTAATAAGTATAATTATTATAGTTCTAGCGATAATAACTGTATAATGTGGGTAATAATGCATGTTATACTGATAATAATAAAAGTAATAAGTATAATTATTATAGTTCTAGCGATAATAACTGTATAATGTGGGTAATAATGCACGTTATATTGATAATAATAAAAGTAATAAGTATAATTATTATAGTTCTAGCGATAATTACAGTATAATATGGGTAATAATGCATGTTATATTGGTAATATTGGGGGTAATAAGTATAATTATTATAATTCTAGCGATAATTACAGTATAATATGGGTAATAGTGCATGTTATATTGATAATAATAAAAGTAATAAGTATAATTATTATAGTTCTAGCGATAATAACTGTATAATGTGGGTAATAATGCATGTTATACTGATAATAATAAAAGTAATAAGTGTAATTACTATAGTTCTCACGAAAATAGCCGTATAATATGAGTAATAATGCATGTTATATTGATAATAATAAAAGTAATAAGTATAATTCTTATAGTTTTAGCGACAATAACAGTATAATGTGGGTAATAATCCATGTAATATTGATAATATTTGGAGTAATTAGTATAATTATTATAATTCTAGCAATAATTACAGTATAATATGGGTATTAATGCATGTTATATTGATAATAATAAAAGTAATAACTATAATTATTATAGTTCTCACGATAATAACTGTATAATATGGGTAATAATGCATGTTATATTGATAATAATAAAAGTAATAAGTATAATTATTATAGTTCTAGCGATAATTACAGTATAATGTGGGTAATAATGCTTGTTATATTGGTGATATTGGGGGTAATAAGTATAATTAGTATAATTCTGGCGACAGTTACAGTATAATATGGGTATTAATGCATGTTATATTGATAATAATAAAAGTAATAAGTATAATTATTATAGTTCTAGCGATAATTACAGTATAATGTGGGTAATAATGCATGTTATATTGATAATAATAAAAGTAATAAGTATAATTATTACAGTTCTAGCGATAATTACAGTATAATGTGGGTAATAATGCATGTTATGTTGATAATAATAAAAGTAATAAGTATAATTATTATAGTTCTCACGATAATAACTGTATAATATGGGTAGTAATGCATGTTATATTGATAATAATAAACGTAATAAGTATAATTATTATAGTTCTGACGATAATAACTGTACAATATGCGTAATAATGCATGTTATATTGATAATAATAAAAGTAATAAGTATAATTATTATAGTTCTAGCGATAATTACAGTATAATGTGGGTAATAATGCATGTTATACTGATAATAATAAAAGTAATAAGTATAATTATTATAGTTCTAGCGATAATAACTGTATAATGTGGGTAATAATGCACGTTATATTGATAATAATAAAAGTAATAAGTATAATTATTATAGTTCTAGCGATAATTACAGTATAATATGGGTAATAATGCATGTTATATTGGTAATATTGGGGGTAATAAGTATAATTATTATAATTCTAGCGATAATTACAGTATAATATGGGTAATAGTGCATGTTATATTGATAATAATAAAAGTAATAAGTATAATTATTATAGTTCTAGCGATAATAACTGTATAATGTGGGTAATAATGCATGTTATACTGATAATAATAAAAGTAATAAGTATAATTGTTATAGTTCTAGCGATAATTACAGTATAATGTGGATAATAATGCATGTTATATTGACGATATTGGGAGTAATAAGTATATTTATTATAATTCTAGCGATAATTGCAGTATAATATGGGTACTAATGCATGTCATATTGATAATAATAAAAGTAATAAGTGTAATTACTATAGTTCTCACGAAAATAGCCGTATAATATGAGTAATAATGCATGTTATATTGATAATAATAAAAGTAATAAGTATAATTCTTATAGTTTTAGCGACAATAACAGTATAATGTGGGTAATAATCCATGTAATATTGATAATATTTGGAGTAATTAGTATAATTATTATAATTCTAGCAATAATTACAGTATAATATGGGTATTAATGCATGTTATATTGATAATAATAAAAGTAATAACTATAATTATTATAGTTCTCACGATAATAACTGTATAATATGGGTAATAATGCATGTTATATTGATAATAATAAAAGTAATAAGTATAATTATTATAGTTCTAGCGATAATTACAGTATAATGTGGGTAATAATGCTTGTTATATTGGTGATATTGGGGGTAATAAGTATAATTAGTATAATTCTGGCGACAGTTACAGTATAATATGGGTATTAATGCATGTTATATTGATAATAATAAAAGTAATAAGTATAATTATTATAGTTCTAGCGATAATTACAGTATAATGTGGGTAATAATGCATGTTATATTGATAATAATAAAAGTAATAAGTATAATTATTACAGTTCTAGCGATAATTACAGTATAATGTGGGTAATAATGCATGTTATGTTGATAATAATAAAAGTAATAAGTATAATTATTATAGTTCTCACGATAATAACTGTATAATATGGGTAGTAATGCATGTTATATTGATAATAATAAACGTAATAAGTATAATTATTATAGTTCTGACGATAATAACTGTACAATATGCGTAATAATGCATGTTATATTGATAATAATAAAAGTAATAAGTATAATTATTATAGTTCTAGCGATAATTACAGTATAATGTGGGTAATAATGCATGTTATATTGATGATAATAAAAGTAATAAGTATAATTATTATAGTTCTCACGATAATAACTGTATAATATGGGTAGTAATGCATGTTATATTGATAATAATAAACGTAATAAGTATAATTATTATAGTTCTGACGATAATAACTGTATAATATGCGTAATACTGCATGTTATATTGATAATAATAAAAGTAATAAGTATAATTATTATAGTTCTAGCGATAATTACAGTATAATGTGGGTAATAATGCATGTTATGTTGATAATAATAAAAGTAATAAGTATAATTATTATAGTTCTCACGATAATAACTGTATAATGTGGGTAGTAATGCATGTAATATTCATAATAATAAACGTAATAAATATAATTATTATAGTTCTGACGATAATAACTGTATGTTATGCGTAATAAAGCATGTTATATTGATAATAATAAAAGTAATAAGTATAATTATTATAGTTCTAGCGATAATTGCAGTATAATATGGGTAATAATGCATGTTATATTAATAGTAATAAAAGTAATAAGTATAATTATTATAGTTCTAGCGATAATTACAGTATAATGTGGGTAATAATGCTTGTTATATTGGTGATATTGGGGGTAATAAGTGTAATTAGTATAATTCTGGCGATAATTACAGTATAATATGGGTATTAATGCATGTTATATTGATAATAATAAAAGTAATAAGTATAATTATTATAGTTCTAGCGATAATTACAGTATAATGTGGGTAATAATGCATGTCATATTGATAATAATAAAAGTAATAAGTATAATTATTATAGTTCTCACGATAATAACTGTATAATATGGGTAGTAATGCATGTTATATTCATAATAATAAACGTAATAAGTATAATTATTATAGTTCTGACGATAATAACTGTATAATATGCGTAATAATGCATGTTATATTGATAATAATAAAAGTAATATATATAATTATTATAGTCCTAGCGATAATTACAGTATAATGTGGGTAATAATGCATGTTATGTTGATAATAATAAAAGTAATAAGTATAATTATTATAGTTCTCACGATAATAACTGTATAATATGGGTAGTAATGCATGTTATATTGATAATAATAAACGTAATATGTATAATTATTATAGTTCTAGCGATAATAACTGTATAATGTGGGTAATAATGCATGTTATATTGATAATAATAAAAGTAATAAGTATAATTATTATAGTTCTAGCGATAATTACAGTATAATATGGTTAATAATGCATTTTATATTGGTAATATTGGGGGTAATAAGTATAATTATTATAATTCTAGCGATAATTACAGTATAATATGGGTAATAGTGCATGTTATATTAATAATAATAAAAGTAATAAGTATAGTTATTATAGTTCTGACGATAATAACTGTATAATATGCGTAAAAATGCATGTTATATTGATAATAATAAAAGTAATAAGTATAATTATTATAGTTCTAGCGACAATAACAGTATAATGTGGGTAATAATCCATGTAATATTGATAATATTTGGAGTAATTAGTATAATTATTATAATTCTAGCAATAATTACAGTATAATATGGGTATTAATGCATGTTATATTGATAATAATAAAAGTAATAACTATAATTATTGTAGTTCTCACGATAATAACTGTATAATATGGGTAATAATGCATGTTATATTGATAATAATAAAAGTAATAAGTATAATTGTTATAGTTCTAGCGATAATTACAGTATAATATGGATAATAATGCATGTTATATTGACGATATTGGGAGTAATAAGTATATTTATTATAATTCTAGCGATAATTGCAGTATAATATGGGTATTAATGCATGTCATATTGATAATAATAAAAGTAATAAGTGTAATTACTATAGTTCTCACGATAATAACTGTATAATATGGGTAATAATGCATGTTATATTGATAATAATAAAAGTAATAAGTATAATTATTATAGTTCTAGCGATAATAACTGTATAATGTGGGTAATAATGCATGTTATACTGATAATAATAAAAGTAATAAGTATAATTATTATAGTTCTAGCGATAATTACAGTATAATATGGGTAATAATGCATGTTATATTGGTAATATTGGGGGTAATAGGTATAATTATTATAATTCTAGCGATAATTACAGTATAATATGGGTATTAATGCATGTTATATTGATAATAATAAAAGTAATAAGTATAATTATTATAGTTCTAGCGATAATAACTGTATAATGTGGGTAATAATGCATGTTATACTGATAATAATAAAAGTAATAAGTATAATTATTATAGTTCTAGCGATAATTACAGTATAATATGGGTAATAATGCATGTTATATTGGTAATATTCGGGGTAATAAGTATAATTATTATAATTCTAGCGATAATTACAGTATAATATGGGTAATAATGCATGTTATATTAATAACAATAAAACTAATAAGTATAATTATCATAGTTCTAGCGATAATAGCAGTATAATATGGGTACTAATGCATGTTATATTGATAATAATGAAAGTAATAAGTATAATTATTATAGTTCTAGCGATAATTACAGTACAATGTGAGTAATAATGCTTGTTATATTGGTGATATTGGGGGTAATAAGTATAATTAGTATAATTCTAGCGATAATTACAGTATAATATGGGTATTAATGTATGTTATATTGATAATAATAAGAGTAATAAGTATAATTATTATAGTTCTAGCGATAATTGCAGTATAATATGGGTATTAATGCATGTCATATTGATAATAATAAAAGTAATAAGTGTAATTACTATATTTCTCACGAAAATAGCCGTATAATATGAGTAATAATGCATGTTATGTTGATAATAATAAAAGTAATAAGTATAATTATTATAGTTCTCACGATAATAACTGTATAATATGGGTAGTAATGCATGCCACATTGATAATAATAAACGTAATAAGTATTATTATTATAGTTCTGACGATAATAACTGTATAATATGCGTAATAATGCATGTTATATTGATAATAATGAACGTAATAAGTATAATTATTATAGTTCTAGCGATAATTACAGTATAATGTGGGTAATAATGCATGTTATATTGATAATAATAAAAGTAATAAGTATAATTATTATAGTTCTCACGATAATAACTGTATAATATGGGTAATAATGCATGTTATATTGGTAATATTGGGGGTAATAAGTATAATTATTATAGTTCTAGCGATAATAACTGTATAATGTGGGTAATAATGCATGTTATACTGATAATAATAAAAGTAATAAGTACAATTGTTATAGTTCTAGCGATAATTACAGTATAATGTGGATAATAATGCATGTTATATTGACGATATTGGGAGTAATAAGTATATTTATTATAATTCTAGCGATAATTGCAGTATAATATGGGTACTAATGCATGTCATATTGATAATAATAAAAGTAATAAGTGTAATTACTATAGTTCTCACGAAAATAGCCGTATAATATGAGTAATAATGCATGTTATATTGATAATAATAAAAGTAATAAGTATAATTCTTATAGTTCTAGCGACAATAACAGTATAAGGTGGGTAATAATCCATGTAATATTGGTAATATTTGGAGTAATTAGTATAATTATTATAATTCTAGCAATAATTACAGTATAATATGGGTATTAATGCATGTTATATTGATAATAATAAAAGTAATAACTATAATTATTATAGTTCTCACGATAATAACTGTATAATATGGGTAATAATGCATGTTATATTGGTAATATTGGGGGTAATAGGTATAATTATTAAAATTCTAGCGATAATTACAGTATAATATGGGTATTAATGCATGTTATATTGATAATAATAAAAGTAATAAGTATAATTATTATAGTTCTAGCGATAATTACAGTATAATGTGGGTAATAATGCTTGTTATATTGGTGATATTGGGGGTAATAAGTGTAATTAGTATAATTCTGGCGATAATTACAGTATAATATGGGTATTAATGCATGTTATATTGATAATAATAAAAGTAATAAGTATAATTATTATAGTTCTAGCGATAATTACAGTATAATGTGGGTAATAATGCATGTCATATTGATAATAATAAAAGTAATAAGTATAATTATTATAGTTCTCACGATAATAACTGTATAATATGGGTAGTAATGCATGTTATATTCATAATAATAAACGTAATAAGTATAATTATTATAGTTCTGACGATAATAACTGTATAATATGCGTAATAATGCATGTTATATTGATAATAATAAAAGTAATATATATAATTATTATAGTTCTAGCGATAATTACAGTATAATGTGGGTAATAATGCATGTTATGTTGATAATAATAAAAGTAATAAGTATAATTATTATAGTTCTCACGATAATAACTATAATATGGGTAGTAATGCATGTTATATTGATAATAATAAAAGTAATAACTATAATTATTATAGTTCTCACGATAATAACTGTATAATATGGGTAATAATGCATGTTATATTGATAATAATAAAAGTAATAAGTATAATTATTATAGTTCTAGCGATAATTACAGTATAATATGGATAATAATGCATGTTATATTGACGATATTGGGAGTAATAAGTATATTTATTATAATTCTAGCGATAATTGCAGTATAATATGGGTATTAATGCATGTCATATTGATAATAATAAAAGTAATAAGTGTAATTACTATAGTTCTCACGATAATAACTGTATAATATGGGTAATAATGCATGTTATATTGATAATAATAAAAGTAATAAGTATAATTATTATAGTTCTAGCGATAATAACTGTATAATGTGGGTAATAATGCATGTTATACTGATAATAATAAAAGTAATAAGTATAATTATTATAGTTCTAGCGATAATTACAGTATAATATGGGTAATAATGCATGTTATATTGGTAATATTGGGGGTAATAGGTATAATTATTATAATTCTAGCGATAATTACAGTATAATATGGGTATTAATGCATGTTATATTGATAATAATAAAAGTAATAAGTATAATTATTATAGTTCTAGCGATAATAACTGTATAATGTGGGTAATAATGCATGTTATACTGATAATAATAAAAGTAATAAGTATAATTATTATAGTTCTAGCGATAATTACAGTATAATATGGGTAATAATGCATGTTATATTGGTAATATTCGGGGTAATAAGTATAATTATTATAATTCTAGCGATAATTACAGTATAATATGGGTAATAATGCATGTTATATTAATAACAATAAAACTAATAAGTATAATTATCATAGTTCTAGCGATAATAGCAGTATAATATGGGTACTAATGCATGTTATATTGATAATAATGAAAGTAATAAGTATAATTATTATAGTTCTAGCGATAATTACAGTATAATGTGAGTAATAATGCTTGTTATATTGGTGATATTGGGGGTAATAAGTATAATTAGTATAATTCTAGCGATAATTACAGTATAATATGGGTATTAATGTATGTTATATTGATAATAATAAGAGTAATAGGTATAATTATTATAGTTCTAGCGATAATTGCAGTATAATATGGGTATTAATGCATGTCATATTGATAATAATAAAAGTAATAAGTGTAATTACTATAGTTCTCACGAAAATAGCCGTATAATATGAGTAATAATGCATGTTATATTGATAATAATAAAAGTAATAAGTATAATTATTATAGTTCTAGCGATAATTACAGTATAATGTGGGTAATAATGCATGTTATATTGATAATAATAAAAGTAATAAGTATAATTATTATGGTTCCAGCGATAATTGCAGTATAATATGGGTAATAATGCATGTTATATTGGTAATATTAGGGGTAATAAGTATAATTATTATAGTTCTAGCGATAATAACAGTATAATATGGGTACTAATGCATGTTAGATTGATAATAATAAAAGTAATAAGTATAATTATTATGGTTCTAGCGATAATTACAGTATGATGTGGGTAATAATGCATGTTATGTTGATAATAATAAAAGTAATAAGTATAATTATTATAGTTCTCACGATAATAACTGTATAATATGGGTAGTAATGCATGCCACATTGATAATAATAAACGTAATAAGTATTATTACTATAGTTCTGACGATAATAACTGTATAATATGCGTAATAATGCATGTTATATTGATAATAATAAAAGTAATAAGTATAATTATTATAGTTCTCACGATAATAACTGTATAATATGGGTAGTAGTGCATGTTATATTCATAATAATAAACGTAATAAGTATAATTATTATAGTTCTAGCGATAATTACAGTATAATATGGGTAATAATGCATGTTATATTGGTAATATTGGGGGTAATAAGTATAATTATTATAGTTCTAGCGATAATAACTGTATAATGTGGATAATAATGCATGTTATATTGACGATATTGGGAGTAATAAGTATATTTATTATAATTCTAGCGATAATTGCAGTATAATATGGGTACTAATGCATGTCATATTGATAATAATAAAAGTAATAAGTGTAATTACTATAGTTCTCACGAAAATAGCCGTATAATATGAGTAATAATGCATGTTATATTGATAATAATAAAAGTAATAAGTATAATTCTTATAGTTCTAGCGACAATAACAGTATAAGGTGGGTAATAATCCATGTAATATTGATAATATTTGGAGTAATTAGTATAATTATTATAATTCTAGCAATAATTACAGTATAATATGGGTATTAATGCATGTTATATTGATAATAATAAAAGTAATAACTATAGTTATTATAGTTCTCACGATAATAACTGTATAATATGGGTAATAATGCATGTTATATTGATAATAATAAAAGTAATAAGTATAATTATTATAGTTCTAGCGATAATTACAGTATAGTGTGGGTAATAATGCTTGTTATATTGGTGACATTGGGGGTAATAAGTATAATTAGTATAATTCTGGCGACAGTTACAGTATAATATGGGTATTAATGCATGTTATATTGATAATAATAAAAGTAATAAGTATAATTATTATAGTTCTAGCGATAATTACAGTATAATGTGGGTAGTAATGCATGATATATTGATAATAATAAAAGTAATAAGTATAATTATTATAGTTCTAGCGATAATTACAGTATAATGTGGGTAATAATGCATGTTATATTGATAATAATAAAAGTAATAAGTATAATTATTATGGTTCCAGCGATAATTGCAGTATAATATGGGTACTAATGCATGTCATATTGATAATAATAAAAGTAATAAGTGTAATTACTATAGTTCTCACGAAAATAGCCGTATAATATGAGTAATAATGCATGTTATATTGATAATAATAAAAGTAATAAGTATAATTCTTATAGTTCTAGCGACAATAACAGTATAAGGTGGGTAATAATCCATGTAATATTGATAATATTTGGAGTAATTAGTATAATTATTATAATTCTAGCAATAATTACAGTATAATATGGGTATTAATGCATGTTATATTGATAATAATAAAAGTAATAACTATAATTATTATAGTTCTCACGATAATAACTGTATAATATGGGTAATAATGCATGTTATATTGATAATAATAAAAGTAATAAGTATAATTATTATAGTTCTAGCGATAATTACAGTATAGTGTGGGTAATAATGCTTGTTATATTGGTGACATTGGGGGTAATAAGTATAATTAGTATAATTCTGGCGACAGTTACAGTATAATATGGGTATTAATGCATGTTATATTGATAATAATAAAAGTAATAAGTATAATTATTATAGTTCTAGCGATAATTACAGTATAATGTGGGTAGTAATGCATGATATATTGATAATAATAAAAGTAATAAGTATAATTATTATAGTTCTAGCGATAATTACAGTATAATGTGGGTAATAATGCATGTTATATTGATAATAATAAAAGTAATAAGTATAATTATTATGGTTCCAGCGATAATTGCAGTATAATATGGGTAATAATGCATGTTATATTGGTAATATTAGGGGTAATAAGTATAATTATTATAGTTCTAGCATTAATAACAGTATAATATGGGTACTAATGCATGTTATATTGATAATAATAAAAGTAATAAGTATAATTATTATAGTTCTAGCGATAATTACAGTATAATGTGGGTAATAATGCATGTTATATTGATAATAATAAAAGTAATAAGTATAATTATTATAGTTCTAGCGATAATTACAGTATAATATGGGTAATAATGCATGTTATATTGGTAATATTGGGGGTAATAAGTATAATTATTATAATTCTAGCGATAATTACAGTATAATATGGGTATTAATGCATGTTATATTGATAATAATAAAAGTAATAAGTATAATTATTATAGTTCTCACGATAATAACAGTATAATATGGGTAGTAATGCATGTCATATTGATAATAATAAACGTAATAAGTATTATTATTATAGTTCTGACGATAATAATTGTATAATATGCGTAATAATGCATGTTATATTGATAATAATAAAAGTAATAGGTATAATTATTATAGTTCTAGCGATAATTACAGTATAATGTGGGTAATAATGCATGTTATATTGATAATAATAAAAGTAATAAGTATAATTATTATAGTTCTCACGATAATAACTGTATAATATGGGTAGTAATGCATGTTATATTCATAATAATAAACGTAATAAGTATAATTATTATAGTTCTAGCGATAATAACTGTATAATGTGGGTAATAATGCATGTTATATTGATAATAATAAAAGTAATAAGTATAATTATTATAGTTCTAGCGATAATTACAGTATAATATGGGTAATAATGCATGTTATATTGGTAATATTGGGGGTAATAAGTATAATTATTATAATTCTAGCGATAATTACAGTATAATATGGGTAATAGTGCATGTTATGTTAATAATAATAAAAGTAATAAGTATAATTATTATAGTTCTAGCGACAATAACAGTATAATGTGGGTAATAATCCATGTTATATTGATAATATTGGGAGTAATAAGTATAAATATTATAATTCTAGCGATAATTACAGTATAATATGGGTATTAATGCATGTTATATTGATAATAATAAAAGTAATAACTATAATTATTATAGTTCTCACGATAATAACTGTATAATATGGGTAATAATGCATGTTATATTGATAATAATAAAAGTAATAAGTATAATTGTTATAGTTCTGACGATAATAACTGTATAATATGGGTAATAATGCATGTTATGTTGATAATAATAAAAGTAATATGTATAATTATTATAGTTCTCACTATAATAACTGTATAATGTGGGTAATAATGCATGTTATATTGATAATAATAAAAGAAATAAGTATAGTTATTATAGTTCTGACGATAATAACTGTATAATATGCGTAAAAATGCATGTTATATTGATAATAATAAAAGTAATAAGTATAATTATTATAGTTCTAGCGATAATTACAGTATAATATGGGTAATAATGCATGTTATATTGGTAATATTGGGGGTAATAAGTATAATTATTATAATTCTAGCGATAATTACAGTATAATATGGGTAATAATGCATGTTATATTAATAACAATAAAAGTAATAAGTATAATTATTATAGTTCTAGCGACAATAACAGTATAATGTGGGTAATAATCCATGTTATATTGATAATATTGGGAGTAATAAGTATAATTATTATAATTCTAGCGATAATTACAGTATAATATGGGTATTAATGCATGTTATATTGATAATAATAAAAGTAATAAGTATAATTATTATAGTTCTCACGATAATAACAGTATAATATGGGTAGTAATGCATGTCATATTGATAATAATAAACGTAATAAGTATTATTATTATAGTTCTGACGATAATAATTGTATAATATGCGTAATAATGCATGTTACATTGATAATAATAAAAGTAATAGGTATAATTATTATAGTTCTAGCGATAATTACAGTATAATGTGGGTAATAATGCATGTTATATTGATAATAATAAAAGTAATAAGTATAATTATTATAGTTCTCACGATAATAACTGTATAATATGGGTAGTAATGCATGTTATATTCTTAATAATAAACGTAATAAGTATAATTATTATAGTTCTAGCGATAATAACTGTATAATGTGGGTAATAATGCATGTTATATTGATAATAATAAAAGTAATAAGTATAATTATTATAGTTCTAGCGATAATTACAGTATAATATGGGTAATAATGCATGTTATATTGGTAATATTGGGGGTAATAAGTATAATTATTATAATTCTAGCGATAATTACAGTATAATATGGGTAATAGTGCATGTTATATTAATAATAATAAAAGTAATAAGTATAATTATTATAGTTCTCACGATAATAACTGTATAATATGGGTAATAATGCATGTTATATTGATAATAATAAAAGTAATAAGTATAATTGTTATAGTTCTGACGATAATAACTGTATAATATGGGTAATAATGCATGTTATGTTGATAATAATAAAAGAAATAAGTATAGTTATTATAGTTCTCACGATAATAACTGTATAATATGGGTCGTAATGCATGTCATATTGATAATAATAAACGTATTAAGTATTATTATTATAGTTCTGGCGATAGTAACTGTATAATATGCGTAATAATGCATGTTATATTGATAATAATAAAAGAAATAAGTATAATTATTATAGTTCTCACGATAATAACTGTATAATATGGGTCGTAATGCATGTCATATTGATAATAATAAACGTAATAAGTATTATTATTATAGTTCTGGCGATAATAACTGTATAATATGCGGAATAATGCATGCTATATTGATAATAATAAAAGTAATAAGTATAATTATTATAGTTCTAGCGATAATTACAGTATAATGTGGGTAATAATGCATGTTAAATTGATAATAATAAAAGTAATAAGTATAATTATTATAGTTCTCACGATAATAACTGTATAATATGGGTAGTAATGCATGTTATATTGATAATAATAAACGTAATAAGTATAATTATTATAGTTCTGACGATAATAACTGTATAATATGCGTAAAAATGCATGTTATATTGATAATAATAAAAGTAATAAGTATAATTATTATAGTTCTCACGATAATAACTGTATAATATGGGTAGTAATGCATGTTATATTGATAATAATAAACGTAATAAGTATAATTATTATAGTTCTGACGATAATAACTGTATAATATGCGTAAAAATGCATGTTATATTGATAATAATAAAAGTAATAAGTATAATTATATAGTTCTCACGATAATAACTGCATAATATGGGTAGTAATGCATGTCACATTGATAATAATAAACGTAATAAGAATTATTATTATAGTTCTGACGATAATAACTGTATAATATGCGTAATAATGCATGTTATATTGATAATAATAAACGTAATAAGTATAATTATTATAGTTCTGACGATAATAACTGTATAATATGCTTAATAATGCATGTTACATTGATAATAATAAAAGTAATAAGTATAATTATTATAGTTCTAGCGATAATTACAATATGATGTGGTTAATAATGCATGTTATATTGATAATAATAAAAGTAATAAGTATAATTATTATAGTTCTAGCGATAATTACAGTATAATATGGGTAATAATGCATGTTATATTGGTAATATTGGGGGTAATAAGTATAATTATCATAGTTCTAGCGATAATAGCAGTATAATATGGGTACTAATGCATGTTATATTGATAATAATGAAAGTAATAAGTATAATTATTATAGTTCTAGCGATAATTACAGTATAATGTGAGTAATAATGCTTGTTATATTGGTGATATTGGGGGTAATAAGTATAATTAGTATAATTCTAGCGATAATTACAGTATAATATGGGTATTAATGTATGTTATATTGATAATAATAAGAGTAATAAGTATAATTATTATAGTTCTAGCGATAATTGCAGTATAATATGGGTATTAATGCATGTCATATTGATAATAATAAAAGTAATAAGTGTAATTACTATAGTTCTCACGAAAATAGCCGTATAATATGAGTAATAATGCATGTTATATTGATAATAATAAAAGTAATAAGTATAATTATTATAGTTCTAGCGATAATTACAGTATAATGTGGGTAATAATGCATGTTATATTGATAATAATAAAAGTAATAAGTATAATTATTATGGTTCCAGCGATAATTGCAGTATAATATGGGTAATAATGCATGTTATATTGGTAATATTAGGGGTAATAAGTATAATTATTATAGTTCTAGCGATAATAACAGTATAATATGGGTACTAATGCATGTTAGATTGATAATAATAAAAGTAATAAGTATAATTATTATGGTTCTAGCGATAATTACAGTATGATGTGGGTAATAATGCATGTTATGTTGATAATAATAAAAGTAATAAGTATAATTATTATAGTTCTCACGATAATAACTGTATAATATGGGTAGTAATGCATGCCACATTGATAATAATAAACGTAATAAGTATTATTACTATAGTTCTGACGATAATAACTGTATAATATGCGTAATAATGCATGTTATATTGATAATAATAAAAGTAATAAGTATAATTATTATAGTTCTCACGATAATAACTGTATAATATGGGTAGTAGTGCATGTTATATTCATAATAATAAACGTAATAAGTATAATTATTATAGTTCTAGCGATAATAACTGTATAATGTGGATAATAATGCATGTTATATTGACGATATTGGGAGTAATAAGTATATTTATTATAATTCTAGCGATAATTGCAGTATAATATGGGTACTAATGCATGTCATATTGATAATAATAAAAGTAATAAGTATAATTATTATAGTTCTAGCGATAATTACAGTATAATATGGGTAATAATGCATGTTATATTGGTAATATTGGGGGTAATAAGTATAATTATTATAGTTCTAGCGATAATAACTGTATAATGTGGATAATAATGCATGTTATATTGACGATATTGGGAGTAATAAGTATATTTATTATAATTCTAGCGATAATTGCAGTATAATATGGGTACTAATGCATGTCATATTGATAATAATAAAAGTAATAAGTGTAATTACTATAGTTCTCACGAAAATAGCCGTATAATATGAGTAATAATGCATGTTATATTGATAATAATAAAAGTAATAAGTATAATTCTTATAGTTCTAGCGACAATAACAGTATAAGGTGGGTAATAATCCATGTAATATTGATAATATTTGGAGTAATTAGTATAATTATTATAATTCTAGCAATAATTACAGTATAATATGGGTATTAATGCATGTTATATTGATAATAATAAAAGTAATAACTATAATTATTATAGTTCTCACGATAATAACTGTATAATATGGGTAATAATGCATGTTATATTGATAATAATAAAAGTAATAAGTATAATTATTATAGTTCTAGCGATAATTACAGTATAATGTGGGTAGTAATGCATGATATATTGATAATAATAAAAGTAATAAGTATAATTATTATAGTTCTAGCGATAATTACAGTATAATGTGGGTAATAATGCATGTTATATTGATAATAATAAAAGTAATAAGTATAATTATTATAGTTCTAGCGATAATTACAGTATAATATGGGTAATAATGCATGTTATATTGGTAATATTGGGGGTAATAAGTATAATTATTATAATTCTAGCTATAATTACAGTATAATATGGGTAATAGTGCATGTTATATTAATAACAATAAAAGTAATAAGTATAGTTATTATAGTTCTGACGATAATAACTGTATAATATGCGTAAAAATGCATGTTATATTGATAATAATAAAAGTAATATGTATAATTATTATAGTTCTAGCGATAATTACAGTATAATATGGGTAATAATGCATGTTATATTGGTAATATTGGGGGTAATAAGTATAATTATTATAATTCTAGCGATAATTACAGTATAATATGGGTAATAATGCATGTTATATTAATAATAATAAAAGTAATAAGTATAATTATTATAGTTCTAGCGACAATAACAGTATAATGTGGGTAATAATCCATGTTATATTGATAATATTGGGAGTAATAAGTATAATTATTATAATTCTAGCGATAATTACAGTATAATATGGGTATTAATGCATGTTATATTGATAATAATAAAAGTAATAAGTATAATTATTATAGTTCTCACGATAATAACAGTATAATATGGGTAGTAATGCATGTCATATTGATAATAATAAACGTAATAAGTATTATTATTATAGTTCTGACGATAATAATTGTATAATATGCGTAATAATGCATGTTATATTGATAATAATAAAAGTAATAGGTATAATTATTATAGTTCTAGCGATAATTACAGTATAATGTGGGTAATAATGCATGTTATATTGATAATAATAAAAGTAATAAGTATAATTATTATAGTTCTCACGATAATAACTGTATAATATGGGTAGTAATGCATGTTATATTCATAATAATAAACGTAATAAGTATAATTATTATAGTTCTAGCGATAATAACTGTATAATGTGGGTAATAATGCATGTTATATTGATAATAATAAAAGTAATAAGTATAATTATTATAGTTCTAGCGATAATTACAGTATAATATGGGTAATAATGCATGTTATATTGGTAATATTGGGGGTAATAAGTATAATTATTATAATTCTAGCGATAATTACAGTATAATATGGGTAATAGTGCATGTTATGTTAATAATAATAAAAGTAATAAGTATAATTATTATAGTTCTAGCGACAATAACAGTATAATGTGGGTAATAATCCATGTTATATTGATAATATTGGGAGTAATAAGTATAAATATTATAATTCTAGCGATAATTACAGTATAATATGGGTATTAATGCATGTTATATTGATAATAATAAAAGTAATAACTATAATTATTATAGTTCTCACGATAATAACTGTATAATATGGGTAATAATGCATGTTATATTGATAATAATAAAAGTAATAAGTATAATTGTTATAGTTCTGACGATAATAACTGTATAATATGGGTAATAATGCATGTTATGTTGATAATAATAAAAGTAATATGTATAATTATTATAGTTCTCACTATAATAACTGTATAATGTGGGTAATAATGCATGTTATATTGATAATAATAAAAGAAATAAGTATAGTTATTATAGTTCTGACGATAATAACTGTATAATATGCGTAAAAATGCATGTTATATTGATAATAATAAAAGTAATAAGTATAATTATTATAGTTCTAGCGATAATTACAGTATAATATGGGTAATAATGCATGTTATATTGGTAATATTGGGGGTAATAAGTATAATTATTATAATTCTAGCGATAATTACAGTATAATATGGGTAATAATGCATGTTATATTAATAATAATAAAAGTAATAAGTATAATTATTATAGTTCTAGCGACAATAACAGTATAATGTGGGTAATAATCCATGTTATATTGATAATATTGGGAGTAATAAGTATAATTATTATAATTCTAGCGATAATTACAGTATAATATGGGTATTAATGCATGTTATATTGATAATAATAAAAGTAATAAGTATAATTATTATAGTTCTCACGATAATAACAGTATAATATGGGTAGTAATGCATGTCATATTGCTAATAATAAACGTAATAAGTATTATTATTATAGTTCTGACGATAATAATTGTATAATATGCGTAATAATGCATGTTATATTGATAATAATAAAAGTAATAGGTATAATTATTATAGTTCTAGCGATAATTACAGTATAATGTGGGTAATAATGCATGTTATATTGATAATAATAAAAGTAATAAGTATAATTATTATAGTTCTCACGATAATAACTGTATAATATGGGTAGTAATGCATGTTATATTCATAATAATAAACGTAATAAGTATAATTATTATAGTTCTAGCGATAATAACTGTATAATGTGGGTAATAATGCATGTTATATTGATAATAATAAAAGTAATAAGTATAATTATTATAGTTCTAGCGATAATTACAGTATAATATGGGTAATAATGCATGTTATATTGGTAATATTGGGGGTAATAAGTATAATTATTATAATTCTAGCGATAATTACAGTATAATATGGGTAATAGTGCATGTTATATTAATAATAATAAAAGTAATAAGTATAATTATTATAGTTCTAGCGACAATAACAGTATAATGTGGGTAATAATCCATGTTATATTGATAATATTGGGAGTAATAAGTATAAATATTATAATTCTAGCGATAATTACAGTATAATATGGGTATTAATGCATGTTATATTGATAATAATAAAAGTAATAACTATAATTATTATAGTTCTCACGATAATAACTGTATAATATGGGTAATAATGCATGTTATATTGATAATAATAAAAGTAATAAGTATAATTGTTATAGTTCTGACGATAATAACTGTATAATATGGGTAATAATGCATGTTATGTTGATAATAATAAAAGTAATATGTATAATTATTATAGTTCTCACTATAATAACTGTATAATGTGGGTAATAATGCATGTTATATTGATAATAATAAAAGAAATAAGTATAGTTATTATAGTTCTCACGATAATAACTGTATAATATGGGTCGTAATGCATGTCATATTGATAATAATAAACGTATTAAGTATTATTATTATAGTTCTGGCGATAATAACTGTATAATATGCGTAATAATGCATGTTATATTGATAATAATAAAAGAAATAAGTATAATTATTATAGTTCTCACGATAATAACTGTATAATATGGGTCGTAATGCATGTCATATTGATAATAATAAACGTAATAAGTATTATTATTATAGTTCTGGCGATAATAACTGTATAATATGCGGAATAATGCATGCTATATTGATAATAATAAAAGTAATAAGTATAATTATTATAGTTCTAGCGATAATTACAGTATAATGTGGGTAATAATGCATGTTAAATTGATAATAATAAAAGTAATAAGTATAATTATTATAGTTCTCACGATAATAACTGTATAATATGGGTAGTAATGCATGTTATATTGATAATAATAAACGTAATAAGTATAATTATTATAGTTCTGACGATAATAACTGTATAATATGCGTAAAAATGCATGTTATATTGATAATAATAAAAGTAATAAGTATAATTATATAGTTCTCACGATAATAACTGCATAATATGGGTAGTAATGCATGTCACATTGATAATAATAAACGTAATAAGAATTATTATTATAGTTCTGACGATAATAACTGTATAATATGCGTAATAATGCATGTTATATTGATAATAATAAACGTAATAAGTATAATTATTATAGTTCTGACGATAATAACTGTATAATATGCGTAATAATGCATGTTACATTGATAATAATAAAAGTAATAAGTATAATTATTATAGTTCTAGCGATAATTACAATATGATGTGGTTAATAATGCATGTTATATTGATAATAATAAAAGTAATAAGTATAATTATTATAGTTCCAGCGATAATTACAGTATAATATGGGTAATAATGCATGTTATATTGGTAATATTAGGGGTAACAAGTATAATTATTATAGCTCTAGCATTAATAACAGTGTAATAAGGATACTAATGCATGTTATATTGATAATAATAAAAGTAATAAGTATAATTATTATAGTTCTAGCGATAATTACAATATGATGTGGGTAATAATGCATGTTAAATTGATAATAATAAAAGTAATAAGTATAACTATTATAGTTCTCACGATAATAACTGTATAATATGGGTAGTAATGCATGTTATATTGATAATAATAAGAGTAATAAGTATAATTATTATAGTTCTAGCGATAATTACAATATGATGTGGGTAATAATGCATGTTAAATTGATAATAATAAAAGTAATAAGTATAACTATTATAGTCCTCACGATAATAACTGTATAATATGGGTAGTAATGCATGTTGTATTGATAATAATAAACGTAATAAGTATAATTATTACAGTTCTGACGATAATAACTGTATAATATGGGTAATAATGCATGTTATATTGATAATAATAAAAGTAATATGTATAATTATTATAGTTCTGACTATAATAACTGTATAGTGTGGGTAATAATGCATGTTATATTGATAATAATAAAAGTAATAAGTATAATTATTATAGTTCCAGCGATAATTACAGTATAATGTGGGTAATAATGCATGTTACATTGATAATAATAAAAGCAATAAGTGTAATTATTATAGTTCTAGCGATAATTACAGTATAATGTGGGTAATAATGCATGTTAAATTGATAATAATAAAAGTAATAAGTATAATTATTATAGTTCTCACGATAATAACTGTATAATATGGGTAGTAATGCATGTTATATTGATAATAATAAACGTAATAAGTATAATTATTATAGTTCTGACGATAATAACTGTATAATATGCGTAATAATGCATGTTATATTGATAATAATAAAAGTAATAAGTATAATTATTATAGTTCTAGCGATATCAACAGTATAATGTGGGTAATAATGCATGTTATGTTGATAATAATAAAAGTAATAAGTATAATTATTATAGTTCCAGCGATAGTTACAGTATAATATGGGTAATAATGCATGTTATATTGGTAATATTAGGGGTAATAAGTATAATTATTATAGTTCTAGCATTAATAACAGTATAATATGGGTACTAATGCATGTTATATTGATAATAATAAAAGTAATAAGTATAATTATTATAGTTCTAGCGATAATTACAGTATAATGTGGGTAATAATGCATGTTATATTGATAATAATAAAAGTAATAAGTATAATTATTATAGTTCTAGCGATAATTACAGTATAATATGGGTAATAATGCATGTTATATTGGTAATATTGGGTGTAATAAGTATAATTATTATAATTCTAGCGATAATTACAGTATAATATGGGTAATAGTGCATGTTATATTAATAACAATAAAAGTAATAAGTATAGTTATTATAGTTCTGACGATAATAACTGTATAATATGCGTAATAATGCATGTTATATTGATAATAATAAACGTAATAAGTATAATTATTATAGTTCTGACGATAATAACTGTATAATATGCGTAATAATGCATGTTACATTGATAATAATAAAAGTAATAAGTATAATTATTATAGTTCTAGCGATAATTACAATATGATGTGGGTAATAATGCATGTCATATTGATAATAATAAAAGTAATAAGTATAATTATTATAGTTCCAGCGATAATTACAGTATATTGTGGGTAATAATGCATGTTACATTGATAATAATAAAAGCAATAAGTGTAATTATTATAGTTCTAGCGATGATTACAGTATAATGTGGGTAATAATGCATGTTAAATTGATAATAATAAAAGTAATAAGTATAATTATTATAGTTCTCACGATAATAACTGTATAATATGGGTAGTAATGCATGTTATATTGATAATAATAAACGTAATAAGTATAATTATTATAGTTCTGACGATAATAACTGTATAATATGCGTAATAATGCATGTTATATTGATAATAATAAAAGTAATAAGTATAATTATTATAGTTCTAGCGATATCAACAGTATAATGTGGGTAATAATGCATGTTATGTTGATAATAATAAAAGTAATAAGTATAATTATTATAGTTCCAGCGATAGTTACAGTATAATATGGGTAATAATGCATGTTATATTGGTAATATTAGGGGTAATAAGTATAATTATTATAGTTCTAGCATTAATAACAGTATAATATGGGTACTAATGCATGTTATATTGATAATAATAAAAGTAATAAGTATAACTATTATAGTTCTAGCGATAATTACAGTATAATGTGGGTAATAATGCATGTTATATTGATAATAATAAAAGTAATAAGTATAATTATTATAGTTCTAGCGATAATTACAGTATAATATGGGTAATAATGCATGTTATATTGGTAATATTGGGTGTAATAAGTATAATTATTATAATTCTAGCGATAATTACAGTATAATATGGGTAATAGTGCATGTTATATTAATAACAATAAAAGTAATAAGTATAGTTATTATAGTTCTGACGATAATAACTGTATAATATGCGTAATAATGCAAGTTATATTGATAATAATAAACGTAATAAGTATAATTATTATAGTTCTGACGATAATAACTGTATAATATGCGTAATAATGCATGTTACATTGATAATAATAAAAGTAATAAGTATAATTATTATAGTTCTAGCGATAATTACAATATGATGTGGGTAATAGTGCATGTCATATTGATAATAATAAAAGTAATAAGTATAATTATTATAGTTCCAGCGATAATTTCAGTATAATATGGGTAATAATGCATGTTATATTGGTAATATTAGGGGTAATAAGTATAATTATTATAGCTCCAGCATTAATAACAGTATAATAAGGATACTAATGCATGTTATATTGATAATAATAAAAGTAATAAGTACAATTATTATAGTTCTAGCGATAATTACAATATGATGTGGGTAATAATGCATGTTAAATTGATAATAATAAAAGTAATAAGTATAACTATTATAGTTCTCACGATAATAACTGTATAATATGGGTAGTAATGCATGTTATATTGATAATAATAAAAGTAATAAGTATAATTATTATAGTTCTAGCGATAATTACAATATGATGTGGGTAATAATGCATGTTAAATTGATAATAATAAAAGTAATAAGTATAACTATTATAGTTCTCACGATAATAACTGTATAATATGGGTAGTAATGCATGTTGTATTGATAATAATAAACGTAATAAGTATAATTATTACAGTTCTGACGATAATAACTGTATAATATGGGTAATAATGCATGTTATATTGATAATAATAAAAGTAATATGTATAATTATTATAGTTCTGACTATAATAACTGTATAGTGTGGGTAATAATGCATGTTATATTGATAATAATAAAAGTAATAAGTATAATTATTATAGTTCCAGCGATAATTACAGTATAATGTGGGTAATAATGCATGTTACATTGATAATAATAAAAGCAATAAGTGTAATTATTATAGTTCTAGCGATAATTACAGTATAATGTGGGTAATAATGCATGTTATATTGATAATAATAAAAGTAATAAGTATAATTATTATAGTTCCTGCGATAGTTACAGTATAATATGGGTAATAATGCATGTTATATTGGTAATATTAGGGGTAATAAGTATAATTATTATAGTTCTAGCATTAATAACAGTATAATATGGGTACTAATGCATGTTATATTGATAATAATAAAAGTAATAAGTATAATCATTATAGTTCTAGCGATATCAACAGTATAATGTGGGTAATAATGCATGTTATGTTGATAATAATAAAAGTAATAAGTATAATTATTATAGTTCCTGCGATAGTTACAGTATAATGTGGGTAATAATGCATGTTATATTGGTAATATTAGGGGTAATAAGTATAATTATTATAGTTCTAGCATTAATAACAGTATAATATGGGTACTAATGCATGTTATATTGATAATAATAAAAGTAATAAGTATAATCATTATAGTTCTAGCGATAATTACAGTATAATGTGGGTAATAATGCATGTTATATTGATAATAATAAAAGTAATAAGTATAATTATTATAGTTCTAGCGATAATTACAGTATAATATGGGTAATAATGCATGTTATATTGGTAATATTGGGTGTAATAAGTATAATTATTATAATTCTAGCGATAATTACAGTATAATATGGGTAATAGTGCATGTTATATTAATAACAATAAAAGTAATAAGTATAGTTATTATAGTTCTGACGATAATAACTGTATAATATGCGTAATAATGCATGTTATATTGATAATAATAAACGTAATAAGTATAATTATTATAGTTCTGACGATAATAACTGTATAATATGCGTAATAATGCATGTTACATTGATAATAATAAAAGTAATAAGTATAATTATTATAGTTCTAGCGATAATTACAATATGATGTGGGTAATAATGCATGTCATATTGATAATAATAAAAGTATTAAGTATAATTATTATAGTTCCAGCGATAATTACAGTATAATGTGGGTAATAATGCATGTTACATTGATAATAACAAAAGCAATAAGTGTTATTATTATAGTTCTAGCGATAATTACAGTATAATGTGGGTAATAATGCATGTTAAATTGATAATAATAAAAGTAATAAGTATAACTATTATAGTTCTCACGATAATAACTGTATAATATGGGTAGTAATGCATGTTGTATTGATAATAATAAACGTAATAAGTATAATTATTACAGTTCTGACGATAATAACTGTATAATATGGGTAATAATGCATGTTATATTGATAATAATAAAAGTAATATGTATAATTATTATAGTTCTGACTATAATAACTGTATAGTGTGGGTAATAATGCATGTTATATTGATAATAATAAAAGTAATAAGTATAATTATTATAGTTCCAGCGATAATTACAGTATAATGTGGGTAATAATGCATGTTACATTGATAATAATAAAAGCAATAAGTGTAATTATTATAGTTCTAGCGATAATTACAGTATAATGTGGGTAATAATGCATGTTAAATTGATAATAATAAAAGTAATAAGTATAATTATTATAGTTCTCACGATAATAACTGTATAATATGGGTAGTAATGCATGTTATATTGATAATAATAAACGTAATAAGTATAATTATTATAGTTCTGACGATAATAACTGTATAATATGCGTAATAATGCATGTTATATTGATAATAATAAAAGTAATAAGTATAATTATTATAGTTCTAGCGATATCAACAGTATAATGTGGGTAATAATGCATGTTATGTTGATAATAATAAAAGTAATAAGTATAATTATTATAGTTCCAGCGATAGTTACAGTATAATATGGGTAATAATGCATGTTATATTGGTAATATTAGGGGTAATAAGTATAATTATTATAGTTCTAGCATTAATAACAGTATAATATGGGTACTAATGCATGTTATATTGATAATAATAAAAGTAATAAGTATAACTATTATAGTTCTAGCGATAATTACAGTATAATGTGGGTAATAATGCATGTTATATTGATAATAATAAAAGTAATAAGTATAATTATTATAGTTCTAGCGATAATTACAGTATAATATGGGTAATAATGCATGTTATATTGGTAATATTGGGTGTAATAAGTATAATTATTATAATTCTAGCGATAATTACAGTATAATATGGGTAATAGTGCATGTTATATTAATAACAATAAAAGTAATAAGTATAGTTATTATAGTTCTGACGATAATAACTGTATAATATGCGTAATAATGCATGTTATATTGATAATAATAAACGTAATAAGTATAATTATTATAGTTCTGACGATAATAACTGTATAATATGCGTAATAATGCATGTTACATTGATAATAATAAAAGTAATAAGTATAATTATTATAGTTCTAGCGATAATTACAATATGATGTGGGTAATAATGCATGTCATATTGTTAATAATAAAAGTAATAAGTATAATTATTATAGTTCCAGCGATAATTACAGTATAATATGGGTAATAATGCATGTTATATTGGTAATATTAGGGGTAATAAGTATAATTATTATAGCTCTAGCATTAATAACAGTATAATAAGGATACTAATGCATGTTATATTGATAATAATAAAAGTAATAAGTATAATTATTATAGTTCTAGCGATAATTACAATATGATGTGGGTAATAATGCATGTTAAATTGATAATAATAAAAGTAATAAGTATAACTATTATAGTTCTCACGATAATAACTGTATAATATGGGTAGTAATGCATGTTATATTGATAATAATAAAAGTAATAAGTATAATTATTATAGTTCTAGCGATAATTACAATATGATGTGGGTAATAATGCATGTTAAATTGATAATAATAAAAGTAATAAGTATAACTATTATAGTTCTCACGATAATAACTGTATAATATGGGTAGTAATGCATGTTGTATTGATAATAATAAACCTAATAAGTATAATTATTACAGTTCTGACGATAATAACTGTATAATATGGGTAATAATGCATGTTATATTGATAATAATAAAAGTAATATGTATAATTATTATAGTTCTGACTATAATAACTGTATAGTGTGGGTAATAATGCATGTTATATTGATAATAATAAAAGTAATAAGTATAATTATTATAGTTCCAGCGATAATTACAGTATAATGTGGGTAATAATGCATGTTACATTGATAATAATAAAAGCAATAAGTGTAATTATTATAGTTCTAGCGATAATTACAGTATAATGTGGGTAATAATGCATGTTAAATTGATAATAATAAAAGTAATAAGTATAATTATTATAGTTCCAGCGATAGTTACAGTATAATATGGGTAATAATGCATGTTATATTGGTAATATTAGGGGTAATAAGTATAATTATTATAGTTCTAGCATTAATAACAGTATAATATGGGTACTAATGCATGTTATATTGATAATAATAAAAGTAATAAGTATAATTATTATAGTTCTAGCGATAATTACAGTATAATGTGGGTAATAATGCATGTTATATTGATAATAATAAAAGTAATAAGTATAATTATTATAGTTCTAGCGATAATTACAGTATAATATGGGTAATAATGCATGTTATATTGGTAATATTGGGTGTAATAAGTATAATTATTATAATTCTAGCGATAATTACAGTATAATATGGGTAATAGTGCATGTTATATTAATAACAATAAAAGTAATAAGTATAATTATTATAGTTCTGACTATAATAACTGTATAATATGCGTAATAATGCATGTTATATTGATAATAATAAACGTAATAAGTATAATTATTATAGTTCTCACGATAATAACTGTATAATATGGGTAGTAATGCATGTTATATTCATAATAATAAACGTAATAAGTATAATTATTATAGTTCTGACGATAATAACTGTATATTATGCGTAATAATGCATGTTATATTGATAATAATAAAAGTAATATGTATAATTATTATAGTTCTAGCGATATCAACAGTATGATGTGGGTAATAATGCATGTTATATTGATAATAATAAAAGTAATAAGTATAATTATTATAGTTCCAGCGATAGTTACAGTATAATATGGGTAATAATGCATGTTATATTGGTAATATTAGGGGTAATAAGTATAATTATTATAGTTCTAGCATTAATAACAGTATAATATGGGTACTAATGCATGTTATATTGATAATAATAAAAGTAATAAGTATAATTATTATAGTTCTAGCGATAATTACAGTATAATGTGGGTAATAATGCATGTTATATTGATAATAATAAAAGTAATAAGTATAATTATTATAGTTCTAGCGATAATTACAGTATAATATGGGTAATAATGCATGTTATATTGGTAATAATAAACGTATTAAGTATTATTATTATAGTTCTGGCGATAATAACTGTATAATATGCGTAATAATGCATGCTATATTGATAATAATAAAAGTAATAAGTATAATTATTATAGTTCTAGCGATAATTACAGTATAATGTGGGTAATAATGCATGTTAAATTGATAATAATAAAAGTAATAAGTATAATTATTATAGTTCTCACGATAATAACTGTATAATATGGGTAGTAATGCATGTTATATTGATAATAATAAACGTAATAAGCATAATTATTATAGTTCTGACGATAATAACTGTATAATATGGGTAATAATGCATGTTATGTTGACAATAATAAAAGTAATATGTATAATTCTTATAGTTCTCACTATAATAACTGTATAACGTGGGTAATAATGCATGTTATATTGATAATAATAAAAGAAATAAGTATAATTATTATAGTTCTCACGATAATAACTGTATAATATGGGTAGTAATGCATGTCATATTGATAATAATAAACGTAATAAGTATTATTATTATAGTTCTGACGATAATAATTGTATAATATGCGTAATAATGCATGTTATATTGATAATAATAAAAGTAATAGGTATAATTATTATAGTTCTAGCGATAATTACAGTATAATGTGGGTAATAATGCATGTTATATTGATAATAATAAAAGTAATAAGTATAATTATTATAGTTCTCACGATAATAACTGTATAATATGGGTAGTAATGCATGTTATATTCATAATAATAAACGTAATAAGTATAATTATTATAGTTCTAGCGATAATAACTGTATAATGTGGGTAATAATGCATGATATATTGATAATAATAAAAGTAATAAGTATAATTATTATAGTTCTAGCGATAATTACAGTATAATATGGGTAATAATGCATGTTATATTGGTAATATTGGGGGTAATAAGTATAATTATTATAATTCTAGCGATAATTACAGTATAATATGGGTAATAGTGCATGTTATGTTAATAATAATAAAAGTAATAAGTATAATTATTATAGTTCTAGCGACAATAACAGTATAATGTGGGTAATAATCCATGTTATATTGATAATATTGGGAGTAATAAGTATAAATATTATAATTCTAGCGATAATTACAGTATAATATGGGTATTAATGCATGTTATATTGATAATAATAAAAGTAATAACTATAATTATTATAGTTCTCACGATAATAACTGTATAATATGGGTAATAATGCATGTTATATTGATAATAATAAAAGTAATAAGTATAATTGTTATAGTTCTGACGATAATAACTGTATAATATGGGTAATAATGCATGTTATGTTGATAATAATAAAAGTAATATGTATAATTATTATAGTTCTCACTATAATAACTGTATAATGTGGGTAATAATGCATGTTATATTGATAATAATAAAAGAAATAAGTATAGTTATTATAGTTCTGACGATAATAACTATATAATATGCGTAAAAATGCATGTTATATTGATAATAATAAAAGTAATAAGTATAATTATTATAGTTCTAGCGATAATTACAGTATAATATGGGTAATAATGCATGTTATATTGGTAATAATAAACGTAATAAGTATAATTATTATAGTTCTGACGATAATAACTGTATAATATGCGTAATAATGCATGTTACATTGATAATAATAAAAGTAATAAGTATAATTATTATAGTTCTAGCGATAATTACAATATGATGTGGTTAATAATGCATGTTATATTGATAATAATAAAAGTAATAAGTATAATTATTATAGTTCTAGCGATAATTACAGTATAATATGGGTAATAATGCATGTTATATTGGTAATATTGGGGGTAATAAGTATAATTATCATAGTTCTAGCGATAATAGCAGTATAATATGGGTACTAATGCATGTTATATTGATAATAATGAAAGTAATAAGTATAATTATTATAGTTCTAGCGATAATTACAGTATAATGTGAGTAATAATGCTTGTTATATTGGTGATATTGGGGGTAATATGTATAATTAGTATAATTCTAGCGATAATTACAGTATAATATGGGTATTAATGTATGTTATATTGATAATAATAAGAGTAATAAGTATAATTATTATAGTTCTAGCGATAATTGCAGTATAATATGGGTATTAATGCATGTCATATTGATAATAATAAAAGTAATAAGTGTAATTACTATAGTTCTCACGAAAATAGCCGTATAATATGAGTAATAATGCATGTTATATTGATAATAATAAAAGTAATAAGTATAATTATTATAGTTCTAGCGATAATTACAGTATAATGTGGGTAATAATGCATGTTATATTGATAATAATAAAAGTAATAAGTATAATTATTATGGTTCCAGCGATAATTGCAGTATAATATGGGTAATAATGCATGTTATATTGGTAATATTAGGGGTAATAAGTATAATTATTATAGTTCTAGCGATAATAACAGTATAATATGGGTACTAATGCATGTTAGATTGATAATAATAAAAGTAATAAGTATAATTATTATGGTTCTAGCGATAATTACAGTATGATGTGGGTAATAATGCATGTTATGTTGATAATAATAAAAGTAATAAGTATAATTATTATAGTTCTCACGATAATAACTGTATAATATGGGTAGTAATGCATGCCACATTGATAATAATAAACGTAATAAGTATTATTACTATAGTTCTGACGATAATAACTGTATAATATGCGTAATAATGCATGTTATATTGATAATAATAAAAGTAATAAGTATAATTATTATAGTTCTCACGATAATAACTGTATAATATGGGTAGTAGTGCATGTTATATTCATAATAATAAACGTAATAAGTATAATTATTATAGTTCTAGCGATAATAACTGTATAATGTGGATAATAATGCATGTTATATTGACGATATTGGGAGTAATAAGTATATTTATTATAATTCTAGCGATAATTGCAGTATAATATGGGTACTAATGCATGTCATATTGATAATAATAAAAGTAATAAGTATAATTATTATAGTTCTAGCGATAATTACAGTATAATATGGGTAATAATGCATGTTATATTGGTAATATTGGGGGTAATAAGTATAATTATTATAGTTCTAGCGATAATAACTGTATAATGTGGATAATAATGCATGTTATATTGACGATATTGGGAGTAATAAGTATATTTATTATAATTCTAGCGATAATTGCAGTATAATATGGGTACTAATGCATGTCATATTGATAATAATAAAAGTAATAAGTGTAATTACTATAGTTCTCACGAAAATAGCCGTATAATATGAGTAATAATGCATGTTATATTGATAATAATAAAAGTAATAAGTATAATTCTTATAGTTCTAGCGACAATAACAGTATAAGGTGGGTAATAATCCATGTAATATTGATAATATTTGGAGTAATTAGTATAATTATTATAATTCTAGCAATAATTACAGTATAATATGGGTATTAATGCATGTTATATTGATAATAATAAAAGTAATAACTATAATTATTATAGTTCTCACGATAATAACTGTATAATATGGGTAATAATGCATGTTATATTGATAATAATAAAAGTAATAAGTATAATTATTATAGTTCTAGCGATAATTACAGTATAGTGTGGGTAATAATGCTTGTTATATTGGTGACATTGGGGGTAATAAGTATAATTAGTATAATTCTGGCGACAGTTACAGTATAATATGGGTATTAATGCATGTTATATTGATAATAATAAAAGTAGTAAGTATAGTTATTATAGTTCTCACGATAATAACTGTATAATATGGGTCGTAATGCATGTCATATTGATAATAATAAACGTATTAAGTATTATTATTATAGTTCTGGCGATAATAACTGTATAATATGCGTAATAATGCATGTTATATTGATAATAATAAAAGAAATAAGTATAATTATTATAGTTCTCACGATAATAACTGTATAATATGGGTCGTAATGCATGTCATATTGATAATAATAAACGTAATAAGTATTATTATTATAGTTCTGGCGATAATAACTGTATAATATGCGGAATAATGCATGCTATATTGATAATAATAAACGTAATAAGTATAATTATTATAGTTCTGACGATAATAACTGTATAATATGCGTAAAAATGCATGTTATATTGATAATAATAAAAGTAATAAGTATAATTATATAGTTCTCACGATAATAACTGCATAATATGGGTAGTAATGCATGTCACATTGATAATAATAAACGTAATAAGAATTATTATTATAGTTCTGACGATAATAACTGTATAATATGCGTAATAATGCATGTTATATTGATAATAATAAACGTAATAAGTATAATTATTATAGTTCTGACGATAATAACTGTATAATATGCGTAATAATGCATGTTACATTGATAATAATAAAAGTAATAAGTATAATTATTATAGTTCTAGCGATAATTACAATATGATGTGGTTAATAATGCATGTGTTATTGATAATAATAAAAGTAATAAGTATAATTATTATAGTTCCAGCGATAATTACAGTATAATATGGGTAATAATGCATGTTATATTGGTGATATTAGGGGTAACAAGTATAATTATTATAGCTCTAGCATTAATAACAGTATAATACGGATACTAATGCATGTTATATTGATAATAATAAAAGTAATAAGTATAATTATTATAGTTCTAGCGATAATTACAATATGATGTGGGTAATAATGCATGTTAAATTGATAATAATAAAAGTAATAAGTATAACTATTATAGTTCTCACGATAATAACTGTATAATATGGGTAGTAATGCATGTTATATTGATAATAATAAAAGTAATAAGTATAATTATTATAGTTCTAGCGATAATTACAATATGATGTGGGTAATAATGCATGTTAAATTGATAATAATAAAAGTAATAAGTATAACTATTATAGTTCTCACGATAATAACTGTATAATATGGGTAGTAATGCATGTTGTATTGATAATAATAAACGTAATAAGTATAATTATTACAGTTCTGACGATAATAACTGTATAATATGGGTAATAATGCATGTTATATTGATAATAATAAAAGTAATATGTATAATTATTATAGTTCTGACTATAATAACTGTATAGTGTGGGTAATAATGCATGTTATATTGATAATAATAAAAGTAATAAGTATAATTATTATAGTTCCAGCGATAATTACAGTATAATGTGGGTAATAATGCATGTTACATTGATAATAATAAAAGCAATAAGTGTAATTATTATAGTTCTAGCGATAATTACAGTATAATGTGGGTAATAATGCATGTTAAATTGATAATAATAAAAGTAATAAGTATAATTATTATAGTTCTCACGATAATAACTGTATAATATGGGTAGTAATGCATGTTATATTGATAATAATAAACGTAATAAGTATAATTATTATAGTTCTGACGATAATAACTGTATAATATGCGTAATAATGCATGTTATATTGATAATAATAAAAGTAATAAGTATAATTATTATAGTTCTAGCGATATCAACAGTATAATGTGGGTAATAATGCATGTTATGTTGATAATAATAAAAGTAATAAGTATAATTATTATAGTTCCAGCGATAGTTACAGTATAATATGGGTAATAATGCATGTTATATTGGTAATATTAGGGGTAATAAGTATAATTATTATAGTTCTAGCATTAATAACAGTATAATATGGGTACTAATGCATGTTATATTGATAATAATAAAAGTAATAAGTATAATTATTATAGTTCTAGCGATAATTACAGTATAATGTGGGTAATAATGCATGTTATATTGATAATAATAAAAGTAATAAGTATAATTATTATAGTTCTAGCGATAATTACAGTATAATATGGGTAATAATGCATGTTATATTGGTAATATTGGGTGTAATAAGTATAATTATTATAATTCTAGCGATAATTACTGTATAATATGGGTAATAGTGCATGTTATATTAATAACAATAAAAGTAATAAGTATAGTTATTATAGTTCTGACGATAATAACTGTATAATATGCGTAATAATGCATGTTATATTGATAATAATAAACGTAATAAGTATAATTATTATAGTTCTGACGATAATAACTGTATAATATGCGTAATAATGCATGTTACATTGATAATAATAAAAGTAATAAGTATAATTATTATAGTTCTAGCGATAATTACAATATGATGTGGGTAATAATGCATGTCATATTGATAATAATAAAAGTAATAAGTATAATTATTATAGTTCCAGCGATAATTACAGTATAATGTGGGTAATAATGCATGTTACATTGATAATAACAAAAGCAATAAGTGTTATTATTATAGTTCTAGCGATAATTACAGTATAATGTGGGTAATAATGCATGTTAAATTGATAATAATAAAAGTAATAAGTATAACTATTATAGTTCTCACGATAATAACTGTATAATATGGGTAGTAATGCATGTTGTATTGATAATAATAAACGTAATAAGTATAATTATTACAGTTCCGACGATAATAACTGTATAATATGGGTAATAATGCATGTTATATTGATAATAATAAAAGTAATATGTATAATTATTATAGTTCTGACTATAATAACTGTATAGTGTGGGTAATAATGCATGTTATATTGATAATAATAAAAGTAATAAGTATAATTATTATAGTTCCAGCGATAATTACAGTATAATGTGGGTAATAATGCATGTTACATTGATAATAATAAAAGCAATAAGTGTAATTATTATAGTTCTAGCGATAATTACAGTATAATGTGGGTAATAATGCATGTTAAATTGATAATAATAAAAGTAATAAGTATAATTATTATAGTTCTCACGATAATAACTGTATAATATGGGTAGTAATGCATGTTATATTGATAATAATAAACGTAATAAGTATAATTATTATTGTTCTGACGATAATAACTGTATAATATTCGTAATAATGCATGTTATATTGATAATAATAAAAGTAATAAGTATAATTATTATAGTTCTAGCGATATCAACAGTATAATGTGGGTAATAATGCATGTTATGTTGATAATATTAAAAGTAATAAGTATAATTATTATAGTTCCAGCGATAGTTACAGTATAATATGGGTAATAATGCATGTTATATTGGTAATATTAGGGGTAATAAGTATAATTATTATAGTTCTAGCATTAATAACAGTATAATATGGGTACTAATGCATGTTATATTGATAATAATAAAAGTAATAAGTATAACTATTATAGTTCTAGCGATAATTACAGTATAATGTGGGTAATAATGCATGTTATATTGATAATAATAAAAGTAATAAGTATAATTATTATAGTTCTAGCGATAATTACAGTATAATATGGGTAATAATGCATGTTATATTGGTAATATTGGGTGTAATAAGTATAATTATTATAATTCTAGCGATAATTACAGTATAATATGGGTAATAGTGCATGTTATATTAATAACAATAAAAGTAATAAGTATAGTTATTATAGTTCTGACGATAATAACTGTATAATATGCGTAATAATGCATGTTATATTGATAATAATAAAAGTAATAAGTATAATTATTATAGTTCCAGCGATAATTACAGTATAATATGGGTAATAATGCATGTTATATTGGTAATATTAGGGGTAATAAGTATAATTATTATAGCTCTAGCATTAATAACAGTATAATAAGGATACTAATGCATGTTATATTGATAATAATAAAAGTAATAAGTATAATTATTATAGTTCTAGCGATAATTACAATATGATGTGGGTAATAATGCATGTTAAATTGATAATAATAAAAGTAATAAGTATAACTATTATAGTTCTCACGATAATAACTGTATAATATGGGTAGTAATGCATGTTATATTGATAATAATAAAAGTAATAAGTATAATTATTATAGTTCTAGCGATAATTACAATATGATGTGGGTAATAATGCATGTTAAATTGATAATAATAAAAGTAATAAGTATAACTATTATAGTTCTCACGATAATAACTGTATAATATGGGTAGTAATGCATGTTGTATTGATAATAATAAACGTAATAAGTATAATTATTACAGTTCTGACGATAATAACTGTATAATATGGGTAATAATGCATGTTATATTGATAATAATAAAAGTAATATGTATAATTATTATAGTTCTGACTATAATAACTGTATAGTGTGGGTAATAATGCATGTTATATTGATAATAATAAAAGTAATAAGTATAATTATTATAGTTCCAGCGATAATTACAGTATAATGTGGGTAATAATGCATGTTACATTGATAATAATAAAAGCAATAAGTGTAATTATTATAGTTCTAGCGATAATTACAGTATAATGTGGGTAATAATGCATGTTAAATTGATAATAATAAAAGTAATAAGTATAATTATTATAGTTCTCACGATAATAACTGTATAATATGGGTAGTAATGCATGTTATATTGATAATAATAAACGTAATAAGTATAATTATTATAGTTCTGACGATAATAACTGTATAATATGCGTAATAATGCATGTTATATTGATATAATAAAAGTAATAAGTATAATTATTATAGTTCTAGCGATATCAACAGTATAATGTGGGTAATAATGCATGTTATGTTGATAATAATAAAAGTAATAAGTATAATTATTATAGTTCCAGCGATAGTTACAGTATAATATGGGTAATAATGCATGTTATATTGGTAATATTAGGGGTAATAAGTATAATTATTATAGTTCTAGCATTAATAACAGTATAATATGGGTACTAATGCATGTTATATTGATAATAATAAAAGTAATAAGTATAATCATTATAGTTCTAGCGATAATTACAGTATAATGTGGGTAATAATGCATGTTATATTGATAATAATAAAAGTAATAAGTATAATTATTATAGTTCTAGCGATAATTACAGTATAATATGGGTAATAATGCATGTTATATTGGTAATATTGGGTGTAATAAGTATAATTATTATAATTCTAGCGATAATTACAGTATAATATGGGTAATAGTGCATGTTATATTAATAACAATAAAAGTAATAAGTATAGTTATTATAGTTCTGACGATAATAACTGTATAATATGCGTAATAATGCATGTTATATTGATAATAATAAACGTAATAAGTATAATTATTATAGTTCTGACGATAATAACTGTATAATATGCGTAATAATGCATGTTACATTGATAATAATAAAAGTAATAAGTATAATTATTATAGTTCTAGCGATAATTACAATATGATGTGGGTAATAATGCATGTCATATTGATAATAATAAAAGTAATAAGTATAATTATTATAGTTCCAGCGATAATTACAGTATAATGTGGGTAATAATGCATGTTACATTGATAATAACAAAAGCAATAAGTGTTATTATTATAGTTCTAGCGATAATTACAGTATAATGTGGGTAATAATGCATGTTAAATTGATAATAATAAAAGTAATAAGTATAACTATTATAGTTCTCACGATAATAACTGTATAATATGGGTAGTAATGCATGTTGTATTGATAATAATAAACGTAATAAGTATAATTATTACAGTTCTGACGATAATAACTGTATAATATGGGTAATAATGCATGTTATATTGATAATAATAAAAGTAATATGTATAATTATTATAGTTCTGACTATAATAACTGTATAGTGTGGGTAATAATGCATGTTATATTGATAATAATAAAAGTAATAAGTATAATTATTATAGTTCCAGCGATAATTACAGTATAATGTGGGTAATAATGCATGTTACATTGATAATAATAAAAGCAATAAGTGTAATTATTATAGTTCTAGCGATAATTACAGTATAATGTGGGTAATAATGCATGTTAAATTGATAATAATAAAAGTAATAAGTATAATTATTATAGTTCTCACGATAATAACTGTATAATATGGGTAGTAATGCATGTTATATTGATAATAATAAACGTAATAAGTATAATTATTATAGTTCTGACGATAATAACTGTATAATATGCGTAATAATGCATGTTATATTGATAATAATAAAAGTAATAAGTATAATTATTATAGTTCTAGCGATATCAACAGTATAATGTGGGTAATAATGCATGTTATGTTGATAATAATAAAAGTAATAAGTATAATTATTATAGTTCCAGCGATAGTTACAGTATAATATGGGTAATAATGCATGTTATATTGGTAATATTAGGGGTAATAAGTATAATTATTATAGTTCTAGCATTAATAACAGTATAATATGGGTACTAATGCATGTTATATTGATAATAATAAAAGTAATAAGTATAACTATTATAGTTCTAGCGATAATTACAGTATAATGTGGGTAATAATGCATGTTATATTGATAATAATAAAAGTAATAAGTATAATTATTATAGTTCTAGCGATAATTACAGTATAATATGGGTAATAATGCATGTTATATTGGTAATATTGGGTGTAATAAGTATAATTATTATAATTCTAGCGATAATTACAGTATAATATGGGTAATAGTGCATGTTATATTAATAACAATAAAAGTAATAAGTATAGTTATTATAGTTCTGACGATAATAACTGTATAATATGCGTAATAATGCATGTTATATTGATAATAATAAACGTAATAAGTATAATTATTATAGTTCTGACGATAATAACTGTATAATATGCGTAATAATGCATGTTACATTGATAATAATAAAAGTAATAAGTATAATTATTATAGTTCTAGCGATAATTACAATATGATGTGGGTAATAGTGCATGTCATATTGATAATAATAAAAGTAATAAGTATAATTATTATAGTTCCAGCGATAATTACAGTATAATATGGGTAATAATGCATGTTATATTGGTAATATTAGGGGTAACAAGTATAACTATTATAGTTCTCACGATAATAACTGTATAATATGGGTAGTAATGCATGTTATATTGATAATAATAAAAGTAATAAGTATAATTATTATAGTTCTAGCGATAATTACAATATGATGTGGGTAATAATGCATGTTAAATTGATAATAATAAAAGTAATAAGTATAACTATTATAGTTCTCACGATAATAACTGTATAATATGGGTAGTAATGCATGTTGTATTGATAATAATAAACGTAATAAGTATAATTATTACAGTTCTGACGATAATAACTGTATAATATGGGTAATAATGCATGTTATATTGATAATAATAAAAGTAATATGTATAATTATTATAGTTCTGACTATAATAACTGTATAGTGTGGGTAATAATGCATGTTATATTGATAATAATAAAAGTAATAAGTATAATTATTATAGTTCCAGCGATAATTACAGTATAATGTGGGTAATAATGCATGTTACATTGATAATAATAAAAGCAATAAGTGTAATTATTATAGTTCTAGCGATAATTACAGTATAATGTGGGTAATAATGCATGTTAAATTGATAATAATAAAAGTAATAAGTATAATTATTATAGTTCTCACGATAATAACTGTATAATATGGGTAGTAATGCATGTTATATTGATAATAATAAACGTAATAAGTATAATTATTATAGTTCTGACGATAATAACTGTATAATATGCGTAATAATGCATGTTATATTGATAATAATAAAAGTAATAAGTATAATTATTATAGTTCTAGCGATATCAACAGTATAATGTGGGTAATAATGCATGTTATGTTGATAATAATAAAAGTAATAAGTATAATTATTATAGTTCCAGCGATAGTTACAGTATAATATGGGTAATAATGCATGTTATATTGGTAATATTAGGGGTAATAAGTATAATTATTATAGTTCTAGCATTAATAACAGTATAATATGGGTACTAATGCATGTTATATTGATAATAATAAAAGTAATAAGTATAATTATTATAGTTCTAGCGATAATTACCGTATAATGTGGGTAATAATGCATGTTATATTGATAATAATAAAAGTAATAAGTATAATTATTATAGTTCTAGCGATAATTACAGTATAATATGGGTAATAATGCATGTTATATTGGTAATATTGGGTGTAATAAGTATAATTATTATAATTCTAGCGATAATTACAGTATAATATGGGTAATAGTGCATGTTATATTAATAACAATAAAAGTAATAAGTATAGTTATTATAGTTCTGACGATAATAACTGTATAATATGCGTAATAATGCATGTTATATTGATAATAATAAACGTAATAAGTATAATTATTATAGTTCTGACGATAATAACTGTATAATATGCGTAATAATGCATGTTACATTGATAATAATAAAAGTAATAAGTATAATTATTATAGTTCTAGCGATAATTACAATATGATGTGGGTAATAATGCATGTCATATTGATAATAATAAAAGTAATAAGTATAATTATTATAGTTCCAGCGATAATTACAGTATAATGTGGGTAATAATGCATGTTACATTGATAATAACAAAAGCAATAAGTGTTATTATTATAGTTCTAGCGATAATTACAGTATAATGTGGGTAATAATGCATGTTAAATTGATAATAATAAAAGTAATAAGTATAACTATTATAGTTCTCACGATAATAACTGTATAATATGGGTAGTAATGCATGTTGTATTGATAATAATAAACGTAATAAGTATAATTATTACAGTTCCGACGATAATAACTGTATAATATGGGTAATAATGCATGTTATATTGATAATAATAAAAGTAATATGTATAATTATTATAGTTCTGACTATAATAACTGTATAGTGTGGGTAATAATGCATGTTATATTGATAATAATAAAAGTAATAAGTATAATTATTATAGTTCCAGCGATAATTACAGTATAATGTGGGTAATAATGCATGTTACATTGATAATAATAAAAGCAATAAGTGTAATTATTATAGTTCTAGCGATAATTACAGTATAATGTGGGTAATAATGCATGTTAAATTGATAATAATAAAAGTAATAAGTATAATTATTATAGTTCTCACGATAATAACTGTATAATATGGGTAGTAATGCATGTTATATTGATAATAATAAACGTAATAAGTATAATTATTATAGTTCTGACGATAATAACTGTATAATATTCGTAATAATGCATGTTATATTGATAATAATAAAAGTAATAAGTATAATTATTATAGTTCTAGCATTAATAACAGTATAATATGGGTACTAATGCATGTTATATTGATAATAATAAAAGTAATATGTATAATTATTATAGTTCTGACTATAATAACTGTATAGTGTGGGTAATAATGCATGTTATATTGATAATAATAAAAGTAATAAGTATAATTATTATAGTTCCAGCGATAATTACAGTATAATGTGGGTAATAATGCATGTTACATTGATAATAATAAAAGCAATAAGTGTAATTATTATAGTTCTAGCGATAATTACAGTATAATGTGGGTAATAATGCATGTTAAATTGATAATAATAAAAGTAATAAGTATAATTATTATAGTTCTCACGATAATAACTGTATAATATGGGTAGTAATGCATGTTATATTGATAATAATAAACGTAATAAGTATAATTATTATAGTTCTGACGATAATAACTGTATAATATGCGTAATAATGCATGTTATATTGATATAATAAAAGTAATATGTATAATTATTATAGTTCTGACTATAATAACTGTATAGTGTGGGTAATAATGCATGTTATATTGATAATAATAAAAGTAATAAGTATAATTATTATAGTTCCAGCGATAATTACAGTATAATGTGGGTAATAATGCATGTTACATTGATAATAATAAAAGCAATAAGTGTAATTATTATAGTTCTAGCGATAATTACAGTATAATGTGGGTAATAATGCATGTTAAATTGATAATAATAAAAGTAATAAGTATAATTATTATAGTTCTCACGATAATAACTGTATAATATGGGTAGTAATGCATGTTATATTGATAATAATAAACGTAATAAGTATAATTATTATAGTTCTGACGATAATAACTGTATAATATGCGTAATAATGCATGTTATATTGATAATAATAAAAGTAATATGTATAATTATTATAGTTCTGACTATAATAACTGTATAGTGTGGGTAATAATGCATGTTATATTGATAATAATAAAAGTAATAAGTATAATTATTATAGTTCCAGCGATAATTACAGTATAATGTGGGTAATAATGCATGTTACATTGATAATAATAAAAGCAATAAGTGTAATTATTATAGTTCTAGCGATAATTACAGTATAATGTGGGTAATAATGCATGTTAAATTGATAATAATAAAAGTAATAAGTATAATTATTATAGTTCTCACGATAATAACTGTATAATATGGGTAGTAATGCATGTTATATTGATAATAATAAACGTAATAAGTATAATTATTATAGTTCTGACGATAATAACTGTATAATATGCGTAATAATGCATGTTATATTGATATAATAAAAGTAATAAGTATAATTATTATAGTTCTAGCGATATCAACAGTATAATGTGGGTAATAATGCATGTTATGTTGATAATAATAAAAGTAATAAGTATAATTATTATAGTTCCAGCGATAGTTACAGTATAATATGGGTAATAATGCATGTTATATTGGTAATATTAGGGGTAATAAGTATAATTATTATAGTTCTAGCATTAATAACAGTATAATATGGGTACTAATGCATGTTATATTGATAATAATAAAAGTAATAAGTATAATCATTATAGTTCTAGCGATAATTACAGTATAATGTGGGTAATAATGCATGTTATATTGATAATAATAAAAGTAATAAGTATAATTATTATAGTTCTAGCGATAATTACAGTATAATATGGGTAATAATGCATGTTATATTGGTAATATTGGGTGTAATAAGTATAATTATTATAATTCTAGCGATAATTACAGTATAATATGGGTAATAGTGCATGTTATATTAATAACAATAAAAGTAATAAGTATAGTTATTATAGTTCTGACGATAATAACTGTATAATATGCGTAATAATGCATGTTATATTGATAATAATAAACGTAATAAGTATAATTATTATAGTTCTGACGATAATAACTGTATAATATGCGTAATAATGCATGTTACATTGATAATAATAAAAGTAATAAGTATAATTATTATAGTTCTAGCGATAATTACAATATGATGTGGGTAATAATGCATGTCATATTGATAATAATAAAAGTAATAAGTATAATTATTATAGTTCCAGCGATAATTACAGTATAATGTGGGTAATAATGCATGTTACATTGATAATAACAAAAGCAATAAGTGTTATTATTATAGTTCTAGCGATAATTACAGTATAATGTGGGTAATAATGCATGTTAAATTGATAATAATAAAAGTAATAAGTATAACTATTATAGTTCTCACGATAATAACTGTATAATATGGGTAGTAATGCATGTTGTATTGATAATAATAAACGTAATAAGTATAATTATTACAGTTCTGACGATAATAACTGTATAATATGGGTAATAATGCATGTTATATTGATAATAATAAAAGTAATATGTATAATTATTATAGTTCTGACTATAATAACTGTATAGTGTGGGTAATAATGCATGTTATATTGATAATAATAAAAGTAATAAGTATAATTATTATAGTTCCAGCGATAATTACAGTATAATGTGGGTAATAATGCATGTTACATTGATAATAATAAAAGCAATAAGTGTAATTATTATAGTTCTAGCGATAATTACAGTATAATGTGGGTAATAATGCATGTTAAATTGATAATAATAAAAGTAATAAGTATAATTATTATAGTTCTCACGATAATAACTGTATAATATGGGTAGTAATGCATGTTATATTGATAATAATAAACGTAATAAGTATAATTATTATAGTTCTGACGATAATAACTGTATAATATGCGTAATAATGCATGTTATATTGATAATAATAAAAGTAATAAGTATAATTATTATAGTTCTAGCGATATCAACAGTATAATGTGGGTAATAATGCATGTTATGTTGATAATAATAAAAGTAATAAGTATAATTATTATAGTTCCAGCGATAGTTACAGTATAATATGGGTAATAATGCATGTTATATTGGTAATATTAGGGGTAATAAGTATAATTATTATAGTTCTAGCATTAATAACAGTATAATATGGGTACTAATGCATGTTATATTGATAATAATAAAAGTAATAAGTATAACTATTATAGTTCTAGCGATAATTACAGTATAATGTGGGTAATAATGCATGTTATATTGATAATAATAAAAGTAATAAGTATAATTATTATAGTTCTAGCGATAATTACAGTATAATATGGGTAATAATGCATGTTATATTGGTAATATTGGGTGTAATAAGTATAATTATTATAATTCTAGCGATAATTACAGTATAATATGGGTAATAGTGCATGTTATATTAATAACAATAAAAGTAATAAGTATAGTTATTATAGTTCTGACGATAATAACTGTATAATATGCGTAATAATGCATGTTATATTGATAATAATAAACGTAATAAGTATAATTATTATAGTTCTGACGATAATAACTGTATAATATGCGTAATAATGCATGTTACATTGATAATAATAAAAGTAATAAGTATAATTATTATAGTTCTAGCGATAATTACAATATGATGTGGGTAATAGTGCATGTCATATTGATAATAATAAAAGTAATAAGTATAATTATTATAGTTCCAGCGATAATTACAGTATAATATGGGTAATAATGCATGTTATATTGGTAATATTAGGGGTAATAAGTATAATTATTATAGCTCTAGCATTAATAACAGTATAATAAGGATACTAATGCATGTTATATTGATAATAATAAAAGTAATAAGTATAATTATTATAGTTCTAGCGATAATTACAATATGATGTGGGTAATAATGCATGTTAAATTGATAATAATAAAAGTAATAAGTATAACTATTATAGTTCTCACGATAATAACTGTATAATATGGGTAGTAATGCATGTTATATTGATAATAATAAAAGTAATAAGTATAATTATTATAGTTCTAGCGATAATTACAATATGATGTGGGTAATAATGCATGTTAAATTGATAATAATAAAAGTAATAAGTATAACTATTATAGTTCTCACGATAATAACTGTATAATATGGGTAGTAATGCATGTTGTATTGATAATAATAAACGTAATAAGTATAATTATTACAGTTCTGACGATAATAACTGTATAATATGGGTAATAATGCATGTTATATTGATAATAATAAAAGTAATATGTATAATTATTATAGTTCTGACTATAATAACTGTATAGTGTGGGTAATAATGCATGTTATATTGATAATAATAAAAGTAATAAGTATAATTATTATAGTTCCAGCGATAATTACAGTATAATGTGGGTAATAATGCATGTTACATTGATAATAATAAAAGCAATAAGTGTAATTATTATAGTTCTAGCGATAATTACAGTATAATGTGGGTAATAATGCATGTTAAATTGATAATAATAAAAGTAATAAGTATAATTATTATAGTTCCAGCGATAGTTACAGTATAACATGGGTAATAATGCATGTTATATTGGTAATATTAGGGGTAATAAGTATAATTATTATAGTTCTAGCATTAATAACAGTATAATATGGGTACTAATGCATGTTATATTGATAATAATAAAAGTAATAAGTATAATTATTATAGTTCTAGCGATAATTACAGTATAATGTGGGTAATAATGCATGTTATATTGATAATAATAAAAGTAATAAGTATAATTATTATAGTTCTAGCGATAATTACAGTATAATATGGGTAATAATGCATGTTATATTGGTAATATTGGGTGTAATAAGTATAATTATTATAATTCTAGCGATAATTACAGTATAATATGGGTAATAGTGCATGTTATATTAATAACAATAAAAGTAATAAGTATAATTATTATAGTTCTGACTATAATAACTGTATAATATGCGTAATAATGCATGTTATATTGATAATAATAAACGTAATAAGTATAATTATTATAGTTCTCACGATAATAACTGTATAATATGGGTAGTAATGCATGTTATATTCATAATAATAAACGTAATAAGTATAATTATTATAGTTCTGACGATAATAACTGTATATTATGCGTAATAATGCATGTTATATTGATAATAATAAAAGTAATAAGTATAATTATTATAGTTCTAGCGATAATTACAGTATAATGTGGGTAATAATGCATGTTATATTGATAATAATAAAAGTAATAAGTATAATTATTATAGTTCTAGCGATAATTACAGTATAATATGGGTAATAATGCATGTTATATTGGTAATAATAAACGTATTAAGTATTATTATTATAGTTCTGGCGATAATAACTGTATAATATGCGTAATAATGCATGCTATATTGATAATAATAAAAGTAATAAGTATAATTATTATAGTTCTAGCGATAATTACAGTATAATGTGGGTAATAATGCATGTTAAATTGATAATAATAAAAGTAATAAGTATAATTATTATAGTTCTCACGATAATAACTGTATAATATGGGTAGTAATGCATGTTATATTGATAATAATAAACGTAATAAGCATAATTATTATAGTTCTGACGATAATAACTGTATAATATGGGTAATAATGCATGTTATGTTGACAATAATAAAAGTAATATGTATAATTCTTATAGTTCTCACTATAATAACTGTATAATGTGGGTAATAATGCATGTTATATTGATAATAATAAAAGAAATAAGTATAATTATTATAGTTCTCACGATAATAACTGTATAATATGGGTAGTAATGCATGTCATATTGATAATAATAAACGTAATAAGTATTACTATTATAGTTCTGACGATAATAATTGTATAATATGCGTAATAATGCATGTTATATTGATAATAATAAAAGTAATAGGTATAATTATTATAGTTCCAGCGATAATTACAGTATAATGTGGGTAATAATGCATGTTATATTGATAATAATAAAAGTAATAAGTATAATTATTATAGTTCTCACGATAATAACTGTATAATATGGGTAGTAATGCATGTTATATTCATAATAATAAACGTAATAAGTATAATTATTATAGTTCTAGCGATAATTACAGTATAATATGGGTAATAATGCATGTTATATTGGTAATATTGGGGGTAATAAGTATAATTATTATAATTCTAGCGATAATTACAGTATAATATGGGTAATAATGCATGTTATATTGGTAATATTGGGGGTAATAAGTATAATTATTATAATTCTAGCGATAATTACAGTATAATATGGGTAATAGTGCATGTTATATTAATAATAATAAAAGTAATAAGTATAATTATTATAGTTCTAGCGACAATAACAGTATAATGTGGGTAATAATCCATGCTATATTGATAATATTGGGAGTAATAAGTATAAATATTATAATTCTAGCGATAATTACAGTATAATATGGGTATTAATGCATGTTATATTGATAATAATAAAAGAAATAAGTATAGTTATTATAGTTCTCACGATAATAACTGTATAATATGGGTCGTAATGCATGTCATATTGATAATAATAAACGTATTAAGTATTATTATTATAGTTCTGGCGATAATAACTGTATAATATGCGTAATAATGCATGCTATATTGATAATAATAAAAGTAATAAGTATAATTATTATAGTTCTAGCGATAATTACAGTATAATGTGGGTAATAATGCATGTTAAATTGATAATAATAAAAGTAATAAGTATAATTATTATAGTTCTCACGATAATAACTGTATAATATGGGTAGTAATGCATGTTATATTGATAATAATAAACGTAATAAGTATAATTATTATAGTTCTGACGATAATAACTGTATAATATGCGTAATAATGCATGTTATATTGATAATAATAAACGTAATAAGTATAATTATTATAGTTCTGACGATAATAACTGTATAATATGCGTAATAATGCATGTTATATTGATAATAATAAAAGTAAGAAGTATAATTATTATAGTTCTAGCGATAATTACAGTATAATGTGGGTAATAATGCATGTTATATTGATAATAATAAAAGTAATAAGTATAATTATTATAGTTCTAGCGATATCAACAGTATAATGTGGGTAATAATGCATGTTATGTTGATAATAATAAAAGTAATAAGTATAATTATTATAGTTCCAGCGATAGTTACAGTATAATATGGGTAATAATGCATGTTATATTGGTAATATTAGGGGTAATAAGTATAATTATTATAGTTCTAGCATTAATAACAGTATAATATGGGTACTAATGCATGTTATATTGATAATAATAAAAGTAATAAGTATAATTATTATAGTTCTCACGATAATAACTGTATAATATGGGTAATAATGCATGTTATATTGATAATAATAAAAGTAATAGGTATAATTATTATAGTTCTAGCGATAATTACAGTATAATATGGGTAATAATGCATGTTATATTGGTAATATTGGGGGTAATAAGTATAATTATTATAATTCTAGCGATAATTACAGTATAATATGGGTAATAATGCATGTTATATTGGTAATATTGGGGGTAATAAGTATAATTATTATAATTCTAGCGATAATTACAGTATAATATGGGTAATAGTGCATGTTATATTAATAATAATAAAAGTAATAAGTATAATTATTATAGTTCTAGCGACAATAACAGTATAATGTGGGTAATAATCCATGCTATATTGATAATATTGGGAGTAATAAGTATAAATATTATAATTCTAGCGATAATTACAGTATAATATGGGTATTAATGCATGTTATATTGATAATAATAAAAGAAATAAGTATAGTTATTATAGTTCTCACGATAATAACTGTATAATATGGGTCGTAATGCATGTCATATTGATAATAATAAACGTATTAAGTATTATTATTATAGTTCTGGCGATAATAACTGTATAATATGCGTAATAATGCATGCTATATTGATAATAATAAAAGTAATAAGTATAATTATTATAGTTCTAGCGATAATTACAGTATAATGTGGGTAATAATGCATGTTAAATTGATAATAATAAAAGTAATAAGTATAATTATTATAGTTCTCACGATAATAACTGTATAATATGGGTAGTAATGCATGTTATATTGATAATAATAAACGTAATAAGTATAATTATTATAGTTCTGACGATAATAACTGTATAATATGCGTAATAATGCATGTTATATTGATAATAATAAACGTAATAAGTATAATTATTATAGTTCTGACGATAATAACTGTATAATATGCGTAATAATGCATGTTATATTGATAATAATAAAAGTAAGAAGTATAATTATTATAGTTCTAGCGATAATTACAGTATAATGTGGGTAATAATGCATGTTATATTGATAATAATAAAAGTAATAAGTATAATTATTATAGTTCTAGCGATATCAACAGTATAATGTGGGTAATAATGCATGTTATGTTGATAATAATAAAAGTAATAAGTATAATTATTATAGTTCCAGCGATAGTTACAGTATAATATGGGTAATAATGCATGTTATATTGGTAATATTAGGGGTAATAAGTATAATTATTATAGTTCTAGCATTAATAACAGTATAATATGGGTACTAATGCATGTTATATTGATAATAATAAAAGTAATAAGTATAATTATTATAGTTCTCACGATAATAACTGTATAATATGGGTAATAATGCATGTTATATTGATAATAATAAAAGTAATAGGTATAATTATTATAGTTCTAGCGATAATTACAGTATAATATGGGTAATAATGCATGTTATATTGGTAATATTGGGGGTAATAAGTATAATTATTATAATTCTAGCGATAATTACAGTATAATATGGGTAATAATGCATGTTATATTGGTAATATTGGGGGTAATAAGTATAATTATTATAATTCTAGCGATAATTACAGTATAATATGGGTAATAGTGCATGTTATATTAATAATAATAAAAGTAATAAGTATAATTATTATAGTTCTAGCGACAATAACAGTATAATGTGGGTAATAATCCATGCTATATTGATAATATTGGGAGTAATAAGTATAAATATTATAATTCTAGCGATAATTACAGTATAATATGGGTATTAATGCATGTTATATTGATAATAATAAAAGAAATAAGTATAGTTATTATAGTTCTCACGATAATAACTGTATAATATGGGTCGTAATGCATGTCATATTGATAATAATAAACGTATTAAGTATTATTATTATAGTTCTGGCGATAATAACTGTATAATATGCGTAATAATGCATGCTATATTGATAATAATAAAAGTAATAAGTATAATTATTATAGTTCTAGCGATAATTACAGTATAATGTGGGTAATAATGCATGTTAAATTGATAATAATAAAAGTAATAAGTATAATTATTATAGTTCTCACGATAATAACTGTATAATATGGGTAGTAATGCATGTTATATTGATAATAATAAACGTAATAAGTATAATTATTATAGTTCTGACGATAATAACTGTATAATATGCGTAATAATGCATGTTATATTGATAATAATAAACGTAATAAGTATAATTATTATAGTTCTGACGATAATAACTGTATAATATGCGTAATAATGCATGTTATATTGATAATAATAAAAGTAAGAAGTATAATTATTATAGTTCTAGCGATAATTACAGTATAATGTGGGTAATAATGCTTGTTGTATTGGTGATATTGGCGGTAATAAGTATAATTATTATAATTCTAGCGATAATTGCAGTATAATATGGGTATTAATGCATGTCATATTGATAATAATAAAAGTAATAAGTATAATTATTATAGTTCTAGCGATAATTACAGTATAATGTGGGTAATAATGCATGTTAAATTGATAATAATAAAAGTAATAAGTATAATTATTATAGTTCTCACGATAATAACTGTATAATATGGGTAGTAATGCATGTTATATTGATAATAATAAAAGTAATAAGTATAATTATTATAGTTCTAGCGATAATAACTGTATAATGTGGGTAATAATGCATGTTATATTGATAATAATAAAAGTAATAAGTATAATTATTATAGTTCTCACGATAATAACTGTATAATATGGGTAGTAATGCATGTTATATTGATAATAATAAACGTAATAAGAATAATTATTATAGTTCTGACGATAATAACTGTATAATATGCGTAATAATGCATGTTATATTGATAATAATAAAAGTAATAAGTATAATTATTATAGTTCTAGCGATAATTACAGTATAATGTGGGTAATAATGCTTGTTGTATTGGTGATATTGGCGGTAATAAGTATAATTATTATAATTCTAGCGATAATTGCAGTATAATATGGGTATTAATGCATGTCATATTGATAATAATAAAAGTAATAAGTATAATTATTATAGTGCTAGCGATAATTACAGTATAATGTGAGTAATAATGCTTGTTATATTGGTGATATTGGGGGTAATAAGTAGAATTAGTATAATTCTAGCGATAATTACAGTATAATATGGGTATTAATGCATGTTATATTGATAATAATAAAAGTAATAAGTATAATTATTATAGTTCTAGCGATAATTACCGTATAATGTGGGTAATAATGCATGTTATATTGATCATAATAAAAGTAATAAGTATAATTATTATAGTTCTAGCGATAATTACAGTATAATGTGGGTAATAATGCATGTTATATTGATAATAGCAAAAGTAATAATTATAAATATTATAGTTCTCACGATAATAACTGTATAATATGGGTAGTAATGCATGTTATATTCATAGTAATAAAAGTAATAAGTATAATTATTATAGTTCTAACGATAATAACTGTATATTATGCGTAATAATGCATGTTATATTGATAATAATAAAAGTAATAAGTATAGTTATTATAATTCTAGCGATAATTACAGTATAATATGGGTAATAATGCATGTTATATTGATAATAATAAAAGTAATAAGTGTAATTATTATAGTTCTCACGAAAATAACTGTATAATATGGGTAATAATGCATGTTATATTGATAATAATAAAAGTAATATGTATAATTATTATAGTTCTGACGATAATAACTGTATAATGTGGGTAATAATGCATGTTATATTGATAATAATAAAAGTAATAAGTATAATTATTATAGTTCTAGCGATAATTACAGTATAATGTGGGTAATAATGCATGTTATATTGATAATAATAAAAGTAATAAGTATAATTATTATAGTTCTAGCGATAATTACAGTATAATGTGGGTAATAATGCATGTTATATTGGTAATATTGGGGGTAATAAGTATAATTATTATAATTCTAGCGATAAATACAGTATAATGTGGGTAATAATGCTTGTTATATTGGTGATATTGGGGGTAATAAGTATAATTAGTATAATTCTAGCGATAATTACAGTATAATATGGGTATTAATGCATGTTATATTGATAATAATAAAAGTAATAAGTATAATTATTATAGTTCTAGCGATAATTACAGTATAATGTGGGTAATAATGCTTGTTATATTGATAATAATAAAAGTAATAAGTATAATTATTATAGTTCTAGCGATAATTACAGTATAATGTGGGTAATAATGCATGTTATAATGACGATATTGGGAGTAATAAGTATATTTATTATAATTCTAGCGATAATTGCAGTATAATATGGGTATTAATGCATGTCATATTGATAATAATAAAAGTAATAAGTGTAATTATTATAGCTCTCACGAAAATAACCGTATAATATGAGTAATAATGCATGTTATATTGATAATAATGAAAGTAATAATTATAATTACTATAGTTCTAGCGATAATAACAGTATAATATGGGTACTAATGCATGTTATATTGATAATAATAAAAGTAATAAGTATAATTATTATAGTTCTAGCGATAATTACAGTATAATGTGGGTAATAATGCTTGTTGTATTGGTGATATTGGCGGTCATAAGTATAATTATTATAATTCTAGCGATAATTGCAGTATAATATGGGTATTAATGCATGTCATATTGATAATAATAAAAGTAATAAGTGTAATTATTATAGCTCTCACGAAAATAACCGTATAATATGAGTAATAATGCATGTTATATTGATAATAATAAAAGTAATAAGTATCATTATTATAGTTCTAGCGACAATAACATTATAATGTGGGTAATAATCCATGTAATATTGATAATATTTGGAGTAATAAGTATAATTATTATAATTCTAGCGATAATTACAGTATAATATGGGTATTAATGCATGTTATATTGATAATAATAAAAGTAATAACTATAATTATTATAGTTCTCACGATAATAAATGTATAATATGGGTAATAATGCATGTTATATTGATAATAATAAAAGTAATGAGTATAATTATTATAGTTCTAGCGATAATTACAGTATAATGTGGGTAATAATGCATGTTATATTGATAATAATAAAAGTAATAAGTATAATTATTATAGTTCTAGCGATAATTACAGTATAATGTGGGTAATAATGCATGTTATATTGATAATAGCAAAAGTAATAAGTATAAATATTATAGTTCTCACGATAATAACTGTATAATATGGGTAGTAATGCATGTTATATTGATAATAATAAACGTAATAAGTATAGTGATTTTAGTTCTGACGATAATAACTGTATAATGTGCGTAATAATGCATGTTGTATTGATAATAATAAAAGTAATATGTATAATTATTATAGTTCTGACGATAATAGCTGTATAATGTGGGTAATAATGCATGTTATATTGATAATAATAAAAGTAATAAGTATAATTATTATAGTTCTAGCGATAATTACAGTATAATGTGGGTAATAATGCATGTTATATTGATAATAATAAAAGTAATAAGTATAATTATTATAGTTCCAGCGATAATTACAGTATAATATGGGTAATAATGCATGTTATATTGGTAATATTAGGGGTAATAAGTATAATTATTATAGCTCTAGCATTAATAACAGTATAATATAGGTACTAATGCATGTTATATTGATAATAATAAAAGTAATAAGTATAATTATTATAGTTCTAGCGATAATTACAGTATACTGTGGGTAATAATGCATGTTATATTGATAATAATAAAAGTAATAAGTATAATCATTATAGTTCTAGCGATTTATTACAGTATAATATGGGTAATAATGCATGTTATATTGATAATAATAAAAGTAATAAGTATAATTATTATAGTTCTCACGATAATAACTGTATAATATGGGTAGTAACGCATGTCACATTGATAATAATAAACGTAATAAGTATTATTATTATAGTTCTGACGATAATAACTGTATAATATGTGTAATAATGCATGTTATATTGATAATAATAAAAGTAATATGTATAATTATTATAGTTCTGACTATAATAACTGTATAATGTGGGTAATAATGCATGTTATATTGATAATAATAAAAGTAATAAGTATAATTATTATAGTTCTAGCGATAATTACAGTATAATATGGGTAATAATGCATGTTATATTGGTAATATTGGGGGTAATAAGTATAATTATTATAATTCTAGCGATAATTACAGTATAATATGGGTAATAGTGCATGTTATATTAATAATAATAAAAGTAATAAGTATAGTTATTATAGTTCTGACGATAATTACAGTATAATGTGGGTAATAATGCATGTTATATTGATAATAATAAAAGTAATAAGTATAATTATTATAGTTCTCACGATAATAACAGTATAATATGGGTAGTAATGCATGTCATATTGATAATAATAAACGTAATAAGTATTATTATTATAGTTCTGGCGGTAATAATTGTATAATATGCGTAATAATGCATGTTATATTGATAATAATAAAAGCAATAAGTATAATTATTATAGTTCTAGCGATAATTACCGTATAATATGGGTAATAATGCATGTTATATTGGTAATATTGGGGGTAATAAGTATAATTATTATAATTGTAGCGATAATTACAGTATAATATGGGTAATAATGCATGTTATATTAATAATAATGAAAGTAATAAGTATAATTATTATAGTTCTAGCGACAATAACAGTATAATGTGGGTAATAATCCATGTTATATTGATAATATTGGGAGTAATAAGTATAATTATTATAATTCTAGCGATAATTACAGTATAATATGGGTAATAGTGCATGTTATATTAATAATAATAAGAGTAATAAGTATAGTTATTATAGTTCTGACGATAATAACTGTATAATATGGGTAATAATGCATGTTATGTTGATAATAATAAAAGTAATATGTATAATTATTATAGTTCTCACTATAATAACAGTATAATGTGGGTAATAATGCATGTTATATTGATAATAATAAAAGAAATAAGTGTAATTATTATAGTTCTCACGATAATAACTGTATAATATGGGTCGCAATGCATGTGATATTGATAATAATAAACGTATTAAGTATTATTATTATAGTTCTGGCGATAATAACTGTATAATATGCGTAATAATACATGCTATATTGATAATAATAAAAGTAATAAGTATAATTATTATAGTTCTAGCGATAATTACAGTATAATGTGGGTAATAATGCATGTTATATTGATAATAATAAAAGTAATAAGTATAATTATATAGTTCTCACGATAATAACTGTATAATATGGGTAGTAATGCATGTCACATTGATAATAATAAACGTAATAAGTATTATTATTATAGTTCTGACGATAATAACTGTATAATATGCGTAATAATGCATGTTATATTGATAATAATAAACGTAATAAGTATAATTATTATAGTTCTGACGATAATAACTGTATAATATGCGTAATAATGCATGTTATATTGATAATAATAAAAGTAATAAGTATAATTATTATAGTTCTAGCGATAATTACAATATGATGTGGGTAATAATGCATGTTATATTGATAATAATAAAAGTAATAAGTATAATTATTATAGTTCCAGCGATAATTACAGTATAATATGGGTAATAATGCATGTTATATTGGTAATATTAGGGGTAATAAGTATAATTATTATAGCTCTAGCATTAATAACAGTATAATATGGGTACTAATGCATGTTATATTGATAATAATAAAAGTAATAAGTATAATTATTATAGTTCTAGCGATAATTACAGTATACTGTGGGTAATAATGCATGTTATATTGATAATAATAAAAGTAATAAGTATAATTATTATAGTTCTAGCGATAATTACAGTATAATATGGGTAATAATGCATGTTATATTGGTAATATTGGGGGTAATAAGTATAATTATCATAATTCTAGCGATAATTACAGTATAATATGGGTAATAGTGCATGTTATATTAATAATAATAAAAGTAATAAGTATAGTTATTATAGTTCTGACGATAATTACAGTATAATGTGGGTAATAATGCATGTTATATTGATAATAATAAAAGTAATAAGTATAATTATTATAGTTCTCACGATAATAACAGTATAATATGGGTAGTAATGCATGTCATATTGATAATAATAAACGTAATAAGTATTATTATTATAGTTCTGGCGGTAATAATTGTATAATATGCGTAATAATGCATGTTATATTGATAATAATAAAAGTAATAAGTATAATTATTATAGTTCTAGCGATAATTACAGTATAAGGTGGGTAATAATGCATGTTATATTGATAATAATAAAAGTAATAAGTATAATTATTATAGTTCTCACGATAATAACTGTATAATATGGGTAGTAATGCATGTTATATTCATAATAATAAACGTAATAAGTATAATTATTATAGTTCTAGCGATAATAACTGTATAATGTGGGTAATAATGCATGTTATATTGATAATAATAAAAGTAATAAGTATAATTATTATAGTTCTAGCGATAATTACAGTATAATATGGGTAATAATGCATGTTATATTGGTAATATTGGGGGTAATAAGTATAATTATTATAATTCTAGCGATAATTACAGTATAATATGGGTAATAGTGCATGTTATATTAATAATAATAAAAGTCATAAGTATAATTATTATAGTTCTAGCGACAATAACAGTATAATGTGGGTAATAATCCATGTTATATTGATAATATTGGGAGTAATAAGTATAAATATTATAATTCTAGCGATAATTACAGTATAATATGGGTATTAATGCATGTTATATTGATAATAATAAAAGTAATAACTATAATTATTATAGTTCTCACGATAATAACTGTATAATATGGGTAATAATGCATGTTATATTGATAATAATAAAAGTAATAAGTATAATTATTATAGTTCTGACGAGAATAACTGTATAATATGGGTAGTAATGCATGTCACATTGATAATAATAAACGTAATAAGTATTATTATTATAGTTCTGACGATAATAACTGTATAATATGCGTAATAATGCATGTTATATTGATAATAATAAACGTAATAAGTATAATTATTATAGTTCTGACGATAATAACTGTATAATATGCGTAATAATGCATGTTATATTGATAATAATAAAAGTAATAAGTATAATTATTATAGTTCTAGCGATAATTACAATATGATGTGGGTAATAATGCATGTTATATTGATAATAATAAAAGTAATAAGTATAATTATTATAGTTCCAGCGATAATTACAGTATAATATGGGTAATAATGCATGTTATATTGGTAATATTAGGGATAATAAGTATAATTATTATAGCTCTAGCATTAATAACAGTATAATATGGGTACTAATGCATGTTATATTGATAATAAAAAAAGTAATAAGTATAATTATTATAGTTCTAGCGATAATTACAGTATACTGTGGGTAATAATGCATGTTATATTGATAATAATAAAAGTAATAAGTATAATCATTATAGTTCTAGCGATTTATTACAGTATAATATGGGTAATAATGCATGTTATATTGGTAATATTGGGGGTAATAAGTATAATTATTATAATTCTAGCGATAATTACAGTATAATATGGGTAATAATGCATGTTATATTGGTAATATTGGGGGTAATAAGTATAATTATTATAATTCTAGCGATAATTACAGTATAATATGGGTAATAGTGCATGTTATATTAATAATAATAAAAGTAATAAGTATAATTATTATAGTTCTAGCGACAATAACAGTATAATGTGGGTAATAATCCATGCTATATTGATAATATTGGGAGTAATAAGTATAAATATTATAATTCTAGCGATAATTACAGTATAATATGGGTATTAATGCATATTATATTGATAATAATAAAAGAAATAAGTATAGTTATTATAGTTCTCACGATAATAACTGTATAATATGGGTCGTAATGCATGTCATATTGATAATAATAAACGTATTAAGTATTATTATTATAGTTCTGGCGATAATAACTGTATAATATGCGTAATAATGCATGCTATATTGATAATAATAAAAGTAATAAGTATAATTATTATAGTTCTAGCGATAATTACAGTATAATGTGGGTAATAATGCATGTTAAATTGATAATAATAAAAGTAATAAGTATAATTATTATAGTTCTCACGATAATAACTGTATAATATGGGTAGTAATGCATGTTATATTGATAATAATAAACGTAATAAGTATAATTATTATAGTTCTGACGATAATAACTGTATAATATGCGTAATAATGCATGTTATATTGATAATAATAAACGTAATAAGTATAATTATTATAGTTCTGACGATAATAACTGTATAATATGCGTAATAATGCATGTTATATTGATAATAATAAAAGTAAGAAGTATAATTATTATAGTTCTAGCGATAATTACAGTATAATGTGGGTAATAATGCTTGTTGTATTGGTGATATTGGCGGTAATAAGTATAATTATTATAATTCTAGCGATAATTGCAGTATAATATGGGTATTAATGCATGTCATATTGATAATAATAAAAGTAATAAGTATAATTATTATAGTTCTAGCGATAATTACAGTATAATGTGGGTAATAATGCATGTTAAATTGATAATAATAAAAGTAATAAGTATAATTATTATAGTTCTCACGATAATAACTGTATAATATGGGTAGTAATGCATGTTATATTGATAATAATAAAAGTAATAAGTATAATTATTATAGTTCTAGCGATAATAACTGTATAATGTGGGTAATAATGCATGTTATATTGATAATAATAAAAGTAATAAGTATAATTATTATAGTTCTCACGATAATAACTGTATAATATGGGTAGTAATGCATGTTATATTGATAATAATAAACGTAATAAGAATAATTATTATAGTTCTGACGATAATAACTGTATAATATGCGTAATAATGCATGTTATATTGATAATAATAAAAGTAATAAGTATAATTATTATAGTTCTAGCGATAATTACAGTATAATGTGGGTAATAATGCTTGTTGTATTGGTGATATTGGCGGTAATAAGTATAATTATTATAATTCTAGCGATAATTGCAGTATAATATGGGTATTAATGCATGTCATATTGATAATAATAAAAGTAATAAGTATAATTATTATAGTGCTAGCGATAATTACAGTATAATGTGAGTAATAATGCTTGTTATATTGGTGATATTGGGGGTAATAAGTATAATTAGTATAATTCTAGCGATAATTACAGTATAATATGGGTATTAATGCATGTTATATTGATAATAATAAAAGTAATAAGTATAATTATTATAGTTCTAGCGATAATTACCGTATAATGTGGGTAATAATGCATGTTATATTGATCATAATAAAAGTAATAAGTATAATTATTATAGTTCTAGCGATAATTACAGTATAATGTGGGTAATAATGCATGTTATATTGATAATAGCAAAAGTAATAATTATAAATATTATAGTTCTCACGATAATAACTGTATAATATGGGTAGTAATGCATGTTATATTCATAGTAATAAAAGTAATAAGTATAATTATTATAGTTCTAACGATAATAACTGTATATTATGCGTAATAATGCATGTTATATTGATAATAATAAAAGTAATAAGTATAGTTATTATAATTCTAGCGATAATTACAGTATAATATGGGTAATAATGCATGTTATATTGATAATAATAAAAGTAATAAGTGTAATTATTATAGTTCTCACGAAAATAACTGTATAATATGGGTAATAATGCATGTTATATTGATAATAATAAAAGTAATATGTATAATTATTATAGTTCTGACGATAATAACTGTATAATGTGGGTAATAATGCATGTTATATTGATAATAATAAAAGTAATAAGTATAATTATTATAGTTCTAGCGATAATTACAGTATAATGTGGGTAATAATGCATGTTATATTGATAATAATAAAAGTAATAAGTATAATTATTATAGTTCTAGCGATAATTACAGTATAATGTGGGTAATAATGCATGTTATATTGGTAATATTGGGGGTAATAAGTATAATTATTATAATTCTAGCGATAATTACAGTATAATGTGGGTAATAATGCTTGTTATATTGGTGATATTGGGGGTAATAAGTATAATTAGTATAATTCTAGCGATAATTACAGTATAATATGGGTATTAATGCATGTTATATTGATAATAATAAAAGTAATAAGTATAATTATTATAGTTCTAGCGATAATTACAGTATAATGTGGGTAATAATGCTTGTTATATTGATAATAATAAAAGTAATAAGTATAATTATTATAGTTCTAGCGATAATTACAGTATAATGTGGGTAATAATGCTTGTTGTATTGGTGATATTGGCGGTCATAAGTATAATTATTATAATTCTAGCGATAATTGCAGTATAATATGGGTATTAATGCATGTCATATTGATAATAATAAAAGTAATAAGTGTAATTATTATAGCTCTCACGAAAATAACCGTATAATATGAGTAATAATGCATGTTATATTGATAATAATGAAAGTAATAATTATAATTACTATAGTTCTAGCGATAATAACAGTATAATATGGGTACTAATGCATGTTATATTGATAATAATAAAAGTAATAAGTATAATTATTATAGTTCTAGCGATAATTACAGTATAATGTGGGTAATAATGCTTGTTGTATTGGTGATATTGGCGGTCATAAGTATAATTATTATAATTCTAGCGATAATTGCAGTATAATATGGGTATTAATGCATGTCATATTGATAATAATAAAAGTAATAAGTGTAATTATTATAGCTCTCACGAAAATAACCGTATAATATGAGTAATAATGCATGTTATATTGATAATAATAAAAGTAATAAGTATCATTATTATAGTTCTAGCGACAATAACATTATAATGTGGGTAATAATCCATGTAATATTGATAATATTTGGAGTAATAAGTATAATTATTATAATTCTAGCGATAATTACAGTATAATATGGGTATTAATGCATGTTATATTGATAATAATAAAAGTAATAACTATAATTATTATAGTTCTCACGATAATAAATGTATAATATGGGTAATAATGCATGTTATATTGATAATAATAAAAGTAATGAGTATAATTATTATAGTTCTAGCGATAATTACAGTATAATGTGGGTAATAATGCATGTTATATTGATAATAATAAAAGTAATAAGTATAATTATTATAGTTCTAGCGATAATTACAGTATAATGTGGGTAATAATGCATGTTATATTGATAATAGCAAAAGTAATAAGTATAAATATTATAGTTCTCACGATAATAACTGTATAATATGGGTAGTAATGCATGTTATATTGATAATAATAAACGTAATAAGTATAGTGATTTTAGTTCTGACGATAATAACTGTATAATATGCGTAATAATGCATGTTGTATTGATAATAATAAAAGTAATATGTATAATTATTATAGTTCTGACGATAATAGCTGTATAATGTGGGTAATAATGCATGTTATATTGATAATAATAAAAGTAATAAGTATAATTATTATAGTTCTAGCGATAATTACAGTATAATGTGGGTAATAATGCATGTTATATTGATAATAATAAAAGTAATAAGTATAATTATTATAGTTCCAGCGATAATTACAGTATAATATGGGTAATAATGCATGTTATATTGGTAATATTAGGGGTAATAAGTATAATTATTATAGCTCTAGCATTAATAACAGTATAATATAGGTACTAATGCATGTTATATTGATAATAATAAAAGTAATAAGTATAATTATTATAGTTCTAGCGATAATTACAGTATACTGTGGGTAATAATGCATGTTATATTGATAATAATAAAAGTAATAAGTATAATCATTATAGTTCTAGCGATTTATTACAGTATAATATGGGTAATAATGCATGTTATATTGATAATAATAAAAGTAATAAGTATAATTATTATAGTTCTCACGATAATAACTGTATAATATGGGTAGTAATGCATGTCACATTGATAATAATAAACGTAATAAGTATTATTATTATAGTTCTGACGATAATAACTGTATAATATGTGTAATAATGCATGTTATATTGATAATAATAAAAGTAATATGTATAATTATTATAGTTCTGACTATAATAACTGTATAATGTGGGTAATAATGCATGTTATATTGATAATAATAAAAGTAATAAGTATAATTATTATAGTTCTAGCGATAATTACAGTATAATATGGGTAATAATGCATGTTATATTGGTAATATTGGGGGTAATAAGTATAATTATTATAATTCTAGCGATAATTACAGTATAATATGGGTAATAGTGCATGTTATATTAATAATAATAAAAGTAATAAGTATAGTTATTATAGTTCTGACGATAATTACAGTATAATGTGGGTAATAATGCATGTTATATTGATAATAATAAAAGTAATAAGTATAATTATTATAGTTCTCACGATAATAACAGTATAATATGGGTAGTAATGCATGTCATATTGATAATAATAAACGTAATAAGTATTATTATTATAGTTCTGGCGGTAATAATTGTATAATATGCGTAATAATGCATGTTATATTGATAATAATAAAAGCAATAAGTATAATTATTATAGTTCTAGCGATAATTACAGTATAATATGGGTAATAATGCATGTTATATTGGTAATATTGGGGGTAATAAGTATAATTATTATAATTCTAGCGATAATTACAGTATAATATGGGTAATAATGCATGTTATATTAATAATAATGAAAGTAATAAGTATAATTATTATAGTTCTAGCGACAATAACAGTATAATGTGGGTAATAATCCATGTTATATTGATAATATTGGGAGTAATAAGTATAATTATTATAATTCTAGCGATAATTACAGTATAATATGGGTAATAGTGCATGTTATATTAATAATAATAAAAGTAATAAGTATAGTTATTATAGTTCTGACGATAATAACTGTATAATATGGGTAATAATGCATGTTATGTTGATAATAATAAAAGTAATATGTATAATTATTATAGTTCTCACTATAATAACAGTATAATGTGGGTAATAATGCATGTTATATTGATAATAATAAACGTAATAAGTATTATTATTATAGTTCTGGCGGTAATAATTGTATAATATGCGTAATAATGCATGTTATATTGATAATAATAAAAGCAATAAGTATAATTATTATAGTTCTAGCGATAATTACAGTATAATATGGGTAATAATGCATGTTATATTGGTAATATTGGGGGTAATAAGTATAATTATTATAATTCTAGCGATAATTACAGTATAATATGGGTAATAATGCATGTTATATTAATAATAATGAAAGTAATAAGTATAATTATTATAGTTCTAGCGACAATAACAGTATAATGTGGGTAATAATCCATGTTATATTGATAATATTGGGAGTAATAAGTATAATTATTATAATTCTAGCGATAATTACAGTATAATATGGGTAATAGTGCATGTTATATTAATAATAATAAAAGTAATAAGTATAGTTATTATAGTTCTGACGATAATAACTGTATAATATGGGTAATAATGCATGTTATGTTGATAATAATAAAAGTAATATGTATAATTATTATAGTTCTCACTATAATAACAGTATAATGTGGGTAATAATGCATGTTATATTGATAATAATAAAAGAAATAAGTATAATTATTATAGTTCTCACGATAATAACTGTATAATATGGGTCGCAATGCATGTGATATTGATAATAATAAACGTATTAAGTATTATTATTATAGTTCTGGCGATAATAACTGTATAATATGCGTAATAATACATGCTATATTGATAATAATAAAAGTAATAAGTATAATTATTATAGTTCTAGCGATAATTACAGTATAATGTGGGTAATAATGCATGTTATATTGATAATAATAAAAGTAATAAGTATAATTATATAGTTCTGACGATAATAACTGTATAATATGGGTAGTAATGCATGTCACATTGATAATAATAAACGTAATAAGTATTATTATTATAGTTCTGACGATAATAACTGTATAATATGCGTAATAATGCATGTTATATTGATAATAATAAACGTAATAAGTATAATTATTATAGTTCTGACGATAATAACTGTATAATATGCGTAATAATGCATGTTATATTGATAATAATAAAAGTAATAAGTATAATTATTATAGTTCTAGCGATAATTACAATATGATGTGGGTAATAATGCATGTTATATTGATAATAATAAAAGTAATAAGTATAATTATTATAGTTCCAGCGATAATTACAGTATAATATGGGTAATAATGCATGTTATATTGGTAATATTAGGGGTAATAAGTATAATTATTATAGCTCTAGCATTAATAACAGTATAATATGGGTACTAATGCATGTTATATTGATAATAATAAAAGTAATAAGTATAATTATTATAGTTCTAGCGATAATTACAGTATACTGTGGGTAATAATGCATGTTATATTGATAATAATAAAAGTAATAAGTATAATTATTATAGTTCTAGCGATAATTACAGTATAATATGGGTAATAATGCATGTTATATTGGTAATATTGGGGGTAATAAGTATAATTATCATAATTCTAGCGATAATTACAGTATAATATGGGTAATAGTGCATGTTATATTAATAATAATAAAAGTAATAAGTATAGTTATTATAGTTCTGACGATAATTACAGTATAATGTGGGTAATAATGCATGTTATATTGATAATAATAAAAGTAATAAGTATAATTATTATAGTTCTCACGATAATAACAGTATAATATGGGTAGTAATGCATGTCATATTGATAATAATAAACGTAATAAGTATTATTATTATAGTTCTGGCGGTAATAATTGTATAATATGCGTAATAATGCATGTTATATTGATAATAATAAAAGTAATAAGTATAATTATTATAGTTCTAGCGATAATTACAGTATAAGGTGGGTAATAATGCATGTTATATTGATAATAATAAAAGTAATAAGTATAATTATTATAGTTCTCACGATAATAACTGTATAATATGGGTAGTAATGCATGTTATATTCATAATAATAAACGTAATAAGTATAATTATTATAGTTCTAGCGATAATAACTGTATAATGTGGGTAATAATGCATGTTATATTGATAATAATAAAAGTAATAAGTATAATTATTATAGTTCTAGCGATAATTACAGTATAATATGGGTAATAATGCATGTTATATTGGTAATATTGGGGGTAATAAGTATAATTATTATAATTCTAGCGATAATTACAGTATAATATGGGTAATAGTGCATGTTATATTAATAATAATAAAAGTCATAAGTATAATTATTATAGTTCTAGCGACAATAACAGTATAATGTGGGTAATAATCCATGTTATATTGATAATATTGGGAGTAATAAGTATAAATATTATAATTCTAGCGATAATTACAGTATAATATGGGTATTAATGCATGTTATATTGATAATAATAAAAGTAATAACTATAATTATTATAGTTCTCACGATAATAACTGTATAATATGGGTAATAATGCATGTTATATTGATAATAATAAAAGTAATAAGTATAATTATTATAGTTCTGACGAGAATAACTGTATAATATGGGTAGTAATGCATGTCACATTGATAATAATAAACGTAATAAGTATTATTATTATAGTTCTGACGATAATAACTGTATAATATGCGTAATAATGCATGTTATATTGATAATAATAAACGTAATAAGTATAATTATTATAGTTCTGACGATAATAACTGTATAATATGCGTAATAATGCATGTTATATTGATAATAATAAAAGTAATAAGTATAATTATTATAGTTCTAGCGATAATTACAATATGATGTGGGTAATAATGCATGTTATATTGATAATAATAAAAGTAATAAGTATAATTATTATAGTTCCAGCGATAATTACAGTATAATATGGGTAATAATGCATGTTATATTGGTAATATTAGGGGTAATAAGTATAATTATTATAGCTCTAGCATTAATAACAGTATAATATGGGTACTAATGCATGTTATATTGATAATAAAAAAAGTAATAAGTATAATTATTATAGTTCTAGCGATAATTACAGTATACTGTGGGTAATAATGCATGTTATATTGATAATAATAAAAGTAATAAGTATAATCATTATAGTTCTAGCGATTTATTACAGTATAATATGGGTAATAATGCATGTTATATTGATAATAATAAAAGTAATAAGTATAATTATTATAGTTCTCACGATAATAACTGTATAATATGGGTAGTAATGCATGTCACATTGATAATAATAAACGTAATAAGTATTATTATTATAGTTCTGACGATAATAACTGTATAATATGTGTAATAATGCATGTTATATTGATAATAATAAAAGGTATATGTATAATTATTATAGTTCTGACTATAATAACTGTATAATGTGGGTAATAATGCATGTTATATTGATAATAATAAAAGTAATAAGTATAATTATTATAGTTCTAGCGATAATTACAGTATAATATGGGTAATAATGCATGTTATATTGGTAATATTGGGGGTAATAAGTATAATTATTATAATTCTAGCGATAATTACAGTATAATATGGGTAATAGTGCATGTTATATTAATAATAATAAAAGTAATAAGTATAGTTATTATAGTTCTGACGATAATTACAGTATAATGTGGGTAATAATGCATGTTATATTGATAATAATAAAAGTAATAAGTATAATTATTATAGTTCTCACGATAATAACAGTATAATATGGGTAGTAATGCATGTCATATTGATAATAATAAACGTAATAAGTATTATTATTATAGTTCTGGCGGTAATAATTGTATAATATGCGTAATAATGCATGTTATATTGATAATAATAAAAGTAATAAGTATAATTATTATAGTTCTAGCGATAATTACAGTATAATGTGGGTAATAATGCATGTTATATTGATAATAATAAAAGTAATAAGTATAATTATTATAGTTCTCACGATAATAACTGTATAATATGGGTAGTAATGCATGTTATATTCATAATAATAAACGTAATAAGTATAATTATTATAGTTCTAGCGATAATAACTGTATAATGTGGGTAATAATGCATGTTATATTGATAATAATAAAAGTAATAAGTATAATTATTATAGTTCTAGCGATAATTACAGTATAATATGGGTAATAATGCATGTTATATTGGTAATATTGGGGGTAATAAGTATAATTATTATAATTCTAGCGATAATTACAGTATAATATGGGTAATAGTGCATGTTATATTAATAATAATAAAAGTCATAAGTATAATTATTATAGTTCTAGCGACAATAACAGTATAATGTGGGTAATAATCCATGTTATATTGATAATATTGGGAGTAATAAGTATAAATATTATAATTCTAGCGATAATTACAGTATAATATGGGTATTAATGCATGTTATATTGATAATAATAAAAGTAATAACTATAATTATTATAGTTCTCACGATAATAACTGTATAATATGGGTAATAATGCATGTTATATTGATAATAATAAAAGTAATAAGTATAATTATTATAGTTCTCACGATAATAACTGTATAATATGGGTAGTAATGCATGTTATATTCATAATAATAAACGTAATAAGTATAATTATTATAGTTCTAGCGATAATAACTGTATAATGTGGGTAATAATGCATGTTATATTGATAATAATAAAAGTAATAAGTATAATTATTATAGTTCTAGCGATAATTACAGTATAATATGGGTAATAATGCATGTTATATTGGTAATATTGGGGGTAATAAGTATAATTATTATAATTCTAGCGATAATTACAGTATAATATGGGTAATAGTGCATGTTATATTAATAATAATAAAAGTCATAAGTATAATTATTATAGTTCTAGCGACAATAACAGTATAATGTGGGTAATAATCCATGTTATATTGATAATATTGGGAGTAATAAGTATAAATATTATAATTCTAGCGATAATTACAGTATAATATGGGTATTAATGCATGTTATATTGATAATAATAAAAGTAATAACTATAATTATTATAGTTCTCACGATAATAACTGTATAATATGGGTAATAATGCATGTTATATTGATAATAATAAAAGTAATAAGTATAATTATTATAGTTCTGACGAGAATAACTGTATAATATGGGTAGTAATGCATGTCACATTGATAATAATAAACGTAATAAGTATTATTATTATAGTTCTGACGATAATAACTGTATAATATGCGTAATAATGCATGTTATATTGATAATAATAAACGTAATAAGTATAATTATTATAGTTCTGACGATAATAACTGTATAATATGCGTAATAATGCATGTTATATTGATAATAATAAAAGTAATAAGTATAATTATTATAGTTCTAGCGATAATTACAATATGATGTGGGTAATAATGCATGTTATATTGATAATAATAAAAGTAATAAGTATAATTATTATAGTTCCAGCGATAATTACAGTATAATATGGGTAATAATGCATGTTATATTGGTAATATTAGGGGTAATAAGTATAATTATTATAGCTCTAGCATTAATAACAGTATAATATGGGTACTAATGCATGTTATATTGATAATAAAAAAAGTAATAAGTATAATTATTATAGTTCTAGCGATAATTACAGTATACTGTGGGTAATAATGCATGTTATATTGATAATAATAAAAGTAATAAGTATAATCATTATAGTTCTAGCGATTTATTACAGTATAATATGGGTAATAATGCATGTTATATTGATAATAATAAAAGTAATAAGTATAATTATTATAGTTCTCACGATAATAACTGTATAATATGGGTAGTAATGCATGTCACATTGATAATAATAAACGTAATAAGTATTATTATTATAGTTCTGACGATAATAACTGTATAATATGTGTAATAATGCATGTTATATTGATAATAATAAAAGGTATATGTATAATTATTATAGTTCTGACTATAATAACTGTATAATGTGGGTAATAATGCATGTTATATTGATAATAATAAAAGTAATAAGTATAATTATTATAGTTCTAGCGATAATTACAGTATAATGTGGGTAATAATGCATGTTATATTGATAATAATAAAAGTAATAAGTATAATTATTATAGTTCTGACGATAATAACTGTATAATATGCGTAATAATGCATGTTATATTGATAATAATAAACGTAATAAGTATAATTATTATAGTTCTGACGATAATAACTGTATAATATGCGTAATAATGCATGTTATATTGATAATAATAAAAGTAATAAGTATAATTATTATAGTTCTAGCGATAATTACAATATGATGTGGGTAATAATGCATGTTATATTGATAATAATAAAAGTAATAAGTATAATTATTATAGTTCCAGCGATAATTACAGTATAATATGGGTAATAATGCATGTTATATTGGTAATATTAGGGGTAATAAGTATAATTATTATAGCTCTAGCATTAATAACAGTATAATATGGGTACTAATGCATGTTATATTGATAATAAAAAAAGTAATAAGTTTAATTATTATAGTTCTAGCGATAATTACAGTATACTGTGGGTAATAATGCATGTTATATTGATAATAATAAAAGTAATAAGTATAATCATTATAGTTCTAGCGATTTATTACAGTATAATATGGGTAATAATGCATGTTATATTGGTAATATTGGGGGTAATAAGTATAATTATTATAATTCTAGCGATAATTACAGTATAATATGGGTAATAGTGCATGTTATATTGATAATAATAAAAGTAATAAGTATAATTATATAGTTCTCACGATAATAACTGTATAATATGGGTAGTAATGCATGTCACATTGATAATAATAAACGTAATAAGTATTATTATTATAGTTCTGACGATAATAACTGTATAATATGCGTAATAATGCATGTTATATTGATAATAATAAACGTAATAAGTATAATTATTATAGTTCTGACGATAATAACTGTATAATATGCGTAATAATGCATGTTATATTGATAATAATAAAAGTAAGAAGTATAATTATTATAGTTCTAGCGATAATTACAGTATAATGTGGGTAATAATGCATGTTATATTGATAATAGCAAAAGTAATAATTATAAATATTATAGTTCTCACGATAATAACTGTATAATATGGGTAGTAATGCATGTTATATTCATAGTAATAAAAGTAATAAGTATAATTATTATAGTTCTAACGATAATAACTGTATATTATGCGTAATAATGCATGTTATATTGATAATAATAAAAGTAATAAGTATAGTTATTATAATTCTAGCGATAATTACAGTATAATATGGGTAATAATGCATGTTATATTGATAATAATAAAAGTAATAAGTGTAATTATTATAGTTCTCACGAAAATAACTGTATAATATGGGTAATAATGCATGTTATATTGATAATAATAAAAGTAATAAGTATAATTATTATAGTTCTAGCGATAATTACAGTATAATGTGGGTAATAATGCATGTTATATTGATAATAATAAAAGTAATAAGTATAATTATTATAGTTCTAGCGATAATTACAGTATAATGTGGGTAATAATGCATGTTATATTGGTAATATTGGGGGTAATAAGTATAATTATTATAATTCTAGCGATAATTACAGTATAATGTGGGTAATAATGCTTGTTATATTGGTGATATTGGGGGTAATAAGTATAATTAGTATAATTCTAGCGATAATTACAGTATAATATGGGTATTAATGCATGTTATATTGATAATAATAAAAGTAATAAGTATAATTATTATAGTTCTAGCGATAATTACAGTATAATGTGGGTAATAATGCTTGTTATATTGGTGATATTGGGGGTAATAAGTATAATTAGTATAATTCTAGCGATAATTACAGTATAATATGGGTATTAATGCATGTTATATTGATAATAATAAAAGTAATAAGTATAATTATTATAGTTCTAGCGATAATAACTGTATAATGTGGGTAATAATGCATGTTATATTGATAATAATAAAAGTAATAAGTATAATTATTATAGTTCTCACGATAATAACTGTATAATATGGGTAGTAATGCATGTTATATTGATAATAATAAACGTAATAAGAATAATTATTATAGTTCTGACGATAATAACTGTATAATATGCGTAATAATGCATGTTATATTGATAACAATAAAAGTAATAAGTATAATTATTATAGTTCTAGCGATAATTACAGTATAATGTGGGTAATAATGCATGTTATATTGATAATAATAAAAGTAATAAGTATAATTATTATAGTTCTAGCGATAATAACTGTATAATGTGGGTAATAATGCATGTTATACTGATAATAATAAAAGTAATAAGTATAATTATTATAGTCCTAGTGATAATAACAGTATAATATGGGTACTAATGCATGTTATATTGATAATAATAAAAGTAATAAGTATAATTATTATAGTTCTAGCGATAATTACAGTATAATGTGGGTAATAATGCTTGTTATATTGGTAATATTGGGGGTAATAAGTATAATTAGTATAATTCTAGCGATAATTACAGTATAATATGGGTATTAATGCATGTTATATTGATAATAATAAAAGTAATAAGTATAATTATTATAGTTCTAGCGATAATTACAGTATAATGGGGGTAATAATGCTTGTTATATTGGTGATATTGGGGGTAATAAGTATAATTAGTATAATTCTAGCGATAATTACAGTATAATATGGGTACTAATGCATGTTATATTGATAATAATAAAAGTAATAAGTATAATTATTATAGTTCTAGCGATAATTACAGTATAATGGGGGTAATAATGCTTGTTATATTGGTGATATTGGGGGTAATAAGTATAATTAGTATAATTCTGACGATAATAACAGTATAATATGGGTACTAATGCATGTTATATTGATAATAATTAAAGTAATAAGTATAATTATTATAGTTCTAGCGATAATTACAGTATAATGTGGGTAATAATGCTTGTTATATTGGTAATATTGGGGGTAATAAGTATAATTAGTATAATTATAGCGATAATTACAGTATAATATGGGTATTAATGCATGTTATATTGATAATAATAAAAGTAATAAGTATAATTATTATAGTTCTAGCGATAATTACAGTATAATGTGGGTAATAGTGCTTGTTATATTGGTGATATTGGGGGTAATAAGTATAATTAGTATAATTCTGACGATAATTACAGTATAATGTGGGTAATAATGCATGTTATATTGATAATAATAAAAGTAATAAGTATAATTATTATAGTTCTAGCGATAATTACAGTATAATGTGGGTAATAATGCATGTTATATTGATAATAATAAAAGTAATAAGTATAATTATTATAGTTCTCACGATAATAACTGTATAATATGGGTAGTAATGCATGTTATATTGATAATAATAAACGTAATAAGTATAATTATTATAGTTCTGACGATAATAACTGTATAATATGCGTAATAATGCATGTTATATTGATAACAATAAAAGTAATAAGTATAATTATTATAGTTCTAGCGATAATTACAGTATAATGTGGGTAATAATGCATGTTATGTTGATCATAATAAAAGTAATAAGTATAATTATTATAGTTCTCACGATAATAAATGTATAATATGGGTACTAATGCATGTTATATTGATAATAATAAAAGTAATAAGTATAATTATTATAGTTCTAGCGATAATTACAGTATAATGTGGGTAATAATGCATGTTATATTGACGATATTGGGAGTAATAAGTATATTTATTATAATTCTAGCGATAATTACAGTATAATATGGGGATTAATGCATGTTATATTGATAATAATAAATGTAATAAGTATAATTATTATAGTTCTGATGATAATAACTGTATAATATGGGTAGTAATGCATGTTATATTGATAATAATAAAAGTAATATGTATAATTGTTATAGTTCTGACGATAGTAACTGTATAATGTGGGTAATAATGCATGTTATATTGATAATAATAAAAGTAATAAGTATAATTATTATAGTTCTAGCGATAATTACAGTATAATGTGGGTAATAATGCATTTATATTGATAATAATAAAAGTAATAAGTATAATTATTATAGTTCTAGCGATAATTACAGTATAATGTGGGTAATAATGCATGTTATATTGATAATAATAAAAGTAATAAGTATAAGTATTATAGTTCTCACGATAATAACTATATAGTATGGGTAGTAATGCATGTTATATTGGTAATATTGGGGGTAATAAGTATAATTAGTATAATTCTAGCGATAATTACAGTATAATATGGGTATTAATGCATGTTATATTGATAATAATAAAAGTAATAAGTATAATTATTATAGTTCTAGCGATAATTACAGTATAATGGGGGTAATAATGCTTGTTATATTGGTAATATTGGGGGTAATAAGTATAATTAGTATAATTATAGCGATAATTACAGTATAATATGGGTATTAATGCATGTTATATTGATAATAATAAAAGTAATAAGTATAATTATTATAGTTCTGACGATAATAACTGTATAATATGGGTAATAATGCATGTTATATTGATAATAATAAAAGTAATATGTATAATTATTATAGTTCTGACGATAATAACTGTATAATGTGGGTAATAATGCATGTTATATTGATAATAATAAAAGTAATAAGTATAATTATTATAGTTCTGACGATAATAACTGTATAATATGCGTAATAATGCATGTTATATTGATAATAATAAAAGTAATAAGTATTATTATTATAGTTCTGACGATAATAACTGTATAATATGCGTAATAATGCATGTTATATTGATAATAATAACAGTAATAAGTATAATTATTATAGTTCTGACGATAATAACAGTATAATATGGGTACTAATGCATGTTATATTGATAACAATAAAAGTAATAAGTATAATTATTATAGTTCTAGCGATAATTACAGTATAATGTGGGTAATAATGCATGTTATGTTGATAATAATAAAAGTAATAAGTATAATTATTATAGTTCTAGCGATAATTACAGTATAATGTGGGTAATAATGCATTTTATATTGATAATAATAAAAGTAATAAGTATAATTATTATAGTTCTCACGATAATAACTGTATAATATGGGTAGTAATGCATGTTATATTCATAATAATAAACGTAATAAGTATAATTATTATAGTTCCGACGATAATAACTGTATATTATGCGTAATAATGCATGTTATATTGATAATAATAAAAGTAATAAGTACAATTATTATAGTTCTAGCGATAATTAGAGTATAATGTGGGTTATAATGCATGTTATATTGATAATAATAAAGGTAATAAGTATAATTATTATAGTTCTAGCGATAATTACAGTATAATGTGGGTAATAATGCATGTTATGTTGATAATAATAAAAGTAATAAATATAATTATTATAGTTCTCACGATAATAACTGTATAATGTGGGTAATAATGCATTTTATATTGATAATAATAAAAGTAATAAGTATAATTATTATAGTTCTCACGATAATAACTGTATAATATGGGTAGTAATGCATGTTATATTCATAATAATAAACGTAATAAGTATAATTATTATAGTTCCGACGATAATAACTGTATATTATGCGTAATAATGCATGTTATATTGATAATAATAAAAGTAATAAGTACAATTATTATAGTTCTAGCGATAATTAGAGTATAATGTGGGTTATAATGCATGTTATATTGATAATAATAAAGGTAATAAGTATAATTATTATAGTTCTAGCGATAATTACAGTATAATGTGGGTAATAATGCATGTTATGTTGATAATAATAAAAGTAATAAGTATAATTATTATAGTTCTAGCGATAATTACAGTATAATGTGGGTAATAATGCATGTTATATTGATAATAATAAAAGTAATAAGTATAGTTATTATAGTTCTAGCGACAATTACAGTATAATGAGGGTAATAATGCATGATATATTGATAATAATAAAAGTAATAAGTATAATTATTATAGTTCTAGCGATAATTACAGTATAATGTGGGTAATAATGCATGTTATATTGATAATAATAAAAGTAATAAGTATAATTATTACAGTTCTCACGATAATAACTGTATAATATGGGTAATAATGCATGTTATATTGATAATAATAAACGTAATAAGTATAATTATTATAGTTCTGACGATAATAACTGTATAATATGCGTAATAATGCATGTTATATTGATAATAATAAAAGTAATAAGTATAATTATTATAGTTCTAGCGATAATTACAGTATAATGTGGGTAATAATGCATGTTATGTTGATAATAATAAAAGTAATAAATATAATTATTATAGTTCTCACGATAATAACTGTATAATATGGGTAGTAATGCATGTTATATTCATAATAATAAACGTAGTAAGTATAATTATTATAGTTCTGACGATAATAACTGTATATTATGCGTAATAATGCATGTTATATTGATAATAATAAAAGTAATAAGTACAATTATTATAGTTCTAGCGATAATTACAGTATAATATGGGTAATAATGCATGTTATATTGGTAATATTGGGGGTAATAAGTATAATTATTACAGTTCTAGCGATAATAACAGTATAATATGGGACTAATGCATGTTATATTGATAATAATAAAAGTAATAAGTATAATTATTATAGTTCTAGCGATAATTACAGTATAATGTGGGTAATAATGCATTTTATATTGATAATAATAAAAGTAATAAGTATAATTATTATAGTTCTCACGATAATAACTGTATAATATGGGTAGTAATGCATGTTATATTCATAATAATAAACGTAATAAGTATAATTATTATAGTTCCGACGATAATAACTGTATATTATGCGTAATAATGCATGTTATATTGATAATAATAAAAGTAATAAGTACAATTATTATAGTTCTAGCGATAATTAGAGTATAATGTGGGTTATAATGCATGTTATATTGATAATAATAAAGGTAATAAGTATAATTATTATAGTTCTAGCGATAATTACAGTATAATGTGGGTAATAATGCATGTTATGTTGATAATAATAAAAGTAATAAGTATAATTATTATAGTTCTAGCGATAATTACAGTATAATGTGGGTAATAATGCATGTTATATTGATAATAATAAAAGTAATAAGTATAATTATTACAGTTCTCACGATAATAACTGTATAATATGGGTAATAATGCATGTTATATTGATAATAATAAACGTAATAAGTATAATTATTATAGTTCTGACGATAATAACTGTATAATATGCGTAATAATGCATGTTATATTGATAATAATAAAAGTAATAAGTATAATTATTATAGTTCTAGCGATAATTACAGTATAATGTGGGTAATAATGCATGTTATGTTGATAATAATAAAAGTAATAAATATAATTATTATAGTTCTCACGATAATAACTGTATAATATGGGTAGTAATGCATGTTATATTCATAATAATAAACGTAGTAAGTATAATTATTATAGTTCTGACGATAATAACTGTATATTATGCGTAATAATGCATGTTATATTGATAATAATAAAAGTAATAAGTACAATTATTATAGTTCTAGCGATAATTACAGTATAATATGGGTAATAATGCATGTTATATTGGTAATATTGGGGGTAATAAGTATAATTATTACAGTTCTAGCGATAATAACAGTATAATATGGGACTAATGCATGTTATATTGATAATAATAAAAGTAATAAGTATAATTATTATAGTTCTAGCGATAATTACAGTATAATGTGGGTAATAATGCATTTTATATTGATAATAATAAAAGTAATAAGTATAATTATTATAGTTCTCACGATAATAACTGTATAATATGGGTAGTAATGCATGTTATATTCATAATAATAAACGTAATAAGTATAATTATTATAGTTCCGACGATAATAACTGTATATTATGCGTAATAATGCATGTTATATTGATAATAATAAAAGTAATAAGTACAATTATTATAGTTCTAGCGATAATTAGAGTATAATGTGGGTTATAATGCATGTTATATTGATAATAATAAAGGTAATAAGTATAATTATTATAGTTCTAGCGATAATTACAGTATAATGTGGGTAATAATGCATGTTATGTTGATAATAATAAAAGTAATAAGTATAATTATTATAGTTCTCACGATAATAACTGTATAATATGGGTAGTAATGCATGTTATATTCATAATAATAAACGTAATAAGTATAATTATTATAGTTCTGACGATAATAACTGTATATTATGCGTAATAATGCATGTTATATTGATAATAATAAAAGTAATAAGTATAATTATTATATTTCTAGCGATATTAACAGTATAATATGGGTACTAATGCAGGTTATATTGATAACAATAAAAGTAATAAGTATAATTATTATAGTTCTAGCGATAATTACAGTATAATGTGGGTAATAATGCATGTTATGTTGATAATAATAAAAGTAATAAGTATAATTATTATAGTTCTCACGATAATAACTGTATAATATGGGTAGTAATGCATGTTATATTCTTAATAATAAACGTAATAAGTATAATTATTATAGTTCTGACGATAATAACTGTATATTATGCGTAATAATGCATGTTATATTGATAATAATAAAAGTAATAAGTATAATTATTATATTTCTAGCGATATTAACAGTATAATATGGGTACTAATGCAGGTTATATTGATAACAATAAAAGTAATAAGTATAATTATTATAGTTCTAGCGATAATTACAGTATAATGTGGGTAATAATGCATGTTATGTTGATAATAATAAAAGTAATAAGTATAATTATTATAGTTCTCACGATAATAACTGTATAATATGGGTAGTAATGCATGTTATATTCTTAATAATAAACGTAATAAGTATAATTATTATAGTTCTGACGATAATAACTGTATATTATGCGTAATAATGCATGTTATATTGATAATAATAAAAGTAATAAGTATAATTATTATAGTTCTAGCGATATTAACAGTATAATATGGGTACTAATGCAGGTTATATTGATAATAATAAAAGTAATAAGTATAATTATTATAGTTCTAGCGATAATTACAGTATAATGTGGGTAATAATGCTTGTTATATTGGTGATATTGGGGGTAATAAGTATAATTATTATAATGCTAGCGATAATTACAGTATAATATGGGTATTAATGCATGTTATATTGATAATAATAAAAGTAATAAGTATGATTATTATAGTTCTCACGATAATAACTGTATAATATGGGTACTAATGCATGTTATATTGATAATAATAAAAGTAATAAGTATAATTATTATAGTTCTAGCGATAATTACAGTATAATGTGGGTAATAATGCATGTTATATTGACGATATTGGGAGTAATAAGTATATTTATTATTATTCTAGCGATAATTACAGTATAATATGGGGATTAATGCATGTTATATTGATAATAATAAAAGTAATAAGTATAATTATTATAGTTCTGACGATAATAACTGTATAATATGGGTAATAATGCATGTTACATTGGTAATAATAAAAGTAATATGTATAATTGTTATAGTTCTGACGATAATAACTGTATAATGTGGGTAATAATGCATGTTATATTGATAATAATAAAAGTAATAAGTATAATTATTATAGTTCTAGCGATAATTACAGTATAATGTGGGTAATAATGCATTTATATTGATAATAATAAAAGTAATAAGTATAATTATTATAGTTCTAGCGATAATTACAGTATAATGTGGGTAATAATGCATGTTATATTGATAATAATAAAAGTAATAAGTATAAGTATTATAGTTCTCACGATAATAACTGTATAATATGGGTAGTAATGCATGTTATATTGATAATAATAAACGTAATAAGTATAATTATTATAGTTCTGACGATAATAACTGTATAATATGCGTAATAATGCATGTTATATTGATAATAATAAAAGTAATAAGTATAATTATTATAGTTCTAGCGATAATAACTGTATAATGTGGGTAATAATGCATGTTATACTGATAATAATAAAAGTAATAAGTATAATTATTATAGTCCTAGTGATAATAACAGTATAATATGGGTACTAATGCATGTTATATTGATAATAATAAAAGTAATAAGTATAATTATTATAGTTCTAGCGATAATTACAGTATAATGTGGGTAATAATGCTTGTTATATTGGTAATATTGGGGGTAATAAGTATAATTAGTATAATTCTAGCGATAATTACAGTATAATATGGGTATTAATGCATGTTATATTGATAATAATAAAAGTAATAAGTATAATTATTATAGTTCTAGCGATAATTACAGTATAATGGGGGTAATAATGCTTGTTATATTGGTGATATTGGGGGTAATAAGTATAATTAGTATAATTCTAGCGATAATTACAGTATAATATGGGTACTAATGCATGTTATATTGATAATAATAAAAGTAATAAGTATAATTATTATAGTTCTAGCGATAATTACAGTATAATGGGGGTAATAATGCTTGTTATATTGGTGATATTGGGGGTAATAAGTATAATTAGTATAATTCTGACGATAATAACAGTATAATATGGGTACTAATGCATGTTATATTGATAATAATTAAAGTAATAAGTATAATTATTATAGTTCTAGCGATAATTACAGTATAATGTGGGTAATAATGCTTGTTATATTGGTAATATTGGGGGTAATAAGTATAATTAGTATAATTATAGCGATAATTACAGTATAATATGGGTATTAATGCATGTTATATTGATAATAATAAAAGTAATAAGTATAATTATTATAGTTCTAGCGATAATTACAGTATAATGTGGGTAATAGTGCTTGTTATATTGGTGATATTGGGGGTAATAAGTATAATTAGTATAATTCTGACGATAATTACAGTATAATGTGGGTAATAATGCATGTTATATTGATAATAATAAAAGTAATAAGTATAATTATTATAGTTCTAGCGATAATTACAGTATAATGTGGGTAATAATGCATGTTATATTGATAATAATAAAAGTAATAAGTATAATTATTATAGTTCTCACGATAATAACTGTATAATATGGGTAGTAATGCATGTTATATTGATAATAATAAACGTAATAAGTATAATTATTATAGTTCTGACGATAATAACTGTATAATATGCGTAATAATGCATGTTATATTGATAACAATAAAAGTAATAAGTATAATTATTATAGTTCTAGCGATAATTACAGTATAATGTGGGTAATAATGCATGTTATGTTGATCATAATAAAAGTAATAAGTATAATTATTATAGTTCTAGCGATAATTACAGTATAATGGGGGTAATAATGCATGTTATATTGACGATATTGGGAGTAATAAGTATATTTATTATAATTCTAGCGATAATTACAGTATAATATGGGGATTAATGCATGTTATATTGATAATAATAAAAGTAATAAGTATAATTATTATAGTTCTGACGATAATAACTGTATAATATGGGTAATAATGCATGTTATATTGATAATAATAAAAGTAATATGTATAATTGTTATAGTTCTGACGATAGTAACTGTATAATGTGGGTAATAATGCATGTTATATTGATAATAATAAAAGTAATAAGTATAATTATTATAGTTCTAGCGATAATTACAGTATAATGTGGGTAATAATGCATTTATATTGATAATAATAAAAGTAATAAGTATAATTATTATAGTTCTAGCGATAATTACAGTATAATGTGGGTAATAATGCATGTTATATTGATAATAATAAAAGTAATAAGTATAAGTATTATAGTTCTCACGATAATAACTGTATAGTATGGGTAGTAATGCATGTTATATTGGTAATATTGGGGGTAATAAGTATAATTAGTATAATTCTAGCGATAATTACAGTATAATATGGGTATTAATGCATGTTATATTGATAATAATAAAAGTAATAAGTATAATTATTATAGTTCTAGCGATAATTACAGTATAATGGGGGTAATAATGCTTGTTATATTGGTAATATTGGGGGTAATAAGTATAATTAGTATAATTATAGCGATAATTACAGTATAATATGGGTATTAATGCATGTTATATTGATAATAATAAAAGTAATAAGTATAATTATTATAGTTCTGACGATAATAACTGTATAATATGGGTAATAATGCATGTTATATTGATAATAATAAAAGTAATATGTATAATTATTATAGTTCTGACGATAATAACTGTATAATGTGGGTAATAATGCATGTTATATTGATAATAATAAAAGTAATAAGTATAATTATTATAGTTCTGACGATAATAACTGTATAATATGCGTAATAATGCATGTTATATTGATAATAATAAAAGTAATAAGTATTATTATTATAGTTCTGACGATAATAACTGTATAATATGCGTAATAATGCATGTTATTTTGATAATAATAACAGTAATAAGTATAATTATTATAGTTCTGACGATAATAACTGTATAATATGCGTAATAGTGCATGTTATATTGATAATAATAAAAGTAATAAGTATAATTATTATAGTTCTAGCGATAATTACAGTATAATGTGGGTAATAATGCATGTTATATTGATAATAATAAAAGTAATAAGTATAATTATTATAGTTCTCACGATAATAACTGTATAATATGGGTAGTAATGCATGTTATATTGATAATAATAAAAGTAATAAGTATTATTATTATAGTTCTGACGATAATAACTGTATAATATGCGTAATAATGCATGTTATATTGATAATAATAAAAGTAATAAGTATTATTATTATAGTTCTGACGATAATAACTGTATAATGTGGGTAATAATGCATGTTATATTGATAATAATAAAAGTAATAAGTGTAATTATTATAGTTCTAGCGATAATTAGAGTATAATGTGGGTAATTACGCATGTTATATTCATAATAATAAACGTAGTAAGTATAATTATTATAGTTCTGACGATAATAACTGTATAATATGCGTAATAATGCATGTTATATTGATAATAATAAAAGTAATAAGTATAATTATTATAATTCTAGCGATAATTACAGTATAATATGGGTAATAATGCATGTTATATTAATAATAATAAAAGTAATAAGTAGAATTATTATAGTTCTAGCGATAATAACAGTATAATATGGGTACTAATGCATGTTATATTGATAATAATAAAAGTAATAAGTATAATTATTATAGTTCTAGCGATAATTACAGTATAATGTGGGTAATAATGCTTGTTATATTGGTGATATTGGGGGTAATGAGTATAATTAGTATAATTCTAGCGATAATTACAGTATAATATTGGTATTAATGCATGTTATATTGATAATAATAAAAGTAATAAGTAAAATTATTATAGTTCTAGCGATAATTACAGTATAATGTGGGTAATAATGCTTGTTATATTGGTGATATTGGGGGTAATAAGTATAATTATTATAATGCTAGCGATAATTACAGTATAATATGGGTATTAATGCATGTTATATTGATAATAATAAAAGTAATAAGTATAATTATTATAGTTCTGACGATAATAACTGTATAATATGGGTAATAATGCATGTTATATTGATAATAATAAAAGTAATATGTATAATTGTTATAGTTCTGACGATAGTAACTGTATAATGTGGGTAATAATGCATGTTATATTGATAATAATAAAAGTAATAAGTATAATTATTATAGTTCTAGCGATAATTACAGTATAATGTGGGTAATAATGCATTTATATTGATAATAATAAAAGTAATAAGTATAATTATTATAGTTCTAGCGATAATTACAGTATAATGTGGGTAATAATGCATGTTATATTGATAATAATAAAAGTAATAAGTATAAGTATTATAGTTCTCACGATAATAACTGTATAGTATGGGTAGTAATGCATGTTATATTGGTAATATTGGGGGTAATAAGTATAATTAGTATAATTCTAGCGATAATTACAGTATAATATGGGTATTAATGCATGTTATATTGATAATAATAAAAGTAATAAGTATAATTATTATAGTTCTAGCGATAATTACAGTATAATGGGGGTAATAATGCTTGTTATATTGGTAATATTGGGGGTAATAAGTATAATTAGTATAATTATAGCGATAATTACAGTATAATATGGGTATTAATGCATGTTATATTGATAATAATAAAAGTAATAAGTATAATTATTATAGTTCTGACGATAATAACTGTATAATATGGGTAATAATGCATGTTATATTGATAATAATAAAAGTAATATGTATAATTATTATAGTTCTGACGATAATAACTGTATAATGTGGGTAATAATGCATGTTATATTGATAATAATAAAAGTAATAAGTATAATTATTATAGTTCTGACGATAATAACTGTATAATATGCGTAATAATGCATGTTATATTGATAATAATAAAAGTAATAAGTATTATTATTATAGTTCTGACGATAATAACTGTATAATATGCGTAATAATGCATGTTATTTTGATAATAATAACAGTAATAAGTATAATTATTATAGTTCTGACGATAATAACTGTATAATATGCGTAATAGTGCATGTTATATTGATAATAATAAAAGTAATAAGTAGAATTATTATAGTTCTAGCGATAATAACAGTATAATATGGGTACTAATGCATGTTATATTGATAATAATAAAAGTAATAAGTATAATTATTATAGTTCTAGCGATAATTACAGTATAATGTGGGTAATAATGCTTGTTATATTGGTGATATTGGGGGTAATGAGTATAATTAGTATAATTCTAGCGATAATTACAGTATAATATTGGTATTAATGCATGTTATATTGATAATAATAAAAGTAATAAGTAAAATTATTATAGTTCTAGCGATAATTACAGTATAATGTGGGTAATAATGCTTGTTATATTGGTGATATTGGGGGTAATAAGTATAATTATTATAATGCTAGCGATAATTACAGTATAATATGGGTATTAATGCATGTTATATTGATAATAATAAAAGTAATAAGTATAATTATTACAGTCCTCACGATAATAACTGTATAATATGGGTAGTAATGCATGTTATATTCATAATAATAAACGTAGTAAGTATAATTATTATAGTTCTGACGATAATAACTGTATAATACGCGTAATAATGCATGTTATATTGTTAATAATAAAAGTAATAAGTATAACTATTATAGTTCTAGCGATAATTACAGTATAATGTGGGTAATAATGCATGTTATGTTGATAATAATAAAAGTAATAAGTATAATTATTATAGTTCTCACGATAATAACTGTATAATATGGGTAGTAATGCATGTTATATTCATAATAATAAACGTAATAAGTATAATTATTATAGTTCTGACGATAATAACTGTATATTATGCGTAATAATGCATGTTATATTGATAATAATAAAAGTAATAAGTATAATTATTATAGTTCTAGCGATAATTACAGTATAATGTGGGTAATAATGCATGTTATATTGATAATAATAAAAGTAATAAGTATAATTATTATAGTTCTAGCGATAATTACAGTATAATGTGGGTAATAATGCATGTTATATTGATAATAATAAAAGTAATAAGTATAATTATTATAGTTCTCACGATAATAACTGTATAATATGGGTAGTAATGCATGTTATATTGATAATAATAAACGTAATAAGTATAATTATTATAGTTCTGACGATAATAACTGTATAATATGTGTAATAATGCATGTTATATTGATAATAATAAAAGTAATAAGTATAGCTATTATAGTTCTAGCGATAATTAGAGTATAATGTGGGTAATAATGCATGTTATGTTGATAATAATAAAAGTAATAAGTGTAATTATTATAGTTCTCACGATAATAACTGTATAATATGGGTAGTAATGCATGTTATATTCATAATAATAAACGTAATAAGTATAATTATTATAGTTCTGACGATAATAACAGTATAATATGGGTACTAATGCATGTTATATTGATAATAATAAAAGTAATAAGTATAATTATTATAGTTCTAGCGATAATTACAGTATAATGTGGCTAATAATGCATGTTATATTGATAATAATAAAAGTAATAAGTATAATTATTATAGTTATGACGATAATAACAGTATAATATGGGTACTAATGCATGTTATATTGATAATAATAAAAGTAATAAGTATAATTATTATAGTTCTGACGATAATAACAGTATAATATGCGTAATAACGCATGTTATATTGATAATAATAAAAGTAATAAGTATTTTTATTATAGTTCTCACGATAATAACTGTATAATATGGGTAGTAATGCATGTTATATTCATAATAATAAACGTAGTAAGTATAATTATTATAGTTCTGACGATAATAACTGTATAATACGCGTAATAATGCATGTTATATTGATAATAATAAAAGTAATAAGTATAACTATTATAGTTCTAGCGATAATTACAGTATAATGTGGGTAATAATGCATGTTATGTTGATAATAATAAAAGTAATAAGTGTAACTATTATAGTTCTCACGATAATAACTGTATAATATGGGTAGTAATGCATGTTATATTCATAATAATAAACGTAATAAGTATAATTATTATAGTTCTGACGATAATAACTGTATATTATGCGTAATAATGCATGTTATATTGATAATAATAAAAGTAATAAGTATAATTATTATAGTTCTAGCGATAATTACAGTATAATGTGGGTAATAATGCATGTTATATTGATAATAATAAAAGTAATAAGTATAATTATTATAGTTCTAGCGATAATTACAGTATAATGTAGCTAATAATGCATGTTATATTGATAATAATAAAAGTAATAAGTATAATTATTATAGTTATGACGATAATAACAGTATAATAAGGGTACTAATGCATGTTATATTGATAATAATAAAAGTAATAAGTATAATTATTATAGTTCTGACGATAATAACAGTATAATATGCGTAATAACGCATGTTATATTGATAATAATAAAAGTAATAAGTATAGCTATTATAGTTCTAGCGATAATTACAGTATAATGTGGGTAATAATGCATGTTATGTTGATAATAATAAAAGTAATAAGTGTAATTATTATAGTTCTCACGATAATAACTGTATAATATGGGTAGTAATGCATGTTATATTCATAATAATAAACGTAATAAGTATAATTATTATAGTTCTGACGATAATAACAGTATAATATGGGTACTAATGCATGTTATATTGATAATAATAAAAGTAATAAGTATAATTATTATAGTTCTAGCGATAATTACAGTATAATGTGGGTAATAATGCATGTTATATTGATAATAATAAAAGTAATAAGTATAATTATTATAGTTCTGACGATAATAACAGCATAATATGGTTACTAATGCATGTTATATTGATAATAATAAAAGCAATAAGTATAATTATTATAGTTCTCACGATAATAACTGTATAATATGGGTAGTAATGCATGTTATATTGATAATAATAAACGTAATAAGTATAATTATTATAGTTCTGACGATAATAACTGTATAATATGTGTAATAATGCATGTTATATTGATAATAATAAAAGTAATAAGTATAGCTATTATAGTTCTAGCGATAATTACAGTATAATGTGGGTAATAATGCATGTTATGTTGATAATAATAAAAGAAATAAGTGTAATTATTATAGTTCTCACGATAATAACTGTATAATATGGGTAGTAATGCATGTTATATTCATAATAATAAACGTAATAAGTATAATTATTATAGTTCTAGCGATAATTACAGTATCATGTGGGTAATAATGCATGTTATATTGATAATAATAAAAGTAATAAGTATAATTATTATAGTTCTGACGATAATAACAGTATAATATGGGTACTAATGCATGTTATATTGATAATAATAAAAGTAATAAGTATAATTATTATAGTTCTGACGATAATAACAGTATAATATGCGTAATAATGCATGGTATATTGATAATAATAAAAGTAATAAGTATTATTTTTATAGTTCTGACGATAATAACTGTATAATATGCGTAATAATGCATGTTATATTGATAATAATAACAGTAATAAGTATAATTATTATAGTTCTAGCGATAATTACAGTACAATGTGGGTAATAATGCATGTTATATTGATAATAATAAAAGTAATAAGTATAATTATTATAGTCCTAGCGATAATTAGAGTATAATGTGGGTAATAATGCATGTTATATTCATAATAATAAACGTAGTAAGTATAATTATTATAGTTCTGACGATAATAACAGTATAATATGGGTACTAATGCATGTTATATTGATAATAATAAAAGTAATAAGTATAATTATTATAGTTCTAGCGATAATTACAGTATAATGTGGGTAATAATGCATGTTATATTGATAATAATAAAAGTAATAAGTATAATTATTATAGTTCTAGCGATAATTACAGTATAATGTGGGTAATAATGCATGTTATATTGATAATAATAAAAGTAATAAGTATAATTATTATAGTTCTGACGATAATAACAGTATAATATGGGTACTAATGCATGTTATATTGATAATAATAAAAGTAATAAGTATAATTATTATAGTTCTGACGATAATAACAGTATAATATGCGTAATAATGCATGTTATATTGATAATAATAAAAGTAATAAGTATAAGTATTATAGTTCTCACGATAATAACTGTATAATATGGGTAGTAATGCATGTTATATTCATAATAATAAACGTAATAAGTATAATTATTATAGTTCTGACGATAATAACAGTATAATATGGGTACTAATGCATGTTATATTGATAATAATAAAAGTAATAAGTATAATTATTATAGTTCTAGCGATAATTACAGTATAATGTGGGTAATAATGCATGTTATATTGATAATAATAAAAGTAATAAGTATAATTATTATAGTTCTAGCGATAATTACAGTATAATGTGGGTAATAATGCATGTTATATTGATAATAATAAAAGTAATAAGTATAATTATTATAGTTCTGACGATAATAACAGTATAATATGGGTACTAATGCATGTTATATTGATAATAATAAAAGTAATAAGTATAATTATTATAGTTCTGACGATAATAACAGTATAATATGCGTAATAATGCATGTTATATTGATAATAATAAAAGTAATAAGTATAATTATTATAGTTCTCACGATAATAACTGTATAATATGGGTAGTAATGCATGTTATATTCATAATAATAAACGTAATAAGTATAATTATTATAGTTCTGACGATAATAACTGTAAAATATGGGTACTACTGCATGTTATATTGATAATAATAAAAGTAATAAGTATAATTATTATAGTTCTGACGATAATAACTGTATAATATGCGCAATAATGCATGTTATATTGATAATAATAAACGTAATAAGTATAATTATTATAGTTCTGACGATAATAACTGTATAATATACGTAATAATGCATGTTATATTAATAATAATAAAAGTAATAAGTAGAATTATTATAGTTCTAGCGATAATTACAGTATAATGTGGGTAATAATGCATGTTATATTGATAATAATAAACGTAATAAGTATAATTATTATAGTTCTGACGATAATAACTGTATAATATGTGTAATAATGCATGTTATATTGATAATAATAAAAGTAATAAGTATAGCTATTATAGTTCTAGCGATAATTACAGTATAATGTGGGTAATAATGCATGTTATATTGATAATAATAAAAGTAATAAGTATAATTATTATAGTTCTGACGATAATAACAGTATAATATGGGTACTAATGCATGTTATATTGATAATAATAAACGTAATAAGTATAATTATTATAGTTCTGACGATAATAACTGTATAATATACGTAATAATGCATGTTATATTAATAATAATAAAAGTAATAAGTAGAATTATTATAGTTCTAGCGATAATTACAGTATAATGTGGGTAATAATGCATGTTATATTGATAATAATAAACGTAATAAGTATAATTATTATAGTTCTGACGATAATAACTGTATAATATGTGTAATAATGCATGTTATATTGATAATAATAAAAGTAATAAGTATAGCTATTATAGTTCTAGCGATAATTACAGTATAATGTGGGTAATAATGCATATTATATTGATAATAATAAAAGTAATAAGTATTATTTTTATAGTTCTGTCGATAATAACTGTATAATATGCGTAATAATGCATGTTATATTGATAATAAGAGTAATAAGTATAATTATTATAGTTCTAGCGATAATTACAGTATAATGTGGGTAATAATGCATGTTATGTTGATAATAATAAAAGTAATAAGTGTAATTATTATAGTTCTCACGATAATAACTGTATAATATGGGTAGTAATGCATGTTATATTCATAATAATAAACGTAATAAGTATAATTATTATAGTTCTGACGATAATAACAGTATAATATGGGTACTAATGCATGTTATATTGATAATAATAAAAGTAATAAGTATAATTATTATAGTTCTAGCGATAATTACAGTATAATGTGGTTAATAATGCATGTTATATTGATAATAATAAAAGTAATAAGTATAATTATTATCGTTCTAGCGATAATTACAGTATAATGTGGGTAATAATGCATGTTATATTGATAATAATAAAAGTAATAAGTATAATTATTATAGTTCTAGCGATAATTAGAGTATAATGTGGGTAATAATGCATGTTATATTGATAATAATAAAAGTAATAAGTATAATTATTATAGTTCTAGCGATAATTAGAGTATAATGTGGGTAATAGCGCATGTTATACTCATAATAATAAACGTAGTAAGTATAATTATTATAGTTCTGACGATAATAACTGTATAATATGCGTAAAAATGCATGTTATATTGATAATAAAAAAGTAATAAGTATAATTATTATAGTTCTAGCAATAATTACAGTATAATGTGGGTAATAATGCATGTTATATTCATAATAATAAACGTAGTAACTATAATTATTATAGTTCTGACGATAATAACTGTATAATATGCGTAATAATGCATGTTATATTGATAATAATAAAAGTAATAAGTATAATTATTATAGTTCTGACGATAATAACTGTATAATATGCGTAATAGTGCATGTTATATTGATAATAATAAAAGTAATAAGTATAATTATTATAGTTCTAGCGATAATTACAGTATAATGTGGGTAATAATGCATGTTATATTGATAATAATAAAAGTACTAAGTATAATTATTATAGTTCTAGCGATAATTACAGTATAATGTGGGTAATAATGCATGTTATGTTGACAATAATAAAAGTAATAAGTGTAATTATTATAGTTCTCACGATAATAACTGTATAATATGGATAGTAATGCATGTTATATTGATAATAATAAAAGTAATAAGTATAATTATTATAGTTCTGACGATAATAACTGTATAATATGCGTAATAATGCATGTTATATTGATAATAATAAACGTAATAAGTATAATTATTATAGTTCTGACGATAATAACTGTATAATATGTGTAATAATGCATGTTATATTGATAATAATAAAAGTAATAAGTATAGCTATTATAGTTCTAGCGATAATTACAGTATAATGTGGGTAATAATGCATATTATGTTGATAATAATAAAAGTAATAAGTATAATTATTATAGTTCTCACGATAATAACTGTATAATATGGGTAGTAATGCATGTTATATTCATAATAATAAACGTAATAAGTATAATTATTATAGTTCTGACGATAATAACTGTAAAATATGGGTACTACTGCATGTTATATTGATAATAATAAAAGTAATAAGTATAATTATTATAGTTCTGACGATAATAACTGTATAATATGCGCAATAATGCATGTTATATTGATAATAATAAACGTAATAAGTATAATTATTATAGTTCTGACGATAATAACTGTATAATATACGTAATAATGCATGTTATATTAATAATAATAAAAGTAATGAGTAGAATTATTATAGTTCTAGCGATAATTACAGTATAATGTGGGTAATAATGCATGTTATATTGATAATAATAAACGTAATAAGTATAATTATTATAGTTCTGACGATAATAACTGTATAATATGTGTAATAATGCATGTTATATTGATAATAATAAAAGTAATAAGTATAGCTATTATAGTTCTAGCGATAATTACAGTATAATGTGGGTAATAATGCATGTTATATTGATAATAATAAAAGTAATAAGTATAATTATTATAGTTCTGACGATAATAACAGTATAATATGGGTACTAATGCATGTTATATTGATAATAATAAACGTAATAAGTATAATTATTATAGTTCTGACGATAATAACTGTATAATATACGTAATAATGCATGTTATATTAATAATAATAAAAGTAATAAGTAGAATTATTATAGTTCTAGCGATAATTACAGTATAATGTGGGTAATAATGCATGTTATATTGATAATAATAAACGTAATAAGTATAATTATTATAGTTCTGACGATAATAACTGTATAATATGTGTAATAATGCATGTTATATTGATAATAATAAAAGTAATAAGTATAGCTATTATAGTTCTAGCGATAATTACAGTATAATGTGGGTAATAATGCATATTATATTGATAATAATAAAAGTAATAAGTATTATTTTTATAGTTCTGTCGATAATAACTGTATAATATGCGTAATAATGCATGTTATATTGATAATAATAACAGTAATAAGTATAATTATTATAGTTCTAGCGATAATTACAGTATAATGTGGGTAATAATGCATGTTATGTTGATAATAATAAAAGTAATAAGTGTAATTATTATAGTTCTCACGATAATAACTGTATAATATGGGTAGTAATGCATGTTATATTCATAATAATAAACGTAATAAGTATAATTATTATAGTTCTGACGATAATAACAGTATAATATGGGTACTAATGCATGTTATATTGATAATAATAAAAGTAATAAGTATAATTATTATAGTTCTAGCGATAATTACAGTATAATGTGGTTAATAATGCATGTTATATTGATAATAATAAAAGTAATAAGTATAATTATTATCGTTCTAGCGATAATTACAGTATAATGTGGGTAATAATGCATGTTATATTGATAATAATAAAAGTAATAAGTATAATTATTATAGTTCTAGCGATAATTAGAGTATAATGTGGGTAATAATGCATGTTATATTGATAATAATAAAAGTAATAAGTATAATTATTATAGTTCTAGCGATAATTAGAGTATAATGTGGGTAATAGCGCATGTTATACTCATAATAATAAACGTAGTAAGTATAATTATTATAGTTCTGACGATAATAACTGTATAATATGCGTAAAAATGCATGTTATATTGATAATAAAAAAGTAATAAGTATAATTATTATAGTTCTAGCAATAATTACAGTATAATGTGGGTAATAATGCATGTTATATTCATAATAATAAACGTAGTAACTATAATTATTATAGTTCTGACGATAATAACTGTATAATATGCGTAATAATGCATGTTATATTGATAATAATAAAAGTAATAAGTATAATTATTATAGTTCTGACGATAATAACTGTATAATATGCGTAATAGTGCATGTTATATTGATAATAATAAAAGTAATAAGTATAATTATTATAGTTCTAGCGATAATTACAGTATAATATGGGTACTAATGCATGTTATATTGATAATAATAAAAGTAATAAGTATAATTATTATAGTTCTAGCGATAATTACAGTATAATGTGGTTAATAATGCATGTTATATTGATAATAATAAAAGTAATAAGTATAATTATTATCGTTCTAGCGATAATTACAGTATAATGTGGGTAATAATGCATGTTATATTGATAATAATAAAAGTAATAAGTATAATTATTATAGTTCTAGCGATAATTAGAGTATAATGTGGGTAATAATGCATGTTATATTGATAATAATAAAAGTAATAAGTATAATTATTATAGTTCTAGCGATAATTAGAGTATAATGTGGGTAATAGCGCATGTTATACTCATAATAATAAACGTAGTAAGTATAATTATTATAGTTCTGACGATAATAACTGTATAATATGCGTAAAAATGCATGTTATATTGATAATAAAAAAGTAATAAGTATAATTATTATAGTTCTAGCAATAATTACAGTATAATGTGGGTAATAATGCATGTTATATTCATAATAATAAACGTAGTAACTATAATTATTATAGTTCTGACGATAATAACTGTATAATATGCGTAATAATGCATGTTATATTGATAATAATAAAAGTAATAAGTATAATTATTATAGTTCTGACGATAATAACTGTATAATATGCGTAATAGTGCATGTTATATTGATGATAATAAAAGTAATAAGTATAATTATTATAGTTCTAGCGATAATTACAGTATAATGTGGGTAATAATGCATGTTATATTGATAATAATAAAAGTACTAAGTATAATTATTATAGTTCTAGCGATAATTACAGTATAATGTGGGTAATAATGCATGTTATGTTGACAATAATAAAAGTAATAAGTGTAATTATTATAGTTCTCACGATAATAACTGTATAATATGGATAGTAATGCATGTTATATTGATAATAATAAAAGTAATAAGTATAATTATTATAGTTCTGACGATAATAACTGTATAATATGCGTAATAATGCATGTTATATTGATAATAATAAACGTAATAAGTATAATTATTATAGTTCTGACGATAATAACTGTATAATATGTGTAATAATGCATGTTATATTGATAATAATAAAAGTAATAAGTATAGCTATTATAGTTCTAGCGATAATTACAGTATAATGTGGGTAATAATGCATATTATGTTGATAATAATAACAGTAATAAGTATAATTATTATAGTTCTAGCGATAATTACAGTACAATGTGGGTAATAATGCATGTTATATTGATAATAATAAAAGTAATAAGTATAATTATTATAGTTCTAGCGATAATTAGAGTATAATGTGGGTAATAATGCATGTTATATTCATAATAATAAACGTGGTAAGTATAATTATTATAGTTCTGACGATAATAACTGTATAATATGCGTAATAATGCATGTTATATTGATAATAATAAAAGTAATAAGTATAATTATTATAGTTCTAGCGATAATTACAGTATAATGTGGGTAATAATGCATGTTATATTGATAATAATAAAAGTAATAAGTATAATTATTATAGTTCTAGCGATAATTACAGTATAATGTGGGTAATAATGCATGTTATATTGATAATAATAAAAGTAATAAGTATAATTATTATAGTTCTAGCGATAATTAGAGTATAATGTGGGTAATAGCGCATGTTATACTCATAATAATAAACGTAGTAAGTATAATTATTATTGTTCTGACGATAATAACTGTATAATATGCGTAAAAATGCATGTAATATTGATAATAATAAAAGTAATAAGTATTATTTTTATAGTTCTGACGATAATAACTGTATAATATGCGTAATAATGCATGTTATATTGATAATAATAAAAGTAATAAGTATAATTATTATAGTTCTAGCGATAATTACAGTATAATGTGGGTAATAATGCATGTTATATTGATAATAATAAAAGTAATAAGTATAATTATTATAGTTCTAGCGATAATTACAGTATAATGTGGGTAATAATGCATGTTATATTGATAATAATAAAAGTAATAAGTATAATTATTATAGTTCTAGCGATAATTACAGTATAATGTGGGTAATAATGCATGTTATATTGATAATAATAAAAGTAATAAGTATAATTATTATAGTTCTGACGATAATAACAGTATAATATGCGTAATAGTGCATGTTATATTGATAATAATAAAAGTAATAAGTATAATTATTATAGTTCTAGCGATAATTACAGTATAATGTGGGTAATAATGCATGTTATATTGATAATAATAAAAGTACTAAGTATAATTATTATAGTTCTAGCGATAATTACAGTATAATGTGGGTAATAATGCATGTTATGTTGACAATAATAAAAGTAATAAGTGTAATTATTATAGTTCTCACGATAATAACTGTATAATATGGATAGTAATGCATGTTATATTGATAATAATAAAAGTAATAAGTATAATTATTATAGTTCTGACGATAATAACTGTATAATATGCGTAATAATGCATGTTATATTGATAATAATAAACGTAATAAGTATAATTATTATAGTTCTGACGATAATAACTGTATAATATGTGTAATAATGCATGTTATATTGATAATAATAAAAGTAATAAGTATAGCTATTATAGTTCTAGCGATAATTACAGTATAATGTGGGTAATAATGCATATTATGTTGATAATAATAAAAGTAATAAGTATAATTATTATAGTTCTCACGATAATAACTGTATAATATGGGTAGTAATGCATGTTATATTCATAATAATAAACGTAATAAGTATAATTATTATAGTTCTGACGATAATAACTGTAAAATATGGGTACTACTGCATGTTATATTGATAATAATAAAAGTAATAAGTATAATTATTATAGTTCTGACGATAATAACTGTATAATATGCGCAATAATGCATGTTATATTGATAATAATAAACGTAATAAGTATAATTATTATAGTTCTGACGATAATAACTGTATAATATACGTAATAATGCATGTTATATTAATAATAATAAAAGTAATGAGTAGAATTATTATAGTTCTAGCGATAATTACAGTATAATGTGGGTAATAATGCATGTTATATTGATAATAATAAACGTAATAAGTATAATTATTATAGTTCTGACGATAATAACTGTATAATATGTGTAATAATGCATGTTATATTGATAATAATAAAAGTAATAAGTATAGCTATTATAGTTCTAGCGATAATTACAGTATAATGTGGGTAATAATGCATGTTATATTGATAATAATAAAAGTAATAAGTATAATTATTATAGTTCTGACGATAATAACAGTATAATATGGGTACTAATGCATGTTATATTGATAATAATAAACGTAATAAGTATAATTATTATAGTTCTGACGATAATAACTGTATAATATACGTAATAATGCATGTTATATTAATAATAATAAAAGTAATAAGTAGAATTATTATAGTTCTAGCGATAATTACAGTATAATGTGGGTAATAATGCATGTTATATTGATAATAATAAACGTAATAAGTATAATTATTATAGTTCTGACGATAATAACTGTATAATATGTGTAATAATGCATGTTATATTGATAATAATAAAAGTAATAAGTATAGCTATTATAGTTCTAGCGATAATTACAGTATAATGTGGGTAATAATGCATATTATATTGATAATAATAAAAGTAATAAGTATTATTTTTATAGTTCTGTCGATAATAACTGTATAATATGCGTAATAATGCATGTTATATTGATAATAATAACAGTAATAAGTATAATTATTATAGTTCTAGCGATAATTACAGTATAATGTGGGTAATAATGCATGTTATGTTGATAATAATAAAAGTAATAAGTGTAATTATTATAGTTCTCACGATAATAACTGTATAATATGGGTAGTAATGCATGTTATATTCATAATAATAAACGTAATAAGTATAATTATTATAGTTCTGACGATAATAACAGTATAATATGGGTACTAATGCATGTTATATTGATAATAATAAAAGTAATAAGTATAATTATTATAGTTCTAGCGATAATTACAGTATAATGTGGTTAATAATGCATGTTATATTGATAATAATAAAAGTAATAAGTATAATTATTATCGTTCTAGCGATAATTACAGTATAATGTGGGTAATAATGCATGTTATATTGATAATAATAAAAGTAATAAGTATAATTATTATAGTTCTAGCGATAATTAGAGTATAATGTGGGTAATAATGCATGTTATATTGATAATAATAAAAGTAATAAGTATAATTATTATAGTTCTAGCGATAATTAGAGTATAATGTGGGTAATAGCGCATGTTATACTCATAATAATAAACGTAGTAAGTATAATTATTATAGTTCTGACGATAATAACTGTATAATATGCGTAAAAATGCATGTTATATTGATAATAAAAAAGTAATAAGTATAATTATTATAGTTCTAGCAATAATTACAGTATAATGTGGGTAATAATGCATGTTATATTCATAATAATAAACGTAGTAACTATAATTATTATAGTTCTGACGATAATAACTGTATAATATGCGTAATAATGCATGTTATATTGATAATAATAAAAGTAATAAGTATAATTATTATAGTTCTGACGATAATAACTGTATAATATGCGTAATAGTGCATGTTATATTGATAATAATAAAAGTAATAAGTATAATTATTATAGTTCTAGCGATAATTACAGTATAATGTGGGTAATAATGCATGTTATATTGATAATAATAAAAGTACTAAGTATAATTATTATAGTTCTAGCGATAATTACAGTATAATGTGGGTAATAATGCATGTTATGTTGACAATAATAAAAGTAATAAGTGTAATTATTATAGTTCTCACGATAATAACTGTATAATATGGATAGTAATGCATGTTATATTGATAATAATAAAAGTAATAAGTATAATTATTATAGTTCTGACGATAATAACTGTATAATATGCGTAATAATGCATGTTATATTGATAATAATAAACGTAATAAGTATAATTATTATAGTTCTGACGATAATAACTGTATAATATGTGTAATAATGCATGTTATATTGATAATAATAAAAGTAATAAGTATAGCTATTATAGTTCTAGCGATAATTACAGTATAATGTGGGTAATAATGCATATTATGTTGATAATAATAAAAGTAATAAGTATAATTATTATAGTTCTGACGATAATAACAGTATAATATGGGTACTAATGCATGTTATATTGATAATAATAAAAGTAATAAGTATAATTATTATAGTTCTGACGATAATAACAGTATAATATGCGTAATAATGCATGTTATATTGATAATAATAAAAGTAATAAGTATTATTTTTATAGTTCTGACGATAATAACTGTATAATATGCGTAATAATGCATGTTATATTGATAATAATAACAGTAATAAGTATAATTATTATAGTTCTAGCGATAATTACAGTACAATGTTGGTAATAATGCATGTTATATTGATAATAATAAAAGTAATAAGTATAATTATTATAGTTCTAGCGATAATTAGAGTATAATGTGGGTAATAATGCATGTTATATTCATAATAATAAACGTGGTAAGTATAATTATTATAGTTCTGACGATAATAACTGTATAATATGCGTAATAATGCATGTTATATTGATAATAATAAAAGTAATAAGTATAATTATTATAGTTCTAGCGATAATTACAGTATAATGTGGGTAATAATGCATGTTATATTGATAATAATAAAAGTAATAAGTATAATTATTATAGTTCTAGCGATAATTACAGTATAATGTGGGTAATAATGCATGTTATATTGATAATAATAAAAGTAATAAGTATAATTATTATAGTTCTAGCGATAATTAGAGTATAATGTGGGTAATAGCGCATGTTATACTCATAATAATAAACGTAGTAAGTATAATTATTATTGTTCTGACGATAATAACTGTATAATATGCGTAAAAATGCATGTAATATTGATAATAATAAAAGTAATAAGTATTATTTTTATAGTTCTGACGATAATAACTGTATAATATGCGTAATAATGCATGTTATATTGATAATAATAAAAGTAATAAGTATAATTATTATAGTTCTAGCGATAATTACAGTATAATGTGGGTAATAATGCATGTTATATTGATAATAATAAAAGTAATAAGTATAATTATTATAGTTCTAGCGATAATTACAGTATAATGTGGGTAATAATGCATGTTATATTGATAATAATAAAAGTAATAAGTATAATTATTATAGTTCTAGCGATAATTACAGTATAATGTGGGTAATAATGCATGTTATATTGATAATAATAAAAGTAATAAGTATAATTATTATAGTTCTGACGATAATAACAGTATAATATGGGTACTAATGCATGTTATATTGATAATAATAAAAGTAATAAGTATAATTATTATAGTTCTGACGATAATAACAGTATAATATGCGTAATAATGCATGTTATATTGATAATAATAAAAGTAATAAGTATTATTTTTATAGTTCTGACGATAATAACTGTATAATATGCGTAACTATGCATGTTATATTGATAATAATAACAGTAATAAGTATAATTATTATAGTTCTAGCGATAATTACAGTACAATGTGGGTAATAATGCATGTTATATTGATAATAATAAAAGTAATAAGTATAATTATTATAGTTCTAGCGATAATTAGAGTATAGTGTGGGTAATAATGCATGTTATATTCATAATAATAAACGTAGTAAGTATAATTATTATAGTTCTGACGATAATAACTGTATAATATGCGTAATAATGCATGTTATATTGATAATAATAAAAGTAATAAGTATAATTATTATAGTTCTGACGATAATAACTGTATAATATGCGTAATAGTGCATGTTATATTGATAATAATAAAAGTAATAAGTATAATTATTATAGTTCTAGCGATAATTACAGTATAATGTGGGTAATAATGCATGTTATATTGATAATAATAAAAGTAATAAGTATAATTATTATAGTTCTAGCGATAATTACAGTATAATGTGGGTAATAATGCATGTTATATTGATAATAATAAAAGTAATAAGTATAATTATTATAGTTCTCTCGATAATAACTGTATGATATGGGTAGTAATGCATGTTATATTGATAATAATAAACGTAATAAGTATAATTATTATAGTTCTGACGATAATAACTGTATAATATGCGTAATAATGCATGTTATATTGATAATAATAAAAGTAGTAAGTATAACTATTATAGTTCTAGCGATGATTACAGTATAATGTGGGTAATAATGCATGTTATGTTGATAATAATAAAAGTAATAAGTATAATTATTATAGTTCTCACGATAATAACTGTATAATATGGGTAGTAATGCATGTTATATTCATAATAATAAACGTAATAAGTATAATTATTATAGTTCTGACGATAATAACTGTATAATATGGGTACTAATGCATGTTATATTGATAATAATAAAAGTAATAAGTATAATTATTATAGTTCTGACGATAATAACTGTATAATATGCGTAATAATGCATGTTATATTGATAATAATAAACGTAATAAGTATAATTATTATAGTTCTGACGATAATAAGTGTATAATATGCGTAATAATGCATGTAATATTGATAATAATAAAAGTAATAAGTATTATTATTATAGTTCTGACGATAATAACTGTATAATATGCGTAATAATGCATGTTATATTGATAATAATAACAGTAATAAGTATAATTATTATAGTTCTGACGATAATAACTGTATAATATGCGTAATAGTGCATGTTATATTGATAATAATAAAAGTAATAAGTATAATTATTATAGTTCTAGCGATAATTACAGTATAATGTGGGTAATAATGCATGTTATATTCATAATAATAAACGTAATAAGTATAATTATTATAGTTCTGACGATAATAACTGTATAATATGGGTAGTAATGCGTGTTATATAGATAATAATAAACGTAATAAGTATAATTATTATAGTTCTGACGATAATAACTGTATAATATGCGTAATAATGCATGTTATATTGATAATAATAAAAGTAATAAGTATAACTATTATAGTTCTAGCGATAATTACAGTATAATGTGGGTAATAATGCATGTTATATTGACAATAATAAACGTAGTAAGTATAATTATTATAGTTCTGACGATAATAACTGTATAATATGCGTAATAATGCATGTTATATTGATAATAATAAAAGTAATAAGTATAATTATTATAATTCTAGCGATAATTACAGTATAATATGGGTAATAATGCATGTTATATTAATAATAATAAAAGTAATAAGTAGAATTATTATAGTTCTAGCGATAATTACAGTATAATGTGGGTAATAATGCATGTTATATTGATAATAATAAAAGTAATAAGTATAATTATTATAGTTCTCACGATAATAACTGTATAATATGGGTAGTAATGCATGTTATATTGATAATAATAAACGTAATAAGTATAATTATTATAGTTCTGACGATAATAACTGTATAATATGTGTAATAATGCATGTTATATGGATAATAATAAAAGTAATAAGTATAGCTATTATAGTTCTAGCGATAATTACAGTATAATGTGGGTAATAATGCATGTTATGTTGATAATAATAAAAGTAATAAGTGTAATTATTATAGTTCTCACGATAATAACTGTATAATATGGGTAGCAATGCATGTTATATTGATAATAATAAACGTAATAAGTATAATTATTATAGTTCTGACGATAATAACAGTATAATATGGGTACTAATGCATGTTATATTGATAATAATAAATGTAATAAGTATAATTATTATAGTTCTGACGATAATAACTGTATAATATGCGTAATAATGCATGTTATATTGATAATAATAAACGTAATAAGTATAATTATTATAGTTCTGACGATAATAACTGTATAATATGCGTAATAATGCATGTTATATTGATAATAATAAAAGTAATAAGTATTATTATTATAGTTCTGACGATAATAACTGTATAATATGCGTAATAATGCATGTTATATTGATAATAATAACAGTAATAAGTATAATTATTATAGTTCTAGCGATAATTACAGTATAATGTGGGTAATAATGCATGTTATATTGATAATAATAAAAGTAATAAGTATAATTATTATAGTTCTAGCGATAATTAGAGTATAATGTGGGTAATAATGCATGTTATATTGATAATAATAAAAGTAATAAGTATAATTATTATAGTTCTGACGATAATAACAGTATAATATGCGTAATAATGCATGTTATATTGATAATAATAAAAGTAATAAGTATTATTTTTATAGTTCTGACGATAATAACTGTATAATATGCGTAATAATGCATGTTATATTGATAATAATAACAGTAATAAGTATAATTATTATAGTTCTAGCGATAATTACAGTACAATGTGGGTAATAATGCATGTTATATTGATAATAATAAAAGTAATAAGTATAATTATTATAGTTCTAGCGATAATTAGAGTATAATGTGGGTAATAATGCATGTTATATTCATAATAATAAACGTAGTAAGTATAATTATTATAGTTCTGACGATAATAACTGTATAATATGCGTAATTAAGCATGTTATATTGATAATAATAAAAGCAATAAGTATAATTATTATAGTTCCGACGATAATAACTGTATAATATGCGTAATAGTGCATGTTATATTGATAATAATAAAAGTAATAAGTATAATTATTATAGTTCTAGCGATAATTACAGCATAATGTGGGTAATAATGCATGTTATATTGATAATAATAAACGTAGTAACTATAATTATTATAGTTCTGTCGATAATAACTGTATAATATGCGTAATAATGCATGTTATATTGATAATAATAAAAGTAATAAGTATAATTATTATAGTTCTGACGATAATAACTGTATAATATGCGTAATAGTGCATGTTATATTGATAATAATAAAAGTAATAAGTATAATTATTATAGTTCTAGCGATAATTACAGTATAATGTGGGTAATAATGCATGTTATATTGATAATAATAAAAGTACTAAGTATAATTATTATAGTTCTAGCGATAATTACAGTATAATGTGGGTAATAATGCATGTTATGTTGACAATAATAAAAGTAATAAGTGTAATTATTATAGTTCTCACGATAATAACTGTATAATATGGGTAGTAATGCATGTTATATTGATAATAATAAAAGTAATAAGTATAATTATTATAGTTCTCTCGATAATAACTGTATGATATGGGTAGTAATGCATGTTATATTGATAATAATAAACGTAATAAGTATAATTATTATAGTTCTGACGATAATAACTGTATAATATGCGTAATAATGCATGTTATATTGATAATAATAAAAGTAGTAAGTATAACTATTATAGTTCTAGCGATGATTACAGTATAATGTGGGTAATAATGCATGTTATGTTGATAATAATAAAAGTAATAAGTATAATTATTATAGTTCTCACGATAATAACTGTATAATATGGGTAGTAATGCATGTTATATTCATAATAATAAACGTAATAAGTATAATTATTATAGTTCTGACGATAATAACTGTATAATATGGGTACTAATGCATGTTATATTGATAATAATAAAAGTAATAAGTATAATTATTATAGTTCTGACGATAATAACTGTATAATATGCGTAATAATGCATGTTATATTGATAATAATAAACGTAATAAGTATAATTATTATAGTTCTGACGATAATAAGTGTATAATATGCGTAATAATGCATGTAATATTGATAATAATAAAAGTAATAAGTATTATTATTATAGTTCTGACGATAATAACTGTATAATATGCGTAATAATGCATGTTATATTGATAATAATAACAGTAATAAGTATAATTATTATAGTTCTGACGATAATAACTGTATAATATGCGTAATAGTGCATGTTATATTGATAATAATAAAAGTAATAAGTATAATTATTATAGTTCTAGCGATAATTACAGTATAATGTGGGTAATAATGCATGTTATATTCATAATAATAAACGTAATAAGTATAATTATTATAGTTCTGACGATAATAACTGTATAATATGGGTAGTAATGCGTGTTATATAGATAATAATAAACGTAATAAGTATAATTATTATAGTTCTGACGATAATAACTGTATAATATGCGTAATAATGCATGTTATATTGATAATAATAAAAGTAATAAGTATAGCTATTATAGTTCTAGCGATAATTACAGTATAATGTGGGTAATAATGCATGTTATGTTGATAATAATAAAAGTAATAAGTGTAATTATTATAGTTCTCACGATAATAACTGTATAATATGGGTAGTAATGCATGTTATATTCATAATAATAAACGTAATAAGTATAATTATTATAGTTCTGACGATAATAACAGTATAATATGGGTACTAATGCATGTTATATTGATAATAATAAAAGTAATAAGTATAATTATTATAGTTCTAGCGATAATTACAGTATAATGTGGGTAATAATGCATGTTATATTGATAATAATAAAAGTAATAAGTATAATTATTATAGTTCTGACGATAATAACAGCATAATATGGTTACTAATGCATGTTATATTGATAATAATAAAAGCAATAAGTATAATTATTATAGTTCTCACGATAATAACTGTATAATATGGGTAGTAATGCATGTTATATTGATAATAATAAACGTAATAAGTATAATTATTATAGTTCTGACGATAATAACTGTATAATATGTGTAATAATGCATGTTATATTGATAATAATAAAAGTAATAAGTATAGCTATTATAGTTCTAGCGATAATTACAGTATAATGTGGGTAATAATGCATGTTATGTTGATAATAATAAAAGAAATAAGTGTAATTATTATAGTTCTCACGATAATAACTGTATAATATGGGTAGTAATGCATGTTATATTCATAATAATAAACGTAATAAGTATAATTATTATAGTTCTGACGATAATAACAGTATAATATGGGTACTAATGCATGTTATATTGATAATAATAAAAGTAATAAGTATAATTATTATAGTTCTAGCGATAATTACAGTATAATGTGGGTAATAATGCATGTTATATTGATAATAATAAAAGTAATAAGTATAATTATTATAGTTCTAGCGATAATTACAGTATCATGTGGGTAGTAATGCATGTTATATTGATAATAATAAAAGTAATAAGTATAATTATTATAGTTCTGACGATAATAACAGTATAATATGGGTACTAATGCATGTTATATTGATAATAATAAAAGTAATAAGTATAATTATTATAGTTCTGACGATAATAACAGTATAATATGCGTAATAATGCATGGTATATTGATAATAATAAAAGTAATAAGTATTATTTTTATAGTTCTGACGATAATAACTGTATAATATGCGTAATAATGCATGTTATATTGATAATAATAACAGTAATAAGTATAATTATTATAGTTCTAGCGATAATTACAGTACAATGTGGGTAATAATGCATGTTATATTGATAATAATAAAAGTAATAAGTATAATTATTATAGTCCTAGCGATAATTAGAGTATAATGTGGGTAATAATGCATGTTATATTCATAATAATAAACGTAGTAAGTATAATTATTATAGTTCTGACGATAATAACAGTATAATATGGGTACTAATGCATGTTATATTGATAATAATAAAAGTAATAAGTATAATTATTATAGTTCTAGCGATAATTACAGTATAATGTGGGTAATAATGCATGTTATATTGATAATAATAAAAGTAATAAGTATAATTATTATAGTTCTAGCGATAATTACAGTATAATGTGGGTAATAATGCATGTTATATTGATAATAATAAAAGTAATAAGTATAATTATTATAGTTCTGACGATAATAACAGTATAATATGGGTACTAATGCATGTTATATTGATAATAATAAAAGTAATAAGTATAATTATTATAGTTCTGACGATAATAACAGTATAATATGCGTAATAATGCATGTTATATTGATAATAATAAAAGTAATAAGTATAAGTATTATAGTTCTCACGATAATAACTGTATAATATGGGTAGTAATGCATGTTATATTCATAATAATAAACGTAATAAGTATAATTATTATAGTTCTGACGATAATAACTGTATAATATGGGTACTAATGCATGTTATATTGATAATAATAAAAGTAATAAGTATAATTATTATAGTTCTAGCGATAATTACAGTATAATGTGGGTAATAGCGCATGTCATACTCATAATAATAAACGTAGTAAGTATAATTATTATAGTTCTGACGATAATTACAGTATAATGTGGGTAATAATGCATGTTATATTGATAATAATAAAAGTAATAAGTATAATTATTATAGTTCTCACGATAATAACTGTATAATATGGGTAGTAATGCATGTTATATTGATAATAATAAACGTAATAAGTATAATTATTATAGTTCTGACGATAATAACTGTATAATATGTGTAATAATGCATGTTATATTGATAATAATAAAAGTAATAAGTATAGCTATTATAGTTCTAGCGATAATTACAGTATAATGTGGGTAATAATGCATGTTATGTTGATAATAATAAAAGTAATAAGTGTAATTATTATAGTTCTCACGATAATAACTGTATAATATGGGTAGTAATGCATGTTATATTCATAATAATAAACGTAATAAGTATAATTATTATAGTTCTGACGATAATAACAGTATAATATGGGTACTAATGCATGTTATATTGATAATAATAAAAGTAATAAGTATAATTATTATAGTTCTAGCGATAATTACAGTATAATGTGGGTAATAATGCATGTTATATTGATAATAATAAAAGTAATAAGTATAATTATTATAGTTCTAGCGATAATTACAGTATAATGTGGGTAATAATGCATGTTATATTGATAATAATAAAAGTAATAAGTATAATTATTATAGTTCTGACGATAATAACAGTATAATATGGGTACTAATGCATGTTATATTGATAATAATAAAAGTAATAAGTATAATTATTATAGTTCTGACGATAATAACAGTATAATATGCGTAATAATGCATGTTATATTGATAATAATAAAAGTAATAAGTATAATTATTATAGTTCTCACGATAATAACTGTATAATATGGGTAGTAATGCATGTTATATTCATAATAATAAACGTAATAAGTATAATTATTATAGTTCTGACGATAATAACTGTAAAATATGGGTACTAATGCATGTTATATTGATAATAATAAAAGTAATAAGTATAATTATTATAGTTCTGACGATAATAACTGTATAATATGCGCAATAATGCATGTTATATTGATAATAATAAACGTAATAAGTATAATTATTATAGTTCTGACGATAATAACTGTATAATATACGTAATAATGCATGTTATATTAATAATAATAAAAGTAATAAGTAGAATTATTATAGTTCTAGCGATAATTACAGTATAATGTGGGTAATAATGCATGTTATATTGATAATAATAAACGTAATAAGTATAATTATTATAGTTCTGACGATAATAACTGTATAATATGTGTAATAATGCATGTTATATTGATAATAATAAAAGTAATAAGTATAGCTATTATAGTTCTAGCGATAATTACAGTATAATGTGGGTAATAATGCATGTTATATTGATAATAATAAAAGTAATAAGTATAATTATTATAGTTCTGACGATAATAACAGTATAATATGGGTACTAATGCATGTTATATTGATAATAATAAACGTAATAAGTATAATTATTATAGTTCTGACGATAATAACTGTATAATATACGTAATAATGCATGTTATATTAATAATAATAAAAGTAATAAGTAGAATTATTATAGTTCTAGCGATAATTACAGTATAATGTGGGTAATAATGCATGTTATATTGATAATAATAAACGTAATAAGTATAATTATTATAGTTCTGACGATAATAACTGTATAATATGTGTAATAATGCATGTTATATTGATAATAATAAAAGTAATAAGTATAGCTATTATAGTTCTAGCGATAATTACAGTATAATGTGGGTAATAATGCATATTATATTGATAATAATAAAAGAATAAGTATTATTTTTATAGTTCTGTCGATAATAACTGTATAATATGCGTAATAATGCATGTTATATTGATAATAATAACAGTAATAAGTATAATTATTATAGTTCTAGCGATAATTACAGTATAATGTGGGTAATAATGCATGTTATGTTGATAATAATAAAAGTAATAAGTGTAATTATTATAGTTCTCACGATAATAACTGTATAATATGGGTAGTAATGCATGTTATATTCATAATAATAAACGTAATAAGTATAATTATTATAGTTCTGACGATAATAACAGTATAATATGGGTACTAATGCATGTTATATTGATAATAATAAAAGTAATAAGTATAATTATTATAGTTCTGACGATAATAACTGTATAATATGCGTAATAGTGCATGTTATATTGATAATAATAAAAGTAATAAGTATAATTATTATAGTTCTAGCGATAATTACAGTATAATGTGGGTAATAATGCATGTTATATTGATAATAATAAAAGTACTAAGTATAATTATTATAGTTCTGACGATAATAACTGTATAATATGCGTAATAATGTATGTTATATTGATAATAATAAACGTAATAAGTATAATTATTATAGTTCTGACGATAATAACTGTATAATATGCGTAATAGTGCATGTTATATTGATAATAATAAAAGTAATAAGTATAATTATTATAGTTCTAGCGATAATTACAGTACAATGTGGGTAATAATGCATGTTATATTGATAATAATAAAAGTAATAAGTATAATTATTATAGTTCTAGCGATAATTAGAGTATAATGTGGGTAATAATGCATGTTATATTCATAATAATAAACGTGGTAAGTATAATTATTATAGTTCTGACGATAATAACTGTATAATATGCGTAATAATGCATGTTACATTGATAATAATAAAAGTAATAAGTATAATTATTATAGTTCTAGCGATAATTACAGTATAATGTGGGTAATAATGCATGTTATATTGATAATAATAAAAGTAATAAGTATAATTATTATAGTTCTAGCGATAATTACAGTATAATGTGGGTAATAATGCATGTTATATTGATAATAATAAAAGTAATAAGTATAATTATTATAGTTCTAGCGATAATTAGAGTATAATGTGGGTAATAGCGCATGTTATACTCATAATAATAAACGTAGTAAGTATAATTATTATTGTTCTGACGATAATAACTGTATAATATGCGTAAAAATGCATGTAATATTGATAATAATAAAAGTGATAAGTATTATTTTTATAGTTCTGACGATAATAACTGTATAATATGCGTAATAATGCATGTTATATTGATAATAATAAAAGTAATAAGTATAATTATTATAGTTCTAGCGATAATTACAGTATAATGTGGGTAATAATGCATGTTATATTGATAATAATAAAAGTAATAAGTATAATTATTATAGTTCTAGCGATAATTACAGTATAATGTGGGTAATAATGCATGTTATATTGATAATAATAAAAGTAATAAGTATAATTATTATAGTTCTAGCGATAATTACAGTATAATGTGGGTAATAATGCATGTTATATTGATAATAATAAAAGTAATAAGTATAATTATTATAGTTCTGACGATAATAACAGTATAATATGGGTACTAATGCATGTTATATTGATAATAATAAAAGTAATAAGTATAATTATTATAGTTCTGACGATAATAACAGTATAATATGCGTAATAATGCATGTTATATTGATAATAATAAAAGTAATAAGTATTATTTTTATAGTTCTGACGATAATAACTGTATAATATGCGTAACTATGCATGTTATATTGATAATAATAACAGTAATAAGTATAATTATTATAGTTCTAGCGATAATTACAGTACAATGTGGGTAATAATGCATGTTATATTGATAATAATAAAAGTAATAAGTATAATTATTATAGTTCTAGCGATAATTACAGTATAATGTGGGTAATAATGCATGTTATGTTGATAATAATAAAAGTAATAAGTGTAATTATTATAGTTCTCACGATAATAACTGTATAATATGGGTAGCAATGCATGTTATATTGATAATAATAAACGTAATAAGTATAATTATTATAGTTCTGACGATAATAACAGTATAATATGGGTACTAATGCATGTTATATTGATAATAATAAAAGTAATAAGTATAATTATTATAGTTCTGACGATAATAACTGTATAATATGCGTAATAATGCATGTTATATTGATAATAATAAACGTAATAAGTATAATTATTATAGTTCTGACGATAATAACTGTATAATATGCGTAATAATGCATGTTATATTGATAATAATAAAAGTAATAAGTATTATTATTATAGTTCTGACGATAATAACTGTATAATATGCGTAATAATGCATGTTATATTGATAATAATAACAGTAATAAGTATAATTATTATAGTTCTAGCGATAATTACAGTATAATGTGGGTAATAATGCATGTTATATTGATAATAATAAAAGTAATAAGTATAATTATTATAGTTCTAGCGATAATTAGAGTATAATGTGGGTAATAATGCATGTTATATTGATAATAATAAAAGTAATAAGTATAATTATTATAGTTCTGACGATAATAACAGTATAATATGCGTAATAATGCATGTTATATTGATAATAATAAAAGTAATAAGTATTATTTTTATAGTTCTGACGATAATAACTGTATAATATGCGTAATAATGCATGTTATACTGATAATAATAACAGTAATAAGTATAATTATTATAGTTCTAGCGATAATTACAGTACAATGTGGGTAATAATGCATGTTATATTGATAATAATAAAAGTAATAAGTATAATTATTATAGTTCTAGCGATAATTAGAGTATAATGTGGGTAATAATGCATGTTATATTCATAATAATAAACGTAGTAAGTATAATTATTATAGTTCTGACGATAATAACTGTATAATATGCGTAATTAAGCATGTTATATTGATAATAATAAAAGCAATAAGTATAATTATTATAGTTCCGACGATAATAACTGTATAATATGCGTAATAGTGCATGTTATATTGATAATAATAAAAGTAATAAGTATAATTATTATAGTTCTAGCGATAATTACAGCATAATGTGGGTAATAATGCATGTTATATTGATAATAATAAACGTAGTAACTATAATTATTATAGTTCTGTCGATAATAACTGTATAATATGCGTAATAATGCATGTTATATTGATAATAATAAAAGTAATAAGTATAATTATTATAGTTCTGACGATAATAACTGTATAATATGCGTAATAGTGCATGTTATATTGATAATAATAAAAGTAATAAGTATAATTATTATAGTTCTAGCGATAATTACAGTATAATGTGGGTAATAATGCATGTTATATTGATAATAATAAAAGTACTAAGTATAATTATTATAGTTCTAGCGATAATTACAGTATAATGTGGGTAATAATGCATGTTATGTTGACAATAATAAAAGTAATAAGTGTAATTATTATAGTTCTCACGATAATAACTGTATAATATGGGTAGTAATGCATGTTATATTGATAATAATAAAAGTAATAAGTATAATTATTATAGTTCTCTCGATAATAACTGTATGATATGGGTAGTAATGCATGTTATATTGATAATAATAAACGTAATAAGTATAATTATTATAGTTCTGACGATAATAACTGTATAATATGCGTAATAATGCATGTTATATTGATAATAATAAAAGTAGTAAGTATAACTATTATAGTTCTAGCGATGATTACAGTATAATGTGGGTAATAATGCATGTTATGTTGATAATAATAAAAGTAATAAGTATAATTATTATAGTTCTCACGATAATAACTGTATAATATGGGTAGTAATGCATGTTATATTCATAATAATAAACGTAATAAGTATAATTATTATAGTTCTGACGATAATAACTGTATAATATGGGTACTAATGCATGTTATATTGATAATAATAAAAGTAATAAGTATAATTATTATAGTTCTGACGATAATAACTGTATAATATGCGTAATAATGCATGTTATATTGATAATAATAAACGTAATAAGTATAATTATTATAGTTCTGACGATAATAAGTGTATAATATGCGTAATAATGCATGTAATATTGATAATAATAAAAGTAATAAGTATTATTATTATAGTTCTGACGATAATAACTGTATAATATGCGTAATAATGCATGTTATATTGATAATAATAACAGTAATAAGTATAATTATTATAGTTCTGACGATAATAACTGTATAATATGCGTAATAGTGCATGTTATATTGATAATAATAAAAGTAATAAGTATAATTATTATAGTTCTAGCGATAATTACAGTATAATGTGGGTAATAATGCATGTTATATTCATAATAATAAACGTAATAAGTATAATTATTATAGTTCTGACGATAATAACTGTATAATATGGGTAGTAATGCGTGTTATATAGATAATAATAAACGTAATAAGTATAATTATTATAGTTCTGACGATAATAACTGTATAATATGCGTAATAATGCATGTTATATTGATAATAATAAAAGTAATAAGTATAACTATTATAGTTCTAGCGATAATTACAGTATAATGTCGGTAATAATGCATGTTATATTGACAATAATAAACGTAGTAAGTATAATTATTATAGTTCTGACGATAATAACTGTATAATATGCGTAATAATGCATGTTATATTGATAATAATAAAAGTAATAAGTATAATTATTATAATTCTAGCGATAATTACAGTATAATATGGGTAATAATGCATGTTATATTAATAATAATAAAAGTAATAAGTAGAATTATTATAGTTCTAGCGATAATTACAGTATAATGTGGGTAATAATGCATGTTATATTGATAATAATAAAAGTAATAAGTATAATTATTATAGTTCTCACGATAATAACTGTATAATATGGGTAGTAATGCATGTTATATTGATAATAATAAACGTAATAAGTATAATTATTATAGTTCTGACGATAATAACTGTATAATATGTGTAATAATGCATGTTATATTGATAATAATAAAAGTAATAAGTATAGCTATTATAGTTCTAGCGATAATTACAGTATAATGTGGGTAATAATGCATGTTATGTTGATAATAATAAAAGTAATAAGTGTAATTATTATAGTTCTCACGATAATAACTGTATAATATGGGTAGCAATGCATGTTATATTGATAATAATAAACGTAATAAGTATAATTATTATAGTTCTGACGATAATAACAGTATAATATGGGTACTAATGCATGTTATATTGATAATAATAAAAGTAATAAGTATAATTATTATAGTTCTGACGATAATAACTGTATAATATGCGTAATAATGCATGTTATATTGATAATAATAAACGTAATAAGTATAATTATTATAGTTCTGACGATAATAACTGTATAATATGCGTAGTAATGCATGTTATATTGATAATAATAAAAGTAATAAGTATTATTATTATAGTTCTGACGATAATAACTGTATAATATGCGTAATAATGCATGTTATATTGATAATAATAACAGTAATAAGTATAATTATTATAGTTCTAGCGATAATTACAGTATAATGTGGGTAATAATGCATGTTATATTGATAATAATAAAAGTAATAAGTATAATTATTATAGTTCTAGCGATAATTAGAGTATAATGTGGGTAATAATGCATGTTATATTGATAATAATAAAAGTAATAAGTATAATTATTATAGTTCTGACGATAATAACAGTATAATATGCGTAATAATGCATGTTATATTGATAATAATAAAAGTAATAAGTATTATTTTTATAGTTCTGACGATAATAACTGTATAATATGCGTAATAATGCATGTTATATTGATAATAATAACAGTAATAAGTATAATTATTATAGTTCTAGCGATAATTACAGTACAATGTGGGTAATAATGCATGTTATATTGATAATAATAAAAGTAATAAGTATAATTATTATAGTTCTGACGATAATAACAGTATAATATGGGTACTAATGCATGTTATATTGATAATAATAAAAGTAATAAGTATAATTATTATAGTTCTGACGATAATAACAGTATAATATGGGTACTAATGCATGTTATATTGATAATAATAAAAGTAATAAGTATAATTATTATAGTTCTGACGATAATAACTGTATAATATGCGTAATAATGCATGTTATATTGATAATAATAAACGTAATAAGTATAATTATTATAGTTCTGACGATAATAACTGTATAATATGCGTAATAATGCATGTTATATTGATAATAATAAAAGTAATAAGTATTATTATTATAGTTCTGACGATAATAACTGTATAATATGCGTAATAATGCATGTTATATTGATAATAATAACAGTAATAAGTATAATTATTATAGTTCTAGCGATAATTACAGTATAATGTGGGTAATAATGCATGTTATATTGATAATAATAAAAGTAATAAGTATAATTATTATAGTTCTAGCGATAATTAGAGTATAATGTGGGTAATAATGCATGTTATATTGATAATAATAAAAGTAATAAGTATAATTATTATAGTTCTGACGATAATAACAGTATAATATGCGTAATAATGCATGTTATATTGATAATAATAAAAGTAATAAGTATTATTTTTATAGTTCTGACGATAATAACTGTATAATATGCGTAATAATGCATGTTATATTGATAATAATAACAGTAATAAGTATAATTATTATAGTTCTAGCGATAATTACAGTACAATGTGGGTAATAATGCATGTTATATTGATAATAATAAAAGTAATAAGTATAATTATTATAGTTCTGACGATAATAACAGTATAATATGGGTACTAATGCATGTTATATTGATAATAATAAAAGTAATAAGTATAATTATTATAGTTCTGACGATAATAACAGTATAATATGCGTAATAATGCATGTTATATTGATAATAATAAAAGTAATAAGTATAAGTATTATAGTTCTGACGATAATAACTGTATAATATGCGTAATAGTGCATGTTATATTGATAATAATAAAAGTAATAAGTATAATTATTATAGTTCTAGCGATAATTACAGTATAATGTGGGTAATAATGCATGTTATATTGATAATAATAAAAGTAATAAGTATAATTATTATAGTTCTAGCGATAATTACAGTATAATGTGGGTAATAATGCATGTTATATTGATAATAATAAAAGTAATAAGTATAATTATTATAGTTCTCTCGATAATAACTGTATGATATGTGTAATAATGCATGTTATATTGATAATAATAAAAGTAATAAGTATAGCTATTATAGTTCTAGCGATAATTACAGTATAATGTGGGTAATAATGCATGTTATGTTGATAATAATAAAAGTAATAAGTGTAATTATTATAGTTCTCACGATAATAACTGTATAATATGGGTAGCAATGCATGTTATATTGATAATAATAAACGTAATAAGTATAATTATTATAGTTCTGACGATAATAACAGTATAATATGGGTACTAATGCATGTTATATTGATAATAATAAAAGTAATAAGTATAATTATTATAGTTCTGACGATAACAACTGTATAATATGCGTAATAATGCATGTTATATTGATAATAATAAACGTAATAAGTATAATTATTATAGTTCTGACGATAATAACTGTATAATATGCGTAATAATGCATGTTATATTGATAATAATAAAAGTAATAAGTATTATTATTATAGTTCTGACGATAATAACTGTATAATATGCGTAATAATGCATGTTATATTGATAATAATAACAGTAATAAGTATAATTATTATAGTTCTAGCGATAATTACAGTATAATGTGGGTAATAATGCATGTTATATTGATAATAATAAAAGTAATAAGTATAATTATTATAGTTCTAGCGATAATTAGAGTATAATGTGGGTAATAATGCATGTTATATTGATAATAATAAAAGTAATAAGTATAATTATTATAGTTCTGACGATAATAACAGTATAATATGCGTAATAATGCATGTTATATTGATAATAATAAAAGTAATAAGTATTATTTTTATAGTTCTGACGATAATAACTGTATAATATGCGTAATAATGCATGTTATATTGATAATAATAACAGTAATAAGTATAATTATTATAGTTCTAGCGATAATTACAGTACAATGTGGGTAATAATGCATGTTATATTGATAATAATAAAAGTAATAAGTATAATTATTATAGTTCTGACGATAATAACAGTATAATATGGGTACTAATGCATGTTATATTGATAATAATAAAAGTAATAAGTATAATTATTATAGTTCTGACGATAATAAGAGTATAATATGCGTAATAATGCATGTTATATTGATAATAATAAAAGTAATAAGTATAAGTATTATAGTTCTCACGATAATAACTGTATAATATGGGTAGTAATGCATGTTATATTCATAATAATAAACGTAATAAGTATAATTATTATAGTTCTGACGATAATAACTGTATAATATGGGTACTAATGCATGTTATATTGATAATAATAAAAGTAATAAGTATAATTATTATAGTTCTAGCGATAATTACAGTATAATGTGGGTAATAGCGCATGTCATACTCATAATAATAAACGTAGTAAGTATAATTATTATAGTTCTGACGATAATTACAGTATAATGTGGGTAATAATGCATGTTATATTGATAATAATAAAAGTAATAAGTATAATTATTATAGTTCTCACGATAATAACTGTATAATATGGGTAGTAATGCATGTTATATTGATAATAATAAACGTAATAAGTATAATTATTATAGTTCTGACGATAATAACTGTATAATATGTGTAATAATGCATGTTATATTGATAATAATAAAAGTAATAAGTATAGCTATTATAGTTCTAGCGATAATTACAGTATAATGTGGGTAATAATGCATGTTATGTTGATAATAATAAAAGTAATAAGTGTAATTATTATAGTTCTCACGATAATAACTGTATAATATGGGTAGTAATGCATGTTATATTCATAATAATAAACGTAATAAGTATAATTATTATAGTTCTGACGATAATAACAGTATAATATGGGTACTAATGCATGTTATATTGATAATAATAAAAGTAATAAGTATAATTATTATAGTTCTAGCGATAATTACAGTATAATGTGGGTAATAATGCATGTTATATTGATAATAATAAAAGTAATAAGTATAATTATTATAGTTCTAGCGATAATTACAGTATAATGTGGGTAATAATGCATGTTATATTGATAATAATAAAAGTAATAAGTATAATTATTATAGTTCTGACGATAATAACAGTATAATATGGGTACTAATGCATGTTATATTGATAATAATAAAAGTAATAAGTATAATTATTATAGTTCTGACGATAATAACAGTATAATATGCGTAATAATGCATGTTATATTGATAATAATAAAAGTAATAAGTATAATTATTATAGTTCTCACGATAATAACTGTATAATATGGGTAGTAATGCATGTTATATTCATAATAATAAACGTAATAAGTATAATTATTATAGTTCTGACGATAATAACTGTAAAATATGGGTACTAATGCATGTTATATTGATAATAATAAAAGTAATAAGTATAATTATTATAGTTCTGACGATAATAACTGTATAATATGCGCAATAATGCATGTTATATTGATAATAATAAACGTAATAAGTATAATTATTATAGTTCTGACGATAATAACTGTATAATATACGTAATAATGCATGTTATATTAATAATAATAAAAGTAATAAGTAGAATTATTATAGTTCTAGCGATAATTACAGTATAATGTGGGTAATAATGCATGTTATATTGATAATAATAAACGTAATAAGTATAATTATTATAGTTCTGACGATAATAACTGTATAATATGTGTAATAATGCATGTTATATTGATAATAATAAAAGTAATAAGTATAGCTATTATAGTTCTAGCGATAATTACAGTATAATGTGGGTAATAATGCATGTTATATTGATAATAATAAAAGTAATAAGTATAATTATTATAGTTCTGACGATAATAACAGTATAATATGGGTACTAATGCATGTTATATTGATAATAATAAACGTAATAAGTATAATTATTATAGTTCTGACGATAATAACTGTATAATATACGTAATAATGCATGTTATATTAATAATAATAAAAGTAATAAGTAGAATTATTATAGTTCTAGCGATAATTACAGTATAATGTGGGTAATAATGCATGTTATATTGATAATAATAAACGTAATAAGTATAATTATTATAGTTCTGACGATAATAACTGTATAATATGTGTAATAATGCATGTTATATTGATAATAATAAAAGTAATAAGTATAGCTATTATAGTTCTAGCGATAATTACAGTATAATGTGGGTAATAATGCATATTATATTGATAATAATAAAAGTAATAAGTATTATTTTTATAGTTCTGTCGATAATAACTGTATAATATGCGTAATAATGCATGTTATATTGATAATAATAACAGTAATAAGTATAATTATTATAGTTCTAGCGATAATTGCAGTATAATGTGGGTAATAATGCATGTTATGTTGATAATAATAAAAGTAATAAGTGTAATTATTATAGTTCTCACGATAATAACTGTATAATATGGGTAGTAATGCATGTTATATTCATAATAATAAACGTAATAAGTATAATTATTATAGTTCTGACGATAATAACAGTATAATATGGGTACTAATGCATGTTATATTGATAATAATAAAAGTAATAAGTATAATTATTATAGTTCTAGCGATAATTACAGTATAATGTGGTTAATAATGCATGTTATATTGATAATAATAAAAGTAATAAGTATAATTATTATCGTTCTAGCGATAATTACAGTATAATGTGGGTAATAATGCATGTTATATTGATAATAATAAAAGTAATAAGTATAATTATTATAGTTCTAGCGATAATTAGAGTATAATGTGGGTAATAATGCATGTTATATTGATAATAATAAAAGTAATAAGTATAATTATTATAGTTCTAGCGATAATTAGAGTATAATGTGGGTAATAGCGCATGTTATACTCATAATAATAAACGTAGTAAGTATAATTATTATAGTTCTGACGATAATAACTGTATAATATGCGTAAAAATGCATGTTATATTGATAATAATAAAAGTAATAAGTATAATTATTATAGTTCTGACGATAATAACTGTATAATATGCGTAATAGTGCATGTTATATTGATAATAATAAAAGTAATAAGTATAATTATTATAGTTCTAGCGATAATTAGAGTATAATGTGGGTAATAATGCATGTTATATTGATAATAATAAAAGTAATAAGTATAATTATTATAGTTCTAGCGATAATTAGAGTATAATGTGGGTAATAGCGCATGTTATACTCATAATAATAAACGTAGTAAGTATAATTATTATAGTTCTGACGATAATAACTGTATAATATGCGTAAAAATGCATGTTATATTGATAATAAAAAAGTAATAAGTATAATTATTATAGTTCTAGCAATAATTACAGTATAATGTGGGTAATAATGCATGTTATATTCATAATAATAAACGTAGTAACTATAATTATTATAGTTCTGACGATAATAACTGTATAATATGCGTAATAATGCATGTTATATTGATAATAATAAAAGTACTAAGTATAATTATTATAGTTCTAGCGATAATTACAGTATAATGTGGGTAATAATGCATGTTATGTTGACAATAATAAAAGTAATAAGTGTAATTATTATAGTTCTCACGATAATAACTGTATAATATGGATAGTAATGCATGTTATATTGATAATAATAAAAGTAATAAGTATAATTATTATAGTTCTGACGATAATAACTGTATAATATGCGTAATAATGCATGTTATATTGATAATAATAAACGTAATAAGTATAATTATTATAGTTCTGACGATAATAACTGTATAATATGTGTAATAATGCATGTTATATTGATAATAATAAAAGTAATAAGTATAGCTATTATAGTTCTAGCGATAATTACAGTATAATGTGGGTAATAATGCATATTATGTTGATAATAATAAAAGTAATAAGTATAATTATTATAGTTCTGACGATAATAACAGTATAATATGGGTACTAATGCATGTTATATTGATAATAATAAAAGTAATAAGTATAATTATTATAGTTCTGACGATAATAACAGTATAATATGCGTAATAATGCATGTTATATTGATAATAATAAAAGTAATAAGTATTATTTTTATAGTTCTGACGATAATAACTGTATAATATGCGTAATAATGCATGTTATATTGATAATAATAACAGTAATAAGTATAATTATTATAGTTCTAGCGATAATTACAGTACAATGTGGGTAATAATGCATGTTATATTGATAATAATAAAAGTAACAAGTATAATTATTATAGTTCTAGCGATAATTAGAGTATAATGTGGGTAATAATGCATGTTATATTCATAATAATAAACGTGGTAAGTATAATTATTATAGTTCTGACGATAATAACTGTATAATATGCGTAATAATGCATGTTATATTGATAATAATAAAAGTAATAAGTATAATTATTATAGTTCTAGCGATAATTACAGTATAATGTGGGTAATAATGCATGTTATATTGATAATAATAAAAGTAATAAGTATAATTATTATAGTTCTAGCGATAATTACAGTATAATGTGGGTAATAATGCATGTTATATTGATAATAATAAAAGTAATAAGTATAATTATTATAGTTCTAGCGATAATTAGAGTATAATGTGGGTAATAGCGCATGTTATACTCATAATAATAAACGTAGTAAGTATAATTATTATTGTTCTGACGATAATAACTGTATAATATGCGTAAAAATGCATGTAATATTGATAATAATAAAAGTAATAAGTATTATTTTTATAGTTCTGACGATAATAACTGTATAATATGCGTAATAATGCATGTTATATTGATAATAATAAAAGTAATAAGTATAATTATTATAGTTCTAGCGATAATTACAGTATAATGTGGGTAATAATGCATGTTATATTGATAATAATAAAAGTAATAAGTATAATTATTATAGTTCTAGCGATAATTACAGTATAATGTGGGTAATAATGCATGTTATATTGATAATAATAAAAGTAATAAGTATAATTATTATAGTTCTAGCGATAATTACAGTATAATGTGGGTAATAATGCATGTTATATTGATAATAATAAAAGTAATAAGTATAATTATTATAGTTCTGACGATAATAACAGTATAATATGGGTACTAATGCATGTTATATTGATAATAATAAAAGTAATAAGTATAATTATTATAGTTCTGACGATAATAACAGTATAATATGCGTAATAATGCATGTTATATTGATAATAATAAAAGTAATAAGTATTATTTTTATAGTTCTGACGATAATAACTGTATAATATGCGTAATAATGCATGTTATATTGATAATAATAACAGTAATAAGTATAATTATTATAGTTCTAGCGATAATTACAGTACAATGTGGGTAATAATGCATGTTATATTGATAATAATAAAAGTAACAAGTATAATTATTATAGTTCTAGCGATAATTAGAGTATAATGTGGGTAATAATGCATGTTATATTCATAATAATAAACGTGGTAAGTATAATTATTATAGTTCTGACGATAATAACTGTATAATATGCGTAATAATGCATGTTATATTGATAATAATAAAAGTAATAAGTATAATTATTATAGTTCTAGCGATAATTACAGTATAATGTGGGTAATAATGCATGTTATATTGATAATAATAAAAGTAATAAGTATAATTATTATAGTTCTAGCGATAATTACAGTATAATGTGGGTAATAATGCATGTTATATTGATAATAATAAAAGTAATAAGTATAATTATTATAGTTCTAGCGATAATTAGAGTATAATGTGGGTAATAGCGCATGTTATACTCATAATAATAAACGTAGTAAGTATAATTATTATTGTTCTGACGATAATAACTGTATAATATGCGTAAAAATGCATGTAATATTGATAATAATAAAAGTAATAAGTATTATTTTTATAGTTCTGACGATAATAACTGTATAATATGCGTAATAATGCATGTTATATTGATAATAATAAAAGTAATAAGTATAATTATTATAGTTCTAGCGATAATTACAGTATAATGTGGGTAATAATGCATGTTATATTGATAATAATAAAAGTAATAAGTATAATTATTATAGTTCTAGCGATAATTACAGTATAATGTGGGTAATAATGCATGTTATATTGATAATAATAAAAGTAATAAGTATAATTATTATAGTTCTAGCGATAATTACAGTATAATGTGGGTAATAATGCATGTTATATTGATAATAATAAAAGTAATAAGTATAATTATTATAGTTCTGACGATAATAACAGTATAATATGGGTACTAATGCATGTTATATTGATAATAATAAAAGTAATAAGTATAATTATTATAGTTCTGACGATAATAACAGTATAATATGCGTAATAATGCATGTTATATTGATAATAATAAAAGTAATAAGTATTATTTTTATAGTTCTGACGATAATAACTGTATAATATGCGTAACTATGCATGTTATATTGATAATAATAACAGTAATAAGTATAATTATTATAGTTCTAGCGATAATTACAGTACAATGTGGGTAATAATGCATGTTATATTGATAATAATAAAAGTAATAAGTATAATTATTATAGTTCTAGCGATAATTAGAGTATAGTGTGGGTAATAATGCATGTTATATTCATAATAATAAACGTAGTAAGTATAATTATTATAGTTCTGACGATAATAACTGTATAATATGCGTAATAATGCATGTTATATTGATAATAATAAAAGTAATAAGTATAATTATTATAGTTCTGACGATAATAACTGTATAATATGCGTAATAGCGCATGTTATATTGATAATAATAAAAGTAATAAGTATAATTATTATAGTTCTAGCGATAATTACAGTATAATGTGGGTAATAATGCATGTTATATTGATAATAATAAAAGTAATAAGTATAATTATTATAGTTCTAGCGATAATTACAGTATAATGTAGGTAATAATGCATGTTATATTGATAATAATAAAAGTAATAAGTATAATTATTATAGTTCTCTCGATAATAACTGTATGATATGGGTAGTAATGCATGTTATATTGATAATAATAAACGTAATAAGTATAATTATTATAGTTCTGACGATAATAACTGTATAATATGCGTAATAATGCATGTTATATTGATAATAATAAAAGTAGTAAGTATAACTATTATAGTTCTAGCGATGATTACAGTATAATGTGGGTAATAATGCATGTTATGTTGATAATAATAAAAGTAATAAGTGTAATTATTATAGTTCTCACGATAATAACTGTATAATATGGGTAGCAATGCATGTTATATTGATAATAATAAACGTAATAAGTATAATTATTATAGTTCTGACGATAATAACTGTATAATATGCGTAATAATGCATGTTATATTGATAATAATAAAAGTAGTAAGTATAACTATTATAGTTCTAGCGATGATTACAGTATAATGTGGGTAATAATGCATGTTATGTTGATAATAATAAAAGTAATAAGTATAATTATTATAGTTCTCACGATAATAACTGTATAATATGGGTAGTAATGCATGTTATATTCATAATAATAAACGTAATAAGTATAATTATTATAGTTCTGACGATAATAACTGTATAATATGGGTACTAATGCATGTTATATTGATAATAATAAAAGTAATAAGTATAATTATTATAGTTCTGACGATAATAACTGTATAATATGCGTAATAATGCATGTTATATTGATAATAATAAACGTAATAAGTATAATTATTATAGTTCTGACGATAATAACTGTATAATATGCGTAATAATGCATGTTATATTGATAATAATAAAAGTAATAAGTATTATTATTATAGTTCTGACGATAATAACTGTATAATATGCGTAATAATGCATGTTATATTGATAATAATAACAGTAATAAGTATAATTATTATAGTTCTAGCGATAATTACAGTATAATGTGGGTAATAATGCATGTTATATTGATAATAATAAAAGTAATAAGTATAATTATTATAGTTCTAGCGATAATTAGAGTATAATGTGGGTAATAATGCATGTTATATTGATAATAATAAAAGTAATAAGTATAATTATTATAGTTCTGACGATAATAACAGTATAATATGCGTAATAATGCATGTTATATTGATAATAATAAAAGTAATAAGTATTATTTTTATAGTTCTGACGATAATAACTGTATAATATGCGTAATAATGCATGTTATATTGATAATAATAACAGTAATAAGTATAATTATTATAGTTCTAGCGATAATTACAGTACAATGTGGGTAATAATGCATGTTATATTGATAATAATAAAAGTAATAAGTATAATTATTATAGTTCTAGCGATAATTAGAGTATAATGTGGGTAATAATGCATGTTATATTCATAATAATAAACGTAGTAAGTATAATTATTATAGTTCTGACGATAATAACTGTATAATATGCGTAATTAAGCATGTTATATTGATAATAATAAAAGCAATAAGTATAATTATTATAGTTCCGACGATAATAACTGTATAATATGCGTAATAGTGCATGTTATATTGATAATAATAAAAGTAATAAGTATAATTATTATAGTTCTAGCGATAATTACAGCATAATGTGGGTAATAATGCATGTTATATTGATAATAATAAACGTAGTAACTATAATTATTATAGTTCTGTCGATAATAACTGTATAATATGCGTAATAATGCATGTTATATTGATAATAATAAAAGTAATAAGTATAATTATTATAGTTCTGACGATAATAACTGTATAATATGCGTAATAGTGCATGTTATATTGATAATAATAAAAGTAATAAGTATAATTATTATAGTTCTAGCGATAATTACAGTATAATGTGGGTAATAATGCATGTTATATTGATAATAATAAACGTAATAAGTATAATTATTATAGTTCTGACGATAATAACAGTATAATATGGGTACTAATGCATGTTATATTGATAATAATAAAAGTAATAAGTATAATTATTATAGTTCTGACGATAATAACTGTATAATATGGGTAGTAATGCGTGTTATATAGATAATAATAAACGTAATAAGTATAATTATTATAGTTCTGACGATAATAACTGTATAATATGCGTAATAATGCATGTTACATTGATAATAATAAAAGTAATAAGTATAACTATTATAGTTCTAGCGATAATTACAGTATAATGTGGGTAATAATGCATGTTATATTGACAATAATAAACGTAGTAAGTATAATTATTATAGTTCTGACGATAATAACTGTATAATATGCGTAATAATGCATGTTATATTGATAATAATAAAAGTAATAAGTATAATTATTATAATTCTAGCGATAATTACAGTATAATATGGGTAATAATGCATGTTATATTAATAATAATAAAAGTAATAAGTAGAATTATTATAGTTCTAGCGATAATTACAGTATAATGTGGGTAATAATGCATGTTATATTGATAATAATAAAAGTAATAAGTATAATTATTATAGTTCTCACGATAATAACTGTATAATATGGGTAGTAATGCATGTTATATTGATAATAATAAACGTAATAAGTATAATTATTATAGTTCTGACGATAATAACTGTATAATATGTGTAATAATGCATGTTATATTGATAATAATAAAAGTAATAAGTATAGCTATTATAGTTCTAGCGATAATTACAGTATAATGTGGGTAATAATGCATGTTATGTTGATAATAATAAAAGTAATAAGTGTAATTATTATAGTTCTCACGATAATAACTGTATAATATGGGTAGCAATGCATGTTATATTGATAATAATAAACGTAATAAGTATAATTATTATAGTTCTGACGATAATAACAGTATAATATGGGTACTAATGCATGTTATATTGATAATAATAAAAGTAATAAGTATAATTATTATAGTTCTGACGATAATAACTGTATAATATGCGTAATAATGCATGTTATATTGATAATAATAAACGTAATAAGTATAATTATTATAGTTCTGACGATAATAACTGTATAATATGCGTAATAATGCATGTTATATTGATAATAATAAAAGTAATAAGTATTATTATTATAGTTCTGACGATAATAACTGTATAATATGCGTAATAATGCATGTTATATTGATAATAATAACAGTAATAAGTATAATTATTATAGTTCTAGCGATAATTACAGTATAATGTGGGTAATAATGCATGTTATATTGATAATAATAAAAGTAATAAGTATAATTATTATAGTTCTAGCGATAATTAGAGTATAATGTGGGTAATAATGCATGTTATATTGATAATAATAAAAGTAATAAGTATAATTATTATAGTTCTGACGATAATAACAGTATAATATGCGTAATAATGCATGTTATATTGATAATAATAAAAGTAATAAGTATAATTATTATAGTTCTAGCGATAATTACAGTATAATGTGGGTAATAATGCATGTTATATTCATAATAATAAACGTAATAAGTATAATTATTATAGTTCTGACGATAATAACTGTATAATATGGGTAGTAATGCGTGTTATATAGATAATAATAAACGTAATAAGTATAATTATTATAGTTCTGACGATAATAACTGTATAATATGCGTAATAATGCATGTTATATTGATAATAATAAAAGTAATAAGTATAACTATTATAGTTCTAGCGATAATTACAGTATAATGTGGGTAATAATGCATGTTATATTGACAATAATAAACGTAGTAAGTATAATTATTATAGTTCTGACGATAATAACTGTATAATATGCGTAATAATGCATGTTATATTGATAATAATAAAAGTAATAAGTATAATTATTATAATTCTAGCGATAATTACAGTATAATATGGGTAATAATGCATGTTATATTAATAATAATAAAAGTAATAAGTAGAATTATTATAGTTCTAGCGATAATTAGAGTATAATGTGGGTAATAATGCATGTTATATTGATAATAATAAAAGTAATAAGTATAATTATTATAGTTCTGACGATAATAACAGTATAATATGCGTAATAATGCATGTTATATTGATAATAATAAAAGTAATAAGTATTATTTTTATAGTTCTGACGATAATAACTGTATAATATGCGTAATAATGCATGTTATATTGATAATAATAACAGAAATAAGTATAATTATTATAGTTCTAGCGATAATTACAGTACAATGTGGGTAATAATGCATGTTATATTGATAATAATAAAAGTAATAAGTATAATTATTATAGTTCTAGCGATAATTAGAGTATAATGTGGGTAATAATGCATGTTATATTCATAATAATAAACGTAGTAAGTATAATTATTATAGTTCTGACGATAATAACTGTATAATATGCGTAATTAAGCATGTTATATTGATAATAATAAAAGCAATAAGTATAATTATTATAGTTCCGACGATAATAACTGTATAATATGCGTAATAGTGCATGTTATATTGATAATAATAAAAGTAATAAGTATAATTATTATAGTTCTAGCGATAATTACAGCATAATGTGGGTAATAATGCATGTTATATTGATAATAATAAACGTAGTAACTATAATTATTATAGTTCTGTCGATAATAACTGTATAATATGCGTAATAATGCATGTTATATTGATAATAATAAAAGTAATAAGTATAATTATTATAGTTCTGACGATAATAACTGTATAATATGCGTAATAGTGCATGTTATATTGATAATAATAAAAGTAATAAGTATAATTATTATAGTTCTAGCGATAATTACAGTATAATGTGGGTAATAATGCATGTTATATTGATAATAATAAAAGTACTAAGTATAATTATTATAGTTCTAGCGATAATTACAGTATAATGTGGGTAATAATGCATGTTATGTTGACAATAATAAAAGTAATAAGTGTAATTATTATAGTTCTCACGATAATAACTGTATAATATGGGTAGTAATGCATGTTATATTGATAATAATAAAAGTAATAAGTATAATTATTATAGTTCTGACGATAATAACTGTATAATATGCGTAATAATGCATGTTATATTGATAATAATAAACGTAATAAGTATAATTATTATAGTTCTGACGATAATAACTGTATAATATGTGTAATAATGCATGTTATATTGATAATAATAAAAGTAATAAGTATAGCTATTATAGTTCTAGCGATAATTACAGTATAATGTGGGTAATAATGCATATTATGTTGATAATAATAAAAGTAATAAGTATAATTATTATAGTTCTGACGATAATAACAGTATAATATGGGTACTAATGCATGTTATATTGATAATAATAAAAGTAATAAGTATAATTATTATAGTTCTGACGATAATAACAGTATAATATGCGTAATAATGCATGTTATATTGATAATAATAAAAGTAATAAGTATTATTTTTATAGTTCTGACGATAATAACTGTATAATATGCGTAATAATGCATGTTATATTGATAATAATAACAGTAATAAGTATAATTATTATAGTTCTAGCGATAATTACAGTACAATGTGGGTAATAATGCATGTTATATTGATAATAATAAAAGTAATAAGTATTATTATTATAGTTCTAGCGATAATTAGAGTATAATGTGGGTAATAATGCATGTTATATTCATAATAATAAACGTGGTAAGTATAATTATTATAGTTCTGACGATAATAACTGTATAATATGCGTAATAATGCATGTTATATTGATAATAATAAAAGTAATAAGTATAATTATTATAGTTCTAGCGATAATTACAGTATAATGTGGGTAATAATGCATGTTATATTGATAATAATAAAAGTAATAAGTATAATTATTATAGTTCTAGCGATAATTAGAGTATAATGTGGGTAACAATGCATGTTATATTGATAATAATAAAAGTAATAAGTATAATTATTATAGTTCTAGCGATAATTAGAGTATAATGTGGGTAATAGCGCATGTTATACTCATAATAATAAACGTAGTAAGTATAATTATTATTGTTCTGACGATAATAACTGTATAATATGCGTAAAAATGCATGTAATATTGATAATAATAAAAGTAATAAGTATTATTTTTATAGTTCTGACGATAATAACTGTATAATATGCGTAATAATGCATGTTATATTGATAATAATAAAAGTAATAAGTATAATTATTATAGTTCTGACGATAATAACAGTATAATATGGGTACTAATGCATGTTATATTGATAATAATAAAAGTAATAAGTATAATTATTATAGTTCTGACGATAATAACAGTATAATATGCGTAACAATGCATGTTATATTGATAATAATAAAAGTAATAAGTATTATTTTTATAGTTCTGACGATAATAACTGTATAATATGCGTAACTATGCATGTTATATTGATAATAATAACAGTAATAAGTATAATTATTAGAGTTCTAGCGATAATTACAGTACAATGTGGGTAATAATGCATGTTATATTGATAATAATAAAAGTAATAAGTATAATTATTATAGTTCTAGCGATAATTAGAGTATAGTGTGGGTAATAATGCATGTTATATTCATAATAATAAACGTAGTAAGTATAATTATTATAGTTCTGACGATAATAACTGTATAATATGCGTAATAATGCATGTTATATTGATAATAATAGAAGTAATAAGTATAATTATTATAGTTCTGACGATAATAACTGTATAATATGCGTAATAGTGCATGTTATATTGATAATAATAAAAGTAATAAGTATAATTATTATAGTTCTAGCGATAATTACAGTATAATGTGGGTAATAATGCATGTTATATTGATAATAATAAAAGTAATAAGTATAATTATTATAGTTCTAGCGATAATTACAGTATAATGTGGGTAATAATGCATGTTATATTGATAATAATAAAAGTAATAAGTATAATTATTATAGTTCTAGCGATAATTAGAGTATAGTGTGGGTAATAATGCATGTTATATTCATAATAATAAACGTAGTAAGTATAATTATTATAGTTCTGACGATAATAACTGTATAATATGCGTAATAATGCATGTTTTATTGATAATAATAAAAGTAATAAGTATAATTATTATAGTTCTGACGATAATAACTGTATAATATGCGTAATAGTGCATGTTATATTGATAATAATAAAAGTAGTAAGTATAATTATTATAGTTCTAGCGATAATTACAGTATAATGTGGGTAATAATGCATGTTATATTGATAATAATAAAAGTAATAAGTATAATTATTATAGTTCTAGCGATAATTACAGTATAATGTGGGTAATAATGCATGTTATATTGATAATAATAAAAGTACTAAGTATAATTATTATAGTTCTCTCGATAATAACTGTATGATATGGGTAGTAATGCATGTTATATTGATAATAATAAACGTAATAAGTATAATTATTATAGTTCTGACGATAATAACTGTATAATATGCGTAATAATGCATGTTATATTGATAATAATAAAAGTAGTAAGTATAACTATTATAGTTCTAGCGATGATTACAGTATAATGTGGGTAATAATGCATGTTATGTTGATAATAATAAAAGTAATAAGTATAATTATTATAGTTCTCACGATAATAACTGTATAATATGGGTAGTAATGCATGTTATATTCATAATAATAAACGTAATAAGTATAATTATTATAGTTCTGACGATAATAACTGTATAATATGGGTACTAATGCATGTTATATTGATAATAATAAAAGTAATAAGTATAATTATTATAGTTCTGACGATAATAACTGTATAATATGCGTAATAATGCATGTTATATTGATAATAATAAACGTAATAAGTATAATTATTATAGTTCTGACGATAATAAGTGTATAATATGCGTAATAATGCATGTAATATTGATAATAATAAAAGTAATAAGTATTATTATTATAGTTCTGACGATAATAACTGTATAATATGCGTAATAATGCATGTTATATTGATAATAATAACAGTAATAAGTATAATTATTATAGTTCTGACGATAATAACTGTATAATATGCGTAATAGTGCATGTTATATTGATAATAATAAAAGTAATAAGTATAATTATTATAGTTCTAGCGATAATTAGAGTATAATGTGGGTAATAGCGCATGTTATACTCATAATAATAAACGTAGTAAGTATAATTATTATTGTTCTGACGATAATAACTGTATAATATGCGTAAAAATGCATGTAATATTGATAATAATAAAAGTAATAAGTATTATTTTTATAGTTCTGACGATAATAACTGTATAATATGCGTAATAATGCATGTTATATTGATAATAATAAAAGTAATAAGTATAATTATTATAGTTCTGACGATAATAACAGTATAATATGGGTACTAATGCATGTTATATTGATAATAATAAAAGTAATAAGTATAATTATTATAGTTCTGACGATAATAACAGTATAATATGCGTAATAATGCATGTTATATTGATAATAATAAAAGTAATAAGTATTATTTTTATAGTTCTGACGATAATAACTGTATAATATGCGTAACTATGCATGTTATATTGATAATAATAACAGTAATAAGTATAATTATTATAGTTCTAGCGATAATTACAGTACAATGTGGGTAATAATGCATGTTATATTGATAATAATAAAAGTAATAAGTATAATTATTATAGTTCTAGCGATAATTAGAGTATAGTGTGGGTAATAATGCATGTTATATTCATAATAATAAACGTAGTAAGTATAATTATTATAGTTCTGACGATAATAACTGTATAATATGCGTAATAATGCATGTTATATTGATAATAATAAAAGTAATAAGTATAATTATTATAGTTCTGACGATAATAACTGTATAATATGCGTAATAGTGCATGTTATATTGATAATAATAAAAGTAATAAGTATAATTATTATAGTTCTAGCGCTAATTACAGTATAATGTGGGTAATAATGCATGTTATATTGATAATAATAAAAGTAATAAGTATAATTATTATAGTTCTAGCGATAATTACAGTATAATGTGGGTAATAATGCATGTTATATTGATAATAATAAAAGTAATATGTATAATTATTATAGTTCTAGCGATAATTAGAGTATAGTGTGGGTAATAATGCATGTTATATTCATAATAATAAACGTAGTAAGTATAATTATTATAGTTCTGACGATAATAACTGTATAATATGCGTAATAATGCATGTTTTATTGATAATAATAAAAGTAATAAGTATAATTATTATAGTTCTGACGATAATAACTGTATAATATGCGTAATAGTGCATGTTATATTGATAATAATAAAAGTAATAAGTATAATTATTATAGTTCTAGCGATAATTACAGTATAATGTGGGTAATAATGCATGTTATATTGATAATAATAAAAGTAATAAGTATAATTATTATAGTTCTAGCGATAATTACAGTATAATGTGGGTAATAATGCATGTTATATTGATAATAATAAAAGTAATAAGTATAATTATTATAGTTCTCTCGATAATAACTGTATGATATGGGTAGTAATGCATGTTATATTGATAATAATAAACGTAATAAGTATAATTATTATAGTTCTGACGATAATAACTGTATAATATGCGTAATAATGCATGTTATATTGATAATAATAAAAGTAGTAAGTATAACTATTATAGTTCTAGCGATGATTACAGTATAATGTGGGTAATAATGCATGTTATGTTGATAATAATAAAAGTAATAAGTATAATTATTATAGTTCTCACGATAATAACTGTATAATATGGGTAGTAATGCATGTTATATTCATAATAATAAACGTAATAAGTATAATTATTATATTTCTGACGATAATAACTGTATAATATGGGTACTAATGCATGTTATATTGATAATAATAAAAGTAATAAGTATAATTATTATAGTTCTGACGATAATAACTGTATAATATGCGTAATAATGCATGTTATATTGATAATAATAAACGTAATAAGTATAATTATTATAGTTCTGACGATAATAAGTGTATAATATGCGTAATAATGCATGTAATATTGATAATAATAAAAGTAATAAGTATTATTATTATAGTTCTGACGATAATAACTGTATAATATGCGTAATAATGCATGTTATATTGATAATAATAACAGTAATAAGTATAATTATTATAGTTCTGACGATAATAACTGTATAATATGCGTAATAGTGCATGTTATATTGATAATAATAAAAGTAATAAGTATAATTATTATAGTTCTAGCGATAATTACAGTATAATGTGGGTAATAATGCATGTTATATTCATAATAATAAACGTAATAAGTATAATTATTATAGTTCTGACGATAATAACTGTATAATATGGGTAGTAATGCGTGTTATATAGATAATAATAAACGTAATAAGTATAATTATTATAGTTCTGACGATAATAACTGTATAATATGCGTAATAATGCATGTTATATTGATAATAATAAAAGTAATAAGTATAACTATTATAGTTCTAGCGATAATTACAGTATAATGTGGGTAATAATGCATGTTATATTGATAACAATAAACGTAGTAAGTATAATTATTATAGTTCTGACGATAATAACTGTATAATATGCGTAATAATGCATGTTATATTGATAATAATAAAAGTAATAAGTATAATTATTATAATTCTAGCGATAATTACAGTATAATATGGGTAATAATGCATGTTATATTAATAATAATAAAAGTAATAAGTAGAATTATTATAGTTCTAGCGATAATTACAGTATAATGTGGGTAATTATGCATGTTATATTGATAATAATAAAAGTAATAAGTATAATTATTATAGTTCTCACGATAATAACTGTATAATATGGGTAGTAATGCATGTTATATTGATAATAATAAACGTAATAAGTATAATTATTATAGTTCTGACGATAATAACTGTATAATATGTGTAATAATGCATGTTATATTGATAATAATAAAAGTAATAAGTATAGCTATTATAGTTCTAGCGATAATTACAGTATAATGTGGGTAATAATGCATGTTATGTTGATAATAATAAAAGTAATAAGTGTAATTATTATAGTTCTCACGATAATAACTGTATAATATGGGTAGCAATGCATGTTATATTGATAATAATAAACGTAATAAGTATAATTATTATAGTTCTGACGATAATAACAGTATAATATGGGTACTAATGCATGTTATATTGATAATAATAAAAGTAATAAGTATAATTATTATAGTTCTGACGATAATAACTGTATAATATGCGTAATAATGCATGTTATATTGATAATAATAAACGTAATAAGTATAATTATTATAGTTCTGACGATAATAACTGTATAATATGCGTAATAATGCATGTTATATTGATAATAATAAAAGTAATAAGTATTATTATTATAGTTCTGACGATAATAACTGTATAATATGCGTAATAATGCATGTTATATTGATAATAATAACAGTAATAAGTATAATTATTATAGTTCTAGCGATAATTACAGTATAATGTGGGTAATAATGCATGTTATATTGATAATAATAAAAGTAATAAGTATAATTATTATAGTTCTAGCGATAATTAGAGTATAATGTGGGTAATAATGCATGTTATATTGATAATAATAAAAGTAATAAGTATAATTATTATAGTTCTGACGATAATAACAGTATAATATGCGTAATAATGCATGTTATATTGATAATAATAAAAGTAATAAGTATTATTTTTATAGTTCTGACGATAATAACTGTATAATATGCGTAATAATGCATGTTATATTGATAATAATAACAGTAATAAGTATAATTATTATAGTTCTAGCGATGATTACAGTACAATGTGGGTAATAATGCATGTTATATTGATAATAATAAAAGTAATAAGTATAATTATTATAGTTCTAGCGATAATTAGAGTATAATGTGGGTAATAATGCATGTTATATTCATAATAATAAACGTAGTAAGTATAATTATTATAGTTCTGACGATAATAACTGTATAATATGCGTAATTAAGCATGTTATATTGATAATAATAAAAGCAATAAGTATAATTATTATAGTTCCGACGATAATAACTGTATAATATGCGTAATAGTGCATGTTATATTGATAATAATAAAAGTAATAAGTATAATTATTATAGTTCTAGCGATAATTACAGCATAATGTGGGTAATAATGCATGTTATATTGATAATAATAAACGTAGTAACTATAATTATTATAGTTCTGACGATAATAACTGTATAATATGCGTAATAATGCATGTTATATTGATAATAATAAAAGTAATAAGTATAATTATTATAGTTCTGACGATAATAACTGTATAATATGCGTAATAGTGCATGTTATATTGATAATAATAAAAGTAATAAGTATAATTATTATAGTTCTAGCGATAATTACAGTATAATGTGGGTAATAATGCATGTTATATTGATAATAATAAAAGTACTAAGTATAATTATTATAGTTCTAGCGATAATTACAGTATAATGTGGGTAATAATGCATGTTATGTTGACAATAATAAAAGTAATAAGTGTAATTATTATAGTTCTCACGATAATAACTGTATAATATGGGTAGTAATGCATGTTATATTGATAATAATAAAAGTAATAAGTATAATTATTATAGTTCTGACGATAATAACTGTATAATATGCGTAATAATGCATGTTATATTGATAATAATAAACGTAATAAGTATAATTATTATAGTTCTGACGATAATAACTGTATAATATGTGTAATAATGCATGTTATATTGATAATAATAAAAGTAATAAGTATAGCTATTATAGTTCTAGCGATAATTACAGTATAATGTGGGTAATAATGCATATTATGTTGATAATAATAAAAGTAATAAGTATAATTATTATAGTTCTGACGATAATAACTGTATAATATGGGTAGTAATGCGTGTTATATAGATAATAATAAACGTAATAAGTATAATTATTATAGTTCTGACGATAATAACTGTATAATATGCGTAATAATGCATGTTATATTGATAATAATAAAAGTAATAAGTATAACTATTATAGTTCTGACGATAATAAGTGTATAATATGCGTAATAATGCATGTAATATTGATAATAATAAAAGTAATAAGTATTATTATTATAGTTCTGACGATAATAACTGTATAATATGCGTAATAATGCATGTTATATTGATAATAATAACAGTAATAAGTATAATTATTATAGTTCTGACGATAATAACTGTATAATATGCGTAATAGTGCATGTTATATTGATAATAATAAAAGTAATAAGTATAATTATTATAGTTCTAGCGATAATTACAGTATAATGTGGGTAATAATGCATGTTATATTCATAATAATAAACGTAATAAGTATAATTATTATAGTTCTGACGATAATAACTGTATAATATGGGTAGTAATGCGTGTTATATAGATAATAATAAACGTAATAAGTATAATTATTATAGTTCTGACGATAATAACTGTATAATATGCGTAATAATGCATGTTATATTGATAATAATAAAAGTAATAAGTATAACTATTATAGTTCTAGCGATAATTACAGTATAATGTGGGTAATAATGCATGTTATATTGATAATAATAAACGTAGTAAGTATAATTATTATAGTTCTGACGATAATAACTGTATAATATGCGTAATAATGCATGTTATATTGATAATAATAAAAGTAATAAGTATAATTATTATAATTCTAGCGATAATTACAGTATAATATGGGTAATAATGCATGTTATATTAATAATAATAAAAGTAATAAGTAGAATTATTATAGTTCTAGCGATAATTACAGTATAATGTGGGTAATTATGCATGTTATATTGATAATAATAAAAGTAATAAGTATAATTATTATAGTTCTCACGATAATAACTGTATAATATGGGTAGTAATGCATGTTATATTGATAATAATAAACGTAATAAGTATTATTATTATAGTTCTGACAATAATAACTGTATAATATGCGTAATAATGCATGTTATATTGATAATAATAAAAGTAATAAGTATTATTATTATAGTTCTGACGATAATAACTGTATAATGTGGGTAATAATGCATGTTATATTGATAATAATAAAAGTAATAAGTGTAATTATTATAGTTCTAGCGATAATTAGAGTATAAAGTGGGTAATTATGCATGTTATATTCATAATAATAAACGTAGTAAGTATAATTATTATAGTTCTGACGATAATAACTGTATAATATGCGTAATAATGCATGTTATATTGATAATAATAAAAGTAATAAGTATAATTATTATAATTCTAGCGATAATTACAGTATAATATGGGTAATAATGCATGTTATATTAATAATAATAAAAGTAATAAGTAGAATTATTATAGTTCTAGCGATAATAACAGTATAATATGGGTACTAATGCATGTTATATTGATAATAATAAAAGTAATAAGTATAATTATTATAGTTCTAGCGATAATTACAGTATAATGTGGGTAATAATGCTTGTTATATTGGTGATATTGGGGGTAATGAGTATAATTAGTATAATTCTAGCGATAATTACAGTATAATATTGGTATTAATGCATGTTATATTGATAATAATAAAAGTAATAAGTAAAATTATTATAGTTCTAGCGATAATTACAGTATAATGTGGGTAATAATGCTTGTTATATTGGTGATATTGGGGGTAATAAGTATAATTATTATAATGCTAGCGATAATTACAGTATAATATGGGTATTAATGCATGTTATATTGATAATAATAAAAGTAATAAGTATAATTATTACAGTTCTCACGATAATAACTGTATAATATGGGTAGTAATGCATGTTATATTCATAATAATAAACGTAGTAAGTATAATTATTATAGTTCTGACGATAATAACTGTATAATACGCGTAATAATGCATGTTATATTGTTAATAATAAAAGTAATAAGTATAACTATTATAGTTCTAGCGATAATTACAGTATAATGTGGGTAATAATGCATGTTATGTTGATAATAATAAAAGTAATAAGTATAATTATTATAGTTCTCACGATAATAACTGTATAATATGGGTAGTAATGCATGTTATATTCATAATAATAAACGTAATAAGTATAATTATTATAGTTCTGACGATAATAACTGTATATTATGCGTAATAATGCATGTTATATTGATAATAATAAAAGTAATAAGTATAATTATTATAGTTCTAGCGATAATTACAGTATAATGTGGGTAATAATGCATGTTATATTGATAATAATAAAAGTAATAAGTATAATTATTATAGTTCTAGCGATAATTACAGTATAATGTGGGTAATAATGCATGTTATATTGATAATAATAAAAGTAATAAGTATAATTATTATAGTTCTCACGATAATAACTGTATAATATGGGTAGTAATGCATGTTATATTGATAATAATAAACGTAATAAGTATAATTATTATAGTTCTGACGATAATAACTGTATAATATGTGTAATAATGCATGTTATATTGATAATAATAAAAGTAATAAGTATAGCTATTATAGTTCTAGCGATAATTAGAGTATAATGTGGGTAATAATGCATGTTATGTTGATAATAATAAAAGTAATAAGTGTAATTATTATAGTTCTCACGATAATAACTGTATAATATGGGTAGTAATGCATGTTATATTCATAATAATAAACGTAATAAGTATAATTATTATAGTTCTGACGATAATAACAGTATAATATGGGTACTAATGCATGTTATATTGATAATAATAAAAGTAATAAGTATAATTATTATAGTTCTAGCGATAATTACAGTATAATGTGGCTAATAATGCATGTTATATTGATAATAATAAAAGTAATAAGTATAATTATTATAGTTATGACGATAATAACAGTATAATATGGGTACTAATGCATGTTATATTGATAATAATAAAAGTAATAAGTATAATTATTATAGTTCTGACGATAATAACAGTATAATATGCGTAATAACGCATGTTATATTGATAATAATAAAAGTAATAAGTATTTTTATTATAGTTCTCACGATAATAACTGTATAATATGGGTAGTAATGCATGTTATATTCATAATAATAAACGTAGTAAGTATAATTATTATAGTTCTGACGATAATAACTGTATAATACGCGTAATAATGCATGTTATATTGATAATAATAAAAGTAATAAGTATAACTATTATAGTTCTAGCGATAATTACAGTATAATGTGGGTAATAATGCATGTTATGTTGATAATAATAAAAGTAATAAGTGTAACTATTATAGTTCTCACGATAATAACTGTATAATATGGGTAGTAATGCATGTTATATTCATAATAATAAACGTAATAAGTATAATTATTATAGTTCTGACGATAATAACTGTATATTATGCGTAATAATGCATGTTATATTGATAATAATAAAAGTAATAAGTATAATTATTATAGTTCTAGCGATAATTACAGTATAATGTGGGTAATAATGCATGTTATATTGATAATAATAAAAGTAATAAGTATAATTATTATAGTTCTAGCGATAATTACAGTATAATGTGGGTAATAATGCATGTTATATTGATAATAATAAAAGTAATAAGTATAATTATTATAGTTCTCACGATAATAACTGTATAATATGGGTAGTAATGCATGTTATATTGATAATAATAAACGTAATAAGTATAATTATTATAGTTCTGACGATAATAACTGTATAATATGTGTAATAATGCATGTTATATTGATAATAATAAAAGTAATAAGTATAGCTATTATAGTTCTAGCGATAATTACAGTATAATGTGGGTAATAATGCATGTTATGTTGATAATAATAAAAGTAATAAGTGTAATTATTATAGTTCTCACGATAATAACTGTATAATATGGGTAGTAATGCATGTTATATTCATAATAATAAACGTAATAAGTATAATTATTATAGTTCTGACGATAATAACAGTATAATATGGGTACTAATGCATGTTATATTGATAATAATAAAAGTAATAAGTATAATTATTATAGTTCTAGCGATAATTACAGTATAATGTGGGTAATAATGCATGTTATATTGATAATAATAAAAGTAATAAGTATAATTATTATAGTTCTGACGATAATAACAGCATAATATGGTTACTAATGCATGTTATATTGATAATAATAAAAGCAATAAGTATAATTATTATAGTTCTCACGATAATAACTGTATAATATGGGTAGTAATGCATGTTATATTGATAATAATAAACGTAATAAGTATAATTATTATAGTTCTGACGATAATAACTGTATAATATGTGTAATAATGCATGTTATATTGATAATAATAAAAGTAATAAGTATAGCTATTATAGTTCTAGCGATAATTACAGTATAATGTGGGTAATAATGCATGTTATGTTGATAATAATAAAAGAAATAAGTGTAATTATTATAGTTCTCACGATAATAACTGTATAATATGGGTAGTAATGCATGTTATATTCATAATAATAAACGTAATAAGTATAATTATTATAGTTCTAGCGATAATTACAGTATCATGTGGGTAATAATGCATGTTATATTGATAATAATAAAAGTAATAAGTATAATTATTATAGTTCTGACGATAATAACAGTATAATATGGGTACTAATGCATGTTATATTGATAATAATAAAAGTAATAAGTATAATTATTATAGTTCTGACGATAATAACAGTATAATATGCGTAATAATGCATGGTATATTGATAATAATAAAAGTAATAAGTATTATTTTTATAGTTCTGACGATAATAACTGTATAATATGCGTAATAATGCATGTTATATTGATAATAATAACAGTAATAAGTATAATTATTATAGTTCTAGCGATAATTACAGTACAATGTGGGTAATAATGCATGTTATATTGATAATAATAAAAGTAATAAGTATAATTATTATAGTCCTAGCGATAATTAGAGTATAATGTGGGTAATAATGCATGTTATATTCATAATAATAAACGTAGTAAGTATAATTATTATAGTTCTGACGATAATAACAGTATAATATGGGTACTAATGCATGTTATATTGATAATAATAAAAGTAATAAGTATAATTATTATAGTTCTAGCGATAATTACAGTATAATGTGGGTAATAATGCATGTTATATTGATAATAATAAAAGTAATAAGTATAATTATTATAGTTCTAGCGATAATTACAGTATAATGTGGGTAATAATGCATGTTATATTGATAATAATAAAAGTAATAAGTATAATTATTATAGTTCTGACGATAATAACAGTATAATATGGGTACTAATGCATGTTATATTGATAATAATAAAAGTAATAAGTATAATTATTATAGTTCTGACGATAATAACAGTATAATATGCGTAATAATGCATGTTATATTGATAATAATAAAAGTAATAAGTATAAGTATTATAGTTCTCACGATAATAACTGTATAATATGGGTAGTAATGCATGTTATATTCATAATAATAAACGTAATAAGTATAATTATTATAGTTCTGACGATAATAACTGTATAATATGGGTACTAATGCATGTTATATTGATAATAATAAAAGTAATAAGTATAATTATTATAGTTCTAGCGATAATTACAGTATAATGTGGGTAATAGCGCATGTCATACTCATAATAATAAACGTAGTAAGTATAATTATTATAGTTCTGACGATAATTACAGTATAATGTGGGTAATAATGCATGTTATATTGATAATAATAAAAGTAATAAGTATAATTATTATAGTTCTCACGATAATAACTGTATAATATGGGTAGTAATGCATGTTATATTGATAATAATAAACGTAATAAGTATAATTATTATAGTTCTGACGATAATAACTGTATAATATGTGTAATAATGCATGTTATATTGATAATAATAAAAGTAATAAGTATAGCTATTATAGTTCTAGCGATAATTACAGTATAATGTGGGTAATAATGCATGTTATGTTGATAATAATAAAAGTAATAAGTGTAATTATTATAGTTCTCACGATAATAACTGTATAATATGGGTAGTAATGCATGTTATATTCATAATAATAAACGTAATAAGTATAATTATTATAGTTCTGACGATAATAACAGTATAATATGGGTACTAATGCATGTTATATTGATAATAATAAAAGTAATAAGTATAATTATTATAGTTCTAGCGATAATTACAGTATAATGTGGGTAATAATGCATGTTATATTGATAATAATAAAAGTAATAAGTATAATTATTATAGTTCTAGCGATAATTACAGTATAATGTGGGTAATAATGCATGTTATATTGATAATAATAAAAGTAATAAGTATAATTATTATAGTTCTGACGATAATAACAGTATAATATGGGTACTAATGCATGTTATATTGATAATAATAAAAGTAATAAGTATAATTATTATAGTTCTGACGATAATAACAGTATAATATGCGTAATAATGCATGTTATATTGATAATAATAAAAGTAATAAGTATAATTATTATAGTTCTCACGATAATAACTGTATAATATGGGTAGTAATGCATGTTATATTCATAATAATAAACGTAATAAGTATAATTATTATAGTTCTGACGATAATAACTGTAAAATATGGGTACTACTGCATGTTATATTGATAATAATAAAAGTAATAAGTATAATTATTATAGTTCTGACGATAATAACTGTATAATATGCGCAATAATGCATGTTATATTGATAATAATAAACGTAATAAGTATAATTATTATAGTTCTGACGATAATAACTGTATAATATACGTAATAATGCATGTTATATTAATAATAATAAAAGTAATAAGTAGAATTATTATAGTTCTAGCGATAATTACAGTATAATGTGGGTAATAATGCATGTTATATTGATAATAATAAACGTAATAAGTATAATTATTATAGTTCTGACGATAATAACTGTATAATATGTGTAATAATGCATGTTATATTGATAATAATAAAAGTAATAAGTATAGCTATTATAGTTCTAGCGATAATTACAGTATAATGTGGGTAATAATGCATGTTATATTGATAATAATAAAAGTAATAAGTATAATTATTATAGTTCTGACGATAATAACAGTATAATATGGGTACTAATGCATGTTATATTGATAATAATAAACGTAATAAGTATAATTATTATAGTTCTGACGATAATAACTGTATAATATACGTAATAATGCATGTTATATTAATAATAATAAAAGTAATAAGTAGAATTATTATAGTTCTAGCGATAATTACAGTATAATGTGGGTAATAATGCATGTTATATTGATAATAATAAACGTAATAAGTATAATTATTATAGTTCTGACGATAATAACTGTATAATATGTGTAATAATGCATGTTATATTGATAATAATAAAAGTAATAAGTATAGCTATTATAGTTCTAGCGATAATTACAGTATAATGTGGGTAATAATGCATATTATATTGATAATAATAAAAGTAATAAGTATTATTTTTATAGTTCTGTCGATAATAACTGTATAATATGCGTAATAATGCATGTTATATTGATAATAATAACAGTAATAAGTATAATTATTATAGTTCTAGCGATAATTACAGTATAATGTGGGTAATAATGCATGTTATATTGATAATAATAAAAGTAATAAGTATAATTATTATAGTTCTAGCGATAATTACAGTATAATGTGGGTAATAATGCATGTTATATTGATAATAATAAAAGTAATAAGTATAATTATTATAGTTCTCACGATAATAACTGTATAATATGGGTAGTAATGCATGTTATATTGATAATAATAAACGTAATAAGTATAATTATTATAGTTCTGACGATAATAACTGTATAATATGTGTAATAATGCATGTTATATTGATAATAATAAAAGTAATAAGTATAGCTATTATAGTTCTAGCGATAATTAGAGTATAATGTGGGTAATAATGCATGTTATGTTGATAATAATAAAAGTAATAAGTGTAATTATTATAGTTCTCACGATAATAACTGTATAATATGGGTAGTAATGCATGTTATATTCATAATAATAAACGTAATAAGTATAATTATTATAGTTCTGACGATAATAACAGTATAATATGGGTACTAATGCATGTTATATTGATAATAATAAAAGTAATAAGTATAATTATTATAGTTCTAGCGATAATTACAGTATAATGTGGCTAATAATGCATGTTATATTGATAATAATAAAAGTAATAAGTATAATTATTATAGTTATGACGATAATAACAGTATAATATGGGTACTAATGCATGTTATATTGATAATAATAAAAGTAATAAGTATAATTATTATAGTTCTGACGATAATAACAGTATAATATGCGTAATAACGCATGTTATATTGATAATAATAAAAGTAATAAGTATTTTTATTATAGTTCTCACGATAATAACTGTATAATATGGGTAGTAATGCATGTTATATTCATAATAATAAACGTAGTAAGTATAATTATTATAGTTCTGACGATAATAACTGTATAATACGCGTAATAATGCATGTTATATTGATAATAATAAAAGTAATAAGTATAACTATTATAGTTCTAGCGATAATTACAGTATAATGTGGGTAATAATGCATGTTATGTTGATAATAATAAAAGTAATAAGTGTAACTATTATAGTTCTCACGATAATAACTGTATAATATGGGTAGTAATGCATGTTATATTCATAATAATAAACGTAATAAGTATAATTATTATAGTTCTGACGATAATAACTGTATATTATGCGTAATAATGCATGTTATATTGATAATAATAAAAGTAATAAGTATAATTATTATAGTTCTAGCGATAATTACAGTATAATGTGGGTAATAATGCATGTTATATTGATAATAATAAAAGTAATAAGTATAATTATTATAGTTCTAGCGATAATTACAGTATAATGTGGGTAATAATGCATGTTATATTGATAATAATAAAAGTAATAAGTATAATTATTATAGTTCTCACGATAATAACTGTATAATATGGGTAGTAATGCATGTTATATTGATAATAATAAACGTAATAAGTATAATTATTATAGTTCTGACGATAATAACTGTATAATATGTGTAATAATGCATGTTATATTGATAATAATAAAAGTAATAAGTATAGCTATTATAGTTCTAGCGATAATTACAGTATAATGTGGGTAATAATGCATGTTATGTTGATAATAATAAAAGTAATAAGTGTAATTATTATAGTTCTCACGATAATAACTGTATAATATGGGTAGTAATGCATGTTATATTCATAATAATAAACGTAATAAGTATAATTATTATAGTTCTGACGATAATAACAGTATAATATGGGTACTAATGCATGTTATATTGATAATAATAAAAGTAATAAGTATAATTATTATAGTTCTAGCGATAATTACAGTATAATGTGGGTAATAATGCATGTTATATTGATAATAATAAAAGTAATAAGTATAATTATTATAGTTCTGACGATAATAACAGCATAATATGGTTACTAATGCATGTTATATTGATAATAATAAAAGCAATAAGTATAATTATTATAGTTCTCACGATAATAACTGTATAATATGGGTAGTAATGCATGTTATATTGATAATAATAAACGTAATAAGTATAATTATTATAGTTCTGACGATAATAACTGTATAATATGTGTAATAATGCATGTTATATTGATAATAATAAAAGTAATAAGTATAGCTATTATAGTTCTAGCGATAATTACAGTATAATGTGGGTAATAATGCATGTTATGTTGATAATAATAAAAGAAATAAGTGTAATTATTATAGTTCTCACGATAATAACTGTATAATATGGGTAGTAATGCATGTTATATTCATAATAATAAACGTAATAAGTATAATTATTATAGTTCTAGCGATAATTACAGTATCATGTGGGTAATAATGCATGTTATATTGATAATAATAAAAGTAATAAGTATAATTATTATAGTTCTGACGATAATAACAGTATAATATGGGTACTAATGCATGTTATATTGATAATAATAAAAGTAATAAGTATAATTATTATAGTTCTGACGATAATAACAGTATAATATGCGTAATAATGCATGGTATATTGATAATAATAAAAGTAATAAGTATTATTTTTATAGTTCTGACGATAATAACTGTATAATATGCGTAATAATGCATGTTATATTGATAATAATAACAGTAATAAGTATAATTATTATAGTTCTAGCGATAATTACAGTACAATGTGGGTAATAATGCATGTTATATTGATAATAATAAAAGTAATAAGTATAATTATTATAGTCCTAGCGATAATTAGAGTATAATGTGGGTAATAATGCATGTTATATTCATAATAATAAACGTAGTAAGTATAATTATTATAGTTCTGACGATAATAACAGTATAATATGGGTACTAATGCATGTTATATTGATAATAATAAAAGTAATAAGTATAATTATTATAGTTCTAGCGATAATTACAGTATAATGTGGGTAATAATGCATGTTATATTGATAATAATAAAAGTAATAAGTATAATTATTATAGTTCTAGCGATAATTACAGTATAATGTGGGTAATAATGCATGTTATATTGATAATAATAAAAGTAATAAGTATAATTATTATAGTTCTGACGATAATAACAGTATAATATGGGTACTAATGCATGTTATATTGATAATAATAAAAGTAATAAGTATAATTATTATAGTTCTGACGATAATAACAGTATAATATGCGTAATAATGCATGTTATATTGATAATAATAAAAGTAATAAGTATAAGTATTATAGTTCTCACGATAATAACTGTATAATATGGGTAGTAATGCATGTTATATTCATAATAATAAACGTAATAAGTATAATTATTATAGTTCTGACGATAATAACTGTATAATATTGGTACTAATGCATGTTATATTGATAATAATAAAAGTAATAAGTATAATTATTATAGTTCTAGCGATAATTACAGTATAATGTGGGTAATAGCGCATGTCATACTCATAATAATAAACGTAGTAAGTATAATTATTATAGTTCTGACGATAATTACAGTATAATGTGGGTAATAATGCATGTTATATTGATAATAATAAAAGTAATAAGTATAATTATTATAGTTCTCACGATAATAACTGTATAATATGGGTAGTAATGCATGTTATATTCATAATAATAAACGTAATAAGTATAATTATTATAGTTCTGACGATAATAACTGTATAATATGTGTAATAATGCATGTTATATTGATAATAATAAAAGTAATAAGTATAGCTATTATAGTTCTAGCGATAATTACAGTATAATGTGGGTAATAATGCATGTTATGTTGATAATAATAAAAGTAATAAGTGTAATTATTATAGTTCTCACGATAATAACTGTATAATATGGGTAGTAATGCATGTTATATTCATAATAATAAACGTAATAAGTATAATTATTATAGTTCTGACGATAATAACAGTATAATATGGGTACTAATGCATGTTATATTGATAATAATAAAAGTAATAAGTATAATTATTATAGTTCTAGCGATAATTACAGTATAATGTGGGTAATAATGCATGTTATATTGATAATAATAAAAGTAATAAGTATAATTATTATAGTTCTAGCGATAATTACAGTATAATGTGGGTAATAATGCATGTTATATTGATAATAATAAAAGTAATAAGTATAATTATTATAGTTCTGACGATAATAACAGTATAATATGGGTACTAATGCATGTTATATTGATAATAATAAAAGTAATAAGTATAATTATTATAGTTCTGACGATAATAACAGTATAATATGCGTAATAATGCATGTTATATTGATAATAATAAAAGTAATAAGTATAATTATTATAGTTCTCACGATAATAACTGTATAATATGGGTAGTAATGCATGTTATATTCATAATAATAAACGTAATAAGTATAATTATTATAGTTCTGACGATAATAACTGTAAAATATGGGTACTACTGCATGTTATATTGATAATAATAAAAGTAATAAGTATAATTATTATAGTTCTGACGATAATAACTGTATAATATGCGCAATAATGCATGTTATATTGATAATAATAAACGTAATAAGTATAATTATTATAGTTCTGACGATAATAACTGTATAATATACGTAATAATGCATGTTATATTAATAATAATAAAAGTAATAAGTAGAATTATTATAGTTCTAGCGATAATTACAGTATAATGTGGGTAATAATGCATGTTATATTGATAATAATAAACGTAATAAGTATAATTATTATAGTTCTGACGATAATAACTGTATAATATGTGTAATAATGCATGTTATATTGATAATAATAAAAGTAATAAGTATAGCTATTATAGTTCTAGCGATAATTACAGTATAATGTGGGTAATAATGCATGTTATATTGATAATAATAAAAGTAATAAGTATAATTATTATAGTTCTGACGATAATAACAGTATAATATGGGTACTAATGCATGTTATATTGATAATAATAAACGTAATAAGTATAATTATTATAGTTCTGACGATAATAACTGTATAATATACGTAATAATGCATGTTATATTAATAATAATAAAAGTAATAAGTAGAATTATTATAGTTCTAGCGATAATTACAGTATAATGTGGGTAATAATGCATGTTATATTGATAATAATAAACGTAATAAGTATAATTATTATAGTTCTGACGATAATAACTGTATAATATGTGTAATAATGCATGTTATATTGATAATAATAAAAGTAATAAGTATAGCTATTATAGTTCTAGCGATAATTACAGTATAATGTGGGTAATAATGCATATTATATTGATAATAATAAAAGTAATAAGTATTATTTTTATAGTTCTGTCGATAATAACTGTATAATATGCGTAATAATGCATGTTATATTGATAATAATAACAGTAATAAGTATAATTATTATAGTTCTAGCGATAATTACAGTATAATGTGGGTAATAATGCATGTTATGTTGATAATAATAAAAGTAATAAGTGTAATTATTATAGTTCTCACGATAATAACTGTATAATATGGGTAGTAATGCATGTTATATTCATAATAATAAACGTAATAAGTATAATTATTATAGTTCTGACGATAATAACAGTATAATATGGGTACTAATGCATGTTATATTGATAATAATAAAAGTAATAAGTATAATTATTATAGTTCTAGCGATAATTACAGTATAATGTGGTTAATAATGCATGTTATATTGATAATAATAAAAGTAATAAGTATAATTATTATCGTTCTAGCGATAATTACAGTATAATGTGGGTAATAATGCATGTTATATTGATAATAATAAAAGTAATAAGTATAATTATTATAGTTCTAGCGATAATTAGAGTATAATGTGGGTAATAACGCATGTTATATTGATAATAATAAAAGTAATAAGTATAATTATTATAGTTCTAGCGATAATTAGAGTATAATGTGGGTAATAGCGCATGTTATACTCATAATAATAAACGTAGTAAGTATAATTATTATAGTTCTGACGATAATAACTGTATAATATGCGTAAAAATGCATGTTATATTGATAATAAAAAAGTAATAAGTATAATTATTATAGTTCTAGCAATAATTACAGTATAATGTGGGTAATAATGCATGTTATATTCATAATAATAAACGTAGTAACTATAATTATTATAGTTCTGACGATAATAACTGTATAATATGCGTAATAATGCATGTTATATTGATAATAATAAAAGTAATAAGTATAATTATTATAGTTCTGACGATAATAACTGTATAATATGCGTAATAGTGCATGTTATATTGATAATAATAAAAGTAATAAGTATAATTATTATAGTTCTAGCGATAATTACAGTATAATGTGGGTAATAATGCATGTTATATTGATAATAATAAAAGTACTAAGTATAATTATTATAGTTCTAGCGATAATTACAGTATAATGTGGGTAATAATGCATGTTATGTTGACAATAATAAAAGTAATAAGTGTAATTATTATAGTTCTCACGATAATAACTGTATAATATGGATAGTAATGCATGTTATATTGATAATAATAAAAGTAATAAGTATAATTATTATAGTTCTGACGATAATAACAGTATAATATGCGTAATAATGCATGTTATATTGATAATAATAAAAGTAATAAGTATTATTTTTATAGTTCTGACGATAATAACTGTATAATATGCGTAATAATGCATGTTATATTGATAATAATAACAGTAATAAGTATAATTATTATAGTTCTAGCGATAATTACAGTACAATGTGGGTAATAATGCATGTTATATTGATAATAATAAAAGTAATAAGTATAATTATTATAGTTCTAGCGATAATTAGAGTATAATGTGGGTAATAATGCATGTTATATTCATAATAATAAACGTGGTAAGTATAATTATTATAGTTCTGACGATAATAACTGTATAATATGCGTAATAATGCATGTTATATTGATAATAATAAAAGTAATAAGTATAATTATTATAGTTCTAGCGATAATTACAGTATAATGTGGGTAATAATGCATGTTATATTGATAATAATAAAAGTAATAAGTATAATTATTATAGTTCTAGCGATAATTACAGTATAATGTGGGTAATAATGCATGTTATATTGATAATAATAAAAGTAATAAGTATAATTATTATAGTTCTAGCGATAATTAGAGTATAATGTGGGTAATAGCGCATGTTATACTCATAATAATAAACGTAGTAAGTATAATTATTATTGTTCTGACGATAATAACTGTATAATATGCGTAAAAATGCATGTAATATTGATAATAATAAAAGTAATAAGTATTATTTTTATAGTTCTGACGATAATAACTGTATAATATGCGTAATAATGCATGTTATATTGATAATAATAAAAGTAATAAGTATAATTATTATAGTTCTAGCGATAATTACAGTATAATGTGGGTAATAATGCATGTTATATTGATAATAATAAAAGTAATAAGTATAATTATTATAGTTCTAGCGATAATTACAGTATAATGTGGGTAATAATGCATGTTATATTGATAATAATAAAAGTAATAAGTATAATTATTATAGTTCTAGCGATAATTACAGTATAATGTGGGTAATAATGCATGTTATATTGATAATAATAAAAGTAATAAGTATAATTATTATAGTTCTGACGATAATAACAGTATAATATGGGTACTAATGCATGTTATATTGATAATAATAAAAGTAATAAGTATAATTATTATAGTTCTGACGATAATAACAGTATAATATGCGTAATAATGCATGTTATATTGATAATAATAAAAGTAATAAGTATTATTTTTATAGTTCTGACGATAATAACTGTATAATATGCGTAACTATGCATGTTATATTGATAATAATAACAGTAATAAGTATAATTATTATAGTTCTAGCGATAATTACAGTACAATGTGGGTAACAATGCATGTTATATTGATAATAATAAAAGTAATAAGTATAATTATTATAGTTCTAGCGATAATTAGAGTATAGTGTGGGTAATAATGCATGTTATATTCATAATAATAAACGTAGTAAGTATAATTATTATAGTTCTGACGATAATAACTGTATAATATGCGTAATAATGCATGTTATATTGATAATAATAAAAGTAATAAGTATAATTATTATAGTTCTCTCGATAATAACTGTATGATATGGGTAGTAATGCATGTTATATTGATAATAATAAACGTAATAAGTATAATTATTATAGTTCTGACGATAATAACTGTATAATATGCGTAATAATGCATGTTATATTGATAATAATAAAAGTAGTAAGTATAACTATTATAGTTCTAGCGATGATTACAGTATAATGTGGGTAATAATGCATGTTATGTTGATAATAATAAAAGTAATAAGTATAATTATTATAGTTCTCACGATAATAACTGTATAATATGGGTAGTAATGCATGTTATATTCATAATAATAAACGTAATAAGTATAATTATTATAGTTCTGACGATAATAACTGTATAATATGGGTACTAATGCATGTTATATTGATAATAATAAAAGTAATAAGTATAATTATTATAGTTCTGACGATAATAACTGTATAATATGCGTAATAATGCATGTTATATTGATAATAATAAACGTAATAAGTATAATTATTATAGTTCTGACGATAATAAGTGTATAATATGCGTAATAATGCATGTAATATTGATAATAATAAAAGTAATAAGTATTATTATTATAGTTCTGACGATAATAACTGTATAATATGCGTAATAATGCATGTTATATTGATAATAATAACAGTAATAAGTATAATTATTATAGTTCTGACGATAATAACTGTATAATATGCGTAATAGTGCATGTTATATTGATAATAATAAAAGTAATAAGTATAATTATTATAGTTCTAGCGATAATTACAGTATAATGTGGGTAATAATGCATGTTATATTCATAATAATAAACGTAATAAGTATAATTATTATAGTTCTGACGATAATAACTGTATAATATGGGTAGTAATGCGTGTTATATAGATAATAATAAACGTAATAAGTATAATTATTATAGTTCTGACGATAATAACTGTATAATATGCGTAATAATGCATGTTATATTGATAATAATAAAAGTAATAAGTATAACTATTATAGTTCTAGCGATAATTACAGTATAATGTGGGTAATAATGCATGTTATATTGACAATAATAAACGTAGTAAGTATAATTATTATAGTTCTGACGATAATAACTGTATAATATGCGTAATAATGCATGTTATATTGATAATAATAAAAGTAATAAGTATAATTATTATAATTCTAGCGATAATTACAGTATAATATGGGTAATAATGCATGTTATATTAATAATAATAAAAGTAATAAGTAGAATTATTATAGTTCTAGCGATAATTACAGTATAATGTGGGTAATAATGCATGTTATATTGATAATAATAAAAGTAATAAGTATAATTATTATAGTTCTCACGATAATAACTGTATAATATGGGTAGTAATGCATGTTATATTGATAATAATAAACGTAATAAGTATAATTATTATAGTTCTGACGATAATAACTGTATAATATGTGTAATAATGCATGTTATATTGATAATAATAAAAGTAATAAGTATAGCTATTATAGTTCTAGCGATAATTACAGTATAATGTGGGTAATAATGCATGTTATGTTGATAATAATAAAAGTAATAAGTGTAATTATTATAGTTCTCACGATAATAACTGTATAATATGGGTAGCAATGCATGTTATATTGATAATAATAAACGTAATAAGTATAATTATTATAGTTCTGACGATAATAACAGTATAATATGGGTACTAATGCATGTTATATTGATAATAATAAAAGTAATAAGTATAATTATTATAGTTCTGACGATAATAACTGTATAATATGCGTAATAATGCATGTTATATTGATAATAATAAACGTAATAAGTATAATTATTATAGTTCTGACGATAATAACTGTATAATATGCGTAATAATGCATGTTATATTGATAATAATAAAAGTAATAAGTATTATTATTATAGTTCTGACGATAATAACTGTATAATATGCGTAATAATGCATGTTATATTGATAATAATAACAGTAATAAGTATAATTATTATAGTTCTAGCGATAATTACAGTATAATGTGGGTAATAATGCATGTTATATTGATAATAATAAAAGTAATAAGTATAATTATTATAGTTCTAGCGATAATTAGAGTATAATGTGGGTAATAATGCATGTTATATTGATAATAATAAAAGTAATAAGTATAATTATTATAGTTCTGACGATAATAACAGTATAATATGCGTACTAATGCATGTTATATTGATAATAATAAAAGTAATAAGTATTATTTTTATAGTTCTGACGATAATAACTGTATAATATGCGTAATAATGCATGTTACATTGATAATAATAACAGTAATAAGTATAATTATTATAGTTCTAGCGATAATTACAGTACAATGTGGGTAATAATGCATGTTATATTGATAATAATAAAAGTAATAAGTATAATTATTATAGTTCTAGCGATAATTAGAGTATAATGTGGGTAATAATGCATGTTATATTCATAATAATAAACGTAGTAAGTATAATTATTATAGTTCTGACGATAATAACTGTATAATATGCGTAATTAAGCATGTTATATTGATAATAATAAAAGCAATAAGTATAATTATTATAGTTCCGACGATAATAACTGTATAATATGCGTAATAGTGCATGTTATATTGATAATAATAAAAGTAATAAGTATAATTATTATAGTTCTAGCGATAATTACAGCATAATGTGGGTAATAATGCATGTTATATTGATAATAATAAACGTAGTAACTATAATTATTATAGTTCTGTCGATAATAACTGTATAATATGCGTAATAATGCATGTTATATTGATAATAATAAAAGTAATAAGTATAATTATTATAGTTCTGACGATAATAACTGTATAATATGCGTAATAGTGCATGTTATATTGATAATAATAAAAGTAATAAGTATAATTATTATAGTTCTAGCGATAATTACAGTATAATGTGGGTAATAATGCATGTTATATTGATAATAATAAAAGTACTAAGTATAATTATTATAGTTCTAGCGATAATTACAGTATAATGTGGGTAATAATGCATGTTATGTTGACAATAATAAAAGTAATAAGTGTAATTATTATAGTTCTCACGATAATAACTGTATAATATGGGTAGTAATGCATGTTATATTGATAATAATAAAAGTAATAAGTATAATTATTATAGTTCTCTCGATAATAACTGTATGATATGGGTAGTAATGCATGTTATATTGATAATAATAAACGTAATAAGTATAATTATTATAGTTCTGACGATAATAACTGTATAATATGCGTAATAATGCATGTTATATTGATAATAATAAAAGTAGTAAGTATAACTATTATAGTTCTAGCGATGATTACAGTATAATGTGGGTAATAATGCATGTTATGTTGATAATAATAAAAGTAATAAGTATAATTATTATAGTTCTCACGATAATAACTGTATAATATGGGTAGTAATGCATGTTATATTCATAATAATAAACGTAATAAGTATAATTATTATAGTTCTGACGATAATAACTGTATAATATGGGTACTAATGCATGTTATATTGATAATAATAAAAGTAATAAGTATAATTATTATAGTTCTGACGATAATAACTGTATAATATGCGTAATAATGCATGTTATATTGATAATAATAAACGTAATAAGTATAATTATTATAGTTCTGACGATAATAAGTGTATAATATGCGTAATAATGCATGTAATATTGATAATAATAAAAGTAATAAGTATTATTATTATAGTTCTGACGATAATAACTGTATAATATGCGTAATAATGCATGTTATATTGATAATAATAACAGTAATAAGTATAATTATTATAGTTCTGACGATAATAACTGTATAATATGCGTAATAGTGCATGTTATATTGATAATAATAAAAGTAATAAGTATAATTATTATAGTTCTAGCGATAATTACAGTATAATGTGGGTAATAATGCATGTTATATTCATAATAATAAACGTAATAAGTATAATTATTATAGTTCTGACGATAATAACTGTATAATATGGGTAGTAATGCGTGTTATATAGATAATAATAAACGTAATAAGTATAATTATTATAGTTCTGACGATAATAACTGTATAATATGCGTAATAATGCATGTTATATTGATAATAATAAAAGTAATAAGTATAGCTATTATAGTTCTAGCGATAATTACAGTATAATGTGGGTAATAATGCATGTTATGTTGATAATAATAAAAGTAATAAGTGTAATTATTATAGTTCTCACGATAATAACTGTATAATATGGGTAGTAATGCATGTTATATTCATAATAATAAACGTAATAAGTATAATTATTATAGTTCTGACGATAATAACAGTATAATATGGGTACTAATGCATGTTATATTGATAATAATAAAAGTAATAAGTATAATTATTATAGTTCTAGCGATAATTACAGTATAATGTGGGTAATAATGCATGTTATATTGATAATAATAAAAGTAATAAGTATAATTATTATAGTTCTGACGATAATAACAGCATAATATGGTTACTAATGCATGTTATATTGATAATAATAAAAGCAATAAGTATAATTATTATAGTTCTCACGATAATAACTGTATAATATGGGTAGTAATGCATGTTATATTGATAATAATAAACGTAATAAGTATAATTATTATAGTTCTGACGATAATAACTGTATAATATGTGTAATAATGCATGTTATATTGATAATAATAAAAGTAATAAGTATAGCTATTATAGTTCTAGCGATAATTACAGTATAATGTGGGTAATAATGCATGTTATGTTGATAATAATAAAAGAAATAAGTGTAATTATTATAGTTCTCACGATAATAACTGTATAATATGGGTAGTAATGCATGTTATATTCATAATAATAAACGTAATAAGTATAATTATTATAGTTCTGACGATAATAACAGTATAATATGGGTACTAATGCATGTTATATTGATAATAATAAAAGTAATAAGTATAATTATTATAGTTCTAGCGATAATTACAGTATAATGTGGGTAATAATGCATGTTATATTGATAATAATAAAAGTAATAAGTATAATTATTATAGTTCTAGCGATACTTACAGTATCATGTGGGTAATAATGCATGTTATATTGATAATAATAAAAGTAATAAGTATAATTATTATAGTTCTGACGATAATAACAGTATAATATGGGTACTAATGCATGTTATATTGATAATAATAAAAGTAATAAGTATAATTATTATAGTTCTGACGATAATAACAGTATAATATGCGTAATAATGCATGGTATATTGATAATAATAAAAGTAATAAGTATTATTTTTATAGTTCTGACGATAATAACTGTATAATATGCGTAATAATGCATGTTATATTGATAATAATAACAGTAATAAGTATAATTATTATAGTTCTAGCGATAATTACAGTACAATGTGGGTAATAATGCATGTTATATTGATAATAATAAAAGTAATAAGTATAATTATTATAGTCCTAGCGATAATTAGAGTATAATGTGGGTAATAATGCATGTTATATTCATAATAATAAACGTAGTAAGTATAATTATTATAGTTCTGACGATAATAACAGTATAATATGGGTACTAATGCATGTTATATTGATAATAATAAAAGTAATAAGTATAATTATTATAGTTCTAGCGATAATTACAGTATAATGTGGGTAATAATGCATGTTATATTGATAATAATAAAAGTAATAAGTATAATTATTATAGTTCTAGCGATAATTACAGTATAATGTGGGTAATAATGCATGTTATATTGATAATAATAAAAGTAATAAGTATAATTATTATAGTTCTGACGATAATAACAGTATAATATGGGTACTAATGCATGTTATATTGATAATAATAAAAGTAATAAGTATAATTATTATAGTTCTGACGATAATAACAGTATAATATGCGTAATAATGCATGTTATATTGATAATAATAAAAGTAATAAGTATAAGTATTATAGTTCTCACGATAATAACTGTATAATATGGGTAGTAATGCATGTTATATTCATAATAATAAACGTAATAAGTATAATTATTATAGTTCTGACGATAATAACTGTATAATATGGGTACTAATGCATGTTATATTGATAATAATAAAAGTAATAAGTATAATTATAATAGTTCTAGCGATAATTACAGTATAATGTGGGTAATAGCGCATGTCATACTCATAATAATAAACGTAGTAAGTATAATTATTATAGTTCTGACGATAATTACAGTATAATGTGGGTAATAATGCATGTTATATTGATAATAATAAAAGTAATAAGTATAATTATTATAGTTCTCACGATAATAACTGTATAATATGGGTAGTAATGCATGTTATATTGATAATAATAAACGTAATAAGTATAATTATTATAGTTCTGACGATAATAACTGTATAATATGTGTAATAATGCATGTTATATTGATAATAATAAAAGTAATAAGTATAGCTATTATAGTTCTAGCGATAATTACAGTATAATGTGGGTAATAATGCATGTTATGTTGATAATAATAAAAGTAATAAGTGTAATTATTATAGTTCTCACGATAATAACTGTATAATATGGGTAGTAATGCATGTTATATTCATAATAATAAACGTAATAAGTATAATTATTATAGTTCTGACGATAATAACAGTATAATATGGGTACTAATGCATGTTATATTGATAATAATAAAAGTAATAAGTATAATTATTATAGTTCTAGCGATAATTACAGTATAATGTGGGTAATAATGCATGTTATATTGATAATAATAAAAGTAATAAGTATAATTATTATAGTTCTAGCGATAATTACAGTATAATGTGGGTAATAATGCATGTTATATTGATAATAATAAAAGTAATAAGTATAATTATTATAGTTCTGACGATAATAACAGTATAATATGGGTACTAATGCATGTTATATTGATAATAATAAAAGTAATAAGTATAATTATTATAGTTCTGACGATAATAACTGTATAATATGCGTAATAATGTATGTTATATTGATAATAATAAACGTAATAAGTATAATTATTATAGTTCTGACGATAATAACTGTATAATATGTGTAATAATGCATGTTATATTGATAATAATAAAAGTAATAAGTATAGCTATTATAGTTCTAGCGATAATTACAGTATAATGTGGGTAATAATGCATATTATGTTGATAATAATAAAAGTAATAAGTATAATTATTATAGTTCTGACGATAATAACAGTATAATATGGGTACTAATGCATGTTATATTGATAATAATAAAAGTAATAAGTATAATTATTATAGTTCTGACGATAATAACAGTATAATATGCGTAATAATGCATGTTATATTGATAATAATAAAAGTAATAAGTATAATTATTATAGTTCTGACGATAATAACTGTATAATATGCGTAATAATGCATGTTATATTGATAATAATAACAGTAATAAGTATAATTATTATAGTTCTAGCGATAATTACAGTACAATGTGGGTAATAATGCATGTTATATTGATAATAATAAAAGTAATAAGTATAATTATTATAGTTCTAGCGATAATTAGAGTATAATGTGGGTAATAATGCATGTTATATTCATAATAATAAACGTGGTAAGTATAATTATTATAGTTCTGACGATAATAACTGTATAATATGCGTAATAATGCATGTTATATTGATAATAATAAAAGTAATAAGTATAATTATTATAGTTCTAGCGATAATTACAGTATAATGTGGGTAATAATGCATGTTATATTGATAATAATAAAAGTAATAAGTATAATTATTATAGTTCTAGCGATAATTACAGTATAATGTGGGTAATAATGCATGTTATATTGATAATAATAAAAGTAATAAGTATAATTATTATAGTTCTAGCGATAATTAGAGTATAATGTGGGTAATAGCGCATGTTATACTCATAATAATAAACGTAGTAAGTATAATTATTATTGTTCTGACGATAATAACTGTATAATATGCGTAAAAATGCATGTAATATTGATAATAATAAAAGTGATAAGTATTATTTTTATAGTTCTGACGATAATAACTGTATAATATGCGTAATAATGCATGTTATATTGATAATAATAAAAGTAATAAGTATAATTATTATAGTTCTAGCGATAATTACAGTATAATGTGGGTAATAATGCATGTTATATTGATAATAATAAAAGTAATAAGTATAATTATTATAGTTCTAGCGATAATTACAGTATAATGTGGGTAATAATGCATGTTATATTGATAATAATAAAAGTAATAAGTATAATTATTATAGTTCTGACGATAATAACAGTATAATATGGGTACTAATGCATGTTATATTGATAATAATAAAAGTAATAAGTATAATTATTATAGTTCTGACGATAATAACAGTATAATATGCGTAATAATGCATGTTATATTGATAATAATAAAAGTAATAAGTATTATTTTTATAGTTCTGACGATAATAACTGTATAATATGCGTAACTATGCATGTTATATTGATAATAATAACAGTAATAAGTATAATTATTATAGTTCTAGCGATAATTACAGTACAATGTGGGTAATAATGCATGTTATATTGATAATAATAAAAGTAATAAGTATAATTATTATAGTTCTAGCGATAATTAGAGTATAGTGTGGGTAATAATGCATGTTATATTCATAATAATAAACGTAGTAAGTATAATTATTATAGTTCTGACGATAATAACTGTATAATATGCGTAATAATGCATGTTATATTGATAAGAATAAAAGTAATAAGTATAATTATTATAGTTCTGACGATAATAACTGTATAATATGCGTAATAGTGCATGTTATATTGATAATAATAAAAGTAATAAGTATAATTATTATAGTTCTAGCGATAATTACAGTATAATGTGGGTAATAATGCATGTTATATTGATAATAATAAAAGTAATAAGTATAATTATTATAGTTCTAGCGATAATTACAGTATAATGTGGGTAATAATGCATGTTATATTGATAATAATAAAAGTAATAAGTATAATTATTATAGTTCTCTCGATAATAACTGTATGATATGGGTAGTAATGCATGTTATATTGATAATAATAAACGTAATAAGTATAATTATTATAGTTCTGACGATAATAACTGTATAATATGCGTAATAATGCATGTTATATTGATAATAATAAAAGTAGTAAGTATAACTATTATAGTTCTAGCGATGATTACAGTATAATGTGGGTAATAATGCATGTTATGTTGATAATAATAAAAGTAATAAGTATAATTATTATAGTTCTCACGATAATAACTGTATAATATGGGTAGTAATGCATGTTATATTCATAATAATAAACGTAATAAGTATAATTATTATAGTTCTGACGATAATAACTGTATAATATGGGTACTAATGCATGTTATATTGATAATAATAAAAGTAATAAGTATAATTATTATAGTTCTGACGATAATAACTGTATAATATGCGTAATAATGCATGTTATATTGATAATAATAAACGTAATAAGTATAATTATTATAGTTCTGACGATAATAAGTGTATAATATGCGTAATAATGCATGTAATATTGATAATAATAAAAGTAATAAGTATTATTATTATAGTTCTGACGATAATAACTGTATAATATGCGTAATAATGCATGTTATATTGATAATAATAACAGTAATAAGTATAATTATTATAGTTCTGACGATAATAACTGTATAATATGCGTAATAGTGCATGTTATATTGATAATAATAAAAGTAATAAGTATAATTATTATAGTTCTAGCGATAATTACAGTATAATGTGGGTAATAATGCATGTTATATTCATAATAATAAACGTAATAAGTATAATTATTATAGTTCTGACGATAATAACTGTATAATATGGGTAGTAATGCGTGTTATATAGATAATAATAAACGTAATAAGTATAATTATTATAGTTCTGACGATAATAACTGTATAATATGCGTAATAATGCATGTTATATTGATAATAATAAAAGTAATAAGTATAACTATTATAGTTCTAGCGATAATTACAGTATAATGTGGGTAATAATGCATGTTATATTGACAATAATAAACGTAGTAAGTATAATTATTATAGTTCTGACGATAATAACTGTATAATATGCGTAATAATGCATGTTATATTGATAATAATAAAAGTAATAAGTATAATTATTATAATTCTAGCGATAATTACAGTATAATATGGGTAATAATGCATGTTATATTAATAATAATAAAAGTAATAAGTAGAATTATTATAGTTCTAGCGATAATTACAGTATAATGTGGGTAATAATGCATGTTATATTGATAATAATAAAAGTAATAAGTATAATTATTATAGTTCTCACGATAATAACTGTATAATATGGGTAGTAATGCATGTTATATTGATAATAATAAACGTAATAAGTATAATTATTATAGTTCTGACGATAATAACTGTATAATATGTGTAATAATGCATGTTATATTGATAATAATAAAAGTAATAAGTATAGCTATTATAGTTCTAGCGATAATTACAGTATAATGTGGGTAATAATGCATGTTATGTTGATAATAATAAAAGTAATAAGTGTAATTATTATAGTTCTCACGATAATAACTGTATAATATGGGTAGCAATGCATGTTATATTGATAATAATAAACGTAATAAGTATAATTATTATAGTTCTGACGATAATAACAGTATAATATGGGTACTAATGCATGTTATATTGATAATAATAAAAGTAATAAGTATAATTATTATAGTTCTGACGATAATAACTGTATAATATGCGTAATAATGCATGTTATATTGATAATAATAAACGTAATAAGTATAATTATTATAGTTCTGACGATAATAACTGTATAATATGCGTAATAATGCATGTTATATTGATAATAATAAAAGTAATAAGTATTATTATTATAGTTCTGACGATAATAACTGTATAATATGCGTAATAATGCATGTTATATTGATAATAATAACAGTAATAAGTATAATTATTATAGTTCTAGCGATAATTACAGTATAATGTGGGTAATAATGCATGTTATATTGATAATAATAAAAGTAATAAGTATAATTATTATAGTTCTAGCGATAATTAGAGTATAATGTGGGTAATAATGCATGTTATATTGATAATAATAAAAGTAATAAGTATAATTATTATAGTTCTGACGATAATAACAGTATAATATGCGTAATAATGCATGTTATATTGATAATAATAAAAGTAATAAGTATTATTTTTATAGTTCTGACGATAATAACTGTATAATATGCGTAATAATGCATGTTATATTGATAATAATAACAGTAATAAGTATAATTATTATAGTTCTAGCGATAATTACAGTACAATGTGGGTAATAATGCATGTTATATTGATAATAATAAAAGTAATAAGTATAATTATTATAGTTCTAGCGATAATTAGAGTATAATGTGGGTAATAATGCATGTTATATTCATAATAATAAACGTAGTAAGTATAATTATTATAGTTCTGACGATAATAACTGTATAATATGCGTAATTAAGCATGTTATATTGATAATAATAAAAGCAATAAGTATAATTATTATAGTTCCGACGATAATAACTGTATAATATGCGTAATAGTGCATGTTATATTGATAATAATAAAAGTAATAAGTATAATTATTATAGTTCTAGCGATAATTACAGCATAATGTGGGTAATAATGCATGTTATATTGATAATAATAAACGTAGTAACTATAATTATTATAGTTCTGTCGATAATAACTGTATAATATGCGTAATAATGCATGTTATATTGATAATAATAAAAGTAATAAGTATAATTATTATAGTTCTGACGATAATAACTGTATAATATGCGTAATAGTGCATGTTATATTGATAATAATAAAAGTAATAAGTATAATTATTATAGTTCTAGCGATAATTACAGTATAATGTGGGTAATAATGCATGTTATATTGATAATAATAAAAGTACTAAGTATAATTATTATAGTTATAGCGATAATTACAGTATAATGTGGGTAATAATGCATGTTATGTTGACAATAATAAAAGTAATAAGTGTAATTATTATAGTTCTCACGATAATAACTGTATAATATGGGTAGTAATGCATGTTATATTGATAATAATAAAAGTAATAAGTATAATTATTATAGTTCTCTCGATAATAACTGTATGATATGGGTAGTAATGCATGTTATATTGATAATAATAAACGTAATAAGTATAATTATTATAGTTCTGACGATAATAACTGTATAATATGCGTAATAATGCATGTTATATTGATAATAATAAAAGTAGTAAGTATAACTATTATAGTTCTAGCGATGATTACAGTATAATGTGGGTAATAATGCATGTTATGTTGATAATAATAAAAGTAATAAGTATAATTATTATAGTTCTCACGATAATAACTGTATAATATGGGTAGTAATGCATGTTATATTCATAATAATAAACGTAATAAGTATAATTATTATAGTTCTGACGATAATAACTGTATAATATGGGTACTAATGCATGTTATATTGATAATAATAAAAGTAATAAGTATAATTATTATAGTTCTGACGATAATAACTGTATAATATGCGTAATAATGCATGTTATATTGATAATAATAAACGTAATAAGTATAATTATTATAGTTCTGACGATAATAAGTGTATAATATGCGTAATAATGCATGTAATATTGATAATAATAAAAGTAATAGGTATTATTATTATAGTTCTGACGATAATAACTGTATAATATGCGTAATAATGCATGTTATATTGATAATAATAACAGTAATAAGTATAATTATTATAGTTCTGACGATAATAACTGTATAATATGCGTAATAGTGCATGTTATATTGATAATAATAAAAGTAATAAGTATAATTATTATAGTTCTAGCGATAATTACAGTATAATGTGGGTAATAATGCATGTTATATTCATAATAATAAACGTAATAAGTATAATTATTATAGTTCTGACGATAATAACTGTATAATATGGGTAGTAATGCGTGTTATATAGATAATAATAAACGTAATAAGTATAATTATTATAGTTCTGACGATAATAACTGTATAATATGCGTAATAATGCATGTTATATTGATAATAATAAAAGTAATAAGTATAACTATTATAGTTCTAGCGATAATTACAGTATAATGTCGGTAATAATGCATGTTATATTGACAATAATAAACGTAGTAAGTATAATTATTATAGTTCTGACGATAATAACTGTATAATATGCGTAATAATGCATGTTATATTGATAATAATAAAAGTAATAAGTATAATTATTATAATTCTAGCGATAATTACAGTATAATATGGGTAATAATGCATGTTATATTAATAATAATAAAAGTAATAAGTAGAATTATTATAGTTCTAGCGATAATTACAGTATAATGTGGGTAATAATGCATGTTATATTGATAATAATAAAAGTAATAAGTATAATTATTATAGTTCTCACGATAATAACTGTATAATATGGGTAGTAATGCATGTTATATTGATAATAATAAACGTAATAAGTATAATTATTATAGTTCTGACGATAATAACTGTATAATATGTGTAATAATGCATGTTATATTGATAATAATAAAAGTAATAAGTATAGCTATTATAGTTCTAGCGATAATTACAGTATAATGTGGGTAATAATGCATGTTATGTTGATAATAATAAAAGTAATAAGTGTAATTATTATAGTTCTCACGATAATAACTGTATAATATGGGTAGCAATGCATGTTATATTGATAATAATAAACGTAATAAGTATAATTATTATAGTTCTGACGATAATAACAGTATAATATGGGTACTAATGCATGTTATATTGATAATAATAAAAGTAATAAGTATAATTATTATAGTTCTGACGATAATAACTGTATAATATGCGTAATAATGCATGTTATATTGATAATAATAAACGTAATAAGTATAATTATTATAGTTCTGACGATAATAACTGTATAATATGCGTAATAATGCATGTTATATTGATAATAATAAAAGTAATAAGTATTATTATTATAGTTCTGACGATAATAACTGTATAATATGCGTAATAATGCATGTTATATTGATAATAATAACAGTAATAAGTATAATTATTATAGTTCTAGCGATAATTACAGTATAATGTGGGTAATAATGCATGTTATATTGATAATAATAAAAGTAATAAGTATAATTATTATAGTTCTAGCGATAATTAGAGTATAATGTGGGTAATAATGCATGTTATATTGATAATAATAAAAGTACTAAGTATAATTATTATAGTTCTGACGATAATAACAGTATAATATGCGTAATAATGCATGTTATATTGATAATAATAAAAGTAATAAGTATTATTTTTATAGTTCTGACGATAATAACTGTATAATATGCGTAATAATGCATGTTATATTGATAATAATAACAGTAATAAGTATAATTATTATAGTTCTAGCGATAATTACAGTACAATGTGGGTAATAATGCATGTTATATTGATAATAATAAAAGTAATAAGTATAATTATTATAGTTCTAGCGATAATTAGAGTATAATGTGGGTAATAATGCATGTTATATTCATAATAATAAACGTAGTAAGTATAATTATTATAGTTCTGACGATAATAACTGTATAATATGCGTAATTAAGCATGTTATATTGATAATAATAAAAGCAATAAGTATAATTATTATAGTTCCGACGATAATAACTGTATAATATGCGTAATAGTGCATGTTATATTGATAATAATAAAAGTAATAAGTATAATTATTATAGTTCTAGCGATAATTACAGCATAATGTGGGTAATAATGCATGTTATATTGATAATAATAAACGCAGTAACTATAATTATTATAGTTCTGTCGATAATAACTGTATAATATGCGTAATAATGCATGTTATATTGATAATAATAAAAGTAATAAGTATAATTATTATAGTTCTGACGATAATAACTGTATAATATGCGTAATAGTGCATGTTATATTGATAATAATAAAAGTAATAAGTATAATTATTATAGTTCTAGCGATAATTACAGTATAATGTGGGTAATAATGCATGTTATATTGATAATAATAAAAGTACTAAGTATAATTATTATAGTTCTAGCGATAATTACAGTATAATGTGGGTAATAATGCATGTTATGTTGACAATAATAAAAGTAATAAGTGTAATTATTATAGTTCTCACGATAATAACTGTATAATATGGGTAGTAATGCATGTTATATTGATAATAATAAAAGTAATAAGTATAATTATTATAGTTCTGACGATAATAACTGTATAATATGCGTAATAATGCATGTTATATTGATAATAATAAACGTAATAAGTATAATTATTATAGTTCTGACGATAATAACTGTATAATATGTGTAATAATGCATGTTATATTGATAATAATAAAAGTAATAAGTATAGCTATTATAGTTCTAGCGATAATTACAGTATAATGTGGGTAATAATGCATATTATGTTGATAATAATAAAAGTAATAAGTATAATTATTATAGTTCTGACGATAATAACAGTATAATATGGGTACTAATGCATGTTATATTGATAATAATAAAAGTAATAAGTATAATTATTATAGTTCTGACGATAATAACAGTATAATATGCGTAATAATGCATGTTATATTGATAATAATAAAAGTAATAAGTACTATTTTTATAGTTCTGACGATAATAACTGTATAATATGCGTAATAATGCATGTTATATTGATAATAATAAAAGTAGTAAGTATAACTATTATAGTTCTAGCGATGATTACAGTATAATGTGGGTAATAATGCATGTTATGTTGATAATAATAAAAGTAATAAGTATAATTATTATAGTTCTCACGATAATAACTGTATAATATGGGTAGTAATGCATGTTATATTCATAATAATAAACGTAATAAGTATAATTATTATAGTTCTGACGATAATAACTGTATAATATGGGTACTAATGCATGTTATATTGATAATAATAAAAGTAATAAGTATAATTATTATAGTTCTGACGATAATAACTGTATAATATGCGTAATAATGCATGTTATATTGATAATAATAAACGTAATAAGTATAATTATTATAGTTCTGACGATAATACGTGTATAATATGCGTAATAATGCATGTAATATTGATAATAATAAAAGTAATAAGTATTATTATTATAGTTCTGACGATAATAACTGTATAATATGCGTAATAATGCATGTTATATTGATAATAATAACAGTAATAAGTATAATTATTATAGTTCTGACGATAATAACTGTATAATATGCGTAATAGTGCATGTTATATTGATAATAATAAAAGTAATAAGTATAATTATTATAGTTCTAGCGATAATTAGAGTATAATGTGGGTAATAGCGCATGTTATACTCATAATAATAAACGTAGTAAGTATAATTATTATTGTTCTGACGATAATAACTGTATAATATGCGTAAAAATGCATGTAATATTGATAATAATAAAAGTAATAAGTATTATTTTTATAGTTCTGACGATAATAACTGTATAATATGCGTAATAATGCATGTTATATTGATAATAATAAAAGTAATAAGTATAATTATTATAGTTCTGACGATAATAACAGTATAATATGCGTAATAATGCATGTTATATTGATAATAATAAAAGTAATAAGTATTATTTTTATAGTTCTGACGATAATAACTGTATAATATGCGTAACTATGCATGTTATATTGATAATAATAACAGTAATAAGTATAATTATTATAGTTCTAGCGATAATTACAGTACAATGTGGGTAATAATGCATGTTATATTGATAATAATAAAAGTAATAAGTATAATTATTATAGTTCTAGCGATAATTAGAGTATAGTGTGGGTAATAATGCATGTTATATTCATAATAATAAACGTAGTAAGTATAATTATTATAGTTCTGACGATAATAACTGTATAATATGCGTAATAATGCATGTTATATTGATAATAATAAAAGTAATAAGTATAATTATTATAGTTCTGACGATAATAACTGTATAATATGCGTAATAGTGCATGTTATATTGATAATAATAAAAGTAATAAGTATAATTATTATAGTTCTAGCGATAATTACAGTATAATATGGGTACTAATGCATGTTATATTGATAATAATAAAAGTAATAAGTATAATTATTATAGTTCTAGCGATAATTACAGTATAATGTGGGTAATAATGCATGTTATATTGATAATAATAAAAGTAATAAGTATAATTATTATAGTTCTGACGATATTAACAGCATAATATGGTTACTAATGCATGTTATATTGATAATAATAAAAGCAATAAGTATAATTATTATAGTTCTCACGATAATAACTGTATAATATGGGTAGTAATGCATGTTATATTGATAATAATAAACGTAATAAGTATAATTATTATAGTTCTGACGATAATAACTGTATAATATGTGTAATAATGCATGTTATATTGATAATAATAAAAGTAATAAGTATAGCTATTATAGTTCTAGCGATAATTACAGTATAATGTGGGTAATAATGCATGTTATGTTGATAATAATAAAAGAAATAAGTGTAATTATTATAGTTCTCACGATAATAACTGTATAATATGGGTAGTAATGCATGTTATATTCATAATAATAAACGTAATAAGTATAATTATTATAGTTCTGACGATAATAACAGTATAATATGGGTACTAATGCATGTTATATTGATAATAATAAAAGTAATAAGTATAATTATTATAGTTCTAGCGATAATTACAGTATAATGTGGGTAATAATGCATGTTATATTGATAATAATAAAAGTAATAAGTATAATTATTATAGTTCTAGCGATAATTACAGTATCATGTGGGTAATAATGCATGTTATATTGATAATAATAAAAGTAATAAGTATAATTATTATAGTTCTGACGATAATAACAGTATAATATGGGTACTAATGCATGTTATATTGATAATAATAAAAGTAATAAGTATAATTATTATAGTTCTGACGATAATAACAGTATAATATGCGTAATAATGCATGGTATATTGATAATAATAAAAGTAATAAGTATTATTTTTATAGTTCTGACGATAATAACTGTATAATATGCGTAATAATGCATGTTATATTGATAATAATAACAGTAATAAGTATAATTATTATAGTTCTAGCGATAATTACAGTACAATGTGGGTAATAATGCATGTTATATTGATAATAATAAAAGTAATAAGTATAATTATTATAGTCCTAGCGATAATTAGAGTATAATGTGGGTAATAATGCATGTTATATTCATAATAATAAACGTAGTAAGTATAATTATTATAGTTCTGACGATAATAACAGTATAATATGGGTACTAATGCATGTTATATTGATAATAATAAAAGTAATAAGTATAATTATTATAGTTCTAGCGATAATTACAGTATAATGTGGGTAATAATGCATGTTATATTGATAATAATAAAAGTAATAAGTATAATTATTATAGTTCTAGCGATAATTACAGTATAATGTGGGTAATAATGCATGTTATATTGATAATAATAAAAGTAATAAGTATAATTATTATAGTTCTGACGATAATAACAGTATAATATGGGTACTAATGCATGTTATATTGATAATAATAAAAGTAATAAGTATAATTATTATAGTTCTGACGATAATAACAGTATAATATGCGTAATAATGCATGTTATATTGATAATAATAAAAGTAATAAGTATAAGTATTATAGTTCTCACGATAATAACTGTATAATATGGGTAGTAATGCATGTTATATTCATAATAATAAACGTAATAAGTATAATTATTATAGTTCTGACGATAATAACTGTATAATATGGGTACTAGTGCATGTTATATTGATAATAATAAAAGTAATAAGTATAATTATTATAGTTCTAGCGATAATTACAGTATAATGTGGGTAATAGCGCATGTCATACTCATAATAATAAACGTAGTAAGTATAATTATTATAGTTCTGACGATAATTACAGTATAATGTGGGTAATAATGCATGTTATATTGATAATAATAAAAGTAATAAGTATAATTATTATAGTTCTCACGATAATAACTGTATAATATGGGTAGTAATGCATGTTATATTGATAATAATAAACGTAATAAGTATAATTATTATAGTTCTGACGATAATAACTGTATAATATGTGTAATAATGCATGTTATATTGATAATAATAAAAGTAATAAGTATAGCTATTATAGTTCTAGCGATAATTACAGTATAATGTGGGTAATAATGCATGTTATGTTGATAATAATAAAAGTAATAAGTGTAATTATTATAGTTCTCACGATAATAACTGTATAATATGGGTAGTAATGCATGTTATATTCATAATAATAAACGTAATAAGTATAATTATTATAGTTCTGACGATAATAACAGTATAATATGGGTACTAATGCATGTTATATTGATAATAATAAAAGTAATAAGTATAATTATTATAGTTCTAGCGATAATTACAGTATAATGTGGGTAATAATGCATGTTATATTGATAATAATAAAAGTAATAAGTATAATTATTATAGTTCTAGCGATAATTACAGTATAATGTGGGTAATAATGCATGTTATATTGATAATAATAAAAGTAATAAGTATAATTATTATAGTTCTGACGATAATAACAGTATAATATGGGTACTAATGCATGTTATATTGATAATAATAAAAGTAATAAGTATAATTATTATAGTTCTGACGATAATAACAGTATAATATGCGTAATAATGCATGTTATATTGATAATAATAAAAGTAATAAGTATAATTATTATAGTTCTCACGATAATAACTGTATAATATGGGTAGTAATGCATGTTATATTCATAATAATAAACGTAATAAGTATAATTATTATAGTTCTGACGATAATAACTGTAAAATATGGGTACTAATGCATGTTATATTGATAATAATAAAAGTAATAAGTATAATTATTATAGTTCTGACGATAATAACTGTATAATATGCGCAATAATGCATGTTATATTGATAATAATAAACGTAATAAGTATAATTATTATAGTTCTGACGATAATAACTGTATAATATACGTAATAATGCATGTTATATTAATAATAATAAAAGTAATAAGTAGAATTATTATAGTTCTAGCGATAATTACAGTATAATGTGGGTAATAATGCATGTTATATTGATAATAATAAACGTAATAAGTATAATTATTATAGTTCTGACGATAATAACTGTATAATATGTGTAATAATGCATGTTATATTGATAATAATAAAAGTAATAAGTATAGCTATTATAGTTCTAGCGATAATTACAGTATAATGTGGGTAATAATGCATATTATTTTGATAATAATAAAAGTAATAAGTATTATTTTTATAGTTCTGTCGATAATAACTGTATAATATGCGTAATAATGCATGTTATATTGATAATAATAACAGTAATAAGTATAATTATTATAGTTCTAGCGATAATTGCAGTATAATGTGGGTAATAATGCATGTTATGTTGATAATAATAAAAGTAATAAGTGTAATTATTATAGTTCTCACGATAATAACTGTATAATATGGGTAGTAATGCATGTTATATTCATAATAATAAACGTAATAAGTATAATTATTATAGTTCTGACGATAATAACAGTATAATATGGGTACTAATGCATGTTATATTGATAATAATAAAAGTAATAAGTATAATTATTATAGTTCTAGCGATAATTACAGTATAATGTGGTTAATAATGCATGTTATATTGATAATAATAAAAGTAATAAGTATAATTATTATCGTTCTAGCGATAATTACAGTATAATGTGGGTAATAATGCATGTTATATTGATAATAATAAAAGTAATAAGTATAATTATTATAGTTCTAGCGATAATTAGAGTATAATGTGGGTAATAATGCATGTTATATTGATAATAATAAAAGTAATAAGTATAATTATTATAGTTCTAGCGATAATTGGAGTATAATGTGGGTAATAGCGCATGTTATACTCATAATAATAAACGTAGTAAGTATAATTATTATAGTTCTGACGATAATAACTGTATAATATGCGTAAAAATGCATGTTATATTGATAATAAAAAAGTAATAAGTATAATTATTATAGTTCTAGCAATAATTACAGTATAATGTGGGTAATAATGCATGTTATATTCATAATAATAAACGTAGTAACTATAATTATTATAGTTCTGACGATAATAACTGTATAATATGCGTAATAATGCATGTTATATTGATAATAATAAAAGTAATAAGTATAATTATTATAGTTCTGACGATAATAACTGTATAATATGCGTAATAGTGCATGTTATATTGATAATAATAAAAGTAATAAGTATAATTATTATAGTTCTAGCGATAATTACAGTATAATGTGGGTAATAATGCATGTTATATTGATAATAATAAAAGTACTAAGTATAATTATTATAGTTCTAGCGATAATTACAGTATAATGTGGGTAATAATGCATGTTATGTTGACAATAATAAAAGTAATAAGTGTAATTATTATAGTTCTCACGATAATAACTGTATAATATGGATAGTAATGCATGTTATATTGATAATAATAAAAGTAATAAGTATAATTATTATAGTTCTGACGATAATAACTGTATAATATGCGTAATAATGCATGTTATATTGATAATAATAAACGTAATAAGTATAATTATTATAGTTCTGACGATAATAACTGTATAATATGTGTAATAATGCATGTTATATTGATAATAATAAAAGTAATAAGTATAGCTATTATAGTTCTAGCGATAATTACAGTATAATGTGGGTAATAATGCATATTATGTTGATAATAATAAAAGTAATAAGTATAATTATTATAGTTCTGACGATAATAACAGTATAATATGGGTACTAATGCATGTTATATTGATAATAATAAAAGTAATAAGTATAATTATTATAGTTCTGACGATAATAACAGTATAATATGCGTAATAATGCATGTTATATTGATAATAATAAAAGTAATAAGTATTATTTTTATAGTTCTGACGATAATAACTGTATAATATGCGTAATAATGCATGTTATATTGATAATAATAACAGTAATAAGTATAATTATTATAGTTCTAGCGATAATTACAGTACAATGTGGGTAATAATGCATGTTATATTGATAATAATAAAAGTAATAAGTATAATTATTATAGTTCTAGCGATAATTAGAGTATAATGTGGGTAATAATGCATGTTATATTCATAATAATAAACGTGGTAAGTATAATTATTATAGTTCTGACGATAATAACTGTATAATATGCGTAATAATGCATGTTATATTGATAATAATAAAAGTAATAAGTATAATTATTATAGTTCTAGCGATAATTACAGTATAATGTGGGTAATAATGCATGTTATATTGATAATAATAAAAGTAATAAGTATAATTATTATAGTTCTAGCGATAATTACAGTATAATGTGGGTAATAATGCATGTTATATTGATAATAATAAAAGTAATAAGTATAATTATTATAGTTCTAGCGATAATTAGAGTATAATGTGGGTAATAGCGCATGTTATACTCATAATAATAAACGTAGTAAGTATAATTATTATTGTTCTGACGATAATAACTGTATAATATGCGTAAAAATGCATGTAATATTGATAATAATAAAAGTAATAAGTATTATTTTTATAGTTCTGACGATAATAACTGTATAATATGCGTAATAATGCATGTTATATTGATAATAATAAAAGTAATAAGTATAATTATTATAGTTCTAGCGATAATTACAGTATAATGTGGGTAATAATGCATGTTATATTGATAATAATAAAAGTAATAAGTATAATTATTATAGTTCTAGCGATAATTACAGTATAATGTGGGTAATAATGCATGTTATATTGATAATAATAAAAGTAATAAGTATAATTATTATAGTTCTAGCGATAATTACAGTATAATGTGGGTAATAATGCATGTTATATTGATAATAATAAAAGTAATAAGTATAATTATTATAGTTCTGACGATAATAACAGTATAATATGGGTACTAATGCATGTTATATTGATAATAATAAAAGTAATAAGTATAATTATTATAGTTCTGACGATAATAACAGTATAATATGCGTAATAATGCATGTTATATTGATAATAATAAAAGTAATAAGTATTATTTTTATAGTTCTGACGATAATAACTGTATAATATGCGTAACTATGCATGTTATATTGATAATAATAACAGTAATAAGTATAATTATTATAGTTCTAGCGATAATTACAGTACAATGTGGGTAATAATGCATGTTATATTGATAATAATAAAAGTAATAAGTATAATTATTATAGTTCTAGCGATAATTAGAGTATAGTGTGGGTAATAATGCATGTTATATTCATAATAATAAACGTAGTAAGTATAATTATTATAGTTCTGACGATAATAACTGTATAATATGCGTAATAATGCATGTTATATTGATAATAATAAAAGTAATAAGTATAATTATTATAGTTCTGACGATAATAACTGTATAATATGCGTAATAGTGCATGTTATATTGATAATAATAAAAGTAATAAGTATAATTATTATAGTTCTAGCGATAATTACAGTATAATGTGGGTAATAATGCATGTTATATTGATAATAATAAAAGTAATAAGTATAATTATTATAGTTCTAGCGATAATTACAGTATAATGTGGGTAATAATGCATGTTATATTGATAATAATAAAAGTAATAAGTATAATTATTATAGTTCTCTCGATAATAACTGTATGATATGGGTAGTAATGCATGTTATATTGATAATAATAAACGTAATAAGTATAATTATTATAGTTCTGACGATAATAACTGTATAATATGCGTAATAATGCATGTTATATTGATAATAATAAAAGTAGTAAGTATAACTATTATAGTTCTAGCGATGATTACAGTATAATGTGGGTAATAATGCATGTTATGTTGATAATAATAAAAGTAATAAGTATAATTATTATAGTTCTCACGATAATAACTGTATAATATGGGTAGTAATGCATGTTATATTCATAATAATAAACGTAATAAGTATAATTATTATAGTTCTGACGATAATAACTGTATAATATGGGTACTAATGCATGTTATATTGATAATAATAAAAGTAATAAGTATAATTATTATAGTTCTGACGATAATAACTGTATAATATGCGTAATAATGCATGTTATATTGATAATAATAAACGTAATAAGTATAATTATTATAGTTCTGACGATAATAAGTGTATAATATGCGTAATAATGCATGTAATATTGATAATAATAAAAGTAATAAGTATTATTATTATAGTTCTGACGATAATAACTGTATAATATGCGTAATAATGCATGTTATATTGATAATAATAACAGTAATAAGTGTAATTATTATAGTTCTGACGATAATAACTGTATAATATGCGTAATAGTGCATGTTATATTGATAATAATAAAAGTAATAAGTATAATTATTATAGTTCTAGCGATAATTACAGTATAATGTGGGTAATAATGCATGTTATATTCATAATAATAAACGTAATAAGTATAATTATTATAGTTCTGACGATAATAACTGTATAATATGGGTAGTAATGCGTGTTATATAGATAATAATAAACGTAATAAGTATAATTATTATAGTTCTGACGATAATAACTGTATAATATGCGTAATAATGCATGTTATATTGATAATAATAAAAGTAATAAGTATAACTATTATAGTTCTAGCGATAATTACAGTATAATGTGGGTAATAATGCATGTTATATTTACAATAATAAACGTAGTAAGTATAATTATTATAGTTCTGACGATAATAACTGTATAATATGCGTAATAATGCATGTTATATTGATAATAATAAAAGTAATAAGTATAATTATTATAATTCTAGCGATAATTACAGTATAATATGGGTAATAATGCATGTTATATTAATAATAATAAAAGTAATAAGTAGAATTATTATAGTTCTAGCGATAATTACAGTATAATGTGGGTAATAATGCATGTTATATTGATAATAATAAAAGTAATAAGTATAATTATTATAGTTCTCACGATAATAACTGTATAATATGGGTAGTAATGCATGTTATATTGATAATAATAAACGTAATAAGTATAATTATTATAGTTCTGACGATAATAACTGTATAATATGTGTAATAATGCATGTTATATTGATAATAATAAAAGTAATAAGTATAGCTATCATAGTTCTAGCGATAATTACAGTATAATGTGGGTAATAATGCATGTTATGTTGATAATAATAAAAGTAATAAGTGTAATTATTATAGTTCTCACGATAATAACTGTATAATATGGGTAGCAATGCATGTTATATTGATAATAATAAACGTAATAAGTATAATTATTATAGTTCTGACGATAATAACAGTATAATATGGGTACTAATGCATGTTATATTGATAATAATAAAAGTAATAAGTATAATTATTATAGTTCTGACGATAATAACTGTATAATATGCGTAATAATGCATGTTATATTGATAATAATAAACGTAATAAGTATAATTATTATAGTTCTGACGATAATAACTGTATAATATGCGTAATAATGCATGTTATATTGATAATAATAAAAGTAATAAGTATTATTATTATAGTTCTGACGATAATAACTGTATAATATGCGTAATAATGCATGTTATATTGATAATAATAACAGTAATAAGTATAATTATTATAGTTCTAGCGATAATTACAGTATAATGTGGGTAATAATGCATGTTATATTGATAATAATAAAAGTAATAAGTATAATTATTATAGTTCTAGCGATAATTAGAGTATAATGTGGGTAATAATGCATGTTATATTGATAATAATAAAAGTAATAAGTATAATTATTATAGTTCTGACGATAATAACAGTATAATATGCGTAATAATGCATGTTATATTGATAATAATAAAAGTAATAAGTATTATTTTTATAGTTCTGACGATAATAACTGTATAATATGCGTAATAATGCATGTTATATTGATAATAATAACAGTAATAAGTATAATTATTATAGTTCTAGCGATAATTACAGTACAATGTGGGTAATAATGCATGTTATATTGATAATAATAAAAGTAATAAGTATAATTATTATAGTTCTAGCGATAATTAGAGTATAATGTGGGTAATAATGCATGTTATATTCATAATAATAAACGTAGTAAGTATAATTATTATAGTTCTGACGATAATAACTGTATAATATGCGTAATTAAGCATGTTATATTGATAATAATAAAAGCAATAAGTATAATTATTATAGTTCCGACGATAATAACTGTATAATATGCGTAATAGTGCATGTTATATTGATAATAATAAAAGTAATAAGTATAATTATTATAGTTCTAGCGATAATTACAGCATAATGTGGGTAATAATGCATGTTATATTGATAATAATAAACGTAGTAACTATAATTATTATAGTTCTGTCGATAATAACTGTATAATATGCGTAATAATGCATGTTATATTGATAATAATAAAAGTAATAAGTATAATTATTATAGTTCTGACGATAATAACTGTATAATATGCGTAATAGTGCATGTTATATTGATAATAATAAAAGTAATAAGTATAATTATTATAGTTCTAGCGATAATTACAGTATAATGTGGGTAATAATGCATGTTATATTGATAATAATAAACGTAATAAGTATAATTATTATAATTCTAGCGATAATTACAGTATAATATGGGTAATAATGCATGTTATATTAATAATAATAAAAGTAATAAGTAGAATTATTATAGTTCTAGCGATAATTACAGTATAATGTGGGTAATAATGCATGTTATATTGATAATAATAAAAGTAATAAGTATAATTATTATAGTTCTCACGATAATAACTGTATAATATGGGTAGTAATGCATGTTATATTGATAATAATAAACGTAATAAGTATAATTATTATAGTTCTGACGATAATAACTGTATAATATGTGTAATAATGCATGTTATATTGATAATAATAAAAGTAATAAGTATAGCTATTATAGTTCTAGCGATAATTACAGTATAATGTGGGTAATAATGCATGTTATGTTGATAATAATAAAAGTAATAAGTGTAATTATTATAGTTCTCACGATAATAACTGTATAATATGGGTAGCAATGCATGTTATATTGATAATAATAAACGTAATAAGTATAATTATTATAGTTCTGACGATAATAACAGTATAATATGGGTACTAATGCATGTTATATTGATAATAATAAAAGTAATAAGTATAATTATTATAGTTCTGACGATAATAACTGTATAATATGCGTAATAATGCATGTTATATTGATAATAATAAACGTAATAAGTATAATTATTATAGTTCTGACGATAATAACTGTATAATATGCGTAATAATGCATGTTATATTGATAATAATAAAAGTAATAAGTATTATTATTATAGTTCTGACGATAATAACTGTATAATATGCGTAATAATGCATGTTATATTGATAATAATAACAGTAATAAGTATAATTATTATAGTTCTAGCGATAATTACAGTATAATGTGGGTAATAATGCATGTTATATTGATAATAATAAAAGTAATAAGTATAATTATTATAGTTCTAGCGATAATTAGAGTATAATGTGGGTAATAATGCATGTTATATTGATAATAATAAAAGTAATAAGTATAATTATTATAGTTCTGACGATAATAACAGTATAATATGCGTAATAATGCATGTTATATTGATAATAATAAAAGTAATAAGTATAATTATTATAGTTCTGACGATAATAACTGTATAATATGCGTAATAGTGCATGTTATATTGATAATAATAAAAGTAATAAGTATAATTATTATAGTTCTAGCGATAATTACAGTATAATGTGGGTAATAATGCATGTTATATTCATAATAATAAACGTAATAAGTATAATTATTATAGTTCTGACGATAATAACTGTATAATATGGGTAGTAATGCGTGTTATATAGATAATAATAAACGTAATAAGTATAATTATTATAGTTCTGACGATAATAACTGTATAATATGCGTAATAATGCATGTTATATTGATAATAATAAAAGTAATAAGTATAACTATTATAGTTCTAGCGATAATTACAGTATAATGTGGGTAATAATGCATGTTATATTGACAATAATAAACGTAGTAAGTATAATTATTATAGTTCTGACGATAATAACTGTATAATATGCGTAATAATGCATGTTATATTGATAATAATAAAAGTAATAAGTATAATTATTATAATTCTAGCGATAATTACAGTATAATATGGGTAATAATGCATGTTATATTAATAATAATAAAAGTAATAAGTAGAATTATTATAGTTCTAGCGATAATTACAGTATAATGTGGGTAATAATGCATGTTATATTGATAATAATAAAAGTAATAAGTATAATTATTATAGTTCTCACGATAATAACTGTATAATATGGGTAGTAATGCATGTTATATTGATAATAATAAACGTAATAAGTATAATTATTATAGTTCTGACGATAATAACTGTATAATATGTGTAATAATGCATGTTATATTGATAATAATAAAAGTAATAAGTATAGCTATTATAGTTCTAGCGATAATTACAGTATAATGTGGGTAATAATGCATGTTATGTTGATAATAATAAAAGTAATAAGTGTAATTATTATAGTTCTCACGATAATAACTGTATAATATGGGTAGCAATGCATGTTATATTGATAATAATAAACGTAATAAGTATAATTATTATAGTTCTGACGATAATAACAGTATAATATGGGTACTAATGCATGTTATATTGATAATAATAAAAGTAATAAGTATAATTATTATAGTTCTGACGATAATAACTGTATAATATGCGTAATAATGCATGTTATATTGATAATAATAAACGTAATAAGTATAATTATTATAGTTCTGACGATAATAACTGTATAATATGCGTAATAATGCATGTTATATTGATAATAATAAAAGTAATAAGTATTATTATTATAGTTCTGACGATAATAACTGTATAATATGCGTAATAATGCATGTTATATTGATAATAATAACAGTAATAAGTATAATTATTATAGTTCTAGCGATAATTACAGTATAATGTGGGTAATAATGCATGTTATATTGATAATAATAAAAGTAATAAGTATAATTATTATAGTTCTAGCGATAATTAGAGTATAATGTGGGTAATAATGCATGTTATATTGATAATAATAAAAGTAATAAGTATAATTATTATAGTTCTGACGATAATAACAGTATAATATGCGCAATAATGCATGTTATATTGATAATAATAAAAGTAATAAGTATTATTTTTATAGTTCTGACGATAATAACTGTATAATATGCGTAATAATGCATGTTATATTGATAATAATAACAGTAATAAGTATAATTATTATAGTTCTAGCGATAATTACAGTACAATGTGGGTAATAATGCATGTTATATTGATAATAATAAAAGTAATAAGTATAATTATTATAGTTCTAGCGATAATTAGAGTATAATGTGGGTAATAATGCATGTTATATTGATAATAATAAAAGTAATAAGTATAATTATTATAGTTCTGACGATAATAACAGTATAATATGCGTAATAATGCATGTTATATTGATAATAATAAAAGTAATAAGTATTATTTTTATAGTTCTGACGATAATAACTGTATAATATGCGTAATAATGCATGTTATATTGATAATAATAACAGTAATAAGTATAATTATTATAGTTCTAGCGATAATTACAGTACAATGTGGGTAATAATGCATGTTATATTGATAATAATAAAAGTAATAAGTATAATTATTATAGTTCTAGCGATAATTAGAGTATAATGTGGGTAATAATGCATGTTATATTCATAATAATAAACGTAGTAAGTATAATTATTATAGTTCTGACGATAATAACTGTATAATATGCGTAATTAAGCATGTTATATTGATAATAATAAAAGCAATAAGTATAATTATTATAGTTCCGACGATAATAACTGTATAATATGCGTAATAGTGCATGTTATATTGATAATAATAAAAGTAATAAGTATAATTATTATAGTTCTAGCGATAATTACAGCATAATGTGGGTAATAATGCATGTTATATTGATAATAATAAACGTAGTAACTATAATTATTATAGTTCTGTCGATAATAACTGTATAATATGCGTAATAATGCATGTTATATTGATAATAATAAAAGTAATAAGTATAATTATTATAGTTCTGACGATAATAACTGTATAATATGCGTAATAGTGCATGTTATATTGATAATAATAAAAGTAATAAGTATAATTATTATAGTTCTAGCGATAATTACAGTATAATGTGGGTAATAATGCATGTTATATTGATAATAATAAACGTAATAAGTATAATTATTATAGTTCTGACGATAATAACAGTATAATATGGGTACTAATGCATGTTATATTGATAATAATAAAAGTAATAAGTATAATTATTATAGTTCTGACGATAATAACTGTATAATATGGGTAGTAATGCGTGTTATATAGATAATAATAAACGTAATAAGTATAATTATTATAGTTCTGACGATAATAACTGTATAATATGCGTAATAATGCATGTTACATTGATAATAATAAAAGTAATAAGTATAACTATTATAGTTCTAGCGATAATTACAGTATAATGTGGGTAATAATGCATGTTATATTGACAATAATAAACGTAGTAAGTATAATTATTATAGTTCTGACGATAATAACTGTATAATATGTGTAATAATGCATGTTATATTGATAATAATAAAAGTAATAAGTATAGCTATTATAGTTCTAGCGATAATTACAGTATAATGTGGGTAATAATGCATGTTATGTTGATAATAATAAAAGTAATAAGTGTAATTATTATAGTTCTCACGATAATAACTGTATAATATGGGTAGCAATGCATGTTATATTGATAATAATAAACGTAATAAGTATAATTATTATAGTTCTCACGATAATAACTGTATAATATGGGTAGTAATGCATGTTATATTGATAATAATAAACGTAATAAGTATAATTATTATAGTTCTGACGATAATAACTGTATAATATGTGTAATAATGCATGTTATATTGATAATAATAAAAGTAATAAGTATAGCTATTATAGTTCTAGCGATAATTACAGTATAATGTGGGTAATAATGCATGTTATGTTGATAATAATAAAAGTAATAAGTGTAATTATTATAGTTCTCACGATAATAACTGTATAATATGGGTAGCAATGCATGTTATATTGATAATAATAAACGTAATAAGTATAATTATTATAGTTCTGACGATAATAACAGTATAATATGGGTACTAATGCATGTTATATTGATAATAATAAAAGTAATAAGTATAATTATTATAGTTCTGACGATAATAACTGTATAATATGCGTAATAATGCATGTTATATTGATAATAATAAACGTAATAAGTATAATTATTATAGTTCTGACGATAATAACTGTATAATATGCGTAATAATGCATGTTATATTGATAATAATAAAAGTAATAAGTATTATTATTATAGTTCTGACGATAATAACTGTATAATATGCGTAATAATGCATGTTATATTGATAATAATAACAGTAATAAGTATAATTATTATAGTTCTAGCGATAATTACAGTATAATGTGGGTAATAATGCATGTTATATTGATAATAATAAAAGTAATAAGTATAATTATTATAGTTCTAGCGATAATTAGAGTATAATGTGGGTAATAATGCATGTTATATTGATAATAATAAAAGTAATAAGTATAATTATTATAGTTCTGACGATAATAACAGTATAATATGCGTAATAATGCATGTTATATTGATAATAATAAAAGTAATAAGTATAATTATTATAGTTCTGACGATAATAACTGTATAATATGCGTAATAGTGCATGTTATATTGATAATAATAAAAGTAATAAGTATAATTATTATAGTTCTAGCGATAATTACAGTATAATGTGGGTAATAATGCATGTTATATTCATAATAATAAACGTAATAAGTATAATTATTATAGTTCTGACGATAATAACTGTATAATATGGGTAGTAATGCGTGTTATATAGATAATAATAAACGTAATAAGTATAATTATTATAGTTCTGACGATAATAACTGTATAATATGCGTAATAATGCATGTTATATTGATAATAATAAAAGTAATAAGTATAACTATTATAGTTCTAGCGATAATTACAGTATAATGTGGGTAATAATGCATGTTATATTGACAATAATAAACGTAGTAAGTATAATTATTATAGTTCTGACGATAATAACTGTATAATATGCGTAATAATGCATGTTATATTGATAATAATAAAAGTAATAAGTATAATTATTATAATTCTAGCGATAATTACAGTATAATATGGGTAATAATGCATGTTATATTAATAATAATAAAAGTAATAAGTAGAATTATTATAGTTCTAGCGATAATTACAGTATAATGTGGGTAATAATGCATGTTATATTGATAATAATAAAAGTAATAAGTATAATTATTATAGTTCTCACGATAATAACTGTATAATATGGGTAGTAATGCATGTTATATTGATAATAATAAACGTAATAAGTATAATTATTATAGTTCTGACGATAATAACTGTATAATATGTGTAATAATGCATGTTATATTGATAATAATAAAAGTAATAAGTATAGCTATTATAGTTCTAGCGATAATTACAGTATAATGTGGGTAATAATGCATGTTATGTTGATAATAATAAAAGTAATAAGTGTAATTATTATAGTTCTCACGATAATAACTGTATAATATGGGTAGCAATGCATGTTATATTGATAATAATAAACGTAATAAGTATAATTATTATAGTTCTGACGATAATAACAGTATAATATGGGTACTAATGCATGTTATATTGATAATAATAAAAGTAATAAGTATAATTATTATAGTTCTGACGATAATAACTGTATAATATGCGTAATAATGCATGTTATATTGATAATAATAAACGTAATAAGTATAATTATTATAGTTCTGACGATAATAACTGTATAATATGCGTAATAATGCATGTTATATTGATAATAATAAAAGTAATAAGTATTATTATTATAGTTCTGACGATAATAACTGTATAATATGCGTAATAATGCATGTTATATTGATAATAATAACAGTAATAAGTATAATTATTATAGTTCTAGCGATAATTACAGTATAATGTGGGTAATAATGCATGTTATATTGATAATAATAAAAGTAATAAGTATAATTATTATAGTTCTAGCGATAATTAGAGTATAATGTGGGTAATAATGCATGTTATATTCATAATAATAAACGTAGTAAGTATAATTATTATAGTTCTGACGATAATAACTGTATAATATGCGTAATTAAGCATGTTATATTGATAATAATAAAAGCAATAAGTATAATTATTATAGTTCCGACGATAATAACTGTATAATATGCGTAATAGTGCATGTTATATTGATAATAATAAAAGTAATAAGTATAATTATTATAGTTCTAGCGATAATTACAGCATAATGTGGGTAATAATGCATGTTATATTGATAATAATAAACGTAGTAACTATAATTATTATAGTTCTGTCGATAATAACTGTATAATATGCGTAATAATGCATGTTATATTGATAATAATAAAAGTAATAAGTATAATTATTATAGTTCTGACGATAATAACTGTATAATATGCGTAATAGTGCATGTTATATTGATAATAATAAAAGTAATAAGTATAATTATTATAGTTCTAGCGATAATTACAGTATAATGTGGGTAATAATGCATGTTATATTGATAATAATAAAAGTACTAAGTATAATTATTATAGTTCTAGCGATAATTACAGTATAATGTGGGTAATAATGCATGTTATGTTGACAATAATAAAAGTAATAAGTGTAATTATTATAGTTCTCACGATAATAACTGTATAATATGGGTAGTAATGCATGTTATATTGATAATAATAAAAGTAATAAGTATAATTATTATAGTTCTGACGATAATAACTGTATAATATGCGTAATAATGCATGTTATATTGATAATAATAAACGTAATAAGTATAATTATTATAGTTCTGACGATAATAACTGTATAATATGTGTAATAATGCATGTTATATTGATAATAATAAAAGTAATAAGTATAGCTATTATAGTTCTAGCGATAATTACAGTATAATGTGGGTAATAATGCATATTATGTTGATAATAATAAAAGTAATAAGTATAATTATTATAGCTCTGACGATAATAACAGTATAATATGGGTACTAATGCATGTTATATTGATAATAATAAAAGTAATAAGTATAATTATTATAGTTCTGACGATAATAACAGTATAATATGCGTAATAATGCATGTTATATTGATAATAATAAAAGTAATAAGTATTATTTTTATAGTTCTGACGATAATAACTGTATAATATGCGTAATAATGCATGTTATATTGATAATAATAACAGTAATAAGTATAATTATTATAGTTCTAGCGATAATTACAGTACAATGTGGGTAATAATGCATGTTATATTGATAATAATAAAAGTAATAAGTATTATTATTATAGTTCTAGCGATAATTAGAGTATAATGTGGGTAATAATGCATGTTATATTCATAATAATAAACGTGGTAAGTATAATTATTATAGTTCTGACGATAATAACTGTATAATATGCGTAATAATGCATGTTATATTGATAATAATAAAAGTAATAAGTATAATTATTATAGTTCTAGCGATAATTACAGTATAATGTGGGTAATAATGCATGTTATATTGATAATAATAAAAGTAATAAGTATAATTATTATAGTTCTAGCGATAATTAGAGTATAATGTGGGTAACAATGCATGTTATATTGATAATAATAAAAGTAATAAGTATAATTATTATAGTTCTAGCGATAATTAGAGTATAATGTGGGTAATAGCGCATGTTATACTCATAATAATAAACGTAGTAAGTATAATTATTATTGTTCTGACGATAATAACTGTATAATATGCGTAAAAATGCATGTAATATTGATAATAATAAAAGTAATAAGTATTATTTTTATAGTTCTGACGATAATAACTGTATAATATGCGTAATAATGCATGTTATATTGATAATAATAAAAGTAATAAGTATAATGATTATAGTTCTGACGATAATAACAGTATAATATGGGTACTAATGCATGTTATATTGATAATAATAAAAGTAATAAGTATAATTATTATAGTTCTGACGATAATAACAGTATAATATGCGTAATAATGCATGTTATATTGATAATAATAAAAGTAATAAGTATTATTTTTATAGTTCTGACGATAATAACTGTATAATATGCGTAACTATGCATGTTATATTGATAATAATAACAGTAATAAGTATAATTATTATAGTTCTAGCGATAATTACAGTACAATGTGGGTAATAATGCATGTTATATTGATAATAATAAAAGTAATAAGTATAATTATTATAGTTCTAGCGATAATTAGAGTATAGTGTGGGTAATAATGCATGTTATATTCATAATAATAAACGTAGTAAGTATAATTATTATAGTTCTGACGATAATAACTGTATAATATGCGTAATAATGCATGTTTTATTGATAATAATAGAAGTAATAAGTATAATTATTATAGTTCTGACGATAATAACTGTATAATATGCGTAATAGTGCATGTTATATTGATAATAATAAAAGTAATAAGTATAATTATTATAGTTCTAGCGATAATTACAGTATAATGTGGGTAATAATGCATGTTATATTGATAATAATAAAAGTAATAAGTATAATTATTATAGTTCTAGCGATAATTACAGTATAATGTGGGTAATAATGCATGTTATATTGATAATAATAAAAGTAATAAGTATAATTATTATAGTTCTAGCGATAATTAGAGTATAGTGTGGGTAATAATGCATGTTATATTCATAATAATAAACGTAGTAAGTATAATTATTATAGTTCTGACGATAATAACTGTATAATATGCGTAATAATGCATGTTTTATTGATAATAATAAAAGTAATAAGTATAATTATTATAGTTCTGACGATAATAACTGTATAATATGCGTAATAGTGCATGTTATATTGATAATAATAAAAGTAATAAGTATAATTATTATAGTTCTAGCGATAATTACAGTATAATGTGGGTAATAATGCATGTTATATTGATAATAATAAAAGTAATAAGTATAATTATTATAGTTCTAGCGATAATTACAGTATAATGTGGGTAATAATGCATGTTATATTGATAATAATAAAAGTAATAAGTATAATTATTATAGTTCTCTCGATAATAACTGTATGATATGGGTAGTAATGCATGTTATATTGATAATAATAAACGTAATAAGTATAATTATTATAGTTCTGACGATAATAACTGTATAATATGCGTAATAATGCATGTTATATTGATAATAATAAAAGTAGTAAGTATAACTATTATAGTTCTAGCGATGATTACAGTATAATGTGGGTAATAATGCATGTTATGTTGATAATAATAAAAGTAATAAGTATAATTATTATAGTTCTCACGATAATAACTGTATAATATGGGTAGTAATGCATGTTATATTCATAATAATAAACGTAATAAGTATAATTATTATAGTTCTGACGATAATAACTGTATAATATGGGTACTAATGCATGTTATATTGATAATAATAAAAGTAATAAGTATAATTATTATAGTTCTGACGATAATAACTGTATAATATGCGTAATAATGCATGTTATATTGATAATAATAAACGTAATAAGTATAATTATTATAGTTCTGACGATAATAAGTGTATAATATGCGTAATAATGCATGTAATATTGATAATAATAAAAGTAATAAGTATTATTATTATAGTTCTGACGATAATAACTGTATAATATGCGTAATAATGCATGTTATATTGATAATAATAACAGTAATAAGTATAATTATTATAGTTCTGACGATAATAACAGTATAATATGGGTACTAATGCATGTTATATTGATAATAATAAAAGTAATAAGTATAATTATTATAGTTCTGACGATAATAACAGTATAATATGCGTAATAATGCATGTTATATTGATAATAATAAAAGTAATAAGTATTATTTTTATAGTTCTGACGATAATAACTGTATAATATGCGTAACTATGCATGTTATATTGATAATAATAACAGTAATAAGTATAATTATTATAGTTCTAGCGATAATTACAGTACAATGTGGGTAATAATGCATGTTATATTGATAATAATAAAAGTAATAAGTATAATTATTATAGTTCTAGCGATAATTAGAGTATAGTGTGGGTAATAATGCATGTTATATTCATAATAATAAACGTAGTAAGTATAATTATTATAGTTCTGACGATAATAACTGTATAATATGCGTAATAATGCATGTTATATTGATAATAATAAAAGTAATAAGTATAATTATTATAGTTCTGACGATAATAACTGTATAATATGCGTAATAGTGCATGTTATATTGATAATAATAAAAGTAATAAGTATAATTATTATAGTTCTAGCGATAATTACAGTATAATGTGGGTAATAATGCATGTTATATTGATAATAATAAAAGTAATAAGTATAATTATTATAGTTCTAGCGATAATTACAGTATAATGTGGGTAATAATGCATGTTATATTGATAATAATAAAAGTAATATGTATAATTATTATAGTTCTAGCGATAATTAGAGTATAGTGTGGGTAATAATGCATGTTATATTCATAATAATAAACGTAGTAAGTATAATTATTATAGTTCTGACGATAATAACTGTATAATATGCGTAATAATGCATGTTTTATTGATAATAATAAAAGTAATAAGTATAATTATTATAGTTCTGACGATAATAACTGTATAATATGCGTAATAGTGCATGTTATATTGATAATAATAAAAGTAATAAGTATAATTATTATAGTTCTAGCGATAATTACAGTATAATGTGGGTAATAATGCATGTTATATTGATAATAATAAAAGTAATAAGTATAATTATTATAGTTCTAGCGATAATTACAGTATAATGTGGGTAATAATGCATGTTATATTGATAATAATAAAAGTAATAAGTATAATTATTATAGTTCTCTCGATAATAACTGTATGATATGGGTAGTAATGCATGTTATATTGATAATAATAAACGTAATAAGTATAATTATTATAGTTCTGACGATAATAACTGTATAATATGCGTAATAATGCATGTTATATTGATAATAATAAAAGTAGTAAGTATAACTATTATAGTTCTAGCGATGATTACAGTATAATGTGGGTAATAATGCATGTTATGTTGATAATAATAAAAGTAATAAGTATAATTATTATAGTTCTCACGATAATAACTGTATAATATGGGTAGTAATGCATGTTATATTCATAATAATAAACGTAATAAGTATAATTATTATATTTCTGACGATAATAACTGTATAATATGGGTACTAATGCATGTTATATTGATAATAATAAAAGTAATAAGTATAATTATTATAGTTCTGACGATAATAACTGTATAATATGCGTAATAATGCATGTTATATTGATAATAATAAACGTAATAAGTATAATTATTATAGTTCTGACGATAATAAGTGTATAATATGCGTAATAATGCATGTAATATTGATAATAATAAAAGTAATAAGTATTATTATTATAGTTCTGACGATAATAACTGTATAATATGCGTAATAATGCATGTTATATTGATAATAATAACAGTAATAAGTATAATTATTATAGTTCTGACGATAATAACTGTATAATATGCGTAATAGTGCATGTTATATTGATAATAATAAAAGTAATAAGTATAATTATTATAGTTCTAGCGATAATTACAGTATAATGTGGGTAATAATGCATGTTATATTCATAATAATAAACGTAATAAGTATAATTATTATAGTTCTGACGATAATAACTGTATAATATGGGTAGTAATGCGTGTTATATAGATAATAATAAACGTAATAAGTATAATTATTATAGTTCTGACGATAATAACTGTATAATATGCGTAATAATGCATGTTATATTGATAATAATAAAAGTAATAAGTATAACTATTATAGTTCTAGCGATAATTACAGTATAATGTGGGTAATAATGCATGTTATATTGATAATAATAAACGTAGTAAGTATAATTATTATAGTTCTGACGATAATAACTGTATAATATGCGTAATAATGCATGTTATATTGATAATAATAAAAGTAATAAGTATAATTATTATAATTCTAGCGATAATTACAGTATAATATGGGTAATAATGCATGTTATATTAATAATAATAAAAGTAATAAGTAGAATTATTATAGTTCTAGCGATAATTACAGTATAATGTGGGTAATTATGCATGTTATATTGATAATAATAAAAGTAATAAGTATAATTATTATAGTTCTCACGATAATAACTGTATAATATGGGTAGTAATGCATGTTATATTGATAATAATAAACGTAATAAGTATAATTATTATAGTTCTGACGATAATAACTGTATAATATGTGTAATAATGCATGTTATATTGATAATAATAAAAGTAATAAGTATAGCTATTATAGTTCTAGCGATAATTACAGTATAATGTGGGTAATAATGCATGTTATGTTGATAATAATAAAAGTAATAAGTGTAATTATTATAGTTCTCACGATAATAACTGTATAATATGGGTAGCAATGCATGTTATATTGATAATAATAAACGTAATAAGTATAATTATTATAGTTCTGACGATAATAACAGTATAATATGGGTACTAATGCATGTTATATTGATAATAATAAAAGTAATAAGTATAATTATTATAGTTCTGACGATAATAACTGTATAATATGCGTAATAATGCATGTTATATTGATAATAATAAACGTAATAAGTATAATTATTATAGTTCTGACGATAATAACTGTATAATATGCGTAATAATGCATGTTATATTGATAATAATAAAAGTAATAAGTATTATTATTATAGTTCTGACGATAATAACTGTATAATATGCGTAATAATGCATGTTATATTGATAATAATAACAGTAATAAGTATAATTATTATAGTTCTAGCGATAATTACAGTATAATGTGGGTAATAATGCATGTTATATTGATAATAATAAAAGTAATAAGTATAATTATTATAGTTCTAGCGATAATTAGAGTATAATGTGGGTAATAATGCATGTTATATTGATAATAATAAAAGTAATAAGTATAATTATTATAGTTCTGACGATAATAACAGTATAATATGCGTAATAATGCATGTTATATTGATAATAATAAACGTAATAAGTATAATTATTATAGTTCTGACGATAATAACTGTATAATATGCGTAATAATGCATGTTATATTGATAATAATAAAAGTAATAAGTATAATTATTATAGTTCTGACGATAATAACTGTATAATATGCGTAATAGTGCATGTTATATTGATAATAATAAAAGTAATAAGTATAATTATTATAGTTCTAGCGATAATTACAGTATAATGTGGGTAATAATGCATGTTATATTGATAATAATAAAAGTACTAAGTATAATTATTATAGTTCTAGCGATAATTACAGTATAATGTGGGTAATAATGCATGTTATGTTGACAATAATAAAAGTAATAAGTGTAATTATTATAGTTCTCACGATAATAACTGTATAATATGGGTAGTAATGCATGTTATATTGATAATAATAAAAGTAATAAGTATAATTATTATAGTTCTGACGATAATAACTGTATAATATGCATAATAATGCATGTTATATTGATAATAATAAACGTAATAAGTATAATTATTATAGTTCTGACGATAATAACTGTATAATATGTGTAATAATGCATGTTATATTGATAATAATAAAAGTAATAAGTATAGCTATTATAGTTCTAGCGATAATTACAGTATAATGTGGGTAATAATGCATATTATGTTGATAATAATAAAAGTAATAAGTATAATTATTATAGTTCTGACGATAATAACTGTATAATATGGGTAGTAATGCGTGTTATATAGATAATAATAAACGTAATAAGTATAATTATTATAGTTCTGACGATAATAACTGTATAATATGCGTAATAATGCATGTTATATTGATAATAATAAAAGTAATAAGTATAACTATTATAGTTCTGACGATAATAAGTGTATAATATGCGTAATAATGCATGTAATATTGATAATAATAAAAGTAATAAGTATTATTATTATAGTTCTGACGATAATAACTGTATAATATGCGTAATAATGCATGTTATATTGATAATAATAACAGTAATAAGTATAATTATTATAGTTCTGACGATAATAACTGTATAATATGCGTAATAATGCATGTTATATTGATAATAATAAAAGTAATAAGTATAATTATTATAGTTCTAGCGATAATTACAGTATAATGTGGGTAATAATGCATGTTATATTCATAATAATAAACGTAATAAGTATAATTATTATAGTTCTGACGATAATAACTGTATAATATGGGTAGTAATGCGTGTTATATAGATAATAATAAACGTAATAAGTATAATTATTATAGTTCTGACGATAATAACTGTATAATATGCGTAATAATGCATGTTATATTGATAATAATAAAAGTAATAAGTATAACTATTATAGTTCTAGCGATAATTACAGTATAATGTGGGTAATAATGCATGTTATATTGATAATAATAAACGTAGTAAGTATAATTATTATAGTTCTGACGATAATAACTGTATAATATGCGTAATAATGCATGTTATATTGATAATAATAAAAGTAATAAGTATAATTATTATAATTCTAGCGATAATTACAGTATAATATGGGTAATAATGCATGTTATATTAATAATAATAAAAGTAATAAGTAGAATTATTATAGTTCTAGCGATAATTACAGTATAATGTGGGTAATTATGCATGTTATATTGATAATAATAAAAGTAATAAGTATAATTATTATAGTTCTCACGATAATAACTGTATAATATGGGTAGTAATGCATGTTATATTGATAATAATAAACGTAATAAGTATAATTATTATAGTTCTGACGATAATAACTGTATAATATGTGTAATAATGCATGTTATATTGATAATAATAAAAGTAATAAGTATAATTATTATAGTTCTGACGATAATAACTGTATAATATGCGTAATAGTGCATGTTATATTGATAATAATAAAAGTACTAAGTATAATTATTATAGTTCTAGCGATAATTACAGTATAATGTGGGTAATAATGCATGTTATGTTGACAATAATAAAAGTAATAAGTGTAATTATTATAGTTCTCACGATAATAACTGTATAATATGGGTAGTAATGCATGTTATATTGATAATAATAAAAGTAATAAGTATAATTATTATAGTTCTGACGATAATAACTGTATAATATGCGTAATAATGCATGTTATATTGATAATAATAAACGTAATAAGTATAATTATTATAGTTCTGACGATAATAACTGTATAATATGTGTAATAATGCATGTTATATTGATAATAATAAAAGTAATAAGTATAGCTATTATAATTCTAGCGATAATTACAGTATAATGTGGGTAATAATGCATATTATGTTGATAATAATAAAAGTAATAAGTATAATTATTATAGTTCTGACGATAATAACAGTATAATATGGGTACTAATGCATGTTATATTGATAATAATAAAAGTAATAAGTATAATTATTATAGTTCTGACGATAATAACAGTATAATATGCGTAATAATGCATGTTATATTGATAATAATAAAAGTAATAAGTATTATTTTTATAGTTCTGACGATAATAACTGTATAATATGCGTAATAATGCATGTTATATTGATAATAATAACAGTAATAAGTATAATTATTATAGTTCTAGCGATAATTACAGTACAATGTGGGTAATAATGCATGTTATATTGATAATAATAAAAGTAATATGTATAATTATTATAGTTCTAGCGATAATTAGAGTATAATGTGGGTAATAATGCATGTTATATTCATAATAATAAACGTAGTAAGTATAATTATTATAGTTCTGACGATAATAACTGTATAATATGCGTAATAATGCATGTTATATTGATAATAATAAAAGTAATAAGTATAATTATTATAGTTCTAGCGATAATTACAGTATAATGTGGGTAATAATGCATGTTATATTGATAATAATAAAAGTAATAAGTATAATTATTATAGTTCTAGCGATAATTACAGTATAATGTGGGTAATAATGCATGTTATATTGATAATAATAAAAGTAATAAGTGTAATTATTATAGTTCTAGCGATAATTAGAGTATAATGTGGGTAACAATGCATGTTATATTGATAATAATAAAAGTAATAAGTATAATTATTATAGTTCTAGCGATAATTAGAGTATAATGTGGGTAATAGCGCATGTTATACTCATAATAATAAACGTAGTAAGTATAATTATTATTGTTCTGACGATAATAACTGTATAATATGCGTAAAAATGCATGTAATATTGATAATAATAAAAGTAATAAGTATTATTTTTATAGTTCTGACGATAATAACTGTATAATATGCGTAATAATGCATGTTATATTGATAATAATAAAAGTAATAAGTATAATTATTATAGTTCTAGCGATAATTACAGTATAATGTGGGTAATAATGCATGTTATATTGATAATAATAAAAGTAATAAGTATAATTATTATAGTTCTAGCGATAATTACAGTATAATGTGGGTAATAATGCATGTTATATTGATGATAATAAAAGTAATAAGTATAATTATTATAGTTCTAGCGATAATTACAGTATAATGTGGGTAATAATGCATGTTATATTGATAATAATAAAAGTAATAAGTATAATTATTATAGTTCTGACGATAATAACAGTATAATATGGGTACTAATGCATGTTATATTGATAATAATAAAAGTAATAAGTATAATTATTATAGTTCTGACGATAACAACAGTATAATATGCGTAATAATGCGTGTTATATTGATAATAATAAAAGTAATAAGTATTATTTTTATAGTTCTGACGATAATAACTGTATAATATGCGTAACTATGCATGTTATATTGATAATAATAACAGTAATAAGTATAATTATTATAGTTCTAGCGATAATTACAGTACAATGTGGGTAATAATGCATGTTATATTGATAATAATAAAAGTAATAAGTATAATTATTATAGTTCTAGCGATAATTAGAGTATAGTGTGGGTAATAATGCATGTTATATTCATAATAATAAACGTAGTAAGTATAATTATTATAGTTCTGACGATAATAACTGTATAATATGCGTAATAATGCATGTTATATTGATAATAATAAAAGTAGTAAGTATAATTATTATAGTTCTGACGATAATAACTGTATAATATGCGTAATAGTGCATGATATATTGATAATAATAAAAGTAATAAGTATAATTATTATAGTTCTAGCGATAATTACAGTATAATGTGGGTAATAATGCATGTTATATTGATAATAATAAAAGTAGTAAGTATAATTATTATAGTTCTAGCGATAATTACAGTATAATGTGGGTAATAATGCATGTTATGTTGACAATAATAAAAGTAATAAGTGTAATTATTATAGTTCTCACGATAATAACTGTATAATATGGGTAGTAATGCATGTTATATTGATAATAATAAAAGTAATAAGTATAATTATTATAGTTCTGACGATAATAACTGTATAATATGCGTAATAATGCATGTTATATTGATAATAATAAACGTAATAAGTATAATTATTATAGTTCTGACGATAATAACTGTATAATATGTGTAATAATGCATGTTATATTGATAATAATAAAAGTAATAAGTATAGCTATTATAATTCTAGCGATAATTACAGTATAATGTGGGTAATAATGCATATTATGTTGATAATAATAAAAGTAATAAGTATAATTATTATAATTCTGACGATAATAACAGTATAATATGGGTACTAATGCATGTTATATTGATAATAATAAAAGTAATAAGTATAATTATTATAGTTCTGACGATAATAACAGTATAATATGCGTAATAATGCATGTTATATTGATAATAATAAAAGTAATAAGTATTATTTTTATAGTTCTGACGATAATAACTGTATAATATGCGTAATAATGCATGTTATATTGATAATAATAACAGTAATAAGTATAATTATTATAGTTCTAGCGATAATTACAGTACAATGTGGGTAATAATGCATGTTATATTGATAATAATAAAAGTAATATGTATAATTATTATAGTTCTAGCGATAATTAGAGTATAATGTGGGTAATAATGCATGTTATATTCATAATAATAAACGTAGTAAGTATAATTATTATAGTTCTGACGATAATAACTGTATAATATGCGTAATAATGCATGTTATATTGATAATAATAAAAGTAATAAGTATAATTATTATAGTTCTAGCGATAATTACAGTATAATGTGGGTAATAATGCATGTTATATTGATAATAATAAAAGTAATAAGTATAATTATTATAGTTCTAGCGATAATTACAGTATAATGTGGGTAATAATGCATGTTATATTGATAATAATAAAAGTAATAAGTGTAATTATTATAGTTCTAGCGATAATTAGAGTATAATGTGGGTAACAATGCATGTTATATTGATAATAATAAAAGTAATAAGTATAATTATTATAGTTCTAGCGATAATTAGAGTATAATGTGGGTAATAGCGCATGTTATACTCATAATAATAAACGTAGTAAGTATAATTATTATTGTTCTGACGATAATAACTGTATAATATGCGTAAAAATGCATGTAATATTGATAATAATAAAAGTAATAAGTATTATTTTTATAGTTCTGACGATAATAACTGTATAATATGCGTAATAATGCATGTTATATTGATAATAATAAAAGTAATAAGTATAATTATTATAGTTCTAGCGATAATTACAGTATAATGTGGGTAATAATGCATGTTATATTGATAATAATAAAAGTAATAAGTATAATTATTATAGTTCTAGCGATAATTACAGTATAATGTGGGTAATAATGCATGTTATATTGATGATAATAAAAGTAATAAGTATAATTATTATAGTTCTAGCGATAATTACAGTATAATGTGGGTAATAATGCATGTTATATTGATAATAATAAAAGTAATAAGTATAATTATTATAGTTCTGACGATAATAACAGTATAATATGGGTACTAATGCATGTTATATTGATAATAATAAAAGTAATAAGTATAATTATTATAGTTCTGACGATAACAACAGTATAATATGCGTAATAATGCGTGTTATATTGATAATAATAAAAGTAATAAGTATTATTTTTATAGTTCTGACGATAATAACTGTATAATATGCGTAACTATGCATGTTATATTGATAATAATAACAGTAATAAGTATAATTATTATAGTTCTAGCGATAATTACAGTACAATGTGGGTAATAATGCATGTTATATTGATAATAATAAAAGTAATAAGTATAATTATTATAGTTCTAGCGATAATTAGAGTATAGTGTGGGTAATAATGCATGTTATATTCATAATAATAAACGTAGTAAGTATAATTATTATAGTTCTGACGATAATAACTGTATAATATGCGTAATAATGCATGTTATATTGATAATAATAAAAGTAGTAAGTATAATTATTATAGTTCTGACGATAATAACTGTATAATATGCGTAATAGTGCATGATATATTGATAATAATAAAAGTAATAAGTATAATTATTATAGTTCTAGCGATAATTACAGTATAATGTGGGTAATAATGCATGTTATATTGATAATAATAAAAGTAATAAGTATAATTATTATAGTTCTAGCGATAATTACAGTATAATGTGGGTAATAATGCATGTTATATTGATAATAATAAAAGTAATAAGTATAATTATTATAGTTCTCTCGATAATAACTGTATGATATGGGTAGTAATGCATGTTATATTGATAATAATAAACGTAATAAGTATAATTATTATAGTTCTGACGATAATAACTGTATAATATGCGTAATAATGCATGTTATATTGATAATAATAAAAGTAATATGTATAACTATTATAGTTCTAGCGATAATTACAGTATAATGTGGGTAATAATGCATGTTATATTGATAATAATAAACGTAGTAAGTATAACTATTATAGTTCTGACGATAATAAGTGTATAATATGCGTAATAATGCATGTAATATTGATAATAATAAAAGTAATAAGTATTATTATTATAGTTCTGACGATAATAACTGTATAATATGCGTAATAATGCATGTTATATTGATAGTAATAACAGTAATAAGTATAATTATTATAGTTCTGACGATAATAACTGTATAATATGCGTAATAGTGCATGTTATATTGATAATAATAAAAGTAATAAGTATAATTATTATAGTTCTAGCGATAATTACAGTATAATGTGGGTAATAATGCATGTTATATTCATAATAATAAACGTAATAAGTATAATTATTATAGTTCTGACGATAATAACTGTATAATATGGGTAGTAATGCGTGTTATATAGATAATAATAAACGTAATAAGTATAATTATTATAGTTCTGACGATAATAACTGTATAATATGCGTAATAATGCATGTTATATTGATAATAATAAAAGTAATAAGTATAACTATTATAGTTCTAGCGATAATTACAGTATAATGTGGGTAATAATGCATGTTATATTGATAATAATAAACGTAGTAAGTATAATTATTATAGTTCTGACGATAATAACTGTATAATATGCGTAATAATGCATGTTATATTGATAATAATAAAAGTAATAAGTATAATTATTATAACTCTAGCGATAATTACAGTATAATATGGGTAATAATGCATGTTATATTAATAATAATAAAAGTAATAAGTAGAATTATTATAGTTCTAGCGATAATTACAGTATAATGTGGGTAATTATGCATGTTATATTGATAATAATAAAAGTAATAAGTATAATTATTATAGTTCTCACGATAATAACTGTATAATATGGGTAGTAATGCATGTTATATTGATAATAATAAACGTAATAAGTATAATTATTATAGTTCTGACGATAATAACTGTATAATATGTGTAATAATGCATGTTATATTGATAATAATAAAAGTAATAAGTATAGCTATTATAGTTCTAGCGATAATTACAGTATAATGTGGGTAATAATGCATGTTATGTTGATAATAATAAAAGTAATAAGTGTAATTATTATAGTTCTCACGATAATAACTGTATAATATGGGTAGCAATGCATGTTATATTGATAATAATAAACGTAATAAGTATAATTATTATAGTTCTGACGATAATAACAGTATAATATGGGTACTAATGCATGTTATATTGATAACAATAAAAGTAATAAGTATAATTATTATAGTTCTGACGATAATAACTGTATAATATGCGTAATAATGCATGTTATATTGATAATAATAAACGTAATAAGTATAATTATTATAGTTCTGACGATAATAACTGTATAATATGCGTAATAATGCATGTTATATTGATAATAATAAAAGTAATAAGTATTATTATTATAGTTCTGACGATAATAACTGTATAATATGCGTAATAATGCATGTTATATTGATAATAATAACAGTAATAAGTATAATTATTATAGTTCTAGCGATAATTACAGTATAATGTGGGTAATAATGCATGTTATATTGATAATAATAAAAGTAATAAGTATAATTATTATAGTTCTAGCGATAATTAGAGTATAATGTGGGTAATAATGCATGTTATATTGATAATAATAAATGTAATAAGTATAATTATTATAGTTCTGACGATAATAACAGTATAATATGCGTAATAATGCATGTTATATTGATAATAATAAAAGTAATAAGTATTATTTTTATAGTTCTGACGATAATAACTGTATAATATGCGTAATAATGCATGTTATATTGATAATAATAACAGTAATAAGTATAATTATTATAGTTCTAGCGATAATTACAGTACAATGTGGGTAATAATGCATGTTATATTGATAATAATAAAAGTAATAAGTATAATTATTATAGTTCTAGCGATAATTAGAGTATAATGTGGGTAATAATGCATGTTATATTCATAATAATAAACGTAGTAAGTATAATTATTATAGTTCTGACGATAATAACTGTATAATATGCGTAATAATGCATGTTATATTGATAATAATAAAAGTAGTAAGTATAATTATTATAGTTCTGACGATAATAACTGTATAATATGCGTAATAGTGCATGATATATTGATAATAATAAAAGTAATAAGTATAATTATTATAGTTCTAGCGATAATTACAGTATAATGTGGGTAATAATGCATGTTATATTGATAATAATAAAAGTAATAAGTATAATTATTATAGTTCTAGCGATAATTACAGTATAATGTGGGTAATAATGCATGTTATATTGATAATAATAAAAGTAATAAGTATAATTATTATAGTTCTCTCGATAATAACTGTATGATATGGGTAGTAATGCATGTTATATTGATAATAATAAACGTAATAAGTATAATTATTATAGTTCTGACGATAATAACTGTATAATATGCGTAATAATGCATGTTATATTGATAATAATAAAAGTAATATGTATAACTATTATAGTTCTAGCGATAATTACAGTATAATGTGGGTAATAATGCATGTTATATTGATAATAATAAACGTAGTAAGTATAACTATTATAGTTCTGACGATAATAAGTGTATAATATGCGTAATAATGCATGTAATATTGATAATAATAAAAGTAATAAGTATTATTATTATAGTTCTGACGATAATAACTGTATAATATGCGTAATAATGCATGTTATATTGATAGTAATAACAGTAATAAGTATAATTATTATAGTTCTGACGATAATAACTGTATAATATGCGTAATAGTGCATGTTATATTGATAATAATAAAAGTAATAAGTATAATTATTATAGTTCTAGCGATAATTACAGTATAATGTGGGTAATAATGCATGTTATATTCATAATAATAAACGTAATAAGTATAATTATTATAGTTCTGACGATAATAACTGTATAATATGGGTAGTAATGCGTGTTATATAGATAATAATAAACGTAATAAGTATAATTATTATAGTTCTGACGATAATAACTGTATAATATGCGTAATAATGCATGTTATATTGATAATAATAAAAGTAATAAGTATAACTATTATAGTTCTAGCGATAATTACAGTATAATGTGGGTAATAATGCATGTTATATTGATAATAATAAACGTAGTAAGTATAATTATTATAGTTCTGACGATAATAACTGTATAATATGCGTAATAATGCATGTTATATTGATAATAATAAAAGTAATAAGTATAATTATTATAACTCTAGCGATAATTACAGTATAATATGGGTAATAATGCATGTTATATTAATAATAATAAAAGTAATAAGTAGAATTATTATAGTTCTAGCGATAATTACAGTATAATGTGGGTAATTATGCATGTTATATTGATAATAATAAAAGTAATAAGTATAATTATTATAGTTCTCACGATAATAACTGTATAATATGGGTAGTAATGCATGTTATATTGATAATAATAAACGTAATAAGTATAATTATTATAGTTCTGACGATAATAACTGTATAATATGTGTAATAATGCATGTTATATTGATAATAATAAAAGTAATAAGTATAGCTATTATAGTTCTAGCGATAATTACAGTATAATGTGGGTAATAATGCATGTTATGTTGATAATAATAAAAGTAATAAGTGTAATTATTATAGTTCTCACGATAATAACTGTATAATATGGGTAGCAATGCATGTTATATTGATAATAATAAACGTAATAAGTATAATTATTATAGTTCTGACGATAATAACAGTATAATATGGGTACTAATGCATGTTATATTGATAACAATAAAAGTAATAAGTATAATTATTATAGTTCTGACGATAATAACTGTATAATATGCGTAATAATGCATGTTATATTGATAATAATAAACGTAATAAGTATAATTATTATAGTTCTGACGATAATAACTGTATAATATGCGTAATAATGCATGTTATATTGATAATAATAAAAGTAATAAGTATTATTATTATAGTTCTGACGATAATAACTGTATAATATGCGTAATAATGCATGTTATATTGATAATAATAACAGTAATAAGTATAATTATTATAGTTCTAGCGATAATTACAGTATAATGTGGGTAATAATGCATGTTATATTGATAATAATAAAAGTAATAAGTATAATTATTATAGTTCTAGCGATAATTAGAGTATAATGTGGGTAATAATGCATGTTATATTGATAATAATAAAAGTAATAAGTATAATTATTATAGTTCTGACGATAATAACAGTATAATATGCGTAATAATGCATGTTATATTGATAATAATAAAAGTAATAAGTATTATTTTTATAGTTCTGACGATAATAACTGTATAATATGCGTAATAATGCATGTTATATTGATAATAATAACAGTAATAAGTATAATTATTATAGTTCTAGCGATAATTACAGTACAATGTGGGTAATAATGCATGTTATATTGATAATAATAAAAGTAATAAGTATAATTATTATAGTTCTAGCGATAATTAGAGTATAATGTGGGTAATAATGCATGTTATATTCATAATAATAAACGTAGTAAGTATAATTATTATAGTTCTGACGATAATAACTGTATAATATGCGTAATTAAGCATGTTATATTGATAATAATAAAAGCAATAAGTATAATTATTATAGTTCCGACGATAATAACTGTATAATATGCGTAATAGTGCATGTTATATTGATAATAATAAAAGTAATAAGTATAATTATTATAGTTCTAGCGATAATTACAGCATAATGTGGGTAATAATGCATGTTATATTGATAATAATAAACGTAGTAACTATAATTATTATAGTTCTGACGATAATAACTGTATAATATGCGTAATAATGCATGTTATATTGATAATAATAAAAGTAATAAGTATAATTATTATAGTTCTGACGATAATAACTGTATAATATGCGTAATAGTGCATGTTATATTGATAATAATAAAAGTAATAAGTATAATTATTATAGTTCTAGCGATAATTACAGTATAATGTGGGTAATAATGCATGTTATATTGATAATAATAAAAGTACTAAGTATAATTATTATAGTTCTAGCGATAATTACAGTATAATGTGGGTAATAATGCATGTTATGTTGACAATAATAAAAGTAATAAGTGTAATTATTATAGTTCTCACGATAATAACTGTATAATATGGGTAGTAATGCATGTTATATTGATAATAATAAAAGTAATAAGTATAATTATTATAGTTCTGACGATAATAACTGTATAATATGCGTAATAATGCATGTTATATTGATAATAATAAACGTAATAAGTATAATTATTATAGTTCTGACGATAATAACTGTATAATATGTGTAATAATGCATGTTATATTGATAATAATAAAAGTAATAAGTATAGCTATTATAATTCTAGCGATAATTACAGTATAATGTGGGTAATAATGCATATTATGTTGATAATAATAAAAGTAATAAGTATAATTATTATAGTTCTGACGATAATAACAGTATAATATGGGTACTAATGCATGTTATATTGATAATAATAAAAGTAATAAGTATAATTATTATAGTTCTGACGATAATAACAGTATAATATGCGTAATAATGCATGTTATATTGATAATAATAAAAGTAATAAGTATTATTTTTATAGTTCTGACGATAATAACTGTATAATATGCGTAATAATGCATGTTATATTGATAATAATAACAGTAATAAGTATAATTATTATAGTTCTAGCGATAATTACAGTACAATGTGGGTAATAATGCATGTTATATTGATAATAATAAAAGTAATAAGTATAATTATTATAGTTCTAGCGATAATTAGAGTATAATGTGGGTAATAATGCATGTTATATTCATAATAATAAACGTAGTAAGTATAATTATTATAGTTCTGACGATAATAACTGTATAATATGCGTAATAATGCATGTTATATTGATAATAATAAAAGTAATAAGTATAATTATTATAGTTCTAGCGATAATTACAGTATAATGTGGGTAATAATGCATGTTATATTGATAATAATAAAAGTAATAAGTATAATTATTATAGTTCTAGCGATAATTACAGTATAATGTGGGTAATAATGCATGTTATATTGATAATAATAAAAGTAATAAGTGTAATTATTATAGTTCTAGCGATAATTAGAGTATAATGTGGGTAACAATGCATGTTATATTGATAATAATAAAAGTAATAAGTATAATTATTATAGTTCTAGCGATAATTAGAGTATAATGTGGGTAATAGCGCATGTTATACTCATAATAATAAACGTAGTAAGTATAATTATTATTGTTCTGACGATAATAACTGTATAATATGCGTAAAAATGCATGTAATATTGATAATAATAAAAGTAATAAGTATTATTTTTATAGTTCTGACGATAATAACTGTATAATATGCGTAATAATGCATGTTATATTGATAATAATAAAAGTAATAAGTATAATTATTATAGTTCTAGCGATAATTACAGTATAATGTGGGTAATAATGCATGTTATATTGATAATAATAAAAGTAATAAGTATAATTATTATAGTTCTAGCGATAATTACAGTATAATGTGGGTAATAATGCATGTTATATTGATGATAATAAAAGTAATAAGTATAATTATTATAGTTCTAGCGATAATTACAGTATAATGTGGGTAATAATGCATGTTATATTGATAATAATAAAAGTAATAAGTATAATTATTATAGTTCTGACGATAATAACAGTATAATATGGGTACTAATGCATGTTATATTGATAATAATAAAAGTAATAAGTATAATTATTATAGTTCTGACGATAACAACAGTATAATATGCGTAATAATGCGTGTTATATTGATAATAATAAAAGTAATAAGTATTATTTTTATAGTTCTGACGATAATAACTGTATAATATGCGTAACTATGCATGTTATATTGATAATAATAACAGTAATAAGTATAATTATTATAGTTCTAGCGATAATTACAGTACAATGTGGGTAATAATGCATGTTATATTGATAATAATAAAAGTAATAAGTATAATTATTATAGTTCTAGCGATAATTAGAGTATAGTGTGGGTAATAATGCATGTTATATTCATAATAATAAACGTAGTAAGTATAATTATTATAGTTCTGACGATAATAACTGTATAATATGCGTAATAATGCATGTTATATTGATAATAATAAAAGTAGTAAGTATAATTATTATAGTTCTGACGTTAATAACTGTATAATATGCGTAATAGTGCATGTTATATTGATAATAATAAAAGTAATAAGTATAATTATTATAGTTCTAGCGATAATTACAGTATAATGTGGGTAATAATGCATGTTATATTGATAATAATAAAAGTAATAAGTATAATTATTATAGTTCTAGCGATAATTACAGTATAATGTGGGTAATAATGCATGTTATATTGATAATAATAAAAGTAATAAGTATAATTATTATAGTTCTCTCGATAATAACTGTATGATATGGGTAGTAATGCATGTTATATTGATAATAATAAACGTAATAAGTATAATTATTATAGTTCTGACGATAATAACTGTATAATATGCGTAATAATGCATGTTATATTGATAATAATAAAAGTAGTAAGTATAACTATTATAGTTCTAGCGATGATTACAGTATAATGTGGGTAATAATGCATGTTATGTTGATAATAATAAAAGTAATAAGTATAATTATTATAGTTCTCACGATAATAACTGTATAATATGGGTAGTAATGCATGTTATATTCATAATAATAAACGTAATAAGTATAATTATTATAGTTCTGACGATAATAACTGTATAATATGGGTACTAATGCATGTTATATTGATAATAATAAAAGTAATAAGTATAATTATTATAGTTCTGACGATAATAACTGTATAATATGCGTAATAATGCATGTTATATTGATAATAATAAACGTAATAAGTATAATTATTATAGTTCTGACGATAATAAGTGTATAATATGCGTAATAATGCATGTAATATTGATAATAATAAAAGTAATAAGTATTATTATTATAGTTCTGACGATAATAACTGTATAATATGCGTAATAATGCATGTTATATTGATAATAATAACAGTAATAAGTATAATTATTATAGTTCTGACGATAATAACTGTATAATATGCGTAATAGTGCATGTTATATTGATAATAATAAAAGTAATAAGTATAATTATTATAGTTCTAGCGATAATTACAGTATAATGTGGGTAATAATGCATGTTATATTCATAATAATAAACGTAATAAGTATAATTATTATAGTTCTGACGATAATAACTGTATAATATGGGTAGTAATGCGTGTTATATAGATAATAATAAACGTAATAAGTATAATTATTATAGTTCTGACGATAATAACTGTATAATATGCGTAATAATGCATGTTATATTGATAATAATAAAAGTAATAAGTATAACTATTATAGTTCTAGCGATAATTACAGTATAATGTGGGTAATAATGCATGTTATATTGATAGTAATAAACGTAGTAAGTATAATTATTATAGTTCTGACGATAATAACTGTATAATATGCGTAATAATGCATGTTATATTGATAATAATAAAAGTAATAAGTATAACTATTATAGTTCTAGCGATATTACAGTATAATGTGGGTAATAATGCATGTTATGTTGATAATAATAAAAGTAATAAGTATAATTATTATAGTTCTCACGATAATAACTGTATAACATGGGTAGTAATGCATGTTATATTCATAATAATAAACGTAATAAGTATAATTATTATAGTTCTGACGATAATAACTGTATATTATGCGTAATAATGCATGTTATATTGATAATAATAAAAGTAATAAGTATAACTATTATAGTTCTAGCGATAATTACAGTATAATGTGGGTAATAATGCATGTTATGTTGATAATAATAGAAGTAATAAGTATAATTATTATAGTTCTCACGATAATAGCTGTATAATATGGGTAGTAATGCATGTTATATTCATAATAATAAACGTAATAAGTATAATTATTATAGTTCTGACGATAACAACTGTATATTATGCGTAATAATGCATGTTATGTTGATAATAATAAAAGTAATAAGTATAATTATTATAGTTCTCACGATAATAACTGTATAATATGCGTAATAACGCATGTTATATTGATAATAATAAAAGTAATAAGTATAATTATTATAGTTCTAGCGATAATTACAGTATAATGTGGGTAATAATGCATGTTATATTGACAATAATAAAAGTAATAAGTATAATTATTATAGTTCTCACGATAATAACTGTATAATATGGGTAGTAATGCATGTTATATTGATAATAATAAACGTAATAAGTATAATTATTATAGTTCTGACGATAATAACTGTATAATATGCGTAATAATGCATGTTATATTGATAATAATAAAAGTAATAAGTATAACTATTATAGTTCTAGCGATAATTACAGTATAATGTGGGTAATAATGCATGTTATGTTGATAATAATAAAAGTAATAAGTATAATTATTATAGGTCTCACGATAATAACTGTATAATATGGGTAGTAATGCATGTTATATTCATAATAATAAACGTAATAAGTATAATTATTATAGTTCTGACGATAATAACTGTATATTATGCGTAATAATGCATGTTATATTGATAATAATAAAAGTAATAAGTATAACTATTATAGTTCTAGCGATAATTACAGTATAATGTGGGTAATAATGCATGTTATATTGATAATAATAAAAGTAATAAGTATAATTATTATAGTTCTAGCGATAATTAGAGTATAATGTGGGTAATAATGCATGTTATATTCATAATAATAAACGTAGTAAGTATAATTATTATAGTTCTGACGATAATAACTGTATAATATGCGTAATAATGCATGTTATATTGATAATAATAAAAGTAATAAGTATAATTATTACAGTTCTCACGATAATAACTGTATAATATGGGTAGTAATGCATGTTATATTCATAATAATAAACGTAATAAGTATAATTATTATAGTTCTGACGATAATAACTGTATAATACGCGTAATAATGCATGTTATATTGATAATAATAAAAGTAATAAGTATAACTATTATAGTTCTAGCGATAATTACAGTATAATGTGGGTAATAATGCATGTTATGTTGATAATAATAAAAGTAATAAGTATAATTATTATAGTTCTCACGATAATAACTGTATAATATGGGTAGTAATGCATGTTATATTCATAATAATAAACGTAATAAGTATAATTATTATAGTTCTGACGATAATAACTGTATATTATGCGTAATAATGCATGTTATGTTGATAATAATAAAAGTAATAAGTATAATTATTATAGTTCTCACGATAATAACTGTATATTATGCGTAATAATGCATGTTATGTTGATAATAATAAAAGTAATAAGTATAATTATTATAGTTCTCACGATAATAACTGTATAATATGGGTAGTAATGCATGTTATATTGATAATAATAAACGAAATAAGTATAATTATTATAGTTCTGACGATAATAACTGTATAATATGCGTAATAATGCATGTTATATTGATAATAATAAAAGTAATAAGTATAACTATTATAGTTCTAGCGATAATTACAGTATAATGTGGGTAATAATGCATGTTATATTGATAACAATAAAAGTAATAAGTATAATTATTATAGTTCTAGCGATACTTAGAGTATAATGTGGGTAATAATGCATGTTATATTCATAATAATAAACGTAGTAAGTATAATTATTATAGTTCTGACGATAATAACTGTATAATATGCGTACTAATGCATGTTATATTGATAATAATAAAAGTAATAAGTATAATTATTATAGTTCTAGCGATAATTACAGTATAATGTGGGTAATAATGCTTGTTATATTGGTGATATTGGGGGTAATGAGTATAATTAGTATAATTCTAGCGATAATTACAGTATAATATTGGTATTAATGCATGTTATATTGATAATAATAAAAGTAATAAGTAAAATTATTGTAGTTCTAGCGATAATTACAGTATAATGTGGGTAATAATGCTTGTTATATTGGTGATATTGGGGGTAATAAGTATAATTATTATAATGAAAGCGATAATTACAGTATAATATGGGTATTAATGCATGTTATATTGATAATAATAAAAGTAATAAGTAAAATTATTATAGTTCTAGCGATAATTACAGTATAATGTGGGTAATAATGCTTGTTATATTGGTGATATTGGGGGTAATAAGTATAATTATTATAATGCTAGCGATAATTACAGTATATTATGGGTATTAATGCATGTTATATTGATAATAATAAAAGTAATAAGTATAATTATTATAGTTCTCACGATAATAACTGTATAATATGGGTACTAATGCATGTTATATTGATAATAATAAAAGTAATAAGTATAATTATTATAGTTCTCACGATAATAACTGTATAATATGGGTAGTAATGCATGTTATATTGATAATAATAAACGTAATAAGTATAATTATTATAGTTCTGACGATAATAACTGTATAATATGCGTAATAATGCATGTCATATAGATAATAATAAAAGTAATAAGTATAATTGTTATAGTTCTGACGATAATTACAGTATAATGTGGGTAATAATGCATGTTATATTGATAATAATAAAAGTAATAAGTATAATTATTATAGTTCTAGCGATAATTAGAGTATAATGTGGGTAATAATGCATGTTATATTCATAATAATAAACGTAGTAAGTATAATTATTATAGTTCTGACGATAATAACTGTATAATATGCGTAATAATGCATGTTATATTGATAATAATAAAAGTAATAAGTATAATTATTACAGTTCTCACGATAATAACTGTATAATATGGGTAGTAATGCATGTTATATTCATAATAATAAACGTAATAAGTATAATTATTATAGTTCTGACGATAATAACTGTATAATACGCGTAATAATGCATGTTATGTTGATAATAATAAAAGTAATAAGTATAATTATTATAGTTCTCACGATAATAACGGTATAATATGCGTAATAACGCATGTTATATTGATAATAATAAAAGTAATAAGTATAATTATTATAGTTCTAGCGATAATTACAGTATAATGTGGGTAATAATGCATGTTATATTGACGATATTGGGAGTAATAAGTATATTTATTATAATTCTAGCGATAATTACAGTATAATCTGGGTAATAGTGCATGTTATATTAATAATAATAAAAGTAATAAGTATAGTTATTATAGTTCTGACGATAATAACTGTATAATATGCGTAAAAATGCATGTTATATTGATAATAATAAAAGTAATAAGTATAATTATTATAGTTCTCACGATAATAACTGTATAATATGGGTAGTAATGCATGTTATATTGATAATAATAAACGTAATAAGTATAATTATTATAGTTCTGACGATAATAACTGTATAATATGCGTAATAATGCATGTCATATTGATAATAATAAAAGTAATAAGTATAATTATTATAGTTCTGACGATAATAACTGTATAATATGCGTAATAATGCATGTTATATTGATAATAATAAAAGTAATAAGTATTATTATTATAGTTCTGACGATAATAACTGTATAATATGCGTAATAATGCATGTTTTATTGATAATAATAAAAGTAATAAGTATAATTATTATAGTTCTAGCGATAATTACAGTATAATGTGGGTAGTAATGCATGTTATATTGATAATAATAAAAGTAATAAGTATAATTATTATAGTTCTAGCAATAATTACAGTATAATGTGGGTAATAATGCATGTTATATTGGTGATATTGGGGGTAATGAGTATAATTAGTATAATTCTAGCGATAATTACAGTATAATATTGGTATTAATGCATGTTATATTGATAATAATAAAAGTAATAAGTAAAATTATTATAGTTCTAGGGATAATTACAGTATAATGTGGGTAATAATGCTTGTTATATTGGTGATATTGGGGGTAATAAGTATAATTATTCTAATGCTAGCGTAATTACAGTATAATATGGGTATTAATGCATGTTATATTGATAATAATAAATGTAATAAGTATAATTATTGTAGTTCTCACGATAATAACTGTATAATATGGGTAGTAATGCATGTTATATTCATAATAATAAACGTAATAAGTATAATTATTATAGTTCTGACGATAATAACTGTATATTATGCGTAATAATGCATGTTATATTGATAATAATAAGAGTAATAAGTATAATTATTATAGTTCTAGCGATAATTAGAGTATAATGTGGGTAATAATGCATGTTATATTCATAATAATAAACGTAGTAAGTATAATTATTATAGTTCTGACGATAATAACTGTATAATATGCGTAATAATGCATGTTATATTGATAATAATAAAAGTAATAAGTATAATTATTATAATTCTAGCGATAATTACAGTATAATATGGGTAATAATGCATGTTATATTAATAATAATAAAAGTAATAAGTAGAATTATTATAGTTCTAGCGATAATAACAGTATAATATGGGTACTAATGCATGTTATATTGATAATAATAAAAGTAATAAGTATAATTATTATAGTTCTAGCGATAATTACAGTATAATGTGGGTAATAATGCTTGTTATATTGGTGATATTGGGGGTAATGAGTATAATTAGTATAATTCTAGCGATAATTACAGTATAATATTGGTATTAATGCATGTTATATTGATAATAATAAAAGTAATAAGTAAAATTATTATAGTTCTAGCGATAATTACAGTATAATGTGGGTAATAATGCTTGTTATATTGGTGATATTGGGGGTAATAAGTATAATTATTATGATGCTAGCGATAATTACAGTATAATATGGGTATTAATGCATGTTATATTGATAATAATAAAAGTAATAAGTATAATTATTATAGTTCTCACGATAATAACTGTATAATATGGGTAGTAATGCATGTTGTATTCATAATAATAAAAGTAATAAGTATAATTATTATAGTTCTCACGATAATAACTGTATAATATGGGTAGTAATGCATGTTATATTCATAATAATAAACGTAATAAGTATAATTATTATAGTTCTGACGATAATAACTGTATATTATGCGTAATAATGCATGTTATATTGATAATAATAAAAGTAATAAGTATAATCATTATAGTTCTCACGATAATAACTGTATAATATGGGTACTAATGCTTGTTATATTGATAATAATAAAAGTAATAAGTATAATTATTATAGTTCTAGCGATAATTACAGTATAATGTGGGTAATAATGCACGTTATATTGACGACATTGGGAGTAATAAGTATATTTATTATAATTCTAGCGATAATTACAGTATAATATGGGTAATAATGCATGTTATATTAATAATAATAAAAGTAATAAGTATAATTATTATAGTTCTAGCGATAATAACAGTATAACATGGGTAATAGTGCATGTTATATTAATAATAATAAAAGTAATAAGTATAGTTATTATAGTTCTGACGATAATAACTGTATAATATGCGTAAAAATGCATGTTATATTGATAATAATAAAAGTAATAAGTATAATTATTATAGTTCTAGCAATAATTACAGTATAATGTGGGTAATAATGCATGTTATATTGGTGATATTGGGGGTAATGAGTATAATTAGTAAAATTCTAGCGATAATTACAGTATAATATTGGTACTAATGCATGTTATATTGATAATAATAAAAGTAATAAGTATAATTACTATAGTTCTAGCGATAATTACAGTATAATGTGGGTAATAATGCATGTTATATTGATAATAATAAAAGTAATAAGTATAATTATTATAATTCTCACGATAATAACTGTATAATATGGGTAGAAATGCATGTTATATTGATAATAATAAAAGTAATAAGTATAATTATTATAATTCTAGCGATAATTACAGTATAATATGGGTATTAATTCATGTTATATTGATAATAATAAAAGTAATAAGTATAATTATTATAGTTCTAGCGATACTTAGAGTATTATGTGGGTAATAATGCATGTTATATTCATAATAATAAACGTAGTAAGTATAATTATTATAGTTCTGACGATAATAACTGTATAATATGCGTACTAATGCATGTTATATTGATAATAATAAAAGTAATAAGTATAATTATTATAGTTCTAGCGATAATTACAGTATAATGTGGGTAATAATGCTTGTTATATTGGTGATATTGGGGGTAATGAGTATAATTAGTATAATTCTAGCGATAATTACAGTATAATATTGGTATTAATGCATGTTATATTGATAATAATAAAAGTAATAAGTAAAATTATTGTAGTTCTAGCGATAATTACAGTATAATGTGGGTAATAATGCTTGTTATATTGGTGATATTGGGGGTAATAAGTATAATTATTATAATGCTAGCGATAATTACAGTATATTATGGGTATAAATGCATGTTATATTGATAATAATAAAAGTAATAAGTATAATTATTATAGTTCTCACGATAATAACTGTATAATATGGGTACTAATGCATGTTATATTGATAATAATAAGAGTAATAAGTATAATTATTATAGTTCTAGCGATAATTACAGTATAATGTGGGTAATAATGCATGTTATATTGACGATATTGGGAGTAATAAGTATATTTATTATAATTCTAGCGATAATTACAGTATAATCTGGGTAATAGTGCATGTTATATTAATAATAATAAAAGTAATAAGTATAGTTATTATAGTTCTGACGATAATAACTGTATAATATGCGTAAAAATGCATGTTATATTGATAATAATAAAAGTAATAAGTATAATTATTATAGTTCTCACGATAATAACTGTATAATATGGGTAGTAATGCATGTTATATTGATAATAATAAACGTAATAAGTATAATTATTATAGTTCTGACGATAATAACTGTATAATATGCGTAATAATGCATGTCATATTGATAATAATAAAAGTAATAAGTATAATTATTATAGTTCTGACGATAATAACTGTATAATATGCGTAATAATGCATGTTATATTGATAATAATAAAAGTAATAAGTATTATTATTATAGTTCTGACGATAATAACTGTATAATATGCGTAATAATGCATGTTTTATTGATAATAATAAAAGTAATAAGTATAATTATTATAGTTCTAGCGATAATTACAGTATAATGTGGGTAGTAATGCATGTTATATTGATAATAATAAAAGTAATAAGTATAATTATTATAGTTCTAGCGATAATTAGAGTATAATGTGGGTAATAATGCATGTTATATTCATAATAATAAACGTAGTAAGTATAATTATTATAGTTCTGACGATAATAACTGTATAATATGCGTAATAATGCATGTTATATTGATAATAATAAAAGTAATAAGTATAATTATTATAATTCTAGCGATAATTACAGTATAATATGGGTAATAATGCATGTTATATTAATAATAATAAAAGTAATAAGTATAATTATTATAGTTCTAGCGATAATAACAGTATAATATGGGTAATAGTGCATGTTATATTAATAATAATAAAAGTAATAAGTATAGTTATTATAGTTCTGACGATAATAACTGTATAATATGCGTAAAAATGCATGTTATATTGATAATAATAAAAGTAATAAGTATAATTATTATAGTTCTAGCAATAATTACAGTATAATGTGGGTAATAATGCATGTTATATTGGTGATATTGGGGGTAATGAGTATAATTAGTATAATTCTAGCGATAATTACAGTATAATATTGGTATTAATGCATGTTATATTGATAATAATAAAAGTAATAAGTAAAATTATTATAGTTCTAGGAATAATTACAGTATAATGTGGGTAATAATGCTTGTTATATTGGTGATATTGGGGGTAATAAGTATAATTATTATAATGCTAGCGTAATTACAGTATAATATGGGTATTAATGCATGTTATATTGATAATAATAAATGTAATAAGTATAATTATTGTAGTTCTCACGATAATAACTGTATAATATGGGTAGTAATGCATGTTATATTCATAATAATAAACGTAATAAGTATAATTATTATAGTTCTGACGATAATAACTGTATATTATGCGTAATAATGCATGTTATATTGATAATAGTAAAAGTAATAAGTATAACTATTATAGTTCTAGCGATAATTAGAGTATAATGTGGGTAATAATGCATGTTATATTCATAATAATAAACGTAGTAAGTATAATTATTATAGTTCTGACGATAATAACTGTATAATATGCGTAATAATGCGTGTTATATTGATAATAATAAAAGTAATAAGTATAATTATTATAATTCTAGCGATAATTACAGTATAATATGGGTAATAATGCATGTTATATTAATAATAATAAAAGTAATAAGTAGAATTATTATAGTTCTAGCGATAATAACAGTATAATATGGGTACTAATGCATGTTATATTGGTAATAATAAAAGTAATAAGTATAATTATTATAGTTCTAGCGATAATTACAGTATAATGTGGGTAATAATGCTTGTTATATTGGTGATATTGGGGGTAATGAGTATAATTAGTATAATTCTAGCGATAATTACAGTATAATATTGGTATTAATGCATGTTATATTGATAATAATAAAAGTAATAAGTAAAATTATTATAGTTCTAACGATAATTACAGTATAATGTGGGTAATAATGCTTGTTATATTGGTGATATTGGGGGTAATAAGTATAATTATTATAATGCTAGCGATAATTACAGTATAATATGGGTATTAATGCATGTTATATTGATAATAATAAAAGTAATAAGTATAATTATTATAGTTCTCACGATAATAACTGTATAATATGGGTAGTAATGCATGTTATATTCATAATAATAAAAGTAATAAGTATAATTATTATAGTTCTCACGATAATAACTGTATAATATGGGTAGTAATGCATGTTATATTCATAATAATAAAAGTAATAAGTATAATTATTATAGTTCTCACGATAATAACTGTATAATATGGGTAGTTTTTTTTTTTTTTTTTTTTTTTTTTTGTTTTGGGAAGGGAAACAGGGGAAATCTTCTAAAGATCCCCGGGGCTAGGCCACGTGCCCCGGGGTATGCCGGATTTCTACCGGCTAAAACCCCTAACCCTCGCTGTGACTTTAGTCCCCCCCGGAACTGTTTTTCACATTACTTCAGGGGGGAGTCACCTGTTGTGCGATTTCGCACGTCTCAAGTGAGATGCCCTCACGACAAAAGGTGGCCTGTTAGGAGCTATTTTAACTTGCCGATGGAATCCCCTACACTGGGTTTAGGGGATTCCATCGGCTCTCCTCCGTCTTCTTCTGCTGGAGCAGCCGTCGCACGTAGGTGCCAACGGCGCTCCAGTGCTGCAAAGTTTGCAGCATCACCCCCACGATGATGTCGGGGGTGATGGGGCCAACCTCCTGTTGGAGGGCATCCCGCTCAGCCGTCCAGCGGCGGCAGGCGAAGAGGGTGTGCTCAGCACTATCCTCCGCACCCTGGCAGCCGTAACCACACATCGGCGAGGTGGCCTTACCCATCCTAAAAAGGTAGGCACGGAAGTATCCATGCCCACTAAGGAACTGGGTAAGGTAGTAACCCACCTCGCCGTGCTTTCTGGATACCCAAGGGGCTAGACATGGAATGAGCCTAGCTGTCCAACGCCCCCGGGTCTCCTCATTCCAACGTTGCTGCCAGCGGTGCAGAGTGGCTTCACGAGCCACCCTCTTCGCCTCGGCCTTCTCCTGACCATTCCTTTTGGCCCCATAGACCTGCTGACGCTCATGAGCGAGCAGGTCTATGGGGACCATACCGGCTATCACCAACACAGCTGGCTCCGCGACAGTCCTGTAAGAACAGGCTACCCGGAGCGCGCACCTTCTCTGAACCGCCGCGAGTCTGCGGCGGTACTTCTCGAAGCGGAGAGCTCCTGCCCAAATCTCCGAGCCATACAAAAGTATGGACTCGGCGGTGGACACCAGGAGCCTCCGCTTCGCCGGCTTTGGACCTCCAATGTTCGCCATGAGGCGGGCTAAGGACGACGCGGTTGCCGCCGCCCTGTCGGCCGCCTGCCGTATATGTGCCCAGAAGGTCCTCTTGGAATCAAGGAGGACCCCCAGGTACTTCACGGCGGCCTTGGCTAAGATGGTATGGATCCCCACCTTGAATGGTATCTCGGTGGGGATCCTTCGCCTTGACAGGATGACGAGCTCGGTCTTCTCGGTTGCTAGCCGAAGACCTGCGTCGCCCATCCATCTCTCCACCCGCCTCATGACCTGATTCAGGCCAAACTGTGCGCGCTCCGTGTCGCGGGCGACAATTACTGCCGCAATGTCGTCCGCGTAGCCCACCAGGAACGCCTCGCTGGGGAACTCAATCCGCAGGATGGCGTCGTAGAACGCGTTCCAGAGGTCTGGTCCTAGAATGGACCCCTGTGCCACTCCTGCGGAGACTTTTTTCCTCCGCCGCCCCTCGACCGTGTCGTAAACAAGGACACGGTCAGAGAGGTAATCCTCCATCATGCGGAGGAGATAGTCCGGCACCTGGAAAGTGTTCTCCAGGGCCGCGAGTATCCCCATCCAACTCACCGAGTTAAAGGCGTTCCTGACATCCAGCGTGGCTACGAGGACGACATGCCAGCTGTGTCGGTTCCCGGTCTCCGCCTTTTCGGCGGCGTCTAGGACCTCCCGTAGGGCGTCGACGGTAGACCTTCCGCGACGGAAGCCAAACTGTCGACCCGATAGATCGCCCGCCTCCCGGAAAGCGTCCAGGAGGCGGGGCCTAATCATCTTCTCGAGCAGCTTACCGGCCGCGTCCAGCATACAAATAGGTCTGTATGCCGACGGACCGGTAAGCTGCTCCTTGCCTTTAGAAATGAGCGCAAGGCGCTGCACTTTCCATCGGGTCGGCCAGAGGCCGCAACCCAGACATGCATTGAGCAAAGCCAGCAGAGGTCCTGGGTGAAGCTGAACAGCCAGTTTCACAATCTCTGCTGGAATGCCGTCTGGGCCCGGGGCTTTCCTATTGCGGAAGGTCCGGGCTGCATTCTGCATCTCCTGCATGGTGAAGGGGGGGAACTCCTTCACCTGCAGCCCTGCTGACCGTCGCGCCCTTGCCGGGTGGTCCGGAAAAAGGGCGTCCACGATTGCCGATGCCTCGTCTGCGGGTAATACCGCGGGGCCGTTTTGGGCACCGATCTTGCGACGCACGATTCGGTACCCTAGTCCCCACGGGTCACGGTTGACCTCCTCCCGGAGGTTGTCCCAGCAACGCCGTTGACTAACGCGAATCGCGTGGCGCAATTCGCGGCGCTTGGCCCTGTAGGATTCCCACAGGGCCTCGCCTTCGCCGGTGCGCCTGGCGCGCTGGGCTATTCGCCGCAGACGATGGCAGTCCCTCCGGAGGTTGGCGATGTCGCTCGACCACCAGTAGGCCGGCTGTCTGGCACTGCGTGGCCTTCCACGGCTCATCGACGCTTCGCACGCCGTGTGTATGGCGTGCATAGTTGCGCCAACGAGCCGCTCTAACGATAGCCGGGATAATGGCTCTCCGTTGAGCTGCGGGATGGACTGCAGCGCAACTTGGAGAGCCTCTCCAAACTTCTCCTTCTGGAGCGTCTTAATGTTCCACCCTCTAACAGGGGGTGGAAGGACGCTCCTCCGTTGTTTCCCGACTATCCGGAAAGCTACGTACTGGTGGTCACTCCCCGTGTAGTCCTCGATGACTCTCCAGTCATCGACACGGGGCGCGACATCCTCAGAAGCCATCGTGATATCCACGATGGTCTCCTGGTAACCAAACCTCCGGAAGGTCGTGGACGACCCTCGGTTAAGGATCACCAGGTTCTGGCGCGCCGCCAACTCGACGACGTGCCGTCCCCTGGTGTCCGGTCTGGGCATTCCCCACTCGACCGCCTTCGCGTTGAAGTCCCCTCCGATCACACATCCGCCCCCAATGGCTTGGATGGTGTCTTCGAGGACCTCAACCTTCTCGCGAAACTCCGCGATGCGGTCGTTAGGGGAGAGGTAGACGCTCACCAGCGTCACACCCTCTCCCCTTACCCAGACATGTCCGGCGCCTGCGCCGTGCGACTGGACCCGGAACTTGGACGGATCCGGGATCCAGATCGCAGCGGTACCCAACGTGTCAGCGAACCACGTTGGTCCTTCCCGAGCACGATACGGTTCACTGAGCAGGAGAATATCTATCTCCTTCTCTCGCCGCATCTGCTCAAGAAGGGCGTCCGCGACTCGGCTGCGGTTCAAGTTGGCTTGGAACACCTTAGCCATTGCGCTGCTTAGCGTTGGCTAAGGCGTCGCGGTACGCCTTACAGGCGCCGGACCCTAACACATGCTGTAGGTCTGCGCCCTTGAGACCATGGTCGGCGCAGACCACACACCTCGGCGGCTTCTGACAGCCCTTGGCTGCATGGCCTTTCTCCCCGCACCGGTAGCAGTTATTCTGCCGGTCCGGGCCCTTGCAACCGCGCGCCAGGTGCTCGTACCCCAGGCACCTGAAGCAGCGCGCGGCTACCGTCCTCTTTCTGGGACGGGATATCACCATCCCGACCCTCAAACGGCCGCAATCCAATATCTTGGCTGCGGCCCGCTCCTCGAGCTCGACTATTGCCAATTTCTGGCCCCGGGCATTCTCCTTCGTGACATGCACCCGCATGTCGCCGGCAGAGTCGCCCAATTCCTTCCTGAGGGCCTCTTCCACCTCACTAGCTGTGGTGAGGCAGTCTAAGTCCCTCAGTTCAATTGTTTCCTTGGGCTCCATCCGGCGGACTGTGCCAGCGGTGCCCAGGGCCCCCTTTAGAGCCTCACTGAATGAGGCCTTCTGCTCAGGATTTGCAGCCCCTGCTAATTCGAGAAGGACTTCACCCCCCCTCGTTTGCCGGATCGATTTAATTTCAATTCCGGCCTCCTCCGGTTTTACGCTGGCGCGTAATTTCGCCAGCACTTGAGCGTAGCTCGTGCCCGCCGCCGGCTTAACCGCCAAAGCGGCTGCGCGGCGTTTGCGACGCGGCTTCCTCTTCTTCTCCTTCTTTTGGTTATCTGCCTCCATGGAGGCAGAGGTAGTCGCCTTGTCCGCGGCGATGGCGGCCGCCGTGTGAGGCGCGGCGGGTTTTTGCGGCTTCGATTTACGGCGTGCCACCACGCTCCATGCTTCGTCGCCATCCCTCAGCCTTTTCTCAGCAGGGGATGGCTGGGATGCGGGGCTGGATGTTATCTCCCGCGTCCTTTTTCTGCCGCTGAGGTCCTGTGTCATGTGTGCGGACTGTGCCGCCTCAATAGCGTCCGCCAACTCCACCAAGCGCGGGAGACCATTCTTGATGGCCATGGCAACATTACGTTGCCTGGTCGTTGCCAAGGTCATCTCCGCTACGGTGTCGCGGAGTTGCTTCAAAAGGGCCCCAATTATTGAGGCCTCTGTGGCGGAAGGAACCGGCTGTGGGGCCAGAACCGGTTCCGCCGGCGTCTCCTCAGCAGGCACCGGAGTACCCTCACCTGCAAACATCGGCGATCTCTCGCCGGATGGCGGTGGGCTCCGCGCCAGACTGCGGCGCGGCGTGAATGCCGCCGCCTCCATCTCCTTGACCTGCTCGAGGACATTTGCGCTCGTACCGCACAAGCTCCTCCCTTCTTCAATAGGTGTTTGTTTGGACGCCATTTTATATCGATTACAGTTTTAACGACGGTTCGCGCATCATGCGAGCCACACCGCAGTGTGGCATCTATCCCCGCCGGTTAGAAACCCTAATTACGGATGTCGAAGCCGAGAAGCGGCTTTTCGGGAGGCCACCCCTATCGACACCAAGTGACTCTAATAAATAAAATGATACGGGATAGGCCCGCGCCATATATGATGCAAAAGGTTTAACGTCACCCCTATCGAAGGGACGCACCGGTATCCGACCCGGGTATTGCCCCAACCTCAGGCTAGACGGTGCTGTGGTTTAACCCCCACCAGCTCAGGTTATGAGGAACACTGGCCAGGTGATCCTCCATTCCTGCGCCCGATAGCACGGCTTCAACCCTTGCATTGGCTCCGTACAGCGAAGACATGAGCGGTTCTCCCACGTTGAACATGTGGTTTCACGGGATCTCTGCCGAACCCAAGTTGAGAGCGGACTTACATTTACCCTTATTACTCCCACAGAGGTCAGGTACTAACATCATGTCCCGCCACGGTCGGGGGGCTACTACTCCCCCCTTGGCTAGTTTGCAAGGAATATCCACCGCGTACCAACCGCAGCCCATTCATTCATCCATTCACACACACATTTACACAGTTCTAGTTTTGGTCCGCGGGAGCTATTTTATTTCACTCCTACCCTCCACGCACTCCGAAGAGTACGTGGCGAGCATTCCCCTATCCGCCACCCGGGGACGCGTCCGATGGGGGACTAGGAACCCCACACGGATAATATGGGTAGTAATGCATGTTATATTCATAATAATAAACGTAATAAGTATAATTATTATAGTTCTGACGATAATAACTGTATATTATGCGTAATAATGCATGTTATATTGATAATAATAAAAGTAATAAGTATAATTATTATAGTTCTCACGATAATAACTGTATAATATGGGTACTAATGCATGTTATATTGATAATAATAAAAGTAATAAGTATAATTATTATAGTTCTAGCGATAATTACAGTATAATGTGGGTAATAATGCTTGTTATATTGGTGATATTGGGGGTAATGAGTATAATTAGTAAAATTCTGGCGATAATTACAGTATAATATTGGTATTAATGCATGTTATATTGATAATAATAAAAGTAATAAGTAAAATTATTATAGTTCTAGGGATAATTACAGTATAATGTGGGTAAAAATGCTTGTTATATTGGTGATATTGGGGGTAATAAGTATAATTATTATAATGCTAGCGTAACTACAGTATAATATGGGTATTAATGCATGTTATATTGATAATAATAAATGTAATAAGTATAATTATTGTAGTTCTCACGATAATAACTGTATAATATGGGTAGTAATGCATGTTATATTCATAATAATAAACGTAATAAGTATAATTATTATAGTTCTGACGATAATAACTGTATATTATGCGTAATAATGCATGTTATATTGATAATAATAAAAGTAATAAGTATAATTATTATAGTTCTAGCGATAATTAGAGTATAATGTGGGTAATAATGCATGTTATATTCATAATAATAAACGTAGTAAGTATAATTATTATAGTTCTGACGATAATAACTGTATAATATGCGTAATAATGCATGTTATATTGATAATAATAAAAGTAATAAGTATAATTATTATAATTCTAGCGATAATTACAGTATAATATGGGTAATAATGCATGTTATATTAATAATAATAAAAGTAATAAGTAGAATTATTATAGTTCTAGCGATAATAACAGTATAATATGGGTACTAATGCAAGTTATATTGATAATAATAAAAGTAATAAGTACAATTATTATAGTTCTAGCGATAATTACAGTATAATGTGGGTAATAATGCTTGTTATATTGGTGATATTGGGGGTAATGAGTATAATTAGTATAATTCTAGCGATAATTACAGTATAATATTGGTATTAATGCATGTTATATTGATAATAATAAAAGTAATAAGTAAAATTATTATAGTTCTAGCGATAATTACAGTATAATGTGGGTAATAATGCTTGTTATATTGGTGATATTGGGGGTAATAAGTATAATTATTATACTGCTAGCGATAATTACAGTATAATATGGGTATTAATGCATGTTATATTGATAATAATAAAAGTAATAAGTATAATTATTATAGTTCTCACGATAATAACTGTATAATATGGGTAGTAATGCATGTTATATTCATAATAATAAACGTAATAAGTATAATTATTATAGTTCTGACGATAATAACTGTATATTATGCGTAATAATGCATGTTATATTGATAATAATAAAAGTAATAAGTATAATTATTATAGTTCTAGCGATAATTACAGTATAATGTGTGTAATAATGCATGTTATATTGATAATAATAAAAGTAATAAGTATAATTATTATAGTTCCAGCGATAATTACAGTATAATGTGGGTAATAATGCATGTTATATTCATAATAATAAAAGTAATAAGTATAATTATTATAGTTCTCACGATAATAACTGTATAATATGGGTAGTAATGCATGTTATATTCATAATAATAAACGTAATAAGTATAATTATTATAGTTCTGACGATAATAACCGTATAATATGGGTAATAATGCATGTTATATTGATAATAATAAAAGTAATATGTATAATTATTATAGTTCTGACGATAATAACTGTATAATGTGGGTAATAATGCATGTTATATTGATAATAATAAAAGTAATAATTATAATTATTACAGTTCTAGCGATAATTACAGTATAATGTGCGTAATAATGCATGTTATATTGATAACAATAAAAGTAATAAGTATAATTATTATAGTTCTCACGATAATAACTGTATAATATGCGTAATAATGCATGTTATATTGATAATAATAAAAGTAATAAGTATAGTTATTATAATTCTAGCGATAATTACAGTATAATATGGGTAATAATGCATGTTATACTAATAATAATAAAAGTAATAAGTATAATTATTATAGTTCTCACGATAATAACTGTATAATGTAGGTAGTAATGCATGTCATATTGATAATAATAAACGTAATAAGTATTATTATTACAGTTCTGACGATAATAACTGTATAATATGCGTAATAATGCATGTTATATTGATAATAATAAAAGTAATAAGTATAATTATTATAGTCCTAGCGATAATACCAATATAATGTGGTTAATAATGCATGTTATATTGATAATAATAAAAGTAATAAGTATAATTATTATAGTTCTCACGATAATAACTGTATAATATGGGTAGTAATGCATGTTATATTGATAATAATAAACGTAATAAGTATAATTATTATAGTTCTGACGACAATAACTGTATAATATGCGTAATAATGCATGTTATATTGATAATAATAAAAGTAATAGGTATAATTATTATAGTTCTAGCGATAATTACAGTGTAATGTGGGTAATAATGCATGTTATATTGATAATAATAAAAGTAATAAGTATAATTATTATAGTTCTAGCGATAATTACAGTATAATGTGGGTAATAATGCATGTTATATTGATAATAATAAAAGTAATAAGTATAATTATTATAGTTGTCACGATAATAACTGTATAATATGGGTAGTAATGCATGTTATATTGGTAATATTGAGGGTAATAAGTATAATTATTATAATTCTAGCGATAATTACAGTATAATATGGGTAATAGTGCATGTTATGTTAATAATAATAAAAGTAATAAGTATAATTAGTATAGTTCTCACGATAATAACTGTATAATATGGGTACTAATGCATGTTATATTGATAATAATAAAAGTAATAAGTATAATTATTATAGTTCTAGCGATAATTACAGTATAATGTGGGTAATCATCCGTGTTATATTGATAATATTGGGAGTAATAAGTATAATTATTATAATTCTAGCGATAATTACAGTATAATATGGGTAATAATGCATGTTATATTAATAATAATAAAAGTAATAAGTATAATTATTATAGTTCTAGCGATACTTAGAGTATAATGTGGGTAATAATGCTTGTTATATTGGTGATATTGGGGGTAATAAGTATAATTATTATAATGAAAGCGATAATTACAGTATAATATGGGTATTAATGCATGTTATATTGATAATAATAAAAGTAATAAGTAAAATTATTATAGTTCTAGCGATAATTACAGTATAATGTGGGTAATAATGCTTGTTATATTGGTGATATTGGGGGTAATAAGTATAATTATTATAATGCTAGCGATAATTACAGTATATTATGGGTATTAATGCATGTTATATTGATAATAATAAAAGTAATAAGTATAATTATTATAGTTCTCACGATAATAACTGTATAATATGGGTACTAATGCATGTTATATTGATAATAATAAGGGTAATAAGTATAATTATTATAGTTCTAGCGATAATTACAGTATAATGTGGGTAATAATGCATGTTATATTGACGATATTGGGAGTAATAAGTATATTTATTATAATTCTAGCGATAATTACAGTATAATCTGGGTAATAGTGCATGTTATATTAATAATAATAAAAGTAATAAGTATAGTTATTATAGTTCTGACGATAATAACTGTATAATATGCGTAAAAATGCATGTTATATTGATAATAATAAAAGTAATAAGTATAATTATTATAGTTCTCACGATAATAACTGTATAATATGGGTAGTAATGCATGTTATATTGATAATAATAAACGTAATAAGTATAATTATTATAGTTCTGACGATAATAACTGTATAATATGCGTAATAATGCATGTCATATTGATAATAATAAAAGTAATAAGTATAATTATTATAGTTCTGACGATAATTACAGTATAATGTGGGTAATAATGCATGTTATATTGATAATAATAAAAGTAATAAGTATAATTATTATAGTTCTAGCGATAATTAGAGTATAATGTGGGTAATAATGCATGTTATATTCATAATAATAAACGTAGTAAGTATAATTATTATAGTTCTGACGATAATAACTGTATAATATGCGTAATAATGCATGTTATATTGATAATAATAAAAGTAATAAGTATAATTATTACAGTTCTCACGATAATAACTGTATAATATGGGTAGTAATGCATGTTATATTCATAATAATAAACGTAATAAGTATAATTATTATAGTTCTGACGATAATAACTGTATAATACGCGTAATAATGCATGTTATATTGATAATAATAAAAGTAATAAGTATAACTATTATAGTTCTAGCGATAATTACAGTATAATGTGGGTAATAATGCATGTTATGTTGATAATAATAAAAGTAATAAGTATAATTATTATAGTTCTCACGATAATAACTGTATAATATGGGTAGTAATGCATGTTATATTCATAATAATAAACGTAATAAGTATAATTATTATAGTTCTGACGATAATAACTGTATATTATGCGTAATAATGCATGTTATGTTGATAATAATAAAAGTAATAAGTATAATTATTATAGTTCTCACGATAATAACGGTATAATATGCGTAATAACGCATGTTATATTGATAATAATAAAAGTAATAAGTATAATTATTATAGTTCTAGCGATAATTACAGTATAATGTGGGTAATAATGCATGTTATATTGACGATATTGGGAGTAATAAGTATATTTATTATAATTCTAGCGATAATTACAGTATAATCTGGGTAATAGTGCATGTTATATTAATAATAATAAAAGTAATAAGTATAGTTATTATAGTTCTGACGATAATAACTGTATAATATGCGTAAAAATGCATGTTATATTGATAATAATAAAAGTAATAAGTATAATTATTATAGTTCTCACGATAATAACTGTATAATATGGGTAGTAATGCATGTTATATTGATAATAATAAACGTAATAAGTATAATTATTATAGTTCTGACGATAATAACTGTATAATATGCGTAATAATGCATGTCATATTGATAATAATAAAAGTAATAAGTATAATTATTATAGTTCTGACGATAATAACTGTATAATATGCGTAATAATGCATGTTATATTGATAATAATAAAAGTAATAAGTATTATTATTATAGTTCTGACGATAATAACTGTATAATATGCGTAATAATGCATGTTTTATTGATAATAATAAAAGTAATAAGTATAATTATTATAGTTCTAGCGATAGTTACAGTATAATGTGGGTAGTAATGCATGTTATATTGATAATAATAAAAGTAATAAGTATAATTATTATAGTTCTAGCAATAATTACAGTATAATGTGGGTAATAATGCATGTTATATTGGTGATATTGGGGGTAATGAGTATAATTAGTATAATTCTAGCGATAATTACAGTATAATATTGGTATTAATGCATGTTATATTGATAATAATAAAAGTAATAAGTAAAATTATTATAGTTCTAGGGATAATTACAGTATAATGTGGGTAATAATGCTTGTTATATTGGTGATATTGGGGGTAATAAGTATAATTATTCTAATGCTAGCGTAATTACAGTATAATATGGGTATTAATGCATGTTATATTGATAATAATAAATGTAATAAGTATAATTATTGTAGTTCTCACGATAATAACTGTATAATATGGGTAGTAATGCATGTTATATTCATAATAATAAACGTAATAAGTATAATTATTATAGTTCTGACGATAATAACTGTATATTATGCGTAATAATGCATGTTATATTGATAATAATAAGAGTAATAAGTATAATTATTATAGTTCTAGCGATAATTAGAGTATAATGTGGGTAATAATGCATGTTATATTCATAATAATAAACGTAGTAAGTATAATTATTATAGTTCTGACGATAATAACTGTATAATATGCGTAATAATGCATGTTATATTGATAATAATAAAAGTAATAAGTATAATTATTATAATTCTAGCGATAATTACAGTATAATATGGGTAATAATGCATGTTATATTAATAATAATAAAAGTAATAAGTAGAATTATTATAGTTCTAGCGATAATAACAGTATAATATGGGTACTAATGCATGTTATATTGATAATAATAAAAGTAATAAGTATAATTATTATAGTTCTAGCGATAATTACAGTATAATGTGGGTAATAATGCTTGTTATATTGGTGATATTGGGGGTAATGAGTATAATTAGTATAATTCTAGCGATAATTACAGTATAATATTGGTATTAATGCATGTTATATTGATAATAATAAAAGTAATAAGTAAAATTATTATAGTTCTAGCGATAATTACAGTATAATGTGGGTAATAATGCTTGTTATATTGGTGATATTGGGGGTAATAAGTATAATTATTATAATGCTAGCGATAATTACAGTATAATATGGGTATTAATGCATGTTATATTGATAATAATAAAAGTAATAAGTATAATTATTATAGTTCTCACGATAATAACTGTATAATATGGGTAGTAATGCATGTTATATTCATAATAATAAAAGTAATAAGTATAATTATTATAGTTCTCACGATAATAACTGTATAATATGGGTAGTAATGCATGTTATATTCATAATAATAAACGTAATAAGTATAATTATTATAGTTCTGACGATAATAACTGTATATTATGCGTAATAATGCATGTTATATTGATAATAATAAAAGTAATAAGTATAATTATTATAGTTCTCACGATAATAACTGTATAATATGGGTACTAATGCATGTTATATTGATAATAATAAAAGTAATAAGTATAATTATTATAGTTCTAGCGATAATTACAGTATAATGTGGGTAATAATGCACGTTATATTGACGACATTGGGAGTAATAAGTATATTTATTATAATTCTAGCGATAATTACAGTATAATATGGGTAATAGTGCATGTTATATTAATAATAATAAAAGTAATAAGTACAGTTATTATAGTTCTGACGATAATAACTGTATAATATGCGTAATAATGCATGTTATATTGATAATAATAAAAGTAATAAGTATAATTACTATAGTTCTAGCGATAATTACAGTATAATGTGGGTAATAATGCTTGTTATATTGGTGATATTGGGGGTAATGAGTATAATTAGTATAATTCTAGCGATAATTACAGTATAATATTGGTATTAATGCATGTTATATTGATAATAATAAAAGTAATAAGTAAAATTATTATAGTTCTAGCGATAATTACAGTATAATGTGGGTAATAATGCTTGTTATATTGGTGATATTGGGGGTAATAAGTATAATTATTATAATGCTAGCGATAATTACAGTATAATATGGGTATTAATGCATGTTATATTGATAATAATAAAAGTAATAAGTATAATTATTATAGTTCTCACGATAATAACTGTATAATATGGGTAGTAATGCATGTTATATTCATAATAATAAAAGTAATAAGTATAATTATTATAGTTCTCACGATAATAACTGTATAATATGGGTAGTAATGCATGTTATATTCATAATAATAAACGTAATAAGTATAATTATTATAGTTCTGACGATAATAACTGTATATTATGCGTAATAATGCATGTTATATTGATAATAATAAAAGTAATAAGTATAATTATTATAGTTCTCACGATAATAACTGTATAATATGGGTACTAATGCATGTTATATTGATAATAATAAAAGTAATAAGTATAATTATTATAGTTCTAGCGATAATTACAGTATAATGTGTGTAATAATGCATGTTATATTGATAATAATAAAAGTAATAAGTATAATTATTATAGTTCCAGCGATAATTACAGTATAATGTGGGTAATAATGCATGTTATATTCATAATAATAAAAGTAATAAGTATAATCATTATAGTTCTCACGATAATAACTGTATAATATGGGTAGTAATGCATGTTATATTCATAATAATAAACGTAATAAGTATAATTATTATAGTTCTGACGATAATAACCGTATAATATGGGTAATAATGCATGTTATATTGATAATAATAAAAGTAATATGTATAATTATTATAGTTCTGACGATAATAACTGTATAATGTGGGTAATAATGCATGTTATATTGATAATAATAAAAGTAATAATTATAATTATTACAGTTCTAGCGATAATTACAGTATAATGTGCGTAATAATGCATGTTATATTGATAACAATAAAAGTAATAAGTATAATTATTATAGTTCTCACGATAATAACTGTATAATATGCGTAATAATGCATGTTATATTGATAATAATAAAAGTAATAAGTATAGTTATTATAATTCTAGCGATAATTACAGTATAATATGGGTAATAATGCATGTTATACTAATAATAATAAAAGTAATAAGTATAATTATTATAGTTCTCACGATAATAACTGTATAATGTAGGTAGTAATGCATGTCATATTGATAATAATAAACGTAATAAGTATTATTATTACAGTTCTGACGATAATAACTGTATAATATGCGTAATAATGCATGTTATATTGATAATAATAAAAGTAATAAGTATAATTATTATAGTCCTAGCGATAATACCAGTATAATGTGGTTAATAATGCATGTTATATTGATAATAATAAAAGTAATAAGTATAATTATTATAGTTCTCACGATAATAACTGTATAATATGGGTAGTAATGCATGTTATATTGATAATAATAAACGTAATAAGTATAATTATTATAGTTCTGACGACAATAACTGTATAATATGCGTAATAATGCATGTTATATTGATAATAATAAAAGTAATAGGTATAATTATTATAGTTCTAGCGATAATTACAGTGTAATGTGGGTAATAATGCATGTTATATTGATAATAATAAAAGTAATAAGTATAATTATTATAGTTCTAGCGATAATTACAGTATAATGTGGGTAATAATGCATGTTATATTGATAATAATAAAAGTAATAAGTATAATTATTATAGTTGTCACGATAATAACTGTATAATATGGGTAGTAATGCATGTTATATTGGTAATATTGAGGGTAATAAGTATAATTATTATAATTCTAGCGATAATTACAGTATAATATGGGTAATAGTGCATGTTATGTTAATAATAATAAAAGTAATAAGTATAATTAGTATAGTTCTCACGATAATAACTGTATAATATGGGTACTAATGCATGTTATATTGATAATAATAAAAGTAATAAGTATAATTATTATAGTTCTAGCGATAATTACAGTATAATGTGGGTAATCATCCGTGTTATATTGATAATATTGGGAGTAATAAGTATAATTATTATAATTCTAGCGATAATTACAGTATAATATGGGTAATAATGCATGTTATATTAATAATAATAAAAGTAATAAGTATAATTATTATAGTTCTAGCGATAATAACAGTATAATATTGGTACTAATGCATGTTATATTGATAATAATAAAAGTAATATGTATAATTATTATAGTTCTGACGATATTAACAGTTTAATGTGGGTAATAATCCATGTTATATTGATAATATTGGGAGTAATAAGTATAATTATTATAATTCTAGCGATAATTACAGTATAATATGGGTAATAATGCATGTTATATTGATAATAATAAAAGTAATAAGTAAAATTATTATAGTTCTAGCGATAATTACAGTATAATGTGGGTAATAATGCTTGTTATATTGGTGATATTGGGGGTAATAAGTATAATTATTATACTGCTAGCGATAATTACAGTATAATATGGGTATTAATGCATGTTATATTGATAATAATAAAAGTAATAAGTATAATTATTATAGTTCTCACGATAATAACTGTATAATATGGGTACTAATGCATGTTATATTGATAATAATAAAAGTAATAAGTATAATTATTATAGTTCTAGCGATAATTACAGTATAATGTGGGTAATAATGCATGTTATATTGACGATATTGGGAGTAATAAGTATATTTATTATAATTCTAGCGATAATTACAGTATAATATGGGTAATAGTGCATGTTATATTAATAATAATAAAAGTAATAAGTATAGTTATTATAGTTCTGACGATAATAACTGTATAATATGCGTAAAAATGCATGTTATATTGATAATAATAAAAGTAATAAGTATAATTATTATAGTTCTCACGATAATAACTGTATAATATGGGTAGTAATGCATGTTATATTGATAATAATAAACGTAATAAGTATAATTATTATAGTTCTGACGATAATAACTGTATAATATGCGTAATAATGCATGTCATATTGATAATAATAAAAGTAATAAGTATAATTATTATAGTTCTGACGATAATAACTGTATAATATGCGTAATAATGCATGTTATATTGATAATAATAAAAGTAATAAGTATTATTATTATAGTTCTGACGATAATAACTGTATAATATGCGTAATAATGCATGTTTTATTGATAATAATAAAAGTAATAAGTATAATTATTATAGTTCTAGCGATAATTACAGTATAATGTGGGTAGTAATGCATGTTATATTGATAATAATAAAAGTAATAAGTATAATTATTATAGTTCTAGCGATAATTAGAGTATAATGTGGGTAATAATGCATGTTATATTCATAATAATAAACGTAGTAAGTATAATTATTATAGTTCTGACGATAATAACTGTATAATATGCGTAATAATGCATGTTATATTGATAATAATAAAAGTAATAAGTATAATTATTATAATTCTAGCGATAATTACAGTATAATATGGGTAATAATGCATGTTATATTAATAATAATAAAAGTAATAAGTATAATTATTATAGTTCTAGCGATAATAACAGTATAATATGGGTAATAGTGCATGTTATATTAATAATAATAAAAGTAATAAGTATAGTTATTATAGTTCTGACGATAATAACTGTATAATATGCGTAAAAATGCATGTTATATTGATAATAATAAAAGTAATAAGTATAATTATTATAGTTCTAGCAATAATTACAGTATAATGTGGGTAATAATGCATGTTATATTGGTGATATTGGGGGTAATGAGTATAATTAGTATAATTCTAGCGATAATTACAGTATAATATTGGTATTAATGCATGTTATATTGATAATAATAAAAGTAATAAGTAAAATTATTATAGTTCTAGGGATAATTACAGTATAATGTGGGTAATAATGCTTGTTATATTGGTGATATTGGGGGTAATAAGTATAATTATTATAATGCTAGCGTAATTACAGTATAATATGGGTATTAATGCATGTTATATTGATAATAATAAATGTAATAAGTATAATTATTGTAGTTCTCACGATAATAACTGTATAATATGGGTAGTAATGCATGTTATATTCATAATAATAAACGTAATAAGTATAATTATTATAGTTCTGACGATAATAACTGTATATTATGCGTAATAATGCATGTTATATTGATAATAATAAAAGTAATAAGTATAATTATTATAGTTCTAGCGATAATTAGAGTATAATGTGGGTAATAATGCATGTTATATTCATAATAATAAACGTAGTAAGTATAATTATTATAGTTCTGACGATAATAACTGTATAATATGCGTAATAATGCATGTTATATTGATAATAATAAAAGTAATAAGTATAATTATTATAATTCTAGCGATAATTACAGTATAATATGGGTAATAATGCATGTTATATTAATAATAATAAAAGTAATAAGTAGAATTATTATAGTTCTAGCGATAATAACAGTATAATATGGGTACTAATGCATGTTATATTGGTAATAATAAAAGTAATAAGTATAATTATTATAGTTCTAGCGATAATTACAGTATAATGTGGGTAATAATGCTTGTTATATTGGTGATATTGGGGGTAATGAGTATAATTAGTATAATTCTAGCGATAATTACAGTATAATATTGGTATTAATGCATGTTATATTGATAATAATAAAAGTAATAAGTAAAATTATTATAGTTCTAGCGATAATTACAGTATAATGTGGGTAATAATGCTTGTTATATTGGTGATATTGGGGGTAATAAGTATAATTATTATAATGCTAGCGATAATTACAGTATAATATGGGTATTAATGCATGTTATATTGATAATAATAAAAGTAATAAGTATAATTATTATAGTTCTCACGATAATAACTGTATAATATGGGTAGTAATGCATGTTATATTCATAATAATAAAAGTAATAAGTATAATTATTATAGTTCTCACGATAATAACTGTATAATATGGGTAGTAATGCATGTTATATTCATAATAATAAACGTAATAAGTATAATTATTATAGTTCTGACGATAATAACTGTATATTATGCGTAATAATGCATGTTATATTGATAATAATAAAAGTAATAAGTATAATTATTATAGTTCTCACGATAATAACTGTATAATATGGGTACTAATGCATGTTATATTGATAATAATAAAAGTAATAAGTATAATTATTATAGTTCTAGCGATAATTACAGTATAATGTGGGTAATAATGCACGTTATATTGACGACATTGGGAGTAATAAGTATATTTATTATAATTCTAGCGATAATTACAGTATAATATGGGTAATAGTGCATGTTATATTAATAATAATAAAAGTAATAAGTACAGTTATTATAGTTCTGACGATAATAACTGTATAATATGCGTAATAATGCATGTTATATTGATAATAATAAAAGTAATAAGTATAATTACTATAGTTCTAGCGATAATTACAGTATAATGTGGGTAATAATGCTTGTTATATTGGTGATATTGGGGGTAATGAGTATAATTAGTATAATTCTAGCGATAATTACAGTATAATATTGGTATTAATGCATGTTATATTGATAATAATAAAAGTAATAAGTAAAATTATTATAGTTCTAGCGATAATTACAGTATAATGTGGGTAATAATGCTTGTTATATTGGTGATATTGGGGGTAATAAGTATAATTATTATAATGCTAGCGATAATTACAGTATAATATGGGTATTAATGCATGTTATATTGATAATAATAAAAGTAATAAGTATTATTATTATAGTTCTCACGATAATAACTGTATAATATGGGTAGTAATGCATGTTATATTCATAATAATAAAAGTAATAAGTATAATTATTATAGTTCTCACGATAATAACTGTATAATATGGGTAATAATGCATGTTATATTGATAATAATAAAAGTAATAAGTATAATTATTATAGTTCTGACGATAATAACTGTATAATATGGGTAATAATGCATGTTATATTGATAATAATAAAAGTAATAAGTATAATTATTATAGTTCTGACGATAATAACCGTATAATATGGGTAATAATGCATGTTATATTGATAATAATAAAAGTAATATGTATAATTATTATAGTTCTGACGATAATAACTGTATAATGTGGGTAATAATGCATGTTATATTGATAATAATAAAAGTAATAATTATAATTATTATAGTTCTAGCGATAATTACAGTATAATGTGCGTAATAATGCATGTTATATTGATAACAATAAAAGTAATAAGTATAATTATTATAGTTCTCACGATAATAACTGTATAATATGCGTAATAATGCATGTTATATTGATAATAATAAAAGTAATAAGTATAGTTATTATAATTCTAGCGATAATTACAGTATAATATGGGTAATAATGCATGTTATACTAATAATAATAAAAGTAATAAGTATAATTATTATAGTTCTCACGATAATAACTGTATAATATAGGTAGTAATGCATGTCATATTGATAATAATAAACGTAATAAGTATTATTATTACAGTTCTGACGATAATAACTGTATAATATGCGTAATAATGCATGTTATATTGATAATAATAAAAGTAATAAGTATAATTATTATAATTCTAGCGATAATTACAGTATAATATGGGTAATAATGCATGTTATATTAATAATAATAAAAGTAATAAGTATAATTATTATAGTTCCAGCGATAATAACAGTATAATATTGGTACTAATGCATGTTATATTGGTAATAATAAAAGTAATAAGTATAATTATTACAGTTCTAGCGATAATTACAGTATAATGTGGGTAATAATGCTTGTTATATTGGTGATATTGGGGGTAATAAGTATAATTAGTATAATTCTAGCGATAATTACAGTATAATAGTGGTATTAATGCATGTTATATTGATAATAATAAAAGTAATAAGTAAAATTATTATAGTTCTAGCGATAATTACAGTATAATGTGGGTAATAATGCTTGTTATATTGGTGATATTGGGGGTAATAAGTATAATTATTATAATGCTAGCGATAATTACGGTATAAGACGGGTATAAATGCATGTTATATTGATAATAATAAAAGTAATAAGTATAATTATTATAGTTCTAGCGATAATTACAGTATAATGTAGGTAATAATGCATGTTATATTGATAATAATAAAAGTAATAAGTATAGTTATTATAGTTCAAGCGATAATAACAGTATAATATGGGTACTAATGCATGTTATAATGATAATAATAAAAGTAATAAGTATAATTATTATAGTTCTCACGATAATAACTGTATAATATAGGTAGTAATGCATGTCATATTGATAATAATAAACGTAATAAGTATTATTATTACAGTTCTGACGATAATAACTGTATAATATGCGTAATAATGCATGTTATATTGATAATAATAAAAGTAATAAGTATAATTATTATAGTTCTAGCGATAATAACAGTATAATATTGGTACTAATGCATGTTATATTGATAATAATAAAAGTAATATGTATAATTATTATAGTTCTGACGATATTAACAGTTTAATGTGGGTAATAATCCATGTTATATTGATAATATTGGGAGTAATAAGTATAATTATTATAATTCTAGCGATAATTACAGTATAATATGGGTAATAATGCATGTTATATTGATAATAATAAAAGTAATAAGTAAAATTATTATAGTTCTAGCGATAATTACAGTATAATGTGGGTAATAATGCTTGTTATATTGGTGATATTGGGGGTAATAAGTATAATTATTATACTGCTAGCGATAATTACAGTATAATATGGGTATTAATGCATGTTATATTGATAATAATAAAAGTAATAAGTATAATTATTATAGTTCTCACGATAATAACTGTATAATATGGGTACTAATGCATGTTATATTGATAATAATAAAAGTAATAAGTATAATTATTATAGTTCTAGCGATAATTACAGTATAATGTGGGTAATAATGCATGTTATATTGACGATATTGGGAGTAATAAGTATATTTATTATAATTCTAGCGATAATTACAGTATAATATGGGTAATAGTGCATGTTATATTAATAATAATAAAAGTAATAAGTATAGTTATTATAGTTCTGACGATAATAACTGTATAATATGGGTAGTAATGCATGTTATATTGATAATAATAAACGTAATATGTATAATTATTATAGTTCTGACGATAATAACTGTATAATATGCGTAATAATGCATGTCATATTGATAATAATAAAAGTAATAAGTATTATTATTATAGTTCTGACGATAATAACTGTATAATATGCGTAATAATGCATGTTTTATTGATAATAATAAAAGTAATAAGTATAATTATTATAGTTCTAGCGATAATTACAGTATAATGTGGGTAGTAATGCATGTTATATTGATAATAATAAAAGTAATAAGTATAATTATTATAGTTCTAGCGATAATTAGAGTATAATGTGGGTAATAATGCATGTTATATTCATAATAATAAACGTAGTAAGTATAATTATTATAGTTCTGACGATAATAACTGTATAATATGCGTAATAATGCATGTTATATTGATAATAATAAAAGTAATAAGTATAATTATTATAATTCTAGCGATAATTACAGTATAATATGGGTAATAATGCATGTTATATTAATAATAATAAAAGTAATAAGTATAATTATTATAGTTCTAGCGATAATAACAGTATAATATGGGTAATAGTGCATGTTATATTAATAATAATAAAAGTAATAAGTATAGTTATTATAGTTCTGACGATAATAACTGTATAATATGCGTAAAAATGCATGTTATATTGAAAATATAAAAAGTAATAAGTATAATTATTATAGTTCTAGCAATAATTACAGTATAATGTGGGTAATAATGCATGTTATATTGGTGATATTGGGGGTAATGAGTATAATTAGTATAATTCTAGCGTAATTACAGTATAATATGGGTATTAATGCATGTTATATTGATAATAATAAATGTAATAAGTATAATTATTGTAGTTCTCACGATAATAACTGTATAATATGGGTAGTAATGCATGTTATATTCATAATAATAAACGTAATAAGTATAATTATTATAGTTCTGACGATAATAACTGTATATTATGCGTAATAATGCATGTTATATTGATAATAATAAAAGTAATAAGTATAATTATTATAGTTCTAGCGATAATTAGAGTATAATGTGGGTAATAATGCATGTTATATTCATAATAATAAACGTAGTAAGTATAATTATTATAGTTCTGACGATAATAACTGTATAATATGCGTAATAATGCATGTTATATTGATAATAATAAAAGTAATAAGTATAATTATTATAGTTCTCACGATAATAACTGTATAATATGGGTACTAATGCATGTTATATTCATAATAATAAACGTAATAAGTATAATTATTATAGTTCTAGCGATAATTACAGTATAATGTGGGTAATAATGCATGTTATATTGATAATAATAAAAGTAATAAGTATAATTATTATAGTTCTGACGATAATAACCGTATAATATGGGTAATAATGCATGTTATATTGATAATAATAAAAGTAATATGTATAATTATTATAGTTCTGACGATAATAACTGTATAATGTGGGTAATAATGCATGTTATATTGATAATAATAAAAGTAATAATTATAATTATTATAGTTCTAGCGATAATTACAGTATAATGTGCGTAATAATGCATGTTATATTGATAACAATAAAAGTAATAAGTATAATTATTATAGTTCTGACGATAATAACTGTATAATGTGGGTAATAATGCATGCTATATTGATAATAATAAAAGTAATAATTATAATTATTATAGTTCTAGCGATAATTATAGTATAATGTGCGTAATAATGCATGTTATATTGATAACAATAAAAGTAATAAGTATAATTATTATAGTTCTCACGATAATAACTGTATAATATGGGTAATAATGCATGTTATATTGATAATAATAAAAGTAATAAGTATAATTATTATAGTTCTGACGATAATTACAGTATAATGTGCGTAATAATGCATGTTATATTGATAATAATAAAAGTAATAAGTATAATTATTATAGTTCTCACGATAATAACTGTATAATATGGGTAATAATGCATGTTATATTGATAATAATAAAAGTAATAAGTATAATTATTATAGTTCTGACGATAATAACTGTATAATATGGGTAATAATGCATGTTATATTGATAATAATAAAAGTAATAAGTATAATTATTATAGTTCTGACGATAATAACCGTATAATATGGGTAATAATGCATGTTATATTGATAATAATAAAAGTAATATGTATAATTATTATAGTTCTGACGATAATAACTGTATAATGTGGGTAATAATGCATGTTATATTGATAATAATAAAAGTAATAATTATAATTATTATAGTTCTAGCGATAATTACAGTATAATGTGCGTAATAATGCATGTTATATTGATAACAATAAAAGTAATAAGTATAATTATTATAGTTCTCACGATAATAACTGTATAATATGCGTAATAATGCATGTTATATTGATAATAATAAAAGTAATAAGTATAGTTATTATAATTCTAGCGATAATTACAGTATAATATGGGTAATAATGCATGTTATACTAATAATAATAAAAGTAATAAGTATAATTATTATAGTTCTCACGATAATAACTGTATAATATAGGTAGTAATGCATGTCATATTGATAATAATAAACGTAATAAGTATTATTATTACAGTTCTGACGATAATAACTGTATAATATGCGTAATAATGCATGTTATATTGATAATAATAAAAGTAATAAGTATAATTATTATAATTCTAGCGATAATTACAGTATAATATGGGTAATAATGCATGTTATATTAATAATAATAAAAGTAATAAGTATAATTATTATAGTTCCAGCGATAATAACAGTATAATATTGGTACTAATGCATGTTATATTGGTAATAATAAAAGTAATAAGTATAATTATTACAGTTCTAGCGATAATTACAGTATAATGTGGGTAATAATGCTTGTTATATTGGTGATATTGGGGGTAATAAGTATAATTAGTATAATTCTAGCGATAATTACAGTATAATAGTGGTATTAATGCATGTTATATTGATAATAATAAAAGTAATAAGTAAAATTATTATAGTTCTAGCGATAATTACAGTATAATGTGGGTAATAATGCTTGTTATATTGGTGATATTGGGGGTAATAAGTATAATTATTATAATGCTAGCGATAATTACGGTATAAGACGGGTATAAATGCATGTTATATTGATAATAATAAAAGTAATAAGTATAATTATTATAGTTCTAGCGATAATTACAGTATAATGTAGGTAATAATGCATGTTATATTGATAATAATAAAAGTAATAAGTATAGTTATTATAGTTCAAGCGATAATAACAGTATAATATGGGTACTAATGCATGTTATAATGATAATAATAAAAGTAATAAGTATAATTATTATAGTTCTCACGATAATAACTGTATAATATAGGTAGTAATGCATGTCATATTGATAATAATAAACGTAATAAGTATTATTATTACAGTTCTGACGATAATAACTGTATAATATGCGTAATAATGCATGTTATATTGATAATAATAAAAGTAATAAGTATAATTATTATAGTTCTAGCGATAATAACAGTATAATATTGGTACTAATGCATGTTATATTGATAATAATAAAAGTAATATGTATAATTATTATAGTTCTGACGATATTAACAGTTTAATGTGGGTAATAATCCATGTTATATTGATAATATTGGGAGTAATAAGTATAATTATTATAATTCTAGCGATAATTACAGTATAATATGGGTAATAATGCATGTTATATTGATAATAATAAAAGTAATAAGTAAAATTATTATAGTTCTAGCGATAATTACAGTATAATGTGGGTAATAATGCTTGTTATATTGGTGATATTGGGGGTAATAAGTATAATTATTATACTGCTAGCGATAATTACAGTATAATATGGGTATTAATGCATGTTATATTGATAATAATAAAAGTAATAAGTATAATTATTATAGTTCTCACGATAATAACTGTATAATATGGGTACTAATGCATGTTATATTGATAATAATAAAAGTAATAAGTATAATTATTATAGTTCTAGCGATAATTACAGTATAATGTGGGTAATAATGCATGTTATATTGACGATATTGGGAGTAATAAGTATATTTATTATAATTCTAGCGATAATTACAGTATAATATGGGTAATAGTGCATGTTATATTAATAATAATAAAAGTAATAAGTATAGTTATTATAGTTCTGACGATAATAACTGTATAATATGGGTAGTAATGCATGTTATATTGATAATAATAAACGTAATATGTATAATTATTATAGTTCTGACGATAATAACTGTATAATATGCGTAATAATGCATGTCATATTGATAATAATAAAAGTAATAAGTATTATTATTATAGTTCTGACGATAATAACTGTATAATATGCGTAATAATGCATGTTTTATTGATAATAATAAAAGTAATAAGTATAATTATTATAGTTCTAGCGATAATTACAGTATAATGTGGGTAGTAATGCATGTTATATTGATAATAATAAAAGTAATAAGTATAATTATTATAGTTCTAGCGATAATTAGAGTATAATGTGGGTAATAATGCATGTTATATTCATAATAATAAACGTAGTAAGTATAATTATTATAGTTCTGACGATAATAACTGTATAATATGCGTAATAATGCATGTTATATTGATAATAATAAAAGTAATAAGTATAATTATTATAATTCTAGCGATAATTACAGTATAATATGGGTAATAATGCATGTTATATTAATAATAATAAAAGTAATAAGTATAATTATTATAGTTCTAGCGATAATAACAGTATAATATGGGTAATAGTGCATGTTATATTAATAATAATAAAAGTAATAAGTATAGTTATTATAGTTCTGACGATAATAACTGTATAATATGCGTAAAAATGCATGTTATATTGAAAATATAAAAAGTAATAAGTATAATTATTATAGTTCTAGCAATAATTACAGTATAATGTGGGTAATAATGCATGTTATATTGGTGATATTGGGGGTAATGAGTATAATTAGTATAATTCTAGCGTAATTACAGTATAATATGGGTATTAATGCATGTTATATTGATAATAATAAATGTAATAAGTATAATTATTGTAGTTCTCACGATAATAACTGTATAATATGGGTAGTAATGCATGTTATATTCATAATAATAAACGTAATAAGTATAATTATTATAGTTCTGACGATAATAACTGTATATTATGCGTAATAATGCATGTTATATTGATAATAATAAAAGTAATAAGTATAATTATTATAGTTCTAGCGATAATTAGAGTATAATGTGGGTAATAATGCATGTTATATTCATAATAATAAACGTAGTAAGTATAATTATTATAGTTCTGACGATAATAACTGTATAATATGCGTAATAATGCATGTTATATTGATAATAATAAAAGTAATAAGTATAATTATTATAATTCTAGCGATAATTACAGTATAATATGGGTAATAATGCATGTTATATTAATAATAATAAAAGTAATAAGTAGAATTATTATAGTTCTAGCGATAATAACAGTATAATATGGGTACTAATGCATGTTATATTGATAATAATAAAAGTAATAAGTATAATTATTATAGTTCTAGCGATAATTACAGTATAATGTGGGTAATAATGCTTGTTATATTGGTGATATTGGGGGTAATGAGTATAATTAGTATAATTCTAGCGATAATTACAGTATAATATTGGTATTAATGCATGTTATATTGATAATAATAAAAGTAATAAGTAAAATTATTATAGTTCTAGCGATAATTACAGTATAATGTGGGTAATAATGCTTGTTATATTGGTGATATTGGGGGTAATAAGTATAATTATTATAATGCTAGCGATAATTACAGTATAATATGGGTAATAATGCATGTTATATTGATAATAATAAAAGTAATAAGTATAATTATTATAGTTCTCACGATAATAACTGTATAATATGGGTACTAATGCATGTTATATTCATAATAATAAACGTAATAAGTATAATTATTATAGTTCTAGCGATAATTACAGTATAATGTGGGTAATAATGCATGTTATATTGATAATAATAAAAGTAATAAGTATAATTATTATAGTTCTGACGATAATAACCGTATAATATGGGTAATAATGCATGTTATATTGATAATAATAAAAGTAATATGTATAATTATTATAGTTCGGACGATAATAACTGTATAATGTGGGTAATAATGCATGTTATATTGATAATAATAAAAGTAATAATTATAATTATTATAGTTCTAGCGATAATTACAGTATAATGTGCGTAATAATGCATGTTATATTGATAACAATAAAAGTAATAAGTATAATTATTATAGTTCTGACGATAATAACTGTATAATGTGGGTAATAATGCATGCTATATTGATAATAATAAAAGTAATAATTATAATTATTATAGTTCTAGCGATAATTATAGTATAATGTGCGTAATAATGCATGTTATATTGATAACAATAAAAGTAATAAGTATAATTATTATAGTTCTCACGATAATAACTGTATAATATGGGTAATAATGCATGTTATATTGATAATAATAAAAGTAATAAGTATAATTATTATAGTTCTGACGATAATTACAGTATAATGTGCGTAATAATGCATGTTATATTGATAATAATAAAAGTAATAAGTATAATTATTATAGTTCTCACGATAATAACTGTATAATATGGGTAATAATGCATGTTATATTGATAATAATAAAAGTAATAAGTATAATTATTATAGTTCTGACGATAATAACTGTATAATATGGGTAATAATGCATGTTATATTGATAATAATAAAAGTAATAAGTATAATTATTATAGTTCTGACGATAATAACCGTATAATATGGGTAATAATGCATGTTATATTGATAATAATAAAAGTAATATGTATAATTATTATAGTTCTGACGATAATAACTGTATAATGTGGGTAATAATGCATGTTATATTGATAATAATAAAAGTAATAATTATAATTATTATAGTTCTAGCGATAATTACAGTATAATGTGCGTAATAATGCATGTTATATTGATAACAATAAAAGTAATAAGTATAATTATTATAGTTCTCACGATAATAACTGTATAATATGCGTAATAATGCATGTTATATTGATAATAATAAAAGTAATAAGTATAGTTATTATAATTCTAGCGATAATTACAGTATAATATGGGTAATAATGCATGTTATACTAATAATAATAAAAGTAATAAGTATAATTATTATAGTTCTCACGATAATAACTGTATAATATAGGTAGTAATGCATGTCATATTGATAATAATAAACGTAATAAGTATTATTATTACAGTTCTGACGATAATAACTGTATAATATGCGTAATAATGCATGTTATATTGATAATAATAAAAGTAATAAGTATAATTATTATAATTCTAGCGATAATTACAGTATAATATGGGTAATATTGCATGTTATATTAATAATAATAAAAGTAATAAGTATAATTATTATAGTTCCAGCGATAATAACAGTATAATATTGGTACTAATGCATGTTATATTGGTAATAATAAAAGTAATAAGTATAATTATTACAGTTCTAGCGATAATTACAGTATAATGTGGGTAATAATGCTTGTTATATTGGTGATATTGGGGGTAATAAGTATAATTAGTATAATTCTAGCGATAATTACAGTATAATATGGGTAATAATGCATGTTATATTGATAATAATAAAAGTAATAAGTAAAATTATTATAGTTCTAGCGATAATTACAGTATAATGTGGATAATAATGCTTGTTATATTGGTGATATTGGGGGTAATAAGTATAATTATTATAATGCTAGCGATAATTACAGTATAATATGGGTATAAATGCATGTTATATTGATAATAATAAAAGTAATAAGTATAATTATTATAGTTCTCACGATAATAACTGTATAATATGTGTATTAATGCATGTTATATTGATAATAATAAACGTAATAAGAATAATTATTATAGTTCTAGCGATAATTACAGTATAATGTGCGTAATAATGCATGTTATATTGATAATAATAAAAGTAATAAGTATAATTATTATAGTTCTCACGATAATAACTGTATAATATGGGTAGTAATGTATGTTATATTGATAATAATAAAAGTAATAATTATAATTATTATAGTTCTAGCGATAATTACAGTATAATGTGGGTAATAATGCTTGTTATATTGGTGATATTGGGGGTAATAAGTATAATTATTATAATGCTAGCGATAATTACAGTATAATATGGGTATTAATGCATGTTATATTGATAATAATAAAAGTAATAAGTATAATTATTATAGTTCTCACGATAATAACTGTATAATATGGGTAGTAATGCATGTTATATTCATAATAATAAAAGTAATAAGTATAATTATTATAGTTCTCACGATAATAACTGTATAATATGGGTAGTAATGCATGTTATATTCATAATAATAAACGTAATAAGTATAATTATTATAGTTCTGACGATAATAACTGTATATTATGCGTAATAATGCATGTTATATTGATAATAATAAAAGTAATAAGTATAATTATTATAGTTCTCACGATAATAACTGTATAATATGCGTAATAATGCATGTTATATTGATAATAATAAAAGTAATAAGTATAGTTATTATAATTCTAGCGATAATTACAGTATAATATGGGTAATAATGCATGTTATACTAATAATAATAAAAGTAATAAGTATAATTATTATAGTTCTCACGATAATAACTGTATAATATAGGTAGTAATGCATGTCATATTGATAATAATAAACGTAATAAGTATTATTATTACAGTTCTGACGATAATAACTGTATAATATGCGTAATAATGCATGTTATATTGATAATAATAAAAGTAATAAGTATAATTATTATAATTCTAGCGATAATTACAGTATAATATGGGTAATAATGCATGTTATATTAATAATAATAAAAGTAATAAGTATAATTATTATAGTTCCAGCGATAATAACAGTATAATATTGGTACTAATGCATGTTATATTGGTAATAATAAAAGTAATAAGTATAATTATTACAGTTCTAGCGATAATTACAGTATAATGTGGGTAATAATGCTTGTTATATTGGTGATATTGGGGGTAATAAGTATAATTAGTATAATTCTAGCGATAATTACAGTATAATATGGGTAATAATGCATGTTATATTGATAATAATAAAAGTAATAAGTAAAATTATTATAGTTCTAGCGATAATTACAGTATAATGTGGATAATAATGCTTGTTATATTGGTGATATTGGGGGTAATAAGTATAATTATTATAATGCTAGCGATAATTACAGTATAATATGGGTATAAATGCATGTTATATTGATAATAATAAAAGTAATAAGTATAATTATTATAGTTCTCACGATAATAACTGTATAATATGTGTATTAATGCATGTTATATTGATAATAATAAACGTAATAAGAATAATTATTATAGTTCTAGCGATAATTACAGTATAATGTGCGTAATAATGCATGTTATATTGATAATAATAAAAGTAATAAGTATAATTATTATAGTTCTCACGATAATAACTGTATAATATGGGTAGTAATGTATGTTATATTGATAATAATAAAAGTAATAATTATAATTATTATAGTTCTAGCGATAATTACAGTATAATGTGGGTAATAATGCTTGTTATATTGGTGATATTGGGGGTAATGAGTATAATTAGTATAATTCTAGCGATAATTACAGTATAATATTGGTATTAATGCATGTTATATTGATAATAATAAAAGTAATAAGTAAAATTATTATAGTTCTAGCGATAATTACAGTATAATGTGGGTAATAATGCTTGTTATATTGGTGATATTGGGGGTAATAAGTATAATTATTATAATGCTAGCGATAATTACAGTATAATATGGGTATTAATGCATGTTATATTGATAACAATAAAAGTAATAAGTATAATTATTATAGTTCTCACGATAATAACTGTATAATATGGGTAGTAATGCATGTTATATTCATAATAATAAAAGTAATAAGTATAATTATTATAGTTCTCACGATAATAACTGTATAATATGGGTAGTAATGCATGTTATATTCATAATAATAAACGTAATAAGTATAATTATTATAGTTCTGACGATAATAACTGTATATTATGCGTAATAATGCATGTTATATTAATAATAATAAAAGTAATAAGTATAATTATTATAGTTCCAGCGATAATAACAGTATAATATTGGTACTAATGCATGTTATATTGGTAATAATAAAAGTAATAAGTATAATTATTACAGTTCTAGCGATAATTACAGTATAATGTGGGTAATAATGCTTGTTATATTGGTGATATTGGGGGTAATGAGTATAATTAGTATAATTCTAGCGATAATTACAGTATAATATTGGTATTAATGCATGTTATATTGATAATAATAAAAGTAATAAGTAAAATTATTATAGTTCTAGCGATAATTACAGTATAATGTGGGTAATAATGCTTGTTATATTGGTGATATTGGGGGTAATAAGTATAATTATTATAATGCTAGCGATAATTACAGTATAATATGGGTATTAATGCATGTTATATTGATAATAATAAAAGTAATAAGTATAATTATTATAGTTCTCACGATAATAACTGTATAATATGGGTAGTAATGCATGTTATATTCATAATAATAAAAGTAATAAGTATAATTATTATAGTTCTCACGATAATAACTGTATAATATGGGTAGTAATGCATGTTATATTCATAATAATAAACGTAATAAGTATAATTATTATAGTTCTGACCATAATAACTGTATATTATGCGTAATAATGCATGTTATATTGATAATAATAAAAGTAATAAGTATAATTATTATAGTTCTAGCGATAATTAGAGTATAATGTGGGTAATAATGCATGTTATATTCATAATAATAAACGTAGTAAGTATAATTATTATAGTTCTGACGATAATAACTGTATAATATGCGTAATAATGCATGTTATATTGATAATAATAAAAGTAATAAGTATAATTATTATAATTCTAGCGATAATTACAGTATAATATGGGTAATAATGCATGTTATATTAATAATAATAAAAGTAATAAGTAGAATTATTATAGTTCTAGCGATAATAACAGTATAATATGGGTACTAATGCATGTTATATTGATAATAATAAAAGTAATAAGTACAATTATTATAGTTCTAGCGATAATTACAGTATAATGTGGGTAATAATGCTTGTTATATTGGTGATATTGGGGGTAATGAGTATAATTAGTATAATTCTAGCGATAATTACAGTATAATATTGGTATTAATGCATGTTATATTGATAATAATAAAAGTAATAAGTAAAATTATTATAGTTCTAGCGATAATTACAGTATAATGTGGGTAATAATGCTTGTTATATTGGTGATATTGGGGGTAATAAGTATAATTATTATAATGCTAGCGATAATTACAGTATAATATGGGTATTAATGCATGTTATATTGATAATAATAAAAGTAATAAGTATAATTATTATAGTTCTCACGATAATAACTGTATAATATGGGTAGTAATGCATGTTATATTCGTAATAATAAACGTAATAAGTATAATTATTATAGTTCTGACGATAATAACCGTATAATATGGGTAATAATGCATGTTATATTGATAATAATAAAAGTAATATGTATAATTATTATAGTTCTGACGATAATTACAGTATAATGTGCGTAATAATGCATGTTATATTGATAATAATAAAAGTAATAAGTATAATTATTATAGTTCTCACGATAATAACTGTATAATATGGGTAATAATGCATGTTATATTGATAATAATAAAAGTAATAAGTATAATTATTATAGTTCTGACGATAATAACTGTATAATGTGGGTAATAATGCATGTTATATTGATAATAATAAAAGTAATAATTATAATTATTATAGTTCTAGCGATAATTACAGTATAATGTGCGTAATAATGCATGTTATATTGATAACAATAAAAGTAATAAGTATAATTGTTATAGTTCTCACGATAATAACTGTATAATATGGGTAATAATGCATGTTATATTGATAATAATAAAAGTAATAAGTATAATTATTATAGTTCTGACGATAATAACCGTATAATATGGGTACTAATGCATGTTATATTGATAATAATAACAGTAATAAGTATAATTATTATAGTTCTAGCGATAATTACAGTATAATGTAGGTAATAATGCATGTTATATTGATAATAATAAAAGTAATAAGTATAATTATTATAGTTCAAGCGATAATAACAGTATAATATGGGTACTAATGCATGTTATATTGATAATAATAAAAGTAATAAGTATAATTATTATAGTTCTCACGATAATAACTGTATAATATAGGTAGTAATGCATGTCATATTGATAATAATAAACGTAATAAGTATTATTATTACAGTTCTGACGATAATAACTGTATAATATGCGTAATATAGCATGTTATATTGATAATAATAAAAGTAATAAGTATAATTATTATAGTTCTCACGATAATAACTGTATAATATGGGTAGAAATGCATGTTATATTGATAATAATAAAAGTAATAAGTATAATTATTATAATTCTAGCGATAATTACAGTATAATATGGGTATTAATTCATGTTATATTGATAATAATAAAAGTAATAACTATAATTGTTATAGTTCTCACGATAATAACTGTATAATATGGGTAATAATGCATGTTATATTGATAATAATAAAAGTAATAAGTATAATTATTATAGTTCTCACGATAATAACTGTATAATATGGGTAATAATGCATGTTATATTGATAATAATAAAAGTAATAAGTATAATTATTATAGTTCTGACGATAATAACCGTATAATATGGGTAATAATGCATGTTATATTGATAATAATAAAAGTAATATGTCTAATTATTATAGTTCTGACGATAATTACAGTATAATGTGCGTAATAATGCATGTTATATTGATAATAATAAAAGTAATAAGTATAATTATTATAGTTCTCACGATAATAACTGTATAATATGGGTAATAATGCATGTTATATTGATAATAATAAAAGTAATAAGTATAATTATTATAGTTCTGACGATAATAACTGTATAATATGGGTAATAATGCATGTTATATTGATAATAATAAAAGTAATAAGTATAATTATTATAGTTCTGACGATAATAACCGTATAATATGGGTAATAATGCATGTTATATTGATAATAATAAAAGTAATATGTATAATTATTATAGTTCTGACGATAATAACTGTATAATGTGGGTAATAATGCATGTTATATTGATAATAATAAAAGTAATAATTATAATTATTATAGTTCTAGCGATAATTACAGTATAATGTGCGTAATAATGCATGGTATATTGATAACGATAAAAGTAATAAGTATAATTATTATAGTTCTCACGATAATAACTGTATAATATGCGTAATAATGCATGTTATATTGATAATAATAAAAGTAATAAGTATAGTTATTATAATTCTAGCGATAATTACAGTATAATATGGGTAATAATGCATCTTATACTAATAATAATAAAAGTAATAAGTATAATTATTATAGTTCTCACGATAATAACTGTATAATATAGGTAGTAATGCATGTCATATTGATAATAATAAACGTAATAAGTATTATTATTACAGTTCTGACGATAATAACTGTATAATATGCGTAATAATGCATGTTATATTGATAATAATAAAAGTAATAAGTATAATTATTATAATTCTAGCGATAATTACAGTATAATATGGGTAATAATGCATGTTATATTAATAATAATAAAAGTAATAAGTATAATTATTATAGTTCCAGCGATAATAACAGTATAATATTGGTACTAATGCATGTTATATTGATAATAATGAAAGTAATAAGTATAATTATTATAGTTCTAGCGATAATTACAGTATAATGTGGGTAATAATGCTTGTTATATTGGTGATATTGGGGGTAATAAGTATAATTATTATAATGCTAGCGATAATTACAGTATAATGTGGTTAATAATGCATGTTATATTGATAATAATAAAAGTAATAAGTATAATTATTATAGTTCTAGCGATAATTACAGTATAATGTGGGTAATAATGCATGTTATATTGATAATAATAAAAGTAATAAGTATAATTATTATAGTTATCACGATTATAACTGTATAATATGGGTAGTAATGCATGTTATATTAATAATAATAAAAGTAGTAAGTATAATTATTATAGTTCTCACGATAATAACTGTATAATATGCGTAATAATGCATGTTATACTGATAATAATAAAAGTAATAAGTATAGTTATTATAGTTCTAGCGATAATAACAGTATAATATGGGTACTAATGCATGTTATATTGGTAATAATAAAAGTAATAAGTATAATTATTACAGTTCTAGCGATAATTACAGTATAATGTGGGTAATAATGCTTGTTATATTGGTGATATTGGGGGTAATAAGTATAATTAGTATAATTCTAGCGATAATTACAGTATAATATGGGTAATAATGCATGTTATATTGATAATAATAAAAGTAATAAGTAAAATTATTATAGTTCTAGCGATAATTACAGTATAATGTGGATAATAATGCTTGTTATATTGGTGATATTGGGGGTAATAAGTATAATTATTATAATGCTAGCGATAATTACAGTATAATATGGGTATAAATGCATGTTATATTGATAATAATAAAAGTAATAAGTATAATTATTATAGTTCTCACGATAATAACTGTATAATATGTGTATTAATGCATGTTATATTGATAATAATAAACGTAATAAGAATAATTATTATAGTTCTAGCGATAATTACAGTATAATGTGCGTAATAATGCATGTTATATTGATAATAATAAAAGTAATAAGTATAATTATTATAGTTCTCACGATAATAACTGTATAATATGGGTATTAATGCATGTTATATTGATAATAATAAAAGTAATAAGTATAATTATTATAGTTCTCACGATAATAACTGTATAATATGGGTAGTAATGCATGTTATATTCATAATAATAAAAGTAATAAGTATAATTATTATAGTTCTCACGATAATAACTGTATAATATGGGTAGTAATGCATGTTATATTCATAATAATAAACGTAATAAGTATAATTATTATAGTTCTGACGATAATAACTGTATATTATGCGTAATAATGCATGTTATATTGATAATAATAAAAGTAATAAGTATAATTATTATAGTTCTCACGATAATAACTGTATAATATGCGTAATAATGCATGTTATATTGATAATAATAAAAGTAATAAGTATAGTTATTATAATTCTAGCGATAATTACAGTATAATATGGGTAATAATGCATGTTATACTAATAATAATAAAAGTAATAAGTATAATTATTATAGTTCTCACGATAATAACTGTATAATATAGGTAGTAATGCATGTCATATTGATAATAATAAACGTAATAAGTATTATTATTACAGTTCTGACGATAATAACTGTATAATATGCGTAATAATGCATGTTATATTGATAATAATAAAAGTAATAAGTATAATTATTATAATTCTAGCGATAATTACAGTATAATATGGGTAATAATGCATGTTATATTAATAATAATAAAAGTAATAAGTATAATTATTATAGTTCCAGCGATAATAACAGTATAATATTGGTACTAATGCATGTTATATTGGTAATAATAAAAGTAATAAGTATAATTATTACAGTTCTAGCGATAATTACAGTATAATGTGGGTAATAATGCTTGTTATATTGGTGATATTGGGGGTAATAAGTATAATTAGTATAATTCTAGCGATAATTACAGTATAATATGGGTAATAATGCATGTTATATTGATAATAATAAAAGTAATAAGTAAAATTATTATAGTTCTAGCGATAATTACAGTATAATGTGGATAATAATGCTTGTTATATTGGTGATATTGGGGGTAATAAGTATAATTATTATAATGCTAGCGATAATTACAGTATAATATGGGTATAAATGCATGTTATATTGATAATAATAAAAGTAATAAGTATAATTATTATAGTTCTCACGATAATAACTGTATAATATGTGTATTAATGCATGTTATATTGATAATAATAAACGTAATAAGAATAATTATTATAGTTCTAGCGATAATTACAGTATAATGTGCGTAATAATGCATGTTATATTGATAATAATAAAAGTAATAAGTATAATTATTATAGTTCTCACGATAATAACTGTATAATATGGGTAGTAATGTATGTTATATTGATAATAATAAAAGTAATAATTATAATTATTATAGTTCTAGCGATAATTACAGTATAATGTGGGTAATAATGCTTGTTATATTGGTGATATTGGGGGTAATGAGTATAATTAGTATAATTCTAGCGATAATTACAGTATAATATTGGTATTAATGCATGTTATATTGATAATAATAAAAGTAATAAGTAAAATTATTATAGTTCTAGCGATAATTACAGTATAATGTGGGTAATAATGCTTGTTATATTGGTGATATTGGGGGTAATAAGTATAATTATTATAATGCTAGCGATAATTACAGTATAATATGGGTATTAATGCATGTTATATTGATAACAATAAAAGTAATAAGTATAATTATTATAGTTCTCACGATAATAACTGTATAATATGGGTAGTAATGCATGTTATATTCATAATAATAAAAGTAATAAGTATAATTATTATAGTTCTCACGATAATAACTGTATAATATGGGTAGTAATGCATGTTATATTCATAATAATAAACGTAATAAGTATAATTATTATAGTTCTGACGATAATAACTGTATATTATGCGTAATAATGCATGTTATATTAATAATAATAAAAGTAATAAGTATAATTATTATAGTTCCAGCGATAATAACAGTATAATATTGGTACTAATGCATGTTATATTGGTAATAATAAAAGTAATAAGTATAATTATTACAGTTCTAGCGATAATTACAGTATAATGTGGGTAATAATGCTTGTTATATTGGTGATATTGGGGGTAATGAGTATAATTAGTATAATTCTAGCGATAATTACAGTATAATATTGGTATTAATGCATGTTATATTGATAATAATAAAAGTAATAAGTAAAATTATTATAGTTCTAGCGATAATTACAGTATAATGTGGGTAATAATGCTTGTTATATTGGTGATATTGGGGGTAATAAGTATAATTATTATAATGCTAGCGATAATTACAGTATAATATGGGTATTAATGCATGTTATATTGATAATAATAAAAGTAATAAGTATAATTATTATAGTTCTCACGATAATAACTGTATAATATGGGTAGTAATGCATGTTATATTCATAATAATAAAAGTAATAAGTATAATTATTATAGTTCTCACGATAATAACTGTATAATATGGGTAGTAATGCATGTTATATTCATAATAATAAACGTAATAAGTATAATTATTATAGTTCTGACCATAATAACTGTATATTATGCGTAATAATGCATGTTATATTGATAATAATAAAAGTAATAAGTATAATTATTATAGTTCTAGCGATAATTAGAGTATAATGTGGGTAATAATGCATGTTATATTCATAATAATAAACGTAGTAAGTATAATTATTATAGTTCTGACGATAATAACTGTATAATATGCGTAATAATGCATGTTATATTGATAATAATAAAAGTAATAAGTATAATTATTATAATTCTAGCGATAATTACAGTATAATATGGGTAATAATGCATGTTATATTAATAATAATAAAAGTAATAAGTAGAATTATTATAGTTCTAGCGATAATAACAGTATAATATGGGTACTAATGCATGTTATATTGATAATAATAAAAGTAATAAGTACAATTATTATAGTTCTAGCGATAATTACAGTATAATGTGGGTAATAATGCTTGTTATATTGGTGATATTGGGGGTAATGAGTATAATTAGTATAATTCTAGCGATAATTACAGTATAATATTGGTATTAATGCATGTTATATTGATAATAATAAAAGTAATAAGTAAAATTATTATAGTTCTAGCGATAATTACAGTATAATGTGGGTAATAATGCTTGTTATATTGGTGATATTGGGGGTAATAAGTATAATTATTATAATGCTAGCGATAATTACAGTATAATATGGGTAGTAATGCATGTTATATTCGTAATAATAAACGTAATAAGTATAATTATTATAGTTCTGACGATAATAACCGTATAATATGGGTAATAATGCATGTTATATTGATAATAATAAAAGTAATATGTATAATTATTATAGTTCTGACGATAATTACAGTATAATGTGCGTAATAATGCATGTTATATTGATAATAATAAAAGTAATAAGTATAATTATTATAGTTCTCACGATAATAACTGTATAATATGGGTAATAATGCATGTTATATTGATAATAATAAAAGTAATAAGTATAATTATTATAGTTCTGACGATAATAACTGTATAATGTGGGTAATAATGCATGTTATATTGATAATAATAAAAGTAATAATTATAATTATTATAGTTCTAGCGATAATTACAGTATAATGTGCGTAATAATGCATGTTATATTGATAACAATAAAAGTAATAAGTATAATTGTTATAGTTCTCACGATAATAACTGTATAATATGGGTAATAATGCATGTTATATTGATAATAATAAAAGTAATAAGTATAATTATTATAGTTCTGACGATAATAACCGTATAATATGGGTACTAATGCATGTTATATTGATAATAATAACAGTAATAAGTATAATTATTATAGTTCTAGCGATAATTACAGTATAATGTAGGTAATAATGCATGTTATATTGATAATAATAAAAGTAATAAGTATAATTATTATAGTTCAAGCGATAATAACAGTATAATATGGGTACTAATGCATGTTATATTGATAATAATAAAAGTAATAAGTATAATTATTATAGTTCTCACGATAATAACTGTATAATATAGGTAGTAATGCATGTCATATTGATAATAATAAACGTAATAAGTATTATTATTACAGTTCTGACGATAATAACTGTATAATATGCGTAATAATGCATGTTATATTGATAATAATAAAAGTAATAAGTATAATTATTATAGTTCTCACGATAATAACTGTATAATATGGGTAGAAATGCATGTTATATTGATAATAATAAAAGTAATAAGTATAATTATTATAATTCTAGCGATAATTACAGTATAATATGGGTATTAATTCATGTTATATTGATAATAATAAAAGTAATAACTATAATTGTTATAGTTCTCACGATAATAACTGTATAATATGGGTAATAATGCATGTTATATTGATAATAATAAAAGTAATAAGTATAATTATTATAGTTCTCACGATAATAACTGTATAATATGGGTAATAATGCATGTTATATTGATAATAATAAAAGTAATAAGTATAATTATTATAGTTCTGACGATAATAACCGTATAATATGGGTAATAATGCATGTTATATTGATAATAATAAAAGTAATAAGTATAATTATTATAGTTCTGACGATAATAACCGTATAATATGGGTAATAATGCATGTTATATTGATAATAATAAAAGTAATATGTATAATTATTATAGTTCTGACGATAATAACTGTATAATGTGGGTAATAATGCATGTTATATTGATAATAATAAAAGTAATAATTATAATTATTATAGTTCTAGCGATAATTACAGTATAATGTGCGTAATAATGCATGGTATATTGATAACAATAAAAGTAATAAGTATAATTATTATAGTTCTCACGATAATAACTGTATAATATGCGTAATAATGCATGTTATATTGATAATAATAAAAGTAATAAGTATAGTTATTATAATTCTAGCGATAATTACAGTATAATATGGGTAATAATGCATCTTATACTAATAATAATAAAAGTAATAAGTATAATTATTATAGTTCTCACGATAATAACTGTATAATATAGGTAGTAATGCATGTCATATTGATAATAATAAACGTAATAAGTATTATTATTACAGTTCTGACGATAATAACTGTATAATATGCGTAATAATGCATGTTATATTGATAATAATAAAAGTAATAAGTATAATTATTATAATTCTAGCGATAATTACAGTATAATATGGGTAATAATGCATGTTATATTAATAATAATAAAAGTAATAAGTATAATTATTATAGTTCCAGCGATAATAACAGTATAATATTGGTACTAATGCATGTTATATTGATAATAATGAAAGTAATAAGTATAATTATTATAGTTCTAGCGATAATTACAGTATAATGTGGGTAATAATGCTTGTTATATTGGTGATATTGGGGGTAATAAGTATAATTATTATAATGCTAGCGATAATTACAGTATAATGTGGTTAATAATGCATGTTATATTGATAATAATAAAAGTAATAAGTATAATTATTATAGTTCTAGCGATAATTACAGTATAATGTGGGTAATAATGCATGTTATATTGATAATAATAAAAGTAATAAGTATAATTATTATAGTTATCACGATTATAACTGTATAATATGGGTAGTAATGCATGTTATATTAATAATAATAAAAGTAGTAAGTATAATTATTATAGTTCTCACGATAATAACTGTATAATATGCGTAATAATGCATGTTATACTGATAATAATAAAAGTAATAAGTATAGTTATTATAGTTCTAGCGATAATAACAGTATAATATGGGTACTAATGCATGTTATATTGGTAATAATAAAAGTAATAAGTATAATTATTACAGTTCTAGCGATAATTACAGTATAATGTGGGTAATAATGCTTGTTATATTGGTGATATTGGGGGTAATAAGTATAATTAGTATAATTCTAGCGATAATTACAGTATAATATGGGTAATAATGCATGTTATATTGATAATAATAAAAGTAATAAGTAAAATTATTATAGTTCTAGCGATAATTACAGTATAATGTGGATAATAATGCTTGTTATATTGGTGATATTGGGGGTAATAAGTATAATTATTATAATGCTAGCGATAATTACAGTATAATATGGGTATTAATGCATGTTATATTGATAATAATAAAAGTAATAAGTATAATTATTATAGTTCTCACGATAATAACTGTATAATATGGGTAGTAATGCATGTTATATTCATAATAATAAAAGTAATAAGTATAATTATTATAGTTCTCACGATAATAACTGTATAATATGGGTAGTAATGCATGTTATATTCACAATAATAAACGTAATAAGTATAATTATTATAGTTCTGACGATAATAACTGTATATTATGCGTAATAATGCATGTTATATTGATAATAATAAAAGTAATAAGTATAATTATTATAGTTCTCACGATAATAACTGTATAATATGGGTACTAATGCATGTTATATTGATAATAATAAAAGTAATATGTATAATTATTATAGTTCTGACGATATTAACAGTTTAATGTGGGTAATAATCCATGTTATATTGATAATATTGGGAGTAATAAGTATAATTATTATAATTCTAGCGATAATTACAGTATAATATGGGTAATAATGCATGTTATATTGATAATAATAAAAGTAATAAGTATAATTATTATAGTTCTAGCGATAATTACAGTATAATGTGGGTAATAATGCACGTTATATTGACGACATTGGGAGTAATAAGTATATTTATTATAATTCTAGCGATAATTACAGTATAATATGGGTAATAGTGCATGTTATATTAATAATAATAAAAGTAATAAGTACAGTTATTATAGTTCTGACGATAATAACTGTATAATATGCGTAATAATGCATGTTATATTGATAATAATAAAAGTAATAAGTATAATTACTATAGTTCTAGCGATAATTACAGTATAATGTGGGTAATAATGCTTGTTATATTGGTGATATTGGGGGTAATGAGTATAATTAGTATAATTCTAGCGATAATTACAGTATAATATTGGTATTAATGCATGTTATATTGATAATAATAAAAGTAATAAGTAAAATTATTATAGTTCTAGCGATAATTACAGTATAATGTGGGTAATAATGCTTGTTATATTGGTGATATTGGGGGTAATAAGTATAATTATTATAATGCTAGCGATAATTACAGTATAATATGGGTATTAATGCATGTTATATTGATAATAATAAAAGTAATAAGTATAATTATTATAGTTCTCACGATAATAACTGTATAATATGGGTAGTAATGCATGTTATATTGATAATAATAAAAGTAATAAGTATAATTATTATAGTTCTCACGATAATAACTGTATAATATGGGTAGTAATGCATGTTATATTCATAATAATAAACGTAATAAGTATAATTATTATAGTTCTGACGATAATAACTGTATATTATGCGTAATAATGCATGTTATATTGATAATAATAAAAGTAATAAGTATAATTATTATAGTTCTCACGATAATAACTGTATAATATGGGTACTAATGCATGTTATATTGATAATAATAAAAGTAATAAGTATAATTATTATAGTTCTAGCGATAATTACAGTATAATGTGGGTAATAATGCTTGTTATATTGGTGATATTGGGGGTAATGAGTATAATTAGTATAATTCTAGCGATAATTACAGTATAATATTGGTATTAATGCATGTTATATTGATAATAATAAAAGTAATAAGTAAAATTATTATCGTTCTAGCGATAATTACAGTATAATGTGGGTAATAATGCTTGTTATATTGGTGATATTGGGGGTAATAAGTATAATTATTAAAATGCTAGCGATAATTACAGTATAATATGGGTATTAATGCATGTTATATTGATAATAATAAAAGTAATAAGTATAATTATTATAGTTCTCACGATAATAACTGTATAATATGGGTAGTAATGCATGTTATATTCATAATAATAAAAGTAATAAGTATAATTATTATAGTTCTCACGATAATAACTGTATAATATGGGTAGTAATGCATGTTATATTCATAATAATAAACGTAATAAGTATAATTATTATAGTTCTGACGATAATAACTGTATATTATGCGTAATAATGCATGTTATATTGATAATAATAAAAGTAATAAGTATAATTATTATAGTTCTCACGATAATAACTGTATAATATGGGTACTAATGCATGTTATATTGATAATAATAAAAGTAATAAGTATAATTATTATAGTTCTAGCGATAATTACAGTATAATGTGGGTAATAATGCACGTTATATTGACGACATTGGGAGTAATAAGTATATTTATTATAATTCTAGCGATAATTACAGTATAATATGGGTAATAATGCATGTTATATTAATAATAATAAAAGTAATAAGTATAATTATTATAGTTCTAGCGATAATAACAGTATAATATGGATAATAGTGCATGTTATATTAATAATAATAAAAGTAATAAGTATAGTTATTATAGTTCTGACGATAATAACTGTATAATATGCGTAAAAATGCATGTTATATTGATAATAATAAAAGTAATAAGTATAATTATTATAGTTCTAGCAATAATTACAGTATAATGTGGGTAATAATGCATGTTATATTGGTGATATTGGGGGTAATGAGTATAATTAGTATAATTCTAGCGATAATTACAGTATAATATTGGTATTAATGCATGTTATATTGATAATAATAAAAGTAATAAGTAAAATTATTATAGTTCTAGGGATAATTACAGTATAATGTGGGTAATAATGCTTGTTATATTGGTGATATTGGGGGTAATAAGTATAATTATTATAATGCTAGCGTAACTACAGTATAATATGGGTATTAATGCATGTTATATTGATAATAATAAATGTAATAAGTATAATTATTGTAGTTCTCACGATAATAACTGTATAATATGGGTAGTAATGCATGTTATATTCATAATAATAAACGTAATAAGTATAATTATTATAGTTCTGACGATAATAACTGTATATTATGCGTAATAATGCATGTTATATTAATAATAATAAAAGTAATAAGTAGAATTATTATAGTTCTAGCGATAATTACAGTATAATGTGGGTAATAATGCATGTTATATTGATAATAATAAAAGTAATAGGTATAATTATTATAGTTCTAGCGATAATTACAGTGTAATGTGGGTAATAATGCATGTTATATTGATAATAATAAAAGTAATAAGTATAATTATTATAATTCTAGCGATAATTACAGTATAATATGGGTAATAATGCATGTTATATTGATAATAATAAAAGTAATAAGTAAAATTATTATATTTCTAGCGATAATTACAGTATAATGTGGGTAATAATGCATGTTATATTGATAATAATAAAAGTAATAAGTATAATTATTATAGTTCTAGCGATAATTACAGTATAATGTGGGTAGTAATGCATGTTATATTGATAATAATAAAAGTAATAAGTATAATTATTATAGTTCTAGCGATAATTAGAGTATAATGTGGGTAATAATGCATGTTATATTCATAATAATAAACGTAGTAAGTATAATTATTATAGTTCTAGCGATAATAACAGTATAATATGGGTACTAATGCATGTTATATTGATAATAATAAAAGTAATAAGTACAATTATTATAGTTCTAGCGATAATTACAGTATAATGTGGGTAATAATGCTTGTTATATTGGTGATATTGGGGGTAATGAGTATAATTAGTATAATTCTAGCGATAATTACAGTATAATATTGGTATTAATGCATGTTATATTGATAATAATAAAAGTAATAAGTAAAATTATTATAGTTCTAGCGATAATTACAGTATAATGTGGGTAATAATGCTTGTTATATTGGTGATATTGGGGGTAATAAGTATAATTATTATAATGCTAGCGATAATTACAGTATAATATTGGTATTAATGCATGTTATATTGATAATAATAAAAGTAATAAGTAAAATTATTATAGTTCTAGCGATAATTACAGTATAATGTGGGTAATAATGCTTGTTATATTGGTGATATTGGGGGTAATAAGTATAATTATTATAATGCTAGCGATAATTACAGTATAATATGGGTATTAATGCATGTTATATTGATAATAATAAAAGTAATAAGTATAATTATTATAGTTCTCACGATAATAACTGTATAATATGGGTAGTAATGCATGTTATATTCATAATAATAAAAGTAATAAGTAGAATTATTATAGTTCTAGCGATAATTACAGTATAATGTGGGTAATAATGCATGTTATATTGATAATAATAAAAGTAATAGGTATAATTATTATAGTTCTAGCGATAATTACAGTGTAATGTGGGTAATAATGCATGTTATATTGATAATAATAAAAGTAATAAGTATAATTATTATAATTCTAGCGATAATTACAGTATAATATGGGTAATAATGCATGTTATATTGATAATAATAAAAGTAATAAGTAAAATTATTATAGTTCTAGCGATAATTACAGTATAATGTGGGTAATAATGCATGTTATATTGATAATAATAAAAGTAATAAGTATAATTATTATAGTTCTAGCGATAATTACAGTATAATGTGGGTAGTAATGCATGTTATATTGATAATAATAAAAGTAATAAGTATAATTATTATAGTTCTAGCGATAATTAGAGTATAATGTGGGTAATAATGCATGTTATATTCATAATAATAAACGTAGTAAGTATAATTATTATAGTTCTGACGATAATAACTGTATAATATGCGTAATAATGCATGTTATATTGATAATAATAAAAGTAATAAGTATAATTATTATAATTCTAGCGATAATTACAGTATAATATGGGTAATAATGCATGTTATATTAATAATAATAAAAGTAATAAGTAGAATTATTATAGTTCTAGCGATAATAACAGTATAATATGGGTACTAATGCATGTTATATTGATAATAATAAAAGTAATAAGTACAATTATTATAGTTCTAGCGATAATTACAGTATAATGTGGGTAATAATGCTTGTTATATTGGTGATATTGGGGGTAATGAGTATAATTAGTATAATTCTAGCGATAATTACAGTATAATATTGGTATTAATGCATGTTATATTGATAATAATAAAAGTAATAAGTATAATTACTATAGTTCTAGCGATAATTACAGTATAATGTGGGTAATAATGCTTGTTATATTGGTGATATTGGGGGTAATGAGTATAATTAGTATAATTCTAGCGATAATTACAGTATAATATGGGTATTAATGCATGTTATATTGATAATAATAAAAGTAATAAGTATAATTATTATAGTTCTCACGATAATAACTGTATAATATGGGTAGTAATGCATGTTATATTCATAATAATAAACGTAATAAGTATAATTATTATAGTTCTGACGATAATAACTGTATATTATGCGTAATAATGCATGTTATATTGATAATAATAAAAGTAATAATTATAATTATTATAGTTCTAGCGATAATTACAGTATAATGTGCGTAATAATGCATGTTATATTGATAACAATAAAAGTAATAAGTATAATTATTATAGTTCTCACGATAATAACTGTATAATATGCGTAATAATGCATGTTATATTGATAATAATAAAAGTAATAAGTATAGTTATTATAATTCTAGCGATAATTACAGTATAATATGGGTAATAATGCATGTTATACTAATAATAATAAAAGTAATAAGTATAATTATTATAGTTCTCACGATAATAACTGTATAATGTAGGTAGTAATGCATGTCATATTGATAATAATAAACGTAATAAGTATTATTATTACAGTTCTGACGATAATAACTGTATAATATGCGTAATAATGCATGTTGTATTGATAATAATAAAAGTAATAAGTATAATTATTATAGTCCTAGCGATAATACCAGTATAATGTGGTTAATAATGCATGTTATATTGATAATAATAAAAGTAATAAGTATAATTATTATAGTTCTCACGATAATAACTGTATAATATGGGTAGTAATGCATGTTATATTGATAATAATAAACGTAATAAGTATAATTATTATAGTTCTGACGACAATAACTGTATAATATGCGTAATAATGCATGTTATATTGATAATAATAAAAGTAATAGGTATAATTATTATAGTTCTAGCGATAATTACAGTGTAATGTGGGTAATAATGCATGTTATATTGATAATAATAAAAGTAATAAGTATAATTATTATAGTTCTAGCGATAATTACAGTATAATGTGGGTAATAGTGCATGTTATATTGATAATAATAAAAGTAATAAGTATAATTATTATAGTTCTCACGATAATAACTGTATAATATGGGTAGTAATGCATGTTATATTGGTAATATTGAGGGTAATAAGTATAATTATTATAATTCTAGCGATAATTACAGTATAATATGGGTAATAGTGCATGTTATGTTAATAATAATAAAAGTAATAAGTATAATTAGTATAGTTCTCACGATAATAACTGTATAATATGGGTACTAATGCATGTTATATTGATAATAATAAAAGTAATAAGTATAATTATTATAGTTCTAGCGATAATTACAGTATAATGTGGGTAATAATCCGTGTTATATTGATAATATTGGGAGTAATAAGTATAATTATTATAATTCTAGCGATAATTACAGTATAATATGGGTAATAATGCATGTTATATTGATAATAATAAAAGTAATAAGTAAAATTATTATAGTTCTAGCGATAATTACAGTATAATGTGGGTAATAATGCTCGTTATATTGGTGATATTGGGGGTAATAAGTATAATTATTATACTGCTAGCGATAATTACAGTATAATATGGGTATTAATGCATGTTATATTGATAATAATAAAAGTAATAAGTATAATTATTATAGTTCTCACGATAATAACTGTATAATATGGGTACTAATGCATGTTATATTGATAATAATAAAAGTAATAAGTATAATTATTATAGTTCTAGCGATAATTACAGTATAATGTGGGTAATAATGCATGTTATATTGACGATATTGGGAGTAATAAGTATATTTATTATAATTCTAGCGATAATTACAGTATAATATGGGTAATAGTGCATGTTATATTAATAATAATAAAAGTAATAAGTATAGTTATTATAGTTCTGACGATAATAACTGTATAATATGCGTAAAAATGCATGTTATATTGATAATAATAAAAGTAATAAGTATAATTATTATAGTTCTCACGATAATAACTGTATAATATGGGTAGTAATGCATGTTATATTGATAATAATAAACGTAATAAGTATAATTATTATAGTTCTGACGATAATAACTGTATAATATGCGTAATAATGCATGTCATATTGATAATAATAAAAGTAATAAGTATAATTATTATAGTTCTGACGATAATAACTGTATAATATGCGTAATAATGCATGTTATATTGATAATAATAAAAGTAATAAGTATTATTATTATAGTTCTGACGATAATAACTGTATAATATGCGTAATAATGCATGTTTTATTGATAATAATAAAAGTAATAAGTATAATTATTATAGTTCTAGCGATAATTACAGTATAATGTGGGTAGTAATGCATGTTATATTGATAATAATGAAAGTAATAAGTATAATTATTATAGTTCTCACGATAATAACTGCATAATATGGGTAGTAATGCATGTTATATTGATAATAATAAACGTAATAAGTATAATTATTATAGTTCTGACGACAATAACTGTATAATATGCGTAATAATGCATGTTATATTGATAATAATAAAAGTAATAGGTATAATTATTATAGTTCTAGCGATAATTACAGTGTAATGTGGGTAATAATGCATGTTATATTGATAATAATAAAAGTAATAAGTATAATTATTATAGTTCTAGCGATAATTACAGTATAATGTGGGTAATAATGCATGTTATATTGATAATAATAAAAGTAATAAGTATAATTATTATAGTTCTCACGATAATAACTGTATAATATGGGTAGTAATGCATGTTATATTGGTAATATTGAGGGTAATAAGTATAATTATTATAATTCTAGCGATAATTACAGTATAATATGGGTAATAGTGCATGTTATGTTAATAATAATAAAAGTAATAAGTATAATTAGTATAGTTCTCACGATAATAACTGTATAATATGGGTACTAATGCATGTTATATTGATAATAATAAAAGTAATAAGTATAATTATTATAGTTCTAGCGATAATTACAGTATAATGTGGGTAATAATCCGTGTTATATTGATAATATTGGGAGTAATAAGTATAATTATTATAATTCTAGCGATAATTACAGTATAATATGGGTAATAATGCATGTTATATTAATAATAATAAAAGTAATAAGTATAATTATTATAGTTCTAGCGATAATAACAGTATAATATTGGTACTAATGCATGTTATATTGATAATAATAAAAGTAATATGTATAATTATTATAGTCCTGACGATATTAACAGTTTAATGTGGGTAATAATCCATGTTATATTGATAATATTGGGAGTAATAAGTATAATTATTATAATTCTAGCGATAATTACAGTATAATATGGGTAATAATGCATGTTATATTGATAATAATAAAAGTAATAAGTAAAATTATTATAGTTCTAGCGATAATTACAGTATAATGTGGGTAATAATGCTTGTTATATTGGTGATATTGGGGGTAATAAGTATAATTATTATACTGCTAGCGATAATTACAGTATAATATGGGTATTAATGCATGTTATATTGATAATAATAAAAGTAATAAGTATAATTATTATAGTTCTCACGATAATAACTGTATAATATGGGTAGTAATGCATGTTATATTCATAATAATAAAAGTAATAAGTAGAATTATTATAGTTCTAGCGATAATTACAGTATAATATGGGTAATAATGCATGTTATATTGATAATAATAAAAGTAATAAGTATAATTATTATAGTCCTAGCGATAATACCAGTATAATGTGGTTAATAATGCATGTTATATTGATAATAATAAACGTGATAAGTATAATTATTATAGTTCTGACGACAATAACTGTATAATATGCGTAATAATGCATGTTATATTGATAATAATAAAAGTAATAGGTATAATTATTATAGTTCTAGCGATAATTACAGTATAATGTGGGTAATAATGCACGTTATATTGACGACATTGGGAGTAATAAGTATATTTATTATAATTCTAGCGATAATTACAGTATAATATGGGTAATAATGCATGTTATATTAATAATAATAAAAGTAATAAGTATAATTATTATAGTTCTAGCGATAATAACAGTATAATATGGATAATAGTGCATGTTATATTAATAATAATAAAAGTAATAAGTATAGTTATTATAGTTCTGACGATAATAACTGTATAATATGCGTAAAAATGCATGTTATATTGATAATAATAAAAGTAATAAGTATAATTATTATAGTTCTAGCAATAATTACAGTATAATGTGGGTAATAATGCATGTTATATTGGTGATATTGGGGGTAATGAGTATAATTAGTATAATTCTAGCGATAATTACAGTATAATATTGGTATTAATGCATGTTATATTGATAATAATAAAAGTAATAAGTAAAATTATTATAGTTCTAGGGATAATTACAGTATAATGTGGGTAATAATGCTTGTTATATTGGTGATATTGGGGGTAATAAGTATAATTATTATAATGCTAGCGTAACTACAGTATAATATGGGTATTAATGCATGTTATATTGATAATAATAAATGTAATAAGTATAATTATTGTAGTTCTCACGATAATAACTGTATAATATGGGTAGTAATGCATGTTATATTCATAATAATAAACGTAATAAGTATAATTATTATAGTTCTGACGATAATAACTGTATATTATGCGTAATAATGCATGTTATATTGATAATAATTAAAGTAATAAGTATCATTATTATAGTTCTAGCGATAATTAGAGTATAATGTGGGTAATAATGCATGTTATATTCATAATAATAAACGTAGTAAGTATAATTATTATAGTTCTGACGATAATAACTGTATAATATGCGTAATAATGCATGTTATATTGATAATAATAAAAGTAATAAGTATAATTATTATAATTCTAGCGATAATTACAGTATAATATGGGTAATAATGCATGTTATATTAATAATAATAAAAGTAATAAGTAGAATTATTATAGTTCTAGCGATAATTACAGTATAATGTGGGTAATAATGCATGTTATATTGATAATAATAAAAGTAATAGGTATAATTATTATAGTTCTAGCGATAATTACAGTGTAATGTGGGTAATAATGCATGTTATATTGATAATAATAAAAGTAATAAGTATAATTATTATAATTCTAGCGATAATTACAGTATAATATGGGTAATAATGCATGTTATATTGATAATAATAAAAGTAATAAGTAAAATTATTATATTTCTAGCGATAATTACAGTATAATGTGGGTAATAATGCATGTTATATTGATAATAATAAAAGTAATAAGTATAATTATTATAGTTCTAGCGATAATTACAGTATAATGTGGGTAGTAATGCATGTTATATTGATAATAATAAAAGTAATAAGTATAATTATTATAGTTCTAGCGATAATTAGAGTATAATGTGGGTAATAATGCATGTTATATTCATAATAATAAACGTAGTAAGTATAATTATTATAGTTCTGACGATAATAACTGTATAATATGCGTAATAATGCATGTTATATTGATAATAATAAAAGTAATAAGTATAATTATTATAATTCTAGCGATAATTACAGTATAATATGGGTAATAATGCATGTTATATTAATAATAATAAAAGTAATAAGTAGAATTATTATAGTTCTAGCGATAATAACAGTATAATATGGGTACTAATGCATGTTATATTGATAATAATAAAAGTAATAAGTACAATTATTATAGTTCTAGCGATAATTACAGTATAATGTGGGTAATAATGCTTGTTATATTGGTGATATTGGGGGTAATGAGTATAATTAGTATAATTCTAGCGATAATTACAGTATAATATTGGTATTAATGCATGTTATATTGATAATAATAAAAGTAATAAGTAAAATTATTATAGTTCTAGCGATAATTACAGTATAATGTGGGTAATAATGCTTGTTATATTGGTGATATTGGGGGTAATAAGTATAATTATTATAATGCTAGCGATAATTACAGTATAATATGGGTATTAATGCATGTTATATTGATAATAATAAAAGTAATAAGTATAATTATTATAGTTCTCACGATAATAACTGTATAATATGGGTAGTAATGCATGTTATATTCATAATAATAAAAGTAATAAGTAGAATTATTATAGTTCTAGCGATAATTACAGTATAATGTGGGTAATAATGCATGTTATATTGATAATAATAAAAGTAATAGGTATAATTATTATAGTTCTAGCGATAATTACAGTGTAATGTGGGTAATAATGCATGTTATATTGATAATAATAAAAGTAATAAGTATAATTATTATAATTCTAGCGATAATTACAGTATAATATGGGTAATAATGCATGTTATATTGATAATAATAAAAGTAATAAGTAAAATTATTATAGTTCTAGCGATAATTACAGTATAATGTGGGTAATAATGCATGTTATATTGATAATAATAAAAGTAATAAGTATAATTATTATAGTTCTAGCGATAATTACAGTATAATGTGGGTAGTAATGCATGTTATATTGATAATAATAAAAGTAATAAGTATAATTATTATAGTTCTAGCGATAATTAGAGTATAATGTGGGTAATAATGCATGTTATATTCATAATAATAAACGTAGTAAGTATAATTATTATAGTTCTGACGATAATAACTGTATAATATGCGTAATAATGCATGTTATATTGATAATAATAAAAGTAATAAGTATAATTATTATAATTCTAGCGATAATTACAGTATAATATGGGTAATAATGCATGTTATATTAATAATAATAAAAGTAATAAGTAGAATTATTATAGTTCTAGCGATAATAACAGTATAATATGGGTACTAATGCATGTTATATTGATAATAATAAAAGTAATAAGTACAATTATTATAGTTCTAGCGATAATTACAGTATAATGTGGGTAATAATGCTTGTTATATTGGTGATATTGGGGGTAATGAGTATAATTAGTATAATTCTAGCGATAATTACAGTATAATATTGGTATTAATGCATGTTATATTGATAATAATAAAAGTAATAAGTATAATTACTATAGTTCTAGCGATAATTACAGTATAATGTGGGTAATAATGCTTGTTATATTGGTGATATTGGGGGTAATGAGTATAATTAGTATAATTCTAGCGATAATTACAGTATAATATGGGTATTAATGCATGTTATATTGATAATAATAAAAGTAGTAAGTATAATTATTATAGTTCTCACGATAATAACTGTATAATATGGGTAGTAATGCATGTTATATTCATAATAATAAACGTAATAAGTATAATTATTATAGTTCTGACGATAATAACTGTATATTATGCGTAATAATGCATGTTATATTGATAATAATAAAAGTAATAATTATAATTATTATAGTTCTAGCGATAATTACAGTATAATGTGCGTAATAATGCATGTTATATTGATAACAATAAAAGTAATAAGTATAATTATTATAGTTCTCACGATAATAACTGTATAATATGCGTAATAATGCATGTTATATTGATAATAATAAAAGTAATAAGTATAGTTATTATAATTCTAGCGATAATTACAGTATAATATGGGTAATAATGCATGTTATACTAATAATAATAAAAGTAATAAGTATAATTATTATAGTTCTCACGATAATAACTGTATAATGTAGGTAGTAATGCATGTCATATTGATAATAATAAACGTAATAAGTATTATTATTACAGTTCTGACGATAATAAGTGTATAATATGCGTAATAATGCATGTTGTATTGATAATAATAAAAGTAATAAGTATAATTATTATAGTCCTAGCGATAATACCAGTATAATGTGGTTAATAATGCATGTTATATTGATAATAATAAAAGTAATAGGTATAATTATTATAGTTCTAGCGATAATTACAGTGTAATGTGGGTAATAATGCATGTTATATTGATAATAATAAAAGTAATAAGTATAATTATTATAGTTCTAGCGATAATTACAGTATAATGTGGGTAATAATGCATGTTATATTGATAATAATAAAAGTAATAAGTATAATTATTATAGTTCTCACGATAATAACTGTATAATATGGGTAGTAATGCATGTTATATTGGTAATATTGAGGGTAATAAGTATAATTATTATAATTCTAGCGATAATTACAGTATAATATGGGTAATAGTGCATGTTATGTTAATAATGATAAAAGTAATAAGTATAATTAGTATAGTTCTCACGATAATAACTGTATAATATGGGTACTAATGCATGTTATATTGATAATAATAAAAGTAATAAGTATAATTATTATAGTTCTAGCGATAATTACAGTATAATGTGGGTAATAATCCGTGTTATATTGATAATATTGGGAGTAATAAGTATAATTATTATAATTCTAGCGATAATTACAGTATAATATGGGTAATAATGCATGTTATATTAATAATAATAAAAGTAATAAGTATAATTATTATAGTTCTAGCGATAATAACAGTATAATATTGGTACTAATGCATGTTATATTGATAATAATAAAAGTAATATGTATAATTATTATAGTTCTGACGATATTAACAGTTTAATGTGGGTAATAATCCATGTTATATTGATAATATTGGGAGTAATAAGTATAATTATTATAATTCTAGCGATAATTACAGTATAATATGGGTAATAATGCATGTTATATTGATAATAATAAAAGTAATAAGTAAAATTATTATAGTTCTAGCGATAATTACAGTATAATGTGGGTAATAATGCTCGTTATATTGGTGATATTGGGGGTAATAAGTATAATTATTATACTGCTAGCGATAATTACAGTATAACATGGGTATTAATGCATGTTATATTGATAATAATAAAAGTAATAAGTATAATTATTATAGTTCTCACGATAATAACTGTATAATATGGGTACTAATGCATGTTATATTGATAATAATAAAAGTAATAAGTATAATTATTATAGTTCTAGCGATAATTACAGTATAATGTGGGTAATAATGCATGTTATATTGACGATATTGGGAGTAATAAGTATATTTATTATAATTCTAGCGATAATTACAGTATAATATGGGTAATAGTGCATGTTATATTAATAATAATAAAAGTAATAAGTATAGTTATTATAGTTCTGACGATAATAACTGTATAATATGCGTAAAAATGCATGTTATATTGATAATAATAAAAGTAATAAGTATAATTATTATAGTTCTGACGATAATAACTGTATAATATGCGTAATAATGCATGTTATATTGATAATAATAAAAGTAATAAGTATTATTATTATAGTTCTGACGATAATAACTGTATAATATGCGTAATAATGCATGTTTTATTGATAATAATAAAAGTAATAAGTATAATTATTATAGTTCTAGCGATAATTACAGTATAATGTGGGTAGTAATGCATGTTATATTGATAATAATGAAAGTAATAAGTATAATTATTATAGTTCTCACGATAATAACTGTATAATATGGGTAGTAATGCATGTTATATTGATAATAATAAACGTAATAAGTATAATTATTATAGTTCTGACGACAATAACTGTATAATATGCGTAATAATGCATGTTATATTGATAATAATAAAAGTAATAGGTATAATTATTATAGTTCTAGCGATAATTACAGTGTAATGTGGGTAATAATGCATGTTATATTGATAATAATAAAAGTAATAAGTATAATTATTATAGTTCTAGCGATAATTACAGTATAATGTGGGTAATAATGCATGTTATATTGATAATAATAAAAGTAATAAGTATAATTATTATAGTTCTCACGATAATAACTGTATAATATGGGTAGTAATGCATGTTATATTGGTAATATTGAGGGTAATAAGTATAATTATTATAATTCTAGCGATAATTACAGTATAATATGGGTAATAGTGCATGTTATGTTAATAATAATAAAAGTAATAAGTATAATTAGTATAGTTCTCACGATAATAACTGTATAATATGGGTACTAATGCATGTTATATTGATAATAATAAAAGTAATAAGTATAATTATTATAGTTCTAGCGATAATTACAGTATAATGTGGGTAATAATCCGTGTTATATTGATAATATTGGGAGTAATAAGTATAATTATTATAATTCTAGCGATAATTACAGTATAATATGGGTAATAATGCATATTATATTAATAATAATAAAAGTAATAAGTATAATTATTATAGTTCTAGCGATAATAACAGTATAATATTGGTACTAATGCATGTTATATTGATAATAATAAAAGTAATATGTATAATTATTATAGTTCTGACGATATTAACAGTTTAATGTGGGTAATAATCCATGTTATATTGATAATATTGGGAGTAATAAGTATAATTATTATAATTCTAGCGATAATTACAGTATAATATGGGTAATAATGCATGTTATATTGATAATAATAAAAGTAATAAGTAAAATTATTATAGTTCTAGCGATAATTACAGTATAATGTGGGTAATAATGCTTGTTATATTGGTGATATTGGGGGTAATAAGTATAATTATTATACTGCTAGCGATAATTACAGTATAATATGGGTATTAATGCATGTTATATTGATAATAATAAAAGTAATAAGTATAATTATTATAGTTCTCACGATAATAACTGTATAATATGGGTAGTAATGCATGTTATATTCATAATAATAAAAGTAATAAGTAGAATTATTATAGTTCTAGCGATAATTACAGTATAATGTGGGTAATAATGAATGTTATATTGATAATAATAAAAGTAATAGATATAATTATTATAGTTCTAGCGATAATTACAGTGTAATGTGGGTAATAATGCTTGTTATATTGGTGATATTGGGGGTAATAAGTATAATTAGTATAATTCTAGCGATAATTACAGTATAATATTGGTAATAGTGCATGTTATATTAATAATCATAAAAGTAATAAGTATAGTTATTATAGTTCTGACGATAATAACTGTATAATATGCGTAATAATGCATGTTATATTGATAATAACAAAAGTAATAAGTATAATTATTATAATTCTAGCGATAATTACAGTATAATATGGGTAATAATGCATGTTATATTAATGATAATAAAAGTAATAAGTATAATTATTATAGTTCTAGCGATAATTACAGTATAATGTGGGTAATAATGCTTGTTATATTGGTGATATTGGGGGTAATAAGTATAATTAGTATAATTCTAGCGATAATTACAGTATAATATTGGTATTAATGCATGTTATATTGATAATAATAAAAGTAATAAGTAAAATTATTATAGTTCTAGCGATAATTACAGTATAATGTGGGTAATAATGCTTGTTATATTGGTGATATTGGGGGTAATAAGTATAATTATTATAATGCTAGCGATAATTACGGTATAAGATGGGTATTAATGCATGTTATATTGATAATAATAAAAGTATTAAGTATAATTATTATAGTTCTCACGATAATAACTGTATAATATGGGTACTAATGCATGTTATATTGATAATAATAAAAGTAATAAGTATAATTATTATAGTTCTAGCGATAATTACAGTATAATGTAGGTAATAATGCATGTTATATTGATAATAATAAAAGTAATAAGTATAATTATTATAGTTCAAGCGATAATAACAGTATAATATGGGTACTAATGCATGTTATATTGATAATAATAAAAGTAATAAGTATAATTATTATAGTTCTCACGATAATAACTGTATAATATAAGTAGTAATGCATGTCATATTGATAATAATAAACGTAATAAGTATTATTATTGCAGTTCTGACGATAATAACTGTATAATATGCGTAATAATGCATGTTATATTGATAATAATAAAAGTAATAAGTATAATTATTATAGTTCTCACGATAATAACTGTATAATATGGGTAGAAATGCATGTTATATTGATAATAATAAAAGTAATAAGTATAATTATTATAATTCTAGCGATAATTACAGTATAATATGGGTATTAATTCATGTTATATTGATAATAATAAAAGTAATAACTATAATTATTATAGTTCTCACGATAATAACTGTATAATATGGGTACTAATGCATGTTATATTGATAATAATAAAAGTAATAAGTATAATTATTATAGTTCTCACGATAATAACTGTATAATATAGGTAGTAATGCATGTCATATTGATAATAATAAACGTAATAAGTATTATTATTACAGTTCTGACGATAATAACTGTATAATATGCGTAATAATGCATGTTATATTGATAATAATAAAAGTAATAAGTATAATTATTATAGTTCTCACGATAATAACTGTATAATATGGGTAGAAATGCATGTTATATTGATAATAATAAAAGTAATAAGTATAATTATTATAATTCTAGCGATAATTACAGTATAATATGGGTATTAATTCATGTTATATTGATAATAATAAAAGTAATAACTATAATTGTTATAGTTCTCACGATAATAACTGTATAATATGGGTAATAATGCATGTTATATTGATAATAATAAAAGTAATAAGTATAATTATTATAGTTCTCACGATAATAACTGTATAATATGGGTAATAATGCATGTTATATTGATAATAATAAAAGTAATAAGTATAATTATTGTAGTTCTGACGATAATAACCGTATAATATGGGTAATAATGCATGTTATATTGATAATAATAAAAGTAATATGTATAATTATTATAGTTCTGACGATAATAACTGTATAATGTGGGTAATAATGCATGCTATATTGATAATAATAAAAGTAATAATTATAATTATTATAGTTCTAGCGATAATTACAGTATAATGTGCGTAATAATGCATGTTATATTGATAACAATAAAAGTAATAAGTATAATTATTATAGTTCTCACGATAATAACTGTATAATATGGGTAATAATGCATGTTATATTGATAATAATAAAAGTAATAAGTATAATTATTATAGTTCTGACGATAATTACAGTATAATGTGCGTAATAATGCATGTTATATTGATAATAATAAAAGTAATAAGTATAATTATTATAGTTCTCACGAGAATAACTGTATAATATGGGTAATAATGCATGTTATATTGATAATAATAAAAGTAATAAGTATAATTATTATAGTTCTGACAATAATAACTGTATAATATGGGTAATAATGCATGTTATATTGATAATAATAAAAGTAATAAGTATAATTATTATAGTTCTGACGATAATAACCGTATAATATGGGTAATAATGCATGTTATATTGATAATAATAAAAGTAATATGTATAATTATTATAGTTCTGACGATAATAACTGTATAATGTGGGTAATAATGCATGTTATATTGATAATAATAAAATTAATAATTATAATTATTATAGTTCTCACGATAATAACTGTATAATATGCGTAATAATGCATGTTATACTGATAATAATAAAAGTAATAAGTATAATTATTATAGTTCTCACGATAATAACTGTATAATATGGGTAGAAATGCATGTTATATTGATAATAATAAAAGTAATAAGTATAATTATTATAATTCTAGCGATAATTACAGTATAATATGGGTATTAATTCATGTTATATTGATAATAATAAAAGTAATAACTATAATTATTATAGTTCTCACGATAATAACTGTATAATATGGGTACTAATGCATGTTATATTGATAATAATAAAAGTAATAAGTATAATTATTATAGTTCTCACGATAATAACTGTATAATATAGGTAGTAATGCATGTCATATTGATAATAATAAACGTAATAAGTATTATTATTACAGTTCTGACGATAATAACTGTATAATATGCGTAATAATGCATGTTATATTGATAATAATAAAAGTAATAAGTATAATTATTATAGTTCTCACGATAATAACTGTATAATATGGGTAGAAATGCATGTTATATTGATAATAATAAAAGTAATAAGTATAATTATTATAATTCTAGCGATAATTACAGTATAATATGGGTATTAATTCATGTTATATTGATAATAATAAAAGTAATAACTATAATTGTTATAGTTCTCACGATAATAACTGTATAATATGGGTAATAATGCATGTTATATTGATAATAATAAAAGTAATAAGTATAATTATTATAGTTCTCACGATAATAACTGTATAATATGGGTAATAATGCATGTTATATTGATAATAATAAAAGTAATAAGTATAATTATTGTAGTTCTGACGATAATAACCGTATAATATGGGTAATAATGCATGTTATATTGATAATAATAAAAGTAATATGTATAATTATTATAGTTCTGACGATAATAACTGTATAATGTGGGTAATAATGCATGCTATATTGATAATAATAAAAGTAATAATTATAATTATTATAGTTCTAGCGATAATTACAGTATAATGTGCGTAATAATGCATGTTATATTGATAACAATAAAAGTAATAAGTATAATTATTATAGTTCTCACGATAATAACTGTATAATATGGGTAATAATGCATGTTATATTGATAATAATAAAAGTAATAAGTATAATTATTATAGTTCTGACGATAATTACAGTATAATGTGCGTAATAATGCATGTTATATTGATAATAATAAAAGTAATAAGTATAATTATTATAGTTCTCACGAGAATAACTGTATAATATGGGTAATAATGCATGTTATATTGATAATAATAAAAGTAATAAGTATAATTATTATAGTTCTGACAATAATAACTGTATAATATGGGTAATAATGCATGTTATATTGATAATAATAAAAGTAATAAGTATAATTATTATAGTTCTGACGATAATAACCGTATAATATGGGTAATAATGCATGTTATATTGATAATAATAAAAGTAATATGTATAATTATTATAGTTCTAGCGATAATTACAGTATAATGTGGGTAATAATGCATGTTATATTGACGATATTGGGAGTAATAAGTATATTTATTATAATTCTAGCGATAATTACAGTATAATATGGGTAATAGTGCATGTTATATTAATAATAATAAAAGTAATAAGTATAGTTATTATAGTTCTGACGATAATAACTGTATAATATGCGTAAAAATGCATGTTATATTGATAATAATAAAAGTAATAAGTATAATTATTATAGTTCTGACGATAATAACTGTATAATATGCGTAATAATGCATGTTATATTGATAATAATAAAAGTAATAAGTATTATTATTATAGTTCTGACGATAATAACTGTATAATATGCGTAATAATGCATGTTTTATTGATAATAATAAAAGTAATAAGTATAATTATTATAGTTCTAGCGATAATTACAGTATAATGTGGGTAGTAATGCATGTTATATTGATAATAATGAAAGTAATAAGTATAATTATTATAGTTCTCACGATAATAACTGTATAATATGGGTAGTAATGCATGTTATATTGATAATAATAAACGTAATAAGTATAATTATTATAGTTCTGACGACAATAACTGTATAATATGCGTAATAATGCATGTTATATTGATAATAATAAAAGTAATAGGTATAATTATTATAGTTCTAGCGATAATTACAGTGTAATGTGGGTAATAATGCATGTTATATTGATAATAATAAAAGTAATAAGTATAATTATTATAGTTCTAGCGATAATTACAGTATAATGTGGGTAATAATGCATGTTATATTGATAATAATAAAAGTAATAAGTATAATTATTATAGTTCTCACGATAATAACTGTATAATATGGGTAGTAATGCATGTTATATTGGTAATATTGAGGGTAATAAGTATAATTATTATAATTCTAGCGATAATTACAGTATAATATGGGTAATAGTGCATGTTATGTTAATAATAATAAAAGTAATAAGTATAATTAGTATAGTTCTCACGATAATAACTGTATAATATGGGTACTAATGCATGTTATATTGATAATAATAAAAGTAATAAGTATAATTATTATAGTTCTAGCGATAATTACAGTATAATGTGGGTAATAATCCGTGTTATATTGATAATATTGGGAGTAATAAGTATAATTATTATAATTCTAGCGATAATTACAGTATAATATGGGTAATAATGCATATTATATTAATAATAATAAAAGTAATAAGTATAATTATTATAGTTCTAGCGATAATAACAGTATAATATTGGTACTAATGCATGTTATATTGATAATAATAAAAGTAATATGTATAATTATTATAGTTCTGACGATATTAACAGTTTAATGTGGGTAATAATCCATGTTATATTGATAATATTGGGAGTAATAAGTATAATTATTATAATTCTAGCGATAATTACAGTATAATATGGGTAATAATGCATGTTATATTGATAATAATAAAAGTAATAAGTAAAATTATTATAGTTCTAGCGATAATTACAGTATAATGTGGGTAATAATGCTTGTTATATTGGTGATATTGGGGGTAATAAGTATAATTATTATACTGCTAGCGATAATTACAGTATAATATGGGTATTAATGCATGTTATATTGATAATAATAAAAGTAATAAGTATAATTATTATAGTTCTCACGATAATAACTGTATAATATGGGTAGTAATGCATGTTATATTCATAATAATAAAAGTAATAAGTAGAATTATTATAGTTCTAGCGATAATTACAGTATAATGTGGGTAATAATGAATGTTATATTGATAATAATAAAAGTAATAGATATAATTATTATAGTTCTAGCGATAATTACAGTGTAATGTGGGTAATAATGCTTGTTATATTGGTGATATTGGGGGTAATAAGTATAATTATTATAATGCTAGCGATAATTACAGTATAATATGGGTATTAATGCATGTTATATTGATAATAATAAAAGTAATAAGTATAATTATTATAGTTCTCACGATAATAACTGTATAATATGGGTACTAATGCATGTTATATTGATAATAATAAAAGTAATAAGTATAATTATTATAGTTCTAGCGATAATTACAGTATAATGTGGGTAATAATGCACGTTATATTAACGACATTGGGAGTAATAAGTATATTTATTATAATTCTAGCGATAATTACAGTATAATATGGGTAATAGTGCATGTTATATTAATAATAATAAAAGTAATAAGTACAGTTATTATAGGTCTGACGATAATAACTGTATAATATGCGTAATAATGCATGTTATATTGATAATAATAAAAGTAATAAGTATAATTACTATAGTTCTAGCGATAATTACAGTATAATGTGGGTAATAATGCATGTTATATTGGTGATATTGGGGGTAATAAGTATAATTAGTATAATTCTAGCGATAATTACAGTATAATATTGGTAATAGTGCATGTTATATTAATAATCATAAAAGTAATAAGTATAGTTATTATAGTTCTGACGATAATAACTGTATAATATGCGTAATAATGCATGTTATATTGATAATAACAAAAGTAATAAGTATAATTATTATAATTCTAGCGATAATTACAGTATAATATGGGTAATAATGCATGTTATATTAATGATAATAAAAGTAATAAGTATAATTATTATAGTTCTAGCGATAATTACAGTATAATGTGGGTAATAATGCTTGTTATATTGGTGATATTGGGGGTAATAAGTATAATTAGTATAATTCTAGCGATAATTACAGTATAATATTGGTATTAATGCATGTTATATTGATAATAATAAAAGTAATAAGTAAAATTATTATAGTTCTAGCGATAATTACAGTATAATGTGGGTAATAATGCTTGTTATATTGGTGATATTGGGGGTAATAAGTATAATTATTATAATGCTAGCGATAATTACGGTATAAGATGGGTATTAATGCATGTTATATTGATAATAATAAAAGTATTAAGTATAATTATTATAGTTCTCACGATAATAACTGTATAATATGGGTACTAATGCATGTTATATTGATAATAATAAAAGTAATAAGTATAATTATTATAGTTCTAGCGATAATTACAGTATAATGTAGGTAATAATGCATGTTATATTGATAATAATAAAAGTAATAAGTATAATTATTATAGTTCAAGCGATAATAACAGTATAATATGGGTACTAATGCATGTTATATTGATAATAATAAAAGTAATAAGTATAATTATTATAGTTCTCACGATAATAACTGTATAATATAAGTAGTAATGCATGTCATATTGATAATAATAAACGTAATAAGTATTATTATTGCAGTTCTGACGATAATAACTGTATAATATGCGTAATAATGCATGTTATATTGATAATAATAAAAGTAATAAGTATAATTATTATAGTTCTCACGATAATAACTGTATAATATGGGTAGAAATGCATGTTATATTGATAATAATAAAAGTAATAAGTATAATTATTATAATTCTAGCGATAATTACAGTATAATATGGGTATTAATTCATGTTATATTGATAATAATAAAAGTAATAACTATAATTATTATAGTTCTCACGATAATAACTGTATAATATGGGTACTAATGCATGTTATATTGATAATAATAAAAGTAATAAGTATAATTATTATAGTTCTCACGATAATAACTGTATAATATAGGTAGTAATGCATGTCATATTGATAATAATAAACGTAATAAGTATTATTATTACAGTTCTGACGATAATAACTGTATAATATGCGTAATAATGCATGTTATATTGATAATAATAAAAGTAATAAGTATAATTATTATAGTTCTCACGATAATAACTGTATAATATGGGTAGAAATGCATGTTATATTGATAATAATAAAAGTAATAAGTATAATTATTATAATTCTAGCGATAATTACAGTATAATATGGGTATTAATTCATGTTATATTGATAATAATAAAAGTAATAACTATAATTGTTATAGTTCTCACGATAATAACTGTATAATATGGGTAATAATGCATGTTATATTGATAATAATAAAAGTAATAAGTATAATTATTATAGTTCTCACGATAATAACTGTATAATATGGGTAATAATGCATGTTATATTGATAATAATAAAAGTAATAAGTATAATTATTGTAGTTCTGACGATAATAACCGTATAATATGGGTAATAATGCATGTTATATTGATAATAATAAAAGTAATATGTATAATTATTATAGTTCTGACGATAATAACTGTATAATGTGGGTAATAATGCATGCTATATTGATAATAATAAAAGTAATAATTATAATTATTATAGTTCTAGCGATAATTACAGTATAATGTGCGTAATAATGCATGTTATATTGATAACAATAAAAGTAATAAGTATAATTATTATAGTTCTCACGATAATAACTGTATAATATGGGTAATAATGCATGTTATATTGATAATAATAAAAGTAATAAGTATAATTATTATAGTTCTGACGATAATTACAGTATAATGTGCGTAATAATGCATGTTATATTGATAATAATAAAAGTAATAAGTATAATTATTATAGTTCTCACGAGAATAACTGTATAATATGGGTAATAATGCATGTTATATTGATAATAATAAAAGTAATAAGTATAATTATTATAGTTCTGACAATAATAACTGTATAATATGGGTAATAATGCATGTTATATTGATAATAATAAAAGTAATAAGTATAATTATTATAGTTCTGACGATAATAACCGTATAATATGGGTAATAATGCATGTTATATTGATAATAATAAAAGTAATATGTATAATTATTATAGTTCTGACGATAATAACTGTATAATGTGGGTAATAATGCATGTTATATTGATAATAATAAAATTAATAATTATAATTATTATAGTTCTCACGATAATAACTGTATAATATGCGTAATAATGCATGTTATACTGATAATAATAAAAGTAATAAGTATAGTTATTATAGTTCTAGCGATAATAACAGTATAATATGGGTACTAATGCATGTTATATTGGTAATAATAAAAGTAATAAGTATAATTATTACAGTTCTAGCGATAATTACAGTATAATGTGGGTAATAATGCTTGTTATATTGGTGATATTGGGGGTAATAAGTATAATTAGTATAATTCTAGCGATAATTACAGTATAATATGGGTAATAATGCATGTTATATTGATAATAATAAAAGTAATAAGTAAAATTATTATAGTTCTAGCGATAATTACAGTATAATGTGGATAATAATGCTTGTTATATTGGTGATATTGGGGGTAATAAGTATAATTATTATAATGCTAGCGATAATTACAGTATAATATGGGTAATAATGCATGTTATATTGATAATAATAAAAGTAATAAGTATAATTATTATAGTTCTAGCGATAATTACAGTATAATGTGGGTAATAATGCATGTTATATTGATAATAATAAAAGTAATAAGTATAATTATTATAGTTCTCACGATAATAACTGTATAATATGGGTAGTAATGCATGTTATATTGGTAATATTGAGGGTAATAAGTATAATTATTATAATTCTAGCGATAATTACAGTATAATATGGGTAATAGTGCATGTTATGTTAATAATAATAAAAGTAATAAGTATAATTAGTATAGTTCTCACGATAATAACTGTATAATATGGGTACTAATGCATGTTATATTGATAATAATAAAAGTAATAAGTATAATTATTATAGTTCTAGCGATAATTACAGTATAATGTGGGTAATAATCCGTGTTATATTGATAATATTGGGAGTAATAAGTATAATTATTATAATTCTAGCGATAATTACAGTATAATATGGGTAATAATGCATGTTATATTAATAATAATAAAAGTAATAAGTATAATTATTATAGTTCTAGCGATAATAACAGTATAATATTGGTACTAATGCATGTTATATTGATAATAATAAAAGTAATATGTATAATTATTACAGTTCTGACGATATTAACAGTTTAATGTGGGTAATAATCCATGTTATATTGATAATATTGGGAGTAATAAGTATAATTATTATAATTCTAGCGATAATTACAGTATAATATGGGTAATAATGCATGTTATATTGATAATAATAAAAGTAATAAGTAAAATTATTATAGTTCTAGCGATAATTACAGTATAATGTGGGTAATAATGCTTGTTATATTGGTGATATTGGGGGTAATAAGTATAATTATTATACTGCTAGCGATAATTACAGTATAATATGGGTATTAATGCATGTTATATTGATAATAATAAAAGTAATAAGTATAATTATTATAGTTCTCACGATAATAACTGTATAATATGGGTAGTAATGCATGTTATATTCATAATAATAAAAGTAATAAGTAGAATTATTATAGTTCTAGCGATAATTACAGTATAATATGGGTAATAATGCATGTTATACTAATAATAATAAAAGTAATAAGTATAATTATTATAGTTCTCACGATAATAACTGTATAATATAGGTAGTAATGCATGTCATATTGATAATAATAAACGTAATAAGTATTATTATTACAGTTCTGACGATAATAACTGTATAATATGCGTAATAATGCATGTTATATTGATAATAATAAAAGTAATAAGTATAATTATTATAGTCCTAGCGATAATACCAGTATAATGTGGTTAATAATGCATGTTATATTGATAATAATAAACGTGATAAGTATAATTATTATAGTTCTGACGACAATAACTGTATAATATGCGTAATAATGCATGTTATATTGATAATAATAAAAGTAATAGGTATAATTATTATAGTTCTAGCGATAATTACAGTATAATGTGGGTAATAATGCACGTTATATTGGTGATATTGGGGGTAATGAGTATAATTAGTATAATTCTAGCGATAATTACAGTATAATATTGGTATTAATGCATGTTATATTGATAATAATAGAAGTAATAAGTAAAATTATTATAGTTCTAGGGATAATTACAGTATAATGTGGGTAATAATGCTTGTTATATTGGTGATATTGGGGGTAATAAGTATAATTATTATAATGCTAGCGTAACTACAGTATAATATGGGTATTAATGCATGTTATATTGATAATAATAAATGTAATAAGTATAATTATTGTAGTTCTCACGATAATAACTGTATAATATGGGTAGTAATGCATGTTATATTCATAATAATAAACGTAATAAGTATAATTATTATAGTTCTGACGATAATAACTGTATATTATGCGTAATAATGCATGTTATATTGATAATAATTAAAGTAATAAGTATAATTATTATAGTTCTAGCGATAATTAGAGTATAATGTGGGTAATAATGCATGTTATATTCATAATAATAAACGTAGTAAGTATAATTATTATAGTTCTGACGATAATAACTGTATAATATGCGTAATAATGCATGTTATATTGATAATAATAAAAGTAATAAGTATAATTATTATAGTTCTGACGATAATAACTGTATAATATGCGTAATAATGCATGTTATATTGATAATAATAAAAGTAATAAGCATAATTATTATAGTTCTAGCGATAATTACAGCATAATATGGGTAATAATGCATGTTATATTAATAATAATAAAAGTAATAAGTAGAATTATTATAGTTCTAGCGATAATTACAGTATAATGTGGGTAATAATGCATGTTATATTGATAATAATAAAAGTAATAGGTATAATTATTATAGTTCTAGCGATAATTACAGTGTAATGTGGGTAATAATGCATGTTATATTGATAATAATAAAAGTAATAAGTATAATTATTATAATTCTAGCGATAATTACAGTATAATATGGGTAATAATGCATGTTATATTGATAATAATAAAAGTAATAAGTAAAATTATTATATTTCTAGCGATAATTACAGTATAATGTGGGTAATAATGCATGTTATATTGATAATAATAAAAGTAATAAGTATAATTATTATAGTTCTAGCGATAATTACAGTTTAATGTGGGTAGTAATGCATGTTATATTGATAATAATAAAAGTAATAAGTATAATTATTATAGTTCTAGCGATAATTAGAGTATAATGTGGGTAATAATGCATGTTATATTCATAATAATAAACGTAGTAAGTATAATTATTATAGTTCTGACGATAATAACTGTATAATATGCGTAATAATGCATGTTATATTGATAATAATAAAAGTAATAAGTATAATTATTATAATTCTAGCGATAATTACAGTATAATATGGGTAATAATGCATGTTATATTAATAATAATAAAAGTAATAAGTAGAATTATTATAGTTCTAGCGATAATAACAGTATAATATGGGTACTAATGCATGTTATATTGATAATAATAAAAGTAATAAGTACAATTATTATAGTTCTAGCGATAATTACAGTATAATGTGGGTAATAATGCTTGTTATATTGGTGATATTGGGGGTAATGAGTATAATTAGTATAATTCTAGCGATAATTACAGTATAATATTGGTATTAATGCATGTTATATTGATAATAATAAAAGTAATAAGTAAAATTATTATAGTTCTAGCGATAATTACAGTATAATGTGGGTAATAATGCTTGTTATATTGGTGATATTGGGGGTAATAAGTATAATTATTATAATGCTAGCGATAATTACAGTATAATATTGGTATTAATGCATGTTATATTGATAATAATAAAAGTAATAAGTAAAATTATTATAGTTCTAGCGATAATTACAGTATAATGTGGGTAATAATGCTTGTTATATTGCTGATATTGGGGGTAATAAGTATAATTATTATAATGCTAGCGATAATTACAGTATAATATGGGTATTAATGCATGTTATATTGATAATAATAAAAGTAATAAGTATAATTATTATAGTTCTCACGATAATAACTGTATAATATGGGTAGTAATGCATGTTATATTCATAATAATAAAAGTAATAAGTAGAATTATTATAGTTCTAGCGATAATTAGAGTATAATGTGGGTAATAATGCATGTTATATTCATAATAATAAACGTAGTAAGTATAATTATTATAGTTCTGACGATAATAACTGTATAATATGCGTAATAATGCATGTTATATTGATAATAATAAAAGTAATAAGTATAATTATTATAGTTCTGACGATAATAACTGTATAATATGCGTAATAATGCATGTTATATTGATAATAATAAAAGTAATAAGCATAATTATTATAGTTCTAGCGATAATTACAGCATAATATGGGTAATAATGCATGTTATATTAATAATAATAAAAGTAATAAGTAGAATTATTATAGTTCTAGCGATAATTACAGTATAATGTGGGTAATAATGCATGTTATATTGATAATAATAAAAGTAATAGGTATAATTATTATAGTTCTAGCGATAATTACAGTGTAATGTGGGTAATAATGCATGTTATATTGATAATAATAAAAGTAATAAGTATAATTATTATAATTCTAGCGATAATTACAGTATAATATGGGTAATAATGCATGTTATATTGATAATAATAAAAGTAATAAGTAAAATTATTATATTTCTAGCGATAATTACAGTATAATGTGGGTAATAATGCATGTTATATTGATAATAATAAAAGTAATAAGTATAATTATTATAGTTCTAGCGATAATTACAGTTTAATGTGGGTAGTAATGCATGTTATATTGATAATAATAAAAGTAATAAGTATAATTATTATAGTTCTAGCGATAATTAGAGTATAATGTGGGTAATAATGCATGTTATATTCATAATAATAAACGTAGTAAGTATAATTATTATAGTTCTGACGATAATAACTGTATAATATGCGTAATAATGCATGTTATATTGATAATAATAAAAGTAATAAGTATAATTATTATAATTCTAGCGATAATTACAGTATAATATGGGTAATAATGCATGTTATATTAATAATAATAAAAGTAATAAGTAGAATTATTATAGTTCTAGCGATAATAACAGTATAATATGGGTACTAATGCATGTTATATTGATAATAATAAAAGTAATAAGTACAATTATTATAGTTCTAGCGATAATTACAGTATAATGTGGGTAATAATGCTTGTTATATTGGTGATATTGGGGGTAATGAGTATAATTAGTATAATTCTAGCGATAATTACAGTATAATATTGGTATTAATGCATGTTATATTGATAATAATAAAAGTAATAAGTAAAATTATTATAGTTCTAGCGATAATTACAGTATAATGTGGGTAATAATGCTTGTTATATTGGTGATATTGGGGGTAATAAGTATAATTATTATAATGCTAGCGATAATTACAGTATAATATTGGTATTAATGCATGTTATATTGATAATAATAAAAGTAATAAGTAAAATTATTATAGTTCTAGCGATAATTACAGTATAATGTGGGTAATAATGCTTGTTATATTGCTGATATTGGGGGTAATAAGTATAATTATTATAATGCTAGCGATAATTACAGTATAATATGGGTATTAATGCATGTTATATTGATAATAATAAAAGTAATAAGTATAATTATTATAGTTCTCACGATAATAACTGTATAATATGGGTAGTAATGCATGTTATATTCATAATAATAAAAGTAATAAGTAGAATTATTATAGTTCTAGCGATAATTACAGTATAATGTGGGTAATAATGCATGTTATATTGATAATAATAAAAGTAATAGGTATAATTATTATAGTTCTAGCGATAATTACAGTGTAATGTGGGTAATAATGCATGTTATATTGATAATAATAAAAGTAATAAGTATAATTATTATAATTCTAGCGATAATTACAGTATAATATGGGTAATAATGCATGTTTTATTGATAATAATAAAAGTAATAAGTAAAATTATTATAGTTCTAGCGATAATTACAGTATAATGTGGGTAATAATGCATGTTATATTGATAATAATAAAAGTAATAAGTATAATTATTATAGTTCTAGCGATAATTACAGTATAATGTGGGTAGTAATGCATGTTATATTGATAATAATAAAAGTAATAAGTATAATTATTATAGTTCTAGCGATAATTAGAGTATAATGTGGGTAATAATGCATGTTATATTCATAATAATAAACGTAGTAAGTATAATTATTATAGTTCTGACGATAATAACTGTATAATATGCGTAATAATGCATGTTATATTGATAATAATAAAAGTAATAAGTATAATTATTATAATTCTAGCGATAATTACAGTATAATATGGGTAATAATGCATGTTATATTAATAATAATAAAAGTAATAAGTAGAATTATTATAGTTCTAGCGATAATAACAGTATAATATGGGTACTAATGCATGTTATATTGATAATAATAAAAGTAATAAGTACAATTATTATAGTTCTAGCGATAATTACAGTATAATGTGGGTAATAATGCTTGTTATATTGGTGATATTGGGGGTAATGAGTATAATTAGTATAATTCTAGCGATAATTACAGTATAATATTGGTATTAATGCATGTTATATTGATAATAATAAAAGTAATAAGTATAATTACTATAGTTCTAGCGATAATTACAGTATAATGTGGGTAATAATGCTTGTTATATTGGTGATATTGGGGGTAATGAGTATAATTAGTATAATTCTAGCGATAATTACAGTATAATATGGGTATTAATGCATGTTATATTGATAATAATAAAAGTAATAAGTATAATTATTATAGTTCTCACGATAATAACTGTATAATATGGGTAGTAATGCATGTTATATTCATAATAATAAACGTAATAAGTATAATTATTATAGTTCTGACGATAATAACTGTATATTATGCGTAATAATGCATGTTATATTGATAATAATAAAAGTAATAATTATAATTATTATAGTTCTAGCGATAATTACAGTATAATGTGCGTAATAATGCATGTTATATTGATAACAATAAAAGTAATAAGTATAATTATTATAGTTCTCACGATAATAACTGTATAATATGCGTAATAATGCATGTTATATTGATAATAATAAAAGTAATAAGTATAGTTATTATAATTCTAGCGATAATTACAGTATAATATGGGTAATAATGCATGTTATACTAATAATAATAAAAGTAATAAGTATAATTATTATAGTTCTCACGATAATAACTGTATAATGTAGGTAGTAATGCATGTCATATTGATAATAATAAACGTAATAAGTATTATTATTACAGTTCTGACGATAATAACTGTATAATATGCGTAATAATGCATGTTGTATTGATAATAATAAAAGTAATAAGTATAATTATTATAGTCCTAGCGATAATACCAGTATAATGTGGTTAATAATGCATGTTATATTGATAATAATAAAAGTAATAGGTATAATTATTATAGTTCTAGCGATAATTACAGTGTAATGTGGGTAATAATGCATGTTATATTGATAATAATAAAAGTAATAAGTATAATTATTATAGTTCTAGCGATAATTACAGTATAATGTGGGTAATAATGCATGTTATATTGATAATAATAAAAGTAATAAGTATAATTATTATAGTTCTCACGATAATAACTGTATAATATGGGTAGTAATGCATGTTATATTGGTAATATTGAGGGTAATAAGTATAATTATTATAATTCTAGCGATAATTACAGTATAATATGGGTAATAGTGCATGTTATGTTAATAATAATAAAAGTAATAAGTATAATTAGTATAGTTCTCACGATAATAACTGTATAATATGGGTACTAATGCATGTTATATTGATAATAATAAAAGTAATAAGTATAATTATTATAGTTCTAGCGATAATTACAGTATAATGTGGGTAATAATCCGTGTTATATTGATAATATTGGGAGTAATAAGTATAATTATTATAATTCTAGCGATAATTACAGTATAATATGGGTAATAATGCATGTTATATTAATAATAATAAAAGTAATAAGTATAATTATTATAGTTCTAGCGATAATAACAGTATAATATTGGTACTAATGCATGTTATATTGATAATAATAAAAGTAATATGTATAATTATTATAGTTCTGACGATATTAACAGTTTAATGTGGGTAATAATCCATGTTATATTGATAATATTGGGAGTAATAAGTATAATTATTATAATTCTAGCGATAATTACAGTATAATATGGGTAATAATGCATGTTATATTGATAATAATAAAAGTAATAAGTAAAATTATTATAGTTCTAGCGATAATTACAGTATAATGTGGGTAATAATGCTCGTTATATTGGTGATATTGGGGGTAATAAGTATAATTATTATACTGCTAGCGATAATTACAGTATAATATGGGTATTAATGCATGTTATATTGATAATAATAAAAGTAATAAGTATAATTATTATAGTTCTCACGATAATAACTGTATAATATGGGTACTAATGCATGTTATATTGATAATAATAAAAGTAATAAGTATAATTATTATAGTTCTAGCGATAATTACAGTATAATGTGGGTAATAATGCATGTTATATTGACGATATTGGGAGTAATGAGTATATTTATTATAATTCTAGCGATAATTACAGTATAATATGGGTAATAGTGCATGTTATATTAATAATAATAAAAGTAATAAGTATAGTTATTATAGTTCTGACGATAATAACTGTATAATATGCGTAAAAATGCATGTTATATTGATAATAATAAAAGTAATAAGTATAATTATTATAGTTCTGACGATAATAACTGTATAATATGCGTAATAATGCATGTTATATCGATAATAATAAAAGTAATAAGTATTATTATTATAGTTCTGACGATAATAACTGTATAATATGCGTAATAATGCATGTTTTATTGATAATAATAAAAGTAATAAGTATAATTATTATAGTTCTAGCGATAATTACAGTATAATGTGGGTAGTAATGCATGTTATATTGATAATAATGAAAGTAATAAGTATAATTATTATAGTTCTCACGATAATAACTGTATAATATGGGTAGTAATGCATGTTATATTGATAATAATAAACGTAATAAGTATAATTATTATAGTTCTGACGACAATAACTGTATAATATGCGTAATAATGCATGTTATATTGATAATAATAAAAGTAATAGGTATAATTATTATAGTTCTAGCGATAATTACAGTGTAATGTGGGTAATAATGCATGTTATATTGATAATAATAAAAGTAATAAGTATAATTATTATAGTTCTAGCGATAATTACAGTATAATGTGGGTAATAATGCATGTTATATTGATAATAATAAAAGTAATAAGTATAATTATTATAGTTCTCACGATAATAACTGTATAATATGGGTAGTAATGCATGTTATATTGGTAATATTGAGGGTAATAAGTATAATTATTATAATTCTAGCGATAATTACAGTATAATATGGGTAATAGTGCATGTTATGTTAATAATAATAAAAGTAATAAGTATAATTAGTATAGTTCTCACGATAATAACTGTATAATATGGGTACTAATGCATGTTATATTGATAATAATAAAAGTAATAAGTATAATTATTATAGTTCTAGCGATAATTACAGTATAATGTGGGTAATAATCCGTGTTATATTGATAATATTGGGAGTAATAAGTATAATTATTATAATTCTAGCGATAATTACAGTATAATATGGGTAATAATGCATGTTATATTAATAATAATACAAGTAATAAGTATAATTATTATAGTTCTAGCGATAATAACAGTATAATATTGGTACTAATGCATGTTATATTGATAATAATAAAAGTAATATGTATAATTATTATAGTTCTGACGATATTAACAGTTTAATGTGGGTAATAATCCATGTTATATTGATAATATTGGGAGTAATAAGTATAATTATTATAATTCTAGCGATAATTACAGTATAATATGGGTAATAATGCATGTTATATTGATAATAATAAAAGTAATAAGTAAAATTATTATAGTTCTAGCGATAATTACAGTATAATGTGGGTAATAATGCTTGTTATATTGGTGATATTGGGGGTAATAAGTATAATTATTATACTGCTAGCGATAATTACAGTATAATATGGGTATTAATGCATGTTATATTGATAATAATAAAAGTAATAAGTATAATTATTATAGTTCTCACGATAATAACTGTATAATATGGGTAGTAATGCATGTTATATTCATAATAATAAAAGTAATAAGTAGAATTATTATAGTTCTAGCGATAATTACAGTATAATGTGGGTAATAATGCATGTTATATTGATAATAATAAAAGTAATAGGTATAATTATTATAGTTCTAGCGATAATTACAGTGTAATGTGGGTAATAATGCTTGTTATATTGGTGATATTGGGGGTAATAAGTATAATTATTATAATGCTAGCGATAATTACAGTATAATATGGGTATTAATGCATGTTATATTGATAATAATAAAAGTAATAAGTATAATTATTATAGTTCTCACGATAATAACTGTATAATATGGGTACTAATGCATGTTATATTGATAATAATAAAAGTAATAAGTATAATTATTATAGTTCTAGCGATAATTACAGTATAATGTAGGTAATAATGCATGTTATATTGATAATAATAAAAGTAATAAGTATAATTATTATAGTTCAAGCGATAATAACAGTATAATATGGGTACTAATGCATGTTATATTGATAATAATAAAAGTAATAAGTATAATTATTATAGTTCTCACGATAATAACTGTATAATATAGGTAGTAATGCATGTCATATTGATAATAATAAACGTAATAAGTATTATTATTGCAGTTCTGACGATAATAACTGTATAATATGCGTAATAATGCATGTTATATTGATAATAATAAAAGTAATAAGTATAATTATTATAGTTCTCACGATAATAACTGTATAATATGGGTAGAAATGCATGTTATATTGATAATAATAAAAGTAATAAGTATAATTATTATAATTCTAGCGATAATTACAGTATAATATGGGTATTAATTCATGTTATATTGATAATAATAAAAGTAATAACTATAATTATTATAGTTCTCACGATAATAACTGTATAATATGGGTAATAATGCATGTTATATTGATAATAATAAAAGTAATAAGAATAATTATTATAGTTCTCACGATAATAACTGTATAATATGGGTAATAATGCATGTTATATTGATAATAATAAAAGTAATAAGTATAATTATTATAGTTCTGACGATAATAACCGTATAATATGGGTAATAATGCATGTTATATTGATAATAATAAAAGTAATATGTATAATTATTATAGTTCTGACGATAATAACTGTATAATGTGGGTAATAATGCATGTTATATTGATAATAATAAAAGTAATAATTATAATTATTATAGTTCTAGCGATAATTACAGTATAATGTGCGTAATAATGCATGTTATATTGATAACAATAAAAGTAATAAGTATAATTGTTATAGTTCTCACGATAATAACTGTATAATATGGGTAATAATGCATGTTATATTGATAATAATAAAAGTAATAAGTATAATTATTATAGTTCTGACGATAATAACCGTATAATATGGGTACTAATGCATGTTATATTGATAATAATAACAGTAATAAGTATAATTATTATAGTTCTAGCGATAATTACAGTATAATGTAGGTAATAATGCATGTTATATTGATAATAATAAAAGTAATAAGTATAATTATTATAGTTCAAGCGATAATAACAGTATAATATGGGTACTAATGCATGTTATATTGATAATAATAAAAGTAATAAGTATAATTATTATAGTTCTCACGATAATAACTGTATAATATGGGTAGAAATGCATGTTATATTGATAATAATAAAAGTAATAAGTATAATTATTATAATTCTAGCGATAATTACAGTATAATATGGGTATTAATTCATGTTATATTGATAATAATAAAAGTAATAACTATAATTGTTATAGTTCTCACGATAATAACTGTATAATATGGGTAATAATGCATGTTATATTGATAATAATAAAAGTAATAAGTATAATTATTATAGTTCTCACGATAATAACTGTATAATATGGGTAATAATGCATGTTATATTGATAATAATAAAAGTAATAAGTATAATTATTGTAGTTCTGACGATAATAACCGTATAATATGGGTAATAATGCATGCTATATTGATAATAATAAAAGTAATATGTATAATTATTATAGTTCTGACGATAATAACTGTATAATGTGGGTAATAATGCATGCTATATTGATAATAATAAAAGTAATAATTATAATTATTATAGTTCTAGCGATAATTACAGTATAATGTGCGTAATAATGCATGTTATATTGATAACAATAAAAGTAATAAGTATAATTATTATAGTTCTCACGATAATAACTGTATAATATGGGTAATAATGCATGTTATATTGATAATAATAAAAGTAATAAGTATAATTATTATAGTTCTGACGATAATTACAGTATAATGTGCGTAATAATGCATGTTATATTGATAATAATAAAAGTAATAAGTATAATTATTATAGTTCTCACGATAATAACTGTATAATATGGGTAATAATGCATGTTATATTGATAATAATAAAAGTAATAAGTATAATTATTATAGTTCTGACAATAATAACTGTATAATATGGGTAATAATGCATGTTATATTGATAATAATAAAAGTAATAAGTATAATTATTATAGTTCTGACGATAATAACCGTATAATATGGGTAATAATGCATGTTATATTGATAATAATAAAAGTAATATGTATAATTATTATAGTTCTGACGATAATAACTGTATAATGTGGGTAATAATGCATGTTATATTGATAATAATAAAATTAATAATTATAATTATTATAGTTCTCACGATAATAACTGTATAATATGCGTAATAATGCATGTTATACTGATAATAATAAAAGTAATAAGTATAGTTATTATAGTTCTAGCGATAATAACAGTATAATATGGGTACTAATGCATGTTATATTGGTAATAATAAAAGTAATAAGTATAATTATTACAGTTCTAGCGATAATTACAGTATAATGTGGGTAATAATGCTTGTTATATTGGTGATATTGGGGGTAATAAGTATAATTAGTATAATTCTAGCGATAATTACAGTATAATATGGGTAATAATGCATGTTATATTGATAATAATAAAAGTAATAAGTAAAATTATTATAGTTCTAGCGATAATTACAGTATAATGTGGATAATAATGCTTGTTATATTGGTGATATTGGGGGTAATAAGTATAATTATTATAATGCTAGCGATAATTACAGTATAATATGGGTATAAATGCATGTTGTATTGATAATAATAAAAGTAATAAGTATAATTATTATAGTTCTCACGATAATAACTGTATAATATGTGTATTAATGCATGTTATATTGATAATAATAAACGTAATAAGAATAATTATTATAGTTCTAGCGATAATTACAGTATAATGTGCGTAATAATGCATGTTATATTGATAATAATAAAAGTAATAAGTATAATTATTATAGTTCTCACGATAATAACTGTATAATATGGGTAGTAATGTATGTTATATTGATAATAATAAAAGTAATAATTATAATTATTATAGTTCTAGCGATAATTACAGTATAATGTGCGTAATAATGCATGTTATATTGATAATAATAAAAGTAATAAGTATAATTATTATAGTTCTCACGATAATAACTGTATAATATGGGTAATAATGCATGTAATATTGATAATAATAAAAGTAATAAGTATAATTATTATAGTTCTGACGATAATAACCGAATAATATGGGTAATAATGCATGTTATATTGATAATAATAAAAGTAATATGTATAATTATTATAGTTCTGACGATAATAACTGTATAATATGCGTAATAATGCATGTTATATTGATAATAATAAAAGTAATAAGTATAGTTATTATAATTCTAGCGATAATTACAGTATAATATGGGTAATAATGCATGTTATACTAATAATAATAAAAGTAATAAGTATAATTATTATAGTTCTCACGATAATAACTGTATAATATAGGTAGTAATGCATGTCATATTGATAATAATAAACGTAATAAGTATTATTATTACAGTTCTGACGATAATAACTGTATAATATGCGTAATAATGCATGTTATATTGATAATAATAAAAGTAATAAGTATAATTATTATAGTCCTAGCGATAATACCAGTATAATGTGGTTAATAATGCATGTTATATTGATAATAATAAACGTGATAAGTATAATTATTATAGTTCTGACGACAATAACTGTATAATATGCGTAATAATGCATGTTATATTGATAATAATAAAAGTAATAGGTATAATTATTATAGTTCTAGCGATAATTACAGTGTAATGTGGGTAATAATGCATGTTATATTGATAATAATAAAAGTAATAAGTATAATTATTATAGTTCTAGCGATAATTACAGTATAATGTGGGTAATAATGCATGTTATATTGATAATAATAAAAGTAATAAGTATAATTATTATAGTTCTCACGATAATAACTGTATAATATGGGTAGTAATGCATGTTATATTGATAATAATAAAAGTAATAAGTATAATTATTATAGTTCTCACGATAATAACTGTATAATATGGGTAATAATGCATGTTATATTGATAATAATAAAAGTAATAAGTATAATTATTATAGTTCTGACGATAATAACCGTATAATATGGGTAATAATGCATGTTATATTCATAATAATAAAAGTAATATGTATAATTATTATAGTTCTGACGATAATAACTGTATAATATGCGTAATAATGCATGTTATATTGATAATAATAAAAGTAATAAGTATAGTTATTATAGTTCTCACGATAATAACTGTATAATATGGGTAATAATGCATGTTATATTGATAATAATAAAAGTAATAAGTATAATTATTATAGTTCTGACGATAATAACCGTATAATATGGGTAATAATGCATGTTATATTGATAATAATAAAAGTAATATGTATAATTATTATAGTTCTGACGATAATAACTGTATAATATGCGTAATAATGCATGTTATATTGATAATAATAAAAGTAATAAGTATAGTTATTATAATTCTAGCGATAATTACAGTATAATATGGGTAATAATGCATGTTATACTAATAATAATAAAAGTAATAAGTATAATTATTATAGTTCTCACGATAATAACTGTATAATATAGGTAGTAATGCATGTCATATTGATAATAATAAACGTAATAAGTATTATTATTGCAGTTCTGACGATAATAACTGTATAATATGCGTAATAATGCATGTTATATTGATAATAATAAAAGTAATAAGTATAATTATTATAGTTCTCACGATAATAACTGTATAATATGGGTAGAAATGCATGTTATATTGATAATAATAAAAGTAATAAGTATAATTATTATAATTCTAGCGATAATTACAGTATAATATGGGTATTAATTCATGTTATATTGATAATAATAAAAGTAATAACTATAATTATTATAGTTCTCACGATAATAACTGTATAATATGGGTAATAATGCATGTTATATTGATAATAATAAAAGTAATAAGAATAATTATTATAGTTCTCACGATAATAACTGTATAATATGGGTAATAATGCATGTTATATTGATAATAATAAAAGTAATAAGTATAATTATTATAGTTCTGACGATAATAACCGTATAATATGGGTAATAATGCATGTTATATTGATAATAATAAAAGTAATATGTATAATTATTATAGTTCTGACGATAATAACTGTATAATGTGGGTAATAATGCATGTTATATTGATAATAATAAAAGTAATAATTATAATTATTATAGTTCTAGCGATAATTACAGTATAATGTGCGTAATAATGCATGTTATATTGATAACAATAAAAGTAATAAGTATAATTGTTATAGTTCTCACGATAATAACTGTATAATATGGGTAATAATGCATGTTATATTGATAATAATAAAAGTAATAAGTATAATTATTATAGTTCTGACGATAATAACCGTATAATATGGGTACTAATGCATGTTATATTGATAATAATAACAGTAATAAGTATAATTATTATAGTTCTAGCGATAATTACAGTATAATGTAGGTAATAATGCATGTTATATTGATAATAATAAAAGTAATAAGTATAATTATTATAGTTCAAGCGATAATAACAGTATAATATGGGTACTAATGCATGTTATATTGATAATAATAAAAGTAATAAGTATAATTATTATAGTTCTCACGATAATAACTGTATAATATAGGTAGTAATGCATGTCATATTGATAATAATAAACGTAATAAGTATTATTATTACAGTTCTGACGATAATAACTGTATAATATGCGTAATAATGCATGTTATATTGATAATAATAAAAGTAATAAGTATAATTATTATAGTTCTCACGATAATAACTGTATAATATGGGTAGAAATGCATGTTATATTGATAATAATAAAAGTAATAAGTATAATTATTATAATTCTAGCGATAATTACAGTATAATATGGGTATTAATTCATGTTATATTGATAATAATAAAAGTAATAACTATAATTGTTATAGTTCTCACGATAATAACTGTATAATATGGGTAATAATGCATGTTATATTGATAATAATAAAAGTAATAAGTATAATTATTATAGTTCTCACGATAATAACTGTATAATATGGGTAATAATGCATGTTATATTGATAATAATAAAAGTAATAAGTATAATTATTGTAGTTCTGACGATAATAACCGTATAATATGGGTAATAATGCATGTTATATTGATAATAATAAAAGTAATATGTATAATTATTATAGTTCTGACGATAATAACTGTATAATGTGGGTAATAATGCATGCTATATTGATAATAATAAAAGTAATAATTATAATTATTATAGTTCTAGCGATAATTACAGTATAATGTGCGTAATAATGCATGTTATATTGATAACAATAAAAGTAATAAGTATAATTATTATAGTTCTCACGATAATAACTGTATAATATGGGTAATAATGCATGTTATATTGATAATAATAAAAGTAATAAGTATAATTATTATAGTTCTGACGATAATTACAGTATAATGTGCGTAATAATGCATGTTATATTGATAATAATAAAAGTAATAAGTATAATTATTATAGTTCTCACGATAATAACTGTATAATATGGGTAATAATGCATGTTATATTGATAATAATAAAAGTAATAAGTATAATTATTATAGTTCTGACAATAATAACTGTATAATATGGGTAATAATGCATGTTATATTGATAATAATAAAAGTAATAAGTATAATTATTATAGTTCTGACGATAATAACCGTATAATATGGGTAATAATGCATGTTATATTGATAATAATAAAAGTAATATGTATAATTATTATAGTTCTGACGATAATAACTGTATAATGTGGGTAATAATGCATGTTATATTGATAATAATAAAATTAATAATTATAATTATTATAGTTCTCACGATAATAACTGTATAATATGCGTAATAATGCATGTTATACTGATAATAATAAAAGTAATAAGTATAGTTATTATAGTTCTAGCGATAATAACAGTATAATATGGGTACTAATGCATGTTATATTGGTAATAATAAAAGTAATAAGTATAATTATTACAGTTCTAGCGATAATTACAGTATAATGTGGGTAATAATGCTTGTTATATTGGTGATATTGGGGGTAATAAGTATAATTAGTATAATTCTAGCGATAATTACAGTATAATATAGGTAATAATGCATGTTATATTGATAATAATAAAAGTAATAAGTAAAATTATTATAGTTCTAGCGATAATTACAGTATAATGTGGATAATAATGCTTGTTATATTGGTGATATTGGGGGTAATAAGTATAATTATTATAATGCTAGCGATAATTACAGTATAATATGGGTATAAATGCATGTTGTATTGATAATAATAAAAGTAATAAGTATAATTATTATAGTTCTCACGATAATAACTGTATAATATGTGTATTAATGCATGTTATATTGATAATAATAAACGTAATAAGAATAATTATTATAGTTCTAGCGATAATTACAGTATAATGTGCGTAATAATGCATGTTATATTGATAATAATAAAAGTAATAAGTATAATTATTATAGTTCTCACGATAATAACTGTATAATATGGGTAGTAATGTATGTTATATTGATAATAATAAAAGTAATAATTATAATTATTATAGTTCTAGCGATAATTACAGTATAATGTGCGTAATAATGCATGTTATATTGATAATAATAAAAGTAATAAGTATAATTATTATAGTTCTCACGATAATAACTGTATAATATGGGTAATAATGCATGTTATATTGATAATAATAAAAGTAATAAGTATAATTATTATAGTTCTGACGATAATAACCGTATAATATGGGTAATAATGCATGTTATATTGATAATAATAAAAGTAATATGTATAATTATTATAGTTCTGACGATAATAACTGTATAATATGCGTAATAATGCATGTTATATTGATAATAATAAAAGTAATAAGTATAGTTGTTATAATTCTAGCGATAATTACAGTATAATATGGGTAATAATGCATGTTATACTAATAATAATAAAAGTAATAAGTATAATTATTATAGTTCTCACGATAATAACTGTATAATATAGGTAGTAATGCATGTCATATTGATAATAATAAACGTAATAAGTATTATTATTACAGTTCTGACGATAATAACTGTATAATATGCGTAATAATGCATGTTATATTGATAATAATAAAAGTAATAAGTATAATTATTATAGTCCTAGCGATAATACCAGTATAATGTGGTTAATAATGCATGTTATATTGATAATAATAAACGTGATAAGTATAATTATTATAGTTCTGACGACAATAACTGTATAATATGCGTAATAATGCATGTTATATTGATAATAATAAAAGTAATAGGTATAATTATTATAGTTCTAGCGATAATTACAGTGTAATGTGGGTAATAATGCATGTTATATTGATAATAATAAAAGTAATAAGTATAATTATTATAGTTCTAGCGATAATTACAGTATAATGTGGGTAATAATGCATGTTATATTGATAATAATAAAAGTAATAAGTATAATTATTATAGTTCTCACGATAATAACTGTATAATATGGGTAGTAATGCATGTTATATTGATAATAATAAACGTAATAAGTATAATTATTATAGTTCTGACGACAATAACTGTATAATATGCGTAATAATGCATGTTATATTGATAATAATAAAAGTAATAAGTATAATTATTATAGTTCTCACGATAATAACTGTATAATATGGGTAGTAATGTATGTTATATTGATAATAATAAAAGTAATAATTATAATTATTATAGTTCTAGCGATAATTACAGTATAATGTGCGTAATAATGCATGTTATATTGATAATAATAAAAGTAATAAGTATAATTATTATAGTTCTCACGATAATAACTGTATAATATGGGTAATAATGCATGTTATATTGATAATAATAAAAGTAATAAGTATAATTATTATAGTTCTGACGATAATAACCGTATAATATGGGTAATAATGCATGTTATATTCATAATAATAAAAGTAATATGTATAATTATTATAGTTCTGACGATAATAACTGTATAATATGCGTAATAATGCATGTTATATTGATAATAATAAAAGTAATAAGTATAGTTATTATAGTTCTCACGATAATAACTGTATAATATGGGTAATAATGCATGTTATATTGATAATAATAAAAGTAATAAGTATAATTATTATAGTTCTGACGATAATAACCGTATAATATGGGTAATAATGCATGTTATATTGATAATAATAAAAGTAATATGTATAATTATTATAGTTCTGACGATAATAACTGTATAATATGCGTAATAATGCATGTTATATTGATAATAATAAAAGTAATAAGTATAGTTATTATAATTCTAGCGATAATTACAGTATAATATGGGTAATAATGCATGTTATACTAATAATAATAAAAGTAATAAGTATAATTATTATAGTTCTCACGATAATAACTGTATAATATAGGTAGTAATGCATGTCATATTGATAATAATAAACGTAATAAGTATTATTATTACAGTTCTGACGATAATAACTGTATAATATGCGTAATAATGCATGTTATATTGATAATAATAAAAGTAATAAGTATAATTATTATAGTCCTAGCGATAATACCAGTATAATGTGGTTAATAATGCATGTTATATTGATAATAATAAACGTGATAAGTATAATTATTATAGTTCTGACGACAATAACTGTATGATATGCGTAATAATGCATGTTATATTGATAATAATAAAAGTAATAGGTATAATTATTATAGTTCTAGCGATAATTACAGTGTAATGTGGGTAATAATGCATGTTATATTGATAATAATAAAAGTAATAAGTATAATTATTATAGTTCTAGCGATAATTACAGTATAATGTGGGTAATAATGCATGTTATATTGATAATAATAAAAGTAATAAGTATAATTATTATAGTTCTCACGATAATAACTGTATAATATGGGTAGTAATGCATGTTATACTGATAATAATAAACGTAATAAGTATAATTATTATAGTTCTGACGACAATAACTGTATAATATGCGTAATAATGCATGTTATATTGATAATAATAAAAGTAATAAGTATTATTATTATAGTTCTGACGATAATAACTGTATAATATGCGTAATAATGCATGTTATATTGATAATAATAAATGTAATAGGTATAATTATTATAGTTCTAGCGATAATTACAGTATAATGTGGGTGATAATGCATGTTATATTGACAATAATAAAAGTAATAAGTATAATTATTATAGTTCTAGCGATAATTACAGTATAATGTGGGTATTAATGCATGTTATATTGATAATAATAAAAGTAATAAGTATAATTATTATAGTTCTCACGATAATAACTGTATAATATGGGTAGTAATGCGTGTTATATTGATAATAATAAACGTAATAAGTATAATTATTATAGTTCTGACGATAATAACTGTATAATATGCGTAATAATGCATGTTATATTGATAATAATAAAAGTAATAAGTATAATTATTATAGTTCTAGCGATAATTACAGTATAATGTGGGTAATAATGCTTGTTATATTAGCAATATTGAGGGTAATAAGTATAATTAGTATAATTCTAGCGATAATTACAGTATAATATGGGTATTAATGCATGTTATATTGATAATAATTAAAGTAATAAGTATAGTTATTATAATTCTAGCGATAATTACAGTATAATATGGGTAATAATGCATGTTATACTAATAATAATAAAAGTAATAAGTATAATTATTATAGTTCTCACGATAATAACTGTATAATATAGGTAGTAATGCATGTCATATTGATAATAATAAACGTAATTAGTATTATTATTACAGTTCTGACGATAATAACTGTATAATATGCGTAATAATGCATGTTATATTGATAATAATAAAAGTAATAAGTATAGTTATTATAATTCTAGCGATAATTACAGTATAATATGGGTAATAATGCATGTTATACTAATAATAATAAAAGTAATAAGAATAATTATTATAGTTCTCACGATAATAACTGTATAATATAGGTAGTAATGCATGTCATATTGATAATAATAAACGTAATAAGTATTATTATTACAGTTCTGACGATAATAACTGTATAATATGCGTAATAATGCATGTTATATTGATAATAATAAAAGTAATAAGTAAAATTATTATAGTTCTAGCGATAATTACAGTATAATGTGGATAATAATGCTTGTTATATTGGTGATATTGGGGGTAATAAGTATAATTATTATAATGCTAGCGATAATTACAGTATAATATGGGTATAAATGCATGTTATATTGATAATAATAAAAGTAATAAGTATAATTATTATAGTTCTCACGATAATAACTGTATAATATGTGTATTAATGCATGTTATATTGATAATAATAAACGTAATAAGAATAATTATTATAGTTCTAGCGACAATTACAGTATAATGTGCGTAATAATGCATGTTATATTGATAATAATAAAAGTAATAAGTATAATTATTATAGTTCTCACGATAATAACTGTATAATATGGGTAGTAATGTATGTTATATTGATAATAATAAAAGTAATAATTATAATTATTATAGTTCTAGCGATAATTACAGTATAATGTGCGTAATAATGCATGTTATATTGATAATAATAAAAGTAATAAGTATAATTATTATAGTTCTCACGATAATAACTGTATAATATGGGTAATAATGCATGTTATATTGATAATAATAAAAGTAATAAGTATAATTATTATAGTTCTGACGATAATAACTGTATAATATGCGTAATAATGCATGTTATATTGATAATAATAAAAGTAATAAGTATAGTTATTATAATTCTAGCGATAATTACAGTATAATATGGGTAATAATGCATGTTATACTAATAATAATAAAAGTAATAAGTATAATTATTATAGTTCTCACGATAATAACTGTATAATATAGGTAGTAATGCATGTCATATTGATAATAATAAACGTAATAAGTATTATTATTACAGTTCTGACGATAATAACTGTATAATATGCGTAATAATGCATGTTATATTGATAATAATAAAAGTAATAAGTATAATTATTATAGTCCTAGCGATAATACCAGTATAATGTGGTTAATAATGCATGTTATATTGATAATAATAAACGTGATAAGTATAATTATTATAGTTCTGACGACAATAACTGTATAATATGCGTAATAATGCATGTTATATTGATAATAATAAAAGTAATAAGTATTATTATTATAGTTCTGACGATAATAACTGTATAATATGCGTAATAATGCATGTTATATTGATAATAATAAATGTAATAGGTATAATTATTATAGTTCTAGCGATAATTACAGTATAATGTGGGTAATAATGCATGTTATATTGACAATAATAAACGTAATAAGTATAATTATTATAGTTCTGACGATAATAACTGTATAATATGCGTAATAATGCATGTTATATTGATAATAATAAAAGTAATAAGTATAATTATTATAGTTCTAGCGATAATTACAGTATAATGTGGGTAATAATGCTTGTTATATTAGCAATATTGAGGGTAATAAGTATAATTAGTATAATTCTAGCGATAATTACAGTATAATATGGGTATTAATGCATGTTATATTGATAATAATTAAAGTAATAAGTATAGTTATTATAATTCTAGCGATAATTACAGTATAATATGGGTAATAATGCATGTTATACTAATAATAATAAAAGTAATAAGTATAATTATTATAGTTCTCACGATAATAACTGTATAATATAGGTAGTAATGCATGTCATATTGATAATAATAAACGTAATAAGTATTATTATTACAGTTCTGACGATAATAACTGTATAATATGCGTAATAATGCATGTTATATTGATAATAATAAAAGTAATAAGTATAATTATTATAATTCTAGCGATAATTACAGTATAATATGGGTAATAATGCATGTTATATTAATAATAATAAAAGTAATAAGTATAATTATTATAGTTCCAGCGATAATAACAGTATAATATTGGTACTAATGCATGTTATATTGATAATAATGAAAGTAATAAGTATAATTATTATAGTTCTAGCGATAATTACAGTATAATGTGGGTAATAATGCTTGTTATATTGGTGATATTGGGGGTAATAAGTATAATTATTATAATGCTAGCGATAATTACAGTATAATGTGGTTAATAATGCATGTTATATTGATAATAATAAAAGTAATAAGTATAATTATTATAGTTCTAGCGATAATTACAGTATAATGTGGGTAATAATGCTTGTTATATTCGTGATATTGGGGGTAATAAGTATAATTAGTATAATTCTAGCGATAATTACAGTATAATATGGGTAATAATGCATGTTATATTGATAATAATAAAAGTAAAAAGTAAAATTATTATAGTTCTAGCGATAATTACAGTATAATGTGGATAATAATGCTTGTTATATTGGTGATATTGGGGGTAATAAGTATAATTATTATAATGCTAGCGATAATTACAGTATAATATGGGTATAAATGCATGTTATATTGATAATAATAAAAGTAATAAGTATAATTATTATAGTTCTCACGATAATAACTGTATAATATGTGTATTAATGCATGTTATATTGATAATAATAAACGTAATAAGAATAATTATTATAGTTCTAGCGATAATTACAGTATAATGTGCGTAATAATGCATGTTATATTGATAATAATAAAAGTAATAAGTATAATTATTATAGTTCTCAAGATAATAACTGTATAATATGGGTAGTAATGTATGTTATATTGATAATAATAAAGGAATAAGTATAATTATTATAATTCTAGCGATAATTGCAGTATAATATGGGTATTAATGCATGTTATATTGATAATAATAAAAGTAATAACTATAATTATTATAGTTCTCACGATAATAACTGTATAATATGGGTAATAATGCATGTTATATTGATAATAATAAAAGTAATAAGTATAATTATTATAGTTCTGACGATAATAACTGTATAATATGGGTAATAATGCACGTTATATTGATAATAATAAAAGTAATATGTATAATTATTATAGTTCTGACGATATTAACAGTTTAATGTGGGTAATAATCCATGTTATATTGATAATATTGGGAGTAGTAAGTATAATTATTATAATTCTAGCGATAATTACAGTATAATATGGGTAATAATGCATGTTATATTGATAATAATAAAAGTAATAAGTATAATTATTATAGTTCTAGCGATAATTACAGTATAATGTGGGTAATAATGCATGTTATATTGATAATAATAAAAGTAATAAGTATAATTATTATAGTTCTAGCGATAATTACAGTATAATGTGGGTAATAATGCATGTTATATTGATAATAATAAAAGTAATAAGTATAATTATTATAGTTCTCACGATAATTACTGTATAATATGGGTAGTAATGCATATTATATTGATAATAATAAACGTAATAAGTATAATTATTATAGTTCTGACGATAATAACTGTATAATACGCGTAATAATGCATGTAATATTGATAATAATAAATGTAATAAGTATAATTATTATAGTTCTAGCGATAATTCCAGTATAATGTGGGTAATAATGCATGTTATATTCATAATAAAAAACGTAATAAGTATAATTATTATAGTTCTGACGACAATAACTGTATAATATGCGTAATAATGCATGTTATATTGACAATAATAAACGTAATAAGTATAATTATTATAGTTCTGACGATAATAACTGTATAATATGCGTAATAATGCATGTTATATTGATAATAATAAAAGTAATAAGTATAATTATTATAGTTCTAGCGATAATTACAGTATAATGTGGGTAATAATGCTTGTTATATTAGCAATATTGAGGGTAATAAGTATAATTAGTATAATTCTAGCGATAATTACAGTATAATATGGGTATTAATGCATGTTATATTGATAATAATTAAAGTAATAAGTATAGTTATTATAATTCTAGCGATAATTACAGTATAATATGGGTAATAATGCATGTTATACTAATAATAATAAAAGTAATAAGTATAATTATTATAGTTCTCACGATAATAACTGTATAATATAGGTAGTAATGCATGTCATATTGATAATAATAAACGTAATAAGTATTATTATTACAGTTCTGACGATAATAACTGTATAATATGCGTAATAATGCATGTTATATTGATAATAATAAAAGTAATAAGTATAATTATTATAATTCTAGCGATAATTACAGTATAATATGGGTAATAATGCATGTTATATTAATAATAATAAAAGTAATAAGTATAATTATTATAGTTCCAGCGATAATAACAGTATAATATTGGTACTAATGCATGTTATATTGATAATAATGAAAGTAATAAGTATAATTATTATAGTTCTAGCGATAATTACAGTATAATGTGGGTAATAATGCTTGTTATATTGGTGATATTGGGGGTAATAAGTATAATTATTATAATGCTAGCGATAATTACAGTATAATGTGGTTAATAATGCATGTTATATTGATAATAATAAAAGTAATAAGTATAATTATTATAGTTCTAGCGATAATTACAGTATAATGTGGGTAATAATGCTTGTTATATTCGTGATATTGGGGGTAATAAGTATAATTAGTATAATTCTAGCGATAATTACAGTATAATATGGGTAATAATGCATGTTATATTGATAATAATAAAAGTAAAAAGTAAAATTATTATAGTTCTAGCGATAATTACAGTATAATGTGGATAATAATGCTTGTTATATTGGTGATATTGGGGGTAATAAGTATAATTATTATAATGCTAGCGATAATTACAGTATAATATGGGTATAAATGCATGTTATATTGATAATAATAAAAGTAATAAGTATAATTATTATAGTTCTCACGATAATAACTGTATAATATGTGTATTAATGCATGTTATATTGATAATAATAAACGTAATAAGAATAATTATTATAGTTCTAGCGATAATTACAGTATAATGTGCGTAATAATGCATGTTATATTGATAATAATAAAAGTAATAAGTATAATTATTATAGTTCTCAAGATAATAACTGTATAATATGGGTAGTAATGTATGTTATATTGATAATAATAAAGGAATAAGTATAATTATTATAATTCTAGCGATAATTGCAGTATAATATGGGTATTAATGCATGTTATATTGATAATAATAAAAGTAATAACTATAATTATTATAGTTCTCACGATAATAACTGTATAATATGGGTAATAATGCATGTTATATTGATAATAATAAAAGTAATAAGTATAATTATTATAGTTCTGACGATAATAACTGTATAATATGGGTAATAATGCACGTTATATTGATAATAATAAAAGTAATATGTATAATTATTATAGTTCTGACGATATTAACAGTTTAATGTGGGTAATAATCCATGTTATATTGATAATATTGGGAGTAGTAAGTATAATTATTATAATTCTAGCGATAATTACAGTATAATATGGGTAATAATGCATGTTATATTGATAATAATAAAAGTAATAAGTATAATTATTATAGTTCTAGCGATAATTACAGTATAATGTGGGTAATAATGCATGTTATATTGATAATAATAAAAGTAATAAGTATAATTATTATAGTTCTAGCGATAATTACAGTATAATGTGGGTAATAATGCATGTTATATTGATAATAATAAAAGTAATAAGTATAATTATTATAGTTCTCACGATAATTACTGTATAATATGGGTAGTAATGCATATTATATTGATAATAATAAACGTAATAAGTATAATTATTATAGTTCTGACGATAATAACTGTATAATACGCGTAATAATGCATGTAATATTGATAATAATAAATGTAATAAGTATAATTATTATAGTTCTAGCGATAATTCCAGTATAATGTGGGTAATAATGCATGTTATATTCATAATAAAAAACGTAATAAGTATAATTATTATAGTTCTGACGACAATAACTGTATAATATGCGTAATAATGCATGTTATATTGATAATAATAAAAGTAATAGGTATAATTATTATAGTTCTAGCGATAATTACAGTGTAATGTGGGTAATAATGCATGTTATATTGATAATAATAAAAGTAATAAGTATAATTATTATAGTTCTAGCGATAATTACAGTATAATGTGGGTAATAATGCATGTTATATTGATAACAATAAAAGTAATAAGTATAATTATTATAGTTCTCACGATAATAACTGTATAATATGGGTAGTAATGCATGTTATATTGATAATAATAAACGTAATAAGTATAATTATTATAGTTCTGACGACAATAACTCTATATTATGCGTAATAATGCATGTTATATTGATAACAATAAAAGTAATAAGTATAATTATTATAGTTCTCACGATAATAACTGTATAATATGCGTAATAATGCATGTTATATTGATAATAATAAAAGTAATAAGTATAGTTATTATAATTCTAGCGATAATTACAGTATAATATGGGTAATAATGCATGTTATACTAATAATAATAAAAGTAATAAGTATAATTATTATAGTTCTAGCGATAATTACAGTATAATGTGGGTAATAATCCGTGTTATATTGATAATATTGGGAGTAATAAGTATAATTATTATAATTCTAGCGATAATTACCGTATAATATGGGTAATAATGCATGTTATATTAATAATAATAAAAGTAATAAGTATAATTATTATAGTTCTAGCGATAATAACAGTATAATATTGGTACTAATGCATGTTATATTGATAATAATAAAAGTAATATGTATAATTATTATAGTTCTGACGATATTAACAGTTTAATGTGGGTAATAATCCATGTTATATTGATAATATTGGGAGTAATAAGTATAATTATTATAATTCTAGCGATAATTACAGTATAATATGGGTAATAATGCATGTTATATTGATAATAATAAAAGTAATAAGTAAAATTATTATAGTTCTAGCGATAATTACAGTATAATGTGGGTAATAATGCTTGTTATATTGGTGATATTGGGGGTAATAAGTATAATTATTATACTGCTAGCGATAATTACAGTATAATATGGGTATTAATGCATGTTATATTGATAATAATAAAAGTAATAAGTATAATTATTATAGTTCTCACGATAATAACTGTATAATATGGGTACTAATGCATGTTATATTGATAATAATAAAAGTAATAAGTATAATTATTATAGTTCTAGCGATAATAACAGTATAATATGGGTACTAATGCATGTTATATTGATAATAATAAAAGTAATAAGTATAATTATTATAGTTCTAGCGATAATTACAGTATAATGTGAGTAATAATGCTTGTTATATTAGCAATATTGAGGGTAATAAGTATAATTAGTATAATTCTAGCGATAATTACAGTATAATATGGGTATTAATGCATGTTATATTGATAATAATTAAAGTAATAAGTATAGTTATTATAATTCTAGCGATAATTACAGTATAATATGGGTAATAATGCATGTTATACTAATAATAATAAAAGTAATAAGTATAATTATTATAGTTCTCACGATAATAATTGTATAATATAGGTAGTAATGCATGTCATATTGATAATAATAAACGTAATAAGTATTATTATTACAGTTCTGACGATAATAACTGTATAATATGCGTAATAATGCATGTTATATTGATAATAATAAAAGTAATAAGTATAATTATTATAGTTCTAGTGATAATACCAGTATAATGTGGTTAATAATGCATGTTATATTGATAATAATAAAAGTAATAAGTATAATTATTATAGTTCTAGCGATAATTACAGTATAATGTGGGTAATAATGCATGTTATATTGATAATAATAAAAGTAATAAGTATAATTATTATAGTTCTCACGATAATAACTGTATAATATGGGTACTAATGCATGTTATATTGATAATAATAAACGTAATAAGTATAATTATTATAGTTCTGACGACAATAACTGTATAATATGCGTAATAATGCATGTTATATTGATAATAATAAAAGTAACAGGTATAATTATTATAGTTCTAGCGATAATAACTGTATAATATGCGTAATAATGCATGTTATATTGATAATAATAAAAGTAATAAGTATAATTATTATAATTCTAGCGATAATTACAGTATAATATGGGTAATAATGCATGTTATATTAATAATAATAAAAGTAATAAGTATAATTATTATGGTTCCAGCGATAATAACAGTATAATGTGGGTAATAATGCATGTTATATTGACAATAATAAAAGTAATAAGTATAATTATTATAGTTCTAGCGATAATTACAGTATAATGTGGGTAATAATGCATGTTATATTGATAATAATAAGAGTAATAAGTATAATTATTATAGTTCTCACGATAATAACTGTATAATATGGGTAGTAATGCGTGTTATATTGATAATAATAAACGTAATAAGTATAATTATTATAGTTCTGACGATAATAACTGTATAATATGCGTAATAATGCATGTTATATTGATAATAATAAAAGTAATAAGCATAATTATTATAGTTCTAGCGATAATTACAGCATAATATGGGTAATAATGCATGTTATATTGATAATAATAAAAGTAATAAGTATAATTATTATAGTTCTCACGATAATAACTGTATAATATGGGTAGTAATGCATGTTATATTGGTAATATTGAGGGTAATAAGTATAATTATTATAATTCTAGCGATAATTACAGTATAATATGGGTAATAGTGCATGTTATATTAATAATAATAAAAGTAATAAGTATAATTATTATAGTTCCAGCGATAATAACAGTATAATATTGGTACTAATGCATGTTATATTGATAATAATAAAAGTAATAAGTATAATTATTATAGTTCTAGCGATAATTACAGTATAATGTGGGTAATAATGCTTGTTATATTGGTGATATTGGGGGTAATAAGTATAATTATTATAATGCTAGCGATAATTACAGTATTATGTGGTTAATAATGCATGTTATATTGATAATAATAAAAGTAATAAGTATAATTATTATAGTTCTAGCGATAATTACAGTATAATGTGGGTAATAATGCATGTTATATTGATAATAATAAAAGTAATAAGTATAATTATTATAGTTATCACGATTATAACTGTATAATATGGGTAGTAATGCATGTTATATTAATAATAATAAAAGTAGTAAGTATAATTATTATAGTTCTCACGATAATAACTGTATAATATGCGTAATAATGCATGTTATACTGATAATAATAAAAGTAATAAGTATAGTTATTATAGTTCTAGCGATAATAACTGTATAATATGTGTATTAATGCATGTTATATTGATAATAATAAACGTAATAAGAATAATTATTATAGTTCTAGCGATAATTACAGTATAATGTGCGTAATAATGCATGTTATATTGATAATAATAAAAGTAATAAGTATAATTATTATAGTTCTCACGATAATAACTGTATAATATGGGTAGTAATGCATATTATATTGATAATAATAAACGTAATAAGTATAATTATTATAGTTCTGACGATAATAACTGTATAATACGCGTAATAATGCATGTAATATTGATAATAATAAATGTAATAAGTATAATTATTATAGTTCTAGCGATAATTCCAGTATAATGTGGGTAATAATGCATGTTATATTCATAATAAAAAACGTAATAAGTATAATTATTATAGTTCTCACGATAATAACTGTATAATATGGGTAGAAATGCATGTTATATTGATAATAATAAAAGTAATAAGTATAATTATTATAATTCTAGCGATAATTACAGTATAATATGGGTATTAATTCATGTTATATTGATAATAATAAAAGTAATAACTATAATTATTAGAGTTCTCACGATAATAACTGTATAATATGGGTAATAATGCATGTTATATTGATAATAATAAAAGTAATAAGTATAATTATTATAATTCTAGCGATAATTACAGTATAATATGGGTATTAATTCATGTTATATTGATAATAATAAAAGTAATAACTATAATTATTATAGTTCTCACGATAATAACTGTATAATATGGGTAGTAATGCATGTTATATTGATAATAATAAACGTAATAAGTATAATTATTATAGTTCTGACGACAATAACTGTATAATATGCGTAATAATGCATGTTATATTGATAATAATAAAAGTAATAGGTATAATTATTATAGTTCTAGCGATAATTACAGTGTAATGTGGGTAATAATGCATGTTATATTGATAATAATAAAAGTAATAAGTATAATTATTATAGTTCTAGCGATAATTACAGTATAATGTGGGTAATAATGCATGTTATATTGATAATAATAAAAGTAATAAGTATAATTATTATAGTTCTCACGATAATAACTGTATAATATGGGTAGTAATGCATGTTATATTGATAATAATAAACGTAATAAGTATAATTATTATAGTTCTGACGACAATAACTGTATAATATGCGTAATAATGCATGTTATATTGATAATAATAAAAGTAATAAGTATTATTATTATAGTTCTGACGATAATAACTGTATAATATGCGTAATAATGCATGTTATATTGATAATAATAAATGTAATAGGTATAATTATTATAGTTCTAGCGATAATTACAGTATAATGTGGGTAATAATGCATGTAATATTGACAATAATAAAAGTAATAAGTATAATTATTATAGTTCTAGCGATAATTACAGTATAATGTGGGTAATAATGCATGTTATATTGATAATAATAAAAGTAATAAGTATAATTATTATAGTTCTCACGATAATAACTGTATAATATGGGTAGTAATGCGTGTTATATTGATAATAATAAACGTAATAAGTATAATTATTATAGTTCTGACGATAATAACTGTATAATATGCGTAATAATGCATGTTATATTGATAATAATAAAAGTAATAAGCATAATTATTATAGTTCTAGCGATAATTACAGCATAATATGGGTAATAATGCATGTTATATTGATAATAATAAAAGTAATAAGTATAATTATTATAGTTCTCACGATAATAACTGTATAATATGGGTAGTAATGCATGTTATATTGGTAATATTGAGGGTAATAAGTATAATTATTATAATTCTAGCGATAATTACAGTATAATATGGGTAATAGTGCATGTTATATTAATAATAATAAAAGTAATAAGTATAATTATTATAGTTCTGACGATAATAACTGTATAATATGCGTAATAATGCATGTTATATTGATAATAATAAAAGTAATAAGCATAATTATTATAGTTCTAGCGATAATTACAGCATAATATGGGTAATAATGCATGTTATATTGATAATAATAAAAGTAATAAGTATAATTATTATAGTTCTCACGATAATAACTGTATAATATGGGTAGTAATGCATGTTATATTGGTAATATTGAGGGTAATAAGTATAATTATTATAATTCTAGCGATAATTACAGTATAATATGGGTAATAGTGCATGTTATATTAATAATAATAAAAGTAATAAGTATAATTAGTATAGTTCTCACGATAATAACTGTATAATATGGGTACTAATGCATGTTATATTGATAATAATAAAAGTAATAAGTATAATTATTATAGTTCTAGCGATAATTACAGTATAATGTGGGTAATAATCCGTGTTATATTGATAATATTGGGAGTAATAAGTATAATTATTATAATTCTAGCGATAATTACAGTATAATATGGGTAATAATGCATGTTATATTAATAATAATAAAAGTAATAAGTATAATTATTATAATTGGTACTAATGCATGTTATATTGATAATAATAAAAGTAGTATGTATAATTATTATAGTTCTGACGATATTAACAGTTTAATGTGGGTAATAATCCATGTTATATTGATAATATTGGGAGTAATAAGTATAATTATTATAATTCTAGCGATAATTACAGTATAATATGGGTAATAATGCATGTTATATTGATAATAATAAAAGTAGTAAGTAAAATTATTATAGTTCTAGCGATAATTACAGTATAATGTGGGTAATAATGCTTGTTATATTGGTGATATTGGGGGTAATAAGTATAATTATTATACTGCTAGCGATAATTACAGTATAATATGGGTATTAATGCATGTTATATTGATAATAATAAAAGTAATAAGTATAATTATTATAGTTCTCACGATAATAACTGTATAATATGGGTACTAATGCATGTTATATTGATAATAATAAAAGTAATAAGTATAATTATTATAGTTCTAGCGATAATAACAGTATAATATGGGTACTAATGCATGTTATATTGATAATAATAAAAGTAATAAGTATAATTATTATAGTTCTAGCGATAATTACAGTATAATGTGGGTAATAATGCTTGTTATATTAGCAATATTGAGGGTAATAAGTATAATTAGTATAATTCTAGCGATAATTACAGTATAATATGGGTATTAATGCATGTTATATTGATAATAATTAAAGTAATAAGTATAGTTATTATAATTCTAGCGATAATTACAGTATAATATGGGTAATAATGCATGTTATACTAATAATAATAAAAGTAATAAGTATAATTATTATAGTTCTCACGATAATAATTGTATAATATAGGTAGTAATGCATGTCATATTGATAATAATAAACGTAATAAGTATTATTATTACAGTTCTGACGATAATAACTGTATAATATGCGTAATAATGCATGTTATATTGATAATAATAAAAGTAATAAGTATAATTATTATAGTTCTAGTGATAATACCAGTATAATGTGGTTAATAATGCATGTTATATTGATAATAATAAAAGTAATAAGTATAATTATTATAGTTCTAGCGATAATTACAGTATAATGTGGGTAATAATGCATGTTATATTGATAATAATAAAAGTAATAAGTATAATTATTATAGTTCTCACGATAATAACTGTATAATATGGGTACTAATGCATGTTATATTGATAATAATAAACGTAATAAGTATAATTATTATAGTTCTGACGACAATAACTGTATAATATGCGTAATAATGCATGTTATATTGATAATAATAAAAGTAACAGGTATAATTATTATAGTTCTAGCGATAATAACTGTATAATATGCGTAATGATGCATGTTATATTGATAACAATGAAAGTAATAAGTATAATTATTATAATTCTAGCGATAATTACAGTATAATATTGGTACTAATGCATGTTATATTGATAATAATAAAAGTAGTATGTATAATTATTATAGTTCTGACGATATTAACAGTTTAATGTGGGTAATAATCCATGTTATATTGATAATATTGGGAGTAATAAGTATAATTATTATAATTCTAGCGATAATTACAGTATAATATGGGTAATAATGCATGTTATATTGATAATAATAAAAGTAGTAAGTAAAATTATTATAGTTCTAGCGATAATTACAGTGTAATGTGGGTAATAATGCATGTTATATTGATAATAATAAAAGTAATAAGTATAATTATTATAGTTCTAGCGATAATTACAGTATAATGTGGGTAATAATGCATGTTATATTGATAATAATAAAAGTAATAAGTATAATTATTATAGTTCTCACGATAATAACTGTATAATATGGGTAGTAATGCATGTTATATTGATAATAATAAACGTAATAAGTATAATTATTATAGTTCTGACGACAATAACTGTATAATATGCGTAATAATGCATGTTATATTGATAATAATAAAAGTAATAAGTATTATTATTATAGTTCTGACGATAATAACTGTATAATATGCGTAATAATGCATGTTATATTGATAATAATAAATGTAATAGGTATAATTATTATAGTTCTAGCGATAATTACAGTATAATGTGGGTAATAATGCATGTAATATTGACAATAATAAAAGTAATAAGTATAATTATTATAGTTCTAGCGATAATTACAGTATAATGTGGGTAATAATGCATGTTATATTGATAATAATAAAAGTAATAAGTATAATTATTATAGTTCTCACGATAATAACTGTATAATATGGGTAGTAATGCGTGTTATATTGATAATAATAAACGTAATAAGTATAATTATTATAGTTCTGACGATAATAACTGTATAATATGCGTAATAATGCATGTTATATTGATAATAATAAAAGTAATAAGCATAATTATTATAGTTCTAGCGATAATTACAGCATAATATGGGTAATAATGCATGTTATATTGATAATAATAAAAGTAATAAGTATAATTATTATAGTTCTCGCGATAATAACTGTATAATATGGGTAGTAATGCATGTTATATTGGTAATATTGAGGGTAATAAGTATAATTATTATAATTCTAGCGATAATTACAGTATAATATGGGTAATAGTGCATGTTATATTAATAATAATAAAAGTAATAAGTATAATTAGTATAGTTCTCACGATAATAACTGTATAATATGGGTACTAATGCATGTTATATTGATAATAATAAAAGTAATAAGTATAATTATTATAGTTCTAGCGATAATTACAGTATAATGTGGGTAATAATCCGTGTTATATTGATAATATTGGGAGTAATAAGTATAATTATTATAATTCTAGCGATAATTACAGTATAATATGGGTAATAATGCATGTTATATTAATAATAATAAAAGTAATAAGTATAATTATTATAGTTCTAGCGATAATAACAGTATAATATTGGTACTAATGCATGTTATATTGATAATAATAAAAGTAGTATGTATAATTATTATAGTTCTGACGATATTAACAGTTTAATGTGGGTAATAATCCATGTTATATTGATAATATTGGGAGTAATAAGTATAATTATTATAATTCTAGCGATAATTACAGTATAATATGGGTAATAATGCATGTTATATTGATAATAATAAAAGTAGTAAGTAAAATTATTATAGTTCTAGCGATAATTACAGTATAATGTGGGTAATAATGCTTGTTATATTGGTGATATTGGGGGTAATAAGTATAATTATTATACTGCTAGCGATAATTACAGTATAATATGGGTATTAATGCATGTTATATTGATAATAATAAAAGTAATAAGTATAATTATAATAGTTCTCACGATAATAACTGTATAATATGGGTACTAATGCATGTTATATTGATAATAATAAAAGTAATAAGTATAATTATTATAGTTCTAGCGATAATAACAGTATAATATGGGTACTAATGCATGTTATATTGATAATAATAAAAGTAATAAGTATAATTATTATAGTTCTAGCGATAATTACAGTATAATGTGGGTAATAATGCTTGTTATATTAGCAATATTGAGGGTAATAAGTATAATTAGTATAATTCTAGCGATAATTACAGTATAATATGGGTATTAATGCATGTTATATTGATAATAATTAAAGTAATAAGTATAGTTATTATAATTCTAGCGATAATTACAGTATAATATGGGTAATAATGCATGTTATACTAATAATAATAAAAGTAATAAGTATAATTATTATAGTTCTCACGATAATAATTGTATAATATAGGTAGTAATGCATGTCATATTGATAATAATAAACGTAATAAGTATTATTATTACAGTTCTGACGATAATAACTGTATAATATGCGTAATAATGCATGTTATATTGATAATAATAAAAGTAATAAGTATAATTATTATAGTTCTAGTGATAATACCAGTATAATGTGGTTAATAATGCATGTTATATTGATAATAATAAAAGTAATAAGTATAATTATTATAGTTCTAGCGATAATTACAGTATAATGTGGGTAATAATGCATGTTATATTGATAATAATAAAAGTAATAAGTATAATTATTATAGTTCTCACGATAATAACTGTATAATATGGGTACTAATGCATGTTATATTGATAATAATAAACGTAATAAGTATAATTATTATAGTTCTGACGACAATAACTGTATAATATGCGTAATAATGCATGTTATATTGATAATAATAAAAGTAACAGGTATAATTATTATAGTTCTAGCGATAATAACTGTATAATATGCGTAATGATGCATGTTATATTGATAATAATAAAAGTAATAAGTATAATTATTATAATTCTAGCGATAATTACAGTATAATATGGGTAATAATGCATGTTATATTAATAATAATAAAAGTAATAAGTATAATTATTATGGTTCCAGCGATAATAACAGTATAATGTGGGTAATAATGCATGTTACATTGACAATAATAAAAGTAATAAGTATAATTATTATAGTTCTAGCGATAATTACAGTATAATGTGGGTAATAATGCATGTTATATTGATAATAATAAAAGTAATAAGTATAATTATTATAGTTCTCACGATAATTACAATATAATATGGGTAATAATGCATGTTATATTAATAATAATAAAAGTAATAAGTATAATTATTATGGTTCCAGCGATAATAACAGTATAATGTGGGTAATAATGCATGTTATATTGACAATAATAAAAGTAATAAGTATAATTATTATAGTTCTAGCGATAATTACAGTATAATGTGGGTAATAATGCATGTTATATTGATAATAATAAAAGTAATAAGTATAATTATTATAGTTCTCACGATAATAACTGTATAATATGGGTAGTAATGCGTGTTATATTGATAATAATAAACGTAATAAGTATAATTATTATAGTTCTGACGATAATAACTGTATAATATGCGTAATAATGCATGTTATATTGATAATAATAAAAGTAATAAGCATAATTATTATAGTACTAGCGATAATTACAGCATAATATGGGTAATAATGCATGTTATATTGATAATAATAAAAGTAATAAGTATAATTATTATAGTTCTCACGATAATAACTGTATAATATGGGTAGTAATGCATGTTATATTGGTAATATTGAGGGTAATAAGTATAATTATTATAATTCTAGCGATAATTACAGTATAATATGGGTAATAGTGCATGTTATATTAATAATAATAAAAGTAATAAGTATAATTATTATAGTTCCAGCGATAATAACAGTATAATATTGGTACTAATGCATGTTATATTGATAATAATAAAAGTAATAAGTATAATTATTATAGTTCTAGCGATAATTACAGTATAATGTGGGTAATAATGCTTGTTATATTGGTGATATTGGGGGTAATAAGTATAATTATTATAATGCTAGCGATAATTACAGTATAATGTGGTTAATAATGCATGTTATATTGATAATAATAAAAGTAATAAGTATAATTATTATAGTTCTAGCGATAATTACAGTATAATGTGGGTAATAATGCATGTTATATTGATAATAATAAAAGTAATAAGTATAATTATTATAGTTATCACGATTATAACTGTATAATATGGGTAGTAATGCATGTTATATTAATAATAATAAAAGTAGTAAGTATAATTATTATAGTTCTCACGATAATAACTGTATAATATGCGTAATAATGCATGTTATACTGATAATAATAAAAGTAATAAGTATAGTTATTATAGTTCTAGCGATAATAACTGTATAATATGTGTATTAATGCATGTTATATTGATAATAATAAACGTAATAAGAATAATTATTATAGTTCTAGCGATAATTACAGTATAATGTGCGTAATAATGCATGTTATATTGATAATAATAAAAGTAATAAGTATAATTATTATAGTTCTCACGATAATAACTGTATAATATGGGTAGTAATGTATGTTATATTGATAATAATAAAAGTAATAAGTATAATTATTATAATTCTAGCGATAATTGCAGTATAATATGGGTATTAATGCATGTTATATTGATAATAATAAAAGTAATAAGTATAATTATTATAGTTCTGACGATAATAACTGTATAATATGGGTAATAATGCACGTTATATTGATAATAATAAAAGTAATATGTATAATTATTATAGTTCTGACGATATTAACAGTTTAATGTGGGTAATAATCCATGTTATATTGATAATATTGGGAGTAATAAGTATAATTATTATAATTCTAGCGATAATTACAGTATAATATGGGTAATAATGCATGTTATATTGATAATAATAAAAGTAATAAGTATAATTATTATAGTTCTACCGATAATTACAGTATAATGTGGGTAATAATGCATGTTATATTGATAATAATAAAAGTAATAAGTATAATTATTATAGTTCTTGCGATAATTACAGTATAATGTGGGTAATAATGCATGTTATATTGATAATAATAAAAGTAATAAGTATAATTATTATAGTTCTCACGATAATAACTGTATAATACGCGTAATAATGCATGTTATATTGATAATAATAAAAGTAATAAGTATAGTTATTATAATTCTAGCGATAATTACAGTATAATATGGGTAATAATGCATGTTATACTAATAATAATAAAAGTAATAAGTATAGTTATTATAGTTCTCACGATAATAACTGTATAATATAGGTAGTAATGCATGTCATATTGATAATAATAAACGTAATAAGTATTATTATTACAGTTCTGACGATAATAACTGTATAATATGCGTAATAATGCATGTTATATTGATAATAATAAAAGTAATAAGTATAATTATTATAGTCCTAGCGATAATACCAGTATAATGTGGTTAATAATGCATGTTATATTGATAATAATAAAAGTAATAAGTATAATTATTATAGTTCTCACGATACAAACTGTATAATATGGGTAGTAATGCATGTTATATTGATAATAATAAACGTAATAAGTATAATTATTATAGTTCTGACGACAATAACTGTATAATATGCGTAATAATGCATGTTATATTGATAATAATAAAAGTAATAGGTATAATTATTATAGTTCTAGCGATAATTACAGTGTAATGTGGGTAATAATGCATGTTATATTGATAATAATAAAAGTAATAAGTATAATTATTATAGTTCTAGCGATAATTACAGTATAATGTGGGTAATAATGCATGTTATATTGATAATAATAAAAGTAATAAGTATAATTATTATAGTTCTCACGATAATAACTGTATAATATGGGTAGTAATGCATGTTATATTGATAATAATAAACGTAATAAGTATAATTATTATAGTTCTGACGACAATAACTGTATAATATGCGTAATAATGCATGTTATATTGATAACAATAAAAGTAATAAGTATTATTATTATAGTTCTGACGATAATAACTGTATAATATGCGTAATAATGCATGTTATATTGATAATAATAAATGTAATAGGTATAATTATTATAGTTCTAGCGATAATTACAGTATAATGTGGGTAATAATGCATGTTATATTGACAATAATAAAAGTAATAAGTATAATTATTATAGTTCTAGCGATAATTACAGTATAATGTGGGTAATAATGCATGTTATATTGATAATAATAAAAGTAATAAGTATAATTATTATAGTTCTCACGATAATAACTGTATAATATGGGTAGTAATGCGTGTTATATTGATAATAATAAACGTAATAAGTATAATTATTATAGTTCTGACGATAATAACTGTATAATATGCGTAATAATGCATGTTATAATGATAATAATAAAAGTAATAAGCATAATTATTATAGTTCTAGCGATAATTACAGCATAATATGGGTAATAATGCATGTTATATTGATAATAATAAAAGTAATAAGTATAATTATTATAGTTCTCACGATAATAACTGTATAATATGGGTAGTAATGCATGTTATATTGGTAATATTGAGGGTAATAAGTATAATTATTATAATTCTAGCGATAATTACAGTATAATATGGGTAATAGTGCATGTTATATTAATAATAATAAAAGTAATAAGTATAATTAGTATAGTTCTCACGATAATAACTGTATAATATGGGTACTAATGCATGTTATATTGATAATAATAAAAGTAATAAGTATAATTATTATAGTTCTAGCGATAATTACAGTATAATGTGGGTAATAATCCGTGTTATATTGATAATATTGGGAGTAATAAGTATAATTATTATAATTCTAGCGATAATTACAGTATAACATGGGTAATAATGCATGTTATATTAATAATAATAAAAGTAATAAGTATAATTATTATAGTTCTAGCGATAATAACAGTATAATATTGGTACTAATGCATGTTATATTGATAATAATAAAAGTAATATGTATAATTATTATAGTTCTGACGATATTAACAGTTTAATGTGGGTAATAATCCATGTTATATTGATAATATTGGGAGTAATAAGTATAATTATTATAATTCTAGCGATAATTACAGTATAATATGGGTAATAATGCATGTTATATTGATAATAATAAAAGTAATAAGTAAAATTATTATAGTTCTAGCGATAATTACAGTATAATGTGTCTAATAATGCTTGTTATATTGGTGATATTGGGGGTAATAAGTATAATTATTATACTGCTAGCGATAATTACAGTATAATATGGGTATTAATGCATGTTATATTGATAATAATAAAAGTAATAAGTATAATTATTATAGTTCTCACGATAATAACTGTATAATATGGGTACTAATGCATGTTATATTGATAATAATAAAAGTAATAAGTATAATTATTATAGTTCTAGCGATAATAACAGTATAATATGGGTACTAATGCATATTATATTGATAATAATAAAAGTAATAAGTATAATTATTATAGTTCTAGCGATAATTACAGTATAATGTGGGTAATAATGCTTGTTATATTAGCAATATTGAGGGTAATAAGTATAATTAGTATAATTCTAGCGATAATTACAGTATAATATGGGTATTAATGCATGTTATATTGATAATAATTAAAGTAATAAGTATAGTTATTATAATTCTAGCGATAATTACAGTATAATATGGGTAATAATGCATGTTATACTAATAATAATAAAAGTAATAAGTATAATTATTATGGTTCCAGCGATAATAACAGTATAATGTGGGTAATAATGCATGTTATATTGACAATAATAAAAGTAATAAGTATAATTATTATAGTTCTAGCGATAATTACAGTATAATGTGCGTAATAATGCATGTTATATTGATAATAATAAAAGTAATAAGTATAATTATTATAGTTCTCACGATAATAACTGTATAATATGGGTAGTAATGTATGTTATATTGATAATAATAAAAGTAATAAGTATAATTATTATAATTCTAGCGATAATTGCAGTATAATATGGGTATTAATGCATGTTATATTGATAATAATAAAAGTAATAGGTATAATTATTATAGTTCTAGCGATAATTACAGTGTAATGTGGGTAATAATGCATGTTATATTGATAATAATAAAAGTAATAAGTATAATTATTATAGTTCTAGCGATAATTACAGTATAATGTGGGTAATAATGCATGTTATATTGATAATAATAAAAGTAATAAGTATAATTATTATAGTTCTCACGATAATAACTGTATAATATGGGTAGTAATGCATGTTATATTGATAATAATAAACGTAATAAGTATAATTATTATAGTTCTGACGACAATAACTGTATAATATGCGTAATAATGCATGTTATATTGATAACAATAAAAGTAATAAGTATTATTATTATAGTTCTGACGATAATAACTGTAGAATATGCGTAATAATGCATGTTATATTGATAATAATAAATGTAATAGGTATAATTATTATAGTTCTAGCGATAATTACAGTATAATGTGGGTAATAATGCATGTTATATTGACAATAATAAAAGTAATAAGTATAATTATTATAGTTCTAGCGATAATTACAGTATAATGTGGGTAATAATGCATGTTATATTGATAATAATAAAAGTAATAAGTATAATTATTATAGTTCTCACGATAATAACTGTATAATATGGGTAGTAATGCGTGTTATATTGATAATAATAAACGTAATAAGTATAATTATTATAGTTCTGACGATAATAACTGTATAATATGCGTAATAATGCATGTTATAATGATAATAATAAAAGTAATAAGCATAATTATTATAGTTCTAGCGATAATTACAGCATAATATGGGTAATAATGCATGTTATATTGATAATAATAAAAGTAATAAGTATAATTATTATAGTTCTCACGATAATAACTGTATAATATGGGTAGTAATGCATGTTATATTGGTAATATTGAGGGTAATAAGTATAATTATTATAATTCTAGCGATAATTACAGTATAATATGGGTAATAGTGCATGTTATATTAATAATAATAAAAGTAATAAGTATAATTAGTATAGTTCTCACGATAATAACTGTATAATATGGGTACTAATGCATGTTATATTGATAATAATAAAAGTAATAAGTATAATTATTATAGTTCTAGCGATAATTACAGTATAATGTGGGTAATAATCCGTGTTATATTGATAATATTGGGAGTAATAAGTATAATTATTATAATTCTAGCGATAATTACAGTATAACATGGGTAATAATGCATGTTATATTAATAATAATAAAAGTAATAAGTATAATTATTATAGTTCTAGCGATAATAACAGTATAATATTGGTACTAATGCATGTTATATTGATAATAATAAAAGTAATATGTATAATTATTATAGTTCTGACGATATTAACAGTTTAATGTGGGTAATAATCCATGTTATATTGATAATATTGGGAGTAATAAGTATAATTATTATAATTCTAGCGATAATTACAGTATAATATGGGTAATAATGCATGTTATATTGGTAATAATAAAAGTAATAAGTAAAATTATTATAGTTCTAGCGATAATTACAGTATAATGTGGGTAATAATGCTTGTTATATTGGTGATATTGGGGGTAATAAGTATAATTATTATACTGCTAGCGCTAATTACAGTATAATATGGGTATTAATGCATGTTATATTGATAATAATAAAAGTAATAAGTATAATTATTATAGTTCTCACGATAATAACTGTATAATATGGGTACTAATGCATGTTATATTGATAATAATAAAAGTAATAAGTATAATTATTATAGTTCTAGCGATAATAACAGTATAATATGGGTACTAATGCATATTATATTGATAATAATAAAAGTAATAAGTATAATTATTATAGTTCTAGCGATAATTACAGTATAATGTGGGTAATAATGCTTGTTATATTAGCAATATTGAGGGTAATAAGTATAATTAGTATAATTCTAGCGATAATTACAGTATAATATGGGTATTAATGCATGTTATATTGATAATAATTAAAGTAATAAGTATAGTTATTATAATTCTAGCGATAATTACAGTATAATATGGGTAATAATGCATGTTATACTAATAATAATAAAAGTAATAAGTATAATTATTATAGTTCTCACGATAATAATTGTATAATATAGGTAGTAATGCATGTCATATTGATAATAATAAACGTAATAAGTATTATTATTACAGTTCTGACGATAATAACCGTATAATATGGGTAATAATGCATGTTATATTGATAACAATAAAAGTAATATGTATAATTATTATAGTTCTGACGATAATAACTGTATAATGTGGGTAATAATGCATGTTATATTGATAATAATAAAAGTAATAGGTATAATTATTATAGTTCTAGCGATAATTACAGTGTAATGTGGGTAATAATGCATGTTATATTGATAATAATAAAAGTAATAAGTATAATTATTATAGTTCTAGCGATAATTACATTATAATGTGGGTAATAATGCATGTTATATTGATAATAATAAAAGTAATAAGTATAATTATTATAGTTCTGACGATAATAACTGTATATTATGCGTAATAATGCATGTTATATTGATAGTAATAAAAGTAATATGTATAATTATTATAGTTCTGACGATAATAACTGTATATTATGCGTAATAATGCATGTTATATTGATAATAATAAAAGTAATAAGTATAATTATTATAGTTCTAGCGATAATTACAGTATAATGTGGGTAATAATGCATGTTATATTGATAATAATAAAAGTAATAAGTATAATTAGTATAATTCTAGCGATAATTACAGTATAATATGGGTATTAATGTATGTTATATTGATAATAATAAAAGTAATAAGTATAATTATTATAGTTCTAGCGATAATTGCAGTATAATGTGGGTAATAATGCATGTTATGTTGATAATAATAAAAGTAATAAGTATAATTATTATAGTTCTCACGATAATAAATGTATAATATGGGTAGTAATGCATGTTATATTCATAATAATAAACGTAATAAGTATAAGTATTATATTTCTGACGATACTAACTGTATATTATGCGTAATAATGCATGTTATATTGATAATAATAAAAGTAATAAGTATAATTATTATAGTTCTCACGATAATAACTGTATAATATGGGTAGTAATGCGTGTTATATTGATAATAATAAACGTAATAAGTATAATTATTATAGTTCTGACGATAATAACTGTATAATATGCGTAATAATGCATGTTATAATGATAATAATAAAAGTAATAAGCATAATTATTATAGTTCTAGCGATAATTACAGCATAATATGGGTAATAATGCATGTTATATTGATAATAATAAAAGTAATAAGTATAATTATTATAGTTCTCACGATAATAACTGTATAATATGGGTAGTAATGCATGTTATATTGGTAATATTGAGGGTAATAAGTATAATTATTATAATTCTAGCGATAATTACAGTATAATATGGGTAATAGTGCATGTTATATTAATAATAATAAAAGTAATAAGTATAATTAGTATAGTTCTCACGATAATAACTGTATAATATGGGTACTAATGCATGTTATATTGATAATAATAAAAGTAATAAGTATAATTATTATAGTTCTAGCGATAATTACAGTATAATGTGGGTAATAATCCGTGTTATATTGATAATATTGGGAGTAATAAGTATAATTATTATAATTCTAGCGATAATTACAGTATAACATGGGTAATAATGCATGTTATATTAATAATAATAAAAGTAATAAGTATAATTATTATAGTTCTAGCGATAATAACAGTATAATATTGGTACTAATGCATGTTATATTGATAATAATAAAAGTAATATGTATAATTATTATAGTTCTGACGATATTAACAGTTTAATGTGGGTAATAATCCATGTTATATTGATAATATTGGGAGTAATAAGTATAATTATTATAATTCTAGCGATAATTACAGTATAATATGGGTAATAATGCATGTTATATTGGTAATAATAAAAGTAATAAGTAAAATTATTATAGTTCTAGCGATAATTACAGTATAATGTGGGTAATAATGCTTGTTATATTGGTGATATTGGGGGTAATAAGTATAATTATTATACTGCTAGCGCTAATTACAGTATAATATGGGTATTAATGCATGTTATATTGATAATAATAAAAGTAATAAGTATAATTATTATAGTTCTCACGATAATAACTGTATAATATGGGTACTAATGCATGTTATATTGATAATAATAAAAGTAATAAGTATAATTATTATAGTTCTAGCGATAATAACAGTATAATATGGGTACTAATGCATATTATATTGATAATAATAAAAGTAATAAGTATAATTATTATAGTTCTAGCGATAATTACAGTATAATGTGGGTAATAATGCTTGTTATATTAGCAATATTGAGGGTAATAAGTATAATTAGTATAATTCTAGCGATAATTACAGTATAATATGGGTATTAATGCATGTTATATTGATAATAATTAAAGTAATAAGTATAGTTATTATAATTCTAGCGATAATTACAGTATAATATGGGTAATAATGCATGTTATACTAATAATAATAAAAGTAATAAGTATAATTATTATAGTTCTCACGATAATAATTGTATAATATAGGTAGTAATGCATGTCATATTGATAATAATAAACGTAATAAGTATTATTATTACAGTTCTGACGATAATAACCGTATAATATGGGTAATAATGCATGTTATATTGATAACAATAAAAGTAATATGTATAATTATTATAGTTCTGACGATAATAACTGTATAATGTGGGTAATAATGCATGTTATATTGATAATAATAAAAGTAATAGGTATAATTATTATAGTTCTAGCGATAATTACAGTGTAATGTGGGTAATAATGCATGTTATATTGATAATAATAAAAGTAATAAGTATAATTATTATAGTTCTAGCGATAATTACATTATAATGTGGGTAATAATGCATGTTATATTGATAATAATAAAAGTAATAAGTATAATTATTATAGTTCTGACGATAATAACTGTATATTATGCGTAATAATGCATGTTATATTGATAGTAATAAAAGTAATATGTATAATTATTATAGTTCTGACGATAATAACTGTATATTATGCGTAATAATGCATGTTATATTGATAATAATAAAAGTAATAAGTATAATTATTATAGTTCTAGCGATAATTACAGTATAATGTGGGTAATAATGCATGTTATATTGATAATAATAAAAGTAATAAGTATAATTAGTATAATTCTAGCGATAATTACAGTATAATATGGGTATTAATGTATGTTATATTGATAATAATAAAAGTAATAAGTATAATTATTATAGTTCTAGCGATAATTGCAGTATAATGTGGGTAATAATGCATGTTATGTTGATAATAATAAAAGTAATAAGTATAATTATTATAGTTCTCACGATAATAAATGTATAATATGGGTAGTAATGCATGTTATATTCATAATAATAAACGTAATAAGTATAAGTATTATATTTCTGACGATACTAACTGTATATTATGCGTAATAATGCATGTTATATTGATAATAATAAAAGTAATAAGTAAAATTATTATAGTTCTAGCGATAATTACAGTATAATGTGGGTAATAATGCTTGTTATATTGGTGATATTGGGGGTAATAAGTATAATTATTATAATGCTAGCGATAATTACAGTATAATATGGGTATTAATTAATGTTATATTGATAATAATAAAAGTAATAAGTATAATTATTATAGTTCTCACGATAATAACTGTATAATATGGGTACTAATGCATGTTACATTGATAATAATAAAAGTAATAAGTATAATTATTATAGTTCTAGCGATAATAACAGTATAATATGGGTACTAATGCATGTTATATTGATAATAATAAAAGTAATAAGTATAATTATTATAGTTCTAGCGATAATTACAGTATAGTGTGGGTAATAATGCTTGTTATATTAGCAATATTGGGGGTAATAAGTATAATTATTATAGTTCTCACGATAATAACTGTATAATATAGGTAGTAATGCATGTCATATTGATAATAATAAAAGTAATAAGTATAATTATTATAATTCTAGCGATAATTACAGTATAATATGGGTAATAATGCATGTTATATTAATAATAATAAAAGTAATAAGTATAATTATTATAGTTCTAGCGATAATAACTGTATAATGTGGTAATAATGCATGTTATATTGATAATAATAAAGGTAATAAGTATAATTATTATAGTTCTAGCGATAATTACAGTATAATATGGGTAATAATGCATGTTATATTGATAATAATAAAAGTAATAAGTATAATTATTATAGTTCTAGCGATAATAACTGTATAATGTGGTAATAATGCATGTTATATTGATAATAATAAAAGTAATAAGTATAATTATTATAGTTCTAGCGATAATTACAGTATAATATGGGTATTAATGCATGTTATATTGATAATAATAAAAGTAATAAGTATAATTATTATAGTTCTAGCGATAATTACAGTATAATGTGGGTAATAATGCTTGTTATATTGGTGATATTGGGGGTAATAAGTATAATTATTATAATGCTAGCGATAATTACAGTATAATATGGGTATTAATGCATGTTATATTGATAATAATAAAAGTAATAACGATAATTATTATAGTTCTCACGATAATAACTGTATAATATGGGTACTTATGCATGTTATATTGATAATAATAAAAGTAATACGTATAATTATTATAGTTCTAGCGATAATTACAGTATAATGTGGGTAATAATGCATGTTATATTGATAATAATAAAAGTAATAAGTATAATTATTATAGTTCTAGCGATAATAACAGTATAATATGGGTACTAATGCATGTTATATTGATAATAGTAAAAGTAATAAGTATAATTATTATAGTTCTAGCGATAATTATACTTATTATACTTATCCAGGAGACTTCTAGCGTGCTCGACTTCGAAAGCTGTTGTGCATGCTTAGGCGAGTTTCGCTCGGGCCTTTATACTCGCCAGTCTGGCAAATTCTTGGAAAACCCCCATAATGCCGAAATATATAATTATCGTATAAATTCGTAATTAGACATTATTTATGAAAACGAACGGATCGATTACATTATTAGTATTATACTCCACTCGATGATTTATGTCGTTGATACAAAAATTATTGTTTAATAGCGTTTTAATGAAAATTGCATTCGCTGCCTTCTTCTATACGCTACGCACGTACTTCTATTCGGATTGATTCTAATGTATAAGCATACCATGCTTCTCGAACATTCTATAGAGTAATATTCTAATTTACAGTATATACTGCAATACACTATTGTCTGACTTTAGTTCCGTATAACATTATATTAGTAGACTTGATATGAATTAACTGATTTGTTTAACTAACGATTTTAGTAACTAATAATATCGTAATTGTAAAATGTATTCCTATCCTTCTCTAGGATTGCACGAGAATACCAGGAAATTCGGGGTGAGCATCGCGGCACGTAGGCACATAGCATGGCGGAATTTTCCATATAGAATTATGCATTTATTAGAATAACTATAAAATAATACATAAATCTTGTTTTAACTATTCTAACTAAATATTTGATTGTCTTTATGAAACATACTATCTATTTTAAATGAAAAACATAAAATAATTGTTATAAATTAAAAATGTATATAACATCAGTTACCGACCGTCGAAATTTATACATAAGGTAATAGTATATTATATACTGTCGGTAATAGTCCAATTCCGTCGGTAACTAAATTATTAGCGCGTAAACGAATAGAACGTAGGACTGCCATATTTAAAAGAAAAAATTCTTCCAGGGACGTTACAGAACTATAAACAAAGGTTGCGCAATGTGACGTTTATCTTTTGCCTTTTCAAATGGCAATTGTGCTTGTTCTACTTTTATACATGCTTCACATAAACTATCATCTGGAATTACTTTTTCAAGAAACGTTATATCATCTACCATTTGTTTATTTTTCAAATCTAAAAATTTCGTTTTTCCTATGTGCCCTAATCTTCTATGCCATAACTCATAAGTATTTACTATTCTATTTGACATACAAAAATTTAATAAATTTATTCTTTTACCTGCTATGTCAAAATCTATAATAATTAACTTATTTAAGGGCTTACCATACATCAACGTTTTACCGTCTTTAATTATTTCGACACCCCTTTCGTCAAAGATAATCTTCATCCCTTTCTGCAGCAATTTCCTTGCGGATAGTAAATTGTACGGTACGTCCGGGCAGTACAATACTTCTTCTAAAACGCCGTTGACTCCCATGTTGGTGGTTACAGCTACCTGTCCTTTCTTCAAGCCCATTATGTATTCCCCATTCTTTGCTATAGAAATCCTTATTGGTGGATCAAGCACTTGTATATTTGAAGACAACTTTTCTTCATTAACGATGTGGTCTGACGCTCCGAAGTCCAAAATAAATGATAATTTTTCACTTTCTGTGCATTTATAATCCCCAGTCATATATGCGTAACCAGATACATTGTCACTGGTCGTTGCCTGGGATGTTTGAACCAAATGTAAATTATGATTTTTCTTATTCTGTTCTTTATATTGCAAACTCTTTTTGTAAAGAAACATTCCCTGATTTTGTGTCCCTTTCTTCCACACTGGTGACACTTTCCAATAAACTGTCGCTTATTTGGTTTGAAGACAGGCAATCTTCTTGTGTTACCCCTGCGGTTTCCTCTTCTAAAACAGGAACTCTCGAAATTGGTTGACCGGTGGCTTTGAACCTCAGTATGTAAAACTTTCGTACTTGTATCCATTTTCTCAGATCTGATCCTGGTTTCGTGATCAAAAAGTCTTTTCTTGACTATATCCAATGTAATATTTACTTCCGTCATCATTGCTTCTATGACGGTTGATACGGTGTCATATGTTTCCGGCAAACTCGATAATAAAATTGAAACGACTTCATTTTCCCGCACTGTCACTCCCGCAGCCGATAATTCGGTTATCAAGTCGTCGAATACTTCGAAATGATCTTTTAACAAACACTAATGAATGCACTTGGTTATATATGCAATACTAAATAAAAAAACTGAATTAATTAAAACACACAATACACTTAAAAACTATACGTGTCCTGGGCCCATAACCTTATGGAAATAGGATATGGTTTTACAGAGTTTATAATAAATTGTACACACAAAATCAACGTTAAACTGAAACTTTATTTTCTACTACGATCACGGAGGATGTCTGTACTGTATGAAAGCTAGAACTGAACTGAAAACGAAAAAGAAAGTTTTGAAAAAGGAAACACCATTGTTGGGTCCTATAGAAAGAAAGACTCAGAGTGCCCATGTGCTTATTTATTACTCGGCCCACTCCGCAGTGAGAAACTGCAGGCCTTCAATTTCTTGACCTGAGGACTGTCAGGCAATAAAGAAACATTTACAATGCTACGACACTCGACTTGTATTTTGAACCTAGATATTCCAACAGGATGTATGGCGACCTTCGGTGTGTGGATGAATGTGGCGTGACAAAGAGAGAAGATGGTAGTGTGAATGTGAGTGGTGTATAGGAATGCAAGGTGAAGTATGAACGTTTTTGCGCGTATGCGAGAAGTGTGTTTGTGAGGAGAAGAAGGTGTGTGTGTATGGATGTGTGAGGATATGCAGGGCGGCTGCGAGGAGGTGAAAGACCTTAAGGTCGATTCAGACTGGTGGCCTTTGGACAATGGCGTCTCCACGTACCCGATTCGCCGGCCGACCATTGCCGGGGGTTACGGGACCTCAAAATGGAAGCGGTCTTGGTCGCGCAGATCCCACCAGTGATCTTGACTAGTACCACGGGGAGCGAGATGCCTACAGGGGCAACCCTGGCTCGGTCGTGGGTTGGATCATTGCGAGGGCAGTAATTTAAAGCCGCATGCTGGCAAGAAGGCGTGGTAGTCGGGCCTTCGGCGAGTGAGCTGCATCCCAACAGCTCGGGGACCAGCCTGTCTTAGCTGGTAAAGTGTCGGAAAGTCACTCGGCCCCACCAGAGGTCTGGTACAGGAAGTCGTAAGAGCCTGGTGCTGCTTCTGGTAGTCTTTGCTTTGGCGGGGACGTGCTAATTGGGCGTATCCCAATTCCGCGCCCATGGGGGCCGTGTAATAGAGCTGTAATGGCGGGAATTACACGGTAAACCAACACAGACAATGCCTGTATTAGTGCGCAGTCTAATTGTATCTGGTACTTGTGAGGGCAAGGGCATATTACGTTGCCTGAGCCATATATTGCTCATCGGGTCATCTTTGAGGTCGAGAAGCTGGGTTGGGTCATTTGCCCATTGCCGTATTCGAGATTTCTTGAACCCGGATCTGTAGCGGTCTAATTCATCTATTGCAACAGACCAATTTAATTTCACGGCTGCTATACATTTCTTGAGGTGTTTCTCAGTAGACTTGCGGTCTAATACCTCTTGCATAGCAGGATCGCTGGAGGCCATCGTTTTGAGCCCGTTTCTAACCACCGCAATCGAAACTTGCTTCTCAGTTTGTTGAACACCGAGTCAACCTGATCTCACTGGCGCGTGAATGAATTTGATAGTAACCGATTGACTTATATGTAGGATATTCATTTGGGCACGTATTTCGGTGTCAATCATTCTTAACGTGCCAATACTCGGTGGCTTGACTATTAAGCTATACATGTAACGCGGGAAAAGGTAGGTTTTTAATAATTCTATTTTTTGCAAGGGTTTCAGTGGTAAACGACACACTCTTTTAATCATATCTTCAAAGGGTCGAAGATCAATCCATCTAGGAACCCACGCCATGGACTTATTGTTGTTCCGAGATAATTGGAAGTCTCTTCAGCCGTTACTGCACGTATTTGCTGACGCTCCAGTGATTGTACCGGATCCTTGGTAAACTAAATTTTATTTTCAAGCACAATTTTAATTGCTACGTATTTGTTGATGGACAATTTCATGCCAAGACTCGTTAGATATGCATGAATCTTATTTAGCAGCAGTTGGGCAACCTTTTTGTTAGTAGTCAACGCAACGAGATCATCGGCAAAGGTCAACGATTACCGTCTTCTACGTTATTAAGATCTTCCAGAGGTTGAAGACAAGAGAGGTTAATGGATCACCATGCTTAACTCCTCTACGCATTTGTACGGCAATGTCACCATCACAGGTTCTAATATTTGTAGTATAGTTCGTCTACATGCCCACTATGTAGTTGACAACCGTTATGGCGATGCCTTCTCTGAGCAAGGCAGATTTGATTGCAGCATGAGGTACCGTATCAAACGCTTTCTCTATATCGGCTATAATGCATGTTAAAAAGAGGAGAACTTAGCAAATATTCTGCTAGGCAAAAAGGCAAAGGCAATGACCGAATCAACTCTAGGTTCTGGGGTAAGTGCCGAGAGGTCAATCTCAGTCCTCTTACCAAAGGCAAGGATGCCTTCCCCACTTCGTGGCCAGATCCTTAAGGAACAACGTTCCAACACATTTAGGCAAAGCATTAACAAACTATCTGCCTTTTTTACAATCTCACAAACTGACAAAGCACACAGTCCTGCGACATCTGATGACCACTCGACACCAAGTCAATGGCTATCATCTGTCGCCTCATTTAAACTCTCATAAATAACCTTTCGCTAAGACCTCATGCAATCTATCCGTGTCATAAATCGTTCAAAGGCCATATAGCTCAGGCTAATTGCCCTCGACGACTCTCCAAAATACGTTGACGCTAACATGTAGAGCCGATCTCTATTTTGTCTTCTGGTACTGCTGCAAATAGTCGCTCACGCTGTAAGGCGATATGTGAGTATTAATAACAGTAATATAATCGTTCAAATATTTGCACTCTTGAAATCTCTATAGAGTAGCACTTCGAAATTTCGATTAGGCAGGCAGCTAACAAACAGCTTTCTAAATAATTCCCGGGGGCTTGCTAGTATCTTGCATCCATTACATGATATTCTCACGTCCTGAGCGTGATGGAAATGTGGGAAAATTTTTCTTTTTACAGGATTTGATTTATTTGTTGCAGGCTTTCGGCCACGAGGCGCTTACGTCCACGTATAGCCGGGACTCCCAGTGATTTATTGAGATTGGATGGTTTGTAAGTGTTTTTGATGATAAAATGCGTAACGCGGGTCAGAAGGATTTATGTCTTCAAGTGGCGGCAGTGAATTTTCGATGGTTATAGGATGAAGTTTACAACTCGTTGAAGGCTCGGTCGTTGCGCGTGACGTGTTCTGTTTACTGTTTGCTGAGACGCTGGCAGCGGATGTAGACGCTTCACGCGATATCGGGGTGTCAGGTTTCGCGGCGCGAGGTTTACTACTTGGGCGAGCGGTAATAGAAATTCCACGAACTGAGATGAAGTTAATACTTTTAAGATTTGAACTGTTGGTGATTGTCGGAATCGCGGTTGCTCCAAGGATGTTATTTTCTTCCGCGGCAGAATTTAAAAACTAATTTAAGATTTTCCGCAACTGGAACTTGCGACCTCCGCGACGGGTTTTACCCATGCTCGTATGGCATTACCGAAAGTGAACAGGTAAGCGAAGAAATAGAATAAAGGGCAATGTTCTGAACTCCAAGCGATGAAATTATAAGACTGGGTGTCGTTACGCGTAGACCCGTGTTTATGATGCTCAGGTATCAGGGGAAAGAACATTGTGCGGCGCGTCCAGACACCAGAGTTCTTTTTAGGTATGGAATGAAGCGTACGAAGCGTCCAGACACCACTTCGGTTTAATATTGGAGAGAAAAGAAATCTTCAGCGTGCGGCGCGTCCAGACACCACTGAGATTTTTGAAGGATGGAGAATTATTGGAAAAATGAGCCGAGAACCACAAACTCGTATTTGGCCTTCGTGAACTTGAATGTAGCAAGCGTGATTCCAATTAATTAAGGCTGCTTTATTCTATTTAATTAGAACTGAGTATTTCCATTAAACGCTTTAAATGTGGATATGGACTGTGAGAGGAATCAATTATGAAAATATTTCAAAGTTAACGATGTGTGTATTCACTAAAAATAGTACAAGTACAAATGAAAAACGAATATAAGTATAACGATTGAACTTCGCAATTAAATTCTAAGTATCGCAACAAGAACCGAAAAAATAATTCTAAGTGTTGAGGTAGAATGTTGGAAATAATTCTAAGTGTTAAAGGGAATCGAAAATAAATCTAAGTATCGAGATGTGAAATTGGAAATAATTCTAAGTGTTTTAAAAGAAATTGAAAATGATTCTAAGTGCTACGCGAATGATCAGCTATGCCAGAGCTTGGTAAAAGAATTAGGACTGACTTGACCTGGAAAAAAGGTCAGAGGTCAGGTTGACGCGAGTGGTAGACGGAGAATGCTATGCTGCTTCGCGACGACGTGGATCTTTATACTAATTTTTACTAGAGGTGGGAGTAGACCCAGGAGTGGGGACTACTCTAGTCAGCTCGGTGGCTGGAGCGCGACTGAGCTCGCTCGAGGTGGGGCGATACGTGCGCCGCCTAGTGGATTCTGAGTGTACTGAGGTTTCTCTCTCGCTACGCGACGGGTGCGTAGTGGGGGTTGCCTGCACCGCGGAACTACCTGCTCCATCGAAAACGCAACCCGAGCGTCGTCGGACGTTCCGCTCGTGGAAATCAGGTGTTTTTGAAGAATTATAATAATGAATATGAATTTTTGAGAAGAGCATGAATATCTTTCCGATCCTAAGACGGAATCATGCGTGAGAAGATCGCAGGGCCCGAGGAGAGAGAACATGACTTTGAAACTATTTGGATTTAGATTTTGATTTGATAAACAGCCACGTGTATTTCGAATTAAACTGGAATTTACTTTCTCTAATTAAGTTACTCTGGAATATCTGATTGGAATATGTCTTAAACTAACCGCATATGAATTATTAATATAAATAAACAATAATTATAATATAAACAATTTTACATACTCATTCAAGATGACCGCAGGTCGTCACAATATAAAAAAAATGGATGGAATGCAGTAATTCCTGCATAGGAATTACAAAGCCGCGTACTCGGCACGTCATTTAGGACTTTTAAGAAAAAAAAGGAAAAAGTCAAATAAATAAACAAATAATATGTTATAGCCTCACCGTCTATAAGAAACAGATATATAGTCATAACATGAAACAGAATATCGAGTAAATAAGAAATAAGGAAAGTATTATGGAAGGAAAAATGCAAGTGTATATTGTAAGAATATAGTTTACGTATATGTTTACAACAATAGACGATAACAAACAAATATAGCAGTGGCAACTAAAAGAAATCATTAATATGTATTTTAATTAATTGACTATTGATGCTAATCGGGCCCATCTAACCGTAATCTAAGAATTTGTTGTACATTTCAATTGAACTACGCAATGCTATCATTGATATAGTAACCAATCGTTTGTTTTAATATTAAGTCGTTGCAACTCTGATTTAGTTACGCCTGGGTGCGTACCTCGAGAGCCTATCACAATAGGGACTCTGGCTTTTGGTCTGTTTAAACCTTTGTCTTAGAATAGGTGAAATACAGGCATATTTCTTCATTTCTTCGCAGTGTGCTAATTTCAGGTACTGCCCCTTCTCATATCGGACTGTAACGTCGAGTATGAGGACACCTTCCTCATTCGCAATTATGACGAGGTCGGGTTTGAACAGTTCACTTGAGCAGCTGATGGTCGGCTCGTCAAGCACTACATATTTTATAATACGACTTTTATAATACGATCTTTGGTTTCATTGTGTATTTTTATTTGTGCGTTTTTGGTGGATGTACAGAGACCAAGGATGTGTCCGAGCGTTTCTCTGCCATCGTTGCAACGACGGCAGGATATACCCACGTTGGGTGTACATCGGCTTAGCGTAAATCGGTTACCATCCCTATGTATGCGGAGACTGATAGCATCAGCTACTCGAGATGGAAGGAAAATATTGTGCTGCTTGTGCCACATGTTGCTAATCAGGTCGTCATTAAACTCTAAGCCGTCCTCACCTTGAGCAATATCTTTTGCCCGTTCAATTATTCGGCTCTTCTTTAGTCTGAGCTTGGAGCGGTCTACATCTGGTAATGTAAGAGGCCAGTTTAATCTGGCTGCAGCGTACTTCTTTAGCAGGCTCTCAACAGATTCACAGCGCATAACTTCTTGCATCACCGGATCTGTGTTGGCAAGGGTCTTAATGCCATTACGCAGGGCTGCAATTAGTACTTGCTTTTCAACCTCTTGTATACCGAGTCCACCTGACTTAACGGGTGTGTACAGAAATTTAGAAGTGACCGATTGGTTAATGTGCAATATTTCCTTCACATGGGGGCGGATAGTGGTGTCTATGATTTTCAGGACCCCTTGGCAAGGGGCTCAGCTATAAAGCAGTACATGTGTCGTGCAATTAGATGTGTTTTTATAAGTTCTATCATCTATAACGGTCTAAGAGGCAAACATCCCACCCTACGTAGCATATCATCGAAAGCCTTATATTCAAAGCTGCTAAGTAATCCTTGCCATATGCTGACTTTAATGCCTAAGTAGCTAAAGGCCTCACCAGACTGTACTGCTCTTACTTTCTGGCCATTTAACTGAAGCTCAGGATCCTTCATGCACCATGTTTTATTTTTAGCCGTTATACAAAATGCCGAACACTTATTGATGGCCAGCTTCAGTCCTAATTTTTCTAAAAATATAACACATTTATTACTTCTAGCTGCCGCTGGGCTGTAGCAGTATCGATAGCCAGAGGGACAAGACAAGCAAAAGCAAGTACAGCAAAGGCAACAATAGCAACCTCAGTCAGAACTGATTTTTATACCATCAGCACTCTCATTAAGCACATTAAAAAGCGGTTCAATACACAGATTAAGTGGCAGTGGCGAAAGACGATCTCCCTGCTTAACGCAGAGGCGTTAAGCAGAGATGCTTCTATGGTAGCATCCCCATCGCGAGTCAGTATAATTGTCGTACAATTGGATAGCATGCTCATAATATAAAATTCGACAGTGGGTGGAAAGCCCTTTTTTTCTAAAGCTAATTTTATTGCACTATGTGGCACAGAATCAAAAGCATTTTCAATGTCTGCCACTATGCAGACACCGCCACAAGCCTTAGGTGTATTAATTCCGGCGTTTAATGCTGTTACATTCGTGTAACAGCCGTTGTGTAATATTGGCTCTTAATCGTGCATCTAACAAACCGGAGAAAATTCTGGTCAACATTGAGCTTATCCGTGACCTCCAATTACGGATATCACTTTTTGCTTTACCAGGTTTCGGTATTAAAATTTTTCTGTTACACCGCCATTTGGTGGAATAATATTGCATAAGTAGTAATAGATTATAAAAAGACGCTAAAATAGCATATACATACATCTTTGCCGCACAAATGGCACTTCTTGATCTTGTCTAAACCCGAAGCGGAAGAACCGTTTGTTGAGGGACCAAAACCACCGGCGAGTTGGGGTTCCTCAGCCTAGGGGGAGGAGCAATCGCCTTGCGGCATCTCTTCCTACCCCTAGCGTTGGGAGGCCGGTTGGGAATTGCTGGTTAGGTACGGTTAGGCCTCTCTACTTTTCTCAACCCGGCTTGGGACGGGCTACGGCAGTTGCCCCTAAGAAGTGTACGCTAACCTGTGGGATCGCAGGAAGCCCCACCTTTCAGGGAGAGTTAGGTTAAGTAAGCAGCTAAGCTAATTACTAGACTATCCTATATACAGTCTAAAAGTAATACCAAGGAAGAAGAGACATCATGCTACAGACTGGACCTCACATAACAAATACGAAACACTAAACATTCACCTCCACTCCGTTAAATCCTTTGATTGGAGGTTACTCCTGATCATAAATAATCTATCATATACTCTTTTGCCTATTCACTTATAAGTTAGAAGTATATATTTACTCTAATTAGGTCAGTTGCTGTAAAAACACAAAGTAGAGAATAGTATTCCTATATCCTTTGTATCGTCATTTATTTGTTCATATCCTAGTCTCATCTATTTTATGGAAGGCTTATGATTATAGTTCAAGTCATCCGACCAAGTTGCGTACTTAGGTACATTTATGGTACATTTAGAACGGAAAAAAGAAAACATGTACCATACATTCTATCAGCGTTTGTTCTTATGTACTAGTAAAAAACTCTGTATATATACTTATGAGACTGTATATGTACTTATAGTTGCAAAAGTTTGTATGCATCGAAGCCCAAAATTAGGTACGCCCTTGTGTTATAATATATCTATCTACCATTTTAACCTATCTACAAATCTATGTATATATGTATATAAGTTTCCTGCGGTACTTAACACTGTAATTCCTTACATTAAGTTATTATACGCCTACAGCCTACCCTCTTTAACCTTATTTCTCTGAAACACTTCACTGTCTCTTCGTCTTGTCATCTTAACCCCTTAGAATTTATATCACCTTCTTGTCATAAATCTAATCCCCATTACGCGTGCTTTCGTTAGCCTGCGTCATGCCATGTTTGTTCTTGATTTCCCTTGTCCTGTTAGTTTTAGTTATTTGCATATGACAGATCTCTTACGGACCAGGTTATATTTTCCTGATCTATACTGAAAGTACTCCTTCTTTACGTTGCTGGTATCACTGACACTTCTCAGTATATTATTAATATCCTTCACCTAATAGAGTTATGTATTAAAGGGCCGCTTGTTGTCTATTAAAGGAAAAACCTCTTGCTTGCGTCGCCTGGTTTACAATTATTCCCTTTTGTTATCCTAGAAAAATGCTGCCGAGTTCCTGTATACTGTTGTTCCATTAGACCTCTTTTATACTCGCCGAGCTTTCCTTTATATTGATTGTTCAATTTTTGCTAAGACGTGTCGCTTTATCCCTCCTATTCAATCGCGCCGCAACCTAGATTACTGAATTCACAGCCTCCTCTGTAAACTATTTACCGGACTGTGTTAAGGCGAATCTATTTATAATTAGCTTGAAGCATTTTCACTACTAAAGACCTAATTTCCATTTGCAGCCTCCTGTCATTATTCGGGCCATAGGCTATCAGCCTGATATTGATGGTAAAGTCTAAAGTAACCTCCGCACAGTCAATACCTAGATGTCGAATCGGTTCGTAAATGCATGACCTAAAGGCTGTACTCTATATAGACAGCTTCACTGATCATTGTGACCACCAGTTTATAACGCCTTTCGACTTCCCGGAGCAGAGCTGCCAACCTAAGTGAACATTCCTACCGGCTCCGTCCGATGGCACCTCGGACGCCCATGTTTGTCAGGGCGTCACCCAGTAGGTTACCTATCATATGTTCAGATATTCATATCTTGTCCAAAACATAAAACCTTGTGCGTTTAGCGTTAAATTTGACAGATCGGATCAGCATTACCGGTAAGTATATCTCCATTATTTATGATACTATTCAAGGTACTTCCTACTGTAGCTCCCATTAGCCACTCGTTTATACAAGGTTTTATCTTTTAGTTTTTCTTCTTAATAAATCCGCAACCGTTCCTGCTGTATCTACGTGGTTAAAACCGCTGCACCGTATGAGAAGTTTTGATTTTATTCCCGTGTATGTATCTGAGTACTTAATTAAGTGGGATAAGAGAGGGCTAAAAACCTATTCAACTAAATATGCCAACAAAACAAGCAGGCAAAATGGTTAAAACGCTCTAAGTTAAACTTGTTAATGTGCATCCGTCATATAACCTATACAGTTGATCATTCTTTGTCTAATTTCTAATTTCTTCCAGCTAAAAATATATAAAATAACCTCCGTCTGTCTGTGCTAAGTTCCCATTCTTTCCCCCTTCATTTTCCCATTTGAAACCTCTGTACCGCCTCATCCCTGAGAGCTCCTCTTAGGAGATCTTGTCCCTTTAATTAAAAGCTTAATTAGGGAGCTTAATCCGTTTAATTTCCCTCCACCTCTTTTATTTTATTTGTTAGTTCAAGTTCCGTCTAGCAAATAACACGACGCCCTCCTCCTCTCTGAGGAGTGGGCAGTGGAAAGCTAGAAACAATTGAAATCCACATCGGCGTTATTATTAGGCCATTAAGCCATATCAAGGTGGGGAGGCCCTGCTTCAATTCGTATTCAAGGTTGTATTATTATATGCATTTCCCCCAAGGGGGTTCCTTTACTTCTGTTGTCTGATTAAATATACCACAATCTTTTGATACTAATATTTATTAATATATATGTATATAAAAATGAAAATAACTATAATGAAACGTCGACCGCTATCGCTCATTTATACTTGATGGATTATTGAGGACTGCACCGCAATACTCGGCTAACGCGGCATAAGCACCCGCACCCCCTCTCCAAACTACAGGCGCTCGTAATCACACAGTATACACATATTTAGTAGTCTACACACTCCCCCTACGAGCAACGTAGTTTGATTTAGTTACTTTTTGTATAACTTCATCGATATCTATCAATCCGATTTTATTTAAAGACCAAAGGAGTTTATCTCGCGTTACTGCTTTAGTAAGGAAGTCAGCGATCATGTATTTTGTATCTATATGTATAACATTGAGCCTCCCGTCTTCAATTTGGTCGCGTATAAAATGAAATCTTAAATTTACGTGTCTCGTTTTGTTAGAGGAACGAGCACTTTGCATCCATGGAATGGATGCTTTATTATCGCAGTACATGACCGTTGGCTTGGGGCACAATATATGTAAACTCATCTCGGTTAACATATTGATAATCCATAAGGCGTCTTTTACTATTTCAGAGCAGGCGAACAATTCCACGGTGCACGTCGAAAGACCAACACATTTTTGCTTATTACTACGCCACATAACAAGTGAATTACCTAACATTATTGCTCCCCCTGAGAAGGATTTACCTTCTTCGGCATTTCCCCAACTCGCATCTGCGTAAATTTCTAGCTGACCGCGCTTATCATTGTAAAACAGTATTTTATTTTTTGTGCCTTGCAAATACCTGAGTACTCTTTTAATTAATAACATATGTCGTTTTTCTGGTCGATGATTGAACTGCGATAGATATGATACCACGAACGCAATGTCAGGTCGAGTCCGGTTCGCAATATAGAGCAATTCTCCAATAACCTCTTGATACAATTCCTGGTCAACTAAATCTGACGTTTTCTCGCACGATTTGTCCTCTCCTGGGACTATTGGGGTTGCTACCGCGTTACACTCGTACATTTTATATTTACATAACAGTTTCTCGATGTATTCGACTTGAGACAATCCTATACCAGTTTCGAATTGTTCTATTTTAATACTAAGAAATGTGTTAGCACTTGTAGTCTCGACGACTTCGAAAGTTTCTTTAAGTCGAGATATTATTTTATCACATAGACTCGAATTCCCGTATACTACCGTAAAATCATCGACGTAAACTGCGATTGTAATCGTGTCCCCATCTTCGGTCAATGTAAAAATAGAATTTTCTGAAGCTAATTGTTTAAAACCGATACTTATTAGGGTAGTTTTTAATTTTATATACCAATTACGTCCGGATTGTGGAAGACCATGTATACTTTTCCTAAGTTTTAAAAACTTGTCATCTCCATAATATTCTTCGAATCCTGGTGGCAATGTAAGATAAACAGTTTCGTTGATTTCGCTATATAAATAGGCTGTTTTAACGTCAAAAAATCTGAATTTCCAATGTAATTTTACGGCTATCATCATTAATATCCGCCAAGCTTCTATAGATACGACTGGTGCGTACGACTCGTCATAATCCTTGTTTTTTACCTGGTTATAACCTGCCGCAACTAATCGCGCCTTGTATTTAACATTATTATGTTCCCTATCACCCTTTTTAGTGAATATCCACTTGCTTTTAACGATTTTCTTATTAATTGGTTTATCAACTACTTCCCAAACCGAATGTTGCTCAATAGATTGCAACTCCTCTTTCATAGCTCTCTTCCACTCTAACCAATTTGCACTTGCTTTTGCTTCTAGGTAGTTAGCCGGTATTTTATTACTATCTACTAAATTAACTTGTGACCTATCTTTAATACGTTGTGACCTACGATAACTATCTTGCTCTGCTCTCTCATTACTTTCAATTCTACGCAATGTATTTCTTAATTCTAATGCTTCTCGAGTCGAACCTGGAGGTCTACCTCGTCGCCGCGGCGCTTCTGTATTTTCATCGTTTTCTTCATCGTAATTATTTGATACTACGGGTTGATTAGATTTTTCGTGTTCATCTCTAGTGCTATCTTCTGATTCACAAGTAGTTTCACCTATATTTCTATCAAACTATTCATTTTCACGGATAGGTACAGTAGGATACTCGAAATCATATATTTCTTTGCAGTTATTATGTTCTCGTGGATTCATTCCTAACTCTGTTTCATTAAATTTGACCGACCTCTCTTCTACTATTTGTCCCGTATTCGGATCGTATATTCTATATCCGCGTCTTTCACGAGAATAACCTACAAAAATACCTTTTCTGCCTGGTAGATCAAACTTATTTCTTTTTTCTTTCGGAATGTAATAATATGCTACACATCCGAAAACTCGTAAGTAATTAATGTTGGGTTTCACGCCGAAGAACATTTCAAACGGTGTCTTCGTTTTGTTTTTTCGCGGTGTAAGATTACTCACGTGACTGCTGCAGGCTGCAGCCTCTGCCCAAAGTTTTGACGGTAAGAAACTACTATGCAACAATATTTTAGTACGTTCTAATATAGTTCGGTTAGCCCTTTCAGCTTTGCCGTTACTCTCGGGATTGTATGGGATAGTTTTTTCATGCGTTATTCCATTTTGTTCTAAAAAGTGATACCAATTTTGGTTTACAAATTCCCGACCGTTATCGGTTCTAATACGTTTGATTTTCATATTCGTTAAATTTTCATATTTTTTCTTGAACGCGACTAGTTTTTCAAATGTTTCGTTTTTATGTTTTATAAAATATGTGAAATACATTCCGGAGTAGTCGTCTACAAGTACTAACATGTATTGTGATCCGCCTAAGGATGAAGTTGGCATAGGCCCACATAAATCGCAATGAACTAATTCTAATGGTAGCTTACTTTGAGGTCTGGTTATTGTTTTATGCGGTTTATTACTTAACTTTCCGAGATTACAAATATCGCAAGTAAATTCTTTGTCAAAGCAAGTTATCTGTATTCCATCAGCTAAATTTTCATTACATATTTTCCTTAAGTATTCGTTATTTATGTGTCCTAACCGCTTATGCCAAACTTCAAAATTTTCTTTTACCTTTTGTACATTATAAGATTCATATTCAATGCATTTATCAGTGTACGGTTCTGCTAAGAACTTTAAATGTTTTTCACGCATTTCGCCGGTTATTACTATATCGCCATACTTATCGTAAATAATGACTTTGTTATTACCTTGTACTAATGTGTAGCCTTTCGACGTCAACACTGTTGTGGATAATAAATTTTGTCTTAACTCGGGTACGAAAAGAACATCTTTAATTGTTATTATAACGGCCATGTTTTCATGTTTCACTTTAATTCCGACAGTGCCTATCCCCTCGTAACGTAATTTACAGTTTTCTCCTGCTTGATGTAGTTCGCCGCTCTGAAAAATAATATCTCGAAACCATTTTAGGTTGTTTACTATATGATTGGTCGCTCCGCTATCGAATAGCCAAAAATTAGATAAATTTTTGATATTACCTCGGTTTGCTGCCTCCTCGACATTAAACGCATACATTTTGTTTTCGATATTATTTACTACATTACTTGCTGGCTTTCTTCTAATATATTCGTTCGGCGTTGTGTTCGTCGTTCCACCTTGAATTTCCCCTTTGTTGTATTGCTTCGATCGCTGCTTGCCTTTAGATTTTCGATACCAACACGTCTTCGCTTGGTGTCCTTGTTTACCACATATGAAGCAATTCCTGGTATTTTGTTTTTGTACCGCATAGGCGGCTCCTTCTGCCTCTTTGGGGTGACCTTCCTTTCTTTGAATTTCTTTCTCGCATTCTTTTAATATTTCATAAATTTCTTCTAACGATTTATCTCGCTGCGTTTTGAGGATTTCCCGAATTTCTTTATACCGATTATTTATACCTCGCACTGTATAATATGCGAGTTCACGTGGCATTATAGTTACGCCGAGCGATGCGCATTTCGTCGCGAGTCCTCTAGCACGTGTTACATAATCGCTTACCGATTCGTTGTGTTCCATCCTCAGGAATCTTAAATCATTAGTGGCATCTATCTTTTGATCTTCTGCTGCTCCAGCGTACGATTTCTTTATCTTTGCCCACAATTCCTGCGCACTATTTTCTGTTGCGAATTGTAACGCTTGCTCATCTGAGAGATGTAGCCTAATGTACGCCACTGCCTCTCGATTTCTTGTATTCCATTCTGCTTTCACTGTTTCACTCTCATTAATTTCTGGTTTCTTCTCACTCAATGCTTTATCTAACTTTTTCAAACATAGTATTGATTCCATTTTCATTGCCCAAACTAAATAATTAGCTCCAGTCAGTAATGGTACTGCCGGTAACGTATTTCTTTCCATTTCTTTCACACTCTCTGGACACGTGGTGATACTTATTTTTCTAAACTGCTCCAAACCACGCTCTGCTACCAGAATCTGTTGTCTGATTAAATATACCACAATCTTTTGATACTAATATTTATTAATATATATGTATATAAAAATGAAAATAACTATAATGAAACTTCGACCGCTATCGCTCATTTATACTTGATGGATTATTGAGGACTGCACCGCAATACTCGGCTAACGCGGCATAAGCACCCGCACCCCCTCTCCAAACTACAGGCGCTCGTAATCACACAGTATACACATATATAATAGTCTACAACTTCATTCTATCCTATCATGTATTATATCATAGTCCTATTAACTATACCTAGCTCCACGCTGCAGTATGTGAGCCACCAAAATCGCCATAGGATGATCATTTTCCGTTTCTTAAATGCCATCTATCTCCTACATATTGTAGTTTCACCCTTAAGGAGGGGGGGGGGGGGGGGGCCTGTTTAGTCCTATCCTATATCCAAATTCCCTTCCAACCATTTGTGGAACTTTAGCGGGGGTAGCCGGAATTCTCCAGTCTTATCTTAACCAGGTAAACTAGAAGTGAGATAGTAAGCTCTGTTATACCCCGCTCCAAGATGCCCGCTGTTCTACTAGCATCGCTTAAGTACGGTAGGGGAATAGGAGAGAAGGAAGAGGAGAAAAGGAGAAGAGGAGTAGTAAAAGGAAGGATTAGGGGAGGGTGGTAAGTAGGTATATAGGTATATAGGTATAGACTGAGAAAAGAAAAAGGGAAGGAAGACAGAAAGAAGGAGAGAGAAAACAAGGAAAAGGAGAAAGAAAGAGAGGAAGAAAAGAAGACAGAAGAAAGAGAACGACGGAAGAGGGAAGAAAAGAGAAGTAAGGGTCGTAGGGAGGGAGGGAGGACTATCTCCGTCCCCGTAACTTATGCCTTTAATATCCCAGTTCTTTATCTAAGTCTTCCTTTTCTGTCAAGATTTCTCTTACAAGCGACGAGAAAGCCGACAAGTTTTCCTCGCTTTCTCAGAGAAACGTCTGTAATTCCCCGACAATAACTTCTCCCAGAGGTATGTTGTATTTAACCCTGATCTTTTGCCAGAAAGGACAATAGAAAAAGGTGTGTTCTACGTCTTCCCTGTGAAAATGACAGAAGTAGCATTCACTGCTTTCCCTCCTCCCGATCTTCTTGAGGAATCCATTAAAGGCACCATGTCCTGTAAGGGCCTGTGTTATATAATATCCTAGCTCTCTTGTCTCCGTTCATTCATCTATTCTGCCACTTTCTATTTATTTCATTCTTTATCCTTTTCTTTTCCTTAAGTTTAATTGCGTTACGCAGCTTGTAATCATCTGTATCTCGGATGTTCTGACAGCAGTCAAAGAGCTCCTTCCTACCCCAGGCTACCAGGTCGAGGGGTGGAAATCCCGCTATGACCCCCGCTACGGGGCCAGACGTAGTTCGATATGCGCTCGCAATGAGCTGAGCGCATTTCCTATATATCCCATTTATAATAATTAAGTTTCTTTTTCTTGTCAAAGTTATATCCGCCCGAATTGGTGCTGCATACAGGCAGATGGAGGTCGCCACAGAGGCCAGTATAGCCCTTTTCTTGGTCTTCGGGCCCCTAAGGTTCGGTGTGATTCTAGCAAGGCTATTTAACGTAGTCTCGACCTTATTCTCAACATATTCAATATATTGTCTAAAGTTGAAAGCTGTATCCAGCTGCACGCCAAGATATTTAAGATGTTTTTTGGGCTCAATAATGTCAGATTTGACTTTTATCGGCTGATTTAGCCATCTCCTATTCGTAGATTTTATGCCAAAGATAATCGTTTCAGTCTTGTTAGTCGAAATCTGTAAGCCTAGGTTTTCAATTAATTCAATTACTTTCTTGAGCTCTGCGTTAAAGGTCGTGATCGTTTTTACTGGATCATCTCCTGCTAGCAGAATCAGGGTGTCGTCCGCGTAGCAGATCACCCTGAGCCCAGCCGCGAGGGTAGCCTTTAGGACAGCGTCGTATACTAGAATCCACGCAGAGGCCCGAGAATCGATCCTTGTGGGACACCTCTGCTGATCTCAAAGGAGAGTTCTCCATCTTCCACCAGAACTTTCCCTAGTCGATCATTTAAATATGAGTTAATTAAGGCCTGGAGGTATAGCGGGATCCCCATGCTCCCCAAGGGGAATAGCGTCCCAGCTCAGTGAGTTAAATGCATTTTTATTGTTAAGGGCAGCCGCTACTACTTTAGTTCTGTATCCATGCCGTTTGTTCCTTTCCTTTAGGATGAAGTTCTTCAAGTCAAGCAGAGCATGGACCGTTGACATTCCCCTTCTAAAACCATACTGATTGTCTGCTAGTTTGTAATTTTTTAATATCCAGTTTTCTATCCTATTCGCCACTAATATTTCAAATAAATTTCCGACCTGACTGGTTAGACAGATGGGTCTATATTTCCTGTTACCCAGGTCAGAGCCTTTAGGAATCAATACAACACAGGCCTCCTTCCATGCTCTAGGGAACCCAAGCATTTTTAGAGGGTGGGAGTAGAATTCCGCCATACTATCCGCCCCGCTTAGTGCTAGCATTTTAACCACCCGGCCTGGAATTCCATCAGGGCCTGGCGCCTTTCCTGATTTAATCCTCTTTGCCATTGATAGAAGCTCTTCCTTACTGATTTGCAGATCGTTACGGTAGTCTCTCCTAATTGTTTCCAATTCCCTTTCTGTCATTTTCGGAATCCGTTCACCCTCCGGGAAAAAGTTCTTTAATGCAAGTCTCTCCCTCCCTACGACTAAGTGGGGGGTTCTTTCTCTTAAGTTTCTTGCATACAATCCTATAAGGTAACCCCCATATATCATGGTCAAGTTCCCTGATGAACTTTTCCCAACAACTATTCTTTTTCTTTTTAATAATTAACCTAAGTTCCTTTTTGCATCTACCATATTCTAATTCAACCAGGCAATATTCACTCTCCCTTCCTTCCCTATGCTTCTTGAGTTTAATTACCCTCCTAGAAAGCTTATTGCACTTCTTCCAAACTGTCTCCACTTCATGGCCCCACCAGTGCGCGTTTTCCCTCTTCCTACCTTTGTTGCCTCTAATCCTCTTTAGGACTCTGTCGCAGACGCTTCCTATACTATTTTCTATCCTACTCTCAATTTGGTCCCATGAGAGTGGGTCTCTACTAAGTTCTCCCAGGGAGTTTAGTTGCCTTTTAAGCTTCCTGATCAACGCCGTCTTCTTCTTCCCTAAATCTTTTAAGGACCACCTAATCTTACTTCTATTATCATACTTTCTGCCTTGGTCCTGTATCTTATCGTCTATTTCATTTATCTTAAATGAGATATAGTGATGATCGCTGCCTGTTACGTCGGCCTCAACCCTCCAATCTGATATTTTCTCATACATCCTGCCTGAGATAATAGTTAGGTCAACAGATGACGAGCCCCTACTGCCTGTGAAGGTAGGCTTGCCCTTCTTATTTCCGCAGGTATAACCATTCTCATCCATCCACGTTTCTATATACTTCCCCCTTAGTCTAGCTCTCCCTTTTACTAGTTGGCCCCACCTAGCCGAGTGGGCATTCATATCTCACGCTAAGATAACCATATATTGTTTTGTCTCTCCAATTGCTCTGGATATCCCCTCAGAGAGCTCTTCCCATTCCTTAGTGAACGCTCCTATAGGCCTGTTTGGCGAGATGTAAACTGAGCATATTATAAAACTACCGCATATGCAGATGATATTACCAGTGCCTTGTGTTATACCTCGTATGCTCCTAGTAGAGTTAATTACTATTATAGCGGCACCTCTGTCCTGGCTCCAAAAAACCGTGTTGTTTCCGAACGATTTCGGTGACACACTAATAATAGCCAGGTCCGTACCCTCTCTACACATTTTGTTGTAGAGTAGGTCCCGGGTCAATGGACATCTATTTAGATTTATCTGTATAATTTTCATTCTTGCGTATATATATATATATATACGTATATATATATATATATATATATATATATATATATATATATATATATATATATATATATATAAAATAAAATAAATTACGGAAAAATAATGGGGGTCAACGCACGAATAAGTATATAAATAGTATATTTCATACTTGTGTTCAATATAGATGTATCGTCTGCAAGAATACAATAGCAAGTAAGAGGTAAGAGTCTAATTAATTATAGGTTATAGATTCTTAGATAAATAAATAAGTACTAGCTTATTAACTAAGTAGGTAAGTGAACAAAACTCCTAGTTTAAAACTTGAGTCTATATGTGAACTAAGTCTATAAATTACTGTAACATCGCTCGAAGGTATGTATCAATGTATAAAATTTAAAAACTTATCAGTTGCCGATTTCTTGTTTCTCCCTCCTTATGGTTCTACTAAACTACAATCCGACATGTCGTCTTCGTCATTATTGCTATCTTTCACCAGCTGGTCAATAACCTTCAAAGCCTTCTTGGCCCTTTCCAGTTCATGCTCAAAGGAGTTCGACTTACCTACCGTCGTCTTCAGTACCTCTGGACTTCTCTCCCCTTTCCTCGCCTCTCCTTCACCCATTCCTTCTCCCATCTTTCCTGCCGTATCCATCTCTCCCTCCATCGCTTCTTCCCTTAGTACCAGCCTCTTGTCCAATTGAATATCCTTAATCGTTTTGAGTTCCTTTCTCTTCCTGCATTCTTCGGTAACATGTCCAATGCCTCCGCAACCCCCACATTTCGTTAGAATTTTGGAATATTTATTAATTACGCAGATGGACCAACCTAGTTTAATAATTTTCTTATCTATTAGAAGATTAGCGTATTTAGCTAACACTTTAAGGAGCGCTGTTTAATATCCACCAATTTCCCTGAATAACCTCACCAGTTCTACTGGATCTGCCCTATTTTCTTTACTTGGATTTATATTTAAGCTTTTTAAATTCTCGCGCCTAATATCTTCCTTGTCAAGCGTGGGGTCTATCATTCTGATTCTGAAACCCTCTCTTGGTTCCAATTTCCTAATCCTGGTCCCGTCTCCTATCTTTGTAGATATATGACTTATCCATTCATCCATTTCCTCATTCTCGTCTACCTCGATCAGAATTCCCCCATTTCTGGCCATTCTAATGGCTTTTATATCAATACCTTTCGGGGATTCAACCGTAGATTTAAATTTATTAATATCCCTCACTCTATCGCTGTTGTTATATTTAATAAATATCCCATTCCATCTGTGCCTTTTAAATCTAGAGGACTGGTTGGCCTTTGTCTGTTCCCTGTCTTCGGCGACCGTCTTATAGTTAATCTCGGTATCGTTTCTTCGCCGATGTTGCTGAGCTTTGTTGGGTATTTGCACCCATTCCGGCCTCGCTCTTTTATCTGTTATCTCCCCCCTTCGACCCCTGCAGTTCTGTTCTTGCCCCTTACAACTTCACTCCAGGTGGTGTTTCCCATATTAAGTGTTATATCTGTCTGAGTTCCAATCGTTCTAGTCCCTTTCTCCTTCTGAGTGGATCCATCCTCTCTCTGTCTTCTTGTTCTTCCCATCATTATTCTCTCGTTATCGCATATCGTGTCTCCTTCTGATCCGGCTAATTCCTTGTCTCCATTGGGGGACCTACCAGTAGTTCTTTTATGCCTCTGATTTAACTCCCTCCTGTTATTTATTTCACTTGTGATAGGGATCCCGATTAGGTGGACGAATGGTGGCATTTTGCCACAAGTCGGATCTCCCACCTCCTCGTGGTGTCCGCTGGGGTGGAGGCACTCTACGCTCTTCGGTAGCACTTCGGTGCTACACAAGGGTGAGGGCCTCCATGCTAACGGGAGAACGGCGGGTCCCCCAATTTGGGGGGCTCATGCTCATACCGTAAGCCTGTGGTCATGTTTCGCAGGAACGGGGAGCTTGCCTTAACCGGCTGGCTCGTGAGGAGTAAACCTCTATAAAAAATCCGCTGTGTGGCCGCGGGGCGGAATACGGCCACGGTATCCCCTGCCTGTGGTATGAGTCCACTAAAAGGGGTGCTCCCGTCGTTTTCCAAGTAGGTCCGATGAAGTGTCGAGGCGATGCCGGCGGGCTCTTCGGACCCTGGCAGGGCCTCCCATGCCGGTAAGGCTCGCACTGAGGACTGAAAACGGAGGCGGCGGGAGCGTGAGGACGTCTGAAGTCAAGGTGTAAAGGCAACCGTGCCGAGGACTGCGTGGCTGCCCAGACGTAAAGCAGAGGCAGTCTCTAACGGTTCCCGCGGGGGTACTTGCCGACCCCCCCGAGTATTTAGGCTTACCCGGGCATGGCGGCTCTGCCCGGGCGGACCCATAGACCGACCACACTCGTGGGAATAGTATGGAGTTGAATTTAAACAAAACAAATTTTGATGAAGATCAGGAGGTCGTGGCGCGCCCCCAGGGGCCGTCACTTCGTGACGATGTGGTGGAGTTGAGGGGAAGCAGGAACAGCGTGCTTAGCACTGCCCTGCCGACCCCTCATATGTCGCAGGCCGACAGCCGTAGGGGGTCAGTGGATTCCACGGCCTCTGAGGGTGCCGTCCTCACAAGAAGCATGGCCAGGCTTTTAGCCAAAGAGAGGCCAGAGCTGAGCCCCGCACAAACATCTGCGGAAGCTTGTGAGGCGCGTGTAAGCGACCCTAGCCCCTCAACATCTGGGGGGCCAGTGGAAACTCGCTCGTGCCGGGAGTTTCAAGCCCCGACAGTTCGGCTGTCGAGGGTAGATAGCAGGTTCCGCTATATGAGGAGGGACCGATCACCCGCCGAATCGGAGCGAGCGGACAGCGGAGAGGAGTCTGACGTCTCCTTGTCCTCCGTAGCGTCGCTGGGCCGGCTCACTTCGCGGAAACGCACGAAGCCGCAGTCTGCCAGTGAATACCGGGTGCGCGCGGAGGCAAAGCGGCAACTCCTTGAGGAACACCGCAAGGAGGCAGAGTCTGCCGCGGAGAGGGCGGTCTTCGACCCTGAAGTAGACCCGTGCCCGCCGTGTCGGGCTGCCCTTCCTCTTGATGAAGTTGATGATCTTGTCAAGAGGATGGATGGGCAGTCCGATGCGGAAATTGTTGCAGAGGCGCTAGAGCATGGGAAGGTGCTGGAGAAGGTGGCCTCCGGCTCCAAGAACCTGAAGGGTACCTTCGTTCGAGCTATAAGGGAGTCGACGAGGTACCTTCAGGCCGCTGCGGTGCACGCGTACCGTCAATCGCGTACTTCGGTTGATGCACCGCAGCTGGAGCGGGAGAACACCTTTCTCCAGCAAAGGTTGAAGGCGCGGAACGAGGAGATTGATTCCATGCGCAGGGAGATGGAGGCGTTGCGCAGTGAGATCGAAGGGCTCAAGGCCCGCTTTGGTGCCGATTCTCGATCCAGGCCAGGCGTGGCTCGCTGTGGCAGCGCTTCATCCGCGGTGGGGGACACTCCGGGAACTATGGAGGTGGAGGTTGCTCCCTCCCCTTCGGGTACCCCTATAAGGGTTAGAGGGGAGACTCCCACTGGTGCTCCCTCATCGCGAGTGCCCTCGCCTCGGGCCCCATCGCCTTGCCCTCCTTCGCCGCGGGTTCCTTCTCCGCGGCCACCTCCCACTGCCACTCCACCAGCTCCACCACTGGTGCAAGGCAGCGATATGGAGAGGTTGATTGGCGCGGTAGAGCGCCTGATTGAGAGGAAGGTGACGGCCCTTCGGGAGGAGTTACTCCCTGCTGTCAGGCCTCCTCTCCGCTCTGACCGGCAGGCGCTTCAACCGAGGCCTGCGACTGCTGTGCCGGACAAGAAGAAGGCCAAGAAAAGCAAGGGGAAGAAGACCTCCCCTGGTGCGCCGAAGCAGGTTGCGGCTGCTGCCCAGCGACAGCTTGTCGGCAAGAACGCGCCTGCCCCTCCTCAGCCGCCTCCTTCTCGTCCAGCGCCGGCCACGACTGAGCTTTGGTCTCAGGTGGTTGGCAGGAGGGCGGCACAGGCGGCTCGGAAGGTGGCTGGGTCTGCGCAGCAGCAGCCGTCTGCGGCGTCCCGACCCGCACCGGCCCCTCAGAAGAAGCCGGGCGCTCGTCGTCCACCGAAGCCCCCGAGGACGGCTGCGGTGACCGTCAAGGTGGCTCCGGGCGGTCCAAAGACGTATGCCGATGTGATGAGGGAGGCGCGCCAGAAGGTACCGCTTGCCAAAGTGGGTATCGCAGAGGTGTGGTATCGGCAGGCGGTAACCGGCGCCATAGTATTAGAAGTCCCGGGGGAGGGCGGTGCGGCCAAGGCTGATGCCTTGGCCGGCCGCCTCAGGGCCATCTTTGATGAGGGCGCCGTGAAGGTGTCGAGGCCAGTCAAGTGTGGCGAATGCCGTATTGTTGGCCTCGACCCTTCGGTGACGCCCACGGAGGTTCGCGGGGCGGTCGTGGCCGCCTCTGGTTGTAACGGGGATGATGTCCGTACTGGGGAGGTGCGGACATCCCCCGCTGGTCTCGGCACGATTTGGGTCCGCTGCCCACTGGTGGCCCTCAATAAAATCGTGGCCGCCAAGAGGATAAAGGTGGGCTGGCTATCCGCCAGGGTGGAGGCCCTTCCCGTGCGCCTGCTCCAGTGTTACCGCTGCCTCGAAGCGGGACACGTGAGGCAGCGGTGTCGTGCACCTGTGGACAGGAGTAGCAGGTGCTATAAGTGCGGGGATCCTGGCCACGTCGCGGCTCAGTGCTCAGCGGCCCCCCGGTGCCCTTTGTGCACCGATTTGCGGAGGCCGGCTGGGCACAGGCTGGGCGCCAAGTCGTGCGCCCAGTCTTCACGACGACGAGGCAGGCAGCTCCGCAAGGAGCGGGCGGTCGCTGCCGCAGAGGCGGCTAAAGGGAAGGCCTCTGCTCCCTTGGCGGCTACGGAGAATACAGGGCCCGGTGGACGGCGGAGCAAAGCCCCGGAGGGGGCAATGGAGATTGCGGAGTAATGGCGCCCAAGGGCACTTTACTCCAGGCCAACCTGAATCACTCTGCCAGGGCTCAGGACTTCTTCGTCCACACCCTGGCGGAGTGGCAGGTAGGGTTGGCCGTGGCCGCGGAGCCCTATAAAGTCCCCAAACATCCGCATTGGTTTGGGGACGATGCGGGCTCCGTGGCCATCGTGTGGTGTTCCCTGCCCGGATCCGCGGCCTGCGAGCTAATTTATCGCGGCCGAGGATTCGTGGCGGTGGATTGGGGGGGTACCGCGGTGGTGGGCATTTATGCACCGCATAGCTGGACCCTCGCGACGTTTGAGGAGTTTTTGGACGGGGTATCCTCGTGCATTGCACGCTGTCATCCCCGTCCTCTCCTGGTGCTGGGGGATTTTAACTCCAAGGCTCAGGCTTGGGGGTCCCCCAGCACCAACGCGAGGGGCGAGGCGGTGCTTGATTGGGCAGCGGCTAACGGGCTCCGGTTGTTGAACCGGGGCTCCGTGAGCACGTGTGTGCGTCCGCAGGGGGAGTCCATTGTTGACCTTTCTTGGGCAACACCCCCTGCGGCGCACCGCGTGTCCGGTTGGAGGGTGGCGGAGGAGGTGGAAACACTTAGTGACCACCTCTATATCCAAATGGATTACTCCGTCACCCGTCGCCGCCCAAATGCCGCACCACCACCGCGGAGATGGGCGCTGAAGCGCTTGGACGAGGACGCCCTGATGGTCGCCTCCCTCGTCGCGGCCTGGCCGGAAACTCCGGCTGGGCCTGCCGTCGACGTAGATGCGGAAGCTGACTGGTTCCGGGCCACGCTGTCGCGTATTTGCGATGCATCCATGCCCCGGGCCGGCGGCTTCCGCCGGCGGGCTGCGTACTGGTGGACGGGCGAAATTGCGCAAATGCGCAGGGAGTGTTATCATGCCCGTCGCCAGTACCAACGTGCCCGCCGGAGACGGCATCGCGATGCGACGAGGGAAGATGTGCTGTATGGGACGTATCGCACCCTTGCGACGTCCCTTCAAGCGGCCATCAGAGAGGCCAAAGCCCAGGCCTTTGACGAGTTTCTCCTCTCTCTGAAGAAGGATCCGTGGGGGCGCCCATACAAAATGGTCATGGGCAAACTTCGATCATGGGCGCCCCCTTTGACAGAGACCTTAGACCCCCAGTTTCTGGCCGAGGTGGTGGATACTCTATTCCGTAGAGATGAGGACCCATCACCTTCGGCCACGTCGGACCTTGTCATATGGTCCGACGACATGGGGGTCACGGAGGAGGAACTCGCGGCGGGGATTGCACGTATGGCGGCCCGGAACACTGCTCCGGGTCCTGACGGCATCCCTGGCCGTGTCTGGGCGAAGGCCTTAAGCGTCCTCGGTCCACGGCTGCGGCGGCTATTTAATAGCTGCCTGCAGCGCGGGAGGTTCCCTTCCCAATGGAAGGTAGGTCGGATGGTTTTGATCCAAAAAGAGGGGAAACCTGCAAGTTCCCCCTCCTCGTTCCGGCCCATAGTGCTCCTGGATGAGGTGGGCAAGCTTTTCGAGAGGATTATAGCTGCCCGCCTCTCCAGGCACCTGTCCAGCGGTGGTCCCGATTTAGCCGACTGCCAGTTTGGCTTCCGCGGGGGACGCAGCACGATCGATGCGTTGCATCGGGTCCGTTCCCTCGCGGAGTCGGCTACCTCCCAGGGCGGGGTGTCTCTTGGTGTCTCCTTAGATATCAAGAACGCCTTTAACACCCTGCCCTGGGGGAGGATTAGGGAGGCCCTCATTTATCATGAGGTGCCTCCCTATCTAAGGGCAGTGATCGGTGACTACCTGCGGGACAGGTGGATCGAATTCCCTGGCCGGAATGGGGAGGTACACCGACGTTCGGTGGACCGCGGCGTACCCCAGGGAGCAGTCTTAGGACCACTCCTGTGGAACCTGGGGTACGATCGCGCGTTGCGGGTTCCCCTCCCTCCCGGTGCGCGAGTCACGTGTTACGCTGATGACACGTTCGTGCTCGCCGCCGGGAGGTCTTGGATCGAAACCATCCGCCTCGCGGAGGTAGCGGTGACAGCAGTCTCCTCTGCTATCCGGCGACTGGGGTTAGAAGTCTCGGCGGGCAAGACCGAAGCCATTTGGTTTTGCCCGCCGGGGCGGTCGGCTCCACCCCAGTCGTTCATCCGAGTAGGTGAAGAGTATGTCCAGGTGGGAGGTGAGATGAGGTACCTCGGCCTCCACCTGGACAGCCACTGGCGGTTTGAGCGCCACTTCCAGCTTTTGGCCCCCCGCTTAGAAAGGACGGCGGCCGCATTAGGCCGCCTCCTGCCGAATTTGGGGGGCCCTGATGAAAGGGTTCGTCGCCTCTATGCGGGCATCGTGCGGTCCATGGCCCTCTATGGGTCGCCAATTTGGGCCGGCGACCTGATGGTCAGCCCCGCCAGCATTAAACTGCTGGGCGGGGTGCAGCGTAGGCTGGCCATCAGGGCAATAAGAGGGTACCGCACGGTATCGTACGGGGCGGCGATGGCTCTAGCTGGGTTCCTCCCCTTCCATTATATGGCGGAGGGAGACGCCAGAGTTTACTGGCGTCTCCGTGATCTCCGTCAGGAAGGGGAGCCCCGGCTGGAGTTGGAAGTGGAGGCGCTTCAACGCCAGGCCCGGCGGTTCGCGCTGACGAATTGGCGCGGCGACCTTTTACGTCGCTGCGTCGAACAGCGCGCCGTCGGGGCGGTCCTGCCAGTTTTGAGCGAATGGCAGGACCGTGGCTTCGGAAGGATCACCTACCGGATGACCCAGGTGCTCACCGGACATGAATGTTTCGGTGGGTACCTGTGGCGGATAGGAAAAGAGGTGACAGCACGCTGTCACCACTGTGATGCTGGGCATGACAATGCCCAGCACACAATGGTGGATTGCCCCGTGTTTGCGGGGCCTCGCGTGGCACTTCGGTGCCACGTCGGATGGGACCTCTCGCTGGCAACGGTTGTTCGTGAAATCCTTGCCAGCGAGAGGTCATGGTTAGCTTTCGCCTCCTTTTGCAAAACTGTTATGTCGCAAAAGGAGGCGGCGGAGCGGGAGCGCGAGCGTCGAGGTCGCGCTCCCGCCCGCGGGAGAAGAAGGGGGCGTGCGGCGGCACGGGCTTCTCCCCGTGGCCGCCATGGCTAGAACGCCCCCTTACAAGTATGGTTAGTGCTGCGCATAGCGTAGCCTTGCCCTCCCACAACATGGGAGGGCGTAAGGACGGGCCTGCAGTCAGCAGGCCCGTCGGGGCCGCAGGCGCCTGGGGTTGGGGCCCCAGGCGCCATCGCACGCGGTCCGCGGAGGGGCCGGCTCTGGGCGCGACCTCCCGGAGCCGGCCATAAATGCGAGGGTGCCAATGGGGGGTCCGTTAGACCCCCCCGGAGGAGGGCACCTCGGTGCAAAGAGGGGGCGCACCGGTTAGTCATATAATTAAGGTCCCGGGGCGCCCCCAGACAGAGAAGGTCGCCGTGGGGTTTTTAGCGGGTAGAAATCCCGCATAACCCCGCACCCTCCCCAAGGGGTGCGGGGTATCTTTTGAAGATTTTCCCCACGTTAAAAAAAAAAAAAAAGTGATCCCGATTAAGTCCTCTTCTCCTTGATTCCCGGGTTTCCTTCGGTCGTCCTTTCTATCATATGGGCACTCCTTGCTTATGTGGTCTTCCCTTCCGCAGATAAAGCAGTCTCACTTCCTGAGTCTGCATGCCCAGGCCAAATGTGTGCCTGCTCCACATTTGAAGCATTTCCTTCTGTCAATGTAGTCTATAATCCTACATTGAGTCCAGCCAACTTCGATCCTCTTTTCTTATGCAAATTTCTCAGCTGTCTCCGAGTCAAACTCGATACAGGCCATATTATTACCATTTGTTGCCTTCCTATAAAATATCATCCTAAAATCTTGGATTTCATACTCATTTTTTAGAATTTCTTTGACGTCATGTTCTTCCATATCCCATTCAATATCTAAGATAATTACCTTTCTCCTTTTACCAAGTATCAGGTCTACCAAGTATCCGCAGTCTCTTATTTTTTTACCTAGATCTTCAAGGTATTTTATTTTTGGAGAGTAGAATAAAATATCCCTTCCCCCTCTTGTTTGTCTAATCCATAATATCTGTATGCTTTCCAGTTTTACCTTCGATTTAATGTCTCGTAAGGTCCTTTGTATGTCCCATCCCTCAGGGCATCTAACCTTGACAAATCCCGCTTGCCTTTGGTTTTCCTGAGTTGGGGGTTTATTAGTCATTTTATCTTTGTCCGTACATACCTGTTCTTCCTTGTCATTATTCTGTCTAAAACGGTCCTTGAATTTTTCTATCTTCTCTGTTATTTGGCTCGTAATTGTTCTTCTTTTAGGTGCCCGTTTGGTTGAGTTTGTCGGAGAGTTGTCACTATCTGCGAGTTTCGACTCGCCTTTCGTCAGCCTTTTCCTCTTTTTAATAGAAGTTTGTACAAGTTCCTTCTCTTCTGCTTCCCGCTCCTTTTGTGTTAGTACTTGCTGTTCCTCCTTGTTAATGTATTCCTTATTATTTAAGCCCTCTGCCTCAACCTGTGAGATGAGAGAGTAGCCCTTTTTTAATAGTTCCTCAATACCTTTTAATTTGGCACTGCTGAATCTCGGAGTGTTCTCTAACAGTCTCCTTATCCCTTCAGCCTTATTCCTCCATTCAGTAATAGCTTTAAGCAGATTAACTTCGTGCTTTACGGCCTCCGTTTCTACTATCTCCGCCAATGATTTTCTCAGGATTGTTAACACCCCCAGCTTAACCGCCCTTTTAAGGTTACCACTCGTGCTAACGATATTACTATCCTCACTGAGAACACTAATTTCTGCCGCGATAGATGATAATAATAATAACTTTGTTACCTTCTGGCTTCCTTTGTCTGTCCCAGTTTCATCCTTGCCAATGCTCGCATTTAAGGACCCTGTTATTATCTCTCCGCTGCTAGATTCCCCTATTAGACTTCCTGTTCTATCAATGCTTTTGTTTCTAGTGGTTTCGCTAGTAGTAGGCACGTAATCGCTAACTAAGTCGGTTCCTATGTTGATTGGACTTCCGTGTTCATACTTACCAGATTCTATATCCCTTTCATCCGTCTCAGTCATCCTTACCTGTATCTTCTCCTCGTCCCAATTCTGTGCATTTCCACCCACGGGCCAGTCCTTCTCTACGGCCTCTTCCCCTTCTTCCGTCGTTTTATGATCAGTGTCACTGTCGTCCTTAGAGCTCCATTCATCGCTGTTCAGCAATCTCCTAAACTGTTCCATGTTCTCACCTTTCAGCCTTTCCTGTCTCAAAATCCTAGGTTTAGCTTTTGAGTACTTAGAACTACTATTACAAGTATTCTTATTATTTTGATTTAGTATGTTAATGTTATTGTTGTTACTCTCCATGCGAATCCCACGAGTTAGTCGGTCATCTTACTCCCACAACAGTGCCGCCTTGTACTGAGAGGCCTTTATACTGCCGGGGAGCAGCAGGTACCCCGGAGGTCGCATGCTAACGGTTGGTGCACCCATCAACCACACATCCGCGCATAGTTAGTCATAGCCTGTGCTATGGGAGATGTGCATCCTCTTCGTCGCAGCCAAAACTTGGGATTAGGGATTTTTTTAGAGAGGTTGTCATCCTCGCGGTCCAGCCAACTAAGGTAAGACCCTCGTTCCTGCGAAACATGACCGCAGGCTTACGGTATACTAGGAACTCAGTTACCCTGGGGTCGCTACTCAACATGTTACAAGTGTTTTCACGCAGCTTGTAACTCCTGAGGTTGCGCCGTTCCTCCGTCAGCGGGAGAGATATCATTGAGTAGTATCTCTCCCTCCAGACACCACCACGAGGAGGTGGAGGATCCGACTTGCACTAGAAAGCGCCATTCGTTGTCCGAAGCGAAAGAACCTGGAATACTTCCTATCGTCCGTACAACTTCTGTTTCGATGACACAGTCCGCTTGACTGTCAAATGAGAGCTCTGGTTCTGGCTGCCTCCAGAGTTCGACACATAATCGTTCTACTTCCATTTTCGATGGTGGCAACGTGGAGTCGAACAGTGACAGGTCATTACTCGCGACCATATCTGCCATATGCTTAGGACATTTCTCATACAGGTTCTGGCATTTGGCGAACTGGAATTGGCGTTGCTTAGCTTTACGGCCCATTCTGCGGCTATTTTCTTTTTTGCCGCTAGTATTACGTTTCTTGCTTTTAGACCCGTAGTCATTCTCTTCGGACGACATTTTTAACAACAGCTTTTTTATGACATTAGTAGTAATAGATTCTAGCGTTTCCGGTTGTAATTTTTCTGAGTTAGCGGCTCCTATAATTTGCCGCCATAGTTCTATCCAATACGTCTGGTGGGCGGTATCCTTATCTAAATGTCTGATTTCATCCAGCGCATCATCTGGCCGCTCAACAGTAGGGACAGTCCAAGTTTCTTGAAACTGTTCATCAGTAAGCACGGTATTTTGAGCGTCATTTGCAGAAGTAAGTGAAATATTGACGTCACTCGTTCTCAGGTTTAATTCACGCAAGTAGCGTCTCCTATCCGATATTTGTCTGGTCATCTTGCCAGGTAGGGATTGAAAAATTAGCTTATTTATATGCTTAACGTTTGGGTCGTCTTTGTATTTCGCATCTAATTCAATTAAAAGTCTAGTTTCGTAATCAAACCACATTACAGAAGGTTTAACGTGGCGACTAGACTCATCCACACGAGCTACTATTCTCTTCTCATTCCGTGTTATTGGATGTTCGTATTGCGATAGATCGGATTTACTGGCAAAAGACGAGGCGCATTGAAATGGAAGCGACAATAACCTGTGGGCCCTCACACTTAGGAACATGGAGGATCAGCCCATGCACCGTATCAAAAGTCTTTTTACAGGTGCAATATTGCCAATGCGTGCGCATCTCTTTGTGATATATATCACTGTGATCGGCCAAGTGCTTCGGTTTGATAAACATGATAGATTGGCCACGATCCTTACATTTAGGACACAATGCAGGCGCCGCGCTTGTGACCTTGATGGTGTGGCCAGGGCGTTCAAGTATCTTATATCGCCTTGAGAAACGCAAACACATAGACGGGTTTCCTTGTCCGTTAGCAGAAAGACCTGCGGCCTGTGATGTATCAGGAACCAAGGTCATACCGTCAGCTACCCCTTGCATGTTCGTGATTAACTCCGCAGCGGATGGCACCACAGTGTCCAAGATGCCGACAGCCTCCGAGACTTCATCGTCACTATTCATAATCATAGATTTTGGCTTAATTAAGAGAAAGTGTAAATGTTTAAGAACTATCCAGTCCATTATGGCGAACTGGATAAATTCTATTCGCTTAATCATTGCAGGTATTATTGACAGCATGGCAGATCTTTTGCCTTGTACTGGTACTAATATTACCTCAGAGGCAGATGTCTATTTAACTATTAGGTTGTTAATCACCCTAGGTATTGAGCGTTGATCAAGGGCACTGTACTAGAAGTGTGAACTTTCTTGCTGTGGAGAAGTTACTCCACATCGCCATTGCACGTCATTTTGCCGTGTTTGTGTGTAGGCATTAATGAATATGAGACGGACACCTGTTGTGCGCGCGTTTTTGTGTATGTGCGAGTGTGTGTGTATAGGTGTGCATGTGTTGTGTACTTGTATAGGCATAACTGTTACAGGTACGTTATCGGCGGGGCCACAAGGAGGCATGATGCGCAGCTGGGACAGGATCTTATAAAAGATCTATGTTACGCGTCACCGTCCCTGTAACTATGACTCTAATAAGCGACCGGATCTCTCCCAAGGTGTCACACTAGATGGAATGTGGTTCCCGAACCCTTCCGCACTTCCACGAGGTGGAAGCTGGGCAACACATTGAATTTCTTCACATTGACATTCAGAACACCGGACAAAAATCACATTGCGTCATCACCCTCGAGGGCTATCGCAATGTTTTGTTTTAATTAGGCAGTTGGATTCCCCTAGACCGTGCCAGTTCTTAGCTAAGCGTTGAATGGGGTTTTAATGGGGGTTTTAACGCCAGATTCTTGACTCTTTTTATGTCATTATTGATCGCGGTGCGGAGGTCACCGAGATTTATCCCAGTCCAAGGAGCAATATTTACTCCCAAATATTTAATACATGGGTCTTTAATGTCGTAGGAACCTCTTCTCGGCACCACTTGGAAGGCTACACATTTGGGTGCCGAAATAGCCATACTCAAGGCGTTAAGGTATGCCTCTACTGTTTTCAAAAGGTTCCTAGCCTGCGGTACGTCGCTCGCAACCAAATATAGCTCGTCGGCGAAGACTAAACAGGATATTTCCTGTTCCTCATTTATTTCAAACTCGGACTGGCTCTGCAACGCAAGGAAGATAATGGATCCCCCTGTTTCACCCCACGTTGGAGATGGACTGTAATCGTATCTCTATCATAATGAATGTTTGTGTGCACATCTTCGTATGATTGGCACACGAGCCGTACCACGTACTCATGTAGCCCTTTCTTACGCAGTGCAGTCCCCAAAATGTCATGGGGCACTGTGTCAAATGCTTCCAACACATCAAGCTGCACTGCGACCAGGCCTCCTTGTTTCTTGCTCTGTGCAAGTATTTCTAACAAGATGTGCACATTGTTAGAGCACCCCCTCTCTGAAACAAATCCCTTCTAACGATGAGTGCCTCACAACTTTAGTCTAAGCTTAGTATCGATTATCCTCCAGTATAATCGTCGCAGCAAAGAACTAATTGTGAGAGGACGATAGTTCTCGCAGAACTTCTCATTTTTCCCCTGCTTAGAAATTAAAATGTCTAAAACGAGGAATTGCGAGATATACGAAAATGTTTTTCCGACGCCTGTGAGAAAAATGAACACTAGCAAGGAGAGGGCGACACGAACGTTCTATTTAACATTCTTCGTGTCAAATGCCGACGAAATGTCCAACCATCGCTCGTACCTTTTCATCAATTTCGCAAGTTGTTCTCTCTCTCTCGCGTTGAACCATGGATCCCGCTCCGAAACGTTCGACTTTTCGGCGTTTATCAGTTTTGTTTTATTTAATTGAACGACAGCGAAAAGGAAAAAAATTTAACAATGAAGAGATAACCTTTTGCTGCTAAAGGCAAATGCAAGCAGTCTTTATAGCAGTTATATAAACGACACTCAGCCAGGCGTGCTCCAGGAATCGTATCCGTGGACTAAAATTTGCTTTCGAAACGTCGATGTTCGTGTGTCGCGCTCTTCGTACGTTGACGCGCAATTAGCAGCGTTCTTCATGGACCCACGAGCCAAGTGATCCACCGGTCCGGGTAATCATAAAAATTTTTGCTCAAATTTAACTCAGCGTCTGAAAAACAGTATATACGTGATTTAACCTGATCTGTAAATTCGTTCGATTGTCCATTGAATACTAACTCCAATCCAAGATCAAGATCGAATATCGGTATTCGGACGTCGCACAGTGAAGTTTTTGCACCGAAAAGGCGAACATAACAGAATTTTAAAAATTTTGCAATAGGTGTTAAATTTCTGGTGCTTGAATTAGTTAAATATATGTGTTTCTTTGACCACGGTATCCAACGAGTTTTTTCCAGTTGGCTAAGTAGTCAGTGATTAGCTGATTCTCTCCTATAAGGAGACGGAGCACAGGCGGTTGCAGGACAAAGTCATGAAAAGTTGGTAGAGAATAAAAAAAACACTCAGTCGACAGGTTGACACAATTATTTAATCCACGATTAACACTCACGACGGACACTGGACGACGATAACGAGAACAATAGCCTTGGCTGATAAATTTGACTTGAGTGGGTTGAAAAGATCGGATGAAAACTGCTAACGCGGTGACTATGCAAGGTTCACACGGATAATGCTAGTTTAAAGTCAACCGGTAATTCGGATTGAACCTTTATTCCGGTTGATGGCGTGGCGGTAGGACTAACCCCGTGCGGGAGGGATTAGACGTGCCTGGGTTTATTATTCTTATGTCGGAACAATATGAGAAACAATGTATCAACATCGTTTTCGTGATTTATGCAATCATAAAGCGATGTTCTTCAATGAAACTGAAAGATTTCACGACGCGCTTTCCTTCCCTAACAATTGTCCAAAACGCGTCGCTTATGTTTTAAAAGCTTTTTATTATTTAAAAAAAATGGACAATATTGTAATTGTATGCAAACTTTTCAGACAAATATAACCTTCATTTTCCAACAAAGGTTTCACTTTGGTATCGTAAATATTTGCCTAATAATTAATGTTTGCATATGATCAATAAATTAATCATCTCTTTTTACAATTTTAAAAGTTCATTAATGATTTTCTTATACTTTCGGGTGTGTCGCGGTGCTCTATTTGGTGTCATTTTATTCTGTAACATGTCCTCATTGCAATGTAAAAAAATTTGGTTCCGACTTCGCCCGACTGTAGATTTTAAAGCAATTTGAAACTTAATTGTCACCGTATTTTACTGGTAGGCGTGTTCGCCCGCATTCATTGACCATCCACGGGACGCTCATAAATTCTTCGAAAGAATTGTTTAGGCTGTCGACAATGAAGGGCCCAAGAGATGTTTATACTATGGTACAAATAAGACTCCAACTCCGTTCTCTATTTTCTAAATGCATTCAATTAAAATAGTGCCTTCAGAGTTAGTTATATATTTTAATTTTTTGTATTGTAGCAGTGTCCGCCACTGCCTTCTTGCTAATTTATTAACCGACTTCGAAAAAGGAGGAGGTTACTTAATTCGATCAGTTAATTTTTTTTTGTTTTTTTTTTTTTTTCTATGTATGTTCGCCGATTACTCCGAACTGGGTGGACCAATCGGAACGAAACCATTTGCATTTGGTAGGGTCTGTCTCCCCATTGGTATTATTATTAAACAATTTTTCATGTTATAATTGCAAAGTATTTTTTTTGCAAAAAATCGACAACTTTAAAAAAAAAATTTTTCGGATTTCAGTGCGCTTTCGATATGTTATCACGGACATCATTCTGTACAATTTTGTTCACGTACAAATTTCACAAAAACTTCAGTTTTCGAGATATTAGCGAAAATTGTTATAAACTTTTGAAATCAATTTTTTCTATGTGTCCACGGATTACGTCTAGACGGGTGGTCCAATCGGAACGAAACCTTTTGCATCTAGTATGGTCTGACTCCCCATTGGTACCGTTCTTAAAAAATTTTTCATTTTTTAATTGCAAAGTATTTTTTCTTGCAAAAAAATCGGCATCTTTTAAAGAAAATTTCTCCGATTTCAGTGCGCCTTTGATATGTTATCACGGACATGATTCTGAACAATTTTGTTCATATACAAATTTCAGGGAAAACTTTAGTTTTCCGGATATTAGCGGAGAATTGTTATTAACTTTTGAAATCAACTTTGAACGATTTTAATATCCTTTTAATATATTATCTGGGACACGATTCTTAACAACATTTTTCCTTATCCGGAAAAATCCGTACTGTTATGTAAGAAATGCACCGATCGCGATGAAACTTTTCGAATATTCAAGATGTTTTTAAGATGATCTCATTTGGAACAGATATTAATGGGACTCGTTAATTGTTCATAACTATTATTATTGCAAAATATCTTCCCTTAGTCTGAAAGAAATATGGCGACTGTGATTTTTCAAGGTTGTTCCTGTAAGTAGACTGCGTTAATTTCTTTATCAATTGGCCGCAAATAAAAGAGAAGGAGAAAAACCAACTTGGTTCGTTCCTTTACGTGTCAGTCGCTGGAAGCTGATCTGCAGTGTCTGTTTGCAAAAGCAAGCGCCGTAATCATTTCATTTCTGCAAGTGCTTTCTCGTCATGTGGTTTAACGAGGACTTTGGCGCTAAATCAGATAAAACTAGACCATCTAGACTTTTAACACGACTAAGTGCAACGTAAATTTGACCTTTTGCAAAATTCCTTTTGCCAAGATGAATTACAGCTTTGTTCAATGTGGTTCCTTGTAATTTGTGCACCGTTACTGCCCAATTTAAAATAAGTGGTTACATTCTGGCCTGGGCGACCCCATAACCTTTTGTCGTCTGAAACGTTACTGAAACTTGAGATATTGGAATGTAATCATCATTATCTTTGAACCTATTTCCAACAGATTTATCGTCAAATTTTGTAAGAACTGAATCCGGCAATTCTCCCTGTTCTAGTTGGTCTCTCCTAAATGCCGGTGATTTAAATTTCTTAACTATTCCCATTGCACCGTTTATCAAACCATCAGAAATTTATATATTTCGCCGCAGCATAATTCGCGATCCCTCGGCTAACGTTACTGTATGTAACAGTCCACTACAGTTAATAACATTTGCAGGAATAACATTTCCTGGTGGCCTTTTTCCATATGTAGCTGGCTCACGGGACTCGTCTACTGCATCAATGATGTACATTCGATGTGATTTTGCTAATTTATCGGTCATTTTTGGATTATATTCATCGACTAATTTTATGGTTGGGAAAATTCTTACCGCTTTACCATCCTCAAACTCTCCGGTTACGGGAACTCTTCTTCGTTCGCATCGTATTTGTAGTTGAAAGGTTGTCACTTCCCCAAACCGTAGGTTATTCAATAAGTCGATAAACTCAACGTCATTCCGTTGTCGCATGTTAATGGTGAGTTCGCAGAATGAAAATTGGTACCATAAGTTAATTTCTGCGCTATACCAATGTGGCTGTATAAAACACCAGTGTCCTTTTACCGGAGGCAACTGTATGATATCGCCAAAAGAAGTACATTTACGCCACCAAACAGTTTATCATTCATTTTGAATTCTTGCAATCTTAAATGAATTATTCGCAAATTCTCGTAAGATACCATTCATATCTCGTCAATAATCAACCACCTTATGTACCGCTACTTTCGTCCCTCCTGTTCGAGTCTTTGTCCAGTCAGTCGCCGATAGGTTATTGCAGTACCTTTTTCAATAGGCAACGCGAACAAGGAGTGCAGAGTTTTTCCGAATACTTGGCGGGCAGCCACGCCAGTCAAAGAAGCTACTTCTATGAACGATGGTTTGATCATCATGTCAACTGTGGGATTATAGCAGCGTTTAATATGTTCAACGAGTAATTTAACAATAAACGACTTGCCACTACCAGCTCCTTCGGTAATAAAAAGTAACCTTTGTTCCGTATGGTCATCATCATTCTTTTTAATATCTTTCTCAATTACTGAGGAAACTGATTTCAATAAATCTTTCTGTTGATCGTTAAGACTTCGAATACTATTAACGAACACGTCTTCTGGAATTGCAACTGTTTCTTGCTGTTGATCCTCATACATATCAACTTGATAGCAAGATACTGTTTCGTCGGCATGAATGCTGACTGGTTCTCTTAACTGTTCATTATTAGTTTCCCCTTCCCGTACAATGTTCAAAGCAACGGCCTGGGCCAGCGTCGCTTCAATAATTTGTTCTGCGTGAGTAAATTGTTCAACGGTTGCGTTTCCTAACATAGGTTTCAATTCGTGTCGGCGTCGAAGAAAACATTGTTCGGAAGATTCGTTTTCGTACATAAGTGTACCTTTATCACGAAATGGAATGTGACACACTATCAAGTTATAGAAATATCGATCTCTATCACTGTTCAAGGTCGGTGGCGAAGTATAGCTGGTTTATTTCTTATTCGCATTCGAGTATTGTCCTTCAATTTTACAATTTTACAATTTTACAATTTTACAATTTTACAATTTTACAAAACCGCTAGTAAAAATTTCAACTTTCCCGAGAACATCTGACTAGGCTTGCTGGTGTTTTATGAGATTATTGTGTACCAAAATCCAGTGTCCAGTGCGTTTTATGAATCGTTCGGTTATTAACAAATTGTATATTCTTTAGCGTTTTAAGGCTTTCGTTCCCTTCGGTTTACTATTTACTTAGACTTTTTAAACCAATAAAAGAAGTTTCTTTATTTAGAAAGGAACCAATCATATCTTCTAAAAGATTCCTTCGAAAAGTACAGAACAGTATTTAAACCAGAATTCTTCAGATCTGGAAACAGTAGTATTTGAGTGAGAGAAAAACAAGCGTTAAACATGTCTAATTTCACAGTGGATGAAAAAATAGAATTTGTACAATTAAGAGGAGGTGTACCCTCCTTATCATATCGGGAGATAAGCGCTGTTTTTTCCGTGCGACATCCAAGTCGCCCAAAACCCCATCCAATGATGGTAAGTGAAGTTTCCTTTTTCATTCATCAAAACACTAATAGATATTGATATTGTTTTTTCTGAAGTTGTTTTCTGTACTCGTGTTTATATGAAATTGCTATATTTTCAGATAAAAAGAATTTGTGATCGCTTCCGGCTAACAGGGTCCGTGAGCCAGAAAAGAATACCGAGACGCATCACGCCAGTGATAGAAAATTTGGGTGCAGAGATTCGCATATTGGAAGAAATTCAGCAGAGGCCAAACAGTTCCCTGCGGGAGTTGGGGAGAAACTACGGAATTTCAAAAACAACGGTACACAAAATTCTTAAGAAGATGTGACGAATACGTCACGCACCGTTTCACCGTGCCCCGTTAACCGCGCGCCGTCAATCGCGATCCGTCGATCACGCACCGTCAGCCGCGCACCGCGAGGTGGGGATCCCCCACCAAGACCACCCAGGGAGACGCGAGACTACTTAAGCAGCGATCGATCGCGGAATCGATTGAGTTGACTCGCGGCTTCGGCCCCGAGCAGGACCTCCTCGGAGGTCCGCTCCACGGCATTAAGGCTTTCCTGGTCTGCGGTCAGGCCCGGGCTAGGAAGGCTGGAGGTCGGCGATGGTGTGTGCGGTTAGGCCACGCACCAGAGCTGACCGCGCCAACCCTCGACGACTCCGCCGCCAAAGAGCTATGGTCAGGCCTGGTTCCGCGGCAGGAGGAGACGCGAGCCAACGGTCATCCGGCTTCGATTCCCTTGCGGCAAGGCCCGAGGAAAGAGAGGCTGGGGTGGACGACGTGTCGTCGGCAAGGCCACGACGCGAAGTCTACCGGTCCGCCGGGAAGAGCTACGGTCATCCAGCTGGACTTCCTTGTGGCAAGGCCCGAGGGAGGGAAGCTGAGGGTGGACAACGTGTCGTCGGCAAGGCCACGACGCCAAGTCTACCTGGCCTGCGGGAGCAACGGTCATCCAGCTGGACTTCCTTGCGGCAAGGCCCGAGGAAGGGAAGCTGAGGGTGGACGACGCATCGTCGGCAAGGCCACGGCGCGGAAGCCACCTGACCTCCAGAGCAGCAACGGTCAGCCGGTATAGTTTCCTTGCGGCAAGGCCCGGGGGCACGAAACCGAGGGCGGACAATACGTCGTCGGCAAGGCCACGGCGTAGAGTTAGCCAGACCGTCACCACGAGGAATATACGAAGGTTCTTGGTTTTAATAAGAGAAAGGCAAGGCCAGAAGTGGCCACTGTACCCTGTTGTTAGTTTACTCTCCTTCTCTCTCCTCCTCCTCTCGAGCGCGAACCTTAGCTTTAAGACCCGCGACCGACCGAACCGCGAACCGTTTTAGCCGGCCGATCCGCGAGCGCGAGTCGCGAACGTATTCCTCCGACCGACCGACCGACCCGCGAGTACGCTCCGCGACCAAGCCGCGATTGCCGCCTGAACCGCGACCGCGCCTCCGTACCAGAACCGCGAGCGCTATAGCGTGTAAGTTAGATTGTACGAGCGATAGGTAAGCGTAGAGAATAAGATAGATTGTAAGCGTTAGGTAGGACTCTAGTACATAAGTCTTGCGCCGCCGCCGTTATGCGAATAAACTATAACCATGTCTTGTTAAATTCTAGAAGCCGCCCAGCGAGACGACGATTCCGACAGGCCCGGCCGCAGCGACGCCATCGACGTCGACCGCCGCGGAAAAGCCGCTAAACCCATAGCTACTTGTATATATATATATATATATATATCCCTATAGTTTATAATAAATCTTCATTTATATTTTCATAGTACAACATGCGTTCTCTCTCTACCCTGCGACCAGTTCCCTTCCGCACCGCGATCGGCTCCCTCGCGTCAACCCTGGCTCGCTGAAGCGTCCGGCACCAGGGGGCCCGCGAGTCGCGACTCCACCGCGTTGCCTGGCAACGCGGTTGGACGGAAAACGACTACGTTACAAAGAACAGCATGAAACCATTTAAACCAATAAGAGTTCACAAGTTATTTGAAAGAGATTACGCGGCCAGACTGCAATTTTGTTTCTGGTATTCAAATAAACTAGCGGAAAATCCATATTTTGCGCATAATATATTTTTCACGGACGAGTGTCTTTTCTCGACGAACGGACAAACGTCTAACCAAAATTCGCGCATGTGGTCCATTAATAATCCACATTGGAAAAAGGAGGTAAACACACAAATTAAATCCAGTGTGATGGTCTGGTGTGGAATTTTTAACAAAAAAATTTATGGTCCTTACTTTTTTCAAGACTCCATTACGGCAAAATCGTACACTTCATTATTAAACAATTTTTTATTTCCTATCTTGGAGTAAATGAACCTCCAAGATAGGAAAAATATGTGGTATCAGCATGACGGAGCTCCTCCGCATTATGCAAAAAGGACAAGAGACTTGATGAGAAAAATATTTAATGACAGGTGGATAGGCCGTGGTGGACCAATTTCTTGGCCACCACGGTCACCTGATTTAACTTCATGTGATTTTTTCCTATGGGGATATGTAAAACAGAAAATTTATAAAACTCCTATTATTAATTTATGCGACTTAAAAAATAGGATTACAAATGTATGCATGAATATTCCGTGCGAAGTAATAGAAAATGTAGAAAAAGAATTTCTTAAACGTATAAACACTTGCATCTTAAATGGCGGAGGACATGTTGAATAATTGTTTTTTGTATAAATATGTACATACTTGTATCTTAAATGGCGGAGGACATGTACAATAAATTTTTCATTTACTTTTTATTAAATTGTCTTTATACTTACCTTCTACTGAAACATTTAAATAAATGTCCCAAACTCCCGAACTATTAATATAATCTTCGATACGGAAATCTTAGACTGTAATGGACAATACTTTTCACGTTTCTTACTCTTCGGAACTACCATTTTGGCCATAGACCCCGCCTATCTGTTTCGGCAGGCAGGGTCTAACCAGCGGCACTTACCGTAACAATAAGATCGTTTTTATGGCTTACTCGTCAAACCGAGACGTCACTGCTGAAAATCAGTAAATTTCTAAGCGTTATATCTCGAAAACTACTAAAAATCGGGTAGGTACATAAAACCTTGATGAATTCGTCTTGAAAAGCACTATCGCCTCATCGAAAAAAAAAATTGAAATTCCACGTATAAATCGAAACTTCACTATCATATCTTTTACATTAATAACAATAAAAAAATTTCGCTTCGGCCAAAACATCGGGCCTCTTTTACCCTGCAATTTCCATATAAGCACTTTTTCGTGACATCAATAGTTCAGGAGATATTAAGCTGTCACACTTAGCCGCGGACACACTATATATATATGAGTGACTGGAGAGCTCTCGTTGATGCCTTAGTTCCTTCTGGGGCTGAGCATAGCACTCTTCATACGGAGTTTCAGATACAAGACCGTTTGAACGGGGAGCCTGCGTTAGCTGGCTACTAGAGCTACCCAACGATCGAGTATCCAAATGGCTGATACCCGCTGTCCAGTCAAAACTAAGAATCTCGTAGGCTCTTACTAGTTAAAACTGCTCCAGTTGTCGCTTCCTAAGAGGTCCGGCACGTAGTACTGCAAAGATTGTTCTGCTCTTGCAGCCGCTGCTGCACGCCCTTTCATACCCCGAGAATCGTGGTTTTTCCCGCTCAAAAAGTAGTTATTCTTTTATTACGCTTTATTTAATAGCAAATATATATTAGTTTGATTAGGAAAAATACGCTTTGATTTACTATTAATTAGTTTTTCACAAGTTTTCTCGTTAAATCGCATTTTTAATAATTTTTATATACGCAAATTATAAGTGTTTTAATAGAAGAAATAATTAACCGCGAATAATACATAAAATAATAATTAAAAATATAACGCAATTTATAATGAGTGAATAATTAATAATATATATGATATAAACATTTAAATAATAATTTATATTAATTCTGTTTCGAAGTATATCTTCTGTCTCTTTCTAACTAACGCGCGCGCCATCGATCGGCGATCTACTCTAAACTATGTTGCACGCGTGAGGTACCCCACCCCATTACCACGCGAATTTTTATGGTGCGGTCGGTAATAAAATAGAAAAATTCATTACCTTTAAGGCGTTTTCTTTATTTATCGACTGGACCGTTTGACTTCTCCGGGGACGTTACAATTCGCGGTCCTTGTTTTCCTGCGTACCTGCGCTCCGTATCGATTAGGATCTGTCGCGCATCCCCGTTTTCGCTGATCGATGTCGATAGATCACCCCGTCGTTCTTCTTGTTTTGGCTGTTGGAGAAGTCACACGCACCCGAGTAATTTTCCAAATTCGACTTTCGCGAAATTGTAATAATCCGCCGAGCGATTACTGAGTTTGATACGCCGAATATAGATAAAACTAACAGTACGTCGTGCCCGCAATATTTTTCGTTTTGTGCCGTGAATTCGTGTAAATCACCGTTGCTGTCTCTATAACACGTGGCGAGACTCGCAGCCGTTATTTCTACCGGTATCTCGTGCTTCTGCGGTCGGACCTTGATCGCTGCGAAATTTCACAGAGACTCAACCGCCGCATATACTATAAAGATAGAGCCCATCTGCCGGAAATGTGGTTATTCCCACGTCATGGGCTTTGTTTATGGGTTCTTAGATCCATGGCTTTCAAATGGATTTATTTATTTCGAATGCGCCATACCACATTCAACTAGTTATTGGCAGCAACGTTTACTGAGGTATTTTTAATATTGCGCCGCCTCCGAAAAAGGTTAAAATGTATTTAATATACTACCTAACGAGTGAATAGGTTTCATTCACATATATTACGTAATTGTATGATTGAATGAACTAGAAATTATTTCATTAGGAAATAGAAATTATTTTATACTTGTAAGGAAAGTATCCTTAGTCATATTGAATTTGGCGCGTGACAAAACAAATGAATCGACACGTGGCGTCTGAACGACGAGAGAAGCCACGAAGTGCAATTATAAGAATTACTAGTAAGAAAATTAATCGACGAATAACAGTGTGAATAATAGCATTGAATGTTGTTTCTTTGCTATTACAGGTAGGAGTAATGATTAGTTTAAGTTATTATAATATTATTTTATTTGAAATACAAAGAAATCTTTGCTATTACAGAGAAACAATTCTGTTATTATCCACCGATAACCCCCGTATTAAAGGAACATTATAAAACAACATTCTCGTTGGAATTCACAACAAATGAGATGGATAGGTTGCAATTTATCTTCACAGTTCGCAGTGCAGCAGATGCGAAGACGAACGTGCTGTGCATAACCTCAATTGGCACACCGGACGGCCACGTGTATGCAGTTCCGGAGGAGTATCAACCAGCAACATTGCACACAGAAATTGTGAAACTACCTGCATTTAATAAAGTAAAAAATTCGTTAAAGAAAAGGTACCAAACTAGAAAGGTATGGATCAATTTAACTAAAGCATTAGCCAACACTTACTTAGACGAAGGAGGAAATCTACAAATAGGAGAGTTTTACCTAGAGGAGATATTGGAAAAACCAGAAGATGGATCACAAGCTTCAGAACAACCACTTATGAAGATATTAGAAAAATTGCTTGAAAAGAGCCAAATACAGTCAGAAAATAGAAATATAGGTAAAATAGCAGAGCGATTCATGATTGAGAGATTTGATGGAAGAAATTCAAACGCGGATCAGTGGATCGCGAGTTTCGAAAAAGAGTGTAGACGATTTGACATCTCTGACGACGATAAAAAAATTGAAATCTTGAAATCATTTATGGATAAAGGCGCCGCAGATTGGTATAGTTGTACACTATTGAAACTTACTATTGAAGCAGACTGGGGAGAGTGGAAAAGAATCTTTTGCGAAACATTTGTTAGTAAAGGTTGGTCTAGAATAAGATATACACTGTCGTTTAAATATCAAACGGGTCTTTTGCTAGATTATGCGATAAAAAAAGAGAACCTTTTATTAGAAGTAAGAAATTCGATTGATGACGGAACACTAATTGATTTAATTGCAACTGGCCTGCCAAATTTTGTAGCTGACAGGATTAATAGAGAAGAACTAAGAAAGACAGAAGACTTATATAACGAAATAGGCAAATTGGAACATTTAGTTCACAAGAGAAACTTTGAAATAAGGAAAAATAAGAATTATATTAATAAGGAGAAGACAGAAAGAACACCATGCGAGACCTGTAAAAATAAAGGTAAAGGCATACGCTTCCATCCTGTGGCTGAATGCTGGTTTAGGGATGAAGAACACGAAACGAAACATATAAATAACTCAGTATTAGAAGTAGAAGTAAGTGATGAAGATCCAAAAAACTAATAATTCCACCATTAATCAAACTTAAAATAACATTGAACAACACTTTAGAAGTATCCGCTATTTATGATTCAGGTTCAAATGTCTCACTAATAAATTCAAAACTAGTACATTTAAAACAAAAAAGAATTAATTTGAGAGGAAAAGTTAATTTAAGAACGATTAATGGTGTGTATAAATCAGAAGAATTGATAAAAATTAAAGCAAAAATATTAAACATAGAGGAATATATGGACGTATTCATAATTAATAATGAAAATTTCAAATATGACTTTCTAATAGGATTAGATTGCATACAAAAATTTAAACTAACACAAAATGAAAAATTAGAGATAGAACAGAAAAATTCCAATTTAATGGAGAAACAAGAATATCGAATTAATTTCAATGAACATATAGATTCGGACAGTTTCAAGATCTTAACGAATCACTTGAGTCATTATGAAGAAAACATAATAAATAATCTCATAGATAAATATAAAAATATATTTGCCAAAGATAAATATGACATAGGCGTAGTAAAAGATTACGAAGCCAGAATAGATCTCATAATAGATAAATACTGTAGCAAGAGACCCTACCGATGCACAATTGAAGACAAAAAAGAAATAGAGAAACAAATCTCGGAATTACTTAAAAGAAAGCTAATAGAAGAGTCATACAGTCCTTTTGCTGCTCCAGTTACATTAGCATACAAAAGAGATGAAAATAAGAAATCAAGACTATGCATAGATTTTAGAGAATTGAATAAAATAATAGTTCCCCAATCGCAACCATTTCCATTAATTGAAGAATTAGTAGTTAGAACAAGGGACTGTAAATACTTCTCAAAATTGGACATAAATTCAGCATTTTGGGCTATTCCTCTTCGAATCGAAGATAGACGAAAAACGGGATTCGTGACCCAAGAAGGTCAATTTCAATGGACGTGTCTTCCATTCGGATTGAAGACATCGCCGGCCATTTTTCAAAGAATATTGAGCAACATAATAAGAAAACATAAACTGTCGGACTTCACGGTAAACTACATAGATGACATATTAATTTTTTCAAAATCTTTTGAAGAACATGTAAAGCATCTATCACAATTACTAGAAGCAATAATGGAAGAAGGGTTCAGATTAAAACTCTCTAAATGCACATTTGCATTAGATTCTGTGCAATATCTAGGTCACATTATAAAACACAACTCAATTTCACCAATAAAAGATAATCTAATTTCAATAAAAAACTTCCCAGTACCGAAAAATCAGAAGAATATTAGACAGTTCTTAGGGAAAATTAATTTCTACAACGAATACGTTCCAAAAATCTCACTAATTTTAGAACCCCTACATAACTTACTAAGAAAAGGGCAAAAATTTATTTGGTCTAAAGAATGCCAAGAAGCCTTTGAATATATGAAGAATTTTCTTTGCACTCAACCAACATTGGCCATCTTTGATGCGAGTTTAGCGATATATATATACACGGATGCAAGTTTACAAGGCATAGGAGCTGTATTAAAACAACCACAACTAAATGATGATAAAAAAATTGAAAAACCAGTAGCATATTTTTCGAAAAAACTAAATGAAGCACAAAAAAGAAAAAAAGCTATGTCGCGAGGTAGGTAGGGTAAATAAATAGATATTGCTCGCAACAGTATGTTTGCAAGAGGTGAGATGTTTAATGAAAGCTATGGAAAATATATGTGGAAAAATACAATGTTACTGAAACGGAGGCTCGACGGATAATCTATGTTTTTGCGCCTTTCCGCAGTATATATCAATTCCTGGAAAAGGCGTAACTCCTTAGACATTAGAGGGTGGAGTTTATTTTCCTCGCAGAGTCCTCCCATTTTCGGCGAGGAAAAGAGTATTGTAAATTACAAATTCGTCAACCGAAAATGTCCTTCCGGCCCGTGTTGACCATGTGGCCTAATGAACCGTAACGGGACATGGCTGGCAGCGTTTATGGCAGGGTAGCCTATTGAGCTACGCACGTCTAAAAAACATAAAATAATTTCGCCAACTTACAGACTATAGGGTAGGCTTAACTGCCTACACCTAAACATCTGTAAATGGTCAATGCTAACTTTCTACCAACGCTGCGAACCATGTGCCGCTACATCACCCCCTTGCCAGTGATAACGCTATACAATATTTACATGATCTATATACATACATACAAGAGAATAAACTAACAATAATACAAGATAGAGCGCAAAGAACTATATACATACAAGAAAAACTATTTACATTGGTTACGCTTGATAACGCTCGGTAAATCTAACTATACGTCCATGGCGTGTTTTAACTGGCACGGCTTGTTTCAAAATACTCTTAGGTTTACGACTTGCTTGATCGCTCGCAGTATCAGAAGTATTATTTGTTACGTTTTGATTTGGTTCTACATGAGCAGGTTTCAATCTATCTATACTGATGTTCTTTTCGCGATCATTAATCAACACTGTGAAATATTTATTATTGCGATTGACAACTCTATAAGGTCCGTCATACAGCGGTTGTAACGAACGTTTTTCGCCATCGTGTCTGATAAATACATGTGTTGTTGTGTGCAAGTCTTTGTGTATAAATGGTGTATGTGTACCGTGTCGTGAGGGTTTACAAGGTTGTATGTTTTTCATTGTGTGTTTGAATTGCGAAACAAAATCGGACGTCACCGGACTATTTTGTGGATCTTTATTGAAAAATTCTCCGGGCAATTTTAACGTGCAACCATAAACTAATTCTGCTGGAGTTGCATGCAAATCTTCTTTATATGTGGATCTAATACCAAGCAAAACTAACGGTAGTACTTCGGTCCATTTGTCGGTCTCATGACAGCGGATTGCTGATTTCAATTGTCGGTGCAATCTCTCTACCATACCATTAGATGAGGGATGAAAAGCGGTAGTTCTGATATGATGTGAACCAAGACATTGTGTTAATTCTTTAAAAAGTTGTGATTCGAATTGTCTACCCTGATCTGTAGTAATAATAGCTGGAACACCAAAACGTGATATCCAACCTACTAAAAGGGTGTTTGCTATTGTCTCGGCTGTAATGTCCTCGACTGGCCAAGCTTCTGGCCAGCGGGTAAAGCGGTCGACACAGGTAAGGCAATACCTGTATCCGTGAGAAATGGGTAATGGTCCTACTATGTCAATGTGTATGTGATGAAATCGTGAAACCGGTAATGAAAAATTGCCTAACGGAGATGAGGTGTGTCGTGTAATTTTGTTTCTTTGGCAAGGAATACATTGTTTAGACCAGGCGTCACAATCTTTGTTTATAGAAGGCCAAACAAAGCGATCAGTAACCAGTCTGCGTGTGGCTTTGATTCCTGGATGTGATAAATTGTGTATAGCGTCAAAAATGCGTTTGCGAAGTTTTACGGGAACATACGGACGAACGGTAGGAGAAGAAGTGTCGCAAGAAATTTGGAGTTCGTGATCTTTGAACGGAAATCTAATTTTCTTTAATTTAAGGGCAGTCTCAGACAGCAAGAGACTTTGAAGCTCTTCATCTGCCTGTTGAGACTGTGCCATTTCCGACAAATCTACGGGTTTATTAACTTCTTCTATTCTAGATAATGCGTCCGCGACTACATTGTCTTTCCCTGAAATGTGTTGTATGTCTGTAGTGAATTGTCCTATAAAATCTAAGTGTCTGAATTGTCGTGGAGTGGAACGCTCTGGCCGCTGTTTGAAAGCGTACACCAGAGGTTTGTGGTCTGTGTAAATTGTGAATGTGTGACCTTCAAGGTTGTGTTTGAATCGACGGACTGCGGTGTAAGCTGCTAATAATTCCCGGTCATATGCGCTATATTTCCGTTGGGCCGACGAGAGGCTTTTTGTAAAGAAGGACAAAGGCTGCCAGGTATCGTCCACCCATTGCTGAAGCGCCGCTCCTATTGCGAAATCAGACGCATCCACGGTGACACTTAGCTTAGCGCCAGGTACCGGGTGCGCAAGAAGGGTCGCCTCAGCAAGTGCTTCCTTTACCTGGGTGAAAGCAAGTTCGGCTTCTTTTTAACGCGGCTGAGGTGTCGGACCACGTCGATTGGTCCGACGAGCTGGGGGTCACCGACGAGGAGCTCCTCGCCGCGCTGAAACGGCTCGGGGCGAAGAATACCGCCCCGGGCCCGGACGGCGTGCCAGGAAGGGCCCTGGTCATGGCTTCGGGCGTCCTTATCGAGGAGGTGCGAGGCACTTTCAACACGTGCCTCGCGCAGGGGATATTTCCCCAGTTGTGGAAGACCGGACGGATGGTCCCCATCCGTAAGGATGGAAGGCCCGCGGAGTCTCCCTCCGCGTACCGGCCCATATGCCTCCTGGATGAGGCGGGGAAGCTGTTTGAGAGGGTGATAGCTTCCCGCCTCTCCAGGCACCTGTCGACGGTAGGGCCCGATCTGGCGGACTGCCAATTCGGCTTCCGCGAGGGACGCTCCACGCTGGACGCGGTATTGCGCGTGCGTTCCCTCGCGGAGGCGGCAGTATCCCGGGGCGGGATGTGTGTTGGCGTGTCAATTGACATTGTCAATGCATTTAACACCCTGCCCTGGGCCGCCATTAGGGAGGCCCTGGTATATCACCAGGTGCCTCCCTACCTAAGGAGGGTGATCGGGTCCTACCTGCAAGACAGGTGGATAGTGTACAAGGGCCGGGACGGCATTGTCTGCAGGGAGACCACATGCGGCGTACCCCAGGGTTCCGCTTTGGGACCATATCTGTGGAACCTGGGGTACGACCGCGTCCTGCGGGCCGCCCTCCCCGACGGCTGTTATGTCGTCTGCTATGCAGACGACACTTACATTCTGGCCGTCGGGGTGGAGCTGGAGAGGACCATCCGTCTGGTCGAGGTGGCAGTAGCCGCCGTCGTCGGACGGATCCACGAGTTGGGGTTGAGCATTGATCCCCGCAAGACCGAGGCTATTGTTTTCCACAACAGGCCTCGGTCGCGGGGACCTCCCCCCCCCTCGTGGGTCCCAGTAGGTGAGTCATGGGTCGAGGTTGGGTCCAGTTTGAGGTATTTGGGACTCGACCTCGACAGCCACTGGCGTTTTGATCGACACTTCGATCGCCTGGTCCCCCGAGTAGAGCGGGCTGCGGCCGCATTGGGCCGCATAATGCCCAATCTCGGGGGACCCGATGAGAAGGTTCGCCGCCTTTACGTGGGGGTGGTGCGGTCCATGGTGTCCTACGGGGCACCGGTGTGGGCACGATCCCTGATGGCCAGCCGCCGCAGTCTTCAGTTAGTGCATCGGCTGCAGCGGCGGTTGGCCATCAGGGTCATAAGGGGATACCGCACCATCTCCTACGGGGCGGCGATGGCTCTGGCGGGACTTATCCCGTTCGAGTTCCTCGCGGGGGCGGATGCGTCGTCATACACGCGCATCCGTGCCCTGCGACGACTCGACGGCGTCCCGCCGGACCCTACGGCGATCGAAGCGATCAGGCGTCAGGCCCGACGACTGGCTGAAACCCGCTGGCGTATCGAGATCAGCAGATACGCCAGCAAGCCAGTCGTCGGGGCTCTCCTGCCACATCTGGAGGAGTGGCGGGAGAGAGGCCATGGTAGACTCACCTACCGTATGACGCAGGTGTTCACCGGGCACGGATGCTTCGGTGAATACCTGCGTCGAATTGGGAAGGAGACGACGGCGGCCTGCCATCACTGTGGGGAGGATTTGGACACGGCGCAGCATACGCTGGAGGTTTGCCCCGCCTTTTCAGCGCTGCGCCGTGTCCTGAAATATGAAATAGGCCATGACCTCTCCCTGCCAGCAGTATTTGGGGCGATGCTGGCAAGGGAGAGGAACTGGAGGGCCGTGGCCTCCTTCTGCGAAGAGGTTATGTTGCAGAAAGAGGCCGCGGAGCGGGCCCGTGAGAGGACGATAAGAGGTCGGGGGAGCCGCCGTGTCCGTCGCGGGACACGGCCGGACTCCCCCCGATGAGGAAGGCGGGCCGGCGGTACCCCAAACTAGTGGGGACCGCCGGCCCTCCCGGGTTCTCGGATCCGGTGGGGCAGCGGCGGCTCCGGGGAGGCTAGATAGCTCCCCTCGCAGAGCCGCCGCAGGGGCAGTCGGCGTCCTGGGTGGGGGCCCAGGACGCCATTGAACACTGCCCCGGGGGGGACGGCGGCGCCTCGGTGGTCCGGGCGCTGTCGTAAATGGGATGAGCATGGGGGAGGTCTCTCCGGCCTCCCCCGGGATGGGGCTCTAAGGAGCCAAGGCGCGGGGGGTCCCGGTCGTGTTCGTTAGAGTTCCCGGGGCCCCCCTTCCATGCGCTGAGGTAGGACCACCGTGGGGGTTTTAGCCGGTAAAAATCCGGCATAACCCCGCGCCCTCCCCCAGGGGTGCGGGGTATCTTTGGAAGATTTCCCCCACGTAAAAAAAAAAAAAAAAAAAAAAAAAAGTTCGGCTTCTTTCGACCAGGCAATACGAGGATTACCACGAGCAGGTGCACCCTTCAATAAGTCTGTTAATGGGACTTGTAACTTAGCCGCATTAGGAACGAACCGGCGATAAAAATTGAACATGCCTAAAAAGCGTCGGAGTTCTTTAATATCTTGAGGCTTTGGAAAATTTTTAATAGCTTCTACCTTATCTGAATTTGGAGCAGTACCTTTACTACTAACTGTATAACCAAAGAAATCTATTGAGTTTTTACCAAATGTACATTTTGCAGGATTAATAACAATACCGTATTTTTGAAGTCTGTTGAAAAGTTGACGAATATGGTCTAAATGTTCTTCTTCGTTACGCGATGCTATTAAAATGTCGTCAAGATATGCATAACAAAAATCTAGGTCAAACAAAACTTCGTTGATAAATCTTTGGAATGTTTGAGCCGCGTTCATCAAACCAAATGGCATCTTAACGTACTCAAACAAACCAAAGGGTGTAGTAACTGCTGTTTTTTCTATATCTGCTGGTTCTATTGGAATTTGATGATAAGCTTTAACTAAATCTACTTTTGAGAAAACGGTTTTGCCATGTAATAAATTGGAAAAATCCTCAATGTGCGGTAAAGGGTAGCGGTCAGGTACTGTACGTGCGTTTAGTGCTCGGTAATCCCCGCACGGCCTCCAACCTTTGTCCTTTTTAGGAACCAAATGCAAAGGCGAAGCCCACGGGCTTTTCGAAGGTCTAATTATACCTTCGGCCAAAAGATGTTCGAATTCCTGTTTGACTATTTTTAATTTATCGGGTGCTAGCCTACGCGGTTTTGAAAAGACTGAAGGTCCTTTTGTTGTTTTAATGTGATGTGTAATGTTGTGTTTCGTGCCTGTATGTGAACGTGTAGGAATGGTAATGTCTATGAATTCTGCGAGGATTTTATGGTATGGAGAGTCACCGACAATTGTTTTGACCGAATTTAAATCGGCAATCCCCAGTTTTTCTCGTGACGTTAACTTTGTTTCAGTGTCGATCAGCTGTTTGTTCCTTAAATCTACTAACAAGCCGTAATACCTAAGCATATCCGCGCCGATTATGGGTTTCGTAATATCCGCGATTATAAACTTCCACTTGATAGTGCGCCGCAATCCTAAATTTAGATTAATAACAATATCGCCATACGTCGAGATGGTCGAATCGTTCGCGGCATACAAAGTGTACGTACTTTTGGGAGGATGTCCCTTAACTAATTTTCGCGGATAAACGCTGATATCGGCGCCAGTGTCTATTAAAAATTCTACCTTGCTATCTTTGTCGCTTAAAAACAGGCGGCTTGTAGCTGGATCGACGACTTCTGCCGCATCTAAAGTCGATCGGCATCGTTTCCCTGGAGTTGTTGACTCTGCGGGTAGGTGCAGGGTATGGTGCACCTCGTTGACCGGTCGCCGAATCTTCGATGGTACCAGCACACACCTGGCTGCGACGGACTGGGGCTGCGGCTGCTGTTCCTGCTTCGGCTGGGGCTGCGACCGTAGTTGCGCCACTTTTTCCGTCCACGGAAAGTGGATCTCCCTTGATTTTGCGTGGAATTGTGCCTCGCGAGCTCCGCGACTTGTTGTGTCAACCTCGCCATCTGCTCACACAGCAATTCAAATCTAGTATCCGTGGAAACGGCTGCACATTTCCCGATAGGCGTGATTTCATTAACCTTCTCGGCTAACTCCGCCATCTTCTCCAGTGATGCGTCCATTTGTGTGGCGAGGATGGTCCGCATCGATGCTGGCAGCCGGTTCATCCAGATCGTACGCAAGAAATTTTCTGGCACCTTTATATCTCCAGCCAGGTTCCGGAGATGTCGCAGGAATTGTGAGGGTGACCTATCGCCTATTTCTTCATGTTCCAGGAGCTGTTGAATCCGTTGCTCCTGCGATCTGGATAGCCTCCGTATAAGTTCCTCCTTGATCTTCTCGTATTTACCGGTAGCGGGAGGATTTTGTATCACGTCCTCAACCTCTTGTAAACACTTAATGTCCAGGAACGACGTAACATAGAAATATTTTGTGGAATCCACAGTTATGTTATTAAGTGCAAATTGTGCTTCCAATTGATGGAACCAGAGCAGCGGATTACTGGACCAAAAAGGTGGGACCCTGATACCCACACGGTCGATGTTCGAAACCTCGAAAGGGTTTGATCCTTGCTGCTGGTTGCTGGTCTTCTGGGGGCTGAAGAAAACGTCTCTGTCTTCAGTTGCCATAACTAACACTAATTCGCACTTATTTAACTAAATATAACTATGGAACTAAATATGTCTGTATGTAAACTAACTATGTCTTTAATAAGTCTATTATATTTAACTGTGTCTTTGCACTTTGTCACTGAACTTCCACAACTTATAAATCACGTAACACTCACGTCGTGATCACGTCGGGGTCACCAATTGTCGCGAGGTAGGTAGGGTAAATAAATAGATATTGCTCGCAACTGTATGTTTGCAAGAGGTGAGATGTTTAATGAAAGCTATGGAAAATATATGTGGAAAAATACAATGTTACTGAAACGGAGGCTCGACGGATAATCTATGTTTTTGCGCCTTTCCGCAGTATATATCAATTCCTGGAAAAGGCGTAACTCCTTAGACATTAGAGGGTGGAGTTTATTTTCCTCGCAGAGTCCTCCCATTTTCGGCGAGGGAATGAGTATTCTAAATTACAAATTCGTCAACCGAAAATGTCCTTCCGGCCCGTGTTGACCATGTGGCCTAATGAACCGTAACGGGACATGGCTGGCAGCGTTTATGGCAGGGTAGCCTATTGAGCTACGCACGTCTAAAAAACATAAAATAATTTCGCCAACTTACAGACTTTAGGGTAGGCTTAACTGCCTACACCTAAACATCTGTAAATGGTCAATGCTAACTTTCTATCAACGCTGCGAACCATGTGCCGCTACAGCTATTTACTTAGAATGCCTAGCAATAAAAGAATCGATTAAATATTGGCAACATTGGCTTATAGGTAGGCACTTCAAAGTATTCTCAGATCACAAACCATTAGAGAAAATGAATATTAAAGCTAGAACAGACGAAGAATTAGGCGATCTCACCTACTATCTATCACAATATGATTTTGAAATAATATACCGCCCAGGTAAAGATAACTTAGAAGCAGACTGCTTAAGTAGAAACCCAGTATTAGGATGTCAAGAAAACGAAGACGATCAATTGAAAATTGTAAATTTAACAAAGATAGAAGATATTTACGAAGATCAAAAGAAGAATGAAGATATAAAAACTAACAAATATAAATTACTTTTCAAAGATAATTTGTACTATAAAAGAGTAAAAAAGAACGAGAAAATCGTACTATCAGAAGAATTTTGCAAGAAACTTATAAAAAACATCCACAAAAATTTCAGCCACATCGGCATAAAACAAATGCAGAGCAAAATATTACCATACTATACAGCAAGAAATATTTCAGAAAATATAGAGCGGACATGCAAAAACTGCGAAATCTGTATAAAAAACAAGTCAAGGGGACAAGATAAAATTGGCCTGATGTCTAATCTTGGTCCCGCAAAAAAACCATTTGAAATAGTTTCCATAGATACAATAAGTGGATTCGGTGGTTCACGATCCACAAAGAAATATTTACATCTGCTAGTAGACCATTTTACAAGATTCGCATATATATTAACATCCAAAACACAAAGGGCGCATGATTTTATTAAATTAACGGAAAACGTGCTGAAAGAAAACGAAATAAAGATAATTTTAACGGATCAATATCCGGGCATAAACTCAAAAGAATTCAAAGATTACTTGGAAAAGGAGAAAATCACGTTGATCTTTACAGCAGTTAATGCACCATTTTCCAATGGTCTGAATGAAAAACTTAACCAAACCTTAGTGAATAAAATTAGATGTACAATAAATGAAGAAGGTAGAAGAAGTGCATGGACAACTATAGCACACAACTGCGTAGGGAAATATAATGAAACCGAACACACAGTCACTAAGTTCAGTCCAAAATATTTGTTACGAGGTGAAGATACCTCAACATTACCAAACGAGTTGCGGAGAAAGAAGGATAATAATATTTTAGACAATGATAGAACAATTGCCTTTAAGAACTGCACCAAATATCATGAATACAATAAAAAATTATACGATAAAAACAGAAGGGACTACGATTTTAATATCGGGGACTTAGTGTATGTTGAAAATGGAAATCGACTGAATCGAAAAAAATTAGACGAGTTAAGAATTGGTCCTTACAAAATCTTAAACAAAATATCAAAATCAATATACGAAATCGACACAGGACACAAAAAACCGGTGTCAAATTTGTTTCATATCTCTAAACTCATTCCAACTCCTAAAGATTCGATTGTAATTTATCTCTTCTGTCCTTTTATAGTGTACTGAATATCTCCCACCGGGGGGAATGAGAATTATATTTCGTCGAATATCTCGAAAACGAGTAAAATTAGAAATAAGTGTAACGAGGCATATTTTCTTTTTTTTTTAGTTGTCCAATTTTTGGTTATGCCTCGTTACGAGAATCGTCTCGAATTGCCAACCCCCACTCCTCCGCCCGAGCGGGTCCCTCGCCGCTGGGACAGGAGTGAGTGTGTGTGTGATTTTTTTTGTATTTTTTTGTATCCGTGCTCACGAGCCACCCTTTGCCCCTCCCCACTTCTACCCGGCGGCCGGAAGAAGAGAGAAGTGTTACCCGGTCGCGGAGGTAACCCTCCTTGGGCGATGGAGATGCGGGACGGGCCCACAAGAAGAGAACTTTGGCTGTCCGGTCGCGGCACAACCCCCGTCATCCACCGCGGGGGGCGACCGGCAGCCTACCATGAGGAAGCGCCAGGCCTGGGGACGAGCTACCCCCGACCGCCACCTCGAGAGGGCCTCAGGACCTGGCTCCCCAGGACACCGAGGGATGGCCCATTCTCGACGCCGAAATCTCCGGGGTGGGAGAACACGCGAACCGGGGAAGAATACAAGAGACGAGGAGAAGCTAGCGAGCCGCCGGGGCAAGATAACGCGTTACGGACTATTTTTCCCTCAAATTCTTCGCAGCCCTTTGTATAGTTTACCGTGTGACGGAAACTACTTTTTTTTTCTTTTCCTCTTTTTTATTTTTGTTCTCCTTCCGTTTGTTTTTGTGTGCGCGACATTGTGTGTGTGTGGACTGACCGCTCCCGCCCCGATGTGTGGATTACTGGACACGACGCCCCAGAGAGAAAAGGTAGGAGTATTCTCCTTACACCTTCTTTTTTTTGTTATTCATTTGCGCGTGGGCGAGGGCGATAGGACCCCTGGCCCCAGTGACAAGGACCCTAGAGGCCGCGAACGGTGCAACACGACACCGTTCCCTTCCCCTAACGCCACTCCTTGCTTTTTTTTCTTCTCTTTTCTTGCATTTGGTATCTAGGACCAATGTCCCCTTGTTGTCCACGACCCCTAAGAGGGCGTGCTCCCACGCGGACGGATACCCCGATAAAACGCGAAAGAACAGAATTGGTATCTCTCGTGTGTACCGTGTGCCCCCGCACCGCGAAAGCCTCCTTCGCAACTGGCGAGGCCTATTCGGGCGCGAATAAAGATTCTTTTTCTGTGCTGGATACGAACTCGCGGGTCTTTTACTAATTTCTCTTCTTTTCCTGGCCCCCCTCTGAGTCCCGCTCCCGACAGATTAGCCAGAAGGGCGATTTCCGCGGACGAGTGCATTGGCACTGGCGCCCCGTTAAACAAATCGGCCGTGGGTGTGAGCATCGGTGAGTAGAGGACAGTTTTCCCTAACTGCCCCCACCCTAGGGAACCCCTTTCGGGCGTTTCCCCCACCGATCCGTCACATAAGATATAAATTAAAAAGTTCATCATTTTTTCATGAGAAAATTTAATATGAAAATGGACATAAAAAATCCGCATTTGATTAAAAATTTATAAATTATTACTTCGGAATGAGCACTTGTTAATATTATTCATACAAAGTTTCGTACTGAAAATATCAACGTTTCCAATAAAGAAAAGAGATACGCATTTGCTCCTACCATCATACTAATAAAAGTGTTTTAGTTGTGTGACGTTTTTATACAAGTTGTACAGACAAAGAATTTTCCTATTCAAAGAATTTTCTTTCATATGCAGTTTCAAAGTCTACACTAACGTTTCCCTGAATTAGACTCATTACGCACTCGTCGATCAATGTCAACATTGCATATGAACAATGGAATTTCAAAGATTGTAAAAAGAAATGCCAATATCAATACGAAAAGGATATTACGTGCCATAGAAATATAGATTCAAGAAATGTAGGGGATTTTTCAAAGTGCGGTACAAACGAACCCTTTGAGGTACAAGCGAAAGTAAATGTGGTACAAAACTCTAGAGGCGAATAGGAAACAGCATCCCCAACAAGATTTAAAAAATTCCCAAAATTGACGAAGTTATGTGTAGGGGATTTTTTCAAAAGGCGGTACAAACGAACCCCTTGGGATACAAACGAAAGTGATGGTGGTACAAACGGGTACAAACTACTAGGAAACAGCGCCCGCAAGAAGATTTGAAATATCTCAGACAATGGCGAAGTTACCCCTTGGTGGCACATTCGAAAGGGGGTACAAACGCATCCCTTGGGGTGCAAACGAAAGTGAGGTTGGTACAAACCTCTACGGAGGTCCCTTTTTATGATGGCTTTGAAAGATTTCAAAATATTAAAGTGGGTTGCTGGGGTATTTTTAACCCCCTAGTAACTTTTCACCCCTTAGGGTACAAACGATTCGAAAGGTGGTACAAATGGGTACAAACGATTCTGAATACAATACAATTGAACGAAATAAGATTTTTGAAAGTCGGGTGCCAGGTTCAGGTAGGTTTTAGTTTACTAATGCATGTGGCAATGCACAACATATTTTATGTTCTAGGTATTATACATTTATTCTCAGCGAGAGCAACAATAACGGACGCAAGTCCCATGTGGTAGGACGAATATTTCAGTATACCACCAGATGGTGTCGTAAGATCCAACATGGCTGCCAGCTCCTTTCTTGAACTACCGTTCGGAGTTGTACTTGGAGACACACTTCTTTTGGTGGCTTCACCGCCTGCTACATTTTTCTTTGACGGTTTTTGCCTCGGACTCACCGTAATCCATTTACTATTATTGTCTGCCTTCATATTAGAGGATAACTACTCAGGCCCCGATGGGCTGCGGAGGGTAAAAACTAAAATACTGCAACAAGCGTGGATCTGTACCGACGCCACTAAGAGGGGACATCACAAAGGTGCTACACGCGGATTTTAATGAAAACATATGTTATAGCTTTTCAAAAATCATTGCATACGTATTTTTTTTGTATCTGCGGACATGCATGTTGTGGGGGTGAAAATAGCCCTCAAAGATTGGGGCTGCAAACACATTTTCTTTAAAGTATTGGAAGCTAGAGTGAGTAGGAAGGTGAATTTTTTTTAAATTGTGTAGCTTGTAGTCAGGAATTTAGATAGTGACACCAATTTCGGGGGAAGTTATTTATTTAAATAATATATTAAAAAATTGGATTATTTTTCAATTTTTCACCCTAAATGCAGTTCGATTTTTTTGCAGCTTCCTTTAGCATTAAATTATATACAATGTTCTCTTAACTTTTACGGAAAAATGAGTTCAGATTTGTTTTCGAAGAGGGTGAGCCCTTTTTATACATTAATATGTCACGTTTTTAACAATTAGACAAAGCAGATGTTTATTGTTCAATCGATAGTCAGGGAAGGTCCAGCAGGCAAATATAAATCCGCCGCGGTACCAGTCGTCGTTATACGGAATATAGGTTTCTATGCCCAATGAAACTTTTAACCGAAGATATGTGTTCATTTATTTAAATTTTAATAATTCGAACGGATATGTTCCTCGTTCAAATGATTTGGTATCTCTGAAAAGAGTTGGAGGTTTGAGCAATTCGTTGCTGTTGTTTCTTGGTCTTTTATACGTTGCTAAAGCGGAAGTGGGAAATTTCAGAAACTTTTATTGATCGTTGTAATCCGAAAATAGTAAGTAAGTAAATTATTCCGAAATGTACTTGTGCGACTCGATTGCCGAAAAGTTTGAATTTTCCCGGGTAAATCTCGTGACGCAAAACAGCGAAAGGTCCGGATCGTGACCGATGCGTTAGCTTAAGTCAAAGTTTATTAAAAGCGCTAGCGAATTCACAGCTGATCGTTTCCAGACATAGACTGACCGTTTTCGAGAATTTGGCGCGTATTTAAACATACTGAGGTCGATAGTTCTAGAAGTACGAAAGTTTCGACGCAATATTTACAAAATAAGTGCGACCGACCGCGAAGGTTCGCGTCGAGCCTTCGCGATCTTTCGCGAGCTAACTCATCTCGCTCTCCACGTTCCTCACCTCGTAGTACGCTTCAAAACAAAAAGAGACACGCAAGAGGTGGGAGCAAGAGAACGAGAGCGTGGTTTAAATGGTTCGATGATTCGGGATTTTTCCCGAACAGTACTGTTGCAGGAAAGTGGACGACAGTATAATAGAGATATAAGCCATTATAACAGATTTGAGAATTTTACAAATCACGCAAACATCCGCATAAACTCCAAAAAACACTACTTACCAGAAGATACACTTTTCACTATATACTCTAACCCGAAAATTAACTAAAAACTAGATTACACGCGGACAACAACTTGTTGCTTCAAGCTCCCAAACCGAACTTCCATATATCCCGTAGGAGAACTCTACAACAGTGGTACGATTGCTGCCAACATTAATTTCGACATCAACTATCTTTCAGCGGTAGACAGTTCCAACAGTACTCTCCGGAATATTATGAAAGTGTTCAGCTACTTGTAGGCATAGTTTCACGGGGTAATAGCTGGGGTGATAATAACAAAATTTTTCCTTTACCCAAATGTTGACTGTGACTTCGTCCAGTTAATTGCACGCGTCCAGAAGCTAAGGCGATAACTTCTAGCCTGACAACCGAATACAATCGTGCATAAGCATGTTTGCGCCGTAATAGTGTAACTGCTAACGGAAAATCGCTACATCAAAGTCATGCAAATAACAAATAAAAGAAATAAGAAATTCGGTTACGTCTTATTCACAGAGAGAGGATAAACCAATTATTTGTTATTAATTTAAATCAAGCAAATCAAATTTGTTGAATACTTGCATTTGTTATTCAAAAGGGAAAAGAAATGTTCATACAAAGACGCAAAAAAATGCGCACATTTTGAATGAAAAATAACTTTTCTACTTATCAAAAAAGATTAAAATCTAACAATTAATAAATATAATAACACCTGTCTACCTTAAGTTCAGAAAAAATGTGAAAATAATTTAACTCAGACTTACCTACTGTTAAAAAATAATCCTGCCTCCGGTGAAAATGTATCCTCGTAACTGGATTGTTTCATTGGTCTTGACCTACCGTAAAAGATACTCACTGTATAACAGCAGATGTCGCAGTTGGGAGAGGGAACTTTGCTTCGCTAACACTTTTCATTGCCACTTTTCACTAAAATATTTTTTTGTCACTTTTAAATAACTTCCTATTATAATAACGATGGATAAACAAGCAAAAACGCGTAAAAGATTATTATCCAAAAACAACTTGAACGACTGTTTCATTCTCTTTAACGTTATGCTTCGAACGTTTTACCCTAAACTGGTGATCGTAACACGATCGGCGTGATTCCATCGATTACTCTTTCTCCTTCTCTCTTCCCAGTGTCAAACATTGTTTCTCAAAGGACTGTTACAAGAATGCGTAGAAACTTGCGTATGTTTTTCCTTCAAGGATGTTAATCGCGGTACGATCAGTAGTTTAGGATACAGCGTCGTATACTGTGCAACGGAGTCGGTCTTCGTCCTACCGCGTTGCTAGGCAACGCCGTGGAGTCGCGACTCGCGGGCCCCCTAGTGCCGGATGCTTCAGCGATCCAGGGTTTTCGCGAGGGAGTCGGTCGCGGTGGGGAAGGGAAGTGTCACTGGGTTAGAAGAGAGAACGCAAAATGTACAATAGACTATTCTGGTTTATTATAGTTAATCTCCCCGGCGGTGGACGAGGCGGCGGCGCTCGTGGCGGCGCCTGCCGAGGCTGCCGGCTTGGCTGGCGGGTCGACGTTCGATTTCTATAATTTACAAACGCGGTGTTGCAAGATGTGTGTGACGGCGGCGTGAATCTTACATACTATACCCTACCTAACTTATATACTATCTTACATACTACGCTAACCTATCTCTTATACCATCTGTCTTATATACTATACCTTTGTTACGTCCGAGGCACATTCCTTTTCCGTCGGTATTTGGGTCGCGATCGAATTGACCCGCACAAAATGCTTTAACACGGCATTCTGCGAAAGCGATCGCCAAACCCAAAACTGCATGAGTGACAAATTAGTGACTCAATTTGGCACACTTTCGGGTACAAAAACCGCCGACAAACGCAGACAAAAAGAATAATTCTCCGCGAGTTCCAATCGACGCCTTCTTCGCGCTCGGTCAGTGGTCATTCGCGTATCGTATCTCCGGGTTAGATAGTAGAAGACCCGTAAACGATTAATTTCGGGAGTGTGTGCGCCATCGCGTGGGACCTCCGCGAGGAATACGTTCATCACCGGCGGCTATAGAGGCGAAGCAATAGCCGAGAGCGAGCCACCGTCGATCACGAGTCTGAGAGTATGAATGACAAAGATCGTCATTGTAAGTAAAGAACAGATTAATAAACTATATAGTAAATCAACGGGAAGTTTAGTCAGTTGCGAATCCTACTGTAGGTCAAGGTGTGCGCCAGCACTTTAAAGTTAACGAACCGCGCAATGGGAGGGACGTAACACCTTACATACTATATCGACGATCGGGGTTCGGCACGGAGGCACATCGCGGGATGTCCGTGGTTGGTCGCGGGAACGGTTCGCGGTTCGGACGCGGAGGCGCGCTCGCAGGCCGGACAGGATTCGCGGCTCGGTCGCGGAACGTATTCGCGGGTCGGTCGGTCGGTCGATCGGGGGAATACGCTCGCGGTTCGATCGCGGTATGGTCGGACGTGGAAGCGCGTTCGCGTGTCCGCGAATCTTACAACTACGGGCGCGCTCAAGAGTAGGAGGAGGAGAGAGAAAGAAGGCATAGTAAAGTACACCGGGTAAGTGACCAGTTCTGGCCTTAGCTTGTTCTAATTAAACCAAGAACCCTGTTGTTCCGAGAGTGTTCCAAGATTGCCCCAGTGGGGTCTTATAGGCGCCTCCACGGTCGGATAGACACCGCGCTGGCGTGCTACCCTCTCAACGTGGCTACCGTCTCCGACTTGCCTACTCTCCGGGCTCCCCCGTTAAGTCGGCCCACCGGCTGATCTGTGGCTAGGCTAGCCTTCGAGGGAGATGGCTCGTTCCTCCACGGCCGGACAACCACCGCGTGGAGGTGCTACCCCTCCTTGTGGCGACTGTCTCCAGCTTACCGACTCTCCGTGTTACCCAGTCTAGTCGGTTTGCCGGCTGACCGTTGGCTCGGCTTGTCTGAGAAGAAGTGTTACCCTTCCTCCTGAGACTGGCCTCCTGTCCAGCTAGCTCAGGGTACCCTTCAAGCCAGGAAGACCTTTACGCCTGGGAGCGGATCTCCGGAGAGATCCTATCGGGGTCGAAGCCTCGGACCAACTCCATCGATCACGCGATCGATCGGTAGCTAAGTAGGTGACGGCTTCGCGGGTGGTCTGGGTGGGGGGTCCCCACTTCGCGGTGCGCGGCTGACGATGCGCGGTCGACGGCACGCGACGGAGCACGTTGCCGATGAAGCGCGACATCGTCACAATTTGTCGACGAATCGATCTCACATGGGCTGTTGTTAATATTCTTTTTCTTCCTCGCTCAGGTTTATTTCTTACTGTACCTTCATAACGAAATTTGTTTATAATTTTTGGAACTGCCGAATGTGTTCTTCTATCTATTTTTCCTACATCACGAAAAGATTAATCTTATAAATATAACTTAACAATAGGATTATGTGTAGAAATATCAGTCTGCAATCTTTTCTGCTCCATTGCTGGTATATAGATAATGGATTGCGTTTTGTTATTGTTTATTTAGTAAATGAAGGTAGAAAACACATTTCGTGGACTTCATTTTCCAATGCATCAACCTTTGTTTAGTACAGATCAATACACATACAATAATATGTAACTTAAAAATGTTTATGTGTACGCTCAATTTTGTGTCGTGGACACAAGCATATTTTTTATAAAATAGAAACAAATTACTTATTTTATTTAGAAACTAATTTACGAATTATTTGTTACAATATATGAATAAAATAAATATTATCTATTTACTGTTAAATATATGTGTTTTTATTGATTTTTCCGTCAATGTTTATTATTAACGTAACTGTACGCTAAATTCTATGAGTTGTAACTGTATGTTTTGGTCGCAGGTTAGAGCCGCGTTGGATTATGTTTTTCCTATGTTATGATTTTCATTTTTTTTACTTTGGTATTAATATTAGAATTTGATTTAGTGCTTCTTAGTACAATTCATAGGATAAAACGTAATAGTATTATACAGGGTGTCTCACAACTCGCGTAGAACCCGGAAATGGGGGGTAGCTGACGCAATTCTCAGCAAGATTTCCCTTTGCAAAAATTGGATTTGAAGCGTCGCTTTTGAGTTAGTAACGAGAAATACGGACTAATCAGAGCGCCGGGATTTGGCGCGCCGAGAAGCGAGAGCGAAAGTTTCGAGCCGGTCGCCGGGTCTTGAGCGTGATCAACTGAGTTTTTCTCGGAACTCTCTTAACGTCTACTAAGAAGTATTTACATCGAAACTCAGTTAAATAACGAACAGAATAATTACAATTAATGTTCATTTACTCATTCCTCATGAAGAAGGATCGAAATTATGTATGTGTAATTGACACGCAACCCATTATCTATAAACCAGCAATGGAGCAGAAAAGATTGCAGACTGATATGTCTACACATAATCCTATTGTTAAGTTATATTTATAAGATAAATCTTTTCGTGAAGTAGGAAAAATAGATAGAACAACACATTCGACAGTTCCAAAAATTATAAACAAATTTCGTTATGAAGGTACAGTAAGAAATAAGCCTGAGCGAGGAAAAAAAAGAATATTAACAACAGCCCATGTGAGATCGATTTGTCGACAAATTAAAATAGATCCATAAACAAATATTAAAAATTTAACATCAAAAGTTTCCTCATGCATAAAAACAAGAAACAATCCGTAGAACATTAACAAAGGAAGGATATAATGGTCAAATTGCCAAAAAAAAACCGTACATTTTACAAACAAATAGGAAAAAGCGCTTGGAATTTACAAAAACGTTTGTATACTATGACGAAAGTTTTTGGGAAAATATTATACTTTCTGATGAAACTAAGATAAATTTATTTGGACGGGACGGAAGAAAACAAATCGTATGGAAAAAGGCAAATAAAAAATTCTGTAATATCCGCTATGTAGACATTAACGTTTCAGAATTTTTATGCGAAACTAAACAGAAAATATAGGCCAAAATTTGGAATTTTATTTTTTTCCTTTTAATACTTCCACACATGAGATAAGAGCTTGAAACTTGGTGTGAGATATTTTTTTTTTTAATATCAACCGATGTATTGAGTGTTTCATTTGGCTCAAGGGCACATTTGACTACCTGATTCGACTAGACTTTTTATTATACCAAAGATTGTACCAAGGTAGTTCTTATGCTAGACATAAGGCGCATCAGCCTTTACGAGACGCCTCAAACGAGGCAACCATTGCGACAGTGATGCTGAAGAAGTTGCCGCCATTCTGGAGGGAGAACCCAGACGTGTGGTTCATTCAAGTTGAAGCGCTTTTCGACCTGGGTAGAATAACAAGTGACGATATGAAGTATCGTCACGTAATTACACAGCTTCACCAGACGGTTTTACCATGTGTAGCCGACGACCTTACTTCGTCTCTGGCTCGGGGGAAATACAAGGCGATTAAGGAAAAATTGTGTGGGTGTTGAGGTCGCATAATATAGGCGACGGAAAGCTGTCCCATTATCTCCAGAAAATAAAGAACCTGGCCGGAGATCAAATTAGCGAGACAGTTTTGCGGTCATTGTTTTTAGAGCAACTCCCGGAAAATGTAAGGCGCATATTGGTTATTAGCGAGACCCAGGACTTCGCAAATATAGCGCTCCAGGCGGACAAATTCCTGGAAATGCATTCCTACCATGTGGCAGCGACATCCCAGGAATTCGTGTGTTCTGCGGTTAAGGAGTGAAATCCACAGGTCAAAATCTTTCAATAACTTAGATTTATTCGAGATAATAAAAGCAGAACTATCAAATAACAATAATCAAAATAATGAAACGTAAATTGATTATAAATGCTTCGTTAATTAATGAACTAAATAGGTTTATAATAATAATGAAAAATAATAGAATTTAACAATTAAACGGCACGTAATATATAATTGAGAAATTAACAAATTATAATTTGCGGAATAATAGTAATCTAGGAAGATACTCGCTTGTATCTAAAGCTAACTAAATTTATAATATATATATTCGGTTCTCGCATTTGAAATTTATCTCAGTTCGTATAATTCTAATTGTGTAAATGATTCTCGAATGAAATAATTACGCTTTGTAATCTACCGCTGCGAAGAATGCGACCTAAGTGCGATTCTCTAAGAATATCTAAATACGTTTTCGCAAAATCCATCGCGGTGTAATCGATTACGGAATTTGAATGGAGTCAGAACAGTACTCTTTAATTAGGAAAATCTCTAACTTTGTCTGAATCTACTAGAAGCTAAATTAATTATATTTGAAGAATAATTACTCCTTAATTATTTGACTCGACAGTTAATGGGTTACGATCCCTTTTGCTAGAACGGATATTAACAGTCCAAAACTAGATTGCTTAAATGGGGAGCCTAGTGTTTGCCAGCTACTAGAATGATCCAACGATATCACAATCAGATGAGAAGTTAATTTTTACAGATTAACAAATAAATTGATTCTATCACCGAAATCGCGAATGTTGAGCTATTACCCAGAAGAACACGGGCTCAGAGAATCTGAAAACTCGTTAACAATCCGATAGAGAAATCTAATATGAATAACTGAGAACGATTGTTTCGATATCTTAGCCTTTCTTTTCGCTAACTACAGCTCTCTCCCTAAGGAGTTTCAGATGCAAGATCATTTAAATGGGGAGCCTAGCGTTTGCCAGCTACTTGGGTACCCACGACCAAGTGTCTAAATGGCATATACCCACTTGAACAATTAAGTATCAAGATTCGGTTCGATATGTAACAGCTAACTTGTTAATAATACTTCTAACTTGCTCGATTCCCGAAACTGTTCTGCTCTCCGAGGCGGGTTTCGCTCGCCCTTTTATACCCGAAAATTCAACGAATTTATGACGTCAGAATTTCTAAAATTTCATATAAATTCGTTAATACATATTAATTAGAAAATCGGATAGCTTAGTCGCATTTTAAATATTGCTCTTCAATTTATGGTTAACATTTCTGCATTAGAATATTGTCGTAGCGGTGTTTTAAAGAAAGGTATCTGCGCGAATCAAATCTATTTTGATTTACAATTTTTCCTGTAGTTAACGAAGATAATTTCGGTTGCGACTATGAGTGATTTAACAAACGATGAATTTTCGCATATGAATTGATTTTAATTAATTAATTAATTTAGTATCTAATATCGTCGTAAATAGAGATAGTGTTTCTATTCTTCCCTATAACTATCGCTGTCACAAGTGTTTAGGTTGAGCATCGCGGCTCGTAGTCTTATTGTAGCGCAACGGAAATTTCATACAAACTATTTATCAGGATTAGAAGTAAAATAATACATAATCTTTCTTTAATTAATCTAATTTAATGTTCAAATACTTTATGAAAAATATTACCTATTCTAAATCAGAATTGTAAGATAATTATTATAAATGAATATCGAAAGAAATAAATATCAAATGCTTGACTTACGTTGCCTGTTGGCGGCTTGTCATTTACTGCTTTCTTTTTCGGGGGTCTTCTCTTATGGCCTTTTCTTTTTCCGGCTCCACATTCTCTTGCACAATTTCCATCTGCATATAAAACGATTTACTTTTTTTTTTTTACCGTAATTACTATCATGTAATAATATTATTTTCTTATATTCATAAGAATATATCGATCATCCACACACATATGTATACAAGTATCGAGAAATAAACAAATGCTTTCTCACCAAGCATTCTCCGACAAAAAAAAATATATCGCAGTATAGTTCGCGACATTTCACTGCAACAATGTACAAAAGTACAAATAAAGTAAAACGATCGCGAATTATAATATTTTTTTCTTTTTTTCTTTTTATTAGACTGTAAGTGAACACAACTGTGTGTCTGAAACAATGCGTGAAAAATTGTGAGTGAAGTTTGCATATGAACACGATAAAGTGCATTGCCGAAGGCGAAGAAACGGTGGAAAATATAAACCGCAAATAACTAAAAGCACTTTCAACCCTTTCCTTTTCTATAAAGCAGAGCTCGTAATTAGTTGCACATTTCGGTGTGATTCTTGAGTAACCGCCCACCGTACCCACACTCCCGCTCTAGACTGCTGTGTGACATCGTTATCCAGCGGCATCGTTCGATAGATTTGTCAGGATCCATTCGTGAGTAAAAATTTTGCTTGCACTGTTAATAATTTTTATTGTTACAGATTATTAAAGTAATTAATACTATGTTAAATATAAATATCTATAATATATAAATATCTTGTATAAATATCTTCCGTATATACATAAACTAACAATAATATATGTTAGATATTGTTTTTATATATCATGGACTTCATTTATTCTTTCAGTATGCTCGCCTCGCCCATTCTGTGGCTACGTCCACAATAAACATCATTCCCATTTATAAATCGTTCAAAGACAAAATACCGACGGCCAATTGACTTCAACGATTCCCGAAAAATGCATTCAAGCTAACATACATGTTAAAAATTAGATAGAAAATGTAATTGAATGGTTCTGGTGTAAGCACCAAATGATTATTTTTGGTTCTCTTACAAAAAGACGTCGGATGTCTCGATCTATTTGTAATATCAATGCCCGAACTATTACGCGTCCCTTTTTCTCCGTAAACGTCAAAAACTTCTTTTTACGCTTGATTCATAGCAATTATACCAAACTTCATTCACTCTTTCTACATCCTCGCCTTCCCCACACCGTGGCCAGATCCATAATGAACATCGTTCCCATTCATAAATCGTTCAAGACAAAATAGCAACAGCTGATTGACTCCAACAATTCCCGGAAATACATTAACGCTAACATACATGTAATAGTAATTATTATTGTGCAGAGGTTGTGTGAATGAGCTGGAAATAAATAAGGGATACCTAATCGATTGGATACAATTTTGTTAAGACGTGATATATAGTATATAATTAATATTTCACGCTACTTACTTATTTTTGCTTTGAAGTAATGTTGTACGTTTTTGTGCTAAAGTATTAGGTTGGAGAATAAGTTCGTAGCGTTTTAATATTTTCTTTCTTTTTTACAGCAACATTTTGCAATTTGCAAGAGGTTATAATGTTAGGTCGATAGAGTTCTTTCTCCTCTACAAAACTGTGTTAATCATTTTATTCAGTAGTTTCATTCGTTATTACTATTGAGGCTCAGAAATGGAATATCCAGAAGGTAAAAATTAGCATTTTTGACACCAACTCGTCTTTGCTTTCCATCGCGGCTAAAAATCTGCTGCAGCAGCCCGGGATATTCGCAATGTATACGGAGATGGTGTCATAGGTGAGTCGACAGCACGAAAATGGTTTGCAAAATTCAAAAATGGCGATTTCAACGACGAAAACTCGCCCAGCAGCGCAAGACCTTCTGAGTTTGACGATGAGCGTCTCTGAGCACTTGTGAAGCAGGATGGTCCTCAAACTGGTCGTGAATTTGTCAAGAAAATGAACTATGACCACAAAACTATTCTCAATCATCTCCATTCAATGAGATTTGTTGAAATATTGGGAATCTGGGTGCCTCAAGTAGTGAACCGTACGTACAGTAAATATTCGATATGTGCACCCTTCTCGGGTCTGAACTGGTGCAGATATCGTACAGTTTCTACATTGATTGATGTTTTGCCGAACGTAGAAAAGGATAGCGAGCGAAGGATACCGAATGTAAACAAATGGAAACATAGTGAGGGATAATACGAATGAGTACAACTTCTTTATTTTCCATTTTTTTGTTATCCGACTTTTACTAATAGATTCTTCATATTTTTCTGATTAAAACAAGACTAAACACTAAATAATTTAGTCTATGTATAGTACATATTCGATATGTGCACCATTCTCGGGACCGAACTGGAGCAAATATCATATAGTTCCTACATTTCAAGCGACGGAGACTGAACGTAAACAAACAGTGACCTACCAGAAGGACACTCCTAATGCAAAAATAAAATTTTCTTATTTTTGACTTTTTTCTTTGAAATTTTTTCCATCATATTTGTAATATTTTTCTCATCAAAATGAGAACAAGCACGACATACTTCGGGACATATTTACTTGTAATTGCAAATGTTACGAGTACAGTAAATATTCGATATGTGCATAAATGATCTGTACGATATGTGCACCAAAGTTATCCCTACCACTTCAGATACCCAGAAGCTCGATCGCCGAGAAATGTAACATGATCCGGGTTCGGGTATATCCGTGAAGCAACACATATACAAATATAAAACTTTTTTACTTTTGATTTTTTCGAGATCCAACTTTTACCAATGGATTCTTTACATTTTCCTGATTAAAATGAGACCAAACACGACATAATTTGGGCTATATTTACTGGTTTAATTGACGATAAATGTTTCTCACGTCGAAGAGGATAGCGAGTCAAAAAGAAAGAGACGGTACGATCGTGGCAGGCGGCAAAGATCAAAAGCCTGCTCTATTGTTCGCAATTCTAATATGTTAACTCTTTTATTTTTTATGCAATTTTCATAGAAGAGTAAGAAACGCGAAAAGAATTATCCATTACAGTCTAAGATGTCCCAAACTCCCAAAATTTTAATATAATCTTCGATGCGGTAATCTTAAATTGTAATGGATAATTCTTTTCACGTTTCTTACTCTTCGGAACTGCCATTTTTTACCATAGACACCGCCTATCTGTTTCGGCAAGCAGAGTCTAACCTACGGAACTTACCGCAACAATAAGATCGTTTTTATGACTTCCTCGTTAAACCGAAACGTCACTGCAGAAAATCAGTAAATTTCTTAGCGTTATATCTCGAAAACTACTAAAAATCGGGGAGGTACATAAAACCTTGATGAATTCGTCTTGAAAAGCACTATCGCCTGATCGGAAAAAGAATTGAAATTCCGCATATAAATCGAAACATCACCATCATATCTTTTACATGAATAACAATACAAAAATTTCGCTTCGGCCAAAACATCGGGTCTCTTTCACCCTGCAATTTCCATATAAGCAATTTTTCGTGACATCAATAGTTCATGTGACATTAAGGTGTAACACTTTGCCGCGGACACCCTGTATATTATACTGCTACTGTCGCTAGAACTACAATAATTATATGTACCTATCACTCCGATTACACTGTTCAACACCAATTTTGTTTTTTAATACCCACTATGTGATCTTTGTAGAGTTTCTCGTCCTAAACAAGAATCCGAAAACCGAATTGCTCTATCACTCTCAGTTTTTGAGAAACACGTCCTTTTGTAAAAACACGTGTTTTGAGTAGAAAATGCGATATTGCAAGGAAACTAAAAAAGCTAGGACATTCAAATTACTTTCAAAAGATAGAGGAGAGTCTCCCGAATAAATTGGTATATATAAGTGTAATATTGCATAATTCTAAATAGGTGTAAATATTAATGAAAATTTAAAAAACGGCCGTTGTAGGCATTTCCGACGTGTTATTTTTGCATTTTTAGAAAAAAGTATATGTCTAGCGCGAATTCTCTATACAGGATCGAATTCTATAGACATTTCTGATTAAGAAACTATACGGCGTAAGTATCGTAGCTGTATGCAATTCCAGTAAATCGAAAAAATATCTGCCGGGAGCACGCGTGCGGCGTTTTGCCGCGAAGCGGCCATAGCACGCTCTCCTCGCCAAGTCAGTGCCGTAGCTACGCGCAATCGACATCAATGACGGAGCCTAATATACATTCACTTTTTATATGTACAATGTATAATATTTTTTAGTCTTATTATTTCATAATTATTATTATTCATATTTTGTTATTATTTTTAGCTACCAATGATACAATTATAAAATATTATAATTCAAAATTTAAAAATCAAATGATTGAGTACGTTTATTCGTTAAACCGAAATACGTATTCGCTAAATCGAATACGTTTATTCGTTATCGCAAAGAAATGATAGATCAAATATGGAAAATTATTTTCGTTAGATATTGTGATGATGAAAAAGAACAAATTCTCACTTGTAAAAAATTAAATAACCTTTCCATTCAACAAATAAAATTTTAAATTTGAATAATTAACAAATTTCAATAGAACTCACCGATTGAACCGTAAATAAGCACGATGAAAATGCATCTCCGGAACTGGGTTGATCCACCGATCCTTATTGTCAGTATAAATAACAGAATCTCTCAAACAACTTTCAAGAAACTTCACTGTAACTTATCACTGTCATCTTTCATTATTAGTTGTCATTATCATTTTTCCTTGTTATTTTTCACTAATTTTCATTGTAAGTCCGGCATGTAAATAGGACGAATGTAAACACGTTAACGAATATTCATAAATAACTTAAACTATACTATCTTGAAAGCAAGAAAACACAATTTTAGATTAACAACAACGATAGATTTTATTTTAACACGTATCTGTCGACAATAAACGATGACCGTCGATCGACGCCGCAGTCGTTCAACAGAACAGCGTTGCATGGCAACCGTTCGCGACGTATGTCTCGCGATCGAGAAAGAACCGCGATCCGTGGCCAGTCTAACAATGGCTTCTAAAAAATACAATATAATTTCGATTCCTGAATTCGGATACCTTATAATGAGAATATAGCGTATCGTTAAACATACATATCTATGAATAATCGTTCACGCATTTTCATTCGGTCCATTTACCGGTCGTGCTTATGTTGTGCAATTATTAGAAAGAGACAGTGAAATAAATTGAGAGTTCATTGACCCTGCCAGGACATCAGCTGTTGATGCTCTGATCGATGGATCTACCCAGTGACACAAATATTTTTTATCGACGCTAGTTTCTTCATGAATCAATGGGTAAGTTTTATTTAAGTTGTTTCTATCTCTTGTCTCTTAAAATTAAACGTACGCAGCAATTGATTTATTTCACTTCAATGAGGTACTGCTTTAGATATTCTATTCCAATTCTGTCCCATTTCATAGGCAAGGTACTTATTCGTTTTGAAACGTGAATTTATTCGTTTGCTTCATTAGAATAATCGACAGAATTAATTTTCGTGAATTAATTCTTTTTCCTTTTTGAAGGCGTAAAAAAAATACAATATACTTGGTCTGGGTAAACAACCACTAATTGGTTTATCTCCCATTCACGAATTACAAAGAACTTAATATTATTCTTAATTTCTTGTCATTATTCGATTTAACTTTCACCAAATAGCTGCCTGTTATACCGACGTTATACCGACATTATACCGACGTTATACCGACGGTATCGATACGTTTGTTCACGAAGACAATCGGCTGTCATATTCGAAGCTTTCGCTCACACTGTCGCGCGCCTGGTCTATGCGCGCTCTCATTGGTCAGCGTTTTTTGCTAATAACTCGAAAATGGAGCCTCAACCAATATTTCGGCAAAGGAAAAAGTTGTTCAGAACCCCCCCCCCCCCCCCCCTTCCACTCCTTTTCGGGTCTTACACTAATTGTGGGACACCCTGTATAATAAATCTGGCAATTGCTCTTGTTGTTATTAATATAACATGCATTAATTCCCATATTATACAGTTACTATCCACAGAACTATAACAAATCTAGCATTTGCTCTTATTGTTGTTAATATAACATGCATTAATTCCCATATTATACAGATATTATCTACAGAACTATAATAATTCTAGAAATTGCTCTTATTGTTATTAATACAACATGCATTATTACCCAAATTATAATGTTGCTATCGCTAGAACTGTAATAACTCTAGTTATCACTCTTACTGTTATTAATATAACATGCATTAATTCCCATATTGTACAGTTACTATCGACGGAACTATAACAAATCTAGCAATTATTCTTATTGTTATTAATATGACATGCATTAATTCCCATATTATACAGATATTATACACAGAACTATAATGATTCTACAAATTTCCCTTATTGTTATTAATATAACATGTATTATTACCCAAATCAAAATGCTGCTATCGCTAGAATTGTAATAACTCCAGCTATCACCCTTACTGTTATTAATATAACATGCATTAATTCGCATATTATACAGATATTATCCACAGATCTATAATAATTCTAGCAATTGCTCTTATTGTTATGAATATAACATGCATTAATTCCCATATTATATCGTTACTATCCACAGAACTATAATAAATCTAGCAATTACTCTTATTGTTTTTAATATATCATGCAATATTGCCCATACCATACTGTTATTATTGCTAGTACTATAATAATTGTAATTTATCACTCTTATTATTATTAATGTAACATGCATTTTTCCTATATTATACTGTTACTGTTGCTAGAACTATAAAATTCAAGCAATTGCACTTATTGTTATTAATATAACATGCATTAATTCCCATGTTGTACAGATGTCATCCACAGAACTATAATAATTCTAGAAATTTCTCTTATTGTTATTAATATAACATGCATTATTACCCGAATTATAATGTTGCTATGGCTAGAACCGTAATAACTCTAGCCATCACTCTTCGTGTTATTAATATAACATGCATTAATTCCCATATTGTATTGTTACTATCCACAGAACTATAATAAATCTAGCAATTACTCTTATTGTAATGAATATAACATGCATTAGTTCCCATGTTATACAGTTATTATCCATGGAACTATAATAATTCCAGAAATTTCTCTTACTGTTATTAATATAACATGCATTAATTGCCATATTATACAGATATTATCCACAGAACTATAATAATTTTAGGAATTTCTCTTATTGTTATTAACATAACATGCATTATTACCCATATTATACTGTTACTGTTACTAGAACTATAAAATTCTAGCAATTGCTCTTATTGTTATTAATATTACATGCACTAATTCCCATATTATACAGTTACTATCCACAGAACAATAACAAATCTAGCAATTGCTCTTATTCATATTAATATAACATGCATTATTACCCATATTATACAGATATTATCCACGGAGTATAATAATTCTAGAAATTTCTCTTATTGTTATTAATATAACATGCATTATTACCCAAATTATAATGTTGCTATCGCTAGAATTGTAATAACTCTATCTATTACCCTTAGTGTTATTAATATAACATGCATTAATTCCCATATTATACTGTTACTATCCACATGACTATAACAAATCTAGCAATTGCTCTTATTGTTATTAATATGACGTGCATTAATTCCCATATTATACAGATATTATACACAGAACTATAATGATTCTAGAAATTTCCCTTATTGTTGTTAATATAACATGTATTATTACATAATTTATAGTGCTGCTATCGCTAGAATTGTAATAACTCCAGCTATCATTCTTACTGTCATTAATATAACATGCATTAATTGCCATATTATACAGATATTATTCACAGAACTATAACAAATCTAGCAATTGCTCTTATTGCTATTAATATAACATGCATTAATTCCCATATTATACAGATATTATCCACACAACTATAATAATTCTAGAAATTTCTCTTATTGTTATTAATATAACATGCATTAATTCCCATATTATACAGTTATTATCCATAGAACTATAATAATTCTAGCTATTACTCTTATTGTTTTTAATATAACATGCATTATTGCCCATACCATACTGTTATTATTGCTAGAGCTATACTAATTGTAATTTATCACTCTTATTCTTATTAATATAACATGCATTATTACCCAAATTATAATGTTGCTATCGCTAGAACTGTAATAACTGTAGCATTCACTCTTAGTGTCATTAATATAACATGCATTAATTCCCATATTATACAGTTACTATCCACAGAACTATAAAATATCTAGCAATTGCTCTTATTGTTATTAATATAACATGCATTAATTCCCATATTATACAGATATTATCCACAGAACTATAATAATTCTAGAAATTTCTCCTATTGTTATTATTATAACATGCATTATTACCCAAATTATAATTTTGCTATCGCTAGAACTGTAATAACTCTAGCTATCACTCTTAGTGTTATTAATATAAGAAGCATTAATTCCCATATTATATAGTTACTATCCACAGAACTATAAAAAATCTAGCAATTGCTCTTATTGTTATTAATATTACATGCATTAATTGCCATATTATACAGATATTATCCACAGAACTATAATAATTTTAGGAATTTCTCTTATTGTTATTAACATAACATGCATTATTACCCATATTATACTGTTACTGTTACTAGAACTATAAAATTCTAGCAATTGCTCTTATTGTTATTAATATTACATGCACTAATTCCCATATTATACAGTTACTATCCACAGAACAATAACAAATCTAGCAATTGCTCTTATTCATATTAATATAACATGCATTATTACCCATATTATACAGATATTATCCACGGAGTATAATAATTCTAGAAATTTCTCTTATTGTTATTAATATAACATGCATTATTACCCAAATTATAATGTTGCTATCGCTAGAATTGTAATAACTCTATCTATTACCCTTAGTGTTATTAATATAACATGCATTAATTCCCATATTATACTGTTACTATCCACATGACTATAACAAATCTAGCAATTGCTCTTATTGTTATTAATATGACGTGCATTAATTCCCATATTATACAGATATTATACACAGAACTATAATGATTCTAGAAATTTCCCTTATTGTTGTTAATATAACATGTATTATTACATAATTTATAGTGCTGCTATCGCTAGAATTGTAATAACTCCAGCTATCATTCTTACTGTCATTAATATAACATGCATTAATTGCCATATTATACAGATATTATTCACAGAACTATAACAAATCTAGCAATTGCTCTTATTGCTATTAATATAACATGCATTAATTCCCATATTATACAGATATTATCCACACAACTATAATAATTCTAGAAATTTCTCTTATTGTTATTAATATAACATGCATTAATTCCCATATTATACAGTTATTATCCATAGAACTATAATAATTCTAGCTATTACTCTTATTGTTTTTAATATAACATGCATTATTGCCCATACCATACTGTTATTATTGCTAGAGCTATACTAATTGTAATTTATCACTCTTATTCTTATTAATATAACATGCATTATTACCCAAACTATAATGTTGCTATCGCTAGAACTGTAATAACTGTAGCATTCACTCTTAGTGTCATTAATATAACATGCATTAATTCCCATATTATACAGTTACTATCCACAGAACTATAAAATATCTAGCAATTGCTCTTATTGTTATTAATATAACATGCATTAATTCCCATATTATACAGATATTATCCACAGAACTATAATAATTCTAGAAATTTCTCCTATTGTTATTATTATAACATGCATTATTACCCAAATTATAATTTTGCTATCGCTAGAACTGTAATAACTCTAGCTATCACTCTTAGTGTTATTAATATAAGAAGCATTAATTCCCATATTATATAGTTACTATCCACAGAACTATAAAAAATCTAGCAATTGCTCTTATTGTTATTAATATTACATGCATTAATTCCCATATTATACAGTTACTATCGACGGAACTATAACAAATCTAGCAATTATTCTTATTGTTATTAATATAACATGCATTAATTCCCATATTATTCAGATATTATACACAGAACTATAATGATTCTAGAAATTTCTCTTATTGTTATTAATATAACATGTATTATTACCCAAATCATAATGCTGCTATCGCTAGGATTGTAATAACTCCAGCTATCACTCTTACTGTTATTAATATAACATGCATTAATTCGCATATTATACAGATATTATCCACAGAACTATAATAATTCTAGCAATTGCTCTTATTGTTATTTATATAACATGCATTAATTCCCATATTATACAGATATTATCCACAGAACGATAATAATTCTAGAAATTTCTCTTATTGTTATGAATATAACATGCATTAATTCCCATATTATACAGTTACTATCCACGGAACTACAACAAATCTAGCAATTGCTCTTATTGATATTAATATAACATGCATTATTACCCATATTATACAGACACTATCCACAGAATTATAATAATTCTAGAAATTTCTCTTATTCTTATTAATATAACATGCATTAATTCCCATATTATACAGATATTATCCACAGAACTATAACAAATCTAGCAATTGCTCTTATTGTTATTAACATAACATGCATTAATTCCCATACTATACAGATATTATCCGCAGAACTATAATAATTCTAGAAATTTCTCTTATTCTTATTAATATAACATGCATTAATTCCCATATTATACAGTTACTATCCATAGAACTATAATAATTCTAGCAATTGCTCTTATTGTTATTAATATAACACGCATTAATTCCCATATTATACAGTTATTATCCATAGAACTATAATAATTCTAGCTATTACTCTTATTGTTCTTAATATATCATGCATTATTGCCCATACTATACTGTTATTATTGCTAGAGCTATAATAATTGTAATTTACTACTCTTATTATTATTAATGTAACATGCATTATTACCCATATTATACTGTTACTGTTACTAGAACTATAAAATTCTAGCAATTGCTCTTGTTGTTATTAATATTACATGCACTAATTCCCATATTATACAGTTACTATCCACAGAACAATAACAAATCTAGCAATTGCTCTTATTGATATTAGTATAACATGCATTATTACCCATATTATACAGATATAATCCACAGAACTATAATAATTCTGGAAATTGCTCCTACTGTTATTAATATAACATGCACTAATTCCCATATTATACGGTTAGAATCCACAGAACTATAACATATCTAGCAATTGCTCTTATTGTTATTAATATAACATGCACTAATTCCCATATTATACAGTTAGAATCCACAGAACTATAATAATTCTAGAAATTGCTCTTATTGTTATTAATATAACATGCATTATTACCCAAATTATAATGTTGTTATCGCTACAACTGTAATAACTCTAGCTATCACTCTTAGTGTTATTAATGTAACATGCATTAATTCCCATATTATACAGTCACTATTCACAGAACTACAATAAATCTAGCAATTGCTCTTATTATTATAACTATGACATGCATTAATTCCCATGTTATACAGTTATTATCCATAGAACTATAATAATTCTGGCTACTGCTCTTATTGTTTTTAATATAACATGCATTATTGCCCATACTATACTGTTATTGTTGCCAGAACTATAATAATCGTAATTTGTCACTTTTATTATTATTAATGTAACATGCATTATTACCCATATCATACTGTTACTGTTGCTAGAACTATAAAATTGTAGCAATTGCTCTTATTGTTATTAATATAACAAGCATTAATTCCCATATTATACAGATGTTATCCACAGAACTATAATAATTCTAGCAATTGCTCTTATTGTTATTAATATAACATGCATTAATTCCCATATTATACAGTTACTATCCACAGAACAATAACAAATCTAGCAATTGCTCTTATTGATATTAATATAACATGCATTATTACCCTTATTATACAGATATTATCCACAGAACTATAATAATTCTGGAAATTGCTCTTACTGTTATTAATATAACATGCATTAATTCCCATATTATACAGTTACTATCCACAGAACAATAACAAATCTAGCAATTGCTCTTATTGTTGTTAATATAACATGCATTAATTCCCATATTATACAGATATTATCTACAGAACTATAATAATTCTAGAAATTGCTCTTATTGTTATTAATACAACATGCATTATTACCCAAATTATAATGTTGCTATCGCTAGAACTGTAATAACTCTAGTTATCACTCTTACTGTTATTAATATAACATGCATTAATTCCCATATTGTACAGTTACTATCGACGGAACTATAACAAATCTAGCAATTATTCTTATTGTTATTAATATGACATGCATTAATTCCCATATTATACAGATATTATACACAGAACTATAATGATTCTACAAATTTCCCTTATTGTTATTAATATAACATGTATTATTACCCAAGTCAAAATGCTGCTATCGCTAGAATTGTAATAACTCCAGCTATCACCCTTACTGTTATTAATATAACATGCATTAATTCGCATATTATACAGATATTATCCACAGATCTATAATAATTCTAGCAATTGCTCTTATTGTTATGAATATAACATGCATTAATTCCCATGTCATACAGTTATTATCCATGGAACTATAATAATTCCAGAAATTTCTCTTACTGTTATTAATATAACATGCATTAATTGCCATATTATACAGATATTATCCACAGAACTATAATAATTCTAGAAATTTCTCTTATTGTTATTGACATAACATGCATTATTACCCAAATTATAATTTTGCTATCGCTAGAACTGTAATAACTCCAGCTATCACTCTTACTGTTATTAATATAACATGCATTAATTCCCATATTATACAGATATTATCCACAGAACTATAATAATTCTAGCAATTGCTCTTATTGTTATTAATATAACAAGCATTAATTCCCATATTATATCGTTACTATCCACAGAACTATAATAAATCTAGCAATTACTCTTATTGTTTTTAATATATCATGCAATATTGCCCATACCATACTGTTATTATTGCTAGAACTATAATAATTGTAATTTATCACTCTTATTATTATTAATGTAACATGCATTTTTCCTATATTATACTGTTACTGTTGCTAGAACTATAAAATTCAAGCAATTGCACTTATTGTTATTAATATAACATGCATTAATTCCCATGTTGTACAGATGTCATCCACAGAACTATAATAATTCTAGAAATTTCTCTTATTGTTATTAATATAACATGCATTATTACCCGAATTATAATGTTGCTATGGCTAGAACCGTAATAACTCTAGCCATCACTCTTCGTGTTATTAATATAACATGCATTAATTCCCATATTGTATTGTTACTATCCACAGAACTGTAATAAATCTAGCAATTACTCTTATTGTAATGAATATAACATGCATTAGTTCCCATGTTATACAGTTATTATCCATGGAACTATAATAATTCCAGAAATTTCTCTTACTGTTATTAATATAACATGCATTAATTGCCATATTATACAGATATTATCCACAGAACTATAATAATTTTAGGAATTTCTCTTATTGTTATTAACATAACATGCATTATTACCCATATTATACTGTTACTGTTACTAGAACTATAAAATTCTAGCAATTGCTCTTATTGTTATTAATATTACATGCACTAATTCCCATATTATACAGTTACTATCCACAGAACAATAACAAATCTAGCAATTGCTCTTATTCATATTAATATAACATGCATTATTACCCATATTGTACAGATATTATCCACGGAGTATAATAATTCTAGAAATTTCTCTTATTGTTATTAATATAACATGCATTATTACCCAAATTATAATGTTGCTATCGCTAGAATTGTAATAACTCTATCTATTACCCTTAGTGTTATTAATATAACATGCATTAATTCCCATATTATACTGTTACTATCCACATGACTATAACAAATCTAGCAATTGCTCTTATTGTTATTAATATGACGTGCATTAATTCCCATATTATACAGATATTATACACAGAACTATAATGATTCTAGAAATTTCCCTTATTGTTGTTAATATAACATGTATTATTACATAATTTATAGTGCTGCTATCGCTAGAATTGTAATAACTCCAGCTATCATTCTTACTGTCATTAATATAACATGCATTAATTGCCATATTATACAGATATTATTCACAGAACTATAACAAATCTAGCAATTGCTCTTATTGTTATTAATATAACATGCATTAATTCCCATATTATACAGATATTATCCACAGAACTATAATAATTCTAGAAATTTCTCTTATTGTTATTAATATAACATGCATTAATTCCCATATTATACAGTTATTATCCATAGAACTATAATAATTGTAGCTATTACTCTTATTGTTTTTAATATAACATGCATTATTGCCCATACCATACTGTTATTATTGCTAGAGCTATACTAATTGTAATTTATCACTCTTATTCTTATTAATATAACATGCATTATTACCCAAATTATAATGTTGCTATCGCTAGAACTGTAATAACTGTAGCATTCACTCTTAGTGTCATTAATATAACATGCATTAATTCCCATATTATACAGTTACTATCCACAGAACTATAAAATATCTAGCAATTGCTCTTATTGTTATTAATATAACATGCATTAATTCCCATATTATACAGATATTATCCACAGAACTATAATAATTCTAGAAATTTCTCCTATTGTTATTATTATAACATGCATTATTACCCAAATTATAATTTTGCTATCGCTAGAACTGTAATAACTCTAGCTATCACTCTTAGTGTTATTAATATAAGAAGCATTAATTCCCATATTATATAGTTACTATCCACAGAACTATAAAAAATCTAGCAATTGCTCTTATTGTTATTAATATTACATGCATTAATTCCCATATTATACAGTTACTATCGACGGAACTATAACAAATCTAGCAATTATTCTTATTGTTATTAATATAACATGCATTAATTCCCATATTATTCAGATATTATACACAGAACTATAATGATTCTAGAAATTTCTCTTATTGTTATTAATATAACATGTATTATTACCCAAATCATAATGCTGCTATCGCTAGGATTGTAATAACTCCAGCTATCACTCTTACTGTTATTAATATAACATGCATTAATTCGCATATTATACAGATATTATCCACAGAACTATAATAATTCTAGCAATTGCTCTTATTGTTATTTATATAACATGCATTAATTCCCATATTATACAGATATTATCCACAGAACGATAATAATTCTAGAAATTTCTCTTATTGTTATGAATATAACATGCATTAATTCCCATATTATACAGTTACTATCCACGGAACTACAACAAATCTAGCAATTGCTCTTATTGATATTAATATAACATGCATTATTACCCATATTATACAGACACTATCCACAGAATTATAATAATTCTAGAAATTTCTCTTATTCTTATTAATATAACATGCATTAATTCCCATATTATACAGATATTATCCACAGAGCTATAACAAATCTAGCAATTGCTCTTATTGTTATTAACATAACATGCATTAATTCCCATACTATACAGATATTATCCGCAGAACTATAATAATTCTAGAAATTTCTCTTATTCTTATTAATATAACATGCATTAATTCCCATATTATACAGTTACTATCCATAGAACTATAATAATTCTAGCAATTGCTCTTATTGTTATTAATATAACACGCATTAATTCCCATATTATACAGTTATTATCCATAGAACTATAATAATTCTAGCTATTACTCTTATTGTTCTTAATATATCATGCATTATTGCCCATACTATACTGTTATTATTGCTAGAGCTATAATAATTGTAATTTACTACTCTTATTATTATTAATGTAACATGCATTATTACCCATATTATACTGTTACTGTTACTAGAACTATAAAATTCTAGCAATTGCTCTTGTTGTTATTAATATTACATGCACTAATTCCCATATTATACAGTTACTATCCACAGAACAATAACAAATCTAGCAATTGCTCTTATTGATATTAGTATAACATGCATTATTACCCATATTATACAGATATAATCCACAGAACTATAATAATTCTGGAAATTGCTCTTACTGTTATTAATATAACATGCACTAATTCCCATATTATACGGTTAGAATCCACAGAACTATAACATATCTAGCAATTGCTCTTATTGTTATTAATATAACATGCACTAATTCCCATATTATACAGTTAGAATCCACAGAACTATAATAATTCTAGAAATTGCTCTTATTGTTATTAATATAACATGCATTATTACCCAAATTATAATGTTGTTATCGCTACAACTGTAATAACTCTAGCTATCACTCTTAGTGTTATTAATGTAACATTCATTAATTCCCATATTATACAGTCACTATTCACAGAACTACAATAAATCTAGCAATTGCTCTTATTATTATAACTATGACATGCATTAATTCCCATGTTATACAGTTATTATCCATAGAACTATAATAATTCTGGCTACTGCTCTTATTGTTTTTAATATAACATGCATTATTGCCCATACTATACTGTTATTGTTGCCAGAACTATAATAATCGTAATTTGTCACTTTTATTATTATTAATGTAACATGCATTATTACCCATATCATACTGTTACTGTTGCTAGAACTATAAAATTGTAGCAATTGCTCTTATTGTTATTAATATAACAAGCATTAATTCCCATATTATACAGATGTTATCCACAGAACTATAATAATTCTAGCAATTGCTCTTATTGTTATTAATATAACATGCATTAATTCCCATATTATACAGTTACTATCCACAGAACAATAACAAATCTAGCAATTGCTCTTATTGATATTAATATAACATGCATTATTACCCTTATTATACAGATATTATCCACAGAACTATAATAATTCTGGAAATTGCTCTTACTGTTATTAATATAACATGCATTAATTCCCATATTATACAGTTACTATCCACAGAACAATAACAAATCTAGCAATTGCTCTTATTATTATAACTATGACATGCATTAATTCCCATGTTATACAGTTATTATCCATAGAACTATAATAATTCTGGCTACTACTCTTATTGTTTTTAATATAACATGCATTATTGCCCATACTATACTGTTATTGTTGCCAGAACTATAATAATCGTAATTTGTCACTTTTATTATTATTAATGTAACATGCATTATTACCCATATTATACTGTTACTGTTGCTAGAACTATAAAATTGTAGCAATTGCTCTTATTGTTATTAATATAACAAGCATTAATTCCCATATTATACAGATGTTATCCACAGAACTATAATATTTCTAGAAATTGCTCTTATTCTTATTAATATAACATGCATTATTACCCAAATTATAATTTTGCTATCGCTAGAATTGTAATAACTCTAGCTATTACAATTAGTGTTATTAATATAACATGCATTAATTCCCATATTATACAGTTACTATCCACATGACTATAACAAATCTAGCAATTGCTCTTATTGTTATTAATATGACACGCATTAATTCCCATATCATACAGATATTATCCACAGAACAATAACAAATCTAGCAATTGCTCTTATTGATATTAATATAACATGCATTATTACCCATATTATACAGATATTATCCAGAGAACTATAATAATTCTGGAAATTGCTCTTACTGTTATTAATATAACATGCATTAATTCCCATATTATACGGTTACTATCCACGGAACTATAACAAATCTAACAATTGCTCTTATTGTTATTAATATAACATGCATGAATTCCCATATTATACAGATATTATCCATAGTACTATAATAATTCTAGCTATTACTCTTATTGTTTTTAATATATCATGCATTATTGCCCATACCATACTGTTATTATTGCTAGAACTATAATAACCGTAATTTGTCACGTTTATTATTATTAATGTAACATGCATTATTACCCATATTATCCTGTTGCTATTGCTAGAACTATAAAATTCTAGCAATTGCTCTTATTGTTATTAATATAACATGCATTAATTCCCATATTCTACCGTTACTATCCACAGAACTATAACAAATCTAGCAATTGCTCTTATTGTTATTATTTTAACATGCATTAATTCAAATATTATACAGATATTATCCACAGAACTACAATAATTCTTGGAATTGCTCTTACTGTCATTTATATAACATGCATTAATACCCATATTATACATTTACTATCCACTTGACTATAACAAATCTAGCAATTGCACTTACTGTTATTAATATGACATGCATTAATTCCCACATTATACAGATATTATACACAGAACTATAATAATTCTAGAAATTTCTCCTATTGTTATTATTATAACATGCATTATTACCCAAATTATAATTTTGCTATCGCTAGAACTGTAATAACTCTAGCTATCACTCTTAGTGTTATCAATATAAGAAGCATTAATTCCCATATTATATAGTTACTATCCACAGAACTATAAAAAATCTAGCAATTGCTCTTATTGCTATTAATATTACCTGCATTAATTCCCATATTATACAGTTACTATCGACGGAACTATAACAAATCTAGCAATTATTCTTATTGTTATTAATATAACATGCATTAATTCCCATATTATACAGATATTATACACAGAACTATAATGATTCTAGAAATTTCTCTTATTGTTATTAATATAACATGTATTATTACCCAAATCATAATGCTGCTATCGCTAGGATTGTAATAACTCCAGCTATCACTCTTACTGTTATTAATATAACATGCATTAATTTGCATATTATACAGATATTATCCACAGAACTATAATAATTCTAGCAATTGCTCTTATTGTTATTTATATAACATGCATTAATTCCCATATTATACAGATATTATTCACAGAACGATAATAATTCTAGAAATTTCTCTTATTGTTATGAATATAACATGCATTAATTCCCATATTATACAGTTACTATCCACGGAACTATAACAAATCTAGCAATTGCTCTTATTGATATTAATATAACATGCATTATTACCCATATTATACAGACACTATCCACAGAATTATAATAATTCTAGAAATTTCTCTTATTCTTATTAATATAACATGCATTAATTCCCATATTATACAGATATTATCCACAGAACTATAACAAATCTAGCAATTGCTCTTATTGTTATTAACATAACATGCATTAATTCCCATATTATACAGATATTATCCACAGAACTATAATAATTCTAGAAATTTCTCTTATTGTTATTAATATAACATGCATTAATTCCCATATTATACAGTTATTATCCATAGAACTATAATAATTCTAGCTATTACTCTTATTGTTTTTAATATAATATGCATTATTGCCCATACTATACTGTTATTATTGCCAGAACTATAATAAATGTAATTTATCACTCTTATTCTTATTAATATAACATGCATTATTACCCAAATTCTAATGTTGCTATCGCTAGATCTGTAATAACTCTAGCTATCACTCTTAGTGTTATTAATATAGCAAGCATTAATTCCCATATTATACAGATATTATCCACAGAACTATAACAAATCTAGCAATTGCTCTTATTGTTATTAATATAACATGCATTAATTCCCATATTATACAGATATTATCCACAGAACTATAATAATTCTAGAAATTTCTCTTATTGTTATGAATATAACATGCATTAATTCCCATATTATACAGTTACTATCCACGGAACTATAACAAATCTAGCAATTGCTCTTATTGATATTAATATAACATGCATTATTACCCATATTATACAGACACTATCCACAGAATTATAATAATTCTAGAAATTTCTCTTATTCTTATTAATATAACATGCATTAATTCCCATATTATACAGATATTATCCACAGAACTATAACAAATCTAGCAATTGCTCTTATTGTTATTAACATAACATGCATTAATTCCCATATTATACAGATATTATCCACAGAACTATAATAATTCTAGAAATTTCTCTTATTGTTATTAATATAACATGCATTAATTCCCATATTATACAGTTATTATCCATAGAACTATAATAATTCTAGCTATTACTCTTATTGTTTTTAATATAACATGCATTATTGCCCATACTATACTGTTATTATTGCTAGAACTATAATAAATGTAATTTATCACTCTTATTCTTATTAATATAACATGCATTATTACCCAAATTCTAATGTTGCTATCGCTAGATCTGTAATAACTCTAGCTATCACTCTTAGTGTTATTAATATAGCAAGCATTAATTCCCATATTATATAGTTACTATCCACAGAACTATAAAAAATCTAGCAATTGCTCTTATTGTTATTAATATTACATGCACTAATTCCCATATTATACAGATATTATCCACAGAACTATAACAAATCTAGCAATTGCTCTTATTGTTATTAATACAACATGCATTAATTCCCATATTATACAGATATTATCCATAGTACTATAATAATTCTAGCTATTACTCTTATTGTTCTTAATATATCATGCATTATTGCCCATACTATACTGTTATTATTGCTAGAGCTATAATAATTGTAATTTATTACTCTTATTATTATTAATGTAACATGCATTATTACCCATATTATACTGTTACTGTTACTAGAACTATAAAATTCTAGCAATTGCTCTTATTGTTATTAATATTACATGCACTAATTCCCATATTATACAGTTACTATCCACAGAACAATAACAAATCTAGCAATTGCTCTTATTCATATTAATATAACATGCATTATTACCCAAATTATAATTTTGCTATCGCTAGAACTGTAATAACTCTAGCTATCACTCCTAGTGTTATTAATATAACATGCATTAATTCCCATATTATACAGATATTATCCACAGAACTATAATTATTCTAGCAATTGCTCTTATTTTTATTAATATAACATGCATTAATTCCCATATTATACAGTTACTATCCACGGAACTATAACAAATCTAGCAATTGCTCTTATTGTTATTAATATAACATGCATTAATTCACATATTATACAGTTATTATCCATAGAACTATAATAATTCTAGCTATTACTCTTATTGCCTTTAATATATTATGCATTATTGCCCATAACATACTGTTATTATTGCTAGAACTATAAAATTCTAACAATTGCTCTTACTGTTATTAATATTACATGCACTAATTCCCATATTATACAGTTAGAATCCACAGAACTATAACATATCTAGCAATTGCTCTTACTGTTATTAATATAACATGCACTAATTCCCATATTATACAGTTAGAATCCACAGAACTATAACATATCTAGCAATTGCTCTTATTGTTATTAATATAACATGCATTTATTTCCATATCATACAGATATTATCCCCAGAAGTGCAACAATTCTAGAAATTGCTCTTATTGTCATTTATATAACATGCATTATTACCCAAATTATAGTGTTGCTATCGCTAGAACTGTAATGACTCTAGCTATCACTCTTAGTGTTATTAATATAACATGCATTAATTCCCATATTATATTGTTACTATCCACAGAACTATAATAAATCTAGCAATTACTCTTATTGTTTTTTAATATAACATGTATTATTACCCATACTATACTGTTATTATTGCTAGAACTATAATAATTGTAATTTATTACTCTTATTATTATTAATGTAACATGCATTATTACCCATATTATACTGTTACTGTTGCTAGAACTATAAAATTGTAGCAATTGCTCTTATTGTTATTAATATAACAAGCATTAATTCCCATATTATACAGATGTTATCCACAGAACTATAATATTTCTAGAAATTGCTCTTATTCTTATTAATATAACATGCATTATTACCCAAATTATAATTTTGCTATCGCTAGAATTGTAATAACTCTAGCTATTACAATTAGTGTTATTAATATAACATGCATTAATTCCCATATTATACAGTTACTATCCACATGACTATAACAAATCTAGCAATTGCTCTTATTGTTATTAATATGACACGCATTAATTCCCATATAATACAGATATTATCCACAGAACTATAATAACTCTAGCAATTGCTCTTATTGTTATTAATATAACATGCATTAATTCCCATATTATACAGATGTTATCCACAGAACTATAATATTTCTAGAAATTGCTCTTATTCTTATTAATATAACATGCATTATTACCCAAATTATAATTTTGCTATCGCTAGAATTGTAATAACTCTAGCTATTACAATTAGTGTTATTAATATAACATGCATTAATTCCCATATTATACAGTTGCTATCCACGGAACTATAACAAATCTAACAATTGCTCTTATTGTTATTAATATGACACGCATTAATTCCCATATAATACAGATATTATCCACAGAACTATAATAACTCTAGCAATTGCTCTTATTGTTATTAATATAACATGCATTAATTCCCATATTATACAGATGTTATCCACAGAACTATAATATTTCTAGAAATTGCTCTTATTCTTATTAATATAACATGCATTATTACCCAAATTATAATTTTGCTATCGCTAGAATTGTAATAACTCTAGCTATTACAATTAGTGTTATTAATATAACATGCATTAATTCCCATATTATACAGTTGCTATCCACGGAACTATAACAAATCTAACAATTGCTCTTATTGTTATTAATATAACATGCATGAATTCCCATATTATACAGATATTATTCATAGTACTATAATAATTCTAGCTATTACTCTTATTGTTTTTAATATATCATGCATTATTGCCCATACTATACTGTTATTATTGCTAGAGCTATAATAATTGTAATTTATTACTCTTATTATTATTAATGTAACATGCATTATTACCCATATTATACTGTTACTGTTACTAGAACTATAAAATTCTAGCAATTGCTCTTATTGTTATTAATATTACATGCACTAATTCCCATATTATACAGTTACTATCCACAGAACAATAACAAATCTAGCAATTGCTCTTATTCATATTAATATAACATGCATTATTACCCATATTATACAGATATTATCCACAGAACTATAATAATTCTAGAAATTTCTCTTATTGTTATTAATATAACATGCATTATTACCCAAATTATAATTTTGCTATCGCTAGAACTGTAATAACTCTAGCTATCACTCCTAGTGTTATTAATATAACATGCATTAATTCCCATATTATATTGTTACTATCCACAGAACTATAATAAATCTAGCAATTACTCTTATTGTTATGAATATAACATGCATTAATTCCCATCTTATACAGTTAGTATCAATGGAACTATAATAATTCTAGCTACTGCTCTTATTGTTTTTAATATAACATGTATTATTGCCCAAATTATAATGTTGCTATCGCTAGAATTGTTATAACTCTAGCTATCTCTCTTATTGTTATTAATATTACATGCATTAATTCCCATATTATACAGATATTATCCACAGAACTATAATTATTCTAGCAATTGCTCTTATTGTTATTAATATAACATGCATTAATTCCCATATTATACAGTTACCATCCACGGAACTATAACAAATCTAGCAATTGCTCTTACTGTTATTAATATAACATGCATTAATTCACATATTATACAGTTATTATCCATAGAACTATAATAATTCTAGCAATTACTCTTATTGCCTTTAATATATCATGCATTATTGCCCATAACATACTGTTATTATTGCTAGAACTATAATAATTGTAATTTATCACTCTTATTATTATTAATGTAACATGCATTATTACCCATATTATATTCTTACTGTTGCTAGAACTATAAAATTCTAGCAATTGCTCTTATTGTTATTAATATAACATGCACTAATTCCCATATTATACAGTTAGAATCCACAGAACTATAACATATCTAGCAATTGCTCTTATTGTTATTAATATAACATGCGTCAATTCCCATATTATACAGATATTATCCACTGAACTATAATAATTCTAAAAATTGCTCTTATTGTTATTAATATAACATGCGTTAATTCCCATATTATACAGATATTATCCACTGAACTATAATAATTCTAGAAATTGCTCTTATTGTTATTAATATAACATGCATTATTACCCAAATTATAATGTTGCTATCGCTAGAACTGTAATAACTCTAGCTATCACTCTTAGTGTTATTAATGTAACATGCATTAATTCCCATATTATACAGTCACTATTCACAGAACTATAATAAATCTAGCAATTACTCTTATTGTTTTTAATATAACATGCATTATTACCCATACTATACTGTTATTATTGCTAGAACTATAATAATTGTAATTTATTACTCTTATTATTATTAATGTAACATGCATTATTACCCATATTATACTGTTACTGTTGCTAGAACTATAAAATTGTAGCAATTGCTCTTATTGTTATTAATATAACAAGCATTAATTCCCATATTATACAGATGTTATCCACAGAACTATAATATTTCTAGAAATTGCTCTTATTCTTATTAATATAACATGCATTATTACCCAAATTATAATTTTGCTATCGCTAGAATTGTAATAACTCTAGCTATTACAATTAGTGTTATTAATATAACATGCATTAATTCCCATATTATACAGTTACTATCTACGGAACTATAACAAATCTAACAATTGCTCTTATTGTTATTAATATAACATGCATGAATTCCCATATTATACAGATATTATCCATAGTACTATAATAATTCTAGCTATTACTCTTATTGTTTTTATATATCATGCATTATTGCCCATAATATACTGTTATTATTGCTAGAGCTATAATAATTGTAATTTATTACTCTTATTATTATTAATGTAACATGCATTATTACCCATATTATACTGTTACTGTTACTAGAACTATAAAATTCTAGCAATTGCTCTTATTGTTATTAATATTACATGCACTAATTCCCATATTATACAGTTACTATCCACAGAACAATAACAAATCTAGCAATTGCTCTTATTCATATTAATATAACATGCATTATTACCCATATTATACAGATATTATCCACGGAGTATAATAATTCTAGAAATTTCTCTTATTGTTATTAATATAACATGCATTTTTACCCAAATTATAATTTTGCTATCGCTAGGACTGTAATAACTCTAGCTATCACTCCTAGTGTTATTAATATAACATGCATTAATTCCCATATTATATTGTTACTATCCACAGAACTATAATAAATCTAGCAATTACTCTTATTGGTATGAATATAACATGCATTAATTCCCATGTTATACAGTTAGTATCAATGGAACTATAATAATTCTAGCTACTACTCTTATTGTTTTTAATATAACATGTATTATTGCCCAAATTATAATGTTGCTATCGCTAGAATTGTTATAACTCTAGCTATCACTCTTATTGTTATTAATATAACATGCATTAATTCCCATATTATACAGATATTATCCACAGAACTATAACAAATCTAGCAATTGCTCTTATTGTTATTAACATAACATGCATTAATTCCCATATTATACAGATATTATCCACAGAACTATAATAATTCTAGAAATTTCTCTTATTGTTATTAATATAACATGCATTAATTCCCATATTATACAGTTATTATCCATAGAACTATAATAATTCTAGCTATTACTCTTATTGTTTTTAATATAATATGCATTATTGCCCATACTATACTGTTATTATTGCCAGAACTATAATAAATGTAATTTATCACTCTTATTCTTATTAATATAACATGCATTATTACCCAAATTCTAATGTTGCTATCGCTAGATCTGTAATAACTCTAGCTATCACTCTTAGTGTTATTAATATAGCAAGCATTAATTCCCATATTATACAGATATTATCCACAGAACTATAACAAATCTAGCAATTGCTCTTATTGTTATTAATATAACATGCATTAATTCCCATATTATACAGATATTATCCACAGAACTATAATAATTCTAGAAATTTCTCTTATTGTTATGAATATAACATGCATTAATTCCCATATTATACAGTTACTATCCACGGAACTATAACAAATCTAGCAATTGCTCTTATTGATATTAATATAACATGCATTATTACCCATATTATACAGACACTATCCACAGAATTATAATAATTCTAGAAATTTCTCTTATTCTTATTAATATAACATGCATTAATTCCCATATTATACAGATATTATCCACAGAACTATAACAAATCTAGCAATTGCTCTTATTGTTATTAACATAACATGCATTAATTCCCATATTATACAGATATTATCCACAGAACTATAATAATTCTAGAAATTTCTCTTATTGTTATTAATATAACATGCATTAATTCCCATATTATACAGTTATTATCCATAGAACTATAATAATTCTAGCTATTACTCTTATTGTTTTTAATATAACATGCATTATTGCCCATACTATACTGTTATTATTGCTAGAACTATAATAAATGTAATTTATCACTCTTATTCTTATTAATATAACATGCATTATTACCCAAATTCTAATGTTGCTATCGCTAGATCTGTAATAACTCTAGCTATCACTCTTAGTGTTATTAATATAGCAAGCATTAATTCCCATATTATATAGTTACTATCCACAGAACTATAAAAAATCTAGCAATTGCTCTTATTGTTATTAATATTACATGCACTAATTCCCATATTATACAGATATTATCCACAGAACTATAACAAATCTAGCAATTGCTCTTATTGTTATTAATACAACATGCATTAATTCCCATATTATACAGATATTATCCATAGTACTATAATAATTCTAGCTATTACTCTTATTGTTCTTAATATATCATGCATTATTGCCCATACTTTACTGTTATTATTGCTAGAGCTATAATAATTGTAATTTATTACTCTTATTATTATTAATGTAACATGCATTATTACCCATATTCTACTGTTACTGTTACTAGAACTATAAAATTCTAGCAATTGCTCTTATTGTTATTAATATTACATGCACTAATTCCCATATTATACAGATATTATCCACAGAACTATAACAAATCTAGCAATTGCTCTTATTGTTATTAATACAACATGCATTAATTCCCATATTATACAGATATTATCCATAGTACTATAATAATTCTAGCTATTACTCTTATTGTTCTTAATATATCATGCATTATTGCCCATACTATACTGTTATTATTGCTAGAGCTATAATAATTGTAATTTATTACTCTTATTATTATTAATGTAACATGCATTATTACCCATATTATACTGTTACTGTTACTAGAACTATAAAATTCTAGCAATTGCTCTTATTGTTATTAATATTACATGCACTAATTCCCATATTATACAGTTACTATCCACAGAACAATAACAAATCTAGCAATTGCTCTTATTCATATTAATATAACATGCATTATTACCCAAATTATAATTTTGCTATCGCTAGAACTGTAATAACTCTAGCTATCACTCCTAGTGTTATTAATATAACATGCATTAATTCCCATATTATACAGATATTATCCACAGAACTATAATTATTCTAGCAATTGCTCTTATTTTTATTAATATAACATGCATTAATTCCCATATTATACAGTTACTATCCACGGAACTATAACAAATCTAGCAATTGCTCTTATTGTTATTAATATAACATGCACTAATTCCCATATTATACAGTTAGAATCCACAGAACTATAACATATCTAGCAATTGCTCTTATTGTTATTAATATAACATGCACTAATTCCCATATTATACAGTTAGAATCCACAGAACTATAACATATCTAGCAATTGCTCTTATTGTTATTAATATAACATGCATTTATTTCCATATCATACAGATATTATCCCCAGAAGTGCAACAATTCTAGAAATTGCTCTTATTGTCATTTATATAACATGCATTATTACCCAAATTATAGTGTTGCTATCGCTAGAACTGTAATGACTCTAGCTATCACTCTTAGTGTTATTAATATAACATGCATTAATTCCCATATTATATTGTTACTATCCACAGAACTATAATAAATCTAGCAATTACTCTTATTGTTTTTTAATATAACATGTATTATTACCCATACTATACTGTTATTATTGCTAGAACTATAATAATTGTAATTTATTACTCTTATTATTATTAATGTAACATGCATTATTACCCATATTATACTGTTACTGTTGCTAGAACTATAAAATTGTAGCAATTGCTCTTATTGTTATTAATATAACAAGCATTAATTCCCATATTATACAGATGTTATCCACAGAACTATAATATTTCTAGAAATTGCTCTTATTCTTATTAATATAACATGCATTATTACCCAAATTATAATTTTGCTATCGCTAGAATTGTAATAACTCTAGCTATTACAATTAGTGTTATTAATATAACATGCATTAATTCCCATATTATACAGTTACTATCCACATGACTATAACAAATCTAGCAATTGCTCTTATTGTTATTAATATGACACGCATTAATTCCCATATAATACAGATATTATCCACAGAACTATAATAACTCTAGCAATTGCTCTTATTGTTATTAATATAACATGCATTAATTCCCATATTATACAGATGTTATCCACAGAACTATAATATTTCTAGAAATTGCTCTTATTCTTATTAATATAACATGCATTATTACCCAAATTATAATTTTGCTATCGCTAGAATTGTAATAACTCTAGCTATTACAATTAGTGTTATTAATATAACATGCATTAATTCCCATATTATACAGTTGCTATCCACGGAACTATAACAAATCTAACAATTGCTCTTATTGTTATTAATATAACATGCATGAATTCCCATATTATACAGATATTATCCATAGTACTATAATAATTCTAGCTATTACTCTTATTGTTTTTAATATATCATGCATTATTGCCCATACTATACTGTTATTATTGCTAGAGCTATAATAATTGTAATTTATTACTCTTATTATTATTAATGTAACATGCATTATTACCCATATTATACTGTTACTGTTACTAGAACTATAAAATTCTAGCAATTGCTCTTATTGTTATTAATATTACATGCACTAATTCCCATATTATACAGTTACTATCCACAGAACAATAACAAATCTAGCAATTGCTATTATTCATATTAATATAACATGCATTATTACCCATATTATACAGATATTATCCACAGAACTATAATAATTCTAGAAATTTCTCTTATTGTTATTAATATAACATGCATTATTACCCAAATTATAATTTTGCTATCGCTAGAACTGTAATAACTCTAGCTATCACTCCTAGTGTTATTAATATAACATGCATTAATTCCCATATTATATTGTTACTATCCACAGAACTATAATAAATCTAGCAATTACTCTTATTGTTATGAATATAACATGCATTAATTCCCATCTTATACAGTTAGTATCAATGGAACTATAATAATTCTAGCTACTACTCTTATTGTTTTTAATATAACATGTATTATTGCCCAAATTATAATGTTGCTATCGCTAGAATTGTTATAACTCTAGCTATCTCTCTTATTGTTATTAATATTACATGCACTAATTCCCATATTATACAGATATTATCCACAGAACTATAACAAATCTAGCAATTGCTCTTATTGTTATTAATACAACATGCATTAATTCCCATATTATACGGATATTATCCATAGTACTATAATAATTCTAGCTATTACTCTTATTGTTCTTAATATATCATGCATTATTGCCCATACTATACTGTTATTATTGCTAGAGCTATAATAATTGTAATTTATTACTCTTATTATTATTAATGTAACATGCATTATTACCCATATTATACTGTTACTGTTACTAGAACTATAAAATTCTAGCAATTGCTCTTATTGTTATTAATATTACATGCACTAATTCCCATATTATACAGTTACTATCCACAGAACAATAACAAATCTAGCAATTGCTCTTATTCATATTAATATAACATGCATTATTACCCAAATTATAATTTTGCTATCGCTAGAACTGTAATAACTCTAGCTATCACTCCTAGTGTTATTAATATAACATGCATTAATTCCCATATTATACAGATATTATCCACAGAACTATAATTATTCTAGCAATTGCTCTTATTTTTATTAATATAACATGCATTAATTCCCATATTATACAGTTACTATCCACGGAACTATAACAAATCTAGCAATTGCTCTTATTGTTATTAATATAACATGCATTAATTCACAGATTATACAGTTATTATCCATAGAACTATAATAATTCTAGCTATTACTCTTATTGCCTTTAATATATTATGCATTATTGCCCATAACATACTGTTATTATTGCTAGAACTATAAAATTCTAACAATTGCTCTTACTGTTATTAATATTACATGCACTAATTCCCATATTATACAGTTAGAATCCACAGAACTATAACATATCTAGCAATTGCTCTTATTGTTATTAATATAACATGCACTAATTCCCATATTATACAGTTAGAATCCACAGAACTATAACATATCTAGCAATTGCTCTTATTGTTATTAATATAACATGCATTTATTTCCATATCATACAGATATTATCCCCAGAAGTGCAACAATTCTAGAAATTGCTCTTATTGTCATTTATATAACATGCATTATTACCCAAATTATAGTGTTGCTATCGCTAGAACTGTAATGACTCTAGCTATCACTCTTAGTGTTATTAATATAACATGCATTAATTCCCATATTATATTGTTACTATCCACAGAACTATAATAAATCTAGCAATTACTCTTATTGTTTTTTAATATAACATGTATTATTACCCATACCATACTGTTATTATTGCTAGAACTATAATAATTGTAATTTATTACTCTTATTATTATTAATGTAACATGCATTATTACCCATATTATACTGTTACTGTTGCTAGAACTATAAAATTGTAGCAATTGCTCTTATTGTTATTAATATAACAAGCATTAATTCCCATATTATACAGATGTTATCCACAGAACTATAATATTTCTAGAAATTGCTCTTATTCTTATTAATATAACATGCATTATTACCCAAATTATAATTTTGCTATCGCTAGAATTGTAATAACTCTAGCTATTACAATTAGTGTTATTAATATAACATGCATTAATTCCCATATTATACAGTTACTATCCACATGACTATAACAAATCTAGCAATTGCTCTTATTGTTATTAATATGACACGCATTAATTCCCATATAATACAGATATTATCCACAGAACTATAATTATTCTAGCAATTGCTCTTATTGTTATTAATATAACATGCATTAATTCCCATATTATACAGTTACCATCCACGGAACTATAACAAATCTAGCAATTGCTCTTACTGTTATTAATATAACATGCATTAATTCACATATTATACAGTTATTATCCATAGAACCATAATAATTCTAGCTATTACTCTTATTGCCTTTAATATATCATGCATTATTGCCCATAACATACTGTTATTATTGCTAGAACTATAATAATTGTAATTTATCACTCTTATTATTATTAATGTAACATGCATTATTACCCATATTATATTCTTACTGTTCCTAGAACTATAAAATTCTAGCAATTGCTCTTATTGTTATTAATATAACATGCACTAATTCCCATATTATACAGTTAGAATCCACAGAACTATAACATATCTAGCAATTGCTCTTATTGTTATTAATATAACATGCGTTAATTCCCATATTATACAGATATTATCCACTGAACTATAATAATTCTAGAAATTGCTCTTATTGTTATTAATATAACATGCATTATTACCCAAATTATAATGTTGCTATCGCTAGAACTGTAATAACTCTAACTATCACTCTTAGTGTTATTAATGTAACATGCATTAATTCCCATATTATACAGTCACTATTCACAGAACTACAATAAATCTAGCAATTGCTCTTATTATTATAACTATGACATGCATTAATTCCCATGTTATACAGTTATTATCCATAGAATTATAATAATTCTGGCTACTACTCTTATTGTTTTCAATATAACATGCATTATTGCCCATACTATACTGTATTGTTGCCAGAACTATAATAATCGTAATTTGACACTTTTATTATTATTAATGTATCATGCAATATGACCCATATTATACTGTTGCTATTGCTAGAACTATAAAATTCTAGCAATTGCTCTTATTGTTATTAATATAACATGCATGAATTCCCATATTATACAGATATTTTCCATAGTACTATAATAATTCTAGCTATTACTCTTATTGTTTTTAATATATCATGCATTATTGCCCATACTATACTGTTATTATTGTTAGAGCTATAATAATTGTAATTTATTACTCTTATTATTATTAATGTAACATGCATTAATACCCATATTATACTGTTACTGTTACTAGAACTATAAAATTCTAGCAATTGCTCTTATTGTTATTAGTATTACATGCACTAATTCCCATATTATGCAGATATTATCCACTGAACTATAATAATTCTAGAAATTGCTCTTATTGTCATTTATATAACATGCATTATTACCCAAATTATAGTGTTGCTATCGCTAGAACCGTAATAACTCTAGCTATCACTCTTAGTGTTATTAATATAACATGCATTAATTCCCATATTATATTGTTACTATGCACAGAACTATAATAAATCTAGCAATTACTCTTATTGTTTTTAATATAACATGCATTATTACCCATACTATACTGTTATTATTGCTAGAACTATAATAATTGTAATTTATTACTCTTATTATTATTAATGTAACATGCATTATTACCCATATTATACTGTTACTGTTGCTAGAACTATAAAATTGTAGCAATTGCTCTTATTGTTATTAATATAACAAGCATTAATTCCCATATTATACAGATGTTATAAACAGAACTATAATATTTCTAGAAATTGCTCTTATTCTTATTAATATAACATGCATTATTACCCAAATTATAATTTTGCTATCGCTAGAATTGTAATAACTCTAGCTATCACTCCTAGTGTTATTAATATAACATGCATTAATTCCCATATTATATTGTTACTATCCACAGAACTATAATAAATCTAGCAATTACTCTTATTGGTATGAATATAACATGCATTAATTCCCATGTTATACAGTTAGTATCAATGGAACTATAATAATTCTAGCTACTACTCTTATTGTTTTTAATATAACATGTATTATTGCCCAAATTATAATGTTGCTATCGCTAGAATTGTTATAACTCTAGCTATCACTCTTATTGTTATTAATATAACATGCATTAATTCCCATATTATACAGATATTATCCACAGAACTATAATTATTCTAGCAATTGCTCTTATTGTTATTAATATAACATGCATTAATTCCCATATTATACAGTTACCATCCACGGAACTATAACAAATCTAGCAATTGCTCTTACTGTTATTAATATAACATGCATTAATTCACATATTATACAGTTATTATCCATAGAACTATAATAATTCTAGCTATTACTCTTATTGCCTTTAATATATCATGCATTATTGCCCATAACATACTGTTATTATTGCTAGAACTATAATAATTGTAATTTATCAGTCTTATTATTATTAATGTAACATGCATTATTACCCATATTATATTCTTACTGTTGCTAGAACTATAAAATTCTAGCAATTGCTCTTATTGTTATTAATATAACATGCACTAATTCCCATATTATACAGTTAGAATCCACAGAACTATAACATATCTAGCAATTGCTCTTATTGTTATTAATATAACATGCGTCAATTCCCATATTATACAGATATTATCCACTGAACTATAATAATTCTAGAAATTGCTCTTATTGTTATTAATATAACATGCATTATTACCCAAATTATAATGTTGCTATCGCTAGAACTGTAATAACTCTAGCTATCACTCTTAGTGTTATTAATGTAACATGCATTAATTCCCATATTATACAGTCACTATTCACAGAACTACAATAAATCTAGCAATTGCTCTTATTATTATAACTATGACATGCATTAATTCCCATGTTATACAGTTATTATCCATAGAACTATAATAATTCTGGCTACTACTCTTATTGTTTTCAATATAACATGCATTATTGCCCATACTATACTGTATTGTTGCCAGAACTATAATAATCGTAATTTGACACTTTTATTATTATTAATGTATCATGCAATATGACCCATATTATACTGTTGCTATTGCTAGAACTATAAAATTCTAGCAATTGCTCTTATTGTTATTAATATAACATGCATGAATTCCCATATTATACAGATATTTTCCATAGTACTATAATAATTCTAGCTATTACTCTTATTGTTTTTAATATATCATGCATTATTGCCCATACTATACTGTTATTATTGTTAGAGCTATAATAATTGTAATTTATTACTCTTATTATTATTAATGTAACATGCATTAATACCCATATTATACTGTTACTGTTACTAGAACTATAAAATTCTAGCAATTGCTCTTATTGTTATTAGTATTACATGCACTAATTCCCATATTATGCAGATATTATCCACTGAACTATAATAATTCTAGAAATTGCTCTTATTGTTATTAATATAACATGCATTTATTTCCATATCATACAGATATTATCCCCAGAACTGCAACAATTATAGAAATTGCTCTTATTGTCATTTATATAACATGCATTATTACCCAAATTATAGTGTTGCTGTCGCTAGAACCGTAATAACTCTAGCTATCACTCTTAGTGTTATTAATATAACATGCATTAATTCCCATATTATATTGTTACTATCCACAGAACTATAATAAATCTAGCAATTACTCTTATTGTTTTTAATATAACATGCATTATTACCCATACTATACTGTTATTATTGCTAGAACTATAATAATTGTAATTTATTACTCTTATTATTATTAATGTAACATGCATTATTACCCATATTATACTGTTACTGTTGCTAGAACTATAAAATTGTAGCAATTGCTCTTATTGTTATTAATATAACAAGCATTAATTCCCATATTATACAGATGTTATAAACAGAACTATAATATTTCTAGAAATTGCTCTTATTCTTATTAATATAACATGCATTATTACCCAAATTATAATTTTGCTATCGCTAGAATTGTAATAACTCTAGCTATCACTCCTAGTGTTATTAATATAACATGCATTAATTCCCATATTATATTGTTACTATCCACAGAACTATAATAAATCTAGCAATTACTCTTATTGTTATGAATATAACATGCATTAATTCCCATGTTATACAGTTAGTATCCATGGAACTATAATAATTCTAACTACTACTCTTATTGTTTTTAATATAACATGTATTATTGCCCAAATTATAGTGCTGCTATCGCTAGAATTGTAATAACTCCAGCTATCACTCTTACTGTCATTAATATAACATGCATTAATTCCCATATTATACAGTTACTCTCCACATGACTATAACAAATCTAGCAATTGCTCTTATTGTTATTAATATGACATGCATTAATTCCCATATTCTACAGATATTATCCACAGAACTATAATAAATCTAGCAATTACTCTTATTGTTATGAATATAACATGCATTAATTCCCATGTTATGCAGTTAGTATCCATGGAACTATAATAATTCTGGCTACTACTCTTATTGTTTTTAATATAACATGTATTATTACCCGAATTATAATGTTGCTATCGCTAGAACCGTAGTAATTCTAGCTATCACTCTTATTGTTATTAGTATAACATGCACTAAATCCCAAATTATACAGTTACTATCCACATGACTATAACAAGTCTAGCAATTGCTTTTATTGTTATTAATATAACATGCATTAATTCCCATATTATACAGTTACTATTCACATGACTATAACAAATCTAGCAATTGCTCTTATTATTATTAATATGACATGCATTAATTCCCATATTATACAGATATTATCCACAGAACTATAATAAATCTAGCAATTGCTCTTATTGTTATTAATATAACATGCATTAATTCCCATATTATACAGATATTATCCACAGAACTACAATAATTCTAGAAATTGCTCTTATTGTCATTTATATAACATGCATTATTACCCGAATTATAATGTTGCTATCGCTAGAACCGTAGTAATTCTAGCTATCACTCTTATTGTTATTAATATAACATGCATTAAATCCCATATTATACAGTTACTATCCACATGACTATAACAAGTCTAGCAATTGCTCTTATTGTTATTAATATGACATGCATTAATTCCCATATTATACGGATATTATACACAGAACTATAATGATTCTAGATATTTCTCTTATTGTTATTAATATAACATGCATTATTACCCAAATCATTATTTTGCTATCGCTAGAACTGTAATAACTCTAGCTATCACTCTTAGTGTTATTAATATAACACGCATTAATTCCCATATTATACAGATAATATCCATAGAACTATAATAATTCTTGCTATTACTCTTATTGTTTTTAATATAACAAGCATTATTGCCGGTGCTATACTGTTATTATTGCTAGAACTACAATAATTGTAATTTATCACACTTATTATTAATAATGTAACATGCATTATTACCCATATTATATTGTTACTATTGCTAGAACTATAAAATTCCAGCAATTGCTCTTATTGTTATTAATATAACATGCATTAATTCCCAGATTATACAGTTACTATCCACAGAACTATAACAAATCTAGCAATTGCTCTTATTGTCATTTATATAACATGCATTGTTCCCCAAATTATAGTGTTGCTATCGCTAGAACCGTAATAACTCTAGCTATCACTCTTAGTGTTATCAATATAACATGTATTGATTCCCATATTATTCAGTTACTATCCACATGACTATAACAAATCTAGCAATTGCTCTTGTTGTTATTAATATGACATGCATTAATTCCCATATTATACAGATATTATACACAGAACTATAATGATTCTAGAAATTTCCCTTATTGTTATTAATATAGCATGTATTATTACCCAAATTATAATGCTGCTATCGCTAGAATTGTAATAACCCCAGCTATCACTCTTACTGTTATTTATATAACATGTGTGGGATGGTGTGGAAAATAATAATACTTTTATAAGCTTGATAACACACACACACGTATATATATATATATATTTTACATTGATAATCAATAGTAAGAAGATACAAAAGTTGCGCGTTGTACTCAATTTGGCAGCTAGGATGGAAGTGATCTATCGATCGCTAATGTTGTAGTCTATTGATAGGAAGGTGGCGCTTCCTTCTTAAGGCGGGAAGAGCAAACTCCTTCAATCCTCCACTTTTGCGATTCCCAGTCTAATTTTGTTAATACATTTTTCATGTGCGACATTTTTAAGTGGTTTAGTCATGACGTCGGCGGCATTTTCATTTGACGGAACATATGATAATCTAACTGCGTTTTTCTCTATTTCCTCTCTAACAATATGATAAGAGATGTCTATATGTCTTGTTCGCACATTCTCTACGTGGTTTTTTGCAAAGTTTATGGTGGCTCTATTATCGCAGAACATGTCGCAATTCTCTGAAAAATATTTATACAATTGTGATTCTGTGAACAACATACGTAACCAAATACACTCTTTTACTCCAGAAGCTAGTGCAATGTATTCTGCTTCCATCGTGGAAGTGGATACGCATTTCTGTTTATTGGACGCCCACTGTATCGTGTTATTTCCTATTTTTACTATCAAACCTGTAAAAGAATGCCTATCATCAATATCTCCGGCCCAATCTGCGTCGCAAAAAATTTCGATTTTCGGTTTGTCCGCTGGTTTGTAAATAATACTATAATCTATTGTTTTATTTAAGTAACGTAAAATATGTTTGAGTTGCATGTAATGTATTTCGTTTGGACACGTGTTATATTGTGATAATTTCGTTGTGGCAAAAAGGATATCTGGTCTGGTTCGTAAGGCAATGAACATTAATGAACCTATTATCTCACGATAAATGACCTTTCTTTTTTCGTCCAATAAGTTTGACATATTTTTAAATAATTTTAACCCTGGCTCTAAAGGCGTTGCCACACTTCTACATTCTATCATATTGTATTTTTCTAATAAGGACTTTATATATGCCTTTTGATTTAATCTAACTGTTTCCTTATGTTTTTCTACTTTAACGCCTAATACATGACTTATTTTACCTAAATTTTTAATTTCATATTTATTACTGATAGATTTGATGAACGCATTAATCGCACTTAAACTGTTTGAAAATACAAATATGTCATCTACATAAATTACAACTATTGTCCAAAAACCTTTCCTATAAATACAGCTGGATGACTTTAATCTATTGAAACCACATTTTAATAAAAAATTGTTTAACTGGCTGTTCCAGTTCCTTCCTGACTGCTTAAGTCCATATATTGGTCGCTTAAGTTTCACGATTGACTCTTTTTCACCTTTGTTCATTGGTTTTAATTTCATATATATATCCTCCTCTAATTGTCCGTAGAGGTACGCGCTTTTTACATCTAGATGCCTAGTGTACCACCTGAAAATCACCGAAATGGCAATTAATAGTCTAATTACAGAAAAGTTCGCAACAGGTGAATATGTTTCATTGTAGTCTACACCTTTTTGCTGTGTAAAACCTTGTGCCACGAGCCTGGCTTTGTATTTCGTTACCTTACCTTCGCTGTTTCTTTTTAATTTAAATACCCATCTGCTACCTATACATTTCGATCCGGATGGAGCGTGGCTCACAGGCTCCCATGTTTCGCGCTGTTTTAAATTAAGAAGTTCTTCATCTCCGGCCTGCTTCCATTCTCGGGCTTGGGGCGATGTCATTGCTTCATCTAATGTTTTTGGCTCGAACACTTCAACATAATTTAACTCTATGCTTGATGCATCTTCTTCTTCTTCTTCTTCTTCTTCTGCTTCTTCTTCTTCTTCATCTTCTTCTTGAATTTTCGGTTTTCCTCGTCTTCCGTACGGATTTCTGATCACTTTTTTGGGTCTACCTGGTGTCTTCTTACGTTTAGTGGTTTGATTTTCCTTTTCTTCCTCCACTATCTCGGAATCTGCGGTACATTTCAAATCTAAACTAACTTCTGTCTCTTTGTCTGACCAATCGTCGACGTACGTATAGCTTTGGCTATCCTTCTGTTTATTAGTTATCCAATCATAACCAATTTTGTCTTCTAAAAATCTTACATGTTTTGTTACTATTACGTCCTTTTTTTCTGGACACCACAGGCGATATCCTTTCGTTTGATTCGCATAACCGACCATGACGCACGCTACGGCTCTATCATCTAATTTTCTTTGCCCTTGTCTTGGCAAGTGCGCATATGCAAGCGATCCATATGCCTTTAAATGTCTAATTGAGGGTATTTTTTCATTCCAAATTCTGAGCGGTACATTATCATTTAATGACGAATGTGATACCCGATTCCTAACGTAGGCGGCTGCGGCGACGGCTTCTGCCCAAAATTCCTGTGGTAATTTTGCTGATTTCAGCATGGATCTTACCAAATCCATTATTGTTCTATTTGTTCGTTCAGCTATACCGTTCATTTGTGGCGACTCTACGTTTGTCTTTTCTGGTTTAATTCCTTTATTTTCAAAGAAGGTTTGCAACTCTCTATTGCAATATTCCCGTCTGTTGTCTGTACGAAAACGTTTAATTTTTCTTCCCGTTTCTAATTCTATTTTAGCTACGTATTTTTTAATTTGATCTTTAACTTCGTCTTTTGTTTTAACGAACGCAACAGTTGTGTACCTCGAATAGTCATCTATGAATGTAATGAAATACCTTTTGTTGCTGAGAGATCCTATTGGCATTGGTCCGCACACGTCTGAATGGACTAACTCACATATTGCTTTTGATTGTCGATCTCTTAATCTTCTGCAAGGGATTGTTGCTGATTTACCTGCGCAACAATCTTCACACATGTTTCCTTGAAGTCTTGTGTTCTCGAATCCGCAACCCTGGTTTGATTCAATTGTTTTTTGAACTGTCTTTATATTTACATGACAGAATCTACGGTGCCACAAAGTATTATCTTTTATTACTAAACTGTTCGATTCTAATTGATTTTGTTCATATATTACTGTTTTAGCTTGCACAATATATAAATCGTCTTTTCTTTTCGCTAAACACATAATTTGCTTAGTATCTATATTATAAATTTCAGCTCTTCCGTTTTTAATTACGACTTCCTTGCCTCTTTTCTCTATTTGGGATACAGACATTAAATTTTTTCTGATATGAGGAACATAATAAACATTGTGCAACGTTACCAATTGTTTCTTTTTGCCAATGACTGTTTCGATGACGATGTTTCCTATTCCTTTGGCTTTGAGTGTGTTCTGTCTCTCTCCAGTCTCGGCTGCGGTATTGATGGGTTCTGCGTGAATCTCTTTAAAAGTCTGGAACCAATTTTTATGCTTGCACACGTGGTGCGTGCATCCGCTATCTAATAACCATGTGTCCTCCGTATCAATATTATATAGTGAAAGTAGAAAACCTTCGGTATTAGTGTCTCTCTTTCTATTATTTGAATTGTAACGATCGTGCTGATTTTTACCTTTGTTTTTGTGCCAGCAGTTCCTCATGTCATGTCCCTGTTTCTTGCAGTACGGGCAAAAAAGAGGTCTCGACCTGGTCATCGTACCTGTACCTTTGTGTGTTATCTGTTTTGATGTCCTTGAGTGTAACGCTTCCTTGTGAACTGTATCTTCGTCCATATTTCTTGTTTTTCGCCTGTCGAATTTTATTAATAATGTTTTACTTATTTCTGCGGATGTAAATTTTTCGTCCGGCAAACCTGCTAACGACATATTTAAATTTTCGTAAGAGTCTGGTAATCCGGCTAGTATAATATAAGCGAGATCTTCGTCTCTCGGCTCAGCACCCGCTTCCCGCAAATTATTTGCTAAAATTTTTACGCGAGATATATAAGACGACATTGACTCATCCTCTTTCATTTTGCACTGGTATAATTGTTTTTTCAACTGCATGATTCTCACTCGCGACTTCGGTTGATGCACCTGTTCTAATGCCAGCCATGCTTCGCGTGCACTTCCACATTGTTCTGTGTGAATTTGTTGATTCGGTTCAATATTTAATCCTATAGATGCAATGGCCTTATCGTCGTTTATTTTAAACGCGTGTTTTTGTTCGGGAGTGGTCATATCAGAGAGTTCAATTTTACCGAGCACGTGGTCTAATAATCCTTTTCCGCGCAAATACCATCCCATTTCTATTTTCCACGTGCGAAAATTATCGTCGGATAATTTAGTAATTTGAAAGTCTGATTTTGAATTATTCATACTCATTATTCTTTTGTCTATTCAATATTGTCTATATTCTAACACCAACAAAAAACACGAACGCGAACACGCGGTCTAAGATTAGATTAACTAAAACTAAATTGTCTAATTACTCACGACTTCTGGGCCCATAACCACTGTGGGATGGTGTGGAAAATAATAATACTTTTATAAGCTTGATAACACACACACACGTATATATATATATTTTACATTGATAATCAATAGTAAGAAGATACAAAAGATGCGCGTTGTACTCAAATTGGCAGCTAGGATGGAAGTGATCTATCGATCGCTAATGGTGTAGTCTACTGATAGGAAGGTGGCGCTTCCTTCTTAAGGCGGGAAGAGCAAACTCCTTCAACATGCATTAATTCCCATATTATACAGATATTATCCACAGAACGATAATAATTCTAGAAATTGCTCTTATTGTTATTAATATAACATGCATTAAATCCCATATTATACAGTTACTATCCCCATGGCTATAACAAGTCTAGCAATTGCTCTTATTGTTATTAATATGACATGCATTAATTCCCATATTATACAGATATTATACACAGAACTATAATGATTCTAGAAATTTCCCTTATTATTATTAATATAAGATGTATTATTACCCAAATTATAATGCTGCAGTCGCTGGAATTGTAATAACCTCAGCTATCACTCTTACTGTTATTTATATAACATGTGTAACGACTCTGGAACCTAAGTTCAGAAGTTAACAGCGCTAGTTAGGTAAAGAGCGGCTGTTACCAACTGAACGACGCGTTTTGAAAAATAACTAATCTAAAGATTGTGGGATTCGTGTGGTGTGCGGTTAAGGAGTGAAATCCACAGGTCAATATCTTTCAACAACAAGATTTATTCAATAAATCTTCTAAAACTAATGAATTTAACAAATAACAAATAACAACAAAATATAAAAAGTATATTAACTTGATGAACGAAACAAAATGGATCTTGATATAATATTAATAATAGAAATAATAGAACTCAGTAAATTAAACAGTATGTAATAGATGATCTGATTTCTAATTAATTCTGATTTCAGACAAAACTAACTTCGCTTTCGCAAATAAACTAAATTCGATATTATTTAATTCTTGTTTGAACGCTATCGCAATTACAATTTTTATTTTGGTTAATAAGGATAGAATCTATATAATGAATATTCTTTTTATGAGATTGGTAGAAATAGTAGCGCGTTGATAGTCTACCGCAGCGAGGAACACGACCTAAGTGTGATCTCTAAGTGTACCTAAATACGCTTTCGCAAAATTAGATAGATCAATGATTTTAATCGATATCTAACGCGGTGTAGTCGACTACTGTAATTACGCTGATGACAGAACAATATTCTTTTCTTAATTCAAGTTTTGCAAATTCTATTTGAATCTAAATGAATTTTTATCTCGGAACAGTTACTCTTTTAATTTGGCTCGACAACTAATTGTCCATGACCCTTTTAGTCAAAACGAACACTGACAGCCAAGACCAGATCGCTTAATTGGGGAGCCTGTTGTTCACTGGCTACTAGAACGACCCAACGATACAGGAAAAGGGTGAACAGTATAAGTCTAACAGGGTAGCGAATCAATTGATTCTAATATAAAATCGTAATTGCTGAACTGCCACCCAAAAGACACGGGCTTCAGAGACCAAGCCGCTCAAATGGGGAGCCTGCGTTAGCTGGCTACGAAACTACCCAGAGCGAACTCCGAGAATCTGACGGCGCGTTAGCAATCCGACAAAAATCAAGATGAGTAGCTGAGAGCAATCCTTTCGATATCTTAGCCTTTCTTGGCGCAAAGTATAGCACTCTCCTAACGGAGTTTCAGAGACGAGACCGTTTGAATGGGGAGCCTGCTGTTCGCTGGCTACTAGAACGACCCACGATCAAGTATCCAAATGGCGTATACTCGCTTTACCAGTCAAGTATTAAGAATCGTGTCGGCTCTTGACAGCGAAAACTGTTCCGGTTATACTTATCCAGGAGACTTCTAGCGTGCTCGACTTCGAAAACTGTTCTGCGATTTGAGCGAGTTTCGCTCCGGCTTTTATACTCGCCAGTCTGGCAAATTCTCGGAAAACCCCCATAATGCCGAAATATATAATTATCGTATAAATTCGTAATTAGACATTATTTATGAAAATGAACGGTTCGATTACATTATTAGTATTATACTCCACTCGATGATTTATGTCGTTGATACAAAAATTATGGTTTAATAGTGTTTTAATGAAAATTGCATTCGCTGTCTTCTTCTATACGCTACGCACGTACTTCTATTCGGATTGAATCTATTGTATAAGCATATGATGCTTCTCGAACATTCTATAGAGTAATATTCTAATTTACAATATATACTGCAATAAACTATTGTCTGACTTTAGTTCCGTATAACATTATATTTGTAGACTTGATATGTATTAGCTCATTTGTTTAACTAACGATTTTAGTAATTAATAATATCGTAATTGTAAAATGTATTCCTATCTTTCTCTAAGATTGCGCGAGAATACCAGGAAATTCGGGGTGAGCATCGCGGCACGTAGGCACATAGCATCGCGGAATTTTCCACATAGAATTATACATTTATTAGAATAACTATAAAATAATACATAAATCTTGTTTTAACTATTCTAACTAAACATTTGATTGTCTTTATGAAACATACTATCTATTTTAAATGCGAAACATAAAATAATTGTTATAAATCCAAAATGTATATAACATCAGTTACCGACCGTCGAAATTTATACATAAGGTATATTATATACTGTCGGTAATTGTCCAATTCCGTCGGTAACTAAATTGTTAGCGCGTATACGTATAGAACATAGGACTGCCATATTTAAAAGAAAAAATTCTTCCAGGGACGTTACACATGCATTAATTCCCATATTATACAGATATTATCCACAGAACGATAATAATTCTAGAAAATGCTCTTATTGTTATTAATATAACATGCATTTTTTCCCATATTATACAGATATTATCCACAGAACTATAATAATTCTAGAAATTTCTCTTATTGTTATTAATATAACATGCATTAGTACCCAAATTATAATGTTGCTATCGCTAGAATCGTAATAACTCTGGCTATTACTCTTAGTGTTATCAATATAACATGCATTAATTCCCATATTATACAGTTACTATTCACATGACTATAACAAATCTAGCAATTGCTCTTATTATTACTAATATGACATGCATTAATTCCCATATTATACAGATGTTATACACAGAACTATAATGATTCTAGAAATTTCCCTTATTGTTATTAATATAACATGTATTATTACCCAAATTATAATGCTGCTATCGCTAAAATTGTAATAACTCCAGCAGTCACTCTTACTGTTATTAATATGACATGCATTAATTCCCATATTATACGGATATTATACACAGAACTATAATGATTCTAGAAATTTCTCTTATTGTTATTAATATAACATGCATTATTACCCAAATTATAATTTTGCTATCGCTAGAACTGTAATAACTCTAGCTATCACTCTTAGTGTTATCAATATAGCATGCATTAATTCCCATATTATACAGTTACTATCCACATGACTATAACAAATCTAGCAATTGCTCTTATTATTATTAATATGGCATGCATTAATACCCATATTATACAGTTACTATCCACATGACTATAACAAATCTAGCAATTGCTCTTATTGTTATTAATATAACATGTATTATTACCCAAATTATAATGCTGCTATCGCTAGAATTGTAATAACTCCAGCTATTACTCTTACTGTTATTAAGATAACATGCATTAATTCCCATATTATACAGACATTATCCATAGAACTACAATAATTCTAGAAATTGCTCTTACTGTCATTTATATAACATGCATTATTACCGAATTATAATGTTGCTATCGCTAGAACCGTAATAACTCTAGCTATCACTCTTCGTGTTATTAATATAACATGCATTAATTCCCACATTGTATTGTTACTATCCACTGAACTATAATAAATCTAGCAATTACTCTTATTGTTATGAATATAACATGCATTAATTCGCATCTTATACAGTTATTATCCATGGAACTATAATAATTCCAGAAATTTCTCTTACTGTTATTAATATAACATGCATTAATTGCCATATTATACAGATATTATCCACAGAACTATAATAATTCTAGAAATTTCTCTTATTGTTATTAATATGACATGCATTATTTCCCAAATTATAATTTTGCTATCGCTAGAACTGTAATAACTCCAGCTATCACTCTTACTGTTATTAATATAACATGCATTAATTCCCATATTATACAGATATTATCTACAGAACTATAATAAATCTAGCAAATGCTCTTATTGTTATTAATATAACATGCATTAATTCCCATATTATACAGTTACTATCCACAGAACTGTAACAAATCTAGCAATTGCTCTTATTGTTATTAATATAACATGCATTAATTCCCATGTTATACAGTTATTATCCATAGAACTATAATAATTCTAGCTATTTCTCTTATTGTTTTTAATATATCATGCATTATTACCCGAATTATAATGTTGCTATGGCTAGAACCGTAATAACTCTAGCTATCACTCTTCGTGTTATTAATATAACATGCATTAATTCCCATATTATACAGATGTCATCCACAAAACTATAATAATTCTAGAAATTGCTCTTATTGTTATTAATATAACATGCATTATTACCCATATTATACAGATATTATCCACAGAACTATAAGAACTCTAGAAATTGCTCTTATTGTTATTAATATAACATGCATTAATTCCCATGTTATGCAGTTATTATCCATGGAACTATAATAATTCCAGAAATTTCTCTTACTGTTATTAATATAACATGCATTAATTCCCATATTATACAGATATTATCCACAGAACTACAATAATTCTAGAAATTGCTCTTACTGTCATTTATGTAACATGCATTATTACCCGAATTATAATGTTGCTATGGCTAGAACCGTAATAACTCTAGCTATCACTCTTCGTGTTATTAATATAACATGCGTTAATTCCCATATTGTATTGTTACTATCCACAGAACTATAATAAATCTAGCAATTACTCTTATTGTTATGAATATAACATGCATTAATTCCCATGTCATACAGTTATTATCCATGGAACTATAATAATTCCAGAAATTTCTCTTACTGTTATTAATATAACATGCATTAATTGCCATATTATACAGATATTATCCACAGAACTATAATAATTCTAGAAATTTCTCTTATTGTTATTGACATAACATGCATTATTACCCAAATTATAATTTTGCTATCGCTAGAACTGTAATAACTCCAGCTATCACTCTTACTGTTATTAATATAACATGCATTAATTCCCATATTATACAGATATTATCCACAGAACTATAATAATTCTAGCAATTGCTCTTATTGTTATTAATATAACAAGCATTAATTCCCATATTATATCGTTACTATCCACAGAACTATAATAAATCTAGCAATTACTCTTATTGTTTTTAATATATCATGCAATATTGCCCATACCATACTGTTATTATTGCTAGAACTATAATAATTGTAATTTATCACTCTTATTATTATTAATGTAACATGCATTTTTCCTATATTATACTGTTACTGTTGCTAGAACTATAAAATTCAAGCAATTGCACTTATTGTTATTAATATAACATGCATTAATTCCCATGTTGTACAGATGTCATCCACAGAACTATAATAATTCTAGAAATTTCTCTTATTGTTATTAATATAACATGCATTATTACCCGAATTATAATGTTGCTATGGCTAGAACCGTAATAACTCTAGCCATCACTCTTCGTGTTATTAATATAACATGCATTAATTCCCATATTGTATTGTTACTATCCACAGAACTATAATAAATCTAGCAATTACTCTTATTGTAATGAATATAACATGCATTAGTTCCCATGTTATACAGTTATTATCCATGGAACTATAATAATTCCAGAAATTTCTCTTACTGTTATTAATATAACATGCATTAATTGCCATATTATACAGATATTATCCACAGAACTATAATAATTTTAGGAATTTCTCTTATTGTTATTAACATAACATGCATTATTACCTAAATTATAATTTTGCTATCGCTAGAACTGTAATAACTCCAGCTATCACTCCTACTGTTATTACTATAACATGCATTAATTCCCATATTATACAGATATTATCCACAGAACTATAATAATTCTAGCAATTGCTCTTATTCTTATTAATATAACACGCATTAATTCCCATATTATACAGTTATTATCCATAGAACTATAATAATTCTAGCTATTTCTCTTATTGTTTTTATTATTCCATGCATTAATTCCCATGTTATACAGTTATTATCCATAGAACTATAATAATTCTAGCTACTACTCTTGTTGTTTTTAATATAAAATGTATTATTGCCCAAATTATAATGCTGCTATCACTAGAATTGTAATAACTCTAGCTATCACTCTTACTGTTATTAATATAACATGCATTAATTCCCATATTATACAGATATTATCCACAGAACTATAATAATTCCAGAAATTTCTCTTATTGTTATTAATATAACATGCATTATTACCCATATTATACAGATATTATCCACAGAACTATAAGAATTCTAGAAATTGCTCTTACTGTTATTAATATAACATGCATTGTTACCCAAATTATAATTTTGCTATCGCTAGAACTGTAATAACTCCAGCTATCACTCCTACTGTTATTAATATAACATGCATTAATTCCCATATTATACAGATACTATCCACAGAACTATAATAATACCAGAAATTTCTCTTACTGTTATTAAAATAACATGCATTATTACCCAAATTATAATTTTGCTATCGCTAGAACTGTACTAACTCCAGCTATCACTCCTACTGTTATTAATATAACTTGCAATAATTCCCATATTATACAGATGTCATCCACAGAACTATAATAATTCTAGAAATTGCTCTTATTGCTATTAATATAACATGCATTATTACCCATATTATATAGATATTATCCACAGAACTATAAGAATTCTAGAAATTGCTCTTACTGTTATTAATATAACATGCATTGTTACCCAAATTATAATTTTGCTATCGCTAGAACTGGAATAACTCCAGCTATCACTCCTACTGTTATTAATATAACATGCATTAATTCCCATATTATACAGTTTCTATCCACAGAACTATAACAAATCTAGCAATTGCTCTTATTGTTATTAATATAACATGCATTAATTCCCATGTTATACAGTTATTATCCATAGAACTATAATAATTCTAGCTACTACTCTTATTGTTTTTAATATAAAATGTATTATTGCCCAAATTATAATGCTGCTATCACTAGAATTGTAATAACTCTAGCTATCACTCTTACTGTTATTAATATAACATGCATTATTACCCAAATTATAATTTTGCTATCGCTACAACTGTAATTACTCTAGCTATCACTCCTACTGTTATTAATATAACATGCATTAATTCCCATATTATACAGATATTATCCACAGAACTATAATAATTCTAGCAATTGCTCTTATTGTTATTAATATAACATGCATTATTACCCAAATTATAATTTTGCTATCGCTAGAACTGTAATAACTCCAGCTATCACTCCTACTGTTATTACTATAACATGCATTAATTCCCATATTATACAGATATTATCCACAGAACTATAATAATTCTAGCAAATGCTCTTATTGTTATTAATATAACATGCATTAATTCCCATATTATACAGATGTCATCCACAGAACTATAATAATTCTAGAAATTGCTCTTATTGTTATTAATATAACATGCATTATTACCCATATTATACAGATATTATCCACAGAACTATAAGAATTCTAGAAATTGCTCTTACTGTTATTAATATAACATGCATTAATTCCCATATTATACAGTTAATATCCACAGAACTATAATAATTCTAGCAATTGCTCTTATTGTTATTAATATAAAACGCATTAATTCCCATATTATACAGTTACTATCCACAGAACTATAATAATTCTAGCAATTGCTCTTATTGTTATTAATATAACATGCATTAATTCGCATGTTATACAGTTATTATCCATAGAACTATAAAAATTCTAGCTACTACTCTTATTGTTTTTAATATAAAATGTATTATTGCCCAAATTATAATGCTGCTATCACTAGAATTGTAATAACTCTAGCTATCACTCTTACTGTTATTAATATAACATGCATTAATTCCTATATTATACAGATATTATCCACAGAACTATAATAATTCTAGCAATTGCTCTTATTGTTATTAATATAACACGCATTAATTCCCATGTTATACAGTTATTATAAATAGAACTATAATAATTCTAGCTATTTCTCTTATTGTTTTTAATATATCATGCATTATTGCCCATACCATACTGTTATTATTGCTAGAACTATAATAATTGTAATTTATCACTCTTATTATTATTAATGTAACATGCATTATTTCCCATATTATACTGTTACTGTTGCTAGAACTATAAAATTCAAGCAATTGCACTTATTGTTATTAATATAACATGCATTAATTCCCATATTATGCAGATGTCATCTACAGAACTATAATAATTCTAGAAATTGCTCTTATTGTTATTAATATAACATGCATTATTACCCATATTATACAGATATTATCCACAGAACTATAAGAATTCTAGAAATTGCTCTTACTGTTATTAATACAACATACATTGTTACCCAAATTATAATTTTGCTATCGCTAGAACTGTAATAACTCTAGCTATCACTCCTACTGTTATTAATATAACATGCATTAATTCCCATATTATACAGATGTCATCCACAGAACTATAATAATTCTAGAAATTGCTCTTATTGTTATTAATATAACATGCATTATTACCCATATTATACAGATATTATCCACAGAACTATAAGAATTCTAGAAATTGCTCTTACTGTTATTAATATAACATGCATTAATTCCCATATTATACAGTTAATATCCACAGAACTATAATAATTCTAGCAATTGCTCTTATTGTTATTAATATAAAACGCATTAATTCCCATATTATACAGTTACTATCCACAGAACTATAATAATTCTAGCAATTGCTCTTATTGTTATTAATATAACATGCATTAATTCGCATGTTATACAGTTATTATCCATAGAACTATAAAAATTCTAGCTACTACTCTTATTGTTTTTAATATAAAATGTATTATTGCCCAAATTATAATGCTGCTATCACTAGAATTGTAATAACTCTAGCTATCACTCTTACTGTTATTAATATAACATGCATTAATTCCCATATTATACAGATATTATCCACAGAACTATAATAATTCCAGAAATTTCTCTTACTGTTATTAATGTAACATGCATTATTACCCATATTATAATTCTGCTATCGCTAGAACTGTAATAACTCCAGCTATCACTCCTACTGTTATTACTATAACATGCATTAATTCCTATATTATACAGATATTATCCACAGAACTATAATAATTCTAGCAATTGCTCTTATTGTTATTAATATAACACGCATTAATTCCCATATTATACAGTTATTATAAATAGAACTATAATAATTCTAGCTATTTCTCTTATTGTTTTTAATATATCATGCATTATTGCCCATACCATACTGTTATTATTGCTAGAACTATAATAATTGTAATTTATCACTCTTATTATTATTAATGTAACATGCATTATTTCCCATATTATACTGTTACTGTTGCTAGAACTATAAAATTCAAGCAATTGCACTTATTGTTATTAATATAACATGCATTAATTCCCATGTTAAGAGTTATTATCTATAGAACTATAATAATTCTAGCTACTACTCTTATTGTTTTAAATATAACATGTATTAATGAACAAATTATAATGTTGCTATCGCTAGAATTTTAATAACTCTAGCTATCACTCTTACTGTTATTAATATAACATGCATTAATTCCCATATTATACAGATATTATCCACAGAACTATAATAATTCTAGCAATTGCTCTTATTGTTATTAATATAACATGCATTATTACCCAAATTATAATTTTGCTATCGCTAGAACTGTAATAACTCCAGCTATCACTCCTACTGTTATTACTATAACATGCATTAATTCCCATATTATACAGATATTATCCACAGAACTATAATAATTCTAGCAAATGCTCTTATTGTTATTAATATAACATGCATTATTTCCCATATTATACTGTTACTGTTGCTAGAACTATAAAGTTCAAGCAATTGCACTCTTTGTTACTAATATAACATGCATTAATTCCCATATTATACAGATATTATCCACAGAACTATAATAATTCCAGAAATTTCTCTTACTGTTATTAATGTAACATGCATTATTACCCAAATTATAATTTTGCTATCGCTAGAACTGTAATAACTCCAGCTATCACTCCTACTGTTATTACTATAACATGCATTAATTCCTATATTATACAGATATTATCCACAGAACTATAATAATTCTCGCAATTGCTCTTATTGTTATTAATATAACACGCATTAATTCCCATATTATACAGTTATTATAAATAGAACTATAATAATTCTAGCTATTTCTCTTATTGTTTTTAATATATCATGCATTATTGCCCATACCATACTGTTATTATTGCTAGAACTATAATAATTGTAATTTATCACTCTTATTATTATTAATGTAACATGCATTATTTCCCATATTATACTGTTACTGTTGCTAGAACTATAAAATTCAAGCAATTGCACTTATTGTTATTAATATAACATGCACTAATTCCCATATTATGCAGATGTCATCCACAGAACTATAATAATTCTAGAAATTGCTCTTATTGTTATTAATATAACATGCATTATTACCCATATTATACAGATATTATCCACAGAACTATAAGAATTCTAGAAACTGCTCTTACTGTTATTAATACAACATACATTGTTACCCAAATTATAATTTTGCTATCGCTAGAACTGTAATAACTCTAGCTATCACTCCTACTGTTATTAATATAACATGCATTAATTCCCATATTATACAGATGTCATCCACAGAACTATAATAATACTAGAAATTGCTCTTATTGTTATTAATATAACATGCATTATTACCCATATTATACAGATATTATCCACAGAACTATAAGAATTCTAGAAATTGCTCTTACTGTTATTAATATAACATGCATTAATTCCCATATTATACAGTTAATATCCACAGAACTATAATAATTCTAGCAATTGCTCTTATTGTTATTAATATAAAACGCATTAATTCCCATATTATACAGTTACTATCCACAGAACTATAATAATTCTAGCAATTGCTCTTATTGTTATTAATATAACATGCATTAATTCGCATGTTATACAGTTATTATCCATAGAACTATAAAAATTCTAGCTACTACTCTTATTGTTTTTAATATAAAATGTATTATTGCCCAAATTATAATGCTGCTATCACTAGAATTGTAATAACTCTAGCTATCACTCTTACTGTTATTAATATAACATGCATTAATTCCCATATTATACAGATATTATCCACAGAACTATAATAATTCCAGAAATTTCTCTTACTGTTATTAATATAACATGCATTATTACCCATATTATAATTTTGCAATCGCTAGAACTGTAATAACTCCAGCTATCACTCCTACTGTTATTACTATAACATGCATTAATTCCTATATTATACAGATATTATCCACAGAACTATAATAATTCTAGCAATTGCTCTTATTGTTATTAATATAACACGCATTAATTCCCATATTATACAGTTATTATAAATAGAACTATAATAATTCTAGCTATTTCTCTTATTGTTTTTAATATATCATGCATTATTGCCCATACCATACTGTTATTATTGCTAGAACTATAATAATTGTAATTTATCACTCTTATTATTATTAATGTAACATGCATTATTTCCCATATTATACTGTTACTGTTGCTAGAACTATAAAATTCAAGCAATTGCACTTATTGTTATTAATATAACATGCATTAATTCCCATATTATACAGGTACTATCCACAGAACTATAATAATTCTAGCAATTGCTCTTATTGTTATTAATATAAAACGCATTAATTCCCATATTATACAGTTACTATCCATAGAACTATAATAATTCTAGCTATTACTCTTATTGTTTTTAATATATCATGCATTATTGCCCATACCATACTGTTATTATTGCTAGAACTATAATAATTGTAATTTATCACTCTTATTATTATTAATGTAACATGCATTATTTCCCATATTATACTGTTACTGTTGCTAGAATTATAAAATTCAAGCAATTGCACTTATTGTTATTAATATAACATGCATTAATTCCCATGTTATACAGTCATTATCCATAGAACTATAATAATTCTAGCTACTACTCTTATTGTTTTTAATATAAAACGTATTATTGCCCAAATTATAATGCTGCTATCACTAGAATTGTAATAACTCTAGCTATCACTCTTACTGTTATTAATATAACATGCATTAATTCCCATATTATACCGATATTATCCACAGAACTATAATAATTCCAGAAATTTCTCTTACTGTTATTAATATAACATGCATAATTACACATATTATAATTTTGCTATCGCTAGAACTGTAATAACTCTAGCTATCACTCCTACTGTTATTAATATAACATGCATTAATTCCCATATTATACAGATGTCATCCACAGAACTATAATAATTCTAGAAATTGCTCTTATTGTTATTAATATAACATGCATTATTACCCATATTATACAGATATTATCCACAGAACTATAAGAATTCTAGAAATTGCTCTTACTGTTATTAATATAACATGCATTAATTCCCATATTATGCAGATGTCATCCACAGAACTATAATAATTCTAGAAATTGCTCTTATTGTTATTAATATAACATGCATTATTACCCATATTATACAGATATTATCCACAGACCTATAAGAATTCTAGAAATTCCTCTTACTGTTATTAATATAACATGCATTGTTACCCAAATTATAATTTTGCTACCGCTAGAACTGTAATAACTCTAGCTATCACTCCTACTGTTATTAATATAACATGCATTAATTCCCATATTATACAGATGTCATCCACAGAACTATAATAATTCTAGAAATTGCTCTTATTGTTATTAATATAACATGCATTATTACCCATATTATACAGATATTATCCACAGAACTATAAGAATTCTAGATATTGCTCTTACTGTTATTAATATAACATGCATTAATTCCCATATTATACAGATATTATCCACAGAACTATAATAATTCTAGCAATTGCTCTTATTGTTATTAATATAACATGCATTAATTCCCATATTATACAGATATTATCCACAGAACTATAATAATTCTAGCAATTGCTCTTATTGTTATTAATATAACACGCATTAATTCCCATATTATACAGTTATTATCCATAGAACTATAATAATTCTAGCTATTTCTCTTACGGTTTTTAATATATCATGCATTATTGCCCATACCATACTGTTATTATTGCTAGAACTATAATAATTGTAATTTATCACTCTTATTATTATTAATGTAACATGCATTATTTCCCATATTATACTGTTACTGTTGCTAGAACTATAAAATTCAAGCAATTGCACTTATTGTTATTAATATAACATGCATTAATTCCCATATTATACAGGTACTATCCACAGAACTATAATAATTCTAGCAATTGCTCTTATTGTTATTAATATAAAACGCATTAATTCCCATATTATACAGTTACTATCCATAGAACTATAATAATTCTAGCTATTACTCTTATTGTTTTTAATATATCATGCATTATTGCCCATACCATACTGTTATTATTGCTAGAACTATAATAATTGTAATTTATCACTCTTATTATTATTAATGTAACATGCATTATTTCCCATATTATACTGTTACTGTTGCTAGAATTATAAAATTCAAGCAATTGCACTTATTGTTATTAATATAACATGCATTAATTCCCATGTTATACAGTCATTATCCATAGAACTATAATAATTCTAGCTACTACTCTTATTGTTTTTAATATAAAACGTATTATTGCCCAAATTATAATGCTGCTATCACTAGAATTGTAATAACTCTAGCTATCACTCTTACTGTTATTAATATAACATGCATTAATTCCCATATTATACCGATATTATCCACAGAACTATAATAATTCCAGAAATTTCTCTTACTGTTATTAATATAACATGCATAATTACACATATTATAATTTTGCTATCGCTAGAACTGTAATAACTCTAGCTATCACTCCTACTGTTATTAATATAACATGCATTAATTCCCATATTATACAGATGTCATCCACAGAACTATAATAATTCTAGAAATTGCTCTTATTGTTATTAATATAACATGCATTATTACCCATATTATACAGATATTATCCACAGAACTATAAGAATTCTAGAAATTGCTCTTACTGTTATTAATATAACATGCATTAATTCCCATATTATGCAGATGTCATCCACAGAACTATAATAATTCTAGAAATTGCTCTTATTGTTATTAATATAACATGCATTATTACCCATATTATACAGATATTATCCACAGACCTATAAGAATTCTAGAAATTCCTCTTACTGTTATTAATATAACATGCATTGTTACCCAAATTATAATTTTGCTACCGCTAGAACTGTAATAACTCTAGCTATCACTCCTACTGTTATTAATATAACATGCATTAATTCCCATATTATACAGATGTCATCCACAGAACTATAATAATTCTAGAAATTGCTCTTATTGTTATTAATATAACATGCATTATTACCCATATTATACAGATATTATCCACAGAACTATAAGAATTCTAGATATTGCTCTTACTGTTATTAATATAACATGCATTAATTCCCATATTATACAGATATTATCCACAGAACTATAATAATTCTAGCAATTGCTCTTATTGTTATTAATATAACATGCATTAATTCCCATATTATACAGATATTATCCACAGAACTATAATAATTCTAGCAATTGCTCTTATTGTTATTAATATAACACGCATTAATTCCCATATTATACAGTTATTATCCATAGAACTATAATAATTCTAGCTATTTCTCTTACGGTTTTTAATATATCATGCCTTATTGCCCATACTATACTGTTATTATTGCTAGAACTATAATAATTGTAATTTATCACTCTTATTATTATTAATGTAACATGCATTATTTCCAATATTATCCTCTTACTGTTGCTAGAACTATAAAATTCAAGCAATTGCACTTATTTTTATTAATATAACATGCATTAATTCCCATATTATGCAGATGTCATCCACAGAACTATAATAATTCTAGAAATTGCTCTTATTGTTATTAATATAACATGCATTATTACCCATATTATACAGATATTATCCACAGAACTATAAGAATTCTAGAAATTGCTCTTACTGTTATTAATATAACATGCATTGTTACCCAAATTATAATTTTGCTATCGCTAGAGCTGTAATAACTCTAGCTATCACTCCTACTGTTATTAATATAACATGCATTAATTCCCATATTATACAGATGTCGTCCACCGAACTATAATAATTCTAGAAATTGCTCTTATTGTTATTAATATAACATGCATTATTACCCATATTATACAGATATTATCCACAGAACTATAAGAATTCTAGAAATTGCTCTTACTGTTATTAATATAACATGCATTAATTCCCATATTATACAGTTACTATCCACAGAACTATAATAATTCTAGCAATTGCTCTTATTGTTATTAATATAAAACGCATTAATTCCCATATTATACAGTTACTATCCATAGAACTATAATAATTCTAGCTATTACTCTTATTGTTTTTAATATATCATGCATTATTGCCCATACCATACTGTTATTATTGCTAGAACTATAATAATTGTAATTTATCACTCTTATTATTATTAATGTAACATGCATTATTTCCCATATTATACTGTTACTGTTGCTAGAATTATAAAATTCAAGCAATTGCACTTATTGTTATTAATATAACATGCATTAATTCCCATGTTATACAGTTATTATCCATAGAACTATAATAATTCTAGCTACTACTCTTATTGTTTTTAATATAAAATGTATTATTGCCCAAATTATAATGCTGCTATCACTAGAATTGTAATAACTCTAGCTATCACTCTTACTGTTATTAATATAACATGCATTAATTCCCATATTATACAGATATTATCCACAGAACTATAATAATTCCAGAAATTTCTCTTACTGTTATTAATATAACATGCATTATTACCCATATTATAATTTTGCTAACGCTAGAACTGTAATAACTCCAGCTATCACTCCTACTGTTATTACTATAACATGCATTAATTCCTATATTATACAGATATTATCCACAGAACTATAATAATTCTAGCAATTGCTCTTATTGTTATTAATATAACACGCATTAATTCCCATATTATACAGTTATTATAAATAGAACTATAATAATTCTAGCTATTTCTCTTATTGTTTTTAATATATCATGCATTATTGCCCATACCATACTGTTATTATTGCTAGAACTATAATAATTGTAATTTATCACTCTTATTATTATTAATGTAACATGCATTATTTCCCATATTATACTGTTACTGTTGCTAGAACTATAAAATTCAAGCAATTGCACTTATTGTTATTAATATAACATGCATTAATTCCCATGTTAAGAGTTATTATCTATAGAACTATAATAATTCTAGCTACTACTCTTATTGTTTTAAATATAACATGTATTAATGAACAAATTATAATGTTGCTATCGCTAGAATTTTAATAACTCTAGCTATCACTCTTACTGTTATTAATATAACATGCATTAATTCCCATATTATACAGATATTATCCACAGAACTATAATAATTCTAGCAATTGCTCTTATTGTTATTAATATAACATGCATTATTACCCAAATTATAATTTTGCTATCGCTAGAACTGTAATAACTCCAGCTATCACTCCTACTGTTATTACTATAACATGCATTAATTCCCATATTATACAGATATTATCCACAGAACTATAATAATTCTAGCAAATGCTCTTATTGTTATTAATATAACATGCATTATTTCCCATATTATACTGTTACTGTTGCTAGAACTATAAAGTTCAAGCAATTGCACTCTTTGTTACTAATATAACATGCATTAATTCCCATATTATACAGATATTATCCACAGAACTATAATAATTCCAGAAATTTCTCTTACTGTTATTAATGTAACATGCATTATTACCCAAATTATAATTTTGCTATCGCTAGAACTGTAATAACTCCAGCTATCACTCCTACTGTTATTACTATAACATGCATTAATTCCTATATTATACAGATATTATCCACAGAACTATAATAATTCTCGCAATTGCTCTTATTGTTATTAATATAACACGCATTAATTCCCATATTATACAGTTATTATAAATAGAACTATAATAATTCTAGCTATTTCTCTTATTGTTTTTAATATATCATGCATTATTGCCCATACCATACTGTTATTATTGCTAGAACTATAATAATTGTAATTTATCACTCTTATTATTATTAATGTAACATGCATTATTTCCCATATTATACTGTTACTGTTGCTAGAACTATAAAATTCAAGCAATTGCACTTATTGTTATTAATATAACATGCATTAATTCCCATATTATGCAGATGTCATCTACAGAACTATAATAATTCTAGAAATTGCTCTTATTGTTATTAATATAACATGCATTATTACCCATATTATACAGATATTATCCACAGAACTATAAGAATTCTAGAAACTGCTCTTACTGTTATTAATACAACATACATTGTTACCCAAATTATAATTTTGCTATCGCTAGAACTGTAATAACTCTAGCTATCACTCCTACTGTCATTAATATAACATGCATTAATTCCCATATTATACAGATGTCATCCACAGAACTATAATAATACTAGAAATTGCTCTTATTGTTATTAATATAACATGCATTATTACCCATATTATACAGATATTATCCACAGAACTATAAGAATTCTAGAAATTGCTCTTACTGTTATTAATATAACATGCATTAATTCCCATATTATACAGTTAATATCCACAGAACTATAATAATTCTAGCAATTGCTCTTATTGTTATTAATATAAAACGCATTAATTCCCATATTATACAGTTACTATCCACAGAACTATAATAATTCTAGCAATTGCTCTTATTGTTATTAATATAACATGCATTAATTCGCATGTTATACAGTTATTATCCATAGAACTATAAAAATTCTAGCTACTACTCTTATTGTTTTTAATATAAAATGTATTATTGCCCAAATTATAATGCTGCTATCACTAGAATTGTAATAACTCTAGCTATCACTCTTACTGTTATTAATATAACATGCATTAATTCCCATATTATACAGATATTATCCACAGAACTATAATAATTCCAGAAATTTCTCTTACTGTTATTAATATAACATGCATTATTACCCATATTATAATTTTGCTATCGCTAGAACTGTAATAACTCCAGCTATCACTCCTACTGTTATTACTATAACATGCATTAATTCCTATATTATACAGATATTATCCACAGAACTATAATAATTCTAGCAATTGCTCTTATTGTTATTAATATAACACGCATTAATTCCCATATTATACAGTTATTATAAATAGAACTATAATAATTCTAGCTATTTCTCTTATTGTTTTTAATATATCATGCATTATTGCCCATACCATACTGTTATTATTGCTAGAACTATAATAATTGTAATTTATCACTCTTATTATTATTAATGTAACATGCATTATTTCCCATATTATACTGTTACTGTTGCTAGAACTATAAAATTCAAGCAATTGCACTTATTGTTATTAATATAACATGCATTAATTCCCATGTTAAGAGTTATTATCTATAGAACTATAATAATTCTAGCTACTACTCTTATTGTTTTAAATATAACATGTATTAATGAACAAATTATAATGTTGCTATCGCTAGAATTTTAATAACTCTAGCTATCACTCTTACTGTTATTAATATAACATGCATTAATTCCCATATTATACAGATATTATCCACAGAACTATAATAATTCTAGCAATTGCTCTTATTGTTATTAATATAACATGCATTATTACCCAAATTATAATTTTGCTATCGCTAGAACTGTAATAACTCCAGCTATCACTCCTACTGTTATTACTATAACATGCATTAATTCCCATATTATACAGATATTATCCACAGAACTATAATAATTCTAGCAAATGCTCTTATTGTTATTAATATAACATGCATTATTTCCCATATTATACTGTTACTGTTGCTAGAACTATAAAGTTCAAGCAATTGCACTCTTTGTTACTAATATAACATGCATTAATTCCCATATTATACAGATATTATCCACAGAACTATAATAATTCCAGAAATTTCTCTTACTGTTATTAATGTAACATGCATTATTACCCAAATTATAATTTTGCTATCGCTAGAACTGTAATAACTCCAGCTATCACTCCTACTGTTATTACTATAACATGCATTAATTCCTATATTATACAGATATTATCCACAGAACTATAATAATTCTCGCAATTGCTCTTATTGTTATTAATATAACACGCATTAATTCCCATATTATACAGTTATTATAAATAGAACTATAATAATTCTAGCTATTTCTCTTATTGTTTTTAATATATCATGCATTATTGCCCATACCATACTGTTATTATTGCTAGAACTATAATAATTGTAATTTATCACTCTTATTATTATTAATGTAACATGCATTATTTCCCATATTATACTGTTACTGTTGCTAGAACTATAAAATTCAAGCAATTGCACTTATTGTTATTAATATAACATGCATTAATTCCCATATTATGCAGATGTCATCTACAGAACTATAATAATTCTAGCAATTGCTCTTATTGTTATTAATATAAAACGCATTAATTCCCATATTATACAGTTACTATCCACAGAACTATAATAATTCTAGCAATTGCTCTTATTGTTATTAATATAACATGCATTAATTCGCATGTTATACAGTTATTATCCATAGAACTATAAAAATTCTAGCTACTACTCTTATTGTTTTTAATATAAAATGTATTATTGCCCAAATTATAATGCTGCTATCACTAGAATTGTAATAACTCTAGCTATCACTCTTACTGTTATTAATATAACATGCATTAATTCCCATATTATACAGATATTATCCACAGAACTATAATAATTCCAGAAATTTCTCTTACTGTTATTAATATAACATGCATTATTACCCATATTATAATTTTGCTATCGCTAGAACTGTAATAACTCCAGCTATCACTCCTACTGTTATTACTATAACATGCATTAATTCCTATATTATACAGATATTATCCACAGAACTATAATAATTCTAGCAATTGCTCTTATTGTTATTAATATAACACGCATTAATTCCCATATTATACAGTTATTATAAATAGAACTATAATAATTCTAGCTATTTCTCTTATTGTTTTTAATATATCATGCATTATTGCCCATACCATACTGTTATTATTGCTAGAACTATAATAATTGTAATTTATCACTCTTATTATTATTAATGTAACATGCATTATTTCCCATATTATACTGTTACTGTTGCTAGAACTATAAAATTCAAGCAATTGCACTTATTGTTATTAATATAACATGCATTAATTCCCATGTTAAGAGTTATTATCTATAGAACTATAATAATTCTAGCTACTACTCTTATTGTTTTAAATATAACATGTATTAATGAACAAATTATAATATTGCTATCGCTAGAATTTTAATAACTCTAGCTATCACTCTTACTGTTATTAATATAACATGCATTAATTCCCATATTATACAGATATTATCCACAGAACTATAATAATTCTAGCAATTGCTCTTATTGTTATTAATATAACATGCATTATTACCCAAATTATAATTTTGCTATCGCTAGAACTGTAATAACTCCAGCTATCACTCCTACTGTTATTACTATAACATGCATTAATTCCCATATTATACAGATATTATCCACAGAACTATAATAATTCTAGCAAATGCTCTTATTGTTATTAATATAACATGCATTATTTCCCATATTATACTGTTACTGTTGCTAGAACTATAAAGTTCAAGCAATTGCACTCTTTGTTACTAATATAACATGCATTAATTCCCATATTATACAGATATTATCCACAGAACTATAATAATTCCAGAAATTTCTCTTACTGTTATTAATGTAACATGCATTATTACCCAAATTATAATTTTGCTATCGCTAGAACTGTAATAACTCCAGCTATCACTCCTACTGTTATTACTATAACATGCATTAATTCCTATATTATACAGATATTATCCACAGAACTATAATAATTCTCGCAATTGCTCTTATTGTTATTAATATAACACGCATTAATTCCCATATTATACAGTTATTATAAATAGAACTATAATAATTCTAGCTATTTCTCTTATTGTTTTTAATATATCATGCATTATTGCCCATACCATACTGTTATTATTGCTAGAACTATAATAATTGTAATTTATCACTCTTATTATTATTAATGTAACATGCATTATTTCCCATATTATACTGTTACTGTTGCTAGAACTATAAAATTCAAGCAATTGCACTTATTGTTATTAATATAACATGCATTAATTCCCATATTATGCAGATGTCATCTACAGAACTATAATAATTCTAGCAATTGCTCTTATTGTTATTAATATAAAACGCATTAATTCCCATATTATACAGTTACTATCCACAGAACTATAATAATTCTAGCAATTGCTCTTATTGTTATTAATATAACATGCATTAATTCGCATGTTATACAGTTATTATCCATAGAACTATAAAAATTCTAGCTACTACTCTTATTGTTTTTAATATAAAATGTATTATTGCCCAAATTATAATGCTGCTATCACTAGAATTGTAATAACTCTAGCTATCACTCTTACTGTTATTAATATAACATGCATTAATTCCCATATTATACAGATATTATCCACAGAACTATAATAATTCCAGAAATTTCTCTTACTGTTATTAATATAACATGCATTATTACCCATATTATAATTTTGCTATCGCTAGAACTGTAATAACTCCAGCTATCACTCCTACTGTTATTACTATAACATGCATTAATTCCTATATTATACAGATATTATCCACAGAACTATAATAATTCTAGCAATTGCTCTTATTGTTATTAATATAACACGCATTAATTCCCATATTATACAGTTATTATAAATAGAACTATAATAATTCTAGCTATTTCTCTTATTGTTTTTAATATATCATGCATTATTGCCCATACCATACTGTTATTATTGCTAGAACTATAATAATTGTAATTTATCACTCTTATTATTATTAATGTAACATGCATTATTTCCCATATTATACTGTTACTGTTGCTAGAACTATAAAATTCAAGCAATTGCACTTATTGTTATTAATATAACATGCATTAATTCCCATGTTAAGAGTTATTATCTATAGAACTATAATAATTCTAGCTACTACTCTTATTGTTTTAAATATAACATGTATTAATGAACAAATTATAATGTTGCTATCGCTAGAATTTTAATAACTCTAGCTATCACTCTTACTGTTATTAATATAACATGCATTAATTCCCATATTATACAGATATTATCCACAGAACTATAATAATTCTAGCAATTGCTCTTATTGTTATTAATATAACATGCATTATTACCCAAATTATAATTTTGCTATCGCTAGAACTGTAATAACTCCAGCTATCACTCCTACTGTTATTACTATAACATGCATTAATTCCCATATTATACAGATATTATCCACAGAACTATAATAATTCTAGCAAATGCTCTTATTGTTATTAATATAACATGCATTATTTCCCATATTATACTGTTACTGTTGCTAGAACTATAAAGTTCAAGCAATTGCACTCTTTGTTACTAATATAACATGCATTAATTCCCATATTATACAGATATTATCCACAGAACTATAATAATTCCAGAAATTTCTCTTACTGTTATTAATGTAACATGCATTATTACCCAAATTATAATTTTGCTATCGCTAGAACTGTAATAACTCCAGCTATCACTCCTACTGTTATTACTATAACATGCATTAATTCCTATATTATACAGATATTATCCACAGAACTATAATAATTCTCGCAATTGCTCTTATTGTTATTAATATAACACGCATTAATTCCCATATTATACAGTTATTATAAATAGAACTATAATAATTCTAGCTATTTCTCTTATTGTTTTTAATATATCATGCATTATTGCCCATACCATACTGTTATTATTGCTAGAACTATAATAATTGTAATTTATCACTCTTATTATTATTAATGTAACATGCATTATTTCCCATATTATACTGTTACTGTTGCTAGAACTATAAAATTCAAGCAATTGCACTTATTGTTATTAATATAACATGCATTAATTCCCATATTATGCAGATGTCATCTACAGAACTATAATAATTCTAGAAATTGCTCTTATTGTTATTAATATAACATGCATTATTACCCATATTATACAGATATTATCCACAGAACTATAAGAATTCTAGAAACTGCTCTTACTGTTATTAATACAACATACATTGTTACCCAAATTATAATTTTGCTATCGCTAGAACTGTAATAACTCTAGCTATCACTCCTACTGTTATTAATATAACATGCATTAATTCCCATATTATACAGATGTCATCCACAGAACTATAATAATACTAGAAATTGCTCTTATTGTTATTAATATAACATGCATTATTACCCATATTATACAGATATTATCCACAGAACTATAAGAATTCTAGAAATTGCTCTTACTGTTATTAATATAACATGCATTAATTCCCATATTATACAGATATTATCCACAGAACTATAATAATTCTAGCAATTGCTCTTATTGTTATTAATATAACATGCATTAATTCCCATATTATACAGATATTACCCGCAGAACTATAATAATTCTAGCAATTGCTCTTATTGTTATTAATATAACACGCATTAATTCCCATATTATACAGTTATTATCCATAGAACTATAATAATTCTAGCTATTTCTCTTACGGGTTTTAATATATCATGCCTTATTGCCCATACTATACTCTTATTATTGCTAGAACTATAATAATTGTAATTTATCACTCTTATTATTATTAATGTAACATGCATTATTTCCAATATTATCCTCTTACTGTTGCTAGAACTATAAAATTCAAGCAATTGCACTTATTGTTATTAATATAACATGCATTAATTCCCATATTATGCAGATGTCATCCACAGAACTATAATAATTCTAGAAATTGCTCTTATTGTTATTAATATAACATGCATTATTACCCATATTATGCAGATATTATCCACAGAACTATACGAATTCTAGAAATTGCTCTTACTGTTATTAATATAACATGCATTGTTACCCAAATTATAATTTTGCTATCGCTAGAACTGTAATAACTCTAGCTATCACTCCTACTGTTATTAATATAACATGCATTAATTCCCATATTATACAGATGTCATCCACAGAACTATAATAATTCTAGAAATTGCTCTTATTGTTATTAATATAACATGCATTATTACCCATATTATACAGATATTATCCACAGAACTATAAGAATTCTAGAAATTGCTCTTACTGTTATTAATATAACATGCATTAATTCCCATATTATACAGATATTATCCACAGAACTATAATAATTCTAGCTATTTCTCTTACGGGTTTTAATATATCATGCCTTATTGCCCATACTATACTCTTATTATTGCTAGAACTATAATAATTGTAATTTATCACTCTTATTATTATTAATGTAACATGCATTATTTCCAATATTATCCTCTTACTGTTGCTAGAACTATAAAATTCAAGCAATTGCACTTATTGTTATTAATATAACATGCATTAATTCCCATATTATGCAGATGTCATCCACAGAACTATAATAATTCTAGAAATTGCTCTTATTGTTATTAATATAACATGCATTATTACCCATATTATGCAGATATTATCCACAGAACTATACGAATTCTAGAAATTGCTCTTACTGTTATTAATATAACATGCATTGTTACCCAAATTATAATTTTGCTATCGCTAGAACTGTAATAACTCTAGCTATCACTCCTACTGTTATTAATATAACATGCATTAATTCCCATATTATACAGATGTCATCCACAGAACTATAATAATTCTAGAAATTGCTCTTATTGTTATTAATATAACATGCATTATTACCCATATTATACAGATATTATCCACAGAACTATAAGAATTCTAGAAATTGCTCTTACTGTTATTAATATAACATGCATTAATTCCCATATTATACAGGTACTATCCATAGAACTATAATAATTCTAGCTATTACTCTTATTGTTTTTAATATATCATGCATTATTGCCCATACCATACTGTTATTATTGCTAGAACTATAATAATTGTAATTTATCACTCTTATTATTATTAATGTAACATGCATTATTTCCCATATTATACTGTTACTGTTGCTAGAATTATAAAATTCAAGCAATTGCACTTATTGTTATTAATATAACATGCATTAATTCGCATGTTATACAGTTATTATCCATAGAACTATAAAAATTCTAGCTACTACTCTTATTGTTTTTAATATAAAATGTATTATTGCCCAAATTATAATGCTGCTATCACTAGAATTGTAATAACTCTAGCTATCACTCTTACTGTTATTAATATAACATGCATTAATTCCCATATTATACAGATATTATCCACAGAACTATAATAATTCCAGAAATTTCTCTTACTGTTATTAATATAACATGCATTATTACCCATATTATAATTTTGCTATCGCTAGAACTGTAATAACTCCAGCTATCACTCCTACTGTTATTACTATAACATGCATTAATTCCTATATTATACAGATATTATCCACAGAACTATAATAATTCTAGCAATTGCTCTTATTGTTATTAATATAACACGCATTAATTCCCATATTATACAGTTATTATAAATAGAACTATAATAATTCTAGCTATTTCTCTTATTGTTTTTAATATATCATGCATTATTGCCCATACCATACTGTTATTATTGCTAGAACTATAATAATTGTAATTTATCACTCTTATTATTATTAATGTAACATGCATTATTTCCCATATTATACTGTTACTGTTGCTAGAACTATAAAATTCAAGCAATTGCACTTATTGTTATGAATATAACATGCATTAATTCCCATGTTAAGAGTTATTATCTATAGAACTATAATAATTCTAGCTACTACTCTTATTGTTTTAAATATAACATGTATTAATGAACAAATTATAATGTTGCTATCGCTAGAATTTTAATAACTCTAGCTATCACTCTTACTGTTATTAATATAACATGCATTAATTCCCATATTATACAGATATTATCCACAGAACTATAATAATTCTAGCAATTGCTCTTATTGTTATTAATATAACATGCATTATTACCCAAATTATAATTTTGCTATCGCTAGAACTGTAATAACTCCAGCTATCACTCCTACTGTTATTACTATAACATGCATTAATTCCCATATTATACAGATATTATCCACAGAACTATAATAATTCTAGCAAATGCTCTTATTGTTATTAATATAACATGCATTATTTCCCATATTATACTGTTACTGTTGCTAGAACTATAAAGTTCAAGCAATTGCACTCTTTGTTACTAATATAACATGCATTAATTCCCATATTATACAGATATTATCCACAGAACTATAATAATTCCAGAAATTTCTCTTACTGTTATTAATGTAACATGCATTATTACCCAAATTATAATTTTGCTATCGCTAGAACTGTAATAACTCCAGCTATCACTCCTACTGTTATTACTATAACATGCATTAATTCCTATATTATACAGATATTATCCACAGAACTATAATAATTCTCGCAATTGCTCTTATTGTTATTAATATAACACGCATTAATTCCCATATTATACAGTTATTATAAATAGAACTATAATAATTCTAGCTATTTCTCTTATTGTTTTTAATATATCATGCATTATTGCCCATACCATACTGTTATTATTGCTAGAACTATAATAATTGTAATTTATCACTCTTATTATTATTAATGTAACATGCATTATTTCCCATATTATACTGTTACTGTTGCTAGAACTATAAAATTCAAGCAATTGCACTTATTGTTATTAATATAACATGCATTAATTCCCATATTATGCAGATGTCATCTACAGAACTATAATAATTCTAGCAATTGCTCTTATTGTTATTAATATAAAACGCATTAATTCCCATATTATACAGTTACTATCCACAGAACTATAATAATTCTAGCAATTGCTCTTATTGTTATTAATATAACATGCATTAATTCGCATGTTATACAGTTATTATCCATAGAACTATAAAAATTCTAGCTACTACTCTTATTGTTTTTAATATAAAATGTATTATTGCCCAAATTATAATGCTGCTATCACTAGAATTGTAATAACTCTAGCTATCACTCTTACTGTTATTAATATAACATGCATTAATTCCCATATTATACAGATATTATCCACAGAACTATAATAATTCCAGAAATTTCTCTTACTGTTATTAATATAACATGCATTATTACCCATATTATAATTTTGCTATCGCTAGAACTGTAATAACTCCAGCTATCACTCCTACTGTTATTACTATAACATGCATTAATTCCTATATTATACAGATATTATCCACAGAACTATAATAATTCTAGCAATTGCTCTTATTGTTATTAATATAACACGCATTAATTCCCATATTATACAGTTATTATAAATAGAACTATAATAATTCTAGCTATTTCTCTTATTGTTTTTAATATATCATGCATTATTGCCCATACCATACTGTTATTATTGCTAGAACTATAATAATTGTAATTTATCACTCTTATTATTATTAATGTAACATGCATTATTTCCCATATTATACTGTTACTGTTGCTAGAACTATAAAATTCAAGCAATTGCACTTATTGTTATTAATATAACATGCATTAATTCCCATGTTAAGAGTTATTATCTATAGAACTATAATAATTCTAGCTACTACTCTTATTGTTTTAAATATAACATGTATTAATGAACAAATTATAATGTTGCTATCGCTAGAATTTTAATAACTCTAGCTATCACTCTTACTGTTATTAATATAACATGCATTAATTCCCATATTATACAGATATTATCCACAGAACTATAATAATTCTAGCAATTGCTCTTATTGTTATTAATATAACATGCATTATTACCCAAATTATAATTTTGCTATCGCTAGAACTGTAATAACTCCAGCTATCACTCCTACTGTTATTACTATAACATGCATTAATTCCCATATTATACAGATATTATCCACAGAACTATAATAATTCTAGCAAATGCTCTTATTGTTATTAATATAACATGCATTATTTCCCATATTATACTGTTACTGTTGCTAGAACTATAAAGTTCAAGCAATTGCACTCTTTGTTACTAATATAACATGCATTAATTCCCATATTATACAGATATTATCCACAGAACTATAATAATTCCAGAAATTTCTCTTACTGTTATTAATGTAACATGCATTATTACCCAAATTATAATTTTGCTATCGCTAGAACTGTAATAACTCCAGCTATCACTCCTACTGTTATTACTATAACATGCATTAATTCCTATATTATACAGATATTATCCACAGAACTATAATAATTCTCGCAATTGCTCTTATTGTTATTAATATAACACGCATTAATTCCCATATTATACAGTTATTATAAATAGAACTATAATAATTCTAGCTATTTCTCTTATTGTTTTTAATATATCATGCATTATTGCCCATACCATACTGTTATTATTGCTAGAACTATAATAATTGTAATTTATCACTCTTATTATTATTAATGTAACATGCATTATTTCCCATATTATACTGTTACTGTTGCTAGAACTATAAAATTCAAGCAATTGCACTTATTGTTATTAATATAACATGCATTAATTCCCATATTATGCAGATGTCATCTACAGAACTATAATAATTCTAGAAATTGCTCTTATTGTTATTAATATAACATGCATTATTACCCATATTATACAGATATTATCCACAGAACTATAAGAATTCTAGAAACTGCTCTTACTGTTATTAATACAACATACATTGTTACCCAAATTATAATTTTGCTATCGCTAGAACTGTAATAACTCTAGCTATCACTCCTACTGTTATTAATATAACATGCATTAATTCCCATATTATACAGATGTCATCCACAGAACTATAATAATACTAGAAATTGCTCTTATTGTTATTAATATAACATGCATTATTACCCATATTATACAGATATTATCCACAGAACTATAAGAATTCTAGAAATTGCTCTTACTGTTATTAATATAACATGCATTAATTCCCATATTATACAGTTAATATCCACAGAACTATAATAATTCTAGCAATTGCTCTTATTGTTATTAATATAAAACGCATTAATTCCCATATTATACAGTTACTATCCACAGAACTATAATAATTCTAGCAATTGCTCTTATTGTTATTAATATAACATGCATTAATTCGCATGTTATACAGTTATTATCCATAGAACTATAAAAATTCTAGCTACTACTCTTATTGTTTTTAATATAAAATGTATTATTGCCCAAATTATAATGCTGCTATCACTAGAATTGTAATAACTCTAGCTATCACTCTTACTGTTATTAATATAACATGCATTAATTCCCATATTATACAGATATTATCCACAGAACTATAATAATTCCAGAAATTTCTCTTACTGTTATTAATATAACATGCATTATTACCCATATTATAATTTTGCTATCGCTAGAACTGTAATAACTCCAGCTATCACTCCTACTGTTATTACTATAACATGCATTAATTCCTATATTATACAGATATTATCCACAGAACTATAATAATTCTAGCAATTGCTCTTATTGTTATTAATATAACACGCATTAATTCCCATATTATACAGTTATTATAAATAGAACTATAATAATTCTAGCTATTTCTCTTATTGTTTTTAATATATCATGCATTATTGCCCATACCATACTGTTATTATTGCTAGAACTATAATAATTGTAATTTATCACTCTTATTATTATTAATGTAACATGCATTATTTCCCATATTATACTGTTACTGTTGCTAGAACTATAAAATTCAAGCAATTGCACTTATTGTTATGAATATAACATGCATTAATTCCCATGTTAAGAGTTATTATCTATAGAACTATAATAATTCTAGCTACTACTCTTATTGTTTTAAATATAACATGTATTAATGAACAAATTATAATGTTGCTATCGCTAGAATTTTAATAACTCTAGCTATCACTCTTACTGTTATTAATATAACATGCATTAATTCCCATATTATACAGATATTATCCACAGAACTATAATAATTCTAGCAATTGCTCTTATTGTTATTAATATAACATGCATTATTACCCAAATTATAATTTTGCTATCGCTAGAACTGTAATAACTCCAGCTATCACTCCTACTGTTATTACTATAACATGCATTAATTCCCATATTATACAGATATTATCCACAGAACTATAATAATTCTAGCAAATGCTCTTATTGTTATTAATATAACATGCATTATTTCCCATATTATACTGTTACTGTTGCTAGAACTATAAAGTTCAAGCAATTGCACTCTTTGTTACTAATATAACATGCATTAATTCCCATATTATACAGATATTATCCACAGAACTATAATAATTCCAGAAATTTCTCTTACTGTTATTAATGTAACATGCATTATTACCCAAATTATAATTTTGCTATCGCTAGAACTGTAATAACTCCAGCTATCACTCCTACTGTTATTACTATAACATGCATTAATTCCTATATTATACAGATATTATCCACAGAACTATAATAATTCTCGCAATTGCTCTTATTGTTATTAATATAACACGCATTAATTCCCATATTATACAGTTATTATAAATAGAACTATAATAATTCTAGCTATTTCTCTTATTGTTTTTAATATATCATGCATTATTGCCCATACCATACTGTTATTATTGCTAGAACTATAATAATTGTAATTTATCACTCTTATTATTATTAATGTAACATGCATTATTTCCCATATTATACTGTTACTGTTGCTAGAACTATAAAATTCAAGCAATTGCACTTATTGTTATTAATATAACATGCATTAATTCCCATATTATGCAGATGTCATCTACAGAACTATAATAATTCTAGCAATTGCTCTTATTGTTATTAATATAAAACGCATTAATTCCCATATTATACAGTTACTATCCACAGAACTATAATAATTCTAGCAATTGCTCTTATTGTTATTAATATAACATGCATTAATTCGCATGTTATACAGTTATTATCCATAGAACTATAAAAATTCTAGCTACTACTCTTATTGTTTTTAATATAAAATGTATTATTGCCCAAATTATAATGCTGCTATCACTAGAATTGTAATAACTCTAGCTATCACTCTTACTGTTATTAATATAACATGCATTAATTCCCATATTATACAGATATTATCCACAGAACTATAATAATTCCAGAAATTTCTCTTACTGTTATTAATATAACATGCATTATTACCCATATTATAATTTTGCTATCGCTAGAACTGTAATAACTCCAGCTATCACTCCTACTGTTATTACTATAACATGCATTAATTCCTATATTATACAGATATTATCCACAGAACTATAATAATTCTAGCAATTGCTCTTATTGTTATTAATATAACACGCATTAATTCCCATATTATACAGTTATTATAAATAGAACTATAATAATTCTAGCTATTTCTCTTATTGTTTTTAATATATCATGCATTATTGCCCATACCATACTGTTATTATTGCTAGAACTATAATAATTGTAATTTATCACTCTTATTATTATTAATGTAACATGCATTATTTCCCATATTATACTGTTACTGTTGCTAGAACTATAAAATTCAAGCAATTGCACTTATTGTTATTAATATAACATGCATTAATTCCCATGTTAAGAGTTATTATCTATAGAACTATAATAATTCTAGCTACTACTCTTATTGTTTTAAATATAACATGTATTAATGAACAAATTATAATGTTGCTATCGCTAGAATTTTAATAACTCTAGCTATCACTCTTACTGTTATTAATATAACATGCATTAATTCCCATATTATACAGATATTATCCACAGAACTATAATAATTCTAGCAATTGCTCTTATTGTTATTAATATAACATGCATTATTACCCAAATTATAATTTTGCTATCGCTAGAACTGTAATAACTCCAGCTATCACTCCTACTGTTATTACTATAACATGCATTAATTCCCATATTATACAGATATTATCCACAGAACTATAATAATTCTAGCAAATGCTCTTATTGTTATTAATATAACATGCATTATTTCCCATATTATACTGTTACTGTTGCTAGAACTATAAAGTTCAAGCAATTGCACTCTTTGTTACTAATATAACATGCATTAATTCCCATATTATACAGATATTATCCACAGAACTATAATAATTCCAGAAATTTCTCTTACTGTTATTAATGTAACATGCATTATTACCCAAATTATAATTTTGCTATCGCTAGAACTGTAATAACTCCAGCTATCACTCCTACTGTTATTACTATAACATGCATTAATTCCTATATTATACAGATATTATCCACAGAACTATAATAATTCTCGCAATTGCTCTTATTGTTATTAATATAACACGCATTAATTCCCATATTATACAGTTATTATAAATAGAACTATAATAATTCTAGCTATTTCTCTTATTGTTTTTAATATATCATGCATTATTGCCCATACCATACTGTTATTATTGCTAGAACTATAATAATTGTAATTTATCACTCTTATTATTATTAATGTAACATGCATTATTTCCCATATTATACTGTTACTGTTGCTAGAACTATAAAATTCAAGCAATTGCACTTATTGTTATTAATATAACATGCATTAATTCCCATATTATGCAGATGTCATCTACAGAACTATAATAATTCTAGAAATTGCTCTTATTGTTATTAATATAACATGCATTATTACCCATATTATACAGATATTATCCACAGAACTATAAGAATTCTAGAAACTGCTCTTACTGTTATTAATACAACATACATTGTTACCCAAATTATAATTTTGCTATCGCTAGAACTGTAATAACTCTAGCTATCACTCCTACTGTTATTAATATAACATGCATTAATTCCCATATTATACAGATGTCATCCACAGAACTATAATAATACTAGAAATTGCTCTTATTGTTATTAATATAACATGCATTATTACCCATATTATACAGATATTATCCACAGAACTATAAGAATTCTAGAAATTGCTCTTACTGTTATTAATATAACATGCATTAATTCCCATATTATACAGTTAATATCCACAGAACTATAATAATTCTAGCAATTGCTCTTATTGTTATTAATATAAAACGCATTAATTCCCATATTATACAGTTACTATCCACAGAACTATAATAATTCTAGCAATTGCTCTTATTGTTATTAATATAACATGCATTAATTCGCATGTTATACAGTTATTATCCATAGAACTATAAAAATTCTAGCTACTACTCTTATTGTTTTTAATATAAAATGTATTATTGCCCAAATTATAATGCTGCTATCACTAGAATTGTAATAACTCTAGCTATCACTCTTACTGTTATTAATATAACATGCATTAATTCCCATATTATACAGATATTATCCACAGAACTATAATAATTCCAGAAATTTCTCTTACTGTTATTAATATAACATGCATTATTACCCATATTATAATTTTGCAATCGCTAGAACTGTAATAACTCCAGCTATCACTCCTACTGTTATTACTATAACATGCATTAATTCCTATATTATACAGATATTATCCACAGAACTATAATAATTCTAGCAATTGCTCTTATTGTTATTAATATAACACGCATTAATTCCCATATTATACAGTTATTATAAATAGAACTATAATAATTCTAGCTATTTCTCTTATTGTTTTTAATATATCATGCCTTATTGCCCATACCATACTGTTATTATTGCTAGAACTATAATAATTGTAATTTATCACTCTTATTATTATTAATGTAACATGCATTATTTCCCATATTATACTGTTACTGTTGCTAGAACTATAAAATTCAAGCAATTGCACTTATTGTTATTAATATAACATGCATTAATTCCCATATTATGCAGATGTCATCCACAGAACTATAATAATTCTAGAAATTGCTCTTATTGTTATTAATATAACATGCATTATTACCCATATTATACAGATATTATCCAGAGAACTATAAGAATTCTAGAAATTGCTCTTACTGTTATTAATATAACATGCATTGTTACCCAAATTATAATTTTGCTATCGCTAGAACTGTAATAACTCTAGCTATCACTCCTACTGTTATTAATATAACATGCATTAATTCCCATATTATACAGATGTCATCCACAGAACTATAATAATTCTAGAAATTGCTCTTATTGTTATTAATATAACATGCATTATTACCCATATTATACAGATATTATCCACAGAACTATAAGAATTCTAGAAATTGCTCTTACTGTTATTAATATAACATGCATTAATTCCCATATTATACAGGTACTATCCACAGAACTATAATAATTCTAGCAATTGCTCTTATTGTTATTAATATAAAACGCATTAATTCCCATATTATACAGTTACTATCCATAGAACTATAATAATTCTAGCTATTACTCTTATTGTTTTTAATATATCATGCATTATTGCCCATACCATACTGTTATTATTGCTAGAACTATAATAATTGTAATTTATCACTCTTATTATTATTAATGTAACATGCATTATTTCCCATATTATACTGTTACTGTTGCTAGAATTATAAAATTCAAGCAATTGCACTTATTGTTATTAATATAACATGCATTAATTCCCATGTTATACAGTCATTATCCATAGAACTATAATAATTCTAGCTACTACTCTTATTGTTTTTAATATAAAATGTATTATTGCCCAAATTATAATGCTGCTATCACTAGAATTGTAATAACTCTAGCTATCACTCTTACTGTTATTAATATAACATGCATTAATTCCCATATTATACAGATATTATCCACAGAACTATAATAATTCCAGAAATTTCTCTTACTGTTATTAATATAACATGCATAATTACACATATTATAATTTTGCTATCGCTAGAACTGTAATAACTCTAGCTATCACTCCTACTGTTATTAATATAACATGCATTAATTCCCATATTATACAGATGTCATCCACAGAACTATAATAATTCTAGAAATTGCTCTTATTGTTATTAATATAACATGCATTATTACCCATATTATACAGATATTATCCACAGAACTATAAGAATTCTAGAAATTGCTCTTACTGTTATTAATATAACATGCATTAATTCCCATATTATGCAGATGTCATCCACAGAACTATAATAATTCTAGAAATTGCTCTTATTGTTATTAATATAACATGCATTATTACCCATATTATACAGATATTATCCACAGACCTATAAGAATTCTAGAAATTCCTCTTACTGTTATTAATATAACATGCATTGTTACCCAAATTATAATTTTGCTACCGCTAGAACTGTAATAACTCTAGCTATCACTCCTACTGTTATTAATATAACATGCATTAATTCCCATATTATACAGATGTCATCCACAGAACTATAATAATTCTAGAAATTGCTCTTATTGTTATTAATATAACATGCATTATTACCCATATTATACAGATATTATCCACAGAACTATAAGAATTCTAGATATTGCTCTTACTGTTATTAATATAACATGCATTAATTCCCATATTATACAGATATTATCCACAGAACTATAATAATTCTAGCAATTGCTCTTATTGTTATTAATATAACATGCATTAATTCCCATATTATACAGATATTATCCACAGAACTATAATAATTCTAGCAATTGCTCTTATTGTTATTAATATAACACGCATTAATTCCCATATTATACAGTTATTATCCATAGAACTATAATAATTCTAGCTATTTCTCTTACGGTTTTTAATATATCATGCCTTATTGCCCATACTATACTGTTATTATTGCTAGAACTATAATAATTGTAATTTATCACTCTTATTATTATTAATGTAACATGCATTATTTCCAATATTATCCTCTTACTGTTGCTAGAACTATAAAATTCAAGCAATTGCACTTATTGTTATTAATATAACATGCATTAATTCCCATATTATGCAGATGTCATCCACAGAACTATAATAATTCTAGAAATTGCTCTTATTGTTATTAATATAACATGCATTATTACCCATATTATACAGATATTATCCACAGAACTATAAGAATTCTAGAAATTGCTCTTACTGTTATTAATATAACATGCATTGTTACCCAAATTATAATTTTGCTATCGCTAGAGCTGTAATAACTCTAGCTATCACTCCTACTGTTATTAATATAACATGCATTAATTCCCATATTATACAGATGTCGTCCACCGAACTATAATAATTCTAGAAATTGCTCTTATTGTTATTAATATAACATGCATTATTACCCATATTATACAGATATTATCCACAGAACTATAAGAATTCTAGAAATTGCTCTTACTGTTATTAATATAACATGCATTAATTCCCATATTATACAGTTACTATCCACAGAACTATAATAATTCTAGCAATTGCTCTTATTGTTATTAATATAAAACGCATTAATTCCCATATTATACAGTTACTATCCATAGAACTATAATAATTCTAGCTATTACTCTTATTGTTTTTAATATATCATGCATTATTGCCCATACCATACTGTTATTATTGCTAGAACTATAATAATTGTAATTTATCACTCTTATTATTATTAATGCAACATGCATTATTTCCCATATTATACTGTTACTGTTGCTAGAATTATAAAATTCAAGCAATTGCACTTATTGTTATTAATATAACATGCATTAATTCCCATATTATGCAGATGTCATCCACAGAACTATAATAATTCTAGAAATTGCTCTTATTGTTATTAATATAACATGCATTATTACCCATATTATACAGATATTATCCACAGAACTATAAGAATTCTAGAAATTGCTCTTACTGTTATTAATATAACATGCATTAATTCCCATATTATACAGTTACTATCCACAGAACTATAATAATTCTAGCAATTGCTCTTATTGTTATTAATATAAAACGCATTAATTCCCATATTATACAGTTACTATCCATAGAACTATAATAATTCTAGCTATTACTCTTATTGTTTTTAATATATCATGCATTATTGCCCATACCATACTGTTATTATTGCTAGAACTATAATAATTGTAATTTATCACTCTTATTATTATTAATGTAACATGCATTATTTCCCATATTATACTGTTACTGTTGCTAGAATTATAAAATTCAAGCAATTGCACTTATTGTTATTAATATAACACGCATTAATTCCCATATTATACAGTTATTATAAATAGAACTATAATAATTATAGCCATTTCTCTTATTGTTATTAATATAACATGCATTAATTCCCATATTATACAGATGTCATCCACAGAACTATAATAATTCTAGAAATTGCTCTTATTGTTATTAATATAACATGCATTATTACCCATATTATACAGATATTATCCACAGAACTATAAGAATTCTAGAAATTGCTCTTACTGTTATTAATATAACATGCATTAATTCCCATATTATACAGGTACTATCCACAGAACTATAATAATTCTAGCAATTGCTCTTATTGTTATTAATATAAAACGCATTAATTCCCATATTATACAGTTACTATCCATAGAACTATAATAATTCTAGCTATTACTCTTATTGTTTTTAATATATCATGCATTATTGCCCATACCATACTGTTATTATTGCTAGAACTATAATAATTGTTATTTATCACTCTTATTATTATTAATGTAACATGCATTATTTCCCATATTATACTGTTACTGTTGCTAGAATTATAAAATTCAAGCAATTGCACTTATTGTTATTAATATAACATGCATTAATTCCCATGTTATACAGTCATTATCCATAGAACTATAATAATTCTAGCTACTACTCTTATTGTTTTTAATATAAAATGTATTATTGCCCAAATTATAATGCTGCTATCACTAGAATTGTAATAACTCTAGCTATCACTCTTACTGTTATTAATATAACATGCATTAATTCCCATATTATACAGATATTATCCACAGAACTATAATAATTCCAGAAATTTCTCTTACTGTTATTAATATAACATGCATAATTACACATATTATAATTTTGCTATCGCTAGAACTGTAATAACTCTAGCTATCACTCCTACTGTTATTAATATAACATGCATTAATTCCCATATTATACAGATGTCATCCACAGAACTATAATAATTCTAGAAATTGCTCTTATTGTTATTAATATAACATGCATTATTACCCATATTATACAGATATTATCCACAGAACTATAAGAATTCTAGAAATTGCTCTTACTGTTATTAATATAACATGCATTAATTCCCATATTATGCAGATGTCATCCACAGAACTATAATAATTCTAGAAATTGCTCTTATTGTTATTAATATAACATGCATTATTACCCATATTATACAGATATTATCCACAGACCTATAAGAATTCTAGAAATTCCTCTTACTGTTATTAATATAACATGCATTGTTACCCAAATTATAATTTTGCTACCGCTAGAACTGTAATAACTCTAGCTATCACTCCTACTGTTATTAATATAACATGCATTAATTCCCATATTATATAGATGTCATCCACAGAACTATAATAATTCTAGAAATTGCTCTTATTGTTATTAATATAACATGCATTATTACCCATATTATACAGATATTATCCACAGAACTATAAGAATTCTAGATATTGCTCTTACTGTTATTAATATAACATGCATTAATTCCCATATTATACAGATATTATCCACAGAACTATAATAATTCTAGCAATTGCTCTTATTGTTATTAATATAACATGCATTAATTCCCATATTATACAGATATTATCCACAGAACTATAATAATTCTAGCAATTGCTCTTATTGTTATTAATATAACACGCATTAATTCCCATATTATACAGTTATTATCCATAGAACTATAATAATTCTAGCTATTTCTCTTACGGTTTTTAATATATCATGCCTTATTGCCCATACTATACTGTTATTATTGCTAGAACTATAATAATTGTAATTTATCACTCTTATTATTATTAATGTAACATGCATTATTTCCAATATTATCCTCTTACTGTTGCTAGAACTATAAAATTCAAGCAATTGCACTTATTGTTATTAATATAACATGCATTAATTCCCATATTATGCAGATGTCATCCACAGAACTATAATAATTCTAGAAATTGCTCTTATTGTTATTAATATAACATGCATTATTACCCATATTATACAGATATTATCCACAGAACTATAAGAATTCTAGAAATTGCTCTTACTGTTATTAATATAACATGCATTGTTACCCAAATTATAATTTTGCTATCGCTAGAGCTGTAATAACTCTAGCTATCACTCCTACTGTTATTAATATAACATGCATTAATTCCCATATTATACAGATGTCGTCCACCGAACTATAATAATTCTAGAAATTGCTCTTATTGTTATTAATATAACATGCATTATTACCCATATTATACAGATATTATCCACAGAACTATAAGAATTCTAGAAATTGCTCTTACTGTTATTAATATAACATGCATTAATTCCCATATTATACAGTTACTATCCACAGAACTATAATAATTCTAGCAATTGCTCTTATTGTTATTAATATAAAACGCATTAATTCCCATATTATACAGTTACTATCCATAGAACTATAATAATTCTAGCTATTACTCTTATTGTTTTTAATATATCATGCATTATTGCCCATACCATACTGTTATTATTGCTAGAACTATAATAATTGTAATTTATCACTCGTATTATTATTAATGCAACATGCATTATTTCCCATATTATACTGTTACTGTTGCTAGAATTATAAAATTCAAGCAATTGCACTTATTGTTATTAATATAACATGCATTAATTCCCATATTATGCAGATGTCATCCACAGAACTATAATAATTCTAGAAATTGCTCTTATTGTTATTAATATAACATGCATTATTACCCATATTATACAGATATTATCCACAGAACTATAAGAATTCTAGAAATTGCTCTTACTGTTATTAATATAACATGCATTAATTCCCATATTATACAGTTACTATCCACAGAACTATAATAATTCTAGCAATTGCTCTTATTGTTATTAATATAAAACGCATTAATTCCCATATTATACAGTTACTATCCATAGAACTATAATAATTCTAGCTATTACTCTTATTGTTTTTAATATATCATGCATTATTGCCCATACCATACTGTTATTATTGCTAGAACTATAATAATTGTAATTTATCACTCTTATTATTATTAATGTAACATGCATTATTTCCCATATTATACTGTTACTGTTGCTAGAATTATAAAATTCAAGCAATTGCTCTTATTGTTATTAATATAACACGCATTAATTCCCATATTATACAGTTATTATAAATAGAACTATAATAATTATAGCCATTTCTCTTATTGTTTTTAATATATCATGCATTATTGCCCATACCATACTGCTATTATTGCTAGAACTATAATAATTGTAATTTATCACTCTTATTATTATTAATGTAACATGCATTATTTCCAATATTATCCTCTTACTGTTGCTAGAACTATAAAATTCAAGCAATTGCACTTATTGTTATTAATATAACATGCATTGATTCCCATATTATACAGATGTCATCCACAGAACTATAATAATTCTAGAAATTGCTCTTATTGTTATTAATATAACATGCATTATTACCCACATTATACAGATATTATCCACAGAACTATAAGAATTCTAGAAATTGCTCTTACTGTTATTAATATAACATGCATTAATTCCCATATTATACAGATATTATCCACAGAACTATAATAATTCTAGCAATTGCTCTTATTGTTATTAATATAACATGCATTAATTCCCATATTATACAGATATTATCCACAGAACTATAATAATTCTAGCAATTGCTCTTATTGTTATTAATATAACACGCATTAATTCCCATATTATACAGTTATTATCCATAGAACTATAATAATTCTAGCTATTTCTCTTACGGTTTTTAATATATCATGCCTTATTGCCCATACTATACTGTTATTATTGCTAGAACTATAATAATTGTTATTTATCACTCTTATTATTATCAATGTAACATGCATTATTTCCAATATTATCCTCTTACTGTTGCTAGAACTATAAAATTCAAGCAATTGCACTTATTGTTATTAATATAACATGCATTAATTCCCATATTATGCAGATGTCATCCACAGAACTATAAGAATTCTAGAAATTGCTCTTACTGTTATTAATATAACATGCATTGTTACCCAAATTATAATTTTGCTATCGCTAGAACTGTAATAACTCTAGCTATCACTCCTACTGTTATTAATATAACATGCATTAATTCCCATATTATACAGATGTCGTCCACCGAACTATAATAATTCTAGAAATTGCTCTTATTGTTATTAATATAACATGCATTATTACCCATATTATACAGATATTATCCACAGAACTATAAGAATTCTAGAAATTGCTCTTACTGTTATTAATATAACATGCATTAATTCCCATATTATACAGTTACTATCCACAGAACTATAATAATTCTAGCAATTGCTCTTATTGTTATTAATATAAAACGCATTAATTCCCATATTATACAGTTACTATCCATAGAACTATAATAATTCTAGCTATTACTCTTATTGTTTTTAATATATCATGCATTATTGCCCATACCATACTGTTATTATTGCTAGAACTATAATAATTGTAATTTATCACTCTTATTATTATTAATGTAACATGCATTGTTTCCCATATTATACTGTTACTGTTGCTAGAATTATAAAATTCAAGCAATTGCACTTATTGTTATTAATATAACACGCATTAATTCCCATATTATACAGTTATTATAAATAGAACTATAATAATTATAGCCATTTCTCTTATTGTTTTTAATATATCATGCATTATTGCCCATACCATACTGCTATTATTGCTAGAACTATAATAATTGTAATTTATCACTCTTATTATTATTAATGTAACATGCATTATTTCCAATATTATCCTCTTACTGTTGCTAGAACTATAAAATTCAAGCAATTGCACTTATTGTTATTAATATAACATGCATTAATTCCCATATTATGCAGATGTCATCCACAGAACTATAATAATTCTAGAAATTGCTCTTATTGTTATTAATATAACATGCATTATTACCCATATTATACAGATATTATCCACAGAACTATAAGAATTCTAGAAATTGCTCTTACTGTTATTAATATAACATGCATTGTTACCCAAATTATAATTTTGCTATCGCTAGAGCTGTAATAACTCTAGCTATCACTCCTACTGTTATTAATATAACATGCATTAATTCCCATATTATACAGATGTCGTCCACCGAACTATAATAATTCTAGAAATTGCTCTTATTGTTATTAATATAACATGCATTATTACCCATATTATACAGATATTATCCACAGAACTATAAGAATTCTAGAAATTGCTCTTACTGTTATTAATATAACATGCATTAATTCCCATATTATACAGTTACTATCCACAGAACTATAATAATTCTAGCAATTGCTCTTATTGTTATTAATATAAAACGCATTAATTCCCATATTATACAGTTACTATCCATAGAACTATAATAATTCTAGCTATTACTCTTATTGTTTTTAATATATCATGCATTATTGCCCATACCATACTGTTATTATTGCTAGAACTATAATAATTGTAATTTATCACTCTTATTATTATTAATGCAACATGCATTATTTCCCATATTATACTGTTACTGTTGCTAGAATTATAAAATTCAAGCAATTGCACTTATTGTTATTAATATAACATGCATTAATTCCCATATTATGCAGATGTCATCCACAGAACTATAATAATTCTAGAAATTGCTCTTATTGTTATTAATATAACATGCATTATTACCCATATTATACAGATATTATCCACAGAACTATAAGAATTCTAGAAATTGCTCTTACTGTTATTAATATAACATGCATTAATTCCCATATTATACAGTTACTATCCACAGAACTATAATAATTCTAGCAATTGCTCTTATTGTTATTAATATAAAACGCATTAATTCCCATATTATACAGTTACTATCCATAGAACTATAATAATTCTAGCTATTACTCTTATTGTTTTTAATATATCATGCATTATTGCCCATACCATACTGTTATTATTGCTAGAACTATAATAATTGTAATTTATCACTCTTATTATTATTAATGTAACATGCATTATTTCCCATATTATACTGTTACTGTTGCTAGAATTATAAAATTCAAGCAATTGCACTTATTGTTATTAATATAACACGCATTAATTCCCATATTATACAGTTATTATAAATAGAACTATAATAATTATAGCCATTTCTCTTATTGTTTTTAATATATCATGCATTATTGCCCATACCATACTGCTATTATTGCTAGAACTATAATAATTGTAATTTATCACTCTTATTATTATTAATGTAACATGCATTATTTCCAATATTATCCTCTTACTGTTGCTAGAACTATAAAATTCAAGCAATTGCACTTATTGTTATTAATATAACATGCATTGATTCCCATATTATACAGATGTCATCCACAGAACTATAATAATTCTAGAAATTGCTCTTATTGTTATTAATATAACATGCATTATTACCCACATTATACAGATATTATCCACAGAACTATAAGAATTCTAGAAATTGCTCTTACTGTTATTAATATAACATGCATTAATTCCCATATTATACAGATATTATCCACAGAACTATAATAATTCTAGCAATTGCTCTTATTGTTATTAATATAACATGCATTAATTCCCATATTATACAGATATTATCCACAGAACTATAATAATTCTAGCAATTGCTCTTATTGTTATTAATATAACACGCATTAATTCCCATATTATACAGTTATTATCCATAGAACTATAATAATTCTAGCTATTTCTCTTACGGTTTTTAATATATCATGCCTTATTGCCCATACTATACTGTTATTATTGCTAGAACTATAATAATTGTTATTTATCACTCTTATTATTATCAATGTAACATGCATTATTTCCAATATTATCCTCTTACTGTTGCTAGAACTATAAAATTCAAGCAATTGCACTTATTGTTATTAATATAACATGCATTAATTCCCATATTATGCAGATGTCATCCACAGAACTATAAGAATTCTAGAAATTGCTCTTACTGTTATTAATATAACATGCATTGTTACCCAAATTATAATTTTGCTATCGCTAGAACTGTAATAACTCTAGCTATCACTCCTACTGTTATTAATATAACATGCATTAATTCCCATATTATACAGATGTCGTCCACCGAACTATAATAATTCTAGAAATTGCTCTTATTGTTATTAATATAACATGCATTATTACCCATATTATACAGATATTATCCACAGAACTATAAGAATTCTAGAAATTGCTCTTACTGTTATTAATATAACATGCATTAATTCCCATATTATACAGTTACTATCCACAGAACTATAATAATTCTAGCAATTGCTCTTATTGTTATTAATATAAAACGCATTAATTCCCATATTATACAGTTACTATCCATAGAACTATAATAATTCTAGCTATTACTCTTATTGTTTTTAATATATCATGCATTATTGCCCATACCATACTGTTATTATTGCTAGAACTATAATAATTGTAATTTATCACTCTTATTATTATTAATGTAACATGCATTGTTTCCCATATTATACTGTTACTGTTGCTAGAATTATAAAATTCAAGCAATTGCACTTATTGTTATTAATATAACACGCATTAATTCCCATATTATACAGTTATTATAAATAGAACTATAATAATTATAGCCATTTCTCTTATTGTTTTTAATATATCATGCATTATTGCCCATACCATACTGCTATTATTGCTAGAACTATAATAATTGTAATTTATCACTCTTATTATTATTAATGTAACATGTATTATTTCCCATATTATACTGTTACTGTTGCTAGAACTATAAAATTCAAGCAATTGCACTTATTGTTATTAATATAACATGCATTAATTCCCATATTATGCAGATGTCATCCACAGAACTATAATAATTCTAGAAATTGCTCTTATTGTTATTAATATAACATGCATTATTACCCATATTATACAGATATTATCCACAGAACTATAAGAATTCTAGAAATTGCTCTTACTGTTATTAATATAACATGCATTGTTACCCAAATTATAATTTTGCTATCGCTAGAACTGTAATAACTCTAGCTATCACTCCTACTGTTATTAATATAACATGCATTAATTCCCATATTATACAGATGTCATCCACAGAACTATAATAATTCTAGAAATTGCTCTTATTGTTATTAATATAACATGCATTATTACCCATATTATACAGATATTATCCACAGAACTATAAGAATTCTAGAAATTGCTCTTACTGTTATTAATATAACATGCATTAATTCCCATATTATACAGATATTATCCACAGAACTATAATAATTCTAGCAATTGCTCTTATTGTTATTAATATAACATGCATTAATTCCCATATTATACAGATATTACCCGCAGAACTATAATAATTCTAGCAATTGCTCTTATTGTTATTAATATAACACGCATTAATTCCCATATTATACAGTTATTATCCATAGAACTATAATAATTCTAGCTATTTCTCTTACGGGTTTTAATATATCATGCCTTATTGCCCATACTATACTCTTATTATTGCTAGAACTATAATAATTGTAATTTATCACTCTTATTATTATTAATGTAACATGCATTATTTCCAATATTATCCTCTTACTGTTGCTAGAACTATAAAATTCAAGCAATTGCACTTATTGTTATTAATATAACATGCATTAATTCCCATATTATGCAGATGTCATCCACAGAACTATAATAATTCTAGAAATTGCTCTTATTGTTATTAATATAACATGCATTATTACCCATATTATGCAGATATTATCCACAGAACTATACGAATTCTAGAAATTGCTCTTACTGTTATTAATATAACATGCATTGTTACCCAAATTATAATTTTGCTATCGCTAGAACTGTAATAACTCTAGCTATCACTCCTACTGTTATTAATATAACATGCATTAATTCCCATATTATACAGATGTCATCCACAGAACTATAATAATTCTAGAAATTGCTCTTATTGTTATTAATATAACATGCATTATTACCCATATTATACAGATATTATCCACAGAACTATAAGAATTCTAGAAATTGCTCTTACTGTTATTAATATAACATGCATTAATTCCCATATTATACAGGTACTATCCATAGAACTATAATAATTCTAGCTATTACTCTTATTGTTTTTAATATATCATGCATTATTGCCCATACCATACTGTTATTATTGCTAGAACTATAATAATTGTAATTTATCACTCTTATTATTATTAATGTAACATGCATTATTTCCCATATTATACTGTTACTGTTGCTAGAATTATAAAATTCAAGCAATTGCACTTATTGTTATTAATATAACATGCATTAATTCCCATGTTATACAGTTATTATCCATAGAACTATAATAATTCTAGCTACTACTCTTATTGTTTTTAATATAAAATGTATTATTGCCCAAATTATAATGCTGCTATCACTAGAATTGTAATAACTCTAGCTATCACTCTTACTGTTATTAATATAACATGCATTAATTCCCATATTATACAGATATTATCCACAGAACTATAATAATTCCAGAAATTTCTCTTACTGTTATTAATATAACATGCATAATTATACATATTATAATTTTGCTATCGCTAGAACTGTAATAACTCCAGCTATCACTCCTAATGTTATTACTATAACATGCATTAATTCCTATATTATACAGATATTATCCACAGAACTATAATAATTCTAGCAATTGCTCTTATTGTTATTAATATAACACGCATTAATTCCCATATTATACAGTTATTATAAATAGAACTATAATAATTCTAGCTATTTCTCTTATTGTTTTTAATATATCATGCATTATTGCCCATACCATACTGTTATTATTGCTACAACTATAATAATTGTAATTTATCACTCTTATTATTATTAATATAACATGTATTATTTCCCATATTATACTGTTACTGTTGCTAGAACTATAAAATTCAAGCAATTGCACTTATTGTTATTAATACAACATGCATTAATTCCCATATTATGCAGATGTCATCCACAGAACTATAATAATTCTAGAAATTGCTCTTATTGTTATTAATATAACATGCATTATTACCCATATTATACAGATATTATCCACAGAACTATAAGAATTCTAGAAATTGCTCTTACTGTTATTAATATAACATGCATTGTTACCCAAATTATAATTTTGCTACCGCTAGAACTGTAATAACTCTAGCTATCACTCCTACTGTTATTAATATAACATGCATTAATTCCCATATTATACAGATGTCATCCACAGAACTATAATAATTCTAGAAATTGCTCTTATTGTTATTAATATAACATGCATTATTACCCATATTATACAGATATTATCCACAGAACTATAAGAATTCTAGATATTGCTCTTACTGTTATTAATATAACATGCATTAATTCCCATATTATACAGATATTATCCACAGAACTATAATAATTCTAGCAATTGCTCTTATTGTTATTAATATAACATGCATTAATTCCCATATTATACAGATATTATCCACAGAACTATAATAATTCTAGCAATTGCTCTTATTGTTATTAATATAACACGCATTAATTCCCATATTATACAGTTATTATCCATAGAACTATAATAATTCTAGCTATTTCTCTTACGGTTTTTAATATATCATGCCTTATTGCCCATACTATACTGTTATTATTGCTAGAACTATAATAATTGTAATTTATCACTCTTATTATTATTAATGTAACATGCATTATTTCCAATATTATCCTCTTACTGTTGCTAGAACTATAAAATTCAAGCAATTGCACTTATTGTTATTAATATAACATGCATTAATTCCCATATTATGCAGATGTCATCCACAGAACTATAATAATTCTAGAAATTGCTCTTATTGTTATTAATATAACATGCATTATTACCCATATTATACAGATATTATCCACAGAACTATACGAATTCTAGAAATTGCTCTTACTGTTATTAATATAACATGCATTGTTACCCAAATTATAATTTTGCTATCGCTAGAACTGTAATAACTCTAGCTATCACTCCTACTGTTATTAATATAACATGCATTAATTCCCATATTATACAGATGTCATCCACAGAACTATAATAATTCTAGAAATTGCTCTTATTGTTATTAATATAACATGCATTATTACCCATATTATACAGATATTATCCACAGAACTATAAGAATTCTAGAAATTGCTCTTACTGTTATTAATATAACATGCATTAATTCCCATATTATACAGGTACTATCCATAGAACTATAATAATTCTAGCTATTACTCTTATTGTTTTTAATATATCATGCATTATTGCCCATACCATACTGTTATTATTGCTAGAACTATAATAATTGTAATTTATCACTCTTATTATTATTAATGTAACATGCATTATTTCCCATATTATACTGTTACTGTTGCTAGAATTATAAAATTCAAGCAATTGCACTTATTGTTATTAATATAACATGCATTAATTCCCATGTTATACAGTTATTATCCATAGAACTATAATAATTCTAGCTACTACTCTTATTGTTTTTAATATAAAATGTATTATTGCCCAAATTATAATGCTGCTATCACTAGAATTGTAATAACTCTAGCTATCACTCTTACTGTTATTAATATAACATGCATTAATTCCCATATTATACAGATATTATCCACAGAACTATAATAATTCCAGAAATTTCTCTTACTGTTATTAATATAACATGCATAATTATACATATTATAATTTTGCTATCGCTAGAACTGTAATAACTCCAGCTATCACTCCTAATGTTATTACTATAACATGCATTAATTCCTATATTATACAGATATTATCCACAGAACTATAATAATTCTAGCAATTGCTCTTATTGTTATTAATATAACACGCATTAATTCCCATATTATACAGTTATTATAAATAGAACTATAATAATTCTAGCTATTTCTCTTATTGTTTTTAATATATCATGCATTATTGCCCATACCATACTGTTATTATTGCTACAACTATAATAATTGTAATTTATCACTCTTATTATTATTAATATAACATGTATTATTTCCCATATTATACTGTTACTGTTGCTAGAACTATAAAATTCAAGCAATTGCACTTATTGTTATTAATACAACATGCATTAATTCCCATATTATGCAGATGTCATCCACAGAACTATAATAATTCTAGAAATTGCTCTTATTGTTATTAATATAACATGCATTATTACCCACATTATACAGATATTATCCACAGAACTATAAGAATTCTAGAAATTGCTCTTACTGTTATTAATATAACATGCATTAATTCCCATATTATACAGATATTATCCACAGAACTATAATAATTCTAGCAATTGCTCTTATTGTTATTAATATAACATGCATTAATTCCCATATTATACAGATATTATCCACAGAACTATAATAATTCTAGCAATTGCTCTTATTGTTATTAATATAACACGCATTAATTCCCATATTATACAGTTATTATCCATAGAACTATAATAATTCTAGCTATTTCTCTTACGGTTTTTAATATATCATGCCTTATTGCCCATACTATACTGTTATTATTGCTAGAACTATAATAATTGTTATTTATCACTCTTATTATTATTAATGTAACATGCATTATTTCCAATATTATCCTCTTACTGTTGCTAGAACTATAAAATTCAAGCAATTGCACTTATTGTTATTAATATAACATGCATTAATTCCCATATTATGCAGATGTCATCCACAGAACTATAATAATTCTAGAAATTGCTCTTATTGTTATTAATATAACATGCATTATTACCCATATTATACAGATATTATCCACAGAACTATAAGAATTCTAGAAATTGCTCTTACTGTTATTAATATAACATGCATTGTTACCCAAATTATAATTTTGCTATCGCTAGAACTGTAATAACTCTAGCTATCACTCCTACTGTTATTAATATAACATGCATTAATTCCCATATTATACAGATGTCGTCCACCGAACTATAATAATTCTAGAAATTGCTCTTATTGTTATTAATATAACATGCATTATTACCCATATTATACAGATATTATCCACAGAACTATAAGAATTCTAGAAATTGCTCTTACTGTTATTAATATAACATGCATTAATTCCCATATTATACAGTTACTATCCACAGAACTATAATAATTCTAGCAATTGCTCTTATTGTTATTAATATAAAACGCATTAATTCCCATATTATACAGTTACTATCCATAGAACTATAATAATTCTAGCTATTACTCTTATTGTTTTTAATATATCATGCATTATTGCCCATACCATACTGTTATTATTGCTAGAACTATAATAATTGTAATTTATCACTCTTATTATTATTAATGTAACATGCATTGTTTCCCATATTATACTGTTACTGTTGCTAGAATTATAAAATTCAAGCAATTGCACTTATTGTTATTAATATAACACGCATTAATTCCCATATTATACAGTTATTATAAATAGAACTATAATAATTATAGCCATTTCTCTTATTGTTTTTAATATATCATGCATTATTGCCCATACCATACTGCTATTATTGCTAGAACTATAATAATTGTAATTTATCACTCTTATTATTATTAATGTAACATGTATTATTTCCCATATTATACTGTTACTGTTGCTAGAACTATAAAATTCAAGCAATTGCACTTATTGTTATTAATATAACATGCATTAATTCCCATATTATGCAGATGTCATCCACAGAACTATAATAATTCTAGAAATTGCTCTTATTGTTATTAATATAACATGCATTATTACCCATATTATACAGATATTATCCACAGAACTATAAGAATTCTAGAAATTGCTCTTACTGTTATTAATATAACATGCATTGTTACCCAAATTATAATTTTGCTATCGCTAGAACTGTAATAACTCTAGCTATCACTCCTACTGTTATTAATATAACATGCATTAATTCCCATATTATACAGATATTATCCACAGAACTATAATAATTCCAGAAATTTCTCTTACTGTTATTAATATAACATGCATAATTATACATATTATAATTTTGCTATCGCTAGAACTGTAATAACTCCAGCTATCACTCCTAATGTTATTACTATAACATGCATTAATTCCTATATTATACAGATATTATCCACAGAACTATAATAATTCTAGCAATTGCTCTTATTGTTATTAATATAACACGCATTAATTCCCATATTATACAGTTATTATAAATAGAACTATAATAATTCTAGCTATTTCTCTTATTGTTTTTAATATATCATGCATTATTGCCCATACCATACTGTTATTATTGCTACAACTATAATAATTGTAATTTATCACTCTTATTATTATTAATATAACATGTATTATTTCCCATATTATACTGTTACTGTTGCTAGAACTATAAAATTCAAGCAATTGCACTTATTGTTATTAATACAACATGCATTAATTCCCATATTATGCAGATGTCATCCACAGAACTATAATAATTCTAGAAATTGCTCTTATTGTTATTAATATAACATGCATTATTACCCATATTATACAGATATTATCCACAGAACTATAAGAATTCTAGAAATTGCTCTTACTGTTATTAATATAACATGCATTGTTACCCAAATTATAATTTTGCTACCGCTAGAACTGTAATAACTCTAGCTATCACTCCTACTGTTATTAATATAACATGCATTGTTACCCAAATTATAATTTTGCTATCGCTAGAACTGTAATAACTCTAGCTATCACTCCTACTGTTATTAATATAACATGCATTAATTCCCATATTATACAGATGTCATCCACAGAACTATAATAATTCTAGAAATTGCTCTTATTGTTATTAATATAACATGCATTATTACCCATATTATACAGATATTATCCACAGAACTATAAGAATTCTAGAAATTGCTCTTACTGTTATTAATATAACATGCATTAATTCCCATATTATACAGGTACTATCCATAGAACTATAATAATTCTAGCTATTACTCTTATTGTTTTTAATATATCATGCATTATTGCCCATACCATACTGTTATTATTGCTAGAACTATAATAATTGTAATTTATCACTCTTATTATTATTAATGTAACATGCATTATTTCCCATATTATACTGTTACTGCTGCTAGAATTATAAAATTCAAGCAATTGCACTTATTGTTATTAATATAACATGCATTAATTCCCATGTTATACAGTTATTATCCATAGAACTATAATAATTCTAGCTACTACTCTTATTGTTTTTAATATAAAATGTATTATTGCCCAAATTATAATGCTGCTATCACTAGAATTGTAATAACTCTAGCTATCACTCTTACTGTTATTAATATAACATGCATTAATTCCCATATTATACAGATATTATCCACAGAACTATAATAATTCCAGAAATTTCTCTTACTGTTATTAATATAACATGCATAATTATACATATTATAATTTTGCTATCGCTAGAACTGTAATAACTCCAGCTATCACTCCTAATGTTATTACTATAACATGCATTAATTCCTATATTATACAGATATTATCCACAGAACTATAATAATTCTAGCAATTGCTCTTATTGTTATTAATATAACACGCATTAATTCCCATATTATACAGTTATTATAAATAGAACTATAATAATTCTAGCTATTTCTCTTATTGTTTTTAATATATCATGCATTATTGCCCATACCATACTGTTATTATTGCTACAACTATAATAATTGTAATTTATCACTCTTATTATTATTAATATAACATGTATTATTTCCCATATTATACTGTTACTGTTGCTAGAACTATAAAATTCAAGCAATTGCACTTATTGTTATTAATACAACATGCATTAATTCCCATATTATGCAGATGTCATCCACAGAACTATAATAATTCTAGAAATTGCTCTTATTGTTATTAATATAACATGCATTATTACCCATATTATACAGATATTATCCACAGAACTATAAGAATTCTAGAAATTGCTCTTACTGTTATTAATATAACATGCATTGTTACCCAAATTATAATTTTGCTACCGCTAGAACTGTAATAACTCTAGCTATCACTCCTACTGTTATTAATATAACATGCATTAATTCCCATATTATACAGATGTCATCCACAGAACTATAATAATTCTAGAAATTGCTCTTATTGTTATTAATATAACATGCATTATTACCCATATTATACAGATATTATCCACAGAACTATAAGAATTCTAGATATTGCTCTTACTGTTATTAATATAACATGCAGTAATTCCCATATTATACAGATATTATCCACAGAACTATAATAATTCTAGCAATTGCTCTTATTGTTATTAATATAACATGCATTAATTCCCATATTATACAGATATTATCCACAGAACTATAATAATTCTAGCAATTGCTCTTATTGTTATTAATATAACACGCATTAATTCCCATATTATACAGTTATTATCCATAGAACTATAATAATTCTAGCTATTTCTCTTACGGTTTTTAATATATCATGCCTTATTGCCCATACTATACTGTTATTATTGCTAGAACTATAATAATTGTAATTTATCACTCTTATTATTATTAATGTAACATGCATTATTTCCAATATTATCCTCTTACTGTTGCTAGAACTATAAAATTCAAGCAATTGCACTTATTGTTATTAATATAACATGCATTAATTCCCATATTATGCAGATGTCATCCACAGAACTATAATAATTCTAGAAATTGCTCTTATTGTTATTAATATAACATGCATTATTACCCATATTATACGGATATTATCCACAGAACTATAAGAATTCTAGAAATTGCTCTTACTGTTATTAATATAACATGCATTGTTACCCAAATTATAATTTTGCTATCGCTAGAACTGTAATAACTCTAGCTATCACTCCTACTGTTATTAATATAACATGCATTAATTCCCATATTATACAGATGTCGTCCACCGAACTATAATAATTCTAGAAATTGCTCTTATTGTTATTAATATAACATGCATTATTACCCATATTATACAGATATTATCCACAGAACTATAAGAATTCTAGAAATTGCTCTTACTGTTATTAGTATAACATGCATTAATTCCCATATTATACAGTTACTATCCACAGAACTATAATAATTCTAGCAATTGCTCTTATTGTTATTAATATAAAACGCATTAATTCCCATATTATACAGTTACTATCCATAGAACTATAATAATTCTAGCTATTACTCTTATTGTTTTTAATATATCATGCATTATTGCCCATACCATACTGTTATTATTGCTAGAACTATAATAATTGTAATTTATCACTCTTATTATTATTAATGTAACATGCATTATTTCCCATATTATACTGTTACTGTTGCTAGAATTGTAAAATTCAAGCAATTGCACTTATTGTTATTAATATAACATGCATTAATTCCCATATTATGCAGATGTCATCCACAGAACTATAATAATTCTAGAAATTGCTCTTATTGTTATTAATATAACATGCATTATTACCCATATTATACAGATATTATCCACAGAACTATAAGAATTCTAGAAATTGCTCTTACTGTTATTAATATAACATGCATTAATTCCCATATTATACAGTTACTATCCACAGAACTATAATAATTCTAGCAATTGCTCTTATTGTTATTAATATAAAACGCATTAATTCCCATATTATACAGTTACTATCCATAGAACTATAATAATTCTAGCTATTACTCTTATTGTTTTTAATATATCATGCATTATTGCCCATACCATACTGTTATTATTGCTAGAACTATAATAATTGTAATTTATCACTCTTATTATTATTAATGTAACATGCATTATTTCCCATATTATACTGTTACTGTTGCTAGAATTATAAAATTCAAGCAATTGCACTTATTGTTATTAATATAACACGCATTAATTCCCATATTATACAGTTATTATAAATAGAACTATAATAATTCTAGCTATTTCTCTTATTGTTTTTAATATATCATGCATTATTGCCCATACCATACTGTTATTATTGCTAGAACTATAATAATTGTAATTTATCACTCTTATTATTATTAATGTAACATGCATTATTTCCAATATTATCCTCTTACTGTTGCTAGAACTATAAAATTCAAGCAATTGCACTTATTGTTATTAATATAACACGCATTAATTCCCATATTATACAGTTATTATAAATAGAACTATAATAATTCTAGCTATTACTCTTATTGTTTTTAATATATCATGCATTATTGCCCATACCATACTGTTATTATTGCTAGAACTATAATAATTGTAATTTATCACTCTTATTATTATTAATGTAACATGCATTATTTCCCATATTATACTGTTACTGTTGCTAGAATTATAAAATTCAAGCAATTGCACTTATTGTTATTAATATAACACGCATTAATTCCCATATTATACAGTTATTATAAATAGAACTATAATAATTATAGCCATTTCTCTTATTGTTTTTAATATATCATGCATTATTGCCCATACCATACTGCTATTATTGCTAGAACTATGATAATTGTAATTTATCACTCTTATTATTATTAATGTAACATGCATTATTTCCCATATTATACTGTTACTGTTGCTAGAACTATAAAATTCAAGCAATTGCACTTATTGTTATTAATATAACATGCATTAATTCCCATATTATGCAGATGTCATCCACAGAACTATAATAATTCTAGAAATTGCTCTTATTGTTATTAATATAACATGCATTATTACCCATATTATACAGATATTATCCACAGAACTATAAGAATTCTAGAAATTGCTCTTACTGTTATTAATATAACATGCATTGTTACCCAAATTATAATTTTGCTATCGCTAGAACTGTAATAACTCTAGCTATCACTCCTACTGTTATTAATATAACATGCATTAATTCCCATATTATACAGATGTCATCCACAGAACTATAATAATTCTAGAAATTGCTCTTATTGTTATTAATATAACATGCATTATTACCCATATTATACAGATATTATCCACAGAACTATAAGAATTCTAGAAATTGCTCTTACTGTTATTAATATAACAGGCATTAATTCCCATATTATACAGATATTATCCACAGAACTATAATAATTCTAGCAATTGCTCTTATTGTTATTAATATAACATGCATTAATTCCCATATTATACAGATATTACCCGCAGAACTATAATAATTCTAGCAATTGCTCTTATTGTTATTAATATAACACGCATTAATTCCCATATTATACAGTTATTATCCATAGAACTATAATAATTCTAGCTATTTCTCTTACGGTTTTTAATATATCATGCCTTATTGCCCATACTATACTGTTATTATTGCTAGAACTATAATAATTGTAATTTATCACTCTTATTATTATTAATGTAACATGCATTATTTCCAATATTATCCTCTTACTGTTGCTAGAACTATAAAATTCAAGCAATTGCACTTATTGTTATTAATATAACATGCATTAATTCCCATATTATGCAGATGTCATCCACAGAACTATAATAATTCTAGAAATTGCTCTTATTGTTATTAATATAACATGCATTATTACCCATATTATACAGATATTATCCACAGAACTATACGAATTCTAGAAATTGCTCTTACTGTTATTAATATAACATGCATTGTTACCCAAATTATAATTTTGCTATCGCTAGAACTGTAATAACTCTAGCTATCACTCCTACTGTTATTAATATAACATGCATTAATTCCCATATTATACAGATGTCATCCACAGAACTATAATAATTCTAGAAATTGCTCTTATTGTTATTAATATAACATGCATTATTACCCATATTATACAGATATTATCCACAGAACTATAAGAATTCTAGAAATTGCTCTTACTGTTATTAATATAACATGCATTAATTCCCATATTATACAGGTACTATCCACAGAACTATAATAATTCTAGCAATTGCTCTTATTGTTATTAATATAAAACGCATTAATTCCCATATTATACAGTTACTATCCATAGAACTATAATAATTCTAGCTATTACTCTTATTGTTTTTAATATATCATGCATTATTGCCCATACCATACTGTTATTATTGCTAGAACTATAATAATTGTAATTTATCACTCTTATTATTATTAATGTAACATGCATTATTTCCCATATTATACTGTTACTGTTGCTAGAATTATAAAATTCAAGCAATTGCACTTATTGTTATTAATATAACATGCATTAATTCCCATGTTATACAGTTATTATCCATAGAACTATAATAATTCTAGCTACTGCTCTTATTGTTTTTAATATAAAATGTATTATTGCCCAAATTATAATGCTGCTATCACTAGAATTGTAATAACTCTAGCTATCACTCTTACTGTTATTAATATAACATGCATTAATTCCCATATTATACAGATATTATCCACAGAACTATAATAATTCCAGAAATTTCTCTTACTGTTATTAATATAACATGCATAATTACACATATTATAATTTTGCTATCGCTAGAACTGTAATAACTCCAGCTATCACTCCTAATGTTATTACTATAACATGCATTAATTCCTATATTATACAGATATTATCCACAGAACTATAATAATTCTAGCAATTGCTCTTATTGTTATTAAGATAACACGCATTAATTCCCATATTATACAGTTATTATAAATAGAACTATAATAATTCTAGCTATTTCTCTTATTGTTTTTAATATATCATGCATTATTGCCCATACCATACTGTTATTGTTGCTAGAACTATAATAATTGTAATTTATCACTCTTATTATTATTAATGTAACATGCATTATTTCCCATATTATACTGTTACTGTTGCTAGAACTATAAAATTCAAGCAATTGCACTTATTGTTATTAATATAACATGCATTAATTTCCATATTATGCAGATGTCATCCACAGAACTATAATAATTCTAGAAATTGCTCTTATTGTTATTAATATAACATGCATTATTACCCATATTATACAGATATTATCCACAGAACTATAAGAATTCTAGAAATTGCTCTTACTGTTATTAATATAACATGCATTGTTACCCAAATTATAATTTTGCTACCGCTAGAACTGTAATAACTCTAGCTATCACTCCTACTGTTATTAATATAACATGCATTAACTCCCATATTATACAGATGTCATCCACAGAACTATAATAATTCTAGAAATTGCTCTTATTGTTATTAATATAACATGCATTATTACCCATATTATACAGATATTATCCACAGAACTATAAGAATTCTAGATATTGCTCTTACTGTTATTAATATAACATGCATTAATTCCCATATTATACAGATATTATCCACAGAACTATAATAATTCTAGCAATTGCTCTTATTGTTATTAAAATAACATGCATTAATTCTTATATTATACAGATATTATCCACAGAACTATAATAATTCTAGCAATTGCTCTTATTGTTATTAATATAACACGCATTAATTCCCATATTATACAGTTATTATCCATAGAACTATAATAATTCTAGCTATTTCTCTTACGGTTTTTAATATATCATGCCTTATTGCCCATACTATACTGTTATTATTGCTAGAACTATAATAATTGTAATTTATCACTCTTATTATTATTAATGTAACATGCATTATTTCCAATATTATCCTCTTACTGTTGCTAGAATTATAAAATTCAAGCAATTGCACTTATTGTTATTAATATAACATGCATTAATTCCCATATTATGCAGATGTCATCCACAGAACTATAATAATTCTAGAAATTGCTCTTATTGTTATTAATATAACATGCATTATTACCCATATTATACAGATATTATCCACAGAACTATAAGAATTCTAGAAATTGCTCTTACTGTTATTAATATAACATGCATTAATTCCCATATTATACAGTTACTATCCACAGAACTATAATAATTCTAGCAATTGCTCTTATTGTTATTAATATAAAACGCATTAATTCCCATATTATACAGTTACTATCCATAGAACTATAATAATTCTAGCTATTACTCTTATTGTTTTTAATATATCATGCATTATTGCCCATACCATACTGTTATTATTGCAAGAACTATAATAATTGTAATTTATCACTCTTATTATTATTAATGTAACATGCATTGTTTCCCATATTATACTGTTACTGTTGCTAGAATTATAAAATTCAAGCAATTGCACTTATTGTTATTAATATAACACGCATTAATTCCCATATTATACAGTTATTATAAATAGAACTATAATAATTATAGCCATTTCTCTTATTGTTTTTAATATATCATGCATTATTGCCCATACCATACTGCTATTATTGCTAGAACTATAATAATTGTAATTTATCACTCTTATTATTATTAATGTAACATGTATTATTTCCCATATTATACTGTTACTGTTGCTAGAACTATAAAATTCAAGCAATTGCACTTATTGTTATTAATACAACATGCATTAATTCCCATATTATGCAGATGTCATCCACAGAACTATAATAATTCTAGAAATTGCTCTTATTGTTATTAATATAACATGCATTATTACCCATATTATACAGATATTATCCACAGAACTATAAGAATTCTAGAAATTGCTCTTACTGTTATTAATATAACATGCATTAATTCCCATATTATACAGTTACTATCCACAGAACTATAATAATTCTAGCAATTGCTCTTATTGTTATTAATATAACACGCATTAATTCCCATATTATACAGTTATTATAAATAGAACTATAATAATTCTAGCTATTTCTCTTATTGTTTTTAATATATCATGCATTATTGCCCATACCATACTGTTATTATTGCTACAACTATAATAATTGTAATTTATCACTCTTATTATTATTAATATAACATGTATTATTTCCCATATTATACTGTTACTGTTGCTAGAACTATAAAATTCAAGCAATTGCACTTATTGTTATTAATACAACATGCATTAATTCCCATATTATGCAGATGTCATCCACAGAACTATAATAATTCTAGAAATTGCTCTTATTGTTATTAATATAACATGCATTATTACCCATATTATACAGATATTATCCACAGAACTATAAGAATTCTAGAAATTGCTCTTACTGTTATTAATATAACATGCATTAATTCCCATATTATACAGTTACTATCCATAGAACTATAATAATTCTAGCTATTACTCTTATTGTTTTTAATATATCATGCATTATTGCCCATACCATACTGTTATTATTGCTAGAACTATAATAATTGTAATTTATCACTCTTATTATTATTAATGTAACATGCATTATTTCCCATATTATACTGTTACTGTTGCTAGAATTGTAAAATTCAAGCAATTGCACTTATTGTTATTAATATAACATGCATTAATTCCCATATTATGCAGATGTCATCCACAGAACTATAATAATTCTAGAAATTGCTCTTATTGTTATTAATATAACATGCATTATTACCCATATTATACAGATATTATCCACAGAACTATAAGAATTCTAGAAATTGCTCTTACTGTTATTAATATAACATGCATTAATTCCCATATTATACAGTTACTATCCACAGAACTATAATAATTCTAGCAATTGCTCTTATTGTTATTAATATAAAACGCATTAATTCCCATATTATACAGTTACTATCCATAGAACTATAATAATTCTAGCTATTACTCTTATTGTTTTTAATATATCATGCATTATTGCCCATACCATACTGTTATTATTGCTAGAACTATAATAATTGTAATTTATCACTCTTATTATTATTAATGTAACATGCATTATTTCCCATATTATACTGTTACTGTTGCTAGAATTATAAAATTCAAGCAATTGCACTTATTGTTATTAATATAACACGCATTAATTCCCATATTATACAGTTATTATAAATAGAACTATAATAATTCTAGCTATTTCTCTTATTGTTTTTAATATATCATGCATTATTGCCCATACCATACTGTTATTATTGCTAGAACTATAATAATTGTAATTTATCACTCTTATTATTATTAATGTAACATGCATTATTTCCAATATTATCCTCTTACTGTTGCTAGAACTATAAAATTCAAGCAATTGCCCTTATTGTTATTAATATAACACGCATTAATTCCCATATTATACAGTTATTATAAATAGAACTATAATAATTCTAGCTATTACTCTTATTGTTTTTAATATATCATGCATTATTGCCCATACCATACTGTTATTATTGCTAGAACTATAATAATTGTAATTTATCACTCTTATTATTATTAATGTAACATGCATTATTTCCCATATTATACTGTTACTGTTGCTAGAATTATAAAATTCAAGCAATTGCACTTATTGTTATTAATATAACACGCATTAATTCCCATATTATACAGTTATTATAAATAGAACTATAATAATTATAGCCATTTCTCTTATTGTTTTTAATATATCATGCATTATTGCCCATACCATACTGCTATTATTGCTAGAACTATGATAATTGTAATTTATCACTCTTATTATTATTAATGTAACATGTATTATTTCCCATATTATACTGTTACTGTTGCTAGAACTATAAAATTCAAGCAATTGCACTTATTGTTATTAATATAACATGCATTAATTCCCATATTATGCAGATGTCATCCACAGAACTATAATAATTCTAGAAATTGCTCTTATTGTTATTAATATAACATGCATTATTACCCATATTATACAGATATTATCCACAGAACTATAAGAATTCTAGAAATTGCTCTTACTGTTATTAATATAACATGCATTGTTACCCAAATTATAATTTTGCTATCGCTAGAACTGTAATAACTCTAGCTATCACTCCTACTGTTATTAATATAACATGCATTAATTCCCATATTATACAGATGTCATCCACAGAACTATAATAATTCTAGAAATTGCTCTTATTGTTATTAATATAACATGCATTATTACCCATATTATACAGATATTATCCACAGAACTATAAGAATTCTAGAAATTGCTCTTACTGTTATTAATATAACATGCATTAATTCCCATATTATACAGATATTATCCACAGAACTATAATAATTCTAGCAATTGCTCTTATTGTTATTAATATAACATGCATTAATTCCCATATTATACAGATATTACCCGCAGAACTATAATAATTCTAGCAATTGCTCTTATTGTTATTAATATAACACGCATTAATTCCCATATTATACAGTTATTATCCATAGAACTATAATAATTCTAGCTATTTCTCTTACGGTTTTTAATATATCATGCCTTATTGCCCATACTATACTGTTATTATTGCTAGAACTATAATAATTGTAATTTATCACTCTTATTATTATTAATGTAACATGCATTATTTCCAATATTATCCTCTTACTGTTGCTAGAACTATAAAATTCAAGCAATTGCACTTATTGTTATTAATATAACATGCATTAATTCCCATATTATGCAGATGTCATCCACAGAACTATAATAATTCTAGAAATTGCTCTTATTGTTATTAATATAACATGCATTATTACCCATATTATACAGATATTATCCACAGAACTATACGAATTCTAGAAATTGCTCTTACTGTTATTAATATAACATGCATTGTTACCCAAATTATAATTTTGCTATCGCTAGAACTGTAATAACTCTAGCTATCACTCCTACTGTTATTAATATAACATGCATTAATTCCCATATTATACAGATGTCATCCACAGAACTATAATAATTCTAGAAATTGCTCTTATTGTTATTAATATAACATGCATTATTACCCATATTATACAGATATTATCCACAGAACTATAAGAATTCTAGAAATTGCTCTTACTGTTATTAATATAACATGCATTAATTCCCATATTATACAGGTACTATCCACAGAACTATAATAATTCTAGCAATTGCTCTTATTGTTATTAATATAAAACGCATTAATTCCCATATTATACAGTTACTATCCATAGAACTATAATAATTCTAGCTATTACTCTTATTGTTTTTAATATATCATGCATTATTGCCCATACCATACTGTTATTATTGCTAGAACTATAATAATTGTAATTTATCACTCTTATTATTATTAATGTAACATGCATTATTTCCCATATTATACTGTTACTGTTGCTAGAATTATAAAATTCAAGCAATTGCACTTATTGTTATTAATATAACATGCATTAATTCCCATGTTATACAGTTATTATCCATAGAACTATAATAATTCTAGCTACTGCTCTTATTGTTTTTAATATAAAATGTATTATTGCCCAAATTATAATGCTGCTATCACTAGAATTGTAATAACTCTAGCTATCACTCTTACTGTTATTAATATAACATGCATTAATTCCCATATTATACAGATATTATCCACAGAACTATAATAATTCCAGAAATTTCTCTTACTGTTATTAATATAACATGCATAATTACACATATTATAATTTTGCTATCGCTAGAACTGTAATAACTCCAGCTATCACTCCTAATGTTATTACTATAACATGCATTAATTCCTATATTATACAGATATTATCCACAGAACTATAATAATTCTAGCAATTGCTCTTATTGTTATTAAGATAACACGCATTAATTCCCATATTATACAGTTATTATAAATAGAACTATAATAATTCTAGCTATTTCTCTTATTGTTTTTAATATATCATGCATTATTGCCCATACCATACTGTTATTGTTGCTAGAATTATAATAATTGTAATTTATCACTCTTATTATTATTAATGTAACATGCATTATTTCCCATATTATACTGTTACTGTTGCTAGAACTATAAAATTCAAGCAATTGCACTTATTGTTATTAATATAACATGCATTAATTTCCATATTATGCAGATGTCATCCACAGAACTATAATAATTCTAGAAATTGCTCTTATTGTTATTAATATAACATGCATTATTACCCATATTATACAGATATTATCCACAGAACTATAAGAATTCTAGAAATTGCTCTTACTGTTATTAATATAACATGCATTGTTACCCAAATTATAATTTTGCTACCGCTAGAACTGTAATAACTCTAGCTATCACTCCTACTGTTATTAATATAACATGCATTAATTCCCATATTATACAGATGTCATCCACAGAACTATAATAATTCTAGAAATTGCTCTTATTGTTATTAATATAACATGCATTATTACCCATATTATACAGATATTATCCACAGAACTATAAGAATTCTAGATATTGCTCTTACTGTTATTAATATAACATGCATTAATTCCCATATTATACAGATATTATCCACAGAACTATAATAATTCTAGCAATTGCTCTTATTGTTATTAAAATAACATGCATTAATTCCCATATTATACAGATATTATCCACAGAACTATAATAATTCTAGCAATTGCTCTTATTGTTATTAATATAACACGCATTAATTCCCATATTATACAGTTATTATCCATAGAACTATAATAATTCTAGCTATTTCTCTTACGGTTTTTAATATATCATGCCTTATTGCCCATACTATACTGTTATTATTGCTAGAACTATAATAATTGTAATTTATCACTCTTATTATTATTAATGTAACATGCATTATTTCCAATATTATCCTCTTACTGTTGCTAGAATTATAAAATTCAAGCAATTGCACTTATTGTTATTAATATAACATGCATTAATTCCCATATTATGCAGATGTCATCCACAGAACTATAATAATTCTAGAAATTGCTCTTATTGTTATTAATATAACATGCATTATTACCCATATTATACAGATATTATCCACAGAACTATAAGAATTCTAGAAATTGCTCTTACTGTTATTAATATAACATGCATTAATTCCCATATTATACAGTTACTATCCACAGAACTATAATAATTCTAGCAATTGCTCTTATTGTTATTAATATAAAACGCATTAATTCCCATATTATACAGTTACTATCCATAGAACTATAATAATTCTAGCTATTACTCTTATTGTTTTTAATATATCATGCATTATTGCCCATACCATACTGTTATTATTGCTAGAACTATAATAATTGTAATTTATCACTCTTATTATTATTAATGTAACATGCATTATTTCCCATATTATACTGTTACTGTTGCTAGAATTATAAAATTCAAGCAATTGCACTTATTGTTATTAATATAACACGCATTAATTCCCATATTATACAGTTATTATAAATAGAACTATAATAATTCTAGCTATTTCTCTTATTGTTTTTAATATATCATGCATTATTGCCCATACCATACTGTTATTATTGCTAGAACTATAATAATTGTAATTTATCACTCTTATTATTATTAATGTAACATGCATTATTTCCCATATTATACTGTTACTGTTGCTAGAACTATAAAATTCAAGCAATTGCACTTATTGTTATTAATATAACATGCATTAATTCCCATATTATGCAGATGTCATCCACAGAACTATAATAATTCTAGAAATTGCTCTTATTGTTATTAATATAACATGCATTATTACCCATATTATACAGATATTATCCACAGAACTATAAGAATTCTAGAAATTGCTCTTACTGTTATTAATATAACATGCATTGTTACCCAAATTATAATTTTGCTATCGCTAGAACTGTAATAACTCTAGCTATCACTCCTACTGTTATTAATATAACATGCATTAATTCCCATATTATACAGATGTCATCCACAGAACTATAATAATTCTAGCAATTGCTCTTATTGTTATTAATATAACACGCATTAATTCCCATATTATACAGTTATTATCCATAGAACTATAATAATTCTAGCTATTTCTCTTACGGTTTTTAATATATCATGCCTTATTGCCCATACTATACTGTTATTATTGCTAGAACTATAATAATTGTAATTTATCACTCTTATTATTATTAATGTAACATGCATTATTTCCAATATTATCCTCTTACTGTTGCTAGAACTATAAAATTCAAGCAATTGCACTTATTGTTATTAATATAACATGCATTAATTCCCATATTATGCAGATGTCATCCACAGAACTATAATAATTCTAGAAATTGCTCTTATTGTTATTAATATAACATGCATTATTACCCATATTATACAGATATTATCCACAGAACTATAAGAATTCTAGAAATTGCTCTTACTGTTATTAATATAACATGCATTGTTACCCAAATTATAATTTTGCTATCGCTAGAACTGTAATAACTCTAGCTATCACTCCTACTGTTATTAATATAACATGCATTAATTCCCATATTATACAGATGTCATCCACAGAACTATAATAATTCTAGAAATTGCTCTTATTGTTATTAATATAACATGCATTATTACCCATATTATACAGATATTATCCACAGAACTATAAGAATTCTAGAAATTGCTCTTACTGTTATTAATATAACATGCATTAATTCCCATATTATACAGTTACTATCCACAGAACTATAATAATTCTAGCAATTGCTCTTATTGTTATTAATATAAAACGCATTAATTCCCATATTATACAGTTACTATCCATAGAACTATAATAATTCTAGCTATTACTCTTATTGTTTTTAATATATCATGCATTATTGCCCATACCATACTGTTATTATTGCTAGAACTATAATAATTGTAATTTATCACTCTTATTATTATTAATGTAACATGCATTATTTCCCATATTATACTGTTACAGTTGCTAGAATTATAAAATTCAAGCAATTGCACTTATTGTTATTAATATAACATGCATTAATTCCCATGTTATACAGTTATTATCCATAGAACTATAATAATTCTAGCTACTACTCTTATTGTTTTTAATATAAAATGTATTATTGCCCAAATTATAATGCTGCTATCACTAGAATTGGAATAACTCTAGCTATCACTCCTACTGTTATTAATATAACATGCATTAATTCCCATATTATACAGATGTCGTCCACAGAACTATAATAATTCTAGAAATTGCTCTTATTGTTATTAATATAACATGCATTATTACCCATATTATACAGATATTATCCACAGAACTATAAGAATTCTAGAAATTGCTCTTACTGTTATTAATATAACATGCATTAATTCCCATATTATACAGTTACTATCCACAGAATTATAATAATTCTAGCAATTGCTCTTATTGTTATTAATATAAAACGCATTAATTCCCATATTATACAGTTACTATCCATAGAACTATAATAATTCTAGCTATTACTCTTATTGTTTTTAATATATCATGCATTATTGCCCATACCATACTGTTATTATTGCTAGAACTATAATAATTGTAATTTATCACTCTTATTATTATTAATGTAACATGCATTATTTCCCATATTATACTGTTACTGTTGCTAGAATTAAAAAATTCAAGCAATTGCACTTATTGTTATTAATATAACACGCATTAATTCCCATATTATACAGTTATTATAAATAGAACTATAATAATTCTAGCTATTTCTCTTATTGTTTTTAATATATCATGCCTTATTGCCCATACCATACTGTTATTATTGCTAGAACCATAATAATTGTAATTTATCACTCTTATTATTATTAATGTAACATGCATTATTTCCCATATTATACTGTTACTGTTGCTAGAACTATAAAATTCAAGCAATTGCACTTATTGTTATTAATATAACATGCATTAATTCCCATATTATGCAGATGTCATCCACAGAACTATAATAATTCTAGAAATTGCTCTTATTGTTATTAATATAACATGCATTATTACCCATATTATACAGATATTATCCACAGAACTATAAGAATTCTAGAAATTGCTCTTACTGTTATTAATATAACATGCATTGTTACCCAAATTATAATTTTGCTATCGCTAGAACTGTAATAACTCTAGCTATCACTCCTACTGTTATTAATATAACATGCATTAATTCCCATATTATACAGATGTCGTCCACCGAACTATAATAATTCTAGAAATTGCTCTTATTGTTATTAATATAACATGCATTATTACCCATATTATACAGATATTATCCACAGAACTATAAGAATTCTAGAAATTGCTCTTACTGTTATTAATATAACATGCATTGTTACCCAAATTATAATTTTGCTATCGCTAGAACTGTAATAACTCTAGCTATCACTCCTACTGTTATTAATATAACATGCATTGATTCCCATATTATACAGATGTCATCCACAGAACTATAATAATTCTAGAAATTGCTCTTATTGTTATTAATATAACATGCATTATTACCCACATTATACAGATATTATCCACAGAACTATAAGAATTCTAGAAATTGCTCTTACTGTTATTAATATAACATGCATTAATTCCCATATTATACAGATATTATCCACAGAACTATAATAATTCTAGCAATTGCTCTTATTGTTATTAATATAACATGCATTAATTCCCATATTATACAGATATTATCCACAGAACTATAATAATTCTAGCAATTGCTCTTATTGTTATTAATATAACACGCATTAATTCCCATATTATACAGTTATTATCCATAGAACTATAATAATTCTAGCTATTTCTCTTACGGTTTTTAATATATCATGCCTTATTGCCCATACTATACTGTTATTATTGCTAGAACTATAATAATTGTTATTTATCACTCTTATTATTATTAATGTAACATGCATTATTTCCAATATTATCCTCTTACTGTTGCTAGAACTATAAAATTCAAGCAATTGCACTTATTGTTATTAATATAACATGCATTAATTCCCATATTATGCAGATGTCATCCACAGAACTATAATAATTCTAGAAATTGCTCTTATTGTTATTAATATAACATGCATTATTACCCATATTATACAGATATTATCCACAGAACTATAAGAATTCTAGAAATTGCTCTTACTGTTATTAATATAACATGCATTGTTACCCAAATTATAATTTTGCTATCGCTAGAACTGTAATAACTCTAGCTATCACTCCTACTGTTATTAATATAACATGCATTAATTCCCATATTATACAGATGTCGTCCACCGAACTATAATAATTCTAGAAATTGCTCTTATTGTTATTAATATAACATGCATTATTACCCATATTATACAGATATTATCCACAGAACTATAAGAATTCTAGAAATTGCTCTTACTGTTATTAATATAACATGCATTAATTCCCATATTATACAGTTACTATCCACAGAACTATAATAATTCTAGCAATTGCTCTTATTGTTATTAATATAAAACGCATTAATTCCCATATTATACAGTTACTATCCATAGAACTATAATAATTCTAGCTATTACTCTTATTGTTTTTAATATATCATGCATTATTGCCCATACCATACTGTTATTATTGCTAGAACTATAATAATTGTAATTTATCACTCTTATTATTATTAATGTAACATGCATTGTTTCCCATATTATACTGTTACTGTTGCTAGAATTATAAAATTCAAGCAATTGCACTTATTGTTATTAATATAACACGCATTAATTCCCATATTATACAGTTATTATAAATAGAACTATAATAATTATAGCCATTTCTCTTATTGTTTTTAATATATCATGCATTATTGCCCATACCATACTGCTATTATTGCTAGAACTATAATAATTGTAATTTATCACTCTTATTATTATTAATGTAACATGTATTATTTCCCATATTATACTGTTACTGTTGCTAGAACTATAAAATTCAAGCAATTGCACTTATTGTTATTAATATAACATGCATTAATTCCCATATTATGCAGATGTCATCCACAGAACTATAATAATTCTAGAAATTGCTCTTATTGTTATTAATATAACATGCATTATTACCCATATTATACAGATATTATCCACAGAACTATAAGAATTCTAGAAATTGCTCTTACTGTTATTAATATGACATGCATTGTTACCCAAATTATAATTTTGCTATCGCTAGAACTGTAATAACTCTAGCTATCACTCCTACTGTTATTAATATAACATGCATTAATTCCCATATTATACAGATGTCATCCACAGAACTATAATAATTCTAGAAATTGCTCTTATTGTTATTAATACAACATGCATTATTACCCATATTATACAGATATTATCCACAGAACTATAAGAATTCTAGAAATTGCTCTTACTGTTATTAATATAACATGCATTAATTCCCATATTATACAGATATTATCCACAGAACTATAATAATTCTAGCAATTGCTCTTATTGTTATTAATATAACATGCATTAATTCCCATATTATACAGATATTACCCGCAGAACTATAATAATTCTAGCAATTGCTCTTATTGTTATTAATATAACACGCATTAATTCCCATATTATACAGTTATTATCCATAGAACTATAATAATTCTAGCTATTTCTCTTACGGTTTTTAATATATCATGCCTTATTGCCCATACTATACTGTTATTATTGCTAGAACTATAATAATTGTAATTTATCACTCTTATTATTATTAATGTAACATGCATTATTTCCAATATTATCCTCTTACTGTTGCTAGAACTATAAAATTCAAGCAATTGCACTTATTGTTATTAATATAACATGCATTAATTCCCATATTATGCAGATGTCATCCACAGAACTATAATAATTCTAGAAATTGCTCTTATTGTTATTAATATAACATGCATTATTACCCATATTATACAGATATTATCCACAGAACTATACGAATTCTAGAAATTGCTCTTACTGTTATTAATATAACATGCATTGTTACCCAAATTATAATTTTGCTATCGCTAGAACTGTAATAACTCTAGCTATCACTCCTACTGTTATTAATATAACATGCATTAATTCCCATATTATACAGATGTCATCCACAGAACTATAATAATTCTAGAAATTGCTCTTATTGTTATTAGTATAACATGCATTATTACCCATATTATACAGATATTATCCACAGAACTATAAGAATTCTAGAAATTGCTCTTACTGTTATTAATATAACATGCATTAATTCCCATATTATACAGGTACTATCCATAGAACTATAATAATTCTAGCTATTACTCTTATTGTTTTTAATATATCATGCATTATTGCCCATACCATACTGTTATTATTGCTAGAACTATAATAATTGTAATTTATCACTCTTATTATTATTAATGTAACATGCATTATTTCCCATATTATACTGTTACTGTTGCTAGAATTATAAAATTCAAGCAATTGCACTTATTGTTATTAATATAACATGTATTAATTCCCATGTTATACAGTTATTATCCATAGAACTATAATAATTCTAGCTACTACTCTTATTGTTTTTAATATAAAATGTATTATTGCCCAAATTATAATGCTGCTATCACTAGAATTGTAATAACTCTAGCTATCACTCTTACTGTTATTAATATAACATGCATTAATTCCCATATTATACAGATATTATCCACAGAACTATAATAATTCCAGAAATTTCTCTTACTGTTATTAATATAACATGCATAATTACACATATTATAATTTTGCTATCGCTAGAACTGTAATAACTCCAGCTATCACTCCTAATGTTATTACTATAACATGCATTAATTCCTATATTATACAGATATTATCCACAGAACTATAATAATTCTAGCAATTGCTCTTATTGTTATTAATATAACACGCATTAATTCCCATATTATACAGTTATTATAAATAGAACTATAATAATTCTAGCTATTTCTCTTATTGTTTTTAATATATCATGCATTATTGCCCATACCATACTGTTATTATTGCTAGAACTATAATAATTGTAATTTATCACTCTTATTATTATTAATGTAACATGCATTATTTCCCATATTATACTGTTACTGTTGCTAGAACTATAAAATTCAAGCAATTGCACTTATTGTTATTAATATAACATGCATTAATTCCCATATTATGCAGATGTCATCCACAGGACTATAATAATTCTAGAAATTGCTCTTATTGTTATTAATATAACATGCATTATTACCCATATTATACAGATATTATCCACAGAACTATAAGAATTCTAGAAATTGCTCTTACTGTTATTAATATAACATGCATTGTTACCCAAATTATAATTTTGCTACCGCTAGAACTGTAATAACTCTAGCTATCACTCCTACTGTTATTAATATAACATGCATTAATTCCCATATTATACAGATGTCATCCACAGAACTATAATAATTCTAGAAATTGCTCTTATTGTTATTAATATAACATGCATTATTACCCATATTATACAGATATTATCCACAGAACTATAAGAATTCTAGATATTGCTCTTACTGTTATTAATATAACATGCATTAATTCCCATATTATACAGATATTATCCACAGAACTATAATAATTCTAGCAATTGCTCTTATTGTTATTAATATAACATGCATTAATTCCCATATTATACAGATATTATCCACAGAACTATAATAATTCTAGCAATTGCTCTTATTGTTATTAATATAACACGCATTAATTCCCATATTATACAGTTATTATCCATAGAACTATAATAATTCTAGCTATTTCTCTTACGGTTTTTAATATATCATGCCTTATTGCCCATACTATACTGTTATTATTGCTAGAACTATAATAATTGTAATTTATCACTCTTATTATTATTAATGTAACATGCATTATTTCCAATATTATCCTCTTACTGTTGCTAGAACTATAAAATTCAAGCAATTGCACTTATTGTTATTAATATAACATGCATTAATTCCCATATTATGCAGATGTCATCCACAGAACTATAATAATTCTAGAAATTGCTCTTATTGTTATTAATATAACATGCATTATTACCCATATTATACAGATATTATCCACAGAACTATAAGAATTCTAGAAATTGCTCTTACTGTTATTAATATAACATGCATTGCTACCCAAATTATAATTTTGCTATCGCTAGAACTGTAATAACTCTAGCTATCACTCCTACTGTTATTAATATAACATGCATTAATTCCCATATTATACAGATGTCGTCCACCGAACTATAATAATTCTAGAAATTGCTCTTATTGTTATTAATATAACATGCATTATTACCCATATTATACAGATATTATCCACAGAACTATAAGAATTCTAGAAATTGCTCTTACTGTTATTAATATAACATGCATTAATTCCCATATTATACAGTTACTATCCACAGAACTATAATAATTCTAGCAATTGCTCTTATTGTTATTAATATAAAACGCATTAATTCCCATATTATACAGTTACTATCCATAGAACTATAATAATTCTAGCTATTACTCTTATTGTTTTTAATATATCATGCATTATTGCCCATACCATACTGTTATTATTGCTAGAACTATAATAATTGTAATTTATCACTCTTATTATTATTAATGTAACATGCATTATTTCCCATATTATACTGTTACTGTTGCTAGAATTATAAAATTCAAGCAATTGCACTTATTGTTATTAATATAACATGCATTAATTCCCATATTATGCAGATGTCATCCACAGAACTATAATAATTCTAGAAATTGCTCTTATTGTTATTAATATAACATGCATTATTACCCATATTATACAGATATTATCCACAGAACTATAAGAATTCTAGAAATTGCTCTTACTGTTATTAATATAACATGCATTAATTCCCATATTATACAGTTACTATCCACAGAACTACAATAATTCTAGCAATTGCTCTTATTGTTATTAATATAAAACGCATTAATTCCCATATTATACAGTTACTATCCATAGAACTATAATAATTCTAGCTATTACTCTTATTGTTTTTAATATATCATGCATTATTGCCCATACCATACTGTTATTATTGCTAGAACTATAATAATTGTTATTTATCACTCTTATTATTATTAATGTAACATGCATTATTTCCAATATTATCCTCTTACTGTTGCTAGAACTATAAAATTCAAGCAATTGCACTTATTGTTATTAATATAACATGCATTAATTCCCATATTATGCAGATGTCATCCACAGAACTATAATAATTCTAGAAATTGCTCTTATTGTTATTAATATAACATGCATTATTACCCATATTATACAGATATTATCCACAGAACTATAAGAATTCTAGAAATTGCTCTTACTGTTATTAATATAACATGCATTGTTACCCAAATTATAATTTTGCTATCGCTAGAACTGTAATAACTCTAGCTATCACTCCTACTGTTATTAATATAACATGCATTAATTCCCATATTATACAGATGTCGTCCACCGAACTATAATAATTCTAGAAATTGCTCTTATTGTTATTAATATAACATGCATTATTACCCATATTATACAGATATTATCCACAGAACTATAAGAATTCTAGAAATTGCTCTTACTGTTATTAATATAACATGCATTAATTCCCATATTATACAGTTACTATCCACAGAACTATAATAATTCTAGCAATTGCTCTTATTGTTATTAATATAAAACGCATTAATTCCCATATTATACAGTTACTATCCATAGAACTATAATAATTCTAGCTATTACTCTTATTGTTTTTAATATATCATGCATTATTGCCCATACCATACTGTTATTATTGCTAGAACTATAATAATTGTAATTTATCACTCTTATTATTATTAATGTAACATGCATTGTTTCCCATATTATACTGTTACTGTTGCTAGAATTATAAAATTCAAGCAATTGCACTTATTGTTATTAATATAACACGCATTAATTCCCATATTATACAGTTATTATAAATAGAACTATAATAATTATAGCCATTTCTCTTATTGTTTTTAATATATCATGCATTATTGCCCATACCATACTGCTATTATTGCTAGAACTATAATAATTGTAATTTATCACTCTTATTATTATTAATGTAACATGTATTATTTCCCATATTATACTGTTACTGTTGCTAGAACTATAAAATTCAAGCAATTGCACTTATTGTTATTAATATAACATGCATTAATTCCCATATTATGCAGATGTCATCCACAGAACTATAATAATTCTAGAAATTGCTCTTATTGTTATTAATATAACATGCATTATTACCCATATTATACAGATATTATCCACAGAACTATAAGAATTCTAGAAATTGCTCTTACTGTTATTAATATGACATGCATTGTTACCCAAATTATAATTTTGCTATCGCTAGAACTGTAATAACTCTAGCTATCACTCCTACTGTTATTAATATAACATGCATTAATTCCCATATTATACAGATGTCATCCACAGAACTATAATAATTCTAGAAATTGCTCTTATTGTTATTAATACAACATGCATTATTACCCATATTATACAGATATTATCCACAGAACTATAAGAATTCTAGAAATTGCTCTTACTGTTATTAATATAACATGCATTAATTCCCATATTATACAGATATTATCCACAGAACTATAATAATTCTAGCAATTGCTCTTATTGTTATTAATATAACATGCATTAATTCCCATATTATACAGATATTACCCGCAGAACTATAATAATTCTAGCAATTGCTCTTATTGTTATTAATATAACACGCATTAATTCCCATATTATACAGTTATTATCCATAGAACTATAATAATTCTAGCTATTTCTCTTACGGTTTTTAATATATCATGCCTTATTGCCCATACTATACTGTTATTATTGCTAGAACTATAATAATTGTAATTTATCACTCTTATTATTATTAATGTAACATGCATTATTTCCAATATTATCCTCTTACTGTTGCTAGAACTATAAAATTCAAGCAATTGCACTTATTGTTATTAATATAACATGCATTAATTCCCATATTATGCAGATGTCATCCACAGAACTATAATAATTCTAGAAATTGCTCTTATTGTTATTAATATAACATGCATTATTACCCATATTATACAGATATTATCCACAGAACTATACGAATTCTAGAAATTGCTCTTACTGTTATTAATATAACATGCATTGTTACCCAAATTATAATTTTGCTATCGCTAGAACTGTAATAACTCTAGCTATCACTCCTACTGTTATTAATATAACATGCATTAATTCCCATATTATACAGATGTCATCCACAGAACTATAATAATTCTAGAAATTGCTCTTATTGTTATTAGTATAACATGCATTATTACCCATATTATACAGATATTATCCACAGAACTATAAGAATTCTAGAAATTGCTCTTACTGTTATTAATATAACATGCATTAATTCCCATATTATACAGGTACTATCCATAGAACTATAATAATTCTAGCTATTACTCTTATTGTTTTTAATATATCATGCATTATTGCCCATACCATACTGTTATTATTGCTAGAACTATAATAATTGTAATTTATCACTCTTATTATTATTAATGTAACATGCATTATTTCCCATATTATACTGTTACTGTTGCTAGAATTATAAAATTCAAGCAATTGCACTTATTGTTATTAATATAACATGTATTAATTCCCATGTTATACAGTTATTATCCATAGAACTATAATAATTCTAGCTACTACTCTTATTGTTTTTAATATAAAATGTATTATTGCCCAAATTATAATGCTGCTATCACTAGAATTGTAATAACTCTAGCTATCACTCTTACTGTTATTAATATAACATGCATTAATTCCCATATTATACAGATATTATCCACAGAACTATAATAATTCCAGAAATTTCTCTTACTGTTATTAATATAACATGCATAATTACACATATTATAATTTTGCTATCGCTAGAACTGTAATAACTCCAGCTATCACTCCTAATGTTATTACTATAACATGCATTAATTCCTATATTATACAGATATTATCCACAGAACTATAATAATTCTAGCAATTGCTCTTATTGTTATTAATATAACACGCATTAATTCCCATATTATACAGTTATTATAAATAGAACTATAATAATTCTAGCTATTTCTCTTATTGTTTTTAATATATCATGCATTATTGCCCATACCATACTGTTATTATTGCTAGAACTATAATAATTGTAATTTATCACTCTTATTATTATTAATGTAACATGCATTATTTCCCATATTATACTGTTACTGTTGCTAGAACTATAAAATTCAAGCAATTGCACTTATTGTTATTAATATAACATGCATTAATTCCCATATTATGCAGATGTCATCCACAGGACTATAATAATTCTAGAAATTGCTCTTATTGTTATTAATATAACATGCATTATTACCCATATTATACAGATATTATCCACAGAACTATAAGAATTCTAGAAATTGCTCTTACTGTTATTAATATAACATGCATTGTTACCCAAATTATAATTTTGCTACCGCTAGAACTGTAATAACTCTAGCTATCACTCCTACTGTTATTAATATAACATGCATTAATTCCCATATTATACAGATGTCATCCACAGAACTATAATAATTCTAGAAATTGCTCTTATTGTTATTAATATAACATGCATTATTACCCATATTATACAGATATTATCCACAGAACTATAAGAATTCTAGATATTGCTCTTACTGTTATTAATATAACATGCATTAATTCCCATATTATACAGATATTATCCACAGAACTATAATAATTCTAGCAATTGCTCTTATTGTTATTAATATAACATGCATTAATTCCCATATTATACAGATATTATCCACAGAACTATAATAATTCTAGCAATTGCTCTTATTGTTATTAATATAACACGCATTAATTCCCATATTATACAGTTATTATCCATAGAACTATAATAATTCTAGCTATTTCTCTTACGGTTTTTAATATATCATGCCTTATTGCCCATACTATACTGTTATTATTGCTAGAACTATAATAATTGTAATTTATCACTCTTATTATTATTAATGTAACATGCATTATTTCCAATATTATCCTCTTACTGTTGCTAGAACTATAAAATTCAAGCAATTGCACTTATTGTTATTAATATAACATGCATTAATTCCCATATTATGCAGATGTCATCCACAGAACTATAATAATTCTAGAAATTGCTCTTATTGTTATTAATATAACATGCATTATTACCCATATTATACAGATATTATCCACAGAACTATAAGAATTCTAGAAATTGCTCTTACTGTTATTAATATAACATGCATTGCTACCCAAATTATAATTTTGCTATCGCTAGAACTGTAATAACTCTAGCTATCACTCCTACTGTTATTAATATAACATGCATTAATTCCCATATTATACAGATGTCGTCCACCGAACTATAATAATTCTAGAAATTGCTCTTATTGTTATTAATATAACATGCATTATTACCCATATTATACAGATATTATCCACAGAACTATAAGAATTCTAGAAATTGCTCTTACTGTTATTAATATAACATGCATTAATTCCCATATTATACAGTTACTATCCACAGAACTATAATAATTCTAGCAATTGCTCTTATTGTTATTAATATAAAACGCATTAATTCCCATATTATACAGTTACTATCCATAGAACTATAATAATTCTAGCTATTACTCTTATTGTTTTTAATATATCATGCATTATTGCCCATACCATACTGTTATTATTGCTAGAACTATAATAATTGTAATTTATCACTCTTATTATTATTAATGTAACATGCATTATTTCCCATATTATACTGTTACTGTTGCTAGAATTATAAAATTCAAGCAATTGCACTTATTTTTATTAATATAACATGCATTAATTCCCATATTATGCAGATGTCATCCACAGAACTATAATAATTCTAGAAATTGCTCTTATTGTTATTAATATAACATGCATTATTACCCATATTATACAGATATTATCCACAGAACTATAAGAATTCTAGAAATTGCTCTTACTGTTATTAATATAACATGCATTAATTCCCATATTATACAGTTACTATCCACAGAACTACAATAATTCTAGCAATTGCTCTTATTGTTATTAATATAAAACGCATTAATTCCCATATTATACAGTTACTATCCATAGAACTATAATAATTCTAGCTATTACTCTTATTGTTTTTAATATATCATGCATTATTGCCCATACCATACTGTTATTATTGCTAGAACTATAATAATTGTAATTTATCACTCTTATTATTATTAATGTAACATGCATTATTTCCCATATTATACTGTTACTGTTGCTAGAATTATAAAATTCAAGCAATTGCACTTATTGTTATTAATATAACACGCATTAATTCCCATATTATACAGTTATTATAAATAGAACTATAATAATTCTAGCTATTTCTCTTATTGTTTTTAATATATCATGCATTATTGCACATACCATACTGTTATTATTGCTAGAACTATAATAATTGTAATTTATCACTCTTATTATTATTAATGTAACATGCATTATTTCCAATATTATCCTCTTACTGTTGCTAGAACTATAAAATTCAAGCAATTGCACTTATTGTTATTAATATAACATGCATTAATTCCCATATTATGCAGATGTCATCCACAGAACTATAATAATTCTAGAAATTGCTCTTATTGTTATTAATATAACATGCATTATTACCCATATTATACAGATATTATCCACAGAACTATAAGAATTCTAGAAATTGCTCTTACTGTTATTAATATAACATGCATTGTTACCCAAATTATAATTTTGCTATCGCTAGAACTGTAATAACTCTAGCTATCACTCCTACTGTTATTAATATAACATGCATTAATTCCCATATTATACAGATGTCGTCCACCGAACTATAATAATTCTAGAAATTGCTCTTATTGTTATTAATATAACATGCATTATTACCCATATTATACAGATATTATCCACAGAACTATAAGAATTCTAGAAATTGCTCTTACTGTTATTAATATAACATGCATTAATTCCCATATTATACAGTTACTATCCACAGAACTATAATAATTCTAGCAATTGCTCTTATTGTTATTAATATAAAACGCATTAATTCCCATATTATACAGTTACTATCCATAGGACTATAATAATTCTAGCTATTACTCTTATTGTTTTTAATATATCATGCATTATTGCCCATACCATACTGTTATTATTGCTAGAACTATAATAATTGTAATTTATCACTCTTATTATTATTAATGTAACATGCATTATTTCCCATATTATACTGTTACTGTTGCTAGAATTATAAAATTCAAGCAATTGCACTTATTGTTATTAATATAACATGCATTAATTCCCATATTATGCAGATGTCATCCACAGAACTATAATAATTCTAGAAATTGCTCTTATTGTTATTAATATAACATGCATTATTACCCATATTATACAGATATTATCCACAGAACTATAAGAATTCTAGAAATTGCTCTTACTGTTATTAATATAACATGCATTAATTCCCATATTATACAGTTACTATCCACAGAACTATAATAATTCTAGCAATTGCTCTTATTGTTATTAATATAAAACGCATTAATTCCCATATTATACAGTTACTATCCATAGAACTATAATAATTCTAGCTATTACTCTTATTGTTTTTAATATATCATGCATTATTGCCCATACCATACTGTTATTATTGCTAGAACTATAATAATTGTAATTTATCACTCTTATTATTATTAATGTAACATGCATTATTTCCCATATTATACTGTTACTGTTGCTAGAATTATAAAATTCAAGCAATTGCACTTATTGTTATTAATATAACACGCATTAATTCCCATATTATACAGTTATTATAAATAGAACTATAATAATTCTAGCTATTTCTCTTATTGTTTTTAATATATCATGCATTATTGCCCATACCATACTGTTATTATTGCTAGAACTATAATAATTGTAATTTATCACTCTTATTATTATTAATGTAACATGCATTATTTCCAATATTATCCTCTTACTGTTGCTAGAACTATAAAATTCAAGCAATTGCACTTATTGTTATTAATATAACATGCATTAATTCCCATATTATGCAGATGTCATCCACAGAACTATAATAATTCTAGAAATTGCTCTTATTGTTATTAATATAACATGCATTATTACCCATATTATACAGATATTATCCACAGAACTATAAGAATTCTAGAAATTGCTCTTACTGTTATTAATATAACATGCATTGTTACCCAAATTATAATTTTGCTATCGCTAGAACTGTAATAACTCTAGCTATCACTCCTACTGTTATTAATATAACATGCATTAATTCCCATATTATACAGTTATTATAAATAGAACTATAATAATTCTAGCTATTACTCTTATTGTTTTTAATATATCATGCATTATTGCCCATACCATACTGTTATTATTGCTAGAACTATAATAATTGTAATTTATCACTCTTATTATTATTAATGTAACATGCATTATTTCCCATATTATACTGTTACTGTTGCTAGAATTATAAAATTCAAGCAATTGCACTTATTGTTATTAATATAACACGCATTAATTTCCATATTATACAGTTATTATAAATAGAACTATAATAATTCTAGCTATTTCTCTTATTGTTTTTAATATATCATGCATTATTGCCCATACCATACTGTTATTATTGCTAGAACTATAATAATTGTAATTTATCACTCTTATTATTATTAATGTAACATGCATTATTTCCAATATTATCCTCTTACTGTTGCTAGAACTATAAAATTCAAGCAATTGCACTTATTGTTATTAATATAACACGCAATAATTCCCATATTATACAGTTATTATAAATAGAACTATAATAATTCTAGCTATTACTCTTATTGTTTTTAATATATCATGCATTATTGCCCATACCATACTGTTATTATTGCTAGAACTATAATAATTGTAATTTATCACTCTTATTATTATTAATGTAACATGCATTATTTCCCATATTATACTGTTACTGTTGCCAGAATTATAAAATTCAAGCAATTGCACTTATTGTTATTAATATAACACGCATTAATTCCCATATTATACAGTTATTATAAATAGAACTATAATAATTATAGCCATTTCTCTTATTGTTTTTAATATATCATGCATTATTGCCCATACCATACTGCTATTATTGCTAGAACTATGATAATTGTAATTTATCACTCTTATTATTATTAATGTAACATGTATTATTTCCCATATTATACTGTTACTGTTGCTAGAACTACAAAATTCAAGCAATTGCACTTATTGTTATTAATATAACATGCATTAATTCCCATATTATGCAGATGTCATCCACAGAACTATAATAATTCTAGAAATTGCTCTTATTGTTATTAATATAACATGCATTATTACCCATATTATACAGATATTATCCACAGAACTATAAGAATTCTAGAAATTGCTCTTACTGTTATTAATATAACATGCATTGTTACCCAAATTATAATTTTGCTATCGCTAGAACTGTAATAACTCTAGCTATCACTCCTACTGTTATTAATATAACATGCATTAATTCCCATATTATACAGATGTCATCCACAGAACTATAATAATTCTAGAAATTGCTCTTATTGTTATTAATATAACATGCATTATTACCCATATTATACAGATATTATCCACAGAACTATAAGAATTCTAGAAATTGCTCTTACTGTTATTAATATAACATGCATTAATTCCCATATTATACAGATATTATCCACAGAACTATAATAATTCTAGCAATTGCTCTTATTGTTATTAATATAACATGCATTAATTCCCATATTATACAGATATTACCCGCAGAACTATAATAATTCTAGCAATTGCTCTTATTGTTATTAATATAACACGCATTAATTCCCATATTATACAGTTATTATCCATAGAACTATAATAATTCTAGCTATTTCTCTTACGGTTTTTAATATATCATGCCTTATTGCCCATACTATACTGTTATTATTGCTAGAACTATAATAATTGTAATTTATCACTCTTATTATTATTAATGTAACATGCATTATTTCCAATATTATCCTCTTACTGTTGCTAGAACTATAAAATTCAAGCAATTGCACTTATTGTTATTAATATAACGTGCATTAATTCCCATATTATACTGTTACTGTTGCTAGAATTATAAAATTCAAGCAATTGCACTTATTGTTATTAATATAACATGCATTAATTCCCATGTTATACAGTTATTATCCATAGAACTATAATAATTCTAGCTACTGCTCTTATTGTTTTTAATATAAAATGTATTATTGCCCAAATTATAATGCTGCTATCACTAGAATTGTAATAACTCTAGCTATCACTCTTACTGTTATTAATATAACATGCATTAATTCCCATATTATACAGATATTATCCACAGAACTATAATAATTCCAGAAATTTCTCTTACTGTTATTAATATAACATGCATAATTACACATATTATAATTTTGCTATCGCTAGAACTGTAATAACTCCAGCTATCACTCCTAATGTTATTACTATAACATGCATTAATTCCTATATTATACAGATATTATCCACAGAACTATAATAATTCTAGCAATTGCTCTTATTGCTATTAAGATAACACGCATTAATTCCCATATTATACAGTTATTATAAATAGAACTATAATAATTCTAGCTATTTCTCTTATTGTTTTTAATATATCATGCATTATTGCCCATACCATACTGTTATTATTGCTAGAACTATAATAATTGTAATTTATCACTCTTATTATTATTAATGTAACATGCATTATTTCCCATATTATACTGTTACTGTTGCTAGAACTATAAAATTCAAGCAATTGCACTTATTGTTATTAATATAACATGCATTAATTTCCATATTATGCAGATGTCATCCACAGAACTATAATAATTCTAGAAATTGCTCTTATTGTTATTAATATAACATGCATTATTACCCATATTATACAGATATTATCCACAGAACTATAAGAATTCTAGAAATTGCTCTTACTGTTATTAATATAACATGCATTGTTACCCAAATTATAATTTTGCTACCGCTAGAACTGTAATAACTCTAGCTATCACTCCTACTGTTATTAATATAACATGCATTAATTCCCATATTATACAGATGTCATCCACAGAACTATAATAATTCTAGAAATTGCTCTTATTGTTATTAATATAACATGCATTATTACCCATATTATACAGATATTATCCACAGAACTATAAGAATTCTAGATATTGCTCTTACTGTTATTAATATAACATGCATTAATTCCCATATTACACAGATATTATCCACAGAACTATAATAATTCTAGCAATTGCTCTTATTGTTATTAATATAACATGCATTAATTCCCATATTATACAGTTATTATAAATAGAACTATAATAATTCTAGCTATTTCTCTTATTGTTTTTAATATATCATGCATTATTGCCCATACCATACTGTTATTATTGCTAGAACTATAATAATTGTAATTTATCACTCTTATTATTATTAATGTAACATGCATTATTTCCCATATTATACTGTTACTGTTGCTAGAACTATAAAATTCAAGCAATTGCACTTATTGTTATTAATATAACATACATTAATTCCCATATTATGCAGATGTCATCCACAGAACTATAATAATTCTAGAAATTGCTCTTATTGTTATTAATATAACATGCATTATTACCCATATTATACAGATATTATCCACAGAACTATAAGAATTCTAGAAATTGCTCTTACTGTTATTAATATAACATGCATTGTTACCCAAATTATAATTTTGCTATCGCTAGAACTGTAATAACTCTAGCTATCACTCCTACTGTTATTAATATAACATGCATTAGTTCCCATATTATACAGATGTCATCCACAGAACTATAATAATTCTAGCAATTGCTCTTATTGTTATTAATATAACACGCATTAATTCCCATATTATACAGTTATTATCCATAGAACTATAATAATTCTAGCTATTTCTCTTACGGTTTTTAATATATCATGCCTTATTGCCCATACTATACTGTTATTATTGCTAGAACTATAATAATTGTAATTTATCACTCTTATTATTATTAATGTAACATGCATTATTTCCAATATTATCCTCTTACTGTTGCTAGAACTATAAAATTCAAGCAATTGCACTTATTGTTATTAATATAACATGCATTAATTCCCATATTATGCAGATGTCATCCACAGAACTATAATAATTCTAGAAATTGCTCTTATTGTTATTAATATAACATGCATTATTACCCATATTATACAGATATTATCCACAGAACTATAAGAATTCTAGAAATTGCTCTTACTGTTATTAATATAACATGCATTGTTACCCAAATTATAATTTTGCTATCGCTAGAACTGTAATAACTCTAGCTATCACTCCTACTGTTATTAATATAACATGCATTAATTCCCATATTATACAGTTATTATAAATAGAACTGTAATAATTCTAGCTATTACTCTTATTGTTTTTAATATATCATGCATTATTGCCCATACCATACTGTTATTATTGCTAGAACTATAATAATTGTAATTTATCACTCTTATTATTATTAATGTAACATGCATTATTTCCCATATTATACTGTTACTGTTGCTAGAATTATAAAATTCAAGCAATTGCACTTATTGTTATTAATATAACACGCATTAATTTCCATATTATACAGTTATTATAAATAGAACTATAATAATTCTAGCTATTTCTCTTATTGTTTTTAATATATCATGCATTATTGCCCATACCATACTGTTATTATTGCTAGAACTATAATAATTGTAATTTATCACTCTTATTATTATTAATGTAACATGCATTATTTCCAATATTATCCTCTTACTGTTGCTAGAACTATAAAATTCAAGCAATTGCACTTATTGTTATTAATATAACACGCAATAATTCCCATATTATACAGTTATTATAAATAGAACTATAATAATTCTAGCTATTACTCTTATTGTTTTTAATATATCATGCATTATTGCCCATACCATACTGTTATTATTGCTAGAACTATAATAATTGTAATTTATCACTCTTATTATTATTAATGTAACATGCATTATTTCCCATATTATACTGTTACTGTTGCCAGAATTATAAAATTCAAGCAATTGCACTTATTGTTATTAATATAACACGCATTAATTCCCATATTATACAGTTATTATAAATAGAACTATAATAATTATAGCCATTTCTCTTATTGTTTTTAATATATCATGCATTATTGCCCATACCATACTGCTATTATTGCTAGAACTATGATAATTGTAATTTATCACTCTTATTATTATTAATGTAACATGTATTATTTCCCATATTATACTGTTACTGTTGCTAGAACTACAAAATTCAAGCAATTGCACTTATTGTTATTAATATAACATGCATTAATTCCCATATTATGCAGATGTCATCCACAGAACTATGATAATTCTAGAAATTGCTCTTATTGTTATTAATATAACATGCATTATTACCCATATTATACAGATATTATCCACAGAACTATAAGAATTCTAGAAATTGCTCTTACTGTTATTAATATAACATGCATTGTTACCCAAATTATAATTTTGCTATCGCTAGAACTGTAATAACTCTAGCTATCACTCCTACTGTTATTAATATAACATGCATTAATTCCCATATTATACAGATGTCATCCACAGAACTATAATAATTCTAGAAATTGCTCTTATTGTTATTAATATAACATGCATTATTACCCATATTATACAGATATTATCCACAGAACTATAAGAATTCTAGAAATTGCTCTTACTGTTATTAATATAACATGCATTAATTCCCATATTATACAGATATTATCCACAGAACTATAATAATTCTAGCAATTGCTCTTATTGTTATTAATATAACATGCATTAATTCCCATATTATACAGATATTACCCGCAGAACTATAATAATTCTAGCAATTGCTCTTATTGTTATTAATATAACACGCATTAATTCCCATATTATACAGTTATTATCCATAGAACTATAATAATTCTAGCTATTTCTCTTACGGTTTTTAATATATCATGCCTTATTGCCCATACTATACTGTTATTATTGCTAGATCTATAATAATTGTAATTTATCACTCTTATTATTATTAATGTAACATGCATTATTTCCAATATTATCCTCTTACTGTTGCTAGAACTATAAAATTCAAGCAATTGCACTTATTGTTATTAATATAACATGCATTAATTCCCATATTATACTGTTACTGTTGCTAGAATTATAAAATTCAAGCAATTGCACTTATTGTTATTAATATAACATGCATTAATTCCCATGTTATACAGTTATTATCCATAGAACTATAATAATTCTAGCTACTGCTCTTATTGTTTTTAATATAAAATGTATTATTGCCCAAATTATAATGCTGCTATCACTAGAATTGTAATAACTCTAGCTATCACTCTTACTGTCATTAATATAACATGCATTAATTCCCATATTATACAGATATTATCCACAGAACTATAATAATTCCAGAAATTTCTCTTACTGTTATTAATATAACATGCATAATTACACATATTATAATTTTGCTATCGCTAGAACTGTAATAACTCCAGCTATCACTCCTAATGTTATTACTATAACATGCATTAATTCCTATATTATACAGATATTATCCACAGAACTATAATAATTCTAGCAATTGCTCTTATTGCTATTAAGATAACACGCATTAATTCCCATATTATACAGTTATTATAAATAGAACTATAATAATTCTAGCTATTTCTCTTATTGTTTTTAATATATCATGCATTATTGCCCATACCATACTGTTATTATTGCTAGAACTATAATAATTGTAATTTATCACTCTTATTATTATTAATGTAACATGCATTATTTCCCATATTATACTGTTACTGTTGCTAGAACTATAAAATTCAAGCAATTGCACTTATTGTTATTAATATAACATGCATTAATTTCCATATTATGCAGATGTCATCCACAGAACTATAATAATTCTAGAAATTGCTCTTATTGTTATTAATATAACATGCATTATTACCCATATTATACAGATATTATCCACAGAACTATAAGAATTCTAGAAATTGCTCTTACTGTTATTAATATAACATGCATTGTTACCCAAATTATAATTTTGCTACCGCTAGAACTGTAATAACTCTAGCTATCACTCCTACTGTTATTAATATAACATGCATTAATTCCCATATTATACAGATGTCATCCACAGAACTATAATAATTCTAGAAATTGCTCTTATTGTTATTAATATAACATGCATTATTACCCATATTATACAGATATTATCCACAGAACTATAAGAATTCTAGATATTGCTCTTACTGTTATTAATATAACATGCATTAATTCCCATATTACACAGATATTATCCACAGAACTATAATAATTCTAGCAATTGCTCTTATTGTTATTAATATAACATGCATTAATTCCCATATTATACAGATATTATCCACAGAACTATAATAATTCTAGCAATTGCTCTTATTGTTATTAATATAACACGCATTAATTCCCATATTATACAGTTATTATCCATAGAACTATAATAATTCTAGCTATTTCTCTTACGGTTTTTAATATATCATGCCTTATTGCCCATACTATACTGTTATTATTGCTAGAACTATAATAATTGTAATTTATCACTCTTATTATTATTAATGTAACATGCATTATTTCCAATATTATCCTCTTACTGTTGCTAGAATTATAAAATTCAAGCAATTGCACTTATTGTTATTAATATAACATGCATTAATTCCCATATTATGCAGATGTCATCCACAGAACTATAATAATTCTAGAAATTGCTCTTATTGTTATTAATATAACATGCATTATTACCCATATTATACAGATATTATCCACAGAACTATAAGAATTCTAGAAATTGCTCTTACTGTTATTAATATAACATGCATTAATTCCCATATTATACAGTTACTATCCACAGAACTATAATAATTCTAGCAATTGCTCTTATTGTTATTAATATAAAACGCATTAATTCCCATATTATACAGTTACTATCCATAGAACTATAATAATTCTAGCTATTACTCTTATTGTTTTTAATATATCATGCATTATTGCCCATACCATACTGTTATTATTGCTAGAACTATAATAATTGTAATTTATCACTCTTATTATTATTAATGTAACATGCATTATTTCCCATATTATACTGTTACTGTTGCTAGAATTATAAAATTCAAGCAATTGCACTTATTGTTATTAATATAACACGCATTAATTCCCATATTATACAGTTATTATAAATAGAACTATAATAATTCTAGCTATTTCTCTTATTGTTTTTAATATATCATGCATTATTGCCCATACCATACTGTTATTATTGCTAGAACTATAATAATTGTAATTTATCACTCTTATTATTATTAATGTAACATGCATTATTTCCCATATTATACTGTTACTGTTGCTAGAACTATAAAATTCAAGCAATTGCACTTATTGTTATTAATATAACATACATTAATTCCCATATTATGCAGATGTCATCCACAGAACTATAATAATTCTAGAAATTGCTCTTATTGTTATTAATATAACATGCATTATTACCCATATTATACAGATATTATCCACAGAACTATAAGAATTCTAGAAATTGCTCTTACTGTTATTAATATAACATGCATTGTTACCCAAATTATAATTTTGCTATCGCTAGAACTGTAATAACTCTAGCTATCACTCCTACTGTTATTAATATAACATGCATTAGTTCCCATATTATACAGATGTCATCCACAGAACTATAATAATTCTAGCAATTGCTCTTATTGTTATTAATATAACACGCATTAATTCCCATATTATACAGTTATTATCCATAGAACTATAATAATTCTAGCTATTTCTCTTACGGTTTTTAATATATCATGCCTTATTGCCCATACTATACTGTTATTATTGCTAGAACTATAATAATTGTAATTTATCACTCTTATTATTATTAATGTAACATGCATTATTTCCAATATTATCCTCTTACTGTTGCTAGAACTATAAAATTCAAGCAATTGCACTTATTGTTATTAATATAACATGCATTAATTCCCATATTATGCAGATGTCATCCACAGAACTATAATAATTCTAGAAATTGCTCTTATTGTTATTAATATAACATGCATTATTACCCATATTATACAGATATTATCCACAGAACTATAAGAATTCTAGAAATTGCTCTTACTGTTATTAATATAACATGCATTGTTACCCAAATTATAATTTTGCTATCGCTAGAACTGTAATAACTCTAGCTATCACTCCTACTGTTATTAATATAACATGCATTAATTCCCATATTATACAGATGTCATCCACAGAACTATAATAATTCTAGAAATTGCTCTTATTGTTATTAATATAACATGCATTATTACCCATATTATACAGATATTATCCACAGAACTATAAGAATTCTAGAAATTGCTCTTACTGTTATTAATATAACATGCATTAATTCCCATATTATACAGTTACTATCCACAGAACTATAATAATTCTAGCAATTGCTCTTATTGTTATTAATATAAAACGCATTAATTCCCATATTATACAGTTACTATCCATAGAACTATAATAATTCTAGCTATTACTCTTATTGTTTTTAATATATCATGCATTATTGCCCATACCATACTGTTATTATTGCTAGAACTATAATAATTGTAATTTATCACTCTTATTATTATTAATGTAACATGCATTATTTCCCATATTATACTGTTACTGTTGCTAGAATTATAAAATTCAAGCAATTGCACTTATTGTTATTAATATAACACGCATTAATTCCCATATTATACAGTTATTATAAATAGAACTATAATAATTCTAGCTATTTCTCTTATAGTTTTTAATATATCATGCATTATTGCCCATACCATACTGTTATTATTGCTAGAACTATAATAATTGTAATTTATCACTCTTATTATTATTAATGTAACATGCATTATTTCCCATATTATACTGTTACTGTTGCTAGAACTATAAAATTCAAGCAATTGCACTTATTGTTATTAATATAACATACATTAATTCCCATATTATGCAGATGTCATCCACAGAACTATAATAATTCTAGAAATTGCTCTTATTGTTATTAATATAACATGCATTATTACCCATATTATACAGATATTATCCACAGAACTATAAGAATTCTAGAAATTGCTCTTACTGTTATTAATATAACATGCATTGTTACCCAAATTATAATTTTGCTATCGCTAGAACTGTAATAACTCTAGCTATCACTCCTACTGTTATTAATATAACATGCATTAGTTCCCATATTATACAGATGTCATCCACAGAACTATAATAATTCTAGCAATTGCTCTTATTGTTATTAATATAACACGCATTAATTCCCATATTATACAGTTATTATCCATAGAACTATAATAATTCTAGCTATTTCTCTTACGGTTTTTAATATATCATGCCTTATTGCCCATACTATACTGTTATTATTGCTAGAACTATAATAATTGTAATTTATCACTCTTATTATTATTAATGTAACATGCATTATTTCCAATATTATCCTCTTACTGTTGCTAGAACTATAAAATTCAAGCAATTGCACTTATTGTTATTAATATAACATGCATTAATTCCCATATTATGCAGATGTCATCCACAGAACTATAATAATTCTAGAAATTGCTCTTATTGTTATTAATATAACATGCATTATTACCCATATTATACAGATATTATCCACAGAACTATAAGAATTCTAGAAATTGCTCTTACTGTTATTAATATAACATGCATTGTTACCCAAATTATAATTTTGCTATCGCTAGAACTGTAATAACTCTAGCTATCACTCCTACTGTTATTAATATAACATGCATTAATTCCCATATTATACAGATGTCATCCACAGAACTATAATAATTCTAGAAATTGCTCTTATTGTTATTAATATAACATGCATTATTACCCATATTATACAGATATTATCCACAGAACTATAAGAATTCTAGAAATTGCTCTTACTGTTATTAATATAACATGCATTAATTCCCATATTATACAGTTACTATCCACAGAACTATAATAATTCTAGCAATTGCTCTTATTGTTATTAATATAAAACGCATTAATTCCCATATTATACAGTTACTATCCATAGAACTATAATAATTCTAGCTATTACTCTTATTGTTTTTAATATATCATGCATTATTGCCCATACCATACTGTTATTATTGCTAGAACTATAATAATTGTAATTTATCACTCTTATTATTATTAATGTAACATGCATTATTTCCCATATTATACTGTTACAGTTGCTAGAATTATAAAATTCAAGCAATTGCACTTATTGTTATTAATATAACATGCATTAATTCCCATGTTATACAGTTATTATCCATAGAACTATAATAATTCTAGCTACTACTCTTATTGTTTTTAATATAAAATGTATTATTGCCCAAATTATAATGCTGCTATCACTAGAATTGGAATAACTCTAGCTATCACTCCTACTGTTATTAATATAACATGCATTAATTCCCATATTATACAGATGTCGTCCACAGAACTATAATAATTCTAGAAATTGCTCTTATTGTTATTAATATAACATGCATTATTACCCATATTATACAGATATTATCCACAGAACTATAAGAATTCTAGAAATTGCTCTTACTGTTATTAATATAACATGCATTAATTCCCATATTATACAGTTACTATCCACAGAATTATAATAATTCTAGCAATTGCTCTTATTGTTATTAATATAAAACGCATTAATTCCCATATTATACAGTTACTATCCATAGAACTATAATAATTCTAGCTATTACTCTTATTGTTTTTAATATATCATGCATTATTGCCCATACCATACTGTTATTATTGCTAGAACTATAATAATTGTAATTTATCACTCTTATTATTATTAATGTAACATGCATTATTTCCCATATTATACTGTTACTGTTGCTAGAATTAAAAAATTCAAGCAATTGCACTTATTGTTATTAATATAACACGCATTAATTCCCATATTATACAGTTATTATAAATAGAACTATAATAATTCTAGCTATTTCTCTTATTGTTTTTAATATATCATGCCTTATTGCCCATACCATACTGTTATTATTGCTAGAACTATAATAATTGTAATTTATCACTCTTATTATTATTAATGTAACATGCATTATTTCCCATATTATACTGTTACTGTTGCTAGAACTATAAAATTCAAGCAATTGCACTTATTGTTATTAATATAACATGCATTAATTCCCATATTATGCAGATGTCATCCACAGAACTATAATAATTCTAGAAATTGCTCTTATTGTTATTAATATAACATGCATTATTACCCATATTATACAGATATTATCCACAGAACTATAAGAATTCTAGAAATTGCTCTTACTGTTATTAATATAACATGCATTGTTACCCAAATTATAATTTTGCTATCGCTAGAACTGTAATAACTCTAGCTATCACTCCTACTGTTATTAATATAACATGCATTAATTCCCATATTATACAGATGTCATCCACAGAACTATAATAATTCTAGCAATTGCTCTTATTGTTATTAATATAACACGCATTAATTCCCATATTATACAGTTATTATCCATAGAACTATAATAATTCTAGCTATTTCTCTTACGGTTTTTAATATATCATGCCTTATTGCCCATACTATACTGTTATTATTGCTAGAACTATAATAATTGTAATTTATCACTCTTATTATTATTAATGTAACATGCATTATTTCCAATATTATCCTCTTACTGTTGCTAGAACTATAAAATTCAAGCAATTGCACTTATTGTTATTAATATAACATGCATTAATTCCCATATTATGCAGATGTCATCCACAGAACTATAATAATTCTAGAAATTGCTCTTATTGTTATTAATATAACATGCATTATTACCCATATTATACAGATATTATCCACAGAACTATAAGAATTCTAGAAATTGCTCTTACTGTTATTAATATAACATGCATTGTTACCCAAATTATAATTTTGCTATCGCTAGAACTGTAATAACTCTAGCTATCACTCCTACTGTTATTAATATAACATGCATTAATTCCCATATTATACAGATGTCATCCACAGAACTATAATAATTCTAGAAATTGCTCTTATTGTTATTAATATAACATGCATTATTACCCATATTATACAGATATTATCCACAGAACTATAAGAATTCTAGAAATTGCTCTTACTGTTATTAATATAACATGCATTAATTCCCATATTATACAGTTACTATCCACAGAACTATAATAATTCTAGCAATTGCTCTTATTGTTATTAATATAAAACGCATTAATTCCCATATTATACAGTTACTATCCATAGAACTATAATAATTCTAGCTATTACTCTTATTGTTTTTAATATATCATGCATTATTGCCCATACCATACTGTTATTATTGCTAGAACTATAATAATTGTAATTTATCACTCTTATTATTATTAATGTAACATGCATTATTTCCCATATTATACTGTTACAGTTGCTAGAATTATAAAATTCAAGCAATTGCACTTATTGTTATTAATATAACATGCATTAATTCCCATGTTATACAGTTATTATCCATAGAACTATAATAATTCTAGCTACTACTCTTATTGTTTTTAATATAAAATGTATTATTGCCCAAATTATAATGCTGCTATCACTAGAATTGTAATAACTCTAGCTATCACTCCTACTGTTATTAATATAACATGCATTAATTCCCATATTATACAGATGTCGTCCACAGAACTATAATAATTCTAGAAATTGCTCTTATTGTTATTAATATAACATGCATTATTACCCATATTATACAGATATTATCCACAGAACTATAAGAATTCTAGAAATTGCTCTTACTGTTATTAATATAACATGCATTAATTCCCATATTATACAGTTACTATCCACAGAATTATAATAATTCTAGCAATTGCTCTTATTGTTATTAATATAAAACGCATTAATTCCCATATTATACAGTTACTATCCATAGAACTATAATAATTCTAGCTATTACTCTTATTGTTTTTAATATATCATGCATTATTGCCCATACCATACTGTTATTATTGCTAGAACTATAATAATTGTAATTTATCACTCTTATTATTATTAATGTAACATGCATTATTTCCCATATTATACTGTTACTGCTGCTAGAATTAAAAAATTCAAGCAATTGCACTTATTGTTATTAATATAACACGCATTAATTCCCATATTATACAGTTATTATAAATAGAACTATAATAATTCTAGCTATTTCTCTTATTGTTTCTAATATATCATGCCTTATTGCCCATACCATACTGTTATTATTGCTAGAACTATAATAATTGTAATTTATCACTCTTATTATTATTAATGTAACATGCATTATTTCCAATATTATCCTCTTACTGTTGCTAGAACTATAAAATTCAAGCAATTGCACTTATTGTTATTAATATAACATGCATTAATTCCCATATTATGCAGATGTCATCCACAGAACTATAATAATTCTAGAAATTGCTCTTATTGTTATTAATATAACATGCATTATTACCCATATTATACAGATATTATCCACAGAACTATAAGAATTCTAGAAATTGCTCTTACTGTTATTAATATAACATGCATTGTTACCCAAATTATAATTTTGCTATCGCTAGAACTGTAATAACTCTAGCTATCACTCCTACTGTTATTAATATAACATGCATTAATTCCCATATTATACAGATGTCATCCACAGAACTATAATAATTCTAGAAATTGCTCTTATTGTTATTAATATAACATGCATTATTACCCATATTATACAGATATTATCCACAGAACTATAAGAATTCTAGAAATTGCTCTTACTGTTATTAATATAACATGCATTAATTCCCATATTATACAGTTACTATCCACAGAACTATAATAATTCTAGCAATTGCTCTTATTGTTATTAATATAAAACGCATTAATTCCCATATTATACAGTTACTATCCATAGAACTATAATAATTCTAGCTATTACTCTTATTGTTTTTAATATATCATGCATTATTGCCCATACCATACTGTTATTATTGCTAGAACTATAATAATTGTAATTTATCACTCTTATTATTATTAATGTAACATGCATTATTTCCCATATTATACTGTTACAGTTGCTAGAATTATAAAATTCAAGCAATTGCACTTATTGTTATTAATATAACATGCATTAATTCCCATGTTATACAGTTATTATCCATAGAACTATAATAATTCTAGCTACTACTCTTATTGTTTTTAATATAAAATGTATTATTGCCCAAATTATAATGCTGCTATCACTAGAATTGTAATAACTCTAGCTATCACTCCTACTGTTATTAATATAACATGCATTAATTCCCATATTATACAGATGTCGTCCACAGAACTATAATAATTCTAGAAATTGCTCTTATTGTTATTAATATAACATGCATTATTACCCATATTATACAGATATTATCCACAGAACTATAAGAATTCTAGAAATTGCTCTTACTGTTATTAATATAACATGCATTAATTCCCATATTATACAGTTACTATCCACAGAATTATAATAATTCTAGCAATTGCTCTTATTGTTATTAATATAAAACGCATTAATTCCCATATTATACAGTTACTATCCATAGAACTATAATAATTCTAGCTATTACTCTTATTGTTTTTAATATATCATGCATTATTGCCCATACCATACTGTTATTATTGCTAGAACTATAATAATTGTAATTTATCACTCTTATTATTATTAATGTAACATGCATTATTTCCCATATTATACTGTTACTGCTGCTAGAATTAAAAAATTCAAGCAATTGCACTTATTGTTATTAATATAACACGCATTAATTCCCATATTATACAGTTATTATAAATAGAACTATAATAATTCTAGCTATTTCTCTTATTGTTTCTAATATATCATGCCTTATTGCCCATACCATACTGTTATTATTGCTAGAACTATAATAATTGTAATTTATCACTCTTATTATTATTAATGTAACATGCATTATTTCCAATATTATCCTCTTACTGTTGCTAGAACTATAAAATTCAAGCAATTGCACTTATTGTTATTAATATAACATGCATTAATTCCCATATTATGCAGATGTCATCCACAGAACTATAATAATTCTAGAAATTGCTCTTATTGTTATTAATATAACATGCATTATTACCCATATTATACAGATATTATCCACAGAACTATAAGAATTCTAGAAATTGCTCTTACTGTTATTAATATAACATGCATTGTTACCCAAATTATAATTTTGCTATCGCTAGAACTGTAATAACTCTAGCTATCACTCCTACTGTTATTAATATAACATGCATTGATTCCCATATTATACAGATGTCATCCACAGAACTATAATAATTCTAGAAATTGCTCTTATTGTTATTAATATAACATGCATTATTACCCACATTATACAGATATTATCCACAGAACTATAAGAATTCTAGAAATTGCTCTTACTGTTATTAATATAACATGCATTAATTCCCATATTATACAGATATTATCCACAGAACTATAATAATTCTAGCAATTGCTCTTATTGTTATTAATATAACATGCATTAATTCCCATATTATACAGATATTATCCACAGAACTATAATAATTCTAGCAATTGCTCTTATTGTTATTAATATAACACGCATTAATTCCCATATTATACAGTTATTATCCATAGAACTATAATAATTCTAGCTATTTCTCTTACGGTTTTTAATATATCATGCCTTATTGCCCATACTATACTGTTATTATTGCTAGAACTATAATAATTGTTATTTATCACTCTTATTATTATTAATGTAACATGCATTATTTCCAATATTATCCTCTTACTGTTGCTAGAACTATAAAATTCAAGCAATTGCACTTATTGTTATTAATATAACATGCATTAATTCCCATATTATGCAGATGTCATCCACAGAACTATAATAATTCTAGAAATTGCTCTTATTGTTATTAATATAACATGCATTATTACCCATATTATACAGATATTATCCACAGAACTATAAGAATTCTAGAAATTGCTCTTACTGTTATTAATATAACATGCATTGTTACCCAAATTATAATTTTGCTATCGCTAGAACTGTAATAACTCTAGCTATCACTCCTACTGTTATTAATATAACATGCATTAATTCCCATATTATACAGATGTCGTCCACCGAACTATAATAATTCTAGAAATTGCTCTTATTGTTATTAATATAACATGCATTATTACCCATATTATACAGATATTATCCACAGAACTATAAGAATTCTAGAAATTGCTCTTACTGTTATTAATATAACATGCATTAATTCCCATATTATACAGTTACTATCCACAGAATTATAATAATTCTAGCAATTGCTCTTATTGTTATTAATATAAAACGCATTAATTCCCATATTATACAGTTACTATCCATAGAACTATAATAATTCTAGCTATTACTCTTATTGTTTTTAATATATCATGCATTATTGCCCATACCATACTGTTATTATTGCTAGAACTATAATAATTGTAATTTATCACTCTTATTATTATTAATGTAACATGCATTATTTCCCATATTATACTGTTACTGTTGCTAGAATTAAAAAATTCAAGCAATTGCACTTATTGTTATTAATATAACACGCATTAATTCCCATATTATACAGTTATTATAAATAGAACTATAATAATTCTAGCTATTTCTCTTATTGTTTTTAATATATCATGCCTTATTGCCCATACCATACTGTTATTATTGCTAGAACTATAATAATTGTAATTTATCACTCTTATTATTATTAATGTAACATGCATTATTTCCAATATTATCCTCTTACTGTTGCTAGAACTATAAAATTCAAACAATTGCACTTATTGTTATTAATATAACATGCATTAATTCCCATATTATGCAGATGTCATCCACAGAACTATAATAATTCTAGAAATTGCTCTTATTGTTATTAATATAACATGCATTATTACCCATATTATACAGATATTATCCACAGAACTATAAGAATTCTAGAAATTGCTCTTACTGTTATTAATATAACATGCATTGTTACCCAAATTATAATTTTGCTATCGCTAGAACTGTAATAACTCTAGCTATCACTCCTACTGTTATTAATATAACATGCATTGATTCCCATATTATACAGATGTCATCCACAGAACTATAATAATTCTAGAAATTGCTCTTATTGTTATTAATATAACATGCATTATTACCCACATTATACAGATATTATCCACAGAACTATAAGAATTCTAGAAATTGCTCTTACTGTTATTAATATAACATGCATTAATTCCCATATTATACAGATATTATCCACAGAACTATAATAATTCTAGCAATTGCTCTTATTGTTATTAATATAACATGCATTAATTCCCATATTATACAGATATTATCCACAGAACTATAATAATTCTAGCAATTGCTCTTATTGTTATTAATATAACACGCATTAATTCCCATATTATACAGTTATTATCCATAGAACTATAATAATTCTAGCTATTTCTCTTACGGTTTTTAATATATCATGCCTTATTGCCCATACTATACTGTTATTATTGCTAGAACTATAATAATTGTTATTTATCACTCTTATTATTATTAATGTAACATGCATTATTTCCAATATTATCCTCTTACTGTTGCTAGAACTATAAAATTCAAGCAATTGCACTTATTGTTATTAATATAACATGCATTAATTCCCATATTATGCAGATGTCATCCACAGAACTATAATAATTCTAGAAATTGCTCTTATTGTTATTAATATAACATGCATTATTACCCATATTATACAGATATTATCCACAGAACTATAAGAATTCTAGAAATTGCTCTTACTGTTATTAATATAACATGCATTGTTACCCAAATTATAATTTTGCTATCGCTAGAACTGTAATAACTCTAGCTATCACTCCTACTGTTATTAATATAACATGCATTAATTCCCATATTATACAGATGTCGTCCACCGAACTATAATAATTCTAGAAATTGCTCTTATTGTTATTAATATAACATGCATTATTACCCATATTATACAGATATTATCCACAGAACTATAAGAATTCTAGAAATTGCTCTTACTGTTATTAATATAACATGCATTAATTCCCATATTATACAGTTACTATCCACAGAATTATAATAATTCTAGCAATTGCTCTTATTGTTATTAATATAAAACGCATTAATTCCCATATTATACAGTTACTATCCATAGAACTATAATAATTCTAGCTATTACTCTTATTGTTTTTAATATATCATGCATTATTGCCCATACCATACTGTTATTATTGCTAGAACTATAATAATTGTAATTTATCACTCTTATTATTATTAATGTAACATGCATTATTTCCCATATTATACTGTTACTGTTGCTAGAATTAAAAAATTCAAGCAATTGCACTTATTGTTATTAATATAACACGCATTAATTCCCATATTATACAGTTATTATAAATAGAACTATAATAATTCTAGCTATTTCTCTTATTGTTTCTAATATATCATGCCTTATTGCCCATACCATACTGTTATTATTGCTAGAACTATAATAATTGTAATTTATCACTCTTATTATTATTAATGTAACATGCATTATTTCCAATATTATCCTCTTACTGTTGCTAGAACTATAAAGTTCAAGCAATTGCACTTATTGTTATTAATATAACATGCATTAATTCCCATATTATGCAGATGTCATCCACAGAACTATAATAATTCTAGAAATTGCTCTTATTGTTATTAATATAACATGCATTATTACCCATATTATACAGATATTATCCACAGAACTATAAGAATTCTAGAAATTGCTCTTACTGTTATTAATATAACATGCATTGTTACCCAAATTATAATTTTGCTATCGCTAGAACTGTAATAACTCTAGCTATCACTCCTACTGTTATTAATATAACATGCATTGATTCCCATATTATACAGATGTCATCCACAGAACTATAATAATTCTAGAAATTGCTCTTATTGTTATTAATATAACATGCATTATTACCCACATTATACAGATATTATCCACAGAACTATAAGAATTCTAGAAATTGCTCTTACTGTTATTAATATAACATGCATTAATTCCCATATTATACAGATATTATCCACAGAACTATAATAATTCTAGCAATTGCTCTTATTGTTATTAATATAACATGCATTAATTCCCATATTATACAGATATTATCCACAGAACTATAATAATTCTAGCAATTGCTCTTATTGTTATTAATATAACACGCATTAATTCCCATATTATACAGTTATTATCCATAGAACTATAATAATTCTAGCTATTTCTCTTACGGTTTTTAATATATCATGCCTTATTGCCCATACTATACTGTTATTATTGCTAGAACTATAATAATTGTTATTTATCACTCTTATTATTATTAATGTAACATGCATTATTTCCAATATTATCCTCTTACTGTTGCTAGAACTATAAAATTCAAGCAATTGCACTTATTGTTATTAATATAACATGCATTAATTCCGATATTATGCAGATGTCATCCACAGAACTATAATAATTCTAGAAATTGCTCTTATTGTTATTAATATAACATGCATTATTACCCATATTATACAGATATTATCCACAGAACTATAAGAATTCTAGAAATTGCTCTTACTGTTATTAATATAACATGCATTGTTACCCAAATTATAATTTTGCTATCGCTAGAACTGTAATAACTCTAGCTATCACTCCTACTGTTATTAATATAACATGCATTAATTCCCATATTATACAGATGTCGTCCACCGAACTATAATAATTCTAGAAATTGCTCTTATTGTTATTAATATAACATGCATTATTACCCATATTATACAGATATTATCCACAGAACTATAAGAATTCTAGAAATTGCTCTTACTGTTATTAATATAACATGCATTAATTCCCATATTATACAGTTACTATCCACAGAATTATAATAATTCTAGCAATTGCTCTTATTGTTATTAATATAAAACGCATTAATTCCCATATTATACAGTTACTATCCATAGAACTATAATAATTCTAGCTATTACTCTTATTGTTTTTAATATATCATGCATTATTGCCCATACCATACTGTTATTATTGCTAGAACTATAATAATTGTAATTTATCACTCTTATTATTATTAATGTAACATGCATTATTTCCCATATTATACTGTTACTGTTGCTAGAATTAAAAAATTCAAGCAATTGCACTTATTGTTATTAATATAACACGCATTAATTCCCATATTATACAGTTATTATAAATAGAACTATAATAATTCTAGCTATTTCTCTTATTGTTTTTAATATATCATGCCTTATTGCCCATACCATACTGTTATTATTGCTAGAACTATAATAATTGTAATTTATCACTCTTATTATTATTAATGTAACATGCATTATTTCCAATATTATCCTCTTACTGTTGCTAGAACTATAAAATTCAAACAATTGCACTTATTGTTATTAATATAACATGCATTAATTCCCATATTATGCAGATGTCATCCACAGAACTATAATAATTCTAGAAATTGCTCTTATTGTTATTAATATAACATGCATTATTACCCATATTATACAGATATTATCCACAGAACTATAAGAATTCTAGAAATTGCTCTTACTGTTATTAATATAACATGCATTGTTACCCAAATTATAACTTTGCTATCGCTAGAACTGTAATAACTCTAGCTATCACTCCTACTGTTATTAATATAACATGCATTGATTCCCATATTATACAGATGTCATCCACAGAACTATAATAATTCTAGAAATTGCTCTTATTGTTATTAATATAACATGCATTATTACCCACATTATACAGATATTATCCACAGAACTATAATAATTCTAGCAATTGCTCTTATTGTTTTTAATATAACATGCATTATTACCCATATTATACAGATATTATCCACAGAACTATAAGAATTCTAGAAATTGCTCTTACTGTTATTAATATAACATGCATTAATTCCCATATTATACAGTTACTATCCACAGAATTATAATAATTCTAGCAATTGCTCTTATTGTTATTAATATAAAACGCATTAATTCCCATATTATACAGTTACTATCCATAGAACTATAATAATTCTAGCTATTACTCTTATTGTTTTTAATATATCATGCATTATTGCCCATACCATACTGTTATTATTGCTAGAACTATAATAATTGTAATTTATCACTCTTATTATTATTAATGTAACATGCATTATTTCCCATATTATACTGTTACAGTTGCTAGAATTATAAAATTCAAGCAATTGCACTTATTGTTATTAATATAACATGCATTAATTCCCATGTTATACAGTTATTATCCATAGAACTATAATAATTCTAGCTACTACTCTTATTGTTTTTAATATAAAATGTATTATTGCCCAAATTATAATGCTGCTATCACTAGAATTGTAATAACTCTAGCTATCACTCCTACTGTTATTAATATAACATGCATTAATTCCCATATTATACAGATGTCGTCCACAGAACTATAATAATTCTAGAAATTGCTCTTATTGTTATTAATATAACATGCATTATTACCCATATTATACAGATATTATCCACAGAACTATAAGAATTCTAGAAATTGCTCTTACTGTTATTAATATAACATGCATTAATTCCCATATTATACAGTTACTATCCACAGAATTATAATAATTCTAGCAATTGCTCTTATTGTTATTAATATAAAACGCATTAATTCCCATATTATACAGTTACTATCCATAGAACTATAATAATTCTAGCTATTACTCTTATTGTTTTTAATATATCATGCATTATTGCCCATACCATACTGTTATTATTGCTAGAACTATAATAATTGTAATTTATCACTCTTATTATTATTAATGTAACATGCATTATTTCCCATATTATACTGTTACTGCTGCTAGAATTAAAAAATTCAAGCAATTGCACTTATTGTTATTAATATAACACGCATTAATTCCCATATTATACAGTTATTATAAATAGAACTATAATAATTCTAGCTATTTCTCTTATTGTTTCTAATATATCATGCCTTATTGCCCATACCATACTGTTATTATTGCTAGAACTATAATAATTGTAATTTATCACTCTTATTATTATTAATGTAACATGCATTATTTCCAATATTATCCTCTTACTGTTGCTAGAACTATAAAATTCAAGCAATTGCACTTATTGTTATTAATATAACATGCATTAATTCCCATATTATGCAGATGTCATCCACAGAACTATAATAATTCTAGAAATTGCTCTTATTGTTATTAATATAACATGCATTATTACCCATATTATACAGATATTATCCACAGAACTATAAGAATTCTAGAAATTGCTCTTACTGTTATTAATATAACATGCATTGTTACCCAAATTATAATTTTGCTATCGCTAGAACTGTAATAACTCTAGCTATCACTCCTACTGTTATTAATATAACATGCATTAATTCCCATATTATACAGATGTCATCCACAGAACTATAATAATTCTAGAAATTGCTCTTATTGTTATTAATATAACATGCATTATTACCCATATTATACAGATATTATCCACAGAACTATAAGAATTCTAGAAATTGCTCTTACTGTTATTAATATAACATGCATTAATTCCCATATTATACAGTTACTATCCACAGAACTATAATAATTCTAGCAATTGCTCTTATTGTTATTAATATAAAACGCATTAATTCCCATATTATACAGTTACTATCCATAGAACTATAATAATTCTAGCTATTACTCTTATTGTTTTTAATATATCATGCATTATTGCCCATACCATACTGTTATTATTGCTAGAACTATAATAATTGTAATTTATCACTCTTATTATTATTAATGTAACATGCATTATTTCCCATATTATACTGTTACAGTTGCTAGAATTATAAAATTCAAGCAATTGCACTTATTGTTATTAATATAACATGCATTAATTCCCATGTTATACAGTTATTATCCATAGAACTATAATAATTCTAGCTACTACTCTTATTGTTTTTAATATAAAATGTATTATTGCCCAAATTATAATGCTGCTATCACTAGAATTGTAATAACTCTAGCTATCACTCCTACTGTTATTAATATAACATGCATTAATTCCCATATTATACAGATGTCGTCCACAGAACTATAATAATTCTAGAAATTGCTCTTATTGTTATTAATATAACATGCATTATTACCCATATTATACAGATATTATCCACAGAACTATAAGAATTCTAGAAATTGCTCTTACTGTTATTAATATAACATGCATTAATTCCCATATTATACAGTTACTATCCACAGAATTATAATAATTCTAGCAATTGCTCTTATTGTTATTAATATAAAACGCATTAATTCCCATATTATACAGTTACTATCCATAGAACTATAATAATTCTAGCTATTACTCTTATTGTTTTTAATATATCATGCATTATTGCCCATACCATACTGTTATTATTGCTAGAACTATAATAATTGTAATTTATCACTCTTATTATTATTAATGTAACATGCATTATTTCCCATATTATACTGTTACTGCTGCTAGAATTAAAAAATTCAAGCAATTGCACTTATTGTTATTAATATAACACGCATTAATTCCCATATTATACAGTTATTATAAATAGAACTATAATAATTCTAGCTATTTCTCTTATTGTTTCTAATATATCATGCCTTATTGCCCATACCATACTGTTATTATTGCTAGAACTATAATAATTGTAATTTATCACTCTTATTATTATTAATGTAACATGCATTATTTCCAATATTATCCTCTTACTGTTGCTAGAACTATAAAATTCAAGCAATTGCACTTATTGTTATTAATATAACATGCATTAATTCCCATATTATGCAGATGTCATCCACAGAACTATAATAATTCTAGAAATTGCTCTTATTGTTATTAATATAACATGCATTATTACCCATATTATACAGATATTATCCACAGAACTATAAGAATTCTAGAAATTGCTCTTACTGTTATTAATATAACATGCATTGTTACCCAAATTATAATTTTGCTATCGCTAGAACTGTAATAACTCTAGCTATCACTCCTACTGTTATTAATATAACATGCATTGATTCCCATATTATACAGATGTCATCCACAGAACTATAATAATTCTAGAAATTGCTCTTATTGTTATTAATATAACATGCATTATTACCCACATTATACAGATATTATCCACAGAACTATAAGAATTCTAGAAATTGCTCTTACTGTTATTAATATAACATGCATTAATTCCCATATTATACAGATATTATCCACAGAACTATAATAATTCTAGCAATTGCTCTTATTGTTATTAATATAACATGCATTAATTCCCATATTATACAGATATTATCCACAGAACTATAATAATTCTAGCAATTGCTCTTATTGTTATTAATATAACACGCATTAATTCCCATATTATACAGTTATTATCCATAGAACTATAATAATTCTAGCTATTTCTCTTACGGTTTTTAATATATCATGCCTTATTGCCCATACTATACTGTTATTATTGCTAGAACTATAATAATTGTTATTTATCACTCTTATTATTATTAATGTAACATGCATTATTTCCAATATTATCCTCTTACTGTTGCTAGAACTATAAAATTCAAGCAATTGCACTTATTGTTATTAATATAACATGCATTAATTCCCATATTATGCAGATGTCATCCACAGAACTATAATAATTCTAGAAATTGCTCTTATTGTTATTAATATAACATGCATTATTACCCATATTATACAGATATTATCCACAGAACTATAAGAATTCTAGAAATTGCTCTTACTGTTATTAATATAACATGCATTGTTACCCAAATTATAATTTTGCTATCGCTAGAACTGTAATAACTCTAGCTATCACTCCTACTGTTATTAATATAACATGCATTAATTCCCATATTATACAGATGTCGTCCACCGAACTATAATAATTCTAGAAATTGCTCTTATTGTTATTAATATAACATGCATTATTACCCATATTATACAGATATTATCCACAGAACTATAAGAATTCTAGAAATTGCTCTTACTGTTATTAATATAACATGCATTAATTCCCATATTATACAGTTACTATCCACAGAATTATAATAATTCTAGCAATTGCTCTTATTGTTATTAATATAAAACGCATTAATTCCCATATTATACAGTTACTATCCATAGAACTATAATAATTCTAGCTATTACTCTTATTGTTTTTAATATATCATGCATTATTGCCCATACCATACTGTTATTATTGCTAGAACTATAATAATTGTAATTTATCACTCTTATTATTATTAATGTAACATGCATTATTTCCCATATTATACTGTTACTGTTGCTAGAATTAAAAAATTCAAGCAATTGCACTTATTGTTATTAATATAACACGCATTAATTCCCATATTATACAGTTATTATAAATAGAACTATAATAATTCTAGCTATTTCTCTTATTGTTTTTAATATATCATGCCTTATTGCCCATACCATACTGTTATTATTGCTAGAACTATAATAATTGTAATTTATCACTCTTATTATTATTAATGTAACATGCATTATTTCCAATATTATCCTCTTACTGTTGCTAGAACTATAAAATTCAAACAATTGCACTTATTGTTATTAATATAACATGCATTAATTCCCATATTATGCAGATGTCATCCACAGAACTATAATAATTCTAGAAATTGCTCTTATTGTTATTAATATAACATGCATTATTACCCATATTATACAGATATTATCCACAGAACTATAAGAATTCTAGAAATTGCTCTTACTGTTATTAATATAACATGCATTGTTACCCAAATTATAATTTTGCTATCGCTAGAACTGTAATAACTCTAGCTATCACTCCTACTGTTATTAATATAACATGCATTGATTCCCATATTATACAGATGTCATCCACAGAACTATAATAATTCTAGAAATTGCTCTTATTGTTATTAATATAACATGCATTATTACCCACATTATACAGATATTATCCACAGAACTATAAGAATTCTAGAAATTGCTCTTACTGTTATTAATATAACATGCATTAATTCCCATATTATACAGATATTATCCACAGAACTATAATAATTCTAGCAATTGCTCTTATTGTTATTAATATAACATGCATTAATTCCCATATTATACAGATATTATCCACAGAACTATAATAATTCTAGCAATTGCTCTTATTGTTATTAATATAACACGCATTAATTCCCATATTATACAGTTATTATCCATAGAACTATAATAATTCTAGCTATTTCTCTTACGGTTTTTAATATATCATGCCTTATTGCCCATACTATACTGTTATTATTGCTAGAACTATAATAATTGTTATTTATCACTCTTATTATTATTAATGTAACATGCATTATTTCCAATATTATCCTCTTACTGTTGCTAGAACTATAAAATTCAAGCAATTGCACTTATTGTTATTAATATAACATGCATTAATTCCGATATTATGCAGATGTCATCCACAGAACTATAATAATTCTAGAAATTGCTCTTATTGTTATTAATATAACATGCATTATTACCCATATTATACAGATATTATCCACAGAACTATAAGAATTCTAGAAATTGCTCTTACTGTTATTAATATAACATGCATTGTTACCCAAATTATAATTTTGCTATCGCTAGAACTGTAATAACTCTAGCTATCACTCCTACTGTTATTAATATAACATGCATTAATTCCCATATTATACAGATGTCGTCCACCGAACTATAATAATTCTAGAAATTGCTCTTATTGTTATTAATATAACATGCATTATTACCCATATTATACAGATATTATCCACAGAACTATAAGAATTCTAGAAATTGCTCTTACTGTTATTAATATAACATGCATTAATTCCCATATTATACAGTTACTATCCACAGAATTATAATAATTCTAGCAATTGCTCTTATTGTTATTAATATAAAACGCATTAATTCCCATATTATACAGTTACTATCCATAGAACTATAATAATTCTAGCTATTACTCTTATTGTTTTTAATATATCATGCATTATTGCCCATACCATACTGTTATTATTGCTAGAACTATAATAATTGTAATTTATCACTCTTATTATTATTAATGTAACATGCATTATTTCCCATATTATACTGTTACTGTTGCTAGAATTAAAAAATTCAAGCAATTGCACTTATTGTTATTAATATAACATGCATTAATTCCCATATTATGCAGATGTCATCCACAGAACTATAATAATTCTAGAAATTGCTCTTATTGTTATTAATATAACATGCATTATTACCCATATTATACAGATATTATCCACAGAACTATAAGAATTCTAGAAATTGCTCTTACTGTTATTAATATAACATGCATTGTTACCCAAATTATAATTTTGCTATCGCTAGAACTGTAATAACTCTAGCTATCACTCCTACTGTTATTAATATAACATGCATTGATTCCCATATTATACAGATGTCATCCACAGAACTATAATAATTCTAGAAATTGCTCTTATTGTTATTAATATAACATGCATTATTACCCACATTATACAGATATTATCCACAGAACTATAAGAATTCTAGAAATTGCTCTTACTGTTATTAATATAACATGCATTAATTCCCATATTATACAGATATTATCCACAGAACTATAATAATTCTAGCAATTGCTCTTATTGTTATTAATATAACATGCATTAATTCCCATATTATACAGATATTATCCACAGAACTATAATAATTCTAGCAATTGCTCTTATTGTTATTAATATAACACGCATTAATTCCCATATTATACAGTTATTATCCATAGAACTATAATAATTCTAGCTATTTCTCTTACGGTTTTTAATATATCATGCCTTATTGCCCATACTATACTGTTATTATTGCTAGAACTATAATAATTGTTATTTATCACTCTTATTATTATTAATGTAACATGCATTATTTCCAATATTATCCTCTTACTGTTGCTAGAACTATAAAATTCAAGCAATTGCACTTATTGTTATTAATATAACATGCATTAATTCCCATATTATGCAGATGTCATCCACAGAACTATAATAATTCTAGAAATTGCTCTTATTGTTATTAATATAACATGCATTATTACCCATATTATACAGATATTATCCACAGAACTATAAGAATTCTAGAAATTGCTCTTACTGTTATTAATATAACATGCATTGTTACCCAAATTATAATTTTGCTATCGCTAGAACTGTAATAACTCTAGCTATCACTCCTACTGTTATTAATATAACATGCATTAATTCCCATATTATACAGATGTCGTCCACCGAACTATAATAATTCTAGAAATTGCTCTTATTGTTATTAATATAACATGCATTATTACCCATATTATACAGATATTATCCACAGAACTATAAGAATTCTAGAAATTGCTCTTACTGTTATTAATATAACATGCATTAATTCCCATATTATACAGTTACTATCCACAGAATTATAATAATTCTAGCAATTGCTCTTATTGTTATTAATATAAAACGCATTAATTCCCATATTATACAGTTACTATCCATAGAACTATAATAATTCTAGCTATTACTCTTATTGTTTTTAATATATCATGCATTATTGCCCATACCATACTGTTATTATTGCTAGAACTATAATAATTGTAATTTATCACTCTTATTATTATTAATGTAACATGCATTATTTCCCATATTATACTGTTACTGTTGCTAGAATTAAAAAATTCAAGCAATTGCACTTATTGTTATTAATATAACACGCATTAATTCCCATATTATACAGTTATTATAAATAGAACTATAATAATTCTAGCTATTTCTCTTATTGTTTTTAATATATCATGCCTTATTGCCCATACCATACTGTTATTATTGCTAGAACTATAATAATTGTAATTTATCACTCTTATTATTATTAATGTAACATGCATTATTTCCAATATTATCCTCTTACTGTTGCTAGAACTATAAAATTCAAACAATTGCACTTATTGTTATTAATATAACATGCATTAATTCCCATATTATGCAGATGTCATCCACAGAACTATAATAATTCTAGAAATTGCTCTTATTGTTATTAATATAACATGCATTATTACCCATATTATACAGATATTATCCACAGAACTATAAGAATTCTAGAAATTGCTCTTACTGTTATTAATATAACATGCATTGTTACCCAAATTATAATTTTGCTATCGCTAGAACTGTAATAACTCTAGCTATCACTCCTACTGTTATTAATATAACATGCATTGATTCCCATATTATACAGATGTCATCCACAGAACTATAATAATTCTAGAAATTGCTCTTATTGTTATTAATATAACATGCATTATTACCCACATTATACAGATATTATCCACAGAACTATAAGAATTCTAGAAATTGCTCTTACTGTTATTAATATAACATGCATTAATTCCCATATTATACAGATATTATCCACAGAACTATAATAATTCTAGCAATTGCTCTTATTGTTATTAATATAACATGCATTAATTCCCATATTATACAGATATTATCCACAGAACTATAATAATTCTAGCAATTGCTCTTATTGTTATTAATATAACACGCATTAATTCCCATATTATACAGTTATTATCCATAGAACTATAATAATTCTAGCTATTTCTCTTACGGTTTTTAATATATCATGCCTTATTGCCCATACTATACTGTTATTATTGCTAGAACTATAATAATTGTTATTTATCACTCTTATTATTATTAATGTAACATGCATTATTTCCAATATTATCCTCTTACTGTTGCTAGAACTATAAAATTCAAGCAATTGCACTTATTGTTATTAATATAACATGCATTAATTCCGATATTATGCAGATGTCATCCACAGAACTATAATAATTCTAGAAATTGCTCTTATTGTTATTAATATAACATGCATTATTACCCATATTATACAGATATTATCCACAGAACTATAAGAATTCTAGAAATTGCTCTTACTGTTATTAATATAACATGCATTGTTACCCAAATTATAATTTTGCTATCGCTAGAACTGTAATAACTCTAGCTATCACTCCTACTGTTATTAATATAACATGCATTAATTCCCATATTATACAGATGTCGTCCACCGAACTATAATAATTCTAGAAATTGCTCTTATTGTTATTAATATAACATGCATTATTACCCATATTATACAGATATTATCCACAGAACTATAAGAATTCTAGAAATTGCTCTTACTGTTATTAATATAACATGCATTAATTCCCATATTATACAGTTACTATCCACAGAATTATAATAATTCTAGCAATTGCTCTTATTGTTATTAATATAAAACGCATTAATTCCCATATTATACAGTTACTATCCATAGAACTATAATAATTCTAGCTATTACTCTTATTGTTTTTAATATATCATGCATTATTGCCCATACCATACTGTTATTATTGCTAGAACTATAATAATTGTAATTTATCACTCTTATTATTATTAATGTAACATGCATTATTTCCCATATTATACTGTTACTGTTGCTAGAATTAAAAAATTCAAGCAATTGCACTTATTGTTATTAATATAACACGCATTAATTCCCATATTATACAGTTATTATAAATAGAACTATAATAATTCTAGCTATTTCTCTTATTGTTTTTAATATATCATGCCTTATTGCCCATACCATACTGTTATTATTGCTAGAACTATAATAATTGTAATTTATCACTCTTATTATTATTAATGTAACATGCATTATTTCCAATATTATCCTCTTACTGTTGCTAGAACTATAAAATTCAAACAATTGCACTTATTGTTATTAATATAACATGCATTAATTCCCATATTATGCAGATGTCATCCACAGAACTATAATAATTCTAGAAATTGCTCTTATTGTTATTAATATAACATGCATTATTACCCATATTATACAGATATTATCCACAGAACTATAAGAATTCTAGAAATTGCTCTTACTGTTATTAATATAACATGCATTGTTACCCAAATTATAACTTTGCTATCGCTAGAACTGTAATAACTCTAGCTATCACTCCTACTGTTATTAATATAACATGCATTGATTCCCATATTATACAGATGTCATCCACAGAACTATAATAATTCTAGAAATTGCTCTTATTGTTATTAATATAACATGCATTATTACCCACATTATACAGATATTATCCACAGAACTATAAGAATTCTAGAAATTGCTCTTACTGTTATTAATATAACATGCATTAATTCCCATATTATACAGATATTATCCACAGAACTATAATAATTCTAGCAATTGCTCTTATTGTTATTAATATAACATGCATTAATTCCCATATTATACAGATATTATCCACAGAACTATAATAATTCTAGCAATTGCTCTTATTGTTATTAATATAACACGCATTAATTCCCATATTATACAGTTATTATCCATAGAACTATAATAATTCTAGCTATTTCTCTTACGGTTTTTAATATATCATGCCTTATTGCCCATACTATACTGTTATTATTGCTAGAACTATAATAATTGTTATTTATCACTCTTATTATTATTAATGTAACATGCATTATTTCCAATATTATCCTCTTACTGTTGCTAGAACTATAAAATTCAAGCAATTGCACTTATTGTTATTAATATAACATGCATTAATTCCCATATTATGCAGATGTCATCCACAGAACTATAATAATTCTAGAAATTGCTCTTATTGTTATTAATATAACATGCATTATTACCCATATTATACAGATATTATCCACAGAACTATAAGAATTCTAGAAATTGCTCTTACTGTTATTAATATAACATGCATTGTTACCCAAATTATAATTTTGCTATCGCTAGAACTGTAATAACTCTAGCTATCACTCCTACTGTTATTAATATAACATGCATTAATTCCCATATTATACAGATGTCGTCCACCGAACTATAATAATTCTAGAAATTGCTCTTATTGTTATTAATATAACATGCATTATTACCCATATTATACAGATATTATCCACAGAACTATAAGAATTCTAGAAATTGCTCTTACTGTTATTAATATAACATGCATTAATTCCCATATTATACAGTTACTATCCACAGAATTATAATAATTCTAGCAATTGCTCTTATTGTTATTAATATAAAACGCATTAATTCCCATATTATACAGTTACTATCCATAGAACTATAATAATTCTAGCTATTACTCTTATTGTTTTTAATATATCATGCATTATTGCCCATACCATACTGTTATTATTGCTAGAACTATAATAATTGTAATTTATCACTCTTATTATTATTAATGTAACATGCATTATTTCCCATATTATACTGTTACTGTTGCTAGAATTAAAAAATTCAAGCAATTGCACTTATTGTTATTAATTTAACACGCATTAATTCCCATATTATACAGTTATTATAAATAGAACTATAATAATTCTAGCTATTTCTCTTATTGTTTTTAATATATCATGCCTTATTGCCCATACCATACTGTTATTATTGCTAGAACTATAATAATTGTAATTTATCACTCTTATTATTATTAATGTAACATGCATTATTTCCCATATTATACTGTTACTGTTGCTAGAACTATAAAATTCAAGCAATTGCACTTATTGTTATTAATATAACATGCATTAATTCCCATATTATGCAGATGTCATCCACAGAACTATAATAATTCTAGAAATTGCTCTTATTGTTATTAATATAACATGCATTATTACCCATATTATACAGATATTATCCACAGAACTATAAGAATTCTAGAAATTGCTCTTACTGTTATTAATATAACATGCATTGTTACCCAAATTATAATTTTGCTATCGCTAGAACTGTAATAACTCTAGCTATCACTCCTACTGTTATTAATATAACATGCATTAATTCCCATATTATACAGATGTCATCCACAGAACTATAATAATTCTAGCAATTGCTCTTATTGTTATTAATATAACACGCATTAATTCCCATATTATACAGTTATTATCCATAGAACTATAATAATTCTAGCTATTTCTCTTACGGTTTTTAATATATCATGCCTTATTGCCCATACTATACTGTTATTATTGCTAGAACTATAATAATTGTAATTTATCACTCTTATTATTATTAATGTAACATGCATTATTTCCAATATTATCCTCTTACTGTTGCTAGAACTATAAAATTCAAGCAATTGCACTTATTGTTATTAATATAACATGCATTAATTCCCATATTATGCAGATGTCATCCACAGAACTATAATAATTCTAGAAATTGCTCTTATTGTTATTAATATAACATGCATTATTACCCATATTATACAGATATTATCCACAGAACTATAAGAATTCTAGAAATTGCTCTTACTGTTATTAATATAACATGCATTGTTACCCAAATTATAATTTTGCTATCGCTAGAACTGTAATAACTCTAGCTATCACTCCTACTGTTATTAATATAACATGCATTAATTCCCATATTATACAGATGTCATCCACAGAACTATAATAATTCTAGAAATTGCTCTTATTGTTATTAATATAACATGCATTATTACCCATATTATACAGATATTATCCACAGAACTATAAGAATTCTAGAAATTGCTCTTACTGTTATTAATATAACATGCATTAATTCCCATATTATACAGTTACTATCCACAGAACTATAATAATTCTAGCAATTGCTCTTATTGTTATTAATATAAAACGCATTAATTCCCATATTATACAGTTACTATCCATAGAACTATAATAATTCTAGCTATTACTCTTATTGTTTTTAATATATCATGCATTATTGCCCATACCATACTGTTATTATTGCTAGAACTATAATAATTGTAATTTATCACTCTTATTATTATTAATGTAACATGCATTATTTCCCATATTATACTGTTACAGTTGCTAGAATTATAAAATTCAAGCAATTGCACTTATTGTTATTAATATAACATGCATTAATTCCCATGTTATACAGTTATTATCCATAGAACTATAATAATTCTAGCTACTACTCTTATTGTTTTTAATATAAAATGTATTATTGCCCAAATTATAATGCTGCTATCACTAGAATTGTAATAACTCTAGCTATCACTCCTACTGTTATTAATATAACATGCATTAATTCCCATATTATACAGATGTCGTCCACAGAACTATAATAATTCTAGAAATTGCTCTTATTGTTATTAATATAACATGCATTATTACCCATATTATACAGATATTATCCACAGAACTATAAGAATTCTAGAAATTGCTCTTACTGTTATTAATATAACATGCATTAATTCCCATATTATACAGTTACTATCCACAGAATTATAATAATTCTAGCAATTGCTCTTATTGTTATTAATATAAAACGCATTAATTCCCATATTATACAGTTACTATCCATAGAACTATAATAATTCTAGCTATTACTCTTATTGTTTTTAATATATCATGCATTATTGCCCATACCATACTGTTATTATTGCTAGAACTATAATAATTGTAATTTATCACTCTTATTATTATTAATGTAACATGCATTATTTCCCATATTATACTGTTACTGTTGCTAGAATTAAAAAATTCAAGCAATTGCACTTATTGTTATTAATATAACACGCATTAATTCCCATATTATACAGTTATTATAAATAGAACTATAATAATTCTAGCTATTTCTCTTATTGTTTTTAATATATCATGCCTTATTGCCCATACCATACTGTTATTATTGCTAGAACTATAATAATTGTAATTTATCACTCTTATTATTATTAATGTAACATGCATTATTTCCAATATTATCCTCTTACTGTTGCTAGAACTATAAAATTCAAGCAATTGCACTTATTGTTATTAATATAACATGCATTAATTCCCATATTATGCAGATGTCATCCACAGAACTATAATAATTCTAGAAATTGCTCTTATTGTTATTAATATAACATGCATTATCACCCATATTATACAGATATTATCCACAGAACTATAAGAATTCTAGAAATTGCTCTTACTGTTATTAATATAACATGCATTGTTACCCAAATTATAATTTTGCTATCGCTAGAACTGTAATAACTCTAGCTATCACTCCTACTGTTATTAATATAACATGCATTGATTCCCATATTATACAGATGTCATCCACAGAACTATAATAATTCTAGAAATTGCTCTTATTGTTATTAATATAACATGCATTATTACCCACATTATACAGATATTATCCACAGAACTATAAGAATTCTAGAAATTGCTCTTACTGTTATTAATATAACATGCATTAATTCCCATATTATACAGTTACTATCCACAGAACTATAATAATTCTAGCAATTGCTCTTATTGTTATTAATATAAAACGCATTAATTCCCATATTATACAGTTACTATCCATAGAACTATAATAATTCTAGCTATTACTCTTATTGTTTTTAATATATCATGCATTATTGCCCATACCATACTGTTATTATTGCTAGAACTATAATAATTGTAATTTATCACTCTTATTATTATTAATGTAACATGCATTATTTCCCATATTATACTGTTACTGTTGCTAGAATTAAAAAATTCAAGCAATTGCACTTATTGTTATTAATATAACACGCATTAATTCCCATATTATACAGTTATTATAAATAGAACTATAATAATTCTAGCTATTTCTCTTATTGTTTTTAATATATCATGCCTTATTGCCCATACCATACTGTTATTATTGCTAGAACTATAATAATTGTAATTTATCACTCTTATTATTATTAATGTAACATGCATTATTTCCCATATTATACTGTTACTGTTGCTAGAACTATAAAATTCAAGCAATTGCACTTATTGTTATTAATATAACATGCATTAATTCCCATATTATGCAGATGTCATCCACAGAACTATAATAATTCTAGAAATTGCTCTTATTGTTATTAATATAACATGCATTATTACCCATATTATACAGATATTATCCACAGAACTATAAGAATTCTAGAAATTGCTCTTACTGTTATTAATATAACATGCATTGTTACCCAAATTATAATTTTGCTATCGCTAGAACTGTAATAACTCTAGCTATCACTCCTACTGTTATTAATATAACATGCATTAATTCCCATATTATACAGATGTCATCCACAGAACTATAATAATTCTAGCAATTGCTCTTATTGTTATTAATATAACACGCATTAATTCCCATATTATACAGTTATTATCCATAGAACTATAATAATTCTAGCTATTTCTCTTACGGTTTTTAATATATCATGCCTTATTGCCCATACTATACTGTTATTATTGCTAGAACTATAATAATTGTAATTTATCACTCTTATTATTATTAATGTAACATGCATTATTTCCAATATTATCCTCTTACTGTTGCTAGAACTATAAAATTCAAGCAATTGCACTTATTGTTATTAATATAACATGCATTAATTCCCATATTATGCAGATGTCATCCACAGAACTATAATAATTCTAGAAATTGCTCTTATTGTTATTAATATAACATGCATTATTACCCATATTATACAGATATTATCCACAGAACTATACGAATTCTAGAAATTGCTCTTACTGTTATTAATATAACATGCATTGTTACCCAAATTATAATTTTGCTATCGCTAGAACTGTAATAACTCTAGCTATCACTCCTACTGTTATTAATATAACATGCATTAATTCCCATATTATACAGATGTCATCCACAGAACTATAATAATTCTAGAAATTGCTCTTATTGTTATTAATATAACATGCATTATTACCCATATTATACAGATATTATCCACAGAACTATAAGAATTCTAGAAATTGCTCTTACTGTTATTAATATAACATGCATTAATTCCCATATTATACAGTTACTATCCACAGAGCTATAATAATTCTAGCAATTGCTCTTATTGTTATTAATATGAAACGCATTAATTCCCATATTATACAGTTACTATCCATAGAACTATAATAATTCTAGCTATTACTCTTATTGTTTTTAATATATCATGCATTATTGCCCATACCATACTGTTATTATTGCTAGAACTATAATAATTGTAATTTATCACTCTTATTATTATTAATGTAACATGCATTATTTCCCATATTATACTGTTACTGTTGCTAGAATTATAAAATTCAAGCAATTGCACTTATTGTTATTAATATAACATGCATTAATTCCCATGTTATACAGTTATTATCCATAGAACTATAATAATTCTAGCTACTACTCTTATTGTTTTTAATATAAAATGTATTATTGCCCAAATTATAATGCTGCTATCACTAGAATTGTAATAACTCTAGCTATCACTCCTACTGTTATTACTATAACATGCATTAATTCCCATATTATACAGATATTATCCACAGAACTATAATAATTCTAGCAATTGCTCTTATTGTTATTAATATAACATGCATTAATTCCCATATTATACAGATATTATCCACAGAACCATAATAATACCAGAAATTTCTCTTACTGTCATTAATATAACATGCATTATTACCCAAATTATAATTTTGCTATCGCTAGAACTGTAATAACTCCAGCTATCACTCCTACTGTTATTACTATAACACGCATTAATTCCCATATTATACAGTTATTATCCATAGAACTATAACAATTCTAGCTATTTCTCTTATTGTTTTTAATATATCATGCATTATTGCCCATACCATACTGTTATTATTGCTAGAACTATAATAATTGTAATTTATCACTCTTATTATTATTAATGTAACATGCATTATTTCCCATATTATACTGTTACTGTTGCTAGAACTATAAAATTCAAGCAATTGCACTTATTGTTATTAATATAACATGCATTAATTCCCATATTATACAGATATTATCCACAGAACTATAATAATTCTAGCAATTGCTCTTATTGTTATTAATATAACACGCATTAATTCCCATATTATACAGTTATTATCCATAGAACTATAATAATTCTAGCTATTTCTCTTACGGTTTTTAATATATCATGCCTTATTGCCCATACCATACTGTTATTATTGCTAGAACTATAATAATTGTAATTTATCACTCTTATTATTATTAATGTAACATGCATTATTTCCAATATTATCCTCTTACTGTTGCTAGAACTATAAAATTCAAGCAATTGCACTTATTGTTATTAATATAACATGCATTAATTCCCATATTATGCAGATGTCATCCACAGAACTATAATAATTCTAGAAATTGCTCTTATTGTTATTAATATAACATGCATTATTACCCATATTATAGAGATATTATCCACAGAACTATAAGAATTCTAGAAATTGCTCTTACTGTTATTAATATAACATGCATTGTTACCCAAATTATAATTTTGCTATCGCTAGAACTGTAATAACTCTAGCTATCACTCCTACTGTTATTAATATAACATGCATTGATTCCCATATTATACAGATGTCATCCACAGAACTATAATAATTCTAGAAATTGCTCTTATTGTTATTAATATAACATGCATTATTACCCACATTATATAGATATTATCCACAGAACTATAAGAATTCTAGAAATTGCTCTTACTGTTATTAATATAACATGCATTAATTCCCATATTATACAGATATTATCCACAGAACTATAATAATTCTAGCAATTGCTCTTATTGTTATTAATATAACATGCATTAATTCCCATATTATACAGATATTATCCACAGAACTATAATAATTCTAGCAATTGCTCTTATTGTTATTAATATAACACGCATTAATTCCCATATTATACAGTTATTATCCATAGAACTATAATAATTCTAGCTATTTCTCTTACGGTTTTTAATATATCATGCCTTATTGCCCATACTATACTGTTATTATTGCTAGAACTATAATAATTGTAATTTATCACTCTTATTATTATTAATGTAACATGCATTATTTCCAATATTATCCTCTTACTGTTGCTAGGACTATAAAATTCAAGCAATTGCACTTATTGTTATTAATATAACATGCATTAATTCCCATATTATGCAGATGTCATCCACAGAACTATAATAATTCTAGAAATTGCTCTTATTGTTATTAATATAACATGCATTATTACCCATATTATACAGATATTATCCACAGAACTATAAGAATTCTAGAAATTGCTCTTACTGTTATTAATATAACATGCATTGTTACCCAAATTATAATTTTGCTATCGCTAGAACTGTAATAACTCTAGCTATCACTCCTACTGTTATTAATATAACATGCATTAATTCCCATATTATACAGATGTCATCCACAGAACTATAATAATTCTAGAAATTGCTCTTATTGTTATTAATATAACATGCATTATTACCCATATTATACAGATATTATCCACAGAACTATAAGAATTCTAGAAATTGCTCTTACTGTTATTAATATAACATGCATTAATTCCCATATTATACAGATATTATCCACAGAACTATAATAATTCTAGCAATTGCTCTTATTGTTATTAATATAACATGCATTAATTCCCATATTATACAGATATTACCCACAGAACTATAATAATTCTAGCAATGGCTCTTATTGTTATTAATATAACACGCATTAATTCCCATATTATACAGTTATTATCCATAGAACTATAATAATTCTGGCTATTTCTCTTACGGTTTTTAATATATCATGCCTTATTGCCCATACTATACTGTTATTATTGCTAGAACTATAATAATTGTAATTTATCACTCTTATTATTATTAATGTAACATGCATTATTTCCAATATTATCCTCTTACTGTTGCTAGAACTATAAAATTCAAGCAATTGCACTTATTGTTATTAATATAACATGCATTAATTCCCATATTATGCAGATGTCATCCACAGAACTATAATAATTCTAGAAATTGCTCTTATTGTTATTAATATAACATGCATTATTACCCATATTATACAGATATTATCCACAGAACTATAAGAATTCTAGAAATTGCTCTTACTGTTTTTAATATAACATGCATTAATTCCCATATTATACAGTTACTATCCACAGAACTATAATAATTCTAGCAATTGCTCTTATTGTTATTAATATAAAACGCATTAATTCCCATATTATACAGTTACTATCCATAGAACTATAATAATTCTAGCAATTGCTCTTATTGTTATTAATATAACACGCATTAATTCCCATATTATACAGTTATTATCCATAGAACTATAATAATTCTAGCTATTTCTCTTACGGTTTTTAATATATCATGCCTTATTGCCCATACTATACTGTTATTATTGCTAGAACTATAATAATTGTAATTTATCACTCTTATTATTATTAATGTAACATGCATTATTTCCAATATTATCCTCTTACTGTTGCTAGAACTATAAAATTCAAGCAATTGCACTTATTGTTATTAATATAACATGCATTAATTCCCATATTATGCAGATGTCATCCACAGAACTATAATAATTCTAGAAATTGCTCTTATTGTTATTAATATAACATGCATTATTACCCATATTATACAGATATTATCCACAGAACTATAAGAATTCTAGAAATTGCTCTTACTGTTTTTAATATAACATGCATTAATTCCCATATTATACAGTTACTATCCACAGAACTATAATAATTCTAGCAATTGCTCTTATTGTTATTAATATAAAACGCATTAATTCCCATATTATACAGTTACTATCCATAGAACTATAATAATTCTAGCAATTGCTCTTATTGTTATTAATATAAAACGCATTAATTCCCATATTATACAGTTACTATCCATAGAACTATAATAATTCTAGCTATTACTCTTATTGTTTTTAATATATCATGCATTATTGCCCATACCATACTGTTATTATTGCTAGAACTATAATAATTGTAATTTATCACTCTTATTATTATTAATGTAACATGCATTATTTCCCATATTATACTGTTACTGTTGCTAGAACTATAAAATTCAAGCAATTGCACTTATTGTTATTAATATAACATGCATTAATTCCCATATTATGCAGATGTCATCCACAGAACTATAATAATTCTAGCAATTGCTCTTATTGTCATTAATATAACACGCATTAATTCCCATATTATACAGTTATTATCCATAGAACTATAATAATTCTAGCTATATCTCCTACGGTTTTTAATATATCATGCCTTATTGCCCATACTATACTGTTATTATTGCTAGAACTATAATAATTGTAATTTATCACTCTTATTATTATTAATGTAACATGCATTATTTCCCATATTATCCTCTTACTGTTGCTAGAACTATAAAATTCAAGCAATTGCACTTATTGTTATTAATATAACATGCATTAATTCCCATATTATGCAGATGTCATCCACAGAACTATAATAATTCTAGCAATTGCTCTTATTGTCATTAATATAACACGCATTAATTCCCATATTATACAGTTATTATCCATAGAACTATAATAATTCTAGCTATTTCTCTTACGGTTTTTAATATATCATGCCTTATTGCCCATACTATACTGTTATTATTGCTAGAACTATAATAATTGTAATTTATCACTCTTATTATTATTAATGTAACATGCATTATTTCCCATATTATCCTCTTACTGTTGCTAGAACTATAAAATTCAAGCAATTGCACTTATTGTTATTAATATAACATGCATTAATTCCCATATTATGCAGATGTCATCCACAGAACTATAATAATTCTAGAAATTGCTCTTATTGTTATTAATATAACATGCATTATTACCCATATTATACAGATATTATCCACAGAACTATAAGAATTCTAGAAATTGCTCTTACTGTTATTAATATAACATGCATTGTTACCCAAATTATAATTTTGCTATCGCTAGAACTATAATAACTCTAGCTATCACTCCTACTGTTATTAATATAACATGCATTAATTCCCATATTATACAGATGTCATCCACAGAACTATAATAATTCTAGAAATTGCTCTTATTGTTATTAATATAACATGCATTATTACCCATATTATACAGATATTATCCACAGAACTATAAGAATTCTAGAAATTGCTCTTACTGTTATTAATATAACATGCATCAATTCCCATATTATACAGATATTATCCACAGAACTATAATAATTCTAGCAATTGCTCTTATTGTTATTAATATAACACGCATTAATTCCCATATTATACAGTTATTATCCATAGAACTATAATAATTCTAGCTATTTCTCTTACGGTTTTTAATATATCATGCCTTATTGCCCATACTATACTGTTATTATTGCTAGAACTATAATAATTGTAATTTATCACTCTTATTATTATTAATGTAACATGCATTATTTCCAATATTATCCTCTTACTGTTGCTAGAACTATAAAATTCAAGCAATTGCACTTATTGTTATTAATATAACATGCATTAATTCCCATATTATGCAGATGTCATCCACAGAACTATAATAATTCTAGAAATTGCTCTTATTGTTATTAATATAACATGCATTAATTCCCATATTATACAGATATTATCCACAGAACTATAATAATTCTAGCAATTGCTCTTATTGTTATTAATATAACACGCATTAATTCCCATATTATACAGTTATTATCCATAGAACTATAATAATTCTAGCTATTTCTCTTACGGTTTTTAATATATCATGCCTTATTGCCCATACTATACTGTTATTATTGCTAGAACTATAATAATTGTAATTTATCACTCTTATTATTATTAATGTAACATGCATTATTTCCAATATTATCCTCTTACTGTTGCTAGAACTATAAAATTCAAGCAATTGCACTTATTGTTATTAATATAACATGCATTAATTCCCATATTATGCAGATGTCATCCACAGAACTATAATAATTCTAGAAATTGCTCTTATTGTTATTAATATAACATGCATTATTACCCATATTATACAGATATTATCCACAGAACTATAAGAATTCTAGAAATTGCTCTTACTGTTATTAATATAACATGCATTGTTACCCAAATTATAATTTTGCTATCGCTAGAACTGTAATAACTCTAGCTATCACTCCTACTGTTATTAATATAACATACATTATTTCCCATATTATACTGTTACTGTTGCTAGAATTATAAAATTCAAGCAATTGCACTTATTGTTATTAATATAACATGCATTAATTCCCATGTTATACAGTTATTATCCATAGAACTATAATAATTCTAGCTACTACTCTTATTGTTTTTAATATAAAATGTATTATTGCCCAAATTATAATGCTGCTATCACTAGAATTGTAATAACTCTAGCTATCACTCCTACTGTTATTACTATAACATGCATTAATTCCCATATTATACAGATATTATCCACAGAACTATAATAATTCTAGCAATTGCTCTTATTGTTATTAATATAACATGCATTAATTCCATATTATACAGATATTATCCACAGAACCATAATAATACCAGAAATTTCTCTTACTGTCATTAATATAACATGCATTATTACCCAAATTATAATTTTGCTATCGCTAGAACTGTAATAACTCCAGCTATCACTCCTACTGTTATTACTATAACACGCATTAATTCCCATATTATACAGTTATTATCCATAGAACTATAACAATTCTAGCTATTTCTCTTATTGTTTTTAATATATCATGCATTATTGCCCATACCATACTGTTATTATTGCTAGAACTATAATAATTGTAATTTATCACTCTTATTATTATTAATGTAACATGCATTATTTCCCATATTATACTGTTACTGTTGCTAGAACTATAAAATTCAAGCAATTGCACTTATTGTTATTAATATAACATGCATTAATTCCCATATTATGCAGATGTCATCCACAGAACTATAATAATTCTAGCAATTGCTCTTATTGTCATTAATATAACACGCATTAATTCCCATATTATACAGTTATTATCCATAGAACTATAATAATTCTAGCTATATCTCTTACGGTTTTTAATATATCATGCCTTATTGCCCATACTATACTGTTATTATTGCTAGAACTATAATAATTGTAATTTATGACTCTTATTATTATTAATGTAACATGCATTATTTCCCATATTATACTGTTACTGTTGCTAGAACTATAAAATTCAAGCAATTGCACTTATTGTTATTAATATAACATGCATTAATTCCCATATCATGCAGATGTCATCCACAGAACTATAATAATTCTAGCAATTGCTCTTATTGTCATTAATATAACACGCATTAATTCCCATATTATACAGTTATTATCCATAGAACTATAATAATTCTAGCTATATCTCTTACGGTTTTTAATATATCATGCCTTATTGCCCATACTATACTGTTATTATTGCTAGAACTATAATAATTGTAATTTATCACTCTTATTATTATTAATGTAACATGCATTATTTCCCATATTATACTGTTACTGTTGCTAGAATTATAAAATTCAAGCAATTGCACTTATTGTTATTAATATAACACGCATTAATTCCCATATGATACAGTTATTATAAATAGAACTATAATAATTCTAGCTATTTCTCTTATTGTTTTTAATATATCATGCATTATTACCCAAATTATAATTTTGCTATCGCTAGAACTGTAATAACTCCAGCTATCACTACTACTGTTATTACTATAACATGCATTAATTCCCATATTATACAGATATTATCCACAGAACTATAATAATTCTAGCAATTGCTCTTATTCTTATTAATATAACACGCATTAATTCCCATATTATACAGTTATTATCCATAGAACTATAATAATTCTAGCTATTTCTCTTATTGTTTTTATTATTCCATGCATTAATTCCCATGTTATACAGTTATTATCCATAGAACTATAATAATTCTAGCTACTACTCTTATTATTTTTAATATAAAATGTATTATTGCCCAAATTATAATGCTGCTATCACTAGAATTGTAATAACTCTAGCTATCACTCTTATTGTTATTAATATAGCATGCATTAATTCCCATATTATACAGATATTATCCACAGAACTATAATAATTCTAGCAATTGCTCTTATTGTTATTAATATAACATGCATTAATTCCCATATTATACAGATATTATCCACAGAACTATAATAATTCTAGCAATTGCTCTTATGGTTATTAATATAACACGCATTAATTCTCATATTATGCAGTTATTATCCATAGAACTATAATAATTCTAGCTATTTCTCTTACGGTTTTTAATATATCATGCCTTATTGCCCATACTATACTGTTATTATTGCTAGAACTATAATAATTGTAATTTATCACTCTTATTATTATTAATGTAACATGCATTATTTCCCATATTATACTGTTACTGTTGCTAGAACTATAAAATTCAAGCAATTGCACTTATTGTTATTAATATAACATGCATTAATTCCCATATTATGCAGATGTCATCCACAGAACTATAATAATTCTAGCAATTGCTCTTATTGTTATTAATATAACACGCATTAATTCGCATATTATACAGTTATTATCCATAGAACTATAATAATTCTAGCTATTTCTCTTACGGTTTTTAATATATCATGCCTTATTGCCCATACTATACTGTTATTATTGCTAGAACTATAATAATTGTAATTTATCACTCTTATTATTATTAATGTAACATGCATTATTTCCCATATTATACTGTTACTGTTGCTAGAATTATAAAATTCAAGCAATTGCACTTATTGTTATTAATATAACATGCATTAATTCCCATGTTATACAGTTATTATCCATAGAACTATAATAATTCTAGCTACTACTCTTATTGTTTTTAATATAAAATGTATTATTGCCCAAATTATAATGCTGCTATCACTAGAATTGTAATAACTCTAGCTATCACTCCTACTGTTATTACTATAACATGCATTAATTCCCATATTATACAGATATTATCCACAGAACTATAATAATTCTAGAAATTGCTCTTACTGTTATTAATATAACATGCATTAATTCCCATATTATACAGATATTATCCACAGAACTATAATAATTCTAGCAATTGCTCTTATTGTTATTAATATAACATGCATTAATTCCCATATTATACAGATATTATCCACAGAACTATAATAATTCTAGCAATTGCTCTTATGGTTATTAATATAACACGCATTAATTCTCATATTATACAGTTATTATCCATAGAACTATAATAATTCTAGCTATTTCTCTTACGGTTTTTAATATATCATGCCTTATTGCCCATACTATACTGTTATTATTGCTAGAACTATAATAATTGTAATTTATCACTCTTATTATTATTAATGTAACATGCATTATTTCCCATATTATACTGTTACTGTTGCTAGAACTATAAAATTCAAGCAATTGCACTTATTGTTATTAATATAACATGCATTAATTCCCATATTATGCAGATGTCATCCACAGAACTATAATAATTCTAGCAATTGCTCTTATTGTTATTAATATAACACGCATTAATTCCCATATTATACAGTTATTATCCATAGAACTATAATAATTCTAGCTATTTCTCTTACGGTTTTTAATATATCATGCCTTATTGCCCATACTATACTGTTATTACTGCTAGAACTATAATAATTGTAATTTATCACTCTTATTATTATTAATGTAACATGCATTATTTCCCATATTATACTGTTACTGTTGCTAGAATTATAAAATTCAAGCAATTGCACTTATTGTTATTAATATAACATGCATTAATTCCCATGTTATACAGTTATTATCCATAGAACTATAATAATTCTAGCTACTACTCTTATTGTTTTTAATATATAATGTATTATTGCCCAAATTATAATGCTGCTATCACTAGAATTGTAATAACTCTAGCTATCACTCCTACTGTTATTACTATAACATGCATTAATTCCCATATTATACAGATATTATCCACAGAACTATAATAATTCTAGAAATTGCTCTTATTGTTATTAATATAACATGCATTATTACCCATATTATACAGATATTATCCACAGAACTATAAGAATTCTAGAAATTGCTCTTACTGTTATTAATATAACATGCATTGTTACCCAAATTATAATTTTGCTATCGCTAGAACTGTAATAACTCTAGCTATCACTCCTACTGTTATTAATATAACATGCATTAATTCCCATATTATACAGATGTCATCCACAGAACTATAATAATTCTAGAAATTGCTCTTATTGTTATTAATATAACATGCATTATTACCCATATTATACAGATATTATCCACAGAACTATAAGAATTCTAGAAATTGCTCTTACTGTTATTAATATAACATGCATTAATTCCCATATTATACAGATATTATCCACAGAACTATAATAATTCTAGTAATTGCTCTTATTGTTATTAATATAACATGCATTAATTCCCATATTATACAGATATTATCCACAGAACTATAATAATTCTAGCAATTGCTCTTATTGTTATTAATATAACACGCATTAATTCCCATATTATACAGTTATTATCCATAGAACTATAATAATTCTAGCCCTTTCTCTTACGGTTTTTAATATATCATGCATTATTTCCCATATTATACAGATATTGTCCACAGAACTATAATAATTCTAGCAATTGCTCTTATTGTTATTAATATAACATGCATTAATTCCCATATTATACAGATATTATCCACAGAACTATAATAATTCTAGCAATTGATCTTATTGTTATTAATATAACGCGCATTAATTCCCATATTATACAGTTATTATCCATAGAACTATAATAATTCTAGCTATTTCTCTTACGGTTTTTAATATATCATGCCTTATTGCCCATACTATACTGTTATTATTGCTAGAACTATAATAATTGTAATTTATCACTCTTATTATTATTAATGTAACATGCATTATTTCCAATATTATCCTCTTACTGTTGCTAGAACTATAAAATTCAAGCAATTGCACTTATTGTTATTAATATAACATGCATTAATTCCCATATTATGCAGATGTCATCCACAGAACTATAATAATTCTAGAAATTGCTCTTATTGTTATTAATATAACATGCATTATTACCCATATTATACAGATATTATCCACAGAACTATAAGAATTCTAGAAATTGCTCTTACTGTTATTAATATAACATGCATTGTTACCCAAATTATAATTTTGCTATCGCTAGAACTGTAATAACTCTAGCTATCACTCCTACTGTTATTAATATAACATGCATTAATTCCCATATTATACAGATGTCATCCACAGAACTATAATAATTCTAGAAATTGCTCTTATTGTTATTAATATAACATGCATTATTACCCATATTATACAGATATTATCCACAGAACTATAAGAATTCTAGAAACTGCTCTTACTGTTATTAATATAACATGCATTAATTCCCATATTATACAGTTACTATCCACAGAACTATAATAATTCTAGCAATTGCTCTTATTGTTATTAATATAAAACGCATTAATTCCCATATTATACTGTTACTGTTGCTAGAATTATAAAATTCAAGCAATTGCACTTATTGTTATTAATATAACACGCATTAATTCCCATATTATACAGTTATTATAAATACAACTATAATAATTCTAGCTATTTCTCTTATTGTTTTTAATATATCATGCATTATTGCCCATACCATACTGTTATTATTGCTAGAACTATAATAATTGTAATTTATCACTCTTATTATTATTAATGTAACATGCATTATTTCCCATATTATACTGTTACTGTTGCTAGAACTATAAAATTCAAGCAATTGCACTTATTGTTATTAATATAACATGCATTAATTCCCATATTATGCAGATGTCATCCACAGAACTATAATAATTCTAGAAATTGCTCTTACTGTTATTAATATAACATGCATTGTTACCCAAATTATAATTTTGCTATCGCTGGAACTGTAATAACTCTAGCTATCACTCCTACTGTTATTAATATAACATGCATTAATTCCCATGTTATACAGATGTCATCCACAGAACTATAATAATTCTAGAAATTGCTCTTATTGTTATTAATATAACATGCATTATTACCCATATTATACAGATATTATCCACAGAACTATAAGAATTCTAGAAATTGCTCTTACTGTTATTAATATAACATGCATTAATTCCCATATTATACAGATATTATCCATAGAACTATAATAATTCTAGCAATTGCTCTTATTCTTATTAATATAACACGCATTAATTCCCATATTATACAGTTATTATCCATAGAACTATAATAATTCTAGCTATTTCTCTTATTGTTTTTATTATTCCATGCATTAATTCCCATGTTATACAGTTATTATCCATAGAACTATAATAATTCTAGCTACTACTCTTATTATTTTTAATATAAAATGTATTATTGCCCAAATTATAATGCTGCTATCACTAGAATTGTAATAACTCTAGCTATCACTCTTATTGTTATTAATATAGCATGCATTAATTCCCATATTATACAGATATTATCCACAGAACTATAATAATTCTAGCAATTGCTCTTATTGTTATTAATATAACATGCATTAATTCCCATATTATACAGATATTATCCACAGAACTATAATAATTCTAGCAATTGCTCTTATGGTTATTAATATAACACGCATTAATTCTCATATTATGCAGTTATTATCCATAGAACTATAATAATTCTAGCTATTTCTCTTACGGCTTTTAATATATCATGCCTTATTGCCCATACTATACTGTTATTATTGCTAGAACTATAATAATTGTAATTTATCACTCTTATTATTATTAATGTAACATGCATTATTTCCAATATTATCCTCTTACTGTTGCTAGAACTATAAAATTCAAGCAATTGCACTTATTGTTATTAATATAACATGCATTAATTCCCATATTATGCAGATGTCATCCACAGAACTATAATAATTCTAGAAATTGCTCTTATTGTTATTAATATAACATGCATTATTACCCATATTATACAGATATTATCCACAGAACTATAAGAATTCTAGAAATTGCTCTTACTGTTATTAATATAACATGCATTGTTACCCAAATTATAATTTTGCTATCGCTAGAACTGTAATAACTCTAGCTATCACTCCTACTGTTATTAATATAACATGCATTAATTCCCATATTATACAGATGTCATCCACAGAACTATAATAATTCTAGAAATTGCTCTTATTGTTATTAATATAACATGCATTATTACCCATATTATACAGATATTATCCACAGAACTATAAGAATTCTAGAAATTGCTCTTACTGTTATTAATATAACATGCATCAATTCCCATATTATACAGATATTATCCACAGAACTATAATAATTCTAGCAATTGCTCTTATTGTTATTAATATAACACGCATTAATTCCCATATTATACAGTTATTATCCATAGAACTATAATAATTCTAGCTATTTCTCTTACGGTTTTTAATATATCATGCCTTATTGCCCATACTATACTGTTATTATTGCTAGAACTATAATAATTGTAATTTATCACTCTTATTATTATTAATGTAACATGCATTATTTCCAATATTATCCTCTTACTGTTGCTAGAACTATAAAATTCAAGCAATTGCACTTATTGTTATTAATATAACATGCATTAATTCCCATATTATGCAGATGTCATCCACAGAACTATAATAATTCTAGAAATTGCTCTTATTGTTATTAATATACCATGCATTAATTCCCATATTATACAGATATTATCCACAGAACTATAATAATTCTAGCAATTGCTCTTATTGTTATTAATATAACACGCATTAATTCCCATATTATACAGTTATTATCCATAGAACTATAATAATTCTAGCTATTTCTCTTACGGTTTTTAATATATCATGCCTTATTGCCCATACTATACTGTTATTATTGCTAGAACTATAATAATTGTAATTTATCACTCTTATTATTATTAATGTAACATGCATTATTTCCAATATTATCCTCTTACTGTTGCTAGAACTATAAAATTCAAGCAATTGCACTTATTGTTATTAATATAACATGCATTAATTCCCATATTATGCAGATGTCATCCACAGAACTATAATAATTCTAGAAATTGCTCTTATTGTTATTAATATAACATGCATTATTACCCATATTATACAGATATTATCCACAGAACTATAAGAATTCTAGAAATTGCTCTTACTGTTATTAATATAACATGCATTGTTACCCAAATTATAATTTTGCTATCGCTAGAACTGTAATAACTCTAGCTATCACTCCTACTGTTATTAATATAACATACATTATTTCCCATATTATACTGTTACTGTTGCTAGAATTATAAAATTCAAGCAATTGCACTTATTGTTATTAATATAACATGCATTAATTCCCATGTTATACAGTTATTATCCATAGAACTATAATAATTCTAGCTACTACTCTTATTGTTTTTAATATAAAATGTATTATTGCCCAAATTATAATGCTGCTATCACTAGAATTGTAATAACTCTAGCTATCACTCCTACTGTTATTACTATAACATGCATTAATTCCCATATTATACAGATATTATCCACAGAACTATAATAATTCTAGCAATTGCTCTTATTGTTATTAATATAACATGCATTAATTCCATATTATACAGATATTATCCACAGAACCATAATAATACCAGAAATTTCTCTTACTGTCATTAATATAACATGCATTATTACCCAAATTATAATTTTGCTATCGCTAGAACTGTAATAACTCCAGCTATCACTCCTACTGTTATTACTATAACACGCATTAATTCCCATATTATACAGTTATTATCCATAGAACTATAACAATTCTAGCTATTTCTCTTATTGTTTTTAATATATCATGCATTATTGCCCATACCATACTGTTATTATTGCTAGAACTATAATAATTGTAATTTATCACTCTTATTATTATTAATGTAACATGCATTATTTCCCATATTATACTGTTACTGTTGCTAGAACTATAAAATTCAAGCAATTGCACTTATTGTTATTAATATAACATGCATTAATTCCCATATTATGCAGATGTCATCCACAGAACTATAATAATTCTAGCAATTGCTCTTATTGTCATTAATATAACACGCATTAATTCCCATATTATACAGTTATTATCCATAGAACTATAATAATTCTAGCTATATCTCTTACGGTTTTTAATATATCATGCCTTATTGCCCATACTATACTGTTATTATTGCTAGAACTATAATAATTGTAATTTATGACTCTTATTATTATTAATGTAACATGCATTATTTCCCATATTATACTGTTACTGTTGCTAGAACTATAAAATTCAAGCAATTGCACTTATTGTTATTAATATAACATGCATTAATTCCCATATCATGCAGATGTCATCCACAGAACTATAATAATTCTAGCAATTGCTCTTATTGTCATTAATATAACACGCATTAATTCCCATATTATACAGTTATTATCCATAGAACTATAATAATTCTAGCTATATCTCTTACGGTTTTTAATATATCATGCCTTATTGCCCATACTATACTGTTATTATTGCTAGAACTATAATAATTGTAATTTATCACTCTTATTATTATTAATGTAACATGCATTATTTCCCATATTATACTGTTACTGTTGCTAGAATTATAAAATTCAAGCAATTGCACTTATTGTTATTAATATAACACGCATTAATTCCCATATGATACAGTTATTATAAATAGAACTATAATAATTCTAGCTATTTCTCTTATTGTTTTTAATATATCATGCATTATTACCCAAATTATAATTTTGCTATCGCTAGAACTGTAATAACTCCAGCTATCACTACTACTGTTATTACTATAACATGCATTAATTCCCATATTATACAGATATTATCCACAGAACTATAATAATTCTAGCAATTGCTCTTATTCTTATTAATATAACACGCATTAATTCCCATATTATACAGTTATTATCCATAGAACTATAATAATTCTAGCTATTTCTCTTATTGTTTTTATTATTCCATGCATTAATTCCCATGTTATACAGTTATTATCCATAGAACTATAATAATTCTAGCTACTACTCTTATTATTTTTAATATAAAATGTATTATTGCCCAAATTATAATGCTGCTATCACTAGAATTGTAATAACTCTAGCTATCACTCTTATTGTTATTAATATAGCATGCATTAATTCCCATATTATACAGATATTATCCACAGAACTATAATAATTCTAGCAATTGCTCTTATTGTTATTAATATAACATGCATTAATTCCCATATTATACAGATATTATCCACAGAACTATAATAATTCTAGCAATTGCTCTTATGGTTATTAATATAACACGCATTAATTCTCATATTATGCAGTTATTATCCATAGAACTATAATAATTCTAGCTATTTCTCTTACGGTTTTTAATATATCATGCCTTATTGCCCATACTATACTGTTATTATTGCTAGAACTATAATAATTGTAATTTATCACTCTTATTATTATTAATGTAACATGCATTATTTCCCATATTATACTGTTACTGTTGCTAGAACTATAAAATTCAAGCAATTGCACTTATTGTTATTAATATAACATGCATTAATTCCCATATTATGCAGATGTCATCCACAGAACTATAATAATTCTAGCAATTGCTCTTATTGTTATTAATATAACACGCATTAATTCGCATATTATACAGTTATTATCCATAGAACTATAATAATTCTAGCTATTTCTCTTACGGTTTTTAATATATCATGCCTTATTGCCCATACTATACTGTTATTATTGCTAGAACTATAATAATTGTAATTTATCACTCTTATTATTATTAATGTAACATGCATTATTTCCCATATTATACTGTTACTGTTGCTAGAATTATAAAATTCAAGCAATTGCACTTATTGTTATTAATATAACATGCATTAATTCCCATGTTATACAGTTATTATCCATAGAACTATAATAATTCTAGCTACTACTCTTATTGTTTTTAATATAAAATGTATTATTGCCCAAATTATAATGCTGCTATCACTAGAATTGTAATAACTCTAGCTATCACTCCTACTGTTATTACTATAACATGCATTAATTCCCATATTATACAGATATTATCCACAGAACTATAATAATTCTAGAAATTGCTCTTACTGTTATTAATATAACATGCATTAATTCCCATATTATACAGATATTATCCACAGAACTATAATAATTCTAGCAATTGCTCTTATTGTTATTAATATAACATGCATTAATTCCCATATTATACAGATATTATCCACAGAACTATAATAATTCTAGCAATTGCTCTTATGGTTATTAATATAACACGCATTAATTCTCATATTATACAGTTATTATCCATAGAACTATAATAATTCTAGCTATTTCTCTTACGGTTTTTAATATATCATGCCTTATTGCCCATACTATACTGTTATTATTGCTAGAACTATAATAATTGTAATTTATCACTCTTATTATTATTAATGTAACATGCATTATTTCCCATATTATACTGTTACTGTTGCTAGAACTATAAAATTCAAGCAATTGCACTTATTGTTATTAATATAACATGCATTAATTCCCATATTATGCAGATGTCATCCACAGAACTATAATAATTCTAGCAATTGCTCTTATTGTTATTAATATAACACGCATTAATTCCCATATTATACAGTTATTATCCATAGAACTATAATAATTCTAGCTATTTCTCTTACGGTTTTTAATATATCATGCCTTATTGCCCATACTATACTGTTATTACTGCTAGAACTATAATAATTGTAATTTATCACTCTTATTATTATTAATGTAACATGCATTATTTCCCATATTATACTGTTACTGTTGCTAGAATTATAAAATTCAAGCAATTGCACTTATTGTTATTAATATAACATGCATTAATTCCCATGTTATACAGTTATTATCCATAGAACTATAATAATTCTAGCTACTACTCTTATTGTTTTTAATATATAATGTATTATTGCCCAAATTATAATGCTGCTATCACTAGAATTGTAATAACTCTAGCTATCACTCCTACTGTTATTACTATAACATGCATTAATTCCCATATTATACAGATATTATCCACAGAACTATAATAATTCTAGAAATTGCTCTTATTGTTATTAATATAACATGCATTATTACCCATATTATACAGATATTATCCACAGAACTATAAGAATTCTAGAAATTGCTCTTACTGTTATTAATATAACATGCATTGTTACCCAAATTATAATTTTGCTATCGCTAGAACTGTAATAACTCTAGCTATCACTCCTACTGTTATTAATATAACATGCATTAATTCCCATATTATACAGATGTCATCCACAGAACTATAATAATTCTAGAAATTGCTCTTATTGTTATTAATATAACATGCATTATTACCCATATTATACAGATATTATCCACAGAACTATAAGAATTCTAGAAATTGCTCTTACTGTTATTAATATAACATGCATTAATTCCCATATTATACAGATATTATCCACAGAACTATAATAATTCTAGTAATTGCTCTTATTGTTATTAATATAACATGCATTAATTCCCATATTATACAGATATTATCCACAGAACTATAATAATTCTAGCAATTGCTCTTATTGTTATTAATATAACACGCATTAATTCCCATATTATACAGTTATTATCCATAGAACTATAATAATTCTAGCCCTTTCTCTTACGGTTTTTAATATATCATGCATTATTTCCCATATTATACAGATATTGTCCACAGAACTATAATAATTCTAGCAATTGCTCTTATTGTTATTAATATAACATGCATTAATTCCCATATTATACAGATATTATCCACAGAACTATAATAATTCTAGCAATTGATCTTATTGTTATTAATATAACGCGCATTAATTCCCATATTATACAGTTATTATCCATAGAACTATAATAATTCTAGCTATTTCTCTTACGGTTTTTAATATATCATGCCTTATTGCCCATACTATACTGTTATTATTGCTAGAACTATAATAATTGTAATTTATCACTCTTATTATTATTAATGTAACATGCATTATTTCCAATATTATCCTCTTACTGTTGCTAGAACTATAAAATTCAAGCAATTGCACTTATTGTTATTAATATAACATGCATTAATTCCCATATTATGCAGATGTCATCCACAGAACTATAATAATTCTAGAAATTGCTCTTATTGTTATTAATATAACATGCATTATTACCCATATTATACAGATATTATCCACAGAACTATAAGAATTCTAGAAATTGCTCTTACTGTTATTAATATAACATGCATTGTTACCCAAATTATAATTTTGCTATCGCTAGAACTGTAATAACTCTAGCTATCACTCCTACTGTTATTAATATAACATGCATTAATTCCCATATTATACAGATGTCATCCACAGAACTATAATAATTCTAGAAATTGCTCTTATTGTTATTAATATAACATGCATTATTACCCATATTATACAGATATTATCCACAGAACTATAAGAATTCTAGAAACTGCTCTTACTGTTATTAATATAACATGCATTAATTCCCATATTATACAGTTACTATCCACAGAACTATAATAATTCTAGCAATTGCTCTTATTGTTATTAATATAAAACGCATTAATTCCCATATTATACTGTTACTGTTGCTAGAATTATAAAATTCAAGCAATTGCACTTATTGTTATTAATATAACACGCATTAATTCCCATATTATACAGTTATTATAAATACAACTATAATAATTCTAGCTATTTCTCTTATTGTTTTTAATATATCATGCATTATTGCCCATACCATACTGTTATTATTGCTAGAACTATAATAATTGTAATTTATCACTCTTATTATTATTAATGTAACATGCATTATTTCCCATATTATACTGTTACTGTTGCTAGAACTATAAAATTCAAGCAATTGCACTTATTGTTATTAATATAACATGCATTAATTCCCATATTATGCAGATGTCATCCACAGAACTATAATAATTCTAGAAATTGCTCTTACTGTTATTAATATAACATGCATTGTTACCCAAATTATAATTTTGCTATCGCTGGAACTGTAATAACTCTAGCTATCACTCCTACTGTTATTAATATAACATGCATTAATTCCCATGTTATACAGATGTCATCCACAGAACTATAATAATTCTAGAAATTGCTCTTATTGTTATTAATATAACATGCATTATTACCCATATTATACAGATATTATCCACAGAACTATAAGAATTCTAGAAATTGCTCTTACTGTTATTAATATAACATGCATTAATTCCCATATTATACAGATATTATCCATAGAACTATAATAATTCTAGCAATTGCTCTTATTCTTATTAATATAACACGCATTAATTCCCATATTATACAGTTATTATCCATAGAACTATAATAATTCTAGCTATTTCTCTTATTGTTTTTATTATTCCATGCATTAATTCCCATGTTATACAGTTATTATCCATAGAACTATAATAATTCTAGCTACTACTCTTATTATTTTTAATATAAAATGTATTATTGCCCAAATTATAATGCTGCTATCACTAGAATTGTAATAACTCTAGCTATCACTCTTATTGTTATTAATATAGCATGCATTAATTCCCATATTATACAGATATTATCCACAGAACTATAATAATTCTAGCAATTGCTCTTATTGTTATTAATATAACATGCATTAATTCCCATATTATACAGATATTATCCACAGAACTATAATAATTCTAGCAATTGCTCTTATGGTTATTAATATAACACGCATTAATTCTCATATTATGCAGTTATTATCCATAGAACTATAATAATTCTAGCTATTTCTCTTACGGCTTTTAATATATCATGCCTTATTGCCCATACTATACTGTTATTATTGCTAGAACTATAATAATTGTAATTTATCACTCTTATTATTATTAATGTAACATGCATTATTTCCCATATTATACTGTTACTGTTGCTAGAACTATAAAATTCAAGCAATTGCACTTATTGTTATTAATATAACATGCATTAATTCCCATATTATGCAGATGTCATCCACAGAACTATAATAATTCTAGCAATTGCTCTTATTGTTATTAATATAACACGCATTAATTCCCATATTATACAGTTATTATCCATAGAACTATAATAATTCTAGCTATTTCTCTTACGGTTTTTAATATATCATGCCTTATTGCCCATACTATACTGTTATTATTGCTAGAACTATAATAATTGTAATTTATCACTCTTATTATTATTAATGTAACATGCATTATTTCCCATATTATACTGTTACTGTTGCTAGAATTATAAAATTCAAGCAATTGCACTTATTGTTATTAATATAACATGCATTAATTCCCATGTTATACAGTTATTATCCATAGAACTATAATAATTCTAGCTACTACTCTTATTGTTTTTAATATAAAATGTATTATTGCCCAAATTATAATGCTGCTATCACTAGAATTGTAATAACTCTAGCTATCACTCCTACTGTTATTACTATAACATGCATTAATTCCCATATTATACAGATATTATCCACAGAACTATAATAATTCTAGAAATTGCTCTTATTGTTATTAATATAACATGCATTATTACCCATATTATACAGATATTATCCACAGAACTATAAGAATTCTAGAAATTGCTCTTACTGTTATTAATATAACATGCATTGTTACCCAAATTATAATTTTGCTATCGCTAGAACTGTAATAACTCTAGCTATCACTCCTACTGTTATTAATATAACATGCATTAATTCCCATATTATACAGATGTCATCCACAGAACTATAATAATTCTAGAAATTGCTCTTATTGTTATTAATATAACATGCATTATTACCCATATTATACAGATATTATCCACAGAACTATAAGAATTCTAGAAATTGCTCTTACTGTTATTAATATAACATGCATTAATTCCCATATTATACAGATATTATCCACAGAACTATAATAATTCTAGCAATTGCTCTTATTGTTATTAATATAACATGCATTAATTCCCATATTATACAGATATTATCCACAGAACTATAATAATTCTAGCAATTGCTCTTATTGTTATTAATATAACACGCATTAATTCCCATATTATACAGTTATTATCCATAGAACTATAATAATTCTAGCCCTTTCTCTTACGGTTTTTAATATATCATGCATTAATTCCCATATTATACAGATATTGTCCACAGAACTATAATAATTCTAGCAATTGCTCTTATTGTTATTAATATAACATGCATTAATTCCCATATTATACAGATATTATCCACAGAACTATAATAATTCTAGCAATTGCTCTTATTGTTATTAATATAACGCGCATTAATTCCCATATTATACAGTTATTATCCATAGAACTATAATAATTCTAGCTATTTCTCTTACGGTTTTTAATATATCATGCCTTATTGCCCATACTATACTGTTATTATTGCTAGAACTATAATAATTGTAATTTATCACTCTTATTATTATTAATGTAACATGCATTATTTCCAATATTATCCTCTTACTGTTGCTAGAACTATAAAATTCAAGCAATTGCACTTATTGTTATTAATATAACATGCATTAATTCCCATATTATGCAGATGTCATCCACAGAACTATAATAATTCTAGAAATTGCTCTTATTGTTATTAATATAACATGCATTATTACCCATATTATACAGATATTATCCACAGAACTATAAGAATTCTAGAAATTGCTCTTACTGTTATTAATATAACATGCATTGTTACCCAAATTATAATTTTGCTATCGCTAGAACTGTAATAACTCTAGCTATCACTCCTACTGTTATTAATATAACATGCATTAATTCCCATATTATACAGATGTCATCCACAGAACTATAATAATTCTAGAAATTGCTCTTATTGTTATTAATATAACATGCATTATTACCCATATTATACAGATATTATCCACAGAACTATAAGAATTCTAGAAACTGCTCTTACTGTTATTAATATAACATGCATTAATTCCCATATTATACAGTTACTATCCACAGAACTATAATAATTCTAGCAATTGCTCTTATTGTTATTAATATAAAACGCATTAATTCCCATATTATACTGTTACTGTTGCTAGAATTATAAAATTCAAGCAATTGCACTTATTGTTATTAATATAACACGCATTAATTCCCATATTATACAGTTATTATAAATACAACTATAATAATTCTAGCTATTTCTCTTATTGTTTTTAATATATCATGCATTATTGCCCATACCATACTGTTATTATTGCTAGAACTATAATAATTGTAATTTATCACTCTTATTATTATTAATGTAACATGCATTATTTCCCATATTATACTGTTACTGTTGCTAGAACTATAAAATTCAAGCAATTGCACTTATTGTTATTAATATAACATGCATTAATTCCCATATTATGCAGATGTCATCCACAGAACTATAATAATTCTAGAAATTGCTCTTACTGTTATTAATATAACATGCATTGTTACCCAAATTATAATTTTGCTATCGCTAGAACTGTAATAACTCTAGCTATCACTCCTACTGTTATTAATATAACATGCATTAATTCCCATATTATACAGATGTCATCCACAGAACTATAATAATTCTAGAAATTGCTCTTATTGTTATTAATATAACATGCATTATTACCCATATTATACAGATATTATCCACAGAACTATAAGAATTCTAGAAATTGCTCTTACTGTTATTAATATAACATGCATTAATTCCCATATTATACAGATATTATCCACAGAACTATAATAATTCTAGCAATTGCTCTTATTGTTATTAATATAACATGCTTTAATTCCCATATTATACAGATATTATCCACAGAACTATAATAATTCTAGCAATTGCTCTTATTGTTATTAATATAACACGCATTAATTCCCATATTATACAGTTATTATCCATAGAACTATAATAATTCTAGCTATTTCTCTTACGGTTTTTAATATATCATGCCTTATTGCCCATACTATACTGTTATTATTGCTAGAACTATAATAATTGTAATTTATCACTCTTATTATTATTAATGTAACATGCATTATTTCCAATATTATCCTCTTACTGTTGCTAGAACTATAAAATTCAAGCAATTGCACTTATTGTTATTAATATAACATGCATTAATTCCCATATTATGCAGATGTCATCCACAGAACTATAATAATTCTAGAAATTGCTCTTATTGTTATTAATATAACATGCATTATTACCCATATTATACAGATATTATCCACAGAACTATAAGAATTCTAGAAATTGCTCTTACTGTTATTAATATAACATGCATTGTTACCCAAATTATAATTTTGCTATCGCTAGAACTGTAATAACTCTAGCTATCACTCCTACTGTTATTAATATAACATGCATTAATTCCCATATTATACAGATGTCATCCACAGAACTATAATAATTCTAGAAATTGCTCTTATTGTTATTAATATAACATGCATTATTACCCATATTATACAGATATTATCCACAGAACTATAAGAATTCTAGAAATTTCTCTTACTGTTATTAATATAACATGCATTAATTCCCATATTATACAGATATTATCCACAGAACTATAATAATTCTAGCAATTGCTCTTATTGTTATTAATATAACATGCATTAATTCCCATATTATACAGATATTATCCACAGAACTATAATAATTCTAGCAATTGCTCTTATTGTTATTAATATAACACGCATTAATTCCCATATTATACAGTTATTATCCATAGAACTATAATAATTCTAGCTATTTCTCTTACGGTTTTTAATATATCATGCCTTATTGCCCATACTATACTGTTATTATTGCTAGAACTATAATAATTGTAATTTATCACTCTTATTATTATTAATGTAACATGCATTATTTCCAATATTATCCTCTTACTGTTGCTAGAACTATAAAATTCAAGCAATTGCACTTATTGTTATTAATATAACATGCATTAATTCCCATATTATGCAGATGTCATCCACAGAACTATAATAATTCTAGAAATTGCTCTTATTGTTATTAATATAACATGCATTATTACCCATATTATACAGATATTATCCACAGAACTATAAGAATTCTAGAAATTGCTCTTACTGTTATTAATATAACATGCATTGTTACCCAAATTATAATTTTGCTATCGCTAGAACTGTAATAACTCTAGCTATCACTCCTACTGTTATTAATATAACATGCATTAATTCCCATATTATACAGATGTCATCCACAGAACTATAATAATTCTAGAAATTGCTCTTATTGTTATTAATATAACATGCATTATTACCCATATTATACAGATATTATCCACAGAACTATAAGAATTCTAGAAATTGCTCTTACTGTTATTAATATAACATGCATTAATTCCCATATTATACAGTTACTATCCACAGAACTATAATAATTCTAGCAATTGCTCTTATTGTTATTAATATAAAACGCATTAATTCCCATATTATACAGTTACTATCCATAGAACTATAATAATTCTAGCTATTACTCTTATTGTTTTTAATATATCATGCATTATTGCCCATACCATACTGTTATTATTGCTAGAACTATAATAATTGTAATATATCACTCTTATTATTATTAATGTAACATGCATTATTTCCCATATTATACTGTTACTGTTGCTAAAATTATAAAATTCAAGCAATTGCACTTATTGTTATTAATATAACACGCATTAATTCCCATATTATACAGTTATTATAAATACAACTATAATAATTCTAGCTATTTCTCTTATTGTTTTTAATATATCATGCATTATTGCCCATACCATACTGTTATTATTGCTAGAACTATAATAATTGTAATTTATCACTCTTATTATTATTAATGTAACATGCATTATTTCCCATATTATACTGTTACTGTTGCTAGAACTATAAAATTCAAGCAATTGCACTTATTGTTATTAATATAACATGCATTAATTCCCATATTATGCAGATGTCATCCACAGAACTATAATAATTCTAGAAATTGCTCTTATTGTTATTAATATAACATGCATTATTACCCATATTATACAGATATTATCCACAGAACTATAAGAATTCTAGAAATTGCTCTTACTGTTATTAATATAACATGCATTAATTCCCATATTATACAGTTACTATCCACAGAACTATAATAATTCTAGCAATTGCTCTTATTGTTATTAATATAAAACGCATTAATTCCCATATTATACAGTTACTATCCACAGAACTATAATAATTCTAGCAATTGCTCTTATTGTTATTAATATAAAACGCATTAATTCCCATATTATACAGTTACTATCCATAGAACTATAATAATTCTAGCTATTACTCTTATTGTTTTTAATATATCATGCATTATTGCCCATACCATACTGTTATTATTGCTAGAACTATAATAATTGTAATTTATCACTCTTATTATTATTAATGTAACATGCATTATTTCCCATATTATACTGTTACTGTTGCTAGAACTATAAAATTCAAGCAATTGCACTTATTGTTATTAATATAACATGCATTAATTCCCATATTATGCAGATGTCATCCACAGAACTATAATAATTCTAGAAATTGCTCTTATTGTTATTAATATAACATGCATTATTACCCATATTATACAGATATTATCCACAGAACTATAAGAATTCTAGAAATTGCTCTTACTGTTATTAATATAACATGCATTGTTACCCAAATTATAATTTTGCTATCGCTAGAACTGTAATAACTCTAGCTATCACTCCTACTGTTATTAATATAACATGCATTAATTCCCATATTATACAGATGTCATCCACAGAACTATAATAATTCTAGAAATTGCTCTTATTGTTATTAATATAACATGCATTATTACCCATATTATACAGATATTATCCACAGAACTATAAGAATTCTAGAAATTGCTCTTACTGTTATTAATATAACATGCATTAATTCCCATATTATACAGATATTATCCACAGAACTATAATAATTCTAGCAATTGCTCTTATTGTTATTAATATAACATGCTTTAATTCCCATATTATACAGATATTATCCACAGAACTATAATAATTCTAGCAATTGCTCTTATTGTTATTAATATAACACGCATTAATTCCCATATTATACAGTTATTATCCATAGAACTATAATAATTCTAGCTATTTCTCTTACGGTTTTTAATATATCATGCCTTATTGCCCATACTATACTGTTATTATTGCTAGAACTATAATAATTGTAATTTATCACTCTTATTATTATTAATGTAACATGCATTATTTCCAATATTATCCTCTTACTGTTGCTAGAACTATAAAATTCAAGCAATTGCACTTATTGTTATTAATATAACATGCATTAATTCCCATATTATGCAGATGTCATCCACAGAACTATAATAATTCTAGAAATTGCTCTTATTGTTATTAATATAACATGCATTATTACCCATATTATACAGATATTATCCACAGAACTATAAGAATTCTAGAAATTGCTCTTACTGTTATTAATATAACATGCATTGTTACCCAAATTATAATTTTGCTATCGCTAGAACTGTAATAACTCTAGCTATCACTCCTACTGTTATTAATATAACATGCATTAATTCCCATATTATACAGATGTCATCCACAGAACTATAATAATTCTAGAAATTGCTCTTATTGTTATTAATATAACATGCATTATTACCCATGTTATACAGATATTATCCACAGAACTATAAGAATTCTAGAAATTTCTCTTACTGTTATTAATATAACATGCATTAATTCCCATATTATACAGATATTATCCACAGAACTATAATAATTCTAGCAATTGCTCTTATTGTTATTAATATAACATGCATTAATTCCCATATTATACAGATATTATCCACAGAACTATAATAATTCTAGCAATTGCTCTTATTGTTATTAATATAACACGCATTAATTCCCATATTATACAGTTATTATCCATAGAACTATAATAATTCTAGCTATTTCTCTTACGGTTTTTAATATATCATGCCTTATTGCCCATACTATACTGTTATTATTGCTAGAACTATAATAATTGTAATTTATCACTCTTATTATTATTAATGTAACATGCATTATTTCCAATATTATCCTCTTACTGTTGCTAGAACTATAAAATTCAAGCAATTGCACTTATTGTTATTAATATAACATGCATTAATTCCCATATTATGCAGATGTCATCCACAGAACTATAATAATTCTAGAAATTGCTCTTATTGTTATTAATATAACATGCATTATTACCCATATTATACAGATATTATCCACAGAACTATAAGAATTCTAGAAATTGCTCTTACTGTTATTAATATAACATGCATTGTTACCCAAATTATAATTTTGCTATCGCTAGAACTGTAATAACTCTAGCTATCACTCCTACTGTTATTAATATAACATGCATTAATTCCCATATTATACAGATGTCATCCACAGAACTATAATAATTCTAGAAATTGCTCTGATTGTTATTAATATAACATGCATTATTACCCATATTATACAGATATTATCCACAGAACTATAAGAATTCTAGAAACTGCTCTTACTGTTATTAATATAACATGCATTAATTCCCATATTATACAGATATTATCCACAGAACTATAATAATTCTAGCAATTGCTCTTATTGTTATTAATATAACATGCATTAATTCCCATATTATACAGATATTATCCACAGAACTATAATAATTCTAGCAATTGCTCTTATTGTTATTAATATAACACGCATTAATTCCCATATTATACAGTTATTATCCACAGAACTATAAGAATTCTAGAAATTGCTCTTACTGTTATTAATATAACATGCATTGTTACCCAAATTATAATTTTGCTATCGCTAGAACTGTAATAACTCTAGCTATCACTCCTACTGTTATTAATATAACATGCATTAATTCCCATATTATACAGATGTCATCCACAGAACTATAATAATTCTAGAAATTGCTCTTATTGTTATTAATATAACATGCATTATTACCCATATTATACAGATATTATCCACAGAACTATAAGAATTCTAGAAATTGCTCTTACTGTTATTAATATAACATGCATTAATTCCCATATTATACAGTTACTATCCACAGAACTATAATAATTCTAGCAATTGCTCTTATTGTTATTAATATAAAACGCATTAATTCCCATATTATACAGTTACTATCCATAGAACTATAATAATTCTAGCTATTACTCTTATTGTTTTTAATATATCATGCATTATTGCCCATACCATACTGTTATTATTGCTAGAACTATAATAATTGTAATATATCACTCTTATTATTATTAATGTAACATGCATTATTTCCCATATTATACTGTTACTGTTGCTAGAATTATAAAATTCAAGCAATTGCACTTATTGTTATTAATATAACACGCATTAATTCCCATATTATACAGTTATTATAAATACAACTATAATAATTCTAGCTATTTCTCTTATTGTTTTTAATATATCATGCATTATTGCCCATACCATACTGTTATTATTGCTAGAACTATAATAATTGTAATTTATCACTCTTATTATTATTAATGTAACATGCATTATTTCCAATATTATCCTCTTACTGTTGCTAGAACTATAAAATTCAAGCAATTGCACTTATTGTTATTAATATAACATGCATTAATTCCCATATTATGCAGATGTCATCCACAGAACTATAATAATTCTAGAAATTGCTCTTACTGTTATTAATATAACATGCATTATTACCCATATTATACAGATATTATCCACAGAACTATAAGAATTCTAGAAATTGCTCTTATTGTTATTAATATAACATGCATTATTACCCATATTATACTGTTACTGTTGCTAGAACTATAAAATTCAAGCAATTGCACTTATTGTTATTAATATAACATGCATTAATTCCCATATTATGCAGATGTCATCCACAGAACTATAATAATTCTAGAAATTGCTCTTATTGTTATTAATATAACATGCATTATTACCCATATTATACAGATATTATCCACAGAACTATAAGAATTCTAGAAATTGCTCTTACTGTTATTAATATAACATGCATTGTTACCCAAATTATAATTTTGCTATCGCTAGAACTGTAATAACTCTAGCTATCACTCCTACTGTTATTAATATAACATGCATTAATTCCCATATTATACAGATGTCATCCACAGAACTATAATAATTCTAGAAATTGCTCTTATTGTTATTAATATAACATGCATTATTACCCATATTATACAGATATTATCCACAGAACTATAAGAATTCTAGAAACTGCTCTTACTGTTATTAATATAACATGCATTAATTCCCATATTATACAGATATTATCCACAGAACTATAATAATTCTAGCAATTGCTCTTATTGTTATTAATATAACATGCATTAATTCCCATATTATACAGATATTATCCACAGAACTATAATAATTCTAGCAATTGCTCTTATTGTTATTAATATAACACGCATTAATTCCCATATTATACAGTTATTATCCACAGAACTATAAAAATTCTAGAAATTGCTCTTACTGTTATTAATATAACATGCATTGTTACCCAAATTATAATTTTGCTATCGCTAGAACTGTAATAACTCTAGCTATCACTCCTACTGTTATTAATATAACATGCATTAATTCCCATATTATACAGATGTCATCCACAGAACTATAATAATTCTAGAAATTGCTCTTATTGTTATTAATATAACATGCATTATTACCCATATTATACAGATATTATCCACAGAACTATAAGAATTCTAGAAATTGCTCTTACTGTTATTAATATAACATGCATTAATTCCCATATTATACAGTTACTATCCACAGAACTATAATAATTCTAGCAATTGCTCTTATTGTTATTAATATAAAACGCATTAATTCCCATATTATACAGTTACTATCCATAGAACTATAATAATTCTAGCTATTACTCTTATTGTTTTTAATATATCATGCATTATTGCCCATACCATACTGTTATTATTGCTAGAACTATAATAATTGTAATATATCACTCTTATTATTATTAATGTAACATGCATTATTTCCCATATTATACTGTTACTGTTGCTAGAATTATAAAATTCAAGCAATTGCACTTATTGTTATTAATATAACACGCATTAATTCCCATATTATACAGTTATTATAAATACAACTATAATAATTCTAGCTATTTCTCTTATTGTTTTTAATATATCATGCATTATTGCCCATACCATACTGTTATTATTGCTAGAACTATAATAATTGTAATTTATCACTCTTATTATTATTAATGTAACATGCATTATTTCCAATATTATCCTCTTACTGTTGCTAGAACTATAAAATTCAAGCAAGTGCACTTATTGTTATTAATATAACATGCATTAATTCCCATATTATGCAGATGTCATCCACAGAACTATAATAATTCTAGAAATTGCTCTTATTGTTATTAATATAACATGCATTATTACCCATATTATACAGATATTATCCACAGAACTATAAGAATTCTAGAAATTGCTCTTACTGTTATTAATATAACATGCATTAATTCCCATATTATACAGTTACTATCCACAGAACTATAATAATTCTAGCAATTGCTCTTATTGTTATTAATATAAAACGCATTAATTCCCATATTATACAGTTACTATCCATAGAACTATAATAATTCTAGCTATTACTCTTATTGTTTTTAATATATCATGCATTATTGCCCATACCATACTGTTATTATTGCTAGAACTATAATAATTGTAATTTATCACTCTTATTATTATTAATGTAACATGCATTATTTCCCATATTATACTGTTACTGTTGCTAGAATTATAAAATTCAAGCAATTGCACTTATTGTTATTAATATAACATGCATTAATTCCCATGTTATACAGTTATTATCCATAGAACTATAATAATTCTAGCTACTACTCTTATTGTTTTTAATATAAAATGTATTATTGCCCAAATTATAATGCTGCTATCACTAGAATTGTAATAACTCTAGCTATCACTCCTACTGTTATTACTATAACATGCATTAATTCCCATATTATACAGATATTATCCACAGAACTATAATAATTCTAGCAATTGCTCTTATTGTTATTAATATAACATGCATTAATTCCCATATTATACAGATATTATCCACAGAACCATAATAATACCAGAAATTTCTCTTACTGTCATTAATATAACATGCATTATTACCCAAATTATAATTTTGCTATCGCTAGAACTGTAATAACTCCAGCTATCACTCCTACTGTTATTACTATAACACGCATTAATTCCCATATTATACAGTTATTATCCATAGAACTATAACAATTCTAGCTATTTCTCTTATTGTTTTTAATATATCATGCATTATTGCCCATACCATACTGTTATTATTGCTAGAACTATAATAATTGTAATTTATCACTCTTATTATTATTAATGTAACATGCATTATTTCCCATATTATACTGTTACTGTTGCTAGAACTATAAAATTCAAGCAATTGCACTTATTGTTATTAATATAACATGCATTAATTCCCATATTATGCAGATGTCATCCACAGAACTATAATAATTCTAGCAATTGCTCTTATTGTCATTAATATAACACGCATTAATTCCCATATTATACAGTTATTATCCATAGAACTATAATAATTCTAGCTATATCTCTTACGGTTTTTAATATATCATGCCTTATTGCCCATACTATACTGTTATTATTGCTAGAACTATAATAATTGTAATTTATGACTCTTATTATTATTAATGTAACATGCATTATTTCCCATATTATACTGTTACTGTTGCTAGAACTATAAAATTCAAGCAATTGCACTTATTGTTATTAATATAACATGCATTAATTCCCATATTATGCAGATGTCATCCACAGAACTATAATAATTCTAGCAATTGCTCTTATTGTCATTAATATAACACGCATTAATTCCCATATTATACAGTTATTATCCATAGAACTATAATAATTCTAGCTATATCTCTTACGGTTTTTAATATATCATGCCTTATTGCCCATACTATACTGTTATTATTGCTAGAACTATAATAATTGTAATTTATCACTCTTATTATTATTAATGTAACATGCATTATTTCCCATATTATACTGTTACTGTTGCTAGAATTATAAAATTCAAGCAATTGCACTTATTGTTATTAATATAACACGCATTAATTCCCATATGATACAGTTATTATAAATAGAACTATAATAATTCTAGCTATTTCTCTTATTGTTTTTAATATATCATGCATTATTACCCAAATTATAATTTTGCTATCGCTAGAACTGTAATAACTCCAGCTATCACTCCTACTGTTATTACTATAACACGCATTAATTCCCATATTATACAGTTATTATCCATAGAACTATAACAATTCTAGCTATTTCTCTTATTGTTTTTAATATATCATGCATTATTGCCCATACCATACTGTTATTATTGCTAGAACTATAATAATTGTAATTTATCACTCTTATTATTATTAATGTAACATGCATTATTTCCCATATTATACTGTTACTGTTGCTAGAACTATAAAATTCAAGCAATTGCACTTATTGTTATTAATATAACATGCATTAATTCCCATATTATGCAGATGTCATCCACAGAACTATAATAATTCTAGCAATTGCTCTTATTGTCATTAATATAACACGCATTAATTCCCATATTATACAGTTATTATCCATAGAACTATAATAATTCTAGCTATATCTCTTACGGTTTTTAATATATCATGCCTTATTGCCCATACTATACTGTTATTATTGCTAGAACTATAATAATTGTAATTTATGACTCTTATTATTATTAATGTAACATGCATTATTTCCCATATTATACTGTTACTGTTGCTAGAACTATAAAATTCAAGCAATTGCACTTATTGTTATTAATATAACATGCATTAATTCCCATATTATGCAGATGTCATCCACAGAACTATAATAATTCTAGCAATTGCTCTTATTGTCATTAATATAACACGCATTAATTCCCATATTATACAGTTATTATCCATAGAACTATAATAATTCTAGCTATATCTCTTACGGTTTTTAATATATCATGCCTTATTGCCCATACTATACTGTTATTATTGCTAGAACTATAATAATTGTAATTTATCACTCTTATTATTATTAATGTAACATGCATTATTTCCCATATTATACTGTTACTGTTGCTAGAATTATAAAATTCAAGCAATTGCACTTATTGTTATTAATATAACACGCATTAATTCCCATATGATACAGTTATTATAAATAGAACTATAATAATTCTAGCTATTTCTCTTATTGTTTTTAATATATCATGCATTATTACCCAAATTATAATTTTGCTATCGCTAGAACTGTAATAACTCCAGCTATCACTACTACTGTTATTACTATAACATGCATTAATTCCCATATTATACAGATATTATCCACAGAACTATAATAATTCTAGCAATTGCTCTTATTCTTATTAATATAACACGCATTAATTCCCATATTATACAGTTATTATCCATAGAACTATAATAATTCTAGCTATTTCTCTTATTGTTTTTATTATTCCATGCATTAATTCCCATGTTATACAGTTACTATCCATAGAACTATAATAATTCTAGCTACTACTCTTATTATTTTTAATATAAAATGTATTATTGCCCAAATTATAATGCTGCTATCACTAGAATTGTAATAACTCTAGCTATCACTCTTATTGTTATTAATATAGCATGCATTATTACCCATGTTATACAGATATTATCCACAGAACTATAAGAATTCTAGAAATTTCTCTTACTGTTATTAATATAACATGCATTAATTCCCATATTATACAGATATTATCCACAGAACTATAATAATTCTAGCAATTGCTCTTATTGTTATTAATATAACATGCATTAATTCCCATATTATACAGATATTATCCACAGAACTATAATAATTCTAGCAATTGCTCTTATTGTTATTAATATAACACGCATTAATTCCCATATTATACAGTTATTATCCATAGAACTATAATAATTCTAGCTATTTCTCTTACGGTTTTTAATATATCATGCCTTATTGCCCATACTATACTGTTATTATTGCTAGAACTATAATAATTGTAATTTATCACTCTTATTATTATTAATGTAACATGCATTATTTCCAATATTATCCTCTTACTGTTGCTAGAACTATAAAATTCAAGCAATTGCACTTATTGTTATTAATATAACATGCATTAATTCCCATATTATGCAGATGTCATCCACAGAACTATAATAATTCTAGAAATTGCTCTTATTGTTATTAATATAACATGCATTATTACCCATATTATACAGATATTATCCACAGAACTATAAGAATTCTAGAAATTGCTCTTACTGTTATTAATATAACATGCATTGTTACCCAAATTATAATTTTGCTATCGCTAGAACTGTAATAACTCTAGCTATCACTCCTACTGTTATTAATATAACATGCATTAATTCCCATATTATACAGATGTCATCCACAGAACTATAATAATTCTAGAAATTGCTCTTATTGTTATTAATATAACATGCATTATTACCCATATTATACAGATATTATCCACAGAACTATAAGAATTCTAGAAATTGCTCTTACTGTTATTAATATAACATGCATTAATTCCCATATTATACAGTTACTATCCACAGAACTATAATAATTCTAGCAATTGCTCTTATTGTTATTAATATAAAACGCATTAATTCCCATATTATACAGTTACTATCCATAGAACTATAATAATTCTAGCTATTACTCTTATTGTTTTTAATATATCATGCATTATTGCCCATACCATACTGTTATTATTGCTAGAACTATAATAATTGTAATATATCACTCTTATTATTATTAATGTAACATGCATTATTTCCCATATTATACTGTTACTGTTGCTAAAATTATAAAATTCAAGCAATTGCACTTATTGTTATTAATATAACACGCATTAATTCCCATATTATACAGTTATTATAAATACAACTATATTAATTCTAGCTATTTCTCTTATTGTTTTTAATATATCATGCATTATTGCCCATACCATACTGTTATTATTGCTAGAACTATAATAATTGTAATTTATCACTCTTATTATTATTAATGTAACATGCATTATTTCCCATATTATACTGTTACTGTTGCTAGAACTATAAAATTCAAGCAATTGCACTTATTGTTATTAATATAACATGCATTAATTCCCATATTATGCAGATGTCATCCACAGAACTATAATAATTCTAGAAATTGCTCTTATTGTTATTAATATAACATGCATTATTACCCATATTATACAGATATTATCCACAGAACTATAAGAATTCTAGAAATTGCTCTTACTGTTATTAATATAACATGCATTGTTACCCAAATTATAATTTTGCTATCGCTAGAACTGTAATAACTCTAGCTATCACTCCTACTGTTATTAATATAACATGCATTAATTCCCATATTATACAGATGTCATCCACAGAACTATAATAATTCTAGAAATTGCTCTTATTGTTATTAATATAACATGCATTATTACCCATATTATACAGATATTATCCACAGAACTATAAGAATTCTAGAAACTGCTCTTACTGTTATTAATATAACATGCATTAATTCCCATATTATACAGATATTATCCACAGAACTATAATAATTCTAGCAATTGCTCTTATTGTTATTAATATAACATGCATTAATTCCCATATTATACAGATATTATCCACAGAACTATAATAATTCTAGCAATTGCTCTTATTGTTATTAATATAACACGCATTAATTCCCATATTATACAGTTATTATCCACAGAACTATAAGAATTCTAGAAATTGCTCTTACTGTTATTAATATAACATGCATTGTTACCCAAATTATAATTTTGCTATCGCTAGAACTGTAATAACTCTAGCTATCACTCCTACTGTTATTAATATAACATGCATTAATTCCCATATTATACAGATGTCATCCACAGAACTATAATAATTCTAGAAATTGCTCTTATTGTTATTAATATAACATGCATTATTACCCATATTATACAGATATTATCCACAGAACTATAAGAATTCTAGAAATTGCTCTTACTGTTATTAATATAACATGCATTAATTCCCATATTATACAGTTACTATCCACAGAACTATAATAATTCTAGCAATTGCTCTTATTGTTATTAATATAAAACGCATTAATTCCCATATTATACAGTTACTATCCATAGAACTATAATAATTCTAGCTATTACTCTTATTGTTTTTAATATATCATGCATTATTGCCCATACCATACTGTTATTATTGCTAGAACTATAATAATTGTAATATATCACTCTTATTATTATTAATGTAACATGCATTATTTCCCATATTATACTGTTACTGTTGCTAGAATTATAAAATTCGAGCAATTGCACTTATTGTTATTAATATAACACGCATTAATTCCCATATTATACAGTTATTATAAATACAACTATAATAATTCTAGCTATTTCTCTTATTGTTTTTAATATATCATGCATTATTGCCCATACCATACTGTTATTATTGCTAGAACTATAATAATTGTAATTTATCACTCTTATTATTATTAATGTAACATGCATTATTTCCAATATTATCCTCTTACTGTTGCTAGAACTATAAAATTCAAGCAATTGCACTTATTGTTATTAATATAACATGCATTAATTCCCATATTATGCAGATGTCATCCACAGAACTATAATAATTCTAGAAATTGCTCTTATTGTTATTAATATAACATGCATTATTACCCATATTATACAGATATTATCCACAGAACTATAAGAATTCTAGAAATTGCTCTTACTGTTATTAATATAACATGCATTGTTACCCAAATTATAATTTTGCTATCGCTAGAACTGTAATAACTCTAGCTATCACTCCTACTGTTATTAATATAACATGCATTAATTCCCATATTATACAGATGTCATCCACAGAACTATAATAATTCTAGAAATTGCTCTTATTGTTATTAATATAACATGCATTATTACCCATATTATACAGATATTATCCACAGAACTATAAGAATTCTAGAAATTGCTCTTACTGTTATTAATATAACATGCATTAATTCCCATATTATACAGTTACTATCCACAGAACTATAATAATTCTAGCAATTGCTCTTATTGTTATTAATATAAAACGCATTAATTCCCATATTATACAGTTACTATCCATAGAACTATAATAATTCTAGCTATTACTCTTATTGTTTTTAATATATCATGCATTATTGCCCATACCATACTGTTATTATTGCTAGAACTATAATAATTGTAATTTATCACTCTTATTATTATTAATGTAACATGCATTATTTCCCATATTATACTGATACTGTTGCTAAAATTATAAAATTCAAGCAATTGCACTTATTGTTATTAATATAACACGCATTAATTCCCATATTATACAGTTATTATAAATACAACTATAATAATTCTAGCTATTTCTCTTATTGTTTTTAATATATCATGCATTATTGCCCATACCATACTGTTATTATTGCTAGAACTATAATAATTGTAATTTATCACTCTTATTATTATTAATGTAACATGCATTATTTCCCATATTATACTGTTACTGTTGCTAGAACTATAAAATTCAAGCAATTGCACTTATTGTTATTAATATAACATGCATTAATTCCCATATTATGCAGATGTCATCCACAGAACTATAATAATTCTAGAAATTGCTCTTATTGTTATTAATATAACATGCATTATTACCCATATTATACAGATATTATCCACAGAACTATAAGAATTCTAGAAATTGCTCTTACTGTTATTAATATAACATGCATTGTTACCTAAATTGTAATTTTGCTATCGCTAGAACTGTAATAACTCTAGCTATCACTCCTACTGTTATTAATATAACATGCATTAATTCCCATATTATACAGATGTCATCCACAGAACTATAATAATTCTAGAAATTGCTCTTATTGTTATTAATATAACATGCATTATTACCCATATTATACAGATATTATCCACAGAACTATAAGAATTCTAGAAATTGCTCTTACTGTTATTAATATAACATGCATTAATTCCCATATTATACAGATATTATCCACAGAACTATAATAATTCTAGCAATTGCTCTTATTGTTATTAATATAACATGCATTAATTCCCATATTATACAGATATTATCCACAGAACTATAATAATTCTAGCAATTGCTCTTATTGTTATTAATATAACACGCATTAATTCCCATATTATACAGTTATTATCCACAGAACTATAAGAATTCTAGAAATTGCTCTTACTGTTATTAATATAACATGCATTGTTACCCAAATTATAATTTTGCTATCGCTAGAACTGTAATAACTCTAGCTATCACTCCTACTGTTATTAATATAACATGCATTAATTCCCATATTATACAGATGTCATCCACAGAACTATAATAATTCTAGAAATTGCTCTTATTGTTATTAATATAACATGCATTATTACCCATATTATACAGATATTATCCACAGAACTATAAGAATTCTAGAAATTGCTCTTACTGTTATTAATATAACATGCATTAATTCCCATATTATACAGTTACTATCCACAGAACTATAATAATTCTAGCAATTGCTCTTATTGTTATTAATATAAAACGCATTAATTCCCATATTATACAGTTACTATCCATAGAACTATAATAATTCTAGCTATTACTCTTATTGTTTTTAATATATCATGCATTATTGCCCATACCATACTGTTATTATTGCTAGAACTATAATAATTGTAATATATCACTCTTATTATTATTAATGTAACATGCATTATTTCCCATATTATACTGTTACTGTTGCTAGAATTATAAAATTCAAGCAATTGCACTTATTGTTATTAATATAACACGCATTAATTCCCATATTATACAGTTATTATAAATACAACTATAATAATTCTAGCTATTTCTCTTATTGTTTTTAATATATCATGCATTATTGCCCATACCATACTGTTATTATTGCTAGAACTATAATAATTGTAATTTATCACTCTTATTATTATTAATGTAACATGCATTATTTCCAATATTATCCTCTTACTGTTGCTAGAACTATAAAATTCAAGCAATTGCACTTATTGTTATTAATATAACATGCATTAATTCCCATATTATGCAGATGTCATCCACAGAACTATAATAATTCTAGAAATTGCTCTTATTGTTATTAATATAACATGCATTATTACCCATATTATACAGATATTATCCACAGAACTATAAGAATTCTAGAAATTGCTCTTACTGTTATTAATATAACATGCATTAATTCCCATATTATACAGATATTATCCACAGAACTATAATAATTCTAGCAATTGCTCTTATTGTTATTAATATAACATGCATTATTACCCATATTATACAGATATTATCCACAGAACTATAAGAATTCTAGAAATTGCTCTTACTGTTATTAATATAACATGCATTAATTCCCATATTATACAGTTACTATCCACAGAACTATAATAATTCTAGCAATTGCTCTTATTGTTATTAATATAAAACGCATTAATTCCCATATTATACAGTTACTATCCATAGAACTATAATAATTCTAGCTATTACTCTTATTGTTTTTAATATATCATGCATTATTGCCCATACCATACTGTTATTATTGCTAGAACTATAATAATTGTAATTTATCACTCTTATTATTATTAATGTAACATGCATTATTTCCCATATTATACTGTTACTGTTGCTAGAATTATAAAATTCAAGCAATTGCACTTATTGTTATTAATATAACATGCATTAATTCCCATGTTATACAGTTATTATCCATAGAACTATAATAATTCTAGCTACTACTCTTATTGTTTTTAATATAAAATGTATTATTGCCCAAATTATAATGCTGCGATCACTAGAATTGTAATAACTCTAGCTATCACTCCTACTGTTATTACTATAACATGCATTAATTCCCATATTATACAGATATTATCCACAGAACTATAATAATTCTAGCAATTGCTCTTATTGTTATTAATATAACATGCATTATTACCCATATTATACAGATATTATCCACAGAACTATAAGAATTCTAGAAATTGCTCTTACTGTTATTAATATAACATGCATTAATTCCCATATTATACAGTTACTATCCACAGAACTATAATAATTCTAGCAATTGCTCTTATTGTTATTAATATAAAACGCATTAATTCCCATATTATACAGTTACTATCCATAGAACTATAATAATTCTAGCTATTACTCTTATTGTTTTTAATATATCATGCATTATTGCCCATACCATACTGTTATTATTGCTAGAACTATAATAATTGTAATTTATGACTCTTATTATTATTAATGTAACATGCATTATTTCCCATATTATACTGTTACTGTTGCTAGAACTATAAAATTCAAGCAATTGCACTTATTGTTATTAATATAACATGCATTAATTCCCATGTTATACAGTTATTATCCATAGAACTATAATAATTCTAGCTACTACTCTTATTGTTTTTAATATAAAATGTATTATTGCCCAAATTATAATGCTGCGATCACTAGAATTGTAATAACTCTAGCTATCACTCCTACTGTTATTACTATAACATGCATTAATTCCCATATTATACAGATATTATCCACAGAACTATAATAATTCTAGCAATTGCTCTTATTGTTATTAATATAACATGCATTATTACCCATATTATACAGATATTATCCACAGAACTATAAGAATTCTAGAAATTGCTCTTACTGTTATTAATATAACATGCATTAATTCCCATATTATACAGTTACTATCCACAGAACTATAATAATTCTAGCAATTGCTCTTATTGTTATTAATATAAAACGCATTAATTCCCATATTATACAGTTACTATCCATAGAACTATAATAATTCTAGCTATTACTCTTATTGTTTTTAATATATCATGCATTATTGCCCATACCATACTGTTATTATTGCTAGAACTATAATAATTGTAATTTATCACTCTTATTATTATTAATGTAACATGCATTATTTCCCATATTATACTGTTACTGTTGCTAGAACTATAAAATTCAAGCAATTGCACTTATTGTTATTAATATAACATGCATTAATTCCCATATTATGCAGATGTCATCCACAGAACTATAATAATTCTAGCAATTGCTCTTATTGTCATTAATATAACACGCATTAATTCCCATATTATACAGTTATTATCCATAGAACTATAATAATTCTAGCTATATCTCTTACGGTTTTTAATATATCATGCCTTATTGCCCATACTATACTGTTATTATTGCTAGAACTATAATAATTGTAATTTATGACTCTTATTATTATTAATGTAACATGCATTATTTCCCATATTATACTGTTACTGTTGCTAGAACTATAAAATTCAAGCAATTGCACTTATTGTTATTAATATAACATGCATTAATTCCCATATTATGCAGATGTCATCCACAGAACTATAATAATTCTAGCAATTGCTCTTATTGTCATTAATATAACACGCATTAATTCCCATATTATACAGTTATTATCCATAGAACTATAATAATTCTAGCTATATCTCTTACGGTTTTTAATATATCATGCCTTATTGCCCATACTATACTGTTATTATTGCTAGAACTATAATAATTGTAATTTATCACTCTTATTATTATTAATGTAACATGCATTATTTCCCATATTATACTGTTACTGTTGCTAGAATTATAAAATTCAAGCAATTGCACTTATTGTTATTAATATAACACGCATTAATTCCCATATGATACAGTTATTATAAATAGAACTATAATAATTCTAGCTATTTCTCTTATTGTTTTTAATATATCATGCATTATTACCCAAATTATAATTTTGCTATCGCTAGAACTGTAATAACTCCAGCTATCACTACTACTGTTATTACTATAACATGCATTAATTCCCATATTATACAGATATTATCCACAGAACTATAATAATTCTAGCAATTGCTCTTATTCTTATTAATATAACACGCATTAATTCCCATATTATACAGTTATTATCCATAGAACTATAATAATTCTAGCTATTCCTCTTATTGTTTTTATTATTCCATGCATTAATTCCCATGTTATACAGTTATTATCCATAGAACTATAATAATTCTAGCTACTACTCTTATTATTTTTAATATAAAATGTATTATTGCCCAAATTATAATGCTGCTATCACTAGAATTGTAATAACTCTAGCTATCACTCTTATTGTTATTAATATAGCATGCATTAATTCCCATATTATACAGATATTATCCACAGAACTATAATAATTCTAGCAATTGCTCTTATTGTTATTAATATAACATGCATTAATTCCCATATTATACAGATATTATCCACAGAACTATAATAATTCTAGCAATTGCTCTTATTGTTATTAATATAACACGCATTAATTCTCATATTATACAGTTATTATCCATAGAACTATAATAATTCTAGCTATTTCTCTTACGGTTTTTAATATATCATGCCTTATTGCCCATACTATACTGTTATTATTGCTAGAACTATAATAATTGTAATTTATCACTCTTATTATTATTAATGTAACATGCATTATTTCCCATATTATACTGTTACTGTTGCTAGAACTATAAAATTCAAGCAATTGCACTTATTGTTATTAATATAACATGCATTAATTCCCATATTATGCAGATGTCATCCACAGAACTATAATAATTCTAGCAATTGCTCTTATTGTTATTAACATAACACGCATTAATTCCCATATTATACAGTTATTATCCATAGAACTATAATAATTCTAGCTATTTCTCTTACGGTTTTTAATATATCATGCCTTATTGCCCATACTATACTGTTATTATTACTAGAACTATAATAATTGTAATTTATCACTCTTATTATTATTAATGTAACATGCATTATTTCCCATATTATACTGTTACTGTTGCTAGAATTATAAAATTCAAGCAATTGCACTTATTGTTATTAATATAACATGCATTAATTCCCATGTTATACAGTTATTATCCATAGAACTATAATAATTTTAGCTACTACTCTTATTGTTTTTAATATAAAATGTATTATTGCCCAAATTATAATGCTGCTATCACTAGAATTGTAATAACTCTAGCTATCACTCCTACTGTTATTACTATAACATGCATTAATTCCCATATTATACAGATATTATCCACAGAACTATAATAATTCTAGCAATTGCTCTTATTGTTATTAATATAACATGCATTAATTCCCATATTATACAGATATTATCCACAGAACCATAATAATACCAGAAATTTCTCTTACTGTCATTAATATAACATGCATTATTACCCAAATTATAATTTTGCTATCGCTAGAACTGTAATAACTCCAGCTATCACTCCTACTGTTATTACTATAACACGCATTAATTCCCATATTATACAGTTATTATCCATAGAACTATAACAATTCTAGCTATTTCTCTTATTGTTTTTAATATATCATGCATTATTGCCCATACCATACTGTTATTATTGCTAGAACTATAATAATTGTAATTTATCACTCTTATTATTATTAATGTAACATGCATTATTTCCCATATTATACTGTTACTGTTGCTAGAAATATAAAATTCAAGCAATTGCACTTATTGTTATTAATATAACATGCATTAATTCCCATATTATGCAGATGTCATCCACAGAACTATAATAATTCTAGCAATTGCTCTTATTGTCATTAATATAACACGCATTAATTCCCATATTATACAGTTATTATCCATAGAACTATAATAATTCTAGCTATTTCTCTTACGGTTTTTAATATATCATGCCTTATTGCCCATACTATACTGTTATTATTGCTAGAACTATAATAATTGTAATTTATCACTCTTATTATTATTAATGTAACATGCATTATTTCCCATATTATCCTCTTACTGTTGCTAGAACTATAAAATTCAAGCAATTGCACTTATTGTTATTAATATAACATGCATTAATTCCCATATTATGCAGATGTCATCCACAGAACTATAATAATTCTAGAAATTGCTCTTATTGTTATTAATATAACATGCATTATTACCCATATTATACAGATATTATCCACAGAACTATAAGAATTCTAGAAATTGCTCTTACTGTTATTAATATAACATGCATTGTTACCCAAATTATAATTTTGCTATCGCTAGAACTGTAATAACTCTAGCTATCACTCCTACTGTTATTAATATAACATGCATTAATTCCCATATTATACAGATGTCATCCACAGAACTATAATAATTCTAGAAATTGCTCTTATTGTTATTAATATAACATGCATTATTACCCATATTATACAGATATTATCCACAGAACTATAAGAATTCTAGAAATTGCTCTTACTGTTATTAATATAACATGCATTAATTCCCATATTATACAGATATTATCCACAGAACTATAATAATTCTAGCAATTGCTCTTATTGTTATTAATATAACATGCATTAATTCCCATATTATACAGATATTATCCACAGAACTATAATAATTCTAGCAATTGCTCTTATTGTTATTAATATAACACGCATTAATTCCCATATTATACAGTTATTATCCATAGAACTATAATAATTCTAGCTCTTTCTCTTACGGTTTTTAATATATCATGCATTAATTCCCATATTATACAGATATTATCCACAGAACTATAATAATTCTAGCAATTGCTCTTATTGTTATTAATATAACATGCACTAATTCCCATATTATACAGATATTTTCCACAGAACTATAATAATTCTAGCAATTGCTCTTATTGTTATTAATATAACACGCATTAATTCCCATATTATACAGTTATTATCCATAGAACTATAATAATTCTAGCTATTTCTCTTACGGTTTTTAATATATCATGCCTTATTGCCCATACTATACTGTTATTATTGCTAGAACTATAATAATTGTAATTTATCACTCTTATTATTATTAATGTAACATGCATTATTTCCAATATTATCCTCTTACTGTTGCTAGAACTATAAAATTCAAGCAATTGCACTTATTGTTATTAATATAACATGCATTAATTCCCATATTATGCAGATGTCATTCACAGAACTATAATAATTCTAGAAATTGCTCTTATTGTTATTAATATAACATGCATTATTACCCATATTATACAGATATTATCCACAGAACTATAAGAATTCTAGAAATTGCTCTTACTGTTATTAATATAACATGCATTGTTACCCAAATTATAATTTTGCTATCGCTAGAACTGTAATAACTCTAGCTATCACTCCTACTGTTATTAATATAACATGCATTAATTCCCATATTATACAGATGTCATCCACAGAACTATAATAATTCTAGAAATTGCTCTTATTGTTATTAATATAACATGCATTATTACCCATATTATACAGATATTATCCACAGAACTATAAGAATTCTAGAAATTGCTCTTACTGTTATTAATATAACATGCATTAATTCCCATATTATACAGATATTATCCACAGAACTATAATAATTCTAGCAATTGCTCTTATTGTTATTAATATAACATGCTTTAATTCCCATATTATACAGATATTATCCACAGAACTATAATAATTCTAGCAATTGCTCTTATTGTTATTAATATAAAACGCATTAATTCCCATATTATACAGTTACTATCCATAGAACTATAATAATTCTAGCTATTACTCTTATTGTTTTTAATATATCATGCGTTATTGCCCATACCATACTGTTATTATTGCTAGAACTATAATAATTGTAATTTATCACTCTTATTATTATTAATGTAACATGCATTATTTCCCATATTATACTGTTACTGTTGCTAGAATTATAAAATTCAAGCAATTGCACTTATTGTTATTAATATAACATGCATTAATTCCCATGTTATACAGTTATTATCCATAGAACTATAATAATTCTAGCTATTTCTCTTACGGTTTTTAATATATCATGCCTTATTGCCCATACTATACTGTTATTATTGCTAGAACTATAATAATTGTAATTTATCACTCTTATTATTATTAATGTAACATGCATTATTTCCAATATTATCCTCTTACTGTTGCTAGAACTATAAAATTCAAGCAATTGCACTTATTGTTATTAATATAACATGCATTAATTCCCATATTATGCAGATGTCATCCACAGAACTATAATAATTCTAGAAATTGCTCTTATTGTTATTAATATAACATGCATTATTACCCATATTATACAGATATTATCCACAGAACTATAAGAATTCTAGAAATTGCTCTTACTGTTATTAATATAACATGCATTGTTACCCAAATTATAATTTTGCTATCGCTAGAACTGTAATAACTCTAGCTATCACTCCTACTGTTATTAATATAACATGCATTAATTCCCATATTATACAGATGTCATCCACAGAACTATAATAATTCTAGAAATTGCTCTTATTGTTATTAATATAACATGCATTATTACCCATATTATACAGATATTATCCACAGAACTATAAGAATTCTAGAAATTGCTCTTACTGTTATTAATATAACATGCATTAATTCCCATATTATACAGTTACTATCCACAGAACTATAATAATTCTAGCAATTGCTCTTATTGTTATTAATATAAAACGCATTAATTCCCATATTATACAGTTACTATCCATAGAACTATAATAATTCTAGCTATTGCTCTTATTGTTTTTAATATATCATGCATTATTGCCCATACCATACTGTTATTATTGCTAGAACTATAATAATTGTAATATATCACTCTTATTATTATTAATGTAACATGCATTATTTCCCATATTATACTGTTACTGTTGCTAGAACTATAAAATTCAAGCAGTTGCACTTATTGTTATTAATATAACATGCATTAATTCCCATATTGTGCAGATGTCATCCACAGAACTATAATAATTCTAGAAATTGCTCTTATTGTTATTAATATAACATGCATTATTCCCCATATTATACAGATATTATCCACAGAACTATAAGAGTTCTAGAAATTGCTCTTACTGTTATTTACATAACATGCATTAATTCTCATATTATACAGTTACTATCCACAGAACTATAACAAATCTAGCAATTGCTCTTATTGTTATTAATATAACATGCATTAATTCCCATATTATACAGTTACTATCCACAGAACTATAATAATTCTAGCAATTGCTCTTATTGTTATTAATATAACATGCATTAATTCCCATATTATACAGTTACTATCCACAGAACTATAATAATTCTAGCAATTGCTCTTATTGTTATTAATATAACATGCATTAATTCCAATATTATACAGATATTATCCACAGACCTATGATAATTCCAGAAATTTCTCTTACTGTTATTAATATAACATGCATTATTACCCAAATTATAATTTTGCTATCGCTAGAACTGTAATAACCCCAGCTATCACTCCTACTGTTATTTCTATAACATGCATTAATTCCCATATTATACAGATATTATCCACAGAACTATAATAATTCTAGCTATTGCTCTTATTGTTATTAATATAAAACGCATTAATTCCCACATTATACAGCTACTATCCACAGAACTATAATAACTCTAGCAATTGCTCTTATTGTTATTAATATAACATGCATTAATTCCCATGTTATACAGTTATTATCCATAGAACTATAATAATTCTAGCTACTACTCTTATTGTTTTTAATATATCATGCATTATTGCCCATACCATACTGTTATTATTGCTAGAACTATAATAATTGTAATTTATCACTCTTATTATTATTAATGTAACATACATTATTTCCCATATTATACTGTTACTGTTGCTAGAACTATAAAATTCAAGCAATTGCACTTATTGTTATTAATATAACATGCATTAATTCCCATATTGTGCAGATGTCATCCACAGAACTATAAGAATTCTAGAAATTGCTCTTACTGTTATTAATATAACATGCATTGTTACCCAAATTATAATTTTGCTATCGCTAGAACTGTAATAACTCTAGCTATCACTCCTACTGTTATTAATATAACATGCATTAATTCCCATATTATACAGATGTCATCCACAGGACTATAATAATTCTAGAAATTGCTCTTATTGTTATTAATATAACATGCATTATTACCCATATTATACAGATATTATCCACAGAACTATAAGAATTCTAGAAATTGCTCTTACTGTTATTAATATAACATGCATTAATTCCCATATTATACAGTTACTATCCACAGATCTATAATAATTCTAGCTATTACTCTTATTGTTTTTAATATATCATGCATTATTGCCCATACCATACTGTTATTATTGCTAGAACTATAATAATTGTAATTTATCACTCTTATTTTTATTAATGTAACATGCATTATTTCCCATATTATACTGTTACTGTTGCTAGAATTATAAAATTCAAGCAATTGCACTTATTGTTATTAATATAACGTGCATTAATTCCCATATTATACAGTTACTATCCACAGAACTATAACAAATCTAGCAATTGCACTTATTGTTATTAATATAACATGCATTAATTCCCATATTGTGCAGATGTCATCCACAGAACTATAATAATTCTAGAAATTGCTCTTATTGTTATTAATATAACATGCATTAATTCCCATGTTATACAGTTATTATCCATAGAACTATAATAATTCTAGCTACTACTCTTATTGTTTTTAATATAAAATGTAATATTGCCCAAATTATAATGCTGCTATCACTAGAATTGTAATAACTCCAGCTATCACTCCTACTGTTATTACCATAACATGCATTAATTCCTATATTATACAGATATTATCCACAGAACTATAATAATTCTAGCAATTGCTCTTATTGTTATTAATATAACACGCATTAATTCTCATATTATACAGTTATTATCCATAGAACTATAACAAATCTAGCAATTGCTCTTATTGTTATTAATATAACATGCATTAATTCCCATATTATACAGTTATTATCCATAGAACTATAATAATTCTAGCTATATCTCTTACGGTTTTTAATATATCATGCCTTATTGCCCATACTATACTGTTATTATTGCTAGAACTATAATAATTGTAATTTATGACTCTTATTATTATTATTGTAACATGCATTATTTCCCATATTATACTGTTACTGTTGCTAGAACTATAAAATTCAAGCAATTGCACTTATTGTTATTAATATAACATGCATTAATTCCCATATTATGCAGATGTCATCCACAGAACTATAATAATTCTAGCAATTGCTCTTATTGTCATTAATATAACACGCATTAATTCCCATATTATACAGTTATTATCCATAGAACTATAATAATTCTAGCTATATCTCTTACGGTTTTTAATATATCATGCCTTATTGCCCATACTATACTGTTATTATTGCTAGAACTATAATAATTGTAATTTATCACTCTTATTATTATTAATGTAACATGCATTATTTCCCATATTATACTGTTACTGTTGCTAGAACTATAAAATTCAAGCAATTGCACTTATTGTTATTAATATAACATGCATTAATTCCCATATTATGCAGATGTCATCCACAGAACTATAATAATTCTAGCAATTGCTCTTATTGTTATTAATATAACACGCATTAATTCCCATATTATACAGTTATTATCCATAGAACTATAATAATTCTAGCTATTTCTCTTACGGTTTTTAATATATCATGCCTTATTGCCCATACTATACTGTTATTATTACTAGAACTATAATAATTGTAATTTATCACTCTTATTATTATTAATGTAACATGCATTATTTCCCATATTATACTGTTACTGTTGCTAGAATTATAAAATTCAAGCAATTGCACTTATTGTTATTAATATAACATGCATTAATTCCCATGTTATACAGTTATTATCCATAGAACTATAATAATTTTAGCTACTACTCTTATTGTTTTTAATATAAAATGTATTATTGCCCAAATTATAATGCTGCTATCACTAGAATTGTAATAACTCTAGCTATCACTCCTACTGTTATTACTATAACATGCATTAATTCCCATATTATACAGATATTATCCACAGAACTATAATAATTCTAGCAATTGCTCTTATTGTTATTAATATAACATGCATTAATTCCCATATTATACAGATATTATCCACAGAACCATAATAATACCAGAAATTTCTCTTACTGTCATTAATATAACATGCATTATTACCCAAATTATAATTTTGCTATCGCTAGAACTGTAATAACTCCAGCTATCACTCCTACTGTTATTACTATAACACGCATTAATTCCCATATTATACAGTTATTATCCATAGAACTATAACAATTCTAGCTATTTCTCTTATTGTTTTTAATATATCATGCATTATTGCCCATACCATACTGTTATTATTGCTAGAACTATAATAATTGTAATTTATCACTCTTATTATTATTAATGTAACATGCATTATTTCCCATATTATACTGTTACTGTTGCTAGAAATATAAAATTCAAGCAATTGCACTTATTGTTATTAATATAACATGCATTAATTCCCATATTATGCAGATGTCATCCACAGAACTATAATAATTCTAGCAATTGCTCTTATTGTCATTAATATAACACGCATTAATTCCCATATTATACAGTTATTATCCATAGAACTATAATAATTCTAGCTATTTCTCTTACGGTTTTTAATATATCATGCCTTATTGCCCATACTATACTGTTATTATTGCTAGAACTATAATAATTGTAATTTATCACTCTTATTATTATTAATGTAACATGCATTATTTCCCATATTATCCTCTTACTGTTGCTAGAACTATAAAATTCAAGCAATTGCACTTATTGTTATTAATATAACATGCATTAATTCCCATATTATGCAGATGTCATCCACAGAACTATAATAATTCTAGAAATTGCTCTTATTGTTATTAATATAACATGCATTATTACCCATATTATACAGATATTATCCACAGAACTATAAGAATTCTAGAAATTGCTCTTACTGTTATTAATATAACATGCATTGTTACCCAAATTATAATTTTGCTATCGCTAGAACTGTAATAACTCTAGCTATCACTCCTGCTGTTATTAATATAACATGCATTAATTCCCATATTATACAGATGTCATCCACAGAACTATAATAATTCTAGAAATTGCTCTTATTGTTATTAATATAACATGCATTATTACCCATATTATACAGATATTATCCACAGAACTATAAGAATTCTAGAAATTGCTCTTACTGTTATTAATATAACATGCATTAATTCCCATATTATACAGATATTATCCACAGAACTATAATAATTCTAGCAATTGCTCTTATTGTTATTAATATAACATGCATTAATTCCCATATTATACAGATATTATCCACAGAACTATAATAATTCTAGCAATTGCTCTTATTGTTATTAATATAACACGCATTAATTCCCATATTATACAGTTATTATCCATAGAACTATAATAATTCTAGCTCTTTCTCTTACGGTTTTTAATATATCATGCATTAATTCCCATATTATACAGATATTATCCACAGAACTATAATAATTCTAGCAATTGCTCTTATTGTTATTAATATAACATGCATTAATTCCCATATTATACAGATATTATCCACAGAACTATAATAATTCTAGCAATTGCTCTTATTGTTATTAATATAACACGCATTAATTCCCATATTATACAGTTATTATCCATAGAACTATAATAATTCTAGCTATTTCTCTTACGGTTTTTAATATATCATGCCTTATTGCCCATACTATACTGTTATTATTGCTAGAACTATAATAATTGTAATTTATCACTCTTATTATTATTAATGTAACATGCATTATTTCCAATATTATCCTCTTACTGTTGCTAGAACTATAAAATTCAAGCAATTGCACTTATTGTTATTAATATAACATGCATTAATTCCCATATTATGCAGATGTCATTCACAGAACTATAATAATGCTAGAAATTGCTCTTATTGTTATTAATATAACATGCATTATTACCCATATTATACAGATATTATCCACAGAACTATAAGAATTCTAGAAATTGCTCTTACTGTTATTAATATAACATGCATTGTTACCCAAATTATAATTTTGCTATCGCTAGAACTGTAATAACTCTAGCTATCACTCCTACTGTTATTAATATAACATGCATTAATTCCCATATTATACAGATGTCATCCACAGAACTATAATAATTCTAGAAATTGCTCTTATTGTTATTAATATAACATGCATTATTACCCATATTATACAGATATTATCCACAGAACTATAAGAATTCTAGAAATTGCTCTTACTGTTATTAATATAACATGCATTAATTCCCATATTATACAGATATTATCCACAGAACTATAATAATTCTAGCAATTGCTCTTATTGTTATTAATATAACATGCTTTAATTCCCATATTATACAGATATTATCCACAGAACTATAATAATTCTAGCAATTGCTCTTATTGTTATTAATATAAAACGCATTAATTCCCATATTATACAGTTACTATCCATAGAACTATAATAATTCTAGCTATTACTCTTATTGTTTTTAATATATCATGCGTTATTGCCCATACCATACTGTTATTATTGCTAGAACTATAATAATTGTAATTTATCACTCTTATTATTATTAATGTAACATGCATTATTTCCCATATTATACTGTTACTGTTGCTAGAATTATAAAATTCAAGCAATTGCACTTATTGTTATTAATATAACATGCATTAATTCCCATGTTATACAGTTATTATCCATAGAACTATAATAATTCTAGCTATTTCTCTTACGGTTTTTAATATATCATGCCTTATTGCCCATACTATACTGTTATTATTGCTAGAACTATAATAATTGTAATTTATCACTCTTATTATTATTAATGTAACATGCATTATTTCCAATATTATCCTCTTACTGTTGCTAGAACTATAAAATTCAAGCAATTGCACTTATTGTTATTAATATAACATGCATTAATTCCCATATTATGCAGATGTCATCCACAGAACTATAATAATTCTAGAAATTGCTCTTATTGTTATTAATATAACATGCATTATTACCCATATTATACAGATATTATCCACAGAACTATAAGAATTCTAGAAATTGCTCTTACTGTTATTAATATAACATGCATTGTTACCCAAATTATAATTTTGCTATCGCTAGAACTGTAATAACTCTAGCTATCACTCCTACTGTTATTAATATAACATGCATTAATTCCCATATTATACAGATGTCATCCACAGAACTATAATAATTCTAGAAATTGCTCTTATTGTTATTAATATAACATGCATTATTACCCATATTATACAGATATTATCCACAGAACTATAAGAATTCTAGAAATTGCTCTTACTGTTATTAATATAACATGCATTAATTCCCATATTATACAGTTACTATCCACAGAACTATAATAATTCTAGCAATTGCTCTTATTGTTATTAATATAAAACGCATTAATTCCCATATTATACAGTTACTATCCATAGAACTATAATAATTCTAGCTATTGCTCTTATTGTTTTTAATATATCATGCATTATTGCCCATACCATACTGTTATTATTGCTAGAACTATAATAATTGTAATATATCACTCTTATTATTATTAATGTAACATGCATTATTTCCCATATTATACTGTTACTGTTGCTAGAACTATAAAATTCAAGCAGTTGCACTTATTGTTATTAATATAACATGCATTAATTCCCATATTGTGCAGATGTCATCCACAGAACTATAATAATTCTAGAAATTGCTCTTATTGTTATTAATATAACATGCATTATTCCCCATATTATACAGATATTATCCACAGAACTATAAGAGTTCTAGAAATTGCTCTTACTGTTATTTACATAACATGCATTAATTCTCATATTATACAGTTACTATCCACAGAACTATAACAAATCTAGCAATTGCTCTTATTGTTATTAATATAACATGCATTAATTCCCATATTATACAGTTACTATCCACAGAACTATAATAATTCTAGCAATTGCTCTTATTGTTATTAATATAACATGCATTAATTCCCATATTATACAGTTACTATCCACAGAACTATAATAATTCTAGCAATTGCTCTTATTGTTATTAATATAACATGCATTAATTCCAATATTATACAGATATTATCCACAGACCTATGATAATTCCAGAAATTTCTCTTACTGTTATTAATATAACATGCATTATTACCCAAATTATAATTTTGCTATCGCTAGAACTGTAATAACCCCAGCTATCACTCCTACTGTTATTTCTATAACATGCATTAATTCCCATATTATACAGATATTATCCACAGAACTATAATAATTCTAGCTATTGCTCTTATTGTTATTAATATAAAACGCATTAATTCCCACATTATACAGCTACTATCCACAGAACTATAATAACTCTAGCAATTGCTCTTATTGTTATTAATATAACATGCATTAATTCCCATGTTATACAGTTATTATCCATAGAACTATAATAATTCTAGCTACTACTCTTATTGTTTTTAATATATCATGCATTATTGCCCATACCATACTGTTATTATTGCTAGAACTATAATAATTGTAATTTATCACTCTTATTATTATTAATGTAACATACATTATTTCCCATATTATACTGTTACTGTTGCTAGAACTATAAAATTCAAGCAATTGCACTTATTGTTATTAATATAACATGCATTAATTCCCATATTGTGCAGATGTCATCCACAGAACTATAAGAATTCTAGAAATTGCTCTTACTGTTATTAATATAACATGCATTGTTACCCAAATTATAATTTTGCTATCGCTAGAACTGTAATAACTCTAGCTATCACTCCTACTGTTATTAATATAACATGCATTAATTCCCATATTATACAGATGTCATCCACAGGACTATAATAATTCTAGAAATTGCTCTTATTGTTATTAATATAACATGCATTATTACCCATATTATACAGATATTATCCACAGAACTATAAGAATTCTAGAAATTGCTCTTACTGTTATTAATATAACATGCATTAATTCCCATATTATACAGTTACTATCCACAGATCTATAATAATTCTAGCTATTACTCTTATTGTTTTTAATATATCATGCATTATTGCCCATACCATACTGTTATTATTGCTAGAACTATAATAATTGTAATTTATCACTCTTATTTTTATTAATGTAACATGCATTATTTCCCATATTATACTGTTACTGTTGCTAGAATTATAAAATTCAAGCAATTGCACTTATTGTTATTAATATAACGTGCATTAATTCCCATATTATACAGTTACTATCCACAGAACTATAACAAATCTAGCAATTGCACTTATTGTTATTAATATAACATGCATTAATTCCCATATTGTGCAGATGTCATCCACAGAACTATAATAATTCTAGAAATTGCTCTTATTGTTATTAATATAACATGCATTAATTCCCATGTTATACAGTTATTATCCATAGAACTATAATAATTCTAGCTACTACTCTTATTGTTTTTAATATAAAATGTAATATTGCCCAAATTATAATGCTGCTATCACTAGAATTGTAATAACTTTAGCTATCACTCTTACTGTTATTAATATAACATGCATTAATTCCCATGTTATACAGTTATTATCCATAGAACTATAATAATTCTAGCTACTACTCTCATCGTTTTTAATATAAAATGTATTATTGCCCAAATTATAATGCTGCTATCACTAGAATTGTAATAACTCCAGCTATCACTCCTACTGTTATTACCATAACATGCATTAATTCCTATATTATACAGATATTATCCACAGAACTATAATAATTCTAGCAATTGCTCTTATTGTTATTAATATAACACGCATTAATTCTCATATTATACAGTTATTATCCATAGAACTATAATAATTCTAGCTATTTCTCTTATTGTTTTTAATATATCATGCATTATTGCCCATACCATACTGTTATTATTGCTAGAACTATAATAATTGTAATTTATCACTCTTATTATTATTAATGTAACATGCATTATTTCCCATATTACACTGTTACTGTTGCTAGAACTATAAAATTCAAGCAATTGCACTTATTGTTATTAATATAACATGCATTAATTCCCATATTGTGCAGATGTCATCCACAGAACTATAATAATTCTAGAAATTGCTCTTATTGTTATTAATATAACATGCATTATTCCCCATATTATACAGATATTATCCACAGAGCTATAAGAATTCTAGAAATTGCTCTTACTGTTATTTACATAACATGCATTAATTCTCATATTATACAGTTACTATCCACAGAACTATAACAAATCTAGCAATTGCTCTTATTGTTATTAATATAACATGCATTAATTCCCATATTATACAGTTACTATCCACAGAACTATAACAAATCTAGCAATTGCTCTTATTGTTATTAATATAACATGCATTAATTCCCATATTATACAGTTACTATCCACAGAACTATAACAAATCTAGCAATTGCTCTTATTGTTATTAATATAACATGCATTAATTCCCATATTATACAGTTACTATCCACAGAACTATAATAATTCTAGCAATTGCTCTTATTGTTATTAATATAACATGCATTAATTCCAATATTATACAGATATTATCCACAGACCTATGATAATTCCAGAAATTTCTCTTACTGTTATTAATATAACATGCATTATTACCCAAATTATAATTTTGCTATCGCTAGAACTGTAATAACCCCAGCTATCACTCCTACTGTTATTTCTATAACATGCATTAATTCCCATATTATACAGATATTATCCACAGAACTATAATAATTCTAGCTATTGCTCTTATTGTTATTAATATAAAACGCATTAATTCCCACATTATACAGCTACTATCCACAGAACTATAATAATTCTAGCAATTGCTCTTATTGTTATTAATATAACATGCATTAATTCCCATGTTATACAGTTATTATCCATAGAACTATAATAATTCTAGCTACTACTCTTATTGTTTTTAATATAAAATGTATTATTGCCCAAATTATAATGCTGCTATCACTAGAATTGTAATAACTTTAGCTATCACTCTTACTGTTATTAATATAACATGCATTAATTCCCATGTTATACTGTTATTATCCATAGAACTATAATAATTCTAGCTACTACTCTTATCGTTTTTAATATAAAATGTATTATTGCCCAAATTATAATGCTGCTATCACTAGAATTGTAATAACTCCAGCTATCACTCCTACTGTTATTACCATAACATGCATTAATTCCTATATTATACAGATATTATCCACAGAACTATAATAATTCTAGCAATTGCTCTTATTGTTATTAATATAACACGCATTAATTCTCATATTATACAGTTATTATCCATAGAACTATAACAAATCTAGCAATTGCTCTTATTGTTATTAATATAACATGCATTAATTCCCATATTATACAGTTACTATCCACAGAACTATAATAATTCTAGCAATTGCTCCTATTGTTATTAATATAACATGCATTAATTCCCATATTATACAGTTACTATCCACAGAACTATAATAATTCTAGCAATTGCTCTTATTGTTATTAATATAACATGCATTAATTCCAATATTATACAGATATTATCCACAGACCTATGATAATTCCAGAAATTTCTCTTACTGTTATTAATATAACATGCATTATTACCCAAATTATAATTTTGCTATCGCTAGAACTGTAATAACTCTAGCTATCACTCCTACTGTTATTAATATAACATGCATTAATTCCCATATTATACAGATGTCATCCACAGAACTATAATAATTCTAGAAATTGCTCTTATTGTTATTAATATAACATGCATTATTACCCATATTATACAGATATTATCCACAGAACTATAAGAATTCTAGAAATTGCTCTTATTGTTATTAATATAACATGCATTATTACCCATATTATACAGATATTATCCACAGAACTATAAGAATTCAAGAAATTGCACTTATTGTTATTAATATAACATGCATTAATTCCCATATTGTGCAGATGTCATCCACAGAACTATAATAATTCTAGAAATTGCTCTTATTGTTATTAATATAACATGCATTAATTCCCATGTTATACAGTTATTATCCATAGAACTATAATAATTCTAGCTACTACTCTTATTGTTTTTAATATAAAATGTATTATTGCCCAAATTATAATGCTGCTATCACTAGAATTGTAATAACTTTAGCTATCACTCTTACTGTTATTAATATAACATGCATTAATTCCCATGTTATACAGTTATTATCCATAGAACTATAATAATTCTAGCTACTACTCTTATTGTTTTTAATATATCATGCATTATTGCCCATACCATACTGTTATTATTGCTAGAACTATAATAATTGTAATTTATCACTCTTATTATTATTAATGTAACATACATTATTTCCCATATTATACTGTTACTGTTGCTAGAACTATAAAATTCAAGCAATTGCACTTATTGTTATTAATATAACATGCATTAATTCCCATATTGTGCAGATGTCATCCACAGAACTATAAGAATTCTAGAAATTGCTCTTACTGTTATTAATATAACATGCATTGTTACCCAAATTATAATTTTGCTATCGCTAGAACTGTAATAACTCTAGCTATCACTCCTACTGTTATTAATATACCATGCATTAATTCCCATATTATACAGATGTCATCCACAGAACTATAATAATTCTAGAAATTGCTCTTATTGTTATTAATATAACATGCATTATTACCCATATTATACAGATATTATCCACAGAACTATAAGAATTCTAGAAATTGCTCTTACTGTTATTAATATAACATGCATTAATTCCCATATTATACAGTTACTATCCACAGATCTATAATAATTCTAGCTATTACTCTTATTGTTTTTAATATATCATGCATTATTGCCCATACCATACTGTTATTATTGCTAGAACTATAATAATTGTAATTTATCACTCTTATTTTTATTAATGTAACATGCATTATTTCCCATATTATACTGTTACTGTTGCTAGAATTATAAAATTCAAGCAATTGCACTTATTGTTATTAATATAACATGCATTAATTCCCATGTTATACAGTTATTATCCATAGAAATATAATAATTCTAGCTACTACTCTTATTGTTTTTAATATATCATGCATTACTGCCCATACCATACTGTTATTATTGCTAGAACTATAATAATTGTAATTTATCACTCTTATTATTATTAATGTAACATACATTATTTCCCATATTATACTGTTACTGTTGCTAGAACTATAAAATTCAAGCAATTGCACTTATTGTTATTAATATAACATGCACTAATTTCCATATTGTGCAGATGTCATCCACAGAACTATAAGAATTCTAGAAATTGCTCTTACTGTTATTAATATAACATGCATTGTTACCCAAATTATAATTTTGCTATCGCTAGAACTGTAATAACTCTAGCTATCACTCCTACTGTTATTAATATAACATGCATTAATTCCCATATTATACAGATGTCATCCACAGAACTATAATAATTCTAGAAATTGCTCTTATTGTTATTAATATAACATGCATTATTACCCATATTATACAGATATTATCCACAGAACTATAAGAATTCTAGAAATTGCTCTTACTGTTATTAATATAACATGCATTAATTCCCATATTATACAGTTACTATCCACAGATCTATAATAATTCTAGCTATTACTCTTATTGTTTTTAATATATCATGCATTATTGCCCATACCATACTGTTATTATTGCTAGAACTATAATAATTGTAATTTATCACTCTTATTTTTATTAATGTAACATGCATTATTTCCCATATTATACTGTTACTGTTGCTAGAATTATAAAATTCAAGCAATTGCACTTATTGTTATTAATATAACGTGCATTAATTCCCATATTATACAGTTACTATCCACAGAACTATAACAAATCTAGCAATTGCACTTATTGTTATTAATATAACATGCATTAATTCCCATATTGTGCAGATGTCATCCACAGAACTATAATAATTCTAGAAATTGCTCTTATTGTTATTAATATAACATGCATTAATTCCCATGTTATACAGTTATTATCCATAGAACTATAATAATTCTAGCTACTACTCTTATTGTTTTTAATATAAAATGTATTATTGCCCAAATTATAATGCTGCTATCACTAGAATTGTAATAACTCCAGCTATCACTCCTACTGTTATTACCATAACATGCATTAATTCCTATATTATACAGATATTATCCACAGAACTATAATAATTCTAGCAATTGCTCTTATTGTTATTAATATAACACGCATTAATTCTCATATTATACAGTTATTATCCATAGAACTATAATAATTCTAGCTATTTCTCTTATTGTTTTTAATATATCATGCATTATTGCCCATACCATACTGTTATTATTGCTAGAACTATAATAATTGTAATTTATCACTCTTATTATTATTAATGTAACATGCATTATTTCCCATATTATACTGTTACTGTTGCTAGAACTATAAAATTCAAGCAATTGCACTTATTGTTATTAATATAACATGCATTAATTCCCATATTGTGCAGATGTCATCCACAGAACTATAATAATTCTAGAAATTGCTCTTATTGTTATTAATATAACATGCATTATTCCCCATATTATACAGATATTATCCACAGAGCTATAAGAATTCTAGAAATTGCTCTTACTGTTATTTACATAACATGCATTAATTCTCATATTATACAGTTACTATCCACAGAATTATAACAAATCTAGCAATTGCTCTTATTGTTATTAATATAACATGCATTAATTCCCATATTATACAGTTACTATCCACAGAACTATAACAAATCTAGCAATTGCTCTTATTGTTATTAATATAACATGCATTAATTCCCATATTATACAGTTACTATCCACAGAACTATAACAAATCTAGCAATTGCTCTTATTGTTATTAATATAACATGCATTAATTCCCATATTATACAGTTACTATCCACAGAACTATAATAATTCTAGCAATTGCTCTTATTGTTATTAATATAACACGCATTAATTCTCATATTATACAGTTATTATCCATAGAACTATAATAATTCTACCTATTTCTCTTATTGTTTTTAATATATCATGCATTATTGCCCATACCATACTGTTATTATTGCTAGAACTATAATAATTGTAATTTATCACTCTTATTATTATTAATGTAACATGCATTATTTCCCATATTATACTGTTACTGTTGCTAGAACTATAAAATTCAAGCAATTGCACTTATTGTTATTAATATAACATGCATTAATTCCCATATTGTGCAGATGTCATCCACAGAACTATAATAATTCTAGAAATTGCTCTTATTGTTATTAATATAACATGCATTATTACCCATATTATACAGATATTATCCACAGAACTATAAGAATTCTAGAAATTGCTCTTACTGTTATTAATATAACATGCATTAATTCCCATATTATACAGTTACTATCCACAGATCTATAATAATTCTAGCTATTACTCTTATTGTTTTTAATATATCATGCATTATTGCCCATACCATACTGTTATTATTGCTAGAACTATAATAATTGTAATTTATCACTCTTATTTTTATTAATGTAACATGCATTATTTCCCATATTATACTGTTACTGTTGCTAGAATTATAAAATTCAAGCAATTGCACTTATTGTTATTAATATAACGTGCATTAATTCCCATATTATACAGTTACTATCCACAGAACTATAACAAATCTAGCAATTGCTCTTATTGTTATTAATATAACATGCATTAATTCCCATGTTATACAGTTATTATCCATAGAACTATAATAATTCTAGCTACTACTCTTATTGTTTTTAATATAAAATGTATTATTGCCCAAATTATAATGCTGCTATCACTAGAATTGTAATAACTTTAGCTATCACTCTTACTGTTATTAATATAACATGCATTAATCCCCATATTATACAGATATTATCCACAGAACTATAATAATTGTAGCAATTGCTCTTATTGTTATTAATATAACATGTATTAATTCCCATACTATACAGATATTATCCACAGAACTATAATAATACCAGAAATTTCTCTTACTGTTATTAATATAACATGCATTATTACCCAAATTATAATTTTGCTATCTCTAGAGCTGTAATAACTCCAGCTATCACTCCTACTGTAATTACTATAACATGCATTAATTCCTATATTATACAGATATTATCCACAGAACTATAATAATTCTAGCAATTGCTCTTATTGTTATTAATATAACACGCATTAATTCTCATATTATACAGTTATTATCCATAGAACTATAATAATTCTCGCTATTTCTCTTATTGTTTTTAATATATCATGCATTATTGCCCATACCATACTGTTATTATTGCTAGAACTATAATAATTGTAATTTATCACTCTTATTATTATTAATGTAACATGCATTATTTCCCATATTATACTGTTACTGTTGCTAGAACTATAAAATTCAAGCAATTGCACTTATTGTTATTAATATAACATGCATTAATTCCCATATTGTGCAGATGTCATGCACAGAACTATAATAATTCTAGAAATTGCTCTTATTGTTATTAATATAACATGCGTTATTACCCATATTATACAGATATTATCCACAGAACTATAAGAATTCTAGAAATTGCTCTTACTGTTATTAACATAACATGCATTAATTCCCATATTATACAGTTACTATCCACAGAACTATAACGAATCTAGCAATTGCTCTTATTGTTATTAATATAACATGCATTAATTCCCATATTATACAGTTACTATCCACAGAACTATAACAAAGCTAGCAATTGCTCTTATTGTTATTAATATAACATGCATTAATTCCCATATTATACAGTTACTATCCACAGAACTATAACAAATCTAGCAATTGCTCTTATTGTTATTAATATAAAATGCATTAATTCCCATATTATACAGTTACTATCCACAGAATTATAATAATTCTAGCAATTGCTCTTATTGTTATTAATATAACATGCATTAATTCGCATGTTATACAGTTATTATCCATAGAACTATAAAAATTCTAGCTACTACTCTTATTGTTTTTAATATAAAATGTATTATTGCCCAAATTATAATGCTGCTATCACTAGAATTGTAATAACTCCAGCTATCACTCTTATTGTTATTAATATAACATGCATTAATTCCCATATTATACAGATATTATCCACAGAACTATGATAATTCCAGAAATTTCTCTTACTGTTATTAATATAACATGCATTATTACGCAAATTATAATTTTGCTATCGCTAGAACTGTAATAACCCCAGCTATCACTCCTACTGTTATTACTATAACATGCATTAATTCCCATATTATACAGATATTATCCACAGAACTATAATAATTCTAGCTATTGCTCTTATTGTTATTAATATAAAACGCATTAATTCCCACATTATACAGCTACTATCCACAGAACTATAATAATTCTAGCAATTGCTCTTATTGTTATTAATATAACATGCATTAATTCCCATGTTATACAGTTATTATCCATAGAACTATAATAATTCTAGCTACTACTCTTATTGTTTTTAATATATCATGCATTATTGCCCATACCATACTGTTATTATTGCTAGAACTATAATAATTGTAATTTATCACTCTTATTATTATTAATGTAACATGCACTATTTCCTATATTATACTGTTACTGTTGCTAGAACTATAAAATTCAAGCAATTGCACTTATTGTTATTAATATAACATGCATTAATTCCCATATTGTGCAGATGTCATCCACAGAACTATAAGAATTCTAGAAATTGCTCTTACTGTTATTAATATAACATGCATTGTTACCCAAATTATAATTTTGCTATCGCTAGAACTGTAATAACTCTAGCTATCACTCCTACTGTTATTAATATAACATGCATTAATCCCCATATTATACAGATGTCATCCACAGAACTATAATAATTCTAGAAATTGCTCTTATTGTTATTAATATAACATGCTTTATTACCCATATTATACAGATATTATCCACAGAACTATAAGAATTCTAGAAATTGCTCTTACTGTTATTAATATAACACGCATTAATTCCCATATTATACAGTTACTATCCACAGATCTATAATAATTCTAGCTATTTCTCTTATTGTTTTTAATATATCATGCATTATTGCCCATACCATACCGTTATTATTGCTAGAACTATAATAATTGTAATTTATCACTCTTATTATTATTAATGTAACATGCATTATTTCCCATATTATACTGTTACTGTTGCTAGAACTATAAAATTCAAGCAATTGCACTTATTGTTATTAATATAACATGCATTAATTCCCATATTATGCAGATGTCATCCACAGAACTATAATAATTCTAGAAATTGCTCTTACCGTTATTAATATAACATGCATTATTACCCATGTTATGCAGATATTATCCACAGAACTATAAGAATTCTAGAAATTGCTCTTACTGTTATTAATATAACATGCATTAATTCCCATATTATACAGATATTATCCACAGAACTATAATAATTCCAGAAATTTCTCTTATTGTTATTAGTATAACATGCATTATTACCCATATTATACAGATATTATCCACAGAACTATAAGAATTCTAGAAATTGCTCTTACTGTTATTAATATAACATGCATTAATTCCCATATTATACAGTTACTATCCACAGATCTATAATAATTCTAGCTATTACTCTTATTGTTTTTAATATATCATGCATTATTGCCCATACCATACTGTTATTATTGCTAGACCTATAATAATTGTAATTTATCACTCTTATTTTTATTAATGTAACATGCATTATTTCCCATATTATACTGTTACTGTTGCTAGAACTATAAAATCCAAGCAATTGCACTTATTGTTATTAATATAACGTGCATTAATTCCCATATTATACAGTTACTATCCACAGAACTATAACAAATCTAGCAATTGCTCTTATTGTTATTAATATAACATGCATTAATTCCCATATTATACAGTTACTATCCGCAGAACTATAACAAATCTAGCAATTGCTCTTATTGTTATTAATATAAAATGCATTAATTCCCATGTTATACAGCTATTATCCAAAGAACTATAATAATTCTAGCTACTACTCTTATTGTTTTTAATATAAAATGTATTATTGCCCAAATTATAATGCTGCTATCACTAGAATTGTAATAACTCTAGCTATCACTCTTACTGTTATTACTATAACATGCATTAATTCCCATATTATACAGATATTATCCACCGAACTATAATAATTCTAGCAATTGCTCTTATTGTTATTAATATAACATGCATTAATTCCCATATTATACAGTTACTATCCACAGATCTATAATAATTCTAGCTATTTCTCTTATTGTTTTTAGTATATCATGCATTATTGCCCATACCATACCGTTATTATTGCTAGAACTATAATAATTGTAATTTATCACTCTTATTATTATTAATGTAACATGCATTATTTCCCATATTATACTGTTACTGTTGCTAGAATTATAAAATTCAAGCAATTGCACTTATTGTTATTAATATAACGTGCATTAATTCCCTTATTATACAGTTACTATCCACAGAACTATAACAAATCTAGCAATTGCTCTTATTGTTATTAATATAACATGCATTAATTCCCATATTATACAGTTACTATCCACAGAACTATAACAAATCTAGCAATTGCTCTTATTGTTATTAATATAACATGCATTAATTCCCATATTATACAGTTACTATCCACAGAACTATAACAAATCTAGCAATTGCTCTTATTGTTATTAATATAACATGCATTAATTCCCATATTATACAGTTACTATCCACAGAACTATAACAAATCTAGCAATTGCTCCTATTGTTATTAATATAACATGCATTAATTCCCATGTTATACAGTTATTATCCATAGAACTATAATAATTCTAGCTACTACTCTTATTGTTTTTAATATAAAATGTATTATTGCCCAAATTATAATGCTGCTATCACTAGAATTGTAATAACTTTAGCTATCACTCTTACTGTTATTAATATAACATGCAGTAATTCCCATGTTATACAATTATTATCCATAGAACTATAATAATTCTAGCTACTACTCTTATCGTTTTTAATATAAAATGTATTATTGCCCAAATTATAATGCTGCTATCACTAGAATTGTAATAACTCTAGCTATCACTCTTATTTTTATTAATGTAACATGCATTATTTCCCATATTATACTGTTACTGTTGCTAGAACTATAAAATTCAAGTAATTGCACTTATTGTTATTAATATAACGTGCATTAATTCCCATATTATACAGTTACTATCCACAGAACTATAACAAATCTAGCAATTGCTCTTATTGTTATTAATATAACATGCATTAATTCCCATATTATACAGTTACTATCCACAGAACTATAACAAATCTAGCAATTGCTCTTATTGTTATTAATATAACATGCATTAATTCCCATGTTATACAGTTATTATCCATAGAACTATAATAATTCTAGCTACTACTCTTATTGTTTTTAATATAAAATGTATTATTGCCCAAGTTATAATGCTGCTATCACTAGAATTGTAATAACTCTAGCTATCACTCTTACTGTTATTAATATAACGTGCATTAATTCCCATGTTATACAGTTATTATCCATAGAACTATAATAATTCTAGCTACTACTCTTATTGTTTTTAATATAAAATGTATTATTGCCCAAATTATAATGCTGCTATCACTAGAATTGTAATAACTCTAGCTATCACTCCTACTGTTATTACTATAACATGCATTAATTCCCATATTATACAGATATTATCCACAGAACTATAATAATTCTAGCTATTGCTCTTATTGTTATTAATATAAAACGCATTAATTCCCACATTATACAGTTACTATCCACAGAACTATAATAATTCTAGCAATTGCTCTTATTGTTATTAATATAACATGCATTAATTCCCATGTTATACAGTTATTATCCATAGAACTATAATAATTCTAGCTACTACTCTTATTGTATTTAATATATCATGCATTATTGCCCATACCATACTGTTATTATTGCTAGAACTATAATAATTGTAATTTATCACTCTTATTATTATTAATGTAACATGCATTATTTCCCATATTATACTGTTACTGTTGCTAGAACTATAAAATTCAAGCAATTGCACTTATTGTTATTAATATAACATGCATTAATTCCCATATTATGCAGATGTCGTCCACAGAACTATAATAATTCTAGAAATTGCTCTTATTGTTATTAATATAACATGCATTATTACCTATATTATACAGATATTATCCACAGATCTATAATAATTCTAGCAATTGCTCTTATTGTTATTAATATAACACGCATTAATTCCCATATTATACAGTTATTATCCATAGAACTATAATAATTCTAGCTATTTCTCTCATTGTTTTTAATATATCATGCATTATTGCCCATACCATACTGTTACTATTGCTAGAACTATAATAATTGTAATTTATCACTCTTATTATTATTAATGTAACATGCATTATTTCCCATATTATACTGTTACTGTTGCTAGAATTATAAAATTCAAGCAATTGCACTTATTGTTATTAATATAACGTGCATTAATTCCCTTATTATACAGTTACTATCCACAGAACTATAACAAATCTAGCAATTGCTCTTATTGTTATTAATATAACATGCATTAATTCCCATGTTATACAGTTATTATCCATAGAACTATAATAATTCTAGCTACTACTCTTATTGTTTTTAATATAAAATGTATTATTGCCCAAATTATAATGCTGCTATCACTAGAATTGTAATAACTTTAGCTATCACTCTTACTGTTATTAATATAACATGCAGTAATTCCCATGTTATACAATTATTATCCATAGAACTATAATAATTCTAGCTACTACTCTTATCGTTTTTAATATAAAATGTATTCTTGCCCAAATTATAATGCTGCTATCACTAGAATTGTAATAACTCTAGCTATCACTCCTACTGTTATTACTATAACATGCATTAATCCCCATATTATACAGATATTATCCACAGAACTATAATAATTCTAGCAATTGCTCTTATTGTTATTAATATAACATGTATTAATTCCCATACTATACAGATATTATCCACAGAACTATAATAATACCAGAAATTTCTCTTACTGTTATTAATATAACATGCATTATTACCCAAATTATAATTTTGCTATCTCTACAACTGTAATAACTCCAGCTATCACTCCTACTGTTATTACTATAACATGCATTAATTCCTATATTATACAGATATTATCCACAGAACTATAATAATTCTAGCAATTGCTCTTATTGTTATTAATATAACACGCATTAATTCCCATATTATACAGTTATTATCCATAGAACTATAATAATTCTAGCTATTTCTCTCATTGTTTTTAATATATCATGCATTATTGCCCATACCATACTGTTATTATTGCTAGAACTATAATAATTGTAATTTATCACTCTTATTATTATTAATGTAACATGCATTATTTCCCATATTATACTGTTACTGTTGCTAGAACTATAAAATTCAAGCAATTGCACTTATTGTTATTAATATAACATGCATTAATTCCCATATTGTGCAGATGTCATCCACAGAACTATAATAATTCTAGAAATTGCTCTTATTGTTATTAATATAACATGCATTATTACCCATATTATACAGATATTATCCACAGAACTATAAGAATTCTAGAAATTGCTCTTACTGTTATTAACATAACATGCATTAATTCCCATATTATAGAGTGACTATCCACAGAACTATAACAAATCTAGCAATTGCTCTTATTGTTATTAATATAACATGCATTAATTCCCATATTATACAGTTACTATCCGCAGAACTATAATAATTCTAGCAATTGCTCTTATTGTTATTAATATAACATGCATTAATTCGCATGTTATACAGTTATTATCCATAGAACTATAAAAATTCTAGCTACTACTCTTATTGTTTTCAATATAAAATGTATTATTGCCCAAATTATAATGCTGCTATCACTAGAATTGTAATAACTCTAGCTATCACTCTTATTGTTATTAATATAACATGCATTAATTCCCATATTATGCAGATGTCATCCACAGAACTATAATAATTCTAGAAATTGCTCTTATTGTTATTAATATAACATGCATTATTACCTATATTATACAGATATTATCCACAGATCTATAATAATTCTAGCAATTGCTCTTATTGTTATTAATATAACACGCATTAATTCCCATATTATACAGTTATTATCCATAGAACTATAATAATTCTAGCTATTTCTCTCATTGTTTTTAATATATCATGCATTATTGCCCATACCATACTGTTATTATTGCTAGAACTATAATAATTGTAATTTATCACTCTTATTATTATTAATGTAACATGCATTATTTCCCATATTATACTGTTACTGTTGCTAGAACTATAAAATACAAGCAATTGCACTTATTGTTATTAATATAACATGCATTAATTCCCATATTATGCAGATGTCATCCACAGAACTATAATAATTCTAGAAATTGCTCTTATTGTTATTAATATAACATGCATTATTACCCATATTATATAGATATTATCCACAGAACTATAATAATTCTAGAAATTGCTCTTATTGTTACTAATATAACATGCATTATTACGCATATTATTAAAAACATTAAGAGTAGTAGCTAGAATTTTTATAGTTCTATGGATAATAACTGTATAACATGCGAATTAATGCATCTTATATTAATAACAATAAGAGCAATTGCTAGATTTGTTATAGTTCTGTGGATAGTAACTGTATAATATGGGAATTAATGCACGTTATATTAATAACAATAAGTGCAATTGCTTGGATTTTATAGTTCTAGCATCAGTAACAGTATAATATGCATGATATATTAAAAACAATAAGAGAAATAGCTAGAATTATAATAGTTCTATGGATAATAACTGTATAATATGGGAATTAATGCGTGTTATACTAATAACAGTAAGAGCAATTTCTAGAATTCTTATAGTTCTGTGGATAATATCTGTATAATATGGGTAATAATGCATGTTATATTAATAACAATAAGAGCAATTTCTAGAATTATTATAGTTCTGTGGATGACATCTGCATAATATGGGAATTAATGCATGTTATATTAATAACAATAAGTGCAATTGCTTGAATTTTATATTTCTAGCAACAGTAACAGTATAATATGGGAAATAATGCATGTTACATTAATAATAATAAGAGTGATAAATTACAATTATTATAGTTCTAGCAATAATAACAGTAAGGTATGGGCAATAATGCATGATATATTAAAAACAATAAGAGAAATAGCTAGAATTATTATAGTTCTATGGATAATATCTGTATAATATGAGAATTAATGCGTGTTATATTAATAACAATAAGTGCAATTGCTTGAATTTTACAGTTCTAGCAACAGTAACAGTATAATATGGGAAATAATGCATGTTACATTAATAATAATAAGAGTGATAAATTACAATTATTATAGTTCTAGCAATAATAACAGTATGGTATGGGCAATAATGCATGATATATTAAAAACAATAAGAGTAGTAGCTAGAATTATTATAGTTCTATGGATAATAACTGTATAACATGGGAATTAATGCATGTTATATTAATAAAAATAAGAGCAATTGCTAGAATTATTATAGTTCTGTGGATAGTTACTGTATAATGTGGGAATTAATGCGTTTTATATTAATAACAATAAGCGCAATAGCTAGAATTATTATAGTTCTGTGGATAATATCTGTATAATATGGGAATTAATGCATGTTATAGTAATAACAGTAGGAGTGATAGCTGGGGTTATTACAGTTCTAGCGATAGCAAAATTATAATTTGGGTAATAATGCATGTTATACTAATAACAGTAAGAGAAATTTCTGGTATTATTATAGTTCTGTGGATAATATCTGTATAATATGGGAATTAGTGCATCTTATATTAACAACAATAAGAGCAATTGCTAGAATTATTATAGTTCGGTGGATAATATCTGTATAATATGGGAATTAATGCATGTTATAGTAATAACAGTAGGAGTGATAGCTAGAGTTATTACAATTCTAGTGATAGCAGCATTATAATTTGGGGAATAATACATTTTATATTAAAAACAATAAGAGTAGTAGCTAGAATTATTATAGTTCTTTGGATAATAACTGTATAACATGGGAATTAATGCATGTTATATTAATAACAATAACAGCAATTGCTAGATTTGTTATAGATCTGTGGATAGTAACTGTATAATATGGGAATTAATGCATGTTGTATTAATAACAATAAGAGCAATTGCTAGATTTGTTATAGTTCTGTGGATAGTAACTGTATAATATGGGAATTAATGCACGTTATATTAATAACAATAAGTGCAATTGCTTGGATTTTATAGTTCTAGCAACAGTAACAGTATAATATGGGAAATAAGATGCATTATTTTTATTAATGTACCATGCATTATTTCCCATATTATACTGTTACTGTTGCTTGAACTATAAAATTCAAGCAATTGCACTTATTGTTATTAATATAACATGCATTAATTCCCATATTATGCAGATGTCATCCACAGAACTATAATAATTCTAGAAATTGCTCTTATTGTTATTAATATAACATGCATTACTACCCATATTATACAGATATTATCCACAGAACTATAAGAATTCCAGAAATTGCTCTTACTGTTATTAATATAACATGCATTAATTCCCATATTATACAGTTATTATCCATAGAACTATAATAATTCTAGCAATTGCTCTTATTGTTATTAATATAACATGCATTAATTCGCATGTTATACAGTTATTATCCATAGAACTATAAAAATTCTAGCTACTACTCTTATTGTTTTTAATATAAAATGTATTATTGCCCAAATTATAATGCTGCTATCACTAGAATTGTAATAACTCTAGCTATCACTCTTATTGTTATTAATATAACATGCATTAATTCCCATATTATACAGATATTATCCACAGAACTATAATAATTCCAGAAATTTCTCTTACTGTTATTAATATAACATGCATTATTACCCAAATTATAATTTTGCTATCGCTAGAACTGTAATAACCCCAGCTATCACTCCTACTGTTATTACTATAACATGCATTAATTCCCATATTATACAGATAATATCCACAGAACTATAATAATTCTAGCTATTCCTCTTATTGTTATTAATATAAAACGCATTAATTCCCACATTATACAGTTACTATCCACAGAACTATAATAATTCTAGCAATTGCTCTTATTGTTATTAATATAACATGCATTAATTCCCATGTTATACAGTTATTATCCATAGAACTATAATAATTCTAGCTACTATTCTTATTGTTTTTAATATATCATGCATTATTGCCCATACCATACTGTTATTATTGCTAGAACTATAATAATTGTAATTTATCACTCTTATTATTATGAATGTAACATGCATTATTTCCCATATTATACTGTTACTGTTGCTAGAACTGTAAAATTCAAGCAATTGCACTTATTGTTATTAATATAACACGCATTAATTCTCATATTATACAGTTATTATCCATAGAACTATAATAATTCTAGCTATTTCTCTTATTGTTTTTAATATATCATGCATTATTGCCCATACCATACTGTTATTATTGCTAGAACTATAATAATTGTAATTAATCACTCTTATTATTATTAATGTAACATGCATTATTTCCCATATTATACTGTTACTGTTGCTAGAACTATAAGAATTCTAGAAATTGCTCTTACTGTTATTAATATAACATGCATTAATTCCCATATTATACAGATATTATCCACAGAACTATAATAATTCCAGAAACTTCTCTTACTGTTATTAATATAACATGCATTATTACCCAAATTAGAATTTTGCTATCGCTAGAACTGTAATAACTCCAGCTATCACTCCTACTGTTATTACTATAACATGCATTAATTCCCATATTATACAGATATTATCCACAGAACTATAATAATTCTAGCAATTGCTCTTATTGTTATTAATATAACATGCATTAATTCCCATATTATACAGATATTATCCACAGAACTATAATAATACCAGAAATTTCTCTTACTGTTATTAATATAACATGCATTATTACCCAAATTAGAATTTTGCTATCGCTAGAGCTGTAATAACTCCAGCTATCACTCCTACTGTTATTAATATAGCATGCAATAATTCCCATATTATACAGATGTCATCCACAGAACTATAATAATTCTAGAAATTGCTCTTATTGTTATTAATATAACATGCATTATTACCCATATTATACAGATATTATCCACAGAACTATAAGAATTCTAGAAATTGCTCTTACTGTTATTAATATAACATGCATTGTTACCCAAATTATAATTTTGCTATCGCTAGAACTGTAATAACTCCAGCTATCACTCCTACTGTTATTACTATAACATGCATTAATTCCCATATTATACAGATATTATCCACAGAACTATAATAATTCTAGCAATTGCTCTTATTGTTATTAATATAACATGCATTAATTCCCATATTATACAGATATTATCCACAGAACTATAATAATACCAGAAATTTCTCTTACTGTTATTAATATAACATGCATTATTACCCAAATTAGAATTTTGCTATCGCTAGAGCTGTAATAACTCCAGCTATCACTCCTACTGTTATTAATATAGCATGCAATAATTCCCATATTATACAGATGTCATCCACAGAACTATAATAATTCTAGAAATTGCTCTTATTGTTATTAATATAACATGCATTATTACCCATATTATACAGATATTATCCACAGAACTATAAGAATTCTAGAAATTGCTCTTACTGTTATTAATATAACATGCATTGTTACCCAAATTATAATTTTGCTATCGCTAGAACTGTAATAACTCTAGCTATCACTCCTACTGTTATCAATATAACATGCATTAATTCCCATATTATACAGTTTCTATCCACAGAACTATAACAAATCTAGCAATTGCTCTTTTTGTTGTTAATATAACATGCATTAATTCCCATGTTATACAGTTATTATCCACAGAACTATAATAATTCTAGCTACTACTCTTATTGTTTTTAATATAAAATGTATTATTGCCCAAATTATAATGCTGCTATCACTAGAATTGTAATAACTCTAGCTATCACTCCTACTGTTATTACTATAACATGCATTAATTCCCATATTATACAGATATTATCCACAGAACTATAATAATTCTAGCAATTGCTCTTATTGTTATTAATATAACATGCATTAATTCCCATATTATACAGATATTATCCACAGCACTATAATAATACCAGAAATTTCTCGTACTGTTATTAATATAACATGCATTATTACCCAAATTATAATTTTGCTATCGCTAGAACTGTAATAACTCCAGCTATCACTCCTACTGTTATTACTATAACATGCATTAATTCCTATATTATACAGATATTATCCACAGAAATATAATAATTCTAGAAATTGCTCTTATTGTTATTAATATAACATGCATTATTACCCATATTATACAGATATTATCCACAGAACTATAAGAATTCTAGAAATTGCTCTTACTGTTATTAATATAACATGCATTATTACCCAAATTGTAATTTTGCTATCGCTAGAACTGTAATAACCCCAGCTATCACTCCTACTGTTATTACTATATCATGCATTAATTCCCGTATTATACAGTTACTATCCACAGAACTATAATAATTCTAGCAATTGCTCTTACCGTTATTAATATAACATGCATTGTTACCCAAATTATAATTTTGCTATCGCTAGAACTGTAATAACTCCAGCTATCACTTCTACTGTTATTACTATAACATGCATTAATTCCCATATTATACAGATATTATCCACAGAACTATAATAATTCTAGCAATTGCTCTTATTGTTATTAATATAACACGCATTATTTCCCATATTATACAGTTATTATCTATAGAACTATAATAATTCTAGCTATTTCTCTTATTGTTTTTAATATATCATGCATTATTGCCCATACCATACTGTTATTATTGCTAGAACTATAATAATTGTAATTTATCACTCTTATTATTATTAATGTAACATGCATTATTTCCCATATTATACTGTTACTGTTGCTAGAATTATAAAATTCAAGCAATTGCACTTATTGTTATTAATATAACATGCATTAATTCCCATATTATACAGTTACTATCCACAGAACTATAACAAATCTAGCAATTGCTCTTATTCTTATTAATATAACATGCATTAATTCCCATATTATACAATTACTATCCACAGAACTATAACAAATCTAGCAATTGCTCTTATTGTTGTTAATATAACATGCATTAATTCCCATGTTATACAGTTATTATCCACAGAACTATAATAAATCTAGCTACTACTCTTATTGTTTTTAATATAACATGCATTATTACCCAAATTATAATTTTGCTATCGCTAGAACTGTAATAACCCCAGCTATCACTCCTACTGTTATTACTGTGACATGCATTAATTCCCATATTATACAGATATTATTCACAGAACTATAATAATTCTAGCTATTGCTCTTATTGTTATTAATATAACACGCATTATTTCCCATATTATACAGTTATTATCTATAGAACTATAATAATTCTAGCTATTTCTCTTATTGTTTTTAATATATCATGCATTATTGCCCATACCATACTGTTATTATTGCTAGAACTATAATAATTGTAATTTATCACTCTTAGTATTATTAATGTAACATGCATTATTTCCCATATTATACTGTTACTGTTGCTAGAATTATAAAATTCAAGCAATTGCACTTATTGTTATTAATATAACATGCATTAATTCCCATATTATACAGTTACTATCCACAGAACTATAACAAATCTAGCAATTGCTCTTATTCTTATTAATATAACATGCATTAATTCCCATATTATACAATTACTATCCACAGAACTATAACAAATCTAGCAATTGCTCTTATTGTTGTTAATATAACATGCATTAATTCCCATGTTATACAGTTATTATCCACAGAACTATAATAATTCTAGCTACTACTCTTATTGTTTTTAATATAAAATGTATTATTGCCCAAATTATAATGCTGCTATCACTAGAATTGTAATAACTCTAGCTATCACTCCTACTGTTATTACTATAACATGCATTAATTCCCGTATTATACAGTTACTATCCACAGAACTATAATAATTCTAGCAATTGCTCTTACCGTTATTAATATAACATGCATTGTTACCCAAATTATAATTTTGCTATCGCTAGAACTGTAATAACTCCAGCTATCACTTCTACTGTTATTACTATAACATGCATTAATTCCCATATTATACAGATATTATCCACAGAACTATAATAATTCTAGCAATTGCTCTTATTGTTATTAATATAACATGCATTAATTCCCATATTATACAGATATTATCCACAGAACTATAATAATACCAGAAATTTCTCTTACTGTTATTAATATAACATGCATTATTACCCAAATTAGAATTTTGCTATCGCTAGAGCTGTAATAACTCCAGCTATCACTCCTACTGTTATTAATATAGCATGCAATAATTCCCATATTATACAGATGTCATCCACAGAACTATAGTAATTCTAGAAATTGCTATTACTGTTATTAATATAACATGCATTGTTACCCAAATTATAATTTTGCTATCGCTAGAACTGTAATAACTCTAGCTATCACTCCTACTGTTATTAATATAACATGCATTAATTCCCATATTATACAGTTTCTATCCACAGAACTATAACAAATCTAGCAATTGCTCTTATTGTTATTAATATAACATGCATTAATTCCCATGTTATACAGTTATTATCCATAGGACTATAATAATTCTAGCTACCACTCTTATTGTTTTTAATATAAAATGTATTATTGCCCAAATTATAATGCTGCTATCACTAGAATTGTAATAACTCTAGCTATCACTTCTACTGTTATTACTATAACATGCATTAATTCCCATATTATACAGATATTATCCACAGAACTATAATAATTCTAGCAATTGCTCTTATTGTTATTAATATAACACGCATTATTTCCCATATTATACAGTTATTATCTATAGAACTATAATAATTCTAGCTATTTCTCTTATTGTTTTTAATATATCATGCATTATTGCCCATACCATACTGTTATTATTGCTAGAACTATAATAATTGTAATTTATCACTCTTATTATTATTAATGTAACATGCATTATTTCCCATATTATACTGTTACTGTTGCTAGAATTATAAAATTCAAGCAATTGCACTTATTGTTATTAATATAACATGCATTAATTCCCATATTATACAGTTACTATCCACAGAACTATAACAAATCTAGCAATTGCTCTTATTCTTATTAATATAACATGCATTAATTCCCATATTATACAATTACTATCCACAGAACTATAACAAATCTAGCAATTGCTCTTATTGTTGTTAATATAACATGCATTAATTCCCATGTTATACAGTTATTATCCACAGAACTATAATAATTCTAGCTACTACTCTTATTGTTTTTAATATAACATGCATTATTACCCAAATTATAATTTTGCTATCGCTAGAACTGTAATAACCCCAGCTATCACTCCTACTGTTATTACTGTGACATGCATTAATTCCCATATTATACAGATATTATTCACAGAACTATAATAATTCTAGCTATTGCTCTTATTGTTATTAATATAACACGCATTATTTCCCATATTATACAGTTATTATCTATAGAACTATAATAATTCTAGCTATTTCTCTTATTGTTTTTAATATATCATGCATTATTGCCCATACCATACTGTTATTATTGCTAGAACTATAATAATTGTAATTTATCACTCTTAGTATTATTAATGTAACATGCATTATTTCCCATATTATACTGTTACTGTTGCTAGAATTATAAAATTCAAGCAATTGCACTTATTGTTATTAATATAACATGCATTAATTCCCATATTATACAGTTACTATCCACAGAACTATAACAAATCTAGCAATTGCTCTTATTCTTATTAATATAACATGCATTAATTCCCATATTATACAATTACTATCCACAGAACTATAACAAATCTAGCAATTGCTCTTATTGTTGTTAATATAACATGCATTAATTCCCATGTTATACAGTTATTATCCACAGAACTATAATAATTCTAGCTACTACTCTTATTGTTTTTAATATAAAATGTATTATTGCCCAAATTATAATGCTGCTATCACTAGAATTGTAATAACTCTAGCTATCACTCCTACTGTTATTACTATAACATGCATTAATTCCCGTATTATACAGTTACTATCCACAGAACTATAATAATTCTAGCAATTGCTCTTACCGTTATTAATATAACATGCATTGTTACCCAAATTATAATTTTGCTATCGCTAGAACTGTAATAACTCCAGCTATCACTTCTACTGTTATTACTATAACATGCATTAATTCCCATATTATACAGATATTATCCACAGAACTATAATAATTCTAGCAATTGCTCTTATTGTTATTAATATAACATGCATTAATTCCCATATTATACAGATATTATCCACAGAACTATAATAATACCAGAAATTTCTCTTACTGTTATTAATATAACATGCATTATTACCCAAATTAGAATTTTGCTATCGCTAGAGCTGTAATAACTCCAGCTATCACTCCTACTGTTATTAATATAGCATGCAATAATTCCCATATTATACAGATGTCATCCACAGAACTATAATAATTCTAGAAATTGCTATTACTGTTATTAATATAACATGCATTGTTACCCAAATTATAATTTTGCTATCGCTAGAACTGTAATAACTCTAGCTATCACTCCTACTGTTATTAATATAACATGCATTAATTCCCATATTATACAGTTTCTATCCACAGAACTATAACAAATCTAGCAATTGCTCTTATTGTTATTAATATAACATGCATTAATTCCCATGTTATACAGTTATTATCCATAGGACTATAATAATTCTAGCTACCACTCTTATTGTTTTTAATATAAAATGTATTATTGCCCAAATTATAATGCTGCTATCACTAGAATTGTAATAACTCTAGCTATCACTCTTATTGTTATTAATATAACATGCATTAATTCCCATATTATACAGATATTATCCACAGAACTATAATAATTCCAGAAATTTCTCTTACTGTTATTAATATAACATGCATTATTACCCAAATTATAATTTTGCTATCGCTAGAACTGTAATAACCCCAGCTATCACTCCTACTGTTATTACTGTGACATGCATTAATTCCCATATTATACAGATATTATTCACAGAACTATAATAATTCTAGCTATTGCTCTTATTGTTATTAATATAACACGCATTATTTCCCATATTATACAGTTATTATCTATAGAACTATAATAATTCTAGCTATTTCTCTTATTGTTTTTAATATATCATGCATTATTGCCCATACCATACTGTTATTATTGCTAGAACTATAATAATTGTAATTTATCACTCTTAGTATTATTAATGTAACATGCATTATTTCCCATATTATACTGTTACTGTTGCTAGAATTATAAAATTCAAGCAATTGCACTTATTGTTATTAATATAACATGCATTAATTCCCATATTATACAGTTACTATCCACAGAACTATAACAAATCTAGCAATTGCTCTTATTCTTATTAATATAATATGCATTAATTCCCATATTATACAATTACTATCCACAGAACTATAACAAATCTAGCAAAGGCTCTTATTGTTGTTAATATAACATGCATTAATTCCCATGTTATACAGTTATTATCCACAGAACTATAATAATTCTAGCTACTACTCTTATTGTTTTTAATATAAAATGTATTATTGCCCAAATTATAATGCTGCTATCACTAGAATTGTAATAACTCTAGCTATCACTCCTACTGTTATTACTATAACATGCATTAATTCCCATATTATACAGATATTATCCACAGAACTATAATAATTCTAGCAATTGCTCTTATTGTTATTAATATAACATGCATTAATTCCCATATTATACAGATATTATCCACAGCACTATAATAATACCAGAAATTTCTCGTACTGTTATTAATATAAGATGCATTATTACCCAAATTATAATTTTGCTATCGCTAGAACTGTAATAACTCCAGCTATCACTCCTACTGTTATTACTATAACATGCATTAATTCCAATATTATACAGATGTCATCCACAGAACTATAATAATTCTAGAAATTGCTCTTATTGTTATTAATATAACATGCATTATTACCCATATTATACAGATATTATCCACAGAACTATAAGAATTCTAGAAATTGCTCTTACTGTTATTAATATAACATGCATTATTACCCAAATTGTAATTTTGCTATCGCTAGAACTGCAATAACCCCAGCTATCACTCCCACTGTTATTACTATATCATGCATTAATTCCCGTATTATACAGTTACTATCCACAGAACTATAATAATTCTAGCAAATGCTCTTACCGTTATTAATATAACTTGCATTGTTACCCAAATTATAATTTTGCTATCGCTAGAACTGTAATAACTCCAGCTATCACTTCTACTGTTATTACTATAACATGCATTAATTCCCATATTATACAGATATTATCCACAGAACTATAATAATTCTAGCATCTGCTCTTATTGTTATTAATATAACATGCATTAATTCCCATATTATACAGATATTATCCACAGAACTATAATAATACCAGAAATTTCTCTTACTGTTATTAATATAACATGCATTATTACCCAAATTAGAATTTTGCTATCGCTAGAGCTGTAATAACTCCAGCTATCACTCCTACTGTTATTAATATAGCATGCAATAATTCCCATATTATACAGATGTCATCCACAGAACTATAATAATTCTACAAATTGCTCTTATTGTTATTAATATAACATGCATTATTACCCATATTATACAGATATTATCCACAGAACTATAAGAATTCTAGAAATTGCTATTACTGTTATTAATATAACATGCATTGTTACCCAAATTATAATTTTGCTATCGCTAGAACTGTAATAACTCTAGCTATCACTCCTACTGTTATTAATATAACATGCATTAATTCCCATATTATACAGATATTATCCACAGCACTATAATAATACCAGAAATTTCTCGTACTGTTATTAATATAACATGCATTATTACCCAAATTATAATTTTGCTATCGCTAGAACTGTAATAACTCCAGCTATCACTCCTACTGTTATTACTATAACATGCATTAATTCCTATATTATACAGATATTATCCACAGAAATATAATAATTCTAGCAATTCCTCTTATTGTTATTAATGTAACACGCATTAATTCCCATATTATACAGTTATTATCCATAGAACTATAAGAATTCTAGAAATTGCTCTTACTGTTATTAATATAACATGCATTGTTACCCAAATTATAATTTTGCTATCGCTAGAACTGTAATAACTCTAGCTATCACTCCTACTGTTATTACTATAACATGCATTAATTCCTATATTATACAGATATTATCCACAGAAATATAATAATTCTAGCAATTCCTCTTATTGTTATTAACATAACACGCATTAATTCCCATATTATACAGTTATTATCCATAGAACTATAAGAATTCTAGAAATTGCTCTTACTGTTATTAATATAACATGCATTGTTACCCAAATTATAATTTTGCTATCGCTAGAACTGTAATAACTCTAGCTATCACTCCTACTGTTATTAATATAACATGCATTAATTCCCATATTATACAGATGTCATCCACAGAACTATAATAATTCTAGAAATTGCTCTTATTGTTATTAATATAACATGCATTATTACCCATATTATACAGATATTATCCACAGAAGTATAAGAATTCTAGAAATTGCTCTTACTGTTATTAATATAACATGCATTATTACCCAAATTGTAATTTTGCTATCGCTAGAACTGTAATAACCCCAGCTATCACTCCTACTGTTATTACTATATCATGCATTACTTCCCGTATTATACAGTTACTATCCACAGAACTATAATAATTCTAGCAATTGCTCTTACCGTTATTAATATAACATGCATTGTTACCCAAATTATAATTTTGCTATCGCTAGAACTGTAATAACTCCAGCTATCACTTCTACTGTTATTACTATAACATGCATTAATTCCCATATTATACAGATATTATCCACAGAACTATAATAATTCTAGCAATTGCTCTTATTGTTATTAATATAACATGCATTAATTCCCATATTATACAGATATTATCCACAGAACTATAATAATACCAGAAATTTCTCTTACTGTTATTAATATAACATGCATTATTACCCAAATTAGAATTTTGCTATCGCTAGAGCTGTAATAACTCCAGCTATCACTTCTACTGTTATTACTATAACATGCATTAATTCCCATATTATACAGATATTATCCACAGAACTATAATAATTCTAGCATCTGCTCTTATTGTTATTAATATAACATGCATTAATTCCCATATTATACAGATATTATCCACAGAACTATAATAATACCAGAAATTTCTCTTACTGTTATTAATATAACATGCATTGTTACCCAAATTATAATTTTGCTATCGCTAGAACTGTAATAACTCTAGCTATCACTCCTACTGTTATTAATATAACATGCATTAATTCCCATATTATACAGTTTCTATCCACAGAACTATAACAAATCTAGCAATTCCTCTTATTGTTATTAATATAACATGCATTAATTCCCATGTTATACAGTTATTATCCATAGGACTATAATAATTCTAGCTACCACTCTAATTGTTTTTAATATAAAATGTATTATTGCCCAAATTATAATGCTGCTATCACTAGAATTGTAATAACTCTAGCTATCACTCTTATTGTTATTAATATAACATGCATTAATTCCCATATTATACAGATATTATCCACAGAACTATAATAATTCCAGAAATTTCTCTTACTGTTATTAATATAACATGCATTATTACCCAAATTATAATTTTGCTATCGCTAGAACTGTAATAACCCCAGCTATCACTCCTACTGTTATTACTGTGACATGCATTAATTCCCATATTATACAGATATTATTCACAGAACTATAATAATTCTAGCTATTGCTCTTATTGTTATTAATATAACACGCATTATTTCCCATATTATACAGTTATTATCTATAGAACTATAATAATTCTAGCTATTTCTCTTATTGTTTTTAATATATCATGCATTATTGCCCATACCATACTGTTATTATTGCTAGAACTATAATAATTGTAATTTATCACTCTTAGTATTATTAATGTAACATGCATTATTTCCCATATTATACTGTTACTGTTGCTAGAATTATAAAATTCAAGCAATTGCACTTATTGTTATTAATATAACATGCATTAATTCCCATATTATACAGTTACTATCCACAGAACTATAACAAATCTAGCAATTGCTCTTATTCTTATTAATATAACATGCATTAATTCCCATATTATACAATTACTATCCACAGAACTATAACAAATCTAGCAATTGCTCTTATTGTTGTTAATATAACATGCATTAATTCCCATGTTATACAGTTACTATCCACAGAACTATAATAATTCTAGCTACTACTCTTATTGTTTTTAATATAAAATGTATTATTGCCCAAATTATAATGCTGCTATCACTAGAATTGTAATAACTCTAGCTATCACTCCTACTGTTATTACTATAACATGCATTAATTCCCGTATTATACAGTTACTATCCACAGAACTATAATAATTCTAGCAATTGCTCTTACCGTTATTAATATAACATGCATTGTTACCCAAATTATAATTTTGCTATCGCTAGAACTGTAATAACTCCAGCTATCACTTCTACTGTTATTACTATAACATGCATTAATTCCCATATTATACAGATATTATCCACAGAACTATAATAATTCTAGCAATTGCTCTTATTGTTATTAATATAACATGCATTAATTCCCATATTATACAGATATTATCCACAGAACTATAATAATACCAGAAATTTCTCTTACTGTTATTAATATAACATGCATTATTACCCAAATTAGAATTTTGCTATCGCTAGAGCTGTAATAACTCCAGCTATCACTCCTACTGTTATTAATATAGCATGCAATAATTCCCATATTATACAGATGTCATCCACAGAACTATAATAATTCTAGAAATTGCTATTACTGTTATTAATATAACATGCATTGTTACCCAAATTATAATTTTGCTATCGCTAGAACTGTAATAACTCTAGCTATCACTCCTACTGTTATTAATATAACATGCATTAATTCCCATATTATACAGTTTCTATCCACAGAACTATAACAAATCTAGCAATTGCTCTTATTGTTATTAATATAACATGCATTAATTCCCATGTTATACAGTTATTATCCATAGGACTATAATAATTCTAGCTACCACTCTTATTGTTTTTAATATAAAATGTATTATTGCCCAAATTATAATGCTGCTATCACTAGAATTGTAATAACTCTAGCTATCACTCTTATTGTTATTAATATAACATGCATTAATTCCCATATTATACAGATATTATCCACAGAACTATAATAATTCCAGAAATTTCTCTTACTGTTATTAATATAACATGCATTATTACCCAAATTATAATTTTGCTATCGCTAGAACTGTAATAACCCCAGCTATCACTCCTACTGTTATTACTGTGACATGCATTAATTCCCATATTATACAGATATTATTCACAGAACTATAATAATTCTAGCTATTGCTCTTATTGTTATTAATATAACACGCATTATTTCCCATATTATACAGTTATTATCTATAGAACTATAATAATTCTAGCTATTTCTCTTATTGTTTTTAATATATCATGCATTATTGCCCATACCATACTGTTATTATTGCTAGAACTATAATAATTGTAATTTATCACTCTTAGTATTATTAATGTAACATGCATTATTTCCCATATTATACTGTTACTGTTGCTAGAATTATAAAATTCAAGCAATTGCACTTATTGTTATTAATATAACATGCATTAATTCCCATATTATACAGTTACTATCCACAGAACTATAACAAATCTAGCAATTGCTCTTATTCTTATTAATATAATATGCATTAATTCCCATATTATACAATTACTATCCACAGAACTATAACAAATCTAGCAAAGGCTCTTATTGTTGTTAATATAACATGCATTAATTCCCATGTTATACAGTTATTATCCACAGAACTATAATAATTCTAGCTACTACTCTTATTGTTTTTAATATAAAATGTATTATTGCCCAAATTATAATGCTGCTATCACTAGAATTGTAATAACTCTAGCTATCACTCCTACTGTTATTACTATAACATGCATTAATTCCCATATTATACAGATATTATCCACAGAACTATAATAATTCTAGCAATTGCTCTTATTGTTATTAATATAACATGCATTAATTCCCATATTATACAGATATTATCCACAGCACTATAATAATACCAGAAATTTCTCGTACTGTTATTAATATAAGATGCATTATTACCCAAATTATAATTTTGCTATCGCTAGAACTGTAATTACTCCAGCTATCACTCCTACTGTTATTACTATAACATGCATTAATTCCAATATTATACAGATGTCATCCACAGAACTATAATAATTCTAGAAATTGCTCTTATTGTTATTAATATAACATGCATTATTACCCATATTATACAGATATTATCCACAGAACTATAAGAATTCTAGAAATTGCACTTACTGTTATTAATATAACATGCATTATTACCCAAATTGTAATTTTGCTATCGCTAGAACTGCAATAACCCCAGCTATCACTCCTACTGTTATTACTATATCATGCATTAATTCCCGTATTATACAGTTACTATCCACAGAACTATAATAATTCTAGCAAATGCTCTTACCGTTATTAATATAACTTGCATTGTTACCCAAATTATAATTTTGCTATCGCTAGAACTGTAATAACTCCAGCTATCACTTCTACTGTTATTACTATAACATGCATTAATTCCCATATTATACAGATATTATCCACAGAACTATAATAATTCTAGCAATTGCTCTTATTGTTATTAATATAACATGCATTAATTCCCATATTATACAGATATTATCCACAGAACTATAATAATACCAGAAATTTCTCTTACTGTTATTAATATAACATGCATTATTACCCAAATTAGAATTTTGCTATCGCTAGAGCTGTAATAACTCCAGCTATCACTCCTACTGTTATTAATATAGCATGCAATAATTCCCATATTATACAGATGTCATCCACAGAACTATAATAATTCTACAAATTGCTCTTATTGTTATTAATATAACATGCATTATTACCCATATTATACAGATATTATCCACAGAACTATAAGAATTCTAGAAATTGCTATTACTGTTATTAATATAACATGCATTGTTACCCAAATTATAATTTTGCTATCGCTAGAACTGTAATAACTCTAGCTATCACTCCTACTGTTATTAATATAACATGCATTAATTCCCATATTATACAGATATTATCCACAGCACTATAATAATACCAGAAATTTCTCGTACTGTTATTAATATAACATGCATTATTACCCAAATTATAATTTTGCTATCGCTAGAACTGTAATAACTCCAGCTATCACTCCTACTGTTATTACTATAACATGCATTAATTCCTATATTATACAGATATTATCCACAGAAATATAATAATTCTAGCAATTCCTCTTATTGTTATTAATGTAACACGCATTAATTCCCATATTATACAGTTATTATCCATAGAACTATAAGAATTCTAGAAATTGCTCTTACTGTTATTAATATAACATGCATTGTTACCCAAATTATAATTTTGCTATCGCTAGAACTGTAATAACTCTAGCTATCACTCCTACTGTTATTACTATAACATGCATTAATTCCTATATTATACAGATATTATCCACAGAAATATAATAATTCTAGCAATTCCTCTTATTGTTATTAACATAACACGCATTAATTCCCATATTATACAGTTATTATCCATAGAACTATAAGAATTCTAGAAATTGCTCTTACTGTTATTAATATAACATGCATTGTTACCCAAATTATAATTTTGCTATCGCTAGAACTGTAATAACTCTAGCTATCACTCCTACTGTTATTAATATAACATGCATTAATTCCCATATTATACAGATGTCATCCACAGAACTATAATAATTCTAGAAATTGCTCTTATTGTTATTAATATAACATGCATTATTACCCATATTATACAGATATTATCCACAGAAGTATAAGAATTCTAGAAATTGCTCTTACTGTTATTAATATAACATGCATTATTACCCAAATTGTAATTTTGCTATCGCTAGAACTGTAATAACCCCAGCTATCACTCCTACTGTTATTACTATATCATGCATTACTTCCCGTATTATACAGTTACTATCCACAGAACTATAATAATTCTAGCAATTGCTCTTACCGTTATTAATATAACATGCATTGTTACCCAAATTATAATTTTGCTATCGCTAGAACTGTAATAACTCCAGCTATCACTTCTACTGTTATTACTATAACATGCATTAATTCCCATATTATACAGATATTATCCACAGAACTATAATAATTCTAGCAATTGCTCTTATTGTTATTAATATAACATGCATTAATTCCCATATTATACAGATATTATCCACAGAACTATAATAATACCAGAAATTTCTCTTACTGTTATTAATATAACATGCATTATTACCCAAATTAGAATTTTGCTATCGCTAGAGCTGTAATAACTCCAGCTATCACTTCTACTGTTATTACTATAACATGCATTAATTCCCATATTATACAGATATTATCCACAGAACTATAATAATTCTAGCATCTGCTCTTATTGTTATTAATATAACATGCATTAATTCCCATATTATACAGATATTATCCACAGAACTATAATAATACCAGAAATTTCTCTTACTGTTATTAATATAACATGCATTGTTACCCAAATTATAATTTTGCTATCGCTAGAACTGTAATAACTCTAGCTATCACTCCTACTGTTATTAATATAACATGCATTAATTCCCATATTATACAGTTTCTATCCACAGAACTATAACAAATCTAGCAATTCCTCTTATTGTTATTAATATAACATGCATTAATTCCCATGTTATACAGTTATTATCCATAGGACTATAATAATTCTAGCTACCACTCTAATTGTTTTTAATATAAAATGTATTATTGCCCAAATTATAATGCTGCTATCACTAGAATTGTAATAACTCTAGCTATCACTCTTATTGTTATTAATATAACATGCATTAATTCCCATATTATACAGATATTATCCACAGAACTATAATAATTCCAGAAATTTCTCTTACTGTTATTAATATAACATGCATTATTACCCAAATTATAATTTTGCTATCGCTAGAACTGTAATAACCCCAGCTATCACTCCTACTGTTATTACTGTGACATGCATTAATTCCCATATTATACAGATATTATTCACAGAACTATAATAATTGTAGCTATTGCTCTTATTGTTATTAATATAACACGCATTATTTCCCATATTATACAGTTATTATCTATAGAACTATAATAATTCTAGCTATTTCTCTTATTGTTTTTAATATATCATGCATTATTGCCCATACCATACTGTTATTATTGCTAGAACTATAATAATTGTAATTTATCACTCTTATTATTATTAATGTAACATGCATTATTTCCCATATTATACTGTTACTGTTGCTAGAATTATAAAATTCAAGCAATTGCACTTATTGTTATTAATATAACATGCATTAATTCCCATATTATACAGTTATTATCCACAGCACTATAATAATACCAGAAATTTCTCGTACTGTTATTAATATAACATGCATTATTACCCAAATTATAATTTTGCTATCGCTAGAACTGTAATAACTCCAGCTATCACTCCTACTGTTATTACTATAACATGCATTAATTCCTATATTATACAGATATTATCCACAGAAATATAATAATTCTAGCAATTCCTCTTATTGTTATTAATGTAACACGCATTAATTCCCATATTATACAGTTATTATCCATAGAACTATAAGAATTCTAGAAATTGCTCTTACTGTTATTAATATAACATGCATTGTTACCCAAATTATAATTTTGCTATCGCTAGAACTGTAATAACTCTAGCTATCACTCCTACTGTTATTAATGTAACATGCATTAATTCCCATATTATACAGATGTCATCCACAGAACTATAATAATTCTAGAAATTGCTCTTATTGTTATTAATATAACATGCATTATTACCCATATTATACAGATATTATCCACAGAACTATAAGAATTCTAGAAATTGCTCTTACTGTTATTAATATAACATGCATTATTACCCAAATTGTAATTTTGCTATCGCTAGAACTGTAATAACCCCAGCTATCACTCCTACTGTTATTACTATATCATGCATTAATTCCCGTATTATACAGTTACTATCCACAGAACTATAATAATTCTAGCAATTGCTCTTATTGTTATTAATATGACATGCATTAATTCCCATGTTATACAGTTATTATCCATAGAACTATAATAATTCTAGCTACCACTCTTATTGTTTTTAATATAAAATGTATTATTGCCCAAATTATAATGCTGCTATCACTCGAATTGTAATAACTCTAGCTATCACTCTTACTGTTATTAATATAACATACATTAATTCCCATATTATACAGATATTATCCACAGAACTATAATAATTCCAGAAATGTCTCTTATTGTTATTAATATAACATGCATTATTACCCATATTATACAGATATTATCCACAGAACTATAAGAATTCTAGAAATTGCTCTTACCGTTATTAATATAACATGCATTGTTACCAAAATTATAATTTTGCTATCGCTAGAACTGTAATAACTCCAGCTATCACTCCTACTGTTATTACTATAACATGCATTAATTCCCATATTATACAGATATTATCCACAGAACTATAATAATTCTAGCAATTGCTCTTATTGTTATTAATATAACACGCATTAATTCCCATATTATACAGATATTATCCACAGAACTATAATAATACCAGAAATTTCTCTTACTGTTATTAATATAACATGCATTATTACCCAAATTAGAATTTTGCTACCGCTAGAGCTGTAATAACTGCAGCTATCTCTCCTACTGTTATTAATATAGCATGCAATAATTCCCATTTTATACAGATGTCATCCACAGAACTATAATAATTCTAGAAATTGCTCTTATTGTTATTAATATAACATGCATTATTACCCATATTATACAGATATTATCCACAGAACTATAAGAATTCTAGAAATTGCTCTTACTGTTATTAATATAACATACATTAATTCCCATATTATACAGTTTCTATCCACAGAACTATGACAAATCTAGCAATTGCTCTTATTGTTATTAATATAACATGCATTAATTCCCATGTTATACAGTTATTATCCATAGAACTATAATAATTCTAGCTACTACTCTTATTGTTTTTATTATAAAATGTATTATTGCCCAAAATATAATGCTGCTATCACTAGAATTGTAATAACTCTAGCTATCACTCTTACTGTTATTAATATAACATGCATTAATTCCCATATTATACAGATATTATCCACAGAAATATAATAATTCCAGAAATTTCTCTTACTGTTATTAATATAACATGCATTATTACCCAAATTATAATTTTGCTATCGCTAGAACTGTAATAACTCCAGCTATCACTCCTACTGTTATTACTATAACATGCATTAATTCCCATATTATACAGATATTACCCACAGAACTATAATAATTCTAGCTATCACTCCTACTGTTATTACTATAACATGCATTAATTCCTATATTATACAGATATTATCCACAGAACTATAATAATTCTAGCAATTGCTCTTATTGTTATTAATATAACACGCATTAATTCCCATATTATACAGTTATTATCCATAGAACTATAATAATTCTAGGTATTTCTCTTATTGCTTTTAATATATCATGCATTATTGCCCATACCATACTGTTATTATTGCTAGAACTATAATAATTGTAATTTATCACTCTTATTATTATTAATGTAACATGCATTATTTCCCATATTATACTGTTACTGTTGCTAGAACTATAAAATTCAAGCAATTGCACTTATTGTTATTAATATAACATGCATTAATTCCCATATTATGCAGATGTCATCCACAGAACTATAATAATTCTAGAATTGCTCTTATTGTTATTAATATGACATGCATTATTACCCATATTATACAGATATGATCCACAGAACTATAAGAATTCTAGAAATTGCTCTTACTGTTATTAATATAACACGCATTATTTCCCATATTATACAGTTATTATCCACAGAACTATAATAATTCTAGCAATTGCTCTTATTGTTATTAATATAACATGCATTAATTCCCATATTATACAGATATTATCCACAGCACTATAATAATTCTAGCAATTGCTCTTATTGTTATTAATATAACATGCATTAATTCCCATATTATACAGATATTATCCACAGAAATATAATAATTCTAGCAATTCCTCTTATTGTTATTAATATAACACGCATTAATTCCCATATTATACAGATATTATCCACAGAACTATAATAATACCAGAAATTTCTCTTACTGTTATTAATATAACATGCATTATTACCCAAATTAGAATTTTGCTATCGCTAGAGCTGTAATAACTCCAGCTATCACTTCTACTGTTATTACTATAACATGCATTAATTCCCATATTATACAGATATTATCCACAGAACTATAATAATTCTAGCATCTGCTCTTATTGTTATTAATATAACATGCATTAATTCCCATATTATACAGATATTATCCACAGAACTATAATAATACCAGAAATTTCTCTTACTGTTATTAATATAACATGCATTGTTACCCAAATTATAATTTTGCTATCGCTAGAACTGTAATAACTCTAGCTATCACTCCTACTGTTATTAATATAACATGCATTAATTCCCATATTATACAGTTTCTATCCACAGAACTATAACAAATCTAGCAATTCCTCTTATTGTTATTAATATAACATGCATTAATTCCCATGTTATACAGTTATTATCCATAGGACTATAATAATTCTAGCTACCACTCTTATTGTTTTTAATATAAAATGTATTATTGCCCAAATTATAATGCTGCTATCACTAGAATTGTAATAACTCTAGCTATCACTCTTATTGTTATTAATATAACATGCATTAATTCCCATATTATACAGATATTATCCACAGAACTATAATAATTCCAGAAATTTCTCTTACTGTTATTAATATAACATGCATTATTACCCAAATTATAATTTTGCTATCGCTAGAACTGTAATAACCCCAGCTATCACTCCTACTGTTATTACTGTGACATGCATTAATTCCCATATTATACAGATATTATTCACAGAACTATAATAATTCTAGCTATTGCTCTTATTGTTATTAATATAACACGCATTATTTCCCATATTATACAGTTATTATCTATAGAACTATAATAATTCTAGCTATTTCTCTTATTGTTTTTAATATATCATGCATTATTGCCCATACCATACTGTTATTATTGCTAGAACTATAATAATTGTAATTTATCACTCTTATTATTATTAATGTAACATGCATTATTTCCCATATTATACTGTTACTGTTGCTAGAATTATAAAATTCAAGCAATTGCACTTATTGTTATTAATATAACATGCATTAATTCCCATATTATACAGTTACTATCCACAGAACTATAACAAATCTAGCAATTGCTCTTATTCTTATTAATATAACATGCATTAATTCCCATATTATACAATTACTATCCACAGAACTATAACAAATCTAGCAATTGCTCTTATTGTTGTTAATATAACATGCATTAATTCCCATGTTATACAGTTATTATCCACAGAACTATAATAATTCTAGCTACTACTCTTATTGTTTTTAATATAAAATGTATTATTGCCCAAATTATAATGCTGCTATCACTAGAATTGTAATAACTCTAGCTATCACTCCTACTGTTATTACTATAACATGCATTAATTCCCATATTATACAGATATTATCCACAGAACTATAATAATTCTAGCAATTGCTCTTATTGTTATTAATATAACATGCATTAATTCCCATATTATACAGATATTATCCACAGCACTATAATAATACCAGAAATTTCTCGTACTGTTATTAATATAACATGCATTATTACCCAAATTATAATTTTGCTATCGCTAGAACTGTAATAACTCCAGCTATCACTCCTACTGTTATTACTATAACATGCATTAATTCCTATATTATACAGATATTATCCACAGAAATATAATAATTCTAGCAATTCCTCTTATTGTTATTAATGTAACACGCATTAATTCCCATATTATACAGTTATTATCCATAGAACTATAAGAATTCTAGAAATTGCTCTTACTGTTATTAATATAACATGCATTGTTACCCAAATTATAATTTTGCTATCGCTAGAACTGTAATAACTCTAGCTATCACTCCTACTGTTATTAATGTAACATGCATTAATTCCCATATTATGCAGATGTCATCCACAGAACTATAATAATTCTAGAAATTGCTCTTATTGTTATTAATATAACATGCATTATTACCCATATTATACAGATATTATCCACAGAACTATAATAATTCTAGCATCTGCTCTTATTGTTATTAATATAACATGCATTAATTCCCATATTATACAGATATTATCCACAGAACTATAATAATACCAGAAATTTCTCTTACTGTTATTAATATAACATGCATTATTACCCAAATTAGAATTTTGCTATCGCTAGAGCTGTAATAACTCCAGCTATCACTCCTACTGTTATTAATATAGCATGCAATAATTCCCATATTATACAGATGTCATCCACAGAACTATAATAATTCTACAAATTGCTCTTATTGTTATTAATATAACATGCATTATTACCCATATTATACAGATATTATCCACAGAACTATAAGAATTCTAGAAATTGCTATTACTGTTATTAATATAACATGCATTGTTACCCAAATTATAATTTTGCTATCGCTAGAACTGTAATAACTCTAGCTATCACTCCTACTGTTATTAATATAACATGCATTAATTCCCATATTATACAGATATTATCCACAGCACTATAATAATACCAGAAATTTCTCGTACTGTTATTAATATAACATGCATTATTACCCAAATTATAATTTTGCTATCGCTAGAACTGTAATAACTCCAGCTATCACTCCTACTGTTATTACTATAACATGCATTAATTCCTATATTATACAGATATTATCCACAGAAATATAATAATTCTAGCAATTCCTCTTATTGTTATTAATGTAACACGCATTAATTCCCATATTATACAGTTATTATCCATAGAACTATAAGAATTCTAGAAATTGCTCTTACTGTTATTAATATAACATGCATTGTTACCCAAATTATAATTTTGCTATCGCTAGAACTGTAATAACTCTAGCTATCACTCCTACTGTTATTACTATAACATGCATTAATTCCTATATTATACAGATATTATCCACAGAAATATAATAATTCTAGCAATTCCTCTTATTGTTATTAACATAACACGCATTAATTCCCATATTATACAGTTATTATCCATAGAACTATAAGAATTCTAGAAATTGCTCTTACTGTTATTAATATAACATGCATTGTTACCCAAATTATAATTTTGCTATCGCTAGAACTGTAATAACTCTAGCTATCACTCCTACTGTTATTAATATAACATGCATTAATTCCCATATTATACAGATGTCATCCACAGAACTATAATAATTCTAGAAATTGCTCTTATTGTTATTAATATAACATGCATTATTACCCATATTATACAGATATTATCCACAGAACTATAAGAATTCTAGAAATTGCTATTACTGTTATTAATATAACATGCATTGTTACCCAAATTATAATTTTGCTATCGCTAGAACTGTAATAACTCTAGCTATCACTCCTACTGTTATTAATATAACATGCATTAATTCCCATATTATACAGATATTATCCACAGCACTATAATAATACCAGAAATTTCTCGTACTGTTATTAATATAACATGCATTATTACCCAAATTATAATTTTGCTATCGCTAGAACTGTAATAACTCCAGCTATCACTCCTACTGTTATTACTATAACATGCATTAATTCCTATATTATACAGATATTATCCACAGAAATATAATAATTCTAGCAATTCCTCTTATTGTTATTAATGTAACACGCATTAATTCCCATATTATACAGTTATTATCCATAGAACTATAAGAATTCTAGAAATTGCTCTTACTGTTATTAATATAACATGCATTGTTACCCAAATTATAATTTTGCTATCGCTAGAACTGTAATAACTCTAGCTATCACTCCTACTGTTATTACTATAACATGCATTAATTCCTATATTATACAGATATTATCCACAGAAATATAATAATTCTAGCAATTCCTCTTATTGTTATTAACATAACACGCATTAATTCCCATATTATACAGTTATTATCCATAGAACTATAAGAATTCTAGAAATTGCTCTTACTGTTATTAATATAACATGCATTGTTACCCAAATTATAATTTTGCTATCGCTAGAACTGTAATAACTCTAGCTATCACTCCTACTGTTATTAATATAACATGCATTAATTCCCATATTATACAGATGTCATCCACAGAACTATAATAATTCTAGAAATTGCTCTTATTGTTATTAATATAACATGCATTATTACCCATATTATACAGATATTATCCACAGAAGTATAAGAATTCTAGAAATTGCTCTTACTGTTATTAATATAACATGCATTATTACCCAAATTGTAATTTTGCTATCGCTAGAACTGTAATAACCCCAGCTATCACTCCTACTGTTATTACTATATCATGCATTACTTCCCGTATTATACAGTTACTATCCACAGAACTATAATAATTCTAGCAATTGCTCTTACCGTTATTAATATAACATGCATTGTTACCCAAATTATAATTTTGCTATCGCTAGAACTGTAATAACTCCAGCTATCACTTCTACTGTTATTACTATAACATGCATTAATTCCCATATTATACAGATATTATCCACAGAACTATAATAATTCTAGCAATTGCTCTTATTGTTATTAATATAACATGCATTAATTCCCATATTATACAGATATTATCCACAGAACTATAATAATACCAGAAATTTCTCTTACTGTTATTAATATAACATGCATTATTACCCAAATTAGAATTTTGCTATCGCTAGAGCTGTAATAACTCCAGCTATCACTTCTACTGTTATTACTATAACATGCATTAATTCCCATATTATACAGATATTATCCACAGAACTATAATAATTCTAGCATCTGCTCTTATTGTTATTAATATAACATGCATTAATTCCCATATTATACAGATATTATCCACAGAACTATAATAATACCAGAAATTTCTCTTACTGTTATTAATATAACATGCATTGTTACCCAAATTATAATTTTGCTATCGCTAGAACTGTAATAACTCTAGCTATCACTCCTACTGTTATTAATATAACATGCATTAATTCCCATATTATACAGTTTCTATCCACAGAACTATAACAAATCTAGCAATTCCTCTTATTGTTATTAATATAACATGCATTAATTCCCATGTTATACAGTTATTATCCATAGGACTATAATAATTCTAGCTACCACTCTAATTGTTTTTAATATAAAATGTATTATTGCCCAAATTATAATGCTGCTATCACTAGAATTGTAATAACTCTAGCTATCACTCTTATTGTTATTAATATAACATGCATTAATTCCCATATTATACAGATATTATCCACAGAACTATAATAATTCCAGAAATTTCTCTTACTGTTATTAATATAACATGCATTATTACCCAAATTATAATTTTGCTATCGCTAGAGCTGTAATAACTCCAGCTATCACTTCTACTGTTATTACTATAACATGCATTAATTCCCATATTATACAGATATTATCCACAGAACTATAATAATTCTAGCATCTGCTCTTATTGTTATTAATATAACATGCATTAATTCCCATATTATACAGATATTATCCACAGAACTATAATAATACCAGAAATTTCTCTTACTGTTATTAATATAACATGCATTGTTACCCAAATTATAATTTTGCTATCGCTAGAACTGTAATAACTCTAGCTATCACTCCTACTGTTATTAATATAACATGCATTAATTCCCATATTATACAGTTTCTATCCACAGAACTATAACAAATCTAGCAATTCCTCTTATTGTTATTAATATAACATGCATTAATTCCCATGTTATACAGTTATTATCCATAGGACTATAATAATTCTAGCTACCACTCTAATTGTTTTTAATATAAAATGTATTATTGCCCAAATTATAATGCTGCTATCACTAGAATTGTAATAACTCTAGCTATCACTCTTATTGTTATTAATATAACATGCATTAATTCCCATATTATACAGATATTATCCACAGAACTATAATAATTCCAGAAATTTCTCTTACTGTTATTAATATAACATGCATTATTACCCAAATTATAATTTTGCTATCGCTAGAACTGTAATAACCCCAGCTATCACTCCTACTGTTATTACTGTGACATGCATTAATTCCCATATTATACAGATATTATTCACAGAACTATAATAATTGTAGCTATTGCTCTTATTGTTATTAATATAACACGCATTATTTCCCATATTATACAGTTATTATCTATAGAACTATAATAATTCTAGCTATTTCTCTTATTGTTTTTAATATATCATGCATTATTGCCCATACCATACTGTTATTATTGCTAGAACTATAATAATTGTAATTTATCACTCTTATTATTATTAATGTAACATGCATTATTTCCCATATTATACTGTTACTGTTGCTAGAATTATAAAATTCAAGCAATTGCACTTATTGTTATTAATATAACATGCATTAATTCCCATATTATACAGATATTATCCACAGCACTATAATAATACCAGAAATTTCTCGTACTGTTATTAATATAACATGCATTATTACCCAAATTATAATTTTGCTATCGCTAGAACTGTAATAACTCCAGCTATCACTCCTACTGTTATTACGATAACATGCATTAATTCCTATATTATACAGATATTATCCACAGAAATATAATAATTCTAGCAATTCCTCTTATTGTTATTAATGTAACACGCATTAATTCCCATATTATACAGTTATTATCCATAGAACTATAAGAATTCTAGAAATTGCTCTTACTGTTATTAATATAACATGCATTGTTACCCAAATTATAATTTTGCTATCGCTAGAACTGTAATAACTCTAGCTATCACTCCTACTGTTATTAATGAAACATGCATTAATTCCCATATTATACAGATGTCATCCACAGAACTATAATAATTCTAGAAATTGCTCTTATTGTTATTAATATAACATGCATTATTACCCATATTATACAGATATTATCCACAGAACTATAAGAATTCTAGAAATTGCTCTTACTGTTATTAATATAACATGCATTATTACCCAAATTGTAATTTTGCTATCGCTAGAACTGTAATAACCCCAGCTATCACTCCTACTGTTATTACTATATCATGCATTAATTCCCGTATTATACAGTTACTATCCACAGAACTATAATAATTCTAGCAATTGCTCTTATTGTTATTAATATGACATGCATTAATTCCCATGTTATACAGTTATTATCCATAGAACTATAATAATTCTAGCTACCACTCTTATTGTTTTTAATATAAAATGTATTATTGCCCAAATTATAATGCTGCTATCACTCGAATTGTAATAACTCTAGCTATCACTCTTACTGTTATTAATATAACATACATTAATTCCCATATTATACAGATATTATCCACAGAACTATAATAATTCCAGAAATGTCTCTTATTGTTATTAATATAACATGCATTATTACCCATATTATACAGATATTATCCACAGAACTATAAGAATTCTAGAAATTGCTCTTACCGTTATTAATATAACATGCATTGTTACCAAAATTATAATTTTGCTATCGCTAGAACTGTAATAACTCCAGCTATCACTCCTACTGTTATTACTATAACATGCATTAATTCCCATATTATACAGATATTATCCACAGAACTATAATAATTCTAGCAATTGCTCTTATTGTTATTAATATAACACGCATTAATTCCCATATTATACAGATATTATCCACAGAACTATAATAATACCAGAAATTTCTCTTACTGTTATTAATATAACATGCATTATTACCCAAATTAGAATTTTGCTACCGCTAGAGCTGTAATAACTGCAGCTATCTCTCCTACTGTTATTAATATAGCATGCAATAATTCCCATTTTATACAGATGTCATCCACAGAACTATAATAATTCTAGAAATTGCTCTTATTGTTATTAATATAACATGCATTATTACCCATATTATACAGATATTATCCACAGAACTATAAGAATTCTAGAAATTGCTCTTACTGTTATTAATATAACATACATTAATTCCCATATTATACAGTTTCTATCCACAGAACTATGACAAATCTAGCAATTGCTCTTATTGTTATTAATATAACATGCATTAATTCCCATGTTATACAGTTATTATCCATAGAACTATAATAATTCTAGCTACTACTCTTATTGTTTTTATTATAAAATGTATTATTGCCCAAAATATAATGCTGCTATCACTAGAATTGTAATAACTCTAGCTATCACTCTTACTGTTATTAATATAACATGCATTAATTCCCATATTATACAGATATTATCCACAGAAATATAATAATTCCAGAAATTTCTCTTACTGTTATTAATATAACATGCATTATTACCCAAATTATAATTTTGCTATCGCTAGAACTGTAATAACTCCAGCTATCACTCCTACTGTTATTACTATAACATGCATTAATTCCCATATTATACAGATATTACCCACAGAACTATAATAATTCTAGCTATCACTCCTACTGTTATTACTATAACATGCATTAATTCCTATATTATACAGATATTATCCACAGAACTATAATAATTCTAGCAATTGCTCTTATTGTTATTAATATAACACGCATTAATTCCCATATTATACAGTTATTATCCATAGAACTATAATAATTCTAGGTATTTCTCTTATTGCTTTTAATATATCATGCATTATTGCCCATACCATACTGTTATTATTGCTAGAACTATAATAATTGTAATTTATCACTCTTATTATTATTAATGTAACATGCATTATTTCCCATATTATACTGTTACTGTTGCTAGAACTATAAAATTCAAGCAATTGCACTTATTGTTATTAATATAACATGCATTAATTCCCATATTATGCAGATGTCATCCACAGAACTATAATAATTCTAGAATTGCTCTTATTGTTATTAATATGACATGCATTATTACCCATATTATACAGATATGATCCACAGAACTATAAGAATTCTAGAAATTGCTCTTACTGTTATTAATATAACACGCATTATTTCCCATATTATACAGTTATTATCCACAGAACTATAATAATTCTAGCAATTGCTCTTATTGTTATTAATATAACATGCATTAATTCCCATATTATACAGATATTATCCACAGCACTATAATAATTCTAGCAATTGCTCTTATTGTTATTAATATAACATGCATTAATTCCCATATTATACAGATATTATCCACAGAAATATAATAATTCTAGCAATTCCTCTTATTGTTATTAATATAACACGCATTAATTCCCATATTATACAGATATTATCCACAGAACTATAATAATACCAGAAATTTCTCTTACTGTTATTAATATAACATGCATTATTACCCAAATTAGAATTTTGCTATCGCTAGAGCTGTAATAACTCCAGCTATCACTTCTACTGTTATTACTATAACATGCATTAATTCCCATATTATACAGATATTATCCACAGAACTATAATAATTCTAGCATCTGCTCTTATTGTTATTAATATAACATGCATTAATTCCCATATTATACAGATATTATCCACAGAACTATAATAATACCAGAAATTTCTCTTACTGTTATTAATATAACATGCATTGTTACCCAAATTATAATTTTGCTATCGCTAGAACTGTAATAACTCTAGCTATCACTCCTACTGTTATTAATATAACATGCATTAATTCCCATATTATACAGTTTCTATCCACAGAACTATAACAAATCTAGCAATTCCTCTTATTGTTATTAATATAACATGCATTAATTCCCATGTTATACAGTTATTATCCATAGGACTATAATAATTCTAGCTACCACTCTTATTGTTTTTAATATAAAATGTATTATTGCCCAAATTATAATGCTGCTATCACTAGAATTGTAATAACTCTAGCTATCACTCTTATTGTTATTAATATAACATGCATTAATTCCCATATTATACAGATATTATCCACAGAACTATAATAATTCCAGAAATTTCTCTTACTGTTATTAATATAACATGCATTATTACCCAAATTATAATTTTGCTATCGCTAGAACTGTAATAACCCCAGCTATCACTCCTACTGTTATTACTGTGACATGCATTAATTCCCATATTATACAGATATTATTCACAGAACTATAATAATTCTAGCTATTGCTCTTATTGTTATTAATATAACACGCATTATTTCCCATATTATACAGTTATTATCTATAGAACTATAATAATTCTAGCTATTTCTCTTATTGTTTTTAATATATCATGCATTATTGCCCATACCATACTGTTATTATTGCTAGAACTATAATAATTGTAATTTATCACTCTTATTATTATTAATGTAACATGCATTATTTCCCATATTATACTGTTACTGTTGCTAGAATTATAAAATTCAAGCAATTGCACTTATTGTTATTAATATAACATGCATTAATTCCCATATTATACAGTTACTATCCACAGAACTATAACAAATCTAGCAATTGCTCTTATTCTTATTAATATAACATGCATTAATTCCCATATTATACAATTACTATCCACAGAACTATAACAAATCTAGCAATTGCTCTTATTGTTGTTAATATAACATGCATTAATTCCCATGTTATACAGTTATTATCCACAGAACTATAATAATTCTAGCTACTACTCTTATTGTTTTTAATATAAAATGTATTATTGCCCAAATTATAATGCTGCTATCACTAGAATTGTAATAACTCTAGCTATCACTCCTACTGTTATTACTATAACATGCATTAATTCCCATATTATACAGATATTATCCACAGAACTATAATAATTCTAGCAATTGCTCTTATTGTTATTAATATAACATGCATTAATTCCCATATTATACAGATATTATCCACAGCACTATAATAATACCAGAAATTTCTCGTACTGTTATTAATATAACATGCATTATTACCCAAATTATAATTTTGCTATCGCTAGAACTGTAATAACTCCAGCTATCACTCCTACTGTTATTACTATAACATGCATTAATTCCTATATTATACAGATATTATCCACAGAAATATAATAATTCTAGCAATTCCTCTTATTGTTATTAATGTAACACGCATTAATTCCCATATTATACAGTTATTATCCATAGAACTATAAGAATTCTAGAAATTGCTCTTACTGTTATTAATATAACATGCATTGTTACCCAAATTATAATTTTGCTATCGCTAGAACTGTAATAACTCTAGCTATCACTCCTACTGTTATTAATGTAACATGCATTAATTCCCATATTATGCAGATGTCATCCACAGAACTATAATAATTCTAGAAATTGCTCTTATTGTTATTAATATAACATGCATTATTACCCATATTATACAGATATTATCCACAGAACTATAAGAATTCTAGAAATTGCTCTTACTGTTATTAATATAACATGCATTATTACCCAAATTGTAATTTTGCTATCGCTAGAACTGTAATAACCCCAGCTATCACTCCTACTGTTATTACTATATCATGCATTAATTCCCGTATTATACAGTTACTATCCACAGAACTATAATAATTCTAGCAATTGCTCTTATTGTTATTAATATGACATGCATTAATTCCCATGTTATACAGTTATTATCCATAGAACTATAATAATTCTAGCTACAACTCTTATTGTTTTTAATATAAAATGTATTATTGCCCAAATTATAATGCTGCTATCACTCGAATTGTAATAACTCTAGCTATCACTCTTACTGTTATTAATATAACATACATTAATTCCCATATTATACAGATATTATCCACAGAACTATAATAATTCCAGAAATGTCTCTTATTGTTATTAATATAACATGCATTATTACCCATATTATACAGATATTATCCACAGAACTATAAGAATTCTAGAAATTGCTCTTACCGTTATTAATATAACATGCATTGTTACCAAAATTATAATTTTGCTATCGCTAGAACTGTAATAACTCCAGCTATCACTCCTACTGTTATTACTATAACATGCATTAATTACCATATTATACAGATATTATCCACAGAACTATAATAATTCTAGCAATTGCTCTTATTGTTATTAATATAACACGCATTAATTCCCATATTATACAGATATTATCCACAGAACTATAATAATACCAGAAATTTCTCTTACTGTTATTAATATAACATGCATTATTACCCAAATTAGAATTTTGCTACCGCTAGAGCTGTAATAACTGCAGCTATCTCTCCTACTGTTATTAATATAGCATGCAATAATTCCCATTTTATACAGATGTCATCCACAGAACTATAATAATTCTAGCAATTGCTCTTATTGTTATTAATATAACACGCATTAATTCCCATATTATACAGTTATTATCCATAGAACTATAATAATTCTAGGTATTTCTCTTATTGCTTTTAATATATCATGCATTATTGCCCATACCATACTGTTATTATTGCTAGAACTATAATAATTGTAATTTATCACTCTTATTATTATTAATGTAACATGCATTATTTCCCATATTATACTGTTACTGTTGCTAGAACTATAAAATTCAAGCAATTGCACTTATTGTTATTAATATAACATGCATTAATTCCCATATTATGCAGATGTCATCCACAGAACTATAATAATTCTAGAATTGCTCTTATTGTTATTAATATGACATGCATTATTACCCATATTATACAGATATGATCCACAGAACTATAAGAATTCTAGAAATTGCTCTTACTGTTATTAATATAACACGCATTATTTCCCATATTATACAGTTATTATCCACAGAACTATAATAATTCTAGCAATTGCTCTTATTGTTATTAATATAACATGCATTAATTCCCATATTATACAGATATTATCCACAGCACTATAATAATTCTAGCAATTGCTCTTATTGTTATTAATATAACATGCATTAATTCCCATATTATACAGATATTATCCACAGAAATATAATAATTCTAGCAATTCCTCTTATTGTTATTAATATAACACGCATTAATTCCCATATTATACAGATATTATCCACAGAACTATAATAATACCAGAAATTTCTCTTACTGTTATTAATATAACATGCATTATTACCCAAATTAGAATTTTGCTATCGCTAGAGCTGTAATAACTCCAGCTATCACTTCTACTGTTATTACTATAACATGCATTAATTCCCATATTATACAGATATTATCCACAGAACTATAATAATTCTAGCATCTGCTCTTATTGTTATTAATATAACATGCATTAATTCCCATATTATACAGATATTATCCACAGAACTATAATAATACCAGAAATTTCTCTTACTGTTATTAATATAACATGCATTGTTACCCAAATTATAATTTTGCTATCGCTAGAACTGTAATAACTCTAGCTATCACTCCTACTGTTATTAATATAACATGCATTAATTCCCATATTATACAGTTTCTATCCACAGAACTATAACAAATCTAGCAATTCCTCTTATTGTTATTAATATAACATGCATTAATTCCCATGTTATACAGTTATTATCCATAGGACTATAATAATTCTAGCTACCACTCTTATTGTTTTTAATATAAAATGTATTATTGCCCAAATTATAATGCTGCTATCACTAGAATTGTAATAACTCTAGCTATCACTCTTATTGTTATTAATATAACATGCATTAATTCCCATATTATACAGATATTATCCACAGAACTATAATAATTCCAGAAATTTCTCTTACTGTTATTAATATAACATGCATTATTACCCAAATTATAATTTTGCTATCGCTAGAACTGTAATAACCCCAGCTATCACTCCTACTGTTATTACTGTGACATGCATTAATTCCCATATTATACAGATATTATTCACAGAACTATAATAATTCTAGCTATTGCTCTTATTGTTATTAATATAACACGCATTATTTCCCATATTATACAGTTATTATCTATAGAACTATAATAATTCTAGCTATTTCTCTTATTGTTTTTAATATATCATGCATTATTGCCCATACCATACTGTTATTATTGCTAGAACTATAATAATTGTAATTTATCACTCTTATTATTATTAATGTAACATGCATTATTTCCCATATTATACTGTTACTGTTGCTAGAATTATAAAATTCAAGCAATTGCACTTATTGTTATTAATATAACATGCATTAATTCCCATATTATACAGTTACTATCCACAGAACTATAACAAATCTAGCAATTGCTCTTATTCTTATTAATATAACATGCATTAATTCCCATATTATACAATTACTATCCACAGAACTATAACAAATCTAGCAATTGCTCTTATTGTTGTTAATATAACATGCATTAATTCCCATGTTATACAGTTATTATCCACAGAACTATAATAATTCTAGCTACTACTCTTATTGTTTTTAATATAAAATGTATTATTGCCCAAATTATAATGCTGCTATCACTAGAATTGTAATAACTCTAGCTATCACTCCTACTGTTATTACTATAACATGCATTAATTCCCATATTATACAGATATTATCCACAGAAATATAATAATTCTAGCAATTCCTCTTATTGTTATTAATGTAACACGCATTAATTCCCATATTATACAGTTATTATCCATAGAACTATAAGAATTCTAGAAATTGCTCTTACTGTTATTAATATAACATGCATTGTTACCCAAATTATAATTTTGCTATCGCTAGAACTGTAATAACTCTAGCTATCACTCCTACTGTTATTAATGTAACATGCATTAATTCCCATATTATACAGATGTCATCCACAGAACTATAATAATTCTAGAAATTGCTCTTATTGTTATTAATATAACATGCATTATTACCCATATTATACAGATATTATCCACAGAACTATAAGAATTCTAGAAATTGCTCTTACTGTTATTAATATAACATGCATTATTACCCAAATTGTAATTTTGCTATCGCTAGAACTGTAATAACCCCAGCTATCACTCCTACTGTTATTACTATATCATGCATTAATTCCCGTATTATACAGTTACTATCCACAGAACTATAATAATTCTAGCAATTGCTCTTATTGTTATTAATATGACATGCATTAATTCCCATGTTATACAGTTATTATCCATAGAACTATAATAATTCTAGCTACCACTCTTATTGTTTTTAATATAAAATGTATTATTGCCCAAATTATAATGCTGCTATCACTCGAATTGTAATAACTCTAGCTATCACTCTTACTGTTATTAATATAACATACATTAATTCCCATATTATACAGATATTATCCACAGAACTATAATAATTCCAGAAATGTCTCTTATTGTTAATAATATAACATGCATTATTACCCATATTATACAGATATTATCCACAGAACTATAAGAATTCTAGAAATTGCTCTTACCGTTATTAATATAACATGCATTGTTACCAAAATTATAATTTTGCTATCGCTAGAACTGTAATAACTCCAGCTATCACTCCTACTGTTATTACTATAACATGCATTAATTCCCATATTATACAGATATTATCCACAGAACTATAATAATTCTAGCAATTGCTCTTATTGTTATTAATATAACATGCATTAATTCCCATATTATACAGATATTATCCACAGAACTATAATAATACCAGAAATTTCTCTTACTGTTATTAATATAACATGCATTATTATCCAAATTAGAATTTTGCTACCGCTAAAGCTGTAATAACTGCAGCTATCTCTCCTACTGTTATTAATATAGCATGCAATAATTCCCATATTATACAGATGTCATCCACAGAACTATAATAATTCTAGAAATTGCTCTTATTGTTATTAATATAACATGCATTATTACCCATATTATACAGATATTATCCACAGAACTATAAGAATTCTAGAAATTGCTCTTACTGTTATTAATATAACATACATTAATTCCCATATTATACAGTTTCTATCCACAGAACTATGACAAATCTAGCAATTGCTCTTATTGTTATTAATATAACATGCATTAATTCCCATGTTATACAGTTATTATCCATAGAACTATAATAATTCTAGCTACTACTCTTATTGTTTTTATTATAAAATGTATTATTGCCCAAAATATAATGCTGCTATCACTAGAATTGTAATAACTCTAGCTATCACTCTTACTGTTATTAATATAACATGCATTAATTCCCATATTATACAGATATTATCCACAGAAATATAATAATTCCAGAAATTTCTCTTACTGTTATTAATATAACATGCATTATTACCCAAATTATAATTTTGCTATCGCTAGAACTGTAATAACTCCAGCTATCACTCCTACTGTTATTACTATAACATGCATTAATTCCCATATTATACAGATATTACCCACAGAACTATAATAATTCTAGCTATCACTCCTACTGTTATTACTATAACATGCATTAATTCCTATATTATACAGATATTATCCACAGAACTATAATAATTCTAGCAATTGATCTTATTGTTATTAATATAACACGCTTTAATTCCCATATTATACAGTTATTATCCATAGAACTATAATAATTCTAGGTATTTCTCTTATTGCTTTTAATATATCATGCATTATTTCCCATACCATACTGTTATTATTGGTAGAACTATAATAATTGTAATTTATCACTCTTATTATTATTAATGTAACATGCATTATTTCCCATATTATACTGTTACTGTTGCTAGAACTATAAAATTCAAGCAATTGCACTTATTGTTATTAATATAACATGCATTAATTCCCATATTATGCAGATGTCATCCACAGAACTATAATAATTCTAGAATTGCTCTTATTGTTATTAATATGACATGCATTATTACCCATATTATACAGATATGATCCACAGAACTATAAGAATTCTAGAAATTGCTCTTACTGTTATTAATATAACACGCATTATTTCCCATATTATACAGTTATTATCCATAGAACTATAATAATTCTAGCTATTACTCTTATTGTTTTTAATATATCATGCATTATTGCCCATACCATACTGTTATTATTGCTAGAACTATAATAATTGTAATTTATCACTCTTATTATTATTAATGTAACATGCATTATTTCCCATATTATACTGTTACTGTTGCTAGAACTATAAAATTCAAGCAATTGCACTTATTGTTATTAATATAACATGCATTAATTCCCATATTATGCAGATGTCATCCACAGAACTATAATAATTCTAGAAATTGCTCTTATTGTTATTAATATAACATGCATTATTACCCATATTATACAGATATTATCCACAGAACTATAAGAATTCTAGAAATTGCTCTTACTGTTATTAATATAACATGCATTATTTCCCAAATTATAATTTTGCTATCGCTAGAACTGTAATAACTCCAGCTATCACTCCTACTGTTATTACTATGACATGCATTAATTCCCATATTATACAGATATTATCCACAGAACTATAATAATTCTAGCAATTGCTCTTATTGTTATTAATATAACATGTATTAATTCCCATGTTATACAGTTATTATCCATAGAACTATAATAATTCTAGCTACTACTCTTATTGTTTTTAATGTAAAATGTATTATTGCCCAAATTATAATGCTGCTATCACTAGAATTGTAATAACACTAGCTATCACTCTTACTCTTATTAATATAACATGCATTAATTCCTATACTATACAGATATTATCCACAGAACTATAATAATTCTAGCAATTGCTCATATTGTTATTAATATAACACGCATTAATTCCCATATTATACAGTTATTATCTATAGAACTATAATAATTCTAGCTATTTCTCTTATTGTTTTTAATATATCATGCATTATTGCCCATACCATACTGTTATTATTGCTAGAACTATAATAATTGTAATTTATCACTCTTATTATTATTAATGTAACATGCATTATTTCCCATATTATACTGTTACTGTTGCTAGAATTATAAAATTCAAGCAATTGCGCTTATTGTTATTAATATAACATGCATTAATTCCCATATTATACAGTTACTATCCACAGAACTATAACAAATCTAGCAATTGCTCTTATTCTTATTAATATAACATGCATTAATTCCCATATTATACAATTACTATCCACAGAACTATAACAAATCTAGCAATTGCTCTTATTGTTGTTAATATAACATGCATTAATTCCCATGTTATACAGTTATTATCCACAGAACTATAATAATTCTAGCTACTACTCTTATTGTTTTTAATATAAAATGTATTATTGCCCAAATTATAATGCTGCTATCACTAGAATTGTAATAACTCTAGCTATCACTCCTACTGTTATTACTATAACATGCATTAATTCCCATATTATACAGATATTATCCGCAGAACTATAATAATTCTAGCAATTGCTCTTATTGTTATTAATATAACATGCATTAATTCCCATATTATACAGATATTATCCATAGAACTATAAGAATTCTAGAAATTGCTCTTACTGTTATTAATATAACATGCATTGTTACCCAAATTATAATTTTGCTATCGCTAGAACTGTAATAACTCTAGCTATCACTCCTACTGTTATTAATGTAACATGCATTAATTCCCATATTATACAGATGTCATCCACAGAACTATAATAATTCTAGAAATTGCTCTTATTGTTATTAATATAACATGCATTATTACCCATATTATACAGATATTATCCACAGAACTATAAGAATTCTAGAAATTGCTCTTACTGTTATTAATATAACATGCATTATTACCCAAATTGTAATTTTGCTATCGCTAGAACTGTAATAACCCCAGCTATCACTCCTACTGTTATTACTATATCATGCATTAATTCCCGTATTATACAGTTACTATCCACAGAACTATAATAATTCTAGCAATTGCTCTTATTGTTATTAATATGACATGCATTAATTCCCATGTTATACAGTTATTATCCATAGAACTATAATAATTCTAGCTACCACTCTTATTGTTTTTAATATAAAATGTATTATTGCCCAAATTATAATGCTGCTATCACTCGAATTGTAATAACTCTAGCTATCACTCTTACTGTTATTAATATAACATACATTAATTCCCATATTATACAGATATTATCCACAGAACTATAATAATTCCAGAAATGTCTCTTATTGTTATTAATATAACATGCATTATTACCCATATTATACAGATATTATCCACAGAACTATAAGAATTCTAGAAATTGCTCTTACCGTTATTAATATAACATGCATTGTTACCAAAATTATAATTTTGCTATCGCTAGAACTGTAATAACTCCAGCTATCACTCCTACTGTTATTACTATAACATGCATTAATTCCCATATTATACAGATATTATCCACAGAACTATAATAATTCTAGCAATTGCTCTTATTGTTATTAATATAACATGCATTAATTCCCATATTATACAGATATTATCCACAGAACTATAATAATACCAGAAATTTCTCTTACTGTTATTAACATAACATGCATTATTATCCAAATTAGAATTTTGCTACCGCTAAAGCTGTAATAACTGCAGCTATCTCTCCTACTGTTATTAATATAGCATGCAATAATTCCCATATTATACAGATGTCATCCACAGAACTATAATAATTCTAGAAATTGCTCTTATTGTTATTAATATAACATGCATTATTACCCATATTATACAGATATTATCCACAGAACTATAAGAATTCTAGAAATTGCTCTTACTGTTATTAATATAACATACATTAATTCCCATATTATACAGTTTCTATCCACAGAACTATGACAAATCTAGCAATTGCTCTTATTGTTATTAATATAACATGCATTAATTCCCATGTTATACAGTTATTATCCATAGAACTATAATAATTCTAGCTACTACTCTTATTGTTTTTATTATAAAATGTATTATTGCCCAAAATATAATGCTGCTATCACTAGAATTGTAATAACTCTAGCTATCACTCTTACTGTTATTAATATAACATGCATTAATTCCCATATTATACAGATATTATCCACAGAAATATAATAATTCCAGAAATTTCTCTTACTGTTATTAATATAACATGCATTATTACCCAAATTATAATTTTGCTATCGCTAGAACTGTAATAACTCCAGCTATCACTCCTACTGTTATTACTATAACATGCATTAATTCCCATATTATACAGATATTACCCACAGAACTATAATAATTCTAGCTATCACTCCTACTGTTATTACTATAACATGCATTAATTCCTATATTATACAGATATTATCCACAGAACTATAATAATTCTAGCAATTGCTCTTATTGTTATTAATATAACATGCATTAATTCCCATATTATACAGATATTATCCACAGAACTATAATAATACCAGAAATTTCTCTTACTGTTATTAATATAACATGCATTATTACCCAAATTAGAATTTTGCTACCGCTAGAGCTGTAATAACTGCAGCTATCTCTCCTACTGTTATTAATATAGCATGCAATAATTCCCATATTATACAGATGTCATCCACAGAACTATAATAATTCTAGAAATTGCTCTTATTGTTATTAATATAACATGCATTATTACCCATATTATACAGATATTATCCACAGAACTATAAGAATTCTAGAAATTGCTCTTACTGTTATTAATATAACATACATTAATTCCCATATTATACAGTTTCTATCCACAGAACTATGACAAATCTAGCAATTGCTCTTATTGTTATTAATATAACATGCATTAATTCCCATGTTATACAGTTATTATCCATAGAACTATAATAATTCTAGCTACTACTCTTATTGTTTTTATTATAAAATGTATTATTGCCCAAAATATAATGCTGCTATCACTAGAATTGTAATAACTCTAGCTATCACTCTTACTGTTATTAATATAACATGCATTAATTCCCATATTATACAGATATTATCCACAGAAATATAATAATTCCAGAAATTTCTCTTACTGTTATTAATATAACATGCATTATTACCCAAATTATAATTTTGCTATCGCTAGAACTGTAATAACTCCAGCTATCACTCCTACTGTTATTACTATAACATGCATTAATTCCCATATTATACAGATATTACCCACAGAACTATAATAATTCTAGCTATCACTCCTACTGTTATTACTATAACATGCATTAATTCCTATATTATACAGATATTATCCACAGAACTATAATAATTCTAGCAATTGCTCTTATTGTTATTAATATAACACGCTTTAATTCCCATATTATACAGTTATTATCCATAGAACTATAATAATTCTAGGTATTTCTCTTATTGCTTTTAATATATCATGCATTATTGCCCATACCATACTGTTATTATTGCTAGAACTATAATAATTGTAATTTATCACTCTTATTATTATTAATGTAACATGCATTATTTCCCATATTATACTGTTACTGTTGCTAGAACTATAAAATTCAAGCAATTGCACTTATTGTTATTAATATAACATGCATTAATTCCCATATTATGCAGATGTCATCCACAGAACTATAATAATTCTAGAATTGGTCTTATTGTTATTAATATGACATGCATTATTACCCATATTATACAGATATGATCCACAGAACTATAAGAATTCTAGAAATTGCTCTTACTGTTATTAATATAACACGCATTATTTCCCATATTATACAGTTATTATCCATAGAACTATAATAATTCTAGCTATTACTCTTATTGTTTTTAATATATCATGCATTATTGCCCATACCATACTGTTATTATTGCTAGAACTATAATAATTGTAATTTATCACTCTTATTATTATTAATGTAACATGCATTATTTCCCATATTATACTGTTACTGTTGCTAGAACTATAAAATTCAAGCAATTGCACTTATTGTTATTAATATAACATGCATTAATTCCCATATTATGCAGATGTCATCCACAGAACTATAATAATTCTAGAAATTGCTCTTATTGTTATTAATATAACATGCATTATTACCCATATTATACAGATATTATCCACAGAACTATAAGAATTCTAGAAATTGCTCTTACTGTTATTAATATAACATGCATTATTTCCCAAATTATAATTTTGCTATCGCTAGAACTGTAATAACTCCAGCTATCACTCCTACTGTTATTACTATGACATGCATTAATTCCCATATTATACTGTTACTGTTGATAGAACTATAAAATTCAAGCAATTACACTTATTGTTATTAATATAACATGCATTAATTCCCATATTTTACAGATGTCATCCACAGAACTATAATAATTCTAGAAATTGCTCTTATTGTTATTAATACAACATGCATTATTACCCATATTATACAGGTATTATCCACAGAACTTTAAGAATTCTAGAAATTGCTCTTACTGTTATTAATATAACATGCATTAATTCCCATATTATACAGTTACTATCCACAGAACTGTAATAATTCTAGCAATTCCTCTTATTGTTATTAATATAAAACGCATTAATTCCCATATTATACAGTTACTATCCACAGAACTATAATAATTCTAGCAATTGCTCTTATTGTTATTAATATAACATGTATTAATTCCCATGTTATACAGTTATTATCCATAGAACTATAATAATTCTAGCTACTACTCTTATTGTTTTTAATGTAAAATGTATTATTGCCCAAATTATAATGCTGCTATCACTAGAATTGTAATAACACTAGCTATCACTCTTACTCTTATTAATATAACATGCATTAATTCCTATACTATACAGATATTATCCACAGAACTATAATAATTCTAGCAATTGCTCATATTGTTATTAATATAACACGCATTAATTCCCATATTATACAGTTACTATCCATAGAACTATAATAATTCTAGCTATTTCTCTTATTGTTTTTAATATATCATGCATTATTGCCCATACCATACTGTTATTATTGCTAGAACTATAATAATTGTAATTTATCACTCTTATTATTATTAATGTAACATGCATTATTTTCCATATTATACTGCTACTGTTGATAGAACTATAAAATTCAAGCAATTGCACTTATTGTTATTAATATAACATGCATTAATTCCCATATTATGCAGATGTCATCCACAGAACTATTATAATTCTAGATATTGCTCTTATTGTTATTAATATAACATGCATTATTACCCATATCATACAGATATTATCCACAGAACTATAAGAATTCTAGAAATTGCTCTTACTGTTATTAATATAACATACATTAATTCCCATATTATACAGTTTCTATCCACAGAACTATGACAAATCTAGCAATTGCTCTTATTGTTATTAATATAACATGCATTAATTCCCATGTTATACAGTTATTATCCATAGAACTATAATAATTCTAGCTACTACTCTTATTGTTTTTATTATAAAATGTATTATTGCCCAAAATATAATGCTGCTATCACTAGAATTGTAATAACTCTAGCTATCACTCTTACTGTTATTAATATAACATGCATTAATTCCCATATTATACAGATATTATCCACAGAAATATAATAATTCCAGAAATTTCTCTTACTGTTATTAATATAACATGCATTATTACCCAAATTATAATTTTGCTATCGCTAGAACTGTAATAACTCCAGCTATCACTCCTACTGTTATTACTATAACATGCATTAATTCCCATATTATACAGATATTACCCACAGAACTATAATAATTCTAGCTATCACTCCTACTGTTATTACTATAACATGCATTAATTCCTATATTATACAGATATTATCCACAGAACTATAATAATTCTAGCAATTGCTCTTATTGTTATTAATATAACATGCATTAATTCCCATATTATACAGATATTATCCACAGAACTATAATAATACCAGAAATTTCTCTTACTGTTATTAATATAACATGCATTATTACCCAAATTAGAATTTTGCTACCGCTAGAGCTGTAATAACTGCAGCTATCTCTCCTACTGTTATTAATATAGCATGCAATAATTCCCATATTATACAGATGTCATCCACAGAACTATAATAATTCTAGAAATTGCTCTTATTGTTATTAATATAACATGCATTATTACCCATATTATACAGATATTATCCACAGAACTATAAGAATTCTAGAAATTGCTCTTACTGTTATTAATATAACATACATTAATTCCCATATTATACAGTTTCTATCCACAGAACTATGACAAATCTAGCAATTGCTCTTATTGTTATTAATATAACATGCATTAATTCCCATGTTATACAGTTATTATCCATAGAACTATAATAATTCTAGCTACTACTCTTATTGTTTTTATTATAAAATGTATTATTGCCCAAAATATAATGCTGCTATCACTAGAATTGTAATAACTCTAGCTATCACTCTTACTGTTATTAATATAACATGCATTAATTCCCATATTATACAGATATTATCCACAGAAATATAATAATTCCAGAAATTTCTCTTACTGTTATTAATATAACATGCATTATTACCCAAATTATAATTTTGCTATCGCTAGAACTGTAATAACTCCAGCTATCACTCCTACTGTTATTACTATAACATGCATTAATTCCCATATTATACAGATATTACCCACAGAACTATAATAATTCTAGCTACTACTCTTATTGTTTGTAATATAAAATGTATTATTGCCCAAATTATAATGCTGCTATCACTAGAATTGTAATAACTCTAGCTATCACTCTTACTGTTATTAATATAACATGCATTATTACCTAAATTATAATTTTGCTATCGCTAGAACTGTAATAACCCCAGCTATCACTCCTACTGTTATTACTGTGACATGCATTAATTCCCATATTATACAGATATTATCCACAGAACTATAATAATTCTAGCAATTGCTCTTATTGTTATTAATATAACACGCATTAATTCCCATATTATACAGTTATTATCCATAGAACTATAATAATTCTAGGTATTTCTCTTATTGTTTTTAATATATCATGCATTATTGCCCATACCATACTGTTATTATTGCTAGAACTATAATAATTGTAATTTATCACTCTTATTATTATTAATGTAACATGCATTATTTCCCATATTATACTGTTACTGTTGCTAGAACTATAAAATTCAAGCAATTGCACTTATTGTTATTAATGTAACATGCATTAATTCCCATATTATACAGATGTCATCCACAGAACTATAATAATTCTAGAAATTGCTCTTATTGTTATTAATATAACATGCATTATTACCCAAATTATAGAGATATTATCTACAGAACTATAAGAATTCTAGAAATTGCTCTTACTGTTATTAATATAACATGCATTAATTCCCATATTATACAGTTACTATCCACAGAACTATAATAATTCTAGCAATTGCTCTTATTGTTATTAATATAACATGCATTAATTCCCATGTTCTACAGTTATTATCCATAGAACTATAATAATTCTAGCTACTACTCTTATTGTTTTTAATATAAAATGTATTATTGCCCAAATTATAATGCTGCTATCACTAGAATTGTAATAACTCTAGCTATCACTATTACTGTTATTAATATAACATGCATTAATTCCCATATTATACAGATATTATCCACAGAACTATAATAATTCTAAAAATTTCTCTTACTGTTATTAATGTAACATGCATTATTACCCATATTATAGAGATATTATCTACAGAACTATAAGAATTCTAGAAATTGCTCTTACTGTTATTAATACAACATGCATTAATTCCCATATTATACAGTTACTATCCACAGAACTATAATAATTCTAGCAATTGCGCTTACTGTTATTAATATAAAACGCATTAATTCCCATATTATACAGTTACTATCCACAGAACTATAATAATTCTAGCAAATGCTCTTATTGTTATTAATATAACATGCATTAATTCCCATGTTCTACAGTTATTATCCATAGAACTATAATAATTCTAGCTACTACTCTTATTGTTTTTAATATAAAATGTATTATTGCCCAAATTATAATGCTGCTATCACTAGAATTGTAATAACTCTAGCTATCACTCTTACTGTTAATAATATAACATGCATTATTACCCAAATTATAATTTTGCTATCGCTAGAACTGTAATAACTCCAGCTATCACTCCTACTGTTATTACTATAACATGCATTAATTCCCATATCTCCAGATATTATCCACAGAACTATAATAATTCTAGCTATTGCTCTTAATGTTATTAATATAACACGCATTATTTCCCATATTATACAGTTATTATCCATAGAACTATAATAATTCTAGCTATTTCTCTTATTGTTTTTAATATATCATGCATTATTGCCCATACCATACTGTTATTATTGCTAGAACTATAATAATTGTAATTTATCACTCTTATTATTATTAATGTAACATGCATTATTTCCCATATTATACTGTTACTGTTGCTAGAACTATAAAATTCAAGCAATTGCACTTATTGTTATTAATGTAACATGCATTAATTCCCATATTATACAGATGTCATCCACAGAACTATAATAATTCTAGAATTGCTCTTATTGTTATTAATATGACATGCATTATTACCCATATTATACAGATATTATCCACAGAACTATAAGAATTCTAGAAATTGCTCTTACTGTTATTAATATAACACGCATTATTTCCCATATTATACAGTTATTATCCGTAGAACTATAATAATTCTAGCTATTACTCTTATTGTTTTTAATATATCATGCATTATTGCCCATACCATACTGTTATTATTGCTAGAACTATAATAATTGTAATTTATCACTCTTATTATTATTAATGTAACATGCATTATTTCCCATATTATACTGTTACTGTTGCTAGAACTATAAAATTCAAGCAATTGCACTTATTGTTATTAATATAACATGCATTAATTCCCATATTATGCAGATATTATCCACAGAACTATAATAATTCCAGAAATTTCTCTTACTGTTATTAATATAACATGCATTATTACCCAAATGATAATTTTGCTATCGCTAGAACTGTAATAACTCCAGCTATCACTCCTACTGTTATTACTATAACACGCATTAATTCCCATATTATACAGATATTATCCACAGAACTATAATAATTCTAGCAATTGCTCTTATTGTTATTAATATAACATGCATTATTACCCAAATTATAATTTTGCTATCGCTAGAACTGTAATAACTCCAGCTATCACCCCTACTGTTATTACTATGACATGCATTAGTTCCCATATTATACAGATATTATCCACAGAACTATAATAATTCTAGCTATTGCTCTTATTGTTATTAATATAACACGCATTATTTCGCATATTATACAGTTATTATCTATAGAACTATAATAATTCTAGCTATTTCTCTTATTGTTTTTAATATATCATGCATTATTGCCCATACCATACTGTTATTATTGCTAGAACTATAATAATTGTAATTTATCACTCTTATTATTATTAATGTAACATGCATTATTTCCCATATTATACTGTTACTGTTGCTAGAATTATAAAATTCAAGCAATTGCACTTATTGTTATTAATATAACATGCATTAATTCCCATATTATACAGTTACTATCCACAGAACTATAACAAATCTAGCAATTGCTCTTATTCTTATTAATATAACATGCATTAATTCCCATATTATACAATTACTATCCACAGAACTATAACAAATCTAGCAATTGCTCTTATTGTTGTTAATATAACATGCATTAATTCCCATGTTATACAGTTATTATCCACAGAACTATAATAATTCTAGCTACTACTCTTATTGTTTTTAATATAAAATGTATTATTGCCCAAATTATAATGCTGCTATCACTAGAATTGTAATAACTCTAGCTATCACTCCTACTGTTATTACTATAACATGCATTAATTCCCATATTATACAGATATTATCCACAGAACTATAATAATTCTAGCAATTGCTCTTATTGTTATTAATATAACATGCATTAATTCCCATATTATACAGATATTATCCACAGCACTATAATAATACCAGAAATTTCTCGTACTGTTATTAATATAACATGCATTATTACCCAAATTATAATTTTGCTATCGCTAGAACTGTACTAACTCCAGCTATCACTCCTACTGTTATTACTATAACATGCATTAATTCCTATATTATACAGATATTATCCACAGAAATATAATAATTCTAGCAATTCCTCTTATTGTTATTAATGTAACACGCATTAATTCCCATATTATACAGTTATTATCCATAGAACTATAAGAATTCTAGAAATTGCTCTTACTGTTATTAATATAACATGCATTGTTACCCAAATTATAATTTTGCTATCGCTAGAACTGTAATAACTCTAGCTATCACTCCTACTGTTATTAATGTAACATGCATTAATTCCCATATTATACAGATGTCATCCACAGAACTATAATAATTCTAGAAATTGCTCTTATTGTTATTAATATAACATGCATTATTACCCATATTATACAGATATTATCCACAGAACTATAAGAATTCTAGAAATTGCTCTTACTGTTATTAATATAACATGCATTATTACCCAAATTGTAATTTTGCTATCGCTAGAACTGTAATAACCCCAGCTATCACTCCTACTGTTATTACTATATCATGCATTAATTCCCGTATTATACAGTTACTATCCACAGAACTATAATAATTCTAGCAATTGCTCTTATTGTTATTAATATGACATGCATTAATTCCCATGTTATACAGTTATTATCCATAGAACTATAATAATTCTAGCTACCACTCTTATTGTTTTTAATATAAAATGTATTATTGCCCAAATTATAATGCTGCTATCACTCGAATTGTAATAACTCTAGCTATCACTCTTACTGTTATTAATATAACATACATTAATTCCCATATTATACAGATATTATCCACAGAACTATAATAATTCCAGAAATGTCTCTTATTGTTATTGATATAACATGCATTATTACCCATATTATACAGATATTATCCACAGAACTATAAGAATTCTAGAAATTGCTCTTACCGTTATTAATATAACATGCATTGTTACCAAAATTATAATTTTGCTATCGCTAGAACTGCAATAACTCCAGCTATCACTCCTACTGTTATTACTATAACATGCATTAATTCCCATATTATACAGATATTATCCACAGAACTATAATAATTCTAGCAATTGCTCTTATTGTTATTAATATAACATGCATTAATTCCCATATTATACAGATATTATCCACAGAACTATAATAATACCAGAAATTTCTCTTACTGTTATTAATATAACATGCATTATTACCCAAATTAGAATTTTGCTACCGCTAGAGCTGTAATAACTGCAGCTATCTCTCCTACTGTTATTAATATAACATGCATTAATTCCCATATTATGCAGATGTCATCCACAGAACTATTATAATTCTAGATATTGCTCTTATTGTTATTAATATAACATGCATTATTACCCATATTATACAGATATTATCCACAGAACTATAATAATACCAGAAATTTCTCTTACTGTTATTAATATAACATGCATTATTACCCAAATTAGAATTTTGCTACCGCTAGAGCTGTAATAACTGCAGCTATCTCTCCTACTGTTATTAATATAGCATGCAATAATTCCCATATTATACAGATGTCATCCACAGAAATATAATAATTCCAGAAATTTCTCTTACTGTTATTAATATAACATGCATTATTACCCAAATTATAATTTTGCTATCGCTAGAACTGTAATAACTCCAGCTATCACTCCTACTGTTATTACTATAACATGCATTAATTCCCATATTATACAGATATTACCCACAGAACTATAATAATTCTAGCTATCACTCCTACTGTTATTACTATAACATGCATTAATTCCTATATTATACAGATATTATCCACAGAACTATAATAATTCTAGCAATTGCTCTTATTGTTATTAATATAACACGCATTAATTCCCATATTATACAGTTATTATCCATAGAACTATAATAATTCTAGGTATTTCTCTTATTGCTTTTAATATATCATGCATTATTGCCCATACCATACTGTTATTATTGCTAGAACTATAATAATTGTAATTTATCACTCTTATTATTATTAATGTAACATGCATTATTTCGCATATTATACTGTTACTGTTGCTAGAACTATAAAATTCAAGCAATTGCACTTATTGTTATTAATGTAACATGCATTAATTCCCATATTATGCAGATGTCATCCACAGAACTATAATAATTCTAGAAATTGCTCTTACTGTTATTAATATAACATGCATTAATTCCCATATTATACAGATATTATCCACAGAACTATGACAAATCTAGCAATTGCTCTTATTGTTATTAATATAACATGCATTATTACCCATATTATAGAGATATTATCTACAGAACTATAAGAATTCTAGAAATTGCTCTTACTGTTATTAATATAACATGCATTAATTCCCATATTATACAGATGTCATCCACAGAACTATAATAATTCTAGAATTGCTCTTATTGTTATTAATATGACATGCATTATTACCCATATTATACAGATATGATCCACAGAACTATAAGAATTCTAGAAATTGCTCTTACTGTTATTAATATAACACGCATTATTTCCCATATTATACAGTTATTATCCATAGAACTATAATAATTCTAGCTATTACTCTTATTGTTTTTAATATATCATGCATTATTGCCCATACCATACTGTTATTATTGCTAGAACTATAATAATTGTAATTTATCACTCTTATTATTATTAATGTAACATGCATTATTTCCCATATTATACTGTTACTGTTGCTAGAACTATAAAATTCAAGCAATTGCACTTATTGTTATTAATATAACATGCATTAATTCCCATATTATGCAGATGTCATCCACAGAACTATAATAATTCTAGAAATTGCTCTTATTGTTATTAATATAACATGCATTATTACCCATATTATACAGATATTATCCACAGAACTATAAGAATTCTAGAAATTGCTCTTACTGTTATTAATATAACATGCATTATTTCCCAAATTATAATTTTGCTATCGCTAGAACTGTAATAACTCCAGCTATCACTCCTACTGTTATTACTATGACATGCATTAATTCCCATATTATACTGTTACTGTTGATAGAACTATAAAATTCAAGCAATTACACTTATTGTTATTAATATAACATGCATTAATTCCCATATTTTACAGATGTCATCCACAGAACTATAATAATTCTAGAAATTGCTCTTATTGTTATTAATACAACATGCATTATTACCCATATTATACAGGTATTATCCACAGAACTTTAAGAATTCTAGAAATTGCTCTTACTGTTATTAATATAACATGCATTAATTCCCATATTATACAGTTACTATCCACAGAACTGTAATAATTCTAGCAATTCCTCTTATTGTTATTAATATAAAACGCATTAATTCCCATATTATACAGTTACTATCCACAGAACTATAATAATTCTAGCAATTGCTCTTATTGTTATTAATATAACATGCATTAATTCCCATGTTATACAGTTATTATCCATAGAACTATAATAATTCTAGCTACTACTCTTATTGTTTTTAATGTAAAATGTATTATTGCCCAAATTATAATGCTGCTATCACTAGAATTGTAATAACACTAGCTATCACTCTTACTCTTATTAATATAACATGCATTAATTCCTATACTATACAGATATTATCCACAGAACTATAATAATTCTAGCAATTGCTCATATTGTTATTAATATAACACGCATTAATTCCCATATTATACAGTTACTATCCATAGAACTATAATAATTCTAGCTATTTCTCTTATTGTTTTTAATATGTCATGCATTATTGCCCATACCATACTGTTATTATTGCTAGAACTATAATAATTGTAATTTATCACTCTTATTATTATTAATGTAACATGCATTATTTCCCATATTATACTGTTACTGTTGATAGAACTATAAAATTCAAGCAATTGCACTTATTGTTATTAATATAACATGCATTAATTCCCATATTATGCAGATGTCATCCACAGAACTATTATAATTCTAGATATTGCTCTTATTGTTATTAATATAACATGCATTATTACCCATATTATACAGATATTATCCACAGAACTATAAGAATTCTAGAAATTGCTATTACTGTTATTAATATAACATGCATTGTTACCCAAATAATAATTTTGCTATCGCTAGAACTGTAATAGCTCTAGCTATCACTCCTACTGTTATTAATATAACATGCATTAATTCCCATATTATACAGATGTTATCCACAGAACTATAATAATTCTAGAAATTGCTCTTATTGTTATTAATATAAAACGCATTAATTCCCATATTATGCAGTTACTATCCACAGAACTATAACAATTCTAGCAATTGCTCTTATTGTTATTAATATAACATGCATTAATTCCCATGTTATACAGTTATTATCAATAGAACTATAATAATTCTAGCTACTACTCTTATTGTTTTTAATATAAAATGTACTATTGCCCAAATTATAATGCTGCTATCACTAGAATTGTAATAACTCTAGCTATCACTCTTACTGTTATTAATATAACATGCATTATTACCCAAAATATAATTTTGCTTTCGCTAGAACTGTAATAACTCCAGCTATCACTCCTACTGTTATTACTATAACATGCATTAATTCCTATATTATACAGATATTATCCACAGAACTATAATAATTCTAGCAATTGCTCTTATTGTTATTAATATAACACGCATTAATTCCCATATTATACAGTTATTATCCATAGAACTATAATAATTCTAGGTATTTCTCTTATTGTTTTTAATATATCATGCATTATTGCCCATACCATACTGTTATTATTTTTAGAACGATAATAATTGTAATTTATCACTCTTATTATTATTAATGTAACATGCATTATTTCCCATATTATACTGTTACTGTTGCTAGAACTATAAAATTCAAGCAATTGCACTTATTGTTATTAATGTAACATGCATTAATTCCCATATTATACAGATGTCATCCACAGAACTATAATAATTCTAGAAATTGCTCTTATTGTTATTAATATAACATGCATTATTACCCAAATTATAGAGATATTATCTACAGAACTATAAGAATTCTAGAAATTGCTCTTACTGTTATTAATATAACATGCATTAATTCCCATATTATACAGTTACTATCCACAGAACTATAATAATTCTAGCAATTGCTCTTATTGTTATTAATATAACATGCATTAATTCCCATGTTCTACAGTTATTATCCATAGAACTATAATAATTCTAGCTACTACTCTTATTGTTTTTAATATAAAATGTATTATTGCCCAAATTATAATGCTGCTATCACTAGAATTGTAATAACTCTAGCTATCACTCTTACTGTTATTAATATAACATGCATTAATTCCCATATTATACAGATATTATCCACAGAACTATAATAATTCTAAAAATTTCTCTTACTGTTATTAATGTAACATGCATTATTACCCATATTATAGAGATATTATCTACAGAACTATAAGAATTCTAGAAATTGCTCTTACTGTTATTAATACAACATGCATTAATTCCCATATTATACAGTTACTATCCACACAACTATAATAATTCTAGCAATTGCGCTTACTGTTATTAATATAAAACGCATTAATTCCCATATTATACAGTTACTATCCACAGAACTATAATAATTCTAGCAAATGCTCTTATTGTTATTAATATAACATGCATTAATTCCCATGTTCTACAGTTATTATCCATAGAACTATAATAATTCTAGCTACTACTCTTATTGTTTTTAATATAAAATGTATTATTGCCCAAATTATAATGCTGCTATCACTAGAATTGTAATAACTCTAGCTATCACTCTTACTGTTAATAATATAACATGCATTATTACCCAAATTATAATTTTGCTATCGCTAGAACTGTAATAACTCCAGCTATCACTCCTACTGTTATTACTATAACATGCATTAATTCCCATATCTCCAGATATTATCCACAGAACTATAATAATTCTAGCTATTGCTCTTAATGTTATTAATATAACATGCATTATTACCCATATTATACAGATATTATCCACAGAACTATAATAATTCTAGCAATTGCTCTTATTGTTATTAATATAACATGCATTAATTCCCATATTATACAGATATTATCCACAGAACCATAATAATACCAGAAATTTCTCTTACTGTTATTAATATAACATGCATTCTTACCCAAATTATAATTTTGCTATCGCTAGAACTGTAATAACCCCAGCTATCACTCCTACTGTTATTACTATGACATGCATTAATTCTCATATTATACAGATGTCATCCACAGAACTATAATAATTCTAGAAATTGCTCTTATTGTTATTAATATAACATGCATTATTACCCATATTATACAGATATTATCCACAGAACTATAAGAATTCTAGAAATTGCTCTTACTGTTATTAATATAACATGCATTGTTACCCAAATTATAATTTTGCTATCGCTAGAACTGTAATAAAACTAGCTATCACTCCTACTGTTATTTATATAACATGCATTAATTGCCATATTATACAGTTTCTATCCACAGGACTATAACAAATCTAGCAATTGCTCTTATTGTTATTAATATAACACGCATTAATTCCCATATTATACAGTTATTATAAATAGAACTATAATAATTCTAGCTGTTTCTCTTATTGTTTTTAATATATCATGCATTATTGCCCATACCATACTGTTATTATTGCTAGAACTATAATAATTGTAATTTATCACTCTTATTATTATTAATGTAACATGCATTATTTCCCATATTATACTGTTACTGTTGCTGGAACTATAAAATTCAAGCAATTGCACTTATTGTTATTAATATAACATGCATTAATTCCCATATTATGCAGATGTCATCCACAGAACAATAATAATTCTAGAAATTGCTCTTATTGTTATTAATATAACATGCATTATTACCCATATTATACAGATATTATCCACAGAACTATAATAATTCCAGAAATTTCTCTTACTGTTATTAATATAACATGCATTATTACCCAAATTATAATTTTGCTATCGCTAGAACTGTAATAACCCCAGCTATCACTCCTACTGTTATTACTATGACATGCATTAATTCCCATATTATACAGATGTCATCCACAGAACTATAATAATTCTAGAAATTGCTCTTATTGTTATTAATATAACATGCATTATTACCCATATTATACAGATATTATCCACAGAACTATAATAATTCCAGAAATTTCTCTTACTGTTATTAATATAACATGCATTATTACCCAAATTATAATTTTGCTATCGCTAGAACTGTAATAACCCCAGCTATCACTCCTACTGTTATTACTATGACATGCATTAATTTCCATATTATACAGATATCATCCACAGAACTATAATAATTCTAGAAATTGCTCTTATTGTTATTAATATAACATGCATTATTACCCATATTATACAGATATTATCCACAGAACTATAAGAATTCTAGAAATTGCTCTTACTGTTATTAATATAACATGCATTAATTCCCATATTATACAGTTACTATCCACAGAACTATAATAATTCTAGCTACCACTCTTATTATTTTTAATATAAATTGTATTATTGCCCAAATTATAATGCTGCTATCACTAGAATAGTAATTACTCTAGCTATCACTCTTATTGTTATTAATATAACATGCATTAATTCCCATATTATACAGATATTATCCACAGAACTATAATAATTCCAGAAATTTCTCTTACTGTTATTAATATAACATGCATTATTACCCAAATTATAATTTTGCTATCGCTAGAACTGTAATAACCCCAGCTATCACTCCTACTGTTATTACTATGACATGCATTAATTCCCATATTATACAGATGTCATCCACAGAACTATAATAATTCTAGAAATTGCTCTTATTGTTATTAATATAACATGCATTATTACCCATATTATACAGATATTATCCACAGAACTATAATAATTCCAGAAATTTCTCTTACTGTTATTAATATAACATGCATTATTACCCAAATTATAATTTTGCTATCGCTAGAACTGTAATAACCCCAGCTATCACTCCTACTGTTATTACTATGACATGCATTAATTCCCATATTATACAGATGTCATCCACAGAACTATAATAATTCTAGAAATTGCTCTTATTGTTATTAATATAACATGCATTATTACCCATATTATACAGATATTATCCACAGAACTATAAGAATTCTAGAAATTGCTCTTACTGTTATTAATATAACATGCATTGTCACTCAAATTATAATTTTGCTATCGCTAGAACTGTAATAACACTAGCTATCACTCCTACTGTTATTAATATAACATGCATTAATTCCCATATTATACAGATATTATCCACAGAACTAAAATAATTCCAGAAATTTCTCTTACTGTTATTAATATAACATGCATTAATTCCCATATTATACAGATATTATCCACAGAACTATAATAATTCCAGAAATTTCTCTTACTGTTATTAATATAACATGCATTATTACCCAAATTATAATTTTGCTATCGCTAGAACTGTAATAACCCCAGCTATCACTCCTACTGTTATTACTATGACATGCATTAATTTCCATATTATACAGATGTCATCCACAGAACTATAATAATTCTAGAAATTGCTCTTATTGTTATTAATATAACATGCATTATTACCCATATTATACAGATATTATCCACAGAACTATAAGAATTCTAGAAATTGCTCTTACTGTTATTACTATAACACGCATTAATTCCCATGTTATACAGTTATTATCCATAGAAATATAATAATTCTAGCTACCACTCTTATTGTTTTTAATATAACATGTATTATTGAACAAATTATAATGTTGCTATCGCTAGAATTGTAATAACTCTAGCTATCACTCTTACTGTTATTAATATAACATGCATTAATTCCCATATTACACAGATATTATCCACAGAACTATAAGAATTCTAGAAATTGCTCTTACTGTTATTAATATAACATGCATTAATTCCCATATTATACAGTTACTATCCACAGAACTATAATAATTCTAGCCATTGCTCTTATTGTTATTAATATGACATGCATTAATTCCCATGTTTTACAGTTATTATCCATAGAAATATAATAATTCTAGCTACCACTCTTATTGTTTTTAATATAAATTGTATTATTGCCCAAATTATAATGCTGCTATCACTAGAATTGTAATAACTCTAGCTATCACTCTTATTGTTATTAATATAACATGCATTAATTCCCATATTATACAGATATTATCCACAGAACTATAATAATTCCAGAAATTTCTCTTACTGTTATTAATATAACATGCATTATTACCCAAATTATAATTTTGGTATCGCTAGAACTGTAATAACCCCAGCTATCACTCCTACTGTTATTACTATGACATGCATTAATTTCCATATTGTATAGATATTATTCACAGAACTATAATAATTCTAGCTATTGCTCTTATTGTTATTAATATAACACGCATTAATTCCCATATTATACAGTTATTATAAATAGAACTATAATAATTCTAGCTATTTCTCTTATTGTTTTTAATATATCATGCATTATTGCCCATACCATACTGTTATTATTGCTAGAACTATAATAATTGTAATTTATCACTCTTATTATTATTAATGTAACATGCATTATTTCCCATATTATACTGTTACTGTTGCTAGAACTATAAAATTCAAGCAATTGCACTTATTGTTATTAACATAACATGCATTAATTCCCATATTATGCAGATGTCATCCACAGAACTATAATAATTCTAGAAATTACTCTTATTGTTATTAATATAACATGCATTATTTCCCATATTATACAGTTATTATCCATAGAACTATAATAATTCTAGCTATTACTCTTATTGTTATTAATATAACATGCATTAATTCCCATATTATACAGATATTATCCACAGAACCATAATAATACCAGAAATTTCTCTTACTGTTATTAATATAACATGCATTATTACCCAAATTATAATTTTGCTATCGCTAGAACTGTAATAACTCCAGCTATCACTCCTACTGTTATTACTATAACACGCATTAATTCCCATGTTGTACAGTTATTATCCATAGAAATATAATAATTCTAGCTACCACTCTTATTGTTTTTAATATAAAATGTATTATTGCCCAAATTATAATGCTGCTATCACTCGAATTGTAATAACTCTAGCTATCACTCTTACTGTTATTAATATAACATGCATTAATTCCCATATTATACAGATATTATCCACAGAACTATAATAATTCTAGAAATTGCTCTTATTGTTATTAATATAACATGCATTATTACCCATATTATACAGATATTATCCACAGAACTATAAGAATTCTAGAAATTGCTCTTATTGTTATTAATATAACACGCATTATTTCCCATATTATACAGTTATTATCCATAGAACTATAATAATTCTAGCTATTACTCTTATTGTTATTAATATAACATGCATTAATTCCCATATTATACAGATACTATCCACAGAACTATAATAATACCGGAAATTTCTCTTACTGTTATTAATATAACATGCATTATTACCCAAATTATAATTTTGCTATCGCTAAAACTGTACTAACTCCAGCTATCACTCCTACTGTTATTAATATAACTTGCAATAATTCCCATATTATACAGATGTCATCCACAGAACTATAATAATTCTAGAAATTGCTCTTATTGCTATTAATATAACATGCATTATTACCCATATTATACAGATATTATCCACAGAACTATAAGAATTCTAGAAATTGCTCTTACTGTTATTAATATAACATGCATTGTTACCCAAATTATAATTCTGCTATCGCTAGAACTGTAATAACTCTACCTATCACTCCTACTGTTATTACTATACCATGCATTAATTCCCATATTATACAGATATTATCCACAGAACTATAATAATTCTAGCAATTGCTCTTATTCTTATTAATATAACACGCATTAATTCCCATATTATACAGTTATTATCCATAGAACTATAATAATTCTAGCTATTTCTCTTATTGTTTTTATTATTCCATGCATTAATTCCCATGTTATACAGTTATTATCCATAGAACTATAATAATTCTAGCTACTACTCTTATTGTTTTTAATATAAAATGTATTATTGCCCAAATTATAATGCTGCTATCACTAGAATTGTAATAACTCTAGCTATCACTCTTACTGTTATTAATATAACATGCATTAATTCCCATATTATACAGATGTTATCCACAGAACTATAATAATTCCAGAAATTTCTCTTATTGTTATTAATATAACATGCATTATTACCCATATTATACAGATATTATCCACAGAACTATAAGAATTCTAGAAATTGCTCTTACTGTTATTAATATAACATGCATTGTTACCCAAATTATAATTTTGCAATCGCTAGAACTGTAATAACTCCAGCTATCACTCCTACTGTTATTACTATAACATGCATTAATTCCCATATTATACAGATATTATCCACAGAACTATAATAATTCTAGCAATTGCTCTTATTGTTATTAATATAACATGCATTAATTCCCATATTATACAGATACTATCCACAGAACTATAATAATACCGGAAATTTCTCTTACTGTTATTAATATAACATGCATTATTACCCAAATTATAATTTTGCTATCGCTAGAACTGTACTAACTCCAGCTATCACTCCTACTGTTATTAATATAACTTGCAATAATTCCCATATTATACAGATGTCATCCACAGAACTATAATAATTCTAGAAATTGCTCTTATTGCTATTAATATAACATGCATTATTACCCATATTATACAGATATTACCCACAGAACTATAAGAATTCTAGAAATTGCTCTTATTGTTATTAATATAACATGCATTAATTCCCATATTATACAGATATTATCCACAGAACCATAATAATACCAGAAATTTCTCTTACTGTTATTAATATAACATGCATTATTACCCAAATTATAATTTTGCTATCGCTAGAACTGTAATAACTCCAGCTATCACTCCTACTGTTATTACTATAACACGCATTAATTCCCATGTTATACAGTTATTATCCATAGAAATATAATAATTCTAGCTACCACTCTTATTGTTTTTAATATAAAATGTATTATTGCCCAAATTATAATGCTGCTATCACTCGAATTGTAATAACTCTAGCTATCACTCTTACTGTTATTAATATAACATGCATTAATTCCCATATTATACAGATATTATCCACAGAACTATAATAATTCTAGAAATTGCTCTTATTGTTATTAATATAACATGCATTATTACCCATATTATACAGATATTATCCACAGAACTATAAGAATTCTAGAAATTGCTCTTATTGTTATTAATATAACACGCATTATTTCCCATATTATACAGTTATTATCCATAGAACTATAATAATTCTAGCTATTACTCTTATTGTTATTAATATAACATGCATTAATTCCCATATTATACAGATACTATCCACAGAACTATAATAATACCGGAAATTTCTCTTACTGTTATTAATATAACATGCATTATTACCCAAATTATAATTTTGCTATCGCTAAAACTGTACTAACTCCAGCTATCACTCCTACTGCTATTAATATAACTTGCAATAATTCCCATATTATACAGATGTCATCCACAGAACTATAATAATTCTAGAAATTGCTCTTATTACTATTAATATAACATGCATTATTACCCATATTATACAGATATTATCCACAGAACTATAAGAATTCTAGAAATTGCTCTTACTGTTATTAATATAACATGCATTGTTACCCAAATTATAATTCTGCTATCGCTAGAACTGTAATAACTCTACCTATCACTCCTACTGTTATTACTATACCATGCATTAATTCCCATATTATACAGATATTATCCACAGAACTATAATAATTCTAGCAATTGCTCTTATTCTTATTAATATAACACGCATTAATTCCCATATTATACAGTTATTATCCATAGAACTATAATAATTCTAGCTATTTCTCTTATTGTTTTTATTATTCCATGCATTAATTCCCATGTTATACAGTTATTATCCATAGAGCTATAATAATTCTAGCTACTACTCTTATTGTTTTTAATATAAAATGTATTATTGCCCAAATTATAATGCTGCTATCACTAGAATTGTAATAACTCTAGCTATCACTCTTACTGTTATTAATATAACATGCATTAATTCCCATATTATACAGATATTATCCACAGAACTATAATAATTCTAGAAATTGCTCTTATTGTTATTAATATAACATGCATTATTACCCATATTATACAGATATTATCCACAGAACTATAAGAATTCTAGAAATTGCTCTTACTGTTATTAATATAACATGCATTGTTACCCAAATTATAATTTTGCAATCGCTAGAACTGTAATAACTCCAGCTATCACTCCTACTGTTATTACTATAACATGCATTATTTCCCATATTATACAGTTATTATCCATAGAACTATAATAATTCTAGCTATTACTCTTATTGTTATTAATATAACATGCATTAATTCCCATATTATACAGATACTATCCACAGAACTATAATAATACCGGAAATTTCTCTTACTGTTATTAATATAACATGCATTATTACCCAAATTATAATTTTGCTATCGCTAGAACTGTACTAACTCCAGCTATCACTCCTACTGTCATTAATATAACTTGCAATAATTCCCATATTATACAGATGTCATCCACAGAACTATAATAATTCTAGAAATTGCTCTTATTGCTATTAATATAACATGCATTATTACCCATATTATACAGATATTATCCACAGAACTATAAGAATTCTAGAAATTGCTCTTACTGTTATTAATATAACATGCATTGTTACCCAAATTATAATTCTGCTATCGCTAGAACTGTAATAACTCTACCTATCACTCCTACTGTTATTAATATAACATGCATTAATTCCCATGTTATACAGTTTCTATCCACAGAACTATAACAAATCTAGCAATTGCTCTTATTGTTATTAATATAACATGCATTAATTCCCATGCTATACAGTTATTATCCATAGGACTATAATAATTCTAGCTACCACTCTTATTGTTTTTAATATAAAATGTATTATTGCCCAAATTATAATGCTGCTATCACTAGAATTGTAATAACTCTAGCTATCACTCTTATTGTTACTAATGTAACATGCATTAATTCCCATATTATGCAGATATTATCCACAGAACTATAATAATTCCAGAAATTTCTCTTACTGTTATTAATATAACATGCATTATTACCCAAATTATAATTTTGCTATCGCTAGAACTGTAATAACCCCAGCTATCACTCCTACTGTTATTACTATGACATGCATTAATTCCCATATTGTACAGATGTCATCCACAGAACTATAATAATTCTAGAAATTGCTCTTATTGTTATTAATATAACATGCATTAATTCCCATATTATACAGATATTATCCACAGAACCATAATAATACCAGAAATTTCTCTTACTGTTATTAATATAACATGCATTATTACCCAAATTATAATTTTGCTATCGCTAGAACTGTAATAACTCCAGCTATCACTCCTACTGTTATTACTATAACACGCATTAATTCCCATGTTATACAGTTATTATCCATAGAAATATAATAATTCTAGCAACCACTCTTATTGTTTTTAATATAAAATGTATTATTGCCCAAATTATAATGCTGCTATCACTCGAATTGTAATAACTCTAGCTATCACTCTTACTGTTATTAATATAACATGCATTAATTCCCATATTATACAGATATTATCCACAGAACTATAATAATTCTAGAAATTGCTCTTATTGTTATTAATATAACATGCATTATTACCCATATTATACAGATATTATCCACAGAACTATAAGAATTCTAGAAATTGCTCCTATTGTTATTAATATAACACGCATTATTTCCCATATTATACAGTTATTATCCATAGAACTATAATAATTCTAGCTATTACTCTTATTGTTATTAATATAACATGCATTAATTCCCATATTATACAGATACTATCCACAGAACTATAATAATACCGGAAATTTCTCTTACTGTTATTAATATAACATGCATTATTACCCAAATTATAATTTTGCTATCGCTAGAACTGTACTAACTCCAGCTATCACTCCTACTGTTATTAATATAACTTGCAATAATTCCCATACTATACAGATGTCATCCACAGAACTATAATAATTCTAGAAATTGCTCTTATTGCTATTAATATATCATGCATTATTACGCATATTATACAGATATTATCCACAGAACTATAAGAATTCTAGAAATTGCTCTTACTGTTATTAATATAACATGCATTGTTACCCAAATTATAATTCTGCTATCGCTAGAACTGTAATAACTCTACCTATCACTCCTACTGTTATTAATATAACATGCATTAATTCCCATATTATACAGTTACTATCCACAGAACTATAACAAATCTAGCAATTGCTTTTATTGTTATTAATATAACATGCATTAATTCCCATGTTATACAGTTATTATCCATAGAACTATAATAATTCTAGCTACTACTCTTATTGTTTTTAATATAAAATGTATTATTGCCCAAATTATAATGCTTCTATCACTAGAATTGTAATAACTCTAGCTATCACTCCTACTGTTATTACTATAACATGCATTAATCCCCATATTATACAGATATTATCCACAGAACCATAATAATACCAGAAATTTCTCTTACTGTTATTAATATAACATGCATTATTACCCAAATTATAATTTTGCTATCGCTAGAACTGTAATAACTCCAGCTATCACTCCTACTGTTATTACTATAACACGCATTAATTCCCATATTATACAGTTATTATCCATAGAACTATAACAATTCTAGCTATTTCTCTTATTGTTTTTAATATATCATGCATTGTTGCCCATACCATACTGTTATTATTGCTAGAACTATAATAATTGTAATTTATCACTCTTATTATTATTAATGTAACATGCATTATTTCCCATATTATACTGTTACTGTTGCTAGAACTATAAAATTCAAGCAATTGCACTTATCGTTATTAATATAACATGCATTAATTCCCATATTATGCAGATGTCATCCACAGAACAATAATAATTCTAGAAATTGCTCTTATTGTTATTAATATAACATGCATTATTACCCATATTATACAGATATTATCCACAGAACTATAATAATTCCAGAAATTTCTCTTACTGTTATTAATATAACATGCATTTATTCCCATATTACACAGATATTATCCACAGAACTATAAGAATTCTAGAAATTGCTCTTACTGTTATTAATATAACATGCATTAATTCCCATATTATACAGTTACTATCCACAGAACTATAATAATTCTAGAAATTGCTCTTACTGTTATTAATATAACATGCATTGTTACCCAAATTATAATTTTGCTATCGCTAGAACTGTAATAACACTAGCTATCACTCCTACTGTTATTAATATAACATGCATTAATTCCCATATTATACAGTTTCTATCCACAGAACTATAACAAATCTAGCAATTGCTCTTATTGTTATTAATATAACATGCATTAATTCCCATGTTATACAGTTATTATCCATAGGACTATAATAATTCTAGCTACCACTCTTATTGTTTTTAATATAAATTGTATTATTGCCCAAATTATAATGCTGCTATCACTAGTGTTGTAATAACTCTAGCTATCACTCTTATTGTTATTAATATAACATGCATTAATTCCCATATTATACAGATATTACCCACAGAACTATAATAATTCCAGAAATTTCTCTTACTGTTATTAATATAACATGCATTATTACCCAAATTATAATTTTGCTATCGCTAGAACTGTAATAACACTAGCTATCACTCCTACTGTTATTAATATAACATGCATTAATTCCCATATTATACAGTTTCTATCCACAGAACTATAACAAATCTAGCAATTGCTCTTATTGTTATTAATATAACATGCATTAATTCCCATGTTATACAGTTATTATCCATAGGACTATAATAATTCTAGCTACAACTCTTATTGTTTTTAATATAAATTGTATTATTGCCCAAATTATAATGCTGCTATCACTAGAGTTGTAATAACTCTAGCTATCACTCTTATTGTTATTAATATAACATGCATTAATTCCCATATTATACAGATATTATCCACAGAACTATAATAATTCCAGAAATTTCTCTTACTGTTATTAATATAACATGCATTATTACCCAAATTATAATTTTGGTATCGCTAGAACTGTAATAACTCCAGCTATCACTCCTACTGTTATTACTATGACATGCATTAATTTCCATATTATACAGATATTATTCACAGAACTATAATAATTCTAGCTATTGCTCTTATTGTTATTAATATAACACGCATTATTTCCCATATTATATAGTTATTATCTATAGAACTATAATAATTCTAGCTATTTCTCTTATTGTTTTTAATATATCATGCATTATTGCCCATACCATACTGTTATTATTGCTAGAACTATAATAATTGTAATTTATCACTCTTATTATTATTAATGTAACATGCACTATTTCCCATATTATACTGTTACTGTTGCTAGAACTATAAAATTCAAGTAATTGCACTTATTGTTATTAATATAACGTGCATTAATTCCCATATTATACAGTTACTATCCACAGAACTATAACAAATCTAGCAATTGCTCTTATTGTTATTAATATAACATGCATTAATTCCCATATTATACAGTTACTATCCACAGAACTATAATAATTCTAGCAATTGCTCTTATTGTTATTAATATAAAACGCATTAATTCCCATATTATACAGTTACTATCCACAGAACTATAATAATTCTAGCAATTGCTCTTATTGTTATTAATATAACATGCATTAATTCGCATGTTATACAGTTATTATCCATAGAACTATAAAAATTCTAGCTACTACTCTTATTGTTTGTAATATAAAATGTATTATTGCCCAAATTATAATGCTGCTATCACTAGAATTGTAATAACTCTAGCTATCACTCTTACTGTTATTAATATAACATGCATTAATTCCCATATTATACAGATATTATCCACAGAACTATAATAATTCCAGAAATTTCTCTTACTGTTATTAATATAGCATGCATTATTACCCATATTATAATTTTGCTATCGCTAGAACTGTAATAACTCCAGCTATCACTCCTACTGTTATTACTATAACATGCATTAATTCCCATATTATACAGATATTATCCACAGAACTATAATAATTCTAGCAATTGCTCTTATTGTTATTAATATAACATGCATTAATTCCCATATTATACAGATATTATCCACAGAACTATAATAATACCAGAAATTTCTCTTACTGTTATTAATATAATATGCATTATTACCCAAATTATAATTTTGCTATCGCTAGAACTGTAATAACTCCAGCTATCACTCCTACTGTCATTAATATAACATGCAATAATTCCCATATTATACAGATGTCATCCACAGAACTATAATAATTCTAGAAATTGCTCTTATTGTTATTAATATAACATGCATTATTACCCATGTTATACAGATATTATCCACAGAACTGTAAGAATTCTAGAAATTGCTCTTACTGTTATTAATATAACATGCATTGTTACCCAAATTATAATTTTGCTATCGCTAGAACTGTACTAACACTAGCTATCACTCCTACTGTTATTAATATAACATGCATTAATTCCCATATTATACAGTTTCTATCGACAGAACTATAACAAATCTAGCAATTGCTCTTATTGTTATTAATATAACATGCATTAATTCCCATGTTATACAGTTATTATCCATAGGACTATAATAATTCTAGCTACCACTCTTATTGTTTTTAATATAAATTGTATTATTGCCCAAATTATAATGCTGCTATCACTAGAATTGTAATAACTCTAGCTATCACTCTTATTGTTATTAATATAACATGCATTATTACCCAAATTATAATTTTGCTATCGCTAGAACTGTAATAACCCCAGCTATCACTCCTACTGTTATTACTATGACATGCATTAATTTCCATATTATACAGATATTATTCACAGAACTATAATAATTCTAGCTATTGCTCTTATTGTTATTAATATAACACGCATTATTTCCCATATTATATAGTTATTATCTATAGAACTATAATAATTCTAGCTATTACTCTTATTGTTATTAATATAACATGCATTAATTCCCATATTATACAGATACTATCCACAGAACTATAATAATACCGGAAATTTCTCTTACTGTTACTAATATAACATGCATTATTACCCAAATTATAATTTTGCTATCGCTAAAACTGTACTAACTCCAGCTATCACTCCTACTGTTATTAATATAACTTGCAATAATTCCCATATTATACAGATGTCATCCACAGAACTATAATAATTCTAGAAATTGCTCTTATTGCTATTAATATAACATGCATTATTACCCATATTATACAGATATTATCCACAGAACTATAAGAATTCTAGAAATTGCTCTTACTGTTATTAATATAACATGCATTGTTACCCAAATTATAATTCTGCTATCGCTAGAACTGTAATAACTCTACCTATCACTCCTACTGTTATTACTATACCATGCATTAATTCCCATATTATACAGATATTATCCACAGAACTATAATAATTCTAGCAATTGCTCTTATTCTTATTAATATAACACGCATTAATTCCCATATTATACAGTTATTATCCATAGAACTATAATAATTCTAGCTATTTCTCTTATTGTTTTTATTATTCCATGCATTAATTCCCATGTTATACAGTTATTATCCATAGAACTATAATAATTCTAGCTACCACTCTTATTGTTTTTAATATAAAATGTATTATTGCCCAAATTATAATGCTGCTATCACTCGAATTGTAATAACTCTAGCTATCACTCTTACTGTTATTAATATAACATGCATTAATTCCCATATTATACAGATATTATCCACAGAACTATAATAATTCTAGAAATTGCTCTTATTGTTATTAATATGACATGCATTATTACCCATATTATACAGATATTATCCACAGAACTATAAGAATTCTAGAAATTGCTCTTATTGTTATTAATATAACACGCATTATTTCCCATATTATACAGTTATTATCCATAGAACTATAATAATTCTAGCTATTACTCTTATTGTTATTAATATAACATGCATTAATTCCCATATTATACAGATACTATCCACAGAACTATAATAATACCGGAAATTTCTCTTACTGTTATTAATATAACATGCATTATTACCCAAATTATAATTTTGCTATCGCTAGAACTGTACTAACTCCAGCTATCACTCCTACTGTTATTAATATAACTTGCAATAATTCCCATATTATACAGATGTCATCCACAGAACTATAATAATTCTAGAAATTGCTCTTATTGCTATTAATATAACATGCATTATTACCCATATTATACAGATATTATCCACAGAACTATAAGAATTCTAGAAATTGCTCTTACTGTTATTAATATAACATGCATTGTTACCCAAATTATAATTCTGCTATCGCTAGAACTGTAATAACTCTACCTATCACTCCTACTGTTATTAATATAACATGCATTAATTCCCATATTATACAGTTTCTATCCACAGAACTATAACAAATCTAGCAATTGCTCTTATTGTTATTAATATAACATGCATTAATTCCCATGCTATACAGTTATTATCCATAGGACTATAATAATTCTAGCTACCACTCTTATTGTTTTTAATATAAAATGTATTATTGCCCAAATTATAATGCTGCTATCACTAGAATTGTAATAACTCTAGCTATCACTCTTATTGTTACTAATGTAACATGCATTAATTCCCATATTATGCAGATATTATCCACAGAACTATAATAATTCCAGAAATTTCTCTTACTGTTATTAATATAACATGCATTATTACCCAAATTATAATTTTGCTATCGCTAGAACTGTAATAACCCCAGCTATCACTCCTACTGTTATTACTATGACATGCATTAATTCCCGTGTTATACAGTTATTATCCATAGAAATATAATAATTCTAGCTATCACTCCTATTGTTTTTAATATAAAATGTATTATTGCCCAAATTATAATGCTGCTATCACTCGAATTGTAATAACTCTAGCTATCACTCTTACTGTTATTAATATAACATGCATTAATTCCCATATTATACAGATATTATCCACAGAACTATAATAATTCTAGAAATTGCTCTTATTGTTATTAATATAACATGCATTATTACCCATATTATACAGATATTATCCACAGAACTATAAGAATTCTAGAAATTGCTCCTATTGTTATTAATATAACACGCATTATTTCCCATATTATACATTTATTATGCATAGAACTATAATAATTCTAGCTATTACTCTTATTGTTATTAATATAACATGCATTAATTCCCATATTATACAGATATTATCCACAGAACTATAATAATTCTAGCAATTGCTCTTATTGTTATTAATATAACATGCATTAATTCCCATATTATACAGATATTATCCACAGAACCATAATAATGCCAGAAATTTCTCTTACTGTTATTAATATAACATGCATTATTACCCAAATTATAATTTTGCTATCGCTAGAACTGTAATAACTCCAGCTATCACTCCTACTGTTATTACTATAACACGCATTAATTCCCATATTATACAGTTATTATCCATAGAACTATAATAATTCTAGCTATTTCTCTTATTGTTTTTAATATATCATGCATTATTGCCCATACCATACTGTTATTATTGCTGGAACTGTAATAATTGTAATTTATCACTTTTATTATTATTAATGTAACATGCATTATTTCCCATATTATACTGTTACTGTTGCTAGAACTATAAAATTCAAGCAATTGCACTTATTGTTATTAATATAACATGCATTAATTCCCATATTATGCAGATGTCATCCACAGAACTATAATAATTCCAGAAATTTCTCTTACTGTTATTAATATAACATGCATTATTACCCAAATTATAATTTTGCTATCGCTAGAACTGTAATAACCCCAGCTATCACTCCTACTGTTATTACTATGACATGCATTAATTTCCATATTATACAGATATTATTCACAGAACTATAATAATTCTAGCTATTGCTCTTATTGTTATTAATATAACACGCATTATTTCCCATATTATATAGTTATTATCTATAGAACTATAATAATTCTAGCTATTACTCTTATTGTTATTAATATAACATGCATTAATTCCCATATTATACAGATACTATCCACAGAACTATAATAATACCGGAAATTTCTCTTACTGTTACTAATATAACATGCATTATTACCCAAATTATAATTTTGCTATCGCTAAAACTGTACTAACTCCAGCTATCACTCCTACTGTTATTAATATAACTTGCAATAATTCCCATATTATACAGATGTCATCCACAGAACTATAATAATTCTAGAAATTGCTCTTATTGCTATTAATATAACATGCATTATTACCCATATTATACAGATATTATCCACAGAACTATAAGAATTCTAGAAATTGCTCTTACTGTTATTAATATAACATGCATTGTTACCCAAATTATAATTCTGCTATCGCTAGAACTATAATAACTCTACCTATCACTCCTACTGTTATTACTATACCATGCATTAATTCCCATATTATACAGATATTATCCACAGAACTATAATAATTCTAGCAATTGCTCTTATTCTTATTAATATAACACGCATTAATTCCCATATTATACAGTTATTATCCATAGAACTATAATAATTCTAGCTATTTCTCTTATTGTTTTTATTATTCCATGCATTAATTCCCATGTTATACAGTTATTATCCATAGAACTATAATAATTCTAGCTACTACTCTTATTGTTTTTAATATAAAATGTATTATTGCCCAAATTATAATGCTGCTATCACTAGAATTGTAATAACTCTAGCTATCACTCTTACTGTTATTAATATAACATGCATTAATTCCCATATTATACAGATATTATCCACAGAACTATAATAATTCCAGAAATTTCTCTTATTGTTATTAATATAACATGCATTATTACCCATATTATACAGATATTACCCACAGAACTATAAGAATTCTAGAAATTGCTCTTATTGTTATTAATATAACATGCATTAATTCCCATATTATACAGATATTATCCACAGAACCATAATAATACCAGAAATTTCTCTTACTGTTATTAATATAACATGCATTATTACCCAAATTATAATTTTGCTATCGCTAGAACTGTAATAACTTCAGCTATCACTCCTACTGTTATTACTATAACACGCATTAATTCCCATGTTATACAGTTATTATCCATAGAAATATAATAATTCTAGCTACCACTCTTATTGTTTTTAATATAAAATGTATTATTGCCCAAATTATAATGCTGCTATCACTCGAATTGTAATAACTCTAGCTATCACTCTTACTGTTATTAATATAACATGCATTAATTCCCATATTATACAGATATTATCCACAGAACTATAATAATTCTAGAAATTGCTCTTATTGTTATTAATATGACATGCATTATTACCCATATTATACAGATATTATCCACAGAACTATAAGAATTCTAGAAATTGCTCTTATTGTTATTAATATAACACGCATTATTTCCCATATTATACAGTTATTATCCATAGAACTATAATAATTCTAGCTATTACTCTTATTGTTATTAATATAACATGCATTAATTCCCATATTATACAGATACTATCCACAGAACTATAATAATACCGGAAATTTCTCTTACTGTTATTAATATAACATGCATTATTACCCAAATTATAATTTTGCTATCGCTAGAACTGTACTAACTCCAGCTATCACTCCTACTGTTATTAATATAACTTGCAATAATTCCCATATTATACAGATGTCATCCACAGAACTATAATAATTCTAGAAATTGCTCTTATTGCTATTAATATAACATGCATTATTACCCATATTATACAGATATTATCCACAGAACTATAAGAATTCTAGAAATTGCTCTTACTGTTATTAATATAACATGCATTGTTACCCAAATTATAATTCTGCTATCGCTAGAACTGTAATAACTCTACCTATCACTCCTACTGTTATTAATATAACATGCATTAATTCCCATATTATACAGTTTCTATCCACAGAACTATAACAAATCTAGCAATTGCTCTTATTGTTATTAATATAACATGCATTAATTCCCATGCTATACAGTTATTATCCATAGGACTATAATAATTCTAGCTACCACTCTTATTGTTTTTAATATAAAATGTATTATTGCCCAAATTATAATGCTGCTATCACTAGAATTGTAATAACTCTAGCTATCACTCTTATTGTTACTAATGTAACATGCATTAATTCCCATATTATGCAGATATTATCCACAGAACTATAATAATTCCAGAAATTTCTCTTACTGTTATTAATATAACATGCATTATTACCCATATTATACAGATATTATCCACAGAACTATAAGAATTCTAGAAATTGCTCCTATTGTTATTAATATAACACGCATTATTTCCCATATTATACATTTATTATGCATAGAACTATAATAATTCTAGCTATTACTCTTATTGTTATTAATATAACATGCATTAATTCCCATATTATACAGATATTATCCACAGAACTATAATAATTCTAGCAATTGCTCTTATTGTTATTAATATAACATGCATTAATTCCCATATTATACAGATATTATCCACAGAACCATAATAATGCCAGAAATTTCTCTTACTGTTATTAATATAACATGCATTATTACCCAAATTATAATTTTGCTATCGCTAGAACTGTAATAACTCCAGCTATCACTCCTACTGTTATTACTATAACACGCATTAATTCCCATATTATACAGTTATTATCCATAGAACTATAACATTTCTAGCTATTTCTCTTATTGTTTTTAATATATCATGCATTGTTGCCCATACCATACTGTTATTATTGCTAGAACTATAATAATTGTGATTTATCACTCTTATTATTATTAATGTAACATGCATGATTTCCCATATTATACTGTTACTGTTGCTAGAATTATAAAATTCAAGCAATTGCACTTATTGTTATTAATATAACGTGCATTAATTCCCATATTATACAGTTACTATCCACAGAACTATAACAAATCTAGCAATTGCTCTTATTGTTATTAATATAACATGCATTAATTCTCATATTATACAGTTACTATCCACAGAACTATAACAAATCTAGCAATTGCTCTTATTGTTATTAATATAACATGCATTAATTCCCATATTATACAGTTACTAACCACAGAACTATAACAAATCTAGCAATTGCTCTTATTGTTATTAATATAACATGCATTAATTCCCATATTATACAGTTACTATCCACAGAACTATAATAATTCTAGCAATTGCTCTTATTGTTATTAATATAAAACGCATTAATTCCCATATTATACAGTTACTATCCACAGAACTATAATAATTCTAGCAATTGCTCTTATTGTTATTAATATAACATGCATTAATTCGCATGTTATACAGTTATTATCCATAGAACTATAAAAATTCTTGCTACTACTCTTATTGTTTTTAATATAAAATGTATTATTGCCCAAATTATAATGCTGCTATCACTAGAATTGTAATAACTCTAGCTATCACTCTTACTGTTATTAATATAACATGTATTAATTCCCATACTATACAGATATTATCCACAGAACTATAATAATACCAGAAATTTCTCTTACTGTTATTAATATAACATGCATTATTACCCAAATTATAATTTTGCTATCTCTAGAACTGTAGTAACTCCAGCTATCACTCCTAGTGTTATTACTATAACATGCATTAATTCCTATATTATACAGATATTATCCACAGAACTATAATAATTCTCGCAATTGCTCTTATTGTTATTAATATAACACGCATTAATTCTCATATTATACAGTTATTATCCATAGAACTATAATAATTCTAGCTATTTCTCTTATTGTTTTTAATATATCATGCATTATTGCCCATACCATACTGTTATTATTGCTAGAACTATAATAATTGTAATTTATCACTCTTATTATTATTAATGTAACATGCATTATTTCCCATATTGTACTGTTACTGTGGCTAAAACTATAAAATTCAAGCAATTGCACTTATTGTTATTAATATAACATGCATTAATTCCCATGTTATACAGTTATTACCCATAGGACTATAATAATTCTAGCTACCACTCTTATTGTTTTTAATATAAATTGTATTATTGCCCAAATTATAATGTTGCTATCGCTAGAATTGTAATAACTCTAGCTATCACTCTTACTCTTATTAATATAACATGCATTAATTCACATATTACACAGATGTTATCCACAGAACTATAATAATCCCAGAAATTTCTCTTATTGTTATTAATACAACATGCATTATTACCCATATTATACAGATATTATCCACAGAACTATAAGAATTCTAGAAATTGCTCTTACTGTTATTAATATAACATGCATTGTTACCCAAATTATAATTTTGCTATCGCTAGAACTGTAATAACTCCAGCTATCACTCCTACTGTTATTACTATAACATGCATTAATTCCCATATTATACAGATATTATCCACAGAACTATAATAATTCTAGCAATTGCTCTTATTGTTATTAATATAACATGCATTAATTCCCATATTATACAGATATTATCCACAGAACTATAATAATACCAGAAATTTCTCTTACTGTTATTAATATAATATGCATTATTACCCAAATTATAATTTTGCTATCGCTAGAACTGTAATAACTCCAGCTATCACTCCTACTGTTATTAATATAACATGCAATAATTCCCATATTATACAGATGTCATCCACAGAACTATAATAATTCTAGAAATTGCTCTTATTGTTATTAATATAACATGCATTATTACCCATATTATACAGATATTATCCACAGAACTATAAGAATTCTAGAAATTGCTCTTACTGTTATTAATATAACATGCATTGTTACCCAAATTATAATTTTGCTATCGCTAGAACTGTAATAACACTAGCTATCACTCCTACTGTTATTAATATAACATGCACTAATTCCCATATTATACAGTTTCTATCCACAGAACTATAACAAATCTAGCAATTGCTCTTATTGTTATTAATATAACATGCATTAATTCCCATGTTATACAGTTATTATCCATAGGACTATAATAATTCTAGCTACCACTCTTATTGTTTTTAATATAAATTGTATTATTGCCCAAATTATAATGCTGCTATCACTAGAATTGTAATAACTCTAGCTATCACTCTTATTGTTATTAATATAACATGCATTAATTCCCATATTATACAGATATTATCCACAGAACTATAATAATTCCAGAAATTTCTCTTACTGTTATTAATATAACATGCATTATTACCCAAATTATAATTTTGGTATCGCTAGAACTGTAATAACCCCAGCTATAACTCCTACTGTTATTACTATGACATGCATTAATTTCCATATTGTACAGATATTATTCACAGAACTATAATAATTCTAGCTATTTCTCTTATTGTTTTTAATATATCATGCATTATTGCCCATACCATACTGTTATTATTGCTAGAACTATAATAATTGTAATTTATCACTCTTATTATTATTAATGTAACATGCATTATTTCCCATATTATACTGTTACTGTTGCTAGAACTATAAAATTCAAGCAATTGCACATATTGTTATTAATATAACATGCATTAATTCCCATATTATGCAGATGTCAACCACAGAACTATAATAATTCTAGAAATTACTCTTATTGTTATTAATATAACATGCATTATTACCCATATTATACAGATATTATCCACAGAACTATAATAATTCTAGCAATTGCTCTTATTGTTATTAATATAACATGCATTAATTCCCATATTATACAGATATTATCCACAGAACCATAATAATACCAGAAATTTCTCTTACTGTTATTAATATAACATGCATTATTACCCAAATTATAATTTTGCTATCGCTAGAACTGTAATAACTCCAGCTATCACTCCTACTGTTATTACTATAACACGCATTAATTCCCATGTTATACAGTTATTATCCATAGAAATATAATAATTCTAGCTACCACTCTTATTGTTTTTAATATAAAATGTATTATTGCCCAAATTATAATGCTGCTATCACTCGAATTGTAATAACTCTAGCTATCACTCTTACTGTTATTAATATAACATGCATTAATTCCCATATTATACAGATATTATCCACAGAACTATAATAATTCTAGAAATTGCTCTTATTGTTATTAATATAACATGCATTATTACCCATATTATACAGATACTATCCACAGAACTATAAGAATTCTAGAAATTGCTCTTACTGCTATTAATGTAACATGCATTGTTACCCAAATTATAATTTTGCTATCGCTAGAACTGTAATAACTCTAGCTATCACTCCTACTGTTATTAATATAACATGCATTAATTCCCATATTATACAGATGTCATTCACAGAACTATAATAATTCTAGAAATTGCTCTTATTGTTATTAATATAACATGCATTATTACCCATATTATACAGATATTATCCACAGAACTATAAGAATTCTAGAAATTGCTCTTACTGTTATTAACATAACATGCATTGTTACCCAAATTATAATTCTGCTATCGCTAGATCTGTAATAACTCTACCTATCACTCCTACTGTTATTAATATAACATGCATTAATTCCCATATTATACAGTTTCTATCCACAGAACTGTAACAAATCTAGCAATTGCTCTTATTGTTATTAATATAACATGCATTAATTCCCATGTTATACAGTTATTATCCATAGGACTATAATAATTCTAGCTACCACTCTTATTGTTTTTAATATAAAATGTATTATTACCCAAATTATAATGCTGCTATCACTAGAATTGTAATAACTCTAGCTATCACTCTTATTGTTATTAATATAACATGCATTAATTCCCATATTATACAGATGTCATTCACAGAACTATAATAATTCTAGAAATTGCTCTTATTGTTATTAATATAACATGCATTATTACCCATATTATACAGATATTATCCACAGAACTATAAGAATTCTAGAAATTGCTCTTACTGCTATTAACATAACATGCATTAATTCCCATATTATACAGTTACTATCCACAGATCTATAATAATTCTAGCTATTACTCTTATTGTTTTTAATATATCATGCATTATTGCCCATACCATACTGTTATTATTGCTAGAACTATAATAATTGTGATTTATCACTCTTATTATTATTAATGTAACATGCATGATTTCCCATATTATACTGTTACTGTTGCTAGAATTATAAAATTCAAGCAATTGCACTTATTGTTATTAATATAACGTGCATTAATTCCCATATTATACAGTTACTATCCACAGAACTATAACAAATCTAGCAATTGCTCTTATTGTTATTAATATAACATGCATTAATTCTCATATTATACAGTTACTATCCACAGAACTATAACAAATCTAGCAATTGCTCTTATTGTTATTAATATAACATGCATTAATTCCCATATTATACAGTTACTAACCACAGAACTATAACAAATCTAGCAATTGCTCTTATTGTTATTAATATAACATGCATTAATTCCCATATTATACAGTTACTATCCACAGAACTATAATAATTCTAGCAATTGCTCTTATTGTTATTAATATAAAACGCATTAATTCCCATATTATACAGTTACTATCCAGAGAACTATAATAATTCTAGCAATTGCTCTTATTGTTATTAATATAACATGCATTAATTCGCATGTTATACAGTTATTATCCATAGAACTATAAAAATTCTTGCTACTACTCTTATTGTTTTTAATATAAAATGTATTATTGCCCAAATTATAATGCTGCTATCACTAGAATTGTAATAACTCTAGCTATCACTCTTACTGTTATTAATATAACATGTATTAATTCCCATACTATACAGATATTATCCACAGAACTATAATAATACCAGAAATTTCTCTTACTGTTATTAATATAACATGCATTATTACCCAAATTATAATTTTGCTATCTCTAGAACTGTAGTAACTCCAGCTATCACTCCTAGTGTTATTACTATAACATGCATTAATTCCTATATTATACAGATATTATCCACAGAACTATAATAATTCTCGCAATTGCTCTTATTGTTATTAATATAACACGCATTAATTCTCATATTATACAGTTATTATCCATAGAACTATAATAATTCTAGCTATTTCTCTTATTGTTTTTAATGTATCATGCATTATTGCCCATACCATACTGTTATTATTGCTAGAACTATAATAATTGTAATTTATCACTCTTATTATTATTAATGTAACATGCATTATTTCCCATATTGTACTGTTACTGTGGCTAAAACTATAAAATTCAAGCAATTGCACTTATTGTTATTAATATAACATGCATTAATTCCCATATTATGCAGATGTCATCCACAGAACTATAATAATTCCAGAAATTGCTCTTATTGTTATTAATATGACATGCATTATTACCCATATTATACAGATATTATCCACAGAACTATAAGAATTCTAGAAATTGCTATTACTGTTATTAATATAACATGCATTGTTACCCAAATTATAATTTTGCTATCACTAGAACTGTAATAACACTAGCTATCACTCCTACTGTTATTAATATAACATGCATTAATTGCCATATTATACAGTTTCTATCCACAGAACTATAACAAATCTAGCAATTGCTCTTATTGTTATTAATATAACATGCATTAATTCCCATGTTATACAGTTATTATCCATAGGACTATAATAATTCTAGCTACCACTCTTATTGTTTTTAATATAAAATGTATTATTGCCCAAATTAAAATGCTGCTATCACTAGAATTGTAATAACTCTAGCTATCACTCTTACTGTTATTAATATAACATGCATTAATTCCCATGTTATACACTTATTATCCATAGAACTATAATAATTCTAGCTACTACTCTTATTGTTTTTAATATAAAATGTATTATTGCCCAAATTATAATGCTGCTATCACTAGAATTGTAATAACTCTAGCTATCACTCCTACTGTTATTACTATAACATGCATTAATCCCCATATTATACAGATATTATCCACGGAACTATAATAATTCTAGCAATTGCTCTTATTGTTATTAATATAACATGTATTAATTCCCATATTATACAGATATTATCCACAGAACTATAATAATACCAGAAATTTCTCTTACTGTTATTAATGTAACATGCATTATTACCCAAATTATAATTCTGCTATCGCTAGAACTGTAATAACTCCAGCTATCACTCCTACTGTTATTACTATAACATGCATTAATTCCTATATTATACAGATATTATCCACAGAACTATAATAATTCTAGCAATTGCTCTTATTGTTATTAATATAACACGCATTAATTCCCATATTATACAGTTATTATCCATAGAACTATAATAATTCTAGCTATTTCTCTTATTGTTTTTAATATATCACGCATTATTGCCCATACCATACTGTTATTATTGCTAGAACTGTAATAATTGTAATTTATCACTTTTATTATTATTAATGTAACATGCATTATTTCCCATATTATACTGTTACTGTTGCTAGAACTATAAAATTCAAGCAATTGCACTTATTGTTATTAATATAACATGCATTAATTCCCATATTATGCAGATGTCATCCACCAAACTATAATAACTCTAGAAATTGCTCTTATTGTTATTAATATATCATGCATTATTACCCATATTATACAGATATTATCCGCAGAACTATAAGAATTCTAGAAATTGCTCTTACTGTTATTAATATAACATGCATTGTTACCCAAATTATAATTCTGCTATCGCTAGAACTGTAATAACACTAGCTATCACTCCTACTGTTATTAATATAACATGCATTAATTGCCATATTATACAGTTTCTATCCACAGAACTATAACAAATCTAGCAATTGCTCTTATTGTTATTAATATAACATGCATTAATTCCCATGTTATACAGTTATTACCCATAGGACTATAATAATTCTAGCTACCACTCTTATTGTTTTTAATATAAATTGTATTATTGCCCAAATTATAATGTTGCTATCGCTAGAATTGTAATAACTCTAGCTATCACTCTTACTCTTATTAATATAACATGCATTAATTCACATATTACACAGATGTTATCCACAGAACTATAATAATCCCAGAAATTTCTCTTATTGTTATTAATACAACATGCATTATTACCCATATTATACAGATATTATCCACAGAACTATAAGAATTCTAGAAATTGCTCTTACTGTTATTAATATAACATGCATTGTTACCCAAATTATAATTTTGCTATCGCTAGAACTGTAATAACTCCAGCTATCACTCCTACTGTTATTACTATAACATGCATTAATTCCCATATTATACAGATATTATCCACAGAACTATAATAATTCTAGCAATTGCTCTTATTGTTATTAATATAACATGCATTAATTCCCATATTATACAGATATTATCCACAGAACTATAATAATACCAGAAATTTCTCTTACTGTTATTAATATAATATGCATTATTACCCAAATTATAATTTTGCTATCGCTAGAACTGTAATAACTCCAGCTATCACTCCTACTGTTATTAATATAACATGCAATAATTCCCATATTATACAGATGTCATCCACAGAACTATAATAATTCTAGAAATTGCTCTTATTGTTATTAATATAACATGCATTATTACCCATATTATACAGATATTATCCACAGAACTATAAGAATTCTAGAAATTGCTCTTACTGTTATTAATATAACATGCATTGTTACCCAAATTATAATTTTGCTATCGCTAGAACTGTAATAACACTAGCTATCACTCCTACTGTTATTAATATAACATGCACTAATTCCCATATTATACAGTTTCTATCCACAGAACTATAACAAATCTAGCAATTGCTCTTATTGTTATTAATATAACATGCATTAATTCCCATGTTATACAGTTATTATCCATAGGACTATAATAATTCTAGCTACCACTCTTATTGTTTTTAATATAAATTGTATTATTGCCCAAATTATAATGCTGCTATCACTAGAATTGTAATAACTCTAGCTATCACTCTTATTGTTATTAATATAACATGCATTAATTCCCATATTATACAGATATTATCCACAGAACTATAATAATTCCAGAAATTTCTCTTACTGTTATTAATATAACATGCATTATTACCCAAATTATAATTTTGGTATCGCTAGAACTGTAATAACCCCAGCTATAACTCCTACTGTTATTACTATGACATGCATTAATTTCCATATTGTACAGATATTATTCACAGAACTATAATAATTCTAGCTATTTCTCTTATTGTTTTTAATATATCATGCATTATTGCCCATACCATACTGTTATTATTACTAGAACTATAATAATTGTAATTTATCACTCTTATTATTATTAATGTAACATGCATTATTTCCCATATTATACTGTTACTGTTGCTAGAACTATAAAATTCAAGCAATTGCACATATTGTTATTAATATAACATGCATTAATTCCCATATTATGCAGATGTCAACCACAGAACTATAATAATTCTAGAAATTACTCTTATTGTTATTAATATAACATGCATTATTACCCATATTATACAGATATTATCCACAGAACTATAATAATTCTAGCAATTGCTCTTATTGTTATTAATATAACATGCATTAATTCCCATATTATACAGATATTATCCACAGAACCATAATAATACCAGAAATTTCTCTTACTGTTATTAATATAACATGCATTATTACCCAAATTATAATTTTGCTATCGCTAGAACTGTAATAACTCCAGCTATCACTCCTACTGTTATTACTATAACACGCATTAATTCCCATGTTATACAGTTATTATCCATAGAAATATAATAATTCTAGCTACCACTCTTATTGTTTTTAATATAAAATGTATTATTGCCCAAATTATAATGCTGCTATCACTCGAATTGTAATAACTCTAGCTATCACTCTTACTGTTATTAATATAACATGCATTAATTCCCATATTATACAGATATTATCCACAGAACTATAATAATTCTAGAAATTGCTCTTATTGTTATTAATATAACATGCATTATTACCCATATTATACAGATACTATCCACAGAACTATAAGAATTCTAGAAATTGCTCTTACTGCTATTAATGTAACATGCATTGTTACCCAAATTATAATTTTGCTATCGCTAGAACTGTAATAACTCTAGCTATCACTCCTACTGTTATTAATATAACACGCATTAATTCCCATGTTATACAGTTATTATCCATAGAAATATAATAATTCTAGCTACCACTCTTATTGTTTTTAATATAAAATGTATTATTGCCCAAATTATAATGCTGCTATCACTCGAATTGTAATAACTCTAGCTATCACTCTTACTGTTATTAATATAACATGCATTAATTCCCATATTATACAGATGTCATTCACAGAACTATAATAATTCTAGAAATTGCTCTTATTGTTATTAATATAACATGCATTATTACCCATATTATACAGATATTATCCACAGAACTATAAGAATTCTAGAAATTGCTCTTACTGTTATTAACATAACATGCATTAATTCCCATATTATACAGTTACTATCCACAGATCTATAATAATTCTAGCTATTACTCTTATTGTTTTTAATATATCATGCATTATTGCCCATACCATACTGTTATTATTGCTAGAACTATAATAATTGTGATTTATCACTCTTATTATTATTAATGTAACATGCATGATTTCCCATATTATACTGTTACTGTTGCTAGAATTATAAAATTCAAGCAATTGCACTTATTGTTATTAATATAACGTGCATTAATTCCCATATTATACAGTTACTATCCACAGAACTATAACAAATCTAGCAATTGCTCTTATTGTTATTAATGTAACATGCATTAATTCTCATATTATACAGTTACTATCCACAGAACTATAACAAATCTAGCAATTGCTCTTATTGTTATTAATATAACATGCATTAATTCCCATAGTATACAGTTACTATCCACAGAACTATAACAAATCGAGCAATTGCTCTTATTGTTATTAATATAACATGCATTAATTCCCATATTATACAGTTACTATCCACAGAACTATAATAATTCTCGCAATTGCTCTTATTGTTATTAATATAACACGCATTAATTCTCATATTATACAGTTATTATCCATAGAACTATAATAATTCTAGCTATTTCTCTTATTGTTTTTAATATATCATGCATTATTGCCCATACCATACTGTTATTATTGCTAGAACTATAATAATTGTGATTTATCACTCTTATTATTATTAATGTAACATGCATGATTTCCCATATTATACTGTTACTGTTGCTAGAATTATAAAATTCAAGCAATTGCACTTATTGTTATTAATATAACGTGCATTAATTCCCATATTATACAGTTACTATCCACAGAACTATAACAAATCTAGCAATTGCTCTTATTGTTATTAATATAACATGCATTAATTCTCATATTATACAGTTACTATCCACAGAACTATAACAAATCTAGCAATTGCTCTTATTGTTATTAATATAACATGCATTAATTCCCATATTATACAGTTACTAACCACAGAACTATAACAAATCTAGCAATTGCTCTTATTGTTATTAATATAACATGCATTAATTCCCATATTATACAGTTACTATCCACAGAACTATAATAATTCTAGCAATTGCTCTTATTGTTATTAATATAAAACGCATTAATTCCCATATTATACAGTTACTATCCACAGAACTATAATAATTCTAGCAATTGCTCTTATTGTTATTAATATAACATGCATTAATTCGCATGTTATACAGTTATTATCCATAGAACTATAAAAATTCTTGCTACTACTCTTATTGTTTTTAATATAAAATGTATTATTGCCCAAATTATAATGCTGCTATCACTAGAATTGTAATAACTCTAGCTATCACTCTTACTGTTATTAATATAACATGTATTAATTCCCATACTATACAGATATTATCCACAGAACTATAATAATACCAGAAATTTCTCTTACTGTTATTAATATAACATGCATTATTACCTAAATTATAATTTTGCTATCTCTAGAACTGTAGTAACTCCAGCTATCACTCCTAGTGTTATTACTATAACATGCATTAATTCCTATATTATACAGATATTATCCACAGAACTATAATAATTCTCGCAATTGCTCTTATTGTTATTAATATAACACGCATTAATTCTCATATTATACAGTTATTATCCATAGAACTATAATAATTCTAGCTATTTCTCTTATTGTTTTTAATATATCATGCATTATTGCCCATACCATACTGTTATTATTGCTAGAACTATAATAATTGTAATTTATCACTCTTATTTTTATTAATGTAACATGCATTATTTCCCATATTGTACTGTTACTGTGGCTAAAACTATAAAATTCAAGCAATTGCACTTATTGTTATTAATATAACATGCATTAATTCCCATATTATGCAGATGTCATCCACAGAACTATAATAATTCCAGAAATTGCTCTTATTGTTATTAATATGACATGCATTATTACCCATATTATACAGATATTATCCACAGAACTATAAGAATTCTAGAAATTGCTATTACTGTTATTAATATAACATGCATTGTTACCCAAATTATAATTTTGCTATCACTAGAACTGTAATAACACTAGCTATCACTCCTACTGTTATTAATATAACATGCATTAATTGCCATATTATACAGTTTCTATCCACAGAACTATAACAAATCTAGCAATTGCTCTTATTGTTATTAATATAACATGCATTAATTCCCATGTTATACAGTTATTATCCATAGGACTATAATAATTCTAGCTACCACTCTTATTGTTTTTAATATAAAATGTATTATTGCCCAAATTAAAATGCTGCTATCACTAGAATTGTAATAACTCTAGCTATCACTCTTACTGTTATTAATATAACATGCATTAATTCCCATGTTATACACTTATTATCCATAGAACTATAATAATTCTAGCTACTACTCTTATTGTTTTTAATATAAAATGTATTATTGCCCAAATTATAATGCTGCTATCACTAGAATTGTAATAACTCTAGCTATCACTCCTACTGTTATTACTATAACATGCATTAATCCCCATATTATACAGATATTATCCACGGAACTATAATAATTCTAGCAATTGCTCTTATTGTTATTAATATAACATGTATTAATTCCCATATTATACAGATATTATCCACAGAACTATAATAATACCAGAAATTTCTCTTACTGTTATTAATGTAACATGCATTATTACCCAAATTATAATTCTGCTATCGCTAGAACTGTAATAACTCCAGCTATCACTCCTACTGTTATTACTATAACATGCATTAATTCCTATATTATACAGATATTATCCACAGAACTATAATAATTCTAGCAATTGCTCTTATTGTTATTAATATAACACGCATTAATTCCCATATTATACAGTTATTATCCATAGAACTATAATAATTCTAGCTATTTCTCTTATTGTTTTTAATATATCACGCATTATTGCCCATACCATACTGTTATTATTGCTAGAACTGTAATAATTGTAATTTATCACTTTTATTATTATTAATGTAACATGCATTATTTCCCATATTATACTGTTACTGTTGCTAGAACTATAAAATTCAAGCAATTGCACTTATTGTTATTAATATAACGTGCATTAATTCCCATATTATACAGTTACTATCCACAGAACTATAACAAATCTAGCAATTGCTCTTATTGTTATTAATGTAACATGCATTAATTCTCATATTATACAGTTACTATCCACAGAACTATAACAAATCTAGCAATTGCTCTTATTGTTATTAATATAACATGCATTAATTCCCATAGTATACAGTTACTATCCACAGAACTATAACAAATCTAGCAATTGCTCTTATTGTTATTAATATAACATGCATTAATTCCCATATTATACAGTTACTATCCACAGAACTATAACAAATCTAGCAATTGCTCTTATTGTTATTAATATAACATGCATTAATTCCCATATTATACAGTTACTAACCACAGAACTATAACAAATCTAGCAATTGCTCTTATTGTTATTAATATAACATGCATTAATTCCCATATTATACAGTTACTATCCACAGAACTATAATAATTCTAGCAATTGCTCTTATTGTTATTAATATAAAACGCATTAATTCCCATATTATACAGTTACTATCCACAGAACTATAATAATTCTAGCAATTGCTCTTATTGTTATTAATATAACATGCATTAATTCGCATGTTATACAGTTATTATCCATAGAACTATAAAAATTCTTGCTACTACTCTTATTGTTTTTAATATAAAATGTATTATTGCCCAAATTATAATGCTGCTATCACTAGAATTGTAATAACTCTAGCTATCACTCTTACTGTTATTAATATAACATGTATTAATTCCCATACTATACAGATATTATCCACAGAACTATAATAATACCAGAAATTTCTCTTACTGTTATTAATATAACATGCATTATTACCTAAATTATAATTTTGCTATCTCTAGAACTGTAGTAACTCCAGCTATCACTCCTAGTGTTATTACTATAACATGCATTAATTCCTATATTATACAGATATTATCCACAGAACTATAATAATTCTCGCAATTGCTCTTATTGTTATTAATATAACACGCATTAATTCTCATATTATACAGTTATTATCCATAGAACTATAATAATTCTAGCTATTTCTCTTATTGTTTTTAATATATCATGCATTATTGCCCATACCATACTGTTATTATTGCTAGAACTATAATAATTGTAATTTATCACTCTTATTTTTATTAATGTAACATGCATTATTTCCCATATTGTACTGTTACTGTGGCTAAAACTATAAAATTCAAGCAATTGCACTTATTGTTATTAATATAACATGCATTAATTCCCATATTATGCAGATGTCATCCACAGAACTATAATAATTCCAGAAATTGCTCTTATTGTTATTAATATGACATGCATTATTACCCATATTATACAGATATTATCCACAGAACTATAAGAATTCTAGAAATTGCTATTACTGTTATTAATATAACATGCATTGTTACCCAAATTATAATTTTGCTATCACTAGAACTGTAATAACACTAGCTATCACTCCTACTGTTATTAATATAACATGCATTAATTGCCATATTATACAGTTTCTATCCACAGAACTATAACAAATCTAGCAATTGCTCTTATTGTTATTAATATAACATGCATTAATTCCCATGTTATACAGTTATTATCCATAGGACTATAATAATTCTAGCTACCACTCTTATTGTTTTTAATATAAAATGTATTATTGCCCAAATTAAAATGCTGCTATCACTAGAATTGTAATAACTCTAGCTATCACTCTTACTGTTATTAATATAACATGCATTAATTCCCATGTTATACACTTATTATCCATAGAACTATAATAATTCTAGCTACTACTCTTATTGTTTTTAATATAAAATGTATTATTGCCCAAATTATAATGCTGCTATCACTAGAATTGTAATAACTCTAGCTATCACTCCTACTGTTATTACTATAACATGCATTAATCCCCATATTATACAGATATTATCCACGGAACTATAATAATTCTAGCAATTGCTCTTATTGTTATTAATATAACATGTATTAATTCCCATATTATACAGATATTATCCACAGAACTATAATAATACCAGAAATTTCTCTTACTGTTATTAATGTAACATGCATTATTACCCAAATTATAATTCTGCTATCGCTAGAACTGTAATAACTCCAGCTATCACTCCTACTGTTATTACTATAACATGCATTAATTCCTATATTATACAGATATTATCCACAGAACTATAATAATTCTAGCAATTGCTCTTATTGTTATTAATATAACACGCATTAATTCCCATATTATACAGTTATTATCCATAGAACTATAATAATTCTAGCTATTTCTCTTATTGTTTTTAATATATCACGCATTATTGCCCATACCATACTGTTATTATTGCTAGAACTGTAATAATTGTAATTTATCACTTTTATTATTATTAATGTAACATGCATTATTACCCATATTATACAGATATTATCCGCAGAACTATAAGAATTCTAGAAATTGCTCTTACTGTTATTAATATAACATGCATTGTTACCCAAATTATAATTCTGCTATCGCTAGAACTGTAATAACACTAGCTATCACTCCTACTGTTATTAATATAACATGCATTAATTGCCATATTATACAGTTTCTATCCACAGAACTATAACAAATCTAGCAATTGCTCTTATTGTTATTAATATAACATGCATTAATTCCCATGTTATACAGTTATTACCCATAGGACTATAATAATTCTAGCTACCACTCTTATTGTTTTTAATATAAATTGTATTATTGCCCAAATTATAATGTTGCTATCGCTAGAATTGTAATAACTCTAGCTATCACTCTTACTCTTATTAATATAACATGCATTAATTCACATATTACACAGATATTATCCACAGAACTATAATAATTCTAGCAATTGCTCTTATTGTTATTAATATAACATGCATTAATTCCCATATTATACAGATATTATCCACAGAACTATAATAATACCAGAAATTTCTCTTACTGTTATTAATATAATATGCATTATTACCCAAATTATAATTTTGCTATCGCTAGAACTGTAATAACTCCAGCTATCACTCCTACTGTTATTAATATAACATGCAATAATTCCCATATTATACAGATGTCATCCACAGAACTATAATAATTCTAGAAATTGCTCTTATTGTTATTAATATAACATGCATTATTACCCATATTATACAGATATTATCCACAGAACTATAAGAATTCTAGAAATTGCTCTTACTGTTATTAACATAACATGCATTAATTCCCATATTATACAGTTACTATCCACAGATCTATAATAATTCTAGCTATTACTCTTATTGTTTTTAATATATCATGCATTATTGCCCATACCATACTGTTATTATTGCTAGAACTATAATAATTGTGATTTATCACTCTTATTATTATTAATGTAACATGCATGATTTCCCATATTATACTGTTACTGTTGCTAGAATTATAAAATTCAAGCAATTGCACTTATTGTTATTAATATAACGTGCATTAATTCCCATATTATACAGTTACTATCCACAGAACTATAACAAATCTAGCAATTGCTCTTATTGTTATTAATGTAACATGCATTAATTCTCATATTATACAGTTACTATCCACAGAACTATAACAAATCTAGCAATTGCTCTTATTGTTATTAATATAACATGCATTAATTCCCATAGTATACAGTTACTATCCACAGAACTATAACAAATCTAGCAATTGCTCTTATTGTTATTAATATAACATGCATTAATTCCCATATTATACAGTTACTATCCACAGAACTATAATAATTCTCGCAATTGCTCTTATTGTTATTAATATAACACGCATTAATTCTCATATTATACAGTTATTATCCATAGAACTATAATAATACTAGCTATTTCTCTTATTGTTTTTAATATATCATGCATTATTGCCCATACCATACTGTTATTATTGCTAAAACTATAATAATTGTAATTTATTACTCTTATTATTATTAATGTAACATGCATTATTTCCCATATTGTACTGTTACTGTTGCTAGAACTATAAAATTCAAGCAATTGCACTTATTGTTATTAATATAACATGCATTAATTCCCATATTATGCAGATGTCATCCACAGAACTATAATAATTCTAGAAATTACTCTTATTGTTATTAATATAACATGCATTATTACCCATATTATACAGATATTATCCACAGAACTATAATAATTCTAGCAATTGCTCTTAATGTTATTAATATAACATGCATTAATTCCCATATTATACAGATATTATCCACAGAACCATAATAATACCAGAAATTTCTCTTACTGTTATTAATATAACATGCATTATTACCCAAATTATAATTTTGCTATCGCTAGAACTGTAATAACTCCAGCTATCACTCCTACTGTTATTACTATAACACGCATTAATTCCCATGTTATACAGTTATTATCCATAGAAATATAATAATTCTAGCTACCACTCTTATTGTTTTTAATATAAAATGTATTATTGCCCAAATTATAATGCTGCAATCACTCGAATTGTAATAACTCTAGCTATCACTCTTACTGTTATTAATATAACATGCATTAATTCCCATATTATACAGATATTATCCACAGAACTATAATAATTCTAGAAATTGCTCTTATTGTTATTAATATAACATGCATTATTACCCATATTATACAGATATTATCCACAGAACTATAAGAATTCTAGAAATTGCTCTTATTGTTATTAATATAACACGCATTAATTCTCATATTATACAGTTATTATCCATAGAACTATAATAATTCTAGCTATTTCTCTTACTGTTATTAATATAATATGCATTATTACCCAAATTATAATTTTGCTATCGCTAGAACTGTAATAACTCCAGCTATCACTCCTACTGTTATTACTATAACACGCATTTATTCCCATATTATACAGTTATTATCCATAGAACTATAACAATTCTAGCTATTTCTCTTATTGTTTTTAATATATCATGCATTGTTGCCCATACCATACTGTTATTATTGCTAGAACTATAATAATTGTAATTTATCACTCTTATTATTATTAATGTAACATGCATTATTTCCCATATTATACTGTTACTGTTGCTAGAACTATAAAATTCAAGCAATTGCACTTATTGTTATTAATATAACATGCATTAATTCCCATATTATGCAGATGTCATCCACAGAACTATAATAATTCTAGCAATTGCTCTTATTGTTATTAATATAACATGCATTAATTCCCATATTATACAGATATTATCGACAGAACTATAATAATACCAGAAATTTCTCTTACTGTTATTAATATAATATGCATTATTACCCAAATTATAATTTTGCTATCGCTAGAACTGTAATAACTCCAGCTATCACTCCTACTGTTATTACTATAACATGCATTAATTCCCATGTTATACAGTTATTATCCATAGAACTATAATAATTCTAGCTACTACTCTTATTGTTTTTAATATAAAATGTATTATTGCCCAAATTATAATGCTGCTATCACTAGAATTGTAATAACTCTAGCTATCACTCTTATTGTTATTAATATAACATGCATTAATTCCCATATTATGCAGATATTATCCACAGAACTATAATAATTCCAGAAATTTCTCTTACTGTTATTAATATAACATGCATTATTACCCAAATTATAATTTCGCTATCCCTAGAACTGTAATAACCCCAGCTATCACTCCTACTGTTATTACTATGACATGCATTAATTTCCATATTATACAGATGTCATCCACAGAACTATAATAATTCTAGAAATTGCTCTTATTGTTATTAATATAACATGCATTATTACCCATATTATACAGATATTATCCACAGAACTATAAGAATTCTAGAAATTGCTCTTACTGTTATTAATATAACATGCATTGTTACCCAAATTATAATTTTGCTATCGCTAGAACTGTAATAACACTAGCTATCACTCCTACTGTTATTAATATAACATGCATTAATTGCCATATTATACAGTTTCTATCCACAGAACTATAACAAATCTAGCAATTGCTCTTATTGTTATTAATATAACATGCATTAATTCCCATGTTATACAGTTATTATCCATAGGACTATAATAATTCTAGCTACCACTCTTATTGTTTTTTATATAAATTGTATTATTGCCCAAATTATAATGCTGCTATCACTAGAATTGTAATAACTCTAGCTATCACTCTTATTGTTATTAATGTAACATGCATTAATTCCCATATTATGCAGATATTATCCACAGAACTATAATAATTCCAGAAATTTCTCTTACTGTTATTAATATAACATGCATTATTACACAAATTATAATTTTGCTATCGCTAGAACTGTAATAACCCCAGCTATCACTCCTACTGTTATTACTATGACATGCATTAATTCCCATATTATACAGATGTCATCCACAGAACTATAATAATTCTAGAAATTGCTCTTATTGTTATTAATATAACATGCATTATTACCCATATTATACAGATATTATCCACAGAACTATAAGAATTCTAGCTACCACTCTTATTGTTTTTAATATAAATTGTATTATTGCCCAAATTATAATGCTGCTATCACTAGAATTGTAATAACTCTAGCTATCACTCTTATTGTTATTAATATAACATGCATTAATTCCCATATTATACAGATATTATCCACAGAACTATAATAATTCCAGAAATTTCTCTTACTGTTATTAATATAACATGCATTATTACCCAAATTATAATTTTGGTATTGCTAGAACTGTAATAACCCCAGCTATCACTCCTACTGTTATTACTATGACATGCATTAATTTCCATATTATACAGATATTATCCACAGAACTATAATAATTCTAGCAATTGCTCCTATTGTTATTAATATAACATGCATTAATTCCCATATTATACAGATATTATCCACAGAACCATAATAATACCAGAAATTTCTCTTACTGTTATTAATATAACATGCATTATTACCCACTGTTTAGTGCGGATTTTAGTTTAAGTTATTTAATGTATCAACAAGAGAAATTTATTTGAAATGTTTAATGTTAATGTTAAGTTTATTTAATGCTAAGTGTAGAGGCGCATTCGTTAATTATAATACGTTTATTTTGTAAGCGATTGGTGCACCGATTCGCAAAAACATTGTAATCATAGACGCAGGAACTTCGGCCATAAAGAGCAATTATTTTGGCATTAAAATCGGAAAAGTCTGATTATGTCAACTCTCAACGGTGTAGCCCAGCGTGCGCGGAAAACCAAAGGGTTTTCTGTGGCCGTCAAGCTCCCCGCGTGCTCGGAAAGATGAAAATCGTTCCGAGGCCGCTATAGACCTCACTTGGGTAGATATCTACCGCTATGAAGGTCCACGCGTGCACGGGAAGACGAAGTCGACCCGGGGCCGCTAAGCTACCGGCGAAACCGGCAGAGTTGATTTTTATTATAAACGATTGCTCGAATTTATAAGAAAATTCGATAGAAATGCTCGTAAGTAGCGAGGTTTCGCGTCTATGAAGAGCGAAGCATTTTCGGACGTTATCGGTAGCGTTCGTCAACAATCGCGTATCGCTCCGTCGGGCTCGCGACCGTGGAGCAGGTATTCATTCTCTCCTCAACGGCCGAGCGAATGACATTGCAAAGACGCTTATATCCTTATCCACCAAAATAAATTGGTTACATTTCTACAATTTCGTATTCAATTATTTACGCTCACAGAATCCTGTATACCCACATTATAATTTTGCTATCGCTAGAACTGTAATAACTCCAGCTATCACTCCTACTGTTATTACTATAACACGCATTAATTCCCATGTTATACAGTTATTATCCATAGAAATATAATAATTCTAGCTACCACTCTTATTGTTTTTAATATAAAATGTATTATTGCCCAAATTATAATGCTGCTATCACTCGAATTGTAATAACTCTAGCTATCACTCTTACTGTTATTAATATAACATGCATTAATTCCCATATTATACAGATATTATCCACAGAACTATAATAATTCTAGAAATTGCTCTTATTGTTATTAGTATAACATGCATTATTACCCATATTATACAGATATTATCCTCAGAACTATAAGAATTCTAGAAATTGCTCTTATTGTTATTAATATAACACGCATTATTTCCCATATTATACAGTTATTATCCATAGAACTATAATAATTCTAGCTATTACTCTTATTGTTATTAATATAACATGCATTAATTCCCATATTATACAGATATTATCCACAGAACTATAATAATTCTAGCAATTGCTCTTATTGTTATTAATATAACATGCATTAATTCCCATATTATACAGATATTATCCACAGAACCATAATAATACCAGAAATTTCTCTTACTGTTATTAATATAACATGCATTATTACCCAAATTATAATTTTGCTATCGCTAGAACTGTAATAACTCCAGCTATCACTCCTACTGCTATTACTATAACACGCATTAATTCCCATATTATACAGTTATTATCCATAGAACTATAACAATTCTAGCTATTTCTCTTATTGTTTTTAATATATCATGCATTGTTGCCCATACCATACTGTTATTATTGCTAGAACTATAATAATTGTAATTTATCACTCTTATTATTATTAATGTAACATGCATTATTTCCCATATTATACTGTTACTGTTGCTAGAACTATAAAATTCAAGCAATTGCACTTATTGTTATTAATATAACATGCATTAATTCCCATATTATACAGATATTATCCACAGAACTATAATAATACCAGAAATTTCTCTTACTGTTATTAATATAATATGCATTATTACCCAAATTATAATTTTGCTATCGCTAGAACTGTAATAACTCCAGCTATCACTCCTACTGTTATTAATATAACATGCAATAATTCCCATATTATACAGATGTCATCCACAGAACTATAATAATTCTAGAAATTGCTCTTACTGTTATTAATATAACATGCATTGTTACCCAAATTATAATTTTGCTATCGCTAGAACTGTAATAACACTAACTATCACTCCTACTGTTATTAATATAACATGCATTAATTCCCATATTATACAGTTTCTATCGACAGAACTATAACAAATCTAGCAATTGCTCTTATTGTTATTAATATAACATGCATTAATTCCCATGTTATACAGTTATTATCCATAGGACTATAATAATTCTAGCTACCACTCTTATTGTTTTTAATATAAATTGTATTATTGCCCAAATTATAATGCTGCTATCACTAGAATTGTAATAACTCTAGGTATCACTCTTACTGTTATTAATATAACATGCATTAATTCCCATATTATACAGTTACTATCCACAGAACTATAATAATTCTAGCAATTGCTCTTATTGTTATTAATATAAAACGCATTAATTCCCATATCATACAGTTACTATCCACAGAACTATAATAATTCTAGCAATTGCTCTTATTGTTATTAATATAACATGCATTAATTCGCATGTTATACAGTTATTATCCATAGAACTATAAAAATTCTAGCTACTACTCTTATTGTTTTTAATATAAAATGTATTATTGCCCAAATTATAATGCTGCTATCACTAGAATTGTAATAACTCTAGGTATCACTCTTACTGTTATTAATATAACATGCATTAATTCCCATATTATACAGTTACTATCCACAGAACTATAATAATTCTAGAAATTGCTCTTATTGTTATTAATATAACATGCATTATTACCCATATTATACAGATATCATCCACAGAACTATAATAATTCTAGCAATTGCTCTTATTTTTATTAATATAACATGCATTAATTCCCATATTATACAGATATTATCCACAGAACTATAATAATACCAGAAATTTCTCTTACTGTTATTAATATAATATGCATTATTACCCAAATTATAATTTTGCTATCGCTAGAACTGTAATAACTCCAGCTATCACTCCTACTGTTATTAATATAACATGCAATAATTCCCATATTATACAGATGTCATCCACAGAACTATAATAATTCTAGAAATTGCTCTTACTGTTATTAATATAACATGCATTGTTACCCAAATTATAATTTTGCTATCGCTAGAACTGTAATAACACTAACTATCACTCCTACTGTTATTAATATAACATGCATTAATTCCCATATTATACAGTTTCTATCGACAGAACTATAACAAATCTAGCAATTGCTCTTATTGTTATTAATATAACATGCATTAATTCCCATGTTATACAGTTATTATCCATAGGACTATAATAATTCTAGCTACCACTCTTATTGTTTTTAATATAAATTGTAATATTGCCCAAATTATAATGCTGCTATCACTAGAATTGTAATAACTGTAGGTATCACTCTTACTGTTATTAATATAACATGCATTAATTCCCATATTATACAGTTACTATCCACAGAACTATAATAATTCTAGCAATTGCTCTTATTGTTATTAATATAAAACGCATTAATTCCCATATCATACAGTTACTATCCACAGAACTATAATAATTCTAGCAATTGCTCTTATTGTTATTAATATAACATGCATTAATTCGCATGTTATACAGTTATTATCCATAGAACTATAAAAATTCTAGCTACTACTCTTATTGTTTTTAATATAAAATGTATTATTGCCCAAATTATAATGCTGCTATCACTAGAATTGTAGTAACTCTAGGTATCACTCTTACTGTTATTAATATAACATGCATTAATTCCCATATTATACAGTTACTATCCACAGAACTATAATAATTCTAGAAATTGCTCTTATTGTTATTAATATAACATGCATTATTACCCATATTATACAGATATCATCCACAGAACTATAATAATTCTAGCAATTGCTCTTATTGTTATTAATATAACATGCATTAATTCCCATATTATACAGATATTATCCACAGAACCATAATAATACCAGAAATTTCTCTTACTGTTATTAATATAACATGCATTCTTACCCAAATTATAATTTTGCTATCGCTAGAACTGTAATAACTCCAGCTATCACTCCTACTGTTATTACTATAACATGCATTAATTCCCATGTTATACAGTTATTATCCATAGAACTATAATAATTCTAGCTACTACTCTTATTGTTTTTAATATAAAATGTATTATTGCCCAAATTATAATGCTGCTATCACTAGAATTGTAATAACTCTAGCTATCACTCTTATTGTTATTAATATAACATGCATTATTACCCATATTATACAGATATTATCCACAGAACTATAAGAATTCTAGAAATTGCTCTTACTGTTATTAATATAACATGCATTGTTACCCAAATTATAATTTTGCTATCGCTAGAACTGTAATAACACTAGCTATCACTCCTACTGTTATTAATATAACATGCATTAATTGCCATATTATACAGTTTCTATCCACAGAACTATAACAAATCTAGCAATTGCTCTTATTGTTATTAATATAACATGCATTAATTCCCATGTTATACAGTTATCATCCATAGGACTATAATAATTCTAGCTACCACTCTTATTGTTTTTTATATAAATTGTATTATTGCCCAAATTATAATGCTGCTATCACTAGAATTGTAATAACTCTAGCTATCACTCTTATTGTTATTAATATAACATGCATTAATTCCCATATTATGCAGATATTATCCACAGAACTATAATAATTCCAGAAATTTCTCTTACTGTTATTAATATAACATGCATTATTACCCAAAGTATAATTTTGCTATCGCTAGAACTGTAATAACCCCAGCTATCACTCCTACTGTTATTACTATGACATGCATTAATTCCCATATTATACAGATGTCATCCACAGAACTATAATAATTCTAGAAATTGCTCTTATTGTTATTAATATAACATGCATTATTACCCATATTATACAGATATTATCCACAGAACTATAAGAATTCTAGAAATTGCTCTTACTGTTATTAATATAACATGCATTGTTACCCAAATTATAATTTTGCTATCGCTAGAACTGTAATAACACTAGCTATCACTCCTACTGTTATTAATATAACATGCATTAATTGCCATATTATACAGTTTCTATCCACAGAACTATAACAAATCTAGCAATTGCTCTTATTGTTATTAATATAACATGCATTAATTCCCATGTTATACAGTTATTACCCATAGGACTATAATAATTCTAGCTACCACTCTTATTGTTTTTAATATAAATTGTATTATTGCCCAAATTATAATGCTGCTATCACTAGAATTGTAATAACTCTAGCTATCACTCTTATTGTTATTAATATAACATGCATTATTACCCAAATTATAATTTTGCTATCGCTAGAACTGTAACAACTCCAGCTATCACTCCTACTGTTATTACTATAACATGCATTAATTCCCATATTATGCAGATATTATCCACAGAACTAAAATAATTCTAGCAATTGCTCTTATTGTTATTAATATAACATGCATTAATTCCCATATTATACAGATATTATCCACAGAACTATAATAATACCAGAAATTTCTCTTACTGTTATTAATATAATATGCATTATTACCCAAATTATAATTTTGCTATCGCTAGAACTGTAATAACTCCAGCTATCACTCCTACTGTTATTAATATAACATGCAATAATTCCCATATTATACAGATGTCATCCACAGAACTATAATAATTCTAGAAATTGCTCTTATTGTTATTAATATAACATGCATTATTACCCATATTATACAGATATTATCCACAGAACTGTAAGAATTCTAGAAATTGCTCTTACTGTTATTAATATAACATGCATTGTTACCCAAATTATAATTTTGCTATCGCTAGAACTGTAATAACACTAGCTATCACTCCTACTGTTATTAATATAACATGCATTAATTGCCATATTATACAGTTTCTATCCACAGAACTATAACAAATCTAGCAATTGCTCTTATTGTTATTAATATAACATGCATTAATTCCCATGTTATACAGTTATTACCCATAGGACTATAATAATTCTAGCTACCACTCTTATTGTTTTTAATATAAATTGTATTATTGCCCAAATTATAATGCTGCTATCACTAGAATTGTAATAACTCTAGCTATCACTCTTATTGTTATTAATATAACATGCATTAATTCCCATATTATACAGATATTATCCACAGAACTATAATAATTCCAGAAATTTCTCTTACTGTTATTAATATAACATGCATTATTACCCAAATTATAATTTTGGTATCGCTAGAACTGTAATAACCCCAGCTATCACTCCTACTGTTATTACTATGACATGCATTAATTTCCATATTATACAGATATTATTCACAGAACTATAATAATTCTAGCTATTGCTCTTATTGTTATTAATATAACACGCATTATTTCCCATATTATATAGTTATTATCTATACAACTATAATAATTCTAGCTATTTCTCTTATTGTTTTTAATATATCATGCATTATTGCCCATACCATACTGTTATTATTGCTAGAGCTATAATAATTGTAATTTATCACTCTTATTATTATTAATGTAACATGCATTATTTCCCATATTATACTGTTACTGTTGCTAGAACTATAAAATTCAAGTAATTGCACTTATTGTTATTAATATAACGTGCATTAATTCCCATGTTATACAGTTACTATCCACAGAACTATAACAAATCTACCAATTGCTCTTATTGTTATTAATATAACATGCATTAATTCCCATATTATACAGTTACTATCCACAGAACTATAATAATTCTAGCAATTGCTCTTATTGTTATTAATATAAAACGCATTAATTCCCATATTATACAGTTACTATCCACAGAACTATAATAATTCTAGCAATTGCTCTTATTGTTATTAATATAACATGCATTAATTCGCATGTTATACAGTTATTATCCATAGAACTATAAAAATTCTAGCTATTACTCTTATTGTTTTTAATATAAAATGTATTATTGCCCAAATTATAATGCTGCTATCACTAGAATTGTAATAACTCTAGCTATCACTCTTACTGTTATTAATATAACATGCATTAATTCCCATATTATACAGATATTATCCACAGAACCATAATAATACCAGAAATTTCTCTTACTGTTATTAATATAACATGCATTATTACCCAAATTATAATTTTGCTATCGCTAGAACTGTAATAACTCCAGCTATCACTCCTACTGTTATTACTATAACACGCATTAATTCCCATATTATACAGTTATTATCCATAGAACTATAACAATTCTAGCTATTTCTCTTATTGTTTTTAATATATCATGCATTATTGCCCATACCATACTGTTATTATTGCTAGAACTATAATAGTTGTAATTTATCACTCTTATTATTATTAATGTAACATGCATTATTTCCCATATTATACTGTTACTGTTGCTAGAACTATAAAATTCAAGTAATTGTACTTATTGTTATTAATATAACGTGCATTAATTCCCATGTTATACAGTTACTATCCACAGAACTATAACAAATCTAGCAATTGCTCTTATTGTTATTAATATAACATGCATTAATTCCCATATTATACAGTTACTATCCACAGAACTATAATAATTCTAGCAATTGCTCTTATTGTTATTAATATAAAACGCATTAATTCCCATATTATACAGTTACTATCCACAGAACTATAATAATTCTAGCAATTGCTCTTATTGTTATTAATATAACATGCATTAATTCGCATGTTATACAGTTATTATCCATAGAACTATAAAAATTCTAGCTACTACTCTTATTGTTTTTAATATAAAATGTATTATTGCCCAAATTATAATGCTGCTATCACTAGAATTGTAATAAATCTAGCTATCACTCCTACTGTTATTACTATAACATGCATTAATTCCCATATTATACAGATATTATCCACCGAACTATAATAATTCTAGCAATTGCTCTTATTGTTATTAATATAAGATGCATTAATTCCCATATTATACAGATATTATCCACAGAACTATAATAATTCTAGCAATTGCTCTTATTGTTATTAATATAACACGCATTAATTCCCATATTATACAGTTATTATCCATAGAACTATAATAATTCTAGCTATTTCTCTTATTGTTTTTAATATATCATGCATTATTGCCCATACCATACTGTTATTATTGCTAGAACTATAATAATTGTAATTTATCACTCTTATTATTATTAATGTAACATGCATTATTTCCCATATTATACAGATATTATCCACAGAACTATAAGAATTCTAGAAATTGCTCTTACTGTTATTAATATAACATACATTAATTCCCATATTATACAGATATTATCCACAGAACTATAATAATTCCAGAAATTTCTCTTATTGTTATTAATATAACATGCATTATTACCCATATTATACAGATATTATCCACAGAACTATAAGAATTCTAGAAATTGCTCTCACTGTTATTAATATAACATGCATTGTTACCCAAATTATAATTTTGCTATCGCTAGAACTGTAATAACTCCAGCTATCACTCCTACTGTTATTACTATAACATGCATTAATTCCCATATTATACAGATATTATCCACAGAACTATAATAACTCTAGCAATTGCTCTTATTGTTATTAATATAACACGCATTAATTCCCATATTATACAGTTATTATCCAAAGAACTATAATAATTCTAGCTACTTCTCTTATTGTTTTTAATATATCATGCACTATTGCCCATACCATACTGTTATTATTGCTAGAACTATAATAATTGTAATTTATCACTCTTATTATTATTAATGTAACATGCATTATTTCCCATATTATACTGTTACTGTTGCTAGAACTATAAAATTCAAGTAATTGCACTTATTGTTATTAATATAACGTGCATTAATTCCCATATTATACAGTTACTATCCACAGAACTATAACAAATCTAGCAATTGCTCTTATTGTTATTAATATAACATGCATTAATTCCCATATTATACAGTTACTATCCACAGAACTATAATAATTCTAGCAATTGCTCTTATTGTTATTAATATAACATGCATTAATTCGCATGTTATACAGTTATTATTCATAGAACTATAAAAATTCTAGCTACTACTCTTATTGTTTTTAATATAAAATGTATTATTGCCCAAATTATAATGCTGCTATCACTAGAATTGTAATAACTCTAGCTATCACTCTTACTGTTATTAATATAACATGCATTAATTCCCATATTATACAGATATTATCCACAGAACCATAATAATACCAGAAATTTCTCTTACTGTTATTAATATAACATGCATTATTACCCAAATTATAATTTTGCTATCGCTAGAACTGTAATAACTCCAGCTATCACTCCTACTGTTATTACTATAACACGCATTAATTCCCATATTATACAGTTATTATCCATAGAACTATAACAATTCTAGCTATTTCTCTTATTGTTTTTAATATATCATGCATTGTTGCCCATACCATACTGTTATTATTGCTAGAACTATAATAATTGTAATTTATGACTCTTATTATTATTAATATAACATGCATTAATTCCCATGTTATACAGTTATTATCTATAGAACTATAATAATTCTAGCTACTACTCTTATTGTTTTAAATATAACATGTATTATTGAACAAATTATAATGTTGCTATCGCTAGAATTGTAATAACTCTAGCTACCACTCTTACTGTTATTAATATAACATGCATTAATTCCCATATCACACAGATATTATCCACAGAACTATAAGAATTCTAGAAATTGCTCTTACTGTTATTAATATAACATGCATTAATTCCCATATTATACAGTTACTATCCACAGAACTATAATAATTCTAGCCATTGCTCTTATTGTTATTAATATGACATGCATTAATTCCCATGTTTTACAGTTATTATCCATAGAAATATAATAATTCTAGCTACCACTCTTATTGTTTTAAATATAAAATGTATTATTGCCCAAATTATAATGCTGCTATCACTAGAATTGTAATAACTCTAGCTATCACTCTTATTGTTATTAATATAACATGCATTAATTCCCATATTATGCAGATATTATCCACAGAACTATAATAATTCCAGAAATTTCTCTTACTGTTATTAATATAACATGCATTATTACCCAAATTATAATTTTGCTATCGCTTGAACTGTAATAACCCCAGCTATCACTCCTACTGTTACTACTATGACATGCATTAATTCCCATATTATACAGATATTATTGACAGAACTATAATAATTCTAGCTATTGCTCTTATTGTTATTAATATAACACGCATTATTTCCCATATTATATAGTTATTATCTATAGAACTATAATAATTCTAGCTATTTCTCTTATTGTTTTTAATATATCATGCATTATTGCCCATACCATACTGTTATTATTGCTAGAACTATAATAATTGTAATTTATCACTCGTATTATTATTAATGTAACATGCATTATTTCCCATATTATACTGTTACTGTTGCTAGAACTATAAAATTCAAGTAATTGCACTTATTGTTATTAATATAACGTGCATTAATTCCCATATTATACAGTTACTATCCACAGAACTATAACAAATCTAGCAATTGCTCTTATTGCTATTAATATAACATGCATTAATTCCCACATTATACAGTTACTATCCACAGAACTATAATAATTCTAGCAATTGCTCTTATTGTTATTAATATAACATGCATTAATTCGCATGTTATACAGTTATTATCCATAGAACTATAAAAATTCTAGCTACTACTCTTATTGTTTTTAATATAAAATGTATTATTGCCCAAATTATAATGCTGCTATCACTAGAATTGTAATAACTCTAGCTATCACTCTTACTGTTATTAATATAACATGCATTAATTCCCATATTATACAGATATTATCCACAGAACTATAATAATTCCAGAAATTTCTCTTACTGTTATTAATATAACATGCATTATTACCCATATTATAATTTTGCTATCGCTAGAACTGTAATAACTCCAGCTATCACTCCTACTGTTATTACTATAACATGCATTAATTCCCATATTATACAGATATTATCCACAGAACTATAATAATTCTAGCAATTGCTCTTATTGTTATTAATATAACATGCATTAATTCCCATATTATACAGATATTATCCACAGAACTATAATAATACCAGAAATTTCTCTTACTGTTATTAATATAATATGCATTATTACCCAAATTATAATTTTGCTATCGCTAGAACTGTAATAACTCCAGCTATCACTCTTACTGTTATTAATATAACATGCAATAATTCCCATATTATACAGATGTCATCCACAGAACTATAATAATTCTAGAAATTGGTCTTATTGTTATTAATATAACATGCATTATTACCCATATTATACAGATATTATCCACAGAACTGTAAGAATCCTAGAAATTGCTCTTACTGTTATTAATATAACATGCATTGTTACCCAAATTATAATTTTGCTATCGCTAGAACTGTAATAACACTGGCTATCACTCCTACTGTTATTAATATAACATGCATTAATTCCCATATTATACAGTTTCTATCGACAGAACTATAACAAATCTAGCAATTGCTCTTATTGTTATTAATATAACATGCATTAATTCCCATGTTATACAGTTATTATCCATAGGACTATAATAATTCTAGCTACCACTCTTATTGTTTTTAATATAAATTGTATTATTGCCCAAATTATAATGCTGCTATCACTAGAATTGTAATAACTCTAGCTATCACTCTTATTGTTATTAATATAACATGCATTATTACCCAAATTATAATTTTGCTATCGCTAGAACTGTAATAACTCCAGCTATCACTCCTACTGTTATTACTATAACATGCATTAATTCCCATATTATACAGATATTATCCACAGAACTATAATAATTCTAGCAATTGCTCTTATTGTAATTAATATAACATGCATTAATTCCCATATTATACAGATATTATCCACAGAACTATAATAATACCAGAAATTTCTCTTACTGTTATTATTATAATATGCATTATTACCCAAATTATAATTTTGCTATCGCTAGAACTGTAATAACTCCAGCTATCACTCCTACTGTTATTAATATAACATGCAATAATTCCCATATTATACAGACGTCATCCACAGAACTATAATAATTCTAGAAAATGCTCTTATTGTTATTAATATAACATGCATTATTACCCATATTATACAGATATTATCCACAGAACTGTAAGAATTCTAGAAATTGCTATTACTGTTATTAATATAACATGCATTGTTACCCAAATTATAATTTTGCTATCGCTAGAACTGTAATAACACTAGCTATCACTCCTACTGTTATTACTATGACATGCATTAATTTCCATATTATACAGATATTATTCACAGAACTATAATAATTCTAGCTATTGCTCTTATTGTTATTAATATAACACGCATTATTTCCCATACCATACTGTTATTATTGCTAGAACTATAATAATTGTAATTTATCACTCTTATTATTATTAATGTAACATGCATTATTTCCCATATTATACTGTTACTGTTGCTAGAATTATAACATTCAAGCAATTGCACTTATTATTATTAATATAACATGCATTAATTCCCATGTTATACAGTTATTATCTATAGAACTATAATAATTCTAGCTACCACTCTTATTGTTTTAAATATAACATGTATTATTGAACAAATTATAATGTTGCTATCGCTAGAATTGTAATAACTCTAGCTATCACTCTTACTGTTATTAATATAACATGCATTAATCCCCATATTACACAGATATTATCCACAGAACTATAAGAATTCTAGAAATTGCTCTTACTGTTATTAATATAACATGCATTAATTCCCATATTATACAGTTATTATCCACAGAACTACAATAATAATAGCCATTGCTCTTATTGTTATTAATATGACATGCATTAATTCCCATGTTTTACAGTTATTATCCATAGAAATATAATAATTCTAGCTACCACTCTTATTGTTTTTAATATAAAATGTATTATTGCCCAAATTATAATGCTGCTATCACTAGAATTGTAATAACTCTAGCTATCACTCTTATTGTTATTAATATAACATGCATTAATTCCCATATTATGCAGATATTATCCACAGAACTATAATAATTCCAGAAATTTCTCTTACTGTTATTAATATAACATGCATTATTACCCAAATTATAATTTTGCTATCGCTAGAACTGTAATAACCCCAGCTATCACTCCTACTGTTACTACTATGACATGCATTAATTCACATATTATACAGATATTATTGACAGAACTATAATAATTCTAGCTATTGCTCTTATTGTTATTAATATAACACGCATTGTTTCCCATGTTATACAGTTCTTATCCATAGAACTATAATAATTCTAGTTACTACTCTTATTGTTTTTAATATAAAATGTATTATTGCCCAAATTAAAATGCTGCTATCACTAGAATTGTAATAACTCTAGCTATCACTCTTACTGTTATTAATATAACATGCATTAATTCCCATGTTATACAGTTATTATCCATAGAACTATAATAATTCTAGCTACTACTCTTATTGTTTTTAATATAAAATGTATTATTGCCCAAATTATAATGCTGCTATCACTAGAATTGTAATAACTCTAGCTATCACTCCTACTGTTATTACTATAACATGCATTAATCCCCATATTATACAGATATTATCCACGGAACTATAATAATTCTAGCAATTGCTCTTATTGTTATTAATATAACATGTATTAATTCCCATATTATACAGATATTATCCACAGAACTATAATAATACCAGAAATTTCTCTTACTGTTATTAATGTAACATGCATTATTACCCAAATTATAATTCTGCTATCGCTAGAACTGTAATAACTCCAGCTATCACTCCTACTGTTATTACTATAACATGCATTAATTCCTATATTATACAGATATTATCCACAGAACTATAATAATTCTAGCAATTGCTCTTATTGTTATTAATATAACACGCATTAATTCCCATATTATACAGTTATTATCCATAGAACTATAATAATTCTAGCTATTTCTCTTATTGTTTTTAATATATCATGCATTATTGCCCATACCATACTGTTATTATTGCTAGAACTGTAATAATTGTAATTTATCACTTTTATTATTATTAATATGACATGCATTATTTCCCATATTGTACAGATATTATCCACAGAACTATAAGAATTCTAGAAATTGCTCTTACTGTTATTAATATAACATGCATTGTTACCCAAATTATAATTTTGCTATCGCTAGAACTGTAATAACTCTAGCTATCACTCCTACTGTTATTAATATAACATGCATTAATTCCCATATTATACAGATGTCATCCACAGAACTATAATAATTCTAGCAATTGCTCTTATTGTTATTAATATAACATGCATTAATTCCCATATTATACAGATATTATCCATAGGACTATAATAATTCTAGCTACCACTCTTATTGTTTTTAATATAAATTGTATTATTGCCCAAATTATAATGCTGCTATCACTAGAATTGTAATAACTCTAGCTATCACTCTTATTGTTATTAATATAACATGCATTATTACCCAAATTATAATTTTGCTATCGCTAGAACTGTAATAACTCCAGCTATCACTCCTACTGTTATTACTATAACATGCATTAATTCCCATATTATACAGATGTCATCCACAGAACTATAAGAATTCTAGAAATTGCTCTTACTGTTATTAATATAACATGCATTAATTCCCATATTATACAGTTACTATCCACAGATCTATAATAATTCTAGCTATTACTCTTATTGTTTTTAATATATCATGCATTATTGCCCATACCATACTGTTATTATTGCTAGAACTATAATAATTGTAATTTATCACTCTTATTATTATTAATGTAACATGCATTAATTCCCATATTATACAGATATTATCCATAGGACTATAATAATTCTAGCTACCACTCTTATTGTTTTTAATATAAATTGTATTATTGCCCAAATTATAATGCTGCTATCACTAGAATTGTAATAACTCTAGCTATCACTCTTATTGTTATTAATATAACATGCATTATTACCCAAATTATAATTTTGCTATCGCTAGAACTGTAATAACTCCAGCTATCACTCCTACTGTTATTACTATAACATGCATTAATTCCCATATTATACAGATGTCATCCACAGAACTATAAGAATTCTAGAAATTGCTCTTACTGTTATTAATATAACGTGCATTAATTCCCATATTATACAGTTACTATCCACAGAACTATAACAAATCTAGCAATTGCTCTTATTGTTATTAATATAACATGCATTAATTCCCATGTTATACAGTTATTATCCATAGAACTATAATAATTCTAGCTACTACTCTTATTGTTTTTAATATAAAATGTATTATTGCCCAAATTATAATGCTGCTATCACTAGAATTGTAATAACTTTAGCTATCACTCTTACTGTTATTAATATAACATGCATTAATTCCCATATTATACAGTTACTATCCATAGAACTATAATAATTCTAGCTACTACTCTTATTGTTTTTAATATAAAATGTATTATTGCCCAAATTATAATGCTGCTATCACTAGAATTGTAATAAATCTAGCTATCACTCCTACTGTTATTACTATAACATGCATTAATTCCCGTATTATACAGATATTATCCACCGAACTATAATAATTCTAGCAATTGCTCTTATTGTTATTAATATAAGATGCATTAATTCCCATATTATACAGATATCATCCACAGAACTATAATAATACCAGAAATTTCTCTTACTGTTCTTAATATAACATGCATTATTACACAAATTATAATTTTGCTATCGCTAGAACTCTAATAACTCCAGCTGTCACTCCTACTGTTATTACTATAAAATGCATTAATTCCTATATTATACAGATATTATCCACAGAACTATAATAATTCTAGCAATTGCTCTTATTGTTATTAATATAACACGCATTAATTCCCATATTATACAGTTATTATCCATAGAACTATAATAATTCTAGCTATTTCTCTTATTGTTTTTAATATATCATGCATTATTGCCCATACCATACTGTTATTATTGCTAGAACTATAATAATTGTAATTCATCACTCTTATTATTATTAATGTAACACGCATTATTTCCCATATTATACAGATATTATCCACAGAACTATAAGAATTCTAGAAATTGCTCTTACTGTTATTAATATAACATGCATTGTTACCCAAATTATAATTTTGCTATCGCTAGAACTGTAATAACTCCAGCTATCACTCCTACTGTTATTACTATAACATGCATTAATTCCCATATTATACAGATATTATCCACAGAACTATAATAATTCTAGCAATTGCTCTTATTGTTATTAATATAACACGCATTAATTCCCATATTATACAGTTATTATCCATAGAACTATAATAATTCTAGCTATTTCTCTTATTGTTTTTAATATATCATGCATTATTGCCCATACCATACTGTTATTATTGCTAGAACTATAATAATTGTAATTTATCACTCTTATTATTATTAATGTAACATGCATTATTTCCCATATTATACTGTTACTGTTGCTAGAACTGTAAAATTCAAGCAATTGCACTTATTGTTATTAATATAACATGCATTAATTCCCATATTATGCAGATGTCATCCACAGAACTATAATAACTCTAGAAATTGCTCTTATTGTTATTAATATAAAATGCATTATTACCCATATTATACAGATATTATCCACAGAACTATAAGAATTCTAGAAATTGCTCTTACTGTTATTAATATAACATGCATTGTTACCCAAATTATAATTTTGCTATCGCTAGAACTGTAATAACTCTAGCTATCACTCCTACTGTTATTAATATAACATGCATTAATTCCCATATTATGCAGATGTCATCCACAGAACTATAATAATTCTAGAAATTGCTCTTATTGTTATTAATATAACATGCATTATTACCCATATTATACAGATATTATCCACAGAACTATAAGAATTCTAGAAATTGCTCTTACTGTTATTAATATAACATGCATTAATTCCCATATTATACAGTTACTATCCACAGATCTATAATAATTCTAGCTATTACTCTTATTGTTTTTAATATATCATGCATTATTGCCCATACCATACTGTTACTATTGCTAGAACTATAATAATTGTAATTTATCACTCTTATTATTATTAATGTAACATGCATTATTTCCCATATTATACTGTTACTGTTTCTAGAATTATAAAATTCAAGCAATTGCACTTATAGTTATTAATATAACATGCATTAATTCCCATATTATACAGTTACTATCCACAGAACTATAATAATTCTAGCTACTACTCTTATTGTTTTTAATATAAAATGTATTATTGCCCAAAATATAATGCTGCTATCACTAGAATTGTAATAACTCTAGCTATCACTCTTACTGTTATTAATATAACATGCATTAATTCCCATATTATACAGATATTATCCACAGAAATATAATAATTCCAGAAATTTCTCTTACTGTTATTATTATAACATGCATTATTACCCAAATTATAATTTTGCTATCGCTAGAACTGTAATAACTCCAGCTATCACTCCTACTGTTATTACTATAACATGCATTAATTCCCATATTATACAGATATTATCCACAGAACTATAACAAATCTAGAAATTGCTCTTATTGTTATTAATATAACATGCATTAATTCCCATGTTATACAGTTATTATCCATAGAACTATAATAATTCTAGCTACTACTCTTATTGTTTTTAATATAAAATGTATTATTGCCCAAATTATAATGCTGCTATCACTAGAATTGTAATAAATCTAGCTATCACTCCTACTGTTATTACTATAACATGCATTAATTCCCATATTATACAGATATTATCCACCGAACTATAATAATTCTAGCAATTGCTCTTATTGTTATTAATATAAGATGCATTAATTCCCATATTATACAGATATTATCCACAGAACTATAATAATTCTAGCTACTACTCTTATTGTTTTTAATATAAAATGTATTATTGCCCAAATTATAATGCTGCTATCGCTAGAATTGTAATAACTTTAGCTATCACTCTTACTGTTATTAATATAACATGCATTAATTCCCATATTATACAGTTACTATCCATAGAACTATAATAATTCTAGCTACTACTCTTATTGTTTTTAATATAAAATGTATTATTGCCCAAATTATAATGCTGCTATCACTAGAATTGTAATAAATCTAGCTATCACTCCTACTGTTATTACTATAACATGCATTAATTCCCATATTATACAGATATTATCCACCGAACTATAATAATTCTAGCAATTGCTCTTATTGTTATTAATATAAGATGCATTAATTCCCATATTATATAGATATTATCCACAGAACTATAATAATACCAGAAATTTCTCTTACTGTTATTAATATAACATGCATTATTACACAAATTATAATTTTGCTATCGCTAGAACTGTAATAACTCCAGCTGTCACTCCTACTGTTATTACTATAAAATGCATTAATTCCTATATTATACAGATATTATCCACAGAACTATAATAATTCTAGCAATTGCTCTTATTGTTATTAATATAACACGCATTAATTCCCATATTATACTGTTATTATTCATAGAACTATAATAATTCTAGCTATTTCTCTTATTGTTTTTAATATATCATGCATTATTGCCCATACCATACTGTTATTATTGCTAGAACTATAATAATTGTAATTTATCACTCTTATTATTATTAATGTAACATGCATTATTTCCCATATTATACAGATATTATCCACAGAACTATAAGAATTCTAGAAATTGCTCTTACTGTTATTAATATAACATACATTAATTCCCATATTATACAGATATTATCCACAGAACTATAATAATTCCAGAAATTTCTCTTATTGTTATTAATATAACATGCATTATTACCCATATTATACAGATATTATCCACAGAACTATAAGAATTCTAGAAATTGCTCTTACTGTTATTAATATAACATGCATTGTTACCCAAATTATAATTTTGCTATCGCTAGAACTGTAATAACTCCAGCTATCACTCCTACTGTTATTACTATAACATGCATTAATTCCCATATTATACAGATATTATCCACAGAACTATAATAATTCTAGCAATTGCTCTTATTGTTGTTAATATAACACGCATTAATTCCCATATTATACAGTTATTATCCATAGAACTATAATAATTCTAGCTATTTCTCTTATTGTTTTTAATATATCATGCATTATTGCCCATACCATACTGTTATTATTGCTAGAACTATAATAATTGTAATTTATCACTCTTATTATTATTAATGTAACATGCATTATTTCCCATATTATACTGTTACTGTTGCTAGAACTGTAAAATTCAAGCAATTGCACTTATTGTTTTTAATATAACATGCATTAATTCCCATATTATGCAGATGTCATCCACAGAACTATAATAACTCTAGAAATTGCTCTTATTGTTATTAATATAAAATGCATTATTACCCATATTATACAGATATTATCCACAGAACTATAAGAATTCTAGAAATTGCTCTTACTGTTATTAATATAACATGCATTGTTACCCAAATTATAATTTTGCTATCGCTAGAACTGTAATAACTCTAGCTATCACTCCTACTGTTATTAATATAACATGCATTAATTCCCATATTATGCAGATGTCATCCACAGAACTATAATAATTCTAGAAATTGCTCTTATTGTTATTAATATAACATGCATTATTACCCATATTATACAGATATTATCCACAGAACTATAAGAATTCTAGAAATTGCTCTTACTGTTATTAATATAACATGCATTAATTCCCATATTATACAGTTACTATCCACAGATCTATAATAATTCTAGCTATTACTCTTATTGTTTTTAATATATCATGCATTATTGCCCATACCATACTGTTATTATTGCTAGAACTATAATAATTGTAATTTATCACTCTTATTATTATTAATGTAACATGCATTATTTCCCATATTATACTGTTACTGTTTCTAGAATTATAAAATTCAAGCAATTGCACTTATAGTTATTAATATAACATGCATTAATTCCCATATTATACAGTTACTATCCACAGAACTATAAAAATTCTAGCTACTACTCTTATTGTTTTTAATATAAAATGTATTATTGCCCAAAATATAATGCTGCTATCACTAGAATTGTAATAACTCTAGCTATCACTCTTACTGTTATTAATATAACATGCATTAATTCCCATATTATACAGATATTATCCACAGAAATATAATAATTCCAGAAATTTCTCTTACTGTTATTATTATAACATGCATTATTACCCAAATTATAATTTTGCTATCGCTAGAACTGTAATAACTCCAGCTGTCACTCCTACTGTTATTACTATAAAATGCATTAATTCCTATATTATACAGATATTATCCACAGAACTATAATAATTCTAGCAATTGCTCTTATTGTTATTAATATAACACGCATTAATTCCCATATTATACTGTTATTATTCATAGAACTATAATAATTCTAGCTATTTCTCTTATTGTTTTTAATATATCATGCATTATTGCCCATACCATACTGTTATTATTGCTAGAACTATAATAATTGTAATTTATCACTCTTATTATTATTAATGTAACATGAATTATTTCCCATATTATACAGATATTATCTACAGAACTATAAGAATTCTAGAAATTGCTCTTACTGTTATTAATATAACATACATTAATTCCCATATTATACAGATATTATCCACAGAACTATAATAATTCCAGAAATTTCTCTTATTGTTATTAATATAACATGCATTATTACCCATATTATACAGATATTATCCACAGAACTATAAGAATTCTAGAAATTGCTCTTACTGTTATTAATATAACATGCATTGTTACCCAAATTATAATTTTGCTATCGCTAGAACTGTAATAACTCCAGCTATCACTCCTACGGTTATTACTATAACATGCATTAATTCCCATATTATACAGATATTATCCACAGAACTATAATAATTCTAGCAATTGCTCTTATTGTTATTAATATAACACGCATTAATTCCCATATTATACAGTTATTATCCATAGAACTATAATAATTCTAGCTATTTCTCTTATTGTTTTTAATATATCATGCATTATTGCCCATACCATACTGTTATTATTGCTAGAACTATAATAATTGTAATTTATCACTCTTATTATTATTAATGTAACATGCATTATTTCCCATATTATACTGTTACTGTTGCTAGAATTATAAAATTCAAGCAATTGCACTTATTGTTATTAATATAACGTGCATTAATTCCCATATTATACAGTTACTATCCACAGAACTATAACAAATCTAGCAATTGCTCTTATTGTTATTAATATAACATGCATTAATTCCCATGTTATACAGTTATTATCCATAGAACTATAATAATTCTAGCTACTACTCTTATTGTTTTTAATATAAAATGTATTATTGCCCAAATTATAATGCTGCTATCACTAGAATTGTAATAAATCTAGCTATCACTCCTACTGTTATTACTATAACATGCATTAATTCCCATATTATACAGATATTATCCACCGAACTATAATAATTCTAGCAATTGCTCTTATTGTTATTAATATAAGATGCATTAATTCCCATATTATACAGATATTATCCACAGAACTATAATAATACCAGAAATTTCTCTTACTGTTATTAATATAACATACATTAATTCCCATATTATACAGATATTATCCACAGAACTATAATAATTCCAGAAATTTCTCTTATTGTTATTAATATAACATGCATTATTACCCATATTATACAGATATTATCCACAGAACTATAAGAATTAAAGAAATTGCTCTTACTGTTATTAATATAACATGCATTGTTACCCAAATTATAATTTTGCTATCGCTAGAACTGTAATAACTCCAGCTATCACTCCTACTGTTATTACTATAACATGCATAAATTCCCATATTATACAGATATTATCCACAGAACTATAATAATTCTAGCAATTGCTCTTATTGTTATTAATATAACACGCATTAATTCCCATATTATACAGTTATTATCCATAGAACTATAATAATTCTAGCTATTTCTCTTATTGTTTTTAATATATCATGCATTATTGCCCATACCATACTGTTATTATTGCTAGAACTATAATAATTGTAATTTATCACTCTTATTATTATTAATGTAACATGCATTATTTCCCATATTATACTGTTACTGTTGCTAGAACTGTAAAATTCAAGCAATTGCACTTATTGTTATTAATATAACATGCATTACTTCCCATATTATGCAGATGTCATCCACAGAACTATAATAACTCTAGAAATTGCTCTTATTGTTATTAATATAAAATGCATTATTACCCATATTATACAGATATTATCCACAGAACTATAAGAATTCTAGAAATTGCTCTTACTGTTATTAATATAACATGCATTGTTACCCAAATTATAATTTTGCTATTGCTAGAACTGTAATAACTCTAGCTATCACTCCTACTGTTATTAATATAACATGCATTAATTCCCATATTATACAGATGTCATCCACAGAACTATAATAATTCTAGAAATTGCTCTTATTGTTAATAATATAACATGCATTATTACCCATATTATACAGATATTATCCACAGAACTATAAGAATTCTAGAAATTGCTCTTACTGTTATTAATATAACATGCATTAATTCCCATATTATACAGTTACTATCCACAGATCTATAATAATTCTAGCTATTACTCTTATTGTTTTTAATATATCATGCATTATTGCCCATACCATACTGTTATTATTGCTAGAACTATAATAATTGTAATTTATCACTCTTATTATTATTAATGTAACATGCATTATTTCCCATATTGTACTGTTACTGTTGCTAGAATTATAAAATTCAAGCAATTGCACTTATTGTTATTAATATAACGTGCATTAATTCCCATATTATACAGTTACTATCCACAGAACTATAACAAATCTAGCAATTGCTCTTATTGTTATTAATATAACATGCATTAATTCCCATGTTATACAGTTATTATCCATAGAACTATAATAATTCTAGCTACTACTCTTATTGTTTTTAATATAAAATGTATTATTGCCCAAATTATAATGCTGCTATCACTAGAATTGTAATAACTTTAGCTATCACTCTTACTGTTATTAATATAACATGCATTAATTCCCATATTATACAGTTACTATCCATAGAACTATAATAATTCTAGCTACTACTCTTATTGTTTTTAATATAAAATGTATTATTGCCCAAATTATAATGCTGCTATCACTAGAATTGTAATAAATCTAGCTATCACTCCTACTGTTATTACTATAACATGCATTAATTCCCATATTATACAGATATTATCCACCGAACTATAATAATTCTAGCAATTGCTCTTATTGTTATTAATATAAGATGCATTAATTCCCATATTATACAGATATTATCCACAGAAGTATAATAATACCAGAAATTTCTCTTACTGTTATTAATATAACATGCATTATTACACAAATTATAATTTTGCTATCGCTAGAACTCTAATAACTCCAGCTGTCACTCCTACTGTTATTACTATAAAATGCATTAATTCCTATATTATACAGATATTATCCACAGAACTATAATAATTCTAGCAATTGCTCTTATTGTTATTAATATAACACGCATTAATTCCCATATTATACAGTTATTATCCATAGAACTATAATAATTCTAGCTATTTCTCTTATTGTTTTTAATATATCATGCATTATTGCCCATACCATACTGTTATTATTGCTAGAACTATAATAATTGTAATTTATCACTCTTATTATTATTAATGTAACATGCATTATTTCCCATATTATACAGATATTATCCACAGAACTATAAGAATTCTAGAAATTGCTCTTACTGTTATTAATATAACATACATTAATTCCCTTATTATACAGATATTATCCACAGAACTATAATAATTCCAGAAATTTCTCTTATTGTTATTAATATAACATGCATTATTACCCATATTATACAGATATTATCCACAGAACTATAAGAATTCTAGAAATTGCTCTTACTGTTATTAATATAACATGCATTGTTACCCAAATTATAATTTTGCTATCGCTAGAACTGTAATAACTCCAGCTATCACTCCTACTGTTATTACTATAACATGCATTAATTCCCATATTATACAGATATTATCCACAGAACTATAATAATTCTAGCAATTGCTCTTATTGTTATTAATATAACACGCATTAATTCCCATATTATACAGTTATTATCCATAGAACTATAATAATTGTAGCTATTTCTCTTATTGTTTTTAATATATCATGCATTATTGCCCATACCATACTGTTATTATTGCTAGAACTATAATAATTGTAATTTATCACTCTTATTATTATTAATGTAACATGCATTATTTCCCATATTATACAGATATTATCCACAGAACTATAAGAATTCTAGAAATTGCTCTTACTGTTATTAATATAACATACATTAATTCCCATATTATACAGATATTATCCACAGAACTATAATAATTCCAGAAATTTCTCTTATTGTTATTAATATAACATGCATTATTACCCATATTATACAGATATTATCCACAGAACTATAAGAATTCCAGAAATTGCTCTTACTGTTATTAATATAACATGCATTGTTACCCAAATTATAATTTTGCTATCGCTGGAACTGTAATAACTCCAGCTATCACTCCTACTGTTATTACTATAACATGCATTAATTCCCATATTATACAGATATTATCCACAGAACTATAATAATTCTAGCAATTGCTCTTATTGTTATTAATATAACACGCATTAATTCCCATATTATACAGTTATTATCCATAGAACTATAATAATTCTAGCTATTTCTCTTATTGTTTTTAATATATCATGCATTATTGCCCATACCATACTGTTATTATTGCTAGAACTATAATAATTGTAATTTATCACTCTTATTATTACTAATGTAACATGCATTATTTCCCATATTATACTGTTACTGTTGCTAGAACTGTAAAATTCAAGCAATTGCACTTATTGTTATTAATATAACATGCATTAATTCCCATATTATGCAGATGTCATCCACAGAACTATAATAACTCTAGAAATTGCTCTTATTGTTATTAATATAAAATGCATTATTACCCATATTATACAGATATTATCCACAGAACTATAAGAATTCTAGAAATTGCTCTTACTGTTATTAATATAACATGCATTGTTACCCAAATTATAATTTTGCTATCGCTAGAACTGTAATAACTCTAGCTATCACTCCTGCTGTTATTAATATAACATGCATTAATTCCCATATTATGCAGATGTCATCCACAGAACTATAATAATTCTATAAATTGCTCTTATTGTTATTAATATAACATGCATTATTACCCATATTATACAGATATTATCCACAGAACTATAAGAATTCTAGAAATTGCTCTTACTGTTATTAATATAACATGCATTGTTACCCAAATTATAATTTTGCTATCGCTAGAACTGTAATAACTCCAGCTATCACTCCTACTGTTATTAATATAACATGCATTATTACCCATATTATACAGATATTATCCACAGATCTATAATAACTCTAGCAATTGCTCTTATTGTTATTAATATAACACGCATTAATTCCCATATTATACAGTTATTATCCATAGAACTATAATAATTCTAGCTATTTCTCTTATTGTTTTTAATATATCATGCATTATTGCCCATACCATACTGTTATTATTGCTAGAACTATAATAATTCTAATTTATCACTCTTATTATTATTAATGTAACATGCATTATTTCCCATATTGTACTGTTACTGTTGCTAGAACTATAAAATTCAAGCAGTTGCACTTATTGTTATTAATATAACATGCACTAATTCCCATATTATGCAGATGTCATCCACAGAACTATAATAATTCCAGAAATTGCTCTTATTGTTATTAATATAACATGCATTATTACCCATATTATACAGATATTATCCACAGAACTATAAGAATTCTAGAAATTGCTCTTACTGTTATTAATATAACATGCATTGTTACCCAAATTATAATTTTGCTATCGCTAGAACTGTAATAACTCTAGCTATCACTCCTACTGTTATTAATATAACATGCATTAATTCCCATATTATACAGATGTCATCCACAGAACTATAATAATTCTAGAAATTGCTCTTATTGTTATTAATATAACATGCATTATTACCCATGTTATACAGTTATTATCCATAGAACTATAATAATTCTAGCTACTACTCTTATTGTTTTTAATATAAAATGTATTATTGCCCAAATTATAATGCTGCTATCACTAGAATTGTAATAACTTTAGCTATCACTCTTACTGTTATTAATATAACATGCATTAATTCCCATGTTATACAGTTATTATCCATAGAACTATAATAATTCTAGCTACTACTCTTATTGTTTTTAATATAAAATGTATTATTGCCCAAATTATAATGCTGCTATCACTAGAATTGTAATAACTCTAGCTATCACTCCTACTGTTATTACTATAACATGCATTAATCCCCATATTATACAGATATTATCCACAGAACTATAATCATTCTAGCAATTGCTCTTATTGTTATTAATATAACATGTATTAATTCCCATACTATACAGATATTATCCACAGAACTATAATAATACCAGAAATTTCTCTTACTGTTATTAATATAACATGCATTATTACCCAAATTATAATTTTGCTATCTCTAGAACTGTAATAACTCCAGCTATCACTCCTACTGTTATTACTATAACATGCATTAATTCCTATATTATACAGATATTATCCACAGAACTATAATAATTCTAGCAATTGCTCTTATTGTTATTAATATAACACGCATTAATTCTCATATTATACAGTTATTATCCATAGAACTATAATAATTCTAGCTATTTCTCTTATTGTTTTTAATATATCATGCATTATTGTCCATACCATACTGTTATTATTGCTAGAACTATAATAATTGTAATTTACCACTCCTATTATTATTAATGTAACATGCATTATTTCCCATATTATACTGTTGCTGTTGCTAGAACTATAAAATTCAAGCAATTGCACTTATTGTTATTAATATAACATGCATTAATTCCCATATTATGCAGATGTCATCCACAGAACTATAATAATTCTAGAAATTGCTCTTACTGTTATTAATATAACATGCATTAATTCCCATATTATACAGTTACTATCCACAGAACTATAATAATTCTAGCAATTGCTCTTATTGTTATTAATATAAAACGCATTAATTCCCATATTATACAGTTACTATCCTCAGAACTATAATAATTCTAGCAATTGCTCTTATTGTTATTAATATAACATGCATTATTACCCATATTATACAGACATTATCCACAGAACTATAATAACTCTAGCAATTGCTCTTATTGTTATTAATATAACACGCACTAATTCTCATATTATACAGTTATTATCCATAGAACTATAATAATTCTTGCTATTTCTCTTATTGTTTTTAATATATCATGCATTATTGCCCATACCATACTGTTATTATTGCTAGAACTATAATAATTGTAATTTATCACTCTTATTATTATTAATGTAACATGCAATATTTCCCATATTGTACTGTTACTGTTGCTAGAACTATAAAATTCAAGCAATTGCACTTATTGTTATTAATATAACATGCATTAATTCCCATATTATGCAGATGTCATCCACAGGACTATAATATTTCCAGAAATTGCTCTTATTGTTATTAATATAACATGCATTATTACCCATATTATACAGATATAATCCACAGAACTATAAGAATTCTAGAAATTGCTCTTACAGTTACTAATATAACATGCATTGTTACCCAAATTATAATTTTGCTATCGCTAGAACTGTAATAACTCTAGCTATCACTCCTACTGTTATTAATATAACATGCATTAATTCCAATATTATACAGATGTTATCCACAGAACTATAATAATTCTAGAAATTGCTCTTATTGTTATTAATATAACATGCATTATTACCCATATTATACAGATATTATCCACAGAACTATAAGAATTCTAGAAATTGCTCTTACTGTTATTAATATAACATGCATTAATTCCCATATTATACAGTTACTATCCACAGATCTATAATAATTCTAGCTATTACTCTTATTGTTTTTAATATATCATGCATTATTGCCCATACCATACTGTTATTATTGCTAGAACTATAATAATTGTAATTTATCACTCTTATTATTATTAATGTAACATGCATTATTTCCCATATTATACTGTTACTGTTTCTAGAATTATAAAATTCAAGCAATTGCACTTATAGTTATTAATATAACATGCATTAATTCCCATATTATACAGTTACTATCCACAGAACTATAATAATTCTAGCTACTACTCTTATTGTTTTTAATATAAAATGTATTATTGCCCAAAATATAATGCTGCTATCACTAGAATTGTAATAACTCTAGCTATCACTCTTACTGTTATTAATATAACATGCATTAATTCCCATATTATACAGATATTATCCACAGAAATATAATAATTCCAGAAATTTCTCTTACTGTTATTATTATAACATGCATTATTACCCAAATTATAATTTTGCTATCGCTAGAACTGTAATAACTCCAGCTATCACTCCTACTGTTATTACTATAACATGCATTAATTCCCATATTATACAGATATTATCCACAGAACTATAACAAATCTAGAAATTGCTCTTATTGTTATTAATATAACATGCATTAATTCCCATGTTATACAGTTATTATCCATAGAACTATAATAATTCTAGCTACTACTCTTATTGTTTTTAATATAAAATGTATTATTGCCCAAATTATAATGCTGCTATCACTAGAATTGTAATAAATCTAGCTATCACTCCTACTGTTATTACTATAACATGCATTAATTCCCATGTTATACAGTTATTATCCATAGAACTATAATAATTCTAGCTACTACTCTTATTGTTTTTAATATAAAATGTATTATTGCCCAAATTATAATGCTGCTATCACTAGAATTGTAATAAATCTAGCTATCACTCCTACTGTTATTACTATACCATGCATTAATTCCCATATTATACAGATATTATCCACCGAACTATAATAATTCTAGCAATTGCTCTTATTGTTATTAATATAAGATGCATTAATTCCCATATTATACAGATATTATCCACAGAACTATAATAATACCAGAAATTTCTCTTACTGTTATTAATATAACATACATTAATTCCCATATTATACAGATATTATCCACAGAACTATAATAATTCCAGAAATTTCTCTTATTGTTATTAATATAACATGCATTATTACCCATATTATACAGATATTATCCACAGAACTATAAGAATTCTAGAAATTGCTCTTACTGTTATTAATATAACATGCATTGTTACCCAAATTATAATTTTGCTATCGCTAGAACTGTAATAACTCCAGCTATCACTCCAACTGTTATTACTATAACATGCATTAATTCCCATATTATACAGATATTATCCACAGAACTATAATAATTCTAGCAATTGCTCTTATTGTTATTAATATAACACGCATTAATTCCCATATTATACCGTTATTATCCATAGAACTATAATAATTCTAGCTATTTCTCTTATTGTTTTTAATATATCATGCATTATTGCCCACACCATACTGTTATTATTGCTAGAACTATAATAATTGTAATTTATCACTCTTATTATTATTAATGTAACATGCATTATTTCCCATATTATACTGTTACTGTTGCTAGAACTGTAAAATTCAAGCAATTGCACTTATTGTTATTAATATAACGTGCATTAATTCCCATATTATACAGTTACTATCCACAGAACTATAACAAATCTAGCAATTGCTCTTATTGTTATTAATATAACATGCATTAATTCCCATGTTATACAGTTATTATCCATAGAACTATAATAATTCTAGCTACTACTCTTATTGTTTTTAATATAAAATGTATTATTGCCCAAATTATAATGCTGCTATCACTAGAATTGTAATAACTTTAGCTATGACTCTTACTGTTATTAATATAACATGCATTAATTCCCATATTATACAGTTACTATCCATAGAACTATAATAATTCTAGCTACTACTCTTATTGTTTTTAATATAGAATGTATTATTGCCCAAATTATAATGCTGCTATCACTAGAATTGTAATAAATCTAGCTATCACTCCTACTGTTATTACTATAACATGCATTAATTCCCATATTATACAGATATTATCCACCGAACTATAATAATTCTAGCAATTGCTCTTATTGTTATTAATATAAGATGCATTAACTCCCATATTATACAGATATTATCCACAGAACTATAATAATACCAGAAATTTCTCTTACTGTTATTAATATAACATGCATTATTACACAAATTATAATTTTGCTATCGCTAGAACTGTAATAACTCCAGCTGTCACTCCTACTGTTATTACTATAAAATGCATTAATTCCTATATTATACAGATATTATCCACAGAACTATAATAATTCTAGCAATTGCTCTTATTGTTATTAATATAACACGCATTAATTCCCATATTATACAGTTATTATCCATAGAACTATAATAATTCTAGCTATTTCTCTTATTGTTTTTAATATATCATGCATTATTGCCCATACCATACTGTTATTATTGCTAGAACTATAATAATTGTAATTTATCACTCTTATTATTATTAATGTAACATGCATTATTTCCCATATTATACCGTTACTGTTGCTAGAACTGTAAAATTCAAGCAATTGCACTTATTGTTATTAATATAACATGCATTAATTCCCATATTATGCAGATGTCATCCACAGAACTATAATAACTCTAGAAATTGCTCTTATTGTTATTAATATAAAATGCATTATTACCCATATTATACAGATATTATCCACAGAACTATAAGAATTCTAGAAATTGCTCTTACTGTTATTAATATAACATGCATTGTTACCCAAATTATAATTTTGCTATCGCTAGAACTGTAATAACTCTAGCTATCACTCCTACTGTTATTAATATAACATGCATTAATTCCCATATTATACAGATGTCATCCACAGAACTATAATAATTCTAGAAATTGCTCTTATTGTTATTAATATAACATGCATTATTACCCATATTATACAGATATTATCCACAGAACTATAAGAATTCTAGAAATTGCTCTTACTGTTATTAATATAACATGCATTGTTACCCAAATTATAATTTTGCTATCGCTAGAACTGTAATAACTCTAGCTATCACTCCTACTGTTATTAATATAACATGCATTAATTCCCATATTATACAGATGTCATCCACAGAACTATAATAATTCTAGAAATTGCTCTTATTGTTATTAATATAACATGCATTATTACCCATGTTATACAGTTATTATCCATAGAACTATAATAATTCAAGCTACTACTCTTATTGTTTTTAATATAAAATGTATTATTGCCCAAATTATAATGCTGCTATCACTAGAATTGTAATAACTTTAGCTATCACTCTTACTGTTATTAATATAACATGCATTAATTCCCATGTTATACAGTTATTATCCATAGAACTATAATAATTCTAGCTACTACTCTTATTGTTTTTAATATAAAATGTATTATTGCCCAAATTATAATGCTGCTATCACTAGAATTGTAATAAATCTAGCTATCACTCCTACTGTTATTACTATAACATGCATTAATTCCCATATTATACAGTTACTATCCACAGAACTATAATAATTCTAGCAATTGCTCTTATTGTTATTAATATAAAACGCATTAATTCCCATATTATACAGTTACTATCCACAGAACTATAATAATTCTAGCAATTGCTCTTATTGTTATTAATATAACATGCATTATTACCCATATTATACAGACATTATCCACAGAACTATAATAACTCTAGCAATTGCTCTTATTGTTATTAATATAACACGCACTAATTCTCATATTATACAGTTATTATCCATAGAACTATAATAATTCTTGCTATTTCTCTTATTGTTTTTAATATATCATGCATTACTGCCCATACCATACTGTTATTATTGCTAGAACTATAATAATTGTAATTTATCACTCTTATTATTATTAATGTAACATGCATTATTTCCCATATTGTACTGTTACTGTTGCTAGAACTATAAAATTCAAGCAATTGCACTTATTGTTATTAATATAACATGCATTAATTCCCATATTATGCAGATGTCATCCACAGGACTATAATATTTCCAGAAATTGCTCTTATTGTTATTAATATAACATGCATTATTACCCATATTATACAGATATTATCCACAGAACTATAAGAATTCTAGAAATTGCTCTTACAGTTACTAATATAACATGCATTGTTACCCAAATTATAATTTTGCTATCGCTAGAACTGTAATAACTCTAGCTATCACTCCTACTGTTATTAATATAACATGCATTAATTCCAATATTATACAGATATTATCCACAGAACTATAATAATTCTAGAAATTGCTCTTATTGTTATTAATATAACATGCATTATTACCCATATTATACAGATATTATCCACAGAACTATAAGAATTCTAGAAATTGCTCTTACTGTTATTAATATAACATGCATTAATTCCCATATTATACAGTTACTATCCACAGATCTATAATAATTCTAGCTATTACTCTTATTGTTTTTAATATATCATGCATTATTGCCCATACCATACTGTTATTATTGCTAGACCTATAATAATTGTAATTTATCACTCTTATTATTATTAATGTAACATGCATTATTTCCCATATTATACTGTTACTGTTTCTAGAATTATAAAATTCAAGCAATTGCACTTATAGTTATTAATATAACATGCATTAATTCCCATATTATACAGTTACTATCCACAGAACTATAATAATTCTAGCTACTACTCTTATTGTTTTTAATATAAAATGTATTATTGCCCAAAATATAATGCTGCTATCACTAGAATTGTAATAACTCTAGCTATCACTCTTACTGTTATTAATATAACATGCATTAATTCCCATATTATACAGATATTATCCACAGAAATATAATAATTCCAGAAATTTCTCTTACTGTTATTATTATAACATGCATTATTACCCAAATTATAATTTTGCTATCGCTAGAACTGTTATAACTCCAGCTATCACTCCTACTGTTATTACTATAACATGCATTAATTCCCATATTATACAGATATTATCCACAGAACTATAACAAATCTAGAAATTGCTCTTATTGTTATTAATATAACATGCATTAATTCCCATGTTATACAGTTATTATCCATAGAACTATAATAATTCTAGCTACTACTCTTATTGTTTTTAATATAAAATGTATTATTGCCCAAATTATAATGCTGCTATCACTAGAATTGTAATAAATCTAGCTATCACTCCTACTGTTATTACTATAACATGCATTAATTCCCATATTATACAGATATTATCCACCGAACTATAATAATTCTAGCAATTGCTCTTATTGTTATTAATATAAGATGCATTAATTCCCATATTATACAGATATTATCCACAGAACTATAATAATACCAGAAATTTCTCTTACTGTTATTAATATAACATGCATTATTACACAAATTATAATTTTGCTATCGCTAGAACTGTAATAACTCCAGCTGTCACTCCTACTGTTATTACTATAAAATGCATTAATTCCTATATTATACAGATATTATCCACAGAACTATAATAATTCTAGCAATTGCTCTTATTGTTATTAATATAACACGCATTAATTCCCATATTATACTGTTATTATTCATAGAACTATAATAATTCTAGCTATTTCTCTTATTGTTTTTAATATATCATGCATTATTGCCCATACCATACTGTTATTATTGCTAGAACTATAATAATTGTAATTTATCACTCTTATTATTATTAATGTAACATGAATTATTTCCCATATTATACAGATATTATCTACAGAACTATAAGAATTCTAGAAATTGCTCTTACTGTTATTAATATAACATACATTAATTCCCATATTATACAGATATTATCCACAGAACTATAATAATTCCAGAAATTTCTCTTATTGTTATTAATATAACATGCATTATTACCCATATTATACAGATATTATCCACAGAACTATAAGAATTCTAGAAATTGCTCTTACTGTTATTAATATAACATGCATTGTTACCCAAATTATAATTTTGCTATCGCTAGAACTGTAATAACTCCAGCTATCACTCCTACTGTTATTACTATAACATGCATTAATTCCCATATTATACAGATATTATCCACCGAACTATAATAATTCTAGCAATTGCTCTTATTGTTATTAATATAAGATGCATTAATTCCCATATTATACAGATATTATCCACAGAACTATAATAATACCAGAAATTTCTCTTACTGTTATTAATATAACATACATTAATTCCCATATTATACAGATATTATCCACAGAACTATAATAATTCCAGAAATTTCTCTTATTGTTATTAATATAACATGCATTATTACCCATATTATACAGATATTATCCACAGAACTATAAGAATTCTAGAAATTGCTCTTACTGTTATTAACATAACATGCATTGTTACCCAAATTATAATTTTGCTATCGCTAGAACTGTAATAACTCCAGCTATCACTCCTACTGTTATTACTATAACATGCATTAATTCCCATATTATACAGATATTATCCACAGAACTATAATAATTCTAGCAATTGCTCTTATTGTTATTAATATGACACGCATTAATTCCCATATTATACAGTTATTATCCATAGAACTATAATAATTCTAGCTATTTCTCTTATTGTTTTTAATATATCATGCATTATTGCCCATACCATACTGTTATTATTGCTAGAACTATAATAATTGTAATTTATCACTCTTATTATTCTTAATGTAACATGCATTATTTCCCATATTATACTGTTACTGTTGCTAGAACTGTAAAATTCAAGCAATTGCACTTATTGTTATTAATATAACATGCATTAATTCCCATATTATGCAGATGTCATCCACAGAACTATAATAACTCTAGAAATTGCTCTTATTGTTATTAATATAAAATGCATTATTACCCATATTATACAGATATTATCCACAGAACTATAAGAATTCTAGAAATTGCTCTTACTGTTATTAATATAACATGCATTGTTACCCAAATTATAATTTTGCTGTCGCTAGAACTGTAATAACTCTAGCTATCACTCCTACTGTTATTAATATAACATGCATTAATTCCCATATTATACAGATGTCATCCACAGAACTATAATAATTCTAGAAATTGCTCTTATTGTTATTAATATAACATGCATTATTACCCATATTATACAGATATTATCCACAGAACTATAAGAATTCTAGAAATTGCTCTTACTGTTATTAATATAACATGCATTAATTCCCATATTATACAGTTACTATCCACAGATCTATAATAATTCTAGCTATTACTCTTATTGTTTTTAATATATCATGCATTATTGCCCATACCATACTGTTATTATTGCTAGAACTATAATAATTGTAATTTATCACTCTTATTATTATTAATGTAACATGCATTATTTCCCATATTATACTGTTACTGTTGCTAGAATTATAAAATTCAAGCAATTGCACTTATTGTTATTAATATAACATGCATTAATTCCCATGTTATACAGTTATTATCCATAGAACTATAATAATTCTAGCTACTACTCTTATTGTTTTTAATATAAAATGTATTATTGCCCAAATTATAATGCTGCTATCACTAGAATTGTAATAAATCTAGCTATCACTCCTACTGTTATTACTATAACATGCATTAATTCCCATATTATACAGATATTATCCACCGAACTATAATAATTCTAGCAATTGCTCTTATTGTTATTAATATAAGATGCATTAATTCCAATATTATACAGATATTATCCAAAGAACTATAATAATACCAGAAATTTCTCTTACTGTTATTAATATAACATGCATTATTACACAAATTATAATTTTGCTATCGCTAGAACTGTAATAACTCCAGCTGTCACTCCTACTGTTATTACTATAAAATGCATTAATTCCTATATTATACAGATATTATCCACAGAACTATAATAATTCTAGCAATTGCTCTTATTGTTATTAATATAACACGCATTAATTCCCATATTATACAGTTATTATCCATAGAACTATAATAATTCTAGCTATTTCTCTTATTGTTTTTAATATATCATGCATTATTGCCCATACCATACTGTTATTATTGCTAGAACTATAATAATTGTAATTTATCACTCTTATTATTATTAATGTAACATGCATTATTTCCCATATTATACAGATATTATCCACAGAACTATAAGAATTCTAGAAATTGCTCTTACTGTTATTAATATAACATACATTAATTCCCATATTATACAGATATTATCCACAGAACTATAATAATTCCAGAAATTTCTCTTATTGTTATTAATATAACATGCATTATTACCCATATTATACAGATATTATCCACAGGACTATAAGAATTCTAGAAATTGCTCTTACTGTTATTAATATAACATGCATTGTTACCCAAATTATAATTTTGCTATCGCTAGAACTGTAATAACTCCAGCTATCACTCCTACTGTTATTACTATAACATGCATTAATTCCCATATTATACAGATATTATCCACAGAACTATAATAATTCTAGCAATTGCTCTTATTGTTATTAATATAACACGCATTAATTCCCATATTATACAGTTATTATCCATAGAACTATAATAATTCTAGCTATTTCTCTTATTGTTTTTAATATATCATGCATTATTGCCCATACCATACTGTTATTATTGCTAGAACTATAATAATTGTAATTTATCACTCTTATTATTATTAATGTAACATGCATTATTTCCCATATTATACAGATATTATCCACAGAACTATAAGAATTCTAGAAATTGCTCTTACTGTTATTAATATAACATACATTAATTCCCATATTATACAGATATTATCCACAGAACTATAATAATTCCAGAAATTTCTCTTATTGTTATTAATATAACATGCATTATTACCCATATTATACAGATATTATCCACAGGACTATAAGAATTCTAGAAATTGCTCTTACTGTTATTAATATAACATGCATTGTTACCCAAATTATAATTTTGCTATCGCTAGAACTGTAATAACTCCAGCTATCACTCCTACTGTTATTACTATAACATGCATTAATTCCCATATTATACAGATATTATCCACAGAACTATAATAATTCTAGCAATTGCTCTTATTGTTATTAATATAACACGCATTAATTCCCATATTATACAGTTATTATCCATAGAACTATAATAATTCTAGCTATTTCTCTTATTGTTTTTAATATATCATGCATTATTGCCCATACCATACTGTTATTATTGCTAGAACTATAATAATTGTAATTTATCACTCTTATTATTATTAATGTAACATGCATTATTTCCCATATTATACCGTTACTGTTGCTAGAACTGTAAAATTCAAGCAATTGCACTTATTGTTATTAATATAACATGCATTAATTCCCATATTATGCAGATGTCATCCACAGAACTATAATAACTCTAGAAATTGCTCTTATTGTTATTAATATAACATGCATTATTACCCATATTATACAGATATTATCCACAGAACTATAAGAATTCTAGAAATTGCTCTTACTGTTATTAATATAACATGCATTGTTACCCAAATTATAATTTTGCTATCGCTAGAACTGTAATAACTCCAGCTATCACTCCTACTGTTATTAATATAACATGCATTAATTCCCATATTATACAGATGTCATCCACAGAACTATAATAATTCTAGAAATTGCTCTTATTGTTATTAATATAACATGCATTATTACCCATATTATACAGATATTATCCACAGAACTATAAGAATTCTAGAAATTGCTCTTACTGTTATTAATATAACATGCATTGTTACCCAAATTATAATTTTGCTATCGCTAGAACTGTAATAACTCCAGCTATCACTCCTACTGTTATTAATATAACACGCATTAATTCTCATATTATACAGTTATTATCCATAGAACTATAATAATTCTTGCTATTTCTCTTATTGTTTTTAATATATCATGCATTATTGCCCATACCATACTGTTATTATTGCTAGAACTATAATAATTGTAATTTATCACTCTTATTATTATTAATGTAACACGCATTATTTCCCATATTATACTGTTACTGTTGCTAGAATTATAAAATTCAAGCAATTGCACTTATTGTTATTAATATAACGTGCATTAATTCCCATATTATACAGTTACTATCCACAGAACTATAACAAATCTAGCAATTGCTCTTATTGTTATTAATATAACATGCATTAATTCCCATGTTATACAGTTATTATCCATAGAACTATAATAATTCTAGCTACTACTCTTATTGTTTTTAATATAAAATGTATTATTGCCCAAATTATAATGCTGCTATCACTAGAATTGTAATAACTTTAGCTATCACTCTTACTGTTATTAATATAACATGCATTAATTCCCATATTATACAGTTACTATCCATAGAACTATAATAATTCTAGCTACTACTCTTATTGTTTTTAATATAAAATGTATTATTGCCCAAATTATAATGCTGCTATCACTAGAATTGTAATAAATCTAGCTATCACTCCTACTGTTATTACTATAACATGCATTAATTCCCATATTATACAGATATTATCCACCGAACTATAATAATTCTAGCAATTGCTCTTATTGTTATTAATATAAGATGCATTAATTCCCATATTATACAGATATTATCCACAGAACTATAATAATACCAGCAATTTCTCTTACTGTTATTAATATAACATGCATTATTACACAAATTATAATTTTGCTATCGCTAGAACTGTAATAACTCCAGCTGTCACTCCTACTGTTATTACTATAAAATGCATTAATTCCTATATTATACAGATTTTATCCACAGAACTATAATAATTCTAGCAATTGCTCTTATTGTTATTAATATAACACGCATTAATTCCCATATTATACAGTTATTATCCATAGAACTATAATAATTCTAGCTATTTCTCTTATTGTTTTTAATATATCATGCATTATTGCCCATACCATACTGTTATTATTGCTAGAACTATAATAATTGTAATTTATCACTCTTATTATTATTAATGTAACATGCATTATTTCCCATATTATACCGTTACTGTTGCTAGAACTGTAAAATTCAAGCAATTGCACTTATTGTTATTAATATAACATGCATTAATTCCCATATTATGCAGATGTCATCCACAGAACTATAATAACTCTAGAAATTGCTCTTATTGTTATTAATATAACATGCATTATTACCCATATTATACAGATATTATCCACAGAACTATAAGAATTCTAGAAATTGCTCTTACTGTTATTAATATAACATGCATTGTTACCCAAATTATAATTTTGCTATCGCTAGAACTGTAATAACTCCAGCTATCACTCCTACTGTTATTAATATAACATGCATTAATTCCCATATTATACAGATGTCATCCACAGAACTATAATAATTCTAGAAATTGCTCTTATTGTTATTAATATAACATGCATTATTACCCATATTATACAGATATTATCCACAGAACTATAAGAATTCTAGAAATTGCTCTTACTGTTATTAATATAACATGCATTGTTACCCAAATTATAATTTTGCTATCGCTAGAACTGTAATAACTCCAGCTATCACTCCTACTGTTATTAATATAACACGCATTAATTCTCATATTATACAGTTATTATCCATAGAACTATAATAATTCTTGCTATTTCTCTTATTGTTTTTAATATATCATGCATTATTGCCCATACCATACTGTTATTATTGCTAGAACTATAATAATTGTAATTTATCACTCTTATTATTATTAATGTAACACGCATTATTTCCCATATTATACTGTTACTGTTGCTAGAATTATAAAATTCAAGCAATTGCACTTATTGTTATTAATATAACGTGCATTAATTCCCATATTATACAGTTACTATCCACAGAACTATAACAAATCTAGCAATTGCTCTTATTGTTATTAATATAACATGCATTAATTCCCATGTTATACAGTTATTATCCATAGAACTATAATAATTCTAGCTACTACTCTTATTGTTTTTAATATAAAATGTATTATTGCCCAAATTATAATGCTGCTATCACTAGAATTGTAATAACTTTAGCTATCACTCTTACTGTTATTAATATAACATGCATTAATTCCCATATTATACAGTTACTATCCATAGAACTATAATAATTCTAGCTACTACTCTTATTGTTTTTAATATAAAATGTATTATTGCCCAAATTATAATGCTGCTATCACTAGAATTGTAATAAATCTAGCTATCACTCCTACTGTTATTACTATAACATGCATTAATTCCCATATTATACAGATATTATCCACCGAACTATAATAATTCTAGCAATTGCTCTTATTGTTATTAATATAAGATGCATTAATTCCCATATTATACAGATATTATCCACAGAACTATAATAATACCAGCAATTTCTCTTACTGTTATTAATATAACATGCATTATTACACAAATTATAATTTTGCTATCGCTAGAACTGTAATAACTCCAGCTGTCACTCCTACTGTTATTACTATAAAATGCATTAATTCCTATATTATACAGATTTTATCCACAGAACTATAATAATTCTAGCAATTGCTCTTATTGTTATTAATATAACACGCATTAATTCCCATATTATACAGTTATTATCCATAGAACTATAATAATTCTAGCTATTTCTCTTATTGTTTTTAATATATCATGCATTATTGCCCATACCATACTGTTATTACTGCTAGAACTATAATAATTGTAATTTATCACTCTTATTATTATTAATGTAACATGCATTATTTCCCATATTATACTGTTACTGTTGCTAGAATTATAAAATTCAAGCAATTGCACTTATTGTTATTAATATAACATGCATTAATTCCCATATTATACAGTTACTATCCACAGAACTATAACAAATCTAGCAATTGCTCTTATTGTTATTAATATAACATGCATTAATTCCCATATTATACAATTACTATCCACAGAACTATAACAAATCTAGCAATTGCTCTTATTGTTGTTAATATAACGTGCATTAATTCCCATGTTATACAGTTATTATCGACAGAACTATAATAATTCTAGCAATTGCTCTTATTGTTATTAATATAACATGCATTAATTCTCATATTATACAGTTATTATCCATAGAACTATAATAATTCTAGCTATTTCTCTTATTGTTTTTAATATATCATGCATTATTGCCCATACCATACTGTTATTATTGCTAGAACTATAATAATTGTAATTTATGACTCTTATTATTATTAATGTAACATGCATTATCTCCCATATTATACTGTTACTGTTGCTAGAACTATAAAATTCAAGCAATTGCACTTACTGTTATTAATATAACATGCATTAATTCCCATATTATGCAGATGTCATCCACAGAACTATAATAATTCTAGAAATTGCTCTTATTGTTATTAATATAACATGCATTATTACCCATATTATACAGATATTATCCACAGAACTATAAGAATTCTAGCTATTTCTCTTATTGTTCTTAATATATCATGCATTATTGCCCATACCATACTGTTATTATTGCTAGAACTATAATAATTGTAATTTATCACTCTTATTATTATTAATGTAACATGCATTATTTCCCATATTATACTGTTACTGTTGCTAGAACTATAAAATTCAAGCAATTGCACTTACTGTTATTAATATAACATGCATTATTACCCAAATTATAATTTTGCTATCGCTAGAACTGTAATAACTCCAGCTATCACTCCTACTGTTATTACTATAACATACATTAATTCCCATAGTATACAGATATTATCCACAGAACTATAATAATTCTAGAAATTGCTCTTATTGTTATTAATATAACATGCATTAATTCCCATATTATACAGTTACTATCCACAGAACTATAATAATTCTAGCAATTCCTCTTATTGTTATTAATATAAAACGCATTAATTCCCATATTATACAGTTACTATCCACAGAACTATAATAATTCTAGCTACTACTCTTATTGTTTTTAATATAAAATGTATTATTGCCCAAATTATAATGCTGCTATCACTAGAATTGTAATAACTCTAGCTATCACTCATACTCTTATTAATATAACATGCATTAATTCCTATATAATACAGATATTATCCACAGAACTATAATAATTCCAGAAATTTCTCTTACTGTTATTAATATAACATGCATTATTACCCAAATTATAATTTTGCTATCGCTAGAACTGTAATAACTCCAGCTATCACTCCTACTGTTATTACTATAACATGCATTAATTCCCATATTATACAGATATTACCCACAGAACTATAATAATTCCAGCTATCACTCCTACTGTTATTACTATAACATGCATTATTTCCCATATTATACAGTTATTATCCATAGAACTATAATAATTGTAATTTATCACTCTTATTATTATTAATGTAACATGCATTATTTCCCATATTATACTGTTACTGTTGCTAGAACTATAAAATTCAAGCAATTGCACTTATTGTTATTAATTCCCATATTATACAGATGTCATCCACAGAACTATAATAATTCTAGCAATTGCTCTTATTGTTATTAATATAACACGCATTAATTCTCATATTATACAGTTATTATCCATAGAACTATAATAATTCTAGCTATTTCTCTTATTGTTTTTAATATATAATGCATTATTGCCCACACCATACTGTTATTATTGCTAGAACTATAATAATTGTAATTTATCACTCTTATTATTATTAATGTAACATGCATTATTTCCCATATTATACTGTTACTGTTGCTAGAACTATAAAATTCAAGGAATTGCACTTATTGTTATTAATATAACATGCATTAATTCCCATATTATACAGTTACTATCCACAGAACTATAACAAATCTAGCAATTGCTCTTATTGTTATTAATATAACATGCATTAATTCCCATATTATACAGTTACTATCCACAGAACTATAATAATTCTAGCTACTACTCTTATTGTTTTTAATATAAAATGTATTATTGCCCAAATTATAATGCTGCTATCACTAGAATTGTAATAACTCTAGCTATCACTCATACTCTTATTAATATAACATGCATTAATTCCTATATAATAGAGATATTATCCACAGAACTATAATAATTCCAGAAATTTCTCTTACTGTTATTAATATAACATGCATTATTACCCAAATTATAATTTTGCTATCGCTAGAACTGTAATAACTCCAGCTATCACTCCTACTGTTATTACTATAACATGCATTAATTCCCATATTATACAGATATTACCCACAGAACTATAATAATTCTAGCTATCACTCCTACTGTTATTACTATAACATGCATTATTTCCCATATTATACAGTTATTATCCATAGAACTATAATAATTGTAATTTATCACTCTTATTATTATTAATGTAACATGCATTATTTCCCATATTATACTGTTACTGTTGCTAGAACTATAAAATTCAAGCAATTGCACTTATTGTTATTAATTCCCATATTATACAGATGTCATCCACAGAACTATAATAATTCTAGCAATTGCTCTTATTGTTATTAATATAACACGCATTAATTCTCATATTATACAGTTATTATCCATAGAACTATAATAATTCTAGCTATTTCTCTTATTGTTTTTAATATATAATGCATTATTGCCCACACCATACTGTTATTATTGCTAGAACTATAATAATTGTAATTTATCACTCTTATTATTATTAATGTAACATGCATTATTTCCCATATTATACTGTTACTGTTGCTAGAACTATAAAATTCAAGGAATTGCACTTATTGTTATTAATATAACATGCATTAATTCCCATATTATACAGTTACTATCCACAGAACTATAACAAATCTAGCAATTGCTCTTATTGTTATTAATATAACATGCATTAATTCCCATGTTATACAGTTATTATCCATAGAACTATAATAATTGTAATTTATCACTCTTATTGTTATTAATGTAACATGCATTATTTCCCATATTATACTGTTACTGTTGCTAGAACTATAAAATTCAAGCAATTGCACTTATTGTTATTAATTCCCATATTATACAGATGTCATCCACAGAACTATAATAATTCTAGCAATTGCTCTTATTGTTATTAATATAACACGCATTAATTCTCATATTATACAGTTATTATCCATAGAACTATAATAATTGTAATTTATCACTCTTATTATTATTAATGTAACATGCATTATTTCCCATATTATATTGTTACTGTTGCTAGAACTATAAAATTCAAGCAATTGCACTTATTGTTATTAATTCCCATATAATACAGATGTCATCCACAGAACTATAATAATTCTAGCAATTGCTCTTATTGTTATTAATATAACACGCATTAATTCTCATATTATACAGTTATTATCCATAGAACTATAATAATTCTAGCTATTTCTCTTATTGTTTTTAATATATAATGCATTATTGCCCACACCATACTGTTATTATTGCTAGAACTATAATAATTGTAATTTATCACTCTTATTATTATTAATGTAACATGCATTATTTCCCATATTATACTTTTACTGTTGCTAGAACTATAAAATTCAAGGAATTGCACTTATTGTTATTAATATAACATGCATTAATTCCCATATTATACAGTTACTATCCACAGAACTATAACAAATCTAGCAATTGCTCTTATTGTTATTAATATAACATGCATTAATTCCCATGTTATACAGTTATTATCCATAGAACTATAATAATTGTAATTTATCACTCTTATTTTTATTAATGTAACATGCATTATTTCCCATATTATACTGTTACTGTTGCTAGAACTATAAAATTCAAGCAGTTGCACTTATTGTTATTAATTCCCATATTATACAGATGTCATCCACAGAACTATAATAATTCTAGCAATTGCTCTTATTGTTATTAATATAACACGCATTAATTCTCATATTATACAGTTATTATCCATAGAACTATAATAATTCTAGCTATTTCTCTTATTGTTTTTAATATATAATGCATTATTGCCCACACCATACTGTTATTATTGCTAGAACTATAATAATTGTAATTTATCACTCTTATTATTATTAATGTAACATGCATTATTTCCCATATTATACTGTTACTGTTGCTAGAACTATAAAATTCAAGGAATTGCACTTATTGTTATTAATATAACATGCATTAATTCCCATATTATACAGTTACTATCCACAGAACTATAACAAATCTAGCAATTGCTCTTATTGTTATTAATATAACATGCATTAATTCCCATGTTATACAGTTATTATCCATAGAACTATAATAATTGTAATTTATCACTCTTATTGTTATTAATGTAACATGCATTATTTCCCATATTATACTGTTACTGTTGCTAGAACTATAAAATTCAAGCAATTGCACTTATTGTTATTAATTCCCATATTATACAGATGTCATCCACAGAACTATAATAATTCTAGCAATTGCTCTTATTGTTATTAATATAACACGCATTAATTCTCATATTATACAGTTATTATCCATAGAACTATAATAATTCTAGCTATTTCTCTTATTGTTTTTAATATAAAATGTATTATTGCCCAAATTATAATGCTGCTATCACTAGAATTGTAATAACTTTAGCTATCACTCTTACTGTTATTAATATAACATGCATTAATTCCCATATTATACAGTTACTATCCATAGAACTATAATAATTCTAGCTACTACTCTTATTGTTTTTAATATAAAATGTATTATTGCCCAAATTATAATGCTGCAATCACTAGAATTGTAATAAATCTAGCTATCACTCCTACTGTTATTACTATAACATGCATTAATTCCCATATTATACAGATATTATCCACCGAACTATAATAATTCTAGCAATTGCTCTTATTGTTATTAATATAAGATGCATTAATTCCCATATTATACAGATATTATCCACAGAACTATAATAATACCAGAAATTTCTCTTACTGTTATTAATATAACATACATTAATTCCCATATTATACAGATATTATCCACAGAACTATAATAATTCCAGAAATTTCTCTTATTGTTATTAATATAACATGCATTATTACCCATATTATACAGATATTATCCACAGAACTATAAGAATTCTAGAAATTGCTCTTACTGTTATTAATATAACATGCATTGTTACCCAAATTATAATTCTGCTATCGCTAGAACTGTAATAACTCCAGCTATCACTCCTACTGTTATTACTATAACATGCATTAATTCCCATATTATACAGATATTATCCACAGAACTATAATAATTCTAGCAATTGCTCTTATTGTTATTAATATAACACGCATTAATTCCCATATTATACAGTTATTATCCATAGAACTATAATAATTCTAGCTATTTCTCTTATTGTTTTTAATATATCATGCATTATTGCCCATACCATACTGTTATTATTGCTAGAACTATAATAATTGTAATTTATCACTCTTATTATTATTAATGTAACATGCATTATTTCCCATATTATACTGTTACTGTTGCTAGAACTGTAAAATTCAAGCAATTGCACTTATTGTTATTAATATAACATGCATTAATTCCCATATTATGCAGATGTCATCCACAGAACTATAGTAACTCTAGAAATTGCTCTTATTGTTATTAATATAAAATGCATTATTACCCATATTATACAGATATTATCCACAGAACTATAAGAATTCTAGAAATTGCTCTTACTGTTATTAATATAACATGCATTGTTACCCAAATTATAATTTTGCTATCGCTAGAACTGTAATAACTCTAGCTATCACTCCTACTGTTATTAATATAACATGCATTAATTCCCATATTATACAGATGTCATCCACAGAACTATAATAATTCTAGAAATTGCTCTTATTGTTATTAATATAACATGCATTGTTACCCATATTATACAGATATTATCCACAGAACTATAAGAATCCTAGAAATTGCTCTTACTGTTATTAATATAACATGCATTAATTCCCATATTATACAGTTACTATCCACAGATCTATAATAATTCTAGCTATTACTCTTATTGTTTTTAATATATCATGCATTATTGCCCATACCATACTGTTATTATTGCTAGAACTATAATAATTGTAATTTATCACTCTTATTATTATTAATGTAACATGCATTATTTCCCATATTATACTGTTACTGTTGCTAGAATTATAAAATTCAAGCAATTGCACTTATTGTTATTAATATAACGTGCATTGATTCCCATATTATACAGTTACTATCCACAGAACTATAACAAATCTAGCAATTGCTCTTATTGTTATTAATATAACATGCATTAATTCCCATGTTATACAGTTATTATCCATAGAACTATAATAATTCTAGCTACTACTCTTATTGTTTTTAATATAAAATGTATTATTGCCCAAATTATAATGCTGCTATCACTAGAATTGTAATAAATCTAGCTATCACTCCTACTGTTATTACTATAACATGCATTAATTCCCATATTATACAGATATTATCCACCGAACTATAATAATTCTAGCAATTGCTCTTATTGTTATTAATATAAGATGCATTAATTCCCATATTATACAGATATTATCCACAGAACTATAATAATACCAGAAATTTCTCTTACTGTTATTAATATAACATGCATTATTACACAAATTATAATTTTGCTATCGCTAGAACTCTAATAACTCCAGCTGTCACTCCTACTGTTATTACTATAACATGCATTAATTCCCATATTATACAGATATTATCCACAGAACTATAATAATTCTAGCAATTGCTCTTATTGTTATTAATATAACACGCATTAATTCCCATATTATACAGTTATTATCCATAGAACTATAATAATTCTAGCTATTTCTCTTATTGTTTTTAATATATCATGCATTATTGCCCATACCATACTGTTATTATTGCTAGACCTATAATAATTGTAATTTATCACTCTTATTATTATTAATGTAACATGCATTATTTCCCATATTATACCGATATTATCCACAGAACTATAAGAATTCTAGAAATTGCTCTTACTGTTATTAATATAACATACATTAATTCCCATATTATACAGATATTATCCACAGAACTATAATAATTCCAGAAATTTCTCTTATTGTTATTAATATAACATGCATTATTACCCATATTATACAGATATTATCCACAGAACTATAAGAATTCTAGAAATTGCTCTTACTGTTATTAATATAACATGCATTGTTACCCAAATTATAATTTTGCTATCGCTAGAACTGTAATAACTCCAGCTATCACTCCTACTGTTATTACTATAACATGCATTAATTCCCATATTATACAGATATTATCCACAGAACTATAATAATTCTAGCAATTGCTCTTATTGTTATTAATATAACACGCATTAATTCCCATATTATACAGTTATTATCCATAGAACTCTAATAATTCTAGCTATTTCTCTTATTGTTTTTAATATATCATGCATTATTGCCCATACCATACTGTTATTATTGCTAGAACTATAATAAGTGTAATTTATCACTCTTATTATTATTAATGTAACATGCATTATTTCCCATATTATACTGTTACTGTTGCTAGAACTGTAAAATTCAAGCAATTGCACTTATTGTTATTAATATAACATGCATTAATTCCCATATTATGCAGATGTCATCCACAGAACTATAATAACTCTAGAAATTGCTCTTATTGTTATTAATATAAAATGCATTATTACCCATATTATACAGATATTATCCACAGAACTATAAGAATTCCAGAAATTGCTCTTACTGTTATTAATATAACATGCATTGTTACCCAAATTATAATTTTGCTATCGCTAGAACTATAATAACTCTAGCTATCACTCCTACTGTTATTAATATAACATGCATTAATTCCCATATTATGCAGATGTCATCCACAGAACTATAATAATTCTAGAAATTGCTCTTATTGTTATTAATATAACATGCATTATTACCCATATTATACAGATATTATCCACAGAACTATAAGAATTCTAGAAATTGCTCTTACTGTTATTAATATAACATGCATTGTTACCCAAATTATAATTTTGCTATCGCTAGAACTGTAATAACTCCAGCTATCACTCCTACTGTTATTAATATAACATGCATTATTACCCATATTATACAGATATTATCCACAGAACTATAATAACTCTAGCAATTGCTCTTATTGTTATTAATATAACACGCATTAATTCCCATATTATACAGTTATTATCCATAGAACTATAATAATTCTAGCTATTTCTCTTATTGTTTTTAATATATCATGCATTATTGCCCATACCATACTGTTATTATTGCTAGAACTATAATAATTGTAATTTATCACTCTTATTATTATTAATGTAACATGCATTATTTCCCATATTGTACTGTTACTGTTGCTAGAACTATAAAATTCAAGCAGTTGCACTTATTGTTATTAATATAACATGCACTAATTCCCATATTATGCAGATGTCATCCACAGAACTATAATAATTCCAGAAATTGCTCTTATTGTTATTAATATAACATGCATTATTACCCATATTATACAGATATTATCCACAGAACTATAAGAATTCTAGAAATTGCTCTTACTGTTATTAATATAACATGCATTGTTACCCAAATTATAATTTTGCTATCGCTAGAACTGTAATAACTCTAGCTATCACTCCTACTGTTATTAATATAACATGCATTAATTCCCATATTATACAGATGTCATCCACAGAACTATAATAATTCTAGAAATTGCTCTTATTGTTATTAATATAACATGCATTATTACCCATGTTATACAGTTATTATCCATAGAACTATAATAATTCTAGCTACTACTCTTATTGTTTTTAATATAAAATGTATTATTGCCCAAATTATAATGCTGCTATCACTAGAATTGTAATAACTTTAGCTATCACTCTTACTGTTATTAATATAACATGCATTAATTCCCATGTTATACAGTTATTATCCATAGAACTATAATAATTCTAGCTACTACTCTTATTGTTTTTAATATAAAATGTATTATTGCCCAAATTATAATGCTGCTATCACTAGAATTGTAATAACTCTAGCTATCACTCCTACTGTTATTACTATAACATGCATTAATCCCCATATTATACAGATATTATCCACAGAACTATAATCATTCTAGCAATTGCTCTTATTGTTATTAATATAACATGTATTAATTCCCATACTATACAGATATTATCCACAGAACTATAATAATACCAGAAATTTCTCTTACTGTTATTAATATAACATGCATTATTACCCAAATTATAATTTTGCTATCTCTAGAACTGTAATAACTCCAGCTATCACTCCTACTGTTAGTACTATAACATGCATTAATTCCTATATTATACAGATATTATCCACAGAACTATAATAATTCTAGCAATTGCTCTTATTGTTATTAATATAACACGCATTAATTCTCATATTATACAGTTATTATCCATAGAACTATAATAATTCTAGCTATTTCTCTTATTGTTTTTAATATATCATGCATTATTGTCCATACCATACTGTTATTATTGCTAGAACTATAATAATTGTAATTTATCACTCCTATTATTATTAATGTAACATGCATTATTTCCCATATTATACTGTTACTGTTGCTAGAACTATAAAATTCAAGCAATTGCACTTATTGTTATTAATATAACATGCATTAATTCCCATATTATGCAGATGTCATCCACAGAACTATAATAATTCTAGAAATTGCTCTTACTGTTATTAATATAACATGCATTAATTCCCATATTATACAGTTACTATCCACAGAACTATAATAATTCTAGCAATTGCTCTTATTGTTATTAATATAAAACGCATTAATTCCCATATTATACAGTTACTATCCACAGAACTATAATAATTCTAGCAATTGCTCTTATTGTTATTAATATAACACGCATTAATTCCCATATTATACAGTTATTATCCATAGAACTATAATAATTCTAGCTATTTCTCTTATTGTTTTTAATATATCATGCATTATTGCCCATACCATACTGTTATTATTGCTAGAACTATAATAATTGTAATTTATCACTCTTATTATTATTAATGTAACATGCATTATTTCCCATATTATACTGTTACTGTTGCTAGAATTATAAAATTCAAGCAATTGCGCTTATTGTTATTAATATAACGTGCATTAATTCCCATATTATACAGTTACTATCCACAGAACTATAACAAATCTAGCAATTGCTCTTATTGTTATTAATATAACATGCATTAATTCCCATGTTATACAGTTATTATCCATAGAACTATAATAATTCTAGCTACTACTCTTATTGTTTTTAATATAAAATGTATTATTGCCCAAATTATAATGCTGCTATCACTAGAATTGTAATAAATCTAGCTATCACTCCTACTGTTATTACTATAACATGCATTAGTTCCCATATTATACAGATATTATCCACCGAACTATAATAGTTCTAGCAATTGCTCTTATTGTTATTAATATAAGATGCATTAATTCCCATATTATACAGATATTATCCACAGAACTATAATAATACCAGAAATTTCTCTTACTGTTATTAATATAACATGCATTATTACACAAATTATAATTTTGCTATCGCTAGAACTGTAATAACTCCAGCTGTCACTCCTACTGTTATTACTATAAAATGCATTAATTCCTATATTATACAGATATTATCCACAGAACTATAATAATTCTAGCAATTGCTCTTATTGTTATTAATATAACACGCATTAATTCCCATATTATACAGTTATTATCCATAGAACTATAATAATTCTAGCTATTTCTCTTATTGTTTTTAATATATCATGCATTATTGCCCATACCATACTGTTATTATTGCTAGAACTATAATAATTGTAATTTATCACTCTTATTATTATTAATGTAACATGCATTATTTCCCATATTATACTGTTACTGTTGCTAGAATTATAAAATTCAAGCAATTGCACTTATTGTTATTAATATAACATGCATTAATTCCCATATTATACAGTTACTATCCACAGAACTATAACAAATCTAGCAATTGCTCTTATTGTTGTTAATATAACGTGCATTAATTCCCATGTTATACAGTTATTATCCACAGAACTATAATAATTCTAGCAATTGCTCTTATTGTTATTAATATAACATGCATTAATTCTCATATTATACAGTTATTATCCATAGAACTATAATAATTCTAGCTATTTCTCTTATTGTTTTTAATATATCATGCATTATTGCCCATACCATACTGTTATTATTGCTAGAACTATAATAATTGTAATTTATCACTCTTATTATTATTAATGTAACATGCATTATCTCCCATATTATACTGTTACTGTTGCTAGAACTATAAAATTCAAGCAATTGCACTTACTGTTATTAATATAACATGCATTAATTCCCATATTATGCAGATGTCATCCACAGAACTATAATAATTCTAGAAATTGCTCTTATTGTTATTAATATAACATGCATTATTACCCATATTGTACAGATATTATCCACAGAACTATAAGAATTCTAGAAATTGCTCTTACTGTTATTAATATAACATGCATTATTACCCAAATTATAACTTTGCTATCGCTAGAACTATAATAACTCCAGCTATCACTCCTACTGTTATTACTATGACATGCATTAATTCCCATATTATACTGTTACTGTTGATAGAACTATAAAATTCAAGCAATTGCACTTATTGTTATTAATATAACATGCATTAATTCCCATATTATACAGATGTCATCCACAGAACTATAATAATTCTAGAAATTGCTCTTATTGTTATTAATATAACATGCATTATTACCCATATTATACAGGTATTATCCACAGAACTTTAAGAATTCTAGAAATTGCTCTTACTGTTATTAATATAACATGCATTAATTCCCATATTATACAGATATTATCCACAGAACTATAATAATTCCAGAAATTTCTCTTACTGTTATTAATATAACATGCATTATTACCCAAATTATATTTGAACTATAATAATTCTAGCTATTACTCTTATTGTTTTTAATATATCATGCATTATTGCCCATACCATACTGTTATTATTGCTAGAACTATAATAATTGTAATTTATCACTCTTATTATTATTAATGTAACATGCATTATTTCCCATATTATACTGTTACTGTTGCTAGAATTATAAAATTCAAGCAATTGCACTTATTGTTATTAATATAACGTGCATTAATTCCCATATTATACAGTTACTATCCACAGAACTATAACAAATCTAGCAAATTCCTCTTATTGTTATTAATATAACATGCATTAATTCACATGTTATACAGTTATTATCCATAGAACTATAATAATTGTAATTTATCACTCTTATTGTTATTAATGTAACATGCATTATTTCCCATATTATACTGTTACTGTTGCTAGAACTATAAAATTCAAGCAATTGCACTTATTGTTATTAATTCCCATATTATACAGATGTCATCCACAGAACTATAATAATTCTAGCAATTGCTCTTATTGTTATTAATATAACACGCATTAATTCTCATATTATACAGTTATTATCCATAGAACTATAATAATTCTAGCTATTTCTCTTATTGTTTTTAATATATAATGCATTATTGCCCACACCATACTGTTATTATTGCTAGAACTATAATAATTGTAATTTATCACTCTTATTATTATTAATGTAACATGCATTATTTCCCATATTATACTGTTACTGTTGCTAGAACTATAAAATTCAAGGAATTGCACTTATTGTTATTAATATAACATGCATTAATTCCCATATTATGCAGATGTCATCCACAGAACTATAATAATTCTAGAAATTGCTCTTATTGTTATTAATATAACATGCATTCTTACCCATATTATACAGATATTATCCACAGAACTATAAGAATTCTAGAAATTGCTCTTACTGTTATTAATATAACATGCATTATTACGCAAATTATAATTTTGCTATCGCTAGAACTGTAATAACTCCAGCTATCACTCCTACTGTTATTACTATGACATGCATTAATTCCCATATTATACTGTTACTGTTGATAGAACTATAAAATTCAAGCAATTGCACTTATTGTTATTAATATAACATGCATTAATTCCCATATTTTACAGATGTCATCCACAGAACTATAATAATTCTAGAAATTGCTCTTATTGTTATTAATATAACATGCATTATTACCCATATTATACAGGTATTATCCACAGAACTTTAAGAATTCTAGAAATTGCTCTTACTGTTATTAATATAACATGCATTAATTCCCATATTATACAGTTACTATCCACAGAACTGTAATAATTCTAGCAATTGCTCTTATTGTTATTAATATAAAACGCATTAATTCCCATATTATACAGTTACTATCCACAGAACTATAATAATTCTAGCAATTGCTCTTATTGTTATTAATATAACATGCATTAATTCCCATGTTATGCAGTTATTATCCATAGAACTATAATAATTCTAGCTACTACTCTTATGGTTTTTAATGTAAAATATACTATTGCCCAAATTATAATGCTGCTATCACTAGAATTGTAATAACTCTAGCTATCACTCTTACTGTTATTAATATAACATGCATTAATTCCCATATTATACAGATATTATTCACAGAACTATAATAATTCCAGAAATTTCTCTTACTGTTATTAATATAACATGCATTATTACCCAAATTATAATTTTGCTATCGCTAGAACTGTAATAACTCCAGCTATCACTCCTACTGTTATTACTATAACATGCATTAGTTCCCATATTATACAGATATTATCCACAGAACTATAATAATTCTAGCTATTGCTCTTATTGTTATTAATATAACACGCATTATTTCCCATATTATACAGGTATTATCCACAGAACCATAATAATTCCTGAAATTTCTCTTACTGTTATTAATATAACATGCATTAATACCCAAATTATAATTTTGCTATAGCTAAAACTGTAATAACTCCAGCTATCACTCCTACTGTTATTACTATAACATGCATTAATTCCCATATTATACAGATATTATCCACAGAACTATAATAATTCTAGAAATTGCTCTTATTGTTATTAATATAACATGCATTATTACCCATATTATACAGGTATTATCCACAGAACTTTGAGAATTCTAGAAATTGCTCTTACTGTTATTAATATAACATGCATTAATTCCCATATTATACAGTTACTATCCACAGAACTATAATAATTCTAGCAATTGCTCTTATTGTTATTAATATAAAACGCATTAATTCCCATATTATACAGTTACTATCCACAGAACTATAATAATTCTAGCAGTTGCTCTTATGGTTAATAATATAATATGCATTAATTCCCATGTTATACAGTTATTATCCATAGAACTATAATAATTCTAGCTACTACTCTTATTGTTTTTAATATAAAATGTATTATTGCCCAAATTATAATGCTGCTATCACTAGAATTGTAATAACCCCAGCTATCACTCTTACTCTTATTAATATAACATGCATTAATTCCTATATTATACATATATTATCCACAGAACTATAATAATTCTAGCAATTGCTCATATTGTTATTAATATAACACGCATTAATTCCCATATTATACAGTTACTATCCATAGAACTACAATAATTCTAGCTATTGATCTTATTGTTTTTAATATATCATGCATTATTGCCCATACCATACTGTTATTATTGCTAGAACTATAATAATTGTAATTTATAACTCTTATTATTATTAATGTAACATGCATTATTTCCCATATTATACTGCTACTGTTGATAGAACTATAAAATTCAAGCAATTGCTCATATTGTTATTAATATAACACGCATTAATTCCCATATTATGCAGTTACTATCCACAGAACTATAACAATTCTAGCAATTGCTCTTATTGTTATTAATATAACATGCATTAATTCCCATGTTATACAGTTATTATCCATAGAACTATAATAATTCTAGCTACTACTCTTATTGCTTTTAATATAAAATGTATTATTGCCCAAATTATAATGCTGCTATCACTAGAATTGTAATAACTCCAGCTATCACTCCTACTGTTATTACTATAACATGCATTAATTCCTATATTATACAGATATTATCCACAGAACTATAATAATTCTAGCAATTGCCCTTATTGTTATTAATATAACACGCATTAATTCCCATATTATACAGTTATTATCCATAGAACTATAATAATTCTAGGTATTTCTCTTATTGTTTTTAATATATCATGTATTATTGCCCATGCCATACTGTTATTATTGCTAGAACTATAATAATTGTAATTTATCACTCTTATTATTATTAATGTAACATGCATTATTACCCATATTATAGAGATATTATCTACAGAACTATAAGAATTCTAGAAATTGCTCTTACTGTTATTAATATAACATGCATTAATTCCTATATTATACAGATATTATCCACAGAACTATAATTATTCTTGCAATTGCTCTTATTGTTATTAATATAACACGCATTAATTCCCATATTATACAGTTATTATCCATAGAACTATAATAATTCTAGCTATTTCTCTTATTGTTTTTAATATATAATGCATTATTGCCCACACCATACTGTTATTATTGCTAGAACTATAATAATTGTAATTTATCACTCTTATTATTATTAATGTAACATGCATTATTTCCCATATTATACTGTTACTGTTGCTAGAACTATAAAATTCAAGGAATTGCACTTATTGTTATTAATATAACATGCATTAATTCCCATATTATGCAGATGTCATCCACAGAACTATAATAATTCTAGAAATTGCTCTTATTGTTATTAATATAACATGCATTCTTACCCATATTATACAGATATTATCCACAGAACTATAAGAATTCTAGAAATTGCTCTTACTGTTATTAATATAACATGCATTATTACCCAAATTATAATTTTGCTATCGCTAGAACTGTAATAACTCCAGCTATCACTCCTACTGTTATTACTATGACATGCATTAATTCCCATATTATACTGTTACTGTTGATAGAACTATAAAATTCAAGCAATTGCACTTATTGTTATTAATATAACATGCATTAATTCCCATATTTTACAGATGTCATCCACAGAACTATAATAATTCTAGAAATTGCTCTTATTGTTATTAATATAACATGCATTATTACCCATATTATACAGGTATTATCCACAGAACTTTAAGAATTCTAGAAATTGCTCTTACTGTTATTAATATAACATGCATTAATTCCCATATTATACAGTTACTATCCACAGAACTGTAATAATTCTAGCAATTGCTCTTATTGTTATTAATATAAAACGCATTAATTCCCATATTATACAGTTACTATCCACAGAACTATAATAATTCTAGCAAATACTCTTATTGTTATTAATATAACATGCATTAATTCCCATGTTATACAGTTATTATCCATAGAACTATAATAATTCTAGCTACTACTCTTATTGTTTTTAATGTAAAATATACTATTGCCCAAATTATAATGCTACTATCACTAGAATTATAATAACTCTAGCTATCACTCTTACTGTTATTAATATAACATGCATTATTTCCCATATTATACAGGTATTATCCACAGAACCATAATAATTCCTGAAATTTCTCTTACTGTTATTAATATAACATGCATTAATACCCAAATTATAATTTTGCTATCGCTAAAACTGTAATAACTCCAGCTATCACTCCTACTGTTATTACTATAACATGCATTAATTCCCATATTATACAGATATTATCCACAGAACTATAATAATTCTAGAAATTGCTCTTATTGTTATTAATATAACATGCATTATTACCCATATTATACAGGTATTATCCACAGAACTTTAAGAATTCTAGAAATTGCTCTTACTGTTATTAATATAACATGCATTAATTCCCATATTATACAGTTACTATCCACAGAACTATAATAATTCTAGCAATTGCTCTTATTGTTATTAATATAAAACGCATTAATTCCCATATTATACAGTTACTATCCACAGAACTATAATAATTCTAGCAGTTGCTCTTATGGTTAATAATATAACATGCATTAATTCCCATGTTATACTGTTATTATCCATAGAACTATAATAATTCTAGCTACTACTCTTATTGTTTTTAATATAAAATGTATTATTGCCCAAATTATAATGCTGCTATCACTAGAATTGTAATAACTCCAGCTATCACTCCTACTGTTATTACTATAACATGCATTAATTCCTATATTATACAGATATTATCCACAGAACTATAATAATTCTAGCAATTGCCCTTATTGTTATTAATATAACACGCATTAATTCCCATATTATACAGTTATTATCCATAGAACTATAATAATTCTAGGTATTTCTCTTATTGTTTTTAATATATCATGCATTATTGCCCATGCCATACTGTTATTATTGCTAGAACTATAATAATTGTAATTTATCACTCTTATTATTATTAATGTAACATGCATTATTACCCATATTATAGAGATATTATCTACAGAACTATAAGAATTCTAGAAATTGCTCTTACTGTTATTAATATAACATGCATTAATTCCTATATAATACAGATATTATCCAATGAACTATAATAATTCTTGCAATTGCTCTTATTGTTATTAATATAACACGCATTAATTCCCATATTATACAGTTATTATCCATAGAACTATAATAATTCTAGCTATTTCTCTTATTGTTTTTAATATATCATGCATTATTGCCCATACCATACTGTTATTATTGCTAGAACCATAATAATTGTAATTTATCACTCTTATTATTATTAATGTAACATGCATTATTTCCCATATTATACAGTTACTGTTGCTAGAACTATAAAATTCAAGTAATTGCACTTATTCTTATTAATATAACATGCATTAATTCCCATATTATACAGATGTCATCCACAGAACTATAATAATTCTAGAAATTGCTCTTATTGTTATTAATATAACATGTATTATTACCCATATTATACAGATATTATCCACAGAACTATAAGAATTCTAGAAATTGCTCTTACTGTTATTAATATAACATGCATTGTTACCCAAACTATAATTTTGATATCGCTAGAACTGTAATAACTCCAGCTAGCACTGCTACTGTTATTAATATAACATGCGTTAATTCCCATATTATACAGATGTCATCCACAGAACTATAATAATTCTAGAAATTGCTCTTATTGTTATTAATATAACATGCATTATTACCCATATTATACAGATATTATCCACAGAACTATAAGAATTCTAGCTATTTCTCTTATTGTTCTTAATATATCATGCATTATTGCCCATACCATACTGTTATTATTGCTAGAACTATAATAATTGTAATTTATCACTCTTATTATTATTAATGTAACATGCATTATTTCCCATATTATACTGTTACTGTTGCTAGAACTATAAAATTCAAGCAATTGCACTTACTGTTATTAATATAACATGCATTATTACCCAAATTATAATTCTGCTATCGCTAGAACTGTAATAACTCCAGCTATCACTCCTACTGTTATTACTATAACATACATTAATTCCCATAGTATACAGATATTATCCACAGAACTATAATAATTCTAGCTATTACTCTTATTGTTTTTAATATATCATGCATTATTGCCCATACCATACTGTTATTATTGCTAGAACTATAATAATTGTAATTTATCACTCTTATTATTATTAATGTAACATGCATTATTTCCCATATTATACTGTTACTGTTGCTAGAACTATAAAATTCAAGCAATTGCACTTATTGTTATTAATTCCCATATTATACAGATGTCATCCACAGAACTATAATAATTCTAGAAATTGCTCTTATTGTTATTAATATAACATGCATTATTACCCATATTATACAGATATTATCCACAGAACTATAAGAATTCTAGAAATTGCTCTTACTGTTATTAATATAACATGCATTGTTACCCAAATTATAATTTTGATATCGCTAGAACTGTAATAACTCCAGCTATCACTCCTAGTGTTATTAATATAACATGCATTAATTCCCATATTATACAGATGTCATCCACCGAACTATAATAATTCTAGAGATTGCTCTTATTGTTATTAATATAACATGCATTATTACCCATATTATACAGATATTATCCACAGAACTATAAGAATTCTAGCTATTTCTCTTATTGTTTTTAATATATCATGCATTATTGCCCATACCATACTGTTATTATTGCTAGAACCATAATAATTGTAATTTATCACTCTTATTATAATTAATGTAACATGCATTATTTCCCATATTATACTGTTACTGTTGCTAGAACTATAAAATTCAAGCAATTGCACTTATTGTTATTAATTCCCATATTATACAGATGTCATCCACAGAACTATAATAATTCTAGAAATTGCTCTTATTGTTATTAATATAACATGCATTATTACCCATATTATACAGATATTATCCACAGAACTATAAGAATTCTAGAAATTGCTCTTACTGTTATTAATATAACATGCATTGTTACCCAAATTATAATTTTGATATCGCTAGAACTGTAATAACTCCAGCTATCACTCCTAGTGTTATTAATATAACATGCATTAATTCCCATATTATACAGATGTCATCCACCGAACTATAATAATTCTAGAGATTGCTCTTATTGTTATTAATATAACATGCATTATTACCCATATTATACAGATATTATCCACAGAACTATAAGAATTCTAGCTATTTCTCTTATTGTTTTTAATATATCATGCATTATTGCCCATACCATACTGTTATTATTGCTAGAACCATAATAATTGTAATTTATCACTCTTATTATAATTAATGTAACATGCATTATTTCCCATATTATACTGTTACTGTTGCTAGAACTATAAAATTCAAGCAATTGCACTTATTCTTATTAATATAACATGCATTAATTCCCATATTATACAGATGTCATCCACAGAACTATAATAATTCTAGAAATTGCTCTTATTGTTATTAATATAACATGCATTATTACCCATATTATACAGATATTATCCACAGAACTATAACAATTCTAGCTATTTCTCTTATTGTTTTTAATATATCATGCATTATTGCCCATACCATACTGTTATTATTGCTAGAACTATAATAATTGTAATTTATCACTCTTATTATTATTAATGTAACATGCATTATTTCCCATATTATACTGTTACTGTTGCTAGAACTATAAAATTCAAGCAATTGCACTTATTCTTATTAATATAACATGCATTAATTCCCATATTATACAGATGTCATCCACAGAACTATAATAATTCTAGCAATTGCTCTTATTGTTATTAATATAACACGCATTATTACCCAAATTATAATTTTGCTATCGCTAGAACTGTAATAACTCCAGCTATCACTCCTACTGTTATTACTATAACATGCATTAATTCCCATATTATACAGATGTCATCCACAGAACTATAATAATTCTAGAAATTGCTCTAGCTGTTATGAATATAACATGCATTAATTCCCATATTATACAGTTACTATCCACAGAACTATAATAATTCTAGCAATTGCTCTTACTGTTATTAATATAAAACGCATTAATTCCCATGTTATACAGTTATTATCCATAGAACTATAATAATTCTAGCTATTGCTCTTATTGTTATTAATATAACATGCATTAATTCCCATATTATACAGATGTCATCCACAGAACTATAATAATTCTAGAAATTGCTCTAGCTGTTATGAATATAACATGCATTAATTCCCATATTATACAGTTACTATCCACAGAACTATAATAATTCTAGCAATTGCTCTTACTGTTATTAACATAAAACGCATTAATTCCCATGTTATACAGTTATTATCCATAGAACTATAATAATACTAGCTACTACTCTTATTGTTTTTAATATAAAATGTATTATTGCCCATATTATAATGCTGTTATCGCTAGAATTTTAATAACTCTTGCTATCACTCTTACTGTTATTAATATAACATGCATTAATTCCGATATTATACAGATATTATCCACAGAACTATAATAATTCTAAAAATTTCTCTTACTGTTATTAATATAACATGCATTATTACCCAAATTATAATTTTGCTATCGCTAGAACTGTAATAACTCCAGCTATCACTCCTACTGTTATTACTATAACATGCATTAATTCCCATATTATTCAGATATTATCCACAGAACTATAATAATTCTAGCTATTGCTCTTATTGTTATTAATATAACACGCATTATTTCCCATATTATACAGTTATTATCCATAGAACTATAATAATTCTAGCTATTTCTCTTATTGTTTTTAATATATCATGCATTATTGCCCATACCATACTGTTATTATTGCTAGAACTATAATAATTGTAATTTATCACTCTTATTATTATTAATGTAACATGCATTATTTCCCATATTATACTGTTACTGTTGCTAGAACTATAAAATTCAAGCAATTGCACTTACTGTTATTAATATAACATGCATTATTACCCAAATTATAATTTTGCTATCGCTAGAACTGTAATAACTCCAGCTATCACTCCTACTGTTATTACTATAACATACATTAATTCCCATAGTATACAGATATTATCCACAGAACTATAATAATTCTAGAAATTGCTCTTATTGTTATTAATATAAAACGCATTAATTCCCATATTCTACAGTTACTATCCACAGAACTATAATAATTCTAGCAATTGCTCTTATTGTTATTAATATAACATGCATTAATTCCCATATTATGCAGATATTATCCACAGAACTATAATAATTCCAGAAATTTCTCTTACTGTTATTAATATATCATGCATTATTACCCAAATTATAATTCTGCTATCGCTAGAACTGTAATAACTCCAGCTATCACTCCTACTGTTATTACTATAACATACATTAATTCCCATAGTATACAGATATTATCCACAGAACTATAATAATTCTAGCTATTACTCTTATTGTTTTTAATATATCATGCATTATTGCCCATACCATACTGTTATTATTGCTAGAACTATAATAATTGTAATTTATCACTCTTATTATTATTAATGTAACATGCATTATTTCCCATATTATACTGTTACTGTTGCTAGAACTATAAAATTCAAGCAATTGCACTTATTGTTATTAATTCCCATATTATACAGATGTCATCCACAGAACTATAATAATTCTAGAAATTGCTCTTATTGTTATTAATATAACATGCATTATTACCCATATTATACAGATATTATCCACAGAACTATAACAATTCTAGCTATTTCTCTTATTGTTTTTAATATATCATGCATTATTGCCCATACCATACTGTTATTATTGCTAGAACTATAATAATTGTAATTTATCACTCTTATTATTATTAATGTAACATGCATTATTTCCCATATTATACTGTTACTGTTGCTAGAACTATAAAATTCAAGCAATTGCACTTATTCTTATTAATATAACATGCATTAATTCCCATATTATACAGATGTCATCCACAGAAGTATAATAATTCTAGCAATTGCTCTTATTGTTATTAATATAACACGCATTATTACCCAAATTATAATTTTGCTATCGCTAGAACTGTAATAACTCCAGCTATCACTCCTACTGTTATTACTATAACATGCATTAATTCCCATATTATACAGATGTCATCCACAGAACTATAATAATAATAGAAATTGCTCTAGCTGTTATGAATATAACATGCATTAATTCCCATATTATACAGTTACTATCCACAGAACTATAATAATTCTAGCAATTGCTCTTACTGTTATTAATATAAAACGCATTAATTCCCATGTTATACAGTTATTATCCATAGAACTATAATAATTCTAGCTATTGCTCTTATTGTTATTAATATAACATGCATTAATTCTCATATTATACAGATGTCATCCACAGAACTATAATAATTCTAGAAATTGCTCTAACTGTTATTAATATAACATGCATTAATTCCCATATTATACAGTTACTATCCACAGAACTATAATAATTCTAGCAATTGCTCTTACTGTTATTAATATAAAACGCATTAATTCCCACGTTATACAGTTATTATCCATAGAACTATAATAATACTAGCTACTACTCTTATTGTTTTTAATATAAAATGTATTATTGCCCATATTATAATGCTGTTATCGCTAGAATTTTAATAACTCTTGCTATCACTCTTACTGTTATTAATATAACATGCATTAATTCCGATATTATACAGATATTATCCACAGAACTATAATAATTCTAAAAATTTCTCTTACTGTTATTAATATAACATGCATTATTACCCAAATTATAATTTTGCTATCGCTAGAACTGTAATAACTCCAGCTATCACTCCTACTGTTATTACTATAACATGCATTAATTCCCATATTATACAGATATTATCCACAGAACTATAATAATTCTAGCTATTGCTCTTATTGTTATTAATATAACACGCATTATTTCCCATATTATACAGTTATTATCCATAGAACTATAATAATTCTAGCTATTTCTCTTATTGTTTTTAATATATCATGCATTATTGCCCATACCATACTGTTATTATTGCTAGAACTATAATAATTGTAATTTATCACTCTTATTATTATTAATGTAACATGCATTATTTCCCATATTATACTGTTACTGTTGCTAGAACTATAAAATTCAAGCAATTGCACTTATTGTTATTAATATAACATGCATTAATTCCCACATTATACAGATGTCATCCACAGAACTATAATAATTCTAGAAATTGCTCTTATTGTTATTAATATAACATGCATTATTACCCATATTATACAGATATTATCCACAGAACTATAAGAATTCTAGAAATTGCTCTAACTGTTATTAATATAACATGCATTAATTCCCATATTATACAGTTACTATCCACAGAACTATAACAAATCTAGCAACTGCTCTTATTGTTATTAATATAACATGCATTAATTCCCATGTTATACAGTTATTATCCATAGAACTATAATAATACTAGCTACTACTCTTATTGTTTTTAATATAAAATGTATTATTGCCCATATTATAATGCTGCTATCGCTAGAATTTTAATAACTCTTGCTATCACTCTTACTGTTATTAATATAACATGCATTAATTCCCATATTATACAGTTACTATCCACAGAACTATAACAAATCTAGCAACTGCTCTTATTGTTATTAATATAACATGCATTAATTCCCATGTTATACAGTTATTATCCATAGAACTATAATAATACTAGCTACTACTCTTATTGTTTTTAATATAAAATGTATTATTGCCCACATTATAATGCTGCTATCGCTAGAATTTTAATAACTCTTGCTATCACTCTTACTGTTATTAATATAACATGCATTAATTCCCATATTATACAGTTACTATCCACAGAACTATAATAATTCTAGCAATTGCTCTTACTGTTATTAATATAAAACGCATTAATTCCCATGTTATACAGTTATTATCCATAGAACTATAATAATTCTAGCTATTGCTCTTATTGTTATTAATATAACATGCATTAATTCCCATATTATACAGATGTCATCCACAGAACTATAATAATTCTAGAAATTGCTCTAGCTGTTATGAATATAACATGCATTAATTCCCATATTATACAGTTACTATCCACAGAACTATAATAATTCTAGCAATTGCTCTTACTGTTATTAACATAAAACGCATTAATTCCCATGTTATACAGTTATTATCCATAGAACTATAATAATACTAGCTACTACTCTTATTGTTTTTAATATAAAATGTATTATTGCCCATATTATAATGCTGTTATCGCTAGAATTTTAATAACTCTTGCTATCACTCTTACTGTTATTAATATAACATGCATTAATTCCGATATTATACAGATATTATCCACAGAACTATAATAATTCTAAAAATTTCTCTTACTGTTATTAATATAACATGCATTATTACCCAAATTATAATTTTGCTATCGCTAGAACTGTAATAACTCCAGCTATCACTCCTACTGTTATTACTATAACATGCATTAATTCCCATATTATTCAGATATTATCCACAGAACTATAATAATTCTAGCTATTGCTCTTATTGTTATTAATATAACACGCATTATTTCCCATATTATACAGTTATTATCCATAGAACTATAATAATTCTAGCTATTTCTCTTATTGTTTTTAATATATCATGCATTATTGCCCATACCATACTGTTATTATTGCTAGAACTATAATAATTGTAATTTATCACTCTTATTATTATTAATGTAACATGCATTATTTCCCATATTATACTGTTACTGTTGCTAGAACTATAAAATTCAAGCAATTGCACTTATTGTTATTAATATAACACGCATTAATTCCCACATTATACAGATGTCATCCACAAAACTATAATAATTCTAGAAATTGCTCTTATTGTTATTAATATAACATGCATTATTACCCATATTATACAGATATTATCCACAGAACTATAAGAATTCTAGAAATTGCTCTAACTGTTATTAATATAACATGCATTAATTCCCATATTATACAGTTACTATCCACAGAACTATAACAAATCTAGCAACTGCTCTTATTGTTATTAATATAACATGCATTAATTCCCATGTTATACAGTTATTATCCATAGAACTATAATAATACTAGCTACTACTCTTATTGTTTTTAATATAAAATGTATTATTGCCCATATTATAATGCTGCTATCGCTAGAATTTTAATAACTCTTGCTATCACTCTTACTGTTATTAATATAACATGCATTAATTCCCATATTATACAGTTACTATCCACAGAACTATAACAAATCTAGCAACTGCTCTTATTGTTATTAATATAACATGCATTAATTCCCATGTTATACAGTTATTATCCATAGAACTATAATAATACTAGCTACTACTCTTATTGTTTTTAATATAAAATGTATTATTGCCCACATTATAATGCTGCTATCGCTAGAATTTTAATAACTCTTGCTATCACTCTTACTGTTATTAATATAACATGCATTAATTCCCATATTATACAGATATTATCCACAGAACTATAATAATTCTAGCAATTGCTCTTATTGTTATTAATATAACACGCATTATTTCCCATATTATACAGTTATGATCCATAGAACTATAATTATACTAGCTATTACTCTTATTGTTTTTAATATATCATGCATTATTGCCCATACCGTACTGTTATTATTGCTAGAACTATAATAATTGTAATTTATCACTCTTATTATTATTAATGTAACATGCATTATTTCCCATATTATACTGTTACTGTTGCTAGAACTATAAAATTCAAGCAATTGCACTTACTGTTATTAATATAACATGCATTATTACCCAAATTATAATTTTGCTATCGCTAGAACTGTAATAACTCCAGCTATCACTCCTACTGTTATTACTATAACATACATTAATTCCCATAGTATACAGATATTATCCACAGAACTATAATAATTCTAGAAATTGCTCTTATTGTTATTAATATAAAACGCATTAATTCCCATATTCTACAGTTACTATCCACAGAACTATAATAATTCTAGCAATTGCTCTTATTGTTATTAATATAACATGCATTAATTCCCATATTATGCAGATATTATCCACAGAACTATAATAATTCCAGAAATTTCTCTTACTGTTATTAATATATCATGCATTATTACCCAAATTATAATTCTGCTATCGCTAGAACTGTAATAACTCCAGCTATCACTCCTACTGTTATTACTATAACATACATTAATTCCCATAGTATACAGATATTATCCACAGAACTATAATAATTCTAGCTATTACTCTTATTGTTTTTAATATATCATGCATTATTGCCCATACCATACTGTTATTATTGCTAGAACTATAATAATTGTAATTTATCACTCTTATTATTATTAATGTAACATGCATTATTTCCCATATTATACTGTTACTGTTGCTAGAACTATAAAATTCAAGCAATTGCACTTATTCTTATTAATATAACATGCATTAATTCCCATATTATACAGATGTCATCCACAGAAGTATAATAATTCTAGCAATTGCTCTTATTGTTATTAATATAACACGCATTATTACCCAAATTATAATTTTGCTATCGCTAGAACTGTAATAACTCCAGCTATCACTCCTACTGTTATTACTATAACATGCATTAATTCCCATATTATACAGATGTCATCCACAGAACTATAATAATAATAGAAATTGCTCTAGCTGTTATGAATATAACATGCATTAATTCCCATATTATACAGTTACTATCCACAGAACTATAATAATTCTAGCAATTGCTCTTACTGTTATTAATATAAAACGCATTAATTCCCATGTTATACAGTTATTATCCATAGAACTATAATAATTCTAGCTATTGCTCTTATTGTTATTAATATAACATGCATTAATTCTCATATTATACAGATGTCATCCACAGAACTATAATAATTCTAGAAATTGCTCTAACTGTTATTAATATAACATGCATTAATTCCCATATTATACAGTTACTATCCACAGAACTATAATAATTCTAGCAATTGCTCTTACTGTTATTAATATAAAACGCATTAATTCCCACGTTATACAGTTATTATCCATAGAACTATAATAATACTAGCTACTAGTCTTATTGTTTTTAATATAAAATGTATTATTGCCCATATTATAATGCTGTTATCGCTAGAATTTTAATAACTCTTGCTATCACTCTTACTGTTATTAATATAACATGCATTAATTCCGATATTATACAGATATTATCCACAGAACTATAATAATTCTAAAAATTTCTCTTACTGTTATTAATATAACATGCATTATTACCCAAATTATAATTTTGCTATCGCTAGAACTGTAATAACTCCAGCTATCACTCCTACTGTTATTACTATAACATGCATTAATTCCCATATTATACAGATATTATCCACAGAACTATAATAATTCTAGCTATTGCTCTTATTGTTATTAATATAACACGCATTATTTCCCATATTATACAGTTATTATCCATAGAACTATAATAATTCTAGCTATTTCTCTTATTGTTTTTAATATATCATGCATTATTGCCCATACCATACTGTTATTATTGCTAGAACTATAATAATTGTAATTTATCACTCTTATTATTATTAATGTAACATGCATTATTTCCCATATTATACTGTTACTGTTGCTAGAACTATAAAATTCAAGCAATTGCACTTATTGTTATTAATATAACATGCATTAATTCCCACATTATACAGATGTCATCCACAGAACTATAATAATTCTAGAAATTGCTCTTATTGTTATTAATATAACATGCATTATTACCCATATTATACAGATATTATCCACAGAACTATAAGAATTCTAGAAATTGCTCTAACTGTTATTAATATAACATGCATTAATTCCCATATTATACAGTTACTATCCACAGAACTATAACAAATCTAGCAACTGCTCTTATTGTTATTAATATAACATGCATTAATTCCCATGTTATACAGTTATTATCCATAGAACTATAATAATACTAGCTACTACTCTTATTGTTTTTAATATAAAATGTATTATTGCCCATATTATAATGCTGCTATCGCTAGAATTTTAATAACTCTTGCTATCACTCTTACTGTTATTAATATAACATGCATTAATTCCCATATTATACAGTTACTATCCACAGAACTATAACAAATCTAGCAACTGCTCTTATTGTTATTAATATAACATGCATTAATTCCCATGTTATACAGTTATTATCCATAGAACTATAATAATACTAGCTACTACTCTTATTGTTTTTAATATAAAATGTATTATTGCCCATATTATAATGCTGCTATCGCTAGAATTTTAATAACTCTTGCTATCACTCTTACTGTTATTAATATAACATGCATTAATTCCCATATTATACAGTTACTATCCACAGAACTATAACAAATCTAGCAACTGCTCTTATTGTTATTAATATAACATGCATTAATTCCCATGTTATACAGTTATTATCCATAGAACTATAATAATACTAGCTACTACTCTTATTGTTTTTAATATAAAATGTATTATTGCCCATATTATAATGCTGTTATCGCTAGAATTTTAATAACTCTTGCTATCACTCTTACTGTTATTAATATAACATGCATTAATTCCGATATTATACAGATATTATCCACAGAACTATAATAATTCTAAAAATTTCTCTTACTGTTATTAATATAACATGCATTATTACCCAAATTATAATTTTGCTATCGCTAGAACTGTAATAACTCCAGCTATCACTCCTACTGTTATTACTATAACATGCATTAATTCCCATATTATTCAGATATTATCCACAGAACTATAATAATTCTAGCTATTGCTCTTATTGTTATTAATATAACACGCATTATTTCCCATATTATACAGTTATTATCCATAGAACTATAATAATTCTAGCTATTTCTCTTATTGTTTTTAATATATCATGCATTATTGCCCATACCATACTGTTATTATTGCTAGAACTATAATAATTGTAATTTATCACTCTTATTATTATTAATGTAACATGCATTATTTCCCATATTATACTGTTACTGTTGCTAGAACTATAAAATTCAAGCAATTGCACTTATTGTTATTAATATAACATGCATTAATTCCCACATTATACAGATGTCATCCACAAAACTATAATAATTCTAGAAATTGCTCTTATTGTTATTAATATAACATGCATTATTACCCATATTATACAGATATTATCCACAGAACTATAAGAATTCTAGAAATTGCTCTAACTGTTATTAATATAACATGCATTAATTCCCATATTATACAGTTACTATCCACAGAACTATAACAAATCTAGCAACTGCTCTTATTGTTATTAATATAACATGCATTAATTCCCATGTTATACAGTTATTATCCATAGAACTATAATAATACTAGCTACTACTCTTATTGTTTTTAATATAAAATGTATTATTGCCCATATTATAATGCTGCTATCGCTAGAATTTTAATAACTCTTGCTATCACTCTTACTGTTATTAATATAACATGCATTAATTCCCATATTATACAGTTACTATCCACAGAACTATAACAAATCTAGCAACTGCTCTTATTGTTATTAATATAACATGCATTAATTCCCATGTTATACAGTTATTATCCATAGAACTATAATAATACTAGCTACTACTCTTATTGTTTTTAATATAAAATGTATTATTGCCCACATTATAATGCTGCTATCGCTAGAATTTTAATAACTCTTGCTATCACTCTTACTGTTATTAATATAACATGCATTAATTCCCATATTATACAGATATTATCCACAGAACTATAATAATTCTAGCAATTGCTCTTATTGTTATTAATATAACACGCATTATTTCCCATATTATACAGTTATGATCCATAGAACTATAATTATACTAGCTATTACTCTTATTGTTTTTAATATATCATGCATTATTGCCCATACCGTATTGTTATTATTGCTAGAACTATAATAATTGTAATTTATCACTCTTATTATTATTAATGTAACATGCATTATTTCCCATATTATACTGTTACTGTTGCTAGAACTATAAAATTCAAGCAATTGCACTTACTGTTATTAATATAACATGCATTATTACCCAAATTATAATTTTGCTATCGCTAGAACTGTAATAACTCCAGCTATCACTCCTACTGTTATTACTATAACATACATTAATTCCCATAGTATACAGATATTATCCACAGAACTATAATAATTCTAGAAATTGCTCTTATTGTTATTAATATAAAACGCATTAATTCCCATATTCTACAGTTACTATCCACAGAACTATAATAATTCTAGCAATTGCTCTTATTGTTATTAATATAACATGCATTAATTCCCATATTATGCAGATATTATCCACAGAACTATAATAATTCCAGAAATTTCTCTTACTGTTATTAATATATCATGCATTATTACCCAAATTATAATTCTGCTATCGCTAGAACTGTAATAACTCCAGCTATCACTCCTACTGTTATTACTATAACATACATTAATTCCCATAGTATACAGATATTATCCACAGAACTATAATAATTCTAGCTATTACTCTTATTGTTTTTAATATATCATGCATTATTGCCCATACCATACTGTTATTATTGCTAGAACTATAATAATTGTAATTTATCACTCTTATTATTATTAATGTAACATGCATTATTTCCCATATTATACTGTTACTGTTGCTAGAACTATAAAATTCAAGCAATTGCACTTATTCTTATTAATATAACATGCATTAATTCCCATATTATACAGATGTCATCCACAGAAGTATAATAATTCTAGCAATTGCTCTTATTGTTATTAATATAACACGCATTATTACCCAAATTATAATTTTGCTATCGCTAGAACTGTAATAACTCCAGCTATCACTCCTACTGTTATTACTATAACATGCATTAATTCCCATATTATACAGATGTCATCCACAGAACTATAATAATAATAGAAATTGCTCTAGCTGTTATGAATATAACATGCATTAATTCCCATATTATACAGTTACTATCCACAGAACTATAATAATTCTAGCAATTGCTCTTACTGTTATTAATATAAAACGCATTAATTCCCATGTTATACAGTTATTATCCATAGAACTATAATAATTCTAGCTATTGCTCTTATTGTTATTAATATAACATGCATTAATTCTCATATTATACAGATGTCATCCACAGAACTATAATAATTCTAGAAATTGCTCTAACTGTTATTAATATAACATGCATTAATTCCCATATTATACAGTTACTATCCACAGAACTATAATAATTCTAGCAATTGCTCTTACTGTTATTAATATAAAACGCATTAATTCCCACGTTATACAGTTATTATCCATAGAACTATAATAATACTAGCTACTAGTCTTATTGTTTTTAATATAAAATGTATTATTGCCCATATTATAATGCTGTTATCGCTAGAATTTTAATAACTCTTGCTATCACTCTTACTGTTATTAATATAACATGCATTAATTCCGATATTATACAGATATTATCCACAGAACTATAATAATTCTAAAAATTTCTCTTACTGTTATTAATATAACATGCATTATTACCCAAATTATAATTTTGCTATCGCTAGAACTGTAATAACTCCAGCTATCACTCCTACTGTTATTACTATAACATGCATTAATTCCCATATTATACAGATATTATCCACAGAACTATAATAATTCTAGCTATTGCTCTTATTGTTATTAATATAACACGCATTATTTCCCATATTATACAGTTATTATCCATAGAACTATAATAATTCTAGCTATTTCTCTTATTGTTTTTAATATATCATGCATTATTGCCCATACCATACTGTTATTATTGCTAGAACTATAATAATTGTAATTTATCACTCTTATTATTATTAATGTAACATGCATTATTTCCCATATTATACTGTTACTGTTGCTAGAACTATAAAATTCAAGCAATTGCACTTATTGTTATTAATATAACATGCATTAATTCCCACATTATACAGATGTCATCCACAGAACTATAATAATTCTAGAAATTGCTCTTATTGTTATTAATATAACATGCATTATTACCCATATTATACAGATATTATCCACAGAACTATAAGAATTCTAGAAATTGCTCTAACTGTTATTAATATAACATGCATTAATTCCCATATTATACAGTTACTATCCACAGAACTATAACAAATCTAGCAACTGCTCTTATTGTTATTAATATAACATGCATTAATTCCCATGTTATACAGTTATTATCCATAGAACTATAATAATACTAGCTACTACTCTTATTGTTTTTAATATAAAATGTATTATTGCCCATATTATAATGCTGCTATCGCTAGAATTTTAATAACTCTTGCTATCACTCTTACTGTTATTAATATAACATGCATTAATTCCCATATTATACAGTTACTATCCACAGAACTATAACAAATCTAGCAACTGCTCTTATTGTTATTAATATAACACGCATTAATTCCCATATTATACAGTTATTATCCATAGAACCATAATAATTCTAGCTATTTCTCTTATTGTTCTTAATATATCATTCATTATTGCCCATACCATACTGTTATTATTGCTAGAACTATAATAATTGTAATTTATCACTCTTATTATTATTAATGTAACATGCATTATTTCCCATATTATACTGTTACTGTTGCTAGAACTATAAAGTTCAAGCAATTGCACTTATTGTTATTAATATAACATGCATTAATTCCCATATTATGCAGATATTATCCACAGAACTATAAATTTCTAGAAATTCTCTTATTGTTATTAATATAACATGCATTATTAGCAATATTATACAGATATTATACACAGAACTATAAGAATTCTAGAAATTGCTCTAACTGTTATTAATATAACATGCATTGTTACCCAAATTATAATTTTGCTATCGCTAGAACTGTAAAAACTCTAGCTATCACTCTTAGTGTTATTAATATAACACGCATTAATTCCCATATTATATAGTTACTATCCACAGAACTATAACAAATCTAGCAATTGCTCTTATTGTTAGTAATATAACATGCATTAATTCCCATATTATACAGATATTATCCACAGAACTATAATAATTCTAGCTATTGCTCTTATTGTTATTAATATAACATGCATTATTACCCATATTATAGAGATATTATCCGCGGAACTACAATAATTCTAGAAATTGCTCTTATTGTTATTAATATGACATGCATTAATTCCCATATTATACAGATATTATCCACAGAACTATAATAATTCCAGAAATTTCTCTTACTGTTATTAATATAACAAGCATTATTACCCAAATTATAATTTTGCTATCGCTAGAACTGTAATAACTCCAGCTATCACTCCTACTGTTATTACTATAACATGCATTAATTCCCATATTATACAGATATTATCCACAGAACTATAATAATTCTAGCAATTGCTCTTATTGTTATTAATATAACACGCATTAATTCCCATATTATACAGTTATTATCCATAGAACCATAATAATTCTAGCTATTTCGCTTATTGTTCTTAATATATCATGCATTATTGCCCATACCATACTGTTATTATTGCTAGAACTATAATAATTGTAATTTATCACTCTTATTATTATTAATGTAACATGCATTATTTCCCATATCATACTGTTACTGTTGCTAGAACTATAAAGTTCAAGCAATTGCACTTATTGTTATTAATATAACATGCATTAATTCCCATATTATGCAGATATTATCCACAGAACTATAAATTTCCAGAAATTCTCTTATTGTTATTAATATAACATGCATTATTAGCAATATTATACAGATATTATACACAGAACTATAAGAATTCTAGAAATTGCTCTAACTGTTATTAATATAACATGCATTGTTACCCAAATTATAATTTTGCTATCGCTAGAACTGTAAAAACTCTAGCTATCACTCTTAGTGTTATTAATATAACATGCATTAATTCCCATATTATATAGTTACTATCCACAGAACTATAACAAATCTAGCAATTGCTCTCATTGTTATTAATATAACATGCATTAATTCCCATATTATACAGATATTATCCGCGGAACAACAATAATTCTAGAAATTGCTCTTATTGTTATTAATATGACATGCATTAATTCCCATATTATACAGATATTATACACAGAACTATAATGATTCTAGAAATTCCCTTATTGTTATGAATATAACATGTATTATTACCCAAATAATAATGCTGCTATCGCCAGAATTGTAATAACTCCAGCTATCACTCTTACTGTTATTAATATAACATGCATTAATGCCCATATTATACAGATATTATACACAGAACTATAACAAATCTAGCAATTGCTCTTATTGTTATTAATATAACATGCATTAATTCCCACATTATACAGTTACTATCCACAGAACTACAACAAATCTAGCAATTGCTCTTATTGTTATTAATATAACATGCATTAGTTCCCATGTTATACAGTTATTATCCATAGAACTATAATAATTCTAGCTACTACTCTTATTGTTTTTAATATAAAATGTATTATTGCCCAAATTATAATGCTGCTATCACTAGAATTGTAATAACTCTAGCTATCACTCTTACTGCTATTAATATAACATGCATTAATACCCACATTATACAGATATTATCCACAGAACTATAATAATTCCAGAAATTTCTCTTACTGTTATTAATATAACAAGCATTATTACCCAAATTATAATTTTGCTATCGCTAGAACTGTAATAACTCCAGCTATCACTGCTACTGTTATTACTATAACATGCATTAATTCCCATATTATACAGATATTATCCACAGAACTATAATAATTCTAGCAATTGCTCTTATTGTTATTAATATAACACGCATTAATTCCCATATTATACAGTTATTATCCATAGAACCATAATAATTCTAGCTATTTCTCTTATTGTTCTTAATATATCATGCATTATTGCAAAAAACCATACTGTTATTATTGCAAGAACTATAATAATTGTAATTTATCACTCTTATTATTATTAATGTAACATGCATTATTTCCCATATTATACTGTTACTGTTGCTAGAACTATAAAATTCAAGCAATTGCACTTATTGTTATTAATACAACATGCATTAATTCCCATATTATACAGATACTATCCACAGAACTATAATAATTCCAGAAATTGCTCTAACTGTTATTAATATGACATGCATTGTTACCCAAATTATAATTTTGCTATCGCTAGAACTGTAAAAACTCTAGCTATCACTCTTAGTGTTATTAATATAACATGCATTAATTCCCATATTATATAGTTACTATCCACAGAACTATAACAAATCTAGCAATTGCTCTTATTGTTATTAATATAACATGCATTAATTCCCATATTATACAGATATTATCCACAGAACTATAATAATTCTAGCTATTGCTCTTATTGTTATTAATATAACACGCATTAATTCCCATATTATACAGTTATTATCCATAGAACCATAATAATTCTAGCTATTTCGCTTATTGTTCTTAATATATCATGCATTATTGCCCATACCATACTGTTATTATTGCTAGAACTATAATAATTGTAATTTATCACTCTTATTATTATTAATGTAACATGCATTATTTCCCATATCATACTGTTACTGTTGCTAGAACTATAAAGTTCAAGCAATTGCACTTATTGTTATTAATATAACATGCATTAATTCCCATATTATGCAGATATTATCCACAGAACTATAAATTTCCAGAAATTCTCTTATTGTTATTAATATAACATGCATTATTAGCAATATTATACAGATATTATACACAGAACTATAAGAATTCTAGAAATTGCTCTAACTGTTATTAATATAACATGCATTGTTACCCAAATTATAATTTTGCTATCGCTAGAACTGTAAAAACTCTAGCTATCACTCTTAGTGTTATTAATATAACATGCATTAATTCCCATATTATATAGTTACTATCCACAGAACTATAACAAATCTAGCAATTGCTCTCATTGTTATTAATATAACATGCATTAATTCCCATATTATACAGATATTATCCGCGGAACAACAATAATTCTAGAAATTGCTCTTATTGTTATTAATATGACATGCATTAATTCCCATATTATACAGATATTATACACAGAACTATAATGATTCTAGAAATTCCCTTATTGTTATGAATATAACATGTATTATTACCCAAATAATAATGCTGCTATCGCCAGAATTGTAATAACTCCAGCTATCACTCTTACTGTTATTAATATAACATGCATTAATGCCCATATTATACAGATATTATACACAGAACTATAACAAATCTAGCAATTGCTCTTATTGTTATTAATATAACATGCATTAATTCCCACATTATACAGTTACTATCCACAGAACTACAACAAATCTAGCAATTGCTCTTATTGTTATTAATATAACATGCATTAGTTCCCATGTTATACAGTTATTATCCATAGAACTATAATAATTCTAGCTACTACTCTTATTGTTTTTAATATAAAATGTATTATTGCCCAAATTATAATGCTGCTATCACTAGAATTGTAATAACTCTAGCTATCACTCTTACTGCTATTAATATAACATGCATTAATACCCACATTATACAGATATTATACACAGAACTATAATAATTCCAGAAATTTCTCTTACTGTTATTAATATAACAAGCATTATTACCCAAATTATAATTTTGCTATCGCTAGAACTGTAATAACTCCAGCTATCACTGCTACTGTTATTACTATAACATGCATTAATTCCCATATTATACAGATATTATCCACAGAACTATAATAATTCTAGCAATTGCTCTTATTGTTATTAATATAACACGCATTAATTCCCATATTATACAGTTATTATCCATAGAACCATAATAATTCTAGCTATTTCTCTTATTGTTCTTAATATATCATGCATTATTGCAAAAAACCATACTGTTATTATTGCAAGAACTATAATAATTGTAATTTATCACTCTTATTATTATTAATGTAACATGCATTATTTCCCATATTATACTGTTACTGTTGCTAGAACTATAAAATTCAAGCAATTGCACTTATTGTTATTAATACAACATGCATTAATTCCCATATTATACAGATACTATCCACAGAACTATAATAATTCCAGAAATTGCTCTAACTGTTATTAATATGACATGCATTGTTACCCAAATTATAATTTTGCTATCGCTAGAACTGTAAAAACTCTAGCTATCACTCTTAGTGTTATTAATATAACATGCATTAATTCCCATATTATATAGTTACTATCCACAGAACTATAACAAATCTAGCAATTGCTCTTAATGTTATTAATATAACATGCATTAATTCCCATATTATACAGATATTATCCACAGAACTATAATAATTCTAGCTATTGCTCTTATTGTTATTAATATAACATGCATTATTACCCATATTATAGAGATATTATCCGCGGAACTACAATAATTCTAGAAATTGCTCTTATTGTTATTAATATAACATGCATTAATTCCCACATTATACAGTTACTATCCACAGAACTACAACAAATCTAGCAATTGCTCTTATTGTTATTAATATAACATGCATTAATTCCCATGTTATACAGTTATTATCCATAGAACTATAATAATTCTAGCTACTACTCTTATTGGTTTAATATAAAATGTATTATTGCCCAAATTATAGAGCTGCTATCACTAGAATTGTAATAACTCTAGCTATCACTCTTACTGTTATTGATATAACATGCATTAATTCCCATATTATACAGATATTATCCACAGAACTATAATAATTCCAGAAATTTCTCTTACTGTTATTAATATAACAAGCATTATTACCAAAATTATAATTTTGCTATCGCTAGAACTGTAATAACTCCAGCTATCACTCCTACTGTTATTACTATAACATGCATTAATTCCCATATTATACAGATATTATCCACAGAACTATAATAATTCTAGCAATTGCTCTTATTGTTATTAATATAACACGCATTAATTCCCATATTATACAGTTATTATCCATAGAACCATAATAATTCTAGCTATTTCTCTTATTGTTCTTAATATATCATGCATTATTGCCCATACCATACTGTTATTATTGCTAGAACTATAATAATTGTAATTTATCACTCTTATTATTATTAATGTAACATGCATTATTTCCCATATTATACTGTTACTGTTGCTAGAACTATAAAATTCAAGCAATTGCACTTATTGTTATTAATATAACATGCATTAATTCCCATATTATGCAGATATTATCCACAGAACTATAAATTTCTAGAAATTCTCTTATTGTTATTAATATAACATGCATTATTAGCAATATTATACAGATATTATACACAGAACTATAAGAATTCTAGAAATTGCTCTAACTGTTATTAATATAACACGCATTGTTACCCAAATTATAATTTTGCTATCGCTAGAACTGTAATAACTCCAGCTATCACTCCTACTGTTATTACTATAACATGCATTAATTCCCATATTATACAGATATTATCCACAGAACTATAATAATTCTAGCAATTGCTCTTATTGTTATTAATATAACACGCATTAATTCCCATATTATACAGTTATTATCCATAGAACCATAATAATTCTAGCTATTTCTCTTATTGTTCTTAATATATCATGCATTATTGCCCATACCATACTGTTATTATTGCTAGAACTATAATAATTGTAATTTATCACTCTTATTATTATTAATGTAACATGCATTATTTCCCATATTATACTGTAACTGTTGCTAGAACTATAAAATTCAAGCAATTGCACTTATTGTTATTAATACAACATGCATTAATTCCCATATTATACAGATACTATCCACAGAACTATAATAATTCCAGAAATTTCTCTTACTGTTATTAATATAACATGCATTATTACCCAAATTATAATTTTGCTATCGCTAGAACTGTAATAACTCCAGCTATCACTCCTACTGTTATTACTATAACATGCATTAATTCCCATATTATACAGATATTATCCACAGAACTATAATAATTCTAGCAATTGCTCTTATTGTTATTAATATAACACGCATTAATTCCCATATTATACAGTTATTATCCATAGAACCATAATAATTCTAGCTATTTCTCTTATTGTTCTTAATATATCATGCATTATTGCCCATACCATACTGTTATTATTGCTAGAACTATAATAATTGTAATTTACCACTTATATTATTATTAATGTAACATGCATTATTTCCCATATTATACTGTTACTGTTGCTAGAACTATAAAATTCAAGCAATTGCACTTATTGTTATTAATACAACATGCATTAATTCCCATAGTATACAGATATTATCCACAGAACTATAATAATTCCAGAAATTTCTCTTACTGTTATTAATATAACATGCATTATTACCCAAATTATAATTTTGCTATCGCTAGAACTGTAATAACTCCAGCTATCACTCCTACTGTTATTACTATAACATGCATTAATTCCCATATTATACAGATATTATCCACAGAACTATAATAATTCTAGCAATTGCTCTTATTGTTATTAATATAACACGCATTAATTCCCATATTATACAGTTATTATCCATAGAACCATAATAATTCTAGCTATTTCTCTTATTGTTCTTAATATATCATGCATTATTGCCCATACCATACTGTTATTATTGCTAGAACTATAATAATTGTAATTTATCACTCTTATTATTATTAATGTAACATGCATTATTTCCCATATTATACTGTTACTGTTGCTAGAACTATAAAATTCAAGCAATTGCACTTATTGTTCTTAATACAACATGCATTAATTCCCGTATTATACAGATGCCATCCACAGAACTATAATAATTCTAGAAATTGCTCTTATTGTTATTAATATAACATGCATTATTGCCCATATTATACAGTTATTATCCATAGAACTATAATAATTCTAGCTATTACTCTTATTGTTTTTAATATATCATGCATTATTGCCCATACCATACTGTTATTATTGCTAGACCTATAATAATTGTAATTTATCACTCTTATTATTATTAATGGAACATGCATTATTTCCCATATTATACTGTTATTATTGCTAGAACTATAAAATTCGAGCAATTGCACTTATTGTTATTAATATAACATGCATTAATTCCCATATTATACAGTGACTATCCACAGAACTATAACAAATCTAGCAATTGCTCTTATTGTTATTAATATAACATGCATTAATTCCCACATTATACAGTTACTATCCACAGAACTACAACAAATCTAGCAATTGCTCTTATTGTTATTAATATAACATGCATTAATTCCCATGTTATACAGTTATTATCCATAGAACTATAATAATTCTAGCTACTACTCTTATTGGTTTAATATAAAATGTATTATTGCCCAAATTATAGTGCTGCTATCACTAGAATTGTAATAACTCTAGCTATCACTCTTACTGTTATTAATATAACATGCATTAATTCCCATATTATACAGATATTATCCACAGAACTATAATAATTCCAGAAATTTCTCTTACTGTTATTAATATAACAAGCATTATTACCCAAATTATAATTTTGCTATCGCTAGAACTGTAATAACTCCAGCTATCACTCCTACTGTTATTACTATAACATGCATTAATTCCCATATTATACAGATATTATCCACAGAACTATAATAATTCTAGCAATTGCTCTTATTGTTATTAATATAACACGCATTAATTCCCATATTATACAGTTATTATCCATAGAACCATAATAATTCTAGCTATTTCTCTTATTGTTCTTAATATATCATGCATTATTGCCCATACCATACTGTTATTATTGCTAGAACTATAATAATTGTAATTTATCACTCTTATTATTATTAATGTAACATGCATTATTTCCCATATTATACTGTTACTGTTGCTAGAACTATAAAATTCAAGCAATTGCACTTATTGTTATTAATATAACATGCATTAATTCCCATATTATGCAGATATTATCCACAGAACTATAAATTTCTAGAAATTCTCTTATTGTTATTAATATAACATGCATTATTAGCAATATTATACAGATATTATACACAGAACTATAAGAATTCTAGAAATTGCTCTAAAGGTTATTAATATAACATGCATTGTTACCCAAATTATAATTTTGCTATCGCTAGAACTGTAATAACTCCAGCTATCACTCCTACTGTTATTACTATAACATGCATTAATTCCCATATTATACAGATATTATCCACAGAACTATAATAATTCTAGCAATTGCTCTTATTGTTATTAATATAACACGCATTAATTCCCATATTATACAGTTATTATCCATAGAACCATAATAATTCTAGCTATTTCTCTTATTGTTCTTAATATATCATGCATTATTGCCCATACCATACTGTTATTATTGCTAGAACTATAATAATTGTAATTTATCACTCTTATTATTATTAATGTAACATGCATTATTTCCCATATTATACTGTAACTGTTGCTAGAACTATAAAATTCAAGCAATTGCACTTATTGTTATTAATACAACATGCATTAATTCCCATATTATACAGATACTATCCACAGAACTATAATAATTCCAGAAATTTCTCTTACTGTTATTAATATAACATGCATTATTACCCAAATTATAATTTTGCTATCGCTAGAACTGTAATAACTCCAGCTATCACTCCTACTGTTATTACTATAACATGCATTAATTCCCATATTATACAGATATTATCCACAGAACTATAATAATTCTAGCAATTGCTCTTATTGTTATTAATATAACACGCATTAATTCCCATATTATACAGTTATTATCCATAGAACCATAATAATTCTAGCTATTTCTCTTATTGTTCTTAATATATCATGCATTATTGCCCATACCATACTGTTATTATTGCTAGAACTATAATAATTGTAATTTATCACTCTTATTATTATTAATGTAACATGCATTATTTCCCATATTATACTGTTACTGTTGCTAGAACTATAAAATTCAAGCAATTGCACTTATTGTTATTAATACAACATGCATTAATTCCCGTATTATACAGATGCCATCCACAGAACTATAATAATTCTAGAAATTGCTCTTATTGTTATTAATATAACATGCATTATTGCCCATATTATACAGTTATTATCCATAGAACTATAATAATTCTAGCTATTACTCTTATTGTTTTTAATATATCATGCATTATTGCCCATACCATACTGTTATTATTGCTAGAACTATAATAATTGTAATTTATCACTCTTATTATTATTAATGGAACATGCATTATTTCCCATATTATACTGTTATTATTGCTAGAACTATAAAATTCGAGCAATTGCACTTATTGTTATTAATATAACATGCATTAATTCCAATATTATACAGTGACTATCCACAGAACTATAACAAATCTAGCAATTGCTCTTATTGTTATTAATATAACATGCATTAATTCCCACATTATACAGTTACTATCCACAGAACTACAACAAATCTAGCAATTGCTCTTATTGTTATTAATATAACATGCATTAATTCCCATGTTATACAGTTATTATCCATAGAACTATAATAATTCTAGCTACTACTCTTATTGGTTTAATATAAAATGTATTATTGCCCAAATTACAATGCTGCTATCACTAGAATTGTAATAACTCTAGCTATCACTCTTACTGTTATTAATATAACATGCATTAATTCCCATATTATACAGATATTATCCACAGAACAATAATAATTCCAGAAATTTCTCTTACTGTTATTAATATAACAAGCATTATTACCCAAATTACAATTTTGCTATCGCTAGAACTGTAATAACTCCAGCTATCACTCCTACTGTTATTACTATAACATGCATTAATTCCCATATTATACAGATATTATCCACAGAACTATAATAATTCCAGAAATTTCTCTTACTGTTATTAATATAACACGCATTAATTCCCATATTATACAGTTATTATCCATAGAACCATAATAATTCTAGCTATTTCTCTTATTGTTCTTAATATATCATGCATTATTGCCCATACCATACTGTTATTATTGCTAGAACTATAATAATTGTAATTTATCACTCTTATTATTATTAATGTAACATGCATTATATCCCATATTATACTGTTACTGTTGCTAGAACTATAAAATTCAAGCAATTGCACTTATTGTTATTAATATAACATGCATTAATTCCCATATTATGCAGATATTATCCACAGAACTATAAATTTCTAGAAATTCTCTTATTGTTATTAATATAACATGCATTATTAGCAATATTATACAGATATTATACACAGAACTATAAGAATTCTAGAAATTGCTCTAACTGTTATTAATATAACATGCATTGTTACCCAAATTATAATTTTGCTATCGCTGGAACTGTAATAACTCTAGCTATCACTCCTACTGTTATTAATATAACATGCACTATTACCCATATTATGCAGATATTATCCATAGAACTATAATAATTCTTGCTATTACTCTTATTGTTTTTAATATATCATGCATTATTGCCCATACCATACTGTTATTATTGCTAGAACTATAACAATTGTAATTTATCACTCTTATTATTATTAATGTAACATGCATTATTTCCCATATTATACTGTTACTGTTGCTAGAACTATAAAATTCAAGCAATTGCACTTATTGTTATTAATATAACATGCATTAATTCCCATATTATACAGATGTCATCCACAGAACTATAATAATTCTAGCAATTGCTCTTATTGTTATTAATATAACACGCATTAATTCCCATATTATACAGTTATTATCCATAGAACCATAATAATTCTAGCTATTTCTCTTATTGTTCTTAATATATCATGCATTAGTGCCCATACCATACTGTTATTATTGCTAGAACTATAATAATTGTAATTTATCACTCTTATTATTATTAATGTAACATGCATTATTTCCCATATTATACTGTTACTGTTGCTAGAACTATAAAATTCAAGCAATTGCACTTATTGTTATTAATACAACATGCATTAATTCCCGTATTATACAGATGCCATCCACAGAACTATAATAATTCTAGAAATTGCTCTTATTGTTATTAATATAACATGCATTATTGCCCATATTATACAGTTATTATCCATAGAACTATAATAATTCTAGCTATTACTCTTATTGTTTTTAATATATCATGCATTATTGCCCATACCATACTGTTATTATTGCTAGAACTATAATAATTGTAATTTATCACTCTTATTATTATTAATGGAACATGCATTATTTCCCATATTATACTGTTATTAGTGCTAGAACTATAAAATTCGAGCAATTGCACTTATTGTTATTAATATAACATGCATTAATTCCAATATTATACAGTGACTATCCACAGAACTATAACAAATCTAGCAATTGCTCTTATTGTTATTAATATAACATGCATTAATTCCCATGTTATACAGTTATTATCCATAGAACTATAATAATTCTAGCTACTACTCTTATTGGTTTAATATAAAATGTATTATTGCCCAAATTACAATGCTGCTATCACTAGAATTGTAATAACTCTAGCTATCACTCTTACTGTTATTAATATAACATGCATTAATTCCCACGTTATACAGTTATTATCCATAGAACTATAATAATTCTAGCTACTACTCTTATTGTTTTAAATATAACATGTATTATTGAACAAATTATAATGTTGCTATCGCTAGAATTGTAATAACTCCAGCTATCACTCTTACTGTTATTAATATAACATGCATTAATTCCCATATTATACAGATATTATCCACAGAACTATAATAATTCTAGAAATTGCTCTTATTGTTATTAATATAACATGCATTATTACCCATATTATGCTGTTGCTATTGCTAGAGCTATAAAATTCTAGAATTTGCTCATATTGCGAATAATATAACATGCATTAATTCCCACAGTATAGAGATATTATCCACAGAACTATAATAATTCTAGCAATTGCTCTTATTGTTACTAATATAACACGCATTATTTCTCATATTATACAGTTATTATCCGTAGAACTATAATAATTCTAGCTATTACTCTTATTGCTTTTAATATATCATGCATTATTGCCCATACCATACTGTTATTATTGCTAGAACTATAATAATTGTAATTTATCACTCTTATTATTATTAATGTAACATGCATTATTTCCCATATTATACTGTTACTGTTGCTAGAACTATAAAATTCAAGCAATTGCACTTATTGTTATTAATATAACATGCATTAATTCCCATATTATGCAGATATTTTCCACAGAACTATAATAATTCCAGAAATTTCTCTTACTGTTATTAATATAACATGCATTATTACCCAAATTATAATTTTGCTACCGCTAGAACTGTAATAACTCCAGCTATCACTCCTACTGTTATTACTATAACACGCATTAATTCCCATATTATACAGATATTATCCACAGAACTATAAGAATTCTAGGAATTGCTCTTACTGCTATTAATATAACATGCATTAATTCCCATATTATACAGTTACTATCCACAGAACTATAATAATTCTAGCAATTGCTCTTAGTGTTATTAATATAAAACGCATTAATTCGCATATTATGCAGTTATTATCCATAGAACTATAATAATACTAGCTTTTTCTCTTATTGTTTTTAATATATCATGCCTTATTGCCCATACCATACGGTTATTATTGCTAGAACTATAATAATTGTAATTTATGACTCTTATTATTATTAATGTAACATGCATTAATTCCCATATTATACAGATGCCACCCACAGAACAATAATAATTCTAGAAATTGCTCTTATTGTTATTAATATAACATGCATTTTTACCCATATTATACAGATATTATCCACAGAACTATAAGAATTCTAGAAATTGCTCTTACTGTTATTAATATAACATGCATTGTTACCCAAATTATAATTTTGCTATCGCTAGAACTGTAATAACTCCAGCTATCACTCCTACTGTTATTAATATAACATGCAATAATTCCCATATTATACAGATGTCATCCACAGAACTATAATAATTCTAGAAATTGCTTTTATTGTTATTAATGTAACATGCATTATTACCCATATTATACAGATATTATCCACAGAACTATAACAATTCTAGAAATTGCTCTTACTGTTATTAATATAACATGCATTAATTCCCATATTATACAGTTACTATCCACAGAACTATAACAAATCTAGCAATTGCTCTTATTGTTATTAATATAATATGCATTAATTCCCATGTTATACAGTTATTATCCATCGAACTATAATAATTCTAGCTACTACTCTTATTGTTTTAAATATAACATGTATTATTGCCCAAATTATAATGTTGCTATCGCTAGAATTGAAATAACTCTAGCTATCACTCTTACTGTTATTAATATAACATGCATTAATTCCCATATTATACAGATATTATCCACAGAACTATAATAATTCCAGAAATTTCTCTTACTGTTATTAATATAACATGCATTAATTCCCATATTATACAGATATTATCCACAGAACTATAATAATTCTAGCAATTGCACTTATTGCTATTAATATAACACGCACTATTTCCCATATTATACAGTTATTATCCATAGAACTATAATAATTCTAGCTATTACTCTTATTGTTCTTAATATATCATGCATTATTGCCCATACCATACTGTTATTATTGCTAGAACTATAATAATTTTAATTTATCACTCTTATTATTAATAATGTAACATGCATTATTTCCCATATTATACTGTTACTGTTGCTAGAACTATAAAATTCAAGCAATTGCACTTATTGTTATTAATATAACATGCATTAATTCCCATATTATGCAGATATTATCCACAGAACTATAAATTTCTAGAAATTCTCTTATTGTTATTAATATAACATGCATTATTAGCAATATTATACAGATATTATACACAGAACTATAAGAATTCTAGAAATTGCTCTTACTGTTATTAATATAAGATGCATTAATTCCCATATTATGCAGTTACTATCCACAGAACTATAACAAATCTAGCAATTGCTCTTATTGTTATTAATATGTCATGCATTGTTACCCAAATAATAATTTAGATATCGCTAGAACTGTAATAACTCCAGCTCTCACTCGTACTGTCATTAATATAACATGCATTAATTCCCATATTATACAGATGTCATCCACAGAACTATAATAATTCTAGAAATTGCTTTTATTGTTATTAATATAACATGCATTATTGCCCATGTTATACAGTTATTATCCATAGAACTATAATAATTCTAGCTACTACTCTTATTGTTTTTAATATAAAATGTATTATTGCGCAAATAATAATGATGCTATCGCTAGAATTGTAATAACTCTAGCTATCACTCTTACTATTATTAATATAACATGCATTAATTCCCATATTATGCAGATATTATCCACAGAACTATAATAATTCCAGAAATTTCTCTTACTGTTATTAATATAACAAGCATTATTACCCAAATTATAATTTTGCTATCGCTAGAACTGTAAAAACTCTAGCTATCACTCTTAGTGTTATAAATATAACATGCATTAATTCCCATATTATATAGATACTATCCACAGAACTATAACAAATCTAGCAATTGCTCTTATTGTTATTAATATAACATGCATTAATTCCCATATTATACAGATATTATCCACAGAACTATAATAATTCTAGAAATTGCTCTTATTGTTATTAATATAACATGCATTATTACCCATATTATGCTGTTGCTATTGCTAGAGCTATAAAATTCTAGAATTTGCTCATATTGCGAATAATATAACATGCATTAATTCCCACAGTATAGAGATATTATCCACAGAACTATAATAATTCTAGCAATTGCTCTTATTGTTACTAATATAACACGCATTATTTCTCATATTATACAGTTATTATCCGTAGAACTATAATAATTCTAGCTATTACTCTTATTGCTTTTAATATATCATGCATTATTGCCCATACCATACTGTTATTATTGCTAGAACTATAATAATTGTAATTTATCACTCTTATTATTATTAATGTAACATGCATTATTTCCCATATTATACTGTTACTGTTGCTAGAACTATAAAATTCAAGCAATTGCACTTATTGTTATTAATATAACATGCATTAATTCCCATATTATGCAGATATTTTCCACAGAACTATAATAATTCCAGAAATTTCTCTTACTGTTATTAATATAACATGCATTATTACCCAAATTATAATTTTGCTACCGCTAGAACTGTAATAACTCCAGCTATCACTCCTACTGTTATTACTATAACACGCATTAATTCCCATATTATACAGATATTATCCACAGAACTATAAGAATTCTAGGAATTGCTCTTACTGCTATTAATATAACATGCATTAATTCCCATATTATACAGTTACTATCCACAGAACTATAATAATTCTAGCAATTGCTCTTAGTGTTATTAATATAAAACGCATTAATTCGCATATTATGCAGTTATTATCCATAGAACTATAATAATACTAGCTTTTTCTCTTATTGTTTTTAATATATCATGCCTTATTGCCCATACCATACGGTTATTATTGCTAGAACTATAATAATTGTAATTTATGACTCTTATTATTATTAATGTAACATGCATTAATTCCCATATTATACAGATGCCACCCACAGAACAATAATAATTCTAGAAATTGCTCTTATTGTTATTAATATAACATGCATTTTTACCCATATTATACAGATATTATCCACAGAACTATAAGAATTCTAGAAATTGCTCTTACTGTTATTAATATAACATGCATTGTTACCCAAATTATAATTTTGCTATCGCTAGAACTGTAATAACTCCAGCTATCACTCCTACTGTTATTAATATAACATGCAATAATTCCCATATTATACAGATGTCATCCACAGAACTATAATAATTCTAGAAATTGCTTTTATTGTTATTAATGTAACATGCATTATTACCCATATTATACAGATATTATCCACAGAACTATAACAATTCTAGAAATTGCTCTTACTGTTATTAATATAACATGCATTAATTCCCATATTATACAGTTACTATCCACAGAACTATAACAAATCTAGCAATTGCTCTTATTGTTATTAATATAATATGCATTAATTCCCATGTTATACAGTTATTATCCATCGAACTATAATAATTCTAGCTACTACTCTTATTGTTTTAAATATAACATGTATTATTGCCCAAATTATAATGTTGCTATCGCTAGAATTGAAATAACTCTAGCTATCACTCTTACTGTTATTAATATAACATGCATTAATTCCCATATTATACAGATATTATCCACAGAACTATAATAATTCCAGAAATTTCTCTTACTGTTATTAATATAACATGCATTAATTCCCATATTATACAGATATTATCCACAGAACTATAATAATTCTAGCAATTGCACTTATTGCTATTAATATAACACGCACTATTTCCCATATTATACAGTTATTATCCATAGAACTATAATAATTCTAGCTATTACTCTTATTGTTCTTAATATATCATGCATTATTGCCCATACCATACTGTTATTATTGCTAGAACTATAATAATTTTAATTTATCACTCTTATTATTAATAATGTAACATGCATTATTTCCCATATTATACTGTTACTGTTGCTAGAACTATAAAATTCAAGCAATTGCACTTATTGTTATTAATATAACATGCATTAATTCCCATATTATGCAGATATTATCCACAGAACTATAAATTTCTAGAAATTCTCTTATTGTTATTAATATAACATGCATTATTAGCAATATTATACAGATATTATACACAGAACTATAAGAATTCTAGAAATTGCTCTTACTGTTATTAATATAAGATGCATTAATTCCCATATTATGCAGTTACTATCCACAGAACTATAACAAATCTAGCAATTGCTCTTATTGTTATTAATATGTCATGCATTGTTACCCAAATAATAATTTAGATATCGCTAGAACTGTAATAACTCCAGCTCTCACTCGTACTGTCATTAATATAACATGCATTAATTCCCATATTATACAGATGTCATCCACAGAACTATAATAATTCTAGAAATTGCTTTTATTGTTATTAATATAACATGCATTATTGCCCATGTTATACAGTTATTATCCATAGAACTATAATAATTCTAGCTACTACTCTTATTGTTTTTAATATAAAATGTATTATTGCGCAAATAATAATGATGCTATCGCTAGAATTGTAATAACTCTAGCTATCACTCTTACTATTATTAATATAACATGCATTAATTCCCATATTATGCAGATATTATCCACAGAACTATAATAATTCCAGAAATTTCTCTTACTGTTATTAATATAACAAGCATTATTACCCAAATTATAATTTTGCTATCGCTAGAACTGTAAAAACTCTAGCTATCACTCTTAGTGTTATAAATATAACATGCATTAATTCCCATATTATATAGATACTATCCACAGAACTATAACAAATCTAGCAATTGCTCTTATTGTTATTAATATAACATGCATTAATTCCCATATTATACAGATATTATCCACAGAACTATAATAATTCTAGCTATTGCTCTTATTGTTATTAATATAACATGCATTAATTCGCATATTATACAGATGTCATCCACAGAACTATAATAATTCTAGAAATTGCTCTTATTGTTATTAATATAACATGCATTATTACCCATATTATAGAGATATTATCCGCGGAACTACAATAATTCTAGAAATTGCTCTTATTGCTATTAATATGACATGCATTAATTCCCATATTATCCAGATATTATACACAGAACTATAATGGTTCTGGAAATTCCCTTATTGTTATGAATATAACATGTATTATTACCCAAATAATAATGCTGCTATCACTAGAATTGTAATAACTCTAGCTATCACTCTTACTGTTATTAATATAACATGCATTAATTCCCATATTATACAGATATTATCCACAGGACTATAATAATTCCAGAAATTTCTCTTACTGTTATTAATATAGCTAACATTATTACCCAAATTATAACTTTGCTATCGGTAGAACTGTAATAACTCCAGCTATCACTCCTACTGTTATTACTATAACATGCATTAATTCCCATATTATACAGATATTATCCACAGAACTATAATAATTCTAGCAATTGCTCTTATTGTTATTAATATAACACGCATTAATTCCCATATTATACAGTTATTATCCATAGAACCATAATAATTCTAGCTATTTCTCTTATTGTTCTTAATATATCATGCATTATTGCCCATACCATACTGTTATTATTGCTAGAACTATAATAATTGTAATTTATCATTCTTATTATTATTAATGTAACATGCATTATTTCCCATATTATACGGTTACTGTTGCTAGAACTATAAAATTCAAGCAATTGCACTTATTGTTATTAATATAACATGCATTAATTCCCATATTATGCAGATATTATCCACAGAACTATAAATTTCTAGAAATTCTCTTATTGTTATTAATATAACATGCATTATTAGCAATATTATACAGATATTATACACAGAACTATAAGAATTCTAGAAATTGCTCTAACTGTTATTAATATAACATGCATTGTTACCCAAATTATAATTTTGCTATCGCTAGAACTGTAAAAACTCTAGCTATCACTCTTAGTGTTATTAATATAACATGCATTAATTCCCATATTATATAGTTACTATCCACAGAACTATAACAAATCTAGCAATTGCTCTTATTGTTATTAATATAACATGCATTAATTCCCATATTATACAGATATTATCCACAGAACTATAATAATTCCAGAAATTTCTCTTACTGTTATTAATATAACAAGCATTATTACCCAAATTATAATTTTGCTATCGCTAGAACTGTAATAACTCCAGCTATCACTCCTACTGTTATTACTATAACATGCATTAATTCCCATATTATACAGATATTATCCACAGACCTATAATAATTCTAGCAATTGCTCTTATTGTTATTAATATAACACGCATTAATTCCCATATTATACAGTTATTATCCATAGAACCATAATAATTCTAGCTATTTCTCTTATTGTTCTTAATATATCATGCATTATTGCCCATACCATACTGTTATTATTGCTAGAACTATAATAATTGTAATTTATCACTCTTATTATTATTAATGTAACATGCATTATTTCCCATATTATACTGTTACTGTTGCTAGAACTATAAAATTCAAGCAATTGCACTTATTGTTATTAATACAACATGCATTAATTCCCATATTATACAGATGCCATCCACAGAACTATAATAATTCTAGATATTGCTCTTATTGTTATTGATATAACATGCATTATTGCCCATATTATACAGTTATTATCCATAGAACTATAATAATTCTAGCTATTACTCTTATTGTTTTTAATATATCATGCATTATTGCCCATACCATACTGTTATTATTGCTAGAACTATAATAATTGTAATTTATCACTCTTATTATTATTAATGGAACATGCATTATTTCCCATATTATACTGTTATTAGTGCTAGAACTATAAAATTCGAGCAATTGCACTTATTGTTATTAATATAACATGCATTAATTCCAATATTATACAGTGACTATCCACAGAACTATAACAAATCTAGCAATTGCTCTTATTGTTATTAATATAACATGCATTAATTCCCATGTTATACAGTTATTATCCATAGAACTATAATAATTCTAGCTACTACTCTTATTGGTTTAATATAAAATGTATTATTGCCCAAATTACAATGCTGCTATCACTAGAATTGTAATAACTCTAGCTATCACTCTTACTGTTATTAATATAACATGCATTAATACCCACGTTATACAGTTATTATCCATAGAACTATAATAATTCTAGCTACTACTCTTATTGTTTTAAATATAACATGTATTATTGAACAAATTATAATGTTGCTATCGCTAGAATTGTAATAACTCCAGCTATCACTCTTACTGTTATTAATATAACATGCATTAATTCCCATATTATACAGATATTATCCACAGAACTATAATAATTCTAGAAATTGCTCTTATTGTTATTAATATAACATGCATTATTACCCATATTATGCTGTTGCTATTGCTAGAGCTATAAAATTCTAGAATTTGCTCATATTGCGAATAATATAACATGCATTAATTCCCACAGTATAGAGATATTATCCACAGAACTATAATAATTCTAGCAATTGCTCTTATTGTTATTAATATAACACGCATTATTTCTCATATTATACAGTTATTATCCGTAGAACTATAATAATTCTAGCTATTACTCTTATTGCTTTTAATATATCATGCATTATTGCCCATACCATACTGTTATTATACCTAGAACTATAATAATTGTAATTTATCACTCTTATTATTATTAATGTAACATGCATTATTTCCCATATTATACTGTTACTGTTGCTAGAACTATAAAATTCAAGCAATTGCACTTATTGTTATTAATATAACATGCATTAATTCCCATATTATGCAGATATTTTCCACAGAACTATAATAATTCCAGAAATTTCTCTTACTGTTATTAATATAACATGCATTATTACCCAAATTATAATTTTGCTACCGCTAGAACTGTAATAACTCCAGCTATCACTCCTACTGTTATTACTATAACACGCATTAATTCCCATATTATACAGATATTATCCACAGAACTATAAGAATTCTAGGAATTGCTCTTACTGCTATTAATATAACATGCATTAATTCCCATATTATACAGTTACTATCCACAGAACTATAATAATTCTAGCAATTGCTCTTAGTGTTATTAATATAAAACGCATTAATTCGCATGTTATGCAGTTATTATCCACAGAACTATAATAATACTAGCTTTTTCTCTTATTGTTTTTAATATATCATGCCTTATTGCCCATACCATACGGTTATTAATGCTAGAACTATAATAATTGTAATTTATGACTCTTATTATTATTAATGTAACATGCATTAATTCCCATATTATACAGATGCCACCCACAGAACAATAATAATTCTAGAAATTGCTCTTATTGTTATTAATATAACATGCATTTTTACCCATATTATACAGATATTATCCACAGAACTATAAGAATTCTAGAAATTGCTCTTACTGTTATTAATATAACATGCATTGTTACCCAAATTATAATTTTGCTATCGCTAGAACTGTAATAACTCCAGCTATCACTCCTACTGTTATTAATATAACATGCAATAATTCCCATATTATACAGATGTCATCCACAGAACTATAATAATTCTAGAAATTGCTTTTATTGTTATTAATGTAACATGCATTATTACCCATATTATACAGATATTATCCACAGAACTATAACAATTCTAGAAATTGCTCTTACTGTTATTAATATAACATGCATTAATTCCCATATTATACAGTTACTATCCACAGAACTATAACAAATCTAGCAATTGCTCTTATTGTTATTAATATAATATGCATTAATTCCCATGTTATACAGTTATTATCCATCGAACTATAATAATTCTAGCTACTACTCTTATTGTTTTAAATATAACATGTATTATTGCCCAAATTATAATGTTGCTATCGCTAGAATTGAAATAACTCTAGCTATCACTCTTACTGTTATTAATATAACATGCATTAATTCCCATATTATACAGATATTATCCACAGAACTATAATAATTCCAGAAATTTCTCTTACTGTTATTAATATAACATGCATTAATTCCCATATTATACAGATATTATCCACAGAACTATAATAATTCTAGCAATTGCACTTATTGCTATTAATATAACACGCACTATTTCCCATATTATACAGTTATTATCCATAGAACTATAATAATTCTAGCTATTACTCTTATTGTTCTTAATATATCATGCATTATTGCCCATACCATACTGTTATTATTGCTAGAACTATAATAATTTTAATTTATCACTCTTATTATTAATAATGTAACATGCATTATTTCCCATATTATACTGTTACTGTTGCTAGAACTATAAAATTCAAGCAATTGCACTTATTGTTATTAATATAACATGCATTAATTCCCATATTATGCAGATATTATCCACAGAACTATAAATTTCTAGAAATTCTCTTATTGTTATTAATATAACATGCATTATTAGCAATATTATACAGATATTATACACAGAACTATAAGAATTCTAGAAATTTCTCTTACTGTTATTAATATAACAAGCATTATTACCCAAATTATAATTTTGCTATCGCTAGAACTGTAAAAACTCTAGCTATCACTCTTAGTGTTATAAATATAACATGCATTAATTCCCATATTATATAGTTACTATCCACAGAACTATAACAAATCTAGCAATTGCTCTTATTGTTATTAATATAACATGCATTAATTCCCATATTATACAGATATTATCCACAGAACTATAATAATTCTAGCTATTGCTCTTATTGTTATTAATATAACATGCATTAATTCGCATATTATACAGATGTCATCCACAGAACTATAATAATTCTAGAAATTGCTCTTATTGTTATTAATATAACATGCATTATTACCCATATTATAGAGATATTATCCGCGGAACTACAATAATTCTAGAAATTGCTCTTATTGCTATTAATATGACATGCATTAATTCCCATATTATCCAGATATTATACACAGAACTATAATGGTTCTGGAAATTCCCTTATTGTTATGAATATAACATGTATTATTACCCAAATAATAATGCTGCTATCACTAGAATTGTAATAACTCTAGCTATCACTCTTACTGTTATTAATATAACATGCATTAATTCCCATATTATACAGATATTATCCACAGGACTATAATAATTCCAGAAATTTCTCTTACTGTTATTAATATAGCTAACATTATTACCCAAATTATAACTTTGCTATCGGTAGAACTGTAATAACTCCAGCTATCACTCCTACTGTTATTACTATAACATGCATTAATTCCCATATTATACAGATATTATCCACAGAACTATAATAATTCTAGCAATTGCTCTTATTGTTATTAATATAACACGCATTAATTCCCATATTATACAGTTATTATCCATAGAACCATAATAATTCTAGCTATTTCTCTTATTGTTCTTAATATATCATGCATTATTGCCCATACCATACTGTTATTATTGCTAGAACTATAATAATTGTAATTTATCATTCTTATTATTATTAATGTAACATGCATTATTTCCCATATTATACGGTTACTGTTGCTAGAACTATAAAATTCAAGCAATTGCACTTATTGTTATTAATATAACATGCATTAATTCCCATATTATGCAGATATTATCCACAGAACTATAAATTTCTAGAAATTCTCTTATTGTTATTAATATAACATGCATTATTAGCAATATTATACAGATATTATACACAGAACTATAAGAATTCTAGAAATTGCTCTAACTGTTATTAATATAACATGCATTGTTACCCAAATTATAATTTTGCTATCGCTAGAACTGTAAAAACTCTAGCTATCACTCTTAGTGTTATTAATATAACATGCATTAATTCCCATATTATATAGTTACTATCCACAGAACTATAACAAATCTAGCAATTGCTCTTATTGTTATTAATATAACATGCATTAATTCCCATATTATACAGATATTATCCACAGAACTATAATAATTCTAGCTATTGCTCTTATTGTTATTAATATAACATGCATTATTACCCATATTATAGAGATATTATCCGCGGAACTACAATAATTCTAGAAATTGCTCTTATTGTTATTAATATGACATGCATTAATTCCCATATTATACAGATATTATCCACAGAACTATAATAATTCCAGAAATTTCTCTTACTGTTATTAATATAACAAGCATTATTACCCAAATTATAATTTTGCTATCGCTAGAACTGTAATAACTCCAGCTATCACTCCTACTGTTATTACTATAACATGCATTAATTCCCATATTATACAGATATTATCCACAGACCTATAATAATTCTAGCAATTGCTCTTATTGTTATTAATATAACACGCATTAATTCCCATATTATACAGTTATTATCCATAGAACCATAATAATTCTAGCTATTTCTCTTATTGTTCTTAATATATCATGCATTATTGCCCATACCATACTGTTATTATTGCTAGAACTATAATAATTGTAATTTATCACTCTTATTATTATTAATGTAACATGCATTATTTCCCATATTATACTGTTACTGTTGCTAGAACTATAAAATTCAAGCAATTGCACTTATTGTTATTAATACAACATGCATTAATTCCCATATTATACAGATGCCATCCACAGAACTATAATAATTCTAGATATTGCTCTTATTGTTATTGATATAACATGCATTATTGCCCATATTATACAGTTATTATCCATAGAACTATAATAATTCTAGCTATTACTCTTATTGTTTTTAATATATCATGCATTATTGCCCATACCATACTGTTATTATTGCTAGAACTATAATAATTGTAATTTATCACTCTTATTATTATTAATGGAACATGCATTATTTCCCATATTATACTGTTATTATTGCTAGAACTATAAAATTCGAGCAATTGCACTTATTGTTATTAATATAACATGCATTAATTCCCATATTATACAGTGACTATCCACAGAACTATAACAAATCTAGCAATTCCTCTTATTGTTATTAATATAACATGCATTAATTCCCATGTTATACAGTTATTATCCATAGAACTATAATAATTCTAGCTACTACTCTTATTGGTTTAATATAAAATGTATTATTGCCCAAATTATAATGCTGCTATCACTAGAATTGTAATAACTCTAGCTATCACTCTTACTGTTATTAATATAACATGCATTAATTCCCATATTATACAGATATTATCCACAGAACTATAATAATTCCAGAAATTTCTCTTACTGTTATTAATATAACAAGCATTGTTACCCAAATTATAATTTTGCTATCGCTAGAACTGTAATAACTCCAGCTATCACTCCTACTGTTATTAATATAACATGCAATAATTCCCATATTATACAGATGTCATCCACAGAACTATAATAATTCTAGAAATTGCTTTTATTGTTATTAATGTAACATGCATTATTACCCATATTATACAGATATTATCCACAGAACTATAACAATTCTAGAAATTGCTCTTACTGTTATTAATATAACATGCATTAATTCCCATATTATACAGTTACTATCCACAGAACTATAACAAATCTAGCAATTGCTCTTATTGTTATTAATATAATATGCATTAATTCCCATGTTATACAGTTATTATCCATCGAACTATAATAATTCTAGCTACTACTCTTATTGTTTTAAATATAACATGTATTATTGCCCAAATTATAATGTTGCTATCGCTAGAATTGAAATAACTCTAGCTATCACTCTTACTGTTATTAATATAACATGCATTAATTCCCATATTATACAGATATTATCCACAGAACTATAATAATTCCAGAAATTTCTCTTACTGTTATTAATATAACATGCATTAATTCCCATATTATACAGATATTATCCACAGAACTATAATAATTCTAGCAATTGCACTTATTGCTATTAATATAACACGCACTATTTCCCATATTATACAGTTATTATCCATAGAACTATAATAATTCTAGCTATTACTCTTATTGTTTTTAATATATCATGCATTATTGCCCATACCATACTGTTATTATTGCTAGAACTATAATAATTTTAATTTATCACTCTTATTATTATTAATGTAACATGCATTATTTCCCATATTATACTGTTACTGTTGCTAGAACTATAAAATTCAAGCAATTGCACTTATTGTTATTAATATAACATGCATTAATTCCCATATTATGCAGATATTATCCACAGAACTATAAATTTCTAGAAATTCTCTTATTGTTATTAATATAACATGCATTATTAGCAATATTATACAGATATTATACACAGAACTATAAGAATTCTAGAAATTGCTCTTACTGTTATTAATATAAGATGCATTAATTCCCATATTATGCAGTTACTATCCACAGAACTATAACAAATCTAGCAATTGCTCTTATTGTTATTAATATAACATGCATTAATTCCCATATTATACAGATATTATCCACAGAACTATAAGAATTCTAGAAATTGCTCTTACTGCTATTAATATAACAGGCATTAATTCCCATATTATACAGTTACTATCCACAGAACTATAATAATTCTAGCAATTGCTCTTATTGTTATTAATATAAAACGCATTAATTCCCATATTATACAGTTATTATCCATAGAACTATAATAATTCTAGCTATTTCTCTTATTGTTTTTAATATATCATGCATTACTGCCCATACCATACTTTTATTATTGCTAGTACTATAATAATTGTAATTTATCTCTCTTATTATTATTAATGGAACATGCATTATTTCCCATATTATACTGTTACTGTAGCTGGAACTATAAAATTCAAGCAATTGCACTTATTGTTATTAATACAACATGCATTAATTCCCATATTATACAGATGCCATCCACAGAACTATAATAATTCTAGAAATTGCTCTTATTGTTATTAATATAACATGCATTATTACCCATATTATACAGTTATTATCCATAGAACTATAATAATTCTAGCTATTACTCTTATTGTTTTTAATATATCATGCATTATTGCCCATACCATACTGTTATTAGGGCTAGAACTATAATAATTGTAATTTATCACTCTTATTATTATGAATGTAACATGCATTATTTCCCATATTATACTGTTACTGTTGCTAGAACTATAAAATTCAAGCAATTGCACTTATTGTTATTAATATAACATGCATTAATTCCCATATTATGCAGATATTATCCACAGAACTATAATAATTCTAGAAATTCTCTTATTGTTATTAATATAACATGCATTATTAGCAATATTATACAGATATTATACACAGAACTATAAGAATTCTAGAAATTGCACTAACTGTTATTAATATAACATGCATTGTTACCCAAATTATAATTTTGCTATCGCTAGAACTGTAAAAATTCTAGCTATCACTCTTAGTGTTATTAATATAACATGCATTAATTCCCATATTATATAGTTACTATCCACAGAACTATAACAAATCTAGCAATTGCTCGTATTGTTATTAATATAACATGCATTAATTCCCATATTATACAGATATTATCCACAGAACTATAATAATTCTAGCTATTGCTCTTATTGTTATTAATATAACATGCATTATTACCCATATTATAGAGATATTATCCGCGGAACTACAATAATTCTAGAAATTGCTCTTATTGTTATTAATATGACATGCATTAATTCCCATATTATACAGATATTATCCACAGAACTATAATAATTCCAGAAATTTCTCTTACTGTTATTAATATAACAAGCATTATTACCCAAATTATAATTTTGCTATCGCTAGAACTGTAATAACTCCAGCTATCACTCCTACTGTTATTACTATAACATGCATTAATTGCCATATTATACAGATATTATCCACAGAACTATAATAATTCTAGCAATTGTTCTTATTGTTATTAATATAACACGCATTAATTCCCATATTATACAGTTATTATCCATAGAACCATAATAATTCTAGCTATTTCTCTTATTGTTCTTAATATATCATGCATCATTGCCCATACCATACTGTTATTATTGCTAGAACTATAATAATTGTAATTTATCACTCTTATTATTATTAATGTAACATGCATTATTTCCCATATTATACTGTTACTGTTGCTAGAACTATAAAATTCAAGCAATTGCTCTTATTGTTATTAATATAACATGCATTAATTCCCATATTATGCAGATATTATCCACAGAACTATAATAATTCTAGAAATTCTCTTATTGTTATTAATATAACATGCATTATTAGCAATATTATACAGATATTATACACAGAACTATAAGAATTCTAGAAATTGCACTAACTGTTATTAATATAACATGCATTGTTACCCAAATTATAATTTTGCTATCGCTAGAACTGTAAAAATTCTAGCTATCACTCTTAGTGTTATTAATATAACATGCATTAATTCCCATATTATATAGTTACTATCCACAGAACTATAACAAATCTAGCAATTGCTCTTATTGTTATTAATATAACATGCATTAATTCCCATATTATACAGATATTATCCACAGAACTATAATAATTCTAGCTATTGCTCTTATTGTTATTAATATAACATGCATTATTACCCATATTATAGAGATATTATCCGCGGAACTACAATAATTCTAGAAATTGCTCTTATTGTTATTAATATGACATGCATTAATTCCCATATTATACAGATATTATCCACAGAACTATAATAATTCCAGAAATTTCTCTTACTGTTATTAATATAACAAGCATTATTACCCAAATTATAATTTTGCTATCGCTAGAACTGTAATAACTCCAGCTATCACTCCTACTGTTATTACTATAACATGCATTAATTGCCATATTATACAGATATTATCCACAGAACTATAATAATTCTAGCAATTGCTCTTATTGTTATTAATATAACACGCATTAATTCCCATATTATACAGTTATTATCCATAGAACCATAATAATTCTAGCTATTTCTCTTATTGTTCTTAATATATCATGCATCATTGCCCATACCATACTGTTATTATTGCTAGAACTATAATAATTGTAATTTATCACTCTTATTATTATTAATGTAACATGCATTATTTCCCATATTATACTGTTACTGTTGCTAGAACTATAAAATTCAAGCAATTGCACTTATTGTTATTAATATAACATGCATTAATTCCCATATTATGCAGATATTATCCACAGAACTATAATAATTCTAGAAATTCTCTTATTGTTATTAATATAACATGCATTATTAGCAATATTATACAGATATTATACACAGAACTATAAGAATTCTAGAAATTGCTCTTATTGTTATTAATATAACATGCATTATTACCCATATTATACAGATATTATCCACAGAACTATAAGAATTCTAGAAATTGCTCTTACTCTTATTAATATAACATGCATTAATTCCCATATTATACAGTTACTATCCACAGAACTATAATAATTCTAGCAATTGCTCTTATTGTTATTAATATAAAACGCATTAATTCCCATATTATACAGTTATTATCCATAGAACTATAATAATTCTAGCTATTTCTCTTATTGTTTTTAATATATCATGCATTACTGCCCATACCATACTTTTATTATTGCTAGTACTATAATAATTGTAATTTATCACTCTTATTATTATTAATGGAACATGCATTATTTCCCATATTATACTGTTACTGTAGCTAGAACTATAAAATTCAAGCAATTGCACTTATTGTTATTAATACAACATGCATTAATTCCCATATTATACAGATGCCATCCACAGAACTATAATAATTCTAGAAATTGCTCTTATTGTTATTAATATAACATGCATTATTACCCATATTATACAGTTATTATCCATAGAACTATAATAATTCCAGCTATTACTCTTATTGTTTTTAATATATCATGCATTATTGCCCATACCATACTGTTATTATTGCTAGAACTATAATAATTGTAATTTATCACTCTTATTATTATGAATGTAACATGCATTATTTCCCATATTATACTGTTATTGTTGCTAGAACTATAAAATTCGAGCAATTGCACTTACTGTTATTAATATTACATGCATTAATTCCCATATTATACAGATGTCATCCACAGAACTATAATAATTCTAGAAATTGCTCTTACTGTTATTAATATGACATGCATTACTACCCATATTATACAGATATTATCCACAGAACTATAAGAATTCTAGAAATTGCTCTTACTGTTATTAATATAACATGCATTAATTCCCATATTATACAGTTACTATCCACAGAACTATAACAAATCTAGCAATTGCTCTTATTGTTATTAATATAATATGCATTAATTCCCATGTTATACAGTAATTATCCATAGAACTATAATAATTCTAGCTATTTCTCTTATTGTTCTTAATATATCATGCATTATTGCCCATACCATACTGTTATTATTGCTAGAACTATAATAATTGTAATTTATCACTCTTATTATTATTAATGTAACATGCATTATTTCCCATATTATACTGTTACTGTTGCTAGAACTATAAAATTCAAGCAATTGCACTTATTGTTATTAATACAACATGCATTAATTCCCATATTATACAGATGCCATCCACAGAACTATAATAATTCTAGAAATTGCTCTTATTGTTATTGATATAACATGCATTATTGCCCATATTATACAGTTATTATACATAGAACTATAATAATTCTAGCTATTACTCTTATTGTTTTTAATATATCATGCATTATTGCCCATACCATACTGTTATTATTGCTAGAACTATAATAATTGTAATTTATCACTCTTATTATTATTAATGGAACATGCATTATTTCCCATATTATACTGTTATTATTGCTAGAACTATAAAATTCGAGCAATTGCACATATTGTTATTAATATAACATGCATTAATTCCCATATTATACAGTGACTATCCACAGAACTATAACAAATCTAGCAATTGCTCTTATTGTTATTAATATAACATGCATTAATTCCCATATTATACAGATATTATCCACAGAACTATAAGAATTCTAGAAATTGCTCTTACTGCTATTAATATAACATGCATTAATTCCCATATTATACAGTTACTATCCACAGAACTATAATAATTCTAGCAATTGCTCTTATTGTTATTAATATAACATGCATTATTACCCATATTATACAGATATTGTCCACAGAACTATAAGAATTCTAGAAATTGCTCTTACTGTTATTAATATAACATGCATTAATTCCCACGTTATACAGTTATTATCCATAGAACTATAATAATTCTAGCTATTACTCTTATTGCTTTTAATATATCATGCATTATTGCCCATACCATACTGTTATTATTGCTAGAACTATAATAATTGTAATTTATCACTCTTATTATTATTAATGTAACATGCATTATTTCCCATATTATACTGTTACTGTTGCTAGAACTATAAAATTCAAGCAATTGCACTTATTGTTATTAATATAACATGCATTAATTCCCATATTATGCAGATATTATCCACAGAACTATAAATTTCTAGAAATTCTCTTATTGTTATTAATAAAACATGCATTATTAGCAATATTATACAGATATTATACACAGAACTATAAGAATTCTAGAAATTGCTCTAACTGTTATTAATATAACATGCATTGTTACCCAAATTATAATTTTGCTATCGCTAGAACTGTAAAAACTCTAGCTATCACTCTTAGTGTTATTAATATAACATGCATTATTTCCCATATTATATAGTTACTATCCACAGAACTATAACAAATCTAGCAATTGCTCTTATTGTTATTAATATAACATGCATTAATTCCCATATTATACAGATATTATCCACAGAACTATAATAATTCTAGCTATTGCTCTTATTGTTATTAATATAACATGCATTATTACCCATATTATAGAGATATTATCCGCGGAACTACAATAATTCTAGAAATTGCTCTTATTGTTATTAATATGACATGCATTAATTCCCATATTATACAGATATTATCCACAGAACTATAATAGTTCCAGAAATTTCTCTTACTGTTATTAATATAACAAGCATTATTACCCAAATTATAATTTTGCTATCGCTAGAACTGTAATAACTCCAGCTATCACTCCTACTGTTATTACTATAACATGCATTAATTGCCATATTATACAGATATTATCCACAGAACTATAATAATTCTAGCAATTGCTCTTATTGTTATTAATATAACACGCATTAATTCCCATATTATACAGTTATTATCCATAGAACCATAATAATTCTAGCTATTTCTCTTATTGTTCTTAATATATCATGCATCATTGCCCATACCATACTGTTATTATTGCTAGAACTATAATAATTGTAATTTATCACTCTTATTATTATTAATGTAACATGCATTATTTCCCATATTATACTGTTACTGTTGCTAGAACTATAAAATTCAAGCAATTGCACTTATTGTTATTAATATAACATGCATTAATTCCCATATTATGCAGATATTATCCACAGAACTATAATAATTCTAGAAATTCTCTTATTGTTATTAATATAACATGCATTATTAGCAATATTATACAGATATTATACACAGAACTATAAGAATTCTAGAAATTGCTCTTATTGTTATTAATATAGCATGCATTATTACCCATATTATACAGATATTATCCACAGAACTATAAGAATTCTAGAAATTGCTCTTACTGTTATTAATATAACATGCATTATTACCCAAATTATAATTTTGCTACCGCTAGAACTGTAATAACTCCAGCTATCACTCCTACTGTTATTACTATAACATGAATTAACTCCAATATTATACAGATATTATCCACAGAACTATAAGAATTCTAGAAATTGCTCTTACTGCTATTAATATAACGTGCATTAATTCCCATATTATACAGTTACTATCCACAGAACTATAATAATTCTAGCAATTGCTCTTATTGTTATTAATATAACATGCATTATTACCCATATTATACAGATATTGTCCACAGAACTATAAGAATTCTAGAAATTGCTCTTACTGTTATTAATATAACATGCATTAATTCCCACGTTATACAGTTATTATCCATAGAACTATAATAATTCTAGCTACTACTCTTATTGTTTTAAATATAACATGTATTATTGAACAAATTATAATGTTGCTATCGCTAGAATTGTAATAACTCCAGCTATCACTCTTACTGTTATTAATATAACATGCATTAATTCCCATATTATACAGATATTATCCACAGAACTATAATAATTCTAGAAATTGCTCTTATTGTTATTAATATAACACGCATTATTTCTCATATTATACAGTTATTATCCATAGAACTATAATAATTCTAGCTATTACTCTTATTGCTTTTAATATATCATGCATTATTGCCCATACCATACTGTTATTATTGCTAGAACTATAATAATTGTAATTTATCACTCTTATTATTATTAATGTAACATGCATTATTTCCCATATTATACTGTTACTGTTGCTAGAACTATAAAATTCAAGCAATTGCACTTATTGTTATTAATATAACATGCATTAATTCCCATATTATGCAGATATTATCCACAGAACTATAAATTTCTAGAAATTCTCTTATTGTTATTAATATAACATGCATTATTAGCAATATTATACAGATATTATACACAGAACTATAAGAATTCTAGAAATTGCTCTAAGTGTTATTAATATAACATGCATTGTTACCCAAATTATAATTTTGCTATCGCTAGAACTGTAAAAACTCTAGCTATCACTCTTAGTGTTATTAATATAACATGCATTAATTCCCATATTATATAGTTACTATCCACAGAACTATAACAAATCTAGCAATTGCTCTTATTGTTATTAATATAACATGCATTAATTCCCATATTATACAGATATTATCCACAGAACTATAATAATTCTAGCTATTGCTCTTATTGTTATTAATATAACATGCATTATTACCCATATTATAGAGATATTATCCGCGGAACTACAATAATTCTAGAAATTGCTCTTATTGTTATTAATATGACATGCATTAATTCCCATATTATACAGATGTTATCCACAGAACTATAATAATTCCAGAAATTTCTCTTACTGTTATTAATATAACAAGCATTATTACCCAAATTATAATTTTGCTATCGCTAGAACTGTAATAACTCCAGCTATCACTCCTACTGTTATTACTATAACATGCATTAATTGCCATATTATACAGATATTATCCACAGAACTATAATAATTCTAGCAATTGCTCTTATTGTTATTAATATAACACGCATTAATTCCCATATTATACAGTTATTATCCATAGAACCATAATAATTCTAGCTATTTCTCTTATTGTTCTTAATATATCATGCATCATTGCCCATACCATACTGTTATTATTGCTAGAACTATAATAATTGTAATTTATCACTCTTATTATTATTAATGTAACATGCATTATTTCCCATATTATACTGTTACTGTTGCTAGAACTATAAAATTCAAGCAATTGCACTTATTGTTATTAATATAACATGCATTAATTCCCATATTATGCAGATATTATCCACAGAACTATAATAATTCTAGAAATTCTCTTATTGTTATTAATATAACATGCATTATTAGCAATATTATACAGATATTATACACGGAACTATAAGAATTCTAGAAATTGCTCTTATTGTTATTAATATAACATGCATTATTACCCATATTATACAGATATTATCCACAGAACTATAAGAATTCTAGAAATTGCTCTTACTGTTATTAATATAACATGCATTAATTCCCATATTATACAGTTACTATCCACAGAACTATAATAATTCTAGCAATTGCTCTTATTGTTATTAATATAAAACGCATTAATTCCCATATTATACAGTTATTATCCATAGAACTATAATAATTCTAGCTATTTCTCTTATTGTTTTTAATATATCATGCATTACTGCCCATACCATACTTTTATTATTGCTAGTACTATAATAATTGTAATTTATCACTCTTATTATTATTAATGGAACATGCATTATTTCCCATATTATACTGTTACTGTAGCTAGAACTATAAAATTCGAGCAATTGCACTTACTGTTATTAATATTACATGCATTAATTCCCATATTATACAGATGTCATCCACAGAACTATAATAATTCTAGAAATTGCTCTTACTGTTATTAATATGACATGCATTACTACCCATATTATACAGATATTATCCACAGAACTATAAGAATTCTAGAAATTGCTCTTACTGTTATTAATATAACATGCATTAATTCCCATATTATACAGTTACTATCCACAGAACTATAACAAATCTAGCAATTGCTCTTATTGTTATTAATATAATATGCATTAATTCCCATGTTATACAGTTATTATCCATAGAACTATAATAATTCTAGCTACTACTCTTAGTGTTTTTAATATAAAATGTATTATTGCCCAAATTATAATGCTGCTATTGCTAGAATTGTATTAACTGTAGCTATCACTCCTACTGTTATTAATATAACATGTTTTTATTCCCATATTATACAGTTACTATCCACAGAACTATAATAATTCTAGCTAATTATCTTATTGTTTTTAATATATCATGCATTATTGCCCATACCATACTGTTATTATTGCTAGAACTATAAAATTCTAGCAATTGCTCTTATTGTTATTAATATGACATGCATTGTTACCCAAATAATAATTTGGATATCGCTAGAACTGTAATAACTCCAGCTCTCACTCCTACTGTTATTAATATAACATGCACTAATTCGCATATTATACAGATGTCATCCACAGAACTATAATAATTCTAGAAATTACTCTTATTGTTATTAATATAACATGCATTATTACCCATATTATAGAGATATTATCCGCGGAACTACAATAATTCTAGAAATTGCTCTTATTGTTATTAATATGCCATGCATTAATTCCCATATTATACAGAAATTATACACAGAACTATAATGGTTCTGGAAATTCCCTTATTGTTATGAATATAACATGTATTATTACCCAAATAATAATGCTGCTATCACTAGAATTGTAATAACTCTAGCTATCACTCTTACTGTTATTAATATAACATGCATTAATTCCCATATTATATAGATATTATCCACAGAACTATAATAATTCCAGAAATTTCTCTGACTGTTATTAATATAACAAGCATTATTACCCAAATTATAATTTTGCTATCGCTAGAACTGTAATAACTCCAGCTATCACTCCTACTGTTATTACTATAACATGCATTAATTCCCATATTATACAGATATTATCCACAGAACTATAATAATTCTAGCAATTGCTCTTATTGTTATTAATATAACACGCATTAATTCCCATATTATACAGTTATTATCCATAGAACCATAATAATTCTAGCTATTTCTCTTACTGTTCTTAATATATCATGCATTATTGCCCATACCATACTGTTATTATTGCTAGAACTATAATAATTGTAATTTATCACTTTTATTATTATTAATGTAACATGCATTATTTCCCATATTATACTGTTACTGTTGCTAGAACTATAAAATTCAAGCAATTGCACTTATTGTTATTAATATAACATGCATTAATTCCCATATAATGCAGATATTATCCACAGAACTATAAATTTCTAGAAATTCTCTTATTGTTATTAACATAACATGCATTATTAGCAATATTATACAGATATTATACACAGAACTATAAGAATTCTAGAAATTGCTCTAACTGTTATTAATATAACATGCATTGTTACCCAAATTATAATTTTGCTATCACTAGAATTGTAATAACTCTAGCTATCACTCTTACTGTTATTAATATAACATGCATTAATTCCCATATTATACAGATATTATCCACAGGACTATAATAATTCCAGAAATTTCTCTTACTGTTATTAATATAACAAGCATTATTACCCAAATTATAATTTTGCTATCGGTAGAACTGTAATAACTCCAGCTATCACTCCTACTGCTATTACTATAACATGCATTAATTCCCATATTATACAGATATTATCCACAGAACTATAATAATTCTAGCAATTGCTCTTATTGTTATTAATATAACACGCATTAATTCCCATATTATACAGTTATTATCCATAGAACCATAATAATTCTAGCTATTTCTCTTATTGTTCTTAATATATCATGCATTATTGCCCATACCATACTGTTATTATTGCTAGAACTATAATAATTGTAATTTATCATTCTTATTATTATTAATGTAACATGCATTATTTCCCATATTATACGGTTACTGTTGCTAGAACTATAAAATTCAAGCAATTGCACTTATTGTTATTAATATAACATGCATTAATTCCCATATTATGCAGATATTATCCACAGAACTATAATAATTCTAGCTATTGCTCTTATTGTTATTAATATAACATGCATTATTACCCATATTATAGAGATATTATCCGCGGAACTACAATAATTCTAGAAATTGCTCTTATTGTTATTAATATGACATGCATTAATTCCCATATTATACAGATATTATCCACAGACCTATAATAATTCTAGCAATTGCTCTTATTGTTATTAATATAACACGCATTAATTCCCATATTATACAGTTATTATCCATAGAACCATAATAATTCTAGCTATTTCTCTTATTGTTCTTAATATATCATGCATTATTGCCCATACCATACTGTTATTATTGCTAGAACTATAATAATTGTAATTTATCACTCTTATTATTATTAATGTAACATGCATTATTTCCCATATTATACTGTTACTGTTGCTAGAACTATAAAATTGAAGCAATTGCACTTATTGTTATTAATATAACATGCATTAATTCCCATATTATACAGATGTCATCCACAGAACTATAATAATTCTAGAAATTGCTCTTATTGTTATTAATATAACATGCATTATTAGCAATATTATACAGATATTATACACAGAACTATAAGAATTCTAGAAATTGCTCTAACTGTTATTAATATAACATGCATTGTTACCCAAATTATAATTTTGCTATCGCTAGAACTGTAAAAATTCTAGCTATCACTCTTAGTGTTATTAATATAACATGCATTAATTCCCATATTATATAGTTACTATCCACAGAACTATAACAAATCTAGCAATTGCTCTTATTGTTATTAATATAACATGCATTAATTCCCATATTATACAGATATTATCCACAGAACTATAATAATTCTAGCTATTGCTCTTATTGTTATTAATATAACATGCATTATTACCCATATTATAGAGATATTATCCGCGGAACTACAATAATTCTAGAAATTGCTCTTATTGTTATTAATATGACATGCATTAATTCCCATATTATACAGATATTATCCACAGAACTATAATAATTCCAGAAATTTCTCTTACTGTTATTAATATAACAAGCATTATTACCCAAATTATAATTTTGCTATCGCTAGAACTGTAATAACTCCAGCTATCACTCCTACTGTTATTACTATAACATGCATTAATTGCCATATTATACAGATATTATCCACAGAACTATAATAATTCTAGCAATTGCTCTTATTGTTATTAATATAACACGCATTAATTCCCATATTATACAGTTATTATCCATAGAACCATAATAATTCTAGCTATTTCTCTTATTGTTCTTAATATATCATGCATCATTGCCCATACCATACTGTTATTATTGCTAGAACTATAATAATTGTAATTTATCACTCTTATTATTATTAATGTAACATGCATTATTTCCCATATTATACTGTTACTGTTGCTAGAACTATAAAATTCAAGCAATTGCACTTATTGTTATTAATATAACATGCATTAATTCCCATATTATGCAGATATTATCCACAGAACTATAATAATTCTAGAAATTCTCTTATTGTTATTAATATAACATGCATTATTAGCAATATTATACAGATATTATACACAGAACTATAAGAATTCTAGAAATTGCTCTTATTGTTATTAATATAACATGCATTATTACCCATATTATACAGATATTATCCACAGAACTATAAGAATTCTAGAAATTGCTCTTACTCTTATTAATATAACATGCATTAATTCCCATATTATACAGTTACTATCCACAGAACTATAATAATTCTAGCAATTGCTCTTATTGTTATTAATATAAAACGCATTAATTCCCATATTATACAGTTATTATCCATAGAACTATAATAATTCTAGCTATTTCTCTTATTGTTTTTAATATATCATGCATTACTGCCCATACCATACTTTTATTATTGCTAGTACTATAATAATTGTAATTTATCACTCTTATTATTATTAATGGAACATGCATTATTTCCCATATTATACTGTTACTGTAGCTAGAACTATAAAATTCAAGCAATTGCACTTGTTGTTATTAATACAACATGCATTAATTCCCATATTATACAGATGCCATCCACAGAACTATAATAATTCTAGAAATTGCTCTTATTGTTATTAATATAACATGCATTATTACCCATATTATACAGTTATTATCCATAGAACTATAATAATTCTAGCTATTACTCTTATTGTTTTTAATATATCATGCATTATTGCCCATACCATACTGTTATTATTGCTAGAACTATAATAATTGTAATTTATCACTCTTATTATTATGAATGTAACATGCATTATTTCCCATATTATACTGTTATTGTTGCTAGAACTATAAAATTCGAGCAATTGCACTTACTGTTATTAATATTACATGCATTAATTCCCATATTATACAGATGTCATCCACAGAACTATAATAATTCTAGAAATTGCTCTTACTGTTATTAATATGACATGCATTACTACCCATATTATACAGATATTATCCACAGAACTATAAGAATTCTAGAAATTACTCTTACTGTTATTAATATAACATGCATTAATTCCCATATTATACAGTTACTATCCACAGAACTATAACAAATCTAGCAATTGCTCTTATTGTTATTAATATAATATGCATTAATTCCCATGTTATACAGTAATTATCCATAGAACTATAATAATTCTAGCTATTTCTCTTATTGTTCTTAATATATCATGCATTATTGCCCATACCATACTGTTATTATTGCTAGAACTATAATAATTGTAATTTATCACTCTTATTATTATTAATGTAACATGCATTATTTCCCATATTATACTGTTACTGTTGCTAGAACTATAAAATTCAAGCAATTGCACTTATTGTTATTAATACAACATGCATTAATTCCCATATTATACAGATGCCATCCACAGAACTATAATAATTCTAGAAATTGCTCTTATTGTTATTGATATAACATGCATTATTGCCCATATTATACAGTTATTATACATAGAACTATAATAATTCTAGCTATTACTCTTATTGTTTTTAATATATCATGCATTATTGCCCATACCATACTGTTATTATTGCTAGAACTATAATAATTGTAATTTATCACTCTTATTATTATTAATGGAACATGCATTATTTCCCATATTATACTGTTATTATTGCTAGAACTATAAAATTCGAGCAATTGCACATATTGTTATTAATATAACATGCATTAATTCCCATATTATACAGTGACTATCCACAGAACTATAACAAATCTAGCAATTGCTCTTATTGTTATTAATATAACATGCATTAATTCCCATATTATACAGATATTATCCACAGAACTATAAGAATTCTAGAAATTGCTCTTACTGCTATTAATATAACATGCATTAATTCCCATATTATACAGTTACTATCCACAGAACTATAATAATTCTAGCAATTGCTCTTATTGTTATTAATATAACATGCATTATTACCCATATTATACAGATATTGTCCACAGAACTATAAGAATTCTAGAAATTGCTCTTACTGTTATTAATATAACATGCATTAATTCCCACGTTATACAGTTATTATCCATAGAACTATAATAATTCTAGCTATTACTCTTATTGCTTTTAATATATCATGCATTATTGCCCATACCATACTGTTATTATTGCTAGAACTATAATAATTGTAATTTATCACTCTTATTATTATTAATGTAACATGCATTATTTCCCATATTATACTGTTACTGTTGCTAGAACTATAAAATTCAAGCAATTGCACTTATTGTTATTAATATAACATGCATTAATTCCCATATTATGCAGATATTATCCACAGAACTATAAATTTCTAGAAATTCTCTTATTGTTATTAATAAAACATGCATTATTAGCAATATTATACAGATATTATACACAGAACTATAAGAATTCTAGAAATTGCTCTAACTGTTATTAATATAACATGCATTGTTACCCAAATTATAATTTTGCTATCGCTAGAACTGTAAAAACTCTAGCTATCACTCTTAGTGTTATTAATATAACATGCATTAATTCCCATATTATATAGTTACTATCCACAGAACTATAACAAATCTAGCAATTGCTCTTATTGTTATTAATATAACATGCATTAATTCCCATATTATACAGATATTATCCACAGAACTATAATAATTCTAGCTATTGCTCTTATTGTTATTAATATAACATGCATTATTACCCATATTATAGAGATATTATCCGCGGAACTACAATAATTCTAGAAATTGCTCTTATTGTTATTAATATGACATGCATTAATTCCCATATTATACAGATATTATCCACAGAACTATAATAGTTCCAGAAATTTCTCTTACTGTTATTAATATAACAAGCATTATTACCCAAATTATAATTTTGCTATCGCTAGAACTGTAATAACTCCAGCTATCACTCCTACTGTTATTACTATAACATGCATTAATTGCCATATTATACAGATATTATCCACAGAACTATAATAATTCTAGCAATTGCTCTTATTGTTATTAATATAACACGCATTAATTCCCATATTATACAGTTATTATCCATAGAACCATAATAATTCTAGCTATTTCTCTTATTGTTCTTAATATATCATGCATCATTGCCCATACCATACTGTTATTATTGCTAGAACTATAATAATTGTAATTTATCACTCTTATTATTATTAATGTAACATGCATTATTTCCCATATTATACTGTTACTGTTGCTAGAACTATAAAATTCAAGCAATTGCACTTATTGTTATTAATATAACATGCATTAATTCCCATATTATGCAGATATTATCCACAGAACTATAATAATTCTAGAAATTCTCTTATTGTTATTAATATAACATGCATTATTAGCAATATTATACAGATATTATACACAGAACTATAAGAATTCTAGAAATTGCTCTTATTGTTATTAATATAACATGCATTATTACCCATATTATACAGATATTATCCACAGAACTATAAGAATTCTAGAAATTGCTCTTACTGTTATTAATATAACATGCATTATTACCCAAATTATAATTTTGCTACCGCTAGAACTGTAATAACTCCAGCTATCACTCCTACTGTTATTACTATAACATGAATTAACTCCCATATTATACAGATATTATCCACAGAACTATAAGAATTCTAGAAATTGCTCTTACTGCTATTAATATAACATGCATTAATTCCCATATTATACAGTTACTATCCACAGAACTATAATAATTCTAGCAATTGCTCTTATTGTTATTAATATAACATGCATTATTACCCATATTATACAGATATTGTCCACAGAACTATAAGAATTCTAGAAATTGCTCTTACTGTTATTAATATAACATGCATTAATTCCCACGTTATACAGTTATTATCCATAGAACTATAATAATTCTAGCTACTACTCTTATTGTTTTAAATATAACATGTATTATTGAACAAATTATAATGTTGCTATCGCTAGAATTCTAATAACTCCAGCTATCACTCTTACTGTTATTAATATAACATGCATTAATTCCCATATTATACAGATATTATCCACAGAACTATAATAATTCTAGAAATTGCTCTTATTGTTATTAATATAACACGCATTATTTCTCATATTATACAGTTATTATCCATAGAACTATAATAATTCTAGCTATTACTCTTATTGCTTTTAATATATCATGCATTATTGCCCATACCATACTGTTATTATTGCTAGAACTATAATAATTGTAATTTATCACTCTTATTATTATTAATGTAACATGCATTATTTCCCATATTATACTGTTACTGTTGCTAGAACTATAAAATTCAAGCAATTGCACTTATTGTTATTAATATAACATGCATTAATTCCCATATTATGCAGATATTATCCACAGAACTATAAATTTCTAGAAATTCTCTTATTGTTATTAATATAACATGCATTATTAGCAATATTATACAGATATTATACACAGAACTATAAGAATTCTAGAAATTGCTCTAACTGTTATTAATATAACATGCATTGTTACCCAAATTATAATTTTGCTATCGCTAGAACTGTAAAAACTCTAGCTATCACTCTTAGTGTTATTAATATAACATGCATTAATTCCCATATTATATAGTTACTATCCACAGAACTATAACAAATCTAGCAATTGCTCTTATTGTTATTAATATAACATGCATTAATTCCCATATTATACAGTTATTATCCATAGAACCATAATAATTCTAGCTATTTCTCTTATTGTTCTTAATATATCATGCATTATTGCCCATACCATACTGTTATTATTGCTAGAACTATAATAATTGTAATTTATCATTCTTATTATTATTAATGTAACATGCATTATTTCCCATATTATACGGTTACTGTTGCTAGAACTATAAAATTCAAGCAATTGCACTTATTGTTATTAATATAACATGCATTAATTCCCATATTATGCAGATATTATCCACAGAACTATAATAATTCTAGCTATTGCTCTTATTGTTATTAATATAACATGCATTATTACCCATATTATAGAGATATTATCCGCGGAACTACAATAATTCTAGAAATTGCTCTTATTGTTATTAATATGACATGCATTAATTCCCATATTATACAGATATTATCCACAGACCTATAATAATTCTAGCAATTGCTCTTATTGTTATTAATATAACACGCATTAATTCCCATATTATACAGTTATTATCCATAGAACCATAATACTTCTAGCTATTTCTCTTATTGTTCTTAATATATCATGCATTATTGCCCATACCATACTGTTATTATTGCTAGAACTATAATAATTGTAATTTATCACTCTTATTATTATTAATGTAACATGCATTATTTCCCATATTATACTGTTACTGTTGCTAGAACTATAAAATTGAAGCAATTGCACTTATTGTTATTAATATAACATGCATTAATTCCCATATTATACAGATGTCATCCACAGAACTATAAATTTCTAGAAATTCTCTTATTGTTATTAACATAACATGCATTATTAGCAATATTATACAGATATTATACACAGAACTATAAGAATTCTAGAAATTGCTCTAACTGTTATTAATATAACATGCATTGTTACCCAAATTATAATTTTGCTATCACTAGAATTGTAATAACTCCAGCTATCACTCTTACTGTTATTAATATAACATGCATTAATTCCCATATTATACAGATATTATCCACAGGACTATAATAATTCCAGAAATTTCTCTTACTGTTATTAATATAACAAGCATTATTACCCAAATTATAATTTTGCTATCGGTAGAACTGTAATAACTCCAGCTATCACTCCTACTGCTATTACTATAACATGCATTAATTCCCATATTATACAGATATTATCCACAGAACTATAATAATTCTAGCAATTGCTCTTATTGTTATTAATATAACACGCATTAATTCCCATATTATACAGTTATTATCCATAGAACCATAATAATTCTAGCTATTTCTCTTATTGTTCTTAATATATCATGCATTATTGCCCATACCATACTGTTATTATTGCTAGAACTATAATAATTGTAATTTATCATTCTTATTATTATTAATGTAACATGCATTATTTCCCATATTATACGGTTACTGTTGCTAGAACTATAAAATTCAAGCAATTGCACTTATTGTTATTAATATAACATGCATTAATTCCCATATTATGCAGATATTATCCACAGAACTATAATAATTCTAGCTATTGCTCTTATTGTTATTAATATAACATGCATTATTACCCATATTATAGAGATATTATCCGCGGAACTACAATAATTCTAGAAATTGCTCTTATTGTTATTAATATGACATGCATTAATTCCCATATTATACAGATATTATCCACAGAACTATAAGAATTCTAGCAATTGCTCTTATTGTTATTAATATAACACGCATTAATTCCCATATTATACAGTTATTATCCATAGAACCATAATAATTCTAGCTATTTCTCTTATTGTTCTTAATATATCATGCATTATTGCCCATACCATACTGTTATTATTGCTAGAACTATAATAATTGTAATTTATCACTCTTATTATTATTAATGTAACATGCATTATTTCCCATATTATACTGTTACTGTTGCTAGAACTATAAAATTCAAGCAATTGCACTTATTGTTATTAATATAACATGCATTAATTCCCATATTATGCAGATATTATCCACAGAACTATAATAATTCTAGAAATTGCTCTTATTGTTATTAATATAACATGCATTATTACCCATATTATACAGATATTAAACACAGAACTATAAGAATTCTAGAAATTGCTCTAACTGTTATTAATATAACATGCATTGTTACCCAAATTATAATTTTGCTATCGCTAGAACTGTAATAACTCTAGCTATCACTCCTACTGTTATTAATATAACATGCATTAATTCCCATATTATACAGATGTCATCCACAGAACTATAATAATTCTAGAAATTGCTCTTATTGTTATTAATATAACATGCATTATTACCCATACTATGCTGTTGCTATTGCTAGAGCTATAAAATTCTAGAACTTGCTCATATTGCGAATAATATAACATGCATTAATTCCCACAGTATAGAGATATTATCCACAGAACTATAATAATTCTAGCAATTGCTCTTATTGTTATTAATATAACACGCATTATTTCCTATATTATACAGTTATTATCCATAGAACTATAATAATTCTAGCTATTAATCTTATTGTTTTTAATATATCATGCATTCTTGCCCATACCATACTGTTATTATTGTTAGAACTATAAAATTCTAGCAATTGCTCTTATTGTTATTAATATGACATACATTGTTGCCCAAATAATAATTTGGATATCGCTAGAACTGTAATAACTCCAGCTATCACTCCTACTGTTATTAATATAACATGCATTAATTCCCATATTATACAGATGTCATCCACAGAACTATAATAATTCTAGAAATTGCTCTTATTGTTATTAATATAACATGCATTAATTCCCATATTATACAGTTACTATCCACAGAACTATAATAATTCTAGCAATTGCTCTTAGTGTTATTAATATAAAACGCATTAATTCGCATATTATACAGTTATTATCCATAGAACTATAATAATTCTAGCTTTTTCTCTTATTGTTTTTAATATATCATGCCTTATTGCCCATACCATACGGTTATTATTGCTAGAACTATAATAATTGTAATTTATGACTCTTATTATTATTAATGTAACATGCATTAATTCCCATATTATACAGATGCCACCCACAGAACAATAATAATTCTAGAAATTGCTCTTATTGTTATTAATATAACATGCATTTTTACCCATATTATACAGATATTATCCACAGAACTATAAGAATTCTAGAAATTGCTCTTACTGTTACTAATATAACATGCATTGTTACCCAAATTATAATTTTGCTATCGCTAGAACTGTAATAACTCCAGCTATCACTCCTACTGTTATTAATATAACATGCAATAATTCCCATATTATACAGATGTCATCCACAGAACTATAATAATTCTAGAAATTGCTCTTACTGTTATTAATATAACATGCATTAATTCCCATATTATACAGTTACTATCCACAGAACTATAACAAATCTAGCAATTGCTCTTATTGTTATTAATATAATATGCATTAATTCCCATGTTATACAGTTATTATCCATCGAACTATAATAATTCTAGCTACTACTCTTATTGTTTTAAATATAACATGTATTATTGCCCAAATTATAATGTTGCTATCGCTAGAATTGAAATAACTCTAGCTATCACTCTTACTGTTATTAATATAACATGCATTAATTCCCATATTATACAGATATTATCCACAGAACTATAATAATTCCAGAAATTTCTCTTACTGTTATTAATATAACATGCATTAATTCCCATATTATACAGATATTATCCACAGAACTATAATAATTCTAGCAATTGCACTTATTGCTATTAATATAACACGCATTATTTCCCATATTATACAGTTATTATCCATAGAACTATAATAATTCTAGCTATTACTCTTATTGTTTTTAATATATCATGCATTATTGCCCATACCATACTGTTATTATTGCTAGAACTATAATAATTGTAATTTATCACTCTTATTATTATTAATGTAACATGCATTATATCCCATATTATACTGTTACTGTTGCTAGAACTATAAAATTCAAGCAATTGCACTTATTGTTATTAATATAACATGCATTAATTCCCATATTATGCAGATATTATCCACAGAACTATAATAATTCCAGAAATTTCTCTTACTGTTATTAATATAACATGCATTATTACCCAAATTATAATTTTGCTATCGCTAGAACTGTAATAACTCCAGCTATCACTCCTACTGTTATTACTATAACATGCATTAATTCCCATATTATACAGATATTATCCACAGAACTATAAGAATTCTAGGAATTGCTCTTACTGCTATTAATATAACATGCATTAATTCCCATATTATACAGTTACTATCCACAGAACTATAATAATTCTAGCAATTGCTCTTAGTGTCATTAATATAAAACGCATTAATTCGCATATTATACAGTTATTATCCATAGAACTATAATAATTCTAGCTTTTTCTCTTATTGTTTTTAATATATCATGCCTTATTGCCCATACCATACGGTTATTATTGCTAGAACTATAATAATTGTAATTTATGACTCTTATTATTATTAATGTAACATGCATTAATTCCCATATTATACAGATGCCACCCACAGAACAATAATAATTCTAGAAATTGCTCATATTGTTATTAATATAACATGCATTTTTACCCATATTATACAGATATTATATACAGAACTATAAGAATTCTAGAAATTGCTCTTACTGTTATTAATATAACATGCATTGTTACCCAAATTATAATTTTGCTATCGCTAGAACTGTAATAACTCCAGCTATCACTCCTACTGTTATTAATATAACATGCATTAATTCCCATATTATACAGATATTATCCACAGGACTATAATAATTCCAGAAATTTCTCTTACTGTTATTAATATAACAAGCATTATTACCCAAATTATAATTTTGCTATCGGTAGAACTGTAATAACTCCAGCTATCACTCCTACTGCTATTACTATAACATGCATTAATTCCCATATTATACAGATATTATCCACAGAACTATAATAATTCTAGCAATTGCTCTTATTGTTATTAATATAACACGCATTAATTCCCATATTATACAGTTATTATCCATAGAACCATAATAATTCTAGCTATTTCTCTTATTGTTCTTAATATATCATGCATTATTGCCCATACCATACTGTTATTATTGCTAGAACTATAATAATTGTAATTTATCACTCTTATTATTATTAATGTAACATGCATTATTTCCCATATTATACTGTTACTGTTGCTAGAACTATAAAATTCAAGCAATTGCACTTATTGTTATTAATACAACATGCATTAATTCCCATATTATACAGATGCCATCCACAGAACTATAATAATTCTAGAAATTGCTCTTATTGTTATTGATATAACATGCATTATTGCCCATATTATACAGTTATTATACATAGAACTATAATAATTCTAGCTATTACTCTTATTGTTTTTAATATATCATGCATTATTGCCCATACCATACTGTTATTATTGCTAGAACTATAATAATTGTAATTTATCACTCTTATTATTATTAATGGAACATGCATTATTTCCCATATTATACTGTTATTATTGCTAGAACTATAAAATTCGAGCAATTGCACATATTGTTATTAATATAACATGCATTAATTCCCATATTATACAGTGACTATCCACAGAACTATAACAAATCTAGCAATTGCTCTTATTGTTATTAATATAACATGCATTAATTCCCATATTATACAGATATTATCCACAGAACTATAAGAATTCTAGAAATTGCTCTTACTGCTATTAATATAACATGCATTAATTCCCATATTATACAGTTACTATCCACAGAACTATAATAATTCTAGCAATTGCTCTTATTGTTATTAATATAACATGCATTATTACCCATATTATACAGATATTGTCCACAGAACTATAAGAATTCTAGAAATTGCTCTTACTGTTATTAATATAACATGCATTAATTCCCACGTTATACAGTTATTATCCATAGAACTATAATAATTCTAGCTATTACTCTTATTGCTTTTAATATATCATGCATTATTGCCCATACCATACTGTTATTATTGCTAGAACTATAATAATTGTAATTTATCACTCTTATTATTATTAATGTAACATGCATTATTTCCCATATTATACTGTTACTGTTGCTAGAACTATAAAATTCAAGCAATTGCACTTATTGTTATTAATATAACATGCATTAATTCCCATATTATGCAGATATTATCCACAGAACTATAAATTTCTAGAAATTCTCTTATTGTTATTAATAAAACATGCATTATTAGCAATATTATACAGATATTATACACAGAACTATAAGAATTCTAGAAATTGCTCTAACTGTTATTAATATAACATGCATTGTTACCCAAATTATAATTTTGCTATCGCTAGAACTGTAAAAACTCTAGCTATCACTCTTAGTGTTATTAATATAACATGCATTAATTCCCATATTATATAGTTACTATCCACAGAACTATAACAAATCTAGCAATTGCTCTTATTGTTATTAATATAACATGCATTAATTCCCATATTATACAGATATTATCCACAGAACTATAATAATTCTAGCTATTGCTCTTATTGTTATTAATATAACATGCATTATTACCCATATTATAGAGATATTATCCGCGGAACTACAATAATTCTAGAAATTGCTCTTATTGTTATTAATATGACATGCATTAATTCCCATATTATACAGATATTATCCACAGAACTATAATAGTTCCAGAAATTTCTCTTACTGTTATTAATATAACAAGCATTATTACCCAAATTATAATTTTGCTATCGCTAGAACTGTAATAACTCCAGCTATCACTCCTACTGTTATTACTATAACATGCATTAATTGCCATATTATACAGATATTATCCACAGAACTATAATAATTCTAGCAATTGCTCTTATTGTTATTAATATAACACGCATTAATTCCCATATTATACAGTTATTATCCATAGAACCATAATAATTCTAGCTATTTCTCTTATTGTTCTTAATATATCATGCATCATTGCCCATACCATACTGTTATTATTGCTAGAACTATAATAATTGTAATTTATCACTCTTATTATTATTAATGTAACATGCATTATTTCCCATATTATACTGTTACTGTTGCTAGAACTATAAAATTCAAGCAATTGCACTTATTGTTATTAATATAACATGCATTAATTCCCATATTATGCAGATATTATCCACAGAACTATAATAATTCTAGAAATTCTCTTATTGTTATTAATATAACATGCATTATTAGCAATATTATACAGATATTATACACAGAACTATAAGAATTCTAGAAATTGCTCTTATTGTTATTAATATAACATGCATTATTACCCATATTATACAGATATTATCCACAGAACTATAAGAATTCTAGAAATTGCTCTTACTGTTATTAATATAACATGCATTATTACCCAAATTATAATTTTGCTACCGCTAGAACTGTAATAACTCCAGCTATCACTCCTACTGTTATTACTATAACATGAATTAACTCCCATATTATACAGATATTATCCACAGAACTATAAGAATTCTAGAAATTGCTCTTACTGCTATTAATATAACATGCATTAATTCCCATATTATACAGTTACTATCCACAGAACTATAATAATTCTAGCAATTGCTCTTATTGTTATTAATATAACATGCATTATTACCCATATTATACAGATATTGTCCACAGAACTATAAGAATTCTAGAAATTGCTCTTACTGTTATTAATATAACATGCATTAATTCCCACGTTATACAGTTATTATCCATAGAACTATAATAATTCTAGCTACTACTCTTATTGTTTTAAATATAACATGTATTATTGAACAAATTATAATGTTGCTATCGCTAGAATTCTAATAACTCCAGCTATCACTCTTACTGTTATTAATATAACATGCATTAATTCCCATATTATACAGATATTATCCACAGAACTATAATAATTCTAGAAATTGCTCTTATTGTTATTAATATAACACGCATTATTTCTCATATTATACAGTTATTATCCATAGAACTATAATAATTCTAGCTATTACTCTTATTGCTTTTAATATATCATGCATTATTGCCCATACCATACTGTTATTATTGCTAGAACTATAATAATTGTAATTTATCACTCTTATTATTATTAATGTAACATGCATTATTTCCCATATTATACTGTTACTGTTGCTAGAACTATAAAATTCAAGCAATTGCACTTATTGTTATTAATATAACATGCATTAATTCCCATATTATGCAGATATTATCCACAGAACTATAAATTTCTAGAAATTCTCTTATTGTTATTAATATAACATGCATTATTAGCAATATTATACAGATATTATACACAGAACTATAAGAATTCTAGAAATTGCTCTAACTGTTATTAATATAACATGCATTGTTACCCAAATTATAATTTTGCTATCGCTAGAACTGTAAAAACTCTAGCTATCACTCTTAGTGTTATTAATATAACATGCATTAATTCCCATATTATATAGTTACTATCCACAGAACTATAACAAATCTAGCAATTGCTCTTATTGTTATTAATATAACATGCATTAATTCCCATATTATACAGTTATTATCCATAGAACCATAATAATTCTAGCTATTTCTCTTATTGTTCTTAATATATCATGCATTATTGCCCATACCATACTGTTATTATTGCTAGAACTATAATAATTGTAATTTATCATTCTTATTATTATTAATGTAACATGCATTATTTCCCATATTATACGGTTACTGTTGCTAGAACTATAAAATTCAAGCAATTGCACTTATTGTTATTAATATAACATGCATTAATTCCCATATTATGCAGATATTATCCACAGAACTATAATAATTCTAGCTATTGCTCTTATTGTTATTAATATAACATGCATTATTACCCATATTATAGAGATATTATCCGCGGAACTACAATAATTCTAGAAATTGCTCTTATTGTTATTAATATGACATGCATTAATTCCCATATTATACAGATATTATCCACAGACCTATAATAATTCTAGCAATTGCTCTTATTGTTATTAATATAACACGCATTAATTCCCATATTATACAGTTATTATCCATAGAACCATAATACTTCTAGCTATTTCTCTTATTGTTCTTAATATATCATGCATTATTGCCCATACCATACTGTTATTATTGCTAGAACTATAATAATTGTAATTTATCACTCTTATTATTATTAATGTAACATGCATTATTTCCCATATTATACTGTTACTGTTGCTAGAACTATAAAATTGAAGCAATTGCACTTATTGTTATTAATATAACATGCATTAATTCCCATATTATACAGATGTCATCCACAGAACTATAAATTTCTAGAAATTCTCTTATTGTTATTAACATAACATGCATTATTAGCAATATTATACAGATATTATACACAGAACTATAAGAATTCTAGAAATTGCTCTAACTGTTATTAATATAACATGCATTGTTACCCAAATTATAATTTTGCTATCACTAGAATTGTAATAACTCCAGCTATCACTCTTACTGTTATTAATATAACATGCATTAATTCCCATATTATACAGATATTATCCACAGGACTATAATAATTCCAGAAATTTCTCTTACTGTTATTAATATAACAAGCATTATTACCCAAATTATAATTTTGCTATCGGTAGAACTGTAATAACTCCAGCTATCACTCCTACTGCTATTACTATAACATGCATTAATTCCCATATTATACAGATATTATCCACAGAACTATAATAATTCTAGCAATTGCTCTTATTGTTATTAATATAACACGCATTAATTCCCATATTATACAGTTATTATCCATAGAACCATAATAATTCTAGCTATTTCTCTTATTGTTCTTAATATATCATGCATTATTGCCCATACCATACTGTTATTATTGCTAGAACTATAATAATTGTAATTTATCATTCTTATTATTATTAATGTAACATGCATTATTTCCCATATTATACGGTTACTGTTGCTAGAACTATAAAATTCAAGCAATTGCACTTATTGTTATTAATATAACATGCATTAATTCCCATATTATGCAGATATTATCCACAGAACTATAATAATTCTAGCTATTGCTCTTATTGTTATTAATATAACATGCATTATTACCCATATTATAGAGATATTATCCGCGGAACTACAATAATTCTAGAAATTGCTCTTATTGTTATTAATATGACATGCATTAATTCCCATATTATACAGATATTATCCACAGAACTATAAGAATTCTAGCAATTGCTCTTATTGTTATTAATATAACACGCATTAATTCCCATATTATACAGTTATTATCCATAGAACCATAATAATTCTAGCTATTTCTCTTATTGTTCTTAATATATCATGCATTATTGCCCATACCATACTGTTATTATTGCTAGAACTATAATAATTGTAATTTATCACTCTTATTATTATTAATGTAACATGCATTATTTCCCATATTATACTGTTACTGTTGCTAGAACTATAAAATTCAAGCAATTGCACTTATTGTTATTAATATAACATGCATTAATTCCCATATTATGCAGATATTATCCACAGAACTATAATAATTCTAGAAATTGCTCTTATTGTTATTAATATAACATGCATTATTACCCATATTATACAGATATTATACACAGAACTATAAGAATTCTATAATTGCTCTAACTGTTATTAATATAACATGCATTGTTACCCAAATTATAATTTTGCTATCGCTAGAACTGTAATAACTCTAGCTATCACTCCTACTGTTATTAATATAACATGCATTAATTCCCATATTATACAGATGTCATCCACAGAACTATAATAATTCTAGAAATTGCTCTTATTGTTATTAATATAACATGCATTATTACCCATACTATGCTGTTGCTATTGCTAGAGCTATAAAATTCTAGAACTTGCTCATATTGCGAATAATATAACATGCATTAATTCCCACAGTATAGAGATATTATCCACAGAACTATAATAATTCTAGCAATTGCTCTTATTGTTATTAATATAACACGCATTATTTCCTATATTATACAGTTATTATCCATAGAACTATAATAATTCTAGCTATTAATCTTATTGTTTTTAATATATCATGCATTCTTGCCCATACCATACTGTTATTATTGTTAGAACTATAAAATTCTAGCAATTGCTCTTATTGTTATTAATATGACATACATTGTTACCCAAATAATAATTTGGATATCGCTAGAACTGTAATAACTCCAGCTATCACTCCTACTGTTATTAATATAACATGCATTAATTCCCATATTATACAGATGTCATCCACAGAACTATAATAATTCTAGAAATTGCTCTTATTGTTATTAATATAACATGCATTAATTCCCATATTATACAGTTACTATCCACAGAACTATAATAATTCTAGCAATTGCTCTTAGTGTTATTAATATAAAACGCATTAATTCGCATATTATACAGTTATTATCCATAGAACTATAATAATTCTAGCTTTTTCTCTTATTGTTTTTAATATATCATGCCTTATTGCCCATACCATACGGTTATTATTGCTAGAACTATAATAATTGTAATTTATGACTCTTATTATTATTAATGTAACATGCATTAATTCCCATATTATACAGATGCCACCCACAGAACAATAATAATTCTAGAAATTGCTCTTATTGTTATTAATATAACATGCATTTTTACCCATATTATACAGATATTATCCACAGAACTATAAGAATTCTAGAAATTGCTCTTACTGTTACTAATATAACATGCATTGTTACCCAAATTATAATTTTGCTATCGCTAGAACTGTAATAACTCCAGCTATCACTCCTACTGTTATTAATATAACATGCAATAATTCCCATATTATACAGATGTCATCCACAGAACTATAATAATTCTAGAAATTGCTCTTACTGTTATTAATATAACATGCATTAATTCCCATATTATACAGTTACTATCCACAGAACTATAACAAATCTAGCAATTGCTCTTATTGTTATTAATATAATATGCATTAATTCCCATGTTATACAGTTATTATCCATCGAACTATAATAATTCTAGCTACTACTCTTATTGTTTTAAATATAACATGTATTATTGCCCAAATTATAATGTTGCTATCGCTAGAATTGAAATAACTCTAGCTATCACTCTTACTGTTATTAATATAACATGCATTAATTCCCATATTATACAGATATTATCCACAGAACTATAATAATTCCAGAAATTTCTCTTACTGTTATTAATATAACATGCATTAATTCCCATATTATACAGATATTATCCACAGAACTATAATAATTCTAGCAATTGCACTTATTGCTATTAATATAACACGCATTATTTCCCATATTATACAGTTATTATCCATAGAACTATAATAATTCTAGCTATTACTCTTATTGTTTTTAATATATCATGCATTATTGCCCATACCATACTGTTATTATTGCTAGAACTATAATAATTGTAATTTATCACTCTTATTATTATTAATGTAACATGCATTATATCCCATATTATACTGTTACTGTTGCTAGAACTATAAAATTCAAGCAATTGCACTTATTGTTATTAATATAACATGCATTAATTCCCATATTATGCAGATATTATCCACAGAACTATAATAATTCCAGAAATTTCTCTTACTGTTATTAATATAACATGCATTATTACCCAAATTATAATTTTGCTATCGCTAGAACTGTAATAACTCCAGCTATCACTCCTACTGTTATTACTATAACATGCATTAATTCCCATATTATACAGATATTATCCACAGAACTATAAGAATTCTAGGAATTGCTCTTACTGCTATTAATATAACATGCATTAATTCCCATATTATACAGTTACTATCCACAGAACTATAATAATTCTAGCAATTGCTCTTAGTGTCATTAATATAAAACGCATTAATTCGCATATTATACAGTTATTATCCATAGAACTATAATAATTCTAGCTTTTTCTCTTATTGTTTTTAATATATCATGCCTTATTGCCCATACCATACGGTTATTATTGCTAGAACTATAATAATTGTAATTTATGACTCTTATTATTATTAATGTAACATGCATTAATTCCCATATTATACAGATGCCACCCACAGAACAATAATAATTCTAGAAATTGCTCATATTGTTATTAATATAACATGCATTTTTACCCATATTATACAGATATTATATACAGAACTATAAGAATTCTAGAAATTGCTCTTACTGTTATTAATATAACATGCATTGTTACCCAAATTATAATTTTGCTATCGCTAGAACTGTAATAACTCCAGCTATCACTCCTACTGTTATTAATATAACATGCATTAATTCCCATATTATACAGATATTATCCACAGGACTATAATAATTCCAGAAATTTCTCTTACTGTTATTAATATAACAAGCATTATTACCCAAATTATAATTTTGCTATCGGTAGAACTGTAATAACTCCAGCTATCACTCCTACTGCTATTACTATAACATGCATTAATTCCCATATTATACAGATATTATCCACAGAACTATAATAATTCTAGCAATTGCTCTTATTGTTATTAATATAACACGCATTAATTCCCATATTATACAGTTATTATCCATAGAACCATAATAATTCTAGCTATTTCTCTTATTGTTCTTAATATATCATGCATTATTGCCCATACCATACTGTTATTATTGCTAGAACTATAATAATTGTAATTTATCATTCTTATTATTATTAATGTAACATGCATTATTTCCCATATTATACGGTTACTGTTGCTAGAACTATAAAATTCAAGCAATTGCACTTATTGTTATTAATATAACATGCATTAATTCCCATATTATGCAGATATTATCCACAGAACTATAATAATTCTAGCTATTGCTCTTATTGTTATTAATATAACATGCATTATTACCCATATTATAGAGATATTATCCGCGGAACTACAATAATTCTAGAAATTGCTCTTATTGTTATTAATATGACATGCATTAATTCCCATATTATACAGATATTATCCACAGAACTATAATAATTCCAGAAATTTCTCTTACTATTATTAATATAACAAGCATTATTACCCAAATTATAATTTTGCTATCGCTAGAACTGTAATAACTCCAGCTATCACTCCTACTGTTATTACTATAACATGCATTAATTCCCATATTATACAGATATTATCCACAGACCTATAATAATTCTAGCAATTGCTCTTATTGTTATTAATATAACACGCATTAATTCCCATATTATGCAGTTATTATCCATAGAACCATAATAATTCTAGCTATTTCTCTTATTGTTCTTAATATATCATGCATTATTGCCCATACCATACTGTTATTATTGCTAGAACTATAATAATTGTAATTTATCACTCTTATTATTATTAATGTAACATGCATTATTACCCATATTATAGAGATATTATCCGCGGAACTACAATAATTCTAGAAATTGCTCTTATTGCTATTAATATGACATGCATTAATTCCCATATTATCCAGATATTATACACAGAACTATAATGGTTCTGGAAATTCCCTTATTGTTATGAATATAACATGTATTATTACCCAAATAATAATGCTGCTATCACTAGAATTGTAATAACTCTAGCTATCACTCTTACTGTTATTAATATAACATGCATTAATTCCCATATTATACAGATATTATCCACAGGACTATAATAATTCCAGAAATTTCTCTTACTGTTATTAATATAACAAGCATTATTACCCAAATTATAATTTTGCTATCGGTAGAACTGTAATAACTCCAGCTATCACTCCTACTGTTATTACTATAACATGCATTAATTCCCATATTATACAGATATTATCCACAGAACTATAATAATTCTAGCAATTGCTCTTATTGTTATTAATATAACACGCATTAATTCCCATATTATACAGTTATTATCCATAGAACCATAATAATTCTAGCTATTTCTCTTATTGTTCTTAATATATCATGCATTATTGCCCATACCATACTGTTATTATTGCTAGAACTATAATAATTGTAATTTATCATTCTTATTATTATTAATGTAACATGCATTATTTCCCATATTATACGGTTACTGTTGCTAGAACTATTAAATTCAAGCAATTGCACTTATTGTTATTAATATAACATGCATTAATTCCCATATTATGCAGATATTATCCACAGAACTATAATAATTCTAGCTATTGCTCTTATTGTTATTAATATAACATGCATTATTACCCATATTATAGAGATATTATCCGCGGAACTACAATAATTCTAGAAATTGCTCTTATTGTTATTAATATGACATGCATTAATTCCCATATTATACAGATATTATCCACAGAACTATAATAATTCCAGAAATTTCTCTTACTGTTATTAATATAACAAGCATTATTACCCAAATTATAATTTTGCTATCGCTAGAACTGTAATAACTCCAGCTATCACTCCTACTGTTATTACTATAACATGCATTAATTCCCATATTATACAGATATTATCCACAGACCTATAATAATTCTAGCAATTGCTCTTATTGTTATTAATATAACACGCATTAATTCCCATATTATGCAGTTATTATCCATAGAACCATAATAATTCTAGCTATTTCTCTTATTGTTCTTAATATATCATGCATTATTGCCCATACCATACTGTTATTATTGCTAGAACTATAATAATTGTAATTTATCACTCTTATTATTATTAATGTAACATGCATTATTACCCATATTATAGAGATATTATCCGCGGAACAACAATAATTCTAGAAATTGCTCTTATTGCTATTAATATGACATGCATTAATTCCCATATTATCCAGATATTATACACAGAACTATAATGGTTCTGGAAATTCCCTTATTGTTATGAATATAACATGTATTATTACCCAAATAATAATGCTGCTATCACTAGAATTGTAATAACTCTAGCTATCACTCTTACTGTTATTAATATAACATGCATTAATTCCCATATTATACAGATATTATCCACAGGACTATAATAATTCCAGAAATTTCTCTTACTGTTATTAATATAACAAGCATTATTACCCAAATTATAATTTTGCTATCGGTAGAACTGTAATAACTCCAGCTATCACTCCTACTGTTATTACTATAACATGCATTAATTCCCATATTATACAGATATTATCCACAGAACTATAATAATTCTAGCAATTGCTCTTATTGTTATTAATATAACACGCATTAATTCCCATATTATACAGTTATTATCCATAGAACCATAATAATTCTAGCTATTTCTCTTATTGTTCTTAATATATCATGCATTATTGCCCATACCATACTGTTATTATTGCTAGAACTATAATAATTGTAATTTATCACTCTTATTATTATTAATGTACCATGCATTATTTCCCATATTATATAGTTACTATCCACAGAACTATAACAAATCTAGCAATTGATCTTATTGTTATTAATATAACATGCATTAATTCCCATATTATACAGATATTATCCACAGAACTATAATAATTCTAGCTATTGCTCTTATTGTTATTAATATAACATGCATTACTACCCATATTATAGAGATATTATCCGCGGAACTACAATAATTCTAGAAATTGCTCTTATTGTTATTAATATGACATGCATTAATTCCCATATTATACAGATATTATACACAGAACTATAATGGTTCTGGAAATTCCCTTATTGTTATGAATATAACATGTATTATTACCCAAATAATAATGCTGCTATCACTAGAATTGTAATAACTCTAGCTATCACTCTTACTGTTATTAATATAACATGCATTAATTCCCATATTATACAGATATTATCCACAGAACTATAATAATTCCAGAAATTTCTCTTACTGTTATTAATATAACAAGCATTATTACCCAAATTATAACTTTGCTATCGTTAGAACTGTAATAACTCCAGCTATCACTCCTACTGTTATTACTATAACATGCATTAATTCCCATATTATACAGATATTATCCACAGAACTATAATAATTCTAGCAATTGCTCTTATTGTTATTAATATAACACGCATTAATTCCCATATTATACAGTTACTATCCACAGAACTATAATAATTCTAGCAATTGCTCTTATTGTTATTAATATAACATGCATTATTACCCATATTATACAGATATTGTCCACAGAACTATAAGAATTCTAGAAATTGCTCTTACTGTTATTAATATAACATGCATTAATTCCCACGTTATACAGTTATTATCCATAGAACTATAATAATTCTAGCTACTACTCTTATTGTTTTAAATATAACATGTATTATTGAACAAATTATAATGCTGCTATCGCTAGAATTGTAATAACTCCAGCTATCACTCTTACTGTTATTAATATAACATGCATTAATTCCCATATTATACAGATATTATCCACAGAACTATAATAATTCTAGAAATTGCTCTTATTGTTATTAATATAACACGCATTATTTCTCATATTATGCAGATATTATCCACAGAACTATAAATTTCTAGAAATTCTCTTATTGTTATTAATATAACATGCATTATTAGCAATATTATACAGATATTATACACAGAACTATAAGAATTCTAGAAATTGCTCTAACTGTTATTAATATAACATGCATTGTTACCCAAATTATAATTTTGCTATCGCTAGAACTTTAAAAACTCTAGCTATCACTCTTAGTGTTATTAATATAACATGCATTAATTCCCATATTATATAGTTACTATCCACAGAACTATAACAAATCTAGCAATTGCTCTTATTGTTATTAATATAACATGCATTAATTCCCATATTATACAGATATTCTCCACAGAACTATAATAATTCTAGCTATTGCTCTTATTGTTATTAATATAACATGCATTATTACCCATATTATAGAGATATTATCCGCGGAACTACAATAATTCTAGAAATTGCTCTTATTGTTATTAATATGACATGCATTAATTCCCATATTATACAGATATTATCCACAGAACTATAATAATTCCAGAAATTTCTCTTACTGTTATTAATATAACAAGCATTATTACCCAAATTATAATTTTGCTATCGCTAGAACTGTAATAACTCCAGCTATCACTCCTACTGTTATTACTATAACATGCATTAATTCCCATATTATACAGATATTATCCACAGAACTATAATAATTCTAGCAATTGCCCTTATTGTTATTAATATAACACGCATTAATTCCCATATTATACAGTTATTATCCATAGAACCATAATAATTCTAGCTATTTCTCTTATTGTTCTTAATATATCATGCATTATTGCCCATACCATACTGTTATTATTGCTAGAACTATAATAATTGTAATTTATCACTCTTATTATTATTAATGTAACATGCATTATTTCCCATATTATACTGTTACTGTTGCTAGAACTATAAAATTCAAGCAATTGCACTTATTGTTATTAATATAACATGCATTAATTCCCATATTATGCAGATATTATCCACAGAACTATAAATTTCTAGAAATTCTCTTATTGTTATTAATATAACATGCATTATTAGCAATATTATACAGATATTATACACAGAACTATAAGAATTCTAGAAATTGCTCTAACTGTTATTAATATAACATGCATTGTTACCCAAATTATAATTTTGCTATCGCTAGAACTGTAAAAACTCTAGCTATCACTCTTAGTGTTATCAATATAACATGCATTAATTCCCATATTATACAGATATTATCCACAGAACTATAATAATTCCAGAAATTTCTCTTACTGTTATTAATATAACAAGCATTATTACCCAAATTATAATTTTGCTATCGCTAGAACTGTAATAACTCCAGCTATCACTCCTACTGTTATTACTATAACATGCATTAATTCCCATATTATACAGATATTATCCACAGACCTATAATAATTCTAGCAATTGCTCTTATTGTTATTAATATAACACGCATTATTTCCCATATTATTCAGTTATTATCCATAGAACTATAATAATTCTAGCTATTACTCTTATTGTTTTTAATATATCATGCATTATTGCCCATACCATACTGTTATTATTGCTAGAACTATAATAATTGTAATTTATCACTCTTATTATTATTAATGTAACATGCATTATTTCCCATATTATACTGTTACTGTTGCTAGAACTATAAAATTCAAGCAATTGCACTTATTGTTAATAATATAACATGCATTAATTCCCATATTATGCAGATGTCAACCACAGAACTATAATAATTCTAGAAATTGCTCTTATTGTTATTAATATAACATGCATTATTACCCATATTATACAGATATTATCCACAGAACTATAATAATTCCAGAAATTTCTCTTCCTGTTATTAATATAACATGCATTGTTACCCAAATTATAATTTTGCTATCGCTAGAACTGTAATAACTCCAGCTATCACTCCTACTGTTATTACTATAACATGCATTAATTCCCATATTATACAGATATTATCCACAGAACTATAATAATTCCAGAAATTGCTCTTATTGTTATTAATATAACATGCATTATTACCCATATTATACAGATATTATCCACAGAACTATAAAAATTCTAGAAATTGCTCTTACTGTTATTAATATAACATGCATTAATTCCCATATTACACAGATATTATCCACAGAACCATAGAAATTCTAGCAATTGCTTTTATTGTTATTAATATAACATGCATTATTACCCATATTATACTGTTGCTATTGCTAGAGCTATAAAATTCTAGAATTTGCTCTTATTGTGAATAATATAACATGCATTAATTCCCACCTTATAGAGATATTATCCACAGAACTACAATAATTCTAGAAATTGCTCTTATTGTTATTAATATGACATGCATTAATTCCCATATTATACAGATATTATACACAGAATTGTTGCTTGTATTGATTTCGTTATTTAGGGACATTTTTTGGATGAGAATAGGATTATATGTCGGAATTTGAATAATAATACGTTGAGAGTATCTAGAGTTCAGTACTTACGTTGTGGCCGTCAGAATATTTTTCTCCTTAAAAACTGCAACTCACACTGGTGCTGGACAGACGAAGAGACCAGAAGATGCGACCAGTTGCGTGTGTTGTGTTCTGGAGTGAACCTCTTCTTTTCTTCTTGTTCCGATGTAACCGATGAAAATCGGCGCCTTTTCTTCAGCGAGATAACAAGTATCCGAGTGCGACTGAGTGAAAAGCCGTCAGAACAATCCCACTTCTGACACCAAATTTATGTTGGATTCCGTGTATCGTGAATCGAGTACAACACTTTTAGAGGTTTCTAGTACTTTATTATAAGACGGAGCGTTCAACAACGAAGTACAGACTGGCAAAGAATAAACTGACGTATTGGAAGGAGTTCTTGCATATATATAGGGATGAGGATGCATGATTAGGGTTTGGGGGTACGGATGACGTGTAAAAGAGCAAAGGACAGGATGAGTAACGGGTACAGGAGGCTAGTTGGAATAGAGTTTACTATGACTAAGTTGTTTACGCCGCGCTGATTCTTAGTTTATATAGATAAATATGAGTCGGCATACGACACCTCCCCCCTTTTAGTTAAAAAATATACAAAAATTTTTTTTTTTTTTTTTTAAAGTCGTACATAACAATATTCTATGGCTACTAGTACTTAACATAATATTCTGTACATGATATTACAACTATGGTTAGGTTAATACAATATAATATTATGTATAATTACGTACACTAGTCTAAACGCTAATTCTAGGAATGAAGTTTTATTATTACTACTAATTATACTAAATGTGGGCTAAAGAGGTGTTGAACTTTTTCGGGGTCTAGGCGCGTTTTTGGATCGTAAATTGTATCGATTCGTGGGAATGCTATTTTGTTGTGGATGCTGATTCAGGGTTTCTTCCTGCCTCTCGTATATAACTACCTCGGTGGACTGTTCTTGATGTTCCCGGTGGTCGCTTGAATCGAAGGTGCAGCTGACGAAATTTTTGATTATCGGTGGGATGGCTTCTCCGGTATTGGAGTTTCTCGTGAAGCAGCATAGGCGTCTGAACAGGTTCCAAAGACCTAACCAACGACAGCAATTTCCACAAATTATGAGAATTAGAACGGCACCTATCACTCCTAGGGTTATCGTATACCAGTTTGTATGGGTAACGATAAATGGTTCCTTCAGGCGATGAGTTAGGAGCTCGTCGAACTCATTGAGCTTTTTGCTGTTATACCTTAAGTCGCTTAGGTCGATGTTCGTAAGCTTTATAGGCTTCAGAGATGATACCACCTTATGATGCAAATAGTCCGTTGCTAGAATACAACAATCGTCTTCGATTAGGTTGATTTGAGGGACGTAGTGACTAGTGTTTTTGTTTATGGAACTTGTAGGTTCCAGGGAGTACAGCATCGTGTATCCCTTGCAACTACTATGCAGTTGTATCTTTCCCGTCTTCTTTAAGATTATGTCCTCCATATGATCGTTGTCTTCTCCGCAGATTATCGTTAACGTAGTCGGTTCTTGCAGGATGTAGAGCCACTGGTTGTTTCCAATGGAATGCCATATTTCCATTTCTGCACTCACTGTCTTCGTTGAGCAATCCCGTGGTATTTGTTGTAGATGCGGCGATAGTAGTGATACCTCGCAGGTGGACTCCTCGGTTGTTCTGGCTGTGTTGACGTTGCTACATACGTACTTCCCTTCTAGATACTCAACGCAATCCTTCATATCCGACAGGAGGGCAAAATTGGACTTTTGCTGGGAAAGGAGTAAATATGGTTTTTGGGTTGTGATGAATGAGAAGATCGAGGTATTATGGTGCTGAATGGGTAATGGAATCAAGTTATAGAAATCGAAATTGGTTCTTTTTACGAGTGGTAACTTAATAACAAAGACTACGAGTTCATTTATCGAAATGCTTTGTAGTTTCATTAATTTGTATATTTTAGGTAAATTAGTGTAAATCGGTGTGAGTATCAGTTCTAATTCACCTTTGTAATTAGTCAGTTCTTCATAGAGGTCCTTCGGAGTTATTAAGAAAGGGGAAATTATGTTGTGGTTTCCTAAGTTAATTGATTCTATATTTTTATCGAACTGGTCTGATATTTGTAAACACAGGGCAAGTAGAGTAGAGACCTGTTCCATTATGACTGTTTCTAATGAGAAATTTAGAACGAAGCTATTTGTATCTGTCATGTATTTATTAATTACTCTTATGTTATTATTCAAAGTATCTTCTGTGAGTTTTAAAGATTGAATCGAGTTATTAAAGTTTTTTATTGTGCTTGAAACTATTTGTATCTGAGTTTTTAATAAGGTTTTAGTCTGTCTGTTATCATTTAGCAAGGCTTGAATGCTGTCGGAGTAATATTTGGCATCGCCGGCATCTGGGGTGCCAATTAGCCAATTCAAAATGTATGAGGCTCCGTTAATTATTCCGCGTCGTTTACGTTGCTTTATATCGAGTCCTAGTAATCCATTAAGTACTGCTTCTTTGTTATTTATATTTTGCAATTCATTTTGGACAGACTGTAAGGTTTGCTTACAATGAAATTTTTGCTGTTCTGATACTGCGATTTCTCTTAACAGTAGTTTACAAATTTCTTGTGATTTAGCAAAATGGGAGTTTAAGAGGGCTTTCGCTTGAGATAGATAGGTAATATTTATGTATGTTATGAGGTGTAGCTCGGTATTCGAGATTTTCGCCTCTCCTAGTTTTTTATAAAAAATTCCACTCGTGCCGGTGAGGGGTGTATTGGAGTATGATGTTTTGGAGATGATATTAGGAATTAGAAGGAACAGAAGGATGGCTGTTAAAATCATCTGGAACATAACGTTTGAGAAGATTAGAATGATAAGTTACTATTTTCTTTCCTATTTGGAGATCTACTGTGTTATTCGAATGTATTTGTGTAATTTTAAATGGACCTTTGAAATTGGGTGATAACTTCTTACTAAGACCTACTTTGGTTCGCTTTTCATATATACATACAAGATCATTAACTTTAAATTCTGTTGGGTTTACTTTCTTATCATAATACTGTTTACTTTTATGTTTGGAATTAATTAGATTTTCTCTTGCTACTTTGAAAGAAGTGTTTAACCTATTTTGTAATGAACGGATGTAATCGTCGTAGGTGTTGTGAAATTCTGGTTCTTTTTGTATGGAAGAAGGTAAATATGGTTTTCGTCCGAAGAGGAGTTCATAAGGTGTTAGACTAGTGGATCTGTGGATTGATGTATTATAACTAAAAGTCGCAAATGGAATATATTCGTCCCAGTCTGTTTGGTTGGATCTTATATAATGTTTTAAATAATCTTTTAACGTTAAATGGTATCTTTCTAGACTTCCATTAGTTTGGGGGTGATATGGACTGGTGCAAATATGTTTCGTCTTTAATAAATTTCCTAAATCTTTTATTAACTCGGACATGAAATCTGGACCTTGGTCTGTTAAAAAGGTTTTTGGAATTCCAAACTGAGTAAATATATCGATTAATGATTTTGCTATAGTTAAGGATTCGTGATTTGGAATGGCTTTAGCAAAACAAAATTTCGTTAAATCGTCCTGTGCAGTAAGGATAAACCTGTTACCATTCTCAGTGAGCGGCAAAGGACCTACAATGTCTATGGCTAATTTTTCAAAAGGTTTTTCAGCCGTTGTGGTTATTTCCATAGGCTGTTTAATGGGCTTGAAATTTGTTTTATTTAACTGACAGGAATGACACGACTGGATATGTTTTCTTATGTCGGCCTTCATAGAGGGCCAGAAATATTGTTCTTTGATTTTCGCATATACTTTATTAAAACCGTAGTGTCCTGATAATTTGCTATCATGATTTTCTTTTAAAATTCTTTGTATCTCGTCCTGGTTTTGTGGGCTAATTCTTTCAAGGTGATAGAATTTGATCTTATTATTAGGAAATACGAATCCTAACATTTCAGTTAATAAATCTAATTTTATATTGCTATATTTTTGTTGATTAGGAGGAATAAAAATGAATTTCTGCTGTTTTATGGATGATTTTAACTTCCAAAGGCATTCGAATATATTTTTGTATTCTAATCTATCAAAGCGAGAGTTTAGCGGATATAGAAGGTAGAAAGTCTGCTTTTGATTCTGAAGTTTTGAAATTCCGTTTAGTTCCGGTTTGACATTTTCTATATTAAATTTTGTCTGTATGTAGTTGGAATATTGATTACTTTCATCGAGATCTTGAGACCAAAATACTACTATGGGATCTGTAATTGATGTTAGGCTTCCGCCTTCGGTTTCATAGGATATGGAGTTTTGGTTAGTGTAATGATGTTTGATGAAATCGTTAAAGGATGGAACTTGAGGTGTGCTTATATTTATGGATTTCTGTGGAATGAGTCGAGAAAGTGCGTCTGCGTTTGTATTAGTAGTTCCCGGTTTGTACTTTATCACATATTGATATTCTTCCAGTCTAAGTCGCCATCTGATTAATTTTGATGATGGGTTTTTACAATTAAAAAGCCACTGGAGTGGTCGATGGTCTGTGTAGATGATAAATTCTCTGCCAAACAGATAAGGTCGAAAGTGTTCCGCGGAGTTGACAATCGCGAGTAATTCTTTTTCCGTGGTTGAATAATTACGTTCCGAGTCATTTAAAGTTCGCGAATAATAAGAAATTGGAAGATCTTGACCGTTGTGAATTTGCGAAAGCACTGCACCTATGCCAACATTGGATGCGTCTGTGGTGAGAATAAACTGTTTCGAAAAGTCGGGATACTGCAAGATTGGTTTACTTATTAATTTTTCTTTTAATTGTTCGAATGATTTTTCTTGTTCTTCTGTCCAAACGAATGCCATATTCTTTTTGAGCAATTGAGTTAGGGGTTTTGCTAATGTAGCGAAGTTTGAAATAAATTTTCTGTAATATCCAACTAAACCTAAGAACATTTTTATTTCTTTTTGATTACGCGGTCTAGAAACTTTTTGAAGACTTTCTATTTTCTTTGGATTTGGCTGTAACCCTTTATCCGTAATTAAATGACCTAAGTATTCGCACGATTTTTTCAAAAATTCGCATTTGCTTGGCTGTAATTTCAAATTGTGTTCTCGAAGTCTAAGGAATACGTTTATTAGTTTACGATTGTGATCTTCTAGACTAGATCCATAAATAACGAAGTCATCTATGTATACAAGACACTGCGTACTATTTAACCCGGTTAAAACATTGTTCATGACTCTTTGGAAGTGAGCTGGAGCATTTTTGAGACCAAAGGGCATACGCGTGAATTCGTAATGCCCGTTCGGTGTAGAGAATGCTGTTTTTGGGCTATCTTTAGGATCTATTGGAATTTGATGAAATCCGTTAGACAAATCTAAGATGCTGAAGTACTGAGCATGCCCTAATTGATCGAGAATATCCTCGATATTTGGGAGCGGATAGGCATCTCCTATCGTTTTTTCGTTCAACTTCCTATAATCTATTACAATGCGCCATTTTTTTTCTCCGGTTGAATCTACTTTTTTGGGGACAACCCAAAGTGGGCTGGACCATGGGCTTGTTGAAGGTTTAATAATTCCATTTTCTAACATTTTCTCGATCTGTTTGTCTACTTCATTTTTGTGTATTTGGGGATAGCGATACATTTTTGCATGTACTGGTATTTCGTCGGTTGTAGGAATAGTATGGGAGTTTACTGTTGCTCTAGTCAATATGTCTTTTGCTAAATGAAAAACGTCATGAAATTCAGTACAAATTTCTTTGATAGATTGTGCCTCTTCTGAATTTAAATGTTCTAATCGTAAGTTCTCATGCAATACTTGTAATCTGGTATCTATGGAGTTTGACTTTTGATTCGCGGCTAAACTGTAAATAAATGAATGATTTGGAATTGGTTCGATAAAGAATTCAGGAATATCTATTGTTTGCATTTTAGAAGAAGTATTAATTATTGTTGTTAAAGCTGTGCCGTCGTTACGGACCCGTACAATAGAATGTGGTATTAGGAGAGAGTTATCGGTATTTAGTTTTCGCGCTGTTATCGTTCCGATCTGCAGGCACTGAGGGTTTAAAATTTTTATTGGAATTACTGTTTCCGTTCGACCATTGACTCTTATCGTATCAAAGGAATTCTGGAGGGTATTCTGACACAAGGGTATAGGGAATGGTATATCTCCTAGCGACATCGTCATCTTTTGATAATCGATTGTTGCTTTGTGCGCTTTTAAGAAATCATTACCTATCAACCCGTCAAATGGAATATTAGTGAGAGAGTCTATTACTTGAAATTTTCCACAAATTGTCCTATGTTTGATATTTAGGGAAAGTTCGGTTTCTCCTAAGGTTCGGATTGAAACATTCGGTGCGATCCCGTTTAATATTGTAAAATTTCGGTCATCAATATCGAATTTGGTTATTGCTTGTGCTTTAACTAATGAAATAGCGGCTCCTGTGTCAATAAGAAATTTAAGAATTTTGTCGGTATTGCTAGAATTGTTTGTTTCGAAAAGTACGGCTAGTTGGTCATTATTGGGCAAAACTGAATGTGAGGAATTTATCGTGTACTCATGCGGTTGAAGTCTATCGTTATTTCTTCTAACTGATGATTCGGAGGCTCCGGCGGATATAGAGCCTGACAAAAATTTTGAGAATTTTCCAAAGCGGAATTATGTGGTTCGGGTTTATTTGGTGCGTTTATATTAGAAGAAAATTGATTTTGTTCTTGATACCTAATGTCTCGCGAACTTTGTGACGGATTATTAAAATAATTTGGATTTTGTCGATGAGTGCGGACATTAGCAGGGTTTGATTCATTTCGATGTGTATAAGGGTTATTAGAGGAGTTAGGTGATTGATTAGGATTTGGTTGATGATGATGATAGAAGTTATTAGGACCTAATTGTCGACGATTCGTTTGAAAATTATTAGAGTTTGACTGAGAATAGAACCCGTTATTTCGTCTTGAATTGTTATATTCCCGCTTCCTACAATCTTCTATGTTATGACCAAAATTTTTGCAATATCTACATTGACTCAAACTATTTGATGCGCCGCTCTGGTTAGATTGAGTGAAATTGATTGTTTTTCTAGGACTAGACGATCTCTGTTTGCCAAAGTAACAGTTGTTAGTATCGTGATTTGATTTGTTACAAATTCTACAATGTTGGAAACTATCATATCTCAAACGCAAAGCCTTCTCTTCTGCCATAGCTGCTGTAAGAGCACTATTAATATTAACAAAATCGCGGTATCTTAACATTTGAGAAATTTGTGGATGGGAATGATATACGAAACGATTAAGTGTCATTTCGTTGACCATAGCCACCCGTCCTGCTAAAGTGTTAGCCTCACAATCTGTCGCATGGATTGTTCCTAGAATTCTCGATTGAAGCTCTTCTAATCTTTGGTAAAATTGGGAAACGTTTTCGTTACGATTTTGACGAATTGAATTTAAATCCTCCATAAGTTGATCTAAAGACTTTTTGTCCTGATATAAATTTAATAACAGTTCGGAAATTTCTTCCCAGGTTGTGAGATTACAATGTATATCGATTTGATCGCGAGCTTTACCCTCTATTTTATTTTTTACAAACAATAATAGGACTGGTTTTTGTGAAGGACTGGCTAATTCGAAAACAGCATCTATTTGTTTGATAAACGAACGTAATTTTGTCCTGTCACCATCGAATTCTTTTGGCAATAATTTTATCAAGTGATCTAGGGATATTTCCATGGTGGAATTGTTGCTTGTATTGATTTCGTTATTTAGGGACATTTTTTGGATGAGAATAGGATTATATGTCGGAATTTGAATAATAATACGTTGAGAGTATCTAGAGTTCAGTACTTATGTTGTGGCCGTCAGAATATTTTTCTCCTTAAAAACTGCAACTCACACTGGTGCTGGACAGACGAAGAGACCAGAAGCTGCGACCAGTTGCGTGTGTTGTGTTCTGGAGTGAACCTCTTCTTTTCTTCTTGTTCCGATGTAACCGATGAAAATCGGCGCCTTTTCTTCAGCGAGATAACAAGTATCCGAGTGCGACTGAGTGAAAAGCCGTCAGAACAATCCCACTTCTGACACCAAATTTATGTTGGATTCCGTGTATCGTGAATCGAGTACAACACTTTTAGAGGTTTCTAGTACTTTATTATAAGACGGAGCGTTCAACAACGAAGTACAGACTGGCAAAGAATAAACTGACGTATTGGAAGGAGTTCTTGTATATATAGGGATGAGGATGCATGATTAGGGTTTGGGGGTACGGATGACGTGTAAAAGAGCAAAGGACAGGATGAGTAACGGGTACAGGAGGCTAGTTGGAATAGAGTTTACTATGACTAAGTTGTTTACGCCGCGCTGATTCTTAGTTTATATAGATAAATATGAGTCGGCATACGACAATGCATTAATTCCCATATTATACAGATATTATCCACGGAACTGTAATAATTCTAGAAATTGCTCTTATTGTTATTAATATAACATGCATTATTACCCATATTATACAGATATTATCCACAGAACTATAATAATTCTAGCTATTACTCTTATTGTTTTTAATATATCATGCATTATTGCCCACACCATACTGTTATTATTGCTAGAACTATAATAATTGTAATTAATCACTCTTATTATTATTAATGTCACATGCATTATTACCCATATTATACTGTTACTGTTGCTAGAACTGTAAAATTGAAGCAATTGCACTTATTGTTATTAATATAACATGCATTTTTACCTAAATTATAATTTTGCTATCGCTAGAACTGTAATAACTCATGCTATCACTCCTACTGTTATTAATATAACATGCATTAATTCCCATATTATACAGATGCCATCCACAGAACTATAATAATTCCAGAAATTTCTCTTACTGTTATTAATATAACATGCATTATTACCCAAATTATAATTTTGCTATCGCTAGAACTGTAATAACTCCAGCTATCACTCCTACTGTTATTACTATAACATGCATTAATTCCCATATTAAACAGATATTATCCACAGAACTATAATACTTCTAGAAATTGCTCTTATTGTTATTAATATAACATGCATTATTACCCATATTATACAGATATTATCCACAGAACTATAAGAATTCTAGAAATTGCTCTTACTGTTATTAATATAACATGCATTAATTCCCATATTATACAGTTACTATCCACAGAACTACAACAAATCTAGCAATTGCTCTTATTGTTAATAATATAACATGCATTAATTCCCGTGTTATACAGTTATTATCCATAGAACTATAATAATTCTAGCTACTACTCTTATTGTTTTAAATATAACATGTATTATTGATCAAATTATAATGTTGCTATCGCTAGAATTGTAATAACTCTAACTATCACTCTTACTGTTATTAATATAACATGCATTAATTCCCATATTACACAGATATTATCCACGGAACCATAATAATTCTAGCAATTGCTTTTATTGTTATTAATATAACATGCATTAATTCCCATATTATACAGATATTATCCATAGAACTATAGTAATTCTAGCTATTACTCTTATTGTTTTTAATATATCATGCATTATTGCCCACACCATACTGTTATTATTGCTAGAACTGTAATAATTGTAATTTCTCACTCTTATTATTATTAATGTAACATTCATTATTACCCATATTATACTGTTGCTATTGCTAGAACTATAAAATTCTAGAATTTGCCCTTATTGTGATTAATATAACACGCATTAAGTCCCATGTTATAGAGATATTATCCACAGAACTACAATAATTCTAGAAATTGCTCTTATTGTTATTAATATAACACGCATTATTTACCATATTATTCAGTTATTATCCATAGAACTATAATAATTCTAGCTATTACTCTTATTGTTTTTAATATTTCATGCATTATTGCCCATACCATACTGTTATTATTGCTAGAACTATAATAATTGTAATTTATCACTCTTATTATTATTAATGTAACATGCATTATTTCCCATATTATACTGTTATTGTTGCTAGAACTATAAAATTCGAGCAATTGCACTTATTGTTATTAATATAACATGCATTAATTCCCATATTATGCAGATATTATCCACAGAACTATAATAATTCTAGAAATTCTCTTATTGTTATTAATATAACATGCATTATTAGCAATATTATACAGATATTATACACAGAACTATAAGAATTCTAGAAATTGCTCTAACTGTTATTAATATAAAATGCATTGTTACCCAAATTATAATTTTGCTATCGCTAGAACTGTAATAACTCCAGCTATCACTCCTACTGTTATTAATATAACATGCATTAATTCCCATATTATACAGTTATTATCCATAGAACTATAATAATTCTAGCTATTACTCTTATTGTTTTTAATATAAAATGTATTATTGCCCAAATTGTAATGCTGCTATCACTAGAATTGTAATAACTCTAGCTATCACTCTTGCTGTTATTAATCTAACATGCATTAATTCCCATATTATACAGATATTATCCACAGAACTATAATAATTCCAGAAATTTCTCTTACTGTTATTAATATAACATGCATTATTACCCAAATTATAATTTTGCTATCGCTAGAACTGTAATAACTCCAGCTATCACTCCTACTCTTATTACTATACCATGCATTAATTCCCATATTATACAGATATTATCCACGGAACTGTAATAATTCTAGAAATTGCTCTTATTGTTATTAATATAACATGCATTATTACCCATATTATACAGATATTATCCACAGAACTATAAGAATTCTAGAAATTGCTCTTACTGTTATTACTATAACATGCATTAATTCCCATATTATACAGATATTATCCACAGAACTATAATAATTCTAGAAATTTCTCTTATTGTTATTAATATAACATGCATTATTACGCAAATTATAATTTTGCTATCGCTAGAACTGTAATAGATCTAGCTATCATTCTTAGTGTTATTAATATAACATGCATTAATTCCCATATTATACAGTTACTATCCACAGAACTATAATAATTCTAGCAATTGCTCTTGTTGTTATTAATATAACATGCATTAATTCCCATATTATACAGATATTATCCACAGAACTATAAGAATTCTAGAAATTGCTCTTACTGTTATTAATATAACATGCATTGTTACCCAAATTATAACTTTGCTATCGCTAGAACTGTAATAACTCCAGCTATCACTCCTACTGTTATTAATATAACATGCATTAATTCCCATATTATACAGATGTCATCCACAGAACTATAATAATTCTAGAAATTGCTCTTATTGTTATTAATATAACATGCATTATTGCCCATGTTATACAGTTATTATCCATAGAACTATAATAATTCTAGCTACTACTCTTATTGTTTTGAGTATAAAATGTATTATTGCCCAAATTATAATGCTGCTATCGCTAGAATTGTAATAACTCTAGCTATCACTCTTACTGTTATTAATATAACATGCATTAATTCCCATATTATACAGTTACTATCCACAGAACTATAACAAATCTAGCAACTGCTTTTATTGTTATTAAAATAACATGCATTAATTCCCATATTATACAGATGTTATCCATAGGACTATAATAATTCTAGAAATTTCACTTATTGCTATTAATATAACATGCATTAATTCCCATATTATACAGTTACTATCCACATGACTATAACAAGTCTAGCAATTGCTCTTATTGTTATTAATATAACATGCATTAATTCCCATGTTATACAGTTATTATCCATAGAACTATAATAATTCTAGCTATTACTCGTATTGTTCTTAATATATCATGCATTATTGCCCATAAAATACTGTTATTATTGCTAGAACTATAATAAGTGTAATTTATCACTCTTATTATTATTAATGTAACATGCATTATTTCCCATATTATACTGTTACTGTTGCTAGAACTATAAAATTCGAGCAATTGCACTTATTGTTATTAATATAACATGCATTAATTCCCATATTATACACTTACTATCCACAGAACTATAACAAATCTAGCAACTGCTCTTATTGTTATTAAAATAACATGCATTAATTCCCATATTATACAGATGTTATCCACAGAACTATAATAATTCTAGAAATTTCACTTATTGCTATTAATATAACATGCATTAATTCCCATATTATACAGTTACTATCCACATGACTATAACAAGTCTAGCAATTGCTCTTATTGTTATTAATATGACATGCATTAATTCCCATATTATACAGATATTATCCACAGAACTATAATAATTCTAGAAATTGCTCTTACTGTTATTAATATAATATGCATTAATTCCCATATTATACAGATATTATCCACAGAACTATAATAATTCTAGCAATTGCTCTTATTGATATTAATATAACATGCATTAATTCCCATATTATACAGTTACTATCCACAGAACTATAACAAATCTAGCAATTGCTCTTATTGTTATTAATATAACATGCATTAATTCCCATATTATATAGTGACTATCCACAGAACTATAATAAATCTAGCAATTACTCTTATTGTTATTAATATAACATGCATTAATTCGCATGTTATACAGTTATTATCCATAGAACTATAATAATTCTAGCTACTAGTCTTACTGTTTCTAATATAACATGTATTATTGCCCAAATTATAATGTTGCGATCGTTAGAATTGTAATAACTCTAGCTATCACTCCAACTGTTATTAATATAACATGCATTAATTCCCATATTATACAGATATTATCCACAGAACTATAATAATTCCAGAAATTTCTCTTACTGTTATTAATATAACATGCATTATTACCCAAATTATAATTTTGCTATCGCTAGAACTGTAATAACTCCAGCTATCACTCCTACTGTTATTACTATAACATGCATTAATTCCCATATTATAGAGATATTATCCACAGAACTATAATAATTCTAGCAATTGCTCTTATTGTTATTAATATAACACGCATTAATTCCCATATTATACAGTTATTATCCATAGAACTATAATAATTCTAGCTATTTCTCTTATTGTTCTTTATATATCATGCATTATTGCCCATACCATACTGTTATTATTGCTAGAACTATAATAATTATAATTTATCACTCTTATTATTATTAATGCAACATGCATTATTTCCCATATTATACTGTTACTGTTGCTAGAACTATAAAATTCAAGCAATTGCACTTATTGTTATTAATATAACATGCATTAATTCCCATATTATGCAGATATTATCCACAAAACTATAATAATTCTAGAAATTCTCTTATTGTTATTAATATAACATGCATTATTAGCCATATTATACAGATATTATACACAGAACTATAAGAATTCTAGAAATTGCTCTAACTGTTATTAATATAACATGCATTGTTACCCAAATTATAATTTTGCTATCGCTAGAACTGTAATAACTCTAGCTATCACTCCTGCTGTTATTAATATAACATGCATTAATTCCCATATTATACAGACGTCATCCACAGAACTATAATAATTCTAGAAATTGCTCTTATTGTTATTAATATAACATGCATTAATTCCCATATTATACAGTTACTATCCACATGACTATAACAAGTCTAGCAATTGCTCTTATTGTTATTAATGTAACACGCATTAATTCCCATATCATACAGATATTATCCACAGAACTATAATAATTCCAGAAATTTCTCTTATTGTTATTAATATAACATGCATTGTTACCCAAATTATATTTTTGCTATCGCTAGAACTGTAATAACTCTAGGTATCACTCTTAGTGTTATTAATATAACATGCATTAATTCCCATATTATATAGTTACTATCCACAGAACTATAATAAATCTAGCAATTACTCTTATTGTTATTAATATAACATGCATTAATTCCCACATTATACAGATATTATCCACAGAACTATAATAATTCTAGCAATTGCTCTTATTGTTATTAATATAACATGCATTAATTCCCATATTATACAGATATTATCCACAGAACTATAATAATTCTAGAAATTTCTCTTATTGTTTTTAATATATCATGCATTATTGCCCATACCATACTGTTATTATTGCTAGAACTATAAAATTCTAGCAATTGCTCTTATTGTTATTAATGTAACATGCATTGTTTCCCATATTATACTGTTACTGTTGCTAGAACTATAAAATTCAAGCAATTGCACTTATTGTTATTAATACAACATGCATTAGTTCCCATATCATACAGATGCCATCCACAGAACTATAATAATTCTAGAAATTGCTCTTATTGTTATTAATATAACATGCATTATTACCCATATTATACAGATATTGTGCACAGAACTATAAGAATTCTAGAAATTGCTCTTACTGTTATTAATATAACATGCATTGTTACCGAAATTATAACTTTGCTATCGCTAGAACTGTAATAACTCCAGCTATCACTCCTACTGTTATTAATATAACATGTATTATTACCCATATTATACAGATATTATCCATAGAACTATAATAATTCTAGCTATTACCCTTATTGTTTTTAATATATCATGCATTATTGCCCATACCATACTGTTATTATTGCTAGAACTATAATAATTGTAATTTATCACTCTTATTATTATTAATGTAACATGCATTATTTCCCATATTATACTGTTATTGTTGCTAGAACTATAAAATTCGAGCAATTGCACTTATTGTTATTAATATTACATGCATTAATTCCCATATTATACAGATGTCATCCACAGAACTATAATAATTCTAGAAACTGCTCTTACTGTTATTAATATAACATGCATTATTACCTATATTATACAGATATTATCCACAGAACTATAAGAATTCTAGAAATTGCAATTAGTGTTATTAATATAACATGCATTAATTCCCATGTTATACAGTTACTATCCACAGAACTATAACCAATCTAGCAATTGCTCTTATTGTTATTAATATAATATGCATTAATTACCATGTTATACAGTTATTATCCATAGAACTATAATAATTCTAGCTACTACTCTTATTGTTTGCAATATAAAATGTATTATTGCCCAAATTATAATGCTGCTATCGCTAGAATTGTAATAACTCTAGCTATCACTCTTACTGTTATTAATATAACATGCATTAATTCCCATATTATACAGTTACTATCCACAGAACTATAATAATTCCAGAAATTTGTCTCACTGTTATTAATGTAACATGCATTATTACCCAAATTATAATTTTGCTATCGCTAGAACTGTAATAACTCCAGCTATCATTCCTACTGTTATTAATATAACATGCATTAATTCCCATATTATATAGTTACTATCCACAGAACTATAACAATTCTGGCAATTGCTCTTATTGTTATTAATATAACATGCATTAATTCCCATATTATACAGATATTATCCACAACACTATAATAATTCTAGCAATTGCTCTTATTGTTATTAATATAACAAGCATTAATTCCCATATTATATATTTACTATCCACAGAACTATAATAAATCTAGCAATTACTCTTATTGTTATTAATATAACATGCATTAATTGCCATGTTATACAGTTATTATCCATAGAACTATAATAATTCTAGAAATTTCACCTATTGTTATTAATATAACATGCATTAAATCCTATATTATACAGATATTATCCACAGAACTGCAATAATTCTAGAAATTGCTCTTATTGTTATTAATATAACATGCATTAATTCCCATATTATATAGTTACTATCCACAGAACTATAACAAATCTGGCAATTGCTCTTATTGTTATTAATATAACATGCATTAATTCCCATATTATACAGATGTTATCCACAGGACTATAATAATTCTAGAAATTTCACTTATTGCTATTAATATAACATGCATTAATTCCCATATTATACAGTTACTATAGACATGACTATAACAAGTCTAACAATTGCTCTTATTGTTATTAATGTAACACGCATTAATTCCCACATTATACAGATATTATCCACAGAACTATAATAATTCCAGAAATTTCTCTTATTGTTATTATTATAACATGCATTGTTACCCAAATTATAATTTTGCTATCGCTAGAACTGTAATAACTCTAGCTATCACTCTTAGTGTTATTAATATAACATGCATTAATTCCCATATCATATAGTTACTATCCACAGAACTATACTAAATCTAGCAATTACTCTTATTGTTATTAATATAACATGCATTAATTCCCACATTATACAGATATTATCCACAGAACTATAATAATTCTAGCAATTGCTCTTATTGTTATTAATATAACATGCATTAATTCCCATATTATACAGATATTATCCACAGAACTATTATAATTCTAGAAATTTCTCTTATTGTTTTTAATATATCATGCATTATTGCCCATACCATACTGTTATTATTGCTAGAACTATAAAATTCTAGCAATTGCTCTTATTGTTACTAATGTAACATGCATTATTTCCCATATTATACTGTTACTGTTGCTAGAACTATAAAATTCAAGCAATTGCACTTTTTGTTATTAATACAACATGCATTAATTCCCATATTATACAGATGCCATCCACAGAACTATAATAATTCTAGAAATTGCTCTTATTGTTATTAATATAACATGCATTATTACCCATATTATACAGATATTATGCACAGAACTATAAGAATTCTAGAAATTGCTCTTACTGTTATTAATATAACATGCATTGTTACCCAAATTATAACTTTGCTATCGCTAGAACTGTAATAACTCCAGCTATCACTCCTACTGTTATTAATATAACATGTATTATTACCCATATTATACAGTTATTATCCATAGAACTATAATAAATCTAGCTATTACCCTTATTGTTTTTAATATATCATGCATTATTGCCCATACCATACTGTTATTATTGCTAGAACTATAATAATTGTAATTTATCACTCTTATTATTATTAATGTAACATGCATTATTTCCCATATTATACTGTTATTCTTGCTAGAACTATAAAATTCGAGCAATTGCACTTATTGTTATTAATATTACATGCATTAATTCCCATATTATACAGATGTCATCCACAGAACTATAATAATTCTAGAAATTGCTCTTACTGTTATTAATATAACATGCATTATTACCTATATTATACAGATATTATCCACAGAACTATAAGAATTCTAGAAACTGCTCTCAGTGTTATTAATATAACATGCATTAATTCCCATATTATACAGTTACTATCCACAGAACTATAACCACTCTAGCAATTGCTCTTATTGTTATTAATATAATATGCATTAATTACCATGTTATACAGTTATTATCCATAGAACTATAATAATTCTAGCTACTACTCTTATTGTTTGTAATATAAAATGTATTATTGCCCAAATTATAATGCTGCTATCGCTAGAATTGTAATAACTCTAGCTATCACTCTTACTGTTATTAATATAACATGCATTAATTCCCATATTATACAGTTACTATCCACAGAACTATAATAATTCTAGCTATTAATCTTATTGTTTTTAATATATCATGCATTATTGCCCATACCATACTGTTATTATTGCTACAACTATAAAATTCTAGCAATTGCTCTTATTGTTATTAATATGACATGCATTGTTACCCAAATAATAATTTGGATATCGCTAGAACTGTAATAACTCCAGCTATCACTCCTACTGTTATTAATATAACATGCATTAATTCCCATGTTATACAGTTATTATCCATAGAACTATAATAATTCTAGAAATTTCACCTATTGTTATTAATATAATATGCATTAATTCCTATATTATACAGATATAACCACAGAACTGCAATAATTCTAGAAATTGCTCTTATTGTTATTAATATAACATGCATTAATTCCCATATTATATAGTTACTATGCACAGAACTATAACAAATCTGGCAATTGCTCTTATTGTTATTAATATAACATGCATTAATTCCCATATTATACAGATATTATCCACAGAACTATGATAATTCTAGAAATTTCTCTTATTGTTATTAATATAACATGCATTAATTCCCATATTATATAGTTACTATCCACAGAACTATAATAAATCTAGCAATTACTCTTATTGTTATTAATACAACATGCATTAATTCGCATGTTATACAGTTATTATCCATAGAACTATAATAATTCGAGCTACTACTCTTATTGTTTCTAATATAACATGTATTATTGCCCAAATTATAATTTTGCTATCGCTAGAACTGTAATAACTCCAGCTATCACTCCTACTGTTATTAATATAACATGCATTAATACCCATATTATACAGTTACTATCCACATGACTATAACAAATCTAGCAATTGCTCTTATTGTTATTAATATGACATGCATAAATTCCCATATTATACAGATATTATCCACAGAACTGCAATAATTCTAGAAATTGCTCCTATTGTCATTTATATGACACACATTATTGCCGAAATTATAGTGTTGCTAACGCTAGATCCGTAATAACTATAGCTATCACTCTTAGTGTTATTAATATGACACGCATTAATTCCCATAGTATACAGATATTATCCACAGAACTATAAAATTCTAGCAATTGATCTTATTGTTATTAATATAACATGCATTAATTCCCATATTATACAGATATTATCCACAGAACTATAATAATTCTAAAAATTGCTCTTACTGTTATTAATATAACATGAATTAATTCCCATATTATACAGTTATTATCCATAGAACTATAATAATTCTAGCTATTACTGTTATAGTTTTTAATATATCATGCATTATTGCCCATACCATACTGTTATTATCGCTAGAACAATAATAATTGTAATTTATCATTCTTATTATTAGTAATGTAACATGTATTATTACCCATATTATACTGTTGCTATTGCTAGAACTATAAAATTCTAGCAATTGATCTTAATGTTATTAATATAACATGCATTAATTCCCATATTATATAGTTACTATCCACAGAACTATAACAATTCTGGCAATTGCTCTTATTGTTATTAATATAACATGCATTAATTCCCATATTATACAGATATTATCCACAGAACTATAATAATTCTAGAAATTTCTCTTATTGTTATTACAATAACATGCATTAATTCCCATGTTATACAGTTATTATCCATAGAACTATAATAATTCTAGCTACTACTCTTATTGTTTTTAATATAACATGTATTATTGCCCAAATTATAATGCTGCTATCGCTAGAATTGTAATATCTCTAGCTATCACTCTTACTGTTATTAATACAACATGCATTAATTCCCATATTATACAGATATTATCCACAGAACTATAATAATTCCAGAAATTTGTCTCACTGTTATTAATGTAACATGCATTATTACCCAAATTATAATTTTGCTATCGCTAGAACAGTAATAACTCCAGCTATCATTCCTACTGTTATTAATATAACATGCATTAATATCCATATTATACAGTTACTATCCACATGACTATAACAAATCTAGCAATTGCTCTTACTGTTATTAATATAATATGCATTAATTCCCATATTATACAGATATTATCCACAGAACTATAATAATTCTAGCAATTGCTCTTATTGTTATTAATATAGCAAGCATTAATTCCCATATTATATATTTACTATCCACAGAACTATAATAAATCTAGCAATTACTCTTATTGTTATTAATATAACATGCATTAATTGCCATGTTATACAGTTATTATCCATAGAACTATAATAATTCTAGAAATTTCACCTATTGTTATTAATATAACATGCATTAATTCCTATATTATACAGATATTATCCACAGAACTGCAATAATTCTAGAAATTGCTCTTATTGTTATTAATATAACATGCATTAATTCCCATATTATATAGTTACTATCCACATGACTATAACAAATCTAGCAATTGCTCTTATTGTTATTAATACGACATGCATTAATTCCCATATTATACAGTTACTATCCACAGAACTATAACAATTCTGGCAATTGCTCTTATTGTTATTAATATAACATGCATTAATTCCCATATTATATAGTTACTATCCACAGAACTATAATAAATCTAGCAATTACTCTTATTGTTATTAATATAACATGCATTAATTGCCATGTTATACAGTTATTATCCATAGAACTATAATAATTCTAGCTACTACTCTTATTGTTTCTAATATAACATGTATTATTGCCCAAATTATAATGTTGCTATCGTTAGAATTGTAATAACTCTAGCTATCACTCCAACTGTTATTAATATAACATGCATTAATTCCCATATTATATAGTTACTATCCACAGAACTATAATAAATCTAGCAATTACTCTTATTGTTATTAATATAACAAGCATTAATTCCCATATTATATATTTACTATCCACAGAACAATAATAAATCTAGCAATTACTCTTATTGTTATTAATATAACATGCATTAATTGCCATGTTATACAGATATTATCCACAGAACTATAATAATTCTAGAAATTGCTCTTGCTGTTATTAATATAATATGAATTAATTCCCATATTATACAGATATTATCCACAGACCTATAATAATTCTAGCAATTGCTCTTATTGATATTAATATAACATGCATTAATTCCCATATTATATAGTTACTATCCACAGAACTATAACAATTCTGGCAATTGCTCTTATTGTTATTAATATAACATGCATTAATTCCCATATTATACAGATATTATCCACAACACTATAATAATTCTAGCAATTGCTCTTATTGTTATTAATATAACATGCATTAATTCCCATATTATACAGATATTATCCACAGAACTATAATAATTCTAGAAATTTCTCTTATTGTTATTAATATAACATGCATTATTACCCAAATTATAATTTTGCTATCGCTAGAACTGTAATAACTCTAGCTATCATTCTTAGTGTTATTAATATAACATGCATTATTTCCCATATTATACAGATATTATCCACAGAACTATAATAATTCCAGAAATTTCTCTTACTGTTATTAATGTAACATGCATTTTTACCCAAATTTTAATTTTGCTATCGCTAGAACTGTAATAACTCCAGCTATCACTCCTACTGTTATTAAAATAACATGCATTAATTCCCATATTATACAGATATTATCCACAGAACTATAATAATTCCAGAAATTTGTCTTACTGTTATTACTGTAACATGCATTATTACCCATATTATATATTTACTATCCACAGAATTATAATAAATCTAGCAATTACTCTTATTGTTATTAATATAACATGCATTAATTCCCATATTATATAGTTACTATCCACAGAACTATAATAAATCTAGCAATTACTCTTATTGTTATTAATATAACAAGCATTAATTCCCATATTATATATTTACTATCCACAGAACAATAATAAATCTAGCAATTACTCTTATTGTTATTAATATAACATGCATTAATTCCCATGTTATACAGTTATTATCCATAGAACTATAATAATTCTAGAAATTTCACCTATTGTTATTAATATAACATGCATTAATTCCCATGTTATACAGATATTATCCACAGAACTGCAATAATTCTAGAAATTGCTCTTATTGTTATTAATATAACATGCATTAATTCCCATATTATATAGTTACTATCCACAGAACTATAACAATTCTGGCAATTGCTCTTATTGTTATTAATGTAACATGCATTAATTCCCATATTATACAGATATTATCCACAACACTATAATAATTCTAGCAATTGCTCTTATTGTTATTAATATAACAAGCATTAATTCCCATATTATATATTTACTATCCACAGAACTATAATAAATCTAGCAATTACTCTTATTGTTATTAATATAACATGTATTATGGCCCAAATTATAATGTTGCTATCGCTAGAATTGTAATAACTCTAGATATCACTCTTACTGTTATTAATATAACATGCATTAATTCCCATATTATACAGATATTATCCACAGAACTATAATAATTCCAGAAATTTGTCTTACTGTTATTAATGTAACATGCATTATTAGCCATATTATATATTTACTATCCACAGAACTATAATAAATCTAGCAATTACTCTTATTGTTATTAATATAACATGCATTAATTCCCATGTTATACAGTTATTATCCATAGAACTATAATAATTCTAGCTACTACTCTTATTGTTTTTAATATAACATGTATTGTTGCCCAAATTATAATGTTGCTATCGCTAGAATTGTAATAACTCTAGATATCACTCTTACTGTTATTAATATAACATGCATTAATTCCCATATTATACAGATATTATCCACAGAACTAGAATAATTCCAGAAATTTGTCTTACTGTTATTAATGTAACATGCATTATTAGCCATATTATATATTTACTATCCACAGAACTATAATAAATCTAGCAATTACTCTTATTGTTATTAATATAACATGCATTAATTCCCATGTTATACAGTTATTATCCATAGAACTATAATAACTCTAGCTACTACTCTTATTGTTTTTAATATAACATGTATTATTGCCCAAATTATAATGTTGCTATCGCTAGAATTGTAATAACTCTAGATATCACTCTTACTGTTATTAATATAACATGCATTAATTCCCATATTATACAGATATTATCCACAGAACTATAATAATTCCAGAAATTTGTCTTACTGTTATTAATGTAACATGCATTATTAGCCATATTATATATTTACTATCCACAGAACTATAATAAATCTAGCAATTACTCTTATTGTTATTAATATAACATGCATTAATTCCCATGTTATACAGTTATTATCCATAGAACTATAATAATTCTAGCTACTACTCTTATTGTTTTTAATATAACATGTATTATTGCCCAAATTATAATGTTGCTATCGCTAGAATTGTAATAACTCTAGATATCACTCTTACTGTTATTAATATAACATGCATTAATTCCCATATTATACAGATATTATCCACAGAACTATAATAATTCCAGAAATTTGTCTTACTGTTATTAATGTAACATGCATTATTAGCCATATTATATATTTACTATCCACAGAACTATAATAAATCTAGCAATTACTCTTATTGTTATTAATATAACATGCATTAATTCCCATGTTATACAGTTATTATCCATAGAACTATAATAATTCTAGCTACTACTCTTATTGTTTTTAATATAACATGTATTATTGCCCAAATTATAATTTTGCTATCGCTAGAACTGTAATAACTCTAGCTATCACTCTTAGTGTTATTAATATAACATGCATTAATTCCCATATTATACAGATATTATCCACAGAACTATAATAATTCTAGCAATTGCTCTTATTGTTATTAATATAACATGCATTAATTCGCATATTATATAGTTACTGTCCACAGAATTATAATTATTCTAGAAATTTCCCTTATTGTTATTAATATAACATGCATTAATTCCCGTATTATACAGATATTATCCACAGAACTGCAATAATTCTAGAAATTGCTCTTATTCTCATTTATATGACATGCATTATTGCCCAAATTATAATTTTGCTATCGCTAGAACTGTAATAACTCCAGCTATCATTCCTACTGTTATTAATATAACATGCATTAATTCCCATATTATACAGATATTATCCACAGAACTATAATAATTCTAGCAATTGCTCTTATTGTTATTAATATAGCAAGCATTAATTCCCATATTATATATTTACTATCCACAGAACTATAATAAATCTAGCAATTACTCTTTATGTTATTAATATAACATGCATTAATTGCCATGTTATACAGTTATTATCCATAGAACTAAAATAATTCTAGAAATTTCACCTATTGTTATTAATATAACATGCATTAATTCCCATATTATGCAGATATTATCCACAGAACTATAATAATTCTAGAAATTTCTCTTATTGTTATTAATATAACATGCATTAATTCCCATGTTATACAGTTATTATCCATAGAACTATAATAATTCTAGCTACTACTCTTATTGTTTTTAATATAACATGTATTATTGCCCAAATTATAATGTTGCTATCGCTAGAATTGTAATAACTCTAGCTATCACTCTTACTGTTATTAATATAACATGCATTAATTCCCATATTATACAGATATTATCCACAGAACTATAATAATTCTAGCAATTGCTCTTATTGTTATTAATATAACATGCATTAATTCGCATATTATATAGTTTCTATCCACAGAACTATAATTATTCTATGGATCCCGCCAGAAATTTCCCTTATTGTTATTAATATAACATGTATTATTACCCAAATAATAATACTGCTATCGCCAGAATTGTAATAACTCCAGCTATCACTCTTACTGTTATTAATATAATATGCATTAATTCCCATATTATACAGTTATTATCCATAGAACTATAATAATTCTAGCTACTACTCTTATTGTTTTTAATATAACATGTATTATTGCCCAAATTATAATGTTGCTATCGCTAGAATTGTAATAACTCCAGCTATCGCTCTTACTGTTATTAATATAATATGCATTAATTCCCATATTATACAGATATTATCCACAGAACTGCAATAATTCTAGAAATTGCTATTATTGTCATTTATATAACATGCATTATGACCCAAATTATAGTGTTGCTATTGCTAGAACCGTAATAACTCTAGCTCTCACTCTTAGTGTTATTAATATAACATGCATTAATTCCCACATTATACAGTTACTATCCACAGAACTATAATAATTCTAGCTACTACTCTTATTGTTTTTAATATAACATGTATTATTGCCCAAATTATAATGTTGCTATTGCTAGAATTGTAATAAATCTAGCTATCACTCTTACTGTTATTAATATAACATGCATTAATATCCATATTATACAGTTACTATCCACATGACTATAACAAATCTAGCAATTGCTCTTATTGTTACTAATACGACATGCATTAATTCCCATATTATACAGATATTATCCACAGAACTATAATAATTCTAGAAATTGCTCTTGCTGTTATTAATATAATATGCATTAATTCCCATATTGTACAGATATTATCCACAGACCTATAATAATTCTAGCAATTGCTCTTATTGATATTAATATAACATGCATTAATTCCCATATTATACAGTTACTATCGATAGAACTATAACAAATCTAGCCATTGCTCTTATTGTTATTAATATAACATGCAATAATTCCCATATTATATAGTTACTATCCACAGAACTATAATAAATCTAGCAATTACTCTTATTGTTATTAATACAACATGCATTAATTCGCATGTTATACAGTTATTATCCATAGAACTATAATAATTCTAGCTACTACTCTTATTGTTTGTAATATAACATGTATTATTGCCCAAATTATAATGTTGCTATCGTTAGAATTGTAATAACTCTAGCTATCACTCCAACTGTTATTAATATAACATGCATTAATTCCCATATTATAGAGATATTATCCACAGAACTATAATAATTCTAGCAATTGCTCTTATTGTTATTAATATAACATGCATTAATTCCCATGTTATACAGTTATTATCCATAGAACTATAATAATTCTAGCTACTACTCTTATTGTTTTTAATATAACATGTATTATTGCCCAAATTATAATTTTGCTATCGCTACAACTGTAATAACTCCAGCTATCACTCCTACTGTTATTAATATAACATGCATTAATACCCATATTATACAGTTACTATCCACATGACTATAACAAATCTAGCAATTGCTCTTATTGTTATTAATATGACATGCATAAATTCCCATATTATACAGATATTATCCACAGAACTGCAAGAATTCTAGAAATTGCTCTTATTGTCATTTATATGACATGCATTATTGCCGAAATTATAGTGTTGCTAACGCTAGAACCGTAATAACTATAGCTATCACTCTTAGTGGTATTAATATAACACGCATTAATTCCCATAGTATTCAGATATTATCCACAGAACTATAATAATTCTAGCAATTGCTCTTATTGTTATTAATATAACATGCATTAATTCCCATATTATATAGTTACTATCCACAGAACTATAATAAATCTAGCAATTACTCTTATTGTTATTAATATAACAAGCATTAATTCCCATATTATATATTTACTATCCACAGAACTATAATAAATCTAGCAATTACTCTTATTGTTATTAATATACCATGCATTACTTGCCATGTTATACAGTTATTATCCATAGAACTATAATAGTTCTAGAAATTTCACCTATTGTTATTAATATAACATGCATTAATTCCCATGTTATACAGTTATTATCCATAGAACTATAATAATTCTAGCTACTACTCTTATTGTTTTTAATATAACATGTATTATTGCCCAAATTATAATGTTGCTATCGCTAGAATTGTAATAACTCTAGATATCACTCTTACTGTTATTAATATAACATGCATTAATTCCCATATTATACAGATATTATCGACAGAACTATAATAATTCCAGAAATTTGTCTTACTGTTATTAATGTAACATGCATTATTAGCCATATTATATATTTACTATCCACAGAACTATAATAAATCTAGCAATTACTCTTATTGTTATTAATATAACATGCATTAATTCCCATGTTATACAGTTATTATCCATAGAACTATAATAATTCTAGCTACTACTCTTATTGTTTTTAATATAACATGTATTATTGCCCAAATTATAATGTTGCTATCGCTAGAATTGTAATAACTCTAGATATCACTCTTACTGTTATTAATATAACATGCATTAATTCCCATATTATACAGATATTATCCACAGAACTATAATAATTCCAGAAATTTGTCTTACTGTTATTAATGTAACATGCATTATTAGCCATATTATATATTTACTATCCACAGAACTATAATAAATCTAGCAATTACTCTTATTGTTATTAATATAACATGCATTAATTCCCATGTTATACAGTTATTATCCATAGAACTATAATAATTCTAGCTACTACTCTTATTGTTTTTAATATAACATGTATTATTGCCCAAATTATAATTTTGCTATCGCTAGAACTGTAATAACTCTAGCTATCACTCTTAGTGTTATTAATATAACATGCATTAATTCCCATATTATACAGATATTATCCACAGAACTATAATAATTCTAGCAATTGCTCTTATTGTTATTAATATAGCAAGCATTAATTCCCATATTATATATTTACTATCCACAGAACAATAATAAATCTAGCAATTACTCTTATTGTTATTAATATAACATGCATTAATTGCCATGTTATACAGTTATTATCCATAGAACTATAATAATTCTAGAAATTTCACCTATTGTTATTAATATAACATGCATTAATTCCCGTATTATACAGATATTATCCACAGAACTGCAATAATTCTAGAAATTGCTCTTATTCTCATTTATATGACATGCATTATTGCCCAAATTATAATTTTGCTATCGCTAGAACTGTAATAACTCCAGCTATCATTCCTACTGTTATTAATATAACATGCATTAATTCCCATATTATACAGATATTATCCACAGAACTATAATAATTCTAGCAATTGCTCTTATTGTTATTAATATAGCAAGCATTAATTCCCATATTATATATTTACTATCCACAGAACTATAATAAATCTAGCAATTACTCTTTATGTTATTAATATAACATGCATTAATTGCCATGTTATACAGTTATTATCCATAGAACTAAAATAATTCTAGAAATTTCACCTATTGTTATTAATATAACATGCATTAATTCCCATATTATGCAGATATTATCCACAGAACTGCAATAATTCTAGAAATTGCTCTTATAGTTATTAATATAACATGCATTAATTCCCATATTATATGGTTACTATCCACAGAACTATAATAAATCTGGCAATTGCTCTTATTGTTATTAATATGACATGCATTAATTCCCATATTATACAGATATTATCCACAGAACTATAATAATTCTAGAAATTTCTCTTATTGTTATTAATATAACATGCATTAATTCCCATGTTATACAGTTATTATCCATAGAACTATAATAATTCTAGCTACTACTCTTATTGTTTTTAATATAACATGTATTATTGCCCAAATTATAATGTTGCTATCGCTAGAATTGTAATAACTCTAGCTATCACTCTTACTGTTATTAATATAACATGCATTAATTCCCATATTATACAGATATTATCCACAGAACTATAATAATTCTAGCAATTGCTCTTATTGTTATTAATATAACATGCATTAATTCGCATATTATATAGTTTCTATCCACAGAACTATAATTATTCTATGGATCCCGCCAGAAATTTCCCTTATTGTTATTAATATAACATGTATTATTACCCAAATAATAATACTGCTATCGCCAGAATTGTAATAACTCCAGCTATCACTCTTACTGTTATTAATATAATATGCATTAATTCCCATATTATACAGTTATTATCCATAGAACTATAATAACTCTAGCTACTACTCTTATTGTTTTTAATATAACATGTATTATTGCCCAAATTATAATGTTGCTATCGCTAGAATTGTAATAACTCTAGATATCACTCTTACTGTTATTAATATAACATGCATTAATTCCCATATTATACAGATATTATCGACAGAACTATAATAATTCCAGAAATTTGTCTTACTGTTATTAATGTAACATGCATTATTAGCCATATTATATATTTACTATCCACAGAACTATAATAAATCTAGCAATTACTCTTATTGTTATTAATATAACATGCATTAATTCCCATGTTATACAGTTATTATCCATAGAACTATAATAATTCTAGCTACTACTCTTATTGTTTTTAATATAACATGTATTATTGCCCAAATTATAATGTTGCTATCGCTAGAATTGTAATAACTCTAGATATCACTCTTACTGTTATTAATATAACATGCATTAATTCCCATATTATACAGATATTATCCACAGAACTATAATAATTCCAGAAATTTGTCTTACTGTTATTAATGTAACATGCATTATTAGCCATATTATATATTTACTATCCACAGAACTATAATAAATCTAGCAATTACTCTTATTGTTATTAATATAACATGCATTAATTCCCATGTTATACAGTTATTATCCATAGAACTATAATAATTCTAGCTACTACTCTTATTGTTTTTAATATAACATGTATTATTGCCCAAATTATAATTTTGCTATCGCTAGAACTGTAATAACTCTAGCTATCACTCTTAGTGTTATTAATATAACATGCATTAATTCCCATATTATACAGATATTATCCACAGAACTATAATAATTCTAGCAATTGCTCTTATTGTTATTAATATAACATGCATTAATTCGCATATTATATAGTTACTGTCCACAGAATTATAATTATTCTAGAAATTTCCCTTATTGTTATTAATATAACATGCATTAATTCCCGTATTATACAGATATTATCCACAGAACTGCAATAATTCTAGAAATTGCTCTTATTCTCATTTATATGACATGCATTATTGCCCAAATTATAATTTTGCTATCGCTAGAACTGTAATAACTCCAGCTATCATTCCTACTGTTATTAATATAACATGCATTAATTCCCATATTATACAGATATTATCCACAGAACTATAATAATTCTAGCAATTGCTCTTATTGTTATTAATATAGCAAGCATTAATTCCCATATTATATATTTACTATCCACAGAACTATAATAAATCTAGCAATTACTCTTTATGTTATTAATATAACATGCATTAATTGCCATGTTATACAGTTATTATCCATAGAACTAAAATAATTCTAGAAATTTCACCTATTGTTATTAATATAACATGCATTAATTCCCATATTATGCAGATATTATCCACAGAACTGCAATAATTCTAGAAATTGCTCTTATAGTTATTAATATAACATGCATTAATTCCCATATTATATAGTTACTATCCACAGAACTATAATAAATCTGGCAATTGCTCTTATTGTTATTAATATGACATGCATTAATTCCCATATTATACAGATATTATCCACAGAACTATAATAATTCTAGAAATTTCTCTTATTGTTATTAATATAACATGCATTAATTCCCATGTTATACAGTTATTATCCATAGAACTATAATAATTCTAGCTACTACTCTTATTGTTTTTAATATAACATGTATTATTGCCCAAATTATAATGTTGCTATCGCTAGAATTGTAATAACTCTAGCTATCACTCTTACTGTTATTAATATAACATGCATTAATTCCCATATTATACAGATATTATCCACAGAACTATAATAATTCTAGCAATTGCTCTTATTGTTATTAATATAACATGCATTAATTCGCATATTATATAGTTTCTATCCACAGAACTATAATTATTCTATGGATCCCGCCAGAAATTTCCCTTATTGTTATTAATATAACATGTATTATTACCCAAATAATAATACTGCTATCGCCAGAATTGTAATAACTCCAGCTATCACTCTTACTGTTATTAATATAATATGCATTAATTCCCATATTATACAGTTATTATCCATAGAACTATAATAATTCTAGCTACTACTCTTATTGTTTTTAATATAACATGTATTATTGCCCAAATTATAATGTTGCTATCGCTAGAATTGTAATAACTCTAGATATCACTCTTACTGTTATTAATATAACATGCATTAATTCCCATATTATACAGATATTATCCACAGAACTATAATAATTCCAGAAATTTGTCTTACTGTTATTAATGTAACATGCATTATTAGCCATATTATATATTTACTATCCACAGAACTATAATAAATCTAGCAATTACTCTTATTGTTATTAATATAACATGCATTAATTCCCATGTTATACAGTTATTATCCATAGAACTATAATAATTCTAGCTACTACTCTTATTGTTTTTAATATAACATGTATTATTGCCCAAATTATAATGTTGCTATCGCTAGAATTGTAATAACTCTAGATATCACTCTTACTGTTATTAATATAACATGCATTAATTCCCATATTATACAGATATTATCGACAGAACTATAATAATTCCAGAAATTTGTCTTACTGTTATTAATGTAACATGCATTATTAGCCATATTATATATTTACTATCCACAGAACTATAATAAATCTAGCAATTACTCTTATTGTTATTAATATAACATGCATTAATTCCCATGTTATACAGTTATTATCCATAGAACTATAATAATTCTAGCTACTACTCTTATTGTTTTTAATATAACATGTATTATTGCCCAAATTATAATGTTGCTATCGCTAGAATTGTAATAACTCTAGATATCACTCTTACTGTTATTAATATAACATGCATTAATTCCCATATTATACAGATATTATCCACAGAACTATAATAATTCCAGAAATTTGTCTTACTGTTATTAATGTAACATGCATTATTAGCCATATTATATATTTACTATCCACAGAACTATAATAAATCTAGCAATTACTCTTATTGTTATTAATATAACATGCATTAATTCCCATGTTATACAGTTATTATCCATAGAACTATAATAATTCTAGCTACTACTCTTATTGTTTTTAATATAACATGTATTATTGCCCAAATTATAATTTTGCTATCGCTAGAACTGTAATAACTCTAGCTATCACTCTTAGTGTTATTAATATAACATGCATTAATTCCCATATTATACAGATATTATCCACAGAACTATAATAATTCTAGCAATTGCTCTTATTGTTATTAATATAACATGCATTAATTCGCATATTATATAGTTACTGTCCACAGAATTATAATTATTCTAGAAATTTCCCTTATTGTTATTAATATAACATGCATTAATTCCCGTATTATACAGATATTATCCACAGAACTGCAATAATTCTAGAAATTGCTCTTATTCTCATTTATATGACATGCATTATTGCCCAAATTATAATTTTGCTATCGCTAGAACTGTAATAACTCCAGCTATCATTCCTACTGTTATTAATATAACATGCATTAATTCCCATATTATACAGATATTATCCACAGAACTATAATAATTCTAGCAATTGCTCTTATTGTTATTAATATAGCAAGCATTAATTCCCATATTATATATTTACTATCCACAGAACTATAATAAATCTAGCAATTACTCTTTATGTTATTAATATAACATGCATTAATTGCCATGTTATACAGTTATTATCCATAGAACTAAAATAATTCTAGAAATTTCACCTATTGTTATTAATATAACATGCATTAATTCCCATATTATGCAGATATTATCCACAGAACTGCAATAATTCTAGAAATTGCTCTTATAGTTATTAATATAACATGCATTAATTCCCATATTATATAGTTACTATCCACAGAACTATAATAAATCTGGCAATTGCTCTTATTGTTATTAATATGACATGCATTAATTCCCATATTATACAGATATTATCCACAGAACTATAATAATTCTAGAAATTTCTCTTATTGTTATTAATATAACATGCATTAATTCCCATGTTATACAGTTATTATCCATAGAACTATAATAATTCTAGCTACTACTCTTATTGTTTTTAATATAACATGTATTATTGCCCAAATTATAATGTTGCTATCGCTAGAATTGTAATAACTCTAGCTATCACTCTTACTGTTATTAATATAACATGCATTAATTCCCATATTATACAGATATTATCCACAGAACTATAATAATTCTAGCAATTGCTCTTATTGTTATTAATATAACATGCATTAATTCGCATATTATATAGTTTCTATCCACAGAACTATAATTATTCTATGGATCCCGCCAGAAATTTCCCTTATTGTTATTAATATAACATGTATTATTACCCAAATAATAATACTGCTATCGCCAGAATTGTAATAACTCCAGCTATCACTCTTACTGTTATTAATATAATATGCATTAATTCCCATATTATACAGTTATTATCCATAGAACTATAATAATTCTAGCTACTACTCTTATTGTTTTTAATATAACATGTATTATTGCCCAAATTATAATGTTGCTATCGCTAGAATTGTAATAACTCCAGCTATCGCTCTTACTGTTATTAATATAATATGCATTAATTCCCATATTATACAGATATTATCCACAGAACTGCAATAATTCTAGAAATTGCTATTATTGTCATTTATATAACATGCATTATGACCCAAATTATAGTGTTGCTATTGCTAGAACCGTAATAACTCTAGCTCTCACTCTTAGTGTTATTAATATAACATGCATTAATTCCCACATTATACAGTTATTATCCATAGAACTATAATAATTCTAGCTACTACTCTTATTGTTTTTAATATAACATGTATTATTGCCCAAATTATAATGTTGCTATCGCTAGAATTGTAATAAATCTAGCTATCACTCTTACTGTTATTAATATAACATGCATTAATATCCATATTATACAGTTACTATCCACATGACTATAACAAATCTAGCAATTGCTCTTATTGTTATTAATACGACATGCATTAATTCCCATATTATACAGATATTATCCACAGAACTATAATAATTCTAGAAATTGCTCTTGCTGTTATTAATATAATACGCATTAATTCCCATATTATACAGATATTATCCACAGACCTATAATAATTCTAGCAATTGCTCTTATTGATATTAATATAACATGCATTAATTCCCATATTATACAGTTACTATCGACAGAACTATAACAAATCTAGCAATTGCTCTTATTGTTATTAATATAACATGCATTAATTCCCATATTATATAGTTACTATCCACAGAACTATAATAAATCTAGCAATTACTCTTATTGCTATTAATACAACATGCATTAATTCGCATGTTATACAGTTATTATCCACAGAACTATAATAATTCTAGCAATTGCTCTTATTGTTACTAATATAGCAAGCATTAATTCCCATATTATATATTTACTATCCACAGAACTATAATAAATCTAGCAATTACTCTTATTGTTATTAATATAACATGCATTAATTGCCATGTTATACAGTTATTATCCATAGAACTATAATAATTCTAGAAATTTCACCTATTGTTATTAATATAACATGCATTAATTCCCATATTATACAGATATTATCCACAGAACTGCAATAATTCTAGAAATTGCTCTTATTGTTATAAATATAACATGCATTAATTCCCATATTATGTAGTTACTATCCACAGAACTATAACAAATCTGGCAATTGCTCTAATTGTTATTTATATAACATGCATTAATTCCCATATTATACAGATATGATCCACAGAACTATAATAATTCTAGAAATTTCTCTTATTGTTATTAATATAACATGCATTAATTCCCATGTTATACAGTTATTATCCATAGAAATATAATAATTCTAGCTACTACTCTTATTGTTTTTAATATAACATGTATTATTGCCCAAATTATAATGTTGCTATCGCTAGAATTGTAATAAATCTAGCTATCACTCTTACTGTTATTAATATAACATGCATTAATATCCATATTATACAGTTACTATCCACATGACTATAACAAATCTAGCAATTGCTCTTATTGTTATTAATACGACATGCATTAATTCCCATATTATACAGATATTATCCACAGAACTACAATAATTCTAGAATTTGCTCTTATTGTTATTAATATAACATGCATTAATTCCCATGTTATACAGTTATTATCCATAGAACTATAATAATTCTAGCTACTACTCGTATTGTTTTTAATATAACATGTATTATTGCCCAAATTATAATGTTGCTATCGCTAGAATTGTAATAACTCTAGATATCACTCTTACTGTTATTAATATAACATGCATTAATACCCATATTGTACAGTTACTATCCACATGACTATAACAAATCTAGCAATTGCTCTTATTGTTATTAATATGACATGCATAAATTCCCATATTATACAGATATTATCCACAGAACTGCAATAATTCTAGAAATTGCTCCTATTGTCATTTATATGACACGCATTATTGCCGAAATTATAGTGTTGCTAACGCTAGAACCGTAATAAATATAGCTATCACTCTTAGTGTTATTAATATAACACGCATTAATTCCCATAGTATACAAATATTATCCACAGAACTATAATAATTCTAGCAATTGCTCTTACTGTTATTAATATAACATGCATTAATTCCCATATTATACAGTTATTATCCATAGAACTATAATAATTCTAGCTATTACTGTTATAGTTTTTAATATATCATGCATTATTGCCCATACCATACTGTTATTATCGCTAGAACAATAATAATTGCAATTTATCACTCTTATTATTAGTAATGTAACATGTATTATTACCCATATTATACTTTTGCTTTTGCTAGAACTATAAAATTCTAGCAATTAATCATATTGTTATTAATACAACATGCATTAATTCCCATATTATACAGATATTATCCACAGAACTATAATAATTCTAGAAATTGCTCTTACTGTTATTAATATAACATGCATTATTACCCAAATTATAATTCTGCTATCGCTAGAACTGTAATAATTCTACCTATCACTCTTAGTGTTATTAACATAACATGCATTAATTCCCATATTATATAGTTACTATCCACAGACCTATAATAAATCTAGCAATTACTCTTATTGTTATTAATATAACATGCATTAATTCCCATATTGCATAGTTACTATCCACATAACTATAACAGATCTAGCAATTGCCCTTATTGTTATTAATATAACATGCATTAATTCCCATATTAGTCAGATATTATCCACAGAACTATAATAATTCTAGAAATTTCTCTTATTGTCATTTATATGACATGCATTATTGCCCAAATTATAGTGTTGCTAACGCTAGAACCGTAATAACTATAGCTATCACTCTTAGTGTTATTAATATAACATGCATTAATTCCCATATTATACAGATATTATCCACAGAACTATGATAATTCTAGAAATTTCTCTTATTGTTATTAATATAACATGCATTAATTCCCATATTATACAGATATTATCCACAGAACTATAATAATTCTAGCAATTGCTCTTATTGTTATTAATATAACATGCATTAATTCGCATAGTATATAGTTACTATCCACAGAATTATAATTATTCTAGAAATTTCCCTTATTGTTATTAATATAACATGTATTATTACCCAAATAATAATACTGCTATCGCCAGAATTGTAATAACTCCAGCTATCACTCTTACTGTTATTAATATAATATGCATTAATTCCCATATTATACAGATATTATCCACAGAACTATAATAATTCTAGCAATTGCTCTTATTGTTATTAATATAACATGCATTAATTGGCATATTATATAGTTACTATCCACAGAATTATAATTATTCTAGAAATTTCCCTTATTGTTATTAATATAACATGTATTATTACCCAAATAATAATACTGCTATCGCCAGAATTGTAATAACTCCAGCTATCACTCTTACTGTTATTAATATAATATGCATTAATTCCCATATTATACAGATATTATCCACAGAACTGCAATAATTCTAGAAATTGCTATTATTGTCATTTATATAACATGCATTATGACCCAAATTATAGTGTTGCTATTGCTAGAACCGTAATAACTCTAGCTATCACTCTTAGTGTTATTAATATAACATGCATTAATTCCCATATTATACAGTTACTATCCACAGAACTATAATAATTCTAGCTACTACTCTTATTGTTCTTAATATAACATGTATTATTGCCCAAATTATAATGTTGCTATTGCTAGAATTGTAATAAATCTAGCTATCACTCTTACTGTTATTAATATAACATGCATTAATTCCCGTATTATACAGATATTATCCACAGAACTGCAATAATTCTAGAAATTGCTCTTATTGTCATTTATATGACATGCATTATTGCCCAAATTATAATTTTGCTATCGCTAGAACTGTAATAACTCCAGCTATCATTCCTACTGTTATTAATATAACATGCATTAATATCCATATTATACAGTTACTATCCACATGACTATAACAAATCTAGCAATTGCTCTTATTGTTATTAATACGACATGCATTAATTCCCATATTATACAGATATTATCCACAGAACTCCAATAATTCTAGAATTTGCTCTTATTGTTATTAATATAACATGCATTAATTCCCATGTTATACAGTTATTATCCATAGAACTATAATAATTCTAGCTACTACTCTTATTGTTTTTAATATAACATGTATTATTGCCCAAATTATAATGTTGCTATCGCTAGAATTGTAATAACTCTAGATATCACTCTTACTGTTATTAATATAACATGCATTAATTCCCATGTTATACAGTTATTATCCATAGAGCTATAATAATTCTAGCTATTACTGTTATAGTTTTTAATATATCATGCATTATTGCCCATACCATACTGTTATTATCGCTACAACAATAATAATTGCAATTTACCACTCTTATTATTAGTAATGTAACATGTATTATTACCCATATTATACTGTTGCTATTGCTAGAACTATAAAATTCTAGCAATTGATCTTATTGTTATTAATATAACATGCATTAATTCCCATATTATACAGATATTATCCACAGAACTATAATAATTCTAGATATTGCTCTTACTGTTATTAATATAACATGAATTAATTCACATATTATACGGTTACTATCCACAGACCTATAACAAATCTAGCAATTGCTCTTATTGTTATTAATATAACATGCATTAATTCCCATATTATACAGTTACTATCCATAGAACTATAATAATTCTAGACATTGCTCTTATTTTTATTAATGTACCATGCATTATTACCCATATTATGCAGTTACTGTTGCTAGAACTATAAAATTCTAGCAATTGATCTTATTGTTATTAATATAACATGCATTAATTCCCATATTATACAGATATTATCCACAGAACTATAATAATTCTAGAAATTTCACTTATTGTTATTAATATAACATGCATTAATTCCCATATTATACAGATATGATCCACAGAACTATAATAATTCTAGAAATTTCTCTTATTGTTATTAATATAACATGCATTAATTCCCATGTTATACAGTTATTATCCATAGAAATATAATAATTCTAGCTACTACTCTTATTGTTTTTAATATAACATGTATTATTGCCCAAATTATAATGTTGCTATCGCTAGAATTGTAATAACTCTAGATATCACTCTTACTGTTATTAATATAACATGCATTAATTCCCATATTATACAGATATTATCCACAGAACTATAATAATTCTAGAAATTACTCTTATTGTTATTAATATAACATGCATTAATTCCCATGTTATACAGTTATTATCCATAGAACTATAATAATTCCAGCTACTACTCTTATTGTTTTTAATGTAACATGTATTATTGCCCAAATTATAATTTTGCTATCACTACAACTGTAATAACTCCAGCTATCACTCCTACTGTTATTAATATAACATGCATTAATACCCATATTATACAGTTACTATCCACATGACTATAACAAATCTAGCAATTGCTCTTATTGTTATTAATATGACATGCATAAATTCCCATATATTACAGATATTATCCACAGAACTGCAATAATTCTAGAAATTGCTCCTATTGTCATTTATATGACACGCATTATTGCCGAAATTATAGTGTTGCTAACGCTAGAACCGTAATAAATATAGCTATCACTCTTAGTGTTATTAATATAACACGCATTAATTCCCATAGTATACAGATATTATCCACAGAACTATAATAATTCTAGCAATTGCTCTTACTGTTATTAATATAACATGCATTAATTCCCATATTATACAGTTATTATCCATAGAACTATAATAATTCTAGCTATTACTGTTATAGTTTTTAATATATCATGCATTATTGCCCATACCATACTGTTATTATCGCTAGAACAATAATAATTGCAATTTATCACTCTTATTATTAGTAATGTAACATGTATTATTACCCATATTATACTTTTGCTTTTGCTAGAACTATAAAATTCTAGCAATTAATCTTATTGTTATTAATACAACATGCATTAATTCCCATATTATACAGATATTATCCACAGAACTATAATAATTCTAGAAATTGCTCTTACTGTTATTAATATAACATGCATTATTACCCAAATTATAATTTTGCTATCGCTAGAACTGTAATAATTCTACCTATCACTCTTAGTGTTATTAATATAACATGCATTAATTCCCATATTATATAGTTACTATCCACAGAACTATAATAAATCTAGCAATTACTCTTATTGTTATTAATATAACATGCATTAATTCCCATATTGCATAGTTACTATCCACATAACTATAACAGATCTAGCAATTGCCCTTATTGTTATTAATATAACATGCATTAATTCCCATATTAGTCATATATTATCCACAGAACTATAATAATTCTAGAAATTTCTCTTATTGTCATTTATATGACATGCATTATTGCCCAAATTATAGTGTTGCTAACGCTAGAACCGTAATAACTATAGCTATCACTCTTAGTGTTATTAATATAATATGCATTAATTCCCATATTATACAGATATTATCCACAGAACTATAATAATTCTAGCAATTGCTCTTATTGTTATTAATATAACATGCATTAATTCGCATATTATATAGTTACTATCCACAGAATTATAATTATTCTAGAAATTTCCCTTATTGTTATTAATATAACATGTATTATTACCCAAATAATAATACTGCTATCGCCAGAATTGTAATAACTCCAGCTATCACTCTTACTGTTATTAATATAATATGCATTAATTCTCATATTATACAGATATTATCCACAGAACTGCAATAATTCTAGAATTTGCTCTTATTGTTATTAATATAACATGCATTAATTCCCATGTTATACAGTTATTATCCATAGAACTATAATAATTCTAGCTACTACTCTTATTGTTTTTAATATAACATGTATTATTGCCCAAATTATAATGTTGCTATCGCTAGAATTGTAATAACTCTAGATATCACTCCTACTGTTATTAATATAACATGCATTAATTCCCATGTTATACAGTTATTATCCATAGAACTATAATAATTCTAGCTATTACTGTTATAGTTTTTAATATATCATGCATTATTGCCCATACCATACTGTTATTATCGCTAGAACAATAATAATTGCAATTTATCACTCTTATTATTAGTAATGTAACATGTATTATTACCCATATTATACTGTTACTATTGCTAGAACTATAAAATTCTAGCAATTGATCTTATTGTTATTAATATAACATGCATTAATTCCCATATTATACAGATATTATCCACAGAACTATAATAATTCTAGATATTGCTCTTACTGTTATTAATATAACATGAATTAATTCACATATTATACGGTTACTATCCACAGACCTATAACAAATCTAGCAATTGCTCTTATTGTTATTAATATAACATGCAGTATTACCCAAATTATAATTTTGCTATTGCTAGAACTGTAATAACTCCAGCTATCACTCCTACTGTTATTACTATAACATGCATTAATTTCCATATTATACAGTCACTATCCACATGACTATAACAAATCTAGCAATTGCTCTTATTGTTATTAATATGACATGCATTAATTCCCATATTATACAGATATTATCCACAGAACTATAACAAATCTAGCAATTTCTCTTATTGTTATTAATATAACATGCATTTTTACCCAAATTATAATGTTGCTATCGCTAGAACCGTAATAACTCTAGCTATCACTCTTAGTGTTATTAATATAACATGCACTAATTCCTATATTATACAGTTATTATCCATAGAACTATAATAATTCTAGCTATTACTCTTATTGTCTTTAATATATCATGCATTAATTCCCATATTATACAGATATTATCCACAGAACTATAATAATTCTAGAAATTACTCTTATTGCTATTAATATAACTTGCATTATTACCCAAATTATAATGTTGCTATCGCTAGAACTGTAATAACTCTAGCTATCACTCTTACTGTTATTAATATAACATGCATTAATTCCCATATTATACAGATATTATCCACAGAACTATAATAATTACAGAAATTTCTCTTACTGTTATTAATGTAACATGCATTATTACCCAAATTATAATTTTGCTATCGCTAGAACTGTAATAACTCCAGCTATCACTCCTACTGTTATTAATATAACATGCATTAATTCCCATATTATACAGATATTATCCACAGAACTATAATAATTCTAGCAACTGCTCTTATTGTTATTAATATAACAAGCATTAATTCCCATATTATACAGTTATTATCCATAGAACTATAATAATTCTAGCTATTACTGTTATAGTTTTTAATATATCATACATTATTGCCCATACCATACTGTTATTATCGCTAGAACAATAATAATTGTAATTTATCACTCTTATTATTAGTAATGTAACATGTATTATTACCCATATTATAGTGTTGCTATTGCTAGAACTATAAAATTCTAGCAATTGCTCTTATTGTTATTAATATGACATGCATTAATTCCCATATTATACAGATATTATACACAGAACTATAACAAATCTAGCAATTACTCTTATTGTTATTAATATAACATGCATTTTTACCCAAATTATAATGTTGCTATCGCTAGAACCGTAATAACTCTAGCTATCACTCTTAGTGTTATTAATATAACATGCATTAATTCCTATATTATACAGTTATTATCCATAGAACTATAATAATTCTAGCTATTACTCTTATTGTTTTTAATATATCATGCATTAATTCCCATATTATACAGATATTATCCACAGAACTATAATAATTCTAGAAATTACTCTTATTGCTATTAATATAACTTGCATTATTACCCAAATTATAATTTTGCTATCGCTAGAACTGTAATAACTCTAGCTATCACGCTTAGTGTTATTAATATAACATGCATTAATTCCCATATTAAAGAGTTACTATCCACAGAACTATAATAATTCCAGAAATTGCTCTTCCTGTTATTAATATAACATGCATTAATTTCCATATTATACAGTCACTATCAACATGACTATAACAAATCTAGCAATTGCTCTTATTGTTATTAATATGACATGCATTATTTCCCATATTATACAGATATTATCCACAGAACTATAACAAATCTAGCTATTACTCTTATTGTTATTAATATAACATGCATTTTTACCCAAATTATAATGTTGCTATCGCTAGAATTGTAATAACTCTAGCTATCACTCCAACTGTTATTAATATAACATGCATTAATTCCCATATTATACAGATATTATCGACAGAACTATAATAATTCCAGAAATTTCTCTTACTGTTATTAATGTAACATGCATTATTACCCAAATTATAATTTTGCTATCGCTAGAACTGTAATAACTCCAGCTATCACTCCTACTGTTACTAATATAACATGCATTAATTCCCATATTATACAGATATTATCCACAGAACTATAATAATTCTAGCAATTGCTCTTATTGTTATTAATATAACAAGCATTAATTCCCATATTATATAGTTACTATCCACAGAACTGTAATAATTCTAGCAATTGCTCTTATTGTTATTAATATAACAAGCATTAATTCCCATATTATACAGTTACTATCCACAGAACTATAATAAATCTAGCAATTACTCTTATTGTTATTAATATAACATGCATTAATTTCCATATTATACAGTTACTATCCACAGAACTATAACAAATCTAGCAATTACTCTTAGTGTTATTAATATAACATGCATTAATTCCCATGTTACACAGTTATTATCCATAGAACTATAATAATTCTAGCTACTACTCTTATTGTTTCTAATATAACATGCATTATTGCCCAAATTATAATTTTGCTATCGCTAGAACTGTAATAACTCCAGCTATCACTCCAACTGTTATTAATATAACATGCATTAATTCCCATATTATACAGATATTATCCACAGAACTACAATAATTCTAGAAATTTCTCTTACTCTTCTTAATATAACATGCATTATTACCCAAATTATAATTTTGCTATTGCTAGAACTGTAATAACTCCAGCTATCACTCCTACTGTTATTAATATAACATGCATTAATTTCCATATTATACAGTCACTATCCACATGACTATAACAAATCTAGCAATTGCTCTTATTGTTATTAATATGACATGCATTAATTCCCATATTATACAGATATTATCCACAGAACTATAACAAATCTAGCAATTACTCTTATTGTTATTAATATAACATGCATTTTTACCCAAATTATAATGTTGCTATCGCTAGAACCGTAATAACTCTAGCTATCACTCTTAGTGTTATTAATATAACATGCATTAATTCCCATATTATACAGTTACTATCCACAGAACTATAATAATTCTAGCTACTACTCTTATTGTTCTTAATATAACATGTATTATTGCCCAAATTATAATGTTGCTATTGCTAGAATTGTAATAAATCTAGCTATCACTCTTACTGTTATTAATATAACATGCATTAATTCCCGTATTATACAGATATTATCCACAGAACTGCAATAATTCTAGAAATTGCTCTTATTGTCATTTATATGACATGCATTATTGCCCAAATTATAATTTTGCTATCGCTAGAACTGTAATAACTCCAGCTATCATTCCTACTGTTATTAATATAACATGCATTAATATCCATATTATACAGTTACTATCCACATGACTATAACAAATCTAGCAATTGCTCTTATTGTTATTAATACGACATGCATTAATTCCCATATTATACAGATATTATCCACAGAACTCCAATAATTCTAGAATTTGCTCTTATTGTTATTACTATAACATGCATTAATTCCCATGTTATACAGTTATTATCCATAGAACTATAATAATTCTAGCTACTACTCTTATTGTTTTTAATATAACATGTATTATTGCCCAAATTATAATGTTGCTATCGCTAGAATTGTAATAACTCTAGATATCACTCTTACTGTTATTAATATAACATGCATTAATTCCCATGTTATACAGTTATTATCCATAGAGCTATAATAATTCTAGCTATTACTGTTATAGTTTTTAATATATCATGCATTATTGCCCATACCATACTGTTATTATCGCTACAACAATAATAATTGCAATTTACCACTCTTATTATTAGTAATGTAACATGTATTATTACCCATATTATACTGTTGCTATTGCTAGAACTATAAAATTCTAGCAATTGATCTTATTGTTATTAATATAACATGCATTAATTCCCATATTATACAGATATTATCCACAGAACTATAATAATACTAGATATTGCTCTTACTGTTATTAATATAACATGAATTAATTCACATATTATACGGTTACTATCCACAGACCTATAACAAATCTAGCAATTGCTCTTATTGTTATTAATGTAACATGCATTAATTCCCATATTATACAGTTACTATCCATAGAACTATAATACTTCTAGACATTGCTCTTATTTTTATTAATGTACCATGCATTATTACCCATATTATGCAGTTACTGTTGCTAGAACTATAAAATTCGAGCAATTGCTCTTATTGTTATTAAAATAACATGCATTAATTCCCATATTATACAGATGTTATCCACAGAACTATAATAATTCTAGAAATTTCACTTATTGTTATTAATATAACATGCATTAATTCCCATATTATACAGATATTATCCACAGAACTGCAATAATTCTAGAAATTGCTCATATTGTCATTTATATGACATGCATTATTGCCTAAATTATAGTGTTGCTAAGGATAGAACCGTACTAACTATAGCTATCACTCTTAGTGTTATTAATATAACATGCATTACTTCCCATATTACACAGATATTGTCACAGAACTATAATAATTCTAGCAATTGCTCTTATTGTTATTAATATAACATGCATTAATTCCCATATTATACAGATACGATCCACAGAACTATAATAATTCTAGAAATTTCTCTTATTGTTATTAATATAACATGCATTAATTCCCATGTTATACAGTTATTATCCATAGAAATATAATAATTCTAGCTACTACTCTTATTGTTTTTAATATAACATGTATTATTGCCCAAATTATAATGTTGCTATCGCTAGAATTGTAATAACTCTAGATATCACTCTTACTGTTATTAATATAACATGCATTAATTCCCATATTATACAGATATTATCCACAGAACTATAATAATTCTAGAAATTTCTCTTATTGTTATTAATATAACATGCATTAATTCCCATGTTATACAGTTATTATCCATAGAAATATAATAATTCTAGCTACTACTCTTATTGTTTTTAATATAACATGTATTATTGCCCAAATTATAATTTTGCTATCACTACAACTGTAATAACTCCAGCTATCACTCCTACTGTTATTAATATAACATGCATTAATACCCATATTATACAGTTACTATCCACATGACTATAACAAATCTAGCAATTGCTCTTATTGTTATTAATATGACATGCATAAATTCCCATATATTACAGATATTATCCACAGAACTGCAATAATTCTAGAAATTGCTCCTATTGTCATTTATATGACACGCATTATTGCCGAAATTATAGTGTTGCTAACGCTAGAACCGTAATAAATATAGCTATCACTCTTAGTGTTATTAATATAACACGCATTAATTCCCATAGTATACAGATATTATCCACAGAACTATAATAATTCTAGCAATTGCTCTTACTGTTATTAATATAACATGCATTAATTCCCATATTATACAGTTATTATCCATAGAACTATAATAATTCTAGCTATTACTGTTATAGTTTTTAATATATCATGCATTATTGCCCATACCATACTGTTATTATCGCTAGAACAATAATAATTGCAATTTATCACTCTTATTATTAGTAATGTAACATGTATTATTACCCATATTATACTTTTGCTTTTGCTAGAACTATAAAATTCTAGCAATTAATCTTATTGTTATTAATACAACATGCATTAATTCCCATATTATACAGATATTATCCACAGAACTATAATAATTCTAGAAATTGCTCTTACTGTTATTAATATAACATGCATTATTACCCAAATTATAATTTTGCTATCGCTAGAACTGTAATAATTCTACCTATCACTCTTAGTGTTATTAATATAACATGCATTAATTCCCATATTATATAGTTACTATCCACAGAACTATAATAAATCTAGCAATTACTCTTATTGTTATTAATATAACATGCATTAATTCCCATATTGCATAGTTACTATCCACATAACTATAACAGATCTAGCAATTGCCCTTATTGTTATTAATATAACATGCATTAATTCCCATATTAGTCATATATTATCCACAGAACTATAATAATTCTAGAAATTTCTCTTATTGTCATTTATATGACATGCATTATTGCCCAAATTATAGTGTTGCTAACGCTAGAACCGTAATAACTATAGCTATCACTCTTAGTGTTATTAATATAATATGCATTAATTCCCATATTATACAGATATTATCCACAGAACTGCAATAATTCTAGAAATTGCTCTTATTGTCATTTATATGACATGCATTATTGCCCAAATTATAATTTTGCTATCGCTAGAACTGTAATAACTCCAGCTATCATTCCTACTGTTATTAATATAACATGCATTAATATCCATATTATACAGTTACTATCCACATGACTATAACAAATCTAGCAATTGCTCTTATTGTTATTAATACGACATGCATTAATTCCCATATTATACAGATATTATCCACAGAACTGCAATAATTCTAGAATTTGCTCTTATTGTTATTAATATAACATGCATTAATTCCCATGTTATACAGTTATTATCCATAGAACTATAATAATTCTAGCTACTACTCTTATTGTTTTTAATATAACATGTATTATTGCCCAAATTATAATGTTGCTATCGCTAGAATTGTAATAACTCTAGATATCACTCCTACTGTTATTAATATAACATGCATTAATTCCCATGTTATACAGTTATTATCCATAGAACTATAATAATTCTAGCTATTACTGTTATAGTTTTTAATATATCATGCATTATTGCCCATACCATACTGTTATTATCGCTAGAACAATAATAATTGCAATTTATCACTCTTATTATTAGTAATGTAACATGTATTATTACCCATATTATACTGTTACTATTGCTAGAACTATAAAATTCTAGCAATTGATCTTATTGTTATTAATATAACATGCATTAATTCCCATATTATACAGATATTATCCACAGAACTATAATAATTCTAGATATTGCTCTTACTGTTATTAATATAACATGAATTAATTCACATATTATACGGTTACTATCCACAGACCTATAACAAATCTAGCAATTGCTCTTATTGTTATTAATATAACATGCAGTATTACCCAAATTATAATTTTGCTATTGCTAGAACTGTAATAACTCCAGCTATCACTCCTACTGTTATTACTATAACATGCATTAATTTCCATATTATACAGTCACTATCCACATGACTATAACAAATCTAGCAATTGCTCTTATTGTTATTAATATGACATGCATTAATTCCCATATTATACAGATATTATCCACAGAACTATAACAAATCTAGCTATTACTCTTATTGTTATTAATATAACATGCATTTTTACCCAAATTATAATGTTGCTATCGCTAGAATTGTATTAACTCTAGCTATCACTCCAACTGTTATTAATATAACATGCATTAATTCCCATATTATACAGATATTATCCACAGAACTATAATAATTCCAGAAATTTCTCTTACTGTTATTAATGTAACATGCATTATTACCCAAATTATAAATTTTGCTATCGCTAGAACTGTAATAACTCCAGCTATCACTCCTACTGTTATTAATATAACATGCATAAATTCCCATATTATACAGATATTATCCACAGAACTATAATAATTCCAGAAATTTCTCTTACTGTTATTAATGTAACATGCATTATTACCCAAATTATAATTTTGCTATCGCTAGAACTGTAATAACTCCAGCTATCACTCCTACTGTTACTAATATAACATGCACTAATTCCCATATTATACAGATATTATCCACAGAACTATAATAATTCTAGAAATTGCTCTTACTGTTATTAATATAACATGCATTATTACCCAAATTATAATTTTGCTATCGCTAGATCTGTAATAATTCTACCTATCACTCTTAGTGTTATTAATATAACATGCATTAATTCCCATATTATATAGTTACTATCCACAGAACTATAATAAATCTAGCAATTACTCTTATTGTTATTAATATAACATGCATTAATTCCCATATTGCATAGTTACTATCCACATAACTATAACAGATCTAGCAATTGCCCTTATTGTTATTAATATAACATGCATTAATTCCCATATTAGTCATATATTATCCACAGAACTATAATAATTCTAGAAATTTCTCTTATTGTCATTTATATGACATGCATTATTGCCCAAATTATAGTGTTGCTAACGCTAGAACCGTAATAACTATAGCTATCACTCTTAGTGTTATTAATATAATATGCATTAATTCCCATATTATACAGATATTATCCACAGAACTGCAATAATTCTAGAAATTGCTCTTATTGTCATTTATATGACATGCATTATTGCCCAAATTATAATTTTGCTATCGCTAGAACTGTAATAACTCCAGCTATCATTCCTACTGTTATTAATATAACATGCATTAATATCCATATTATACAGTTACTATCCACATGACTATAACAAATCTAGCAATTGCTCTTATTGTTATTAATACGACATGCATTAATTCCCATATTATACAGATATTATCCACAGAACTGCAATAATTCTAGAATTTGCTCTTATTGTTATTAATATAACATGCATTAATTCCCATGTTATACAGTTATTATCCATAGAACTATAATAATTCTAGCTACTACTCTTATTGTTTTTAATATAACATGTATTATTGCCCAAATTATAATGTTGCTATCGCTAGAATTGTAATAACTCTAGATATCACTCCTACTGTTATTAATATAACATGCATTAATTCCCATGTTATACAGTTATTATCCATAGAACTATAATAATTCTAGCTATTACTGTTATAGTTTTTAATATATCATGCATTATTGCCCATACCATACTGTTATTATCGCTAGAACAATAATAATTGCAATTTATCACTCTTATTATTAGTAATGTAACATGTATTATTACCCATATTATACTGTTACTATTGCTAGAACTATAAAATTCTAGCAATTGATCTTATTGTTATTAATATAACATGCATTAATTCCCATATTATACAGATATTATCCACAGAACTATAATAATTCTAGATATTGCTCTTACTGTTATTAATATAACATGAATTAATTCACATATTATACGGTTACTATCCACAGACCTATAACAAATCTAGCAATTGCTCTTATTGTTATTAATATAACATGCAGTATTACCCAAATTATAATTTTGCTATTGCTAGAACTGTAATAACTCCAGCTATCACTCCTACTGTTATTACTATAACATGCATTAATTTCCATATTATACAGTCACTATCCACATGACTATAACAAATCTAGCAATTGCTCTTATTGTTATTAATATGACATGCATTAATTCCCATATTATACAGATATTATCCACAGAACTATAACAAATCTAGCAATTTCTCTTATTGTTATTAATATAACATGCATTTTTACCCAAATTATAATTTTGCTATCGCTAGAACTGTAATAACTCCAGCTATCACTCCTACTGTTATTAATATAACATGCATAAATTCCCATATTATACAGATATTATCAACAGAACTATAATAATTCTAGCATTTGCTCTTATTGTTATTAATATAACATGCATTAATTCCCATGTTATACAGTTATTATCCATAGAACTATAATAATTCTAGCTACTACTCTTATTGTTTCTAATATAACATGTATTATTGCCCAAATTATAATTTTGCTATCGCTAGAACTGTAATAACTCCAGCTATCACTCCAACTGTTATTAATATAACATGCATTAATTCCCATATTATACAGATATTATCCACAGAACTACAATAATTCTAGAAATTTCTCTTACTGTTCTTAATATAACATGCATTATTACCCAAATTATAATTTTGCTATCGCTATAACTGTAATAACTCCAGCTATAACTGCTACTGTTACTAATATAACATGCATTAATTCCCATATTATACAGATATTATCCACAGAACTATAACAAATCTAGCAATTGCTCTTATTGTTATTAATATAACATGCATTAATTCCCATGTTATACAGTTATTATCCATAGAACTATAATAATTCTAGCTACTACTCTTATTGTTTTTAATATAACATGTATTATTGCCCAAATTATAATGTTGCTATCGCTAGAATTGTAATAACTCTAGCTATCACTCCAACTGTTATTAATATAACATGCATTAACTCCCATATTATACAGATATTATCCACAGAACTATAATAGTTCTAGCAGTTGCTCTTATTGTTATTAATATAACAAGCATTAATTCCCATATTATATATTTACTATCCACAGAACTATAATAATTCTAGCAATTGCTCTTATTGTTATTAATATAACATGCATTAATTCCCATATTATACAGTCACTATCCACATGACTATAACAAATCTAGCAATTGCTCTTATGGTTATTAATATGACATGCATTAATTCCCATATTGTACAGATATTATCCACAGAACTATATCAAATCTAGCATCTACTCTTATTGTTATTAATATAACATGCATTTTTACCCAAATTATAATGTTGCTATCGCTAGAACCGTAATAACTCTAGCTATCACTCTTAGTGTTATTAATATAACATGCATTAATTCCTATATTATACAGTTATTATCCATAGAACTATAATAATTCTAGCTATTACTCTTATTGTTTTTAATATATCATGCATTAATTCCCATATTATACAGATATTATCCACAGAACTATAATAATTCTAGAAATTACTCTTATTGCTATTAATATAACTTGCATTATTACCCAAATTATAATTTTGCTATCGCTAGAACTGTAATAACTCTAGCTATCACTCTTACTGTTATTAATATAACATGCATTAATTCCCATATTAAAGAGTTACTATCCACAGAACTATAATAATTCCAGAAATTGCCCTTCCTGTTATTAATATAACATGCATTAATTCCCACATTATACAGTTACTATCCACAGAACTATAACAAATCTAGCAATTACTCTTATTGTTATTAATATAACATGCATTAATTCGCATGTTATACAGTTATTATCCATAGAACTATAATAATTCTAGCTACTACTCTTATTGTTTCTAATATAACATGTATTATTGCCCAAATTATAATGTTGCTATCGTTAGAATTGTAATAACTCTAGCTATCACTCCTACTGTTATTAATATAACATGCATTAATTTCCATATTATACAGTCACTATCCACATGACTATAACAAATCTAGCAATTGCTCTTATTGTTATTAATATGACATGCATTAATTCCCATATTATGCAGATATTATCCACAGAACTATAACAAATCTAGCTATTACTCTTATTGTTATTAATATAACATGCATTTTTACCCAAATTATAATGTTGCTATCGCTAGAATTGTAATAACTCTAGCTATCACTCCAACTGTTATTAATATAACATGCATTAATTCCCATATTATACAGATATTATCCACAGAACTATAATAATTCCAGAAATTTCTCTTACTGTTATTAATGTAACATGCATTATTACCCAAATTATAAATTTTGCTATCGCTAGAACTGTAATAACTCCAGCTATCACTCCTACTGTTATTAATATAACATGCATAAATTCCCATATTATACAGATATTATCCACAGAACTATAACAAATCTAGCAATTGCTCGTATTGTTATTAGTATAACATGCATTAATTCCCATATTATACAGTTATTATCCATAGAACTATAATAATTCTAGCTATTACTGTTATAGTTTTTAATATATCATACATTATTGCCCATACCATACTGTTATTATCGCTAGAACAATAATAATTGTGATTTATCACTCTTATTATTAGTAATGTAACATGTACTATTACCCATATTATAGTGTTGCTATTGCTAGAACTATAAAATTCTAGCAATTGCTCTTATTGATATTAATATAACATGCATTATTACCCAAATTATAATTTTGCTATTGCTAGAACTGTAATAACTCCAGCTATCACTCCTACTGTTATTAATATAACATGCATTAATTTCCATATTATACAGTCACTATCCACATGACTATAACAAATCTAGCAATTGCTCTTATTGATATTAATATGACATGCATTAATTCCCATATTATACAGATATTATCCACAGAACTATAACAAATCTAGCAATTGCTCTTATTGTAATTAATATAACATGCATTTTTACCCAAATTATAATGTTGCTATCGCTAGAACCGTAATAACTCTAGCTATCACTCTTAGTGTTATTAATATAACATGCATTAATTCCTATATTATACAGTTATTATCCATAGAACTATAATAATTCTAGCTACTACAATTATTGTTTCTAATATAACATGTATTATTGCCCAAATTATAATTTTGCTATCGCTAGAACTGTAATAACTCCAGCTATCACTCCAACTGTTATTAATATAACATGCATTAATTCCCATATTATACAGATATTATCCACAGAACTACAATAATTCTAGAAATTTCTGTTACTGTTCTTAATATAACATGCATAATTACCCAAATTATAATTTTGCTATCGCTATAACTGTAATAACTCCAGCTATAACTGCTACTGTTACTAACATAACATGCATTAATTCCCATATTATACAGATATTATCCACAGAACTATAATAGTTCTAGCAGTTGCTCTTATTGTTATTAATATAACAAGCATTAATTCCCATATTATATATTTACTATCCACAGAACTATAATAATTCTAGCAATTGCTCTTATTGTTATTAATATAACATGCATTAATTCCCATATTATACAGTCACTATCCACATGACTATAACAAATCTAGCAATTGCTCTTATTGTTATTAATATGACATGCATTAATTCCCATATTGTACAGATATTATCCACAGAACTATATCAAATCTAGCATCTACTCTTATTGTTATTAATATAACATGCATTTTTACCCAAATTATAATGTTGCTATCGCTAGAACCGTAATAACTCTAGCTATCACTCTTAGTGTTATTAATATAACATGCAGTAATTCCTATATTATACAGTTATTATCCATAGAACTATAATAATTCTAGCTACTACTCTTATTGTTTCTAATATAACATGTATTATTGCCCAAATTATAATTTTGCTATCGCTAGAACTGTAATAACTCCAGCTATCACTCCAACTGTTATTAATATAACATGCATTAATTCCCATATTATACAGATATTATCCACAGAACTACAATAATTCTAGAAATTTCTCTTACTGTTCTTAATATAACATGCATTATTACCCAAATTATAATTTTGCTATCGCTAGAAATGTAATAACTCCAGCTATAACTCCTACTGTTACTAATATAACATGCATTAATTCCCATATTATACAGATATTATCCACAGAACTATAATAATTCTAGCAATTGCTCTTATTGTTATTAATATAACAAGCATTAATTCCCATATTATATAGTTACTATCCACAGAACTATAATAATTCTAGCTACTACTCTTATTGTTTCTAATATAACATGTATTATTGCCCAAATTATAATGTTGCTATCGTTAGAATTGTAATAACTCTAGCTATCACTCCAACTGTTATTAATATAACATGCATTAATTCCCATATTATGCAGATATTATCCACAGGACTATAATAATTCCAGAAATTTCTCTTACTGTTATTAATGTAACATGCATTATTACCCAAATTATAATTTTGCTATCGCTAGAACTGTAATAACTCCAGCTATCACTCCTACTGTTACTAATATAACATGCATTAATTCCCATATTATACAGATATTATCCACAGAACTATAATAATTCTAGCAATTGCTCTTATTGTTATTAATATAACAAGCATTAATTCCCATATTATATATTTACTATCCACAGAACTATAATAAATCTAGCAATGACTCTTATTGTTATTAATATAACATGCATTAATTGCCATGTTATACAGTTATTATCCATAGAACTATAATAATTCTAGAAATTCCACCTATTGTTATTAACATAACATGCATTAATTCCCATATTATACAGATATTATCCACAGAACTGCAATAATTCTAGAAATTGCTCTTATTGTTATTAATATAACATGCATTATTACCCAAATTATAATTTTGCTATTGCTAGAACTGTAATAACTCCAGCTATCACTCCTACTGTTATTAATATAACATGCATTAATTTCCATATTATACAGTCACTATCCACATGACTATAACAAATCTAGCAATTGCTCTTATTGTTATTAATATGACATGCATTAATTCCCATATTATACAGATATTATCCACAGAACTATAACAAATCTAGCTATTACTCTTATTGTTATTAATATAACATGCATTTTTACCCAAATTATAATGTTGCTATCGCTAGAATTGTAATAACTCTAGCTATCACTCCAACTGTTATTAATATAACATGCATTAATTCCCATATTATACAGATATTATCCACAGAACTATAATAATTCCAGAAATTTCTCTTACTGTTATTAATGTAACATGCATTATTACCCAAATTATAAATTTTGCTATCGCTAGAACTGTAATAACTCCAGCTATCACTCCTACTGTTATTAATGTAACATGCATAAATTCCCATATTATACAGATATTATCCACAGAACTATAATAATTCCAGAAATTTCTCTTACTGTTATTAATGTAACATGCATTATTACCCAAATTATAATTTTGCTATCGCTAGAACTGTAATAACTCCAGCTATCACTCCTACTGTTACTAATATAACATGCATTAATTCCCATATTATACAGATATTATCCACAGAACTATAATAATTCTAGCAATTGCTCTTATTGTTATTAATATAACAAGCATTAATTCCCAGATTATATATTTACTATCCACAGAACTATAACAAATCTAGCAATTACTCTTATTGTAATTAATATAACATGCATTTTTACCCAAATTATAATGTTGCTATCGCTAGAACCGTAATAACTCTAGCTATCACTCTTAGTGTTATTAATATAACATGCATTAATTCCTATATTATACAGTTATTATCCATAGAACTATAATAATTCTAGCTACTACTCTTATTGTTTATAATATAACATGTATTATTGCCCAAATTATAATGTTGCTATCGCTAGAATTGTAATAACTCTAGCTATCACTCCAACTGTTATTAATATAACATGCATTAACTCCCATATTATACAGATATTATCCACAGAACTATAATAGTTCTAGCAGTTGCTCTTATTGTTATTAATATAACAAGCATTAATTCCCATATTATATATTTACTATCCACAGAACTATAATAATTCTAGCAATTGCTCTTATTGTTATTAATATAACATGCATTAATTCCCATATTATACAGTCACTATCCACATGACTATAACAAATCTAGCAATTGCTCTTATTGTTATTAATATGACATGCATTAATTCCCATATTGTACAGATATTATCCACAGAACTATATCAAATCTAGCATCTACTCTTATTGTTATTAATATAACATGCATTATTACCCAAATTATAATTTTGCTATCGCTAGAACTGTAATAACTCTAGCTATCACTCTTACTGTTATTAATATATCATGCATTAATTCTCATATTAAAGAGTTACTATCCACAGAACTATAATAATTCCAGAAATTGCCCTTCCTGTTATTAATATAACATGCATTAATTCCCATATTATACAGTTACTATCCACAGAACTATAACAAATCTAGCAATTACTCTTATTGTTATTAATATAACATGCATTAATTCGCATGTTATACAGTTATTATCCATAGAACTATAATAATTCTAGCTACTACTCTTATTGTTTCTAATATAACATGTATTATTGCCCAAATTATAATGTTGCTATCGTTAGAATTGTAATAACTCTAGCTATCACTCCTACTGTTACTAATATAACATGCATTAATTCCCATATTATACAGATATTATCCACAGAACTATAATAATTCTAGCAATTGCTCTTATTGTTATTAATATAACAAGCATTAATTCCCATATTATATATTTACTATCCACAGAACTATAATAAATCTAGCAATGACTCTTATTGTTATTAATATAACATGCATTAATTGCCATGTTATACAGTTATTATCCATAGAACTATAATAATTCTAGAAATTCCACCTATTGTTATTAACATAACATGCATTAATTCCCATATTATACAGATATTATCCACAGAACTGCAATAATTCTAGAAATTGCTCTTATTGTTATTAATATAACATGCATTATTACCCAAATTATAATTTTGCTATTGCTAGAACTGTAATAACTCCAGCTATCACTCCTACTGTTATTAATATAACATGCATTAATTTCCATATTATACAGTCACTATCCACATGACTATAACAAATCTAGCAATTGCTCTTATTGTTATTAATATGACATGCATTAATTCCCATATTATGCAGATATTATCCACAGAACTATAACAAATCTAGCAATTGCTCTTATTGTTATTAATATAACATGCATTAATTCCCATGTTATACAGTTATTATCCATAGAACTATAATAATTCTAGCTACTACTCTTTTTGTTTTTAATATAACATGTATTATTGCCCAAATTATAATGTTGCTATCGCTAGAATTGTAATAACTCTAGCTATCACTCCAACTGTTATTAATATAACATGCATTAACTCCCATATTATACAGATATTATCCACAGAACTATAATATTTCTAGCAGTTGCTCTTATTGTTATTAATATAACAAGCATTAATTCCCATATTATATATTTACTATCCACAGAACTATAATAATTCTAGCAATTGCTCTTATTGTTATTAATATAACATGCATTAATTCCCATATTATACAGTCACTATCCACATGACTATAACAAATCTGGCAATTGCTCTTATTGTTATTAATATGACATGCATTAATTCCCATATTGTACAGATATATTCCACAGAACTATATCAAATCTAGCATCTACTCTTATTGTTATTAATATAACATGCATTTTTACCCAAATTATAATGTTGCTATCGCTAGAACCGTAATAACTCTAGCTATCACTCTTAGTGTTATTAATATAACATGCATTAATTCCTATATTATACAGTTATTATCCATAGAACTATAATAATTCGAGCTATTACTCTTATTGTTTTTAATATATCATGCATTAATTCCCATATTATACAGATATTACCCACAGAACTATAATAATTCTAGAAATTACTCTTATTGTTATTAATATAACAAGCATTAATTCCCATATTATATATTTACTATCCACAGAACTATAATAAATCTAGCAATGACTCTTATTGTTATTAATATAACATGCATTAATTGCCATGTTATACAGTTATTATCCATAGAACTATAATAATTCTAGAAATTCCACCTATTGTTATTAACATAACATGCATTAATTCCCATATTATACAGATATTATCCACAGAACTGCAATAATTCTAGAAATTGCTCTTATTGTTATTAATATAACATGCATTATTACCCAAATTATAATTTTGCTATTGCTAGAACTCTAATAACTCCAGCTATCACTCCTACTGTTATTAATATAACATGCATTAATTTCCATATTATACAGTCACTATCCACATGACTATAACAAATCTAGCAATTGCTCTTATTGTTATTAATATGACATGCATTAATTCCCACATTATGCAGATATTATCCACAGAACTATAGCAAATCTAGCAATTGCTCTTATTGTTATTAATATAACATGCATTAATTCCCATGTTATACAGTTATTATCCATAGAACTATAATAATTCTAGCTACTACTCTTTTTGTTTTTAATATAACATGTATTATTGCCCAAATTATAATGTTGCTATCGCTAGAATTGTAATAACTCTAGCTATCACTCCAACTGTTATTAATATAACATGCATTAACTCCCATATTATACAGATATTATCCACAGAACTATAATAGTTCTAGCAGTTGCTCTTATTGTTATTAATATAACAAGCATTAATTCCCATATTATATATTTACTATCCACAGAACTATAATAATTCTAGCAATTGCTCTTATTGTTATTAATATAACATGCATTAATTCCCATATTATACAGTCACTATCCACATGACTATAACAATTCTGGCAATTGCTCTTATTGTTATTAATATGACATGCATTAATTCCCATATTGTACAGATATTATCCACAGAACTATATCAAATCTAGCATCTACTCTTATTGTTATTAATATAACATGCATTTTTACCCAAATTATAATGTTGCTATCGCTAGAACCGTAATAACTCTAGCTATCACTCTTAGTGTTATTAATATAACATGCATTAATTCCTATATTATACAGTTATTATCCATAGAACTATAATAATTCTAGCTATTACTCTTATTGTTTTTAATATATCATGCATTAATTCCCATATTATACAGATATTATCCACAGAACTATAATAATTCTAGAAATTACTCTTATTGCTATTAATATAACTTGCATTATTACCCAAATTATAATTTTGCTATCGCTAGAACTGTAATAACTCTACCTATCACTCTTACTGTTATTAATATAACATGCATTAATTCCCATATTAAAGAGTTACTATCCACAGAACTATAATAATTCCAGAAATTGCCCTTCCTGTTATTAATATAACATGCATTAATTCCCATATTATACAGTTACTATCCACAGAACTATAACAAATCTAGCAATTACTCTTATTGTTATTAATATAACATGCATTAATTCGCATGTTATACAGTTATTATCCATAGAACTATAATAATTCTAGCTACTACTCTTATTGTTTCTAATATAACATGTATTATTGCCCAAATTATAATGTTGCTATCGTTAGAATTGTAATAACTCTAGCTATCACTCCTACTGTTACTAATATAACATGCATTAATTCCCATATTATACAGATATTATCCACAGAACTATAATAATTCTAGCAATTGCTCTTATTGTTATTAATATAACAAGCATTAATTCCCATATTATATATTTACTATCCACAGAACTATAATAAATCTAGCAATGACTCTTATTGTTATTAATATAACATGCATTAATTGCCATGTTATACAGTTATTATCCATAGAACTATAATAATTCTAGAAATTCCACCTATTGTTATTAACATAACATGCATTAATTCCCATATTATACAGATATTATCCACAGAACTGCAATAATTCTAGAAATTGCTCTTATTGTTATTAATATAACATGCATTATTACCCAAATTATAATTTTGCTATTGCTAGAACTGTAATAACTCCAGCTATCACTCCTACTGTTATTAATATAACATGCATTAATTTCCATATTATACAGTCACTATCCACATGACTATAACAAATCTAGCAATTGCTCTTATTGTTATTAATATGACATGCATTAATTCCCATATTATGCAGATATTATCCACAGAACTATAACAAATCTAGCAATTGCTCTTATTGTTATTAATATAACATGCATTAATTCCCATGTTATACAGTTATTATCCATAGAACTATAATAATTCTAGCTACTACTCTTTTTGTTTTTAATATAACATGTATTATTGCCCAAATTATAATGTTGCTATCGCTAGAATTGTAATAACTCTAGCTATCACTCCAACTGTTATTAATATAACATGCATTAACTCCCATATTATACAGATATTATCCACAGAACTATAATATTTCTAGCAGTTGCTCTTATTGTTATTAATATAACAAGCATTAATTCCCATATTATATATTTACTATCCACAGAACTATAATAATTCTAGCAATTGCTCTTATTGTTATTAATATAACATGCATTAATTCCCATATTATACAGTCACTATCCACATGACTATAACAAATCTGGCAATTGCTCTTATTGTTATTAATATGACATGCATTAATTCCCATATTGTACAGATATTATCCACAGAACTATATCAAATCTAGCATCTACTCTTATTGTTATTAATATAACATGCATTTTTACCCAAATTATAATGTTGCTATCGCTAGAACCGTAATAACTCTAGCTATCACTCTTAGTGTTATTAATATAACATGCATTAATTCCTATATTATACAGTTATTATCCATAGAACTATAATAATTCGAGCTATTACTCTTATTGTTTTTAATATATCATGCATTAATTCCCATATTATACAGATATTATCCACAGAACTATAATAATTCTAGAAATTACTCTTATTGCTATTAATATAACTTGCATTATTACCCAAATTATAATTTTGCTATCGCTAGAACTGTAATAACTGTACCTATCACTCTTACTGTTATTAAGTATAACATGCATTAATTCCCATATTAAAGAGTTACTATCCACAGAACTATAATAATTCCAGAAATTGCCCTTCCTGTTATTAATATAACATGCATTAATTCCCATATTATACAGTTACTATCCACAGAACTATAACAAATCTAGCAATTACTCTTATTGTTATTAATATAACATGCATTAATTCGCATGTTATACAGTTATTATCCATAGAACTATAATAATTCTAGCTACTACTCTTATTGTTTCTAATATAACATGTATTATTGCCCAAATTATAATGTTGCTATCGTTAGAATTGTAATAACTCTAGCTATCACTCCTACTGTTACTAATATAACATGCATTAATTCCCATATTATACAGATATTATCCTCAGAACTATAATAATTCTAGCAATTGCTCTTATTGTTATTAATATAACAAGCATTAATTCCCATATTATATATTTACTATCCACAGAACTATAATAAATCTAGCAATGACTCTTATTGTTATTAATATAACATGCATTAATTGCCATGTTATACAGTTATTATCCATAGAACTATAATAATTCTAGAAATTCCACCTATTGTTATTAACATAACATGCATTAATTCCCATATTATACAGATATTATCCACAGAACTGCAATAATTCTAGAAATTGCTCTTATTGTTATTAATATAACATGCATTATTACCCAAATTATAATTTTGCTATTGCTAGAACTGTAATAACTCCAGCTATCACTCCTACTGTTATTAATATAACATGCATTAATTTCCATATTATACAGTCACTATCCACATGACTATAACAAATCTAGCAATTGCTCTTATTGTTATTAATATGACATGCATTAATTCCCATATTATGCAGATATTATCCACAGAACTATAACAAATCTAGCAATTACTCTTATTGTAATTAATATAACATGCATTTTTACCCAAATTATAATGTTGCTATCGCTAGAACCGTAATAACTCTAGCTATCACTCTTAGTGTTATTAATATAACATGCATTAATTCCTATATTATACAGTTATTATCCATAGAACTATAATAATTCTAGCTACTACTCTTATTGTTTATAATATAACATGTATTATTGCCCAAATTATAATTTTGCTATCGCTAGAACTGTAATAACTCCAGCTATCACTCCAACTGTTATTAATATAACATGCATTAATTCCCATATTATACAGATATTATCCACAGAACTACAATAATTCTAGAAATTTCTCTTACTGTTCTTAATATAACATGCATTATTACCCAAATTATAATTTTGCTATCGCTATAACTGTAATAACTCCAGCTATAACTGCTACTGTTACTAATATAACATGCATTAATTCCCATATTATACAGATATTATCCACAGAACTATAACAAATCTAGCAATTGCTCTTATTGTTATTAATATAACATGCATTAATTCCCATGTTATACAGTTATTATCCATAGAACTATAATAATTCTAGCTACTACTCTTATTGTTTTTAATATAACATGTATTATTGCCCAAATTATAATGTTGCTATCGCTAGAATTGTAATAACTCTAGCTATCACTCCAACTGTTATTAATATAACATGCATTAACTCCCATATTATACAGATATTATCCACAGAACTATAATAGTTCTAGCAGTTGCTCTTATTGTTATTAATATAACAAGCATTAATTCCCATATTATATATTTACTATCCACAGAACTATAATAATTCTAGCAATTGCTCTTATTGTTATTAATATAACATGCATTAATTCCCATATTATACAGTCACTATCCACATGACTATAACAAATCTAGCAATTGCTCTTATTGTTATTAATATGACATGCATTAATTCCCATATTGTACAGATATTATCCACAGAACTATATCAAATCTAGCATCTACTCTTATTGTTATTAATATAACATGCATTTTTACCCAAATTATAATGTTGCTATCGCTAGAACCGTAATAAATCTAGCTATCACTCTTAGTGTTATTAATATAACATGCATTAATTCCTATATTACACAGTTATTATCCATAGAACTATAATAATTCTAGCTATTACTCTTATTGTTTTTCATATATCATGCATTAATTCCCATATTATACAGATATTATCCACAGAACTATAATAATTCTAGAAATTACTCTTATTGCTATTAATATAACTTGCATTATTACCCAAATTATAATTTTGCTATCGCTAGAACTGTAATAACTCTAGCTATCACTCTTACTGTTATTAATATAACATGCATTAATTCCCATATTAAAGAGTTACTATCCACAGAACTATAATAATTCCAGAAATTGCCCTTCCTGTTATTAATATAACATGCATTAATTCCCATATTATACAGTTACTATCCACAGAACTATAACAAATCTAGCAATTACTCTTATTGTTATTAATATAACATGCATTAATTCGCATGTTATACAGTTATTATCCATAGAACTATAATAATTCTAGCTACTACTCTTATTGTTTCTAATATAACATGTATTATTGCCCAAATTATAATGTTGCTATCGTTAGAATTGTAATAACTCTAGCTATCACTCCTACTGTTACTAATATAACATGCATTAATTCCCATATTATACAGATATTATCCACAGAACTATAATAATTCTAGCAATTGCTCTTATTGTTATTAATATAACAAGCATTAATTCCCATATTATATATTTACTATCCACAGAACTATAATAAATCTAGCAATGACTCTTATTGTTATTAATATAACATGCATTAATTGCCATGTTATACAGTTATTATCCATAGAACTATAATAATTCTAGAAATTCCACCTATTGTTATTAACGTAACATGCATTAATTCCCATATTATACAGATATTATCCACAGAACTGCAATAATTCTAGAAATTGCTCTTATTGTTATTAATATAACATGCATTATTACCCAAATTATAATTTTGCTATTGCTAGAACTCTAATAACTCCAGCTATCACTCCTACTGTTATTAATATAACATGCATTAATTTCCATATTATACAGTCACTATACACATGACTATAACAAATCTAGCAATTGCTCTTATTGTTATTAATATGACATGCATTAATTCCCATATTATGCAGATATTATCCACAGAACTATAGCAAATCTAGCAATTGCTCTTATTGTTATTAATATAACATGCATTAATTCCCATGTTATACAGTTATTATCCATAGAACTATAATAATTCTAGCTACTACTCTTTTTGTTTTTAATATAACATGTATTATTGCCCAAATTATAATGTTGCTATCGCTAGAATTGTAATAACTCTAGCTATCACTCCAACTGTTATTAATATAACATGCATTAACTCCCATATTATACAGATATTATCCACAGAACTATAATAGTTCTAGCAGTTGCTCTTATTGTTATTAATATAACAAGCATTAATTCCCATATTATATATTTACTATCCACAGAACTATAATAATTCTAGCAATTGCTCTTATTGTTATTAATATAACATGCATTAATTCCCATATTATACAGTCACTATCCACATGACTATAACAAATCTGGCAATTGCTCTTATTGTTATTAATATGACATGCATTAATTCCCATATTGTACAGATATTATCCACAGAACTATATCAAATCTAGCATCTACTCTTATTGTTATTAATATAACATGCATTTTTACCCAAATTATAATGTTGCTATCGCTAGAACCGTAATAACTCTAGCTATCACTCTTAGTGTTATTAATATAACATGCATTAATTCCTATATTATACAGTTATTATCCATAGAACTATAATAATTCTAGCTATTACTCTTATTGTTTTTAATATATCATGCATTAATTCCCATATTATACAGATATTATCCACAGAACTATAATAATTCTAGAAATTACTCTTATTGCTATTAATATAACTTGCATTATTACCCAAATTATAATTTTGCTATCGCTAGAACTGTAATAACTCTACCTATCACTCTTACTGTTATTAATATAACATGCATTAATTCCCATATTAAAGAGTTACTATCCACAGAACTATAATAATTCCAGAAATTGCCCTTCCTGTTATTAATATAACATGCATTAATTCCCATATTATACAGTTACTATCCACAGAACTATAACAAATCTAGCAATTACTCTTATTGTTATTAATATAACATGCATTAATTCGCATGTTATACAGTTATTATCCATAGAACTATAATAATTCTAGCTACTACTCTTATTGTTTCTAATATAACATGTATTATTGCCCAAATTATAATGTTGCTATCGTTAGAATTGTAATAACTCTAGCTATCACTCCTACTGTTACTAATATAACATGCATTAATTCCCATATTATACAGATATTATCCACAGAACTATAATAATTCTAGCAATTGCTCTTATTGTTATTAATATAACAAGCATTAATTCCCATATTATATATTTACTATCCACAGAACTATAATAAATCTAGCAATGACTCTTATTGTTATTAATATAACATGCATTAATTGCCATGTTATACAGTTATTATCCATAGAACTATAATAATTCTAGAAATTCCACCTATTGTTATTAACATAACATGCATTAATTCCCATATTATACAGATATTATCCACAGAACTGCAATAATTCTAGAAATTGCTCTTATTGTTATTAATATAACATGCATTATTACCCAAATTATAATTTTGCTATTGCTAGAACTGTAATAACTCCAGCTATCACTCCTACTGTTATTAATATAACATGCATTAATTTCCATATTATACAGTCACTATCCACATGACTATAACAAATCTAGCAATTGCTCTTATTGTTATTAATATGACATGCATTAATTCCCATATTATACAGATATTATCCACAGAACTATAACAAATCTAGCTATTACTCTTATTGTTATTAATATAACATGCATTTTTACCCAAATTATAATGTTGCTATCGCTAGAATTGTAATAACTCTAGCTATCACTCCAACTGTTATTAATATAACATTCATTAATTCCCATATTATACAGATATTATCCACAGAACTATAATAATTCCAGAAATTTCTCTTACTGTTATTAATGTAACATGCATTATTACCCAAATTATAAATTTTGCTATCGCTAGAACTGTAATAACTCCAGCTATCACTCCTACTGTTATTAATATAACATGCATAAATTCCCATATTATACAGATATTATCCACAGAACTATAATAATTCCAGAAATTTCTCTTACTGTTATTAATGTAACATGCATTATTACCCAAATTATAATTTTGCTATCGCTAGAACTGTAATAACTCCAGCTATCACTCCTACTGTTACTAATATAACATGCATTAATTCCCATATTATACAGATATTATCCACAGAACTATAATAATTCTAGCAATTGCTCTTATTGTTATTAATATAACAAGCATTAATTCCCAGATTATATATTCACTATCCACAGAACTATAATAAATCTAGCAATGACTCTTATTGTTATTAATATAACATGCATTAATAGCCATGTTATACAGTTATTATCCATAGAACTATAATAATTCTAGAAATTTCATCTATTGTTATTAACATAACATGCATTAATTAACATATTATACAGATATTATCCACAGAACTGCAATAGTTCTAGAAATTGCTCTTATTGTTATTAATATAACATGCATTATTACCCAGATTATAATTTTGCTATTGCTAGAACTGTAATAACTCCAGCTATCACTCCTACTGTTATTAATATAACATGCATTAATTTCCATATTATACAGTCACTATCCACATGACTATAACAAATCTAGCAATTGCTCTTATTGTTATTAATATGACATGCATTAATTCCCATATTATACAGATATTATCCACAGAACTATAACAAATCTAGCAATTCCTCTTATTGTTATTAATATAACATGCTTTTGTACCACAATTATAATGTTCCTATCGCTAGAATTGTAATAACTCCAGCTATCACTCCAACTGTTATTAATATAACATGCAATAATTCCCATATTATACAGATATTATCCACAGAACTATAATAATTCCAGAAATTTCTCTTACTGTTATTAATGTAACATGCATTATTACCCAAATTATAATTTTGCTATCGCTAGAACTGTAATAACTCCAGCTATCACTCCTACTGCTATTAATATAACATGGATAAATTCCCATATTATACAGATATTATCCACAGAACTATAATAATTCCAGAAATTTCTCTTACTGTTATTAATGTAACATGCATTATTACCCAAATTATAATTTTGCTATCGCTAGAACTGTAATAACTCCAGCTATCACTCCTACTGTTATTAATATAACATGCATAAATTCCCATATTATACAGATATTATCCACAGAACTATAATATTTCTAGCAGTTGCTCTTATTGTTATTAATATAACAAGCATTAATTCCCATATTATATATTTACTATCCACAGAACTATAATAAATCTAGCAATTGCTCTTATTGTTGTTAATATAACATGCATTAATTTCCATGTTATACAGTTATTATCCATAGAACCATAATAATTCTAGCTACTACTCTTATTGTTTCTAATATAACATGTATTATTGCCCAAATTATAATTTTGCTATCGCTAGAACTGTAATAACTCCAGCTATCACTCCAACTGTTATTAATATAAAATGCATTAATTCCCATATTATACAGATATTATTCACAGAACTACAATAATTCTAGAAATTTCTCTTACTGTTCTTAATATAACATGCATTATTACCCAAATTATAATTTTGCTATCGCTAGAACTGTAATAACTCCAGCTATAGCTCCTACTGTTACTAATATAACATGCATTAATTCCCATATTATACAGATATTATCCACAGAACTATAATAATTCTAGCAATTGCTCTTATTGTTATTAATATAACAAGCATTAATTCCCATATTATATAGTTACTATCCACAGAACTATAATAATTCTAGCAGTTGCTCTTATTGTTATTAATATAACAAGCATTAATTCCCATATTATATATTTACTATCCACAGAACTATAATAATTCTAGCAATTGCTCTTATTGTTATTAGTATAACATGCATTAATTCCCATATTATACAGTTATTATCCATAGAACTATAATAATTCTAGCTATCACTGTTATAGTTTTTAATATATCATACATTATTGCCCATACCATACTGTTATTATCGCTAGAACAATAATAATTGTGATTTATCACTCTTATTATTAGTAATGTAACATGTATTATTACCCATATTATAGTGTTGCTATTGCTAGAACTATAAAATTCTAGCAATTGCTCTTATTGTTATTAATATAACATGCATTAATTCCCATATTATACTGTTACTATCCACAGAACTATAACAAATCTAGGAATTGCTCTTATTGATATTAATATAACATTAATTATTACCCAAATTACAATTTTGCTATTGCTAGAACTGTAATAACTCCAGCTATCACTCCTACTGTTATTAATATAACATGCATTAATTTCCATATTATACAGTCACTATCCACATGACTATAACAAATCTAGCAATTGCTCTTATTGTTATTAATATGACATGCATTAATTCCCATATTATACAGATATTATCCACAGAACTATAACAAATCTAGCAATTGCTCTTATTGTTATTAATATAACATGCATTAATTCCCATGTTATACAGTTATTATCCATAGAACTATAATAATTCTAGCTACTACTCTTATTGTTTTTAATATAACATGTATTATTGCCCAAATTATAATGTTGCTATCGCTAGAATTGTAATAACTCTAGCTATCACTCCAACTGTTATTAATATAACATGCATTAACTCCCATATTATACAGATATTATCCACAGAACTATAATAGTTCTAGCTGTTGCTCTTATTGTTATTAATATAACAAGCATTAATTCCCATATTATATATTTACTATCCACAGAACTATAATAATTCTAGCAATTGCTCTTATTGTTATTAATATAACATGCATTAATTCCCATATTATACAGTCACTATCCACGTGACTATAACAAATCTAGCAATTGCTCTTATTGTTATTAATATGACATGCATTAATTCCCATATTGTACAGATATTATCCACAGAACTATATCAAATCTAGCATCTACTCTTATTGTTATTAATATAACATGCATTTTTACCCAAATTATAATGTTGCTATCGCTAGAACCGTAATAACTCTAGCTATCACTCTTAGTGTTATTAATATAACATGCATTAATTCCTATATTACACAGTTATTATCCATAGAACTATAATAATTCTAGCTATTACTCTTATTGTTTTTCATATATCATGCATTAATTCCCATATTATACAGATATTATCCACAGAACTATAATAATTCTAGAAATTACTCTTATTGCTATTAATATAACTTGCATTATTACCCAAATTATAATTTTGCTATCGCTAGAACTGTAATAACTCTAGCTATCACTCTTACTGTTATTGATATAACATGCATTAATTCCCATATTAAAGAGTTACTATCCACAGAACTATAATAATTCCAGAAATTGCCCTTCCTGTTATTAATATAACATGCATTAATTCCCATATTATACAGTTACTATCCACAGAACTATAACAAATCTAGCAATTACTCTTATTGTTATTAATATAACATGCATTAATTCGCATGTTATACAGTTATTATCCATAGAACTATAATAATTCTAGCTACTACTCTTATTGTTTCTAATATAACATGTATTATTGCCCAAATTATAATGTTGCTATCGTTAGAATTGTAATAACTCTAGCTATCACTCCTACTGTTACTAATATAACATGCATTAATTCCCATATTATACAGATATTATCCACAGAACTATAATAATTCTAGCAATTGCTCTTATTGTTATTAATATAACAAGCATTAATTCCCATATTATATATTTACTATCCACAGAACTATAATAATTCTAGAAATTTCATCTATTGTTATTAACATAACATGCATTAATTAACATATTATACAGATATTATCCACGGAACTGCAATAGTTCTAGAAATTGCTCTTATTGTTATTAATATAACATGCATTATTACCCAGATTATAATTTTGCTATTGCTAGAACTGTAATAACACCAGCTATCACTCCTACTGTTATTAGTATAACATGCATTAATTCCCATATTATACAGTTATTATCCATAGAACTATAATAATTCTAGCTATCACTGTTATAGTTTTTAATATATCATACATTATTGCCCATACCATACTGTTATTATCGCTAGAACAATAATAATTGTGATTTATCACTCTTATTATTAGTAATGTAACATGTATTATTACCCATATTATAGTGTTGCTATTGCTAGAACTATAAAATTCTAGCAATTGCTCTTATTGTTATTAATATAACATGCATTAATTCCCATATTATACTGTTACTATCCACAGAACTATAACAAATCTAGGAATTGCTCTTATTGATATTAATATAACATTAATTATTACCCAAATTACAATTTTGCTATTGCTAGAACTGTAATAACTCCAGCTATCACTCCTACTGTTATTAATATAACATGCATTAATTTCCATATTATACAGTCACTATCCACATGACTATAACAAATCTAGCAATTGCTCTTATTGTTATTAATATGACATGCATTAATTCCCATATTATACAGATATTATCCACAGAACTATAACAAATCTAGCAATTGCTCTTATTGTTATTAATATAACATGCATTAATTCCCATGTTATACAGTTATTATCCATAGAACTATAATAATTCTAGCTACTACTCTTATTGTTTTTAATATAACATGTATTATTGCCCAAATTATAATGTTGCTATCGCTAGAATTGTAATAACTCTAGCTATCACTCCAACTGTTATTAATATAACATGCATTAACTCCCATATTATACAGATATTATCCACAGAACTATAATAGTTCTAGCTGTTGCTCTTATTGTTATTAATATAACAAGCATTAATTCCCATATTATATATTTACTATCCACAGAACTATAATAATTCTAGCAATTGCTCTTATTGTTATTAATATAACATGCATTAATTCCCATATTATACAGTCACTATCCACGTGACTATAACAAATCTAGCAATTGCTCTTATTGTTATTAATATGACATGCATTAATTCCCATATTGTACAGATATTATCCACAGAACTATATCAAATCTAGCATCTACTCTTATTGTTATTAATATAACATGCATTTTTACCCAAATTATAATGTTGCTATCGCTAGAACCGTAATAACTCTAGCTATCACTCTTAGTGTTATTAATATAACATGCATTAATTCCTATATTACACAGTTATTATCCATAGAACTATAATAATTCTAGCTATTACTCTTATTGTTTTTCATATATCATGCATTAATTCCCATATTATACAGATATTATCCACAGAACTATAATAATTCTAGAAATTACTCTTATTGCTATTAATATAACTTGCATTATTACCCAAATTATAATTTTGCTATCGCTAGAACTGTAATAACTCTAGCTATCACTCTTACTGTTATTGATATAACATGCATTAATTCCCATATTAAAGAGTTACTATCCACAGAACTATAATAATTCCAGAAATTGCCCTTCCTGTTATTAATATAACATGCATTAATTCCCATATTATACAGTTACTATCCACAGAACTATAACAAATCTAGCAATTACTCTTATTGTTATTAATATAACATGCATTAATTCGCATGTTATACAGTTATTATCCATAGAACTATAATAATTCTAGCTACTACTCTTATTGTTTCTAATATAACATGTATTATTGCCCAAATTATAATGTTGCTATCGTTAGAATTGTAATAACTCTAGCTATCACTCCTACTGTTACTAATATAACATGCATTAATTCCCATATTATACAGATATTATCCACAGAACTATAATAATTCTAGCAATTGCTCTTATTGTTATTAATATAACAAGCATTAATTCCCATATTATATATTTACTATCCACAGAACTATAATAATTCTAGAAATTTCATCTATTGTTATTAACATAACATGCATTAATTAACATATTATACAGATATTATCCACGGAACTGCAATAGTTCTAGAAATTGCTCTTATTGTTATTAATATAACATGCATTATTACCCAGATTATAATTTTGCTATTGCTAGAACTGTAATAACACCAGCTATCACTCCTACTGTTATTAGTATAACATGCATTAATTCCCATATTATACAGTTATTATCCATAGAACTATAATAATTCTAGCTATCACTGTTATAGTTTTTAATATATCATACATTATTGCCCATACCATACTGTTATTATCGCTAGAACAATAATAATTGTGATTTATCACTCTTATTATTAGTAATGTAACATGTATTATTACCCATATTATAGTGTTGCTATTGCTAGAACTATAAAATTCTAGCAATTGCTCTTATTGTTATTAATATAACATGCATTAATTCCCATATTATACTGTTACTATCCACAGAACTATAACAAATCTAGGAATTGCTCTTATTGATATTAATATAACATTAATTATTACCCAAATTACAATTTTGCTATTGCTAGAACTGTAATAACTCCAGCTATCACTCCTACTGTTATTAATATAACATGCATTAATTTCCATATTATACAGTCACTATCCACATGACTATAACAAATCTAGCAATTGCTCTTATTGTTATTAATATGACATGCATTAATTCCCATATTATACAGATATTATCCACAGAACTATAACAAATCTAGCAATTGCTCTTATTGTTATTAATATAACATGCATTAATTCCCATGTTATACAGTTATTATCCATAGAACTATAATAATTCTAGCTACTACTCTTATTGTTTTTAATATAACATGTATTATTGCCCAAATTATAATGTTGCTATCGCTAGAATTGTAATAACTCTAGCTATCACTCCAACTGTTATTAATATAACATGCATTAACTCCCATATTATACAGATATTATCCACAGAACTATAATAGTTCTAGCTGTTGCTCTTATTGTTATTAATATAACAAGCATTAATTCCCATATTATATATTTACTATCCACAGAACTATAATAATTCTAGCAATTGCTCTTATTGTTATTAATATAACATGCATTAATTCCCATATTATACAGTCACTATCCACGTGACTATAACAAATCTAGCAATTGCTCTTATTGTTATTAATATGACATGCATTAATTCCCATATTGTACAGATATTATCCACAGAACTATATCAAATCTAGCATCTACTCTTATTGTTATTAATATAACATGCATTTTTACCCAAATTATAATGTTGCTATCGCTAGAACCGTAATAACTCTAGCTATCACTCTTAGTGTTATTAATATAACATGCATTAATTCCTATATTACACAGTTATTATCCATAGAACTATAATAATTCTAGCTATTACTCTTATTGTTTTTCATATATCATGCATTAATTCCCATATTATACAGATATTATCCACAGAACTATAATAATTCTAGAAATTACTCTTATTGCTATTAATATAACTTGCATTATTACCCAAATTATAATTTTGCTATCGCTAGAACTGTAATAACTCTAGCTATCACTCTTACTGTTATTGATATAACATGCATTAATTCCCATATTAAAGAGTTACTATCCACAGAACTATAATAATTCCAGAAATTGCCCTTCCTGTTATTAATATAACATGCATTAATTCCCATATTATACAGTTACTATCCACAGAACTATAACAAATCTAGCAATTACTCTTATTGTTATTAATATAACATGCATTAATTCGCATGTTATACAGTTATTATCCATAGAACTATAATAATTCTAGCTACTACTCTTATTGTTTCTAATATAACATGTATTATTGCCCAAATTATAATGTTGCTATCGTTAGAATTGTAATAACTCTAGCTATCACTCCTACTGTTACTAATATAACATGCATTAATTCCCATATTATACAGATATTATCCACAGAACTATAATAATTCTAGCAATTGCTCTTATTGTTATTAATATAACAAGCATTAATTCCCATATTATATATTTACTATCCACAGAACTATAATAAATCTAGCAATGACTCTTATTGTTATTAATATAACATGCATTAATTGCCATGTTATACAGTTATTATCCATAGAACTATAATAATTCTAGAAATTTCATCTATTGTTATTAACATAACATGCATTAATTAACATATTATACAGATATTATCCACGGAACTGCAATAGTTCTAGAAATTGCTCTTATTGTTATTAATATAACATGCATTATTACCCAGATTATAATTTTGCTATTGCTAGAACTGTAATAACACCAGCTATCACTCCTACTGTTATTAGTATAACATGCATTAATTCCCATATTATACAGTTATTATCCATAGAACTATAATAATTCTAGCTATCACTGTTATAGTTTTTAATATATCATACATTATTGCCCATACCATACTGTTATTATCGCTAGAACAATAATAATTGTGATTTATCACTCTTATTATTAGTAATGTAACATGTATTATTACCCATATTATAGTGTTGCTATTGCTAGAACTATAAAATTCTAGCAATTGCTCTTATTGTTATTAATATAACATGCATTAATTCCCATATTATACTGTTACTATCCACAGAACTATAACAAATCTAGGAATTGCTCTTATTGATATTAATATAACATTAATTATTACCCAAATTACAATTTTGCTATTGCTAGAACTGTAATAACTCCAGCTATCACTCCTACTGTTATTAATATAACATGCATTAATTTCCATATTATACAGTCACTATCCACATGACTATAACAAATCTAGCAATTGCTCTTATTGTTATTAATATGACATGCATTAATTCCCATATTATACAGATATTATCCACAGAACTATAATAATTCTAGAAATTACTCTTACTGCTATTAATATAACTTGCATTATTACCCAAATTATAATTTTGCTATCGCTAGAACTGTAATAACTCTAACTATCACTCTTACTGTTATTAATATAACATGCATTAATTCCCATATTAAAGAGTTACTATCCACAGAACTATAATAATTCCAGAAATTGCTCTTCCTGTTATTAATGTAACATGCATTAATTCCCATATTATACAGTTACTATCCACAGAACTATAACAAATCTAGCAATTACTCTTATTGTTATTAATATAACATGCATTAATTCGCATGTTATACAGTTATTATCCATAGAACTATAATAATTCTAGCTACTACTCTTATTGTTTCTAATATAACATGTATTATTGCCCAAATTATAATGTTGCTATCGTTAGAATTGTAATAACTCTAGCTATCACTCCAACTGTTATTAATATAACATGCATTAATTCCCATATTATACAGTCACTATCCACATGACTATAACAAATCTAGCAATTGCTCTTATTGTTATTAATATGACATGCATTAATTCCCATATTATACAGATATTATCCACAGAACTATAACAAATCTAGCTATTACTCTTATTGTTATTAGTATAACATGCATTTTTACCCAAATTATAATGTTGCTATCGCTAGAATTGTAATAACTCTAGCTATCACTCCAACTGTTATTAATATAACATGCATTAATTCCCATATTATACAGATATTATCCACAGAACTATAATAATTCCAGAAATTTCTCTTACTATTATTAATGTAACATGCATTATTACCCAAATTATAAATTTTGCTATCGCTAGAACTGTAATAACTCCAGCTATCACTCCTACTGTTATTAATATCACATGCATAAATTCCCATATTATACAGATATTATCCACAGAACTATAATAATTCCAGAAATTTCTCTTACTGTTATTAATGTAACATGCATTATTACCCAAATTATAATTTTGCTGTCGCTAGAACTGTATTAACTCCAGCTATCACTCCTACTGTTACTAATATAACATGCATTAATTCCCATATTATACAGATATTATCCACAGAACTATAATAATTCTAGCAATTGCTCTTATTGTTATTAATATAACAAGCATTAATTCCCAGATTATATATTTACTATCCACAGAACTATAATAAATCTAGCAATGACTCTTATTGTTATTAATATAACATGCATTAATTGCCATGTTATACAGTTGTTATCCATAGAACTATAATAATTCTAGAAATTTCATCTATTGTTATTAACATAACATGCATTAATTAACATATTATACAGATATTATCCACAGAACTGCAATAGTTCTAGAAATTGCTCTTATTGTTATTAATATAACATGCATTATTACCCAGATTATAATTTTGCTATTGCTAGAACTGTAATAACTCCAGCTATCACTCCTACTGTTATTAATATAACATGCATTAATTTCCATATTATACAGTCACTATCCACATGACTATAACAAATCTAGCAATTGCTCTTATTGTTATTAATATGACATGCATTAATTCCCATATTATACACATATTATCCACAGAACTATAACAAATCTAGCAATTCCTCTTATTGTTATTAATATAACATGCCTTTGTACCACAATTATAATGTTCCTATCGCTAGAATTGTAATAACTCTAGCTATCACTCCAACTGTTATTAATATAACATGCAATAATTCCCATATTATACAGATATTATCCACAGAACTATAATAATTCCAGAAATTTCTCTTACTGTTATTAATGTAACATGCATTATTACCCAAATTATAATTTTGCTATCGCTAGAACTGTAATAACTCCAGCTATCACTCCTACTGTTATTAATATAACATGCATAAATTCCCATATTATACAGATATTATCCACAGAACTATAATATTTCTAGCAGTTGCTCTTATTGTTATTAATATAACAAGCATTAATTCCCATATTATATATTTACCATCCACAGAACTATAATAATTCTAGCAATTGCTCTTATTGTTATTAGTATAACATGCATTAATTCCCATATTATACAGTTATTATCCATAGAACTATAATAATTCTAGCTATCACTGTTATAGTTTTTAATATATCATACATTATTGCCCATACCATACTGTTATTATCGCTAGAACAATAATAATTGTGATTTATCACTCTTATTATTGGTAATGTAACATGTATTATTACCCATATTATAGTGTTGCTATTGCTAGAACTATAAAATTCTAGCAATTGCTCTTATTGTTATTAATATAACATGCATTAATTCCCATATTATACTGTTACTATCCACAGAACTATAACAAATCTAGGAATTGCTCTTATTGATATTAATATAACATTAATTATTACCCAAATTACAATTTTGCTATTGCTAGAACTGTAATAACTCCAGCTATCACTCCTACTGTTATTAATATAACATGCATTAATTTCCATATTATACAGTCACTATCCACATGACTATAACAAATCTAGCAATTGCTCTTATTGTTATTAATATGACATGCATTAATTCCCATATTATACAGATATTATCCACAGAACTATAACAAATCTAGCAATTACTCTTATTGTTATTAATATAACATGCATTTTTACCCAAATTATAATGTTGCTATCGCTAGAACCGTAATAACTCTAGCTATCACTCTTAGTGTTATTAATATAACAAGCATTAATTCCTATATTATACAGTTATTATCCATAGAACTATAATAATTCTAGCTATTACTCTTATTGTCTTTAATATATCATGCATTAATTCCCATATTATACAGATATTATCCACAGAACTATAATAATTCTAGAAATTACTCTTATTGCTATTAATATAACTTGCATTATTACCCAAATTATAATTTTGCTATCGCTAGAACTGTAATAACTCTAGCTATCACTCTTACTGTTATTAATATAACATGCATTAATTCCCATATTAAAGAGTTACTATCCACAGAACTATAATAATTCCAGAAATTGCTCTTCCTGTTATTAATATAACATGCATTAATTCCCATATTATACAGTTACTATCAACAGAACTATAACAAATCTAGCAATTGCTCTTATTGTTATTAATATAACATGCATTAATTCCCATGTTATACAGTTATTATCCATAGAACTATAATAATTCTAGATACTACTCTTATTGTTTTTAATATAACATGTATTATTGCCCAAATTATAATGTTGCTATCGTTAGAATTGTAATAACTCTAGCTATCACTCATAGTGTTATTAATATAACATGCATTAATTCCCATATTATACAAATATTATCCACAGAACTACAATAATTCTAGAAATTGCTCTTATTTTTATTAATATATCATACATTAATTCCCATATTATATAGTTACTATCCACAGAACTATAATACATCTAGCAATTACTCTTATTGTTATTAATATAACATGCATTAATTCCCATGTTATACAGTTACTATCCACGTGACTATAACAAATCTAGCAATTGCTCTTATTGTTATTAATATGACATGCATTAATTCCCATATTATACAGATATTATACACAGAACTGCAATGATTCTAGAAATTGCTCTTATTGTCATTTATATGACATGCATTATTGCCGAAATTATAGTGTTGCTAACGCTAGAACCGCAATAACTCTAGCTATCACTCTTACTGTTATTAATATAGCATGCATTAATTCCCATATTATACAGATATTATCCACAGAACTATAATAATTCTAGCAATTGCTCTTATTGTTATAAATATAACAAGCATTAATTCCCATATTATGTAGTTACTATCCACAGAACTATAACAAATCTGGCAATTACTCTTATTGTTATTAATAGAACATGCATTAATTGCCATGTTATACAGTTATTATCCATAGAACTATAATAATTCTAGAAATTTCACCCATTGTTATTAATATAACATGCATTAATTCCCATATTATACAGATATTATCCACAGAACTGCAATAATTCTAGAAATTGCTCTTATTGTTATTAATATAACATGCATTAATTCCCATATTATATAGTTACTATCCACAGAACTATAACAAATCTGGCAATTGCTCTTCTTGTTATTAATAGAACATGCATTAATTCCCATATTATACAGATATTATCCACAGAACTATGATAATTCTAGAAATTCCTCTTATTGTTATTAATATAACATGCATCAATTCCCATATTATACAGTTATTATCCATAGAACTATAATAATTCTAGCTATTACTGTTATAGTTTTTAATATATCATACATTATTGCCCATACCATACTGTTATTATCGCTAGAACAATAATAATTGTAATTTATCACTCTTATTATTAGTAATGTAACATGTATTATTACCCATATTATAGTGTTGCTATTGCTAGAACTATAAAATTCTAGCAATTGCTCTTATTGTTATTAATATAACATGCATTAATTCCCATATTATACAGATATTATACACAGAACTGCAATAATTCTAGAAATTGCTCTTATTGTCATTTATATGACATGCATTACTGCCGAAATTATAGTGTTGCTAACGCTAGAACCGCAATAACTCTAGCTATCACTCTTAGTGATATTAATATAGCATGCATTAATTCCCATATTATAGAGTTACTATCCACAGAAGTATAATAATTCTAGAAATTTCTCTTCCTGTTATTAACATAACATGCATTAATTCCCATATTATAGAGTTACTATCCACAGAACTATAACAAATCTAGCAATTGCTGTTATTGTTATTAATATAACATGCATTAATTCCCATATTATACAGATATTATCCACAGAACTATAATAATTCTAACTATTGCTCTTATTGTTATTAATATAACAAGCATTAATTCCCATATTATATAGTTACTATCCACAGAACTATAATAAATCTAGCAATTACTCTTATTGTTATTAATATAACATGCATTAATTCCCATACTATATAGTTACTATCCACAGAACTATAACAAATCTGGCAATTGCTCTTCTTGTTATTAATATAACATGCATTAATTCCCATATTATACAGATATTATCCACAGAACTATGATAATTCTAGAAATTCCTCTTATTGTTATTAATACAACATGCAATAATTCCCATGTTGTACAGTTATTATCCACAGAACTATAATAATTCTAGCTACTACTCTTATTGTTTTTAATATAACATGTATTATTGCCCAAATTATAACGTTGCTATCGCTGGAATTGTAATAACTCTAGCTATCACTCTTACTGTTATTAATATAACATGCATTAAGTCCCATATTATACAGATATTATCCACAGAACTATAATAATTCTAGAAATTGCTCTTACTGTTATTAATATAACAAGCATTAATTCACATATTATACGGTTACTATCCACAGAACTATAATAAATCTAGCAATTACTCTTCTTGTTATTAATATAACATGCATTAATTCCCATATTATACAGATATTATCCACAGAACTATGATAATTCTAGAAATTCCTCTTATTGTTATTAATACAACATGCAATAATTCCCATGTTGTACAGTTATTATCCACAGAATTATAATAATTCCAGAAATTTCTCTTACTGTTATTAATGTAACATGCATTATTACCCAAATTATAATTTTGCTATCGCTAGAACTGTAAAAACTCCAGCTATCACTCCTACTGTTACTAATATAACATGCATTAATTCCCATATTATACAGATATTATCCACAGAACTATAATAATTCTAGCAATTGCTCTTATTGTTATTAATATAACAAGCATTAATTCCCAGATTATATATTTACTATCCACAGAACTATAATAAATCTAGCAATGACTCTTATTGTTATTAATATAACATGCATTAATTGCCATGTTATACAGTTATTATCCATAGAACTATAATAATTCTAGAAATTTCATCTATTGTTATTAACATAACATGCATTAATTCCCATATTATACAGATATTATCCACAGAACTGCAATAGTTCTAGAAATTGCTCTTATTGTTATTAATATAACATGCATTATTACCCAGATTATAATTTTGCTATTGCTAGAACTGTAACAACTCCAGCTATCACTCCTACTGTTATTAATATAACATGCATTAATTTCCATATTATACAGTCACTATCCACATGACTATAACAAATCTAGCAATTGCTCTTATTGTTATTAATATGACATGCATTAATTCCCATATTATACAGATATTATCCACAGAACTATAACAAATCTAGCAATTACTCTTATTGTTATTAATATAACATGCATTTTTACCCAAATTATAATGTTGCTATCGCTAGAATTGTAATAACTCTAGCTATCACTCCAACTGTTATTAATATAACATGCATTAATTCCCATATTATACAGATATTATCCACAGAACTATAATAATTCCAGAAGTTTCTCTTACTGTTATTAATGTAACATGCATTATTACCCAAATTATAAATTTTGCTATCGCTAGAACTGTAATAACTCTAGCTATCACTCCTACTGTTATTAATATAACATGCATAAATTCCCATATTATACAGATACTATCCACAGAACTATAATAATTCCAGAAATTTCTCTTACTGTTATTAATGTAACATGCATTATTACCCAAATTATAATTTTGCTATCGCTAGAACTGTAATAACTCCAGCTATCACTCCCACTGTTATTAATATAACATGCATAAATTCCCATATTATGCAGATATTATCCACAGAACTATAATAATTCCAGAAATTTCTCTTACTGTTATTAATGTAACATGCATTATTACCCAAATTATAATTTTGCTATCGCTAGAACTGTAATAACTCCAGCTATCACTCCTGCTGCTATTAAAATAACATGCATTAATTCCCATATTATACAGCTATTATCCACAGAACTATAATAATTCTAGCAATTGCTCTTATTGTTATTAATATAACAAGCATTAATTCCCATATTATATGTTTACCATCCACAGAACTATAATAAATCTAGCAATTACTCTTATTGTTATTAACATAACATGCATTAATTGCCATGTTATACAGTTATTATCCATAGAACTATAATAATTCTAGAAATTTCACCTATTGTTATTAATATAACATGCATTAATTCCCATATTATACAGATATTATCCACAGAACTGCAATAATTCTAGAAATTGCTCTTATTGTTATTAATATAACATGCATTAATTCCCATATTATATAGTTACTATCCACAGAACTATAACAAATCTGGCAATTGCTCTTCTTGTTATTAATATAACATGTATTATTACCCATATTATAGTGTTGCTATTGCTAGAACTATAAAATTCTAGCAATTGCTCTTATTGTTATTAATATGACATGCATTAATTCCCATATTATACAGATATTATACACAGAACTGCAATAATTCTAGAAATTGCTCTTATTGTCATTTATATGACATGCATTTTTGCCGAAATTATAGTGTTGCTAACGCTAGAACCGCAATAACTCTAGCTATCACTCTTAGTGTTATTAATATAGCATGCATTAATTCCCATATTATAGAGTTAATATCCACAGAAGTATAATAATTCTAGAAATTTCTCTTCCTCTTATTAACATAACATGCATTAATTCGCATATTATAGAGTTACTATCCACAGAACTATAACAAATCTAGCAATTGCTCTTATTGTTATTAATATAAAATGCATTAATTCCCATATTATACAGATATTATCCACAGAACTATAATAATTCTAGCAATTGCTCTTATTGTTATAAATATAACAAGCATTAATTCCCATATTATGTAGTTACTATCCACAGAACTATAATAAATCTAGCAATTACTCTTATTGTTATTTATATAACATGCATTAGTTCCTATGTTATACAGTTATTATCCATAGAACTATAATAATTCCAGAAATTTCTCTTACTGTTATTAATGTAACATGCATTATTACCCAAATTATAATTTTGCTATCGCTAGAACTGTAATAACTCCAGCTATCACTCCTGCTGCTATTAAAATAACATGCATTAATTCCCATATTATACAGCTATTATCCACAGAACTATAATAATTCTAGCAATTGCTCTTATTGTTATTAATATAACAAGCATTAATTCCCATATTATATGTTTACCATCCACAGAACTATAATAAATCTAGCAATTACTCTTATTGTTATTAACATAACATGCATTAATTGCCATGTTATACAGTTATTATCCATAGAACTATAATAATTCTAGAAATTTCACCTATTGTTATTAATATAACATGCATTAATTCCCATATTATACAGATATTATCCACAGAACTGCAATAATTCTAGAAATTGCTCTTATTGTTATTAATATAACATGCATTAATTCCCATATTATATAGTTACTATCCACAGAACTATAACAAATCTGGCAATTGCTCTTCTTGTTATTAATATAACATGCATTAATTCCCATATTATACAGATATTATCCACAGAACTATGATAATTCTAGAAATTCCTCTTATTGTTATTAATATAACATGCATCAATTCCCATATTATACAGTTATTATCCATAGAACTATAATAATTCTAGCTATTACTGTTATAGTTTTTAATATATCATACATTATTGCCCATACCATACTGTTATTATCGCTAGAACAATGATAATTGTAATTTATCACTCTTATTATTAGTAATGTAACATGTATTATTACCCATATTATAGTGTTGCTATTGCTAGAACTATAAAATTCTAGCAATTGCTCTTATTGTTATTAATATAACATGCATTAATTCCCATATTATACAGATATTATCCACAGAACTATGATAATTCTAGAAATTCCTCTTATTGTTATTAATATAACATGCATCAATTCCCATATTATACAGTTATTATCCATAGAACTATAATAATTCTAGCTATTACTGTTATAGTTTTTAATATATCATACATTATTGCCCATACCATACTGTTATTATCGCTAGAACAATAATAATTGTAATTTATCACTCTTATTATTAGTAATGTAACATGTATTATTACCCATATTATAGTGTTGCTATTGCTAGAACTATAAAATTCTAGCAATTGCTCTTATTGTTATTAATATAACATGCATTAATTCCCATACTATACAGATATTATACACAGAACTGCAATAATTCTAGAAATTGCTCTTATTGTCATTTATATGACATGCATTACTGCCGAAATTATAGTGTTGCTAACGCTAGAACCGCAATAACTCTAGCTATCACTCTTAGTGATATTAATATAGCATGCATTAATTCCCATATTATAGAGTTACTATCCACAGAAGTATAATAATTCTAGAAATTTCTCTTCCTGTTATTAACATAACATGCATTAATTCCCATATTATAGAGTTACTATCCACAGAACTATAACAAATCTAGCAATTGCTCTTATTGTTATTAATATAACATGCATTAATTCCCATATTATACAGATATTATCCACAGAACTATAATAATTCTAACAATTGCTCTTATTGTTATTAATATAACAAGCATTAATTCCCATATTATATAGTTACTATCCACAGAACTATAATAAATCTAGCAATTACTCTTATTGTTATTAATATAACATGCATTAATTCCCATACTATATAGTTACTATCCACAGAACTATAACAAATCTGGCAATTGCTCTTCTTGTTATTAATATAACATGCATTAATTCCCATATTATACAGATATTATCCACAGAACTATGATAATTCTAGAAATTCCTCTTATTGTTATTAATACAACATGCAATAATTCCCATGTTGTACAGTTATTATCCACAGAACTATAATAATTCTAGCTACTACTCTTATTGTTTTTAATATAACATGTATTATTGCCCAAATTATAACGTTGCTATCGCTGGAATTGTAATAACTCTAGCTATCACTCTTACTGTTATTAATATAACATGCATTAATTCCCATATTATACAGATATTATCCACAGAACTATAATAATTCTAGAAATTGCTCTTACTGTTATTAATATAACAAGCATTAATTCACATATTATACGGTTACTATCCACAGAACTATAATAAATCTAGCAATTACTCTTCTTGTTATTAATATAACATGCATTAATTCCCATATTATACAGATATTATCCACAGAACTATGATAATTCTAGAAATTCCTCTTATTGTTATTAATACAACATGCAATAATTCCCATGTTGTACAGTTATTATCCACAGAATTATAATAATTCCAGAAATTTCTCTTACTGTTATTAATGTAACATGCATTATTACCCAAATTATAATTTTGCTATCGCTAGAACTGTAATAACTCCAGCTATCACTCCCACTGTTATTAATATAACATGCATAAATTCCCATATTATACAGATATTATCCACAGAACTATAATAATTCCAGAAATTTCTCTTACTGTTATTAATGTAACATGCATTATTACCCAAATTATAATTTTGCTATCGCTAGAACTGTAATAACTCCAGCTATCACTCCTACTGTTACTAATATAACATGCATTAATTCCCATATTATACAGATATTATCCACAGAACTATAATAATTCTAGCAATTGCTCTTATTGTTATTAATATAACAAGCATTAATTCCCAGATTATATATTTACTATCCACAGAACTATAATAAATCTAGCAATGACTCTTATTGTTATTAATATAACATGCATTAATTGCCATGTTATACAGTTATTATCCATAGAACTATAATAATTCTAGAAATTTCATCTATTGTTATTAACATAACATGCATTAATTCCCATATTATACAGATATTATCCACAGAACTGCAATAGTTCTAGAAATTGCTCTTATTGTTATTAATATAACATGCATTATTACCCAGATTATAATTTTGCTATTGCTAGAACTGTAATAACTCCAGCTATCACTCCTACTGTTATTAATATAACATGCATTAATTTCCATATTATACAGTCACTATCCACATGACTATAACAAATCTAGCAATTGCTCTTATTGTTATTAATATGACATGCATTAATTCCCATATTATACAGATATTATCCACAGAACTATAACAAATCTAGCTATTACTCTTATTGTTATTAATATAACATGCATTTTTACCCAAATTATAATGTTGCTATCGCTAGAATTGTAATAACTCTAGCTATCACTCCAACTGTTATTAATATAACATGCATTAATTCCCATATTATACAGATATTATCCACAGAACTATAATAATTCCAGAAATTTCTCTTACTGTTATTAATGTAACATGCATTATTACCCAAATTATAAATTTTGCTATCGCTAGAACTGTAATAACTCTAGCTATCACTCCTACTGTTATTAATATAACATGCATAAATTCCCATATTATACAGATACTATTCACAGAACTATAATAATTCCAGAAATTTCTCTTACTGTTATTAATGTAACATGCATTATTACCCAAATTATAATTTTGCTATCGCTAGAACTGTAATAACTCCAGCTATCACTCCTACTGTTATTAATATAACATGCATTAATTCCCATATTATACGGATATTATCCACAGAACTATAATAATTCTAGCAGTTGCTCTTATTGTTATTAATATAACAAGCATTAATTCCCATATTATATATTTACTATCCACAGAACTATAATAAATCTAGCAATTACTCTTATTGTTATTAATATAACATGCATTAATTCCCATGTTATACTGTTATTATCCATAGAACTATAATAATTCTAGCTACTACTCTTATTGTTTCAAATATAACATGTATTATTGCCCAAATTATAATTTTGCTATCGCTAGAACTGTAATAACTCCAGCTATCACTCCAACTGTTATTAATATAACATGCATTAATTCCCATATTATACAGATATTATCCACAGAACTATGATAGTTCTAGAAATTCCTCTTATTGTTCTTAATATAACATGCAATAATTCCCATGTTGTACAGTTATTATCCATAGAACTATAATAATTCTAGCTACTACTCTTATTGTTTTTAATATAACATGTATTATTGCCCAAATTATAATGTTGCTATCGCTGGAATTGTAATAATTCTAGCTATCACTCTTACTGTTATTAATATAACATGCATTAATTCCCATATTATACAGATATTATCCACAGAACTATAATAATTCTAGCTACTACTCTTATTGTTTTTAATATAACATGTATTATTGCCCAAATTATAACGTTGCTATCGCTGGAATTGTAATAACTCTAGCTATCACTCTTACTGTTATTAATATAACATGCATTAATTCCCATATTATACAGATATTATCCACAGAACTATAATAATTCTAGAAATTGCTCTTACTGTTATTAATATAACAAGCATTAATTCACATATTATACGGTTACTATCCACAGAACTATAATAAATCTAGCAATTACTCTTCTTGTTATTAATATAACATGCATTAATTCCCATATTATACAGATATTATCCACAGAACTATGATAATTCTAGAAATTCCTCTTATTGTTATTAATACAACATGCAATAATTCCCATGTTGTACAGTTATTATCCACAGAATTATAATAATTCCAGAAATTTCTCTTACTGTTATTAATGTAACATGCATTATTACCCAAATTATAATTTTGCTATCGCTAGAACTGTAATAACTCCAGCTATCACTCCCACTGTTGTTAATATAACATGCATAAATTCCCATATTATGCAGATATTATCCACAGAACTATAATAATTCCAGAAATTTCTCTTACTGTTATTAATGTAACATGCATTATTACCCAAATTATAATTTTGCTATCGCTAGAACTGTAATAACTCCAGCTATCACTCCTACTGTTACTAATATAACATGCATTAATTCCCATATTATACAGATATTATCCACAGAACTATAATAATTCTAGCAATTGCTCTTATTGTTATTAATATAACAAGCATTAATTCCCAGATTATATATTTACTATCCACAGAACTATAATAAATCTAGCAATGACTCTTATTGTTATTAATATAACATGCATTAATTGCCACGTTATACAGTTATTATCCATAGAACTATAATAATTCTAGAAATTTCATCTATTGTTATTAACATAACATGCATTAATTCCCATATTATACAGATATTATCCACAGAACTGCAATAGTTCTAGAAATTGCTCTTATTGTTATTAATATAACATGCATTATTACCCAGATTATAATTTTGCTATTGCTAGAACTGTAATAACTCCAGCTATCACTCCTACTGTTATTAATATAACATGCATTAATTTCCATATTATACAGTCACTATCCACATGACTATAACAAATCTAGCAATTGCTCTTATTGTTATTAATATGACATGCATTAATTCCCATATTATACAGATATTATCCACAGAACTATAACAAATCTAGCTATTACTCTTATTGTTATTAATATAACATGCATTTTTACCCAAATTATAATGTTGCTATCGCTAGAATTGTAATAACTCTAGCTATCACTCCAACTGTTATTAATATAACATGCATTAATTCCCATATTATACAGATATTATCCACAGAACTATAATAATTCCAGAAATTTCTCTTACTGTTATTAATGTAACATGCATTATTACCCAAATTATAAATTTTGCTATCGCTAGAACTGTAATAACTCTAGCTATCACTCCTACTGTTATTAATATAACATGCATAAATTCCCATATTATACAGATACTATCCACAGAACTATAATAATTCCAGAAATTTCTCTTACTGTTATTAATGTAACATGCATTATTACCCAAATTATAATTTTGCTATCGCTAGAACTGTAATAACTCCAGCTATCACTCCTACTGTTATTAATATAACATGCATTAATTCCCATATTATACGGATATTATCCACAGAACTATAATGATTCTAGCAGTTGCTCTTATTGTTATTAATATAACAAGCATTAATTCCCATATTATATATTTACTATCCACAGAACTATAATAAATCTAGCAATTACTCTTATTGTTATTAATATAACATGCATTAATTCCCATGTTATACTGTTATTATCCATAGAACTATAATAATTCTAGCTACTACTCTTATTGTTTCTAATATAACATGTATTATTGCCCAAATTATAATTTTGCTATCGCTAGAACTGTAATAACTCCAGCTATCACTCCAACTGTTATTAATATAACATGCATTAATTCCCATATTATACAGATATTATCCACAGAACTATGATAGTTCTAGAAATTCCTCTTATTGTTCATAATATAACATGCAATAATTCCCATGTTGTACAGTTATTATCCATAGAACTATAATAATTCTAGCTACTACTCTTATTGTTTTTAATATAACATGTATTATTGCCCAAATTATAATGTTGCTATCGCTGGAATTGTAATAACTCTAGCTATCACTCTTACTGTTATTAATATAACATGCATTAATTCCCATATTATACAGATATTATCCACAGAACTATAATAATTCTAGAAATTGCTCTTACTGTTATTAATATAACATGAATTAATTCACATATTATACGGTTACTATCCACAGACCTATAACAAATCTAGCAATTGCTCTTATTGTTATTAATATAACATGCATTAATTCCCATATTATACAGTTATTATCCATAGAACTATAATAATTCTAGACATTGCTCTTATTTTTATTAATGTACCATGCATTATTACCCATATTATACAGTTACTGTTGCTAGGACTATAAAATTCGAGCAATTGCTCTTATTGTTATTAAAATAACATGCATTAATTCCCATATTACACAGATATTGTCCACAGAACTATAATAATTCTAGCAATTGCTCTTATTGTTATTAATATAACATGCATTAATTCCCATATTATACAGTTATTATCCATAGAACTATAATAATTCTAGCTATTACTGTTATAGTTTTTAATATATCATACATTATTGCCCATACCATACTGTTATTATCGCTAGAACAATAATAATTGTAATTTATCACTCTTATTATTAGTAATGTAACATGTATTATTACCCATATTATAGTGTTGCTATTGCTAGAACTATAAAATTCTAGCAATTGCTCTTATTGTTATTAATATAACATGCATTAATTCCCATATTATACAGTTACTATCCACAGAACTATAACAAATCTAGCAATTGCTCTTATTGTTATTAATATAACATGCATTATTACCCAAATTATAATTTTGCTATCGCTAGAACTGTAATAACTCCAGCTATCACTCCTACTGTTATTAATATAACATGCATTAATTTCCATATTAAAGATTTACTATCCACAGAACTATAATAATTCCAGAAATTGCTCTTCCTGTTATTAATATAACATGCATTAATTCCCATATTATACAGTTACTATCCACAGAACTATAACAAATCTAGCAATTACTCTTATTGTTATTAATATAACATGCATTTTTACCCAAATTATAATGTTGCTATCGCTAGAACCGTAATAACTCTAGCTATCACTCTTAGTGTTATTAATATAACATGCATTAATTCCTATATTATACAGTTATTATCCATAGAACTATAATAATTCTAGCTATTACTCTTATTGTCTTTAATATATCATGCATTAATTCCCATATTATACAGATATTATCCACAGAACTATAATAATTCTAGAAATTACTCTTATTGCTATTAATATAACTTGCATTATTACCCAAATTATAATTTTGCTATCGCTAGAACTGTAATAACTCTAGCTATCACTCTTACTGTTATTAATATAACATGCATTAATTCCCATATTAAAGAGTTACTATCCACAGAACTATAATAATTCCAAAAATTGCTCTTCCTGTTATTAATATAACATGCATTAATTCCCATATTATACAGTTACTATCCACAGAACTATAACAAATCTAGCAATTGCTCTTATTGTTATTAATATAACATGCATTAATTCCCATGTTATACAGTTATTATCCATAGAACTATAATAATTCTAGATACTACTCTTATTGTTTTTAATATAACATGTATTATTGCCCAAATTATAATGTTGCTATCGTTAGAATTGTAATAACTCTAGCTATCACTCATAGTGTTATTAATATAACATGCATTAATTCCCATACTATACAAATATTATCCACAGAACTACAGTAATTCTAGAAATTGCTCTTATTTTTATTAATATAACATACATTAATTCCCATATTATATAGTTACTATCCACAGAACTATAATACATCTAGCAATTACTCTTATTGTTATTAATATAACATGCATTAATTCCCATGTTATACAGTTACTATCCACGTGACTATAACAAATCTAGCAATTGCTCTTATTGTTATTAATATGACATGCATTAATTCCCATATTATACAGATATTATCCACAGAACTCTAACAAATCTAGCTATTACTCTTATTGTTATTAATATAACATGCATTAATTCCCATATTATATAGTTACTATCCACAGAGCTATAATAAATCTAGCAATTACTCTTATTGTTATTAATATAACATGCATTAATTCCCATATTATATAGTTACTATCCACAGAACTATAACAAATCTGGCAATTGCTCTTCTTGTTATTAATATAACATGCATTAATTCCCATATTATACAGATATTATCCACAGAACTATGATAATTCTAGAAATTCCTCTTATTGTTATTAATACAACATGCAATAATTCCCATGTTGTACAGTTATTATCCATAGAACTATAATAATTCTAGCTACTACTCTTATTGTTTTTAATATAAGATGTATTATTGCCCAAATTAAAACGTTGCTATCGCTGGAATTGTAATAACTCTAGCTATCACTCTTACTGTTATTAATATAACATGCATTAATTCCCATATTATACAGATATTATCCACAGAACTATAATAATTCTAGAAATTGCTCTTACTGTTATTAATATAACAAGCATTAATTCACATATTATACGGTTACTAGCCACAGAACTACAATAAATCTAGCAATTACTCTTCTTGTTATTAATATAACATGCATTAATTCCCATATTATACAGGTATTATCCACAGAACTATGATAATTCTAGAAATTCCTCTTATTGTTATTAATACAACATGCAATAATTCCCATGTTGTACAGTTATTATCCACAGAACTATAATAATTCCAGAAATTTCTCTTACTGTTATTAATATAACAAGCATTAATTCCCATATTATATATTTACTATCCACAGAACTATAATAAATCTAGCAATTACTCTTATTGTTATTAACATAACATGCATTAATTGCCATGTCATACAGTTATTATCCATAGAACTATAATAATTCTAGAAATTTCACCTATTGTTATTAATATAACATGCATTAATTCCCATATTATACAGATATTATCCACAGAACTGCAATAATTCTAGAAATTGCTCTTATTGTTATTAATATAACATGCATTAATTCCCATATTATATAGTTACTATCCACAGAACTATAACAAATCTGGCAATTGCTCTTCTTGTTATTAATATAACATACATTAATTCCCATATTATATAGTTACTATCCACAGAACTATAACAAATCTGGCAATTGCTCTTCTTGCTATTAATATAACATGCATTAATTCCCATATTATACAGATATTATCCACAGAACTATGATAATTCTAGAAATTCCTCTTATTGTTATTAATATAACATGCAATAATTCCCATGTTGTACAGTTATTATCCATAGAACTATAATAATTCTAGCTACTACTCTTATTGTTTTTAATATAACATGTATTATTGCCCAAATTATAATATTGCTATCGCTGGAATTGTAATAACTCTAGCTATCACTCTTACTGTTATTAATATAACATGCATTAATTCCCATATTATACAGATATTATCCACAGAACTATAATAATTCTAGAAATTGCTCTTACTGTTATTAATATAACATGAATTAATTCACATATTATACGGTTACTATCCACAGACCTATAACAAATCTAGCAATTGCTCTTATTGTTATTAATATAACATGCATTAATTCCGATATTATACAGTTATTATCCATAGAACTATAATAATTCTAGACATTGCTCTTATTTTTATTAATGTACCATGCGTCATTACCCATATTATACAGTTACTGTTGCTGGAACTATAAAATTCGAGCAATTGCTCTTATTGTTATTCAAATAACATGCATTACTTCCCATATTATACAGATGTTATCCACAGAACTATAATAATTCTAGAAATTTCACTTATTGTTATTAATATAACATGCATTAATTCCCATATTATACAGATATTATCCACAGAACTGCAATAATTCTAGAAATTGCTCATATTGTCATTTATATGACATGCATTATTGCCGAAATTATAGTGTTGCTAACGCTAGAACCGCAATAACTCTAGCTATCACTCTTAGTGTTATTAATATAGCATGCATTAATTCCCATATTATAGAGTTACTATCCACAGAAGTATAATAATTCTAGAAATTTCTCTTCCTGTTATTAACATAACATGCATTAATTCCCATATTATAGAGTTACTATCCACAGAACTATAACAAATCTAGCAATTGCTCTTATTGTTATTAATATAACATGCATTAACTCCCATATTATACAGATATTATCCACAGAACTATAATAATTCTAGCAATTGCTCTTATTGTTATTAATATAACAAGCATTAATTCCCATATTATATAGTTACTATCCACAGAACTATAATAAATCTAGCAATTACTCTTATTGTTATTAATATAACATGCATTAATTCCCATATTATATAGTTACTATCCACAGAACTATAACAAATCTGGCAATTGCTCTTCTTGTTATTAATAACATGCATTAATTCCCATATTATACAGATATTATCCACAGAACTATGATAATTCTAGAAATGCCTCTTATTGTTATTAATACAACATGCAATAATTCCCATGTTGTACAGTTATTATCCATAGAACTATAATAATTCTAGCTACTACTCTTATTGTTTTTAATATAACATGTATTATTGCCCAAATTATAACGTTGCTATCGCTGGAATTGTAATAACTCTAGCTATCACTCTTACTGTTATTAATATAACATGCATTAATTCCCATATTATACAGATATTATCCACAGAACTATAATAATTCTAGAAATTGCTCTTACTGTTATTAATATAACAAGCATTAATTCACATATTATACGGTTACTATCCACAGAACTACAATAAATCTAGCAATTACTCTTCTTGTTATTAATATAACATGCATTAATTCCCATATTATACAGGTATTATCCACAGAACTATGATAATTCTAGAAATTCCTCTTATTGTTATTAATACAACATGCAATAATTCCCATGTTGTACAGTTATTATCCACAGAACTATAATAATTCCAGAAATTTCTCTTACTGTTATTAATATAACAAGCATTAATTCCCATATTATATATTTACTATCCACAGAACTATAATAAATCTAGCAATTACTCATATCGTTATTAACATAACATGCATTAATTGCCATGTCATACAGTTATTATCCATAGAACTATAATAATTCTAGAAATTTCACCTATTGTTATTAATATAACATGCATTAATTCCCATATTATACAGATATTATCCACAGAACTGCAATAATTCTAGAAATTGCTCTTATTGTTATTAATATAACATGCATTAATTCCCATATTATATAGTTACTATCCACAGAACTATAACAAATCTGGCAATTGCTCTTATTGTTATTAATATAACATGCATTAATTCCCATGTTATACAGTTATTATCCATAGAACTATAATAATTCTAGATACTACTCTTATTGTTTTTAATATAACATGTATTATTGCCCAAATTATAATGTTGCTATCGTTAGAATTGTAATAACTCTAGCTATCACTCATAGTGTTATTAATATAACATGCATTAATTCCCATATTATACAAATATTATCCACAGAACTACAATAATTCTAGAAATTGCTCTTATTTTTATTAATATAACATACATTAATTCCCATATTATATAGTTACTATCCACAGAACTATAATACATCTAGCAATTACTCTTATTGTTATTAATATAACATGCATTAATTCCCATGTTATACAGTTACTATCCACGTGACTATAACAAATCTAGCAATTGCTCTTATTGTTATTAATATGACATGCATTAATTCCCATATTATACAGATATTATACACAGAACTGCAATAATTCTAGAAATTGCTCTTATTGTCATTTATATGACATGCATTATTGCCGAAATTATAGTGTTGCTAACGCTAGAACCGCAATAACTCTAGCTATCACTCTTAGTGTTATTAATATAGCATGCATTAATTCCCATATTATAGAGTTAATATCCACAGAAGTATAATAATTCTAGAAATTTCTCTTCCTCTTATTAACATAACATGCATTAATTCCCATATTATAGAGTTACTATCCACAGAACTATAACAAATCTAGCAATTGCTCTTATTGTTATTAATATAAAATGCATTAATTCCCATATTATACAGATATTATCCACAGAACTATAATAATTCTAGCAATTGCTCTTATTGTTATAAATATAACAAGCATTAATTCCCATATTATGTAGTTACTATCCACAGAACTATAATAAATCTAGCAATTACTCTTATTGTTATTTATATAACATGCATTAGTTCCTATGTTATACAGTTATTATCCATAGAACTATAATAATTCCAGAAATTTCTCTTACTGTTATTAATGTAACATGCATTATTACCCAAATTATAATTTTGCTATCGCTAGAACTGTAATAACTCCAGCTATCACTCCTACTGCTATTAAAATAACATGCATTTATTCCCATATTATACAGCTATTATCCACAGAACTATAATAATTCTAGCAATTGCTCTTATTGTTATTAATATAACAAGCATTAATTCCCATATTATATGTTTACTATCCACAGAACTATAATAAATCTAGCAATTACTCTTATTGTTATTAACATAACATGCATTAATTGCCATGTTATACAGTTATTATCCATAGAACTATAATAATTCTAGAAATTTCACCTATTGTTATTAATATAACATGCATTAATTCCCATATTATACAGATATTATCCACAGAACTGCAATAATTCTAGAAATTGCTCTTATTGTTATTAATATAACATGCATTAATTCCCATATTATATAGTTACTATCCACAGAACTATAACAAATCTGGCAATTGCTCTTCTTGCTATTAATATAACATGCATTAATTCCCATATTATACAGATATTATCCACAGAACTATGATAATTCTAGAAATTCCTCTTATTGTTATTAATATAACATGCAATAATTCCCATGTTGTACAGTTATTATCCATAGAACTATAATAATTCTAGCTACTACTCTTATTGTTTTTAATATAACATGTATTATTGCCCAAATTATAATGTTGCTATCGCTGGAATTGTAATAACTCTAGCTATCATTCTTACTGTTATTAATATAACATGCATTAATTCCCATATTATACAGATATTATCCACAGAACTATAATAATTCTAGAAATTGCTCTTACTGTTATTAATATAACATGAATTAATTCACATATTATACGGTTACTATCCACAGACCTATAACAAATCTAGCAATTGCTCTTATTTTTATTAATATAACATGCATTAATTCCCATATTATACAGTTATTATCCATAGAACTATAATAATTCTAGACATTGCTCTTATTTTTATTAATGTACCATGCATTATTACCCATATTATACAGTTACTGTTGCTAGAACTATAAAATTCGAGCAATTGCTCTTATTGTTATTAAAATAACATGCATTAATTCCCATATTACACAGATATTGTCCACAGAACTATAATAATTCTAGCAATTGCTCTTATTGTTATTAATATAACATGCATTAATTCCCATATTATACAGTTATTACCCATAGAACTATAATAATTCTAGCTATTACTGTTATAGTTTTTAATATATCATACATTATTGCCCATACCATACTGTTATTATCGCTAGAACAATAATAATTGTAATTTATCACTCTTATTATTAGTAATGTAACATGTATTATTACCCATATTATAGTGTTGCTATTGCTAGAACTATAAAATTCTAGCAATTGCTCTTATTGTTATTAATATAACATGCATTAATTCCCATATTATACAGTTACTATCCACAGAACTATAACAAATCTAGCAATTGCTCTTATTGTTATTAATATAACATGCATTATTACCCAAATTATAATTTTGCTATCGCTAGAACTGTAATAACTCCAGCTATCACTCCTACTGTTATTAATATAACATGCATTAATTTCCATATTAAAGAGTTACTATCCACAGAACTATAATAATTCCAGAAATTGCTCTTCCTGTTATTAATATAACATGCATTAATTCCCATATTATACAGTTACTATCCACAGAACTATAACAAATCTAGCAATTACTCTTATTGTTATTAACATAACATGCATTAATTCGCATGTTATACAGTTATTATCCATAGAACTATAATAATTCTAGCTACTACTCTTATTGTTTCTAATATAACATGTATTATTGCCCAAATTATAATGTTGCTATCGTTAGAATTGTAATAACTCTAGCTATCACTCCAACTGTTATTAATATAACATGCATTAATTCCCATATTATACAGATATTATCCACAGAACTATAATAATTCCAGAAATTTCTCTTACTGTTATTAATGTAACATGCACTATTACCCAAATTATAATTTTGCTATTGCTAGAACTGTAATAACTCCAGCTATCACTCCTACTGTTATTAATATAACATGCATTAATTTCCATATTATACAGTCACTATCCACATGACTATAACAAATCTAGCAATTGCTCTTATTGTTATTAATATGACATGCATTAATTCCCATATTATACAGATATTATCCACAGAACTATAACAAATCTAGCAATTACTCTTATTGTTATTAATATAACATGCATTTTTACCCAAATTATAATGTTGCTGTCGCTAGAACCGTAATAATTCTAGCTATTACTCTTATTGTTTTTAATATATCATGCATTAATTCCCATATTATACAGATGTTATCCACAGAACTATAATAATTCTAGAAATTTCACCTACTGTTATTAACATAACATGCATTAATTCCCATATTATACAGATATTATCCACAGAACTGCAATAATTCTAGAATTTGCTCTTATTGTTATTAATATAACATGCATTATTCCCCAAATTATAATTTTGCTATTGCTAGAACTGTAATAACTCCAGCTATCACTCCTACTGTTATTAATATAACATGCATTAATTTCCATATTATACAGTCACTATCCACATGACTATAACAAATCTAGCAATTGCTCTTATTGTTATTCATATGACATGCATTAATTCCCATATTATACAGATATTATCCACAGAACTATAACAAATCTAGCAATTACTCTTATTGTTATTAATATAACATGCATTAATTCCCATATTATACAGTTACTATCCACAGAACTATAACAAATCTAGCAATTACTCTTATTGTTATTAACATAACATGCATTAATTCGCATGTTATACAGTTATTATCCATAGCACTATAATAATTCTAGCTACTACTTTTATAGTTTCTAATATAACATGTATTATTGCCCAAATTATAATGTTGCTATCGCTAGAATTGTAATAACTCTAGCTATCACTCCAACTGTTATTAATATAACATGCATTAATTCCCATATTATACAGATATTATCCACAGAACTATAATAATTCTAGAAATTGCTCTTACTGTTATTAATATAACATGAATTAATTCACATATTATACGGTTACTATCCACAGACCTATAACAAATCTAGCAATTGCTCTTATTGTTATTAATATAACATGCATTAATTCCCATATTATACAGTTATTATCCATAGAACTATAATAATTCTAGACATTGCTCTTATTTTTATTAATGTACCATGCATTATTACCCATATTATACAGTTACTGTTGCTAGGACTATAAAATTCGAGCAATTGCTCTTATTGTTATTAAAATAACATGCATTAATTCCCATATTACACAGATATTGTCCACAGAACTATAATAATTCTAGCAATTGCTCTTATTGTTATTAATATAACATGCATTAATTCCCATATTATACAGTTATTATCCATAGAACTATGATAATTCTAGCTATTACTGTTATAGTTTTTAATATATCATACATTATTGCCCATACCATACTGTTATTATCGCTAGAACAATAATAATTGTAATTTATCACTCTTATTATTAGTAATGTAACATGTATTATTACCCATATTATAGTCTTGCTATTGCTAGAACTATAAAATTCTAGCAATTGCTCTTATTGTTATTAATATAACATGCATTAATTCCCATATTATACAGTTACTATCCACAGAACTATAACAAATCTAGCAATAGCTCTTATTGTTATTAATATAACATGCATTATTACCCAAATTATAATTTTGCTATCGCTAGAACTGTAATAACTCCAGCTATCACTCCTACTGTTATTAATATAACATGCATTAATTTCCATATTAAAGAGTTACTATCCACAGAACTATAATAATTCCAGAAATTGCTCTTCCTGTTATTAATATAACATGCATTAATTCCCATATTATACAGTTACTATCCACAGAACTATAACAAATCTAGCAATTACTCTTATTGTTATTAACATAACATGCATTAATTCGCATGTTATACAGTTATTATCCATAGAACTATAATAATTCTAGCTACTACTCTTATTGTTTTTAATATAACATGTATTATTGCCCAAATTATAACGTTGCTATCGCTGGAATTGTAATAACTCTAGCTATCACTCTTACTGTTATTAATATAACATGCATTAATTCCCATATTATACAGATATTATACACAGAACTGCAATAATTCTAGAAATTGCTCTTATTGTCATTTATATGACATGCATTATTGCCGAAATTATAGTGTTGCTAACGCTAGAACCGCAATAACTCTAGCTATCACTCTTAGTGTTATTAATATAGCATGCATTAATTCCCATATTATAGAGTTAATATCCACAGAAGTATAATAATTCTAGAAATTTCTCTTCCTCTTATTAACATAACATGCATTAATTCCCATATTATAGAGTTACTATCCACAGAACTATAACAAATCTAGCAATTGCTCTTATTGTTATTAATATAAAATGCATTAATTCCCATATTATACAGATATTATCCACAGAACTATAATAATTCTAGCAATTGCTCTTATTGTTATAAATATAACAAGCATTAATTCCCATATTATGTAGTTACTATCCACAGAACTATAATAAATCTAGCAATTACTCTTATTGTTATTTATATAACATGCATTAGTTCCTATGTTATACAGTTATTATCCATAGAACTATAATAATTCCAGAAATTTCTCTTACTGTTATTAATGTAACATGCATTATTACCCAAATTATAATTTTGCTATCGCTAGAACTGTAATAACTCCAGCTATCACTCCTACTGCTATTAAAATAACATGCATTTATTCCCATATTATACAGCTATTATCCACAGAACTATAATAATTCTAGCAATTGCTCTTATTGTTATTAATATAACAAGCATTAATTCCCATATTATATGTTTACTATCCACAGAACTATAATAAATCTAGCAATTACTCTTATTGTTATTAACATAACATGCATTAATTGCCATGTTATACAGTTATTATCCATAGAACTATAATAATTCTAGAAATTTCACCTATTGTTATTAATATAACATGCATTAATTCCCATATTATACAGATATTATCCACAGAACTGCAATAATTCTAGAAATTGCTCTTATTGTTATTAATATAACATGCATTAATTCCCATATTATATAGTTACTATCCACAGAACTATAACAAATCTGGCAATTGCTCTTCTTGCTATTAATATAACATGCATTAATTCCCATATTATACAGATATTATCCACAGAACTATGATAATTCTAGAAATTCCTCTTATTGTTATTAATATAACATGCAATAATTCCCATGTTGTACAGTTATTATCCATAGAACTATAATAATTCTAGCTACTACTCTTATTGTTTTTAATATAACATGTATTATTGCCCAAATTATAATGTTGCTATCGCTGGAATTGTAATAACTCTAGCTATCATTCTTACTGTTATTAATATAACATGCATTAATTCCCATATTATACAGATATTATCCACAGAACTATAATAATTCTAGAAATTGCTCTTACTGTTATTAATATAACATGAATTAATTCACATATTATACGGTTACTATCCACAGACCTATAACAAATCTAGCAATTGCTCTTATTTTTATTAATATAACATGCATTAATTCCCATATTATACAGTTATTATCCATAGAACTATAATAATTCTAGACATTGCTCTTATTTTTATTAATGTACCATGCATTATTACCCATATTATACAGTTACTGTTGCTAGAACTATAAAATTCGAGCAATTGCTCTTATTGTTATTAAAATAACATGCATTAATTCCCATATTACACAGATATTGTCCACAGAACTATAATAATTCTAGCAATTGCTCTTATTGTTATTAATATAACATGCATTAATTCCCATATTATACAGTTATTACCCATAGAACTATAATAATTCTAGCTATTACTGTTATAGTTTTTAATATATCATACATTATTGCCCATACCATACTGTTATTATCGCTAGAACAATAATAATTGTAATTTATCACTCTTATTATTAGTAATGTAACATGTATTATTACCCATATTATAGTGTTGCTATTGCTAGAACTATAAAATTCTAGCAATTGCTCTTATTGTTATTAATATAACATGCATTAATTCCCATATTATACAGTTACTATCCACAGAACTATAACAAATCTAGCAATTGCTCTTATTGTTATTAATATAACATGCATTATTACCCAAATTATAATTTTGCTATCGCTAGAACTGTAATAACTCCAGCTATCACTCCTACTGTTATTAATATAACATGCATTAATTTCCATATTAAAGAGTTACTATCCACAGAACTATAATAATTCCAGAAATTGCTCTTCCTGTTATTAATATAACATGCATTAATTCCCATATTATACAGTTACTATCCACAGAACTATAACAAATCTAGCAATTACTCTTATTGTTATTAACATAACATGCATTAATTCGCATGTTATACAGTTATTATCCATAGAACTATAATAATTCTAGCTACTACTCTTATTGTTTCTAATATAACATGTATTATTGCCCAAATTATAATGTTGCTATCGTTAGAATTGTAATAACTCTAGCTATCACTCCAACTGTTATTAATATAACATGCATTAATTCCCATATTATACAGATATTATCCACAGAACTATAATAATTCCAGAAATTTCTCTTACTGTTATTAATGTAACATGCACTATTACCCAAATTATAATTTTGCTATTGCTAGAACTGTAATAACTCCAGCTATCACTCCTACTGTTATTAATATAACATGCATTAATTTCCATATTATACAGTCACTATCCACATGACTATAACAAATCTAGCAATTGCTCTTATTGTTATTAATATGACATGCATTAATTCCCATATTATACAGATATTATCCACAGAACTATAACAAATCTAGCAATTACTCTTATTGTTATTAATATAACATGCATTTTTACCCAAATTATAATGTTGCTGTCGCTAGAACCGTAATAATTCTAGCTATTACTCTTATTGTTTTTAATATATCATGCATTAATTCCCATATTATACAGATGTTATCCACAGAACTATAATAATTCTAGAAATTGCTCTTACTGTTATTAATATAACAAGCATTAATTCACATATTATACGGTTACTATCCACAGAACTATAATAAATCTAGCAATTACTCTTCTTGTTATTAATATAACATGCATTAATTCCCATATTATACAGATATTATCCACAGAACTATGATAATTCTAGAAATTCCTCTTATTGTTATTAATACAACATGCAATAATTCCCATGTTGTACAGTTATTATCCACAGAATTATAATAATTCCAGAAATTTCTCTTACTGTTATTAATGTAACATGCATTATTACCCAAATTATAATTTTGCTATCGCTAGAACTGTAATAACTCCAGCTATCACTCCCACTGTTATTAATATAACATGCATAAATTCCCATATTATACAGATATTATCCACAGAACTATAATAATTCCAGAAATTTCTCTTACTGTTATTAATGTAACATGCATTATTACCCAAATTATAATTTTGCTATCGCTAGAACTGTAATAACTCCAGCTATCACTCCTACTGTTACTAATATAACATGCATTAATTCCCATATTATACAGATATTATCCACAGAACTATAATAATTCTAGCAATTGCTCTTATTGTTATTAATATAACAAGCATTAATTCCCAGATTATATATTTACTATCCACAGAACTATAATAAATCTAGCAATGACTCTTATTGTTATTAATATAACATGCATTAATTGCCATGTTATACAGTTATTATCCATAGAACTATAATAATTCTAGAAATTTCATCTATTGTTATTAACATAACATGCATTAATTCCCATATTATACAGATATTATCCACAGAACTGCAATAGTTCTAGAAATTGCTCTTATTGTTATTAATATAACATGCATTATTACCCAGATTATAATTTTGCTATTGCTAGAACTGTAATAACTCCAGCTATCACTCCTACTGTTATTAATATAACATGCATTAATTTCCATATTATACAGTCACTATCCACATGACTATAACAAATCTAGCAATTGCTCTTATTGTTATTAATATGACATGCATTAATTCCCATATTATACAGATATTATCCACAGAACTATAACAAATCTAGCTATTACTCTTATTGTTATTAATATAACATGCATTTTTACCCAAATTATAATGTTGCTATCGCTAGAATTGTAATAACTCTAGCTATCACTCCAACTGTTATTAATATAACATGCATTAATTCCCATATTATACAGATATTATCCACAGAACTATAATAATTCCAGAAATTTCTCTTACTGTTATTAATGTAACATGCATTATTACCCAAATTATAAATTTTGCTATCGCTAGAACTGTAATAACTCTAGCTATCACTCCTACTGTTATTAATACAACATGCATAAATTCCCATATTATACAGATACTATCCACAGAACTATAATAATTCCAGAAATTTCTCTTACTGTTATTAATGTAACATGCATTATTACCCAAATTATAATTTTGCTATCGCTAGAACAGTAATAACTCCAGCTATCACTCCTACTGTTATTAATATAACATGCATTAATTCCCATATTATACGGATATTATCCACAGAACTATAATAATTCTAGCAGTTGCTCTTATTGTTATTAATATAACAAGCATTAATTCCCATATTATATATTTACTATCCACAGAACTATAATAAATCTAGCAATTACTCTTATTGTTATTAATATAACATGCATTAATTCCCATGTTATACTGTTATTATCCATAGAACTATAATAATTCTAGCTACTACTCTTATTGTTTCTAATATAACATGTATTATTGCCCAAATTATAATTTTGCTATCGCTAGAACTGTAATAACTCCAGCTATCACTCCAACTGTTATTAATATAACATGCATTAATTCCCATATTATACAGATATTATCCACAGAACTATGATAGTTCTAGAAATTCCTCTTATTGTTCTTAATATAACATGCAATAATTCCCATGTTGTACAGTTATTATCCATAGAACTATAATAATTCTAGCTACTACTCTTATTGTTTTTAATATAACATGTATTATTGCCCAAATTATAATGTTGCTATCGCTGGAATTGTAATAACTCTAGCTATCATTCTTACTGTTATTAATATAACATGCATTAATTCCCATATTATACAGATATTATCCACAGAACTATAATAATTCTAGAAATTGCTCTTACTGTTATTAATATAACATGAATTAATTCACATATTATACGGTTACTATCCACAGACCTATAACAAATCTAGCAATTGCTCTTATTTTTATTAATATAACATGCATTAATTCCCATATTATACAGTTATTATCCATAGAACTATAATAATTCTAGACATTGCTCTTATTTTTATTAATGTACCATGCATTATTACCCATATTATACAGTTACTGTTGCTAGAACTATAAAATTCGAGCAATTGCTCTTATTGTTATTAATATAACATGCATTAATTCCCATATTATACAGTTATTATCCATAGAACTATAATAATTCTAGCTATTACTGTTATAGTTTTTAATATATCATACATTATTGCCCATACCATACTGTTATTATCGCTAGAACAATAATAATTGTAATTTATCACTCTTATTATTAGTAATGTAACATGTATTATTACCCATATTATAGTGTTGCTATTGCTAGAACTATAAAATTCTAGCAATTGCTCTTATTGTTATTAATATAACATGCATTAATTCCCATATTATACAGTTACTATCCACAGAACTATAACAAATCTAGCAATTGCTCTTATTGTTATTAATATAACATGCATTATTACCCAAATTATAATTTTGCTATCGCTAGAACTGTAATAACTCCAGCTATCACTCCTACTGTTATTAATATAACATGCATTAATTTCCATATTAAAGAGTTACTATCCACAGAACTATAATAATTCCAGAAATTGCTCTTCCTGTTATTAATATAACATGCATTAATTCCCATATTATACAGTTACTATCCACAGAACTATAACAAATCTAGCAATTACTCTTATTGTTATTAATATAACATGCATTTTTACCCAAATTATAATGTTGCTATCGCTAGAACCGTAATAACTCTAGCTATCACTCTTAGTGTTATTAATATAACATGCATTAATTCCTATATTATACAGTTATTATCCATAGAACTATAATAATTCTAGCTATTACTCTTATTGTCTTTAATATATCATGCATTAATTCCCATATTATACAGATATTATCCACAGAACTATAATAATTCTAGAAATTACTCTTATTGCTATTAATATAACTTGCATTATTACCCAAATTATAATTTTGCTATCGCTAGAACTGTAATAACTCTAGCTATCACTCTTACTGTTATTAATATAACATGCATTAATTCCCATATTAAAGAGTTACTATCCACAGAACTATAATAATTCCAAAAATTGCTCTTCCTGTTATTAATATAACATGCATTAATTCCCATATTATACAGTTACTATCCACAGAACTATAACAAATCTAGCAATTGCTCTTATTGTGTAACGTAGTCGTTTACCGTCCAACCGCGTTGCTAGACAACGCGGTGGAGTCGCGACTCGCGGGCCCCCTGGTGCCGGACGCTTCAGCGAGCCAGGGTTGACGCGAGGGAGCCGATCGCGGTGCGGAAGGGAGCTGGTCGCAGGAGAGAGAGAGAACACAAGGAATACTATGAAAATATAAATGTTTATTGCTTAACTAAGAGTATATATATATATATGGGCGGTTAGCGCTTGTCCGCGGCGGTCGACGTGGCTGGCGTCGCAGCGGCCGGGCCTGTTGTAGCCGGCATCTCGGGGTTCGGCTTCTATAATTTAAACAGACATGGTTATGATTTATTCGTATAACGGCGGCGGCGCAAACGTATGTACTAAAGTCCTACCTAACGCTTACAATCTATCTTATAACCTACGCTTACCTATCGCTCGTACAATATATCTTACAGACTATATCGCTCGCAGTTCGGACACGGGGCTCGGTCGCGGGGCAGCCGGTATTCGCGGCGGGATCGCGGAAACGCATTCGCGGGTCGGTCGGTCGGTCGGTCGGGGGAATACGCTCGCGGTTCGCGCTCGCGGATCGGACGGCTGAAACGGTTCGCGGATCTTAGAACTAGGGTTCGCGCTCAAGAGGAGGAGGAGAGAGAAGGAGAGTAATAAACCACAGGGTAAAGTGGCCACTTCTGGCCTTGCGTAGCTCTTATTAAAACCCAAGAACCTTCGTATACTCTACGCCGTGGCCTTGCCGACGACGTCTTGTCCGCCCTCGGTTTCGTTCCCCCGGGCCTTGCCGCAAGGAAACTATACCGGCGGACCGTTGCTGCTCTGGCGGTCAGGTGGCTTCCGCACCGTGGCCTTGCCGACGATGCGTCGTCCACCCTCAGCTTCCCTTCCTCGGGCCTTGCCGCAAGAAAGTCCAGCTGGATGACCGTTACTCCTGGAGGCCAGGTAGACTTGGCGTCGTGGCCTTGCCGACGACACGTTGTCCACCCTCAGCTTCCCTTCCTCGGGCCATGCCACAAGGAAGTCCAGCTGGATGGCTAGCTCCTTCCCGGCGGTCCGGTAGACTTCGCGTCGTGGCCTTACCGACGACACGTTGTCCACCCCCTGCCTCTCTTTCCTCGGGCCTTGCCGCAAGGGAATCGAAGCCGGGTTGACCGTTGGCTCGCGTCTCCTCCTGCCGTGGAACCAGGCCTGACCGTAGTTCCTTGGCGGCGGAGTCGTCGAGGGTTGGCGCGGTCAGCTCTGGTGCGTGGCCTAACCGTACACACCATTGCTGACCTCCAGCCTTCCTAGCCCGGGCCTGACCGCAGACCAGGAAAGCCTTACTGCCGTGGAGCGGACCTCCGAGGAGGTCCTGCTCGGGGCCGAAGCCCCGAGTCAACTCAATCGATTTCGCGATCGATCGCTGCTTAAATAGTCTCGCGTCTCCCTGGGTGGTCTTGGTGGAGGATCCCCACCTCGCGGTGCGCGGCTGACGGTGCGTGATCGACGGATCGCGGTTGACGGCGCGCGGTTAACGGGGCACGGTGCGTGACGTATTCGTCACAATTGTTATTAATATAACATGCATTAATTCCCATGTTATACAGTTATTATCCATAGAACTATAATAATTCTAGATACTACTCTTATTGTTTTTAATATAACATGTATTATTGCCCAAATTATAATGTTGCTATCGTTAGAATTGTAATAACTCTAGCTATCACTCATAGTGTTATTAATATAACATGCATTAATTCCCATATTATACAAATATTAACCACAGAACTACAATAATTCTAGAAATTGCTCTTATTTTTATTAATATAACATACATTAATTCCCATATTATATAGTTACTATCCACAGAACTATAATACATCTAGCAATTACTCTTATTGTTATTAATATAACATGCATTAATTCCCATGTTATACAGTTACTATCCACGTGACTATAACAAATCTAGCAATTGCTCTTATTGTTATTAATATGACATGCATTAATTCCCATATTATACAGATATTATACACAGAACTGCAATAATTCTAGAAATTGCTCTTATTGTCATTTATATGACATGCATTATTGCCGAAATTATAGTGTTGCTAACGCTAGAACCGCAATAACTCTAGCTATCACTCTTAGTGTTATTAATATAGCATGCATTAATTCCCATATTATAGAGTTAATATCCACAGAAGTATAATAATTCTAGAAATTTCTCTTCCTCTTATTAACATAACATGCATTAATTCCCATATTATAGAGTTACTGTCCACAGAACTATAATAAATCTAGCAATTACTCTTATTGTTATTTATATAACATGCATTAGTTCCTATGTTATACAGTTATTATCCATAGAACTATAATAATTCCAGAAATTTCTCTTACTGTTATTAATGTAACATGCATTATTACCCAAATTATAATTTTGCTATCGCTAGAACTGTAATAACTCCAGCTATCACTCCTACTGCTATTAAAATAACATGCATTTATTCCCATATTATACAGCTATTATCCACAGAACTATAATAATTCTAGCAATAGCTCTTATTGTTATTAATATAACAAGCATTAATTCCCATATTATATGTTTACTATCCACAGAACTATAATAAATCTAGCAATTACTCTTATTGTTATTAACATAACATGCATTAATTGCCATGTTATACAGTTATTATCCATAGAACTATAATAATTCTAGAAATTTCACCTATTGTTATTAATATAACATGCATTAATTCCCATATTATACAGATATTATCCACAGAACTGCAATAGTTCTAGAAATTGCTCTTATTGTTATTAATATAGCATGCATTAATTCCCATATTATATAGTTACTATCCACAGAACTATAACAAATCTGGCAATTGCTCTTCTTGTTATTAATATAACATGCATTAATTCCCATATTATATAGTTACTATCCACAGAACTATAACAAATCTGGCAATTGCTCTTCTTGCTATTAATATAACATGCATTAATTCCCATATTATACAGATATTATCCACAGAACTATGATAATTCTAGAAATTCCTCTTATTGTTATTAATATAACATGCAATAATTCCCATGTTGTACAGTTATTATCCATAGAACTATAATAATTCTAGCTACTACTCTTATTGTTTTTAATATAACATGTATTATTGCCCAAATTATAACGTTGCTATCGCTGGAATTGTAATAACTCTAGCTATCACTCTTACTGTTATTAATATAACATGCATTAATTCCCATATTATACAGATATTATACACAGAACTGCAATAATTCTAGAAATTGCTCTTATTGTCATTTATATGACATGCATTATTGCCGAAATTATAGTGTTGCTAACGCTAGAACCGCAATAACTCTAGCTATCACTCTTAGTGTTATTAATATAGCATGCATTAATTCCCATATTATAGAGTTAATATCCACAGAAGTATAATAATTCTAGAAATTTCTCTTCCTCTTATTAACATAACATGCATTAATTCGCATATTATAGAGTTACTCTCCACAGAACTATAACAAATCTAGCAATTGCTCTTATTGTTATTAATATAAAATGCATTAATTCCCATATTGTACAGATATTATCCACAGAACTATAATAATTCTAGCAATTGCTCTTATTGTTATAAATATAACAAGCATTAATTCCCATATTATGTAGTTACTATCCACAGAACTATAATAAATCTAGCAATTACTCTTATTGTTATTTATTTAACATGCATTAGTTCCTATGTTATACAGTTATTATCCATAGAACTATAATAATTCCAGAAATTTCTCTTACTGTTATTAATGTAACATGCATTATTACCCAAATTATAATTTTGCTATCGCTAGAACTGTAATAACTCCAGCTATCACTCCTGCTGCTATTAAAATAACATGCATTAATTCCCATATTATACAGCTATTATCCACAGAACTATAATAATTCTAGCAATTGCTCTTATTGTTATTAATATAACAAGCATTAATTCCCATATTATATGTTTACCATCCACAGAACTATAATAAATCTAGCAATTACTCTTATTGTTATTAACATAACATGCATTAATTGCCATGTTATACAGTTATTATCCATAGAACTATAATAATTCTAGAAATTTCACCTATTGTTATTAATATAACATGCATTAATTCCCATATTATACAGATATTATCCACAGAACTGCAATAATTCTAGAAATTGCTCTTATTGTTATTAATATAACATGCATTAATTCCCATATTATATAGTTACTATCCACAGAACTATAACAAATCTGGCAATTGCTCTTCTTGTTATTAATATAACATGCATTAATTCCCATATTATACAGATATTATCCACAGAACTATGATAATTCTAGAAATTCCTCTTATTGTTATTAATATAACATGCATCAATTCCCATATTATACAGTTATTATCCATAGAACTATAATAATTCTAGCTATTACTGTTATAGTTTTTAATATATCATACATTATTGCCCATACCATACTGTTATTATCGCTAGAACAATAATAATTGTAATTTATCACTCTTATTATTAGTAATGTAACATGTATTATTACCCATATTATAGTGTTGCTATTGCTAGAACTATAAAATTCTAGCAATTGCTCTTATTGTTATTAATATAACATGCATTAATTCCCATATTATACAGATATTATACACAGAACTGCAATAATTCTAGAAATTGCTCTTATTGTCATTTATATGACATGCATTACTGCCGAAATTATAGTGTTGCTAACGCTAGAACCGCAATAACTCTAGCTATCACTCTTAGTGATATTAATATAGCATGCATTAATACCCATATTATAGAGTTACTATCCACAGAAGTATAATAATTCTAGAAATTTCTCTTCCTGTTATTAACATAACATGCATTAATTCCCATATTATAGAGTTACTATCCACAGAACTATAATAAATCTAGCAATTACTCTTATTGTTATTAATATAACATGCATTAATTCCCATACTATATAGTTACTATCCACAGAACTATAACAAATCTGGCAATTGCTCTTCTTGTTATTAATATAACATGCATTAATTCCCATATTATACAGATATTATCCACAGAACTATGATAATTCTAGAAATTCCTCTTATTGTTATTAATACAACATGCAATAATTCCCATGTTATACAGTTATTATCCACAGAACTATAATAATTCTAGCTACTACTCTTATTGTTTTTAATATAACATGTATTATTGCCCAAATTATAACGTTGCTATCGCTGGAATTGTAATAACTCTAGCTATCACTCTTACTGTTATTAATATAACATGCATTAATTCCCATATTATACAGATATTATCCACAGAACTATAATAATTCTAGAAATTGCTCTTACTGTTATTAATATAACAAGCATTAATTCACATATTATACGGTTACTATCCACAGAACTATAATAAATCTAGCAATTACTCTTCTTGTTATTAATATAACATGCATTAATTCCCATATTATACAGATATTATCCACAGAACTATGATAATTCTAGAAATTCCTCTTATTGTTATTAATACAACATGCAATAATTCCCATGTTGTACAGTTATTATCCACAGAATTATAATAATTCCAGAAATTTCTCTTACTGTTATTAATGTAACATGCATTATTACCCAAATTATAATTTTGCTATCGCTAGAACTGTAATAACTCCAGCTATCACTCCCACTGTTATTAATATAACATGCATAAATTCCCATATTATACAGATATTATCCACAGAACTATAATAATTCCAGAAATTTCTCTTACTGTTATTAATGTAACATGCATTATTACCCAAATTATAATTTTGCTATCGCTAGAACTGTAATAACTCCAGCTATCACTCCTACTGTTACTAATATAACATGCATTAATTCCCATATTATACAGATATTATCCACAGAACTATAATAATTCTAGCAATTGCTCTTATTGTTATTAATATAACAAGCATTAATTCCCAGATTATATATTTACTATCCACAGAACTATAATAAATCTAGCAATGACTCTTATTGTTATTAATATAACATGCATTAATTGCCATGTTATACAGTTATTATCCATAGAACTATAATAATTCTAGAAATTTCATCTATTGTTATTAACATAACATGCATTAATTCCCATATTATACAGATATTATCCACAGAACTGCAATAGTTCTAGAAATTGCTCTTATTGTTATTAATATAACATGCATTATTACCCAGATTATAATTTTGCTATTGCTAGAACTGTAATAACTCCAGCTATCACTCCTACTGTTATTAATATAACATGCATTAATTTCCATATTATACAGTCACTATCCACATGACTATAACAAATCTAGCAATTGCTCTTATTGTTATTAATATGACATGCATTAATTCCCATATTATACAGATATTATCCACAGAACTATAACAAATCTAGCTATTACTCTTATTGTTATTAATATAACATGCATTTTTACCCAAATTATAATGTTGCTATCGCTAGAATTGTAATAACTCTAGCTATCACTCCAACTGTTATTAATATAACATGCATTAATTCCCATATTATACAGATATTATCCACAGAACTATAATAATTCCAGAAATTTCTCTTACTGTTATTAATGTAACATGCATTATTACCCAAATTATAAATTTTGCTATCGCTAGAACTGTAATAACTCTAGCTATCACTCCTACTGTTATTAATACAACATGCATAAATTCCCATATTATACAGATACTATCCACAGAACTATAATAATTCCAGAAATTTCTCTTACTGTTATTAATGTAACATGCATTATTACCCAAATTATAATTTTGCTATCGCTAGAACAGTAATAACTCCAGCTATCACTCCTACTGTTATTAATATAACATGCATTAATTCCCATATTATACGGATATTATCCACAGAACTATAATAATTCTAGCAGTTGCTCTTATTGTTATTAATATAACAAGCATTAATTCCCATATTATATATTTACTATCCACAGAACTATAATAAATCTAGCAATTACTCTTATTGTTATTAATATAACATGCATTAATTCCCATGTTATACTGTTATTATCCATAGAACTATAATAATTCTAGCTACTACTCTTATTGTTTCTAATATAACATGTATTATTGCCCAAATTATAATTTTGCTATCGCTAGAACTGTAATAACTCCAGCTATCACTCCAACTGTTATTAATATAACATGCATTAATTCCCATATTATACAGATATTATCCACAGAACTATGATAGTTCTAGAAATTCCTCTTATTGTTCTTAATATAACATGCAATAATTCCCATGTTGTACAGTTATTATCCATAGAACTATAATAATTCTAGCTACTACTCTTATTGTTTTTAATATAACATGTATTATTGCCCAAATTATAATGTTGCTATCGCTGGAATTGTAATAACTCTAGCTATCATTCTTACTGTTATTAATATAACATGCATTAATTCCCATATTATACAGATATTATCCACAGAACTATAATAATTCTAGAAATTGCTCTTACTGTTATTAATATAACATGAATTAATTCACATATTATACGGTTACTATCCACAGACCTATAACAAATCTAGCAATTGCTCTTATTTTTATTAATATAACATGCATTAATTCCCATATTATACAGTTATTATCCATAGAACTATAATAATTCTAGACATTGCTCTTATTTTTATTAATGTACCATGCATTATTACCCATATTATACAGTTACTGTTGCTAGAACTATAAAATTCGAGCAATTGCTCTTATTGTTATTAATATAACATGCATTAATTCCCATATTATACAGTTATTATCCATAGAACTATAATAATTCTAGCTATTACTGTTATAGTTTTTAATATATCATACATTATTGCCCATACCATACTGTTATTATCGCTAGAACAATAATAATTGTAATTTATCACTCTTATTATTAGTAATGTAACATGTATTATTACCCATATTATAGTGTTGCTATTGCTAGAACTATAAAATTCTAGCAATTGCTCTTATTGTTATTAATATAACATGCATTAATTCCCATATTATACAGTTACTATCCACAGAACTATAACAAATCTAGCAATTGCTCTTATTGTTATTAATATAACATGCATTATTACCCAAATTATAATTTTGCTATCGCTAGAACTGTAATAACTCCAGCTATCACTCCTACTGTTATTAATATAACATGCATTAATTTCCATATTAAAGAGTTACTATCCACAGAACTATAATAATTCCAGAAATTGCTCTTCCTGTTATTAATATAACATGCATTAATTCCCATATTATACAGTTACTATCCACAGAACTATAACAAATCTAGCAATTACTCTTATTGTTATTAATATAACATGCATTTTTACCCAAATTATAATGTTGCTATCGCTAGAACCGTAATAACTCTAGCTATCACTCTTAGTGTTATTAATATAACATGCATTAATTCCTATATTATACAGTTATTATCCATAGAACTATAATAATTCTAGCTATTACTCTTATTGTCTTTAATATATCATGCATTAATTCCCATATTATACAGATATTATCCACAGAACTATAATAATTCTAGAAATTACTCTTATTGCTATTAATATAACTTGCATTATTACCCAAATTATAATTTTGCTATCGCTAGAACTGTAATAACTCTAGCTATCACTCTTACTGTTATTAATATAACATGCATTAATTCCCATATTAAAGAGTTACTATCCACAGAACTATAATAATTCCAAAAATTGCTCTTCCTGTTATTAATATAACATGCATTAATTCCCATATTATACAGTTACTATCCACAGAACTATAACAAATCTAGCAATTGCTCTTATTGTGTAACGTAGTCGTTTACCGTCCAACCGCGTTGCTAGACAACGCGGTGGAGTCGCGACTCGCGGGCCCCCTGGTGCCGGACGCTTCAGCGAGCCAGGGTTGACGCGAGGGAGCCGATCGCGGTGCGGAAGGGAGCTGGTCGCAGGAGAGAGAGAGAACACAAGGAATACTATGAAAATATAAATGTTTATTGCTTAACTAAGAGTATATATATATATATGGGCGGTTAGCGCTTGTCCGCGGCGGTCGACGTGGCTGGCGTCGCAGCGGCCGGGCCTGTTGTAGCCGGCATCTCGGGGTTCGGCTTCTATAATTTAAACAGACATGGTTATGATTTATTCGTATAACGGCGGCGGCGCAAACGTATGTACTAAAGTCCTACCTAACGCTTACAATCTATCTTATAACCTACGCTTACCTATCGCTCGTACAATATATCTTACAGACTATATCGCTCGCAGTTCGGACACGGGGCTCGGTCGCGGGGCAGCCGGTATTCGCGGCGGGATCGCGGAAACGCATTCGCGGGTCGGTCGGTCGGTCGGTCGGGGGAATACGCTCGCGGTTCGCGCTCGCGGATCGGACGGCTGAAACGGTTCGCGGATCTTAGAACTAGGGTTCGCGCTCAAGAGGAGGAGGAGAGAGAAGGAGAGTAATAAACCACAGGGTAAAGTGGCCACTTCTGGCCTTGCGTAGCTCTTATTAAAACCCAAGAACCTTCGTATACTCTACGCCGTGGCCTTGCCGACGACGTCTTGTCCGCCCTCGGTTTCGTTCCCCCGGGCCTTGCCGCAAGGAAACTATACCGGCGGACCGTTGCTGCTCTGGCGGTCAGGTGGCTTCCGCACCGTGGCCTTGCCGACGATGCGTCGTCCACCCTCAGCTTCCCTTCCTCGGGCCTTGCCGCAAGAAAGTCCAGCTGGATGACCGTTACTCCTGGAGGCCAGGTAGACTTGGCGTCGTGGCCTTGCCGACGACACGTTGTCCACCCTCAGCTTCCCTTCCTCGGGCCATGCCACAAGGAAGTCCAGCTGGATGGCTAGCTCCTTCCCGGCGGTCCGGTAGACTTCGCGTCGTGGCCTTACCGACGACACGTTGTCCACCCCCTGCCTCTCTTTCCTCGGGCCTTGCCGCAAGGGAATCGAAGCCGGGTTGACCGTTGGCTCGCGTCTCCTCCTGCCGTGGAACCAGGCCTGACCGTAGTTCCTTGGCGGCGGAGTCGTCGAGGGTTGGCGCGGTCAGCTCTGGTGCGTGGCCTAACCGTACACACCATTGCTGACCTCCAGCCTTCCTAGCCCGGGCCTGACCGCAGACCAGGAAAGCCTTACTGCCGTGGAGCGGACCTCCGAGGAGGTCCTGCTCGGGGCCGAAGCCCCGAGTCAACTCAATCGATTTCGCGATCGATCGCTGCTTAAATAGTCTCGCGTCTCCCTGGGTGGTCTTGGTGGAGGATCCCCACCTCGCGGTGCGCGGCTGACGGTGCGTGATCGACGGATCGCGGTTGACGGCGCGCGGTTAACGGGGCACGGTGCGTGACGTATTCGTCACAATTGTTATTAATATAACATGCATTAATTCCCATGTTATACAGTTATTATCCATAGAACTATAATAATTCTAGATACTACTCTTATTGTTTTTAATATAACATGTATTATTGCCCAAATTATAATGTTGCTATCGTTAGAATTGTAATAACTCTAGCTATCACTCATAGTGTTATTAATATAACATGCATTAATTCCCATATTATACAAATATTAACCACAGAACTACAATAATTCTAGAAATTGCTCTTATTTTTATTAATATAACATACATTAATTCCCATATTATATAGTTACTATCCACAGAACTATAATACATCTAGCAATTACTCTTATTGTTATTAATATAACATGCATTAATTCCCATGTTATACAGTTACTATCCACGTGACTATAACAAATCTAGCAATTGCTCTTATTGTTATTAATATGACATGCATTAATTCCCATATTATACAGATATTATACACAGAACTGCAATAATTCTAGAAATTGCTCTTATTGTCATTTATATGACATGCATTATTGCCGAAATTATAGTGTTGCTAACGCTAGAACCGCAATAACTCTAGCTATCACTCTTAGTGTTATTAATATAGCATGCATTAATTCCCATATTATAGAGTTAATATCCACAGAAGTATAATAATTCTAGAAATTTCTCTTCCTCTTATTAACATAACATGCATTAATTCCCATATTATAGAGTTACTGTCCACAGAACTATAATAAATCTAGCAATTACTCTTATTGTTATTTATATAACATGCATTAGTTCCTATGTTATACAGTTATTATCCATAGAACTATAATAATTCCAGAAATTTCTCTTACTGTTATTAATGTAACATGCATTATTACCCAAATTATAATTTTGCTATCGCTAGAACTGTAATAACTCCAGCTATCACTCCTACTGCTATTAAAATAACATGCATTTATTCCCATATTATACAGCTATTATCCACAGAACTATAATAATTCTAGCAATAGCTCTTATTGTTATTAATATAACAAGCATTAATTCCCATATTATATGTTTACTATCCACAGAACTATAATAAATCTAGCAATTACTCTTATTGTTATTAACATAACATGCATTAATTGCCATGTTATACAGTTATTATCCATAGAACTATAATAATTCTAGAAATTTCACCTATTGTTATTAATATAACATGCATTAATTCCCATATTATACAGATATTATCCACAGAACTGCAATAGTTCTAGAAATTGCTCTTATTGTTATTAATATAGCATGCATTAATTCCCATATTATATAGTTACTATCCACAGAACTATAACAAATCTGGCAATTGCTCTTCTTGTTATTAATATAACATGCATTAATTCCCATATTATATAGTTACTATCCACAGAACTATAACAAATCTGGCAATTGCTCTTCTTGCTATTAATATAACATGCATTAATTCCCATATTATACAGATATTATCCACAGAACTATGATAATTCTAGAAATTCCTCTTATTGTTATTAATATAACATGCAATAATTCCCATGTTGTACAGTTATTATCCATAGAACTATAATAATTCTAGCTACTACTCTTATTGTTTTTAATATAACAAGTATTATTGCCCAAATTATAATATTGCTATCGCTGGAATTGTAATAACTCTAGCTATCACTCTTACTGTTATTAATATAACATGCATTAATTCCCATATTATACAGATATTATCCACAGAACTATAATAATTCTAGAAATTGCTCTTACTGTTATTAATATAACATGAATTAATTCACATATTATACGGTTACTATCCACAGACCTATAACAAATCTAGCAATTGCTCTTATTGTTATTAATATAACATGCATTAATTCCGATATTATACAGTTATTATCCATAGAACTATAATAATTCTAGACATTGCTCTTATTTTTATTAATGTACCATGCGTCATTACCCATATTATACAGTTACTGTTGCTGGAACTATAAAATTCGAGCAATTGCTCTTATTGTTATTCAAATAACATGCATTACTTCCCATATTATACAGATGTTATCCACAGAACTATAATAATTCTAGAAATTTCACTTATTGTTATTAATATAACATGCATTAATTCCCATATTATACAGATATTATCCACAGAACTGCAATAATTCTAGAAATTGCTCATATTGTCATTTGTATGACATGCATTATTGCCGAAATTATAGTGTTGCTAACGCTAGAACCGCAATAACTCTAGCTATCACTCTTAGTGTTATTAATATAGCATGCATTAATTCCCATATTATAGAGTTACTATCCACAGAAGTATAATAATTCTAAAAATTTCTCTTCCTGTTATTAACATAACATGCATTAATTCCCATATTATAGAGTTACTATCCACAGAACTATAACAAATCTAGCAATTGCTCTTATTGTTATTAATATAACATGCATTAACTCCCATATTATATAGTTACTATCCACAGAACTATAACAAATCTGGCAATTGCTCTTCTTGTTATTAATATAACATGCATTAATTCCCATATTATACAGATATTATCCACAGAACTATGATAATTCTAGAAATTCCTCTTATTGTTATTAATACAACATGCAATAATTCCCATGTTGTACAGTTATTATCCATAGAACTATAATAATTCTAGCTACTACTCTTATTGTTTTTAATATAACATGTATTATTGCCCAAATTATAACGTTGCTATCGCTGGAATTGTAATAACTCTAGCTATCACTCTTACTGTTATTAATATAACATGCACTAATTCCCATATTATACAGATATTATCCACAGAACTATAATAATTCTAGAAATTGCTCTTACTGTTATTAATATAAGAAGCATTAATTCACATATTATACGGTTACTATCCACAGAACTACAATAAATCTAGCAATTACTCTTCTTGTTATTAATATAACATGCATTAATTCCCATATTATACAGGTATTATCCACAGAACTATGATAATTCTAGAAATTCCTCTTATTGTTATTAATACAACATGCAATAATTCCCATGTTGTACAGTTATTATCCACAGAACTATAATAATTCCAGAAATTTCTCTTACTGTTATTAATATAACAAGCATTAATTCCCATATTATATATTTACTATCCACAGAACTATAATAAATCTAGCAATTACTCATATCGTTATTAACATAACATGCATTAATTGCCATGACATACAGTTATTATCCATAGAACTATAATAATTCTAGAAATTTCACCTATTGTTATTAATATAACATGCATTAATTCCCATATTATACAGATATTATCCACAGAACTGCAATAATTCTAGAAATTGCTCTTATTGTTATTAATATAACATGCATTCATTCCCATATTATATAGTTACTATCCACAGAACTATAACAAATCTGGCAATTGCTCTTATTGTTATTAATATAACATGCATTAATTCCCATGTTATACAGTTATTATCCATAGAACTATAATAATTCTAGATACTACTCTTACTGTTTTTAATATAACATGTATTATTGCCCAAATTATAATGTTGCTATCGTTAGAATTGTAATAATTCTAGCTATCACTCATAGTGTTATTAATATAACATGCATTAATTCCCATATTATACAAATATTATCCACAGAACTACAATAATTCTAGAAATTGCTCTTATTTTTATTAATATAACATACATTAATTCCCATATTATATAGTTACTATCCACAGAACTATAATACATCTAGCAATTACTCTTATTGTTATTAATATAACATGCATTAATTCCCATGTTATACAGTTACTATCCACGTGACTATAACAAATCTAGCAATTGCTCTTATTGTTATTAATATGACTTGCATTAATTCCCATATTATACAGATGTTATACACAGAACTGCAATAATTCTAGAAATTGCTCTTATTGTCATTTATATGACATGCATTATTGCCGAAATTATAGTGTTGCTAACGCTAGAACCGCAATAACTCTAGCTATCACTCTTAGTGTTATTAATATAGCATGCATTAATTCCCATATTATAGAGTTAATATCCACAGAAGTATAATAATTCTAGAAATTTCTCTTCCTCTTATTAACATAACATGCATTAATTCCCATATTATAGAGTTACTATCCACAGAACTATAACAAATCTAGCAATTGCTCTTATTGTTATTAATATAAAATGCATTAATTCCCATATTATACAGATATTATCCACAGAACTATAATAATTCTAGCAATTGCTCTTATTGTTATAAATATAACAAGCATTAATTCCCATATTATGTAGTTACTATCCACAGAACTATAATAAATCTAGCAATTACTCTTATTGTTATTTATATAACATGCATTAGTTCCTATGTTATACAGTTATTATCCATAGAACTATAATAATTCCAGAAATTTCTCTTGCTGTTATTAATGTAACATGCATTATCACCCAAATTATAATTTTGCTATCGCTAGAACTGTAATAACTCCAGCTATCACTCCTACTGCTATTAAAATAACATGCATTTATTCCCATATTATACAGCTATTATCCACAGAACTATAATAATTCTAGCAATTGCTCTTATTGTTATTAATATAACAAGCATTAATTCCCATATTATATGTTTACTATCCACAGAACTATAACAAATCTGGCAATTGCTCTTCTTGCTATTAATATAACATGCATTAATTCCCATATTATACAGATATTATCCACAGAACTATGATAATTCTAGAAATTCCTCTTATTGTTATTAATACAACATGCAATAATTCCCATGTTGTACAGTTATTATCCATAGAACTATAATAATTCTAGCTACTACTCTTATTGTTTTTAATATAACATGTATTATTGCCCAAATTATAATGTTGCTATCGCTGGAATTGTAATAACTCTAGCTATCATTCTTACTGTTATTAATATAACATGCATTAATTCCCATATTATACAGATATTATCCACAGAACTATAATAATTCTAGAAATTGCTCTTACTGTGATTAATATAACATGAATTAATTCACATATTATACGGTTACTATCCACAGACCTATAACAAATCTAGCAATTGCTCTTATTTTTATTAATATAACATGCATTAATTCCCATATTATACAGTTATTATCCATAGAACTATAATAATTCTAGACATTGCTCTTATTTTTATTAATGTACCATGCATTATTACCCATATTATACAGTTACTGTTGCTAGAACTATAAAATTCGAGCAATTGCTCTTATTGTTATTAAAATAACATGCATTAATTCCCATATTACACAGATATTGTCCACAGAACTATAATAATTCTAGCAATTGCTCTTATTGTTATTAATATAACATGCATTAATTCCCATATTATACAGTTATTATCCATAGAACTATAATAATGCTAGCTATTACTGTTATAGTTTTTAATATATCATACATTATTGCCCATACCATACTGTTATTATCGCTAGAACAATAATAATTGTAATTTATCACTCTTATTATTAGTAATGTAACATGTATTATTACCCATATTATAGTGTTGCTATTGCTAGAACTATAAAATTCTAGCAATTGCTCTTATTGTTATTAATATAACATGCATTAATTCCCATATTATACAGTTACTATCCACAGAACTATAACAAATCTAGCAATTGCTCTTATTGTTATTAATATAACATGCATTATTACCCAAATTATAATTTTGCTATCGCTAGAACTGTAATAACTCCAGCTATCACTCCTACTGTTATTAATATAACATGCATTAATTTCCATATTAAAGAGTTACTATCCACAGAACTATAATAATTCCAGAAATTGCTCTTCCTGTTATTAATATAACATGCATTAATTCCCATATTATACAGTTACTATCCACAGAACTATAACAAATCTAGCAATTACTCTTATTGTTATTAACATAACATGCATTTATTCGCATGTTATACAGTTATTATCCATAGAACTATAATAATTCTAGCTACTACTCTTATTGTTTCTAATATAACATGTATTATTGCCCAAATTATAATGTTGCTATCGTTAGAATTGTAATAACTCTAGCTATCACTCCAACTGTTATTAATATAACATGCATTAATTCCCATATTATACAGATATTATCCACAGAACTATAATAATTCCAGAAATTTCTCTTACTGTTATTAATGTAACATGCACTATTACCCAAATTATAATTTTGCTATTGCTAGAACTGTAATAACTCCAGCTATCACTCCTACTGTTATTAATATAACATGCATTAATTTCCATATTATACAGTCACTATCCACATGACTATAACAAATCTAGCAATTGCTCTTATTGTTATTAATATGACATGCATTAATTCCCATATTATACAGATATTATCCACAGAACTATAACAAATCTAGCAATTACTCTTATTGTTATTAATATAACATGCATTTTTACCCAAATTATAATGTTGCTGTCGCTAGAACCGTAATAATTCTAGCTATTACTCTTATTGTTTTTAATATATCATGCATTAATTCCCATATTATACAGATGTTATCCACAGAACTATAATAATTCTAGAAATTTCACCTACTGTTATTAACATAACATGCATTAATTCGCATGTTATACAGTTATTGTCCATAGCACTATAATAATTCTAGCTACTACTTTTATAGTTTCTAATATAACATGTATTATTGCCCAAATTATAATGTTGCTATCGCTAAAATTGTAATAACTCTAGCTATCACTCCAACTGTTATTAATATAACATGCAATTATTCCCATATTATGCAGATATTATCCACAGAACTATAATAATTCTAGCAGTTGCTCTTATTGTTATTAATATAACAAGCATTAATTCCCATATTATATATTTACTATCCACAGAACTATAATAAATCTAGCAATTACTCTTATTGTTATTAATATAACATGCATTAATTCCCATGTTATACTGTTATTATCCATAGAACTATAATAATTCTAGCTACTACTCTTATTGTTTCTAATATAACATGTATTATTGCCCAAATTATAATGTTGCTATCGTTAGAATTGTAATAACTCTAGCTATCACTCCAATTGTTATTAATATAACATGCATTAATTCCCATATTATACAGATATTATCCACAGAACTATAATAATTCCAGAAATTTCTCTTACTGTTATTAATGTAACATGCACTATTACCCAAATTATAATTTTGCTATTGCTAGAACTGTAATAACTCCAGCTATCACTCCTACTGTTATTAATATAACATGCATTAATTTCCATATTATACAGTCACTATCCACATGACTATAACAAATCTAGCAATTGCTCTTATTGTTATTAATATGACATGCATTAATTCCCATATTATACAGATATTATCCACAGAACCATAACAAATCTAGCAATTACTCTTATTGTTATTAATATAACATGCATTTTTACCCAAATTATAATGTTGCTGTCGCTAGAACCGTAATAATTCTAGCTATTACTCTTATTGTTTTTAATATATCATGCATTAATTCCCATATTATACAGATGTTATCCACAGAACTATAATAATTCTAGAAATTTCACCTACTGTTATTAACATAACATGCATTAATTCGCATGTTATACAGTTATTATCCATAGCACTATAATAATTCTAGCTACTACTTTTATAGTTTCTAATATAACATGTATTATTGCCCAAATTATAATGTTGCTATCGCTAGAATTGTAATAACTCTAGCTATCACTCCAACTGTTATTAATATAACATGCAATTATTCCCATATTATGCAGATATTATCCACAGAACTATAATAATTCTAGCAGTTGCTCTTATTGTTATTAATATAACAAGCATTAATTCCCATATTATATATTTACTATCCACAGAACTATAATAAATCTAGCAATTACTCTTATTGTTATTAACATAACATGCATTAATTGCCATGTCATACAGTTATTATCCATAGAACTATAATAATTCTAGAAATTTCACCTATTGTTATTAATATAACATGCATTAATTCCCATATTATACAGATATTATCCACAGAACTATGATAATTCTAGAAATTCCTCTTATTGTTATTAATATAACATGCAATAATTCCCATGTTGTACAGTTATTATCCATAGAACTATAATAATTCTAGCTACTACTCTTATTGTTTTTAATATAACATGTATTATTGCCCAAATTATAATATTGCTATCGCTGGAATTGTAATAACTCTAGCTATCACTCTTACTGTTATTAATATAACATGCATTAATTCCCATATTATACAGATATTATCCACAGAACTATAATAATTCTAGAAATTGCTCTTACTGTTATTAATATAACATGAATTAATTCACATATTATACGGTTACTATCCACAGACCTATAACAAATCTAGCAATTGCTCTTATTGTTATTAATATAACATGCATTAATTCCGATATTATACAGTTATTATCCATAGAACTATAATAATTCTAGACATTGCTCTTATTTTTATTAATGTACCATGCGTCATTACCCATATTATACAGTTACTGTTGCTGGAACTATAAAATTCGAGCAATTGCTCTTATTGTTATTCAAATAACATGCATTACTTCCCATATTATACAGATGTTATCCACAGAACTATAATAATTCTAGAAATTTCACTTATTGTTATTAATATAACATGCATTAATTCCCATATTATACAGATATTATCCACAGAACTGCAATAATTCTAGAAATTGCTCATATTGTCATTTGTATGACATGCATTATTGCCGAAATTATAGTGTTGCTAACGCTAGAACCGCAATAACTCTAGCTATCACTCTTAGTGTTATTAATATAGCATGCATTAATTCCCATATTATAGAGTTACTATCCACAGAAGTATAATAATTCTAAAAATTTCTCTTCCTGTTATTAACATAACATGCATTAATTCCCATATTATAGAGTTACTATCCACAGAACTATAACAAATCTAGCAATTGCTCTTATTGTTATTAATATAACATGCATTAACTCCCATATTATACAGATATTATCCACAGAACTATAATAATTCTAGCAATTGCTCTTATTGTTATTAATATAACAAGCATTAATTCCCATATTATATAGTTACTATCCACAGAACTATAATAAATCTAGCAATTACTCTTATTGTTATTAATATAACATGCATTAATTCCCATATTATATAGTTACTATCCACAGAACTATAACAAATCTGGCAATTGCTCTTCTTGTTATTAATATAACATGCATTAATTCCCATATTATACAGATATTATCCACAGAACTATGATAATTCTAGAAATTCCTCTTATTGTTATTAATACAACATGCAATAATTCCCATGTTGTACAGTTATTATCCATAGAACTATAATAATTCTAGCTACTACTCTTATTGTTTTTAATATAACATGTATTATTGCCCAAATTATAACGTTGCTATCGCTGGAATTGTAATAACTCTAGCTATCACTCTTACTGTTATTAATATAACATGCATTAATTCCCATATTATACAGATATTATCCACAGAACTATAATAATTCTAGAAATTGCTCTTACTGTTATTAATATAAGAAGCATTAATTCACATATTATACGGTTACTATCCACAGAACTACAATAAATCTAGCAATTACTCTTCTTGTTATTAATATAACCTGCATTAATTCCCATATTATACAGGTATTATCCACAGAACTATGATAATTCTAGAAATTCCTCTTATTGTTATTAATACAACATGCAATAATTCCCATGTTGTACAGTTATTATCCACAGAACTATAATAATTCCAGAAATTTCTCTTACTGTTATTAATATAACAAGCATTAATTCCCATATTATATATTTACTATCCACAGAACTATAATAAATCTAGCAATTACTCATATCGTTATTAACATAACATGCATTAATTGCCATGACATACAGTTATTATCCATAGAACTATAATAATTCTAGAAATTTCACCTATTGTTATTAATATAACATGCATTAATTCCCATATTATACAGATATTATCCACAGAACTGCAATAATTCTAGAAATTGCTCTTATTGTTATTAATATAACATGCATTAATTCCCATATTATATAGTTACTATCCACAGAACTATAACAAATCTGGCAATTGCTCTTATTGTTATTAATATAACATGCATTAATTCCCATGTTATACAGTTATTATCCATAGAACTATAATAATTCTAGATACTACTCTTACTGTTTTTAATATAACATGTATTATTGCCCAAATTATAATGTTGCTATCGTTAGAATTGTAATAACTCTAGCTATCACTCATAGTGTTATTAATATAACATGCATTAATTCCCATATTATACAAATATTATCCACAGAACTACAATAATTCTAGAAATTGCTCTTATTTTTATTAATATAACATACATTAATTCCCATATTATATAGTTACTATCCACAGAACTATAATACATCTAGCAATTACTCTTATTGTTATTAATAAAACATGCATTAATTCCCATGTTATACAGTTACTATCCACGTGACTATAACAAATCTAGCAATTGCTCTTATTGTTATTAATATGACATGCATTAATTCCCATATTATACAGATGTTATACACAGAACTGCAATAATTCTAGAAATTGCTCTTATTGTCATTTATATGACATGCATTATTGCCGAAATTATAGTGTTGCTAACGCTAGAACCGCAATAACTCTAGCTATCACTCTTAGTGTTATTAATATAGCATGCATTAATTCCCATATTATAGAGTTAATATCCACAGAAGTATAATAATTCTAGAAATTTCTCTTCCTCTTATTAACATAACATGCATTAATTCCCATATTATAGAGTTACTATCCACAGAACTATAACAAATCTAGCAATTGCTCTTATTGTTATTAATATAAAATGCATTAATTCCCATATTATACAGATATTATCCACAGAACTATAATAATTCTAGCAATTGCTCTTATTGTTATAAATATAACAAGCATTAATTCCCATATTATGTAGTTACTATCCACAGAACTATAATAAATCTAGCAATTACTCTTATTGTTATTTATATAACATGCATTAGTTCCTATGTTATACAGTTATTATCCATAGAACTATAATAATTCCAGAAATTTCTCTTGCTGTTATTAATGTAACATGCATTATCACCCAAATTATAATTTTGCTATCGCTAGAACTGTAATAACTCCAGCTATCACTCCTACTGCTATTAAAATAACATGCATTTATTCCCATATTATACAGCTATTATCCACAGAACTATAATAATTCTAGCAATTGCTCTTATTGTTATTAATATAACAAGCATTAATTCCCATATTATATGTTTACTATCCACAGAACTATAACAAATCTGGCAATTGCTCTTCTTGCTATTAATATAACATGCATTAATTCCCATATTATACAGATATTATCCACAGAACTATGATAATTCTAGAAATTCCTCTTATTGTTATTAATACAACATGCAATAATTCCCATGTTGTACAGTTATTATCCATAGAACTATAATAATTCTAGCTACTACTCTTATTGTTTTTAATATAACATGTATTATTGCCCAAATTATAATGTTGCTATCGCTGGAATTGTAATAACTCTAGCTATCATTCTTACTGTTATTAATATAACATGCATTAATTCCCATATTATACAGATATTATCCACAGAACTATAATAATTCTAGAAATTGCTCTTACTGTTATTAATATAACATGAATTAATTCACATATTATACGGTTACTATCCACAGACCTATAACAAATCTAGCAATTGCTCTTATTTTTATTAATATAACATGCATTGATTCCCATATTATACAGTTATTATCCATAGAACTATAATAATTCTAGACATTGCTCTTATTTTTATTAATGTACCATGCATTATTACCCATATTATACAGTTACTGTTGCTAGAACTATAAAATTCGAGCAATTGCTCTTATTGTTATTAAAATAACATGCATTAATTCCCATATTACACAGATATTGTCCACAGAACTATAATAATTCTAGCAATTGCTCTTATTGTTATTAATATAACATGCATTAATTCCCATATTATACAGTTATTATCCATAGAACTATAATAATTCTAGCTATTACTGTTATAGTTTTTAATATATCATACATTATTGCCCATACCATACTGTTATTATCGCTAGAACAATAATAATTGTAATTTATCACTCTTATTATTAGTAATGTAACATGTATTATTACCCATATTATAGTGTTGCTATTGCTAGAACTATAAAATTCTAGCAATTGCTCTTATTGTTATTAATATAACATGCATTAATTCCCATATTATACAGTTACTATCCACAGAACTATAACAAATCTAGCAATTGCTCTTATTGTTATTAATATAACATGCATTATTACCCAAATTATAATTTTGCTATCGCTAGAACTGTAATAACTCCAGCTATCACTCCTACTGTTATTAATATAACATGCATTAATTTCCATATTAAAGAGTTACTATCCACAGAACTATAATAATTCCAGAAATTGCTCTTCCTGTTATTAATATAACATGCATTAATTCCCATATTATACAGTTACTATCCACAGAACTATAACAAATCTAGCAATTACTCTTATTGTTATTAACATAACATGCATTTATTCGCATGTTATACAGTTATTATCCATAGAACTATAATAATTCTAGCTACTACTCTTATTGTTTCTAATATAACATGTATTATTGCCCAAATTATAATGTTGCTATCGTTAGAATTGTAATAACTCTAGCTATCACTCCAACTGTTATTAATATAACATGCATTAATTCCCATATTATACAGATATTATCCACAGAACTATAATAATTCCAGAAATTTCTCTTACTGTTATTAATGTAACATGCACTATTACCCAAATTATAATTTTGCTATTGCTAGAACTGTAATAACTCCAGCTATCACTCCTACTGTTATTAATATAACATGCATTAATTTCCATATTATACAGTCACTATCCACATGACTATAACAAATCTAGCAATTGCTCTTATTGTTATTAATATGACATGCATTAATTCCCATATTATACAGATATTATCCACAGAACTATAACAAATCTAGCAATTACTCTTATTGTTATTAATATAACATGCATTTTTACCCAAATTATAATGTTGCTGTCGCTAGAACCGTAATAATTCTAGCTATTACTCTTATTGTTTTTAATATATCATGCATTAATTCCCATATTATACAGATGTTATCCACAGAACTATAATAATTCTAGAAATTTCACCTACTGTTATTAACATAACATGCATTAATTCGCATGTTATACAGTTATTATCCATAGCACTATAATAATTCTAGCTACTACTTTTATAGTTTCTAATATAACATGTATTATTGCCCAAATTATAATGTTGCTATCGCTAAAATTGTAATAACTCTAGCTATCACTCCAACTGTTATTAATATAACATGCAATTATTCCCATATTATGCAGATATTATCCACAGAACTATAATAATTCTAGCAGTTGCTCTTATTGTTATTAATATAACAAGCATTAATTCCCATATTATATATTTACTATCCACAGAACTATAATAAATCTAGCAATTACTCTTATTGTTATTAATATAACATGCATTAATTCCCATGTTATACTGTTATTATCCATAGAACTATAATAATTCTAGCTACTACTCTTATTGTTTCTAATATAACATGTATTATTGCCCAAATTATAATTTTGCTATTGCTAGAACTGTAATAACTCCAGCTATCACTCCAACTGTTATTTATATAACATGCATTAATTCCCATATTATACAGATATTATCCACAGAACTATGATAATTCCAGAAATTCCTCTTATTGTTATTAATATAACATGCAATAATTCCCATGTTGTACAGTTATTATCCATAGAACTATAATAATTCTAGCTACTACTCTTATTGTTTTTAATATAACATGTATTATTGCCCAAATTATAATGTTGCTATCGCTGGAATTGTAATAACTCTAGCTATCACTCTTACTGTTATTAATATAACATGCATTAATTCCCATATTATACAGATATTATCCACAGAACTATAATAATTCTAGAAATTGCTCTTACTGTTATTAATATAACATGAATTAATTCACATATTATACGGTTACTATCCACAGACCTATAACAAATCTAGCAATTGCTCTTATTGTTATTAATATAACATGCATTAATTCCCATATTATACAGTTATTATCCATAGAACTATAATAATTCTAATCATTGCTCTTATATTTATTAATGTACCATGCATTATTACCCATATTATACAGTTACTGTTGCTAGAACTATAAAATTCGAGCAATTGCTCTTATTGTTATTAAAATAACATGCATTAATTCCCATATTACACAGATATTGTCCACAGAACTATAATAATTCTAGCAATTGCTCTTATTGTTATTAATATAACATGCATTAATTCCCATATTATACAGTTATTATCCATAGAATTATAATAATTCTAGCTATTACTGTTATAGTTTTTAATATATCATACATTATTGCCCATACCATACTGTTATTATCGCTAGACCAATAATAATTGTAATTTATCACTCTTATTATTAGTAATGTAACATGTATTATTACCCATATTATAGTGTTGCTATTGCTAGAACTATAAAATTCTAGCAATTGCTCTTATTGTTATTAATATAACATGCATTAATTCCCATATTATACAGTTACTATCCACAGAACTATAACAAATCTAGCAATTGCTCTTATTGTTGTTAATATAACATGCATTATTACCCAAATTATAATTTTGCTATTGCTAGAACTGTAATAACTCCAGCTATCACTCCTACTGTTATTAATACAACATGCATTAATTTCCATATTATACAGTCACTATCCACATGACTATAACAAATCTAGCAATTGCTCTTATTGTTATTAATATGACATGCATTAATTCCCATATTATACAGATATTATCCACAGAACTATAACAAATCTAGCAATTACTCTTATTGTTATTAATATAGCATGCATTTTTACCCAAATTATAATGTTGCTGTCGCTAGAACCGTAATAATTCTAGCTATTACTCTTATTGTTTTTAATATATCATGCATTAATTCCCATATTATACAGATATTATCCACAGAATTATAATAATTCTAGAAATTACTCTTATTGCTATTAATATAACTTGCATTATTACCCAAATTATAATTTTGCTATCGCTAGAACTGTAATAACTCTAGCTATCACTCTTACTGTTATTAATATAACATGCATTAATTCCCATATTAAAGAGTTACTATCCACAGAACTATAATAATTCCAGAAATTGCTCTTCCTGTTATTAATATAACATGCATTAATTCCCATATTATACAGTTACTATCCACACAACTATAACAAATCTAGCAATTACTCTTATTGTTATTAACATAACATGCATTAATTCGCATGTTATACAGTTATTATCCATAGAACTATAATAATTCTAGCTACTACTTTTATAGTTTCTAATATAACATGTATTATTGCCCAAATTATAATGTTGCTATCGCTAGAATTGTAATAACTCTAGCTATCACTCCAACTGTTATTAATATAACATGCAATTATTCCCATATTATGCAGATATTATCCACAGAACTATAATAATTCTAGCAGTTGCTCTTATTGTTATTAATATAACAAGCATTAATTCCCATATTATATATTTACTATCCACAGAACTATAATAAATCTAGCAATTACTCTTATTGTTATTAATATAACATGCATTAATTCCCATGTTATACTGTTATTATCCATAGAACTATAATAATTCTAGCTACTACTCTTATTGTTTCTAATATAACATGTATTATTGCCCAAATTATAATTTTGCTATCGCTAGAACTGTAATAACTCCAGCTATCACTCCAACTGTTATTTATATAACATGCATTAATTCCCATATTATACAGATATTATCCACAGAACTATGATAATTCCAGAAATTCCTCTTATTGTTATTAATATAACATGCAATAATTCCCATGTTGTACAGTTATTATCCATAGAACTATAATAATTCTAGCTACTACTCTTATTGTTTTTAATATAACATGTATTATTGCCCAAATTATAATGTTGCTATCGCTGGAATTGTAATAACTCTAGCTATCACTCTTACTGTTATTAATATGACATGCATTAATTCCCATATTATACAGATATTATCCACAGAACTATAACAAATCTAGCAATTACTCTTATTGTTATTAATATAACATGCATTTTTACCCAAATTATAATGTTGCTGTCGCTAGAACCGTAATAATTCTAGCTATTACTCTTATTGTTTTTAATATATCATGCATTAATTCCCATATTATACAGATGTTATCCACAGAACTATAATAATTCTAGAAATTTCACCTACTGTTATTAACATAACATGCATTAATTCGCATGTTATACAGTTATTATCCATAGAACTATAATAATTCTAATCATTGCTCTTATATTTATTAATGTACCATGCATTATTACCCATATTATACAGTTACGGTTGCTAGAACTATAAAATTCGAGCAATTGCTCTTATTGTTATTAAAATAACATGCATTAATTCCCATATTACACAGATATTGTCCACAGAACTATAATAATTCTAGCAATTGCTCTTATTGTTATTAATATAACATGCATTAATTCCCATATTATACAGTTATTATCCATAGAACTATAATAATTCTAGCTATTACTGTTATAGTTTTTAATATATCATACATTATTGCCCATACCATACTGTTATTATCGCTAGAACAATAATAATTGTAATTTATCACTCTTATTATTAGTAATGTAACATGTATTATTACCCATATTATAGTGTTGCTATTGCTAGAACTATAAAATTCTAGCAATTGCTCTTATTGTTATTAATATAACATGCATTAATTCCCATATTATACAGTTACTATCCACAGAACTATAACAAATCTAGCAATTGCTCTTATTGTTATTAATATAACATGCATTATTACCCAAATTATAATTTTGCTATCGCTAGAACTGTAATAACTCCAGCTATCACTCCTACTGTTATTAATATAACATGCATTAATTTCCATATTAAAGAGTTACTATCCACAGAACTATAATAATTCCAGAAATTGCTCTTCCTGTTATTAATATAACATGCATTAATTCCCATATTATACAGTTACTATCCACAGAACTATAACAAATCTAGCAATTACTCTTATTGTTATTAACATAACATGCATTTATTCGCATGTTATACAGTTATTATCCATAGAACTATAATAATTCTAGCTACTACTCTTATTGTTTCTAATATAACATGTATTATTGCCCAAATTATAATGTTGCTATCGTTAGAATTGTAATAACTCTAGCTATCACTCCAACTGTTATTAATATAACATGCATTAATTCCCATATTATACAGATATTATCCACAGAACTATAATAATTCCAGAAATTTCTCTTACTGTTATTAATGTAACATGCACTATTACCCAAATTATAATTTTGCTATTGCTAGAACTGTAATAACTCCAGCTATCACTCCTACTGTTATTAATATAACATGCATTAATTTCCATATTATACAGTCACTATCCACATGACTATAACAAATCTAGCAATTGCTCTTATTGTTATTAATATGACATGCATTAATTCCCATATTATACAGATATTATCCACAGAACTATAACAAATCTAGCAATTACTCTTATTGTTATTAATATAACATGCATTTTTACCCAAATTATAATGTTGCTGTCGCTAGAACCGTAATAATTCTAGCTATTACTCTTATTGTTTTTAATATATCATGCATTAATTCCCATATTATACAGATGTTATCCACAGAACTATAATAATTCTAGAAATTTCACCTACTGTTATTAACATAACATGCATTAATTCGCATGTTATACAGTTATTATCCATAGCACTATAATAATTCTAGCTACTACTTTTATAGTTTCTAATATAACATGTATTATTGCCCAAATTATAATGTTGCTATCGCTAAAATTGTAATAACTCTAGCTATCACTCCAACTGTTATTAATATAACATGCAATTATTCCCATATTATGCAGATATTATCCACAGAACTATAATAATTCTAGCAGTTGCTCTTATTGTTATTAATATAACAAGCATTAATTCCCATATTATATATTTACTATCCACAGAACTATAATAAATCTAGCAATTACTCTTATTGTTATTAATATAACATGCATTAATTCCCATGTTATACTGTTATTATCCATAGAACTATAATAATTCTAGCTACTACTCTTATTGTTTCTAATATAACATGTATTATTGCCCAAATTATAATTTTGCTATCGCTAGAACTGTAATAACTCCAGCTATCACTCCAACTGTTATTTATATAACATGCATTAATTCCCATATTATACAGATATTATCCACAGAACTATGATAATTCCAGAAATTCCTCTTATTGTTATTAATATAACATGCAATAATTCCCATGTTGTACAGTTATTATCCATAGAACTATAATAATTCTAGCTACTACTCTTATTGTTTTTAATATAACATGTATTATTGCCCAAATTATAATGTTGCTATCGCTGGAATTGTAATAACTCTAGCTATCACTCTTACTGTTATTAATATAACATGCATTAATTCCCATATTATACAGATATTATCCACAGAACTATAATAATTCTAGAAATTGCTCTTACTGTTATTAATATAACATGAATTAATTCACATATTATACGGTTACTATCCACAGACCTATAACAAATCTAGCAATTGCTCTTATTGTTATTAATATAACATGCATTAATTCCCATATTATACAGTTATTATCCATAGAACTATAATAATTCTAATCATTGCTCTTATATTTATTAATGTACCATGCATTATTACCCATATTATACAGTTACTGTTGCTAGAACTATAAAATTCGAGCAATTGCTCTTATTGTTATTAAAATAACATGCATTAATTCCCATATTACACAGATATTGTCCACAGAACTATAATAATTCTAGCAATTGCTCTTATTGTTATTAATATAACATGCATTAATTCCCATATTATACAGTTATTATCCATAGAATTATAATAATTCTAGCTATTACTGTTATAGTTTTTAATATATCATACATTATTGCCCATACCATACTGTTATTATCGCTAGAACAATAATAATTGTAATTTATCACTCTTATTATTAGTAATGTAACATGTATTATTACCCATATTATAGTGTTGCTATTGCTAGAACTATAAAATTCTAGCAATTGCTCTTATTGTTATTAATATAACATGCATTAATTCCCATATTATACAGTTACTATCCACAGAACTATAACAAATCTAGCAATTGCTCTTATTGTTGTTAATATAACATGCATTATTACCCAAATTATAATTTTGCTATTGCTAGAACTGTAATAACTCCAGCTATCACTCCTACTGTTATTAATACAACATGCATTATTTTCCATATTATACAGTCACTATCCACATGACTATAACAAATCTAGCAATTGCTCTTATTGTTATTAATATGACATGCATTAATTCCCATATTATACAGATATTATCCACAGAACTATAACAAATCTAGCAATTACTCTTATTGTTATTAATATAGCATGCATTTTTACCCAAATTATAATTTTGCTATCGCTAGAACTGTAATAACTCTAGCTATCACTCTTACTGTTATTAATATAACATGCATTAATTCCCATATTAAAGAGTTACTATCCACAGAACTATAATAATTCCAGAAATTGCTCTTCCTGTTATTAATATAACATGCATTAATTCCCATATTATACAGTTACTATCCACACAACTATAACAAATCTAGCAATTACTCTTATTGTTATTAACATAACATGCATTAATTCGCATGTTATACAGTTATTATCCATAGCACTATAATAATTCTAGCTACTACTTTTATAGTTTCTAATATAACATGTATTATTGCCCAAATTATAATGTTGCTATCGCTAGAATTGTAATAACTCTAGCTATCACTCCAACTGTTATTAATATAACATGCAATTATTCCCATATTATGCAGATATTATCCACAGAACTATAATAATTCTAGCAGTTGCTCTTATTGTTATTAATATAACAAGCATTAATTCCCATATTATATATTTACTATCCACAGAACTATAATAAATCTAGCAATTACTCTTATTGTTATTAATATAACATGCATTAATTCCCATGTTATACTGTTATTATCCATAGAACTATAATAATTCTAGCTACTACTCTTATTGTTTCTAATATAACATGTATTATTGCCCAAATTATAATTTTGCTATCGCTAGAACTGTAATAACTCCAGCTATCACTCCAACTGTTATTTATATAACATGCATTAATTCCCATATTATACAGATATTATCCACAGAACTATGATAATTCCAGAAATTCCTCTTATTGTTATTAATATAACATGCAATAATTCCCATGTTGTACAGTTATTATCCATAGAACTATAATAATTCTAGCTACTACTCTTATTGTTTTTAATATAACATGTATTATTGCCCAAATTATAATGTTGCTATCGCTGGAATTGTAATAACTCTAGCTATCACTCTTACTGTTATTAATATGACATGCATTAATTCCCATATTATACAGATATTATCCACAGAACTATAACAAATCTAGCAATTACTCTTATTGTTATTAATATAACATGCATTTTTACCCAAATTATAATGTTGCTGTCGCTAGAACCGTAATAATTCTAGCTATTACTCTTATTGTTTTTAATATATCATGCATTAATTCCCATATTATACAGATGTTATCCACAGAACTATAATAATTCTAGAAATTTCACCTACTGTTATTAACATAACATGCATTAATTCGCATGTTATACAGTTATTATCCATAGAACTATAATAATTCTAATCATTGCTCTTATATTTATTAATGTACCATGCATTATTACCCATATTATACAGTTACGGTTGCTAGAACTATAAAATTCGAGCAATTGCTCTTATTGTTATTAAAATAACATGCATTAATTCCCATATTACACAGATATTGTCCACAGAACTATAATAATTCTAGCAATTGCTCTTATTGTTATTAATATAACATGCATTAATTCCCATATTATACAGTTATTATCCATAGAACTATAATAATTCTAGCTATTACTGTTATAGTTTTTAATATATCATACATTATTGCCCATACCATACTGTTATTATCGCTAGAACAATAATAATTGTAATTTATCACTCTTATTATTAGTAATGTAACATGTATTATTACCCATATTATAGTGTTGCTATTGCTAGAACTATAAAATTCTAGCAATTGCTCTTATTGTTATTAATATAACATGCATTAATTCCCATATTATACAGTTACTATCCACAGAACTATAACAAATCTAGCAATTGCTCTTATTGTTGTTAATATAACATGCATTATTACCCAAATTATAATTTTGCTATTGCTAGAACTGTAATAACTCCAGCTATCACTCCTACTGTTATTAATATAACATGCATTAATTTCCATATTATACAGTCACTATCCACATGACTATAACAAATCTAGCAATTGCTCTTATTGTTATTAATATGACATGCATTAATTCCCATATTATACAGATATTATCCACAGAACTATAACAAATCTAGCAATTACTCTTATTGTTATTAATATAACATGCATTTTTACCCAAATTATAATGTTGCTGTCGCTAGAACCGTAATAATTCTAGCTATTACTCTTATTGTTTTTAATATATCATGCATTAATTCCCATATTATACAGATATTATCCACAGAATTATAATAATTCTAGAAATTACTCTTATTGCTATTAATATAACTTGCATTATTACCCAAATTATAATTTTGCTATCGCTAGAACTGTAATAACTCTAGCTATCACTCTTACTGTTATTAATATAACATGCATTAATTCCCATATTAAAGAGTTACTATCCACAGAACTATAATAATTCCAGAAATTGCTCTTCCTGTTATTAATATAACATGCATTAATTCCCATATTATACAGTTACTATCCACAGAACTATAACAAATCTAGCAATTACTCTTATTGTTATTAACATAACATGCATTAATTCGCATGTTATACAGTTATTATCCATAGAACTATAATAATTCTAGCTACTACTCTTATTGTTTCTAATATAACATGTATTATTGCCCAAATTATAATGTTGCTATCGTTAGAATTGTAATAACTCTAGCTATCACTCCAACTGTTATTAATATAACATGCATTAATTCCCATATTATACAGATATTATCCACAGAACTATAATAATTCCAGAAATTTCTCTTACTGTTATTAATGTAACATGCACTATTACCCAAATTATAATTTTGCTATTGCTAGAACTGTAATAACTCCAGCTATCACTCCTACTGTTATTAATATAACATGCATTAATTTCCATATTATACAGTCACTATCCACATGACTATAACAAATCTAGCAATTGCTCTTATTGTTATTAATATGACATGCATTAATTCCCATATTATACAGATATTATCCACAGAACTATAACAAATCTAGCAATTACTCTTATTGTTATTAATATAACATGCATTTTTACCCAAATTATAATGTTGCTGTCGCTAGAACCGTAATAATTCTAGCTATTACTCTTATTGTTTTTAATATATCATGCATTAATTCCCATATTATACAGATGTTATCCACAGAACTATAATAATTCTAGAAATTTCACCTACTGTTATTAACATAACATGCATTAATTCGCATGTTATACAGTTATTATCCATAGCACTATAATAATTCTAGCTACTACTTTTATAGTTTCTAATATAACATGTATTATTGCCCAAATTATAATGTTGCTATCGCTAGAATTGTAATAACTCTAGCTATCACTCCAACTGTTATTAATATAACATGCAATTATTCCCATATTATGCAGATATTATCCACAGAACTATAATAATTCTAGCAGTTGCTCTTATTGTTATTAATATAACAAGCATTAATTCCCATATTATATATTTACTATCCACAGAACTATAATAAATCTAGCAATTACTCTTATTGTTATTAATATAACATGCATTAATTCCCATGTTATACTGTTATTATCCATAGAACTATAATAATTCTAGCTACTACTCTTATTGTTTCTAATATAACATGTATTATTGCCCAAATTATAATTTTGCTATCGCTAGAACTGTAATAACTCCAGCTATCACTCCAACTGTTATTTATATAACATGCATTAATTCCCATATTATACAGATATTATCCACAGAACTATGATAATTCCAGAAATTCCTCTTATTGTTATTAATATAACATGCAATAATTCCCATGTTGTACAGTTATTATCCATAGAACTATAATAATTCTAGCTACTACTCTTATTGTTTTTAATATAACATGTATTATTGCCCAAATTATAATGTTGCTATCGCTGGAATTGTAATAACTCTAGCTATCACTCTTACTGTTATTAATATGACATGCATTAATTCCCATATTATACAGATATTATCCACAGAACTATAACAAATCTAGCAATTACTCTTATTGTTATTAATATAACATGCATTTTTACCCAAATTATAATGTTGCTGTCGCTAGAACCGTAATAATTCTAGCTATTACTCTTATTGTTTTTAATATATCATGCATTAATTCCCATATTATACAGATGTTATCCACAGAACTATAATAATTCTAGAAATTTCACCTACTGTTATTAACATAACATGCATTAATTCGCATGTTATACAGTTATTATCCATAGAACTATAATAATTCTAATCATTGCTCTTATATTTATTAATGTACCATGCATTATTACCCATATTATACAGTTACGGTTGCTAGAACTATAAAATTCGAGCAATTGCTCTTATTGTTATTAAAATAACATGCATTAATTCCCATATTACACAGATATTGTCCACAGAACTATAATAATTCTAGCAATTGCTCTTATTGTTATTAATATAACATGCATTAATTCCCATATTATACAGTTATTATCCATAGAACTATAATAATTCTAGCTATTACTGTTATAGTTTTTAATATATCATACATTATTGCCCATACCATACTGTTATTATCGCTAGAACAATAATAATTGTAATTTATCACTCTTATTATTAGTAATGTAACATGTATTATTACCCATATTATAGTGTTGCTATTGCTAGAACTATAAAATTCTAGCAATTGCTCTTATTGTTATTAATATAACATGCATTAATTCCCATATTATACAGTTACTATCCACAGAACTATAACAAATCTAGCAATTGCTCTTATTGTTGTTAATATAACATGCATTATTACCCAAATTATAATTTTGCTATTGCTAGAACTGTAATAACTCCAGCTATCACTCCTACTGTTATTAATATAACATGCATTAATTTCCATATTATACAGTCACTATCCACATGACTATAACAAATCTAGCAATTGCTCTTATTGTTATTAATATGACATGCATTAATTCCCATATTATACAGATATTATCCACAGAACTATAACAAATCTAGCAATTACTCTTATTGTTATTAATATAACATGCATTTTTACCCAAATTATAATGTTGCTGTCGCTAGAACCGTAATAATTCTAGCTATTACTCTTATTGTTTTTAATATATCATGCATTAATTCCCATATTATACAGATGTTATCCACAGAACTATAATAATTCTAGAAATTTCACCTACTGTTATTAACATAACATGCATTAATTCCCATATTACACAGATATTATCCACAGAACTGCAATAATTCTAGAATTTGCTCTTATTGTTATTAATATAACATGCATTATTCCCCAAATTATAATTTTGCTATTGCTAGAACTGTAATAACTCCAGCTATCACTCCTACTGTTATTAATATAACATGCATTAATTTCCATATTATACAGTCACTATCCACATGACTATAACAAATCTAGCAATTGCTCTTATTGTTATTAATATGACATGCATTAATTCCCATATTATACAGATATTATCCACAGAACTATAACAAATCTAGCAATTACTCTTATTGTTATTAATATAACATGCATTAATTCCCATATTATACAGTTACTATCCACAGAACTATAACAAATCTAGCAATTACTCTTATTGTTATTAACATAACATGCATTAATTCGCATGTTATACAGTTATTATCCATAGCACTATAATAATTCTAGCTACTACTTTTATAGTTTCTAATATAACATGTATTATTGCCCAAATTATAATGTTGCTATCGCTAGAATTGTAATAACTCTAGCTATCACTCCAACTGTTATTAATATAACATGCAATTATTCCCATATTATGCAGATATTATCCACAGAACTATAATAATTCTAGCAGTTGCTCTTATTGTTATTAATATAACAAGCATTAATTCCCATATTATATGTTTACTATCCACAGAACTATAATAAATCTAGCAATTACTCTTATTGTTATTAATATAACATGCATTAATTCCCATGTTATACTGTTATTATCCATAGAACTATAATAATTCTAGCTAATACTCTTATTGTTTTTAATATAACATGTATTATTGCCCAAATTATAATGTTGCTATCGCTGGAATTGTAATAACTCTAGCTATCACTCTTACTGTTATTAATATAACATGCATTAATTCCCATATTATACAGATATTATCCACAGAACTATAATAATTCTAGAAATTGCTCTTACTGTTATTAATATAACATGAATTAATTCACATATTATACGGTTACTATCCACAGACCTATAACAAATCTAGCAATTGCTCTTATTGTTATTAATATAACATGCATTAATTCCCATATTATTCAGTTATTATCCATAGAACTATAATAATTCTAATCATTGCTCTTATATTTATTAATGTACCATGCATTATTACCCATATTATACAGTTACTGTTGCTAGAACTATAAAATTCGAGCAATTGCTCTTATTGTTATTAAAATAACATGCATTAATTCCCATATTACACAGATATTGTCCACAGAACTATAATAATTCTAGCAATTGCTCTTATTGTTATTAATATAACATGCATTAATTCCCATATTATACAGTTATTATCCATAGAACTATAATAATTCTAGCCATTACTGTTATAGTTTTTAATATATCATACATTATTGCCCATACCATACTGTTATTATCGCTAGAACAATAATAATTGTAATTTATCACTCTTATTATTAGTAATGTAACATGTATTATTACCCATATTATAGTGTTGCTATTGCTAGAACTATAAAATTCTAGCAATTGCTCTTATTGTTATTAATATAACATGCATTAATTCCCATATTATACAGTTACTATCCACAGAACTATAACAAATCTAGCAATTGCTCTTATTGTTGTTAATATAACATGCATTATTACCCAAATTATAATTTTGCTATTGCTAGAACTGTAATAACTCCAGCTATCACTCCTACTGTTATTAATACAACATGCATTAATTTCCATATTATACAGTCACTATCCACATGACTATAACAAATCTAGCAATTGCTCTTATTGTTATTAATATAACATGCATTAATTCCCATATTATACAGATATTATCCACAGAACTATAATAATTCTAGAAATTGCTCTTATTGTTATTAATATAACAAGCATTAATTCACATATTATACGGTTACTATCCACAGAACTACAATAAATCTAGCAATTACTCTTCTTGTTATTAATATAACATGCATTAATTCCCATATTATACAGGTATTATCCACAGAACTATGATAATTCTAGAAATTCCTCTTATTGTTATTAATACAACATGCAATAATTCTCATGTTGTACAGTTATTATCCACAGAACTATAATAATTCCAGAAATTTCTCTTACTGTTATTAATATAACAAGCATTAATTCCCATATTATATATTTACTATCCACAGAACTATAATAAATCTAGCAATTACTCTTATTGTTATTAACGTAACATGCATTAATTGCCATGTCATACAGTTATTATCCATAGAACTATAATAATTCTAGAAATTTCACCTATTGTTATTAATATAACATGCATTAATTCCCATATTATACAGATATTATCCACAGAACTGCAATAATTCTAGAAATTGCTCTTATTGTTATTAATATAACATGCATTAATTCCCATATTATATAGTTACTATCCACAGAACTATAACAAATCTGGCAATTGCTCTTCTTGTTATTAATATAACATGCATTAATTCCCATATTATATAGTTACTATCCACAGAACTATAACAAATCTGGCAATTGCTCTTCTTGCTATTAATATAACATGCATTAATTCCCATATTATACAGATATTATCCACAGAACTATGATAATTCTAGAAATTCCTCTTATTGTTATTAATATAATATGCAATAATTCCCATGTTGTACAGTTATTATCCATAGAACTATAATAATTCTAGCTACTACTCTTATTGTTTTTAATATAACATGTATTATTGCCCAAATTATAATATTGCTATCGCTGGAATTGTAATAACTCTAGCTATCACTCTTACTGTTATTAATATAACATGCATTAATTCCCATATTATACAGATATTATCCACAGAACTATAATAATTCTAGAAATTGCTCTTACTGTTATTAATATAACATGAATTAATTCACATATTATACGGTTACTATCCACAGACCTATAACAAATCTAGCAATTGCTCTTATTGTTATTAATATAACATGCATTAATTCCGATATTATACAGTTATTATCCATAGAACTATAATAATTCTAGACATTGCTCTTATTTTTATTAATGTACCATGCGTCATTACCCATATTATACAGTTACTGTTGAAGACAGGAACGCAAAGTATTTCATTTTAGTAGACAATTATCGATGTTATGATTTTTCGCGATTTGATATTTTGTATGAACATTAATTTGAGTTATCAAGACCCTTGGAAGGGATGCGTAGGAATAACGAATCAAAACAGGAGGCATCAAAATTAGAAATTATTAATGGTTTATAATTTATTATAAATGTATGGACTGGTAGGCGATCTCTTTGCGTGCACGGGGGCGCTTTATGCGTTCCTGGGGCCGACGAGCCGTAGCTAGGAGGGGTGTTTATGACGCTCCTCTGAGCCCCCCGTGAAGCCCTGTGAGGGAGATGCTTGTCATCTCCTCTTGTGAGGGTCGCCGGATAGAAATTACTTGGTAATTTTCCGTGCAGGGGTCGCCGGATAGAAATTACTTGGTAATTTTCCGTGCAGGGCTCGCCGGATAGAAATTACTTGGTAATTTTCCGTGCACGGCTCGACGGATAGAAGTTACATGGTAATTTTCCGTGCAGGGCTCGACGGATAGAAATTACTTGGTAATTTTCCGTGCAGGGCTCGACGGATAGAAATTGCTTGGTAACTTTCCGTACAGGCCAACCTAGGAGCAAAGCCACCAGGGTTGAATTCGTTCTCGGCGAGAGCTCGTCCGTAGTGGGGGTAGGACCACGTGACTCGACGGGGTCCGTGCCGCTACGGTTCGAGGCGCGGACATTCGCTCGATAGCCGCCTCGCGATTCGGACGATTCCTACGCCCTTGCGCGTCTTTGTAGCTTGTCGATTGAAATCAATTCAGAATTAATTTTCTTCTGTTGTTAGTTAACTGAAATATTTCGTTCCGAGATTGCCTCTATTATTATTACCAGGATTGTCTTGTATTATTTAAAATTATATTATTGAAACTGTTATATTTTGCGTTCGTTATATTTATGGAACTATCGTCGTCGTTTTTGTATCTTGAATTATTCGTCTGGTTTCACCAACAATAAACACATATTAATTCCCGAACCGTCTTTGATTATTAATTCCCGATTTCCGTTATCAACAAAATGGTGCCGAAACCCGGGACGGTCTGCCGGGTTCTTGTCTTTGTTTGATCTTCGGGATTGATTAATTGAATATTTCGGTTTCGGGATTAATTGATTATTTGGATTTCGGAATTAATTGAATGTTCCGATTTTTGGAAGTAATTGAATATTTAAGCACTCTCTATTTGAAATATTATACAACGTCACCTAAACGGAAGAGAGTCGCCAGCACGGTTACCGCGAATAAACCCCCGCGAGAAAGGGGTCGTCCACGCAAGGTTACACAACCGGTGGACAGCGGGAACGACAATACGGAAGCTATTACTAGCTGAGGGAATACGGCAGAAGATTCTGTGCCCATTCCATTGGGAAGTAGGAACGATATGGTACATGGGGGCACATCCTCTGCGTACGATATGTGACAGGATGAGTCCGTCGGAGGCAACGCCGTGCAGGCTGAAAATTCGACTTCATCGCCTTGCTCCGAAATAGTATAGGTTTTACTGTAAAGTTAACTGTAATGATGGTTAATATAAATATAAATGATACGTCTTTACGTCGCGGCGTCTCGACAAACTCTGCCTCGAGCGCGCGTGCAGGTTTCGACACGTCGGTTAAAACAATAACCTCGTGCTTACTGGAAAAATTCTATCACTCCTCACCCAATACATTGTATAATATATTACGTCGCATAATATTGCTTAAACCGAATTATGCTACATTCCCTACAATAAGAAAGGAATATGTGAACCGCCCATCTACCCCAATCCCTTCAACGTCACGAAACACGGTGACGAACAACCAAACCGATCCTACCATGCGTTTGGTGAAAGTAATCGAGAGCACACTGCACTCGGTTCGAGAAGCATCGATGCTTAACGAAGGAAGCTCGCCGTTACTACACCGCTTGACGAGCTCCGAAAAATGGCCCACCTTTTCCGGCAACCCCGGAAGTGGCTACACTTCAAGGAGGCCTTCAAGCTCTTGTCAGTAGCCGGGGAATACACCGATCGCGAGAATATCGCGCGACTATTTCAAACATTGAAGGGAGATGCGCGGGAAAAGGTGAAAATCTTGTTGGCTACGAGCGAAGACGCGAAGGCCGTAATGGATGTTTTGGAGCTTCACTATGGAAACAAAAGTTTATCGCTGAGAAAATCGTAGACGATTTAAAAGGCATGCCGGCAGTGGACTCCGGAAATACAAGTTAATACATTTCGCGAGTAACCTTAGGAATGCGGTTGTTGCATTTAAATCCCTTAAATCGACGGGACATCTACACAGTACGGATCTGACTGGAAACATCAGCGGAAAGCTGCCTTCCGCGTTGAAATACGCCTACAATAGATATGTCGCGGAAGTGACAGAAGTACTGTAGGATCTAGAAAAACTTTCGGACTTCCTCTATCGGGAAGCCTAATGGGCGGTGAAGGCCGGTGTCTTCCTTACGGAACCCCAAAATGTATCGTCGCGCAAATAAACAGAAAGAGGCAGAACGCGTTCCCAGCCAATGTACTCAGCTGCTGCATACACCACGGTGCATGCTAAGTGCAGCGAGGCTCCTTCGACCTCCAGGAGGAACCTGAATAAAATGTACGTCCTATGTAATAGGAACAACCATAATTTATGGAAATGCCGAATGTTCGTAAATGAGACATCGTATCGTCGGTGGTATATTGTTCGGACGAAGTATTATGCCGCCAATGTCTACGGTCGGGACATTTTCAAAATACCTGTCGATCAAGACACAGAGCGATGTGTAATGAAAGTGTTCGCGCCCGAATGCTCGGATAAAAATAACGAGCGAGGGACTGTCCCTTCGGAAATACGAATACAAGTTCGAAAATATAAGCCGATATTAGACGTTTCTCGGCGTTCACAGTGGGGTTGAGAATTTTCCCTATTTCACCATGCGACAGGCAACTGTGATGTTTGCACAGTTCTTTAAACTCTCTGCCCGCCATATGATTTACAACACTGACCTCGACTCGAGTCAATTTCTGGCCCAATGATGGGCTGACGGTCCTGCCACAAATGAATTGATATGGGTCCCGAAGAAGTTCTCAACAGAAAGTCATCAATGACTTGCCGCATACTCCGAAGCGGATAGCTGCAAGGAAACCGAGAAACTAGCCAGGATTCAACCAATAGAATACGAGATCGTCTCGTATGCGTGTCTCTGCAATAGGAACAATTGCTACCTTTCGGAGCGAGAGTCTTCACCAAGGAGACGCCTCAACGTTTGGTATAAAACCAGGAAGTATTATTTATGTCTCAAGGGTTTGCGTTTGGTCACTTTTGATACATTTTACTGCTAAAAATTGTTCTGTTTGCAATTCTAGGCATCATGATTTGCTGCACATTTCGAGGTGTGCTGTAGGAAGAAAGTTGGCGTACATACGCCAGGAAGACGGCGACTGGCGCAGAGGATAAGAAATGAACGCACGGGTCCTTCGGCAGATGCGGTGGAGAACACGGAAGGAGATTATCCGCAGACCTCAAGTTTATGCGAATCTGCGACTGGGGAGGAGTCGCAGTGTCGGTTGACAGTATAGAGTCGGCCGAAAATTTCTGGTTTCGCCAGTTACGCGTCGGGCAAATATTAACTGCTAAAATTGTTATCGAAGAGTGGTTCAGAGTCCTCCACACTGGTGCGCCCAAGTCGACGTAGGATGTAGATCGTCATCCCACTACTGATATGTTTCAACAAAGGAAGTTCCTCTAAGACCGACTAGTCGCCTCTAAGAAGCCAGAAAAGAAAACTACGTATGAAGTTCAAAACGCGAAGGCGTTACCAAAAAAGGACGAATCAGGTCAAACTGTTATACGAAAAAATACTGATTGGTGAAACGGTTTAGCAAATAGGATTGGACGACTTTTAGCATTTATTCCAAAGTTGTAAATAACTCTTGTTAATAAGGTGGCCCAAACAATAAAGTGATTTGGGTCCTTCAAAAGAACTAAAAATGGGCCACATTGCAAGACCGCTGAATGACTGGGTCAAGGTGCGTTGGTCCGTCGAATACACAGGGATTCTCGTAAACATTACATACTGCAGGGGTGCACGGCTTAAGCCCATGGAAAATACTTCCTTATAGAAAGCTATTGTCAATAGCTAGGAACGTCAAGTTGTGGAGACGTTCATGTAGTCTTAAATATCAGTTTGAAAATTACGATAAAGAAACATGCTTGGGTTCGACAGAACACCCAAAAATATTACTTATATTTCGTTCAACTCGTAACATCGCCTACTACCAAATGGAGTGAAAAGTCTGACCCGCTGAAGGTAGGCGATTTGGTTCTCATCGTGGACTTCCAAACTCCAAGGAACTCCTGCTTGAGTGGAACGGTCACTCTAGTCTTCACGGGAACGGAGAACCAAGTCAGGATGGTGAAAATCGAAACTACAACGGGAGAACTCACCCGTCCAGCGCATAGAATAGTAGATTTGTAATCGCCCTCTTCCATTGTACAAAATTAACTTTATTTTGTACGGGGAGGAGGATGTTGAAGACAGGAACGCAAAGTATTTCATTTTAGTAGACAATTATCGATGTTATGATTTTTCGCGATTTGATATTTTGTATGAACATTAATTTGAGTTATCAAGACCCTTGGAAGGGATGCGTAGGAATAACGAATCAAAACAGGAGGCATCAAAATTAGAAATTATTAATGGTTTATAATTTATTATAAATGTATGGACTGGTAGGCGATCTCTTTGCGTGCACGGGGGCGCTTTATGCGTTCCTGGGGCCGACGAGCCGTAGCTAGGAGGGGTGTTTATGACGCTCCTCTGAGCCCCCCGTGAAGCCCTGTGAGGGAGATGCTTGTCATCTCCTCTTGTGAGGGTCGCCGGATAGAAATTACTTGGTAATTTTCCGTGCAGGGGTCGCCGGATAGAAATTACTTGGTAATTTTCCGTGCAGGGCTCGCCGGATAGAAATTACTTGGTAATTTTCCGTGCACGGCTCGACGGATAGAAGTTACATGGTAATTTTCCGTGCAGGGCTCGACGGATAGAAATTACTTGGTAATTTTCCGTGCAGGGCTCGACGGATAGAAATTGCTTGGTAACTTTCCGTACAGGCCAACCTAGGAGCAAAGCCACCAGGGTTGAATTCGTTCTCGGCGAGAGCTCGTCCGTAGTGGGGGTAGGACCACGTGACTCGACGGGGTCCGTGCCGCTACGGTTCGAGGCGCGGACATTCGCTCGATAGCCGCCTCGCGATTCGGACGATTCCTACGCCCTTGCGCGTCTTTGTAGCTTGTCGATTGAAATCAATTCAGAATTAATTTTCTTCTGTTGTTAGTTAACTGAAATATTTCGTTCCGAGATTGCCTCTATTATTATTACCAGGATTGTCTTGTATTATTTAAAATTATATTATTGAAACTGTTATATTTTGCGTTCGTTATATTTATGGAACTATCGTCGTCGTTTTTGTATCTTGAATTATTCGTCTGGTTTCACCAACAATAAACACATATTAATTCCCGAACCGTCTTTGATTATTAATTCCCGATTTCCGTTATCAACAGTTACTGTTGCTGGAACTATAAAATTCGAGCAATTGCTCTTATTGTTATTCAAATAACATGCATTACATCCCATATTATACAGATGTTATCCACAGAACTATAATAATTCTAGAAATTTCACTTATTGTTATTAATATAACATGCATTAATTCCCATATTATACAGATATTATCCACAGAACTGCAATAATTCTAGAAATTGCTCATATTGTCATTTATATGACATGCATTATTGCCGAAATTATAGTGTTGCTAACGCTAGAACCGCAATAACTCTAGCTATCACTCTTAGTGTTATTAATATAGCATGCATTAATTCCCATATTATAGAGTTACTATCCACAGAAGTATAATAATTCTAGAAATTTCTCTTCCTGTTATTAACATAACATGCATTAATTCCCATATTATAGAGTTACTATCCACAGAACTATAACAAATCTAGCAATTGCTCTTATTGTTATTAATATAACATGCATTAACTCCCATATTATACAGATATTATCCACAGAACTATAATAATTCTAGCAATTGCTCTTATTGTTATTAATATAACAAGCATTAATTCCCATATTATATAGTTACTATCCACAGAACTATAATAAATCTAGCAATTGCTCTTATTGTTATTAATATAACATGCATTAATTCCCATATTATATAGTTACTATCCACAGAACTATAACAAATCTGGCAATTGCTCTTCTTGTTATTAATATAACATGCATTAATTCCCATATTATACAGATATTATTCACAGAACTATGATAATTCTAGAAATTCCTCTTATTGTTATTAATATAACATGCAATAATTCCCATGTTGTACAGTTATTATCCATAGAACTATAATAATTCTAGCTACTACTCTTATTGTTTTTAATATAACATGTATTATTGCCCAAATTATAATGTTGCTATCGCTGGAATTGTAATAACTCTAGCTATCATTCTTACTGTTATTAATATAACATGCATTAATTCCCATATTATACAGATATTATTCACAGAACTATAATAATTCTAGAAATTGCTCTTACTGTTATTAATATAACATGAATTAATTCACATATTATACGGTTACTATCCACAGACCTATAACAAATCTAGCAATTGCTCTTATTTTTATTAATATAACATGCATTAATTCCCATATTATACAGTTATTATCCATAGAACTATAATAATTCTAGACATTGCTCTTATTTTTATTAATGTACCATGCATTATTACCCATATTATACAGTTACTGTTGCTAGAACTATAAAATTCGAGCAATTGCTCGTATTGTTATTAAAATAACATGCATTAATTCCCATATTACACAGATATTGTCCACAGAACTATAATAATTCTAGCAATTGCTCTTATTGTTATTAATATAACATGCATTAATTCCCATATTATACAGTTATTATCCATAGAACTATAATAATTCTAGCTATTACTGTTATAGTTTTTAATATATCATACATTATTGCCCATACCATACTGTTATTATCGCTAGAACAATAATAATTGTAATTTATCACTCTTATTATTAGTAATGTAACATGTATTATTACCCATATTATAGTGTTGCTATTGCTAGAACTATAAAATTCTAGCAATTGCTCTTATTGTTATTAATATAACATGCATTAATTCCCATATTATACAGTTACTATCCACAGAACTATAACAAATCTAGCAATTGCTCTTATTGTTATTAATATAACATGCATTATTACCCAAATTATAATTTTGCTATCGCTAGAACTGTAATAACTCCAGCTATCACTCCTACTGTTATTAATATAACATGCATTAATTTCCATATTAAAGAGTTACTATCCACAGAACTATAATAATTCCAGAAATTGCTCTTCCTGTTATTAATATAACATGCATTAATTCCCATATTATACAGTTACTATCCACAGAACTATAACAAATCTAGCAATTACTCTTATTGTTATTAACATAACATGCATTAATTCGCATGTTATACAGTTATTATCCATAGAACTATAATAATTCTAGCTACTACTCTTATTGTTTCTAATATAACATGTATTATTGCCCAAATTATAATGTTGCTATCGTTAGAATTGTAATAACTCTAGCTATCACTCCAACTGTTATTAACATAACATGCATTAATTCCCATATTACACAGATATTATCCACAGAACTATAATAATTCCAGAAATTTCTCTTACTGTTATTAATGTAACATGCACTATTACCCAAATTATAATTTTGCTATCGCTAGAACTGTAATAACTCCAGCTATCGGTCCTACTGTTATTAATATAACATGCATAAATTCCCATATTATACAGATATTATCCACAGAACAATAATAATTCTAGCAGTTGCTCTTATTGTTATTAATATAACAAGCATTAATTCCCATATTATATATTTACTATCCACAGAACTATAATAAATCTAGCAATTACTCTTATTGTTATTAATATAACATGCATTAATTCGCATGTTATACAGTTATTATCCATAGAACTATAATAATTCTAGCTACTACTCTTATTGTTTCTAATATAACATGTATTATTGCCCAAATTATAATGTTGCTATCGTTAGAATTGTAATAACTCTAGCTATCACTCCAACTGTTATTAACATAACATGCATTAATTCCCATATTACACAGATATTATCCACAGAACTGCAATAATTCTAGAAATTGCTCTTATTGTTATTAATATAACATGCATTATTACCCAAATTATAATTTTGCTATTGCTAGAACTGTAATAACTCCAGCTATCACTCCTACTGTTATTAATATAACATGCATTAATTTCCATATTATACAGTCACTATCCACATGACTATAACAAATCTAGCAATTGCTCTTATTGTTATTAATATGACATGCATTAATTCCCATATTATACAGATATTATCCACAGAACTATAACAAATCTAGCAATTACTCTTATTGTTATTAATATAACATGCATTTTTACCCAAATTATAATGTTGCTATCGCTAGAACCGTAATAACTCTAGCTATCACTCATAGTGTTATTAATATAACATGCATTAATTCCCATATTATACAAATATTATCCACAGAACTACAATAATTCTAGAAATTGCTCTTATTTTTATTAATATAACATACATTAATTCCCATATTATATAGTTACTATCCACAGAACTATAATACATCTAGCAATTACTCTTATTGTTATTAATATAACATGCATTAATTCCCATGTTATACAGTTACTATCCACGTGACTATAACAAATCTAGCAATTGCTCTTATTGTTATTAATATGACATGCATTAATTCCCATATTATACAGATATTATACACAGAACTGCAATAATTCTAGAAATTGCTCTTATTGTCATTTATATGACATGCATTATTGCCGAAATTATAGTGTTGCTAATGCTAGAACCGCAATAACTCTAGCTATCACTCTTAGTGTTATTAATATAGCATGCATTAATTCCCATATTATAGAGTTAATATCCACAGAAGTATAATAATTCTAGAAATTTCTCTTCCTCTTATTAACATAACATGCATTAATTCCCATATTATAGAGTTACTATCCACAGAACTATAACAAATCTAGCAATTGCTCTTATTGTTATTAATATAAAATGCATTAATTCCCATATTATACAGATATTATCCACAGAACTATAATAATTCTAGCAATTGCTCTTATTGTTATAAATATAACAAGCATTAATTCCCATATTATGTAGTTACTATCCACAGAACTTTAATAAATCTAGCAATTACTCTTATTGTTATTTATATAACATGCATTAGTTTCTATGTTATACAGTTATTATCCATAGAACTATAATAATTCCAGAAATTTCTCTTACTGTTATTAATGTAACATGCATTATTACCCAAATTATAATTTTGCTATCGCTAGAACTGTAATAACTCCAGCTATCACTCCTACTGCTATTAAAATAACATGCATTTATTCCCATATTATACAGCTATTATCCACAGAACTATAATAATTCTAGCAATTGCTCTTATTGTTATTAATATAACAAGCATTAATTCCCATATTATATGTTTACTATCCACAGAACTATAATAAATCTAGCAATTACTCTTATTGTTATTAACATAACATGCATTAATTGCCATGTTATACAGTTATTATCCATAGAACTATAATAATTCTAGAAATTTCACCTATTGTTATTAATATAACATGCATTAATTCCCATATTATACAGATATTATCCACAGAACTGCAATAATTCTAGAAATTGCTCTTATTGTTATTAATATAACATGCATTAATTCCCATATTATATAGTTACTATCCACAGAACTATAACAAATCTGGCAATTGCTCTTCTTGCTATTAATATAACATGCATTAATTCCCATATTATACAGATATTATCCACAGAACTATGATAATTCTAGAAATTCCTCTTATTGTTATTAATATAACATGCAATAATTCCCATGTTGTACAGTTATTATCCATAGAACTATAATAATTCTAGCTACTACTCTTATTGTTTTTAATATAACATGTATTATTGCCCAAATTATAATATTGCTATCGCTGGAATTGTAATAACTCTAGCTATCACTCTTACTGTTATTAATATAACATGCATTAATTCCCATATTATACAGATATTATCCACAGAACTATAATAATTCTAGAAATTGCTCTTACTGTTATTAATATAACATGAATTAATTCACATATTATACGGTTACTATCCACAGACCTATAACAAATCTAGCAATTGCTCTTATTGTTATTAATATAACATGCATTAATTCCGATATTATACAGTTATTATCCATAGAACTATAATAATTCTAGACATTGCTCTTATTTTTATTAATGTACCATGCGTCATTACCCATATTATACAGTTACTGTTGCTGGAACTATAAAATTCGAGCAATTGCTCTTATTGTCATTCAAATAACATGCATTACTTCCCATATTATACAGATGTTATCCACAGAACTATAATAATTCTAGAAATTTCACTTATTGTTATTAATATAACATGCATTAATTCCCATATTATACAGATATTATCCACAGAACTGCAATAATTCTAGAAATTGCTCATATTGTCATTTATATGACATGCATTATTGCCTAAATTATAGTGTTGCTAACGCTAGAACCGTAACAACAATAGCTATCACTCTTAGTGTTATTAATATAACATGCATTAATTCCCATATTACACAGATATTGTCCACAGAACTATAATAATTCTAGCAATTGCTCTTACTGTTATTAATATAACAAGCATTAATTCACATATTATACGGTTACTATCCACAGAACTATAATAAATCTAGCAATTACTCTTCTTGTTATTAATATAACATGCATTAATTCCCATATTATACAGATATTATCCACAGAACTATGATAATTCTAGAAATTCCTCTTATTGTTATTAATACAACATGCAATAATTCCCATGTTGTACAGTTATTATCCACAGAATTATAATAATTCCAGAAATTTCTCTTACTGTTATTAATGTAACATGCATTATTACCCAAATTATAATTTTGCTATCGCTAGAACTGTAATAACTCCAGCTATCACTCCTACTGTTATTAATATAACATGCATAAATTCCCATATTATACAGATATTATCCACAGAACTATAATAATTCTAGCAATTGCTCTTATTGTTATTAATATAACAAGCATTAATTCCCAGATTATAAATTTACTATCCACAGGACTATAATAAATCTAGCAATGATTCTTATTGTTATTAATATAACATGCATTAATTGCCATGTTATACAGTTATTATCCATAGAACTATAATAATTCTAGAAATTTCATCTATTGTTATTAACATAACATGCGTTAATTCCCATATTATACAGATATTATCCACAGAACTGCAATAGTTCTAGAAATTGCTCTTATTGTTATTAATATAACATGCATTATTACCCAGATTATAATTTTGCTATTGCTAGAACTGTAATAACTCCAGCTATCACTCCTACTGTTATTAATATAACATGCATTAATTTCCATATTATACAGTCACTATCCACATGACTATAACAAATCTAGCAATTGCTCTTATTGTTATTAATATGACATGCATTAATTTCCATATTATACAGATATTATCCACAGAACTATAAAAATTCCAGAAATTTCTCTTACTGTTATTAATGTAACATGCATTATTACCCAAATTATAAATTTTGCTATCGCTAGAACTGTAATAACTCTAGCTATCACTCCTACTGTTATTAATATAACATGCATAAATTCCCATATTATACAGATACTATCCACAGAACTATAATAATTCCAGAAATTTCTCTTACTGTTATTAATGTAACATGCATTATTACCCAAATTATAATTTTGCTATCGCTAGAACTGTAATAACTCCAGCTATCACTCCTACTGTTATTAATATAACATGCATTAATTCCCATATTGTACGGATATTATCCACAGAACTATAATAATTCTAGCAGTTGCTCTTATTGTTATTAATATAACAAGCATTAATTCCCATATTATATATTTACTATCCACAGAACTATAATAAATCTAGCAATTACTCTTATTGTTATTAATATAACATGCATTAATTCCCATGTTATACTGTTATTATCCATAGAACTATAATAATTCTAGCTACTACTCTTATTGTTTCTAATATAACATGTATTATTGCCCAAATTATAATTTTGCTATCGCTAGAACTGTAATAACTCCAGCTATCACTCCAACTGTTATTAATATAACATGCATTAACTCCCATATTATACAGATATTATCCACAGAACTATAATAATTCTAGCAATTGCACTTATTGTCATTAATATAACAAGCATTAATTCCCATATTATATAGTTACTATCCACAGAACTATAACAAATCTGGCAATTGCTCTTCTTGTTATTAATATAACATGCATTAATTCCCATATTATACAGATATTATCCACAGAACTATGATAATTCTAGAAATTCCTCTTATTGTTATTAATACAACATGCAATAATTCCCATGTTGTACAGTTATTATCCATAGAACTATAATAATTCTAGCTACTACTCTTATTGTTTTTAATATAACATGTATTATTGCCCAAATTAAAACGTTGCTATCGCTGGAATTGTAATAACTCTAGCTATCACTCTTACTGTTATTAATATAACATGCATTAATTCCCATATTATACAGATATTATCCACAGAACTATAATAATTCTAGAAATTGCTCTTACTGTTATTAATATAACAAGCATTAATTCACATATTATACGGTTACTATCCACAGAACTACAATAAATCTAGCAATTACTCTTCTTGTTATTAATATAACATGCATTAATTCCCATATTATACAGGTATTATCCACAGAACTATGATAATTCTAGAAATTCCTCTTATTGTTATTAATACAACATGCAATAATTCCCATGTTGTACAGTTATTATCCACATAACTATAATAATTCCAGAAATTTCTCTTACTGTTATTAATATAACAAGCATTAATTCCCATATTATATATTTACTATCCACAGAACTATAATAAATCTAGCAATTACTCTTATTGTTATTAACATAACATGCATTAATTGCCATGTCATACAGTTATTATCCATAGAACTATAATAATTCTAGAAATTTCCCCTATTGTTATTAATATAGCATGCATTAATTCCCATATTATACAGATATTATCCACAGAACTGCAATAAATCTAGAAATTGCTCTTATTGTTATTAATATAACATGCATTAATTCCCATATTATATAGTTACTATCCACAGAACTATAACAAATCTGGCAATTGCTCTTCTTGTTATTAATATAACATGCATTAATTCCCATATTATACAGATATTATCCACAGAACTATGATAATTCTAGAAATTCCTCTTACTGTTATTAATATAACATGCAATAATTCCCATGTTGTACAGTTATTATCCATAGAACTATAATAATTCTAGCTACTACTCTTATTGTTTTTAATATAACATGTATTATTGCCCAAATTATCATGTTGCTATCGCTGGAATTGTAATAACTCTAGCTATCATTCTTACTGTTATTAATATAACATGCATTAATTCCCATATTATACAGTTACTATCCACAGAATTATAACAAATCTAGCAATTGCTCTTATTGTTATTAATATAACATGCATTATTACCCAAATTATAATTTTGCTATTGCTAGAACTGTAATAACTCCAACTATCACTCCTACTGTTATTAATATAACATGCATTAATTTCCATATTATACAGTCACTATCCACATGACTATAACAAATCTAGCAATTGCTCTTATTGTTATTAATATGACATGCATTAATTCCCATATTATACAGATATTATCCACAGAACTATAACAAATCTAGCAATTACTCTTATTGTTATTAACATAACATGCATTAATTCGCATGTTATACAGTTATTATCCATAGCACTATAATAATTCTAGCTACTACTTTTATAGTTTCTAATATAACATGTATTATTGCCCAAATTATAATTTTGCTATCGTTAGAATTGTAATAACTCTAGCTATCACTCCAACTGTTATTAACATAACATGCATTAATTCCCATATTACACAGATATTATCCACAGAACTGCAATAATTCTAGAAATTGCTCTTATTGTTATTAATATAACATGCATTATTACCCAAATTATAATTTTGCTATTGCTAGAACTGTAATAACTCTAGCTATCACTCCTACTGTTATTAATATAACATGCATAAATTCCCATATTATACAGATATTATCCACAGAACAATAATAATTCTAGCAGTTGCTCTTATTGTTATTAATATAACAAGCATTAATTCCCATATTATATATTTACTATCCACAGAACTATAATAAATCTAGCAATTACTCTTATTGTTATTAATATAACATGCATTAATTCGCATGTTATACAGTTATTATCCATAGAACTATAATAATTCTAGCTACTACTCTTATTGTTTCTAATATAACATGTATTATTGCCCAAATTATAATGTTGCTATCGTTAGAATTGTAATAACTCTAGCTATCACTCCAACTGTTATTAACATAACATGCATTAATTCCCATATTACACAGATATTATCCACAGAACTGCAATAATTCTAGAAATTGCTCTTATTGTTATTAATATAACATGCATTATTACCCAAATTATAATTTTGCTATTGCTAGAACTGTAATAACTCCAGCTATCACTCCTACTGTTATTAATATAACATGCATTAATTTCCATATTATACAGTCACTATCCACATGACTATAACAAATCTAGCAATTGCTCTTATTGTTATTAATATGACATGCATTAATTCCCATATTATACACATATTATCCACAGGACTATAACAAATCTAGCAATTACTCTTATTGTTATTAATATAACATGCATTTTTACCCAAATTATAATGTTGCTATCGCTACAACCGTAATAACTCTAGCTATCACTCATAGTGTTATTAATATAACATGCATTAATTCCCATATTATACAAATATTATCCACAGAACTACAATAATTCTAGAAATTGCTCTTATTTTTATTAATATAACATACATTAATTCCCATATTATATAGTTACTATCCACACAACTATAATACATCTAGCAATTACTCTTATTGTTATTAATATAACATGCATTAATTCCCATGTTATACAGTTACTATCCACGTGACTATAACAAATCTAGCAATTGCTCTTATTGTTATTAATATGACATGCATTAATTCCCATATTATACAGATATTATACACAGAACTGCAATAATTCTAGAAATTGCTCTTATTGTCATTTATATGACATGCATTATTGCCGAAATTATAGTGTTGCTAATGCTAGAACCGCAATAACTCTAGCTATCACTCTTAGTGTTATTAATATAGCATGCATTAATTCCCATATTATAGAGTTAATATCCACAGAAGTATAATAATTCTAGAAATTTCTCTTCCTCTTATTAACATAACATGCATTAATTCCCATATTATAGAGTTACTATCCACAGAACTATAACAAATCTAGCAATTGCTCTTATTGTTATTAATATAAAATGCATTAATTCCCATATTATACAGATATTATCCACAGAACTATAATAATTCTAGCAATTGCTCTTATTGTTATAAATATAACAAGCATTAATTCCCATATTATGTAGTTACTATCCACAGAACTATAATAAATCTAGCAATTACTCTTATTGTTATTTATATAACATGCATTAGTTTCTATGTTATACAGTTATTATCCATAGAACTATAATAATTCCAGAAATTTCTCTTACTGTTATTAATGTAACATGCATTATTACCCAAATTATAATTTTGCTATCGCTAGAACTGTAATAACTCCAGCTATCACTCCTACTGCTATTAAAATAACATGCATTTATTCCCATATTATACAGCTATTATCCACAGAACTATAATAATTCTAGCAATTGCTCTTATTGTTATTAATATAACAAGCATTAATTCCCATATTATATGTTTACTATCCACAGAACTATAATAAATCTAGCAATTACTCTTATTGTTATTAACATAACATGCATTAATTGCCATGTTATACAGTTATTATCCATAGAACTATAATAATTCTAGAAATTTCACCTATTGTTATTAATATAACATGCATTAATTCCCATATTATACAGATATTATCCACAGAACTGCAATAATTCTAGAAATTGCTCTTATTGTTATTAATATAACATGCATTAATTCCCATATTATATAGTTACTATCCACAGAACTATAACAAATCTGGCAATTGCTCTTCTTGCTATTAATATAACATGCATTAATTCCCATATTATACAGATATTATCCACAGAACTATGATAATTCTAGAAATTCCTCTTATTGTTATTAATATAACATGCAATAATTCCCATGTTGTACAGTTATTATCCATAGAACTATAATAATTCTAGCTACTACTCTTATTGTTTTTAATATAACATGTATTATTGCCCAAATTATAATATTGCTATCGCTGGAATTGTAATAACTCTAGCTATCACTCTTACTGTTATTAATATAACATGCATTAATTCCCATATTATACAGATATTATCCACAGAACTATAATAATTCTAGAAATTGCTCTTACTGTTATTAATATAACATGAATTAATTCACATATTATACGGTTACTATCCACAGACCTATAACAAATCTAGCAATTGCTCTTATTGTTATTAATATAACATGCATTAATTCCGATATTATACAGTTATTATCCATAGAACTATAATAATTCTAGACATTGCTCTTATTTTTATTAATGTACCATGCGTCATTACCCATATTATACAGTTACTGTTGCTGGAACTATAAAATTGGAGCAATTGCTCTTATTGTCATTCAAATAACATGCATTACTTCCCATATTATACAGATGTTATCCACAGAACTATAATAATTCTAGAAATTTCACTTATTGTTATTAATATAACATGCATTAATTCCCATATTATACAGATATTATCCACAGAACTGCAATAATTCTAGAAATTGCTCTTATTGTTATTAATACAACATGCAATAATTCCCATGTTGTACAGTTATTATCCACAGAATTATAATAATTCCAGAAATTTCTCTTACTGTTATTAATGTAACATGCATTATTACCCAAATTATAATTTTGCTATCGCTAGAACTGTAATAACTCCAGCTATCACTCCTACTGTTATTAATATAACATGCATAAATTCCCATATTATACAGATATTATCCACAGAACTATAATAATTCCAGAAATTTCTCTTACTGTTATTAATGTAACATGCATTATTACCCAAATTATAATTTTGCTATCGCTAGAACTGTAATAACTCCAGCTATCACTCCTACTGTTACTAATATAACATGCATTAATTCCCATATTATACAGATATTATCCACAGAACTATAATAATTCTAGCAATTGCTCTTATTGTTATTAATATAACAAGCATTAATTCCCAGATTATAAATTTACTATCCACAGGACTATAATAAATCTAGCAATGACTCTTATTGTTATTAATATAACATGCATTAATTGCCATGTTATACAGTTATTATCCATAGAACTATAATAATTCTAGAAATTTCATCTATTGTTATTAACATAACATGCGTTAATTCCCATATTATACAGATATTATCCACAGAACTGCAATAGTTCTAGAAATTGCTCTTATTGTTATTAATATAACATGCATTATTACCCAGATTATAATTTTGCTATTGCTAGAACTGTAATAACTCCAGCTATCACTCCTACTGTTATTAATATAACATGCATTAATTTCCATATTATACAGTCACTATCCACATGACTATAACAAATCTAGCAATTGCTCTTATTGTTATTAATATGACATGCATTAATTTCCATATTATACAGATATTATCCACAGAACTATAAAAATTCCAGAAATTTCTCTTACTGTTATTAATGTAACATGCATTATTACCCAAATTATAAATTTTGCTATCGCTAGAACTGTAATAACTCTAGCTATCACTCCTACTGTTATTAATATAACATGCATAAATTCCCATATTATACAGATACTATCCACAGAACTATAATAATTCCAGAAATTTCTCTTACTGTTATTAATGTAACATGCATTATTACCCAAATTATAATTTTGCTATCGCTAGAACTGTAATAACTCCAGCTATCACTCCTACTGTTATTAATATAACATGCATTAATTCCCATATTATACGGATATTATCCACAGAACTATAATAATTCTAGCAGTTGCTCTTATTGTTATTAATATAACAAGCATTAATTCCCATATTATATATTTACTATCCACAGAACTATAATAAATCTAGCAATTACTCTTATTGTTATTAATATAACATGCATTAATTCCCATGTTATACTGTTATTATCCATAGAACTATAATAATTCTAGCTACTACTCTTATTGTTTCTAATATAACATGTATTATTGCCCAAATTATAATTTTGCTATCGCTAGAACTGTAATAACTCCAGCTACCACTCCAACTGTTATTAATATAACATGCATTAACTCCCATATTATACAGATATTATCCACAGAACTATAATAATTCTAGCAATTGCACTTATTGTCATTAATATAACATGCATTAATTCCCATATTATACAGTTACTATCCACAGAACTATAACAAATCTAGCAATTGCTCTTATTGTTATTAATATAACATGCATTAACTCCCATATTATACAGATATTATCCACAGAACTATAATAATTCTAGCAATTGCTCTTATTGTTATTAATATAACAAGCATTAATTCCCATATTATATAGTTACTATCCACAGAACTATAATAAATCTAGCAATTGCTCTTATTGTTATTAATATAACATGCATTAATTCCCATATTATATAGTTACTATCCACAGAACTATAACAAATCTGGCAATTGCTCTTCTTGTTATTAATATAACATGCATTAATTCCCATATTATACAGATATTATTCACAGAACTATGATAATTCTAGAAATTCCTCTTATTGTTATTAATATAACATGCAATAATTCCCATGTTGTACAGTTATTATCCATAGAACTATAATAATTCTAGCTACTACTCTTATTGTTTTTAATATAACATGTATTATTGCCCAAATTATAATGTTGCTATCGCTGGAATTGTAATAACTCTAGCTATCATTCTTACTGTTATTAATATAACATGCATTAATTCCCATATTATACAGATATTATTCACAGAACTATAATAATTCTAGAAATTGCTCTTACTGTTATTAATATAACATGAATTAATTCACATATTATACGGTTACTATCCACAAACCTATAACAAATCTAGCAATTGCTCTTATTTTTATTAATATAACATGCATTAATTCCCATATTATACAGTTATTATCCATAGAACTATAATAATTCTAGACATTGCTCTTATTTTTATTAATGTACCATGCATTATTACCCATATTATACAGTTACTGTTGCTAGAACTATAAAATTCGAGCAATTGCTCGTATTGTTATTAAAATAACATGCATTAATTCCCATATTACACAGATATTGTCCACAGAACTATAATAATTCTAGCAATTGCTCTTATTGTTATTAATATAACATGCATTAATTCCCATATTATACAGTTATTATCCATAGAACTATAATAATTCTAGCTATTACTGTTATAGTTTTTAATATATCATACATTATTGCCCATACCATACTGTTATTATCGCTAGAACAATAATAATTGTAATTTATCACTCTTATTATTAGTAATGTAACATGTATTATTACCCATATTATAGTGTTGCTATTGCTAGAACTATAAAATTCTAGCAATTGCTCTTATTATTATTAATATAACATGCATTAATTCCCATATTATACAGTTACTATCCACAGAACTATAACAAATCTAGCAATTGCTCTTATTGTTATTAATATAACATGCATTATTACCCAAATTATAATTTTGCTATCGCTAGAACTGTAATAACTCCAGCTATCACTCCTACTGTTATTAATATAACATGCATTAATTTCCATATTAAAGAGTTACTATCCACAGAACTATAATAATTCCAGAAATTGCTCTTCCTGTTATTAATATAACATGCATTAATTCCCATATTATACAGTTACTATCCACAGAACTATAACAAATCTAGCAATTACTCTTATTGTTATTAACATAACATGCATTAATTCGCATGTTATACAGTTATTATCCATAGAACTATAATAATTCTAGCTACTACTCTTATTGTTTCTAATATAACATGTATTATTGCCCAAATTATAATGTTGCTATCGTTAGAATTGTAATAACTCTAGCTATCACTCCAACTGTTATTAATATAACATGCATTAATTCCCATATTATACAGATATTATCCACAGAACTATAATAATTCCAGAAATTTCTCTTACTGTTATTAATGTAACATGCACTATTACCCAAATTATAATTTTGCTATCGCTAGAACTGTAATAACTCCAGCTATCGGTCCTACTGTTATTAATATAACATGCATAAATTCCCATATTATACAGATATTATCCACAGAACAATAATAATTCTAGCAGTTGCTCTTATTGTTATTAATATAACAAGCATTAATTCCCATATTATATATTTACTATCCACAGAACTATAATAAATCTAGCAATTACTCTTATTGTTATTAATATAACATGCATTAATTCGCATGTTATACAGTTATTATCCATAGAACTATAATAATTCTAGCTACTACTCTTATTGTTTCTAATATAACATGTATTATTGCCCAAATTATAATGTTGCTATCGTTAGAATTGTAATAACTCTAGCTATCACTCCAACTGTTATTAACGTAACATGCATTAATTCCCATATTACACAGATATTATCCACAGAACTGCAATAATTCTAGAAATTGCTCTTATTGTTATTAATATAACATGCATTATTACCCAAATTATAATTTTGCTATTGCTAGAACTGTAATAACTCCAGCTATCACTCCTACTGTTATTAATATAACATGCATTAATTTCCATATTATACAGTCACTATCCACATGACTATAACAAATCTAGCAATTGCTCTTATTGTTATTAATATGACATGCATTAATTCCCATATTATACAGATATTATCCACAGAACTATAACAAATCTAGCAATTACTCTTATTGTTATTAATATAACATGCATTTTTACCCAAATTATAATGTTGCTATCGCTAGAACCGTAATAACTCTAGCTATCACTCATAGTGTTATTAATATAACATGCATTAATTCCCATATTATACAAATATTATCCACAGAACTACAATAATTCTAGAAATTGCTCTTATTTTTATTAATATAACATACATTAATTCCCATATTATATAGTTACTATCCACAGAACTATAATACATCTAGCAATTACTCTTATTGTTATTAATATAACATGCATTAATTCCCATGTTATACAGTTACTATCCACGTGACTATAACAAATCTAGCAATTGCTCTTATTGTTATTAATATGACATGCATTAATTCCCATATTATACAGATATTATACACAGAACTGCAATAATTCTAGAAATTGCTCTTATTGTCATTTATATGACATGCATTATTGCCGAAATTATAGTGTTGCTAATGCTAGAACCGCAATAACTCTAGCTATCACTCTTAGTGTTATTAATATAGCATGCATTAATTCCCATATTATAGAGTTAATATCCACAGAAGTATAATAATTCTAGAAATTTCTCTTCCTCTTATTAACATAACATGCATTAATTCCCATATTATAGAGTTACTATCCACAGAACTATAACAAATCTAGCAATTGCTCTTATTGTTATTAATATAAAATGCATTAATTCCCATATTATACAGATATTATCCACAGAACTATAATAATTCTAGCAATTGCTCTTATTGTTATAAATATAACAAGCATTAATTCCCATATTATGTAGTTACTATCCACAGAACTATAATAAATCTAGCAATTACTCTTATTGTTATTTATATAACATGCATTAGTTTCTATGTTATACAGTTATTATCCATAGAACTATAATAATTCCAGAAATTTCTCTTACTGTTATTAATGTAACATGCATTATTACCCAAATTATAATTTTGCTATCGCTAGAACTGTAATAACTCCAGCTATCACTCCTACTGCTATTAAAATAACATGCATTTATTCCCATATTATACAGCTATTATCCACAGAACTATAATAATTCTAGCAATTGCTCTTATTGTTATTAATATAACAAGCATTAATTCCCATATTATATGTTTACTATCCACAGAACTATAATAAATCTAGCAATTACTCTTATTGTTATTAACATAACATGCATTAATTGCCATGTTATACAGTTATTATCCATAGAACTATAATAATTCTAGAAATTTCACCTATTGTTATTAATATAACATGCATTAATTCCCATATTATACAGATATTATCCACAGAACTGCAATAATTCTAGAAATTGCTCTTATTGTTATTAATATAACATGCATTAATTCCCATATTATATAGTTACTATCCACAGAACTATAACAAATCTGGCAATTGCTCTTCTTGCTATTAATATAACATGCATTAATTCCCATATTATACAGATATTATCCACAGAACTATGATAATTCTAGAAATTCCTCTTATTGTTATTAATATAACATGCAATAATTCCCATGTTGTACAGTTATTATCCATAGAACTATAATAATTCTAGCTACTACTCTTATTGTTTTTAATATAACATGTATTATTGCCCAAATTATAATATTGCTATCGCTGGAATTGTAATAACTCTAGCTATCACTCTTACTGTTATTAATATAACATGCATTAATTCCCATATTATACAGATATTATCCACAGAACTATAATAATTCTAGAAATTGCTCTTACTGTTATTAATATAACATGAATTAATTCACATATTATACGGTTACTATCCACAGACCTATAACAAATCTAGCAATTGCTCTTATTGTTATTAATATAACATGCATTAATTCCGATATTATACAGTTATTATCCATAGAACTATAATAATTCTAGACATTGCTCTTATTTTTATTAATGTACCATGCGTCATTACCCATATTATACAGTTACTGTTGCTGGAACTATAAAATTCGAGCAATTGCTCTTATTGTCATTCAAATAACATGCATTACTTCCCATATTATACAGATGTTATCCACAGAACTATAATAATTCTAGAAATTTCACTTATTGTTATTAATATAACATGCATTAATTCCCATATTATACAGATATTATCCACAGAACTGCAATAATTCTAGAAATTGCTCATATTGTCATTTATATGACATGCATTATTGCCTAAATTATAGTGTTGCTAACGCTAGAACCGTAACAACAATAGCTATCACTCTTAGTGTTATTAATATAACATGCATTAATTCCCATATTACACAGATATTGTCCACAGAACTATAATAATTCTAGCAATTGCTCTTACTGTTATTAATATAACAAGCATTAATTCACATATTATACGGTTACTATCCACAGAACTATAATAAATCTAGCAATTACTCTTCTTGTTATTAATATAACATGCATTAATTCCCATATTATACAGATATTATCCACAGAACTATGATAATTCTAGAAATTCCTCTTATTGTTATTAATACAACATGCAATAATTCCCATGTTGTACAGTTATTATCCACAGAATTATAATAATTCCAGAAATTTCTCTTACTGTTATTAATGTAACATGCATTATTACCCAAATTATAATTTTGCTATCGCTAGAACTGTAATAACTCCAGCTATCACTCCTACTGTTATTAATATAACATGCATAAATTCCCATATTATACAGATATTATCCACAGAACTATAATAATTCCAGAAATTTCTCTTACTGTTATTAATGTAACATGCATTATTACCCAAATTATAATTTTGCTATCGCTAGAACTGTAATAACTCCAGCTATCACTCCTACTGTTACTAATATAACATGCATTAATTCCCATATTATACAGATATTATCCACAGAACTATAATAATTCTAGCAATTGCTCTTATTGTTATTAATATAACAAGCATTAATTCCCAGATTATAAATTTACTATCCACAGGACTATAATAAATCTAGCAATGACTCTTATTGTTATTAATATAACATGCATTAATTGCCATGTTATACAGTTATTATCCATAGAACTATAATAATTCTAGAAATTTCATCTATTGTTATTAACATAACATGCGTTAATTCCCATATTATACAGATATTATCCACAGAACTGCAATAGTTCTAGAAATTGCTCTTATTGTTATTAATATAACATGCATTATTACCCAGATTATAATTTTGCTATTGCTAGAACTGTAATAACTCCAGCTATCACTCCTACTGTTATTAATATAACATGCATTAATTTCCATATTATACAGTCACTATCCACATGACTATAACAAATCTAGCAATTGCTCTTATTGTTATTAATATGACATGCATTAATTTCCATATTATACAGATATTATCCACTGAACTATAAAAATTCCAGAAATTTCTCTTACTGTTATTAATGTAACATGCATTATTACCCAAATTATAATTTTGCTATCGCTAGAACTGTAATAACTCCAGCTATCACTCCTACTGTTATTAATATAACATGCATTAATTCCCATATTATACGGATATTATCCACAGAACTATAATAATTCTAGCAGTTGCTCTTATTGTTATTAATATAACAAGCATTAATTCCCATATTATATATTTACTATCCACAGAACTATAATAAATCTAGCAATTACTCTTATTGTTATTAATATAACATGCATTAATTCCCATGTTATACTGTTATTATCCATAGAACTATAATAATTCTAGCTACTACTCTTATTGTTTCTAATATAACATGTATTATTGCCCAAATTATAATTTTGCTATCGCTAGAACTGTAATAACTCCAGCTATCACTCCAACTGTTATTAATATAACATGCATTAACTCCCATATTATACAGATATTATCCACAGAACTATAATAATTCTAGCAATTGCACTTATTGTCATTAATATAACAAGCATTAATTCCCATATTATATAGTTACTATCCACAGAACTATAACAAATCTGGCAATTGCTCTTCTTGTTATTAATATAACATGCATTAATTCCCATATTATACAGATATTATCCACAGAACTATGATAATTCTAGAAATTCCTCTTATTGTTATTAATACAACATGCAATAATTCCCATGTTGTACAGTTATTATCCATAGAACTATAATAATTCTAGCTACTACTCTTATTGTTTTTAATATAACATGTATTATTGCCCAAATTAAAACGTTGCTATCGCTGGAATTGTAATAACTCTAGCTATCACTCTTACTGTTATTAATATAACATGCATTAATTCCCATATTACACAGATATTATCCACAGAACTATAATAATTCTAGAAATTGCTCTTACTGTTATTAATATAACAAGCATTAATTCACATATTATACGGTTACTATCCACAGAACTACAATAAATCTAGCAATTACTCTTCTTGTTATTAATATAACATGCATTAATTCCCATATTATACAGGTATTATCCACAGAACTATGATAATTCTAGAAATTCCTCTTATTGTTATTAATACAACATGCAATAATTCCCATGTTGTACAGTTATTATCCACATAACTATAATAATTCCAGAAATTTCTCTTACTGTTATTAATATAACAAGCATTAATTCCCATATTATATATTTACTATCCACAGAACTATAATAAATCTAGCAATTACTCTTATTGTTATTAACATAACATGCATTAATTGCCATGTCATACAGTTATTATCCATAGAACTATAATAATTCTAGAAATTTCCCCTATTGTTATTAATATAGCATGCATTAATTCCCATATTATACAGATATTATCCACAGAACTGCAATAAATCTAGAAATTGCTCTTATTGTTATTAATATAACATGCATTAATTCCCATATTATATAGTTACTATCCACAGAACTATAACAAATCTGGCAATTGCTCTTCTTGTTATTAATATAACATGCATTAATTCCCATATTATACAGATATTATCCACAGAACTATGATAATTCTAGAAATTCCTCTTATTGTTATTAATATAACATGCAATAATTCCCATGTTGTACAGTTATTATCCATAGAACTATAATAATTCTAGCTACTACTCTTATTGTTTTTAATATAACATGTATTATTGCCCAAATTATCATGTTGCTATCGCTGGAATTGTAATAACTCTAGCTATCATTCTTACTGTTATTAATATAACATGCATTAATTCCCATATTATACAGTTACTATCCACAGAACTATAACAAATCTAGCAATTGCTCTTATTGTTATTAATATAACATGCATTATTACCCAAATTATAATTTTGCTATTGCTAGAACTGTAATAACTCCAACTATCACTCCTACTGTTATTAATATAACATGCATTAATTTCCATATTATACAGTCACTATCCACATGACTATAACAAATCTAGCAATTGCTCTTATTGTTATTAATATGACATGCATTAATTCCCATATTATACAGATATTATCCACAGAACTATAACAAATCTAGCAATTACTCTCATTGTTATTAACATAACATGCATTAATTCGCATGTTATACAGTTATTATCCATAGCACTATAATAATTCTAGCTACTACTTTTATAGTTTCTAATATAACATGTATTATTGCCCAAATTATAATTTTGCTATCGCTAGAACTGTAATAACTCCAGCTATCACTCCAACTGTTAATAATATAACATGCATTAATTCCCATATTATACAGATATTATCCACAGAACTATGATAATTCCAGAAATTCCTCTTATTGTTATTAATATAACATGCAATAATTCCCATGTTGTACAGTTATTATCCATAGAACTATAATAATTCTAGCTACTACTCTTATTGTTTTTAATATAACATGTATTATTGCCCAAATTATAATGTTGCTATCGTTAGAATTGTAATAACTCTAGCTATCACTCCAACTGTTATTAATATAACATGCATTAATTCCCATATTATACAGATATTATCCACAGAACTATAATAATTCCAGAAATTTCTCTTACTGTTATTAATGTAACATGCACTATTACCCAAATTATAATTTTGCTATCGCTAGAACTGTAATAACTCCAGCTATCGGTCCTACTGTTATTAATATAACATGCATAAATTCCCATATTATACAGATATTATCCACAGAACTATAATAATTCTAGCAGTTGCTCTTATTGTTATTAATATAACAAGCATTAATTCCCAGATTATAAATTCACTATCCACAGGACTATAATAAATCTAGCAATGACTCTTATTGTTATTAATATAACATGCATTAATTGCCATGTTATACAGTTATTATCCATAGAACTATAATAATTCTAGCTACTACTCTTATTGTTTCTAATATAACATGTATTATTGCCCAAATTATAATGCTGCTATCGTTAGAATTGTAATAACTCTAGCTATCACTCCAACTGTTATTAACATAACATGCATTAATTCCCATATTACACAGATATTATCCACAGAACTGCAATAATTCTAGAAATTGCTCTTATTGTTATTAATATAACATGCATTATTACCCAAATTATAATTTTGCTATTGCTAGAACTGTAATAACTCCAGCTATCACTCCTACTGTTATTAATATAACATGCATTAATTTCCATATTATACAGTCACTATCCACATGACTATAACAAATCTAGCAATTGCTCTTATTGTTATTAATATGACATGCATTAATTCCCATATTATACAGATATTATCCACAGAACTATAACAAATCTAGCAATTACTCTTATTGTTATTAATATAACATGCATTTTTACCCAAATTATAATGTTGCTATCGCTAGAACCGTAATAACTCTAGCTATCACTCTTAGTGTTATTAATATAACATGCATTAATTCCTATATTATACAGTTATTATCCATAGAACTATAATAATTCTAGCTATTACTCTTATTGTCTTTAATATATCATGCATTAATTCCCATATTATACAGATATTATCCACAGAACTATAATAATTCTAGAAATTACTCTTATTGCTATTAATATAACTTGCATTATTACCCAAATTATAATTTTGCTATCGCTAGAACTGTAATAACTCTAGCTATCACTCTTACTGTTATTAATATAACATGCATTAATTCCCATATTAAAGAGTTACTATCCACAGAACTATAATAATTCCAGAAATTGCTCTTCCTGTTATTAATATAACATGCATTAATTCCCATATTATACAGTTACTATCCACAGAACTATAACAAATCTAGCAATTGCTCTTATTGTTATTAATATAACATGCATTAATTCCCATGTTATACAGTTATTATCCATAGAACTATAATAATTCTAGATACTACTCTTATTGTTTTTAATATAACATGTATTATTGCCCAAATTATAATGTTGCTATCGTTAGAAATGTAATAACTCTAGCTATCACTCATAGTGTTATTAATATAACATGCATTAATTCCCATATTATACAAATATTATCCACAGAACTACAATAATTCTAGAAATTGCTCTTATTTTTATTAATATAACATACATTAATTCCCATATTATATAGTTACTATCCACAGAACTATAATACATCTAGCAATTACTCTTATTGTTATTAATATAACATGCATTAATTCCCATGTTATACAGTTACTATCCACGTGACTATAACAAATCTAGCAATTGCTCTTATTGTTATTAATATGACATGCATTAATTCCCATATTATACAGATATTATACACAGAACTGCAATAATTCTAGAAATTGCTCTTATTGTCATTTATATGACATGCATTATTGCCGAAATTATAGTATTGCTAATGCTAGAACCGCAATAACTCTAGCTATCACTCTTAGTGTTATTAATATAGCATGCATTAATTCCCATATTATAGAGTTAATATCCACAGAAGTATAATAATTCTAGAAATTTCTCTTCCTCTTATTAACATAACATGCATTAATTCCCATATTATAGAGTTACTATCCACAGAACTATAACAAATCTAGCAATTGCTCTTATTGTTATTAATATAAAATGCATTAATTCCCATATTATACAGATATTATCCACAGAACTATAATAATTCTAGCAATTGCTCTTATTGTTATAAATATAACAGGCATTAATTCCCATATTATGTAGTTACTATCCACAGAACTATAATAAATCTAGCAATTACTCTTATTGTTATTTATATAACATGCATTAGTTTCTATGTTATACAGTTATTATCCATAGAACTATAATAATTCCAGAAATTTCTCTTACTGTTATTAATGTAACATGCATTATTACCCAAATTATAATTTTGCTATCGCTAGAACTGTAATAACTCCAGCTATCACTCCTACTGCTATTAAAATAACATGCATTTATTCCCATATTATACAGCTATTATCCACAGAACTATAATAATTCTAGCAATTGCTCTTATTGTTATTAATATAACAAGCATTAATTCCCATATTATATGTTTACTATCCACAGAACTATAATAAATCTAGCAATTACTCTTATTGTTATTAACATAACATGCATTAATTGCCATGTTATACAGTTATTATCCATAGAACTATAATAATTCTAGAAATTTCACCTATTGTTATTAATATAACATGCATTAATTCCCATATTATACAGATATTATCCACAGAACTGCAATAATTCTAGAAATTGCTCTTATTGTTATTAATATAACATGCATTAATTCCCATATTATATAGTTACTATCCACAGAACTATAACAAATCTGGCAATTGCTCTTCTTGCTATTAATATAACATGCATTAATTCCCATATTATACAGATATTATCCACAGAACTATGATAATTCTAGAAATTCCTCTTATTGTTATTAATATAACATGCAATAATTCCCATGTTGTACAGTTATTATCCATAGAACTATAATAATTCTAGCTACTACTCTTATTGTTTTTAATATAACATGTATTATTGCCCAAATTATAATATTGCTATCGCTGGAATTGTAATAACTCTAGCTATCACTCTTACTGTTATTAATATAACATGCATTAATTCCCATATTATACAGATATTATCCACAGAACTATAATAATTCTAGAAATTGCTCTTACTGTTATTAATATAACATGAATTAATTCACATATTATACGGTTACTATCCACAGACCTATAACAAATCTAGCAATTGCTCTTATTGTTATTAATATAACATGCATTAATTCCGATATTATACAGTTATTATCCATAGAACTATAATAATTCTAGACATTGCTCTTATTTTTATTAATGTACCATGCGTCATTACCCATATTATACAGTTACTGTTGCTGGAACTATAAAATTCGAGCAATTGCTCTTATTGTCATTCAAATAACATGCATTACTTCCCATATTATACAGATGTTATCCACAGAACTATAATAATTCTAGAAATTTCACTTATTGTTATTAATATAACATGCATTAATTCCCATATTATACAGATATTATCCACAGAACTGCAATAATTCTAGAAATTCCTCTTATTGTTATTAATACAACATGCAATAATTCCCATGTTGTACAGTTATTATCCACAGAATTATAATAATTCCAGAAATTTCTCTTACTGTTATTAATGTAACATGCATTATTACCCAAATTATAATTTTGCTATCGCTAGAACTGTAATAACTCCAGCTATCACTCCTACTGTTATTAATATAACATGCATAAATTCCCATATTATACAGATATTATCCACAGAACTATAATAATTCCAGAAATTTCTCTTACTGTTATTAATGTAACATGCATTATTACCCAAATTATAATTTTGCTATCGCTAGAACTGTAATAACTCCAGCTATCACTCCTACTGTTACTAATATAACATGCATTAATTCCCATATTATACAGATATTATCCACAGAACTATAATAATTCTAGCAATTGCTCTTATTGTTATTAATATAACAAGCATTAATTCCCAGATTATAAATTTACTATCCACAGGACTATAATAAATCTAGCAATGACTCTTATTGTTATTAATATAACATGCATTAATTCGCATGTTATACAGTTATTATCCATAGAACTATAATAATTCTAGCTACTACTCTTATTGTTTCTAATATAACATGTATTATTGCCCAAATTATAATGCTGCTATCGTTAGAATTGTAATAACTCTAGCTATCACTCCAACTGTTATTAACATAACATGCATTAATTCCCATATTACACAGATATTATCCACAGAACTGCAATAATTCTAGAAATTGCTCTTATTGTTATTAATATAACATGCATTATTACCCAAATTATAATTTTGCTATTGCTAGAACTGTAATAACTCCAGCTATCACTCCTACTGTTATTAATATAACATGCATTAATTTCCATATTATACAGTCACTATCCACATGACTATAACAAATCTAGCAATTGCTCTTATTGTTATTAATATGACATGCATTAATTCCCATATTATACAGATATTATCCACAGAACTATAACAAATCTAGCAATTACTCTTATTGTTATTAATATAACATGCATTTTTACCCAAATTATAATGTTGCTATCGCTAGAACCGTAATAACTCTAGCTATCACTCTTAGTGTTATTAATATAACATGCATTAATTCGTATATTATACAGTTATTATCCATAGAACTATAATAATTCTAGCTATTACTCTTATTGTCTTTAATATATCATGCATTAATTCCCATATTATACAGATATTATCCACAGAACTATAATAATTCTAGAAATTACTCTTATTGCTATTAATATAACTTGCATTATTACCCAAATTATAATTTTGCTATCGCTAGAACTGTAATAACTCTAGCTATCACTCTTACTGTTATTAATATAACATGCATTAATTCCCATATTATACAGTTACTATCCACAGAACTATAACAAATCTAGCAATTGCTCTTATTGTTATTAATATAACATGCATTAATTCCCATGTTATACAGTTATTATCCATAGAACTATAATAATTCTAGATACTACTCTTATTGTTTTTAATATAACATGTATTATTGCCCAAATTATAATGTTGCTATCGTTAGAAATGTAATAACTCTAGCTATCACTCATAGTGTTATTAATATAACATGCATTAATTCCCATATTATACAAATATTATCCACAGAACTACAATAATTCTAGAAATTGCTCTTATTTTTATTAATATAACATACATTAATTCCCATATTATATAGTTACTATCCACAGAACTATAATACATCTAGCAATTACTCTTATTGTTATTAATATAACATGCATTAATTCCCATGTTATACAGTTACTATCCACGTGACTATAACAAATCTAGCAATTGCTCTTATTGTTATTAATATGACATGCATTAATTCCCATATTATACAGATATTATACACAGAACTGCAATAATTCTAGAAATTGCTCTTATTGTCATTTATATGACATGCATTATTGCCGAAATTATAGTATTGCTAATGCTAGAACCGCAATAACTCTAGCTATCACTCTTAGTGTTATTAATATAGCATGCATTAATTCCCATATTATAGAGTTAATATCCACAGAAGTATAATAATTCTAGAAATTTCTCTTCCTCTTATTAACATAACATGCATTAATTCCCATATTATAGAGTTACTATCCACAGAACTATAACAAATCTAGCAATTGCTCTTATTGTTATTAATATAAAATGCATTAATTCCCATATTATACAGATATTATCCACAGAACTATAATAATTCTAGCAATTGCTCTTATTGTTATAAATATAACAGGCATTAATTCCCATATTATGTAGTTACTATCCACAGAACTATAATAAATCTAGCAATTACTCTTATTGTTATTTATATAACATGCATTAGTTTCTATGTTATACAGTTATTATCCATAGAACTATAATAATTCCAGAAATTTCTCTTACTGTTATTAATGTAACATGCATTATTACCCAAATTATAATTTTGCTATCGCTAGAACTGTAATAACTCCAGCTATCACTCCTACTGCTATTAAAATAACATGCATTTATTCCCATATTATACAGCTATTATCCACAGAACTATAATAATTCTAGCAATTGCTCTTATTGTTATTAATATAACAAGCATTAATTCCCATATTATATGTTTACTATCCACAGAACTATAATAAATCTAGCAATTACTCTTATTGTTATTAACATAACATGCATTAATTGCCATGTTATACAGTTATTATCCATAGAACTATAATAATTCTAGAAATTTCACCTATTGTTATTAATATAACATGCATTAATTCCCATATTATACAGATATTATCCACAGAACTGCAATAATTCTAGAAATTGCTCTTATTGTTATTAATATAACATGCATTAATTCCCATATTATATAGTTACTATCCACAGAACTATAACAAATCTGGCAATTGCTCTTCTTGCTATTAATATAACATGCATTAATTCCCATATTATACAGATATTATCCACAGAACTATGATAATTCTAGAAATTCCTCTTATTGTTATTAATATAACATGCAATAATTCCCATGTTGTACAGTTATTATCCATAGAACTATAATAATTCTAGCTACTACTCTTATTGTTTTTAATATAACATGTATTATTGCCCAAATTATAATATTGCTATCGCTGGAATTGTAATAACTCTAGCTATCACTCTTACTGTTATTAATATAACATGCATTAATTCCCATATTATACAGATATTATCCACAGAACTATAATAATTCTAGAAATTGCTCTTACTGTTATTAATATAACATGAATTAATTCACATATTATACGGTTACTATCCACAGACCTATAACAAATCTAGCAATTGCTCTTATTGTTATTAATATAACATGCATTAATTCCGATATTATACAGTTATTATCCATAGAACTATAATAATTCTAGACATTGCTCTTATTTTTATTAATGTACCATGCGTCATTACCCATATTATACAGTTACTGTTGCTGGAACTATAAAATTCGAGCAATTGCTCTTATTGTCATTCAAATAACATGCATTACTTCCCATATTATACAGATGTTATCCACAGAACTATAATAATTCTAGAAATTTCACTTATTGTTATTAATATAACATGCATTAATTCCCATATTATACAGATATTATCCACAGAACTGCAATAATTCTAGAAATTGCTCATATTGTCATTTATATGACATGCATTATTGCCTAAATTATAGTGTTGCTAACGCTAGAACCGTAACAACTATAGCTATCACTCTTAGTGTTATTAATATAACATGCATTAATTCCCATATTACACAGATATTGTCCACAGAACTATAATAATTCTAGCAATTGCTCTTACTGTTATTAATATAACAAGCATTAATTCACATATTATACGGTTACTATCCACAGAACTATAATAAATCTAGCAATTACTCTTCTTGTTATTAATATAACATGCATTAATTCCCATATTATACAGATATTATCCACAGAACTATGATAATTCTAGAAATTCCTCTTATTGTTATTAATACAACATGCAATAATTCCCATGTTGTACAGTTATTATCCACAGAATTATAATAATTCCAGAAATTTCTCTTACTGTTATTAATGTAACATGCATTATTACCCAAATTATAATTTTGCTATCGCTAGAACTGTAATAACTCCAGCTATCACTCCTACTGTTACTAATATAACATGCATTAATTCCCATATTATACAGATATTATCCACAGAACTATAATAATTCTAGCAATTGCTCTTATTGTTATTAATATAACAAGCATTAATTCCCAGATTATAAATTTACTATCCACAGGACTATAATAAATCTAGCAATGACTCTTATTGTTATTAATATAACATGCATTAATTGCCATGTTATACAGTTATTATCCATAGAACTATAATAATTCTAGCTACTACTCTTATTGTTTCTAATATAACATGTATTATTGCCCAAATTATAATGCTGCTATCGTTAGAATTGTAATAACTCTAGCTATCACTCCAACTGTTATTAACATAACATGCATTAATTCCCATATTACACAGATATTATCCACAGAACTGCAATAATTCTAGAAATTGCTCTTATTGTTATTAATATAACATGCATTATTACCCAAATTATAATTTTGCTATTGCTAGAACTGTAATAACTCCAGCTATCACTCCTACTGTTATTAATATAACATGCATTAATTTCCATATTATACAGTCACTATCCACATGACTATAACAAATCTAGCAATTGCTCTTATTGTTATTAATATGACATGCATTAATTCCCATATTATACAGATATTATCCACAGAACTATAACAAACCTAGCAATTACTCTTATTGTTATTAATATAACATGCATTTTTACCCAAATTATAATGTTGCTATCGCTAGAACCGTAATAACTCTAGCTATCACTCTTAGTGTTATTAATATAACATGCATTAATTCCTATATTATACAGTTATTATCCATAGAACTATAATAATTCTAGCTATTACTCTTATTGTCTTTAATATATCATGCATTAATTCCCATATTATACAGATATTATCCACAGAACTATAATAATTCTAGAAATTACTCTTATTGCTATTAATATAACTTGCATTATTACCCAAATTATAATTTTGCTATCGCTAGAACTGTAATAACTCTAGCTATCACTCTTACTGTTATTAATATAACATGCATTAATTCCCATATTAAAGAGTTACTATCCACAGAACTATAATAATTCCAGAAATTGCTCTTCCTGTTATTAATATAACATGCATTAATTCCCATATTATACAGTTACTATCCACAGAACTATAACAAATCTAGCAATTGCTCTTATTGTTATTAATATAACATGCATTAATTCCCATGTTATACAGTTATTATCCATAGAACTATAATAATTCTAGATACTACTCTTATTGTTTTTAATATAACATGTATTATTGCCCAAATTATAATGTTGCTATCGTTAGAAATGTAATAACTCTAGCTATCACTCATAGTGTTATTAATATAACATGCATTAATTCCCATATTATACAAATATTATCCACAGAACTACAATAATTCTAGAAATTGCTCTTATTTTTATTAATATAACATACATTAATTCCCATATTATATAGTTACTATCCACAGAACTATAATACATCTAGCAATTACTCTTATTGTTATTAATATAACATGCATTAATTCCCATGTTATACAGTTACTATCCACGTGACTATAACAAATCTAGCAATTGCTCTTATTGTTATTAATATGACATGCATTAATTCCCATATTATACAGATATTATACACAGAACTGCAATAATTCTAGAAATTGCTCTTATTGTCATTTATATGACATGCATTATTGCCGAAATTATAGTATTGCTAATGCTAGAACCGCAATAACTCTAGCTATCACTCTTAGTGTTATTAATATAGCATGCATTAATTCCCATATTATAGAGTTAATATCCACAGAAGTATAATAATTCTAGAAATTTCTCTTCCTCTTATTAACATAACATGCATTAATTCCCATATTATAGAGTTACTATCCACAGAACTATAACAAATCTAGCAATTGCTCTTATTGTTATTAATATAAAATGCATTAATTCCCATATTATACAGATATTATCCACAGAACTATAATAATTCTAGCAATTGCTCTTATTGTTATAAATATAACAGGCATTAATTCCCATATTATGTAGTTACTATCCACAGAACTATAATAAATCTAGCAATTACTCTTATTGTTATTTATATAACATGCATTAGTTTCTATGTTATACAGTTATTATCCATAGAACTATAATAATTCCAGAAATTTCTCTTACTGTTATTAATGTAACATGCATTATTACCCAAATTATAATTTTGCTATCGCTAGAACTGTAATAACTCCAGCTATCACTCCTACTGCTATTAAAATAACATGCATTTATTCCCATATTATACAGCTATTATCCACAGAACTATAATAATTCTAGCAATTGCTCTTATTGTTATTAATATAACAAGCATTAATTCCCATATTATATGTTTACTATCCACAGAACTATAATAAATCTAGCAATTACTCTTATTGTTATTAACATAACATGCATTAATTGCCATGTTATACAGTTATTATCCATAGAACTATAATAATTCTAGAAATTTCACCTATTGTTATTAATATAACATGCATTAATTCCCATATTATACAGATATTATCCACAGAACTGCAATAATTCTAGAAATTGCTCTTATTGTTATTAATATAACATGCATTAATTCCCATATTATATAGTTACTATCCACAGAACTATAACAAATCTGGCAATTGCTCTTCTTGCTATTAATATAACATGCATTAATTCCCATATTATACAGATATTATCCACAGAACTATGATAATTCTAGAAATTCCTCTTATTGTTATTAATATAACATGCAATAATTCCCATGTTGTACAGTTATTATCCATAGAACTATAATAATTCTAGCTACTACTCTTATTGTTTTTAATATAACATGTATTATTGCCCAAATTATAATATTGCTATCGCTGGAATTGTAATAACTCTAGCTATCACTCTTACTGTTATTAATATAACATGCATTAATTCCCATATTATACAGATATTATCCACAGAACTATAATAATTCTAGAAATTGCTCTTATTGTTATTAATATAACATGCATTAATTCCGATATTATACAGTTATTATCCATAGAACTATAATAATTCTAGACATTGCTCTTATTTTTATTAATGTACCATGCGTCATTACCCATATTATACAGTTACTGTTGCTGGAACTATAAAATTCGAGCAATTGCTCTTATTGTCATTCAAATAACATGCATTACTTCCCATATTATACAGATGTTATCCACAGAACTATAATAATTCTAGAAATTTCACTTATTGTTATTAATATAACATGCATTAATTCCCATATTACACAGATATTGTCCACAGAACTATAATAATTCTAGCAATTGCTCTTACTGTTATTAATATAACAAGCATTAATTCACATATTATACGGTTACTATCCACAGAACTATAATAAATCTAGCAATTACTCTTCTTGTTATTAATATAACATGCATTAATTCCCATATTATACAGATATTATCCACAGAACTATGATAATTCTAGAAATTCCTCTTATTGTTATTAATACAACATGCAATAATTCCCATGTTGTACAGTTATTATCCACAGAATTATAATAATTCCAGAAATTTCTCTTACTGTTATTAATGTAACATGCATTATTACCCAAATTATAATTTTGCTATCGCTAGAACTGTAATAACTCCAGCTATCACTCCTACTGTTACTAATATAACATGCATTAATTCCCATATTATACAGATATTATCCACAGAACTATAATAATTCTAGCAATTGCTCTTATTGTTATTAATATAACAAGCATTAATTCCCAGATTATAAATTTACTATCCACAGGACTATAATAAATCTAGCAATGACTCTTATTGTTATTAATATAACATGCATTAATTGCCATGTTATACAGTTATTATCCATAGAACTATAATAATTCTAGCTACTACTCTTATTGTTTCTAATATAACATGTATTATTGCCCAAATTATAATGCTGCTATCGTTAGAATTGTAATAACTCTAGCTATCACTCCAACTGTTATTAACATAACATGCATTAATTCCCATATTACACAGATATTATCCACAGAACTGCAATAATTCTAGAAATTGCTCTTATTGTTATTAATATAACATGCATTATTACCCAAATTATAATTTTGCTATTGCTAGAACTGTAATAACTCCAGCTATCACTCCTACTGTTATTAATATAACATGCATTAATTTCCATATTATACAGTCACTATCCACATGACTATAACAAATCTAGCAATTGCTCTTATTGTTATTAATATGACATGCATTAATTCCCATATTATACAGATATTATCCACAGAACTATAACAAACCTAGCAATTACTCTTATTGTTATTAATATAACATGCATTTTTACCCAAATTATAATGTTGCTATCGCTAGAACCGTAATAACTCTAGCTATCACTCTTAGTGTTATTAATATAACATGCATTAATTCCTATATTATACAGTTATTATCCATAGAACTATAATAATTCTAGCTATTACTCTTATTGTCTTTAATATATCATGCATTAATTCCCATATTATACAGATATTATCCACAGAACTATAATAATTCTAGAAATTACTCTTATTGCTATTAATATAACTTGCATTATTACCCAAATTATAATTTTGCTATCGCTAGAACTGTAATAACTCTAGCTATCACTCTTACTGTTATTAATATAACATGCATTAATTCCCATATTAAAGAGTTACTATCCACAGAACTATAATAATTCCAGAAATTGCTCTTCCTGTTATTAATATAACATGCATTAATTCCCATATTATACAGTTACTATCCACAGAACTATAACAAATCTAGCAATTGCTCTTATTGTTATTAATATAACATGCATTAATTCCCATGTTATACAGTTATTATCCATAGAACTATAATAATTCTAGATACTACTCTTATTGTTTTTAATATAACATGTATTATTGCCCAAATTATAATGTTGCTATCGTTAGAAATGTAATAACTCTAGCTATCACTCATAGTGTTATTAATATAACATGCATTAATTCCCATATTATACAAATATTATCCACAGAACTACAATAATTCTAGAAATTGCTCTTATTTTTATTAATATAACATACATTAATTCCCATATTATATAGTTACTATCCACAGAACTATAATACATCTAGCAATTACTCTTATTGTTATTAATATAACATGCATTAATTCCCATGTTATACAGTTACTATCCACGTGACTATAACAAATCTAGCAATTGCTCTTATTGTTATTAATATGACATGCATTAATTCCCATATTATACAGATATTATACACAGAACTGCAATAATTCTAGAAATTGCTCTTATTGTCATTTATATGACATGCATTATTGCCGAAATTATAGTATTGCTAATGCTAGAACCGCAATAACTCTAGCTATCACTCTTAGTGTTATTAATATAGCATGCATTAATTCCCATATTATAGAGTTAATATCCACAGAAGTATAATAATTCTAGAAATTTCTCTTCCTCTTATTAACATAACATGCATTAATTCCCATATTATAGAGTTACTATCCACAGAACTATAACAAATCTAGCAATTGCTCTTATTGTTATTAATATAAAATGCATTAATTCCCATATTATACAGATATTATCCACAGAACTATAATAATTCTAGCAATTGCTCTTATTGTTATAAATATAACAGGCATTAATTCCCATATTATGTAGTTACTATCCACAGAACTATAATAAATCTAGCAATTACTCTTATTGTTATTTATATAACATGCATTAGTTTCTATGTTATACAGTTATTATCCATAGAACTATAATAATTCCAGAAATTTCTCTTACTGTTATTAATGTAACATGCATTATTACCCAAATTATAATTTTGCTATCGCTAGAACTGTAATAACTCCAGCTATCACTCCTACTGCTATTAAAATAACATGCATTTATTCCCATATTATACAGCTATTATCCACAGAACTATAATAATTCTAGCAATTGCTCTTATTGTTATTAATATAACAAGCATTAATTCCCATATTATATGTTTACTATCCACAGAACTATAATAAATCTAGCAATTACTCTTATTGTTATTAACATAACATGCATTAATTGCCATGTTATACAGTTATTATCCATAGAACTATAATAATTCTAGAAATTTCACCTATTGTTATTAATATAACATGCATTAATTCCCATATTATACAGATATTATCCACAGAACTGCAATAATTCTAGAAATTGCTCTTATTGTTATTAATATAACATGCATTAATTCCCATATTATATAGTTACTATCCACAGAACTATAACAAATCTGGCAATTGCTCTTCTTGCTATTAATATAACATGCATTAATTCCCATATTATACAGATATTATCCACAGAACTATGATAATTCTAGAAATTCCTCTTATTGTTATTAATATAACATGCAATAATTCCCATGTTGTACAGTTATTATCCATAGAACTATAATAATTCTAGCTACTACTCTTATTGTTTTTAATATAACATGTATTATTGCCCAAATTATAATATTGCTATCGCTGGAATTGTAATAACTCTAGCTATCACTCTTACTGTTATTAATATAACATGCATTAATTCCCATATTATACAGATATTATCCACAGAACTATAATAATTCTAGAAATTGCTCTTACTGTTATTAATATAACATGAATTAATTCACATATTATACGGTTACTATCCACAGACCTATAACAAATCTAGCAATTGCTCTTATTGTTATTAATATAACATGCATTAATTCCGATATTATACAGTTATTATCCATAGAACTATAATAATTCTAGACATTGCTCTTATTTTTATTAATGTACCATGCGTCATTACCCATATTATACAGTTACTGTTGCTGGAACTATAAAATTCGAGCAATTGCTCTTATTGTCATTCAAATAACATGCATTACTTCCCATATTATACAGATGTTATCCACAGAACTATAATAATTCTAGAAATTTCACTTATTGTTATTAATATAACATGCATTAATTCCCATATTATACAGATATTATCCACAGAACTGCAATAATTCTAGAAATTGCTCATATTGTCATTTATATGACATGCATTATTGCCTAAATTATAGTGTTGCTAACGCTAGAACCGTAACAACTATAGCTATCACTCTTAGTGTTATTAATATAACATGCATTAATTCCCATATTACACAGATATTGTCCACAGATCTATAATAATTCTAGCAATTGCTCTTACTGTTATTAATATAACAAGCATTAATTCACATATTATACGGTTACTATCCACAGAACTATAATAAATCTAGCAATTACTCTTCTTGTTATTAATATAACATGCATTAATTCCCATATTATACAGACATTATCCACAGAACTATGATAATTCTAGAAATTCCTCTTATTGTTATTAATACAACATGCAATAATTCCCATGTTGTACAGTTATTATCCACAGAATTATAATAATTCCAGAAATTTCTCTTACTGTTATTAATGTAACATGCATTATTACCCAAATTATAATTTTGCTATCGCTAGAACTGTAATAACTCCAGCTATCACTCCTACTGTTATTAATATAACATGCATAAATTCCCATATTATACAGATATTATCCACAGAACTATAATAATTCCAGAAATTTCTCTTACTGTTATTAATGTAACATGCATTATTACCCAAATTATAATTTTGCTATCGCTAGAACTGTAATAACTCCAGCTATCACTCCTACTGTTACTAATATAACATGCATTAATTCCCATATTATACAGATATTATCCACAGAACTATAATAATTCTAGCAATTGCTCTTATTGTTATTAATATAACAAGCATTAATTCCCAGATTATAAATTTACTATCCACAGGACTATAATAAATCTAGCAATGACTCTTATTGTTATTAATATAACATGCATTAATTGCCATGTTATACAGTTATTATCCATAGAACTATAATAATTCTAGAAATTTCATCTATTGTTATTAACATAACATGCATTAATTCCCATATTATACAGATATTATCCACAGAACTGCAATAGTTCTAGAAATTGCTCTTATTGTTATTAATATAACATGCATTATTACCCAGATTATAATTTTGCTATTGCTAGAACTGTAATAACTCCAGCTATCACTCCTACTGTTATTAATATAACATGCATTAATTTCCATATTATACAGTCACTATCCACATGACTATAACAAATCTAGCAATTGCTCTTATTGTTATTAATATGACATGCATTAATTTCCATATTATACAGATATTATCCACAGAACTATAATAATTCCAGAAATTTCTCTTACTGTTATTAATGTAACATGCATTATTACCCAAATTATAAATTTTGCTATCGCTAGAACTGTAATAACTCTAGCTATCACTCCTACTGTTATTAATATAACATGCATAAATTCCCATATTATACAGATACTATCCACAGAACTATAATAATTCCAGAAATTTCTCTTACTGTTATTAATGTAACATGCATTATTACCCAAATTATAATTTTGCTATCGCTAGAACTGTAATAACTCCAGCTATCACTCCTACTGTTATTAATATAACATGCATTAATTCCCATATTATACGGATATTATCCACAGAACTATAATAATTCTAGCAGTTGCTCTTATTGTTATTAATATAACAAGCATTAATTCCCATATTATATATTTACTATCCACAGAACTATAATAAATCTAGCAATTACTCTTATTGTTATTAATATAACATGCATTAATTCCCATGTTATACTGTTATTATCCATAGAACTATAATAATTCTAGCTACTACTCTTATTGTTTCTAATATAACATGTATTATTGCCCAAATTATAATTTTGCTATCGCTAGAACTGTAATAACTCCAGCTATCACTCCAACTGTTATTAATATAACATGCATTAACTCCCATATTATACAGATATTATCCACAGAACTATGATAATTCTAGAAATTCCTCTTATTGTTATTAATATAACATGCAATAATTCCCATGTTGTACAGTTATTATCCATAGAACTATAATAATTCTAGCTACTACTCTTATTGTTTTTAATATAACATGTATTATTGCCCAAATTATAATATTGCTATCGCTGGAATTGTAATAACTCTAGCTATCACTCTTACTGTTATTAATATAACATGCATTAATTCCCATATTATACAGATATTATCCACAGAACTATAATAATTCTAGAAATTGCTCTTACTGTTATTAATATAACATGAATTAATTCACATATTATACGGTTACTATCCACAGACCTATAACAAATCTAGCAATTGCTCTTATTGTTATTAATATAACATGCATTAATTCCGATATTATACAGTTATTATCCATAGAACTATAATAATTCTAGACATTGCTCTTATTTTTATTAATGTACCATGCGTCATTACCCATATTATACAGTTACTGTTGCTGGAACTATAAAATTCGAGCAATTGCTCTTATTGTCATTCAAATAACATGCATTACTTCCCATATTATACAGATGTTATCCACAGAACTATAATAATTCTAGAAATTTCACTTATTGTTATTAATATAACATGCATTAATTCCCATATTATACAGATATTATCCACAGAACTGCAATAATTCTAGAAATTGCTCTTATTGTTATTAATATAACATGCATTAATTCCCATATTATATAGTTACTATCCACAGAACTATAACAAATCTGGCAATTGCTCTTCTTGCTATTAATATAACATGCATTAATTCCCATATTATACAGATATTATCCACAGAACTATGATAATTCTAGAAATTCCTCTTATTGTTATTAATATAACATGCAATAATTCCCATGTTGTACAGTTATTATCCATAGAACTATAATAATTCTAGCTACTACTCTTATTGTTTTTAATATAACATGTATTATTGCCCAAATTATAATATTGCTATCGCTGGAATTGTAATAACTCTAGCTATCACTCTTACTGTTATTAATATAACATGCATTAATTCCCATATTATACAGATATTATCCACAGAACTATAATAATTCTAGAAATTGCTCTTACTGTTATTAATATAACATGAATTAATTCACATATTATACGGTTACTATCCACAGACCTATAACAAATCTAGCAATTGCTCTTATTGTTATTAATATAACATGCATTAATTCCGATATTATACAGTTATTATCCATAGAACTATAATAATTCTAGACATTGCTCTTATTTTTATTAATGTACCATGCGTCATTACCCATATTATACAGTTACTGTTGCTGGAACTATAAAATTCGAGCAATTGCTCTTATTGTCATTCAAATAACATGCATTACTTCCCATATTATACAGATGTTATCCACAGAACTATAATAATTCTAGAAATTTCACTTATTGTTATTAATATAACATGCATTAATTCCCATATTATACAGATATTATCCACAGAACTGCAATAATTCTAGAAATTGCTCATATTGTCATTTATATGACATGCATTATTGCCTAAATTATAGTGTTGCTAACGCTAGAACCGTAACAACTATAGCTATCACTCTTAGTGTTATTAATATAACATGCATTAATTCCCATATTACACAGATATTGTCCACAGAACTATAATAATTCTAGCAATTGCTCTTACTGTTATTAATATAACAAGCATTAATTCACATATTATACGGTTACTATCCACAGAACTATAATAAATCTAGCAATTACTCTTCTTGTTATTAATATAACATGCATTAATTCCCATATTATACAGATATTATCCACAGAACTATGATAATTCTAGAAATTCCTCTTATTGTTATTAATACAACATGCAATAATTCCCATGTTGTACAGTTATTATCCACAGAATTATAATAATTCCAGAAATTTCTCTTACTGTTATTAATGTAACATGCATTATTACCCAAATTATAATTTTGCTATCGCTAGAACTGTAATAACTCCAGCTATCACTCCTACTGTTATTAATATAACATGCATAAATTCCCATATTATACAGATATTATCCACAGAACTATAATAATTCCAGAAATTTCTCTTACTGTTATTAATGTAACATGCATTATTACCCAAATTATAATTTTGCTATCGCTAGAACTGTAATAACTCCAGCTATCACTCCTACTGTTACTAATATAACATGCATTAATTCCCATATTATACAGATATTATCCACAGAACTATAATAATTCTAGCAATTGCTCTTATTGTTATTAATATAACAAGCATTAATTCCCAGATTATAAATTTACTATCCACAGGACTATAATAAATCTAGCAATGACTCTTATTGTTATTAATATAACATGCATTAATTGCCATGTTATACAGTTATTATCCATAGAACTATAATAATTCTAGCTACTACTCTTATTGTTTCTAATATAACATGTATTATTGCCCAAATTATAATGCTGCTATCGTTAGAATTGTAATAACTCTAGCTATCACTCCAACTGTTATTAACATAACATGCATTAATTCCCATATTACACAGATATTATCCACAGAACTGCAATAATTCTAGAAATTGCTCTTATTGTTATTAATATAACATGCATTATTACCCAAATTATAATTTTGCTATTGCTAGAACTGTAATAACTCCAGCTATCACTCCTACTGTTATTAATATAACATGCATTAATTTCCATATTATACAGTCACTATCCACATGACTATAACAAATCTAGCAATTGCTCTTATTGTTATTAATATGACATGCATTAATTCCCATATTATACAGATATTATCCACAGAACTATAACAAACCTAGCAATTACTCTTATTGTTATTAATATAACATGCATTTTTACCCAAATTATAATGTTGCTATCGCTAGAACCGTAATAACTCTAGCTATCACTCTTAGTGTTATTAATATAACATGCATTAATTCCTATATTATACAGTTATTATCCATAGAACTATAATAATTCTAGCTATTACTCTTATTGTCTTTAATATATCATGCATTAATTCCCATATTATACAGATATTATCCACAGAACTATAATAATTCTAGAAATTACTCTTATTGCTATTAATATAACTTGCATTATTACCCAAATTATAATTTTGCTATCGCTAGAACTGTAATAACTCTAGCTATCACTCTTACTGTTATTAATATAACATGCATTAATTCCCATATTAAAGAGTTACTATCCACAGAACTATAATAATTCCAGAAATTGCTCTTCCTGTTATTAATATAACATGCATTAATTCCCATATTATACAGTTACTATCCACAGAACTATAACAAATCTAGCAATTGCTCTTATTGTTATTAATATAACATGCATTAATTCCCATGTTATACAGTTATTATCCATAGAACTATAATAATTCTAGATACTACTCTTATTGTTTTTAATATAACATGTATTATTGCCCAAATTATAATGTTGCTATCGTTAGAAATGTAATAACTCTAGCTATCACTCATAGTGTTATTAATATAACATGCATTAATTCCCATATTATACAAATATTATCCACAGAACTACAATAATTCTAGAAATTGCTCTTATTTTTATTAATATAACATACATTAATTCCCATATTATATAGTTACTATCCACAGAACTATAATACATCTAGCAATTACTCTTATTGTTATTAATATAACATGCATTAATTCCCATGTTATACAGTTACTATCCACGTGACTATAACAAATCTAGCAATTGCTCTTATTGTTATTAATATGACATGCATTAATTCCCATATTATACAGATATTATACACAGAACTGCAATAATTCTAGAAATTGCTCTTATTGTCATTTATATGACATGCATTATTGCCGAAATTATAGTATTGCTAATGCTAGAACCGCAATAACTCTAGCTATCACTCTTAGTGTTATTAATATAGCATGCATTAATTCCCATATTATAGAGTTAATATCCACAGAAGTATAATAATTCTAGAAATTTCTCTTCCTCTTATTAACATAACATGCATTAATTCCCATATTATAGAGTTACTATCCACAGAACTATAACAAATCTAGCAATTGCTCTTATTGTTATTAATATAAAATGCATTAATTCCCATATTATACAGATATTATCCACAGAACTATAATAATTCTAGCAATTGCTCTTATTGTTATAAATATAACAGGCATTAATTCCCATATTATGTAGTTACTATCCACAGAACTATAATAAATCTAGCAATTACTCTTATTGTTATTTATATAACATGCATTAGTTTCTATGTTATACAGTTATTATCCATAGAACTATAATAATTCCAGAAATTTCTCTTACTGTTATTAATGTAACATGCATTATTACCCAAATTATAATTTTGCTATCGCTAGAACTGTAATAACTCCAGCTATCACTCCTACTGCTATTAAAATAACATGCATTTATTCCCATATTATACAGCTATTATCCACAGAACTATAATAATTCTAGCAATTGCTCTTATTGTTATTAATATAACAAGCATTAATTCCCATATTATATGTTTACTATCCACAGAACTATAATAAATCTAGCAATTACTCTTATTGTTATTAACATAACATGCATTAATTGCCATGTTATACAGTTATTATCCATAGAACTATAATAATTCTAGAAATTTCACCTATTGTTATTAATATAACATGCATTAATTCCCATATTATACAGATATTATCCACAGAACTGCAATAATTCTAGAAATTGCTCTTATTGTTATTAATATAACATGCATTAATTCCCATATTATATAGTTACTATCCACAGAACTATAACAAATCTGGCAATTGCTCTTCTTGCTATTAATATAACATGCATTAATTCCCATATTATACAGATATTATCCACAGAACTATGATAATTCTAGAAATTCCTCTTATTGTTATTAATATAACATGCAATAATTCCCATGTTGTACAGTTATTATCCATAGAACTATAATAATTCTAGCTACTACTCTTATTGTTTTTAATATAACATGTATTATTGCCCAAATTATAATATTGCTATCGCTGGAATTGTAATAACTCTAGCTATCACTCTTACTGTTATTAATATAACATGCATTAATTCCCATATTATACAGATATTATCCACAGAACTATAATAATTCTAGAAATTGCTCTTACTGTTATTAATATAACATGAATTAATTCACATATTATACGGTTACTATCCACAGACCTATAACAAATCTAGCAATTGCTCTTATTGTTATTAATATAACATGCATTAATTCCGATATTATACAGTTATTATCCATAGAACTATAATAATTCTAGACATTGCTCTTATTTTTATTAATGTACCATGCGTCATTACCCATATTATACAGTTACTGTTGCTGGAACTATAAAATTCGAGCAATTGCTCTTATTGTCATTCAAATAACATGCATTACTTCCCATATTATACAGATGTTATCCACAGAACTATAATAATTCTAGAAATTTCACTTATTGTTATTAATATAACATGCATTAATTCCCATATTATACAGATATTATCCACAGAACTGCAATAATTCTAGAAATTGCTCATATTGTCATTTATATGACATGCATTATTGCCTAAATTATAGTGTTGCTAACGCTAGAACCGTAACAACTATAGCTATCACTCTTAGTGTTATTAATATAACATGCATTAATTCCCATATTACACAGATATTGTCCACAGATCTATAATAATTCTAGCAATTGCTCTTACTGTTATTAATATAACAAGCATTAATTCACATATTATACGGTTACTATCCACAGAACTATAATAAATCTAGCAATTACTCTTCTTGTTATTAATATAACATGCATTAATTCCCATATTATACAGACATTATCCACAGAACTATGATAATTCTAGAAATTCCTCTTATTGTTATTAATACAACATGCAATAATTCCCATGTTGTACAGTTATTATCCACAGAATTATAATAATTCCAGAAATTTCTCTTACTGTTATTAATGTAACATGCATTATTACCCAAATTATAATTTTGCTATCGCTAGAACTGTAATAACTCCAGCTATCACTCCTACTGTTATTAATATAACATGCATAAATTCCCATATTATACAGATATTATCCACAGAACTATAATAATTCCAGAAATTTCTCTTACTGTTATTAATGTAACATGCATTATTACCCAAATTATAATTTTGCTATCGCTAGAACTGTAATAACTCCAGCTATCACTCCTACTGTTACTAATATAACATGCATTAATTCCCATATTATACAGATATTATCCACAGAACTATAATAATTCTAGCAATTGCTCTTATTTTTATTAATATAACAAGCATTAATTCCCAGATTATAAATTTACTATCCACAGGACTATAATAAATCTAGCAATGACTCTTATTGTTATTAATATAACATGCATTAATTGCCATGTTATACAGTTATTATCCATAGAACTATAATAATTCTAGAAATTTCATCTATTGTTATTAACATAACATGCATTAATTCCCATATTATACAGATATTATCCACAGAACTGCAATAGTTCTAGAAATTGCTCTTATTGTTATTAATATAACATGCATTATTACCCAGATTATAATTTTGCTATTGCTAGAACTGTAATAACTCCAGCTATCACTCCTACTGTTATTAATATAACATGCATTAATTTCCATATTATACAGTCACTATCCACATGACTATAACAAATCTAGCAATTGCTCTTATTGTTATTAATATGACATGCATTAATTTCCATATTATACAGATATTATCCACAGAACTATAATAATTCCAGAAATTTCTCTTACTGTTATTAATGTAACATGCATTATTACCCAAATTATAAATTTTGCTATCGCTAGAACTGTAATAACTCTAGCTATCACTCCTACTGTTATTAATATAACATGCATAAATTCCCATATTATACAGATACTATCCACAGAACTATAATAATTCCAGAAATTTCTCTTACTGTTATTAATGTAACATGCATTATTACCCAAATTATAATTTTGCTATCGCTAGAACTGTAATAACTCCAGCTATCACTCCTACTGTTATTAATATAACATGCATTAATTCCCATATTATACGGATATTATCCACAGAACTATAATAATTCTAGCAGTTGCTCTTATTGTTATTAATATAACAAGCATTAATTCCCATATTATATATTTACTATCCACAGAACTATAATAAATCTAGCAATTACTCTTATTGTTATTAATATAACATGCATTAATTCCCATGTTATACTGTTATTATCCATAGAACTATAATAATTCTAGCTACTACTCTTATTGTTTCTAATATAACATGTATTATTGCCCAAATTATAATTTTGCTATCGCTAGAACTGTAATAACTCCAGCTATCACTCCAACTGTTATTAATATAACATGCATTAACTCCCATATTATACAGATATTATCCACAGAACTATAATAATTCTAGCAATTGCACTTATTGTCATTAATATAACAAGCATTAATTCCCATATTATATAGTTACTATCCACAGAACTATAATAAATCTAGCAATTACTCTTATTGTTATTAATATAACATGCATTAATTCCCATATTATATAGTTACTATCCACAGAACTATAACAAATCTGGCAATTGCTCTTCTTGTTATTAATATAACATGCATTAATTCCCATATTATACAGATATTATCCACAGAACTATGATAATTCTAGAAATTCCTCTTATTGTTATTAATACAACATGCAATAATTCCCATGTTGTACAGTTATTATCCATAGAACTATAATAATTCTAGCTACTACTCGTATTGTTTTTAATATAACATGTATTATTGCCCAAATTAAAACGTTGCTATCGCTGGAATTGTAATAACTCTAGCTATCACTCTTACTGTTATTAATATAACATGCATTAATTCCCATATTATACAGATATTATCCACAGAACTATAATAATTCTAGAAATTGCTCTTACTGTTATTAATATAACAAGCATTAATTCACATATTATACGGTTACTATCCACAGAACTACAATAAATCTAGCAATTACTCTTCTTGTTATTAATATAACATGCATTAATTCCCATATTATACAGGTATTATCCACAGAACTATGATAATTCTAGAAATTCCTCTTATTGTTATTAATACAACATGCAATAATTCCCATGTTGTACAGTTATTATCCACAGAACTATAATAATTCCAGAAATTTCTCTTACTGTTATTAATATAACAAGCATTAATTCCCATATTATATATTTACTATCCACAGAACTATAATAAATCTAGCAATTACTCTTATTGTTATTAACATAACATGCATTAATTGCCATGTCATACAGTTATTATCCATAGAACTATAATAATTCTAGAAATTTCCCCTATTGTTATTAATATAGCATGCATTAATTCCCATATTATACAGATATTATCCACAGAACTGCAATAAATCTAGAAATTGCTCTTATTGTTATTAATATAACATGCATTAATTCCCATATTATATAGTTACTATCCACAGAACTATAACAAATCTGGCAATTGCTCTTCTTGTTATTAATATAACATGCATTAATTCCCATATTATACAGATATTATCCACAGAACTATGATAATTCTAGAAATTCCTCTTATTGTTATTAATATAACATGCAATAATTCCCATGTTGTACAGTTATTATCCATAGAACTATAATAATTCTAGCTACTACTCTTATTGTTTCTAATATAACATGTATTATTGCCCAAATTATAATGCTGCTATCGTTAGAATTGTAATAACTCTAGCTATCATTCTTACTGTTATTAATATAACATGCATTAATTCCCATATTATACAGTCACTATCCACATGACTATAACAAATCTAGCAATTGCTCTTATTGTTATTAATATGACATGCATTAATTCCCATATTATACAGATATTATCCACAGAACTATAACAAATCTAGCAATTACTCTTATTGTTATTAACATAACATGCATTAATTCGCATGTTATACAGTTATTATCCATAGCACTATAATAATTCTAGCTACTACTTTTATAGTTTCTAATATAACATGTATTATTGCCCAAATTATAATTTTGCTATCGCTAGAACTGTAATAACTCCAGCTATCACTCCAACTGTTAATAATATAACATGCATTAATTCCCATATTATACAGATATTATCCACAGAACTATGATAATTCCAGAAATTCCTCTTATTGTTATTAATATAACATGCAATAATTCCCATGTTGTACAGTTATTATCCATAGAACTATAATAATTCTAGCTACTACTCTTATTGTTTTTAATATAACATGTATTATTGCCCAAATTATAATGTTGCTATCGCTGGAATTGTAATAACTCTAGCTATCATTCTTACTGTTATTAATATAACATGCATTAATTCCCATATTATACAGATATTATCCACAGAACTATAATAATTCTAGAAATTGCTCTTACTGTTATTAATATAACATGAATTAATTCACATATTATACGGTTACTATCCACAGACCTATAACAAATCTAGCAATTGCTCTTATTTTTATTAATATAACATGCATTAATTCCCATATTATACAGTTATTATCCATAGAACTATAATAATTCTAGCTATTACTGTTATAGTTTTTAATATATCATACATTATTGCCCATACCATACTGTTATTATCGCTAGAACAATAATAATTGTAATTTATCACTCTTATTATTAGTAATGTAACATGTATTATTACCCAAATTATAATTTTGCTATTGCTAGAACTGTAATAACTCCAGCTATCACTCCTACTGTTATTAATATAACATGCATTAATTTCCATATTATACAGTCACTATCCACATGACTATAACAAATCTAGCAATTGCTCTTATTGTTATTAATATGACATGCATTAATTCCCATATTATACAGATATTATCCACAGAACTATAACAAATCTAGCAATTACTCTTATTGTTATTAATATAACATGCATTTTTACCCAAATTATAATGTTGCTGTCGCTAGAACCGTAATAATTCTAGCTATTACTCTTATTGTTTTTAATATATCATGCATTAATTCCCATATTATACAGATATTATCCACAGAACTATAATAATTCTAGCAATTGCTCTTATTGTTATTAATATAACAAGCATTAATTCCCATATTATGTAGTTACTATCCACAGAACTATAATAAATCTAGCAATTACTCTTATTGTTATTAATATAACATGCATTAATTCCCATATTATACAGTTACTATCCACAGAACTATAACAAATCTAGCAATTACTCTTATTGTTATTAACATAACATGCATTAATTCGCATGTTATACAGTTATTATCCATAGCACTATAATAATTCTAGCTACTACTTTTATAGTTTCTAATATAACATGTATTATTGCCCAAATTATAATGTTGCTATCGCTAGAATTGTAATAACTCTAGCTATCACTCCAACTGTTATTAATATAACATGCAATTATTCCCATATTATACAGATATTATCCACAGAACTATAATAATTCTAGCAGTTGCTCTTATTGTTATTAATATAACAAGCATTAATTCCCATATTATATATTTACTATCCACAGAACTATAATAAATCTAGCAATTACTCTTATTGTTATTAATATAACATGCATTAATTCCCATGTTATATTGTTATTATCCATAGAACTATAATAATTCTAGCTACTACCCTTATTGTTTCTAATATAACATGTATTATTGCCCAAATTATAATTTTGCTATCGCTAGAACTGTAATAACTCCAGCTATCACTCCAACTGTTATTAATATAACATGCATTAATTCCCATATTATACAGATATTATCCACAGAACTATGATAATTCCAGAAATTCCTCTTATTGTTATTAATATAACATGCAATAATTCCCATGTTGTACAGTTATTATCCATAGAACTATAATAATTCTAGCTACTACTCTTATTGTTTACAATATAACATGTATTATTGCCCAAATTATAATGTTGCTATCGCTGGAATTGTAATAACTCTAGCTATCACTCTTACTGTTATTAATATAACATGCATTAATTCCCATATTATACAGATATTATCCACAGAACTATAATAATTCTAGAAATTGCTCTTACTGTTATTAATATAACATGAATTAATTCACATATTATACGGTTACTATCCACAGACCTATAACAAATCTAGCAATTGCTCTTATTGTTATTAATATAACATGCATTAATTCCCATATTATACAGTTATTATCCATAGAACTATAATAATTCTAATCATTGCTCTTATTTTTATTAATGTACCATGCATTATTACCCATATTATACAGTTACTGTTGCTAGAACTATAAAATTCGAGCAATTGCTCTTATTGTTATTAAAATAACATGCATTAATTCCCATATTACACAGATATTGTCCACAGAACTATAATAATTCTAGCAATTGCTCTTATTGTTATTAATATAACATGCATTAATTCCCATATTATACAGTTATTATCCATAGAACTATAATAATTCTAGCTATTACTGTTATAGTTTTTAATATATCATACATTATTGCCCATACCATACTGTTATTATCGCTAGAACAATAATAATTGTAATTTATCACTCTTATTATTAGTAATGTAACATGTATTATTACCCATATTATAGTGTTGCTATTGCTAGAACTATAAAATTCTAGCAATTGCTCTTATTGTTATTAATATAACATGCATTAATTCCCATATTATACAGTTACTATGCACAGAAGTATAACAAATCTAGCAATTGCTCTTATTGTTATTAATATAACATGCATTATTACCCAAATTATAATTTTGCTATTGCTAGAACTGTAATAACTCCAGCTATCACTCCTACTGTTATTAATACAACATGCATTAATTTCCATATTATACAGTCACTATCCACATGACTATAACAAATCTAGCAATTGCTCTTATTGTTATTAATATGACATGCATTAATTCCCATATTATACAGATATTATCCACAGAACTATAACAAATCTAGCAATTACTCTTATTGTTATTAATATAGCATGCATTTTTACCCAAATTATAATGTTGCTGTCGCTAGAACCGTAATAATTCTAGCTATTACTCTTATTGTTTTTAATATATCATGCATTAATTCCCATATTATACAGATATTATCCACAGAATTATAATAATTCTAGAAATTACTCTCATTGCTATTAATATAACTTGCATTATTACCCAAATTATAATTTTGCTATCGCTAGAACTGTAATAACTCTAGCTATCACTCTTACTGTTATTAATATAACATGCATTAATTCCCATATTAAAGAGTTACTATCCACAGAACTATAATAATTCCAGAAATTGCTCTTCCTGTTATTAATATAACATGCATTAATTCCCATATTATACAGTTACTATCCACAGAACTATAACAAATCTAGCAATTACTCTTATTGTTATTAATATAACAAGCATTAATTCCCAAATTATATATTTACTATCCACAGAACTATAATAAATCTAGCAATCACTCTTATTGTTATTAATATAACATGCATTAATTGCCATGTTATACAGTTATTATCCATAGAACTATAATAATTCTAGAAATTTCACCTACTGTTATTAACATAACATGCATTAATTCCCATATTATGCAGATATTATCCACAGAACTGCAATAATTCTAGAATTTGCTCTTATTGTTTTTAATATAACATGCATTATTACCGAAATTATAATTTTGCTATTGCTAGAACTGTAATAACTCCAGCTATCACTCCTACTGTTATTAATATAACATGCATTAATTTCCATATTATACAGTCACTATCCACATGACTATAACAAATCTAGCAATTGCTCTTATTGTTATTCATATGACATGCATTAATTCCCATATTATACAGATATTATCCACAGAACTATAACAAATCTAGCAATTACTCTTATTGTTATTAATATAACATGCATTAATTCCCATATTATACAGATATTATCCACAGAACTATAATAATTCCAGAAATTTCTCTTACTGTTATTAATGTAACATGCATTATTACCCAAATTATAATTTTGCTATCGCTAGAACTGTAATAACTCCAGCTATCACTCCTACTGTTACTAATATAGCATGCATTAATTCCCATATTATACAGATATTATCCACAGAACTATAATAATTCTAGCAATTGCTCTTATTGTTATTAATATAACAAGCATTAATTCCCATATTATATATTTACTATCCACAGAACTATAATAAATCTAGCAATTACTCTTATTGTTATTAATATAACATGCATTAATTGCCATGTTATACAGTTATTATCCATCGAACTATAATAATTCTAGCTACTACTCTTATTGTTTTTAATATAACATGTATTATTGCCCAAATTATAACGTTGCTATCGCTGGAATTGTAATAACTCTAGCTATCACTCTTACTGTTATTAATATAACATGCATTAATTCCCATATTATACAGATATTATCCACAGAACTATAATAATTCTAGAAATTGCTCTTATTGTTATTAATATAACAAGCATTAATTCACATATTATACGGTTACTATCCACAGAACTACAATAAATCTAGCAATTACTCTTCTTGTTATTAATATGACATGCATTAATTCCCATATTATACAGGTATTATCCACAGAACTATGATAATTCTAGAAATTCCTCTTATTGTTATTAATACAACATGCAATAATTCCCATGTTGTACAGTTATTATCCACAGAACTATAATAATTCCAGAAATTTCTCTTAGTGTTATTAATATAACAAGCATTAATTCCCATATTATATATTTACTATCCACAGAACTATAATAAATCTAGCAATTACTCTTATTGTTATTAACATAACATGCATTAATTGCCATGTCATACAGTTATTATCCATAGAACTATAATAATTCTAGAAATTTCACCTATTGTTATTAATATAACATGCATTAATTCCCATATTATACAGATATTATCCACAGAACTGCAATAATTCTAGAAATTGCTCTTATTGTTATTAATATAACATGCATTAATTCCCATATTATATAGTTACTATCCACAGAACTATAACAAATCTGGCAATTGCTCTTCTTGTTATTAATATAACATGCATTAATTCCCATATTATACAGATATTATCCACAGACCTATGATAATTCTAGAAATTCCTCTTATTGTTATTAATATAACATGCAATAATTCCCATGTTGTACAGTTATTATCCATAGAACTATAATAATTCTAGCTACTACTCTTATTGTTTTTAATATAACAGGTATTATTGCCCAAATTATAATGTTGCTATCGCTGGAATTGTAATAACTCTAGCTATCATTCTTACTGTTATTAATATAACATGCATTAATTCCCATATTATACAGATATTATCCACAGAACTATAATAATTCTAGAAATTGCTCTTACTGTTATTAATATAACATGAATTAATTCACATATTATACGGTTACTATCCACAGACCTATAACAAATCTAGCAATTGCTCTTATTTTTATTAATATAACATGCATTAATTCCCATATTATACAGTTATTATCCATAGAACTATAATAATTCTAGACATTGCTCTTATTGTTATTAATATAACATGCATTATTCCTCAAATTATAATTTCGCTATTGCTAGAACTGTAATAACTCCAGCTACCACTCCTACTGTTATTAATATAACATGCATTAATTTCCATATTATACAGTCACTATCCACATGACTATAACAAATCTAGCAATTGCTCTTATTGTTATTAATATGACATGCATTAATTCCCATATTATACAGATATTATCCACAGAACTATAACAAATCTAGCAATTACTCTTATTGTTATTAATATAACATGCATTAATTCCCATATTATACAGATATTATCCACAGAACTATAATAATTCTAGCAATTGCTCTTATTGTTATTAATATAACAAGCATTAATTCCCATATTATGTAGTTACTATCCACAGAACTATAATAAATCTAGCAATTATTCTTATTGTTATTAATATAACATGCATTAATTCCCATATTATACAGTCACTATCCACATGACTATAACAAATCTAGCAATTGCTCTTATTGTTATTAATATGACATGCATTAATTCCCATATTATACAGATATTATCCACAGAACTATAACAAATCTAACAATTACTCTTATTGTTATTAATATAACATGCATTAATTCCCATATTATACAGATATCATCCACAGAACTATAATAATTCTAGCAATTGCTCTTATTGTTATTAATATAACAAGCATTAATTCTCATATTATGTAGTTACTATCCACAGAACTATAATAAATCTAGCAATTATTCTTATTGTTATTAATATAACATGCATTAATTCCCATATTATACAGTTACTATCCACAGAACTATAACAAATCTAGCAATTACTCTTATTGTTATTAACATAACATGCATTAATTCGCATGTTATACCGTTATTATCCACAGAACTATAATAATTCTAGCAGTTGCTCTTATTGTTTCTAATATAACATGTATTATTGCCCAAATTATAATGTTGCTATCGCTAGAATTGTAATAACTCTAGCTATCATTCTTACTGTTATTAATATAACATGCATTAATTCCCATATTATACAGATATTATCCACAGAACTATAATAATTCTAGAAATTGCTCTTACTGTTATTAATATAACATGAATTAATTCACATATTATACGGTTACTATCCACAGACCTATAACAAATCTAGCAATTGCTCTTATTTTTATTAATATAACATGCATTAATTCCCATATTATACAGTTATTATCCATAGAACTATAATAATTCTAGACATTGCTCTTATTGTTATTAATATAACATGCATTATTCCTCAAATTATAATTTCGCTATTGCTAGAACTGTAATAACTCCAGCTACCACTCCTACTGTTATTAATATAACATGCATTAATTTCCATATTATACAGTCACTATCCACATGACTATAACAAATCTAGCAATTGCTCTTATTGTTATTAATATGACATGCATTAATTCCCATATTATACAGATATTATCCACAGAACTATAACAAATCTAGCAATTACTCTTATTGTTATTAATATAACATGCATTAATTCCCATATTATACAGATATTATCCACAGAACTATAATAATTCTAGCAATTGCTCTTATTGTTATTAATATAACAAGCATTAATTCCCATATTATGTAGTTACTATCCACAGAACTATAATAAATCTAGCAATTATTCTTATTGTTATTAATATAACATGCATTAATTCCCATATTATACAGTCACTATCCACATGACTATAACAAATCTAGCAATTGCTCTTATTGTTATTAATATGACATGCATTAATTCCCATATTATACAGATATTATCCACAGAACTATAACAAATCTAACAATTACTCTTATTGTTATTAATATAACATGCATTAATTCCCATATTATACAGATATCATCCACAGAACTATAATAATTCTAGCAATTGCTCTTATTGTTATTAATATAACAAGCATTAATTCTCATATTATGTAGTTACTATCCACAGAACTATAATAAATCTAGCAATTATTCTTATTGTTATTAATATAACATGCATTAATTCCCATATTATACAGTTACTATCCACAGAACTATAACAAATCTAGCAATTACTCTTATTGTTATTAACATAACATGCATTAATTCGCATGTTATACCGTTATTATCCACAGAACTATAATAATTCTAGCAGTTGCTCTTATTGTTTCTAATATAACATGTATTATTGCCCAAATTATAATGTTGCTATCGCTAGAATTGTAATAACTCTAGCTATCACTCCAACTGTTATTAATATAACATGCAATAATTCCCATATTATACAGATATTATCCACAGAACTATAATAATTCTAGCAGTTGCTCTTATTGTTATTAATGTGGGATTCGGTAAAGGGGAATTAATTTTTTGCGTGGTATGAGTGTGTGTGATGTATGAGTGTGAAACAAAAGAGTGAATGCGAAAAGAAATAAAAGCGCGACAGCGTAGAAGGCGACAGTCTTGTCTTGACCGAACCGTGAAGCGTGAACTCTAATCGATTTTTGTATTTCTTCCAATTTATTAAAAGTTTTTCTTATTATTATTATTATTCGTTTCTCATCTTCTTGCTCCCATCCTACATTTGGGGGCTCGGTCCGGGATAGAGAGCAGTGAGCGAAGAAGAAGCGGAAGTAATAGTAACGGTGTAAAGTTGATAAAGTTGCGGTGTTTATTCGGTGCGTACTTTTCCGGTAGATCGTGACGTTCAACACGGTGTAGGCGAAGTGTATGTTGGCACTCGTCATCAGTTGTAAAGTTGTGAACGAATAACGGTTAAAGGAGAAAAGGAAAACGGTGGTGACGCGACCGAAGCATCGGGATTGAACAGTTGTATTACGTAGCATAGTGAAGTTCGGAAGGAAGACAATGGCCACAGAACAAGTTGTTAAGTTGAATGAAGAAAAGGTGCAGGAAAATGAAATGTGTCCAGTGCGGGAAACAGTGCCGCGGGACAAAATCGACAAGATGAAAGTAGCCGAATTAAGGGATGAATTGAAGAAGATGCAATTACCTACGCAGGGGAAAAAACAGGAATTACGAGACAGGCTGGCACGGTATAACAGGACTCACACGGAAACCGAAGAGGAGTCGTCCAGCGACGAGGAAGCGGACGAGACGATGATAGCAGTGCAGGACGAACAAGACGAATCATCCGAAGAAGATACCGAAAGCGAAGCAGAGGAAGAGGAAGCTATCAGGCGAAAATCGGCAGGTATTGCGCGAAGCGGCCGACGGCAGTCCGACGGTAGGTCAGAAAATAATTATATGCGAACGAGAGACAGAATTACAATTAAAGATGTAGAGGAAAGTATGTCACATTTTTCCGGAGACGATAAATTAGAAATAAATAAATGGATCGAAGAATTCGAGGATACAAGTCGGTTATTGGAATGGGACGATTTACAAAATTTAATATACGCGAAACGGTTACTTAAGGGGTCTGCGAAACAATTTATTAGTTTTCAAAGGGATATAAAATCGTGGTCCAAATTAAAATGACGGTTAATACGAGAATTTCAGACTAAAGTCAGTAGCGCAACAATTCATAAACAATTAATAAATCGGAAGCGACAACCCGGTGAAAGCGCACGAACGTATATGTACGCGATGCAAGGAATTGCAAGTCAGGGAAATGTTGACGACGATTCATTAATAGAATATATAATAAGAGGTGTACCGGACGAAGAGTCAAACAAAGCGATTTTATACGGCGCGAATAAGTTGTATGAATTAAGAAAAGCGTTCGAAAAATATGATAGAATGAAAGAAGCGGGTAGTCGGAAAGGAAAAATTGTTAAACAAGATACGATCCAAGACAAAAAAGTGACATTAAATAAGAAATTGCGTTGTTTCGTGTGTGGTTCTAGAGAACATGAATTAAAAGATTGTCCGAATAAAGAAAAGGGTCCGAAATGCTTCTCGTGTAACGAATTCGGTCATCGCGCGGCGGAATGCCGACAAACGCGAAAAGAAACGACGAAAATAGCGAAAGTAAATTCAGTGGTTAGCTCGAGCGATAATTTAATTTCGGTAGACATTAACGGAATATCATATCCTGCATTGATAGATACGGGCAGCGAAGTAAATCTAATCAGGCGAGACGTATACGTCGAAATCGGTTCTCCGCGATTAGAAAAAACAAACAGAACGTTCGCAGGTTTCGGTAATACTATAACCGCGCCGATAGGAAAATTGTATTTAGACATCAAAGTACACGGTCAATCATGCCACACGGAAACTTTTGTAGTCCCATCGTGTACGACAAACTCGAAAATTATATTAGGCGGCGAATTCTTAAAGAACGTTGAAGTATGTATACAGCGCGGTAACATTACGATCAAAGTATTGCCGACAAATGAGACGCGCGACAGTAATTCTTCGAACGGTAGCGAAACCGGCGGCGAGGCGATCCGCGAGGAAACAGAAGTGGATCAGGTTACCGAGTTAATGAAACTTACCGAAATTGTACAAGATGAAATCGATGCGATTGAGCCGTTTAAAACTAAAATACAGGATATTATTTGTAATTACAAACCAGCAGAGCACGTAACAACGAATGTAACAACTAAAATAACTTTAACGACTGACGAAATAGTATGCCAAAGACCGCGAAGATTGGCACCAAAAGAAAAAGAAATTTTGCGTACCCAAATCGACGAGTGGTTAGAGAATGGTATTATCCGTGCGAGTAAGAGTGAGTACGCGAGTCCGGTTGTAATTGTGCCTAAGAAAAATGGAAAATATCGCGTGTGTATTGATTATAGGGAACTTAATAAGAGAGTTGTAAAAGATAGATTCCCAATGCCGTTAATAGACGATTGCATAGACGCGTTAGCCAATGCTCGTGTCTTCTCGGTGTTAGATTTGGAAAATGGATTTTTGCACGTTCCGGTTGCGGAGGAATCGCGAAAATATACTGCGTTTGTCTCTCCTCTGGGACAATATGAATTTAATAGGACACCGTTTGGGTTATGTAACAGCCCTGCTAGTTTTGTTAGGTTTGTTAACGAAGTATTTGGAGATTTGATACGTAGAGGAGTTGTACTTGTATATATAGACGATTTAATTATTCCGGGTACAGACGAAACAGATGCGTTTTCTAAACTTGAGGAAACTTTGAAGGTCGCTAGTATAAACGGGTTAAAAATCAATTGGAAGAAAAGTAGTTTTCTAAAAAGACGTATTGAATTTCTCGGATATGAAATAGAAAACGGTTATATTAATCCGGCAAAGGAAAAGATAAAAGCCGTGCAGCGCTTTCCGGTGCCGAAACACAAAAAAGACATACAAAGTTTCTTAGGTTTAACGGGATATTTCCGAAAATTTATAAAAGATTACGCGAAATTGGCGCGACCTTTGTCGGACATATTAAAAGACTCGTGCGTATTTAGCTTCGGCGAACTACAAAGACAGGCGTTCGACGCGTTGAAGAATACATTGTCGCGAGAGCCGGTGCTTAAGATCTTTGATCCGCTCGCGACGACGGAGCTACATACCGACGGTAGCAAAGAAGGGTACGGGGCTATATTATTACAAAAATCAAACGGAGAGAAAAAATTCCACGCCGTTCATTATATGAGTCGGAAAACATCAGACGCCGAGAAAAAAATGCATTCTTACGAAATAGAAATATTAGCAATTATCAATGCGTTAAAGAAGTTCCGCGTTTATTTATTAGGTTTAAATTTTAAAATCGTTACGGATTGTGAAGCGTTCAAAAAAACCTTGTATAAAAAAGATCTATCCCCGAAGGTGGCGCGATGGGCATTGATATTAGAGGAATATTCGTACGAAATAGAACATCGTCCAGGAGTGCGTTTGAAACATGCTGATGCTCTCAGTCGATACCCTGTAATGGTTATCGAAGACAAATTGATAGCGGTAATTCGCAAGGCGCAGGATGCGGAAGAACGGTTAAAGGTTATTAAGAAAATAGTCGCTAATGAAACATACGAAGATTATTTCCTCAAGAATGATATTTTAATGAGAAGGGTGGGAGAACGAGATCTCATCGTCGTCCCAACGAGCATGCAAACGGAGATAATCAGAAAAGTTCATGATAACGGGCACTTCGGTGTTAGGAAGATGGCTGAAGAGTTGAAAAAAGATTATTACATATCTCAATTGGAGGAAAAGCTACAGAATTTTATAAATTGCTGTATACCATGCGTGTTAGCTGAAAAGAAAAAAGGGAAGAAGGAAGGGGAATTGACACCCATACCTAAGGGAGAAAAACCATTGACGACGTACCATATAGACCATTTAGGACCAATGACCGCAACAAATAAATTATATAAATACTTATTTGTGGTAGTCGACGATTTTTCCAAGTTTGTATGGCTGTACACCACGAAGAGCACCGACGCCAAAGAAGTCATCGAGAAATTAACTATACAACAGCAAACTTTTGGGAGCCCACAACGCCTAATATCCGATCGAGGTACTGCGTTTACGGCAAAAGAATTCAAGAACTACTGTGACTCAGAAGGAATCGAACATATTCTCACAACCGTTCGCGTACCTAGAGGTAACGGACAGGTGGAGCGTATAAACCGAATTATTATACCGATATTAACAAAACTTTCGATAGAAGCCCCGGAAAAATGGTACAAACACGTCAGAAAAGTACAACAAGCGATAAACAGTACGTATCAACGCAGCGTAGGCATGACTCCATTTGAAGTACTGATCGGTACGAAGATGCGGCACAAACAAGATTTAGAAATTCAGAGACTAATCCAACAAGAAGCAATAGAATTGTACAACGAAGGACGAGACCAATTAAGACAATTAGCAAAACAAAATATCATAAAGATTCAAGAGGAAAACGTGCGAAACCACAATAAAATGTGTACGAAAGCCAGAGAGTATAAAGAAGGGGATCTTGTAGTGATCAAGCGCACTCAGTTTGGACCGGGCTTGAAAATTAAAAAGAAATTTCTAGGACCTTATCGGGTATCACGCGTAAAACGAAATAATAGATACGAAGTTATTCGAATAGGCGACGATGAAGGACCAAAAATAACTAGTACCGCCTCAGATTATATGAAACCGTACTTAGATTTATCATCGGGGACCGAAGATAGGTCAGGAACGGCCGAGTGTGGGATTCGGTAAAGGGGAATTAATTTTTTGCGTGGTATGAGTGTGTGTGATGTATGAGTGTGAAACAAAAGAGTGAATGCGAAAAGAAATAAAAGCGCGACAGCGTAGAAGGCGACAGTCTTGTCTTGACCGAACCGTGAAGCGTGAACTCTAATCGATTTTTGTATTTCTTCCAATTTATTAAAAGTTTTTCTTATTATTATTATTATTCGTTTCTCATCTTCTTGCTCCCATCCTACATTAATATAACAAGCATTAATTCCCATATTATATATTTACTATCCACAGAACTATAATAAATCTAGCAATTACTCTTATTGTTATTAATATAACATGCATTAATTCCCATGTTATACTGTTATTATCCATAGAACTATAATAATTCTAGCTACTACTCTTATTGTTTCTAATATAACATGTATTATTGCCCAAATTATAATTTTGCTATCGCTAGAACTGTAATAACTCCAGCTATCACTCCAACTGTTATTAATATAACATGCATTAATTCCCATATTATACAGATATTATCCACAGAACTATGATAATTCTAGAAATTCCTCTTATTGTTATTAATATAACATGCAATAATTCCCATGTTGTACAGTTATTATCCATAGAACTATAATAATTCTAGCTACTACTCTTATTGTTTTTAATATAACATGTATTATTGCCCAAATTATAATGTTGCTATCGCTGGAATTGTAATAACTCTAGCTATCACTCTTACTGTTATTAATATAACATGCATTAATTCCCATATTATACAGATATTATCCACAGAACTATAATAATTCTAGAAATTGCTCTTCCTGTTATTAATATAACATGCATTAATTCCCATATTATACAGTTACTATCCACAGAACTATAACAAATCTAGCAATTACTCTTATTGTTATTAATATAACAAGCATTAATTCCCATATTATATATTTACTATCCACAGAACTATAATAAATCTAGCAATCACTCTTATTGTTATTAATATAACATGCATTAATTGCCATGTTATACAGTTATTATCCATAGAACTATAATAATTCTAGCTATTACTGTTATAGTTTTTAATATATCATACATTATTGCCCATACCATACTGTTATTATCGCTAGAACAATAATAATTGTAATTTACCACTCTTATTATTAGTAATGTAACATGTATTATTACCCATATTATAGTGTTGCTATTGCTAGAACTATAAAATTCTAGCAATTGCTCTTATTGTTATTAATATAACATGCATTAATTCCCATATTATACAGTTACTATCCACAGAACTATAACAAATCTAGCAATTGCTCTTATTGTTATTAATATAACATGCATTATTACCCAAATTATAATTTTGCTATTGCTAGAACTGTAATAACTCCAGCTATCACTCCTACTGTTATTAATACAACATGCATTAATTTCCATATTATACAGTCACTATCCACATGACTATAACAAATCTAGCAATTGCTCTTATTGTTATTAATATGACATGCATTAATTCCCATATTATACAGATATTATCCACAGAACTATAACAAATCTAGCAATTACTCTTATTGTTATTAATATAACATGCATTTTTACCCAAATTATAATGTTGCTGTCGCTAGAACCGTAATAATTCTAGCTATTACTCTTATTGTTTTTAATATATCATGCATTAATTCCCATATTATACAGATATTATCCACAGAACTATAATAAATCTAGCAATCACTCTTATTGTTATTAATATAACATGCATTAATTGCCATGTTATACAGTTATTATCCATAGAACTATAATAATTCTAGAAATTTCACCTACTGTTATTAACATAACATGCATTAATTCCCATATTATACAGATATTATCCACAGAACTGCAATAATTCTAGAATTTGCTCTTATTGTTATTAATATAACATGCATTATTACCCAAATTATAATTCTGCTATTGCTAGAACTGTAATAACTCCAGCTATCACTCCTACTGTTATTAATATAACATGCATTAATTTGCATATTATACAGTCACTATCCACATGACTATAACAAATCTAGCAATTGCTCTTATTGTTATTCATATGACATGCATTAATTCCCATATTATACAGATATTATCCACACAACTATAACAAATCTAGCAATTACTCTTATTGTTATTAATATAACATGCATTAATTACCATATTATACAGATATTATCCACAGAACTATAATAATTCCAGAAATTTCTCTTACTGTTATTAATGTAACATGCATTATTACCCAAATTATAATTTTGCTATCGCTAGAACTGTAATAACTCCAGCTATCACTCCTACTGTTACTAATATAGCATGCATTAATTCCCATGTTATACAGATATTATCCATAGAACTATAATAATTCTAGAAATTTCACCTACTGTTATTAACATAACATGCATTAATTCCCATATTATACAGATATTATCCACAGAACTGCAATAATTCTAGAATTTGCTCTTATTGTTATTAATATAACATGCATTATTACCCAAATTATAATTTTGCTATTGCTAGAACTGTAATAACTCCAGCTATCACTCCTACTGTTATTAATATAACATGCATTAATTTCCATATTATACAGTCACTATCCACATGACTACAACAAATCTAGCAATTGCTCTTATTGTTATTCATATGACATGCATTAATTCCCATATTATACAGATATTATCCACAGGACTATAACAAATCTAGCAATTACTCTTATTGTTATTAATATAACATGCATTAATTCCCATGTTATACTGTTATTATCCATAGAACTATAATAATTCTAGCTACTACTCTTATTGTTTCTAATATAACATGTATTATTGCCCAAATTATAATTTTGCTATCGCTAGAACTGTAATAACTCCAGCTATCACTCCAACTGTTATTAATATAACATGCATTAATTCCCATATTATACAGATATTATCCACAGAACTATAATAATTCTAGAAATTGCTCTTACTGTTATTAATATAACATGAATTAATTCACATATTATACGGTTACTATCCACAGACCTATAACAAATCTAGCAATTGCTCTTATTGTTATTAATATAACATGCATTAATTCCCACATTATACAGTTATTATCCATAGAACTATAATAATTCTAATCATTGCTCTTATTTTTATTAATGTACCATGCATTATTACCCATATTATACAGTTACTGTTGCTAGAACTATAAAATTCGAGCAATTGCTCTTATTGTTATTAAAATAACATGCATTAATTCCCATATTACACAGATATTGTCCACAGAACTATAATAATTCTAGCAATTGCTCTTATTGTTATTAATATAACAAGCATTAATTCCCATATTATATATTTACTATCCACAGAACTATAATAAATCTAGCAATTACTCTTATTGTTATTAATATAACATGCATTAATTCCCATGTTATACTGTTATTATCCATAGAACTATAATAATTCTAGCTACTACTCTTATTGTTTCTAATATAACATGTATTATTGCCCAAATTATAATTTTGCTATCGCTAGAACTGTAATAACTCCAGCTATCACTCCAACTGTTATTAATATAACATGCATTAATTCCCATATTATACAGGTATTATCCACAGAACTATAATGATTCTAGATTTAGATCTTATTGTTTTTAATATAACATGCATTATTACCCAAATTATAATGCTGCTATCGCTAGAACTGTAATAACTCTAGCTATCACTCTTAGTGTTATTAATATAATATGCATTAATTCCCATATTATACAGATGTTATCCACAGAACTATAATAATTCTAGAAATTTCACTTATTGTTATTAATATAACATGCATTAATTCCCATATTATACAGATATTATCCACAGAACTGCAATAATTCTAGAAGTTGCTCATATTGTCATTTATATGACATGCATTATTGCCTAAATTATAGTGTTGCTAACGCTAGAACCGTAATAACTATAGCTATCAGTCTTAGTGTTATTAATATAACATGCTGTTTCGGCAAGGTGTGAAAGACGTAACGCAACGAGAAGGAAAGTGTTCGAGAAAAACAAAGAAATTACACTTTTAGATTAACAGTTTAATGCACGACAATAATTACGAAGAACAGGACACTGCACGTTTTAAACAGATTACAATTGTACGAACGCGAGATTAACCGAACAATAAAGAACAGAAAAATAATTGGTTAGTCTTTTAACGCTTGCTTATTTGCCTTATCGCACGTAACGAGGATGATTTTCTGTACGCCGCGAACCGATTTCGGCAGTTTTGTCTTACGTCCAGGTGACGTAGGGCCCTACGTCACCTGGGAGGGGAATCGTTGGTGTGAGGTAAGGAAGAGACCTACCTTTACGCGGGTAGGCCGTAACATTCTCCCCCCCGTTGCCGAACTATGTTCGCAACGCAGAGACGATACATTAAAGCACAGTGAACGTTACTCAGTTTCGCGTCTTTTCGTCTGGTGTACAATAGTTCTCATTAAGGATAGGACAAAGCTTAACTATAGGTCTAACAAGATTGGCGTTCGCTGTGCGGACAGTGACCACCCGTGTTGTTCCGTCCTGCCCGGAATGTAATTGAGTAACGCGTCCGAGTGGCCATTTTGTTGGAGGAGTGCGTTCGTCCTTGATTAATACGAGAGCGCCAAGCTGAATCGCTTCTCTGCTCTGCTGCCATTTTTTTGCGGGTAAAAAAGTTGCGAGATAGTCTCGGGACCAGAGCTTCCACACGTGTTCCGTAAATTTTCGCAAAAGTTGCCACCGAGACAGACGAGATATTGGAAGTTGACAGAGTGTAGGTTCCGGGACGGCTTTGAGCGCACTTCCTACCAGAAAATGACCTGGAGTTAACGCCGATAAGTCAGACGGGTCATCGCTCAGAGGGCACAGCGGACGCGAATTCAACACCGCTTCAATTTGTACGAGAAGGGTGGAAAATTCTTCAAAAGTCAGCGACGTGTCCCCCACCACACGGCGGAGATGGAATTTCACAGATTTGACTGCGGCCTCCCATTTGCCGCCGAAGTGGGGAGCTGAAGGTGGGTTGAATTTCCACTCTGTGCCGTCGTTAGCGAGACCGTCTGAAATTTTGACATCGCGCGACGCTTCTTTAAACATTCGGCGTAACTCTTTGTCCGCCCCGACTAGTGTTGTTCCGCAGTCGCTAGTGATCGTAGCGGGTATACCGCGGCGGCCACTAAATCGCTTGTACGCCGCAATAAACGCGTTGGACGTGTAGTCGGAAACGAGTTCTAGATGAACAGCGCCAGTCACGAAGCAAACGAAGAGGGCGATGTATCCTTTGTACACGGTACCTCCGCGGCCGCGTCGTGTCCGAATTTGAAAGGGTCCGGCATAATCAACTCCCGTGTGCAAAAATGGACGAGACGGAATTACGCGGCTTGCAGGGAGTTGACCCATGAGGTGTTCGTAAGTGCGAGCTCGGTGTCGTATACAAACTACGCAACGATTTATAAACATGCGGACGGGACTACGACCGCCAACAATCCAATAGTTTTGTCGTAGTGTTGCTAGTGTTAACTGTGGCCCAGCGTGTAATGCTGACTTGTGTGCGTGATCAATGACGAGCGTAGTGAATGGAGAGGCACGCGGAAGAATTATTGGATTTTTTTGATCATGATGCAGAAGAGCATGATGCAATCGACCGCCAACGCGCAGAATCCCGGTTTCGTCAATATACGGTAAGAGATTTTTAATGCAGCTTGCTTTTGCTACAGGGGACCTGGACTTTAACAATTTTATCTCTTCAGGAAAAAATTCGTGTTGGGTTTCTTTGACCCAATGAAGACGCGCGTTGTGTATTTCATTGACGCTTAACCGGGGAGCTACAGGAGCGCGCGAAGATTTTGAACGAAATTGTAATATTGCTCTGAAGCACCAGGCGGTGATTCGGCACAATTTCGTGAGAGACGAATAACGTAGAATTAAACTAGCAGACGGTTCCTGATTCGCGAGTGTTGACGTAATGATTTGTTTCCCCGATCGTATTTCTTCGTTGATCCGATCGTCGCGTTCGAGAATTTCCGTCGGCCACGCGGGGGACGGACGCTTGAGCCACTCGGGACCCGACCACCAAAAGTCTGAATGAAGCAGTTGGTTAGGAGTGGTGCCGCGTGACGCTAAGTCTGCTGGATTTTCGTTTCCTGGGACATGATGCCACGACGCGTCCGGAATTAAAGTTTGAATTTCGGCAACGCGGTTGTGTACGTATTCTTTCCACCGCGATGGATGACTACGAATCCAAGCGAGAGCTACCGTGGAATCTGTCCATAAGTGCACCGGAACATGTTGGAGTTTTAAGACGGTACGTACGCGTTTAATATGACGAGCGAGCAATACTGCAGAGGTTAATTCGAGTCGCGGAATAGTGACGCGTTTAATCGGGGCTACTTTTGTTTTTGCTACCAATAACGAAATATGTACTTCGTTTTCGCTAGTTACCGTACGTAAATAGATCGCGACTCCCATGGCCAACGATGACGCGTCTGAAAATCCGTGAAGCTCAACCGTCAGCAAAGAAGGTGAGAATCCGCTCCACCGTGGGATTGATATTGAACGTAAATCACTGAGACTTATACAGAACTTTTCCCATAGCGTGGCAAATTCTGACGGAAGACGGTCATCCCACCCGATTTTCATCGCCCACAACTCCTGCATCATGATTTTTCCCCTTACGATTATTGGTGCTATTAAACCAAGAGGATCAAACAGTTGCGAGATTGTTGATAGCACGCTACGCTTCGAAACGGGATGAGAACCGTTGTAACAAAAGGTAAACAGAAATGCATCGTTGTTTACATTCCACGCGAGGCCTAACGCTCGATGCGAAGTGTCGATGTTTATGTCGCGCTTGCCGGTTGAATGGAAAAGTTCTACAGGAAGTTTTAAAAGATCATCGTTGTTAACTATCCATTTATGAAGATGAAAACAACCCTTGCTAAGGAGCTCGTTCAATTGACGAATTTTCTCTTGCCCTTCTGTTACGCTGTGGGCTCCTGATAGAATACCGTCCACATAAGTTTCTTCTAATAGAATGTTACTAGCGAGAGGTAGAACTTTCCCATTGTCTTCCACTAGTTGACGCAAGCATCGAAGAGCGAGGAAAGGGGCGCACGCGAGTCCGTAGGTTACGGTCGTTAATGCGTAGTTGCACACGGGAGCTGACGTGTCGTGTCGCCAAAGAATGCACTGCCTTAATTGGTCGTCTTCATGTACTCGAATTTGACGATACATTTTCTCTATGTCGGCCGAAAACGCGTAGACATATTGACGCCATCTCAATAAGACGTCTGCTAAATCATTTTGAATTTTTGGACCTGTGTGCAGGCAGTCATTTAGCGACACGCCAGTTGAAGTAGGATGCGACCCATTGAAGACAACGCGAATTTTCGTAGTCGTACTAGATTCACGCAATACGCAGTGGTGAGGCAAAAACACCGAGAGAGAAGATTGACTATGAGTTAACGTGACGCGACGCATGTGCCCGAGCTTTTCATAATCGGCGAGAAAATGAGAATACGCTTGACGCAGTGCAGTGTTCGCGGCGAGCCGTGCTTCGGTTTTACGCAGTAGGAGATACGCAGAATTTCGAGAGTTACCGAGAGTGTTTACATCGCGGGCAAAAGGTAAACGAACTACGAATCGTCCGGTTTTGTCGCGAGTATGCGTGGCTACGAAATGATTCTCGCACTCTAAATTCTTTTCGGAAATGTGTTGCTTACAATTCGCATATTCTTCTTGTTGCCAGAAGAGCTGCATAAGGTCGACTAACTCACGATCCACGCAGCATTGTAGGCTCGTTGTTTTAGCGTACTGGAGGTCATTGTCGTTGGACGGAGTTGGACCCGTGACGATCCAGCCTAGCTGCGTGCGTTGTGCAATAGGCGTGAGTGGCGGCCCCCGGATGACCTCGGAGAGAAGGATCTGACTATATGTCTCCACTCCTATTACCAGATCGACTTGGAGGGGTAGGGAGAAGTCGGGATCCGCCAATGTAAGCCCTTGCAAGTGAGGCAGGTCCACAATGTTGCATGTGTGATCTGGAACGTAGGTAGTTAGTCTCGGTAATATGAACGCTCTTACCTTGCAGCTAAAGGCAGAGTTTGTAAGTGACGTGATGTTGATTGTAGTGTAGCCTCGCGTTACGACAGTCATGCCAGCTCCGATACCGCGAACTGGAACAGTGGCGTGGCGACGTGGAAGCTGCAGGCGCTGAACGAGACTTTCAGTCACGAAGGACACCTCGGAGCCATGGTCAAGGAGGACCCGGATTACGCTGGAGTCACCGCAGGTTGACGATGCCTTGACGAGAGCAGTGGCCAGCAGAATTCGGACGTTTTGCTTTCGAGGAGTGCCATTCTTCGTGACGTGGAGGACGGTTGCAGGTTCCGAAGATTGTCCTTGTGTAGGTGTATTCCCATTACTCGAAACCGTTGGCGACGGGATTATAGCGTTCGGAGTGTCGTGGAGTGACGTATGATGGCGAGCTCTGCAAACGTTGCAACGGCTTTTTGAGCGACAAGCTTTTCGTGGATGGTTACCTAGGCAATTGAAGCACAGCAGAAGTTGAGTGACGAAGGCCTTGCGCTGCTCTGCTGATTTTGCCAGGTAGCTCGGACATGATGCTAACGCGTGCGACGATTTGCAGGCCGGACATGGGTTTCCAGAAATCGTGACCTGATGCGCTTGAGGCTTGAAGAGTCGCGGTTTGGCCGGCGCTTGCACCACGGAGGCTCGTTCCATCGATTCCAGTGCACGAATGTGCCGCACTAGGAATTCATTTAGCTGGGTGATAGTCGGCAGGTCAGTCGAGTTGCAGATGTGCAATTCCCACTCACGTAAGGTGTCAGAGTCGAATTTACGAGACACCCAATAGACGATAAAAGGGTCCCAGTTATTTGTGTCGCATTTTAAACCCTTGAGTGCGCCAAGGACTTCTGTTGTTGTGCCGTGTAACCGTTTTAGTTCGGCGGCAGATTCACGCGACGACCTTTTGAGCGAAAACAACAATTCTAATTGTGCGTCGACAAGGACGCGGCGGTTTTCGTAACGGTCTGAAATGAGTTGCCATGCAAGTTTAAAATTGTCTCCGGTAACGACTACATTATTTATCAGTTGAGCAGCTTCAACGGTAACACTTAGTTTCAAATAATGAAACTTTTCAACTTCTGGTATTGTAGCGTTGTTAACTACCATAGACTCAAACAGATCTCGAAATGGAGTCCACTCCTTGTTAATTCCAGAGAATTTAGGTAGCGATAATTGAGGTAAAAAACGAGTTTGTTGCATCTGGGTGTTACCGGATGAAGTTGGATTGGTACTTTCGCTAGGTGCGAATTTTGATTTAACTTCAAATTTTGCTAAATACTCACGCAGAGTCGCCTGATTATCAATCACCGTTTCCTCGCATTGCGCCAGAAGATCTTCGGAAAAATAAGCTGAGGTTTTTATGGTTTCCGTTTTTAAGTCAGTGATTTTCGAATGATTAATTTGAAACAGGTTCCAGTTATTCTGAAGAGCTGCTAAGCGGGATTTGACGTACTCCTCAGTGATGTTGGCTTCTCCTTTCTTTTTTAAATTAACGATTGTACGACTTATTGATGCGAAAAGCTCGAATTGGCGATCTATCAGACTGTTGATCGTCGACATTTTAACTGGTAACGGTTTTATGTTTTACGCACAAATATAGTTGTTCGGTTGAAAGGTCACTGTACACAGAGGGCGAGCACGCTCAAGTTTTGAATTGCAACCGTTAACGCAACGCGGTGTACTGGTAACGAAACACTTTCACTAAAAATTTTCTTTCACTTCCTTCGTAGACACAAGAGAGACGCGGTTTATCCGGCTCGAAGAACCAAAAAATGTTTCGGCAAGGAGTGAAAGACGTAACGCAACGAGAAGGAAAGTGTTCGAGAAAAACAAAGAAATTACACTTTTAGATTAACAGTTTAATGCACGACAATAATTACGAAGAACAGGACACTGCACGTTTTAAACAGATTACAATTGTACGAACGCGAGATTAACCGAACAATAAAGAACAGAAAAATAATTGGTTAGTTTTTTAACGCTTGCTTATTTGCCTTATCGCACGTAACGAGGATGATTTTCTGTACGCCGCGAACCGATTTCGGCAGTTTTGTCTTACGTCCAGGTGACGTAGGGCCCTACGTCACCTGGGAGGGGAATCGTTGGTGTGAGGTAAGGAAGAGACCTACCTTTACGCGGGTAGGCCGTAACACATGCATTAATTCCCATATTACACAGATATTGTCCACAGTACTATAATAATTCTAGCAATTGCTCTTATTGTTATTAATACAACATGCATTAATTCCCATATTATACAGATATTATCCACAGAACTATGATAATTCTAGAAATTCCTCTTATTGTTATTAATATAACATGCAATAATTCCCATGTTGTACAGTTATTATCCATAGAACTATAATAATTCTAGCTACTACTCTTATTGTTTTTAATATAACATGTATTATTGCCCAAATTATAATGTTGCTATCGCTGGAATTGTAATAACTCTAGCTATCACTCATAGTGTTATTAATATAACATGCATTAATTCCCATATTATACAGATATTATCCACAGAACTACAATAATTCTAGAAATTGCTCTTATTTTTATAAATATAACATACATTAATTCCCATATTATATAGTTACTATCCACAGAACTATAATACATCTAGCAATTACTCTTATTGTTATTAATATAACATGCATTAATTCCCATGTTATACAGTTACTATCCACGTGACTATAACAAATCTAGCAATTGCTCTTATTGTTATTAATATAACATGCATTAATTCCCATATTATACGCGTGGGATTCGGTAAAGGGGAATTAATTTTTTGCGTGGTATGAGTGTGTGTGATGTATGAGTGTGAAACAAAAGAGTGAATGCGAAAAGATATAAAAGCGCGACAGCGTTGAAGGCGACAGTCTTGTCTTGACCGAACCGTGAAGCGTGAACTCTAATCGATTTTTGTATTTCTTCCAATTTATTAAAAGTTTTCTTATTATTATTATTATTCGTTTCTCATCTTCTTGCTCCCATCCTACATACAGTTACTATCCACAGAACTATAACAAATCTAGCAATTGCTCTTATCGTTATTAATATAACATGCATTAATTCCCATATTATACAGATATTATCCACAGAACTATAATGATTCTAGAAATTGCTATTATTGTTATTAATATAACATGCATTATTACCCAAATTATAATGTTACTATCGCTAGAACTGTAATAAATCTAGCCATCACTATTACTGTTATTAATATAACATGCATTATTACCCAAATTATAATGTTACTATCGCTAGAACTGTCATAAATCAAGCTATCACTATTACTGTTATTAATATAACATGCATTAATTCCCATATTATACAGTTATTATCCATAGAACTATAAGAATTCTAGCTATTACTCTTATTGTCTTTAATATAACATGCATTATTGCCCATACTATACCTGTTATTATTGCTAGAGCTATAATAATTGTAATTTATCTGTCTTATTATTATGAATGTAACATGCATTATTACCCATATTACACTGTTGCTATTGCTAGAACTATAAAATTCTAGCAATTGCTCTTATTGTTATCAATATAACATGCATTAATTCCCATATTATACAGATATTATCCACAGAACTATAATGATTCTAGAAATTGCTCTTACTGTTATTAATATAATATGCGTTATTACCCAAATCATAATGTTGCTATCGTTAGAATTGTAATAACTCTAGCTGCCACTCTTACTGTTATTAATATAACATGCATTAATTCCCATATTATACAGTTACTATCGACAGAACTATAGTAAATCTAGCAATTGCTCTTATCGTTATTAATATAACATGCATTAATAACCATATTAAAGAGTTACTATCCACAGAACTATAATAATTCCAGCAACTGCTCTTACTGTTATTAATATAATATGCATTATTACCCAAATCATAATGTTGCTATCGTTAGAATTGTAATAACTCTAGCTGCCACTCTTACTGTTGTTAATATAACATGCATTAATTCCCATATTATACAGATATTATCCAAAGAACTATAATAATTCTAGAAATTGCTCTTATTGTTATTAATATAACATACATTAATTTCCATATTATACAGTTACTATTCACAGAACTATAACAAATCTAGCAATTGCTCTTATTGTTATTAATATAACATGCATTAATTCCCATATTATACAGATATTATCCTCAGAACTATAATCATTCTAGAAATGGCTCTTATTGTTATTTATATAACATGCATTATTACCCAAATTATAATGTTGCTATCGCTAGAATTGTAATAAATCAAGCTATCACTCTTACTGTTATTAATATAACGTGCATTAATTCCAATATTATACAGTTACTATCCACAGAACTATAATAAATCTAGCAATTGCTCTTATTGTTATTAATATAACATGCATTATTAGCCAAATTATAATGCTGCTATCGCTAGAATTGTAATAACTCTAGCTATCACTATTACTGTTATCAATATAACATGAATTAATTCCATATTATGCAGTTACTATCGACAGAACTATAGTAAATCTAGCAATTGCTCTTATTGTTATTTATATAACATGCATTATTACCCAAATTATAATGTTGCTATCGCTAGAATTGTAATAAATCAAGCTATCACTCTTACTGTTATTAATATAACGTGCATTAATTCCAATATTATACAGTTACTATCCACAGAACTATAATAAATCTAGCAATTGCTCTTATTGTTATTAATATAACATGCATTATTAGCCAAATTATAATGCTGCTATCGCTAGAATTGTAATAACTCTAGCTATCACTATTACTGTTATCAATATAACATGAATTAATTCCCATATTATGCAGTTACTATCGACAGAACTATAGTAAATCTAGCAATTGCTCTTATCGTTATTAATATAACATGCATTATTACCCATATTATATAGTTTCTATCGCTAGAACTATAATAATTCTAGCTATTACTCTTCTTGTTATTAATATAACATACATTTCTATACATACTATACTATTATTATTGCTAGAACTATAATAATTGTAATTTAAACTCTTATTATTATTAATGTAACATGCATTATTACCCATCTTATACTATTAGTATTGCCAGAACTATAAAATTCTAGCTTTTGCTCTTATAGTTATTAATATAACATGCATTAATTCCCATATTATACAGTCACTATCGACAGAACTATAATACATCTAGCAATTGCTCTTATCGTTATTAATATAACATGCATTAATTCCCATATTATACAGTTGTTATCCATAGAACTATAATAATTCTAGCATTTGCTCTTATTGTTATTAATATAACATGCATTAATTCCCATATTACACAGGTGTTATCCATAGATCCATAATAATTAACAATGAAAGCTATTACTTTTATTGTTATTAATATAACATGCATTATTACCCATGGTATACTGTTATTATAGCTAGAACTGTAATAATTCTAATACATCACTCTTATTATTATTAATATAACATGCATTATTATCAATATTATACTATTATTATCGCTAGAAATTTAATAATTCTAGCCATTACTTTTATTGTTATTAATACACCATGCATTATTACCCATATTATAATGTTGCTATCGGTAGAACTGTAATAACTATAGCTGTGACTCTTACTGTTATTAATATAACATGCATTAATTCCAGTATTATACAGTTAGTATTCATAGAACTATAATAATTCTAGCTTTACTCTTATTGTTATTAAGCGTCAATCCATAATTTTCAGAAACTCCAGATTCCGATAATGGGGGCCTCTGGTGGCTAACTGGGAAGCTCTGGACAAGGATAGATAGACCCTTGTCTCTCCAACGTATCTTTCTTTTCACGCAGCGAGGCAAAATTCGTTTTCTGGCATGCTAGGCGAAACAATGGTGCCGTAGCAAGACTGTCAGGCGCCCCCGGCATCAATTTTTTAAATTTTTTTTATATGCGGACGTATGCACATGTAATTTTTTGTTGTAATTTTAGGGACATAGAGAAATAATAATATTGTTAATAATCGTTAATAGTTGTTAGTTTTATTTATCTGACAATTAGTCATTCTTTCACGTGCAGTTGATTATAAATTTGGCTGCGATGGACGTTCGGCGCAGTATTTATGAATAATTGGTTTGTTATTTAGTCTGAAATCGTATATAGTAAATTGGTTCGATGGAGATACCGTATCGCATGCAATATAAGATGTTTATACATTTAGCGGGTTACCGTTGCGCGTTCCTCGAAAGAGATAACGGAGATATAAGAGAAGAATCGATTGCTACTACGAGATGAAATAATTAGTTATATGAAAAATAGATAGAAGAGGTAAAAATTTATAAATAAAGCATATGCATAATAAAATGACTTTTTTAATCAAATGTACTGTTTGTAATAATTGCAATGACTCTAAATATTTTTTAACGTACATATAGATTTAATGATAAAAAAATGTTATATGCAAAAATAATTTATGTGATTACTGCTATTCCTGCAAAATATTCAAAGGTCATGTATAGGAAATAAAATCCGTATACACGTTGAACTCTGTTTATTTCGCTAAATGACACTTCTAGTCAAGGATCAGTCGGATGACAATGTTTTACTACATGGCCTGGTCTTTTCAAGAAAAACTTTTACAAGATGAAAGTATATTGTTGGAGCAAACGTGTCCAACTGAACATTTTTTTCTTTACAGTTTTGTAACGACCTGTCTTTTATATTTTAGTATCTACATTTATATTTTACAAGGAAATACGAAGTCACAAAAAGAAACGATCACAATACATTTTGTTGCATCTAATTTAAATTTATAAAGTCACACTCCAATTCGGTATCAAGTGTGCGCTATATTTTATTGCAACGAGTTACACAATATATTACCGCAGATGATTATACAATTTCTACAATTAATTACAAATTGTAATAATTATGTTATACTTTGTAATATAGAAAGAATTTTGAATTTAACACAATATAAACAGATTTTACAATAATCGATATTTTTTGCCTTATTCTTCTCGACGTTTGAAATCTAATCCGCCCACCGCGTATTCCTTGTCTGCAGATTCGCATTCTTCTGTCTCATTTTCTCGCTCTTTCCTCGTCCACTTTCTTGTTTGCTTCTTTTCAAAACAGCTGCGACAATGGCCCTCGTAGATGTGTTGATTGTAGCCATATATTTCTTTCAATACCTGTAAAAATAAAATCTACTACGCAGACTGCATAGATGCATTAGTACAATATTATTTTAAAGAGCGTTTTAAATTTTTCAGAATTCAAAAAATTATATGTTTTATTATTACAGAAATTAAAGAGTAACATCTATTACTAAAAATGAAGCATGCAGTATAAAAAATGCGGTAAAAAAATATAACATGCAGTGGAAAAAATGCTTTGTACTATATACTATTGTACGCACCTTTGTACTGTATATTGCTATACGTACCTATGTACTGTACAATTATTACACGTGCCTTTGTACTGTATATTGCTATACGTACCTATGTACTGTATAATGTCTCTATTACGCTGTTGATTGAATAGCATTTCGTAAAAATTGGATTTTAACTGTTTGTAGATGTTCTCATTAATATCCGGCCGTTCCGCATTTGGCCCATAATCTTTGTCGGCTCTGAACGCTTTGGCCGCATATTTCGATCTACGAACAGGTACACCCAATTCTAACGCTGCCTTAACACGTTGCGCATATTGTGCGCGCTGTATCATTTTCCTTTTTTCAAGGTCTACTGCTCGAATTGGAGGCACTTTACCAATCGTGCAGCAAACAGCACTCAACGCTTTCGAAGTGTTAAATTGGAGTATTGGTGCTTTTACACGTGTTTGGTAAGAACCTCTTTTAGCAAAATTAATACGTTTGCCGCCGATCATTTTAGCAATAACAGCATTGCAACTTTCAACAGAATTGCTGGTATAATTGTATAACACGCTTTCTGCGTTATCAACAATGCGTTTCATCGCATATTCAACTTTTCCGTATAATCCTGCCATTTGTAATTGGGGAACAAGATTTTCCTCGCCTTCTTTTATTTCTTCATTGGCAAAGTATGGAAGGGAGGAACAATCTTTATGTTCCCCAAAAATGTGGCTAGGAATATTAGTTAAATCTTTGATCAAACCAGCAATTTTATTTTCCGAAATTGCATCGCTGCTACGGCGAAACGTTGCAGCTTTTGTAATATGTATACGGAAAGATCTACTACTTTGCGCAACAACTTTTCTTAATTTTAAGAGACTTCGACCACCACTCTTACTGATTTCCTCAATTTTCTTACAAAGATTGCGGAGAAGATGACTGATGCACTCAATCTTCTCCACAACAATATTTGAGTAAGGTGGGAAATTTCTTAATTTTATAAGAACATTGCTGTCGCCATCACCAATATATTTGTAATATATTAACCCGTACATTTCTAAGCTGCAACGAAAGCCTTCGAGGATGATGTCACTTTCCATACTGGTGGAACTCTGACTAGTTCCCCAGTTTTTATAACATTTGTGCTCCCGGACAGTAATATTTAATTTATTAGCGCGTGCGCAAATACAACAATATTTGTTTCGCACGCTGACAAATAAAACTTTTCTTGTATGATAACCCATGATAATAGCCGCCCCGGATGGAGAATCGTAACCGCCACTACGGTACGATCTTTTGATCCAGGAACCGTCTGTTATCACAGGTATATACGGAATACCGTCAGTGACATCACCTCTTGCAATTGCCAATTGTCTTTCCACTTTAGCAGCCTCCTGCATTTCTTTCTCTGCAGCGACGGCTAAAGCTTCGGACATTTCATTGTGACATTGGACAAACGTATTTTTGTTCATGCATTTTATATCTACTGCAGCTAACGATTCCTCTAATTGAGTGTATCCAGTGTCCGTCAATATGGCACCCATTACGGCACCTCGATTGACATCCAATATTTCGTCAGATGTCGGTTCACTCCAAAAGTCACCTTTGAAGTGACACATTCGAACTCAACGAAATATTTGGTTTTGAGACCGGAACGCGTCGTTTTTGTTATGACAAGATCAGTGAACTGGCATGAATTCTGCCAATGGGCTGACAGTATTTGTAATTCAGAAAAAACGTGCCCAAAATTTACGATGCTTCATCCACTGATCTCGGCAGAACGCAAACGACCTACATCAACGTTACTATCTACATGCAAAACGACATTTTCGATTTCTTCGTCGATGTCGTTTTGCATTTTGCATGCATTTAAATATTCTTCAGTACATGTATTTGGTACTGATTGCAGTGTCAACATATCGTTATTTCTAACGCCTGTTTCGTCCGGACAAATGTTTTCTGATGAATTTTCAATTTCTACTAAATTATTTTTATTATTATTATTATTACTATTATTATTATTCTTATTATTATTTTTATTATTATTATCATTTATTAAATTTATAGAAGTGGTACATTTGTAACGTCCCTGATACTAGTATCAGGTATTTACAGCACTTATGAAGCAAAGAGCGGTTTTTGCCTACTAAGCGACTCGTTTTACTATAACTAATACTAAAAGAATGTGGGATCGTGGTGGCGTGTGGTTAAAGAGTGAAATCTACAGGTTAATACCTTTCATTAATTAGGTTTATTCAAGTAATTACGAGGAAAAGAATTATAATTATCAATTTCTTTAGTAAATATTAAAATGTATATGTATATAACTGAATTCTAAACGTAAAATAGAGTATAATAGACTTGTAATTGTCGCAAATCGCGGAACGGTAGCTAACTACTTCAATTATGCGGTTTTATAATGATATACATAACGCAAAAGTACAACGCAATTTATAATGGGTCTAGATCCTAACAAAACTGACAGAACAATATTTGGTTATTTAAATTAACTCTAAAATTCGTATTGGACGTGGAACAGTTACTTTTTGGTTGACTCTAAACTAATTAGATCATGGCCCTTTTTGTCAGAGCACAAATCGACACCCAAAACCTGATCGCTTAATTGGGGAGCCTGCGTTAGCTGGCTACTAGAACTACCCAACGATGCAAGAATCAAATGACGACGTGTGACCAACAGGGTTGCAAATAAAAATGACTCGACTTTAATTATTTGTTGAAGTTATTGAAACGCCACCCAAAAGACACGGGCTTCAGAGACCAAGCCGCTCAATGATGGGGAGCCTGCGTTAGCTGGCTACTAAACTACCCAGAGCGAACTCCGAGAATCTGACGGCGAGTTAATAACTCAGAAAAATAAGAAATATATATATATGAGTGACTGGAGAGCTCTCGTCGATGTCTTAGTTCTTTCTGGGGCTGAGCATAGCACTCTCCATACGGAGTTTCAAATACAAGACCGTTTGGACGGGGAGCCTGCGTTAGCTGGCTGCTAGAACTACCCAACGATCGAGTATCCAAATGGCTGATACCCGCTGTCCAGTCAAAACTAAGAATCTTGTAGGCTCTTACCAGTTAAAACTGCTCCAGTTCGTCGCTTCCTAAGAGGTCCGGCACGTAGTACTGCAAAGATTGTTCTGCTCTGACAGCCGCTGCTGCACGCCCTTTTATACCCCGAGAATCGTGGGTTTTTCCCGCTCAAAAAGTAGTTATTCTTTTATTACGCTTTATTTAGTAGCAAATATATATTAGTTTGATTAGGAAAAATACGCTTTGATTTACTATTAATTAGTTTTTCACAAGTTTTCCCGTTAAATCGCATTTTTAATCATTTTTACATACGCAAATTATAAGTGTTTTAATAGAAGAAATAATTAACCGTGAATAATATATAAAATAATAATTAAAAATATAACGCAATTTATAATGAGTGAATAATTAATAATATATATGATATAAACATTTAAATAATAATTTATTTTAATTCTGTTTCGAAGTATATCTTCTGTCTCTTTCTAACTAACGCGCGCGCCATCGATCGGTGATCTATTCTAAACAATGTTGCACGCGTAAGCTACCCCACCCCATTACCACGCGAATTTTTATGGTACGGTCGGTAATTTGCGGTCGGTAATAACATAGAAAAATTTATTATCATTAAAGTACTGTCTTTGATTATCGGCCGGAACTGGTCTTCCCCGGGGACATTACACATTTGTCAACGGAGAATTCGGACGACACGTTGCAATCATTGATTGATGCACCTGACAATACAATTTCTGTGTGTGATACACTTACTTCTTCTTCAGCTGCGGTGTCCACTCCATAAAGCGCCCGCGTTCTTTTTCGTATGGATATTTTCCGCGTGGTCCGTGCACTTTTTTTATTTTTATATTTAGCACTTTCCATTATTGCGTTCTACTGTACACGCACAAATTTGTGAATTAATTAAATTAATTAAAAAAAAAAAAAAAAAAAAAAAAAAAAAAAAAAAAAAATAAAGAAAACAAAAACACTTAATTTGTGCAAAACAAAAATAAAAAATTTGTGTTTCGGTTACACTGCGGATGTTCTCCGTTGCTTAGCCTTTCACAAACTGACGTTGCCATGGAAAGAAACGACTGACGATACGTAATAAAGAGTGAAAGTAAACAAAACACTCTTGACGGAGCAATCCTAACACAAGGGTATAATGCTGCATCTGGATATTCTTTCTATTGTGAAATTTTAGTAATACATTTGTCGCATTTTCGTGAATGAAATATAATTCGGAATATATTTATTTGTAATTTTAAACGTTATGCTTACATCGCCAACATTATGGCAATAAATTATTACAAGTATGTGACTCGAATTTTATCGTGTTGAGTGCGATTTAATCAGCAAAATATTAATGTTTCATTTGAATAGTAAGAAATAAAAATGTTTTATACTGTAAATACTCGATATCTACAAATCTCTTGGGTGTGAAGTGTTGCACACATCGTACAGATTCTACATTGATTGATGTTTTGTCGAACGTAGAAAAGGACAACGAGCGAAGGATACCAGACACAAAGAAACAATAACATCTCGGTTCTACAAACCTAATGTAAAAATGAAATTTTTTTATTTCTGATTTTTCCTAAATAAAATTTTCGCCAATATATTTGTGACATTTTTAAAATTAAAATGATACCAAACACGGCGTAATTCGGCACATATTTACAGTATTGATTCGTAACAAACAAATTTCTATCCCCTCTTCTTTGATTGAAGTCGGTCGCTAAGCGAGAGATACAGGAAAGAGTGAGAGGTCTGTGAAACCGAAGAAGTCATAAATTTTCACGGACGACCGTCAAGTTTAGTGGAAAGAGGACAGAACATATATATTTTTTTCTCACTCTGATGTATAGCGATTCTGTCGTTCATTCATCTAAATCTATACTGATTCGTAATAAGCCACTCGCTCGGATCTGGCCAGTTGCTTGTTACGAATCCGGTACATTATATTTTTTTGTCACTCTGATGCATGGCGATTCTGTCGTATTATGAAAAGTACAATTTAAGGTACATTTTTAGCTATAATTTTAATTAATTTATTTAACAAAAATTAGAAGAAGTTGAAGAAAAAATTATTTAAGTGTAATACACTATATACAATATATAATACTACATGAACTATGTACACCAGTGCTAGGAATTAGTTACCCTTTTCGGGCCGATTTCGGAGACGACGCCTACCGTGCCCATACTACAGCGCGCGACTACCCACGTGACGCCGCACAGTGGGGCATTTGCACCGAAAAGCCGGACAGGGGCTAATTTAAAATTCGCGTCATTTTCAAATTCTCATATCTTTGCTTGTAACAATCCGAAATTGATGAAACAACAATGATTGTAAAGCGTAAATCTTCTACTTTTTGATTATGTAGATATTTTATATAAAAATCACGACTGAAGCTACAATACACATCTAAAATCTTATTGAAATATATGCATTGAAATATATGAAATATAATGATGAAATATATGAAATAGATATGATATTCAAAAAATATTTTTTTATATACAATTACAATACTCATAATTCGATGAAAATTGCTTTATGAAAACACTCTTCTATCCTCTTATTGTAATAAATATTCGTAATCTTCATTCATAATCTGCATTTTCTTCTTCGCTTTCGTCTTCGTCTTCACTTATAGCGTTAGGTAGAAGAAGCAAATTTAATGTCAAACTTCCTCCTCGAAAAGTCATTAGAAAAAGAAATAAGTATAAATAGAGTTTGGAAATCGAGAAACTGGAAAAAAACCTAGAAAACCGTTGTAAAATACGAGATGTGACACACTCAGCGGAAAAGAATCGTAAAAAAGAAAGTGAAGAGGTTCGCAAGGGCCTAAGAGCTGACATTAACCAGGCCCAGGCAAGAATCTGCAGAAAGAATGAAAATAGAGATCATAAATCTAGAGAAGATAGAAAACAGAAAAAAGGACTTTAGAAAAGAGGAAAGATATAGAAATCAGAAAAAGTAGCGCGTATGTGGTACAATGGGCGCAGAACATTTCGCTTTTTAGTCTTCGATTGTATTCTTACAACTGAATACACTCAAAAGATAAATAAATGAATCGCTTATCTGCAGCATATAATAAACATTTAAAACGTCGCTAATCTAAACAGTTTTTTGGAAAAGATTCTTAGCATTCAAAGGGGGCCGTTGATCGCAAACGTACAAGTATGCGTAGACCGCGCGCTGCAATTGTCAAACATCATCTACCAAAATTAGCTATAAAATTTGTAGTCAGATCGAGTCAGGTCCAATTCTTTTTGCACTATATTCATCAATCTTTATCGAATAGAATGACATCAATTACAACACTGGGACTCACTGGGAAGTGTAACAAAATCCTTGATAAATTGGATTCGTAATAAACCACTCGCTCGGGTTTGGGAAGTTGCTTGTTACGAATCCGGTATATAATTCCATTCACGAAATTTTACTACTATGAAAAAGAGAAAGCATGCTATGTTCTGTTCTTCTCTAAAGAATAACATCGCTCCTCGACTGATTACTTTATAGTTTACCGGTACCGTCGTCGTCGCGGTCGGGAACAAAGACTTCTCTACAAACTGTAAAAGGACGCGGGGTACCCACTTTTCAGGTAGGTGAGTCGTGTGCTCCGCTATTATGACCGGTTTTTTTTATACCACCGGTCTCAAAACAATACGATAAGACTTCGTACACGACTAAATGACCCTACTCATACTCAGCAAAGTACATATTAGTACAGTAAAGACTGGATAATTGCAACGAACAATGGGCTGGATAACTGCAACGTTACTATCCCCACCACTTAGTATGTTCCCCCTTGATTTTGACACTTGACGAGCGAGCAGCGTATGTAATGTAATCGGTGAAACAATACTAATGTAACAGTAAAACTTATTTATTTTTTGGTTTTGTTAAATATTATTTTTACCAATGTAATTGTGACATTCTCCTGATCAAAATAAAACCAAACACGGTGTAATTTGTACAACATTTGTTTATGTAGTGTTACGTTCCGGCTCCTCCCCACTACCCATATATTTTGTTTCGCGTCACAAAACCACACGTTAGTAACAGGTGGTACATAATTACAAGTTATAATTGCATTTTTCTCTACAGTCGGCAGTACTTCGACCATTGATCAATTACCACAAGAGTTACGATTAGTCGGTAACTTATCATTAGTCGACCTTAGACTCACTCACAGAGGGCAACTTACCTTCAGTCGGTAACTCACCATCAGCGATACCGGCATAGATACTAACGAGTTATCATCGGTCGGTAACTTATCGGTACTTACCGACCGTCCTTCTAAACATTGTTAATTAATTATAAACCTGCTACTGAACGTGCCTACTTATATACATACATGCGTACGCACATACTTATGTATCCGCTAATATTAATAAGTCCGCTGCGAACGACAGGCAACCATCAAGTCCGCGCGGAGTATTAAAATTACAATTCAGCATTCAAGCTGCTGACCGTCCGTCAGCAAGAATTATTTCGACCGTTGAGAAAGGCAATAATTAATACGTAACCAAAAGCACTTTCAATAATTTCCAGACGCTGACCACAGCGTCTTAGCAAAGAATCTCCACGTGCCTGATAAGAGTCTTCGTACGGTATCTCGTACGAGTCGATAAGCGAATATACCCTAGCGACTACAATAACGCGCCAAACACCGGACGTCTCGCGCTGACTCAGCGGCGATAACGCGGCGCGCCGAGCACCGGACGTCTCACGCTGACTCAGCGTGTGACCATGTTATCTCGTACGTGCTAAAAGCACATTACACAGCGATACTCACCCATTGAAATACAGGCTCCGAACGCCTCAGTCAGTCAGTCAGTCAATAGACAGTCAACAGTCATCGTTCGCTACTTTCAACCATTATACTCTTGTGTTATTGTGCCATTGGATTTATCACCTATTCACTGTACAACGAGTAAGTCTATTAAATAATTATTTGTTTTCTATTTTATTTGTACTCCGGATGATCCTGCCTTCTTCCTTCATATGCGCTCGAATATCTTACGCGATTGAGATTCGTGACACTCCTGCTTGTATCCAGTTATACCCCGTGCTTGACTGCGTTTATTTTACGGCTGCATTCATTTCAATTCCTTATTTTTATGCCAACACCTGCATTCACTCTTGATCCTCATCATTGACAGTATCGTAGCATTGGCGGCGTTCTTGAGCATAGAACGACGAACCCTAAAACAGCACAATTGCTTTCTCTACCAATTCCGGTATTGTAGGAAGCATAACGTGTTTGCGGGAAGGCCCCTAACTCAACTGAACGACCCCAACGTGCTCCTGTCAAGGACACCGACCAGGTAATCAATCATATTTAATCCTCTTTCATAAATTATTCCCTTCTTTAAAACAACTCTACCCGCAGCCGAGCAGCCAAGCCGGGCTTAAGCGATCAAGGCGTCGTAATCGGAAAGGTCGTCGCGCTGGTGTTAAAACGCGACTGTATAAGGAAGCACGGCGGCTGTACGCAGCGTATCTATCAGAAGCATTAAACGAGCTGGAGATTTCTCGAGCCTCGACTGCTCCGCCGTCAGCCGACCCTGCTCCTCCGCCAGTCAATTTAGCCCAGCCGCCCCAAGGCGAACGAAGTCATTCGCCAATCTCGAACGCTTCGACATTTCTCCTCAACCATCCAAACGAACATGAAGTCATCGATTTGACTTTCGACGACGACCCCCCGGTAAACCCTTGCCCCGAGATCATCGAGACCATAGATACCGAAACGGCAATCCGGGTGCAAGGTCACGAAGAAATACCAACATCTATTCTAAGATCCTTTATTGTCAGTCAACCTGAGATACAAGCCGGGCAGGTCCCGTTATACGTGTACGAGTGGTGCGAACGAATGCACCAAGTCTACAAACAATTTGAATAAATAACAATCATTTCGTACTTCGAGTGCATGTTCATTCTCCTTCGCCCCCCCCCCCCCCCCCTCCCCCCAGTTCATCTTCCAACTCACCAAACCTCTTCAACCAGATCTCGACGTCAGTAGAGTCGTGTATTCGACTGCCTGACCTCTCGCTGATTTGGCGGACCCCACAATAATCTAACCTACTCTACTCCTACCCGTCCAAGTGACGTTTCGAGCCGCTCCGGGACGTCACATAAAAATCTATAACAAAATATATGGGTAGTGGGGAGGAGCCGGAACGTAACAGTAGTAATAATGTTTGTTTCTTGGAGTGTATTGAGGTACGAATTTGTATAGAACCAAAAGACCATTACTCGTCGGACTTTTCGAAAAATTTAATCTTAAATAGTGTCTCTCGTTCGCTCTCTGTCCTTTTCTACGTTTAGCGGCCAAATGTAAACAAAGAATCGACACCAAAACTCGATAACTGCAATGCTTGGGTCCCGATTTCGTTGCAGTTATCCAGTCTTTACTGTACATACTTTTGACGAATCACACATTTTTTAATCATAACTATTGATATACAGTAATCCCCTTAATAACACGATATATGGGTTCCGCGTGTGACGATGTCGCGCTACGTCGGCAACGTGCTCCGTCGCGTGCCGTCGACCGCGCATCGTCAGCCGCGCACCGCGGTGGGGGACCCCCCACCGAGACCACCCGCGAGACCGTGACCTACTTAGATACCGATCGATCGCGTGATCGATGGAGTTGGCCCGGGACTTCGGCCCCGAAAGGATCTCTCCGGAGATCCGTTCCCAGGCGTAAAGGTCTTCCTGGCTTGAAGGGTACCCTGAGCTAGGTGGACTGGAGGCCAGTCTCAGGAGGAAGGGTAACACTTCTTCTGAGACCAGCCGAGCCAACGGTCAGCTGGCAAACCGACTCGACAGGGTAACACGGAGGGTCGGTAAGCTGGAGACAGTCGCCACAAGGAGGGGGTAGCACCTCCGCGCGGTGGCTGTCCGATCGTGGAGGAACGTGCCAGCTCCCTCGAAGGCTAGCCTAGCCACAGGTCAGCCGGCGAGCCGACTTAACGGGGGAGCCCGGAGAGTAGGCGAGTCGGAGGCAGTAGCCGCGCTTGGAGGGTAGCACCACAGCGAGGTGTCTGTCCGAACGTGGAGGCGCCTGGAAGACCCCACTGGGGCAATCTCGGAACACTCTCGGAACAACCAGGTTCCAGTTTAATAAGAGCAAGGCAAGGCCAGAACTGGCCATTTACCCGGTGTACTTTGATATCCTTTCTCTCCTCCTCCTCTTGCGACCATAGTTTAAAACCCGCGAACGCGCCTCCGCGTCCGACCGTGCCGACCGACACGCGAGTACGTCCCGCGACGAACCGCGTCCGACCGTAACCCGCGAATGCGCCTCCGCGTTCGAGACTCCGCCGAATACGGACATCCCGAGATATCCCCCGTGCCGCACCCCGCCCGCCGTTAGTATGTAAGATATAGTACGTAAGTTATAGTAAGTAAGATAGATTGTATAAGAGATAGGTTTAGCGTAGTCTATAAGATAGCATGTAAGTTAGGTAGGATAGTATATAAGATTCGCGCCGCCGTCATCGCTTCTATACTCTGTAACACCGTTTCATATATTGTAGAAGGCGAACATAGAACCTCCGCCGAAGCCAGGAGTACCGGCCGACTCCACCCCGGCCTCCACCAACGGGGATAACAATAAAGAATAGTTGAAGGCGAATACTGCGTTTTTTCTTTCTACCCCGCGACCAGTCCCCTTCTCCACCGCGACCGGCCCCCTCGCGAAAACCCTGGCTCGCTGAAGCGTCCAGCACCAGGGGGCCCGCGAGTCGCGACTCCACCGCGTTGCCTAGCAACGCGGTGCGACGAAACCGACTCCGTTACACGCGTTATAGGAAAACGCATTGTACGAGTATTCTCGTATAACAAAACAATATTAATTTAGACAAAGAAAACACAACATGGACATAAAGCGCGAAAAACAAATAGCCCCAACAAGACATAATTAATGATCTTACAATTCAAAAACTAGGACAAGAAATTGAATAAAATAATTTTATTTTATTTTATAAGAACACAATTGATACAAAGTGTAAATGTACGCGGAATTGATTGTGAACTGTCAAATTATAAATTTCGCAGTATAGAAATATGACGCGAGGAATCCCCGCGTTATATGGAGGGAAACACGTGTTATACGAGGAACATGAAATCGCGTTGTATGAAAACGCGCTGTAAAAGTACTGTGTTACAGGGGGGATTACTGTATATGTAATTTTCTGTGCGCGAGTGCATGTATGTCCATTGCAGCGCATGCAGGAGCGACGCATTTGCAGAAACAAATGAATAGCGGATCGCGAATATGTCGTACAGCGAGTATGAAGGCGTTATTGCTGCAGTGCGCGAAATCGGAATGTTTAATAATAATCTGGTTTGCTATAGAAATAAAGTTATAATATTTTGTTCAGTAAGCAACTTAAGAAGTCGTTCGCGTATTTATTTATTACGAAAACCGAACCATTCATTTAACAATAACTTCATTCGTAGATATTACTTCCTATATTTATTGTTTATATTTTTAAAATGGCATCATTACTTGATAGAATTATTGGGATTATGGAAGCAAAAAGGTGCTAGTTGGAATAAAACACGTTGGTTAAATTTAACTTTTGGAAAATTGAATAGTGAACTCCACAACTGATGTTTTGTCTTTACGTGCGCTTTTAATCCTCGGACCGTTTTTCCTCGTGCTCGAGAGGTCCCATGCTTCATTGATACTTTTGCATATCTCAGCATGCTTACACTAGAAGGACCGTCTTGTCGTGATGTAGCAATTATTTCATGTGCATGGTGCATCGAAAACCGTTTGAATCATTTCTTCGAGCAATACTGCCATTCCCGTGATTATGGTCCTTAATTTATTTAATCTATTCGTTACCTAATAAAATTAACATATATAATACCTGTGTACTGTAACAATAAATGATAATTATAACGCACATGTATTTGTTTCTCATTTATGCTTATAAATAATGTTGACTGATAGTGCAATATCGTCCGATATGGTCCGGTTTATTGTCGCACGTTGCGTCAGTGGGCGCGCGCACGTAAACTTTATGATAAAATTCTGAGGAATTGTAGGAGGCAATATCGTATATATAGATACCAATGGACTTGTAATCAAATTCTATACACCTTTTGTCATTATACAAATTTGAATAAATTGTAAAATAAGGTTATAAAAATTTTTTTGTTATAAACAAATTGTATTTCGCAAAATTCGTTAACACTCTGTTATTGTACGCAAAAAACCATACAACTTTCCTATTAGAAGTTTTAATGTATCTCGTATGGTTTTCGAGATAGCCAAAAGGGGTCGAAACTTTAAGGGCTCGTTTCACCACTTAAACCTGCGTCTCAGCCGATAAAAAAAATACGTGTCCCTTATTTTTGCCTGCTTAACAAACCTACGAAGTTTCATCAAAATCGGAGGGGGACAGTTGCGTGCCTTTCCTTGTAAGTGCAGAGCAACCATCATCGTCACAATATTTAATACTGTATAGCTATCTCATTAGACATGTTTTCTACAACCTAATGATTTTTACGCTTTTATTATTTTTAAAGTGATAACCAAGCAAATAGTTTACACTTACATCACTTTAGGATTAACTCTAACGTAACTATAAGAGTATCATTGGTCAAGAGTGAGTAGTAATATACATTACAAGGTACGAACAGTATCATTTAGTCATAAACGAAGTCTTGTCGTCTTGTTTTAAAACCAGCGGTGTAAAAAAACCGATTATAATAGCGGAGCATACGACTCACCTACCTGAGAAGGGTATACCCCGCGTCCTTTTCCATCTTGTGGAGACATCAATTTTTGAGGCTCCATCGTTCTGGAGGGCTCATTTTAAAGGTGAAGCTTCAAAGAATATGACCATATTTTTTTATAAATTTTAACCCTTTACGCCCCTCTTTGACAAAAACGCAATAAAAGAATTTGTTTAAATTTTCCGACATTTTATAACAAATTGACGGAATTAGAAAAAATATTTTAAAATAGCGCAATCCTTCATGAATAAAACAAACAAAAATTTAGCTAAATCGGTCGAATAGTTTCTGAGAAAAAAATTCCTAAGTGAACCCTATTTTCGCCAAAATGGGCAGAAATTGCAAATTTTGAAGGCTTGTCTTTCATTAATGTATTCGAAACCGGCGAAATGATGATTTTAACCCCCGTTAATTTCAGATGGACTACAACATATTTCGATTAGAGCAAAATCGGAGATGGTGACTTCCAAAAGTGATCGATTTGGCGTGGAATGACCCTTATACAGTATTCACTCCGTAAATGTTAAAAAGATCTCTACCGTAAGTGTTAAAATTCTATCCCCACTACTGGGGGGGATCTCCCTCGAAATCAGTCCAGAATGAAACATGATCGGTCGCTGAACGACGAGGATCGAATATCGGTGAGACACATACTAATGCAAGCTAAGAAAAAGATCGCAACTTTCTTATTTCTCACTATTTTTTCATGTAGCTTTTACTGTTGTATTTGTCTAGTTTTCCTGATTAAAATGACACCAAACATGATATAATTACGTTAACAATTGCGTGTGTAACGAATGATTAATGTTTTTAACATAAAAGAGGACGGCGAATGGAAACGAAAAAGAGGCAGAAGGTTGGCGCGTTCGGCAACATGAAAGGCTCATGCGCGTTCTGTCTTTGAAATTCAAAAATTAAAATTCTATATTTTTGATTTTTCGTCAGTGGAACTTTTACCATCGTATTTGTCTCGTTTTTCTGACTACAATGACACCAAACACGATATGATTACGATCATAGTTACTTATGTAACAAGCCATGAAAGTTTGGGAAGTATTCACTTCGTAAATGTTACTTTTGCCGCTCTCAATTGTAACATTTACGGTAGAGGTGCTACTATTTTTTTACGTGCCGCATATGTACTGGCCATAGGTCGGCATGCTGAAAGAAGAAAAAAGTAACGGGTCACAAATGAGCTGTTCACTGCACAAATCGATTAACAAAAGCACTTGGTATAATGCTAAGTTTTTATGTTTATACCAATTTTTCCAAACATAAATGATTAACACCATTAAACGACAATATTTATTTTGGCCACTGTATAATAAATAGTATATTTCAGAGGCCATTCTGAAATAAATTTTTTCCATTATTTTTATAATTTTACATCTTTTAAATGATAGCCAGATTTGTATTTATGCATTCTGCGCACTTTATTTGAATTTGTATTACCAAAGGAATTTTAAAAACCTATGCACATTATTTCACCGCATTTCTCCGCTTTTTGTTTTATGGAGTTAGTCGATTTGTGCATTAAATGGCTGAAATGACTCTATGAATATTTGACCGTATAATACAGGGTATCCCACAATTAGTGTAAGACCCGAAAAGGGGTGGTAGGTGGGGCGATTCTGAACAACTTTTTCCTTTGCCAAAATATTGGTTGAGGCTCCATTATCGAGTTATTAGCAAAAAACACTGACCAACGAGAGCGCGCATAGACCGGGCGCGCGAAAGCGTGAGCGAAAGCTTCGAATATAAGGCCGATCGACGTCGTGAACAAACGTATCGATACCGTTGGTAAAACGTCGGTATAACGTCGGTATATCGTCGGTATAGCAGGAAGCGATTAGGTGAAAGTTACATCGCATAATGAATAAAATAATTTTGATTATTGCTGAATTATTATTCATTCGTGAATAAGAAATAACAAAATTAGTCCGTGTTCATGTAATCAGAATAAATCGAATTTATTCGAGACGTTTGTAATGAAATACGGAAAATTATTTTCATTAGATATTGTGATGATGAAAAAGAACAAATTCTTATTTTTAAAAAATTAAATAACTTTTCTATTCAACGAATAAAAATTTGAATTGAATAATCAACAAATTTAAATGTAACTCACCCATTAAACCGCAAATAATCACGATTAAAATGCATCTCTGTCACTGGGTCGGTCCACCGATCCCTAATGTCAGTATAAATAACAGAATCTCTCAAAAAACTTCCACGAAAGTTCACTGTCACCTATCACTGTCACCTTTCATTATTAGTTGTCATTATCATTTTTCTTTGTTACTCTTCACTAATTTTCACTGTAAGTCCGACACGTAAATAGGACGAATGAAAACACGTGAACGAATATTCATAAATAATTTAAACTATACTATTGTGACGCACTTACTCAAACATCGAGTCACCCCGAACCTTGTTACACCCTGAGTCACCAACAGCATCATCAACAAGCATTACTCAGCGGCCACTAGTTTCAAGACAACAAGCAACCCCCGAAACTGATAAAACCCCTCCACGAAAACCATCCATATATAAGAGCCCGTGGGCCATGAATAAAGATTCACTCTAACAGCAAAAGTGTAATATTTAATACCTATGCGCGAAATCTTGCGTCTACGGACTTAGTTTCGCGTCGTTAAAAAAATACCGTGTTCGTTCCACGTGACAATTTGGCGATCCTGCCAGGATCCATTTGTGCTTCACAAAGGAAAACTTCACGCGAAGAATTTTACGAAATTCTCCAACGAAGAGACTACGGGTGCCATCCTATTGTGAAAAACGAAGGATTCAACGAACAAGAAAAAAGGTAATACTGGCTTTTTCTATGTATCGAGAAAAATCCTCCAGCTACTCTTCCCAAGACTCAGATTCCTGAAACAATTCCCGAACTTCCATCGAAATGACTTCTACTGGACAAGAGAACCTGTTACGACAACTCCTGGACAAGATTCAACGATTGGAAGACGGGATTAATCAACAACTATCTATTTTAAGTGAAGAAAATAAAAATCGCGCTAAAGAAATTCAGAACCTAGGCGAACAACTCAAGATGGTAGCTTTAACAGAAGTAGGCAGCGGACACCTTCCCGATGACCTGGGAGAAGAAGAAATGCATGCTGCTCAAGTTTCCGTCGAACCAAACAACTTACCAAACGAGATGATGAAAGCAATCGAAGCCATCCGCACCATTGAAACCTTACGAGGACGTGATGATGTTGGAGTCGAAGACTTTATCAAGTCCGTCAGGTATGCTCGAAGCCATTGCTCAGAGAAAACACTCCTATTAAAATTAATTCTCATTGAAAAAATTATTGAAAACGCGAAACGAAGTATTCGCTACACATCAATCGAAACATATGAAGAATTATACGACTGCCTCCGCCAGAACGTATCAATTCCCAACACCGTTAGTAGTTGCAGAAATAAACTACAGCAAATACGACAAGGTGCAACAGAGACAATTCAATCATATAACCTACGCTTCAGGCAACAATTAAATGAATTAATTTATGCCGTCCAGAATAAACATCAAACCCCAATCTCTAGAAGAATCGCTATTGAAGAAGAGGAAACGGAACCAACGCGCACGTATATACTCAACTTGAGGCGAGAGATAGGTATACTTGTAATTCCCAGCAAACCTCGACACTTGATCGAAGCACAAACAATGGCGGCTGACATGGAACTTTGGACTCGCGACGCCAATCGTACCATGGAAAGAAGACAAATTAACATTAAACATTCTCCACCACGCCCAACAGCCCAACGTCCTACTCACCCTGCCTACCATATGAACCCTCCTGCCGACCGTGCAAACCTTAAGTGCACCAAGTGTAATAAAATTGGACATACTAGTGACAAGTGTTATGTGCGAAATTTTCAAATGGGCAACCAAGGCAAGATTCCACCTCTACAAATCCACAATACAGTGACAGACGAGGAGACATACGAATTAACTGCACCACCGGAAGATTGCTACGAATTGGATGCAAACTACCAGCCATGTCAAGAAACGGAAAATTACTTGTCGACACCAGAGCAGGAATTAACATCATTAAGCGATCAATCGTAAATCAGACTAATCAGACCAGTACCAAAATATTTTTTATGGGTAACGATAAACACACTAGTAACCTAACGACCACTATACACGCACAAAATGTTTCTCATACCTTTTATGTAATTCCTGACGATTTTCCCTTGATAGAAGGCGGTATTATTGGTTTACCATTTCTTGAAAAATACAAATAGGAAATAACTAACGATACATTGACAATTAATGAAAAAATTATACCATTTTAGAGAACAATAGAGCCAACACTACCACCAAAAACTACAAGAAAACAAATTCAGTATCTAGATGGGAAGCCTGTTCAAATATGTTTCATCAATACTGGTAAGCAAAACCATCAGATTTCAAACGAAATAGAATCCACCAACAAAATTGAGCAAATTAACAAATTCGCTAATGCTATTCGAACTAAACATATTGATCCAAATCTACGGGAACCCTGTAACGGAGTCGGTTTCGTCGCACCGCGTTGCTAAGCAACGCGGTGGAGTCGCGACTCGCGGGCCCCCTGGTGCTGGACGCTTCAGCGAGCCAGGGTTTTCGCGAGGGGGCCGATCTTGGTGGGGAAGAGGACTGGTCGCAGGGTAGAAAGAGAAAACGCAAGGTGTACGCCTTTAACTATTCTTTATTAGATTCCTCCGCGGCGGATGACGGGGCGGCTGGTCCGGCAGGGACAGCCTGCTTCGCTGGCGGGTCTATGTTCGGCTTCTACAATATATAAAACGGTATTACAGAACATTGACATGACGACGGCGCGAATCCTATATCCTATGTCCTACCTAACTTACATGCTATCTTATAGACTACGCTAAACCTATATCTTATACAATCTATCTTACTTACTATAACTTACGTACTATACCTTACATACTAAGCGGCGGACGGGGTGCGGCACGGGGGACATCTCGGGATGTCCGTGTTCGGCGGAATTTCGAACGCGGAGGCGCGTTCGCGGGTTACGGTCGGACGCAGAGGCGCGTTCGCGGGTTACGGTCGGACGCGGAGGCGCGTTCGCGGGTTACGGTCGGACGCAGAGGCGCGTTCGCGGGTCTTAAACTATGGTCGCAAGAGGAGGAGGAGAGAAGGGATAACAAAGTACACCGGGTAAATGGCCAGTTCTGGCCTTGCCTTGCTCTTATTAAACTGGAACCTGGTTGTTCCGAGAGTGTTCCGAGATTGCCCCAGTGGGGTCTTCCAGGCGCCTCCACGTTCGGACAGACACCGCGCTGTGGTGCTACCCTCCAAGCGCGGCTACTGCCTCCGACTCGCCTACTCTCCGGGCTCCCCCGTTAAGTCGGCTCGCCGGCTGACATGTGGCTAGGCTAGCCTTCGAGGGAGCTGGCACGTTCCTCCACGATCGGACAGTCACCGCGCGGAGGTGCTACCCCCTCCTTGTGGCGACTGTCTCCAGCTTACCGACTCTCCGTGTTACTCTGTCGAGTCGGTTTGCCGGCTGACCGTGGGCTCGGCTGGTCTCAGAAGAAGTGTTAACCTTCCTCCTGAGACTGGCCTCCAGTCCACCTAGCTCAGGGTACCCTTCAAGCCAGGAAGACCTTTACGCCTGGGAACGGATCTCCGGAGAGATCCTTTCGGGGCCGAAGCCCCGGGCCAACTCCATCGATCACGCGATCGATCGGTATCTAAGTAGGTCACGGTATCGCGGGTGGTCTCGGTGGGGGGTCCCCCACCGCGGTGCGCGGCTGACGATGCGCGGTCGACGGCACGCGACGGAGCACGTTGCCGTCGTAGCGCGACATCGTCACAATCCCCTGAAAAAATATTAATTAATTATCTTGACGTATTTAATCTTGAAACTAATTTACTCCCTTGTACCTCACTCGCAGAGCACACCATAAATCTCAAATCCGATAAACCCATTAATATTAAAAGTTATAAACCTCCTGAGTGCCATAAACAAGAAATAGAACGTCAAATTAATGAAATGCTAGAAAAATCCATTATTGAACCATCAGACTCCCCTTACAATGCACCAGTATGGGTAGTACCTAAAAAACCAGACGCCTCAGGCAAGCGTAAATGGCGAATAGTTATTGACTTTAGGAAACTGATCGAACTGACTGACCAAGACGCTTATCCATTACAAACCTCGGACGAAATTTTATACCATTTAGGTAAAGCCAAATTTTTCAGTGCGTTAGATCTTTCCTCAGGGTTCCATGAATCTAAATTCAAATTCACATTCCCATGAATGCAAATTCAAAAAAATATACTCCATTCTCAACACCCCAAGGTCATTTTCACTACAACAGAATGCCTTTCGGGCTAAAGAATGCCCCTGCAACATTCCAAAGAATGATAGATACAGCCCTACGTGGATTAATCGGAAAACACTGTTTCGTATATCTCGGTGACATTATTATTTTTGGTTCAACTATTCAGGAACACAATCAAAACCTTGCAATCGTACTCCATAGACTCCAAGACTTGAAGCTTAAATTACAACCAGATAAATGTGAATTCCTTAAACCCGAACTAGAATATCTAGGGCATATAGTGACCGCGGACGGAGTAAAACCTAATCCGAAAAAACTAGAAGCAATAGAAAACTTAAAAATTCCTAAAACACCCACCCACGTTAAATCTTTCCTAGGACTGACGGGATACTACCGCAAATTTATTCGTAACTTCTCCAAAGTTGCAAAACCACTAATAGACTTGACAAAGAAAGATACGCCGTTTCATTGGACTGACAAACAACAGTTAGCATTCGACACTTTAAAACAAAAACTTTGTGAATCCCCTGTACTACAATATCCAGACTTTGATAAACCTTTCACATTAACAACCGACGCATCGAACGAAGGACTGGGAGCAATTTTATCGCAAGACGGACATCCTTATTGTTACATATCCCGAACACTTAATCCACTTGACAAAAACTACAGTACAACCGAGAAAGAACTATTAGCAATTGTATGGGCTATCAAACGCCTCAGACAATATTTGTTAGGACGAAAATTCACCATTCAAACGGACCATCAAGCTCTTAAATGACTTAAAAATATTAAAGATCCCTCCTCGAGACTTATGAGATGGCGACTAAGACTCGAGGAGTACGACTGTGAGATTGAATATAAAAAAGGAAAAGAAAATACTGCGGCTGATGCTCTTTCACGATTGTGTCCCATCATTGACTCCTCATCTCCAAACATAAACGAAGAGAACCTGTCCAACTTAACCTCCATCCCAAACTACTATGACGAGTACGAAAATTGGAAAACAGACATAACCCCTGCACCTTCAACCCAAAAAATCAACAGACCTCACTACTTCCAAATAACCAAAGAACTTCTTAACGATTATGATGAAAAGGACTGGCTTAACAAACTAACTGAAATATTACATCGAACTAATAAACAAAATTTTTTTATCGGTATTAACGATCCCATCCACAGCCCTTTAGAAAAAGTTCATATTCAAATGATGATTCGTTTCCTTAGTACTAAATTTAATTCTATAAAAGTTACGTTTTGCCCTGACGCTCCCAGAGATTATACTAATGAGGAAAAAGAAACAATCCTAAAAGAAAATCACAATGAAATCGTAGGACATCTAGGTATCAATCGGACTATAAAACGTATTCAAGAGCAACACCACTGGACGAATTTAGAACCTGACGTTACAGATTTTATTAAAAATTGCAAAACTTGTCAACGCGAAAAACTTGTACGCATTAGGCAAAAAGAAAAAGCTGTTATTACTGACACTCCGTTAGAGCCAAATTCTAAGATAGCCATGGACCCTTAACCAAGACCAAACGAAATAACCAGTTCATCCTTTCGATCCAAGACATGTTAACTAAATACCTTGTCCTCATTCCTCTCAAGGATCAACAAGCCACTACCATTATTCCCGGATTATTGGATCATTAAGTATATATATTCTCAGCACCGAAATAAATTATAACAGACCAATGAACTAATTTCGTTTGTAAGCTTATGGGAATTTTTGAACAAGCTTTCAAAATACGACATGTTAAAACAACCTCCTTCCATCCTGAATCAAACGGTTCCCTTGTACGAACACACAGTACAATCAAAGACTTGATACGAACTTGTACAGCAGACAGACAAAACGATTGGGATGAAAATCTTAAGTTAATCTGCATGGGTTATAACACCTCAGTCCATGAAGCTACAGGTTACACACCCTTTGAACTCACCTTCGGACACAAAGCTAACATGCCCTCCACTATTTCTGCAACACCGTCCCTTTCTAAAGAACAGCTTTTTAAAATCTGGAAACGACGACACGACACTTACTTAACAGAAGCAATAAAAACGTTCAACAAAAACAAAGCACGCTACAAACGCGACCAAGACCGGAAAATTATAAAACTCCAAACTGTATTTAACATAGGTGACAGAGTACTTTTACATAACGACCATAAACAGAACAAACTTGATCACGAATGGTTGGGACCAGCTGAAATTATCCAAACATCACCTCCTACATATACTATTGAATTTCCCTCCGACAAACGACAACTTAAAGTACATGGTAACCGCTTAAAAATCTTTATTTCAGGACGACAACCCTTACCATCCTGCTCTACTTCTGTAGAATAACATTCTGTAAACTACAAGTTACATCACTCAATAATTCCGTTGTGTTTCTTGAACATATCAACAATTGTTACATGTACACAAATCAGATATCTATTTCAATAATTGCAAATAACCAGAAACTGTTAGAACAACCCTTTGTAATAGCCAATTCTCTAGATAAACTTAAAAAACATTGCAAAGACTGCGCATTCAAAAACGAAATTCGAAATCTCAAAACCAAACTCACATCTATTCAACGCATGACCGATCAATTGAAATTTAGCCTCAGAATCGTCAAAAAACGCGGACTTTTAAACGTTATTGATTCAGTATCTAAATCATTACGGTAACAACATGATGAAAATTGGAGGTTCAGTACAGAACATCTCTTACTCCTAAAATAATTTCCAATTTTAATCAGTACAAAACTTCACTGAACCGAATAAACAATCAAATTAATCTAATACAATTAGAACACAGAATCAAAAGTCTGAAGGAGTATGGCCTCTCGGCACTCCAAGTCATTAATTATGTATCATTAGGCGTTGTCACCCTTTATACTTTGTACAAATTCAAATTATTTTCCAAATGTCTACCTACATGTTTTACGCTCAACATATGTTGCTCTACCGCCAATGCAACACAGAAATTGCATTCCACACCATCAACTGTATCAGCTCCTGGATACAGCGAATATGCCAACACCACAGCCAGAAATCTACCAATCCTAAAAGACAACATTGTTAAAGTTCAACCAGCCCGGAAACATGTACTCAAACACCGAGTCACTCCGAACTTTGTTACACCCTGAGTCACCAACAGCATCATCAACAAGCATTACTCAGCGGCCACTAGTTTCAAGACAACAAGCAAACCCCGAAACCGATAAGACCCCTCCACGAAAACCATCCATATATAAGGGCCCGCGGGCCATGAATAAAGTTTCACTCTAACAGCAAAAGTGTAATATTTAATACCTATGCGCGAAATCTGGCGTCTACGGACTTAGTTTCGCGTCGTTAAAAAAATACCGTGTTCGTTCCACGTGACACTATCTTAAAAGCAAGAAAACAGATTTTTCGATTAAAAACGACGATACATTTTATTTCAACACGTTTCTTTCGACAATAAATGATGACTGTCGATCGACGCCGCAGTCGTTCAACAGATTATCGTTGCATGGCAACCATTCGCGACGTATGCCTCGCGATCGAGAACGAAACCGCGATCCGTGGCCAGTCTAACAACGGCTTCTAAATAAATACAATATAATTTCGATTCCTGAATTCGGATACCTTATAATGAGAATATAGCGTATCGTTAAACATACATATCTATGAATAATTGTTCACGCATTTTTAACCGACTTCGAAAAAGGAGAAGGTTACTCAATTCGACCTGTATATTATTCTTTCTATGTATGTTCGCCGATTACTCCTAACTGGGTGGACCAATCGGAACGAAACCTTTTGCATCCGGTAGGGTCTGACTCCCCATTGGTACCATTCTTAAAAAATTTTTCATTTTTTAATAACAAAGTATTTTTTTTGCAAAAGAACCGGCAACTTTCGAAATAATTGTGGTACACCCTGTATAGTTGTCCCTTTGATATCTTAACACAAGAGACTTCTAAGCCTCCAGGTTTATGACATGGCTTGTGTCACTGAAGCCAAAAACTTTAACGACTAGTGCAGCAATAAATACATCTGCTGAAAACTACAAATTGTCACGTACCATCGTATTGCTGGCATGCAGATGGTACGGATACGAAATTATATATAGGATTCAAAAGTGACCGCTTTCTCTCGTCATGTCGTAAACTTATACGAAACTCTATATGAAACTGTAACATATATTTTTAAATTAATAATTAGTTGTATTAAATAAGGCACAACGCACATATTGCATAAAAACCGTCTGTGGTACAAGATTTTCTTTTTGACTGCTCCAATTGGAACGGATAATGTTAGGAATTCGCACTTCTCCCGTAAATGTTACAATCGAGACCGGCAAAAGTAACATTCACGGAGTGAATACTGTATATATTTTAATTTTCTGCATCGTAGCAGTGTCCGCCACTACCTTCTTGCTAATTTATATTTTCTTCTAAACTTTTCTGCCTTTTTGTATTGCTTAAGTACTCCTAAGCACTTCCTGCCTATTCTACAATCTTAAATTTTCTCAAGCTCTAGTGCGAATCTGGTCAATGTCACAGTGCACATTTGGCAGCCAGACATGTGCTGGTCTATGTTTTTCCGTTGAGTTTCTTTTTCGCCCTTTCAATTGTCCACTCTGCACTTTCCCCTCTCCTAAATTAATTTGAGATATTATTTTAAAACATCAAATTTCTCCATGTTAGAAAGATTTCTACGATACAGTAAATATTTTTGGTAACAAACATTATTTTCTATAGCGATTAACTTATTTAAATACAAATGACAACACTCTTCAATACTAATATGTTTAAAAATTGCGAGAAACATATCTGCAGTTTGTAGTATGTGACAAATATCAAGGAATTTATGCAAATGAAAGTACTCTTCTTTATATTTTGTCTCTTCCTTTTTCGTACTAACTGTGATACAAATAGTTAAAAATCTGAAGAATAATGAGTTGAAGCTTTAAAATAGTCTTCGATTTACTAATTTTGGACGAATTTTGATGAAATTATAGAAGTTTAAAGAGCGCGTCAATTTTAAAATACTCGTGTCCGCCCTTTCGGTGCGAATATTCCACTATGAGTCAATAACTTTACTCCAAGAAAATATTGCAAGTAAATATAACTGAAATTATGTCGTGTTTGGTCTCATTTTAATGAAAACAATGTCACAAATATGTTGGTGAAAGTTATATGTAAAAAAAGTCCATAATAGGAAAATTTCATGCGTAGTGTCTCGAATGTTTATCGTACGTCGATGGGTCTTTCCCTCTCCCTTTAGGGGCCAACCCCTGATTCCTGGTGGTGGGAACGATTTCTTCCCTAGTCGCTTACTTTTCGAGTGGAGGCACGAAAGACGTATCATTTCTTCGAAAACATCGTAGCGGTAAGTACACCTCCATCATTCCTATTTATTCTTTCACTTATTTCATTCAATCATTATTACGGTATTTTCCATTTCGTATTAATTAAGTAACCTCTTTATTTTTTTTCAGAAAAGAGCGAACCAGAAGATAACCAAAAGAATGGAGCCAGTCCGTCCAGAGAATGGTAAGAATATTATTTTGCGCACATTTGTAGGAGGCCAAAAACTACGCAACAGTTATGTTGCGTAGAATAGATGAAAAGTATTCTAAATTTATATTAATTTTTTTATGCAGAGGAACTGGAAGAAATTATTGTACCTGCACCGCAATGGCGGCCGGAGCCGCAATGGCGGCCACAATTGTGGGTGCAAGTGCCCCAAATGCAAATGCCGTGGGCAATACATCAATATTGGGGGCCGCCGCTGCCTCCACCAACGCAGGCGGTATATCCGCGGCCACCTCGCCGAGGACCATGGCGATCCATGCTGCTGCATCACGCAGCAGCGCCGATAGCAGCACCGACACCAGCACCAACACCAGTACCAACACCGGCACCAGCACCGGCACCGGCACCAACACCTGCACCGACACCGACACCGGCACCTCCTCCCTTAAGTTTAATAACAATTCATCGTCGCGTTTTTCTGATTAAAATGACACCAAACACAATATGATTACGATCGCAATTACTTACGTAATGAACCATAAAAGTTTGGGATGTAACATTTCCGGTAGATATCTTTTTAACATTTACGGAGAGAATAGAAGTACCTATTGTACAAATGTGAAACTTCAGACTGGAAAATTTGTTTACTTATATATGTTATTTTATTGCAGATGAATAGACGGCAACGGAGGCGCTTAGCGGCAGCAATGCGCCGCATATCAAACCCCGTGCCGCCGTCGCCAATGGCGCGTCAACGTCGGGGCCGTCCCGGGGGACGGGGACGGGGACAGGGTGAAATCAGACCGGAGGGTTCCTCCATGTGTACAAAACATTTTACAGTAAATCACTATAATTTTTAATTACGTGTACATTATTTACACCTATACCTTCCCTTATAATTAAGTCGCTAGAAATAAGTAGAAAATAAATATAATTGAAGTAATTTTAAATAGATTCGCAATAATAATTAATAAAAATGATATAATTAGGAGAGGAATATTTGCAACTCAATGTAGATTCAAAGAACAAACTTTATTTTACACTTGTAAGTCATATTTAGCAATTAACACTTTTACTGCTTTTGAAAATTACGTCCTTTACCTATCGCGGTCAGTAATCAACAACCTTTTACTTTTCGTTTTCCATTTATCAAAAACATAAAAGAAACCGCTCACTCTTTCGTGCTATGAAATATCGGTAACTTTAATTACAATTACATTTGTTACCGATAATGAATTATTAAACTAAGCACCGTCATCGACACTCGGTCACTCACTCAAACCTTCGCTCTAATCCATTTCTCATTACGACATATATTAGCTAAAGTAATAAAATTCATTTAATTAATTTTACGTCGTCCTCGGTTATGTGTCGAAACGTAAGACACTTTTTGAAATAACAATGTAGCAATAGGTTAGGGGTCCTGTCTCGTAATATCTACATGTCCTTTGTCGCAGGTTCGAGTCCGCTGGACTTGTTTTTTTTCATGTTACGTTTTTCATTTTTTATAATTATTTTTACAGTATCAGTTCGTTAACTTATTAGTATGTTAATTTCATTGACTGTTCGTTATAATTTGCTATCCGTTTAGAAAGAAACAGTTATATATCATTGAAAAGATCGGGAAAATTGTGAAAAAAAAAACATAAGACATAACTAGTTTATTATATATTATTTGAGGAATTAATATTTTGTGTTTGCACATGATACACTTGAAAAGAGATTATCATGATACAATTACTCTCATCTATTAGTTTTGATGCAAAATGTTTCTTTTTTTTTTTTACCCTCTGGGGTGCCATATGTATGCACGTATAGCCGGGTCTTTTTTTTTTGTTTAAGGAAGACAGAAATCCTGTTTCGGACACCTGGGAAGATAGCCCAGATAGTGTGAGACTCCCACTTCCGGCGCCTTAGAAGAGAGCGGTTTCCGTGGCCTAATCACTAAAACTGTCTCCCGCCCTCCACCGCGAGGGCGGAGAGGTGGCGGCAACCCGCCAAAGCTTCCTTACCGAGTACGGCATAGTTACCTTGGTCTAGGCCATCGCACGCTGCCGTGAAGAGAAGACTATCCCCCACCCCCACCCCTCGCGAATGTGTTCCACGTATGAGAGGATGTACCCAACCAAAGAGATTTGATCTGCGGGGCTCCGTCAAGAACTAGGGGAGGCACCCGGGCAAAAGCACTGACCTCCAGCTGAATTTGTAACGCCCCCTCAGCACCTCCTCTCGGTGGGCGAGCACATACGGCTAAAAGCCGCGACCTTTACCACCACTTTCCACCTAGATGTGTCATCGTCGTAATACCAGTATATGAGTAAGTAAAAATTTGAAATTTAATTGAATAAATGGCTCGTGAAGTATCCGTATGAATAAGTAAATAATAATAATAATAAATATCACCTAATTAACTAAGTTACCTGTGTAAGTGGTGTTTACTATAATGGATATATAAATAAATGACTGAAATAAGTAAAAATATACCTATATATATATATACACGAAGTTGCCTCGTTTATTATGTTTAGTTCCCTAAATTTCCTCGTTTCCCGCAGTTTGATTAATTAATTAATTAATTACTTGCTTTACCGCGCGTCTTTAATCTTTATTCCCGTCACGTCTATTCGATTGGTTACTTTCCCTCTTTTGCCGCTACTATTTGTTTTCGCGTCGGTTCTTATATAAATTGTATAAATTGTCTTAGTTTGCTTTCCCATTTGAATCCTATTTCTATTATCCCAATTTTATTTCCCTTTTTCCCGCGTTTCCTATTCCGCCCAGTCTTCTCTCCCGACGCTGTATGAGCCCATTGCTCTTGGTAATTTGTCACTTTTCTTTCTTCGAGCGCTTTCCCTCGATTCTCGTTTCGTCCCCTAATGGTGCTATGACCAGGCTGACGTTCGAGTTCCTTGTTTCAGTGCTCTTCAATCGAAAAGTCTCTCCGAGCCTTTGGGATTCTTGGTAGTTTGCCCGCCGTTGTTGCTGCTTTCATTTGTTGCTGTCGCTGGAACGGCAACCGAAAGTTGCCAGCAACGTTCCGTTTCCTTCCGGATCGGAACTTTGACCGCACGTATAGCCGGGCCAGAACCCAGTCAGCACGAAGCAGCGCGATATCCCAGCGGCCACGTTTTTTTTTTCAAACGGTTCGATGTATTCAATTCTCCCATCCCATTTTGCTCTGCGAATAAGTCATATTTGGACATGATTTCTTTTGCGTACTATTCCCAGAAGTATAATCCAGGTCGGTACGGAGCCCGATTTTGCAATTTTGCCCTAAACAATTTTTTTTTTCTGAAGTAAAAACTAATATTTCTTACAGAAGAAAATTTTTCACATCCCACGTTTTCCAAAATCGGGCTCCATACCGACCTGGATTAAACTTCTAAGAGTAGTATGCAAAAGCAAGCACGTCGAAATATTACTTCCTCGTAGCGAAATTTGGGATGGGAGAATGCATGTTTTGTCGTAGCATTTCATTTACCGTCATCGTCTAAGCTAACCATAAACACAGCAAATAGACAGAGAACATTCGGCGAACTTCACACCGTTGAATCTAGTAATTTCCGTGACGCTTAATATAACATGCATTATTACCTATACTATACTATTATTATTACCAACTCAAAATAAGTAAAATAAGTATTGCCAACTTAAATCAAAGTAAGAATTGCCAACCTAAAGTAAGTAAAAGACGAGTTGCCAACTTAAATTCAAGGAAGTGTTGCCAACCCAAAATCGCCATTGCCAACCCACATCCGGGCTGCAGAAGCGTGAGCGGGTCTTTTCCAAGACGGCGGCGGGACCCTCGGACGCACGTGGATCGCGCTGTGCAAAAAAAAAAAAGAAAGTGGAAAAAGTGCGATGAAAGTGCGGTGAAAGTGCAAAAAAGTGCAGTTCCGGTGCAATGCAGTGCAGTGCAGTTGAGTGAAGGGCAGGGAGCGTAGAGGGGGGGGGGGTTAAGTTACGCAGTAGATAACCTGTCTTAATAACTAAACCAAGTGGAAGTGGGGTTATTGGTTATGTTATTGAAACGGGTTATGCGTCTACTATTCCATTGGTGCAGTGAGTGAAATTAGTTATATTATTGAAACAGGCTATTGGTGTAGTGTAGTGTGTGTAGTGAGGTGGTGCAGTGAAAGTGGAAGAGTGAACCTACCCTGTTTTAATAACCAAACCTCGTGGTGTAGTGAAATTAGGTATGTTATTAAAATAGGTTATTGGTGTAGTGTGTGGTGTAGTGAATAGTGAATAGTGATGAGTGGAATAGGCGCATAGGTGAGTGGTACTGGTTATGTTATTAAAACAGGTTATGCGTTTATAGTAGAACCTTTATTGAGAGTAGAATACATTTATAAATAAAAAACAAACCTTGTGGTATTCTCTTTTAATTGAAATCCGCGCAATCATCATATTCTTATAAGCTTTTCATCATTTTATCATATTCTTATAAGCTTTTATGCAATTATCATATTTGCTATTATCATAATCGCTATTATCATATACGCTATTATCATATATAAATGCTCTGCTCGATTAAGCATTCTCCCACAAGGTTAGGTCACATTAAGCATATTCTAATATACACCTAACCAACTTCATACTCCTTGTGTGTTAGGTTAGGTTAGGTGGACACCAAATAGCGCACTTAGGTGCTGCAAGTCGGACCTCCACCTTCTCGTGGTGGTGTCTGAGGAGTGGGATAACTTTCAATGTTATCTCACTTGCTAACGGAGGCCGGCGAAACCTCAAGAACTATAAGTTGTCTGATAAACACTTATAGTATGGGAGGTAGCGACCCCAAGGTATCTGAGCTCTTGGTTAATTTCAAGAAAATGGGGTACCCTTCGATTTGCCTGATTTATATATCAAAAGAAAGCCCTTGTCTTGGCGAGTTCAATGGTGGTCATCCCACCCCTTAACTCCCACCCCTCTTTTTTTTTTTTTTTTGGGGCCGAAACCATCACCAAGTTGGGGTTCCTTGGTCCGGGTGCGGAGCAATCGCCTTTCGGCATCTCTTCCGCACCCGGCGTTGGATGGCCGGCGGGGACTGAAGGTTAGATTAGGTTAGGCCCCTCTACCTTTCTCAACCGGGCTTGGGACCGGCTATGGCGGTTGCCCTCTGGAAGGGTACGCACACCTGTGGGGACGCAGGAGGCCCCACCTTCCAGAGGGAGTTAGGTCAAGTGAACTAATGACTACACACAAAAAACTTTCTAACCTATCCTATTCTATCCTATTCCTACCCACACCCTGACTCTAATCCTCCCTAGAACACACCACCCTCACACACACCCACACTACGTACACACATATATATATATATTACAAAGACACGTACACACGCACACATTCACCTACGCACACATGGCGGCGTAGTACAGTCTACAGCCTAAAAACAACAACAACAACAACAACAACAAACAAACAAACAAACAAAACTTCTCATGCGGCGCATAACGCGGCATCTGCTGTCATACAATGGGGGGAGGGGCCTCAACTGAAGGCACAATGTCAACATATAAAACAAAAACAAACGAATAAATAAATAAAACAACAACGACACGTTAATAAATAAAAAAAGACACAGTGAGTCCTATAAAACTCAGGACAGGACATCAATTTAAAAACCTAATCTACGGTCATCTTCTTTCTTTTCCTTTATAATCGAGGCAATCATACCCTGTATCCTTTCCCATTCTTCCTTACTCCTTAGCATATTTACAATCAACCCCTGACTTTTCCTTAATTCCGAAGAACCCGTACACTCAACCCCAAACCTAGATCTAACCCCTGACCAAAATGGGCAGGAGACCACAGTATGTGCGGCTGTATCTTCAGCCATATGACAATATCTGCAAATGGGTGAGTCCCTCCTACCTATCCTTTCCAGATATGAGTTAAAAGCCCCATGACCTGTTAAAAATTGTACTAAAAAATAATCCAGTTCACCAAATTCCCTTTTTATCCATACGGCTACTTCAGGTACGAGGGATCTCGTCCATTCTGACCCACGGTACTCCTGCCATTTCCTTTCCCAGTTCCTTAGCAAGATGGCCTCCTGTTCCCTCTTAATTTCCATTTTTTCTTTCTTCAAAATTACCCCATCTACAGTTTTTTTATCAATAATCTTCCCATAAGTGCCAGCTCTAGCCTCAGCTATCAAATCCAAGGGTGGCAACCCTGCAATCACACCAGCCCCTAAACCAGACGAAGTCCTATAAGCTCCAGATGTTAGCTGAGCACACCTCCTATATATTTTATCAATAATTGTTTGATTCTTTTTAAGTTTCTGCAAAGCCTCTGTCCAAATCGGAGCTGCGTATAATACAATGGAGTATACAATCGATACTAACAATTTCCTTTTTTTTGTTTTAGGTCCTCTTACTCTAGGGAGGATACGGGCTAACGCTTGGAGAACACTATCTGCCTTCTCTTCCACTCGTCTCATATGTAAGTCAAAGGATAACCTGTTATCAATCAATACGCCTAAATATAGGATACTATTTTTAATTTCTATTTCTGTATCCTTAATTTTGATTTTTTAACCGACTTCGAAAAAGGAGGAGGTTACTCAATTCGACCTGCATATTTTTTTTTTTCTTTTTTTTTCTATGTATGTTCGCCGATTACTCCTAACTGGATGGACCAATCGGAACGAAACCTCTTGCATCCGGTAGGGTCTGACTCCCTATTGGTACCATTCTTAAAAAATTTTTCATTTTTTACTTGCAAAGTATTTTTTTTTTTAAAAAACCGGCAACTTTTGAAAAAAATTTTCTCCGATTTCGATGCGCTTTTAATATGTTATCACGGACATGATTCTGAACAACTTTGTCATATAAAAATTTCAGAAAAAACTTTAGTTTTTGAGATATCAGCGAAAATTGTTGTTAATTTTTTAAATCAACTTTTTCTATGTATGTTCGCCGATTACTCCTAACTGGGATGACCAATCGGAACGAAACCTCTTGCATCCGGTAGGGTCTGACTCCCTATTGGTACCATTCTTAAAAAATTTTTCATTTTTTAATTGCAAAGTATTTTTTTGCAGAAAAACCAGCAACTTTCGAAATAAATTTTTCTCGATTTTAGTGCGCTTTTCATATCTTGTCACGGACATGATTCTGAACAATTTTGTTCATATGCAAATTACACGGAAAACTTTAGTTTTCTGGATATTAGCTAAAAACTATTATTATTAATATTAGTGGAACGCCAAGTGCTATGCAATGGAAAAGCAAAAAAGGGCAATCACAATGCACTGTCCCAAAGGGGGTGTCCCACTTGGACGTCGACCGATTGGACGCGTTCCGTTTGGACGGTCCCGATTCGACGCGTTCCAATTCGAAGCGGTGCCGATTGGACGCGTCCCAATTCGAAGAGGTTAGATTTGGTTAGGTTAGGTTCTATAAGCCCTGCTTAGAATTGGAACGCGTCCAATCGGCACCGCTTCGAATTGGAACGAGTCGAATCGGGACCGTCCAATCGGGACGCGTCCAAACGGTCGGCGTCCAAGTGGGCATCACTCGTCCCAAAACACTTCTCACCGGTCGAACGGCGTAAATAAGATAAGCTTGAAGGTTATAAACAAGATAAACCCAATTAGATATAGGTAGAATATAAAAGGTGAGGTAGCCAGCGCGCGCGGACACAGAAGGAGACATTTGACACAGTAGGAGTTCAGTTGAAAGTTAGTCATACAGATCAGTCAGACACCGAAGGGACACACCGAGGAGATAAGATCATATTACCATTGTGCGACTTTGACTTTGACAAGTGTTACATATAATTGCGCAAAAGTATTATTGTATAGTGTTTAAGGATTAAAAATAAAAGTTTTTTTAAAACATCAATTCCTCGCTTTCCCGCGTAACACACTAAATAAGATTTACCGCTCTAACCCCGACTTCTGCATCAAGATGAGTTTCCGCGGACGTTGGTGAATTATACTTAATTATGCTCATGGCACTTACGCAGACAAAAAAAGCCCTAAACAATTGTCTTACACTATCCTATACAATTCTCCCCATTCCACTAAAAAGCGTGAAATAAAATAATTTTCAGAAAAAAAATACACCGACTTCGAAATGCACTAAAAAGTATAAAATAATTTCTATTTCCTAATGAAGTAATTTCTATTTCATTCAATCATACAATTACGTAACATATATGTATGAAACCTATTTACTCGTTAGGTAGTATATTAAATATATTTCAACTTTTTCGGAGGCGGCGCAAAATCAAAAATACATCAGTAAACGTTGCTGCCAATAACTAGTTGATTGTGGTATGGCGTATTGCATTGTTAAATTCGTATGTACTAGTGTACTGAATTTTAGATGATGTAGCAAATGCTCACTTTGCGTTTCTACTAAAGATTTGATTTATTTAGTGTGTTGCTTGGTTGTTACAAAAATTCTGTCTTAAAACTAGCGAGGCTGTCTTTTCATTAACTTTGGTATATGGGCGTATATTCGAAGGTGAGGCTGAAACTAAGGTGGGGTGAAATTGTTGACCAATCGCCTTTCTTTGGAAATGTCGGGGGTTTTTCTTCCCTTTCCTCGGGGTACGTGTTTGGGAAAACCCAATTTGGCATGCTAGTAGAGAATATTTTTACCGATCGTTTATGGGGTGGTTTATTGCGAACGATTATGACTGGGAAGTGATTAAGTTTTGAAGAGCTGACCGTAATTTAGTTTCTTCCTTGAAAAATAGATGTGGATACAAAAATGAAAGTTAAAGATTTGAAAGAGTCCCTTCCTGCTTATAACCTAACGGCGATCTTAACAGCATATTAATAAATCCTGAGGAAGAATACGAACCATTATAGATGTATCTGGTAATATACGCAAATGTAACGACTGAATTTTCATTTCACAACGTTTCTGATATAAATGAAACTGAATCGACTTCGTTCGCATGTGGAAGGCATGGATCTAAGAACCTACAAACGGGGCCCACGACGCGGGAATTACCAAATTTCCGGCAGATGGGCCCTACCTTTATTGTATATGCGGCGATCGAGTCCTTCCGTGCATACTCTATGAATCTAGATAGACCATAGTTACTTTCTATACGCACTAACACATATATCGCGGCGTGCTGTCGAGTTATATGTATAGAAAAAAAAATAGCTATACGAGCTTTGCCCATGTACGGCCGTCCAAAGATTGACATGTTCAAGAAAATCTTTTAATTTTGCGCCGCCTTCGAAAAAGTTGAAATATATTTAATATACTACCTAACGAGTAAATAGGTTTCATGCATATATGTTACGTAATTGTATGATTGAATGAAATAGAAATTACTTCATTAGGAAATAGAAATTATTTTATACTTTTTAGTGCATTTCGAAGTCGGTGTATTTTTTTTCTGAAAATTATTTTATTAGATGTCTAGATTTCCTGCTTAGCTTACCAAACAGAATTACTTCTGTCTTTTCAGGTGCAATTTTTAACCCCATTTCTTCCAATTCTTTTATTAATATACACAGTGTTCTATTCATTTTTCTTATCATTTTTTTTAGGTTTCTTCCTCTGACAAGCAGTAGCGTATCATCTGCGTAGCAGATAGGTGTTACTCCTAACTCCTCCATGGACCTTAAAATCTTATTATACGCTATGTTCCAAAGCAGCAGCCCAAGTATTGAACCTTGCGGAACTCCACATGTTATACTAAACTCCAAGAGACCATCAGCTGTTTGTACGACACCTTTTCTTTCTTTTAAGTAGTTTTTAATTAGTCTAATAATATAGGTAGGCATACTAAAATCATCAAGAGCTTTAACTATTGATCCTCAAGAAATGGAGTTAAATGCATTCCTTATATCGATGCCAACCGGTAAAACATTTCCATCGCCATTAACAGCCTTCTTTACTTTATTTATAAATCTATTAATGGCATCTATGGTAGAGAAACCCTTTCTGAAGCCGAATTGGCTTCTATGTAATGGTGCATTCAACTCCATCCAGTCTATAATTCTATCATGAATCACGCGCTCATAAAGTTTTCCAATCTCACTTATTAGACAGATTGGTCTATATTTTTTAACATCATAATTCCCCGGTTTAGGAATCAACACCACCCTTGCTATTTTCCAGCCAGACGGGAACTCGCACTCCTGGAAAACCTGGGTAAACTGAGCTGCTATAAAACTACTATTTGCCTTTACCAGCAAGGACAATAATTCACCTGGGATTTCATCTTGGCCAGGGGCCTTTCCTTTTTTAATTCTCCTAGCAACCCTCCTAATCTCCTCCTCCGTAATCTGAAGAACCTCGCCCCATTCCCTTCTTATATTATCCATCCTAAGTTCCAACCTTTTCCTACCCCTTAAACCCTTTCCCTTAGGAAAGAGGTCATCTATAGCCTTCCTACACTCTTCCATAGAAGGAAGGGGTTCACGGGCCTTCAATTTTTTCATTGCTATTTTAAACGCTTTTCCCCACACATCTCTATCTAAATCTCTGATAAGAGCATCCCAACATTTTCCTTTCTTCTTTTTCATTAATTTTTTCAATTTATTTTTAAGATCTTTATACTCTTCTCTATTTGCAAGGTAAGTATTATTATTAATTCCATGTTTCTTTTTCAACTTCATAACGTGCCTTCTTTTTTTGTTACAGGTCTTCCACATTTTTTCTACTTCTAAGTCCCACCAGTAAACTTGTTTTTTATTTTTAGGTCTACCCTTACAGTTTAAAAATTTCTCAGCAACCTTAGTTAATGCCATATTAATGCCCTCCACAGGATTCATAATTTCACTCACCCCCAATTTCGACAAGTCTTTAAAGCTTTCCAAAATCATTAACTTATTCTTTTTTATCTTTTTCAGGTTCCAACGCCTACCCCGAGTTAGCGTCGAGGAGTCATTCCTGCAGGTAAGAGACAACGCGAAACATACATATCTATGGTCACTAAAGGTTTCCTCGTCTTTTACAGTCCAGTTATTTAGCTTCTCAACTACTGCAGCTGATCCTAACGTAAGGTCGACCACTGATTCACCTAAAGCGCTCACGTACGTTGAAATTCCTCTAATATTAAAACAAGTGAAGTTTTCCTTTAAAATCCATTGCTCAATTGTTTCTCCCCTAACATCCTGTGTATCTGCCCCCCACATCCGACCATGCGCATTAAAGTCCCCTGTAATAATACATTTAGTTTTACCATTCTCATATAGCTTTTTAGTAATTCCAATTAATCTATCCCACGACTCTAAAAAATATTCTAAGTCTACATTAGGTGATACATACATAGAAACAAAAACAAAACCCAACACCTCTATAATCACAAAATCCCTAGCCACTATTAATCCTGTCGCTCTAACATCTCTATTATTTACAATTATAGCCGCCTTTTTATTCATACTCCAGAAACATCTTAAATTACCGATTTTTCGCGGTGGTTCTGTAATCAAGGCTAACTGTATTTCCTCTTTACTCATCTTCTGCACTAATAAATCCAGTGCCCCATAACAATTATTTAAATTAATTTGAATACATTTAAAAAGTCTATTACTACTATCCCCACTTAATGCGCTATTTACATTATCCATAATAGAGAATATTAATACAAAGAAAATAGTAATCTTTCCTATTCATTTCCAATTTCTTTTTCTGAACTACTATCCCATTGGAAGCTTGTAATTTTCGCAATTGCCTCCCTGACTTCTTCCAATGCCAATGTTACATTTGATTTATTCCCAACATTTCCTTGATCATCATCCAGTTCCTTGCTCACATTTCTATCATCATTCCTATGTTCCCTTGTATTATCTATAATCAGTACCGAATCCCTCCTACCTTCCTTTATTTCCTTATTCCTATCTCCAGCATCCCTACAATCTTGTGTAGGGTGCCCATACCTCCCACATCTCCAACACCGTAGTAGAATGCGTGAAAATCTAGAAACTCTAGCTCTAGTCCATCCCGTTTTAATTACTTTCATCCCTATTAATATCTCCGCCATATTAACCGGAAGTTTCACAACTGCTGTTCGATGTGAACTTTGCTCCTTAAAGAAGCGGACCACTTCTATGGCATCTTCACTAAGCCCTTTCTCTCCTAACTCTCGTATAAGAGCTTCCTTGAATTCCTCCTCTTCCGTCAGTGGGTCTATACCCCTAATCCTCAACCCTTCCCTCGGTTCTAAGCGCCTCACCCTGCCTACCTCCTTAATATTATTTTCAATTTGTTTAATCCATGGATCCCCATCCTGCCCTTGCATAAATTCTATAATAATTCCTCCTGACCTAGCTTCTCGAATTTCCTTGATTTGAACATCTTTTGGCGATTCCACCCTTTTTTTTAGATCTTCTAAATTTTCCCTATAATTCCCAGACTTATATTTGATAAAAAGAGCACAATTCTTATGTTTCCTTATCTCTTTTCTTCTGTTCTCCTTATTTCCCAGTTCCCTATTACTATCTATAATTTCCTCCTCTCCCCTTTTCTCTTCTCCATTTCCTCCTCTTTTCATCCTTTTATCCGCATTCCTACCGACAACATCACTCCACTTAGGTGTGGATTGTGGCACTGTAATTACATCTTCGGTTTGAGTTCCAATATCCCTAAACCTTTTCTTCCTATTCTTATCTTCTAATCCTCTGACCTCTATCTGTTTAGCCTGCTCCCTCATGTTCCTCTTCATTCTGTTTATTTCCCTAGTTATCGGTGTATGTTCATCTTCCTCTGATGCCTGCCATTCTTGTTCTAACATCTCATACCTATTAACCCCCTCCCTCATTACTTTATTTCCCAATACCTTATTCCTTTCCTCTTGCTCAACATTCTGTTTCCAATTCCTGTCCATATCTTTTGCAGGTACCTCTTGTATCTGTCCTCTTTCCTGTCTATAACATTCTCTTTCTAAATGTCCTGGCCTTTTACACTTAAAGCAAACATTTTCTGTCAACTTACAATTCCAAACCAAATGATCACGTGCTCCACACCTAAAACACTTTCTCTCGTCTACATAATCTCTAACCCTACACATAGTCCAGCCTATCTTGATTCTCTCTCTCTCTAATAACAAATTAGCCAATTCCTCCTTCACTTCCACACACATTATTCTCGTACCTATCGCATTTTCTTTACAAAAAATTGTCCTAGCATCCTCCATATTTATAATCCCATTAATAATGTTCAGAATTTCCTGCTCCTTCTCATCAACATTAATACCTGTAATAATGATTTTCTTTCTCCTCCCAACAATACTCTGACACTCATATCCTTCTTTACTAATCCTCTCATGAACCTTTTTTAGATCCTCCTCTGTTTCAACATATACTAAAATATACTCCCTTCCCCTCGTTTTCCTTGTCTGGATAATATTGCAGCCACTCATATCTGTTTTATTTTTAATTTCCCTTAGAAGCTCTTCATACTTTTTCCTTTCTTTATTAGTAATCTTAATCATCCCACTAAATGGTTTTTGTGCAGTCGTACCTAATCTATTCTTACCTGTTTCTGTTACTTTACCTATTGTAGATTCTTCTACTATTTGTCTATCTTCCGCCCTTCTCTTACTCGCTCCACCTGGTGTCGAAATTGAGGTATCACTATCGGAAGTTAATACCAATCCTCTACCCGGTCTCTTTCTTTTTGGTCTTACTATCTCAAAAGACTGTTCGTCCCTATCTCCCCAGGATTCAAAGATTGTCTCCTCATCCCCCTCTCCTTTCTTATCCTTAGACCCATCCCTCATTTCCATCCCGTCCCTTTCCTCTCCAGTCCCAATCTGTGCACGTCCCAGGTTAATTTTTTCGTTGATATGTGCCAATGAAACATTGCTAAATCTCCTATTAATCTTTAATACATCCACTATTTCCTCCATAGCTTTTGGCCAACTACTAATTAACTCCATCAGTTTACCCCTGTTCAAATGAGAAATTGCCCCCGAAATCTCCATAATTACATTTTTCAATTTTTCATTGGCTTCATACCTAAGCTCCCTTCTTAAGTTTTTACTACCATTATATATGACAGCAATCTCTTCACTATATTTAATTAAGTCCCTCGCTATTTGAATCTCCCTACTCTCATTCAAAACTTCCTCTAAGTGCCTTGTTTCCCTGTCTTGTACTTGCCTTCCCTGTACTATTTCCATCCCTAACTCCCCTGTCTCCCCCTGTAAACTTACTCCCATATCTTCTTCTTCACCCCTCACCACCCCTTCTCCTTCATTCCCTCCCTCTTCACTCCTACTCCCCCTATTACCCCTCCCTTCAGTATTCATCCTCTCTATCGCTGATTGCAGAGTCCTTTCATTAACATCTCCCCCTCCTCATATACTGATATCCTTATCCCTTACCCCACTCTCCGTGTCCGATAGTCCACTATGCTCCTCATCGTCCCTTCCTATTATTTTATTGTGAGTATTTGAAGTTTTATTTGCCATATTAGAAAGAATATTATCTCGGGTTCGCCCATCATGGGAGCTCCACCGCAGTGAAGCTACTTCCCCCGGTAATAGAAAACCCTAATCAAGCGATGCCAAAGCCGAGAAGCGGTTTTTCAGGTGGTCAGCCCTATTGGCATCGAAAGATTCTAATAAAAATGTTACGGGATAGGCCCGCGCCATACTGATGCAAAAGGTTTAACGTCACCCCTATCGAGTGGGCGACGCCGGATCCGAACCGACGCCTGACCCAAACCTCAGGCTAGACGTGTCACGATTTTTATATCCCTCCGTGACCTCGGGTACGGGGAACCAGCGACCAACAGGATCCCCCACACCCCCGCCCAGACACCACCACTTCAACCCCCGGATTGGCTCCAGTCACCCACGCAAGCCAGCTTCCCCTGACATGACGGTTCAGGGCATCTTTGCCCAAAATGGGACTTATATTTAGCCATCTTCCCCGTCAGCGGTCAGGTTCCGCCAACACACGCAGGCCCGGTCGGGGGGCAACTACTCCCCCCTTGGTCAGTCTCCGGGGAATATCCATAGTGGGCTGACCGGGGCTCATACACACACACATACGCACAAACAGACATACAACCACACACACATCGCCGTTCTCCCGTTAGCACAGAGGCCCTCACCCTTGGGTAGCCAATCACCGAAGCAATCGACTACCGAAGGGCATAGAGTTCCTCCATCCCAGCAGGCACCACGTGGAGGTGGGAGATCCGACTTGTGCCCACTGGCACCATTCGCCCGCCAACTCCCACCCCTCTGCCCCCTAGAAGCTAAAAACTGAAATGGTCTAAAAAATGATTTTTGCACATATCTCAGCGAGTTTATCATTTCCGACCCTTTTTTTTTTAGAATCGGATTTAGCTAGGTTATATCGTATGGCATGGGGGTGCAGGGGGAGGGGCATAGAACCTCCCCCGCCTATACGTTTAGATTTTAAACTGTATTTATATTTCTTGCCTGGTGAGTGTACATGCTTGGATTGCGCTCGCACTGGCCCATATACAAAGTAAGCAGTGTTTATGCTATTACTTTTTTTGAATTCCATTGCAGTTAGGTAGGGTTATGTTAGGTGAGGTTAAGCCCGCCCGGTGGACGAATGGTGGCAGTGTGCCACAAGTCGGATCTCCCACCTCCTCGTGGTGTCCGCTGGGGTGGAGGCACTCTATGCTCTTCGGTAGTACCTTGGTGCTACCCAAGGGTGAGGGCCTCCATGCTGACGGGAGAACGGCGGGTCCCCCAGTTTAGGGGGGGGGGGGCCTAAGATCACACCGTAAGCCTGTGGTCATGTTTCGCAGGAACGGGGAGGCTTGCCTTAACCGGCTGGCCTCGCGAGGAGTAAACCTCTATAAAAAATCCGCTGTGTGGTCGCGGGGCGGAACACGGCCACGGTATCCCCTGCCTGTGGTAAGAGTCCACATAAAAGGGGGTCGTTCCTGAAGTAGGTCCGATGATGTGTCGAGGCTATGCCGGCGGGGTCTTCGGACCCTGGCAGGTACTACCACGCCGGACAGGCTCGCACGGAGGATCGAAAAGTGGGCGATTGGGGTTTCGGGGGGTCATCCCAAACTAAGGTGTGTAGGCCAACCGTGCCGAGAGTTGCATGGCTGCCGGGACGTTAAACTGGGCAGTCTCTAACGGTTCCCTCGGGGGTATCTGCCGACCCCCCCCCCCCCCCCCCCCCGAGTAACTTGGCTTACCCTGGTATGGCGGCTCTGCCCGGGTGGACTTCCTTTCCGACCATACTCGTGGGACCAGTATGGATGATTCGAAAACTAAAAAACCAAACGTTGTGGCCGGCAACTCAAAAACCGGCCAAACAGAGACGAGAAGTTTGGAGGAGGGACGCAGGACCAAGGGGACGGAGCCAAAGCTGACGTCCGTCGTTTCGATACCGGTGGTCAGGTGCAATACGCCTGCCCCGACGATCGGACGACTAAACCGCACGCGCGATGTGGTGGAGATAATCCGTCCTGGAGACGGATGCGGGAGTAGTGCGGTGCACACACCCTGCACTACGGACTCGGAACCGTCCGCAGATAAGAACGTCCAGGCCAAAAGAGCACAGGCCGAAAAGAAGGACCGCATGGAGGCCGGGCCATCGGGGTCCTTTGGAACGTTTGTTGTGCCCGCTGCCCTCAAGCGAAGAGCGGCGTCAAGAAGAACGCCTATCATCGTCGATGATTTGGATTCTGACGACTCCGAGGGGTCCCTTGAGGCGGAGTTCACGGAGGCCTCACCGCGAGTGGAAAGAAGGGGGCGCCCACCTAGTACTGGAGAGTATGTGGGCCTAGCCGCCGCTAAGGAGCGCCATAACCAAGCGCTCCGAGAAGAAATAGAGCTCCTGAGGCAGAAGAGGGCGCTGGACCCTGATTCACAGGTCCCACAACCCAGCAAGTCCGCGAAACCCCTTCCGGATTCCTGGGACCTCGGCAGAGAGGCAAGGGGCCTGCCGACGGCCGACCTGGCGGCTGGAATCCTCCGCTATGCGGATGAGGTGAGGAAGGTGGCGGGTGCCTCAAAAAACTTCAAGGGCACGGCGGTGAGAAATCTGCGGATTTCCGCCAGCTCAATAGAGGCTTACGCCGTTGAGCTGGCGAAGCGGCCCCAGGAGCAGGGTGGCGAGGCCCAACAAGTCGCCGAATTGAGGAGGGACTTGGTCGCGGCCCAGGCCGAAAAGCTGCGCCTGCAGCATGACCTGGAGAAGCTGCGGAGAGAGACTGCGGAGATGCGCGTGGAGATGGACCACCTGCGCAGGGATATAATGGAGAGGGCGACCCCAGTGTACTGGGGTACCCAGTGTTCCCCCCTCTCCATCCCGAGCGATGGAGCAGGAGACCCCTCCTCGCAAGAGGAGGGCAAGTCCGCTGTTCCCCCCGAGCGGGGAGGACGCGACGAAGAGAAGAGCGACCGCGATCGAGGTGGAGACTCCACCCCCACCTCCAGTGTCGCCGACCCCGCCGAGCCCACGTGGTGAAGAAGAAACTTCCGCTCCATACACGGAGCGAACCAGGGAAGCAGAACAGCCCTGGAGGGCAGAAATAAACCAGGTTACTAGCTTGGTGACTAGTCTGGCCGCGACGGTCACTGGGCTTGCGGAGGAGATGAGGCGTGGACAGGGCCATGGTGCTACTCGCCCACGAGACGTCTCCGTAAAAGAGCGAAGAGGAGGTAAGAAGACGGCCTCGGCCGGAATTCAAGCGAAGCGTGAGGAGCCTCCGAGGAGGAACGAAGCCCCTCCACCTGTCCAGGAGACCTGGGCGAAGGTGCTCGGTCGCAAGGCAAGGAGAGTCGAGGGGAAGAAGGCGGCCGCAGCTAATGCGCCGAACGCAGCGGCGGCTAAGAAGCCGCCGAAGAGGAAGCCCGCACCCAAGAGTGCGCCAAAGGTGCCCAGAGCCTCGGCCATGGCCGCCCTCACCCTGACCGTTCCGCAGGGTGGGACGAGCTACACCGAGGCAATGAAGAGGGTGATTGCAACGGTGCCTTCGGCCCAGATGCAGGAGATAGGGATCAACGAGATCAAGGTGAAGAAGTCGGCCACCGGAGGCATGATCCTGGGAGTTCCAGGCCCCGGTGGCCATGAAAAAGTGGCTGAACTCCGACGGCTCCTGCCGGCCTTTGAGGGCTCAGACGTGAGGTTCCGGCAGCCGACGCGTACGGTGGAGATGCGCGTATTGAGGCTGGACGACGCGGCAACGAGCGAGGAGGTTCGCGAGGCTCTAGCAGCAATAGGTGGAAGCGCGCCTGATGACATCCAGGCTGGGCCTATCCAGCGGTCGCCCAGGACACTCGGGACGCTATGGCTGAGGTGTCCCCTGGAGGTCGGCCGAAAGCTGGAAGAGGAAGGAAGAGTGAAGGTTGGATGGGCCTTCTCGAAGATCGTAATGCTGAAAAACCGCCCTATGCACTGCTATAAATGCCTGCATAGGGGGCACGCAGCGGCGCAATGTGACCGCGAAGAAGAAGACAGGTCTCGCCTGTGTTATAGGTGTGGCGAAGACGGGCACGTGGCAAAGAATTGCGGAAGCAAAATGCCCTCTTAAATTTCAGTTGCGAGAACAATTTGTTTCCGCTTTCTCTTGCTACCGGTGTTTCCCTTTCTATTTGCCGTATTCTCGCAAACATATATCCGCGGAAAAAGAATAGAAAAATGAAAGGGAAGGAAAGAAAAGAGGAAATTCAATGGAAGGAGGAAACAGTTTAAAAGGAAGTCCTTTGGCTTTTGTAGTGGAGAAATGTTCAATTTATAACGTAGAAATATTTCTTACAAATTCGTCGTAGACGGTATACCCGATCGATCAATATCAACGAGGTTAGAAGATCGGGTTGGAAGAAGTTGTAAATGAAATGTATGGAGAAATTTTAGCGGTAATATCGATATTATTAGAAAAAAAAAATGTCAGAAACGATAGAATAGGTATCGATTAAAACGTAAAGATAGAAACAACAATGACGATCATAGGATATATACTGGTTTTCCTTTCATTGCGCAACAAATCCGAGATCTAGTTATGACAATATGGTTGCACAAGCTTCGCTAGATTCCTCGGAAGGAAAGAACGAACGAACGATCGCGAATCGTGATACAACTATACCCGATACCGAACATGGCAGAAATTATAAATATCGCGTTAGAAAAGTAAACGAGAAGCGAGTATTTTTTCTTTTCTCGTATAACGCAGAACGTGATCAGTTCGAATAACATTCCTTAAACATCGGATACATTTAACTCGGATCATTGTTGGAAAAGAACGATTACCGTTTCGTAATGCGTCTTTCTTTTTTTTGCAATCTTACGGAAGTTTTCTATCGCGGAATGTCGCCTGTTCTGTTAAACGTTCCACTTCCACTTTTTCATCTAGTCGATTGCCACTTTTTGTCCTCCGGTTTCGCTAAACTACTTTTACACGAATAATTTTGATAATGTTTACGTTTGCGCTTTCACCGCGAGTCGATAGATATATAGATATAAAAAAGTCGAATACGCAGAAGAATCGATACTGTTTCGGTGGAATTATCGCAGTTTTCGTTACTATCGTTACTTTCGAATCGATTCTTTCAACGAATAATAGTAGAGCGAAACGAATTTCTTCCATACGTTTAAAAATACGAACGAAAACGGTGGAGGAGAAAAATTGGACGACCGGACGATGACGATAAGATTGGAAAGGATCGCGGTAAGCACAGGGGTACAATTATTGACCTACCTACGAATACGTTGCGTAAAATTACAACTCACATCGTAACGAGAGAAAGGAAACTTCGTTGGAAGTTGTTTTAGGACAAGCTTTATTTTACGTACACCGATTATTGCATATGGAATCCTCGACGTCGGTACTAGTCTTCTTCTTCTTCTTCCGCGAAACAACCGTACGTAAAAAAAAAGATAAAAAAGACCAGAATTTGGTAGAATCATTTCCAACCCGTTTAGAACAGATACGTGGTTGAAAAAACATTGAATTAACATTATGAAAAAAAAAAATAGAAAAAAAAATGGAAAATAAAACAGAATTAGATCCTAAATCGAAAATCGCACGTACAATATCCCTCTCGTATTTTCTCTCGTCCCTTTTACTTTTATCCACTTCGATTACGTACACGCATTCTCTAATTCTTTTCCCTCCATCCTTCTCTGTTTCGTCCGAGGTAACGAGTAACAGAGCGTTTAAAAGCACGATCATAAAATTTTGAAAAAGTATACACCGTGGTCGGTATTTATCATTCGTTGGGGAAACTCTTTCGTATCCATTTTCTTCCTCTCTTTTATCTTTTCTTTCTCTCTGTAATTTTCTTGAACGCGAGCTATTGTTTAATTTTCTACAATTTTGAAACGAAAAAGTGGTATTCGGAACGAGACGAGGATTCAGTTTCTTAAATAACGAACGCGTCGAGACTTACGGTCGAGTTGCGGCTCATTAAAAAAAGCACACTTTCACTTCTGGTCCACCGAAGGAGCAAGTATCTACCTGTATTTTATCGAGCTTAGATGTTGATACATCGTACACTTAAATAATCCTTTATGGGTATCGTACAACGTAAATTGGAAACAGTGGACGAAGAAGGTACATGAAACGAAGGAGAAACGATATATTCTATTTGGACGGTAGATTTTAGAATATTTGTACGCGTACAATTCGAATAGCGATTGATTTCTCGAATCGAGTTGAGAGAGTGCTCGGGCATAAATAAAAAGAGGATTTAAAGGAAACGTCGCGTATCTAGCGCGAAGGAAATATTTGTTAGATATTTGTCCGTTTGAATGACATTGGAAAATGTATTTTCAGGGAACAATACCTTTTCAACGTATTCGAGGTAATAGTTTCGACATTGGAATCGAAATTGCAACGAATCGAAAATTTGGACAAAGCTGTGGAACATTTGATGAGAAGAGTGTCTAAAATTGTTCAACGCTCATTCGAGCTTCTTTGCCGCGGAATCCGCGTACGGGACGAAAACGACGGAGAAGAAGAACGGTATGTGACACCTTCTGTTTAGCCCAGTAGTTTAGCGACACGAACCGTTTGTTTGGGTAAATAACGCGGTATCTATCGGACGAAACAGGTTCGACGAGCCAGAGGATAAATCATGAGGGAGAAGAGACGGAAGCGTCGGAAACGGTCGGAGAAAAACTGTTGTCGCTGGATCAAAAAGTTTCGGACATAGATAATGAATTGATCGATTTAAAGAACCAGTTGGACAATAATTTTCTCCAAAAAGAGGACATAAACGCGGAAGCTAGCGAGAAGAAACCGATTAGCATGAGCGTGATCGAAATAACGAAAGCGATGAGCAACGAAGTGATAAATCACGTATCGATCGAGAATTTGCGACAAGCTACAACGAATATAGACAGAAAATTGCAGTTTCATACGAATTTAGTGAGCGATCGTTTGGCAGCGATACAAAACATGATGACGGATGTGCAGGACGCGATACTTGTGGGAGCAAGTGATCCTCGCGTATTCAACGCGACTTTAAGCATCGAAAGATCACCGAGACAAAGCAAAATCGATCGATTGGTGGAAGAAATATATCCGATGATGACGGTATCGAACAAAATCGACGAGATGTGGAACGTCGTGGTAAATAAGTTTAGCGCATAAGATTAATTTTAATTTAAGATTAATTTTGTAATTTTGCAAAAGATCGGTACGAAAAGTTCGGTGGACAACCTTTTACCGAAATCGGAAGAATTGCTGACGCAAACGCGGAGACAGGAAAGAGCGCTAAAAGAAATTCACGAGGATTTGAAGTTGAAAACCAACAAGATAATCGAGAATTTGGAAGACGTGGAGAAGAGATTACGAAAACAGGGCGAGGAGGTTAGCATCGGTCAACGTCCTATTCCGGCGGAACTGTTGTTGGATCCGACGATCGATCGACTGGTGGAATACGATTCGAGTAGGTTAGTCGTTTTTTTTTCTCTTTCGTTTTGATCGTTTGTTAAATTATTCGGGACGAGGCATTCGATCTTTACAGATACATCGGGTTATCCGAGGAGACGACAACGGAAACGAACGGTTCGCCGATAACACCGACAACGATCGTTTCTTCGTCCGTTTCCATGTCGATGTCGTCGTCGACGTCTTCCGTGGCGTTGAACAGTTCTTACAGCGGTAACATGGGTGGTACGAACAACAACAACAACGCGACGAACGTACCCGCAGTAAACGGATCCAGTACGCAACGATCAACCGCGAAAAATCGTGGAGTTATATTTCCAAGCGTAAAGAACAAACCGAGTCCGGCAAACTCAACGTTCACTACCGACGCGTTTCTGAGTTACAAGGACGTGAAGGTGAATAAGAGATGTTACAGAGCGTGTTTCGTTGGTTAATATAACTAGTTGGTGTTGCAGGGGTACTCGTGCGCGGATTTAATGAACGCGGGTATGCGAGACAGCGTATTACCTTCAGATACGCGGGACTACTTACTGGGTTCTGAAAGTTTATTGCGAACAAGATGTAGCGGAAGGAGGTTGGACGGTAAGTAGGATGATAAAAAAGAGAGGCGATGTTTGACGGAGGTAGTTGCAGGTAATTGAAGGGCGAGACGATTTTGGAGAACCGCGAGAAGATTTCAACCGAGATTGGGCCGATTACAAGAACGGATTCGGGGATCCTGGTAGAGAATTTTGGTCGGGCAACGAGAATATATACATGTTAACGAACAACGAAGATTACATGCTGAGAGTGGAATTGGAAGATTTCGAAGGTAACAAAAGGTAAAAGCGAATTGTAATAGGTTTTTTTTTGCGAAGGGAAGCAAGTTGAAAGCATTCGTTGTTGTGGTTGTACGTAGGTACGCGCAATATTCTCATTTCAAAGTCTATTCGGAAGGGGAATACTATAAATTGGAAATCGACGGATACGATGGAAACGCTGGTGATTCGTTGAACGATCCCTGGTACAGATCGAACAACAGTGCGTTCTCTACTTACAACAGGTAAGAAATGTTCCGTTCTGGAGAAAGTAAGGTAACTTAGTCGGTCTTATGTTCGTTCAGGGACAACGCCAGATCATCGTTGAATTGCGCTTCCATGCTGAAAGGTGGCTGGTGGATGAAATCGTGTGGTCGTGGACTGAACGGTCTTTATCTGAACGATCCTCAAGATTTAACAGCTCGGCAAGGTATACATAGCGTATTATGTCTGAAAATAATAGGTAAATGAGAATGGTTTTTTTTTGTTTGTGTCGAAAGGTATCGTACGGTTTCGTTGGAGAGGTTGGGATTACACTTTAAGACGCGCAACGATGATGATAAAACCGAAAGGACCTGCAACGTCTCCGTAACGAAATCGGAATGATTGTGAACGACGCTATGACCTTGTAATTATTTTCTCGTTCTCTTGGCGTGAGCGTCTGTAGGGTAGCCAACCACTTTTTTTCCCGTGGGTGGTGCCTGATCGAGGAAGGAGTGCCAACCTGAAACGAATAAAATGAATAATAAATAATAACAAAAAACAAAACGTAACTCGTATTGAAATTCGGATCCCGGTACCATACATCAACAAGAAATCATCAGATCATCATAAAATGGTGGTATATAATCGAGTTATCATAAATGATATATCCCATTGATAAAATCAAAACTAATAAGTATAATTATTATAGTTCTAGCGATAATAACTGTATAATATGGGATATAATGCATGTTATATCGATAATAATAAAAGCAATAAGTATAATTATTATGCTTCTGGCGTTAATAACTGTACAATATGGGTAATAATGCATGTTATATTGATAATAGTAAGAGCAATAAGTATATTTATTATAGTTCTGACGATAATAACTGTATAATATGGATAATAATGCATGTTATATTGATAATATTGGGAGTAATAAGTATAATTATTATAGTTCTACCGATAATAACAGTAAAAATGGGTAATAATGCATGTTATATTGATAAGAATAAAAGTAATAATTATATTTATTATAGTTCTAGCGATAATAACAGTATTATATGGGTAATAATGCATGTTATATTGATAATATCCGGTCAAATGCGTATAACTATTATAGTTCTAGCGATGATAACAGTATAATATGGGTCATAATGCATGTTATATTGATAATAATAAAAGTAATAAGTATAATTATTACAGTTCTAGCGATAATAACTGTATTATATGGGTAATAATGCATGTTATATTGATAATATCGGGAGTAATGCGTATAATTATTATAGTTCTAGCGATAATAATAGTAAAATATAGGTAATAATGTATGTTATATTGATAATAGTAAGAGTAATAAGTATAAGTATTATAAGTCTAGCGATAATAACTGTATAATATGGGTAATAATGCATGTTATGTTGATAATATTAGGAGTAATAAGTATAATTATTATACTTATAGCGGTAATAACTGTATAATATGGGTAACAATGCATGTTATATTGATAATGTTGTGAGTAATAAGTATAATTATTATAGTTCTAGCGATAATAACAGTATAATGTGGGTAATAATGCATGTTATGTTCATAATATTGTGGGTAATAAATACAAATACAGTACACTAACGATTCTAGGTGCCTTTTATATGGGTTGTCGATCATCGTTTCACCGAACATATTATGCCCGATGGAGTTTGATCCCTTCGGAGCGTCCATCGAGCCGACTATGGGAAAAGGAATATCGTCGATAATTTCTACAATTACGGGTACATACGTGCCAAAACGACATAGAAGTCTTAGAAACACAGTGCACTAACGATTTTACGTGCCTTTTATATAGGTCGTCGATCATCGTTTCACCGAGCCGACTATGCCCGATGGAGTCTTTTTTTTTTTTTTTTTTTTTTGGTTAAGGAAGACACAAATCCTGTTTCGGACACCCAGATAATCCAGGTAGTGTGAGACTCCCACTTCCGGCGCCCTAGAAGAGGGCGGTTTCCATGGCCTAGTCACTAAAACTGTCTCCCGCCCTCCGCTACGAGGGTGGAGGGCTGGCGGCATAGTTACCCTGGACTAGGCCATCGCACGCTGCCGTGAAGAGAAGACTATCCCCCACCCCCCACCCCTCGCGAATGTGTTGCATGTATGAGAAAGAATGTACCCAACCAAAGAGATTCGATCCGAGGGGCTCCGTCAAGAAATAGGGGAGGCTCCCGGGCAAAAGCACTGACCTCCAGCTGAACTTGTAACGCCCCCCTCAGCACCTCCTCTCGGTGGGCGAGCACATACGCGACCTTTCCCACCACTTCCCACCTAAATGCTCATCGTCGTACTACCAGTATACGAGTAAGTAGAAATCGAATTTTAATTGGATAATGATTCGCATGGTATCCGCGTGAATAGGTAATTAGATAATAATAATAATAATAATAATAACGTTACTACCACGTGTCACTAAATGTCGGCTAGTTAGTGGTTTATCTATGTAAATAGTGTTAATTGTATCTGGTTATGTAACATAAATAAAATAAATAATTGATATGATAAGGTAAAAATAAATATATCTATATATATATATATATATATATCCACGATGATGTTTCGTTTCCTATGTTTAATTCCCGACTTTCCTCGTTTTCCCCAGTTAATTTATTAGCTAAATTAATTGCCTAATTTGTCACGCGTCTTTTAATTCTTAGGTCCGGTCAAGTCTATTCATTTGACAATTTCCCCCCTTCCTTTGTTGCTACTTCTTATTTCGCGTCGATTTTCGTGACTTCACTTCATTTTGCTATCCCAATTGAATTTTAACTTCTATACTTAATTTTGCTATCCCAATTGAATTTTACTTCTATGATTTTATTCCCCCGTGCTTCCTATTCCGCCCAGTCTTCTCTTCCAACGCTGTATGAGCCCATTGCTCTTGGTAATTTTCACTTTTCTTTCTTCGAGCGTTTTCCCTCGGTTCCCGATTCGTCCCCTAATGGTACTATGACCAGGCTGACGTTCGAGTTCCTTGTTCCAACGCTCTCCGATCGAAAAGTCTCTCCGAACCTTTGGAATTCTTGGTAGTTTGCCCGCCGTTGTTGCTGCTTTCATTTGTTGCCGTTACTGGAACAGCTACCGAAAGTTGCCAGCAACGTTCCGTTTCCTTCCGGTTCGGAACTTTGATCGCTCGCTACTAGAATTCCTCCGCGCTCGTATTTCACGTTTCGGCTTCGGATTTATTTCCTACGCCTCCTCGTGTAGTTTTTGCCTTACTCTCTCCCGTCGATTCCGCTCGGCTCCTTAGTGCCCCTGTAGCTATGCAGCCACTTTGACACTTCAGCGCCTCGCTTCGTCTTCGTTCAATCGTTCGGTCGTGCTTTCGCTCTCCGATCGCTTCTCCTAGCGTTGCCCGCCATTGTTGCTGCTCCCATTTGTTGTCTCCGCCAGGGAGGCAACCGGAAGTTGCCAACAACGCTCCTTTTCCTTTCAGGTCGGAGCTTAAGCCGCTTCGCTACTCGAAGCTTTCTTTGAGCTTGGATTTCTTGTTTGTTCCTCCTCACTGTCTCCTGCCGTTTTCACTCGGTCACCAAATTTCCTTCGGTTTCCTTGTTTCGCCGACATTTGATCGTTCGGAGGCTTCTCTTTCTTTCAGCTCTTCCCTTCTAGCGTTGCACACCGTTGATGCTGTTTCCATATGTTGTCTCCGTGTAGGAGGCAACCGGAAGTTGCCAGCAACCCCAGTTCCGCTTCACTATACGAGTCTTGCTTCGAGATTGAGTTTTCGATTGATTGTTTTCTCCTTGCTCTCTCCTGTTGGTTCTACTCAGTCACCAAAATTGTCCCCTAATGGTACCATTTCCAGGTGGACTTTCAGTTCCCTCGTATCGCCAACATTTGATTGCTCGTTAGTTATTCTCCCTCTCCGTTTGTTTCTCCTAGCGTCGCCCGCCGTTGTTGCTGCTCCCATTTGTTGCCTCCGCCACGGAGGCAACCGGAAGCTGCCATCATCGCTACTTTTCCTTTCGGATTGGAGCTTAAGCCGCTTCGCTATTCGAAACTCCCTTTGAGTTTGAATTTTCTGAATGTTTTCCCCTCACTCTCTCCTGTCAATTCCACTTGGTCATCGAATTTACTCGATTTTCTCGTGTCATCGACATTCGATTGTTCGGAGGCTATTCTCCCTCTCCGTTTGTCTCTCCTAGCGTTGCCCGTCATTGTTGCTGCTTCCATTTGTTGCCTCCGCTAGAGAGGCAACCGGAAGTTGCCAGCAAAGCTCCGTTTCCTTTCGGATTGGAGGTTAAGCCGCTTCGCTATTCGAGACTCTCTTTGAGTTTGAATTTTCTGAATTGTCCTGCCTCTCCCGTTGTATCGGTTTTCCATTGTTTCCCTCCTCGTCCGTTCTGCCTGTATTGTTGCTTCTTTTCTGCTGCTGTTTCGGTTGCCGCTGTTCTGGCGCCTCCCGTCTGCTGGTGCGCTCCTCCCCTGTTTCTCGATCTATGCTGTGGATTTTGACTTGAGCTTCACCGAGGACGTGAAGATCGCTTATTTCATCGATCGGCGGTCACCGACGGGGTGAATCCGCGGATCGTAGCGATTTGAGCCCACCGAAGAGTCAAAACGTCATATTTAATGGATTCGAGTTCACCGAAAGGGTTAAACTCGCGTATTTCGCTGATCGAAGATCACCGAAGGGGTGTGTTAAGACTTCTCATACATTTAGCTGTAAATACGTAGTTCATCCTTAGTTTGTAAATTCATAGCATTTAGTTTTTAGTTGATTTATTGCCAAACCCTTGAAAATTTGTAAAACGTTCCGTGGCAACTAAAACTAGTGGCAAAGAAAACTAAAGAAAGAGGTATAAATATAAATGTAAATAGATATAAGTTAATATAAGTAATAAGATAAGTAGTATAAAAGACAAGATCATACGAATAAGACAAGATAACGGATAAAGAAGGAGAACATCGGCGGAGCGTCAACGGACAAACTGGCGGGAGGAAACAAATGCAGTCAACAACAACATATAACACCAAGGACACGGGAAAACACAAGTACAGGCGGCAAAGGATAAAGGAGGTGCGGATAAGTAAGTGGAGCATGGGTGCAGGATGAAATCAAAGGATTGAAACGGCAAAGATAAAGGAAGAGGAAAGGCAGGATATGAAGCGTAAAATAGGCAAACAAGGAAGAAACAAGAAGTTGAAGAAAGTAGGAAGAAAAGTAAGAGTGAGGGAAGCATGAGGAGTAAGAGTGGGGAGGGAGTGGGAAAGCGCAAGGTAAGTTACATGGAACCTTAAGGTTAAGGAGCGGCTCATTCTGAGTTAGCAAGAGCAATAGTAAGGGTGACAGACAAGTTTAAAAAGCGAGTAAGGTGCAAATAAAGTGAAGTGGTGACATAGGAAATAGCAGTTAGAAATTTAAGAAAGGTAAGAAAACTATATTATATTATTTTATTTTATTTTATTTAACTAAGTGGACCAGATATACTGCTACTTCAGCTACTAACTGGACCTAATAAATGAACAACATCAATAACTAAATTAAATTAAATTAAGAAATCAATTAAGTAATTAAATTAAATCAAATTAATTAACTGAAATAAATAAATAAATAAATGAACTAATTAATTAAATTAACTCAAACCAAAATAGGTGCGGACAAAACAGGTGCAGAAATGGAAGCAGTTAAGAGGTACAAAGGAAGCAAAATATCCGCAGATGATATAGACAGATTGCTAAAAGAAGCAATGAATAATGTGGAAGACAGGATCAGGATGGAGGATAGGAGGAAGGAAGAAGCAGAGAACGAGGGAGCCGAAAACAGGGAAGGAAAGGGCGAAAAGGGTAGAAAAAGGAAAGCGAAAATGGGAGAAGGAGGAAGCGGGAAAGATAAGAGAGGAAAACGAGAAGCAGGGAGGAGCAAGGAAGAAGAGGAAGAGGAGCTGGCCCTGATGGAGGCCGTTGAGGCAGTCGAGGAAGCAGAAGCCTCCATTTGTGAACTGGAGGAGGACTTTGAAGTGCCGATGTCGACCTCTACGCCGCGAGCAGGGAGAGCAAATGGGGGAGAAGCTGAGGAGGACAGCAAAGACAGAGGTAAGGCCAAAAGGCAATTGGCAATAATAATAGAAGACCAATAGGTAAATATCGAAATGGAGAGGATGCGGAAGACAGGAAGGGAAATGCAACCTTTCATCAAGTTGACGAAATGGAGCAACAGGGAGGAGGAGCAAGACAAGCAGGGCAAGCAAGAAGAACAGATGGAAGAAGGAGGGAAGAGGAGGCACGGACAGCAGCAACAACCAAGCGGGAGCAAAGACGTGGAAAAGGAAAAGGAAAGGAAGGAAGGGGAGAACGGGGAGGAAAATGATGAAGACGAAATTACCAAAATTATAATGAAAATTAGAAGAGAAAAGAAAATGAAGGAAGAAGAGGAAGGCAAACGTAGAGAGCAGAAGATGAAACAAGAAAGAGGTAAAGGGGAACAGGGAAAAGAGAAGGAGGGATGTAAAGAAAAGGAGCGAAAGGGAAAGGAGAGAGAGGAAAGCAGAAGGGAAATGGGGGGTAAGGGGGAGGGGGTGGTAATAATAAGTTATCCCAGGGAGGAATTGAATTACTGGGGGGCAATCAAGTGGCTTAAAACAAAAATAGCGGTGTATGCCGAACATATCAAAGAAATGAGAGAGACTAGAAAGGGGGATATAATAATCACGATACAGAAAGGCAAAGGGAGGGAAGTAGGCGGAAAATGCGCAGAGATAATCAACGAAGAGGGGGGAAATAGGTGGCGAGCGAGGCTCCACACGGAGACGGTAGAAGTAGCCATCAAGATCTCAGATCCTGATGTAGAGGAAAAGGAGCTGACATTAGCAATCAGGAAGGGAGGATACAACCAGGAGATAGAAAAGGGAGAAATTAGTTTTAAGTGTATTAAAGGAGTGCAGGGGACTTGCCACCGCACGGCCTTCTTAGAATGTACGAGGGTAGCGGCAAGAAGACTGGTACAAGAAAAGAAATTAAGGACGGAATGGCAAGAGCTCCGCCCGTTCTTTCCGAGGAGGAAAATAGACGACGGGAGGGAAAGCAGAGGAGACAGCAAGCAGGAAAAAGCAAGGGGGAAGGAAAACATAAAGGATAGCAAACACGACGGACACAACAGCAACAACAACATAGGCGCCAACAAGAGAAAAAAGGAAGACGAAAAGGAGAAACAAATCAGTCAGCCCAGACCCGGCACCAGCAGGGACCCGTGGTAGGGGATGAAAATACCAAACAGGCAAAACAAACGAGGAAAGGAAAAGGATTAAGCGAACATTAATATTGTTAAGGAGTAGGCTTAAGGTTTAAAAGGAAATTATGAAACTACTAACACTAAGATAATCTCAGTAAATAGGGGATAGGGATTAAGCATAAGTTAACATGTAAATAATATGCTAATACACAGATATGTAATATATATATTAATAGGATAAGATATAGTATATAGTATGTAAATATGTGAATATATAACACATGTAAGACAAGAAACAAGAAATAAGTAGTAAGTAGTAAGTAGTCATAAAGTAGTCAGTAAGTTCATATGTAAGCCAAGTAGTTTGTTAAGCAAGTAAACACTCAAGCAATAAATTAAACTGAAATCAAACAGACTGGCGAAACGTAAATAGGAATATACAACAGAAATATTAAACAGCAAAACAGACTTAGAACATAGATAGGTGACACGAGAGAACACGGAATCCAGTAGAAATCACATACTAGACACACCACACGAAATCAGGCAACACACGATCGCAACATATGAAATACAATGCGCATACAGCATACCTACACACATACAGACGCAGGAAACTGCTTACCCAATCTGACACAAAGTATCTTGATCCTGAACTTGAAGCAAATTAGATCTCGAGTTAAATAAGACTAAACACCATCCACTGGCCTAAACTAGTAAATTACACAATGAAACCCTCAACCCAATCTTCAATTCTCAATTTTAAATAAGTAACCTATTTTCTCCCAGCATGACAACTCAACCTTAATCTTAAGTAAAACAAGACTCCAACGCAGCCAATACAATATATAAACTATAAACTATAAACTATAAACTAATCTAAACTTAAGCATACTAGCATTAGATAATTGACAAGCAGCAAGCAAGTTAAGAAACTGAGAAACTGATAAACAGAATAAGCTTAAATAAGTGAGGAAGTGGAAACAAGTAGGGCAAACCAAATAGTAGGAATGAGCTTAAAACGACAAAGGGAGGCTAGGGAATTAAAAGCGACAACACATACAGGGAAACACGTATACATAGAAAGGACACTTAGACGCATACACAAGAGTACACGTTCACTTACATGAGAAGCAACAGGACTAGGACAAACAAACATACATACGCACGGGGGCACACAAACTAGACACGAGGGTGGTAGGCATGGAAAATACATAGGAAATACCTACAAACTGTGACACAACACACATGCAAGCAAGTTACACTATCACACAGTCACACAACACACATAGATACATGGACACGCAGGTACAGAATAAAGACAGACAGACAATTGAATAAAATGAAGAAATGAAGCAGGACAAGAAATTAAAATTAAAATTAAAATTAAATTTTAAGTTTAAATTTAAATTTAGACCTAAGTTGCTAATCTATTACAGTATTGTTAAAGTACAGTATTGTTAATTAACATAGTATTAACTTATAAGCTATAAGCTAGTATTAAGCCTTATTAAATATACAGAGCGCGCAAAGTATACAGTAAATCAAACTTAGCCTGTACAAATTCACAAATTTGTAAATTTAAATTCAATTACAGACAACTTTGGACAGTTTTGGCAACTCACAGGCAAAATACATCCAACACTATAACCTATAACCTACAACCGTATAACCGTATAATCGTAAACCTTCAACATGCTAACCTATTAGGTTCGGTAACACGGAATAAAATATGATATATATATATATATATATATATATATATATATATATATAAATAAATCAAGCAGACTATCTAGCGCAGCTCAGAAACGAGCTATCAGGGACAGCAGATTGAAATAAAATGCAGCATGAAGAGGCTGGAGCATCGGGAGCAGGATGGACGGATGGCGACGCCAAGACGAAGGGTTGAACGGCGAAGCGGTGGAAATGGCAAGCTGCTGTGAAGACAGGATGAAGTTAATCTGAAACAGAAACAAATGCTAACCATTAATATCGGCACTGAGGAGACACACAGCAAATAGAAACTAAGCTAAATTAAATTAAACCAAATTGCCCAGTGGTGGGACAAGAGGATGGACTGGAAGCAATAAATCAGCAACTAAAATGGCAATCGGTTAATGAATAAAGGAAGGCGTAGTGAGCGGCAGCAACAGAGAAAACAGAGTTAAGGCAGACTGGAACAGAAATAAATAGCAAAGCTATAAATGTAAGTGTCGTTAGGGCATGCAATGGCAGTAGAAGCAGAAAGAAACCGAAATCGGACAAGAAGATAAATGAGAAATCAGCAAACAGGTAGTTGAATAAAGTTCAATCTAATTAAACTTAATTAACTTAGCTTAACACTAACTCAATGTTAATCTAACGATAAACAAAGTAAGTAAAATGAAGCGAACAGGATTGACTTAACTAAATCAAAGCAGATTTCTAGCCTCTCAGCCTGTAGCTTCTCAACCTTATTTTCAGCCTTTATTTACAGCCCTTACTTGCAGCTTTTCAGCTATACAGCTTCTCAGTTTTCAGGTTTCAGTTTTCAGTTTCCAGTTTTCAGTTTTCGGCTTCTCAGTTTTTCAGCTTTTCAGCTTTCCAGCTCCTACCCCTCCAGCCTTTTAGCCCTTAGGCTACAGTCCTCAGGCCCCTAGAAGGGCAGGGCAAGGAGCAACATCAGCCAAAAGCTAAATGGAAGTTAAGCTAAAACAGAAGATAGCATTGTATTATTAATGTATGCAATTACAGAGACACCAAGGGTCTCGAAATTAGGACAAGAAGAAAATGGAAAACAATACACAAACAGAAATTAAAATACTTAACTTAACCCAGCTACTGAGTCCACCAGAGGAGGAGCGTAGAAATGGCAGCAACAAATAAGGAAACCAATGTAAAGGCAGGCTGAAATAGAAACAAGCAGCATTAGCACTCACAAATGACAGTAAAGTGAAACGCCTCAAATTTGGGCATGAAGGAAAATAAGCACAATTGACAATTAACAAATAAACTAGAACTAACAAATAGCTAATAAACAGGTTACTTAACTTGGTGACATACTCCTTCGGAAGGGTAGCAAGAAGGCCCGGAGTAGAAACAAGGAACGAAACAAGACAGAAGTGAACAAGAAATATACCGGAGGGAGAATCAATGGGAAACAAAGAAAGATATAGAGTTAAGTGACGAACAAGGTACGAGGTAGATGAAGTAACACCCCAGGAAAAGAGAAGATAAGAAACAGAAGTTAGACGGAAACAGCGGAATAAGAAATAAAATAAATAAAATAGACGAAATCAATCAAGAAAGTACAAATAGAACCCAGTAGAATGGAAGAAGGACCAACAAGTGCAGAGGAAACAAGGAAGGTGGCTTACACCCACACAGAAAACGCCAGAAAACTCACAACTTACGCACTAACACCAAGAGACTCAGGACGCGATTGTAGGAACACACATAAACAGCATAGCTCATGGTCACACATAAAAGACACAGCAATACACAGCAACATACAGCACAAACAACAGCATGCATATACACACACATACACACACACAACACAAGTACACACACACACACACGCACGCACACACACACACATATACACACACACACACACACACAAAAGTAGAAGGACACAGAAATCGACGTATGTTCTCGAGATGCACAATAACATAACATACAGCAACATACGATGCAGAAAAACGACACGCAAGCAATAGCGAAATCACAAGGGCACAAACAGGAAAAGAAAGACAGCATAAAATAACACTAACGTAAAGGGAGATTGTCTAAGGAACGCTCTACCTGCTCCTTAACCAACATGACATAACGCACAAAACGGAGGATTGCATGACGATGGGAAACATCACCTAAAAGTATTGGAACGAAATTAGAAGGAGAAAGAGGACCAACAGCGTTGTACAAAGAAGAACGCTCATTTTCCCAGCGAGCACAAGAAAAAAGGGTATGACAGGATTCATCGTCGACACCGGCCGAACAAAACCAACAAACAGGGGAAGAAACGCGACCAATACGATGGAGGTAGCTGACGAAGCAGCCATGACCGGTCAGCACTTGAGTCAGGTGGAAATTCAAAATACGAGGACCTCCTGATTCAATCCAGAAATGAAGATCTGGAATAAGGCGACGAGTCCAATCACCCGTAAGGCAAGTACTCCAAGCAGATTGCCAGTCTCGCCTCACCAAGAGATCAATCGCGCGTGGAGCATCCACACCATCCTGAAAAGGATCGATCTCGAAACAAACGGTGCGAAAATGAACGAGGAACTCCCAGGGAGTGCAACCGGACAGTACACACAAGACAGAGGTTGAAACGGTACGATAGGCGCGGCAAATACGAAGGAGGCCGACACGCTGAGTAGAATGAAGGCGGTTGAGAACATAAGAAAAATTTACGGCTTCAAACCAAACAGGAGCACCATATAAAACAATGGACTCCACAACACGATAATACAATAAGCGGCTAGTGAAGCCGCAACCATGCAAGTTAGGGAGTAAAATGGATAGGCGCTTGGCAACAGCCAAGGCTTTCGCACAAACCTTGTCGAGGTGTTGGCGATAAAGGCGGCTGTTGCCAAAAAGAACGCCAAGATAACGAACAAAAGGAGAGGTACGGATAGAAGAGGAATCGTGAACTAAGGTCAAACCTTGAGGGACGCGACGCCCAGTGAGGAGTACCGCTTCGGTTTTATGGGTGGCCAATACCAACCCTTGAGAGGTATACCAAGCTCCTAAAATACGGAGACACTCCTCAGCGAGCGAACGTAACCGGGTCAGGGAACGGGCGACGAGCACTAATGCCATGTCGTCTGGAAAACCGACAGTGATTGCACCACCCGGGAGCTCAACGTCCAGCACACCGTCGTAAGCGAGGATCCACAGCAAGGGGCCTAATACAGAACCCTGAGGCACACCGGCAAATACAGGTAATTCGATTCATGTGCCGTCAAGAAGGAAAGTTCCTACGCGGCGATCAGAGAGGTAGTCAGAAAGCATACGGATCAGAGAGGGAGGAAAACCCCGCGAACGGGCTACCTGGAGAATATTGCCCCAACGAAGAGTATTGAAGGCATTTTTCACGTCCAGGGTCACAAGAAAACAGTGACTATTCACTGAACGAGCGCGATCCCACTCAGAAGTAACCACGCGCATAGCTTGAAGAGTCGAACGACCCGATAAAAAACCAAACTGGCGGGGAGAGAAACCACCAGAAACGCGAACCGCCTCGAGAAGGCGCTCACGGATACGATACTCAAACCCTTTACTTAGATGAGGTAACATGCATAAGGGACGGAGATCCGAAAAGGAAGAAAAAGGCTTGCCAGCCTTGGGGATTAGAACCAGGCGACCGCCCTTCCAAGCGGGGGCAAAGTAACCGCGGAAATAGCAAGAATTATAAAGCTTGGTAAGCCAGGCGAGGACGGTCTTACCAACAACGCGAACAACTTCACCGGTCATACCATCCGGTCCAGGTGCCTTTTTCGGTCCAATACGGGCCAGAGAGAAGGATACAGTCAATGGATCGATGAGAGCATCAGAACCATCGGGGTTTACAAAAACATTATGAGAAGCAGGGATAGAAAGGACAGAAACCGGACGAACCGATGGCGAAGATGAAATAGAAGCTAAATTACCGACAACAGAAGAAGGTGAAGTAGACGAAGATCCGGCTGATAAATGGGGATCGGAAAGCGGCACGGATGGAAGAGCAAGAGGGGAAGCGTCAGGAGAACAGACGAAGAGAGCTTGCACGGCAAGGCGGAACTCTTCGCTGTTCAAGGACACAGGAGGTTGGACTCCGCGCAACTTGCGCATCATAGTTTTATAGGGACGACCCCAAACATCAGTTTGAACTTCGCCTACCAGCTCCTGGAAGCACTCGTTTTTGCGACTACGGACTAACGACTTGAACGCGCGACGGGCCAAAAGATAAACGGGTAAAGCAACCTCGTTAGCAAGAGTGAAATCGCGAGAAAGAGTCTTCCTATAGAAAGCGCGAGCATCACGGGTCTTTTGGCGGAGCTTAGTTAATTCCTCACACCACCAAGGAGCGGCGCGGCGCTTCTTGCGGCGTAAGGGCAAGGAAGGACGGGAAGAATCAAACAAAGACTGAAGAGCAGCCAGCTCTGCATCAATCTCGGAACAGGTAAAAAAGGAAGAAGGGTCAGAAAAATCGCGAGTATTAAAGGCAGAGGAAAGAAGGGTGTCAACCCACGAATCTATATCTATAACGCGCGAACAAGGGAGAAAAGAAAACGCAGGGACCGAAAAAGAAGATGAAGACAGTGGGGGCAGATCATCTTCAGGAGATGAAAATCTGGCTGGGATAGTCGAAAAATCATGAAACAAATAGGAGTGATCGGAACCGGAGAAATCGGTAAGTACGACAGAACGAGACAGAAAGGGGAGCAAACGAGGAGAACAAACTGCGAAATCTATACGAGAAGAATAGTCACCGCGGTGGAAGGTGGGACCGCCAGCACTATTAATAGGCTCAAGATCGAGCTCATTTAAAAACAACTCGAGAAGACGACCACGCGAATCCAAAGAAATCGAGCCCCAAGCAGGAGAACGGGCATTGAAATCGCCGCACAAGAAGAGAGGTTTGGATAAGCGAAGAATCGATGAGGACAGACAAGATAAAACACGGTCGAGAGCAGAACGAGATAAATTAGGAGACAGATAACACGACACTACACAGAAAGCACGAGTTTCAACCACCACGAAACCGTCGCCACGATCGGAACAACGCACAACACCTAAGTCGGAAGACGGATAGGGACAATACCAAACAGCGCACGAGGAATCGGAACTCACGAACCACTCACTTCTAATCTCATACGGCTCACAGATGCATACGAAGTCGGCACAGCGCTCATTCGCAGACTGCCACACATTGTCCTGGGCTAAACGGCAGTTGTTAAGATTCAACTGAAGGACTGACACAGAAGAAGACATAGCGATAGAAGAAAGTAAGAGGAAGCAGCAGCAGAAAAGAAACCGGACACAGAAGCGATGAACATCTGAAAAAGAGGAAATTATTACAGCAACAAATAGATAAAATAAATAAATTAAATCAAAGTTAAATTAAATTAAAGGAAAATAGATTGAATTAAATAAATTAAATTAAATTAAATTAAATTAAATTAAATTAAATCAAATTAAATATAACAAAGCAAATCAAATCAAATCAAATCAAACAAATCAAATCAAATTAAATTAAAATAAATTAAATTAAATTAAATTAAATTAAACTTAAACATAAGCGACAACAAGAAATAAAGAAATAATAAATAAGAAATAAAGCAATGAAGCATAAAATGAAACACTTACCACAGGAGACAGCGAGGGACTGCAGACAAGAAGAAAACCAGCAGTGACAGACAAGAAAAGAACACCACACTGCAAGAAGTTGAAGAGAAGAAGAAGAAAATGGTCAGCTGGACAGCAAGGGTCGCCAGAAGTGTAGCGGAAAACCACAACAAGCAGGACGACCTAACCTTAAAACAAATAATTAATCAATAAAGGAAGAATAAGGAGGGTAATAGAAGGAAAATCAAAACAGGATGACGAAGTGAGCAACCAGAGAGTGAGGAAAAGGAAGCAGGGAAAGGATTAGCAGCTAACGATGAGGAAAAAGGGGAAAAAGGAAAGGAGAAGAGGTAATAACAGAACACAGAATAACGACAACAACAGCAATCAAAACAGTATAAGATGAAAAGCAGGGGTAGAAATGATATCAAACTACAAACCTGAGAATCCAACAAACAAATATGGAAATTAAATGCGGGAAGCAAAAACCAAGCTTTGAACCTAAAACAGAATAAATAAATAAATATAGAAACAGGAGACAGTAGGATTAAACAGGCATAAATGAACAAACAAAGGTAGGTGACAGACAAACTTACCCAAATGTGTAGCAGCAGCAACGTTGACCTGCACAAATAGGAACAAAAGCAAGATGAGCAAGTGAAGCACCTAAAACTGCAGCAAAGACAGCAACAGGAATACAGCAGATTACAGCCAAGCAACCTGCAACGGGAGAAACAACTAAATTTAAACAAACAGGGATGAAATTATACACGACAGAGGTAAGAGCAAGCAAAACCCAATACACAATAAATCAACAAGGGGGAAAAAGGAAAGGAGGTAAACAGGTATCTAGTCACCCGTCACCTATTATACTTACTCTATTATACTCATCACTACAAATTATATATATACTACACTATACTATACTATCTTATTTGACTTACTACTTTACTTAGTCAGTTCTATTGTATATTTTATATTTATATTTTTAGTTTCACTTTATCCTTATGACACTTTATTCTTACTAATCTACTATCCCTATTAAATACCTTTACATAAAATCAGCAACACTAGCGACAATATTGAACAAACTGGCAATTTAATTTTAAATATAAATTTTAAATTCCAAACTCTAAATTATAAATGTTAAACGCAAACCACACAACCAACCACCATAAGGCGCGGAAAATAGCAACAACGAAATGCAGCTCAAGTAGGAACTTTGGAGCAAAGAAGAAAGGACAGTAGACAGTATGAATAAAGCAAACATACCCAAACGGCAGTTAATTAAACAGGATCACAGACAAACCAGCTAAAACTGCACAAGCACAAAAGAGACAACAAGCAGTCTCGCTAACCAAGAAGGAGAATAGACAGAGTACATACATCACAGCACATAGAAATAAAATGGAAATAATTAGATAATAACAACAAGAATTAAGTAGAAATAGACTAACAGAAATTAATATACGCATACACACACGTACGTACAGGAATAAACTACACACTCACAAAGGTTAAGCACCAGGAAACAAATGGCGGAAAGTAGAGCAGAAAAACCGGTTAACCCGTTGATGCAAGGTGCTATGCAAATGGATGCAGGTGAAGACGGAAGTAGAACCGCAAGGTAGGGATAAGTAGAGGTGAAAACACAATGCCCAGAAGCGACGACGAGACCGGAGCGACGCCATGCGGCGGCGACATGAGATCAGGACAGCATGAATATGGCAACAAGAGGAGTTAAAGCAATGCTAGCAACTCAAGTCGTGGTAAACCTCTGAACTCCGACCCGCGAGATATGACGTTTTTACCCCTTCGGTGAGCGCCGATCCGCGAATTACGCTGTTTTAGCCCTTCAGTGAACTCCGATTCACGAGATATGACGTTTAACCCCTTCGGTGAGCTCCGATCCGCGAATTACGCCGTTTCGACCCTTCGGTGAGCGTCGACCCCTTCGGCGACCTACCGTGAACGAACTATTGAGGCGAGGAAAGTCAGGAAATAAAGCATAGGAATGAAATATCATTGTTGACCTAAAGTATACGTATATATATTTATTTATTTATTTTCTCAATACATTTACATAGTACTCTTTAATTACGTCACATAGATAGATCAAAGTCTACTTACTTGCATACCGGAAATAACGATGATGAACAACTAGGTGGGAAGTGGTAGGAAAGGTCGCGACTCAGTCATATGTGCTCGCCCACTGAGAGGAGGTGCTGAGGGGGCGTTTCCAAGTTCAGCTGGAGGTCAGTGCTTTTTGCCCGGGTGCCTCCCCTAGTTCTTGACGGGCCTCTTGGACCAAGTCTCTTTGGTCTGGTGCATCCTTTCTCACACACGGAACACATTCGCGGGGGGTGGGGGGAGGGGGGGATAGTCTTCTCTTCGCGGCTGCGTGCGATGGCCTAGACCAAGGGGACTATGCCGTACTCGGTAAGGAAGCCTTGGCGGGTTGCCGCCAACCCTCCGACCTACCGGACGGAGGGCGGGAGACAGTTTTAGTGAGTAGGCCACGGAAACCATTCCTCTTCTAGGGCGCCGGAAGTGGGAGTCTCACACTACCCGGATTAGCTGGGTGTCCGAAACAGGATTTCTGTCTTCCTTAACACGTTGAGTGCGGTGCCGATTTCGCTAGACTTTCCGCTCAGCCGGCAGCGCTCGGCTCGGTGTCGCCTAAGCGCGTGTGAGCACTTGATGCCGAGCGCTGCCGCCTTACTACGCCGCGTGACGCGGAGGATCAACACTTCACTGGCCCGAAAAGTATAAGCAGAAGATTACATTATTTCACTGCTTGGTTTAAGGTTTTGGCTGTAAGAATGGGGCATTCAATTCACATTTTTGTTTAAAATGTTTCAATAAACTTCATTAAATTTTAACTTAAATTTTGTATTGTGATTTATAATTTAACCCTTGACAATGCCGGTCTCATGCACCGATGTCGATCAAATGAGAATTTCGCAGTCAGTCCCTAGAATCAACGCCGCTTAAACGAAAAATTGATTGCCGGTCCCCAGGGACCGGCGCCGGCTGAACGGAAAGTCCATTGCCGGTCCCTAGGGACCGGCGTAGCACTCAACGTGTTAAACAAAAAAAAAAAAAAAAAAAAAAAACATACGTGCCAAAACGACATAGAAGTGTTATAAATGCAGTACACTAGCGATTCTAGGTGCCTTTTATAAAGGTTGTCGATCATCGTTTCACCGAGCCGACTATGCCCGATGGAATCTGGCCTGTTCGAAGCGTCCATCGAACCGACTATGGGACACGGAATATCGTCGATAATTTCTACAATTACGTGTACAAACGTGCCAAAACGACATAGAAGTGTTACAAATGCAGTACACTAGCGATTCTACGTGCCTTTTATATAGGTTGTCGATCATCGTTTCACCAAACCGACTATGCGAAACGGACTATCGTCGATAATTTCTTCAACTACGGGTACATGCGTGCCAAAGCGACATAGGTGTGTTACAAATGCAGTACACTAGCGATTTTACGTGCCTTTTATGTAGGTTTGTCGATCCTCGTTTCACCGAACCGACTATGCGAAACGGAGTATCGTCGAATAATTTCTACAATTACGGGTACAAACGTGCCAGAACAATATAGAAGTGTTACCAATACAGTACACTAACGATTTGAGGTGCCTTTTATATAGGTTGTCGATCCTCGTTTCACCGAACCGACTATGCGAAAAGGAGTATCGTTGATCATTTTGTAACGTAGTCGATTTCCGTCCAGCCGCGTTGTTAGGCAACGCGGTGGAGTCGCGACTCGCGGGCCCCCTGGTGCCGGACGCTTCAGCGAGCCAGGGTTGACGCGAGGGAGCCGATCGCGGTGGTGAAGGGGACTGGTCGCAAGGTAGAGAGGGAACGCGTGGAGTAATAGGAAAATATATAAAGATTTATTAAGAATTATATAATAGGTATATGTATATATAGCTATTGGTTTAGCGGTTTTCCGCGGCGGACGACGTCGATGGCGTCGCGGCGGCCGGGCCTGTCTGCGCGGAGTGCTCGCTGGTCGGCTTCTAGAATTTAACAAGACAGGGTTATAATTTATTCGCATAACGGCGGCGGCGCGAAACTTATGTGCTAGAATCCTGCCTAACGCATACAGTCTATCTTATTCTCTACGCTTACCTATCGTTCGTACAATCTATCTTACAAACTATAGCGCTCGCGGTTCGGACACGGAGGTGCGGTCGCGGTCCAGACGCTAATCGCGGCTCGGTCGCGGAAACGTATTCGCGGTTCGGCCGGTCGGTCGGGGGAATACGTTCGCGGGTCGGGCTCGCGGATCGGCCGGCTGAAACGGTTCGCGGTTCGGTCGGTCGCGGATCTTAACTACTACGATTCGCGCTCGGGAGGAGGAGGAGAGAGAGGGAGAGTAATTAACCACGGGGTAAAGTGGCCACTTCTGTGCTTCCGTTACTCTTATTAAAGACCGAGACCCTTCGTCGATGTTCCTTGTGCTGGCGGTCTGGCGGACTCTACGCCGTGGCTTGACCGACGACGTATTGTCCACCTCCGGTTTCGCTCCCGCGGGCCTTGCCGCAAGGAAATTTAACCGGCTGACTGCTGCTGCTCTGAAGGTCAGATGGCCTCCGCGCCGTGGCCTTGCCGACGACGCGTCGTCCACCCTCAGCTTCCTTTCGTCGGGCCTTGCCGCAAGGAAGTCCAGCTGGCTGATCGTTACACCTAGAGGCCAGGTAGACTTGGCGCCGTGACCTTGCCGTTGTAATGAACAGTTCCATCCAAACAACACGTCATCCATCCATGCGTCACCTAAGTTCCTTACACCCTGAACCTGTAAACACTGCAATAGTCATACTTTGTTAACCATTACTCATTCCTGATCCCACCACATCCACCAAGCCAAAAGACATAAAAGTTCCTCAACCATTTTTTGGAAGCTCAGTTTTTCCCCGACTCTGAAACTTTGAACGTCACAAAATAATAAAAGTTTTACAAATAGAAATCACAAGAGTCATTTTTCTATCTTCGTAAATTTTACGTGACACCGACGACGCGTCGTCCGCACTCAGCTTCCCTTCCTCGGGCCTTGCCGCAAGGAAGTCCAGCTGGATGACCGTAGCTCTTTCCCGGCGGTCTGGTGGACTTGGCGCCGTGGCCTTGCCGACGACACGTTGTCCACCCTAAGCTTCTCTTTCCTCGGACCTTGTCGCATGGAAAGCGAAGCCGGATGACTGTTTGCTCGCGTCTCCTCCTGCCGCGGAACCAGGCCTTGCCGTAGCGCCTTGGCGGCGGAGTCGCCGAGGGTTGGCGCGGTTAGCTCCAGCTTATCTAGCCCGGGCCTGACCGTAAACCAGGAAAGCCTTAATGCCGTGGAGCGGACCTCCGAGGAGGCCCTGCTCGGGGCCGAAGCCCCGAGTCAACTCAATCGATTTCGCGATCGATCGCTACCTAAATAGTCTCGCGTCTCCCTGGGTGGTCCTGGTGGGGGATCCCCACCTCGCGGTGCGCGGCTAACGGTGCGTGATCGCCAGATCGCGGTTGGTGGCGCGCGGTTAACGGGGCACGGTGTAACGGTGCGTGACGTATTCGTCACAAACGATGATCGACAACCTATATAAAAGGCACCTAGAATCGTTAGTGTACTGTATTTTTAACACTTCTATGTCGTTTTGGCACGTATGTCCCCTGAATTGTAGATATTATCAATGATACTCCGTTTCGCATAATCGGTTCGATGGACGCTCCGAACGGGCCAGACTCCATCAGGCATAGTCGGTTCGGTGAGACGATGATCGACAACCTATATGAAAGGCATGTAGAATCGTTAGTGCACTGCGTTTGTAATACTTCTATGTCGTTTTGGCTCGTTTGTACCCGTAAATGGAGAAATTATCGACGATACACCGTTTCGCATTGTCGGTTCAGTGAAACGATGATCGACAACATATATAAAAGGCACGTAGAATTGTTAGTGTACTGTATTGGTAACGCTTCCATGTCGCTTTGGAACGTTTGTACCCGTAGTTGTAGAAACTATCGACGATAGACCGTTTGGCATAGTCGGTTCGATGGACGCTCCGTGTGACGTCGGACGACCGACGTTGATGTTAGTTATAAGAACGTATATACTCTATCCCTTTACTATACAACATATAGCTGTTACGTACGTCAATGATTTTTACTCCTTGGAGATGAATATTCGAGAATAGTCAAAGACCACCCCGAAGCGAGAGTTTAGCCTTGCCTAGTTTTCCCAGCTACCGAGGTTTCCTTATTAGGCTTCGCTCGAGATTTTTCTAACGTCTTCGGACCAACGCGACGAAATTCGTTGGACGAAACCGTCGCGCTGGTTCATTCCCTCTGCCTCCGCCACTACCCGTTTTTACCCATGTTTTGGGGTATATAAGGGGTTGTGGAGAAGACACTGTGGACCCAGTTGATTTTTAACCATTGAGTAACACGGAACCTCTGTCCGTGGACCCAGTAAATTTCTAAACGTCGACTAATACGGAACCTCTGTCCGTGGACCCAGTTGATTTTTAACCATTGAGTAACACGGAACCTCTGTCCGTGGACCCAGTAGATTTTTAAACGTCGACTAACACGGAACCTCTGTCCGCGGACCCAGTACATTTCTAGTTATTGGTATACGCGGAACCTTTGTCCGAGTTTAGTTAGAGCAAGATCGGGTTAGAGTCCCCTTCGAGCAACTCTTAATAACCATACAGTACGTATAGTTTTACTGTTAGGCATTTTTACTAAAGTATTTTCGGGTCCCCGTTTCGCTTGTTTTTCGTTAAAACTAGGCAGGATTAGATTCTCGCTTTGTCGGAGTCGAAACATTTTAAATTCAAGTAAAATCGAGTCAAGAGCATTTCTTGTAATTATCACCTTAACCGACAAATACACATAAACATTTGTAATTCCGGTTTTGGGAAACAGAATATATTATCAACTCTTTATTTTAAACTTAATCATTGCCTCTAATCAATTGCAACCTAGAGTCCTAACAAACCCACCAGTCGGTATATCTTAGCCGCTCGAGGTATACTGGCATATCTTTGTTACGAGCACAAAATACTAACAAATCCTGTGACACCCGGCGTTAGCCATACGTCGGTTCGTTCACATATCATTTTCCTGAGGCTCCCGGCGTTAGCCATACGTCGGTTCGTCCTCACGTCTTGACCTTTCCTGTGACACCCGGCGTTAGCCATACGTCGGTTCGTTCACCATAGCCAACCTCCTGGGGCTCCCGGCGTTAGCCATACGTCGGTTCGTCCCCGCGTCTATTTCCTTTGGCGCTCAGGTTGATTAACAAACCTGAGTTAGCCTAGTAACACTACCTTGACCAAAAATACAGCCCCCAGCCACGCGGCTGTGACCCCTCCGGCTCGTAACATAGCCATAGCCTGTAAGTCATTATACATCGACATCAGTTCATAAGACATATATATATATCCTACCTCACGATTGTCTCTTACGTAACCGTAGTCTGTAAGACGTATATATTCCATAGCCTGTAAAACGTTATGTAACCATAGTCTATAAGACGTATATACTCCGTAGCCCGTAAGACGTTATGTAATTAGATTAGACACTCACTCGGCACTTTCCCATCGAACCTATTCTCCGAACCCCAATCTTACAAACATCCTTTACTTGAGCTCCTTATCTTATCCTATAAACATCCCGTCGACATCGATCCTTTCCTCCTGACTCCAATCTCATAAACATCCTCTTCAAACTCCTTATCAAATAGCCGAAACATCCTCCCGATAAATCGACCAAAACACTTCTAAGAACCAGTAACCACAACATCCTCTTGCATCAGTCCAGAACCTTCCAGAACAAACCTCCAATCTCCTTTGTCTCCCAGCTGTATAAATACCACCCCATCCTATCCGCCCCACACAGTTCAGTTCTGCGCCACGGTCACCTAGGAGACAGGTAATCCTGCTCCAGGCGCGTCGACATACAAAACACATCAACCATATTTCCTTTCGGGAGATCGTAACCGACTCCCCTTGGCGACCGAGTGAGTAAAGATTATTATAAAGGAATATTGTACGAAGCACATATATATTTGAAGAATATACATATATACATTGAATCACATCTACCTTGATATCTACGAAACCTGCACGACGCGAATCTATTCTCATAATCATCCGAGTGCTTATGCTAATGCATAAGAAAAGACAATTACTTGCTACCCGGTATAAGAATATTTCGACGTCTCCATACGGCAACTTCACGGACCCAGGGTTTAGACGCGTGCTTAAGAGCTGCGTTCGCCTGAAAGCTGAGTACAACATAGGAAATAGCGGCCGATAACGCGAGTTGAATCTCGTATTATTTCCTCACGGAAGCCAGGCCGTAACATCCGAACGGGCCAGACACCATCGGGCATAGTTGGTTCGGTGAAACGATGATCGACAACTTATACAAAAGGCACGTAGAATCGCTAGTGCACTGCAATTATAACACTTCCATGTCGTTTTGGCACGTATGTACACATAAATGTAGAAATTATCGACGATACATCGTTTCGCATAGTCGGTTCGATGGACGCTCCGAACAGGCCAGACACCATCGGGCATAGTTGGTTCGGTGATACGATGACCGACAACCTATGCAAAAGGCACCTAGAATCGTTAGCGCAGTGCATTTCTAACACTTCTATGTCGTTTTGCCACGTTTGTACCCGTAATTGTAGAAATTATCGGCGATTCTCCGTTTCGCATAGTCAGTTCGGTGAAACGATGATCGACAACTTACACAAAAAGCACGTAGAATCGCTAGTCCACTGCATTTATAACACTTCTATGTCGTTCTGGCTCGTATGTACACGTAAATGTAGAAACTATCGACGATAGACCGTTTGGCATAGTCGGTTCGATGGACGCTCCGAACGGGCCAGACACCATCGGGCATAGTTGGTTCGGTGAAACGATGACCGACAACCTATACAAAAGGCACCTAGAATCGTTAGTCTACTGTATTTGTAACGCTCCTATGCCGTTTTGGCACGTTTGTACCCGTAAATGTAGAAATTATCGACGATACACCGTTTCGCATAGTCGGTTCAGTGATACGATGACCGACAACCTATGCAAAAGGCACCTAGAATCGTTAGCGCAGTGCATTTCTAACACTTCTATGTCGTTTTGCCACGTTTGTACCCGTAATTGTAGAAATTATCGGCGATTCTCCGTTTCGCATAGTCGGTTCGGTGAAACGATGATCGACAACTTACACAAAAAGCACGTAGAATCGCTAGTCCACTGCATTTATAACACTTCTATGTCGTTTTGGCTCGTATGTACACGTAAATGTAGAAACTATCGACGATAGACCGTTTGGCATAGTCGGTTCGATGGACGCTCCGAACGGGCCAGACACCATCGGGCATAGTTGGTTCGGTGAAACGATGACCGACAACCTATACAAAAGGCACCTAGAATCGTTAGTCTACTGTATTTGTAACGCTCCTATGCCGTTTTGGCACGTTTGTACCCGTAAATGTAGAAATTATCGACGATACACCGTTTCGCATAGTCGGTTCAGTGAAACGATGATCGACAACCTATATAAAAGGCACGTAGAATTGTTAGTGTACTTTATTGGTAGCGCTTCTATGTCGCTTTGGAACGTTTGTACCCGTAGTTGTAGAAATTATCGACGATCCACCGTTTCGCATAGTCGGTTCGGTGAAACGATGATCGACAACTTATACAAAAAGCACGTAGAATCGCTAGTGCAGTGCATTTATAACACTTCTATGTCGTTTTGGCACGTATGTACACGTAAATGTAGAAACTATCGACGATAGACCGTTTGGCATAGTCGGATCGATGGACGCTCCGAACGGGCCAGACACTATCGGGCATAGTTGGTTCGGTGAAACGATGACCGACAACCTATACAAAAGGCACCTAGAATCGTTAGTCTACTGTATTTGTAACGCTTCTATGCCGTTTTTCCACGTTTGTACCCGTAAATGTAGAAATTATCGACGATACACCGTTTCGCATAGTCGGTTCAGTGAAACGATGATCGACAACCTACATAAAAGGCACCTAGAATCGTTAGTGTACTGTATTTTTAACACTTCTATGTCGTTTTGGCACGTATGTCTCCTGAATTGTAGATATTATCAATGATACTCCGTTTCGCATAATCGGTTCGATGGACGCTCCGAACGGGCCAGACTCCATCGGGCATAGTTGGTTCGGTGAAACGATGACCGACAACCTATACAAAAGGCACCTAGAATCGTTAGTCTACTGTATTTGTAACGCTTCTATGCCGTTTTGGCACGTTTGTACCCGTAAATGTAGAAATTATCGACGATACACCGTTTCGCATAGTCGGTTCGGTGAAACGATGATCGACAACTTATACAAAAAGCACGTAGAATCGCTAGTGCACTGCATTTATAACACTTCTATGTCGTTTTGGCACGTATGTACACGTAAATGTAGAAACTATCGACGATAGACCGTTTGGCATAGTCGGTTCGATGGACGCTCCGAACGGGCCAGACACCATCAGGCATAGTTGGTTCGGTGAAACGATGATCGACAACTTATACAAAAGGCACGTAGAATCGCTAGTGCACTGCAATTATAACACTTCCATGTCGTTTTGGCACGTATGTACACATAAATGTAGAAATTATCGACGATACACCGTTTCGCATAGTCGGTTCGATGGACGCTCCGAACAGGCCAGACACCATCGGGCATAGTTGGTTCGGTGATACGATGACCGACAACCTATGCAAAAGGCACCTAGAATCGTTAGCGCAGTGCATTTCTAACACTTCTATGTCGTTTTGCCACGTTTGTACCCGTAATTGTAGAAATTATCGGCGATTCTCCGTTTCGCATAGTCGGTTCGGTGAAACGATGATCGACAACTTACACAAAAAGCACGTAGAATCGCTAGTCCACTGCATTTATAACACTTCTATGTCGTTTCGGCTCGTATGTACACGTAAATGTAGAAACTATCGACGATAGACCGTTTGGCATAGTCGGTTCGATGGACGCTCCGAACGGGCCAGACACCATCGGGCATAGTTGGTTCGGTGAAACGATGACCGACAACCTATACAAAAGGCACCTAGAATCGTTAGTCTACTGTATTTGTAACGCTCCTATGCCGTTTTGGCACGTTTGTACCCGTAAATGTAGAAATTATCGACGATACACCGTTTCGCATAGTCGGTTCAGTGAAACGATGATCGACAACCTATATAAAAGGCACGTAGAATTGTTAGTGTACTTTATTGGTAGCGCTTCTATGTCGCTTTGGAACGTTTGTACCCGTAGTTGTAGAAATTATCGACGATCCACCGTTTCGCATAGTCGGTTCGGTGAAACGATGATCGACAACTTATACAAAAAGCACGTAGAATCGCTAGTGCAGTGCATTTATAACACTTCTATGTCGTTTTGGCACGTATGTACACGTAAATGTAGAAACTATCGACGATAGACCGTTTGGCATAGTCGGATCGATGGACGCTCCGAACGGGCCAGACACTATCGGGCATAGTTGGTTCGGTGAAACGATGACCGACAACCTATACAAAAGGCACCTAGAATCGTTAGTCTACTGTATTTGTAACGCTTCTATGCCGTTTTTCCACGTTTGTACCCGTAAATGTAGAAATTATCGACGATACACCGTTTCGCATAGTCGGTTCAGTGAAACGATGATCGACAACCTACATAAAAGGCACCTAGAATCGTTAGTGTACTGTATTTTTAACACTTCTATGTCGTTTTGGCACGTATGTCTCCTGAATTGTAGATATTATCAATGATACTCCGTTTCGCATAATCGGTTCGATGGACGCTCCGAACGGGCCAGACTCCATCGGGCATAGTTGGTTCGGTGAAACGATGACCGACAACCTATACAAAAGGCACCTAGAATCGTTAGTCTACTGTATTTGTAACGCTTCTATGCCGTTTTGGCACGTTTGTACCCGTAAATGTAGAAATTATCGACGATACACCGTTTCGCATAGTCGGTTCGGTGAAACGATGATCGACAACTTATACAAAAAGCACGTAGAATCGCTAGTGCACTGCATTTATAACACTTCTATGTCGTTTTGGCACGTATGTACACGTAAATGTAGAAACTATCGACGATAGACCGTTTGGCATAGTCGGTTCGATGGACGCTCCGAACGGGCCAGACACCATCAGGCATAGTTGGTTCGGTGAAACGATGATCGACAACTTATACAAAAGGCACGTAGAATCGCTAGTGCACTGCAATTATAACACTTCCATGTCGTTTTGGCACGTATGTACACATAAATGTAGAAATTATCGACGATACACCGTTTCGCATAGTCGGTTCGATGGACGCTCCGAACAGGCCAGACACCATCGGGCATAGTTGGTTCGGTGATACGATGACCGACAACCTATGCAAAAGGCACCTAGAATCGTTAGCGCAGTGCATTTCTAACACTTCTATGTCGTTTTGCCACGTTTGTACCCGTAATTGTAGAAATTATCGGCGATTCTCCGTTTCGCATAGTCGGTTCGGTGAAACGATGATCGACAACTTACACAAAAAGCACGTAGAATCGCTAGTCCACTGCATTTATAACACTTCTATGTCGTTTTGGCTCGTATGTACACGTAAATGTAGAAACTATCGACGATAGACCGTTTGGCATAGTCGGTTCGATGGACGCTCCGAACGGGCCAGACACCATCGGGCATAGTTGGTTCGGTGAAACGATGACCGACAACCTATACAAAAGGCACCTAGAATCGTTAGTCTACTGTATTTGTAACGCTCCTATGCCGTTTTGGCACGTTTGTACCCGTAAATGTAGAAATTATCGACGATACACCGTTTCGCATAGTCGGTTCAGTGATACGATGACCGACAACCTATGCAAAAGGCACCTAGAATCGTAAGCGCAGTGCATTTCTAACACTTCTATGTCGTTTTGCCACGTTTGTACCCGTAATTGTAGAAATTATCGGCGATTCTGCGTTTCGCATAGACGGTTCGGTGAAACGATGATCGACAACTTACACAAAAAGCACGTAGAATCGCTAGTCCACTGCATTTATAACACTTCTATGTCGTTTTGGCTCGTATGTACACGTAAATGTAGAAACTATCGACGATAGACCGTTTGGCATAGTCGGTTCGATGGACGCTCCGAACGGGCCAGACACCATCGGGCATAGTTGGTTCGGTGAAACGATGACCGACAACCTATACAAAAGGCACCTAGAATCGTTAGTCTACTGTATTTGTAACGCTCCTATGCCGTTTTGGCACGTTTGTACCCGTAAATGTAGAAATTATCGACGATACACCGTTTCGCATAGTCGGTTCAGTGAAACGATGATCGACAACCTATATAAAAGGCACGTAGAATTGTTAGTGTACTTTATTGGTAGCGCTTCTATGTCGCTTTGGAACGTTTGTACCCGTAGTTGTAGAAATTATCGACGATCCACCGTTTCGCATAGTCGGTTCGGTGAAACGATGATCGACAACTTATACGAAAAGCACGTAGAATCGCTAGTGCAGTGCATTTATAACACTTCTATGTCGTTTTGGCACGTATGTACACGTAAATGTAGAAACTATCGACGATAGACCGTTTGGCATAGTCGGATCGATGGACGCTCCGAACGGGCCAGACACTATCGGGCATAGTTGGTTCGGTGAAACGATGACCGACAACCTATACAAAAGGCACCTAGAATCGTTAGTCTACTGTATTTGTAACGCTTCTATGCCGTTTTTCCACGTTTGTACCCGTAAATGTAGAAATTATCGACGATACACCGTTTCGCATAGTCGGTTCAGTGAAACGATGATCGACAACCTACATAAAAGGCACCTAGAATCGTTAGTGTACTGTATTTTTAACACTTCTATGTCGTTTTGGCACGTATGTCTCCTGAATTGTAGATATTATCAATGATACTCCGTTTCGCATAATCGGTTCGATGGACGCTCCGAACGGGCCAGACTCCATCGGGCATAGTTGGTTCGGTGAAACGATGACCGACAACCTATACAAAAGGCACCTAGAATCGTTAGTCTACTGTATTTGTAACGCTTCTATGCCGTTTTGGCACGTTTGTACCCGTAAATGTAGAAATTATCGACGATACACCGTTTCGCATAGTCGGTTCGGTGAAACGATGATCGACAACTTATACAAAAAGCACGTAGAATCGCTAGTGCACTGCATTTATAACACTTCTATGTCGTTTTGGCACGTATGTACACGTAAATGTAGAAACTATCGACGATAGACCGTTTGGCATAGTCGGTTCGATGGACGCTCCGAACGGGCCAGACACCATCAGGCATAGTTGGTTCGGTGAAACGATGATCGACAACTTATACAAAAGGCACGTAGAATCGCTAGTGCACTGCAATTATAACACTTCCATGTCGTTTTGGCACGTATGTACACATAAATATAGAAATTATCGACGATACACCGTTTCGCATAGTCGGTTCGATGGACGCTCCGAACAGGCCAGACACCATCGGGCATAGTTGGTTCGGTGATACGATGACCGACAACCTATGCAAAAGGCACCTAGAATAGTTAGCGCAGTGCATTTCTAACACTTCTATGTCGTTTTGCCACGTTTGTACCCGTAATTGTAGAAATTATCGGCGATTCTCCGTTTCGCATAGTCGGTTCGGTGAAACGATGATCGACAACTTACACAAAAAGCACGTAGAATCGCTAGTCCACTGCATTTATAACACTTCTATGTCGTTTTGGCTCGTATGTACACGTAAATGTAGAAACTATCGACGATAGACCGTTTGGCATAGTCGGTTCGATGGACGCTCCGAACGGGCCAGACACCATCGGGCATAGTTGGTTCGGTGAAACGATGACCGACAACCTATACAAAAGGCACCTAGAATCGTTAGTCTACTGTATTTGTAACGCTCCTATGCCGTTTTGGCACGTTTGTACCCGTAAATGTAGAAATTATCGACGATACACCGTTTCGCATAGTCGGTTCAGTGATACGATGACCGACAACCTATGCAAAAGGCACCTAGAATCGTAAGCGCAGTGCATTTCTAACACTTCTATGTCGTTTTGCCACGTTTGTACCCGTAATTGTAGAAATTATCGGCGATTCTGCGTTTCGCATAGACGGTTCGGTGAAACGATGATCGACAACTTACACAAAAAGCACGTAGAATCGCTAGTCCACTGCATTTATAACACTTCTATGTCGTTTTGGCTCGTATGTACACGTAAATGTAGAAACTATCGACGATAGACCGTTTGGCATAGTCGGTTCGATGGACGCTCCGAACGGGCCAGACACCATCGGGCATAGTTGGTTCGGTGAAACGATGACCGACAACCTATACAAAAGGCACCTAGAATCGTTAGTCTACTGTATTTGTAACGCTCCTATGCCGTTTTGGCACGTTTGTACCCGTAAATGTAGAAATTATCGACGATACACCGTTTCGCATAGTCGGTTCAGTGAAACGATGATCGACAACCTATATAAAAGGCACGTAGAATTGTTAGTGTACTTTATTGGTAGCGCTTCTATGTCGCTTTGGAACGTTTGTACCCGTAGTTGTAGAAATTATCGACGATCCACCGTTTCGCATAGTCGGTTCGGTGAAACGATGATCGACAACTTATACGAAAAGCACGTAGAATCGCTAGTGCAGTGCATTTATAACACTTCTATGTCGTTTTGGCACGTATGTACACGTAAATGTAGAAACTATCGACGATAGACCGTTTGGCATAGTCGGTTCGATGGACGCTCCGAACGGGCCAGACACCATCGGGCATAGTTGGTTCGGTGAAACGATGACCGACAACCTATACAAAAGGCACCTAGAATCGTTAGTCTACTGTATTTGTAACGCTCCTATGCCGTTTTGGCACGTTTGTACCCGTAAATGTAGAAATTATCGACGATACACCGTTTCGCATAGTCGGTTCAGTGAAACGATGATCGACAACCTATATAAAAGGCACGTAGAATTGTTAGTGTACTTTATTGGTAGCGCTTCTATGTCGCTTTGGAACGTTTGTACCCGTAGTTGTAGAAATTATCGACGATCCACCGTTTCGCATAGTCGGTTCGGTGAAACGATGATCGACAACTTATACGAAAAGCACGTAGAATCGCTAGTGCAGTGCATTTATAACACTTCTATGTCGTTTTGGCACGTATGTACACGTAAATGTAGAAACTATCGACGATAGACCGTTTGGCATAGTCGGATCGATGGACGCTCCGAACGGGCCAGACACTATCGGGCATAGTTGGTTCGGTGAAACGATGACCGACAACCTATACAAAAGGCACCTAGAATCGTTAGTCTACTGTATTTGTAACGCTTCTATGCCGTTTTTCCACGTTTGTACCCGTAAATGTAGAAATTATCGACGATACACCGTTTCGCATAGTCGGTTCAGTGAAACGATGATCGACAACCTACATAAAAGGCACCTAGAATCGTTAGTGTACTGTATTTTTAACACTTCTATGTCGTTTTGGCACGTATGTCTCCTGAATTGTAGATATTATCAATGATACTCCGTTTCGCATAATCGGTTCGATGGACGCCCCGAACGGGCCAGACTCCATCGGGCATAGTTGGTTCGGTGAAACGATGACCGACAACCTATACAAAAGGCACCTAGAATCGTTAGTCTACTGTATTTGTAACGCTTCTATGCCGTTTTGGCACGTTTGTACCCGTAAATGTAGAAATTATCGACGATACACCGTTTCGCATAGTCGGTTCGATGGACGCTCCGAACAGGCCAGACACCATCGGGCATAGTTGGTTCGGTGATACGATGACCGACAACCTATGCAAAAGGCACCTAGAATCGTTAGCGCAGTGCATTTCTAACACTTCTATGTCGTTTTGCCACGTTTGTACCCGTAATTGTAGAAATTATCGGCGATTCTCCGTTTCGCATAGTCGGTTCGGTGAAACGATGATCGACAACTTACACAAAAAGCACGTAGAATCGCTAGTCCACTGCATTTATAACACTTCTATGTCGTTTTGGCTCGTATGTACACGTAAATGTAGAAACTATCGACGATAGACCGTTTGGCATAGTCGGTTCGATGGACGCTCCGAACGGGCCAGACACCATCGGGCATAGTTGGTTCGGTGAAACGATGACCGACAACCTATACAAAAGGCACCTAGAATCGTTAGTCTACTGTATTTGTAACGCTCCTATGCCGTTTTGGCACGTTTGTACCCGTAAATGTAGAAATTATCGACGATACACCGTTTCGCATAGTCGGTTCAGTGATACGATGACCGACAACCTATGCAAAAGGCACCTAGAATCGTAAGCGCAGTGCATTTCTAACACTTCTATGTCGTTTTGCCACGTTTGTACCCGTAATTGTAGAAATTATCGGCGATTCTGCGTTTCGCATAGACGGTTCGGTGAAACGATGATCGACAACTTACACAAAAAGCACGTAGAATCGCTAGTCCACTGCATTTATAACACTTCTATGTCGTTTTGGCTCGTATGTACACGTAAATGTAGAAACTATCGACGATAGACCGTTTGGCATAGTCGGTTCGATGGACGCTCCGAACGGGCCAGACACCATCGGGCATAGTTGGTTCGGTGAAACGATGACCGACAACCTATACAAAAGGCACCTAGAATCGTTAGTCTACTGTATTTGTAACGCTCCTATGCCGTTTTGGCACGTTTGTACCCGTAAATGTAGAAATTATCGACGATACACCGTTTCGCATAGTCGGTTCAGTGAAACGATGATCGACAACCTATATAAAAGGCACGTAGAATTGTTAGTGTACTTTATTGGTAGCGCTTCTATGTCGCTTTGGAACGTTTGTACCCGTAGTTGTAGAAATTATCGACGATCCACCGTTTCGCATAGTCGGTTCGGTGAAACGATGATCGACAACTTATACGAAAAGCACGTAGAATCGCTAGTGCAGTGCATTTATAACACTTCTATGTCGTTTTGGCACGTATGTACACGTAAATGTAGAAACTATCGACGATAGACCGTTTGGCATAGTCGGTTCGATGGACGCTCCGAACGGGCCAGACACCATCGGGCATAGTTGGTTCGGTGAAACGATGACCGACAACCTATACAAAAGGCACCTAGAATCGTTAGTCTACTGTATTTGTAACGCTCCTATGCCGTTTTGGCACGTTTGTACCCGTAAATGTAGAAATTATCGACGATACACCGTTTCGCATAGTCGGTTCAGTGAAACGATGATCGACAACCTATATAAAAGGCACGTAGAATTGTTAGTGTACTTTATTGGTAGCGCTTCTATGTCGCTTTGGAACGTTTGTACCCGTAGTTGTAGAAATTATCGACGATCCACCGTTTCGCATAGTCGGTTCGGTGAAACGATGATCGACAACTTATACGAAAAGCACGTAGAATCGCTAGTGCAGTGCATTTATAACACTTCTATGTCGTTTTGGCACGTATGTACACGTAAATGTAGAAACTATCGACGATAGACCGTTTGGCATAGTCGGATCGATGGACGCTCCGAACGGGCCAGACACTATCGGGCATAGTTGGTTCGGTGAAACGATGACCGACAACCTATACAAAAGGCACCTAGAATCGTTAGTCTACTGTATTTGTAACGCTTCTATGCCGTTTTTCCACGTTTGTACCCGTAAATGTAGAAATTATCGACGATACACCGTTTCGCATAGTCGGTTCAGTGAAACGATGATCGACAACCTACATAAAAGGCACCTAGAATCGTTAGTGTACTGTATTTTTAACACTTCTATGTCGTTTTGGCACGTATGTCTCCTGAATTGTAGATATTATCAATGATACTCCGTTTCGCATAATCGGTTCGATGGACGCCCCGAACGGGCCAGACTCCATCGGGCATAGTTGGTTCGGTGAAACGATGACCGACAACCTATACAAAAGGCACCTAGAATCGTTAGTCTACTGTATTTGTAACGCTTCTATGCCGTTTTGGCACGTTTGTACCCGTAAATGTAGAAATTATCGACGATACACCGTTTCGCATAGTCGGTTCGGTGAAACGATGATCGACAACTTATACAAAAAGCACGTAGAATCGCTAGTGCACTGCATTTATAACACTTCTATGTCGTTTTGGCACGTATGTACACGTAAATGTAGAAACTATCGACGATAGACCGTTTGGCATAGTCGGTTCGATGGACGCTCCGAACGGGCCAGACACCATCAGGCATAGTTGGTTCGGTGAAACGATGATCGACAACTTATACAAAAGGCACGTAGAATCGCTAGTGCACTGCAATTATAACACTTCCATGTCGTTTTGGCACGTATGTACACATAAATGTAGAAATTATCGACGATACACCGTTTCGCATAGTCGGTTCGATGGACGCTCCGAACAGGCCAGACACCATCGGGCATAGTTGGTTCGGTGATACGATGACCGACAACCTATGCAAAAGGCACCTAGAATCGTTAGCGCAGTGCATTTCTAACACTTCTATGTCGTTTTGCCACGTTTGTACCCGTAATTGTAGAAATTATCGGCGATTCTCCGTTTCGCATAGTCGGTTCGGTGAAACGATGATCGACAACTTACACAAAAAGCACGTAGAATCGCTAGTCCACTGCATTTATAACACTTCTATGTCGTTTTGGCTCGTATGTACACGTAAATGTAGAAACTATCGACGATAGACCGTTTGGCATAGTCGGTTCGATGGACGCTCCGAACGGGCCAGACACCATCGGGCATAGTTGGTTCGGTGAAACGATGACCGACAACCTATACAAAAGGCACCTAGAATCGTTAGTCTACTGTATTTGTAACGCTCCTATGCCGTTTTGGCACGTTTGTACCCGTAAATGTAGAAATTATCGACGATACACCGTTTCGCATAGTCGGTTCAGTGATACGATGACCGACAACCTATGCAAAAGGCACCTAGAATCGTAAGCGCAGTGCATTTCTAACACTTCTATGTCGTTTTGCCACGTTTGTACCCGTAATTGTAGAAATTATCGGCGATTCTGCGTTTCGCATAGACGGTTCGGTGAAACGATGATCGACAACTTACACAAAAAGCACGTAGAATCGCTAGTCCACTGCATTTATAACACTTCTATGTCGTTTTGGCTCGTATGTACACGTAAATGTAGAAACTATCGACGATAGACCGTTTGGCATAGTCGGTTCGATGGACGCTCCGAACGGGCCAGACACCATCGGGCATAGTTGGTTCGGTGAAACGATGACCGACAACCTATACAAAAGGCACCTAGAATCGTTAGTCTACTGTATTTGTAACGCTCCTATGCCGTTTTGGCACGTTTGTACCCGTAAATGTAGAAATTATCGACGATACACCGTTTCGCATAGTCGGTTCAGTGAAACGATGATCGACAACCTATATAAAAGGCACGTAGAATTGTTAGTGTACTTTATTGGTAGCGCTTCTATGTCGCTTTGGAACGTTTGTACCCGTAGTTGTAGAAATTATCGACGATCCACCGTTTCGCATAGTCGGTTCGGTGAAACGATGATCGACAACTTATACGAAAAGCACGTAGAATCGCTAGTGCAGTGCATTTATAACACTTCTATGTCGTTTTGGCACGTATGTACACGTAAATGTAGAAACTATCGACGATAGACCGTTTGGCATAGTCGGTTCGATGGACGCTCCGAACGGGCCAGACACCATCGGGCATAGTTGGTTCGGTGAAACGATGACCGACAACCTATACAAAAGGCACCTAGAATCGTTAGTCTACTGTATTTGTAACGCTCCTATGCCGTTTTGGCACGTTTGTACCCGTAAATGTAGAAATTATCGACGATACACCGTTTCGCATAGTCGGTTCAGTGAAACGATGATCGACAACCTATATAAAAGGCACGTAGAATTGTTAGTGTACTTTATTGGTAGCGCTTCTATGTCGCTTTGGAACGTTTGTACCCGTAGTTGTAGAAATTATCGACGATCCACCGTTTCGCATAGTCGGTTCGGTGAAACGATGATCGACAACTTATACGAAAAGCACGTAGAATCGCTAGTGCAGTGCATTTATAACACTTCTATGTCGTTTTGGCACGTATGTACACGTAAATGTAGAAACTATCGACGATAGACCGTTTGGCATAGTCGGATCGATGGACGCTCCGAACGGGCCAGACACTATCGGGCATAGTTGGTTCGGTGAAACGATGACCGACAACCTATACAAAAGGCACCTAGAATCGTTAGTCTACTGTATTTGTAACGCTTCTATGCCGTTTTTCCACGTTTGTACCCGTAAATGTAGAAATTATCGACGATACACCGTTTCGCATAGTCGGTTCAGTGAAACGATGATCGACAACCTACATAAAAGGCACCTAGAATCGTTAGTGTACTGTATTTTTAACACTTCTATGTCGTTTTGGCACGTATGTCTCCTGAATTGTAGATATTATCAATGATACTCCGTTTCGCATAATCGGTTCGATGGACGCCCCGAACGGGCCAGACTCCATCGGGCATAGTTGGTTCGGTGAAACGATGACCGACAACCTATACAAAAGGCACCTAGAATCGTTAGTCTACTGTATTTGTAACGCTTCTATGCCGTTTTGGCACGTTTGTACCCGTAAATGTAGAAATTATCGACGATACACCGTTTCGCATAGTCGGTTCGGTGAAACGATGATCGACAACTTATACAAAAAGCACGTAGAATCGCTAGTGCACTGCATTTATAACACTTCTATGTCGTTTTGGCACGTATGTACACGTAAATGTAGAAACTATCGACGATAGACCGTTTGGCATAGTCGGTTCGATGGACGCTCCGAACGGGCCAGACACCATCAGGCATAGTTGGTTCGGTGAAACGATGATCGACAACTTATACAAAAGGCACGTAGAATCGCTAGTGCACTGCAATTATAACACTTCCATGTCGTTTTGGCACGTATGTACACATAAATGTAGAAATTATCGACGATACACCGTTTCGCATAGTCGGTTCGATGGACGCTCCGAACAGGCCAGACACCATCGGGCATAGTTGGTTCGGTGATACGATGACCGACAACCTATGCAAAAGGCACCTAGAATCGTTAGCGCAGTGCATTTCTAACACTTCTATGTCGTTTTGCCACGTTCGTACCCGTAATTGTAGAAATTATCGGCGATTCTCCGTTTCGCATAGTCGGTTCGGTGAAACGATGATCGACAACTTACACAAAAAGCACGTAGAATCGCTAGTCCACTGCATTTATAACACTTCTATGTCGTTTTGGCTCGTATGTACACGTAAATGTAGAAACTATCGACGATAGACCGTTTGGCATAGTCGGTTCGATGGACGCTCCGAACGGGCCAGACACCATCGGGCATAGTTGGTTCGGTGAAACGATGACCGACAACCTATACAAAAGGCACCTAGAATCGTTAGTCTACTGTATTTGTAACGCTCCTATGCCGTTTTGGCACGTTTGTACCCGTAAATGTAGAAATTATCGACGATACACCGTTTCGCATAGTCGGTTCAGTGATACGATGACCGACAACCTATGCAAAAGGCACCTAGAATCGTAAGCGCAGTGCATTTCTAACACTTCTATGTCGTTTTGCCACGTTTGTACCCGTAATTGTAGAAATTATCGGCGATTCTGCGTTTCGCATAGACGGTTCGGTGAAACGATGATCGACAACTTACACAAAAAGCACGTAGAATCGCTAGTCCACTGCATTTATAACACTTCTATGTCGTTTTGGCTCGTATGTACACGTAAATGTAGAAACTATCGACGATAGACCGTTTGGCATAGTCGGTTCGATGGACGCTCCGAACGGGCCAGACACCATCGGGCATAGTTGGTTCGGTGAAACGATGACCGACAACCTATACAAAAGGCACCTAGAATCGTTAGTCTACTGTATTTGTAACGCTCCTATGCCGTTTTGGCACGTTTGTACCCGTAAATGTAGAAATTATCGACGATACACCGTTTCGCATAGTCGGTTCAGTGAAACGATGATCGACAACCTATATAAAAGGCACGTAGAATTGTTAGTGTACTTTATTGGTAGCGCTTCTATGTCGCTTTGGAACGTTTCTACCCGTAGTTGTAGAAATTATCGACGATCCACCGTTTCGCATAGTCGGTTCGGTGAAACGATGATCGACAACTTATACGAAAAGCACGTAGAATCGCTAGTGCAGTGCATTTATAACACTTCTATGTCGTTTTGGCACGTATGTACACGTAAACGTAGAAACTATCGACGATAGACCGTTTGGCATAGTCGGATCGATGGACGCTCCGAACGGGCCAGACACTATCGGGCATAGTTGGTTCGGTGAAACGATGACCGACAACCTATACAAAAGGCACCTAGAATCGTTAGTCTACTGTATTTGTAACGCTTCTATGCCGTTTTTCCACGTTTGTACCCGTAAATGTAGAAATTATCGACGATACACCGTTTCGCATAGTCGGTTCAGTGAAACGATGATCGACAACCTACATAAAAGGCACCTAGAATCGTTAGTGTACTGTATTTTTAACACTTCTATGTCGTTTTGGCACGTATGTCTCCTGAATTGTAGATATTATCAATGATACTCCGTTTCGCATAATCGGTTCGATGGACGCCCCGAACGGGCCAGACTCCATCGGGCATAGTTGGTTCGGTGAAACGATGACCGACAACCTATACAAAAGGCACCTAGAATCGTTAGTCTACTGTATTTGTAACGCTTCTATGCCGTTTTGGCACGTTTGTACCCGTAAATGTAGAAATTATCGACGATACACCGTTTCGCATAGTCGGTTCGGTGAAACGATGATCGACAACTTATACAAAAAGCACGTAGAATCGCTAGTGCACTGCATTTATAACACTTCTATGTCGTTTTGGCACGTATGTACACGTAAATGTAGAAACTATCGACGATAGACCGTTTGGCATAGTCGGTTCGATGGACGCTCCGAACGGGCCAGACACCATCAGGCATAGTTGGTTCGGTGAAACGATGATCGACAACTTATACAAAAGGCACGTAGAATCGCTAGTGCACTGCAATTATAACACTTCCATGTCGTTTTGGCACGTATGTACACATAAATGTAGAAATTATCGACGATACACCGTTTCGCATAGTCGGTTCGATGGACGCTCCGAACAGGCCAGACACTATCGGGCATAGTTGGTTCGGTGAAACGATGACCGACAACCTATGCAAAAGGCACCTAGAATCGTTAGCGCAGTGCATTTCTAACACTTCTATGTCGTTTTGCCACGTTTGTACCCGTAATTGTAGAAATTATCGGCGATTCTCCGTTTCGCATAGTCGGTTCGGTGAAACGATGATCGACAACTTACACAAAAAGCACGTAGAATCGCTAGTCCACTGCATTTATAACACTTCTATGTCGTTTTGGCTCGTATGTACACGTAAATGTAGAAACTATCGACGATAGACCGTTTGGCATAGTCGGTTCGATGGACGCTCCGAACGGGCCAGACACCATCGGGCATAGTTGGTTCGGTGAAACGATGACCGACAACCTATACAAAAGGCACCTAGAATCGTTAGTCTACTGTATTTGTAACGCTCCTATGCCGTTTTGGCACGTTTGTACCCGTAAATGTAGAAATTATCGACGATACACCGTTTCGCATAGTCGGTTCAGTGATACGATGACCGACAACCTATGCAAAAGGCACCTAGAATCGTAAGCGCAGTGCATTTCTAACACTTCTATGTCGTTTTGCCACGTTTGTACCCGTAATTGTAGAAATTATCGGCGATTCTGCGTTTCGCATAGACGGTTCGGTGAAACGATGATCGACAACTTACACAAAAAGCACGTAGAATCGCTAGTCCACTGCATTTATAACACTTCTATGTCGTTTTGGCTCGTATGTACACGTAAATGTAGAAACTATCGACGATAGACCGTTTGGCATAGTCGGTTCGATGGACGCTCCGAACGGGCCAGACACCATCGGGCATAGTTGGTTCGGTGAAACGATGACCGACAACCTATACAAAAGGCACCTAGAATCGTTAGTCTACTGTATTTGTAACGCTCCTATGCCGTTTTGGCACGTTTGTACCCGTAAATGTAGAAATTATCGACGATACACCGTTTCGCATAGTCGGTTCAGTGAAACGATGATCGACAACCTATATAAAAGGCACGTAGAATTGTTAGTGTACTTTATTGGTAGCGCTTCTATGTCGCTTTGGAACGTTTCTACCCGTAGTTGTAGAAATTATCGACGATCCACCGTTTCGCATAGTCGGTTCGGTGAAACGATGATCGACAACTTATACGAAAAGCACGTAGAATCGCTAGTGCAGTGCATTTATAACACTTCTATGTCGTTTTGGCACGTATGTACACGTAAATGTAGAAACTATCGACGATAGACCGTTTGGCATAGTCGGATCGATGGACGCTCCGAACGGGCCAGACACTATCGGGCATAGTTGGTTCGGTGAAACGATGACCGACAACCTATACAAAAGGCACCTAGAATCGTTAGTCTACTGTATTTGTAACGCTTCTATGCCGTTTTTCCACGTTTGTACCCGTAAATGTAGAAATTATCGACGATACACCGTTTCGCATAGTCGGTTCAGTGAAACGATGATCGACAACCTACATAAAAGGCACCTAGAATCGTTAGTGTACTGTATTTTTAACACTTCTATGTCGTTTTGGCACGTATGTCTCCTGAATTGTAGATATTATCAATGATACTCCGTTTCGCATAATCGGTTCGATGGACGCTCCGAACGGGCCAGACTCCATCGGGCATAGTTGGTTCGGTGAAACGATGACCGACAACCTATACAAAAGGCACCTAGAATCGTTAGTCTACTGTATTTGTAACGCTTCTATGCCGTTTTGGCACGTTTGTACCCGTAAATGTAGAAATTATCGACGATACACCGTTTCGCATAGTCGGTTCAGTGAAACGATGATCGACAACCTATATAAAAGGCACGTAGAATTGTTAGTGTACTTTATTGGTAGCGCTTCTATGTCGCTTTGGAACGTTTGTACCCGTAGTTGTAGAAATTATCGACGATCCACCGTTTCGCATAGTCGGTTCGGTGAAACGATGATCGACAACTTATACAAAAAGCACGTAGAATCGCTAGTGCACTGCATTTATAACACTTCTATGTCGTTTTGGCACGTATGTACACGTAAATGTAGAAACTATCGACGATAGACCGTTTGGCATAGTCGGATCGATGGACGCTCCGAACGGGCCAGACACTATCGGGCATAGTTGGTTCGGTGAAACGATGACCGACAACCTATACAAAAGGCACCTAGAATCGTTAGTCTACTGTATTTGTAACGCTTCTATGCCGTTTTTCCACGTTTGTACCCGTAAATGTAGAAATTATCGACGATACACCGTTTCGCATAGTCGGTTCAGTGAAACGATGATCGACAACCTACATAAAAGGCACCTAGAATCGTTAGTGTACTGTATTTTTAACACTTCTATGTCGTTTTGGCACGTATGTCTCCTGAATTGTAGATATTATCAATGATACTCCGTTTCGCATAATCGGTTCGATGGACGCTCCGAACGGGCCAGACTCCATCGGGCATAGTTGGTTCGGTGAAACGATGACCGACAACCTATACAAAAGGCACCTAGAATCGTTAGTCTACTGTATTTGTAACGCTTCTATGCCGTTTTGGCACGTTTGTACCCGTAAATGTAGAAATTATCGACGATACACCGTTTCGCATAGTCGGTTCGGTGAAACGATGATCGACAACTTATACAAAAAGCACGTAGAATCGCTAGTGCACTGCATTTATAACACTTCTATGTCGTTTTGGCACGTATGTACACGTAAATGTAGAAACTATCGACGATAGACCGTTTGGCATAGTCGGTTCGATGGACGCTCCGAACGGGCCAGACACCATCAGGCATAGTTGGTTCGGTGAAACGATGATCGACAACTTATACAAAAGGCACGTAGAATCGCTAGTGCACTGTAATTATAACACTTCCATGTCGTTTTGGCACGTATGTACACATAAATGTAGAAATTATCGACGATACACCGTTTCGCATAGTCGGTTCGATGGACGCTCCGAACAGGCCAGACACCATCGGGCATAGTTGGTTCGGTGATACGATGACCGACAACCTATGCAAAAGGCACCTAGAATCGTTAGCGCAGTGCATTTCTAACACTTCTATGTCGTTTTGCCACGTTTGTACCCGTAATTGTAGAAATTATCGGCGATTCTCCGTTTCGCATAGTCGGTTCGGTGAAACGATGATCGACAACTTACACAAAAAGCACGTAGAATCGCTAGTCCACTGCATTTATAACACTTCTATGTCGTTTTGGCTCGTATGTACACGTAAATGTAGAAACTATCGACGATAGACCGTTTGGCATAGTCGGTTCGATGGACGCTCCGAACGGGCCAGACACCATCGGGCATAGTTGGTTCGGTGAAACGATGACCGACAACCTATACAAAAGGCACCTAGAATCGTTAGCCTACTGCATTTGTAACGCTCCTATGCCGTTTTGGCACGTTTGTACCCGTAAATGTAGAAATTATCGACGATACACCGTTTCGCATAGTCGGTTCAGTGATACGATGACCGACAACCTATGCAAAAGGCACCTAGAATCGTAAGCGCAGTGCATTTCTAACACTTCTATGTCGTTTTGCCACGTTTGTACCCGTAATTGTAGAAATTATCGGCGATTCTGCGTTTCGCATAGACGGTTCGGTGAAACGATGATCGACAACTTACACAAAAAGCACGTAGAATCGCTAGTTCACTGCATTTATAACACTTCTATGTCGTTTTGGCTCGTATGTACACGTAAATGTAGAAACTATCGACGATAGACCGTTTGGCATAGTCGGTTCGATGGACGCTCCGAACGGGCCAGACACCATCGGGCATAGTTGGTTCGGTGAAACGATGACCGACAACCTATACAAAAGGCACCTAGAATCGTTAGTCTACTGTATTTGTAACGCTCCTATGCCGTTTTGGCACGTTTGTACCCGTAAATGTAGAAATTATCGACGATACACCGTTTCGCATAGTCGGTTCAGTGAAACGATGATCGACAACCTATATAAAAGGCACGTAGAATTGTTAGTGTACTTTATTGGTAGCGCTTCTATGTCGCTTTGGAACGTTTCTACCCGTAGTTGTAGAAATTATCGACGATCCACCGTTTCGCATAGTCGGTTCGGTGAAACGATGATCGACAACTTATACGAAAAGCACGTAGAATCGCTAGTGCAGTGCATTTATAACACTTCTATGTCGTTTTGGCACGTATGTACACGTAAATGTAGAAACTATCGGCGATAGACCGTTTGGCATAGTCGGATCGATGGACGCTCCGAACGGGCCAGACACTATCGGGCATAGTTGGTTCGGTGAAACGATGACCGACAACCTATACAAAAGGCACCTAGAATCGTTAGTCTACTGTATTTGTAACGCTTCTATGCCATTTTTCCACGTTTGTACCCGTAAATGTAGAAATTATCGACGATACACCGTTTCGCATAGTCGGTTCAGTGAAACGATGATCGACAACCTACATAAAAGGCACCTAGAATCGTTAGTGTACTGTATTTTTAACACTTCTATGTCGTTTTGGCACGTATGTCTCCTGAATTGTAGATATTATCAATGATACTCCGTTTCGCATAATCGGTTCGATGGACGCTCCGAACTGGCCAGACTCCATCGGGCATAGTTGGTTCGGTGAAACGATGACCGACAACCTATACAAAAGGCACCTAGAATCGTTAGTCTACTGTATTTGTAACGCTTCTATGCCGTTTTGGCACGTTTGTACCCGTAAATGTAGAAATTATCGACGATACACCGTTTCGCATAGTCGGTTCAGTGAAACGATGATCGACAACCTATATAAAAGGCACGTAGAATTGTTAGTGTACTGTATTGGTAGCGCTTCTATGTCGCTTTGGAACGTTTGTACCCGTAGTTGTAGAAATTATCGACGATCCACCGTTTCGCATAGTCGGTTCGGTGAAACGATGATCGACAACTTATACAAAAAGCACGTAGAATCGCTAGTGCACTGCATTTATAACACTTCTATGTCGTTTTGGCACGTATGTACACGTAAATGTAGAAACTATCGACGATAGACCGTTTGGCATAGTCGGTTCGATGGACGCTCCGAACGGGCCAGACACCATCGGGCATAGTTGGTTCGGTGAAACGATGACCGACAACCTATACAAAAGGCACCTAGAATCGTTAGTCTACTGTATTTGTAACGCTTCTATGCCGTTTTGGCACGTTTGTACCCGTAAATATAGAAATTATCGACGATACACCGTTTCGCATAGTCGGTTCAGTGAAACGATGATCGACAAACTATATAAGAGGCACCTAGAATCGTTAGTGCAGTGCATTTCTAACACTTCTATGTCGTTTTGGCACGTTTGTACCCGTAATTGTAGAAATTATCGACGATTCTCCGTTTCGCATAGTCGGTTCGGTGAAACGATGATCGACAACTTATACAAACGGCACGTAGAATCGCTAGTGCACTGCATTTATAACACTTCCATGTCGTTTTGGCACGTATGTACACATAAATGTAGAAATTATCGACGATACACCGTTCCGCATAGTCGGTTCGATGGACGCTCCGAACAGGCCAGACACCATCGGGCATAGTTGGTTCGGTGATACGATGACCGACAACCTATGCAAAAGGCACCTAGAATCGCTAGCGCAGTGCATTTCTAACACTTCTATGTCGTTTTGCCACGTTTGTACCCGTAATTGTAGAAATTATCGGCGATTCTCCGTTTCGCATAGTCGGTTCGGTGAAACGATGATCGACAACTTATACAAAAAGCACGTAGAATCGCTAGTGCACTGCATTTATAACACTTCTATGTCGTTTTGGCACGTATGTACACGTAAATGTAGAAACTATCGACGATACACCGTTTCGCATAGTCGGTTCAGTGAAACGATGATCGACAACCTATATAAAAGGCACGTAGAATTGTTAGTGTACTTTATTGGTAGCGCTTCTATGTCGCTTTGGAACGTTTGTACCCGTAGTTGTAGAAATTATCGACGATCCACCGTTTCGCATAGTCGGTTCGGTGAAACGATGATCGACAACTTATACAAAAAGCACGTAGAATCGCTAGTGCACTGCATTTATAACACTTCTATGTCGTTTTGGCACGTATGTACACGTAAATGTAGAAACTATCGACGATACACCGTTTCGCATAGTCGGTTCAGTGAAACGATGATCGACAACCTATATAAAAGGCACGTAGAATTGTTAGTGTACTTTATTGGTAGCGCTTCTATGTCGCTTTGGAACGTTTGTACCCGTAGTTGTAGAAATTATCGACGATCCACCGTTTCGCATAGTCGGTTCGGTGAAACGATGATCGACAACTTATACAAAAAGCACGTAGAATCGCTAGTGCACTGCATTTATAACACTTCTATGTCGTTTTGGCACGTATGTACACGTAAATGTAGAAACTATCGACGATAGACCGTTTGGCATAGTCGGATCGATGGACGCTCCGAACGGGCCAGACACTATCGGGCATAGTTGGTTCGGTGAAACGATGACCGACAACCTATACAAAAGGCACCTAGAATCGTTAGTCTACTGTATTTGTAACGCTTCTATGCCGTTTTTCCACGTTTGTACCCGTAAATGTAGAAATTATCGACGATACACCGTTTCGCATAGTCGGTTCAGTGAAACGATGATCGACAACCTACATAAAAGGCACCTAGAATCGTTAGTGTACTGTATTTTTAACACTTCTATGTCGTTTTGGCACGTATGTCTCCTGAATTGTAGATATTATCAATGATACTCCGTTTCGCATAATCGGTTCGATGGACGCTCCGAACGGGCCAGACTCCATCGGGCATAGTTGGTTCGGTGAAACGATGACCGACAACCTATACAAAAGGCACCTAGAATCGTTAGTCTACTGTATTTGTAACGCTTCTATGCCGTTTTGGCACGTTTGTACCCGTAAATGTAGAAATTATCGACGATACACCGTTTCGCATAGTCGGTTCAGTGAAACGATGATCGACAACCTATATAAAAGGCACGTAGAATTGTTAGTGTACTGTATTGGTAGCGCTTCTATGTCGCTTTGGAACGTTTGTACCCGTAGTTGTAGAAATTATCGACGATCCACCGTTTCGCATAGTCGGTTCGGTGAAACGATGATCGACAACTTATACAAAAAGCACGTAGAATCGCTAGTGCACTGCATTTATAACACTTCTATGTCGTTTTGGCACGTATGTACACGTAAATGTAGAAACTATCGACGATAGACCGTTTGGCATAGTCGGTTCGATGGACGCTCCGAACGGGCCAGACACCATCGGGCATAGTTGGTTCGGTGAAACGATGACCGACAACCTATACAAAAGGCACCTAGAATCGTTAGTCTACTGTATTTGTAACGCTTCTATGCCGTTTTGGCACGTTTGTACCCGTAAATATAGAAATTATCGACGATACACCGTTTCGCATAGTCGGTTCAGTGAAACGATGATCGACAAACTATATAAGAGGCACCTAGAATCGTTAGTGCAGTGCATTTCTAACACTTCTATGTCGTTTTGGCACGTTTGTACCCGTAATTGTAGAAATTATCGACGATTCTCCGTTTCGCATAGTCGGTTCGGTGAAACGATGATCGACAACTTATACAAACGGCACGTAGAATCGCTAGTGCACTGCATTTATAACACTTCCATGTCGTTTTGGCACGTATGTACACATAAATGTAGAAATTATCGACGATACACCGTTCCGCATAGTCGGTTCGATGGACGCTCCGAACAGGCCAGACACCATCGGGCATAGTTGGTTCGGTGATACGATGACCGACAACCTATGCAAAAGGCACCTAGAATCGCTAGCGCAGTGCATTTCTAACACTTCTATGTCGTTTTGCCACGTTTGTACCCGTAATTGTAGAAATTATCGGCGATTCTCCGTTTCGCATAGTCGGTTCGGTGAAACGATGATCGACAACTTATACAAAAAGCACGTAGAATCGCTAGTGCACTGCATTTATAACACTTCTATGTCGTTTTGGCACGTATGTACACGTAAATGTAGAAACTATCGACGATAGACCGTTTGGCATAGTCGGTTCGATGGACGCTCCGAACGGGCCAGACACCATCGGGCATAGTTGGTTCGGTGAAACGATGACCGACAACCTATGCAAAAGGCACCTAGAATCGTTAGCGCAGTGCATTTCTAACACTTCTATGTCGTTTTGCCACGTTTGTACCCGTAATTGTAGAAATTATCGGCGATTCTCCGTTTCGCATAGTCGGTTCGGTGAAACGATGATCGACAACTTATACAAAAAGCACGTAGAATCGCTAGTGCACTGCATTTATAACACTTCTATGTCGTTTTGGCACGTATGTACACGTAAATGTAGAAACTATCGACGATAGACCGTTTGGCATAGTCGGTTCGATGGACGCTCCGAACGGGCCAGACACCATCGGGCATAGTTGGTTCGGTGAAACGATGACCGACAACCTATACAAAAGGCACCTAGAATCGTTAGTCTACTGTATTTGTAACGCTTCTATGCCGTTTTTCCACGTTTGTACCCGTAAATGTAGAAATTATCGACGATACACCGTTTCGCATAGTCGGTTCAGTGAAACGATGATCGACAACCTACATAAAAGGCACCTAGAATCGTTAGTGTACTGTATTTTTAACACTTCTATGTCGTTTTGGCACGTATGTCTCCTGAATTGTAGATATTATCAATGATACTCCGTTTCGCATAATCGGTTCGATGGACGCCCCGAACGGGCCAGACTCCATCGGGCATAGTTGGTTCGGTGAAACGATGACCGACAACCTATACAAAAGGCACCTAGAATCGTTAGTCTACTGTATTTGTAACGCTTCTATGCCGTTTTGGCACGTTTGTACCCGTAAATGTAGAAATTATCGACGATACACCGTTTCGCATAGTCGGTTCAGTGAAACGATGATCGACAACCTATATAAAAGGCACGTAGAATTGTTAGTGTACTGTATTGGTAGCGCTTCTATGTCGCTTTGGAACGTTTGTACCCGTAGTTGTAGAAATTATCGACGATCCACCGTTTCGCATAGTCGGTTCGGTGAAACGATGATCGACAACTTATACAAAAAGCACGTAGAATCGCTAGTGCACTGCATTTATAACACTTCTATGTCGTTTTGGCACGTATGTACACGTAAATGTAGAAACTATCGACGATAGACCGTTTGGCATAGTCGGTTCGATGGACGCTCCGAACGGGCCAGACACCATCGGGCATAGTTGGTTCGGTGAAACGATGACCGACAACCTATACAAAAGGCACCTAGAATCGTTAGTCTACTGTATTTGTAACGCTTCTATGCCGTTTTGGCACGTTTGTACCCGTAAATATAGAAATTATCGACGATACACCGTTTCGCATAGTCGGTTCAGTGAAACGATGATCGACAAACTATATAAGAGGCACCTAGAATCGTTAGTGCAGTGCATTTCTAACACTTCTATGTCGTTTTGGCACGTTTGTACCCGTAATTGTAGAAATTATCGACGATTCTCCGTTTCGCATAGTCGGTTCGGTGAAACGATGATCGACAACTTATACAAACGGCACGTAGAATCGCTAGTGCACTGCATTTATAACACTTCCATGTCGTTTTGGCACGTATGTACACATAAATGTAGAAATTATCGACGATACACCGTTCCGCATAGTCGGTTCGATGGACGCTCCGAACAGGCCAGACACCACCGGGCATAGTTGGTTCGGTGATACGATGACCGACAACCTATGCAAAAGGCACCTAGAATCGCTAGCGCGGTGCATTTCTAACACTTCTATGTCGTTTTGCCACGTTTGTACCCGTAATTGTAGAAATTATCGGCGATTCTCCGTTTCGCATAGTCGGTTCGGTGAAACGATGATCGACAACTTACACAAAAAGCACGTAGAATCGCTAGTCCACTGCATTTATAACACTTCTATGTCGTTTTGGCACGTATGTACACGTAAATGTAGAAATTATCGACGATACACCGTTTCGCATAGTCGGTTCGATGGACGCTCCGAACGGACCAGACTCCATCGCGCATAGTCGGTTATGTGAAACGATGATCGACAAACTATATAAGAGGCACCTAGAATCGTTAGTGCAGTGCATTTCTAACACTTCTATGTTGTTTTGGCACGTTTGTACCCGTAATTGTAGAAATTATCGACGATACACCGTTTCGCATAATCGGTTCGATGGACGCTCCGAACAGGCCAGACACCATCGGGCATAGTTGGTTCGGTGATACGATGACCGACAACCTATGCAAAAGGCACCTAGAATCGTTAGCGCAGTGCATTTCTAACACTTCTATGTCGTTTTGCCACGTTTGTACCCGTAATTGTAGAAATTATCGGCGATTCTCCGTTTCGCATAGTCGGTTCGGTGAAACGATGATCGACAACTTATACAAAAAGCACGTAGAATCGCTAGTGCACTGCATTTATAACACTTCTATGTCGTTTTGGCACGTATGTACACGTAAATGTAGAAATTATCGACGATACACCGTTTGGCATAGTCGGTTCGATGGACGCTCCGAACGGGCCAGACTCCATCGCGCATAAACGGTTATGTGAAACGATGATCGACAAACTATATAAGAGGCACCTAGAATCGTTAGTGCAGTGCATTTCTAACACTTCTATGTCGTTTTGGCACGTTTGTACCCGTAATTGTAGAAATTATCGACGATACACCGTTTCGCATAGTCGGTTCAGTGAAACGATAATCGACAACCTACATAAAAGGCACCTAGAATCGTTAGTGTACTGTATTTTTAACACTTCTATGTCGTTTTGGCACGTATGTCTCCTGAATTGTAGATATTATCAATGATACTCCGTTTCGCATAATCGGTTCGATGGACGCTCCGAACGGGCCAGACTCCATCGGGCATAGTTGGTTCGGTGAAACGATGACCGACAACCTATACAAAAGGCACCTAGAATCGTTAGTCTACTGTATTTGTAACGCTTCTATGCCGTTTTGGCACGTTTGTACCCGTAAATGTAGAAATTATCGACGATACACCGTTTCGCATAGTCGGTTCAGTGAAACGATGATCGACAACCTATATAAAAGGCACGTAGAACTGTTAGTGTACTGTATTGGTAGCGCTTCTATGTCGCTTTGGAACGTTTGTACCCGTAGTTGTAGAAATTATCGACGATCCACCGTTTCGCATAGTCGGTTCGGTGAAACGATGATCGACAACTTATACAAAAAGCACGTAGAATCGCTAGTGCACTGCAGTTATAACACTTCTATGTCGTTTTGGCACGTATGTACACGTAAATGTAGAAACTATCGACGATAGACCGTTTGGCATAGTCGGTTCGATGGACGCTCCGAACGGGCCAGACACCATCGGGCATAGTTGGTTCGGTGAAACGATGACCGACAACCTATACAAAAGGCACCTAGAATCGTTAGTCTACTGTATTTGTAACGCTTCTATGCCGTTTTGGCACGTTTGTACCCGTAAATATAGAAATTATCGACGATACACCGTTTCGCATAGTCGGTTCAGTGAAACGATGATCGACAAACTATATAAGAGGCACCTAGAATCGTTAGTGCAGTGCATTTCTAACACTTCTATGTCGTTTTGGCACGTTTGTACCCGTAATTGTAGAAATTATCGACGATTCTCCGTTTCGCATAGTCGGTTCGGTGAAACGATGATCGACAACTTATACAAACGGCACGTAGAATCGCTAGTGCACTGCATTTATAACACTTCCATGTCGTTTTGGCACGTATGTACACATAAATGTAGAAATTATCGACGATACACCGTTCCGCATAGTCGGTTCGATGGACGCTCCGAACAGGCCAGACACCATCGGGCATAGTTGGTTCGGTGATACGATGACCGACAACCTATGCAAAAGGCACCTAGAATCGCTAGCGCAGTGCATTTCTAACACTTCTATGTCGTTTTGCCACGTTTGTACCCGTAATTGTAGAAATTATCGGCGATTCTCCGTTTCGCATAGTCGGTTCGGTGAAACGATGATCGACAACTTACACAAAAAGCACGTAGAATCGCTAGTCCACTGCATTTATAACACTTCTATGTCGTTTTGGCACGTATGTACACGTAAATGTAGAAATTATCGACGATACACCGTTTCGCATAGTCGGTTCGATGGACGCTCCGAACGGACCAGACTCCATCGCGCATAGTCGGTTATGTGAAACGATGATCGACAAACTATATAAGAGGCACCTAGAATCGTTAGCGCAGTGCATTTCTAACACTTCTATGTCGTTTTGCCACGTTTGTACCCGTAATTGTAGAAATTATCGGCGATTCTCCGTTTCGCATAGTCGGTTCGGTGAAACGATGATCGACAACTTATACAAAAAGCACGTAGAATCGCTAGTGCACTGCATTTATAACACTTCTATGTCGTTTTGGCACGTATGTACACGTAAATGTAGAAATTATCGACGATACACCGTTTGGCATAGTCGGTTCGATGGACGCTCCGAACGGGCCAGACTCCATCGCGCATAAACGGTTATGTGAAACGATGATCGACAAACTATATAAGAGGCACCTAGAATCGTTAGTGCAGTGCATTTCTAACACTTCTATGTCGTTTTGGCACGTTTGTACCCGTAATTGTAGAAATTATCGACGATACACCGTTTCGCATAGTCGGTTCAGTGAAACGATGATCGACAACCTACATAAAAGGCACCTAGAATCGTTAGTGTACTGTATTTTTAACACTTCTATGTCGTTTTGGCACGTATGTCCCCTGAATTGTAGATATTATAAATGATACTCCGTTTCGCATAATCGGTCCGATGGACGCTCCGAACGGGCCAGACTCCATCGGGCATAGTTGGTTCGGTGAAACGATGACCGACAACCTATACAAAAGGCACCTAGAATCGTTAGTCTACTGTATTTGTAACGCTTCTATGCAGTTTTGGCACGTTTGTACCCGTAAATGTAGAAATTATCGACGATACACCGTTTCGCATAGTCGGTTCAGTGAAACGATGATCGACAACCTATATAAAAGGCACGTAGAATTGTTAGTGTACTGTATTGGTAGCGCTTCTATGTCGCTTTGGAACGTTTGTACCAGTAGTTGTAGAAATTATCGACGATCCACCGTTTCGCATAGTCGGTTCGGTGAAACGATGATCGACAACTTATACAAACGGCACGTAGAATCGCTAGTGCACTGCATTTATAACACTTCCATGTCGTTTTGGCACGTTTGTACCCGTAATTGTAGAAATTATCGACGATACACCGTTTCGCATAATCGGTTCGATGGACGCTCCGAACAGGCCAGACACCATCGGGCATAGTTGGTTCGGTCATACGATGACCGACAACCTATGCAAAAGGCACCTAGAATCGTTAGCGCAGTGCATTTCTAACACTTCTATGTCGTTTTGCCACGTTTGTACCCGTAATTGTAGAAATTATGGGCGATTCTCCGTTTCGCATAGTCGGTTCGGTGAAACGATGACCGACAACCTATACAAAAGGCACCTAGAATCGTTAGTCTACTGTATTTGTAACGCTTCTCTGCCGTTTTGGCACGTTTGTACCCGTAAATGTAGAAATTATCGACGATACACCGTTTCGCATAGTCGGTTCAGTGAAACGATGATCGACAACCTATATAAAAGGCACGTAGAATTGTTAGTGTACTGTATTGGTAGCGCTTCTATGTCGCTTTGGAACGTTTGTACCAGTAGTTGTAGAAATTATCGACGATCCACCGTTTCGCATAGTCGGTTCGGTGAAACGATGATCGACAACTTATACAAAAAGCACGTAGATTCGCTAGTCCCCTGCATTTATAACACTTCCATGTCGTTTTGGCACGTATGTACACATAAATGTAGAAATTATCGACGATACACCGTTCCGCATAGTCGGTTCGATGGACGCTCCGAACAGGCCAGACACCATCGGGCATAGTTGGTTCGGTGATACGATGACCGACAACCTATGCAAAAGGCACCTAGAATCGCTAGCGCAGTGCATTTCTAACACTTCTATGTCGTTTTGCCACGTTTGTACCCGTAATTGTAGAAATTATCGGCGATTCTCCGTTTCGCATAGTCGGTTCGGTGAAACGATGATCGACAACTTACACAAAAAGTACGTAGAATCGCTAGTCCACTGCATTTATAACACTTCTATGTCGTTTTGGCACGTATGTACACGTAAATGTAGAAATTATCGACGATACACCGTTTCGCATAGTCGGTTCAGTGAAACGATGATCGACAACCTACATAAAAGGCACCTAGAATCGTTAGTGTACTGTATTTTTAACACTTCTATGTCGTTTTGGCACGTATGTCTCCTGAATTGTAGATATTATCAATGATACTCCGTTTCGCATAATCGGTTCGATGGACGCTCCGAACGGGCCAGACTCCATCGGGCATAGTTGGTTCGGTGAAACGATGACCGACAACCTATACAAAAGGCACCTAGAATCGTTAGTCTTTTTTTTTTTTTTTTTTTTTTTTTGTTTTAGGAAGACAGAAATCCTTTATGGACGACTGGGAAGGTGTCCCAGACAGTGTGGGAGTCACGCTTACGACACCCCTTCTAGTAACTGGGGGTGAATTGGGCGCATACCCACTAAAACTGTCTCCCGCCTTCTTTCCGGTAGGAAAGAAGGGTGGCGGTCCCCCGGCAGGCTTCATCATTCTGGCGAATATGGTCCACCTGCCTAGGCTGCGCGTGCGACCACGAGAAGAGACTATCCCCCCCTCCCCCCCACCCTTCGCGATGTGCTCCACATTGTGTAAAGGGATGCCCTTGCTCGGCGTCGGTTGGGGTAGAGAGCCAGTCAGGTACCTCAGCGGAGTCGAGCTCCGCCTTCATCAACTGTAACTCCTCTCCACCTCCGTCTTCCACCTAGCTCGGACATACGATATTAATCGCGACCCCTTTACACCGCTTTGCACCTATTGTAGTTGTTGCGGTTAAGTGTTCCGGTTTTCCTACTTATTCTGCTCACCGAAGGGTGGAAACAGCGTAATTTGCTGTTCGGGGTCCACCGAAGGGGTTGAACGACGTATTTCGCGGATCGGGGCTCACCGAAGGGTCGAAACAGCGTAATTCGCTGATCGGAGCCCACCGAAGGGGTTAAAACGACGTATTTCGCGGATCGGGGCTCACCGAAGGGTCGAAACAGCGTAATTCGCTGATCGGAGCCCACCGAAGGGGTTAAAACGACGTATTTCGCGGATCGGAGCTCACCGAAGGGTCGAAACAGCGTAATTCGCTGATCGGAGCCCACCGAAGGGGTTAAAACGACGTATTTCGCGGATCGGGGCTCACCGAAGGGTCGAAACAGCGTAATTCGCTGATCGGAGCCCACCGAAGGGGTTAAAACGACGTATTTCGCGGATCGGGGCTCACCGAAGGGTCGAAACAGCGTAATTCGCTGATCGGAGCCCACCGAAGGGGTTAAAACGACGTATTTCGTGGATCTGGGCTCACCGAAGGGTCGAAACAGCGTAATTTGCTCATCGGAGCCCACCAAAGGGGTTAAAACGACGTATTTCGCGGATCGGGGCTCACCGAAGGGTCGAAACAGCGTAATTCGCTGATCGGAGCCCACCAAAGGGGTTAAAACGACGTATTTCGCGGATCGGGGCTCACCGAAGGGTCGAAACAGCGTAATTCGCTGATCGGAGCCCACCGAAGGGGTTAAAACGACGTATTTCGCGGATCGGGGCTCACCGAAGGGTCGAAACAGCGTAATTCGCTGATCGGAGCCCACCGAAGGGGTTAAAACGACGTATTTCGCGGATCGGGGCTCACCGAAGGGTCGAAACAGCGTAATTCGCTGATCGGAGCCCACCGAAGGGGTTAAAACGACGTATTTCGTGGATCTGGGCTCACCGAAGGGTCGAAACAGCGTAATTTGCTCATCGGAGCCCACCAAAGGGGTTAAAACGACGTATTTCGCGGATCGGGGCTCACCGAAGGGTCGAAACAGCGTAATTCGCTGATCGGAGCCCACCAAAGGGGTTAAAACGACGTATTTCGCGGATCGGGGCTCACCGAAGGGGTTAAAACGACGTATTTCGCGGATCGGGGTTCACCGAAGGGTCGAAACAGCGTAATTCGCGGATCGGGGCTCACCGAAGGGGTTAAAACGACGTATTTCGCGGATCGGGGTTCACCGAAGGGGTTAAAACGGCGCAATTCCCGGATCGAAGCTCGCGGATCGGGTGGGAACGGCTTTATTCGCGGTTCGAGGTTTTCCGGGGGAGTCAGCTAATTAAGTAAGTATCTCATGTAATTAAGTAGATGGCTGAGTAATGAATAATGAGTGTCTTGATAGCTGCAAATGTACTATACTATTCTTAATAAACATACTATTCATAATCGGGCGTGTAATTACTGCTATTATCCCGTTCCCTGCCTGTGCATCTATCTGTTCCGTTTCCCTAAGCTTGAATTAAGTTGCATTTAAGTTTAAATTAAATTAAGTTTAAAGTTAAATTTAAATTTAAGTTAGATTTAGACTTAGGTTAAGTTATTTCCCCTGCAAGATTTGATTTTCACTTGATTCCTGCTTATTTGATCGCGCTCGCGTTTCCTATCTCGCCCAGTCTCTTTCGTGTCGCTTACGTGAGCCCATTGCTCTTGGTTTCGATCTTCCATCTCTTTCTCCGAACAGTTTCCCGCGGTTCTCCTCCACCCCCTGTTGGTGCTATGACCAGGCTGGTGGTTGAGTTCCTTGTTTCGCTGCTCTTTGATCGAGTGGTCTGTCCTTTCCATCTGAGTTTCTATTTTGGCCTCGCCCGCCATATTGTCGCTGCTTTCATTGGTTGCCGCCTTTCAGGCGTCAACCGAAAGTTGCCAGCGACGCTCCTTCACCTCGCGGATCGGAACTTAGACCGCTTGCCAATAGAAACTCATCTGGATCGTGTTTGTTTTGCTTTGGCTTAAGGCTGTTGCCCTTCCGCCTTTCGGTCACTCCTCGCTTTCTACGATCATTTCATCTCGGTTCCCTGTTAGCCCCTGATGGTTATACGACCAAGCGGGCGTTGAGTTCCTTGTTCTGATTTTCTGATTTTCGAAAGTTCGGAGGCATTCTCGCTCTCTGGTTGTTTCTCGCAGCTTCGCCCGCCGTGTTGTTGCTGCTTCTATTTGCTACCGCTACCCACGCGTCAGCTAGAAGTTTCCAGCAACGTTCCTTCACTTTGCAGTTTGGAACTTAAGCCGCTTTGCTGCTCGAAATTTCCGTCGAGTTCGAATTTTCTGTTAGTTTTATCATTTGAGCTTGCGCTCTGTGCTGGTCTGTTGGACTTGCGTCCTATTCCTGTTGGATCCCTCCTTGTTTCCTCCAATCGATTTCCCTCGGTTCCCGTCAATCCCTAATGGTTCCATGACCAGGCGAAATTAGGGTTCCTTGTTTCCTCGATTTTCGGTCCCTCAGAGGTGTTCTTCCTCTCAGATCATTCTCCCAGCTTCACCCGCCTTACTGTCACTGCTTCTATATGTTGTCGTTGTTCAGACGTCAACCAGAAGTTGCCAGCGACGTTCCTTTTCCTTGCGGATTGGAACTTTAGCCGTTTAGCCGTTCGAACTCTCGTCGATTGTGAACTTCTGTTGTCTTTCGGATTTGCATCCTTGTTTGGTCGCCATTTGGCTCCCTCTTGGTCACTCCTTGCTCTCTCCAGTCACTTCCGCTCGGTTCCCTTTTAGTCCCCTAATGGTGCTGTGACCAGGTGGACGTTGGGTTCCTTGCTTCCTTGATTTTCGAGAGTTCGGAGGTATTCTCGCTCTCATTCATTTCTCGCAGCTCTGCCCGCCATGTTGTCGCTGCTTCTATTTGCTACCACCACACAGGATGGCAACTAGAAGTTTCCAGCAACGTTTCTTTGCCTTGCGGCTTGAAACTTAGACCGCTTCGCTGCTCGAAAATCCTTTGAGCTCGAATTTTCTGATAATTTGTCTCCGGGCTCGCGCCCTGTGTTAGTCTATCGGGCTTGCGCCCTGCGTATCTTGGGTCACTCTTCGTTTCCTCCAATCGATTTCCCTCGGTCCCTGTCAATCCCTAATGGTGCCATGACCAGGTGAAATTAGGGTTCCTTGTTCCCTCGACTTTCGGTCCCTCCGAGGTATTCTTCCTCTCCGATCATTCTCCCGGCTTCACCCGCCTTGCTGCCGCTGCTTCTATGCGTTGCCGTTGTTCAGGCGCCAACTAGAAGTTGCCAGCGACGTTCCTTTTCCTTACGGATTGGAACTTTAGCCGTTTAGCCGTTCGAACTCTCGTCGATTCTGAACTTCTGTTGTCTTTCGGATCTGCATCCTTGTTTGGTCGCCATTTGGCTCCCTCCTGGTCACTCCTTGCTCTCTCCAGTCACTTCCACTCGGTTCCCTTTTAGTCCCCTAATGGTGCTGTGACCAGGTGGACGTTGAGTTCCTTGTTTATCTGACTTTCAAGAGTTCGGAGGTTATTCTCCCTCTCCGTTCGTCTCTCCTAGCGTTGCCCGCCTTTGTTGCTGCTTCCATTTGTTGCCTCTGCTAGAGAGACAACCGGAAGTTGCCAGCAACGTTCCGTTTCCTTTCGGGTTGGAACTTAAGCCGCTTCGCTATTCAAGACTCCCTTTGAGCTTGAATTTTCTGATTGTTTCCCCCTCGCTCTCTCCTGTCAGTTCCACTCGATCACCGACTTAATCCGGTTCTCTCGCGTCGCCGACATTCGATCGCTCGCAGGCTATTCTCCCTCTCCGTTTGTCTCTCCTAGCGTAGCCCGCCGTTGTTGCTGCTCCCATTCGTTGTCATCTCTAGGAAGGCAATCGGAAGTTGCCAGCAACGCTCCTTTTCCTTTCGGATTGGAGCTTAAGCCGCTTCGCTATTCGAGACTCCTTTTGAGTTTGAATTTTCTGTATACTCCTGCCCCTCCCGCTGTATCTGCTCCCTTGTTCGTTCCTCCTTCTCCTGCCCACCTTGGTCCTTGCTTTGTCGTTGTATCCTACTTTTTTATCAAAGGTGTCCCCTCAGTTGGTGCAGTCCTCCTTCTGTTCCTCTGCTTGCCCTGCGTTTGATTGAAATTTCATCGGAGGGATGAAATGGCGCACTTCCTTGATCAGCGTTAGGGATGAAGTGAAAGCCATGGCTCACGCAGATCTGTCCTGCAAGAAGGTATACCAGAAGTCGACGCTCTTTGTTCCTGCCAGAAAGCAGGAATATATAATTTAGTGAGTATCTGGTTCACCGAAGGGGTGAAACCGCGTTTCTCAGCGGTCAATTTCACTGAAGAGTCGAAGCATCGGAATTAGTGAATTTCGAGTCCACTGAAAGGGTTAAAATCGCTTATTTGCTACTCGTGGCTCACCGAAGGGGTGAAACCGCGTTTCGCAGCGATTTGTTTCACCGAAGAGTCAAAACATCGAATTTGTGAATTTCGAGTCCACCGAAGGGGTTAAATTCACTTATTTGCTAATCGCGGCTCACCGAAGGGGTGACACCGCGTTTCGCAGCGATTAGTTTCCACCGAAGAGTCATAAATTCGAATTTTGTGCAGTTGGGGTCTACCGAAAGGGTTAAAATCCCTTATTTGCAAATCGCGTCTCACCGAAGGAGTGAAACCGCGTTTCGCAGCGATTAGTTTCCACCGAAGAGTCATAAAATCGAGATTTGTGCAATTCGAGTCGCCCGAAAGGGTTAAAGTCGCTTATTTGCTAATCGCAGTTCACCGAAGGGGTGAAACCGCGTTTCGCAGCGATTAGTTTCCACCGAAGAGTCATAAAATCGAGATTTGTGCAATTCGAGTCGCCCGAAAGGGTTAAAGTCGCTTATTTGCTAATCGCAGTTCACCGAAGGGGTGAAACCGCGTTTCGCAGCGATTAGTTTCCACCGAACAGTCATAAAATCGAGATTTGTGCAATTCGAGTCGACCGAAAGGGTTAAAATCGCTTATTTGCTAATCGCGACTCACCGAAGGGGTGAAACCGCGTTTTGCAGTGATTAGTTTCCACCGAAGAGTCATAAAATCGAAATTTGTGCAATTCGAGTCGACCGAAGGGGTTAAATCCGTTTATTTGCTAATCGCGGCTCATCGAGGGGGTGAACCGCGTTTCGCAGCGATTAGTTTCCACCGAAGAGTCAAAACATCGAAATTTGTGAAATTTGAGTCCACCGAAGGGGTTAAATCCGTTTATTTGCTAATCGCGGCTCACCGAGGGGGTGAAACCGCGTTTCGCAGCGATTAGTTTCCACCGAAGAGTCAAAACATCGAAATTTGTGAAATTTGAGTCCACCGAAGGGGTTAAAATCGCTTATTTGCTAATCGCGGTTCACCGAAGGGGTGAAACCGCGTTTTGCAGCGATTAGTTTCCACCGAAGAGTCATAAAATCGAAATTTGTGCAATTCGAGTCTGCCGAAAGGGTTAAAATCGCTTATTTACTAATCGCGGTTCCCCGAGGGGGTGAAAGCCGCGTTTCGCAGCGATTAGTTTCCACCGACGAGTCATAAAATCGAGATTTGTGCAATTCGAGTCGCCCGAAAGGGTTAAAGTCGCTTATTTGCTAATCGCAGTTCACCGAAGGGGTGAAACCGCGTTTCGCAGCGATTAGTTTCCACCGAACAGTCATAAAATCGAGATTTGTGCAATTCGAGTCGACCGAAAGGGTTAAAATCGCTTATTTGCTAATCGCGACTCACCGAAGGGGTGAAACCGCGTTTTGCAGTGATTAGTTTCCACCGAAGAGTCATAAAATCGAAATTTGTGCAATTCGAGTCGACCGAAGGGGTTAAATCCGTTTATTTGCTAATCGCGGCTCATCGAGGGGGTGAACCGCGTTTCGCAGCGATTAGTTTCCACCGAAGAGTCAAAACATCGAAATTTGTGAAATTTGAGTCCACCGAAGGGGTTAAATCCGTTTATTTGCTAATCGCGGCTCACCGAGGGGGTGAAACCGCGTTTCGCAGCGATTAGTTTCCACCGAAGAGTCAAAACATCGAAATTTGTGAAATTTGAGTCCACCGAAGGGGTTAAAATCGCTTATTTGCTAATCGCGGTTCACCGAAGGGGTGAAACCGCGTTTTGCAGCGATTAGTTTCCACCGAAGAGTCATAAAATCGAAATTTGTGCAATTCGAGTCTGCCGAAAGGGTTAAAATCGCTTATTTACTAATCGCGGTTCCCCGAGGGGGTGAAAGCCGCGTTTCGCAGCGATTAGTTTCCACCGACGAGTCATAAAATCGAAATTTGTGCAATTCGAGTCGACCGAAAGGGTTAAAATCGCTTATTTGCTAATCGCGGTTCACCGAAGGAGTGAAACCGCGTTTCGCAGCGATTAGTTTCCACCGAAGAGTCATAAAATCGAAATTTGTGAATTTCGAGTCCACCGAAAGGGTTAAAATCGCTTATTTGCTAGTCGCGGCTCACCGTAGGAGTGAAACCGCGTTTCGCAGCGATTAGTTTCCACCGAAGAGTCATAAATTCGAATTTTGTGCAATTGGGGTCTACCGAAAGGGTTAAAATCGCTTATTTGCATATCGCGTCTCACCGAAGGAGTGAAACCGCGTTTCGCAGCGATTAGTTTCCACCGAAGAGTCATAAAATCGAGATTTGTGCAATTCGGGTCGACCGGAAGGGTTAAAATCGCTTATTTGCTAGTCGCGGTTCACCGAAGGGGTGAAACCGCGTTTCGCAGCGATTTGTTTCCACCGAAGAGTCATAAAATCGAAATTTGTGGAATTCGAGTCCACCGAAAGGGTTAAAATCGCTTATTTACAAATCGCGTCTCACCGAAGGAGTGAAACCGCGTTTCGCAGCGATTAGTTTCCACCGAAGAGTCATAAAATCGTGATTTGTGCAATTGGGGTCTACCGAAAGGGTTAAAATCGCTTATTTGCAAATCGCGTCTCACCGAAGGAGTGAAACCGCGTTTCGCATCGATTAGTTTCCACCGAAGAGTCAAGAACATCAGAATTAGTGACTTTCGAGTCCACCGAAGAGGTTAAATCCGCGTATTTGCTAATCACGTCTCACCGAAGGGGTGAAACCACGTTTCGGAGTGGTTTGTTTCCACTGGGGGGTTAAACGAGATAATACGTGGATCGGAGTTCACCGAGGGGATGAAAATGAAAATCGCTTATCTCCTCGCTCGACGGTTACTGGCGGGTGACTCCACGAGTCGTAGCGATTTGAACCCACCGGAGAGTCAGAGCGACATATCTGATGGTTTAAGGGTTCGCCGAGGATTAACCCGCGTATCTCGTTGGTCGTGGTTCTCCAAAGTTTGATCTGCCTAGCTGCAACTGTGTTTAATTTACTTGAGGTCTATAGATCGCTATTTGGCTTATAATTAATAAATAAACAAAATAAAATAAATCCAGAATTGGATTGATATTTAAATAATTAATTAATTTATTAATTAATAATTTAATTAATTAATTTCAACTTTGTTTAGATTAATTTATATTATTTATATTATTATGTACTAAATTGAGTTATAATATACTAGAATGTAAGAGTTATAATTTAAATATGATTAATCTAAGATCAAAATTTAAATTTATTAATTAATTAATTAATTAGTTAATGTAATTAATTAAATTTAATTAAATTCAGTTAGTTGATTGGTGTCCCCTGCTCTATCCTGTTAGATCTTATTGATTTGGTTTGTTGTCTTTTGCCTCTTCGTCCGGGTTATCGTCTTACGCTTTCTTAAACTCTTCTCCTTGTTTTACTCTTCCGCCATTTCCGCTGTGCATTGTGTGACCCCGTTTAGCTAGTTTGACCTAGTTTGGTGCCCCTACGCCTGCTGTGTATCCACTTGCTCACTTCCGCCACCTGTGCTCGTTCGAGTTTTCATGAAAAAGGGGTTTGGGGTTTTTGGGCAGGTAGTGGGAGCTTCACTTTTTCCCGCTATGCGTCGCTTAGGTGTTTTGCTCCTTGCACCTTGCAGTTAGTGGCGCCTCCATTGTTGTTGCCCTTGCTCTAGTTCCACCATCTTGGTGTTTTGGCGTCCCCTTGTTCTTTCGCCTGTGCGTTCTCCCGGTGAACAGTGTTTGTGTTCTGTGTTGCTTCAATCTTCCCTGTCATTTCCTGTTCGTGTTCTACTGCTCTCTGTATGTGCTGCATTTGCCTTTGGTATTTCCCTTCGGTGTTTGGTAAGTTGATTTGCTTGCTGTAGTGCTCTCTTATTCCGCGCATTTTCTTTGTCATTTATTGTTAGTTTAATTGTTTGTTTCAGCTTGTCTTTCCCTTTCCACTTGCTGTTTCATTGCTGTTTCATTGCTGTTTCATTGGCTCGCTATTTCCACCGTCTTACTTATTTGTTGCTGGTGAGTCACGGGATCATTCATTGATTGTATAGATTGACTTTCATTACTTATTCCTTGTTCATTTTATAGCTTCTGTTCGTGTGTTGTGTCGGCTTCATGCTGGATTGGTTTCCTGTTCCTGGCATTGTCCTGCTCACTTGCTCGCGTTTTGCTGGCTATCCATTGTGTCCGGGTGCTGCTACTATCATCTATTGCCTGTTGTGATCTGCTGCTGCTGTCTTAGCTGCTGAAGGGTAAGAGGGTAAAACTTAGGATTTATTGCTTTTCCTGTCCTGCAGCCCCTTTTAACAGGTATGTTATGTGTTAATTGTTTGTTTATTAGTTTAGTTTAATTTATTTATTTATTTATTTAATTTAATTAATTTCTGATTTGGTTGATTTGCCTTTATCTTTCCTCTTGCTTTACTTTACCTTACTTTATCTTGTCTGTGCTTTGTCCTTTACGCCTAAGCTTGCTGTGTTGTTGGTTTTATCCTTTTACTGCTATTATTAGTTGTTTTAACTTGCCTCGTCACCTGACTTTCCTCCTGCTCTCTTCTGCTGATCTGTTGGGTTCTTGTTTACCGTTTACCTTGTATTTCTAATTTCCTGGTGCTCTTGTCTTTCTCTCTAACCCATCTTGTTCCCCTGTTTCCCTTTTCTCCATGTTTAATCGTGTCATGGGTCTCCCTCGCCTGTTGACCTTGCTTGCTGGCTGTGCTGTTTCTCTTGTTTGGTTTGCCTTTGGCTGTTTGCTGTCCTATATCTGTTATATGTTTACCTACCTCTATCTCCTTTGCCCTTGTACTCTCGTTTTGCTTCGTACCTGTTTCCTCTATTCTGTTGCAGCCTTTTCCTGCTCCTTCCTTCTGCTGTATTTAAGTTCTTGTTTACCATTTACCTTTGTATTTCCGGTTTCTAAATGCTCTTGTCTCTCTATCCAGTCTTCAATTCACCTGTTTCTCTCACTCTGTCAGTGGTTATTCATGCTATGGGCCTCCCTATCTTGTTGATCTTGCTTGCTGTGCTGTTTCTCTGCCTGGTTTCCTGCTTTTGGCTGTTGCTGCTTTATGCTTGTTGTGCTTTACCTACCTCTATTTCCTTGCTCTTGTGCTCTCGTTTTGTATCGTACCTGCTTCCTCTGCTCTATTGTAGTCTTATTTTCTATGTGTAAATTGACTAATTTGTTCTTTTAGTTTGCCTCCGTCGTCTTTGTTCCGGTTTGCTCGCCCTGTTGGATCCGAGTCATTTTCCTGAATAACATATCTTCGTGTTTACTTAATCTGGTAAGTATTGCTTATTGTTTCTGCTGATTTCGGTGTGAATGACCAGCATTCATGCTTGCTTATTTATCTTTCTCCGTTTACTGCGCATTCTCCTTTTAATCTGTTGCTGCGTTTGTTTTAGATTTTAGGTCCTGTCTGCATTCAATTTCTACTCTGTGTACGCTGAACTTCCCAGATGGCTACTCTCTCCGTTCTCCAGTTAAATGCCAACAATTGCCGCCTTGCTCAAGACTTACTGTGGCAAGTCTCCGGCGAGCGTTGCGTGGACTTCATTTGTGTGTGTGAGCCTTACGAGGTTCGTGACGAATGGTTTGTGAGTCTGAATTCCACCTGTGCTGTTTGGTTCCGTCCCTATCCTTCCTCTGATTTTGGTGTTGTTCGCTGTAGCGGCCGGGGCGATGGTTTTGTTGTCGTCGAGACTCGTGCTTTTCGTTTAGCCTCCTGCTACTTTTCTCCCAATTTATCTTCGTCCACTTTGGATCGTGTCTTGTCCGAGTTGTCATCCTTGATTCGCGGCTCTCACTTACCTATTTTACTTTGCGGAGATTTCAATGCACGTTCTCCCGCGTGGGGATCATCTTCTCTCGACGCTCGCGGTCGCTTGCTTGAGTTTCTTTTTGCTGAGCTCGGGCTGGAGCCAATTTGTTGTGGTGGCGGTCCCTCTTTTCATCGCGGTGCTTACTCTTCCCGCCTCGATTTTGCTGTATGTACCCCTTTTTTCCTTCCCTATTTGTCTTTCTCTAAGGTTCTCCCCGAGTTTACTGGCTCCGACCATTCTTACCTGCTACATACTTTTTCTCACGTACCTTCTGTTTCTAGTGTTCCTTCTGGCTCATCTTCTCACTCTTCCTCTTTCTCGTGGTTGCCACGTTCGGGGCCAGTTGACCTAGATGCATGGACGGAAACTCTGCTTTCCTCACCTTTTTGTTCAGATAGTTTTGCCGCTTCCGATGCACTTTTCTCGCGCCTGGAGATTGATGCGGAAATTTCTTCCCTTCAATCTCTGTTTAATTCTTCTCGTCCTGCCCTCCCCTTGCGTCGCAAGAAGCGTCGCAATGCCCCTTGGTGGAGCGAGAGCTGACCGCCCTGCGTCGGGTTGCTTATAAAGCTCGCGATTATTATCGCAAGGTCCTCGCTCGCGATCCAGTCCTCGCTGCTGACCTTGTTCTTCCGGTCTATTTAGCGGCTCGACGTTCCTTCAATTCTGAGGTACGTCGTCGTAAGCAGGAGAGTTTTCAGGAGCTGGTGAGCGAGGTACAGACTGACGTGTGGGGACGCCCTTACAAGTCCATGCTGCGTAAATTACGTGGTTCCCCTCCTCCTGTCTCGCTTAATCGCGACGAGTTTTGTCTAGCTATCCAGTCCTTATTTGTGTGTTCTCCTCCTTCTGTTCCTGTTTTACCTTTGAATTTCTCTGCACCCAGCTCCCCTCATATTTCCTCGCAATCTTCCCTCCACCTTCACAATGCTTATATTAATCCTGATGGCTCAGATATCCCTTTTGATCCTCTTACTGTTGCCTACTCCCTTGCTCGTATCGGTCCCAAGAAGGCGCCCGGACCTGACGGTATGTCTGGTGAGATTATCCGTGTTGTAGGTAAGGTGGCCCTAGGTTGGCTAACCAAGCTATACAACTCGTGCTATTCTCTCGGTTATTTTCCTTCTGCTTGGCGCAGTGGTCGGTTGGTATTAATTCCTAAGGCTGGTAAGCCGTTTAATTCCTTTACCGACCTCCGCCCTCTGTGTATGCTCCCTCATTTGAGCAAAGGTTTTGAGTATTGTATTAGAGAGCGCCTTCTTGAGGCCGTTCGTGTGTCCGGTGGCTTCTCCCCTCGTCAGTTCGGTTTCTTATCTGGTCGCTCCACTTTGCAGGCTATGCGCGTCGTGACTTCAAAATGGGATCGCGCTAGAGTTTCCAATTGTCACTGTCTTCTCGTGACATTGGACGTGAAGAACGCTTTCAATTCCCTTGGGTGGGATAACATTCTTCGTGCTGCGCGTCTTCGCGGATTTCCTTCCTCCCTGGTTCGTATCCTATCTAGTTATCTGTCAGATCGTTTTGTCGGTACTTTTCTCCTTGATGGTTCCTGGGTCGAGACACAGGTTTTTGCCGGTGTTCCCCAGGGCTCCGTGCTAGGCCCGCTGCTTTGGCTTTTAGCCTATGACAGTGTTTTAGATGTTGCTCTTCCGGGTGGTGCCATTACCGTCGGTTTTGCCGATGATATGGCGCTTGTGATTGTTGCTCGTACCCTTCCTCGCCTTCGTTCTCTCGCCGAAGAGTGTTTGCGCACCCTAGAAGCCTGGTATACTTCTCAGGGTTTAGTATTAGCTTCTCACAAAACTGAGGCTATTTTGTTAACCGGCCGTCGTGTGCCACAGGGATTGTCCTTCACTCATGGTCCTGATACCTTGTCCACTTCCCCTTTTGTCCGTTATCTCGGCGTGCTTTTTGGCAATAGTCGTTTATACAAACATCACATTGATCGTGTATGTTCCAAGGCTCTTGCCATCGCGAAGCGCCTATCCTGTTTACTCCCGAATCTCCGCGGGTGCGGGTTCACTGGCCGTTTGCTTTACTATCGTGTTGTCGAGACAATAGTTTTGTATGCCTCCCCAGTGTGGTTTGAGGCTCTTAGTTTCGATTGTATTCTTTCCCGTCTCCATTCAACTCAGCGTGTCGGCCTGCTTCGTATCTGTCGTGGATACCGAACCGTTTCCACCTCTGTGTTGTGCGTACTCTCAGGGTGTACTCCCTGGGAGTTCCTGATTCACTTCCGTACCGTCTGCTTCCACCTGGACCCCTTTACTGATGGTCCAGATGCTCCTCGGTTAATTGATCTCCTGATGCGCCGTGATTGGCAGGCATCTTGGGAGAGTTGCCCTACCGGTGAGTGGACCCGTCGCCTTATTCCTAACATATCCTTGTGGATTGACTCCGGCGGACCCCGCATATTGAATTTCCATCTTACTCAGGTTTTATCCGGTCACGGGTGTTTTGCCAGTTATCTACATCGTATAGGTCGCGATCCTTCCCCTTTATGTTGGTTTTGCTCCGATGGTGTTGTTGACGATGCTTGCCATACTCTATTTCATTGTTCTCGTTGGGAGCCTGAGCGTGTTGCTCTGTACTCCATAACTGGTCCTTTGTCTCCTTCCAATTTCGTGCCCATTTTGTTAGGTGTTGAATCTCATCGCCAGGCCATTTTATCCTTTGTCAGGTTTGTTATGTTGGTGAAGGAGCAAGCTGTTCGCTATTTTGATAATAATCTTTAATTTGTTCATTCTATTATTATTGCTCCATTTCTCCTCTTTTCATCCTGTTCGCTTCTGTTTTCTTTCTGTTATTTGTTTGCATCCGATGTTCCCTACTTTGTTCTTGCTCCAGTTGTCCTCTCCCTTTGTTGCTCGTTGGTATTACTAGTGTCATTATTAATATTAATATTAATAATAATAATAATAATAATATTAGTGTTACTGCTGATTCCTGTAACTTATGTAAGCTAGCTGCGGGATAAGATTTTATGAGCAATGGAGGAGATAGGTTGTACTGCTTATTTATTTGTGTCTCCTTTACGGCTCATGCATGCCCTTTCACCTTGTTTTATCTATTTGCTAGATTATTTATTGTACTATTATTATTATGTTATTATTTATTTATTTGTTTATTGCTTACCCGTTGTAGGTTTCTTTTCACCTGCGATAGTTTACCCTTTCTTACCTGTGTGTTAGTGTATCATCCTTGATTAATGTCTGCGTGTTTCCTTCCTATGGGGTTTCCCCTAGTGTTCCTTTTATGCGGTATCGTCTAGTGGCTCTCAATTTATCCCGCTTCTGTTTATCTCGTCTCTGTTTGTCTTTTCTTTGACCGCCCGTCGTTCTATATGTTGTGTGTATTGTCTTGCTCTTGTTGCCTCGCCCCGTGTCCGCTTCTGTTCTTTCCCTGCATTGCTTATTATTCCATTACTGCTTGCGTCGTGTAACTCTTCTATCGCTTCGCTTGCTGCGTCCTATGTTCGTGTGTGTGTGTTGCTGCTTGTCGCTGCCTCTCCGTTCATGGATTGTTGTATTTCTGCTGCGTACTTTGCTTGTTTGATTTATTTGATTTATTTGATTTATTTACCATGCTGTTTCGAGTGCGTGTGTGTACTAGAATCGTTAGTCTACTGTATTTGTAACGCTTCTATGCCGTTTTGGCACGTTTGTACCCGTAAATGTAGAAATTATCGACGATACACCGTTTCGCATAGTCGGTTCAGTGAAACGATGATCGACAACCAATATAAAAGGCACGTAGAATTGTTAGTGTACTGTATTGGTAGCGCTTCTATGTCGCTTTGGAACGTTTGTACCCGTAGTTGTAGAAATTATCGACGATCCACCGTTTCGCATAGTCGGTTCGGTGAAACGATGATCGACAACTTATACAAAAAGCACGTAGAATCGCTAGTGCACTGCATTTATAACACTTCTATGTCGTTTTGGCACGTATGTACACGTAAATGTAGAAACTATCGACGATAGACCGTTTTGCATAATCGGTTCGATGGACGCTCCGAACAGGCCAGACACCATCGGGCATAGTTGGTTTGGTGATACGATGACCGACAACCTATGCAAAAGGCACCTAGAATCGTTTGCGCAGTGCATTTCTAACACTTCTATGTCGTTTTGCCACGTTTGTACCCGTAATTGTAGAAATTATCGGCGATTCTCCGTTTCGCATAGTCGGTTCGGTGAAACGATGATCGACAACTTACACAAAAAGCACGTAGAATCGCTAGTCCACTGCATTTATAACACTTCTATGTCGTTTTGGCACGTATGTACACGTAAATGTAGAAACTATCGACGATAGACCGTTTGGCATAGTCGGTTCGATGGACGCTCCGAACGGGCCAGACACCATCGGGCATAGTTGGTTCGGTGAAACGATGACAGACAACCTATACAAAAGGCACCTAGAATCGTTAGTCTACTGTATTTGTAACGCTTCTATGCCGTTTTGGCACGTTTGTACCCGTAAATGTAGAAATTATCGACGATACACCGTTTCGCATAGTCGGTTCAGTGAAACGATGATCGACAACCTATATAAAAGGCACGTAGAATTGTTAGTGTACTGTATTGGTAGCGCTTCTATGTCGCTTTGGAACGTTTGTACCCGTAGTTGTAGAAATTATCGACGATCCACCGTTTCGCATAGTCGGTTCGGTGAAACGATGATCGACAACTTATACAAAAAGCACGTAGAATCGCTAGTGCACCGCATTTATAACACTTCTATGTCGTTTTGGCCCGTATGTCCCCTGAATTGTAGATATTATCAATGATACTCCGTTTCGCATAGTCGATTCGATGGACGCTCCGAACGGGCCAGATTCCATCGGGCATTGTCGGTTCGGTGAGACGATGATCGACAACCTATATGAAAGGCATGTAGAATCGTTAGTGCACTGCATTTGTAATACTTCTATGTCGTTTTGGCACGTTTGTACCCGTAATTGTAGAAATTATCGACGATTCTCCGTTTCGCATTGTCGGTTCGGTGAAACGATGATCGACAACTTATACAAAAGGCACGTAGAATCGCTAGTGCACTGCAATTATGACACTTCTATGTCGTTTTGGCACGTATGTACAAGTAAATGTAGAAATTATCGACGACACACCGTTTCGCATAGTCGGTTCTATGGACGCTCCGAACGGGCCAGACTCCATCGCGCATAGTCGGTTCTGTGAAACGATGATCGACAAGCTATATGAAAGGCACCTAGAATCGTTAGTGCAGTGCATTTCTAACACTTCTATGTCGTTTTGGCACGTTTGTACCCGTAATTGTAGGAATTATCGACGATTCTCCGTTTCGCATAGTCGGTTCGGTGAAACGATGATCGACAACTTATACAAAAGGCACGTAGAATCGCTAGTGCACTGCATTTATAACACTTCTATGTCGTTTTGGCACGTATGTACACGTAAATGTAGAAACTATC